>OY294040.1:19521346-24321346 GCA_958510855.1 Rhagonycha lutea
AGGTAAACATTTTTACCATATGAAGTTTTTGATCATGAACAGAGGTGGAGTCCTCACATTGCAAGGTCTGGCCAATAAGTTGATACTACTCAAAATTGTTGGAGAAATATCAAGTGGTGGGAGGCAGAGGAGAGCCTCAAGAGCTGCAGTTGGTGCTGTTTGCATTACCCAATTACAGACTAATCTCTGAATCTGGTGTAAGGAGGACGCTGTTTACCTGTTTGGTTCTAGGGCACCGTAGCATAGCATGGATCTGATAACTGTGATATAGAGCCAGAAGGTGATCCTAAGGGACATGACCGTCCCATTGCTCCCCAACACAAAAGGGAGAGTCCTTCCCCCTGAGGACAGCATTTGTGACAACTCCTTTAATCTTTGTGTCTCCAATACTAATCTCCACGGCTCTCCATATCAATATAAAACGGATCATGAAGTTGTTGTCTAGTAAAACTGACCTTTATGGTTTGAATTTAAAATTTTTTTTCCTCCAAACTTAAAAACCTGAAGCCAGGGATTTAATTTTCCCCTGATGAATTTATACCTAGATTTTTCTTAAACTTGTAATTTGATTTTAAAAGCTGCCACCATCAGTTTTATGATAGAAAGCAAATATTGTGAAAGTAACGTTTTAGCAATGGTTTGCCTATATAGTTTTTGCATTTTCTCATGTCTCCTTTTTTGTGTATTGAGACCATCTTTGCTACATTCCATTCTGTTGGCATTCTCTCCTCTCTTCATACCAGCAACATTAGTTCATACATTTTTCTTATCATAGTTTCATCAGCTCAGAGTTTATGGAGCCCAATCCCGGTGCTTTCCTGTTCTTCATCGACATTAAAACCCCATAGAATTCTTCATAATCTGGTGCCTTTATGGATTCTTCTTGAATTCGGTTCTTTCTTTCTCTTAACTCTTCAGTGAGCAAATCTTTAAAATGCTCCATCCATATGTTGTTAATCTCTATTTTTTCATACCTAGTATTTCCTTCCGCGAAATAAACGAAAAATCGGGAAAAACTGAAAATAATAAAGCGCATGCGTGGTTGCGCATTGTACAGTTTTGCCATACAGGGTGAAAAGTAACATTACTAAATCGGATTCGCATTTTTTTAAGGACCGCATTCAGGGTGAAATTTTTTGTTTTAATGATGATGTATACAGGGTGAAGCATCAAACATCAAAAACACATACCAGAGGAATTCTGATAGGATGAAGCAGGAGCTGTATTTCACAAATATGACTAAAAAATTATTTATTCATTACTTACAGGACGTAGACACGTTTCCCTCTCTGTAAGTCGAATTTTGGGGTGTAATTGCTATCATACGTTAGAACCTAAATGAACATTCATTATTGGTTTAGGATTATATTTTGTAATCGAAACAAAAATTTTACGATCTGACACCAATTTCACCAAAAACTTCCAAAATATATTACGAAAATAGAAAAACACATCTACCCCCCCCCAATATTTCGCGAATAACTCCGCGACGGTTGAGGCTCAAACGACAAAATGGAAGCTCAGTTAGACTCTAATGCTGCTTTAACGTTTGACACCAATTTCACCCCAATAAAATTCAAATAAAGAGGGAAAATAGAAAAACAAGACCACGCCCCCCCCAAAATTACCAGCAAGAAGTTAATCGTTTGTAGAAGGAGGCAAAGCTGAAGTTCAACGATAAGAATGGAAACTTCCCGAAGTCCTAGAGAGCTGAAATTTGGAACATGGCTTTCACTTGCAGCGAATTTTCATATATTAATTTTGTGTCCCAAAATTCCGCGAAATAAGCGAAAAATCGGGAAAAAACTGAAAATAATAAAGCGCATGCGTGGCTGCGCATTGTACAGTTTTACCATACAGGGTGAAAAGTTACATTACTAAATCGCATTCGCATTTTTAAGGACCGTATTCAGGGTGAAATTTTTTGTTATAATGATGTATACAGGGTGAAGATTCAAACATCAAAAACACATACCAGAGGAATTCTGGTAGGATGAAGCAGGAGCTGTATTTGACAAACATGACTAAAAAATTAAAAATTAAAAAAAAAAACCTTTTATTTAAAATTAAAAAGGTGCACTAAAAAAAAATAATTTTAATAAGAATAAACAAAACTTCTTGAAAACATCAATATAAAAGCGTGGGGCTACAATTGTGTAACGGTCCAATAATTGTTGTAAGAAAGCTTCGCACGGGGTTAATTTTTTTATAATATAAATCGGGGTTGTTTATGGAACAAGTGAAAAAAAAAGATAGAAATTAAAATTTGGAGTGACAAAAGTGGAATTAAAAATTGTACGAGTTTGGCTGAAAAAGTGGTATAGTGGGATAACCAGCCTATAGCTAGGGATCAATCAGCGGAACTCGAAGATATCATTATCAATCTCACTCGAGGATAAAATTACAATTTTTTAAATATTTTTTAACTCAAGGATTCATTTTTTTAATTGTCGACCCTCCTAACAGCTTGAGGTGAGCATAGATTTTATCTTAGTGTTTACTACCGCGTTTTTATTTGTAGGGTTTTAGTAACAAGTTTTTTTTATAACAAGTCCGTACCAAGTCCGGGTACCGAGTCCTGGTGGGAAGCAGCCATTGAGTTGGGAATTTACCTGCACCCCAGACCAAGAAAGCTAAGTGTTTGGACTGTTCTTCTTGTTTTCTTTTTTTGTTATTGTTTAGAAAAAAAAAGTAAAATTCATTGGGCAGAATTTTTGGGGAAAAAGGGGCGAAATTATTTTTTTTTATGTTAAAAAGTGTGAACCGAGTATAGCTATACGAGGGGAATTTTATTGTTATTGTCTTGTTCGTGATATTGCCATTTTTCAAGTTTTTGTTTAAATTCCAAAATTAATAAATATATACAAACAATTAAACTCTTGTATATCTGGAGCTGCCGAGGTTCGACCGCAACTCTCTACCATCTCGTAATCGGGGTAGAGAGATCGGTGCTGAGGAGTAGCCAAGATTACGTGGCGCCCACGGCAAATTTTATTCTACTCCTCTCACAAACATCTGGAAGAAACTCGGTGGCGAAAATTTTGAGTCTCTCTGCTGGAGCTAGCCAGATAGAGGCGGTGCCATCTCCCTGGGACGAGTCGTCGAGGTAATTTGACCGGCGACGAAGTTATACCGTGGCAATTGCTTCCTTACCTCTAAATAAATAGCCCCACGCTTTTATATTGATGTTTTCAAGAAGTTTTGTTTATTCTTATTAAAATTATTTTTTATTTTTTAGTGCACCTTTTTAATTTTAAATAAAAGGTTTTTTTTTAAATTTTTAATTTTTTATTTAATTTTTTTTGTTTCTTACATTTGCACATTTTAACTGCTTCTCTTTTCTTTGTATCTTTCTTTATCTTCTGGTTTTTGGGAGCTCATCCATTTCAATTTGGCTTCTCTTTTTGATTTTATCATATCTTCACATTCTTCGTCAAACCACCTTTTTTAATGTTCTTATCAATTATTTGTCCAATTGTCTTTTCAGCTGCTCCAGTATGTTGCTCCATTCTTCATGTACGTTTGTGGCCTGTTTCTTTTTCTTCATCTCTCCTTGTATCGCTTGTGCATACTTCTTTACATGTCTTTTTCTGGATCTTATCCATCTGATCTTATTCTTTTCAAATAATAAATTTTAATTATAAATGCAACTTTCTTAACATTTTGACTATAACTTAACACACTAACTAGAGATTGATAAACTGGGTCTAAATAAAACAAAAATTTACGTCAGTACGTGCTTTTTCCACAATTGTATTTTCCCATAAAGTTTTTCTTTTTCTTCAACATTTTCTTTCTCTTATCAATTGCCAAGAATTACTATACTATACATATTACAAAAATTAAATTAAAATAATCGGGGATTTCTTTCAGAAAATATTGCAATAATTAGCAAGTTTTGTCCTGGCGCCCGCGTCGATATGCAATCCATACAGATAGGTTTGGCACTTCAAAGTTTAAGTTATTTGTTAAACTTTCTTCTGTTGTATAGAATACTCGTATGCTTGTGGTCAACATGAAATCCACGCGGATAGGTTTAGCACATCAGGTCTTAAGTTATTTGTTGAACTTCGCTCTTTGCTAATCATGATTTTGTAATCAGTAAGCAAAGGATATGGATAGCTTTGGTACATTAGAGATTAGATTATTTGTTGAACTTTACTAATTTTGTTTAGTAATGTTAATCTCGGTAATGTTATTTGGAGTGAATCCTGGAGGGAATGCTTTCCCAGTAATGCTAATACATCGTAAATCGAAATCGGCTTTCTGAGGTGACTTACCATCTAATCTTTAGCAGTTTTGTTATAATATGGTTTTCTGGAGGCCAAAGATAAACCGGTCTAAAAGCTGGAACTTGTGGCTAGTGTAGAGTGGGAACGTCAGGAATCGATGCCATTTTTTTCGTCAAATTCATCGCTTTTAACGAAAGCTGGATTTCGTGATTGTCAATAATGATCAAAACTTCGTTGCTACAAGAAGGCTTTACCATAGAGATTAATTTTTTGAGATATTTTTCAAATGGTTCTGTATTGTGTATTATTGAACCAACCACTAAACGTTGCCATACCAAGGGTACCGGGTGATGCATTGTATTGCTACATTTGTAGATGGTGTAATTCTCTACCAAAAAGGTATGTATACTTTTCCGAAGAATCTTCATTCATGAGATATTTCACCTGTAAGCCTAATCCACAAACTGATTTGATCAAATTATAAGGATAGTACAATATTGAAATTGGTAGAACAGCACCTTTCCAAATAAATGGTGGCGTAAGGCAAGGGGATGCATTGTCGGCGACATTATTTAATCTTGTGATGAACAGGATAATCAGAGGGCTAGGCGAAGGACTGATAACAAATAAAGAAGTAGAAATAATAGCTTACGCTGATGATGTAGTGATAGTGTCGAGATCACGAAAGAAGTTGATGGAGACGTTTAGAGAAATGGCAAGAGAAGCTGAAAAAAAAATGGGGCTGAATGTAAATACCAACAAGACTAAATATATGAATTGTAATAGTAACGAGGAGCATGTGAGAAGTAGTTTGGTGGTAGACAGATACGAGTTTGAAGAGGTGGATACTTTCTGTTACCTGGGTGTGACGATAGATAGAACGGGAAGGAGAGGTGAAGATTTGGAAAGAAGAATTAAGGCAGGCAACATAGTGTTTTATGCAAACAAAAAGGTACTAACAAATAAACAGCTAACGAGGGGCACAAAACTGAAAATATATAGGACATTAATCAGGCCGGTGGTGACATATGCCGCAGAAACATTGTGCATGTCGGAGATGGAGGAAGAACGGTTAAGAATCTTTGAACGTAAAGTACTGAGAACGATATTGGGACCCGTGAGAGAAGCAAATGATGAACTAAGACGTTGAATGAATTATGAAATATGCGAAACGATGAATGGGGAAGATATAGTTAAGATTATTAAGGCCCAGAGAATTAGCTGGTTGGGGCATGTAATGAGGAAAAGCAATACAGCGGCGATAAAAGTAATAACGTTGTGGAAGCCAAATGAGATTAGAGCGAGGGGTAGACCGAGGGTGAGATGGTGGAACCAGGTGATGCAAGATCTTGAGATCATAAAAGTGAATGGATGGAGAGAGAAGATCGACGACAGAGTGGGATGGAGGATGATTGTGGAAACGGCGAAGAGGCACGCAGGACTGTGAGAGAAGGAATATATGGAAAATGTTTATATTAGTGTATTTGACAATATGTTTATTGTAAAAAGGGGGTTAATCCACCCCAGTAAACGGATTTGTAAATCTCGGCAAGAGATAGCAATATTCAATAATAGAATGTAATGCTGAAAATAAAATATTGAAATTAAGAAATGATACTATAGTTAATTATCAAACCGGATAGTCCAGTCAAAATATTCATAGGCCGCACCAAGGTGAAAATTGGCATACACCTTAAAAACAGCATTATCATAATAAAAGGCTAGCACGCTGCTACAGCGTCCAGTGTATCATTTTTTTATGATAAGCGACGCACTCCGATTGGTTGTTGTCGTTGGTCGTAACAATTTAAAATCACCTCCCCTGGGATCAAGTTTTCAACCTTTGCGAACTGCCCGTCCGTGGATAGGCCTTCCAGCTAGTTTCAAATAAGATTTCAAAAATCCCATCGATCCCACCACTAAAAAATTTTATTCAAGGTCAAAGGTAAAATAATCCTAAATTCAAATAAATTACCTGTTATAAGTATGATAATCAGTTTTTAGCTTAAAATTATGGGAATTTCTGGTTAAACTAAACTAAATTTTATAAAAAGTAGGTATCTATATTAAATAAAAGCGATGTAAAGAATATTTTTAGTTAATATATTAATAAGTAAAAATATTACAAGTTTAATCGAACATATTTTTACTAGTCATCCGGTTTTGTAGTCGTCGTGCTGCGATTCTCTTCTTATTTTTTTCTTTAATTTTTTTAACCTGCATTAAAGTTGGAACAGTAAAGCCGGCACTAATGGCAGCCGATATAATGGTACCAACCAGTGATGCCATTGGAAATATCATTGCAAGACGTAAGCCAGTACCTACAATACTTACAACACCTGTACTTCTAGCTGCTGATGCATACAGTACAAGAGATTTTTTATTTTCTTTTCTTGTCCCTTCTTCTGAATTAATCCTTCCAATTAACAACTCAAATGTACTGATTGGTGTTGTAAAACTCTGCTTGTAGTATTCAAGAAACATTAGTCGAGAATTGTTATCCATCAAATCCGAATTATCCAAATCTACTAAGACCTGTAACCGTTCCTCAAATTCTGTATTTATAGGATTCAAGATTTTTTTTACTGAAAGTGCAACATCTTGTAAGTTAGAATAATTTTCATCCTGTTGCATTTTGAACTGGCGAAGAACCGAACTAATGGAAGCGAGAGAACTTTGCAATTCTGTATTGGTAGATGCAAATATGTAATCGGATTCATCTAGCAAATTTTTAAATTTGTTCACTTCCCTTTCAATTTGATCATCAAAGAAACTTGAACTTAAACATCCATTATAAATGTATTGAAGAAGTAATTGAGACTTAGGCGAAACCGAGACTCCAATGTCGCTTATATTTAAATTTGACCACGGGCATGCTGAAATTGCTTCTTTAATATTGTAATCGATGACGTTTGTTATTTCACCTAAACTTTTAGGTGCTTTAAAAATTGCAAGGCGAGCCATAATGTCAACCAAATGACTAAGCAACTCTGTTTTGATTTGTAAACCATCAACCTGAAGCAATTGCGAACGTAAAATCTCAGCAACCTCGTCAAGAGAAAATTCTTGAAAATCTTTAGAGAAAACCATAACCACTGAATCTTTTAGGTGTTCAAAATTCTTGAAATAAGTATGAATTTGATCGAGAAAGTCGATAAACTGATTTACGTTATCGTTCAAAAGTAAATTTAAGTCGTAAACCATCAGGAATTTTATTCTCGCTGCGTATTTCACATGAGAAATGTAAATGGAATTTATGATGTCTTGAATTTCGCCTTCGTTATCATCAAAACCAGGTAAGTCGATTAATAAGTAGTTTCCGAACGAATACACCTTTGGAATTTTAGTGCAAGATACTACACCAACGCCAATTTTTGGACCATCGTCGTTCTCATCATGTTTAACTATTTTATATGTCCGTCTCAGCTTTTGTTGTTCACTGACCAACCGTGTTCCTATAAGGTAGTTGACGAGGGTGCTTTTACCACTTCGTGTGCAACCCAAAACGACAATGACATCTTTATTTTCAATCTTATTTTTAAAAATCGAAAAACCGTTCTCCTCGTTCAATTTCTTATGTAATTCCTTGATCACGGTATCCACCATTGCAAAATGCGAACTTAAAAGAAATTGTTAGTGTTACAAGTTTAATTTACCGAAGTAGATAGTAATAAATATGAGTAATTAAATTAATTACCTGTTTATTATACGATTACGTAAACTTGTTGTAGGATTTATATTCGCTTAGAAATAAAACAATCGTAAAATAAAAGCTTGATAAAGCTGATACTTTAATATTCAATTCACCATGATAAATAATAGGTCAACGACTACGAAAACTTTTACTTACAGTGACTACTAATGCGCATGTTTAAATTCTTTAAATTATTTCCGTACTCTGTTTGACATTGAGTGCCTACTCTTCACCTATGAGAGAATAAATGAACCATATTCTGGGAATCCCCTATTTTACACATCGTCGGGTAAACCCGCTAAACCGAATTAGGAAGAACTCAAATTTCAAGGCGGAGCTTGTCAGTGCCGTAGTAAATTTCATATTTTGTTTAAACCTTTTTCTGATTAATTAATCTTAATAAAAACCTTCTTAAATATTAGATTAATTAATAATCTAATCAATTTTTTGATTTAAAAAATAAAATTAGTTATAATACGTACTCTTGCAACAAAGTTAACAAAGAGGTTAAAAACGCCTATGAACTGACATCCCTTGAAAGTCAGATGGACTGACCCAAACCAAATATTGTTATCTGCGCATTCCCACTACTATTTCTTCCTAGTTCGGTACTACATAAGTAAGGCCCGGATTTTTAGGCACTGAAAATTGCCAAAATAGGCAGGCAATTAGGCATAAAAAATTAGATTATAGGCACTAATAGGCAGTCAAAAATGCATAATTAAATAATTAAAATAAAGAAAACCACTAACTATTAAAACATTATTTTGTACAAAAAATAAAGTTAAACATTTATATAACAAATTAAAGCTTTTTCCAGATTTTCTGGAGTAAAAAAACTTCTCACAGATTCACCGCTCTCCATCACAAGAAGTAACGGGAGCATATGCATACACAAAAAATGAGGTTTTTCGGGGTATTTCCTAAATAACTTAAAATTAAGGATCGGCAAAGGGCCACATTGTAAAATTAACTGTCCAATAACTGTCGGAGTCATCCCTCAATATATCAACATGAAGAAGTGAAGTGACACTAACTGCATTAGTACAAATAAATATGAATTGACAGCTATGGTAATGGTAACATGAATGGTCATAGAAATTAAATGATGGTCATAGAAATTAGATATAAAAACAACAAGAATAATTATTCCTTTACCGAATTCCACCACTTCTAGAGTCACTGGAAGTATAGTTTGAATCTGATTCAAAACTGTCTTATTTAAAATTTGTACGTGGTATTCATTCAAAAATACTTACATACTTACAAATTCAGGCAAATTATAGGACAAAATCAATTAAAAAAGGCCATTTAGGCGCATTAGATGAAAAAAGGCACTAAATGTAGAAAATAGGCATTTTAGGCATATTAAAAATGGTTTAAAATGATCGCCAAGTCGCAAAACACATAAACACATTTTGCTGCAAAAAAAAAATTTCAGAGCCTGTACGGAATCAAAAAAGGCAAATGCCTACAAATCCGGGCCTTATAGGGGAGAGGCAGGCAAGTTGACATACTTAGTGTTTTAACATTTTTATTTTTGAAAATACAAAATATTTTGGAAGCTGCGCATATTTTTTAAATAGCCCATATCATACACCATTGAATAAAAAAATATGAAGTGAATGTTCCTATAACTGTTTCTATAATTAAACGATAAACTAAAAGGTCACAAAAGCCATCTTGCCCGACCCTATTGGGCAAGATGACATATAGCATAAACAATGTAATATTAATTGCACAATTTACAAATAAAAGTCTTGGACTGCTTTGAAAGTCCAGCACACGCGGCGTGAGACCAATTTTTGCAAGACTGGCATCTTAGCCAGTGAATAAATTACCCCCGACCTGGAGATAATTTATGGTGGAAGATCTTCTGCTTAGTGCAACCCAGTCTCAGGTTGCAGGGTGTGGAAGACTTGGAACTAAGCAGAAGTCGTCGTGATGGAATCAGAATGAGTACTACTAGAGCGTTCAAAGCTGACTGAATTTTATTATGAAAATATCGGTTTATATACAAATTTCTAACAAAGATTATTTACAGGTTTCAATTACATATTGCTTATCTTGCAGAAATAATATAATACTTTGATATCATGTTACATTAATTAAATGATGAGTTCTTGTAATTAGTTTCGCAATTTACCTATTCCTAGTTATTTGCAATTGCATTATTAAGAATTATTTGATGAGTAATATGATACTTTGTTACATACATTTGTCTTACAGAAGTAATATGATACTTTGATTTTATGTGACATACATTAGATTATAAACAATTATTAAAATGTGTTGCAATTGCATTATTAAGAATTATTTGATGAATAATGAGTAATATGATACATACATTAGGTTATAAACAATATTATTAAAGTGTGTTGAATGTGTTGCAATTGCATTATAAAATTACTAAGAAATCTTAATTAAAATTATTTTAAGCAAATATAAGAAAACATAATTCTGTAATAGAATTATGTTGCATGGTTAAAATTTGTCAATTTTAAACATACTGCCGCCTCGAATGCTGTTTATAGTGGCTGCATCTGGTACATCTCCATACTCGGGCTGTCTGTTTGCACTTGAGGAGCTGGGATGTATGTTGGTTGTTGATTGCTTCTCCAACAGTGGTATGCTGTTATTATGCAACCCATTATTAGGAGTAGGATTACCCCTGTTAGTACATTGGATAGTATTGAGTGGTGTTGGATTGTCTTCCAATTGTACTCTGTTAAGTCTTGTTGGATATCCGTTTGCTCATTGAGTAGATGTCGAAGTTCATCAGAATGTTTTAGAACGGGTTCCAGAACTTTGAGTGGTTGTACGTCCTGAAACTGTATTAAACTTTTATTAATTGTCATTTGTTTGTGGTATGCACCTAATATTTGGATTGTATTAAGTCGTTGTGGTGTTATCACATTATGTTTTGTTTTCAGTATGCATTTCTGTGATAACGTGATTATGCTTGTTTGATTTATTAGTATGTCTTGACGTTGTTCATCGCATATTATTGCACATCTCACTGCCTTTGGGGTGATTACCATCCATGCATTGGGTGTATATAATTGCTTCCAAATAGTGTTAGCAATTGTTGTTTGTATGGTGTTACAACTGATCGGATTCGGCCGTTGGTAAACTTGGTCGATAATGCAATTCGGTGTTGTTTCTAGATTCTTGACCGTCGCTGGTGAGTATATCCAATTATTTTCTGAAACCGTTATGGCGTCCTTGAACTCTTCGTTATTTCTCTCGAAGTAAAGTTGGTTATTGTAATCGACAGCAAAAAATGCATTAGGGACGTCAGTTATCCAATAAATTGAACTATTTTCTTTTTTTGTTGGCACTGGAGTTATTTTCATAACCGTGAATTCGTTGATTCCCACTAGTAGAAATTGACTGAATATGTGTATGTCCTTTTCGTCTTGCTTCACTTTTGTTTTGATTATTATATTTCTTATGATTTGTAGTGTTGACTCAATCTTTCTTTGTGCGTTGTCTAGGATTTGGTTTACATGAACAGGTGAAACCAGGTCATGTAAGCTGCCACCTCCGAAAACAATCAATAGAATTTTCTCGTAGTAATTACATGTTTCGGAAATGTAGTTGTTCGCTACTTCATATGAACTTAGGATTTGAATGTCTAGTTTCTCTCGCCCTTGATAATATTCCCAATTCTTTATTACTTCTATTGCTTGGTTTAATTTTAATCTAAAATTTTCTAATTGTTGATTAATTCTTGTTTCCGTGTCATTGAACGTGGATAATGCTGATAACATGAATTTCGTCTGATGGTTTGCTAATCTTTTTAATTCCTGTTGATTTTTATCTAATTTGTCAATATCAGTGTATACTTCATCATTGACTCCAAATATTGAAGTCATGATTTCGCCTAGAAATCCCCTTCTTTTTCTAGATTGCTTTGTTTGCAACCCTTCGTTTATCCATATCATTTTATTCAAACCGTTTCTTAGATGGTGATCCAATGTATTACAAATTGTTCCGGGATGCAACTGTTTTGTTGTATCACAAAGTTGTTGAAAATTATCTGTGACTTGTTTTACTGATGCCATGTCTTCTTTTAATTTGTTTAAGCTGTACTTCATTTCTACTTGAAATATTCCTCGTTCAATTTTTGCACTTCCTAAATGTTCCACATATATTCCCGATTCCATTGCTGTAATATTGAAGTTTGCTTTGTTTGTCGTGACCACATTCATTATGATAAGGAAACACATCATAACTTTTGTTGCGAATTTTGTTGGTGAATATTTTCTTGCTAATGTTGAACTTTTCGCTTCTTTTGATTGGATTGTGTCGTCTCTTGATTCTTCCACTAATGGTATGATGTTGTGAATGCTTTTCTTCGTGGCTTGTCCTTTTCCTTTTTTAACTGTTACTACTCTTACAATTCCATCTGGATCTGGATGTTTGTCACATACTTTCGCTAATGGCCATTGACTTGGGTTTATATCCTTTTCTTTTAATATAACTACATCACCTATTCCTATATTCTCTTGTTTGTTTTGCCATTTATATCTTTGCTGTAGTTGATTTAAATAATCTGTGGACCATGCTTTCCACATGTCTTTCTTCATTTTTTGAATTAGCTTCCATCTTGAATTGTATGTTGCGGTGACCATTGTCATTGCTGGATGCGTTGGTGTTATTATTTCTCTTCCAATTAGAAAATGTCCCGGGGTAAGTACTTCTAAGTCATCTTGGCTATTGTTTATTGTACAAAGTGGCCTTGAATTTAAGCAAGCTTCTATCTGGCACAATAATGTTGTCATCTCTTCGAATGTTAATTTATTATCTGCAATTATTCTTTTTAAATGGTGTTTCATAGATTTCACTGCTGCTTCCCATAATCCTCCTACGTGAGGGGTTGCTGGAGGGATAAAATGCCATTGAATCCCTATTAATCCAATTTTTTCTTGAAATTCGTTGTCATTCACTGTTTTCATTATTTCTTTCTTTAATAAATTGCTGGCTCCTACGAAATTTGTTCCATTGTCACTGTATATGTGTATACATTGTCCTCTTCGAGATGTAAATCTTCGTAATGCGGCCAGAAATGCGTCCGTGGTTAGATCTGATACTGCCTCCAAATGGATTGCCTTCGTTGTGAAACATACAAACACAACTACGTAACCTTTATATGCTGTATTTCCTCGACCTTTAGACATTCTTATCATTATTGGTCCTGCATAATCAACGCCTGTGTGAAAGAACGGTGGTGTTGGTCTTACTCTTGTGGCTGGTAAATCACCCATTAATTGGTTGGCTGTTTCTGCATTGTATCTGATGCATGTTACACATTTCTTTATTTCTTTTCGTACCGCTTTTTTCCCATTGACGATCCAATGCTTTCGTCTTGTGTAAGCTAGTGTTTGTTGAATTCCTCCATGTAATGTTTGATGATGAGCATCTCTGATTATCAATGTTGTTAAATGATGTTCATATGGTAATATTATTGGATGTTTTTGTTCGAATGGTAAGCTAGAGTTTTTCAATCTTCCTCCTACTCTCATTATGCCATCTTCCAATATTGGATTTAAGTTTAACAACTTGCTCTTCTTGTGTATTCCCCTCTTATTTTTGAGTGCTCCAATTTCTTCTCCGAATGTTTCTTGTTGTACTTTTTGTATTAACTGATTTAGTGTGTTGTTAATTTCTGATATGCTTAATATCTTTGCTGATTTTTTGTTGTACCATCTGTTACAATACGACATTACTCGCAGCATTCTTGTTAATGATGAAAACCGTTCAATTATCGAATTTATTGTATTTTTCTTAGTTTGGATTGTTACGTGTAAACATTTTTTCTTTTCCAATTCCGTTTCTTGGATGTCTTCGTCTTGATTGATTTTATTCTTTTGTAACCATGTGGGTCCGTTCCACCATAATTCGTTATCTTTTATTTTGGATGGTGTTATTCCTCTCGAAATTAGATCTGCTGGATTTTCTGTTGTGCTAACATGTTTCCAATGTTTCGCTGGTATTCTTTTATTTATCTCACAAACCCTGTTTCCTACGAATTTATTCCACTTCTCCGGATCACCTTTAATCCAAGCCAGTGTGATAGTTGAATCTGTCCATGCTGTTTGTTGAATTTTATCGATTTCTAATGCTTGTTGAGCATGTACCATTAATTTGGCGAGGAGTACCGCTGCACATAATTCCAGGCGTGGGATTGAAGCTTTTGTTTTGATTGGTGCTACCTTTGATTTGGAGATTAACAGCGTTGTTTTGATTTCTTGCTGAGTTATCACTCGAACGTAAATAACTGCACCATATGCCTTTTCAGATGAATCGCAGAATCCATGTAACTCGATTATATCATTATTTTTTGTTGTATTTATCCATCTTGGGATTTTTTTAACAAAAAATCATCCCAACGAACATTTGAATATTGAATTACCACAATCATGGAACAACAAATTACTAGCAGATCCAACATTCAATCTACCAGGTCCAATAGATGCAATATTGGGAGCCGAAGAATTAGGACGAATACATTATCGGTAGATTTATTATTTGATCCATTAATTTTGTGATAATAAGCCTTTTATTTTGATACCTTTTGATTAATATTTCCCATGCTGAGTCGTAATTTTCTTCTTTTATTAATAGATGTTGTATTAACTTACTCGCTTCTCCTCTTACGTGCGTTTTTAGATATTGCATTTTTTCAGTTTTAGTAATTGCTTTATTATCATGAATTACTTTTTGAAATATGTCGTAGAACGTGCTCCATGCTTCATATCCTCCACTAAAATATGGTAGTTCAATTTTTGGTAATTTTATGTTTGGTTTTTCTGACGAATCTTGAATTATTTTTTGTTCTAATTTGACCAATATTTGACGATATTCTTTTCTAATTTCCTTGATCTTGTTGTCGGTGAAATATTCATGTTCAAATTTGTTCTCATTTGCTTCTATATCGTCGTTGAGTTCTTCTATAGCGGACCATTGTTTCACTAAATCATTTAATTCTCTCTTGTATGTGATTGGCATGTTGTCTTCCTTTAAACTATCTTCTGTGACTTCCATTGCATCGAGTAATGAATTTAACTTTGACTGCTGTTTTTTGATACGTATTAGTTGATCTTGTTCCATTTCGATTTCTTGTTCTGATGTTTTTTGCTGATATTTTTGTAAATTGCTTGTTGATGCGTTTTGACCGACTGCGGGTGTTTTTAATTCTTTTTCTGCTTTTGGACAGTTTTGTAAGTACTCCATTGTTTCAGTGAATTTCTCTTCCATGGCTTCATAATATTTTGTCGATAAGTAGGTGTGCTCTGATATTTTTAGCTCTTGAAATTTAGCATGATTATTCCTTGCTTCCTTGATGTATTCTTTTAATTTGTCTTCTCGTGTTTTTATGTACGCCTCTGTTTTTCTAGATTGCGCATCCTTTCTTGCATTTGTTAAGATTGTTACCATCGATTTTCCAATTTGTTCTTGTTTGATTGCAATGTCGTTAGCTTTTTCCATTTTTTCGGCTTCACTCATCTTGATAGATTGGTTTTAATTTTCTTCTTGGTTTTAAAGTAGTCGTTAGTGGACCTGGCGTGTTTTGATTATTTTGGCGTCGCTGGCGGACCCTGTGTGTGTTTGGATTTGTCGCTGGTGGACCTGGTGGTTGATTGCTGTCGCTGGTAGACCTGGTGGTTTCTGTGTGGCTGGTGGCCTGTTGATTTGCTTGATTGTCTGGCGTCGCTCTGTGTGGACCCAGTGGTTGTTTGTTGTCGCTGGTGGACGTAGTAGAATGTCGCTGGTGTCGTGATTGAATAACTATGCGGGCGTAAATCGCATAATTATCCGTCGACGTTCAATCCGGCTCGAAGGACCATGAATAAATTACCCCCGACCTGGAGATAATTTATGGTGGAAGATCTTCTGCTTAGTGCAACCCAGTCTCAGGTTGCAGGGTGTGGAAGACTTGGAACTAAGCAGAAGTCGTCGTGATGGAATCAGAATGAGTACTACTAGAGCGTTCAAAGCTGACTGAATTTTATTATGAAAATATCGGTTTATATACAAATTTCTAACAAAGATTATTTACAGGTTTCAATTACATATTGCTTATCTTGCAGAAATAATATAATACTTTGATATCATGTTACATTAATTAAATGATGAGTTCTTGTAATTAGTTTCGCAATTTACCTATTCCTAGTTATTTGCAATTGCATTATTAAGAATTATTTGATGAGTAATATGATACTTTGTTACATACATTTGTCTTACAGAAGTAATATGATACTTTGATTTTATGTGACATACATTAGATTATAAACAATTATTAAAATGTGTTGCAATTGCATTATTAAGAATTATTTGATGAATAATGAGTAATATGATACATACATTAGGTTATAAACAATATTATTAAAGTGTGTTGAATGTGTTGCAATTGCATTATAAAATTACTAAGAAATCTTAATTAAAATTATTTTAAGCAAATATAAGAAAACATAATTCTGTAATAGAATTATGTTGCATGGTTAAAATTTGTCAATTTTAAACAGCCAGTACTCACCAGATTTGGAACGGCTGTATAAATCATTGCAGTATATACAGCCGCAGTCACTTTACCCATCCGAATTTAAAACTACATCAGCAACAGCTTCATCTGAGGTTGAATCTTGTAGAATTACAAGATTTTTTGTAAGAAATACAAGCAACCGAGTAAGTGAGGTAAACATCCGGGCAAGATCACGGATGGGCACACGATATTATCAAATCTTATTTAAGTGATCGCACCCAAGTAGTGTCATGGAAAACCAATAAGTCACGAGAGTAAAAAATAGAGGTGGGAGTGCCACAATGATCAGTATTGGAACTAATTTTGTTTGTTATCTACTTAAAAACAACCTATCCTTAAACATAAATACTCAAGACAACATATTATGTATTGTATAATGATATTTACCATTAACAACTAAGGCACCGGTTTGCTATGCTAGTCGGAGGCCAATTTTGAGCCTCTTTATTCAGGGCTTGGGTTCAGACTCTATAAAGGTAGCAGGTTCGTGGTTCGAAACAATAAAAAGAAACAAACTAGGGTTAATAAATTTAATTTTTGAACTTGAGCAAAAAATCGAGCATAAAATTTCAATACGACAAATTCCGTACTGGTCATTGGTGTGTATAGTGTATAAACCACCGTTTTCATACAATCACATTTAACTTGCACAATTATACTCTGCTCTAGATTGCATAAAGTGGTAGTTCTTAATGTAAATGTGTGATCAAATAAATTTTATAAGAAGATTACAAAAGTTATAATTTACCGAAAATGCCACTTGTTGAGAACCGCCGACATATCAGCTTCCAATCTTGCCCGCGCATGTGTCGATCTTCGTTACAGTGGATGTGCACCGCAGATGCTTGCCGCTTCTTGAATTTTGTAAAAATACCAAAAGTGCTCCAAAATTCGTTGGAACTTCAATATTGTGTCCACCTTTAACACCTGTGGATCGCTCATTGCATATTGTGCGAAATTTCTCCTTTTGAGATTGATATAACCAAAAAGGTGGTGAGTTAACCTCACAATGCATGCTCTTGAAATAATTTTCCACTTTCCTCTCAAATATAGAAAATTTCGATTACCTTTTGCTGGAGTAAACAAATATGATCGACTTCTCGAGCCGATGATCCGTAATGGACCCAAATTTACGCTGATTACAAAATATTGTCAAACCTGCTGACAAAATCATCAAAATTTCCAGAAATAGGTAGCTTTGATGGTACAATTGAAACCAAATACGTCCTCCAATAGACGCTGCTGTAGAACACTCGAAAAACTCCCACGATCGACTTCGATCGCAAGAAAAGCACAACATTTTCAGTTTTTATAACGGAGAAGAAGCCTAGTCCTCCGTTCCGCTGCAATGGCGTCCCAAAAAGCTCTCTCCGGAGATGCTAATCTTGCAAATCCAAAATTATACAAATTTCCGTTCTTCTACGCTACAGGTAAACTTTGCCGCGAAATTCAAATCAACACAAAGCAACTATCTTTTATGTTCAGATGCACTGACGCAATTCATTATCAATCACTGATGTTTTAACTTATTTCAAACAATTTAGTGTTATGTGTGTTGATGGTAAACATTTTAGACCTTTCATGTTAGAAAATTTATGCTCGATGTAATTGGATAATTGTTCTTTCCTCATGAATCCCCTTCATGGATTTACAAAACCCTTGTTTGCTCTCTTCATTGCATTTTGTTCCATCACAGTACATTTACTGACGACACAACACTCATAAATAAAAACAAAGAAAGAAACGCCCTAAAGAGGCAATCAGAAGAAGCAATTGTTCAAAGCAAATGCACTACAGCTGAACACGACTAGGAAGTTGAAGGTTAAATAAACTTTATTATTATTAGGAATTAGATTATTTGTTGAACTTCGCAAAATTCGCACCAAAGTGAAAATTGACACAAACCTTGAAAATAGCATCATCAAACATATAAAAGACCAGCATGCTCCACCGTGTCATTTTTTTAGGACACACAACGCATTCTGATTGGTTGTTGGTAGTATCAACTTAAAAGTTAAAATCACCTCCCCCTGGGATCGAGTAGCACACCAATCGAGTTTTCAACCTTGGCGAACTGCCCGTCCGTGGATGGGCCTTCCAGCTAGTAATAATAATAATATAAACGGCTAGCACGCTGCTCCAGCGTCCAGTGTGTCATTTTGTTAGGACAAGCGACGTACTCTGATTGGTCGTACCAACTTAAAATCACCTCGCCTGGGATCGAGTTTCCAAACTTTGTGAACTGCCCGTCCGTGGATGGACCTTCTAGCTATTTTTAAATAAGATGTCAAAAATCCCCATCGATCCCACCACTGTAGAAATTTTTATTCAAGGTCAAAAGTAAGAAAATCAGTGTTTGGCTAAAAAATTTGTTTTAATAATATAATAAAATAAGCTTTCTATTTAGCCTAAATTCAAATAAATTACCTGTTATAATTTATAAATACAATCATCAGTTTTTAGCTCAAAATTATGCGAATTTCTGATTATTAGATTATTATTCTTAAAGTAAACTAAACTAAATTTTAATGAGAGTATATTAAATAAAAGCGAGATAATGAATATTTTAGTTAATATAAGTAAGTAAAAATATTACAAGATTAATCAAACATATCTTGACTAGTCAACCGGCTTTGTCGTCGTCGTGCTGCGATTCTCTTCTCATTCATTTCTTTAATTTTATTTTCTTGCATTAAAGTTGGAACAGTAAAGCCGGCACTAATGGTAGTTGATATAGGTGGTAGGTAAGTAACCTCAGCTCGGATTTTTAAAATTTCCACTATCAAGAATCATTAAAAACGGTACAAAAAGCTATTATAAAACAAAATATTTGCGAACCATTGTAAATAGGGCTCTAAAAAGTCAAATTTTCAAAATTTGTATTGTCCGATGCAGTCTTACGAGTTAGAAACGGTTTAGAACATTCCATTGGCTGCCGAAACCCCGCCTCTAACATATCCCACCAAAAGCTTATATAAGGTGTGTACTTCATAAAATGCTCTCAGTACATACTGGCGATCACAACAATGTGTCGTGTGTTGAGCGTTAAAAAACAGTTCTTTTTAGGGCCAAAAATACTTAGAAAGGGTTACGGTTTTAACGACGTTGAATCTCGCTTTTTTTTTGAAACTCTGGCGGGGGTGGTTGTGTTGCCGAAATGGGCCTTTCGCGCGCTACGCTGCGCTCCGCACGCTACAGACCCATTTTTCGGCAACACTAAACTCATTAAAAACATCCCTCTAGGGTGATCCAACTCGGCACATTGTGCTATTAGCAAGGGGTAAATCTCGCTTTTGTTATGCATCTCTGGCGGGTGTGTTTGTGTTGCCGAAATGGGCCTTTCGCGCGCTACGCTGCGCTCCGCACGCTACAGACCCATTTTTCGGCAACACTAAACTCATTAAAAACATCCCCCGAGGGTGATCCAACTCGGCAAATTGTGCTATTAGCAAGGGGTGAATCTCGCTTTTTTTTGCTGCAAATTTAAGCCAAAAATACGTTGAAAATGTGAATTTACCTCGACATTAACTGTACGATGAATTTTCCCGTGTTTTTTAGTCAAAAATACCCCTAAAAAGTGAAATTATGTCGATGTTAACTGCGCGACGGACTAGGTACTACTGGGTGCGTAAGCGAGCTCCGGTTTTTCCAAGTGTTAGAGTAACTCACACCACACGGACTGACAACAGAATGACTGTGACGTTTGAAAATCGAGCTAAAATTGGCAACTTTAAAATCGATTATTGGCCAAACTAATCGATATACGACTTTCATCCTCACCTTAATCGCTTCGTCTATATTTTTTCTATCTAAATCCGTCGAGTTTTTTTTAATAAATTTAATATTCTCGAGCTGAGCCTACTTACCTGCTACCGTTGATATAATGGTACCAATTGTACCAATCAGTGATGCCACCGGATGTATCGATGCAAGACGTATGCCAAAACCTACAGCACTTGCAACACCTGCACGTCTAGCTACTGATGCATACAGTACAAGAGATTTTTTGTTTGCTTTTCTTGTCTTTTCTTCAGAATTAATCTTTCCAATTAACAACTCAAATGTACTGATTGCTGTTGTAAAACTCTGTTTGTAGTTTTCAAGAAACAATCGTCGAGAATATTTATCCATCAAATCCGAATTATCCAAATCTACTAGGATCTGAAACCGTTCCTCAAATTCTTTTTGAATTTGAGACAAACAGTCTTCCTTTTGACTTGTAATTATGGGATTCAAGATTTTCTTTACTGAAACTGCGACATCTTGCAAGTTAGAATAATTTCCTTCCTTCTGTGTTCTGAATTGGCGAAGAGCCGAACTAATAGAAGCGAGAGAAGTTTGCAATTCTGTATTGGTAGATGCAAATATGTAATCGGATACTTCTAGCAAATTTTTAAATTTGATCACTGCCCTTTCAATTTGATCATCGAATAAACTTGAACTCAAACATTCATTATAAATTTCTTGAAGAAGTAATTGAGACTCAAGCGAAACCGATACTCCAATGTCGTTTATATTTAAATTTGACCACGGACATGCTAAAATTGCTTCTTTAATATTGTAATCGATGGCGTTTGTTATTTCACCTAAATCTTCAGGTGCCTTAAAAATTGCAAGGCGAGCCATATTGTCAACCAAGTGACTAACCAATTCCGTTTTGACTTGTAAACCATCAACCAGAAGCAATTGCAAACGTAAAATCTCGGCAACCTCGCCAAGAGAAAATTCTTGAAAATCTTTAGAGAAAACCATAACCACTGAATCTTTTAGGTGTTCAAAATTCTTGAATAAAGTGTGAATTTGATCGAGATAGTTGATATACTGATTTACGTTATCGTTCAAAATTAAATTTAAGTCGTAAACCATCAGGAATTTTATTCTCGCTGCGTATTTCACATGAGAAATGTAAATGGAATTTATAATGTCTTGAATTTCGCCTCGGTTATCATCAAAACCAGGTAAGTCGATTAATAAGTATTTTCCGAACGAATACACCTTTGGAATTTTAGTGCAAGATACAACACCGACGCCAATTTTTGGACCAACGTCGTTCTCATCATGTTTAACTATTTTATATGTACGTCTCAGCTCTTGTTGTTCACTGACCAACCGTGTTCCTATAAGGTAGTTGACGAGGGTGCTTTTACCACTTCGTGTGCAACCCAAAACGACAATGACATCTTTATTTTCAATCTTATTTTTAAAAATCGAAAAACCGTTCTCCTCGTTCAATTTCTTATGTAATTCCTTGATCACGGTTTCCACCATTGCGAAATGCGAACTTAAAAGAAATTGTCACAGTGTTACAAGTTTAATTTACCGAAGTAATTAAATTAATTACCTGTTTGTTATACGATTACGATTTAGTAAACTTGCTGTAGAATTAATTCACTTAGAAATGATACAATCGAAAAATAAAGGTTTGATAATGCTGCTAACACTTCAATATTCACAATGACTACGAAAATTTCCACTTCCAGTGATTACTAATGCGCATGTTTAAATTATTTCCGTACTTTTATTGACATTGACTGCCCACTCTTCACCTATGAGAGAATAAATGAACCATATTCCGGGAATCCCCTCTCTTCTACACATTTAAAAAGCATGTGGAGAAGTAGGGATAAGATAAGAATTTGTAATATTAATAATTAGGTATGCAATATTTGCATAATATAATATAGTAGTGTTATCAAATTCTTTGAATTTATTGTTAATTTATTTATTTAAAAAATATATAATATAAAAGTAGTATGTTAAAAATTATAGATAGTGCGCAGAGGCCAAGGTTCGATGAAGCATCTGATGTTACCTTTAATCAGGGGCGTCGCGCCTTATTGTTCAAAGTGTGCTAAACACACGGGCGACTAAAATTAGAGGCGGCCAAAATCCCAAAAATAGGAGTTTAGAAAAGGTCATTTACTTTACGGCAGGGAATAAGTAGTAGACATTTAAGAAATTGTATTAAAAAACTGAAAAAAAATCGGCCACAAGGGCGGCCAAATTAAACTTTGCACACGGGAGGAAGTACCCCTAGCGGCGGCCCTGACCTTTATAATTAGTAGATCGAAAAGGAAACACTTTTCACGTACTTTAACGCATTGTGAATTTGTTGTCGAAGATAACTCAAAGGTATTTGAAGTCAAAGTCCTTAGTTAGACATTGACCTTGGGAGGGATTATGTGGGAACACATAATAATGAATGATAATGATAATTGATAATATAATATTGTTTAATGTTATAATAATAATTCGTTAGAATTACTTATGTCAAAGTTGACCCCCCTCCACCATATAAACGACCCTGTTAAAGTTGTTCACAAATTTGATCTTTTCCCGTTCAAATAAGCACCCCATTTAGCATTTATAGTAATTAACCCAAACAGAAGAATGGCACATAATTCTTGTTGTGGTTTCAGAAACGGAAAGTTTTATTTTATCACACCAATTTTTCAAGAAATTCACACAACTTGAATTGGAGTTTTTGCACCAAATCCTTTTCATAAGAAACAACTGAAACAATGCATGCGATTTCTTCGTCGTAATCAATTTTGGTTATACAATTAATTAGTTAGTGTAGTTGTATTTTTCTTTAGTGGTTGGGAGTGGCTAATGTGCAGAAATAAATATTTGTCATTTCGGTTCTATGTTTGTGTCAATTGGTGAAATTGGTTGTCACGGGTTCTCCCTCCACATTTGCCGCGCAAGCCCAAGTCACGTGCCAACCATTAAGGAAAAAATTACCTCTACAATTCTTCCAGACTGCGCTTACATGTGTCAGAAGCCAGGTCTTTGGTAGAGATTATTTTATTCATAGTGGTTGGGACTGGCTAATGTGCAAAAACTAATATTCGTAATTTCGGTTCTATGTTTGGGTCAATTGGTGGAATCGAGTGTCAAATGTTCTCCCACCACATTTTCCGCGCAAGCCCAAGTCACGTGCTAACCACTATGAATAAAATGACCTATATGAATGACTGTCGCGAAGGAGTCGTAACCTAACACGACTCAAACACTAGAGACTCAAGCGTCTCTATGAACGGGTAAGTAAGTTTTAAGTACCTGGGGGTAACTTTGGACAGAAGGTTATCTTGGGGGTCACATAATAGGGAAGCTCGCAACAAAGCGAGGGGAGCGAAAGCTGCACTTCGACCCCTGTTAAACAGGAGAAGTAAGCTCTCCGCCTCCAATAAAATGAAGCTGTATAAAACCTGTATACGCCCAACTATGACATATGCGTCAACGGTCTGGGGGTATGCTCAACCGCATCGAATTCGGCTAATAGAGGGTCAACAAGGTCTTTCCATTAGGCAAGCTATGGGGGCAATATTAGATCGCGTCACCAACGCTCGTCTCAGGGCTGACACCAATACGGAGTCAATCACGGAATTTATCCGCCGTCAAGCGGAAAAATTCTACGAGGCTGCGGGTCACTCGGATAACCCACTGATCAAGGGGGCTGGGCTCGTACCACCCCGACAATCCGGTGCGTTATCAGAAACCTAAAGCCATCCTGTGGGGGGGGGTTAATCTTTGTTTTTGATTTTCAGATGGTGCGCGATAAAACGAAGGAGATTAAGGTCGTCGAAGATCAATCCAAATCGCCTACCAGGGGCCCCCCAGTACACTCGATCGTCGATCCCCCACTTCTTCCTCTTCTGAGACCGTCAAAAGTCCAAGGGGAGTCGAGAAATCGAGAAGGAAATAAGGGGGAGCTTGGAGGGCGGCGGAAGATACGATAAACGCTTACCAATGAGAAAAAAAAGGGGAAGGCATTAACCTCTCATCCAGCCAACGTAAGAGACGGCGGGTGATGCTGATGAGGTTCTAGGGTGAATCGATACGATTGTCGAATCGAGCAATCCTTTTCAAGCCCGGCCTAAAAACAGGGTCATCGATTTTTGCTTCCCGGGCTGCGAGACGTTATTTTGGGTAAAGCTGGGATTTCTGAAAAACTCACGAACTGGACAAATTAATAATGGTGTTGTCAAATATCACTTCTCAAATTAATGAAAATGTTTTTTAATAAATTACTCACAGTCCGATCGGACAGGCCCCCCACCTCACAGATCTGAGTCGAGAAGTATCATCACCCCTTATTACCTCGAACGCAAAGAATAATGAGGGAAAACGGGTGAACCTCTCTACAACAAGCCGGCTGTATAGCTCGATCGTTCGAGTGGGAGATCGAAAGGAGCCCCCGCTACGTAGGCACTCTAATTTACATGAGTGCTTCGTAGACCGGGGCTCTGCCCCGGCCCCACACGACGATTTATAACCAACCCACGGCACTTCAAAATCGGGAAATAATCTCAAAACTACGCTGACATCCTTCTAAACCGGAATCTCTAAATTGACAATGTGCAATTAAAAATAAAATTTATTATTAAGGCCAACAGGAGTGTAAGCTGGCCTAAAGTGCGCTAGAGGGGCATACAGTTCTCCGTTGTAAGGAAACCTGTGAAAAAATCGGGAGTTTGCAGGGTACTGATTTCTTTGAAGATAATAAACTATAATATACACATAATTGTATCACATTTTTGAAATGTTTTATTCCTACTCCCCCTAGCTACCCACTGATATAATAATAAAATATTAAATTTTTTTATTTAAACCTTCTATAATATTAATTGAAAATGTACGAGCTTTCACGTAAAATTAATGAGAATAAATTAGGAGTTATATATTTTGAGATAAAATAACAAATAGTGCTATATAATGCTACCGTGGAATATAAAAGCTCGCTATATATACAAAAAGTGAGCTTATACCTTTCAGTGTGGTCCGCAGTTTCTCGGAAGAAGTATGGCAGAACTTGACTCGCTTAAAAGGGCAGCGCCTAAAAAAATCTCAAAAGATGGCGCTGATGATTCTCAATTAATTATTTTTACATGGAACCGCCAGGCTTTAATATTTAAAATATAGCAAATTCGTTGAGATAATACTATTCTATAAACAATATTCTTGGTATTAAGCTTTTTTGGGTTCATAATTTCAATTTATAAAAAAAATTTCGAAATTACAGATTGATAATTTTTTTCAATGTGGATGCAATTTAAGATATTCAATACCAAACCAGCATGAAAAGAAACAAATATACTTAGTACCAAGTAGAAATTGTCAATAATAACGACAGGACGTTCTATACAAATAACAACTTTTACATAAAATTGTCAACAGAAGAATGACGTGGGAGGAGAAGGTGTGGCAAGTATCCGAGTGATGGCGCTGCAACTTCAATGCAAAATTTCCAATTTATTTTTACAAATAAAAATGGTAACTTCCTTACCATCTACTCAAAGTGACGAGCTGATCGCTACGAGTCTGGGGTTTTCAAATCATTCCAAATGTTTCTAAAATATCTTTTTATAAATTTTAATTAAAATTACTTCTTAAAAATTGCAATTCTAAACAAATTTATTTTTTTACATGTTTATCCCTGAACAAAATTATAGACATTTTTGTAAATAATTTTTCATCTAGGTACATTTTTAAACACTTTCCTTTCATAACATAGGTAAGCATTATACGGACCTCTAACATGATAAGGCAAGCGCTTATCACAATGTCACATGGTACGGGTTACGTCATACAACTTACGTTACAAAGACTGCATAATATTATATTCAAATAATAGTATAGAAATTTTTACTTTATAAATTATTTAATTACATAATATGTTATACCGGGTGTACATAAAAAGTATTTATTTCTAAATTGATTTTAACTTGAATAATTTTGTACAAAAAATAATACAAATTTTATATAAGTGTATAAGATATTATAGTTCAAACAATAATATCGAATCTCGTTACATAAATTTAAAAATCCTAGAATTGGTGGACCAAAATTAAAAACTGAAGTTTTACATAAAATAGGAAACAATGTCGATTCAGAAACAATTCGCAGGGTTTAAAAAAAATGATGTAACCGTCGAATGACTATTACAAAAAAGTTCTACGTTATAGATTGAGAGCAATCAACGGATTTCATCCTGGATTTTAGGAGTCACGAAAATTTTATGGCTTATAGATAGGCACCCCCTCAATATAACACCGTAAATGGCAGACGTCTACCTGGTCGGATAAGAGGGGGGCAAAGGGGGGGGGGACAAAGGGATAAATGTTCTAAAACTGCTAGACTTCTGCCGACTTCACCAAACGGTTACATAATGTTTGTAGATAATGTAAAAAAATTTTATTATGAAAATTCGATCGGAAACATAGTTAAATTAATGTTTTAAAATTGTAAAACTTTCGATTGAGCCTGTGAAGGCGCCTTTTATACGACGGGATACTAAAGATGTATTGTAAGGGGACACGCGCTCACAATAGAAAGCTATTGTATAACCTTTCGGTATAGTGGTGTAAGAGACGGTCATTGCCTTGCAGCTGACGCAGTTGGATGCGAACGCGGGGTTAACAAAAAACAGGGCTAAATGCACATCTGAATGCTAGCCTAGCAAGCTGCTATACCGGATGTAAAACAACTATAGTCCAAAATCAATCTGCGGACTACTCACCAACCCGTCTGGCCAGCGTGGTGAGTTATGGCCAGATCCTCCATAATATGCAGAGTCTTATGTCCAGCAGTGTGCGGAAAAAGGCTGAAGAAGAAGAAGATAGTGGTGTGAATACCTTTTTACCGCATCCCTCGAACCCCGCGCCGCTCTACAAATTCTTACTATTTTAAGATCTTATCCTACCCAATAGACGTCTGCCATTTTCAGTTTTGTATTGAGGGGGTGCCTATCTATAAGCCAGAAAATTTTCATAACTCCTAAAATCCGGGATGAAATCCGCTAATAGCTCTCAATCTATTATTAATGTGAATAGAATAAAACGTATTCGGTACGCAAAGACTTCCACAATAAATGGTATTTTGAATGGTATCATGGGGGAACAGTGTTATATTTGCAGACGAAAGGATCTGGCCATAACTCACCACGCTAGCCAGACGGGTTGGTGAGTAGTCCGCAGATCGATTTTGGACTATAGTTGTTTTACATCCGTTAGCAGCTTGCTAGCCTACCATTCAGATGTGCCTGTAGCCCTGTTTTTTGTTAACGGTAGCAATTCGTCAACTCAGGGGGACCGCCGGCTTAACGTGCCCTCCGAAGCACGGAGACTTGGTCATAAGAAAGTTTGACTCCCCGAGTTTGAACCCGGTACCCCGCATTCGCATCCAACTGCGTTAGCTGCAAGGCAATGACCGTTTCAAAAATTTCTATTTGTAACCATATTTTTTCAAACTTTTTTTGTTTTCCGTGACCTAAGGAGAACATGAACCAAATTGTTAATAAAACCAGAGTTTTCTTTTCAAATAATTGAATTATGTGGGAAAGATTGCAATTTTAGTATTAGGTGCCCGGGTTATTATATTAGATGGAACTCTGCGGGAAGATTTCGGCAGAGAGAGAAAGAAAGGAGACTTACGCCGCGCCGACGGGAAGTCGCGAGCGGCTGTGAAAATTTAAGCGTATAAATTATTGGCTTGTATCAAGAATTTTGCGAATGAATAAAAAGCAAAGGTTAGTGAAAAAAAAGAGTGTTCTATTTCTTTTAGAAAGCATTTAAAAAAGAAGTTTAGAACGATTTCGAAATTTATTGGATTCGTTGAAGTACATTTTGGATAGAAATTGCAAGGTTGTAGGATAACCGCCGTACGGGCCATAAGGACATTTCCGACTGGGTTGGCTTGGTATAATTGTGTATAAAATTAATCCGGCCGATGGAATTTTGCAAACTTTAATGGTCCATATTTTATTTTAGAAAGTTGTTATTTCGGAAAGTTTGTGGTCTGGATTAATTTATGACAATATAATATACAATTTAAAATTGTTATCAAATTAATATTGTAAAGTGGTAGTATTATTTAAAAAAAATTAATTAGAATTTTTGTTAAAATGTACCAGACATCCGTTAGTTGTTATTGCAACGTCATAAAGATCATATTATCAACAAACTAGTAATATGCACCTGCTGATTAAGCATTCGTCTACTTATTACTGATAATAGAGTCGTTATAGCGCGCCACCTATTCTTCAATAGCCTGAATCACCAACAAATGGAATGCTAACACCAGCTAACACCAACTGCATTATCCACTACTTGGAGTATTAAAAATTAATATTTTAATTACAAATTTTCGATTGTAGCGCCTCTGCAGGATTTTTGCGGTAACTTACATTGCGTTCCCCTTTTAAGACGGCTGTATATGTACATTTAAATTCCGACTTGAAAGTCCCCACTACTTTTTAATGTGTTTGATAGGCGTATACTATTTTATTTGCATAGATGTAGTTACTACATACTATTGTTTCTACATCTCGTTGTTCGTGCTAATATTACATTATTGCTTCGTACGCTTGCGTTTGTCTTTTATAAATCATTTGCATTTTTAGGTATTTCATAGACGTTCGTTATTTTCTCCTTTGCAAGTTTTAAAAAATCAATTATTTTTTATTTTATTTTCTTATAAAGGGTCTGATAATATAATGTCCTATAGTATTTTGCATAAAATTGTCAAGGTTGTGTTACATTTAAACTCGACTACCACACTAGATCAAGCGTAACACATTAGCTTCGCCATATTTTTGGTTATAGATTAATTTATGATCACATAAAAAAAAGGTTGAAACAAATTGAACAATATTTATAACATTATTTAAATATATATGACCAATAAAGTAACCGAAATTGTAAATAAATAATAAAAATTAAAAATTTACAGTAGGGGATATCGGGGTTAGTTGACCATAGGGGTTAGTTGACTAATTGCCCAAAATTTCTAAATAATACACTCGATGGCGCTCAGAGTACGATATTCATGTTGTATATGCATGTCATACCTACCATTATTATGAGTTATGGTGATAAAATAGTGCAAGTTGCGTTCTTAAGATTTAGAAAACTGAAAACATCGACGCTAAGTAAATATTTTTATTCTCATTATTTATTAATTATTCTCGTATTTGTAATCTTTGTTGTATTTTCACTTATATTTTGTGAAAATATGCAATGTTGACCATGATTTAAAGGGTTAGTGTGAACTCCGCCAATTCGGCAGGTAGAAAAAAACAAAAAAGTGTGAACTACGCCAAAACCAAAAAGGTCGACAGTAATCTGAAATGTAATCCACGCCAATTTTGGGTGGAGTTAACATACGGGCTTACGGGATTTATTTAGGGAGGGATTTATTTAGGGAGGGATTTATTAGTAAATTTATATTTAATTAAAAAAGTAATCGTTTGTAACAGTAACCTACCGACGCATCCCTGTTTTTACCAATAATTTTACTTTTAAAAATAACAAAAATTTATTTACTTATAATAGGGGTACCGTAAAAGGAGACTGCTTTTACGAAATCTAACACTAAACTCATTAAAAACATCCCCCGGGGGGTGATCCAACTGGGCAAATTGTGGTATTATCAAGGGGTGAATCTAGCTTTTTTTTCAACTCTGTCCTAGGTGGATATGTTGCCAAAATTGACGCTACGCTCCGCTCCGCTTTGCAGCGCTCCAGAGCCATTTTGGCTTAAAATCCAATAACCATAATCTCCGGCTTATGATATAAATAGTTAACACATTGTTAAATGGCTGTTGGCGGAGTTCACATATTGGATTACTGTCGACCTTTTTGCATTTGGCGGAGTTCACAACACTTTTGACGGAGTTCACATTACCCCATTACTGTCGACCTTTTTGGTTTTGGCGTAGTTCACACTTTTTTGTTATTTTCTACCTGCCGAATTGGCGGAGTTCACACTAACCCGGTAAAGTTGGGGGTAAAAAAAAATATAGAGGGTGTGCTGGTTGACACGATTGCAACCCTTCTGGTAATCGGAGACAAGATTTCAAAAAATATTCTTAATTAGTAAGAATGTCGTTATCGTCCCTACCAAAGAGAAAACGGGAAACGCGTGGAAAAGTATCTTTTTCTAACTTGTATCGAAAATATCTATTTTTGACTGTTTTTTTCACAATTTTTAATTTTTTAAAATAGTAAACCAAATAATTTTTATACAAAAGTAGTAGGAACGATAGACAGTTATATAGTGAAGGTTGGTACAAAATTTGAAGCAAATCGGTTACATAGAACTTGAGATATCATGTCAACCAGGTTGTAAAATGTTGTTTTGAGGAAAACACGTTTAAAGTTTTAAGCAAAAGTTTCAACCCGTAAAACAAATAATTTTGATACAAAAGTGGTAGGGGCGATAGACAGTTATATAGTGAAAGTTTGTACAAAATTTGAAGTAAATCGGTCAAATGGAACTTGAGATATTATGTCAACCATGTTGAAAAATGTTAAAATGTCATAAAATACATAATTACTACGACCTTCGATAAGTTACTCACTGCTAGGTTCAGTTGCTGCGTCATTAAAGTAGCTAAAACGTGTTAAACTATTGGAATTTTAAAATTTTCTCTTGAGAATATATTCTTAAAGGTCTAAACTTTAAGAATATTATGCAATAAAACAAAACCTTGATTTTTTTTCATTCCAAACCAGAACACGGCCTTAAACGGACGACTAACAAATTAGCGCCAATTCGTTAATGGAATGGAATTCAATGGAATTGTAGCTAATTTGTTAGTCCGTTTCAAGATTAAACGGACGTTGTACACTAATTGGTTAACTTATATGGCGCTTGTATAAACGGTGACGTTTAAGGGTTAATATTATTTATTTCATCCGTTAGGCACTTAAATATCGACACTGAATTGATAAATTTATTAACCAAAAAGCCAGCAGTCTGGCGTAAATCAAACACGGATAGACTACAGAGCGGGAAACCGCGGTTCTAATCCTGATTGCGTCGGATATGTGCTGTGATCTAAAAAGTCCAAAATCGATCTGTGGACTATGGGGAAGGCAACGGGAAACCACCCCATTAACATTTCCCTAGTAAAGTCTTCTTGGCTTAGCCAGGAGGATCGCTAACATCCGAAATCGGATAGGCACCTGAAGAAGAAGAATTAACCAAAATACATAAGTCAACTAACCCCGTTCTCTGGGCTAGTTGACTAACTCTACCTATTATTCTAAATGGGGAAAATAATTTTATCTGGTCAAAATAGAAGCAATCTAATATTTAAAATTAAATTGAGAAAGACATATACGACCTACTCACATATCTAAAATCAAGAAAATATTTTCGGTAAATGTAATAAACATATATAGACCTACTTAAAAAGTTAGTCAACTAGCCCGGTCTCCCCTACTTTTACAAAAAAAAAATAATTAAAAAAAAAAAGATTTTAACCCTTGTTACCGAATAAAAAAACAACATATATCACCCGGATGGGGTACCCCGACATAATTTTTGCGAATTTATACTTTTTAGGGCTTTTTTCGAGATTGTTAGTGTTTTGTAGGCATTATCACTTGCATTATAAAAAATAAATCACTTGTTTTCAATAAAATCATCCGTTTTTAGGTCAATAATATGCGATTTTCAATAAGGGGTACCCGGGTACCCCATTCGGGAATATAGGCATAGTCTGTTATAATCGCGAAAAAATTGCATTTGTAAAAATCGAAAAACTTTTAAAATTGCTTTAATTTATTTAGAACTATATTTTATAAGATGTCACAAAGTCCCAATACGCTGTGAAAAATACAAACTGAGATATACATCGGTAAAGTCAAAAAAGTACCCGGGTACCCCTATTCGGTAACATAAGGGTTAAAAAGTTTACTGACAAGTTTTATGAGTACAAACTTAGAAATAATTCTTGAACCAATCGTCCTATCAACTTGAATTTTCTTAGAAAATTGTTAGCAAATATGTCTCTATCGTTAGAACTAGAATCAAACCAAAAATTTTCACAAAAAAACGACAAAAAGGATTTTGTACTACTGCCATTTTAAGGGATAAAAATTTAGCTATCGTGTCAATTCGAATTATTCTTTGCCGTTCGGTCGGCATATCAAAGATACGTCTGAGTCTCCCCTACGTTGTTATTTTTATTCTTATACAGATTTTTTATTAGTAACAAATGTCGATGTGGTGATCGAAAAAACAAAGAACACTTGTGGTTGAGGGGTCAAAAACTAAATTTGGAAAATTTAGTTAAATTAATAATTAGGAAAGTTTTAAAAAATAAGTGCAAAAGACAAATTAATTAACTTATGTGTAAATAAATTAAAATAAGTAATTTTAGACAAAGTTAGTGATATAAAACATTTAAAGTTACATGTAGTATCGTTTTAAACACAGCTACAACATAATTTTATCCTAAGAAAATAAACATAATGCACGTCTATGAAATAGCGCACGCCTCCAATCTTTGAAATACAATTATTTGCCAGAGGTCGCTACCTCGCGGGGATTTAAATGCATTTTCTTAATAAGCAAATATATAGGGGTTTTTGTCTTCCTACATAAATATTTTTAAAATAGTTTTAATTTAAAATAGTTTGTATATTCATGGAAAGTCACTTGCAGGTCACTGGAGTGACAAATTATTATAATAAAAATGAAAATTTTTTTTTTTTTAATTCTTAATGACTTTCCGTGAAACTAGATTTTTTTTCTAATCATTTACTTCAAACCGCATTAAATTCCATAGATTAATAAAAGAGCTATATCGATATTCGTTAAAAGTTAGGTATACAGTCCTCTTAATGTCCGTTTACGGATTCAAATTCAGATAATTATTTACCCTAGTAGCTAACAAGCGCTATGGGTACCCGTCATTGGGAAGAGCATTGCTCACAGCTACCGTAGAAACAACTTTGACCACACATTTTGATGTTTTTACCTATAATTATTTCTGTTTTCAAATAAATCAATTTTATTTTTGTATAGGGTGTTTTTTTAGCTGCATGAGAACTTCAAAATGAAATAAAACATTAAAAACCTGACGGAATGTTTTGGTTATAATTTTTTTATGAAAGTACAGTTAAAGGCATTTATGATTTGAACATGACTTCCGGCATGTGACCACCACGACTAATGGTTACGAAGCGCATCCGTTCAGTCCAATTTTTGACCATTTCTTCCAATATTTCTGGCTTTATTTCATAAATAGCTTGCTGAATATTAGCCTTCAATGCTTCTAGAGTTGTTGGTTTGTTAGCATAAACCATGGATTTAACATACCCCCACAGAAAATAATCTGGTGGTGTCAAATCACACGATCTTGGAGGCCAATTGATAGGACCACGTTTTGAAATAATCTTGTCACCAAATTGTCCTTTCAATAAATTGATGGTTTCGTTGGCTGTGTGGCACGTAGCACCATCCTGTTGGAACCATAAGTTGTCAATGTTTAGCTCTTGAAGTTTTGGAAACAAAAATGTATTGAGCATGTGTCGATATCTCACACCAGTCACCGTGACGGTAGCTCCTTCCTCATTTCGAAAGACATATGGACCAATGATGCCGTTGTCGTGTATTCCACACCAAACAGTCAATTTTAATGGATGCAATGGAGTCTCAAGATAATGTCCTGGATTGGTCTCACTCCATATACGGCAATTTTGTTTGTTCACATACCCATTTAACCAGAAATGTGCCTCGTAACTGAACAAAATTTTACGGTAAAAAAATGGATCCACTTCCAATTGGTTGTGAGCCCAATTTGGTAGCGTTGTTCAATGGTCAATCTATGCATTATCAAATGCCAAACCTTGCTAAACACAAATGTCAAAAAACTGTTTCCATAGCAATCTTGATTCAATTGTTATCCCTATTGAAAGTTCTCATGCAGCTAAAAAAACACCCTATATTTAAAGTTAATAATAAGTTAATAAATTCTCCAACTTAACAGTGGCTTCTCGTGACAAAATTAAAAAAGAAAAAATATAAATTTTGGGCAATGCAGTGCTGGATTAAGGCAGCGCGGGGACCGTAGCAAATGTTGTCGAGGGGCCCTCCTATTTTTAATGAGCTTTTTTAGCCTTTCCTAACTAAAAAACGCGGAATGAGTCTTTTTTACTATACTTTCCTAAAAAAAAAGGCACTTAACTATCGACCGGTAGCATTTGCTTCTTCTGGTACTGTGTTAATCCGGCACTGGGTCGATGTCGATGTTTTTTCGGCAGCTAGCAGAACAAAATTTGTAACTCCGCTTAAACCAAGCAAACTTAACCAAGCAAAAAGATCCACATGGTTGACTCATTTTCTAATAATGTCCTAAAGAGTCCTAAGACCTTATTGAAAAACCCAGAAGGGGGCAAGGGTTTCGTTAGTGTAGAGTCTTTTATTGGTCAAGGATAAAATTAAAATAAAAATATTAAGAGGAATTGTTTGAGAATTGTAGTCAATTTCAAAGTGACAATTTGGCATTATCTAAAAAAAATCAAGTTCTAACCTTAAATTTAAAGTTGTTTATTCCTTAATATTTCGGGTGCCTTTGATAAACTGGTGGCCAGGCTTTTTTTACTCTTTGGGGACGATATGAGTTAAACTTAGAAGGGGACATTACGTCGCCAATCGGGATCCCAATTTTTTTGGTGATTCCAGTAGCTAAAAAAATTATCACTTTATCGGCTTTTAGTCGATTGCCTCTTAGTTCTTGAGTTATGAAGTTTTGAAAATGGGCAGGTTTTACCATAGGTTTAGCATATTATATGGGAATTATAACGCGTAGGTCCTGAGTTCTAATCCCAGTACCGATGATTTTTTTTTCTTAAATTATATAATTTATTATCGGAATTAAAAAATTAACGACCTACAATTTTGGATTCTGGATTTTCTCTCAATTGGTCACATTGTACTTCCTCTGGTTTCTCAGTTTCACCCCGATCCTGTCACTTCCCAACAAGCCAGTCCAGATGTGGGATGACTCCCCCACTTTTAGTAGTAGTGGTTGGTTAAAGGCTAAGAAGTAGTTGGCCAATGGTTGATGGAGGGGTTTCCAATGAAGGTCTGGATTTTTTGAAAATTTGGTTCACAATGGTGAATTTTGGGGCTTTTCCAGTTAAAATTAAATTTACAAAATAAATTATTTTTACCAAATTTTCTGTCGTAATTTAAGTTCGCATTTGCGAGGATTCCAAGGGCCGGATTGTGGTCCGCGGGCCGTAGTTTGGAGACCCATGGGATAAAGATAAAGGATAAAGAAAATAATCTATCAAGTAATTTTAATAGTTTCTATTTATAAGATTTGTAATAATTATTATTTATAAACTAATTTATAAATTAAGTAAGAAGTTTCTTAGGATTTTTGATATCCTAATAGTTACGATATACGTGATTCTTGAGTGTGATATGCAGAGACAGGATAGTTAGGCAAAATAAAACCTCAAAAAAGGCAGGCAAAAAGGCATTAAAAACAAGCAAAAAAGGCAAAATAAAAGGCAAAAAGGTACAAAAAAGGCAAAAACGTATTTTCAACAAAAATCATACAAATTCAAATTAATTCTCTTTATTTTTGTACCAACTGCAGTTGGTACAAAAATATATTTTTCGATATTATCTACAGCAGCTTAAATTTGTTCTCCTGTCACTCAAAATTTGTTTGAATGTGGAGAACGATCTCTCCACATCGCAAGACGTGCTAGGGGCAAATTTCAATGAACTTATCTGATCTGGAGTTAGCTCTAAATCAATATCGTCATTCGAAATTCCTTGATGTATTTTAGAAATTTCCTGTATAATTTTATACGATGGATTTTTTTCTAAAACATTATATTAATTTTTCATTAAATTTTTTCCCTAGTGTCGATTCTCTGCTTCACTGGAAAGCTAATATAACAATAACATCTCAGTCAGTTTAGAATTCGTCAAATAAGCATAACGTCGCCGAATCGTAGTAATGTGATAACGCGCACTTCATAATCGAATGGAGAAGAGGTTTTGTTTTACTAATTACGTCTAGCATAACCAGATTATTTCAAGAATCGGATTCTACCGATTAGTAGAATTTGAATTTAAAAATTTAAAATTTTTATAATTAAATATAACATTTAGAAATTTTTAAATAAAATTAAGAAATAAATTTTAAAAAAGCAAAAAAGAAATATTTTGGTTCAAAAAGCCCAAAAAAGGCAAAAACAACCGCAAAATAGGTGAAAAAGGCAAAAAAGACTGGAAACCCCCCAAAAAGGCAAAAAAGGCAAAACAAAAAATTAATTTTTGAATAGTACATGCTCTGAAACGGATTTTAAATTGGGTCTGCCAGAAATATTTCAATTTTTAAAAAAAGGCATTTTGCCTAACTATCCTGTCTCTAGTGATATGATATTTATTCATACTATTATATGAAATAATAATTGGCTAATATGAATCATATAATAATTAATATTTTGAAGAAAATACTCCAAGTTGTACGTATAAAATATCACAAGCAAATGTCCACTCGAAATTTGTGCCTACTCGTAAGCAGATTTTAGGTACTATTTTTTTTTATAAAATACTGTAGTATTTAGGAGTATTTACTTCAAAATTCTTAGTTTAAAACTATAAACATCATTTTATTCGTTCTGCCCATTCTTTTCACCGGACCCCCCAAAGGAATTCAGAAAAGAGTTGAAAGCATTGAATAAATTAAATTTAAAGCTCCTGTAGTTTTCATGCGAACATTTTCATCTGGGTTCGTACAGCAGATTCCTGCATACCTATCATATTATACAAAGTGATTAGATTAAACTGATTCATATTTTTTAACTTACTGTTTTTGTATTATGCAGGCGTGTTTCTCATAAGTATCCACGCTTTCAATCAATGCGTGAACAATTGGGCACTGATTTAATAATGTGCATTTTCCAGGTCCGTTTGATGGAGAATTCCAACATATCGAATAATCGGTCATGGTTTCATTTGTTTCTAATTTATAAGTTCCTAAATGCATAAAAACAATTTTAATACAACATCCGAAGCTTTCCCGTACTTTTAATCTCGTTAATCCGTTCATGCGCGTTTATAATGTTTGTATTCCAATAACTTCCAAAGTTACTTTTATAACCTGACAAAAAATCAAACAATTTTGTTTTTCGTTCTCTATCGTTTCTTTACGAAGGTGACGTGACTCCTTTCGATGTTAGTGCAAAAATAAAATTATTACAAAAAACATATTTAAGTATATTTCAAATGAAAATGAAATATTTATTCAAAACGTTATAACTTATAACAAAAAGTTACAGAAAAACTAAAAATTCGAAAAAGAAACTTCCAAGGAAATTATGTTACAAGAAATACCTAAGATATTTTTTTTTGGTCGATTCATCTTTTCGTTGACAAAGTTGTACTATTATTTTTGAAAAATGTGCAAGAATAGAAAGATTTATCTCCCTATGCGCTTTAGGCAAATATAGAAAAATAAATTTGCACCAACCTGATGGTAAAGTTATCGTGTTATTGCAATTATATATATTTTTGAGCCATGGAAGAGAAGCGTCCAAATCTTCATTAATTTGTAATGGTGGGTGTGGAATAATACGTACTACTGGTGGTCTCTTATACACTGGAATCACTAAATTGTTCCAATGATGCCTGTGAAAAGCCGAAGGATCTTTCAATTCAAGGTGTCCCACGACAACACCCTCCCCAACAGGGGTTGTAAGTACTAATGACGTAATAGAAGTAACCATTGAATTATTAACACCCAACTCTTCAATTTGCTTATCAATTTCGTCGGTGTTATTACTAATTTTTCTCTTATCCGATAATTGTCTCACAGTCTCGAATGCCCAATGATGTGAAACATCGGTAGGTGCATTTCTAATTACTGATGCGGTTTCCCGCAACTTTACAGGCCCTTGACCACTCATTGCAGTTATTTCAGGTGGATCAATAACATTTCAGCTTCCTGCAAATCAGACAGTCGGCTCATGCTGAAAACAAAGCTATTGCTAAGCTTCTTACCACACTTTCCACGTCCAGCTACCACAATTTCTGATCCGTTATACAAGACAGGAAACTGAGTGTTCGTGATATTTCTAACTTGGGAAGAATTGTAATTAACAGATATGTTGAGCAGTACAGGGGACGATATTTCCTTATAAAATGTTTCCAATTGTTTTGAAGAATCACTAGAATCGTAAATATGTTTGCCGGTTCCATTATTCATTAGAGATAACTTTTCCAAAAATTGTATATTAGCACCCTGCCCAAATGCTAATGAAAGTATAGATGATTTCTTCAAACCCGTATTAAGTTGTGTAATCTATAATTTTTCGTTTATAATCCAGTACTTACTTTTTTAATGAACAAACCTTTGTAATGATTGTTTCAGTAGGATTATTCGGTTGCCCATCAGTCAAAAATACAATCACTGATTGGCGATCAATATTATCGACTTTCGTTTGCTTGGCATTTTCAATTACTCCCAATCCTACTTCAAGTCCCAATAGAGCAGCGGTTCCACCTACTATACCAAGACCAGCGACTGCAGTTTTTGCTGCGGTAATATATGCAGTGTTTGCTAGATAACCGTTTGGAAAATTGATTTTCTGTAATCAAAATTCAAAATTACCATATTAATTTAAAGATTTGTTAACAATCATTCATACATTACTACCAACAGAATATACTGCATTGCTGCTGGGATTATCCAAATTCAATACAATCGCATCGTTACTAAAAGGTACCAAGTTGAACAAATCCTTCTCATGCAACTGATCTAATATATTCAACATTGCATTTTTCATTTGTTCCATTTTATTTCCAGACATACTACCACTGACATCCAATACAAAAACTATGTGTTTAGAGATCGGATGCAAACCTGATGGGGCAAAGAAATTAATAAAATAACAGTCCTTGGCTAACATTTCCCCTCCACTTTGATCGCGTTCCACATCATACTGAACCACAAATTGAGCAGCAAGACCTTTATCTTCTGGAGTCTTCATCAAACGAGCAAAATTCTTTTGACTATCGATATTTGGTGAGAATTTAACAACTGCAGCAGAATTGCTTATCAATTTAATATCTGCTTTCGGATCAAGGTCCACATTTTCGCTCGTAATTTCGTTTCCAGTTTTCAATGAAGGAACTTTCAAATCTTTTAGGTTTATCTGTTCATTTATAGTTACCTATATAGTTATATCAAAATGAGTATTTAAATTGTTATGTAGGTACCAAATTGTTACCTCAACACTGAGATCCTGAACGGGTTGCCCAGGATGAATATTTATAACGTTTTCGTATCGACCATGAGTCCTTTTCAATAATTCTTGATAGGTTAAATAAAATGAGGCTTTCGAATTGGCTTCCACGTTAAGAGAAACTACGAATGTGTCCGAATCTCGTACACTTGGAGCCACATAACCTCCTCCAAATCCACTTACGAGGGCCTAAAATAGGAATATAGCTTTTTTCTTAAAAGTTTCAGAAATCTTACACTGTCAAATTGTTTTCTTGCTTCATCGTTGCCTATCACGACGGAGGTATAATTTCTACCACCTACTTCCATTACAAAATCTATGAGAAATGCATCACTTGGTAAGAGAACAGAAAAAATCTTCTTTTCTGTTGTGGCAGCGGTGTTTTCCACTTTTGTTGTAACTACGGTATTAGCAAATCGAATATTTATATTCGACGTTATTTTCAGTTCGGAAACTGTTATGCCAGCAGAATTTGTTTCATTTATCTGCAATGTTAATATTTTAGAATTTTAGCATTAACCTGTATTGGATCTACCTCTCTTTTTCTTCTTATAGCAAATAGATTCTCGTTATTTACCAAGGAAACATCCTTTTTTGGATTTTGAAGGTAGGGTTTACCAATATTTACCATAAAAGTGGACCTCAAATTGATAGGTGTTGGAACAGTTGGCTTCAGCAAAGTCAGTACATAAATGATGCTTAATACTAACCAATAATTTTTCATTTTGTGAATCTATAATAGTTAAAACTGATAATAGCATAATTCAAAGATTACCGTATTACCGATTTCCGTATACACATGAAAATTTGTTTTATAGAAAACATGGAAAGATTTCAATGAGTATACGATTCTGAAGATAATAAGTTGCACTTACTTTAAATTGGAAATAATTTGTACCAAAATTGAAATTAAAAACTGTACAATACAAAATTTGATATAATAATGTCTTTTGTTACATTTTACTTTTTACAATATCATTAAATTATGTATAGTGGTACCTCGGTCACTGAACAAGAACTGAATTATATTTAATATTCATTTTTGTTACCAATTAAAATTAAATTAGAAAAATTATATTAAAGACTGGGTATTACCTACATAATATTATCTTGTTTATAATATTATGGTTTCATACAATGAAGAATTATTTTAATTTGATAAGTTTTAAGAATATTTTGATAAATTTAATTGCTTTCCCAATATCACATTTGCTTGATAAAAAGGTCAGTATATTATTTCGATATTATAATAATTTCTGTCCATGGTTTCTGTCTTGTCTTAATAAAATTTGTGATAATTTTATTTTGTCAATTGCCAAATTTTATTTAGAGTAGGTATATATTTTTTTATATTATTTATTTATTTCCCAGACTTTGTGGCTTGAAGGCTACAGTTCTTCGTTTGTTAAAAAAGAATGAAATTATGAATCTTTATGAATGCTTCTGAATAGTAGTAAAAGTAACCAACTTGAAATGAAAATCAACATATTTCCAAGCGTTTTTTTACTTTTTTTATTCTTAAATGTCTTGAAATATCGGATTTACTTCGCATTTTTGCAGCTTCAATTTTTGCTTGAATAATTGATAAAACTTCAAAAAAATTATTGCACTGAATTCAGGGAAGCAAGACCTTTCAAATGATGTGTCTTTTTTGCCATATCCTCCCTATTAACATTTCAGGGGTTTTCATCACAGCGCGAAGGGATGAAACAATGGAGTGACATTGGTGGCAAAAGTTGTAAATTTGTTTTTATATCTTAAAAAGTAGTTTCTATCGGTTATCTAAAGACATCAAAAAGTCCCCGTTCAACAATAACTGATTCTATTAATAATAGGTATCTATTATTATCATAAAATATTAGTAATTCTTTTATGATATGGTAACAGGATATTTTAAACGTTGCGTTGCAATTAAAATGAATGCACTGTGATGCTCGGAACACCAAACACAAGTCTACACGGCTGGAGTCAACAGTGCGGATATCCTTTGAGGCACGCTCGTGACGGACTACCAGACCGCTCGTAGCGCATTGGCTTCACGAGGCATGATTCACATTCCAATCTGGTTTAGACGGCGCGCGTTTTCCTCGCGAGGCCGATGCGCTAATAAAACTCGCGCCATTTAAAAGCACCTTTAGATCCTCCACACTTTCGTTCACTGTTTGTTCGTTAAATCTTTGTTTTATCCCGTTAATAGGGATATCGCCGACTCGTGCGTTAACGTCTCCCAGGACAATAGCTTTGTCTGTGGTAGGAACCGAATTCATCACATCCTGAAGGCATTCATAGAAATCTTGTTTTTCTGGCTTGCTTTTATTTACATGTGGATCATATACCGATATTAGATGTAATCTGCTTCGCCAAGGTCAAGAGTAACAAGAATTATTCTTACGTTAATTGTGTCAACTAAGTTGTTAATGAGATTTTTATGTATTAGCACTCCAACACCTGAATGTGCTCGGTTGCATTTCTTGACACCACTGTACGTTAATAATGCCCGTACTAATAGTCGCGGATCAAGCCGAGATCAAGGATTGACCCTCGGTTCTCTCTCTCTATCTCGTTACCCGGTTACGGTTTAACCGAGGGTCAATCCTTGATCTCGGCTTGATCCGCGACTATTAGTACGGGCATAAGTAATTTCTAGCTATCAGTAAGCCTTGGCATTTTCTTTTGGTTTCGCTTAAGGGCCGGTTCTATAAAGCAAGTATAAAGTCCCGAATAGTTATTCTCCGTATAACTTATTCGAAGTATAACTTATTCCTTATTCGAGGTATAAAAGCTTTTGCGTTCTACAATGCTCGTACACGGTCGGTATAACTATACTTATAAATTCGGTTTCGGGGGGCTAAGACTATAATAATCAAATCGATAACGTACTTTACGTTTAGGGTTAGGATAAAGGAAAAAATCTATCAAATAATTTTAATAGTTTCTATCTACAAGATTTGTAATAATTATTTATTATAAAAACTAATTTACTAATTTATAAATTAAGTATGAAGTTTCTTACGATTTTTGATATCCTAATAGTTACAATATTTGTGATTTTTGTGTGTGATATGATATTTATTCATACTATTTATTATATGAAATATTGGCTAATATGAATCAGATAATGAATGATTAATAATTAGAAGAAAATACTCCAAGTTGTGAACGAAAACTCTCATGAAAAATCCCATGAAAAATCAAATGAAAAAATTGTGTGCCCCAACTCGTAAGCAGTTTTTACTATTTTTTTTTATAAAATACTGTAGTATTCAGGACCGTAGCCAGAGGGGCACTTGGGGGCACGTACCCCCCCCCCGAAATGTTGGAAAGACAAAGAAAAAGGAAGGGAAACCACCGAAAATTTTAAATTTTACAAAAGTCTTTTCACAAGTGCCCCCCCCCCAATGAAATCCTGGCTACGGACCTGGTAGTATTTAGAAGTATTTACTTTACAATTTTTAGTTTAAACTACAAACATCATTTTATTCCTTCTGTCCATTCTATTCACCGGACCCCCAAAAAGGAATTCAGAAAAGAGTTGAAAGCATTGAATAAATTAAATTTAAAGCTCCTGTAGTTTTCATGCGAACATTTTCATCGGCGTTCGTACAGCAGATTCCTGCATACCTGTTATATTATACAAAGTGATTAGATTGAACTGATTCATATTTTTGAACTTACTGTTTTTTTATTATGCAGGCGTGTTTCTCATAATCATCCACGCTTGCAATCAATGCATGAACAATTGGACACTGATTTAATAAGGTGCATTTTCCAGGTCCGTTTGATGGAGAGTTCCAACAAATCGAATAGTCGGTCATGGTTTCATTTGTTTCAAATTTATAAGTTCCTAAATGCAATAAAAATAATTTTAATAAAACATCCGAATAAGCATTGCCGTATTTTGAATCTCGTTAATCTGTTCATGCGGGTTTCTAATGTTTGTGTTATTCCAATAACTTCAAAGTTAACTTTTGTACGAGAAAAAGAAATCAAGATATCTTTTCTTCCGTTCTATAGTTTCCTTACGACAGTGACCATCTGTTCGATGTTAGTGCAAAAATAAAATTATCACAAAAAACTGATTTATTCAAATGAAATTTAATGTTTCTACCAAGAGTTACGTAAAAACTAAAACAAATCGAAAATAATTTTAAATTTGCAATAACTTCCAAAGAAATTGATCGTTTCATTGGCAACTCTGTTATTATTTTTGAGAATCGTGCAAGAATGGAAATATTATTCTCCCTATGCTCTTTAGGCAAATAAAAAGTTTGCACCAACCTGATGGTAAAGTTATCGTGTTATTACTATTAAATATATTTTTGAGCCATGGAAGAGAAGCGTCCAACTGTGGATTAACTTGTATCGGCGGAGGTGGAACAATTCGTACAGGTCTCTTATACGCTGGATTTGGGGCTACAGCCTTAGCTGAAACAAATTTAAGGTTAAGAAATTAAAAAATTTCACGATATACTTACGATGCGTTTGAGAAGCCGAAGGATCTTTCAATTCAGCCTGTCCCACGAGAGCATTTGCCCCAGGGGTTGCAATTACTATCGGCGAAAAAGGAGTGACCATTGAATTATTAACACCCAACCATTCAATTTTCTTATCAATTTCGTTGGTGTTATTACTAACTTTTCTCTTTTCCAATAATTGTTTCACAGTCTCGAATGCCCAATGACGTGAAACATCGGTAGGTGCATTTCTAATTACTGATGAGGTTGCCCGCAACTTTACAGGGCCTTTAGCACTCATGGCAGTTATTTCAGGTGGATCAATAATCTTTGAGATTCCTGCAAACAAGACAGTTGGCTCAAGCTGAAAGCAAAGCTACTGCTGGGTTTCTTACCACACTTTCCACGTCCAGCTACGACAATTTCTGATCCGTTATACAAGACAGGAAACTGAGTGTTCGTGATATTCGTAACTTGGGAAGAATTGTAATTAACAGATATGTTGAGCAGTACAGGGGACGATATTTCCTTATAAAATGTTTCCAATTGTTTTGAAGAATCGCTAGAATCGTAAATATGTTTGGCGGTTCCATTATTCATTAGGGATAATTTTTCCAAAAATTGTATATTAGCACCCTGCCCAAATGCTAATGAAAGTATGGATGATTTCTTCAAACCCGTATTAAGTTGTGTAATCTATAATTTTTCGTTTATAATATAGTACTTACTTTTTTAATGAACAAACCTTTGTAATGATTGTTTCCGTAGGATTATTCGGTTGCCCATCAGTTAAAAATACAATCACTGATTGGCGATCAATATTGTCAACTTTCTTTTGCTTGGCATTTTCAATCACTCCCAATCCTACTTCAAGTCCCAATAGAGCAGCGGTTCCGCCGACTATACCAAGACCAGCAACAGCATTTTTTGCTGCGATAATATATGCAGTGTTTGCTAGGTAACCGTTTGGAAAATTGATTTTCTGTAATCAAAATTAAAAATTACCATATTAATTTACAGATTTGTTAACAATCATTTATACATTACTACCAACAGAATATACTGCATTGCTGCTTGGATTATCCAAATTCAATACAATCGCATCGTTGCTAAAAGGTACCAAGTTGAACAAATCCTTCTCATGCAACTGATCTAATATATTCACCATTGCATTTTTCATTTGTTCCATTTTATTTCCAGACATACTACCACTTACATCCAATACAAAAACTATGTGTTTTGAGATTGGATCCAAACCTGATGGGGCAAAGAAATTAATAAAATAACAGTCCTTGGCTAACATTTCCCCTCCACTTTGGTCGCGTTCCACATCATACTGAACTACAAATTGAGCAGCAAGACCTTTATCTTCTGGAGTCTTCATTAAACGAGCAAAATTCTTCTGACTATCGATATTTGGTGAGAATTTAACAACTGCAGCAGAATTGCTTATCAATTTAATATCTGCTTTCGGATCAAGATCCACACTTTCGCTTGTAATTTCGTTTCCAGTTCTTAATGAAGGAACTTTCAAATCTTTTAGTTTTATCCGTTCATTTATAGTTACCTATATTGTTATATCAAAATGAGTATTTAAATTGTTAGGTAGGTATCAAATTGTTACCTCAACACTGAGATCCTGAACGGGTTGCCCAGGATGAATGTTTATAACGTTTTCGTATCGACCATGAGTCCTTTTCAATAATTCTTGATAGGTTAAATGAAATGAAGCTTTTGAATTGGGTTCCACGTTAAGAGAAACTATGAATGTGTTCGAATCTCGTACACTTGGAGCCACATAACCTCCCCCTAATCCACCTGCGAGGGCCTAAAAAAGGAATATAGTTTTTTTCTTAAAAGGATCAGAAATCTTACACTGTCAAATTGTTTTCTTGCTTCATCGTTGCCTATCACGAAGGAGGTATAATTTTTACCACCCACTTCCATTATAAAATCTACGAGAAATGCATCACTTGGTAGGAGAACAGTTAAAATTTTCTTTTCTGTTGTGGCAGCGGTGTTTTCAACTTTTGTTGTGACTACGGTATTAGCAAATCGATTATTGATATTCGACTTTATTTTGAGTTCGGAAACTGTTATGCCAGCAGGATTTGCTCCATTTATCTGCAATGTTAATATTTTAGAATATAATTTTGGCATTAACCTGTATTGGATCTACTTCTCTTTTTCTTCTTATAGCATATGGATTCTCTGTATTTACAATGGAAAGATCTCCTTTTGGGTTTTGAAGGTAAGGTTTACCAATATTTACCAGAGAGGTGGCCTTTAAATTGGTAGGTGTTGTAACAATTGGCTTCAGCAAAGTTAGTACATAAATGATGCTTAGTAGTAACCCATAATTTTTCATTTTGTAAAACTATAATAGTTAAAACTAATAATGGCATAATTCAAAGATTAGCGTATTACCGATTTCTGTATACACATGGAAAACTTTGTGTGCTTATAGAAAGCATGGAAAGTTTTCAATGTGTAGTATACGATACAGAAAAAATAATTAATAATTTGCTCTTACTTTAAATTGGAAATACAATAATTTATACCAAACTTGAATTTAAAAACTGCACAATTCGAAAAAGAATTCCCTTTTTAAAATTTAGTTATCCTAAATATTACAAAATTTGATATAATAAAATCTTTTGTTAAATTTTACAATATCATTATATTATGTATATTGGTACCTCGGGCACTGATCAATAACTGAATTATATTTCATATTCATGTTTCTAAAAATTTATTTTTATTTACAAATCTTATTTTTTAAATATTAACATTGATCATTGATAACCTTAGAGTGCAAGAAACTTGAGGTTTTTCCAAACCAATTAAAATTAAATCAGAAAAATTATATTAAAGACTGGGTATTACCTATCTATTTTTATAACATGTTTATATTATGGTTTCATACAGTAAAGAATTATTTTAATTTGATAAGTTTTAAATAATGTTTTGATAAATTTAATGGTTTTCCCAATATCACATTTTTTGCTTGATAAAAAGGTCAGTATATTTCGATATTATAATAATTTCTGTCCATGGTTTCTGCTTTGTCTTTATAAAATTTGTAATAATTTTATTTTGTCAATAATTGCCAAATTTTATTTAGAGTAGGTTTATATTTTGTGTGGCTTGAAAGCTACAGTTTTTACTTTAGTAATAAATGAATGAAACAATCGTGATTGAGTCACGGAGCCAGTGCCAGTTTTACCTGAAATTTACATATTCTCAAAAGTTGTTTTTGAGTTATAAACTTTAATGGATCCAAAATTTGAAATAGGGTTGGGCTGGCGACATGCAAATCTTTTTAGTTAGTTGTCTTCAGAAGGCAACTTATTTGTACTATTTGTATTATCCGCTCAGGGTAATAGCCAGAATATCACAATTGAAGTTGAATTGGGTGGGACATGTGGCAAGGCATGATTCCATAATATGGACATATAAAGCTATGCATTGACGCCCAATAAGGTCTAAAAGAAACGTGGGAAGACCCCACAAAAGCAGGTTAGACGACGTAAAGCGAATTGCGATACATGGAACAGCATGGAGAGAAATGAGAGAGGCCTACATTCATATTGTTTGAGGAGTGCATCTAGAGCTTTTACGGAAGGCGTGACTATCGGCTCCGGGCCGCAGGGAATACAATTGGAATCTTTCAGTTTTCGTCGACAACAAATTCAAAATGCGTATAAACACTTGACCCATGTCTGCAACAAGGCAAAATAACTGATTCACTTCCTAGGGAAGAAAGTGAAAACCAGCTTGGACATTAATTCTTCTAACTCTATAAAACACATCTATAAGGGGACTCTGTTCCCATCGGGTTTACGGAAGGGAGATCTGTCTTGTCTCCTTTTATGATACTTATTGCATAGTGATGATCAAATGGCATATCCCTGTATCTTCTTTAGCAGGGTTTTAGCAGGTTCATCCCATTGATTTGTAAATTTCCAGGCTTAATGCATGGAAAAATGAATGCAGACTCGATACGTACCTATCCATCTCCTTTAAAATGGCACAACTTTTTGGCCATAGTGAGTTTGGAAATCGATTTCCACAATTAATTGTGGAAATTCCTAGATGGTCTATGTCCTGGGTGCTGCATTTCGTCCAAAAATAGTTTCTCCCTTGACGATTATATCCATAGACCTTTTATCCTTGAATACAAATTTGTAGCAATATGAAGGGAGTGAAATACTCATTTTATTGTGTATTTTTTACAACTATATTGTAAATATAAATTAAACAAAAACTTAACTAGAAGTTAAAACACATTGGCTCCCCCTAATATAATAAATTAAAGACTATTTAATTCTGCGTCGAATGAGTACCACAACTTAATAATTTGGTCAAGTGGTATGGTCGAAAACCACGGTCAAAAAACGACTACTTTTTCCAAATTGTCGAAAACTGAGATAGAGTACTATATTATGAGTCTGTAGTTTGGAGATGAGTACTCTATGAAAAAAACTCGTGAAATAAAAGTTATAGAGCGTCAAATTCTACGTCCAATGAGTATCAACATTTTTAAATTTGGACAAGTAGACCTCTCCAAATTGGCAATCTCCCATGTCCGGCAATTGGCATAAGGAACCCATGAAGCTGAATGTAATAATGTCATTGTATTTGATTTGATTTATTCTTACAACTTTAGGTGTTCGCTTTCACACCTCCTTTGACAATAATATTCAATCCCGAATCTCTCATTCGTTTTTATCATCACAGTATATACTGTTGTATTCAAAAGTCAGTTAATGAGGTCCAGGGATGACTTCTGTTGTAAATTTTAATTTGTCGATTGTATGACGAAAATTGAGAGCAATTTTAGGATAAAAAAGTGATATCATGTTACTTTCAACACATTCATTTACACATTTTATTTGATTGTCAATGTTTGGTGTACTGGTGATACTTGAACAAGCAATAAGTGGTTTATCTGGAAGAACAAGAAATTTTGAAATTCGAATGAATAGCGCCAATAAATCGGAAACTTACAATTGTTGTAAAATTTGTTTAAAATGTTGGTACGTTGATAAATTTTACCGAGCGAAGAACGCGTGAGCCGTTTGATGAACAGATTCTTGTCGATCTCCACAGCGTGTAATTCGAATTTTGCAAAGTTTTGCAAAATTTCCGACAAGTTTATTTTTGAAGGCTTTTGGTGTCTCAAAAGCGTATTTGCGAGTTGTAGAAAATGTTCGCGAGTAATTTGAATTGCGAAATTTGTAAAAATCGTCATTTTTAAGAATATTTAGTGGCTGCGAGCGATTGTCGACCATATCGACTAAAAAATTGGTTTTTACGTACTAACGTAGCTGAAATAATTACGAAAGCGTTATTCTGATGATATTATTTGTGAATCACAGATTTAATTTACGTTACATTTGAAGGCGGATGATTGATATTTCCTGCGATTTTATTTGCACATTGCAAGATTTTGAGATGTATGTAGAGTATAGGTAAATTCACCAATTTTCATATTGTTAAGTAATTTAAGAAATGTACTTATATTTACAATGTTAAAATAATTCACCACTACTTTGTTGCATTTTATGACTGTGTGAAAATGTAAGTTACAAAGATACGTGTTTCTGCAAGTATTGCAATATATTAAATATTGCACATATAAGCGGTTTAGTTTATAGGATAATTACAATAAGTGTTAAAATTTAGTTTAGTCAATACATGAACTTGGATGACCATTAGAAGAACAATGGAACAATGAAGAGATTTCATATATAAACACCCCACATACACATCAAAACAACATTATCGTTCTGAAGTCAGAACCCTGCACTGCTAGTGCAACAGCTTCTGTTGTTTCGATGCAAGGCGTTGTCCTGCTCGTCATCGGTTGTAATAACATGTAAAAGTGTAAAAAATATTAAACGTATTAAATAAATGTAAATAAAAGGTAAAAAGACCAAGCTCACAAGTTTATTATATGGCGATTCTAACTGGGCGGACCACTGGAAAAAGCGTTCAATAAAAATTATTTGGAAGAATTGACGCAAATTGGAATGGTATAAATGAATCAACATTATAATGGTATGGATTTTTAAATAATTAATTAAATTAAAAATTTGGAACTGGATGAAATTGGTAAAAATTATTATGGTTGGAAATTTTAATTTGGATGATTGCAAAGAAGTTGTTATGGTTTAATAATTGGTTGCATAATTCATGGACGAGGGTCAAACAAATATTTTTGGAATGGTGACTTCACATGGAGGAAGAAAACGTCCCGGAACTTACGACAATATTCGTAGCAAAAGAGTTAATGTCAGATCTCATATCTAAACCAATGTTGGAAAAATTCAAAAAACTTCAGGAGGAGCTCGCATCATTTCACAAGAATCTCACAAAGGACAACCTAGAACGTCGGAAGTGTTTGGAAACCACTAAGAGTAAGAAAAAAAGTTTTAATGATTTTGTAGATAGATTCAGTAATTTAAAAAGTGAGGTAAACGATGATATCGCAAAAATAGACAAAGACGATTACGCGAAAATAAAAGTTTTAGCTAACGAAATTGACAAATTAAATTTAAAAATAGAGTCGATTTTAAACAATAGATTGACAAATTTTAATTTAAAAACCGAAAACATGGGGGAAAAATTTGATTTGAAAACTGCATCTTCTTTGATTCCTTTATTTGATCAAAAAGAACAAACGGTAAAACAAATGATCGACGCAATCATGCTTTATGAATCGATTTTAGATCAATCGGGTAAAGATTTCTTAATAAAATTCGTTTTGAAAATGCGGTTGTCACAAAAAGCAAAAATTAGAATGAAACAAGATTATTCCAATATTAGCGAGTTAGTTGCCGATTTACAAAAACATTTCATAACGCAACAATCTTCGGCGGCAATTTCGATAAAATTACACAATTTAAAACAAGGTAGCAGATCAATTGATGATTTCGGTAGTTGTGTTGAACAACTTATGTCAGAATTAACGATCACGCAGGCAAACGGGAATTGTGATTCTTTCGAAATCCTACAAAGTAATAATGAAAAAATTGCTTTGAATACATTTGCAAATGGTTTAAATGATCAAAATTTAAAAAATATTGTGAAAGGTAGAAATTATACAAAATTGAACGAAGCAATTAGAGGTGCTAAGGATGAATCGGTACAAATGAATCAAAATCATCAGGTTTTCCACTTTAATAAGAATTTTGGGCGAAATAATAATAATTACTCTCAAAATTTTAGAAGTTTCAATCGTGGTTCATACCATCAAAATCAGAATTTGAATTCAAACTTTAGAAATTTTAACCGAGGAAATTTTAGAGGTGATAATAGAAATTTTTCGAACAATCGGGGTAATTTTAATAATAACTCGAGACAATTTACTAATAGCAATTTCAGAGGAAATTCCAATAACAGAAGTGGTTTTAATAATAGAGGAAGAGGTTTCGGAAATAATAAGGCGAGAATAAACGTAATGACGGGTGAACAGGGTAGTTCAGGAGAAAATGATTTTCGGAACCCAGCAGAATTTTTTCGAGGCCCACAGTAAATGTAATGATGTTAAGGAGGCAGTAATTTTAAGTTTAGAAGGTTTAAATTTTGTACGAATGAAATATAGAGATAAAGATTTATTATTTTTATTAGATAGCGGTGCATCAATTAGTGTGATTTTTGAAAATATTTTAGCAAAAGATGAAAGGATTGATTATTCAAGAAAGATAGAAATCCAAGGAATTTCAGGAACGGTTTGTTCCCACGGTTTAGCTGATATTGAATTAAGAGTGAATGATATGAATGTAGGTCACAGATTTTATTTAATAAACAAATTTAATCAAGGAAATTTGGACGGAGTATTAGGTTCAGACTTTTTTCAAAAATATTTTGCAAATTTAAATTATGAAAAATTCAGTTTTAATTTTCGATTGAATGACATTGATATTTCAATTCCAATGGAATCGAGAGGAGAAGAAATGTGGACAACGGTACCAGCACGGTGTGAAATTATCAAGTATATTTGGATAGGTACGAATGAGGAATGTTTGGTGTTATCTGAAGAGTTAACAGAAGGCATATTTGTAGCAGGAATGATCGTGAAACCACAAAATCGTATGATACCTGTGAAAATTTTGAATGTAAGAGAGGAGGATGTTAGATTAAGAAACTTTCAGCCAAAATTAGGATGTATGAAAGATTATAATATTTGTAGCTTTGAACAAAGTAATAGAACGGTTAAAAGGGTCGAAAAATTATTAGAAATTATTAAAACAAAACCACTGAATAACGAGGAAAGCATTTCGATTCAAAAGATTTGCGCGAAATATGATGACGTATTTCATCTTGATGATGACAAACTGACGGTAACGAATGTTTACAAGCAAAAAATTTATTTAAAGAAAGGTTCAAGTCCTTCTTACATAAAACCATATCGATTGCCTCATTCACAAAAAGAGGAAATACATAAGCAAGTCGAAAAGATGATCGAAGATGAGATTATTGAGGAGACTAGATCAGAGTGGTCTTCACCTCTTCTAGTAGTTCCTAAGAAAAAAGACGAGAACGGAATACAAAAATGGCGCGTTGTTATTGATTATAGGCAATTAAACAATAGGATTGAAGACGATAAGTTTCCTTTGCCATGTATTACGGAAATTCTTGATTCTCTTTCGGGTGCAATGTATTTTTCGCATCTTGACCTGTCACAAGGTTATTATCAAATCGAATTAGACGAAAAAAGTAGATCATGCACAGCATTTACGACGGATAGAGGTCAATATCAGATGAAAAGATTACCTATGGGGTTAAAAGTTAGTTCAAAGGGATTCTCAAGGGCAATGACGATAGCTATGTCAGGGCTTAATTATGAAAGTTGCTTTATTTATTTGGATGATTTAATTGTGTTCGGAAATAATTTGCTTACGCACAATAAAAATTTGGTAAAAGTTTTACAAAGATTGAGGGAAGTAAATTTAAAATTAAATCCTAGTAAGTTTGAATTTTTAAGAAAGGAGATTTTATATCTAGGTCATGTGATTTCTGCAGGCGGAATTTCACCAGATCCAGATAAAGTCAAATCTATTAAAAATTACCCAATACCAAAGGATGCTAACGAAACAAAAAGATTTGTAGCTTTTGCAAATTATTACAGGAGGTATATCAAAAATTTTGCGGATATAGCTTCACCTTTAAATAAATTATCAAGAAAAGGAGTAAAATTTGAATGGACAAAAACATGTCAAAACGCTTTCGAAAAGTTAAAATTAGCATTAATGAATCCACCTTTATTACAATACCCAGATTTTTCGGCAGAAAATTGTTTTAAATTAACTACAGATAGTTCAGGTTTCGTTCAGTTTTGGCAAATGCAAATGGTAGACCCATTGCATACGCGAGTAGAACTTTGAACAAAGGGGAGAGTCGATATTGTACCATAGAAAAGGAATTGTTAGCAATAGTTTGGTCGGTAAAACATTTTAGGCCATATCTATACGGTAGAAAATTTACTATTTATACGGATCATAAACCTTTAGTATATTTGTTTGGAATGTCAAATCCTTCAAGTAGATTAACTAAGTTTAGGCTCGTTTTAGAAGAGTATGATTTTACAGTAAATTATGTAAAGGGTAAAGATAATGTCACGGCAGACGCTTTATCTAGAATAGAGATTGATTCGGAAGAATTAAAGAATATGACCACCAAAATACAAGGAACGATGATTGTTATAACGAGGGCTCAAAGTAAGAAATTAGGTAGCAATAGCAATGTCAAAGAGGATTTTACTTCAAATCAGCGACAGAACGGGATTGATCAACCAGAAATCGTTGAACTTGTAAAACGTCCTAAAGACGCTATTGAATTACGTATAATAGATAGAGATAGGTTCGAACAATTACAATTGCAATTACAAAAAGAAGGGAATAATTATTATATAAATGAATGGTTTTTATATAGTAAAGCTTTACAAATAATATATTTTAAAGAGAATACCAGAATGCTTTCTATCTTCGATAGCAAAGCAATGGCTCTTAAAATAAGGGAATGTTGTTTAGCAAATAACATTTTCCAATTATCAATAATAAAGGACGGTGCGCACCACAATTTATTAAATACTATATTGAGATATAAACAAATTTTCAGTAAGGAAGGAATAAAAATTTCGGTCATTAAAGGAGTTCAGACTATAGACGATTATAAACAAAAACAGATTATTTTTTTAAACGACTATCACACTTTACCTACGGGAGGACATGCGGGAATAAATCGTATGTTTTACCGGATAAGGAGATATTACTACTGGACGGGAATGCGTAGAGACATTGAAAATTTTGTGAGGCGTTGTGACGATTGCCAAAGGTACAAATATTCGAAGCCGAACATTGGATGTCAATCACAACGACTGCTTCATCAGCTTTTCAAAAAATCTATTTAGACCTGGTCGGGCCAATTGAAGAAGATAATGAAGGTAAAAAGTACGTTTTAACTATTCAATGCGAATTAAGCAAATTTGTTGAGGGATATCCATTAGAGAATAAAGAGGCGCAAACTGTTGCAAAATCTTTCGTGGAAAATTTCATATTAAGGTACGGGATTCCTGACGAGATTGTTACGGATCAAGGCACGGAATTTTTAGCGGTAGTTTTCAAAGAGGTTTGTTCATTATTACAAATAGAAAAACTCAATTCAACTGCTTATCATCATGAGACGTTAGGCGCACTTGAAAACTCACATAAGTGCTTAGGGGCATATTTGCGGATGCAGATTTCAAAACAACCCGAGTCGTGGTCTGTATGGCTCCCATACTGGTGTTTTGCTACAACACAACAGTACATACAGAAACGCGTTATGCACCATACGAGTTAGTATTCGGAAAATCTTGTAAATTACCTTCGAATCTTCAGAACGGAACGGAACCGGTTTACAACTTTGATAATTACCCTATCGAATTAAAATATCGGTTACAGCAAGCATGTAGAGATGCACAGAATAATTTGATCAAATCAAAGAATAAAAGAAAGCAGACTTATGATAAGAAAGCTAAATTTGTAGATTATAAAGTAGGGGATTTAATTATGGTAAGAAACAGTGCGGGTAATAAAGTGGAGCAAATCTATAAAGGACCTTATAAAGTGATAGGAATAGAGACTCCAAACGTTTTAATCAGTGTAGATAATAAGGAATATTTAGTGCATAAGAATAGAATAAAATTGTATTATACAAAAAAATGAAAATTTATTGTAATTTTAATTTTTTTTATTTTCAAGGGGAGAGGTGTAGAGTATAGGTAAATTCACCAATTTTCATATTGTTAAGTAATTTAAGAAATGTACTTATATTTACAATGTTAAAATAATTCACCACTACTTTGTTGCATTTTATGACTGTGTGAAAATGTAAGTTACAAAGATACGTGTTTCTGCAAGTATTGCAATATATTAAATATTGCACATATAAGCGGTTTAGTTTATAGGATAATTACAATAAGTGTTAAAATTTAGTTTAGTCAATACATGAACTTGGATGACCATTAGAAGAACAATGGAACAATGAAGAGATTTCATATATAAACACCCCACATACACATCAAAACAACATTATCGTTCTGAAGTCAGAACCCTGCACTGCTAGTGCAACAGCTTCTGTTGTTTCGATGCAAGGCGTTGTCCTGCTCGTCATCGGTTGTAATAACATGTAAAAGTGTAAAAAATATTAAACGTATTAAATAAATGTAAATAAAAGGTAAAAAGACCAAGCTCACAAGTTTATTATAGTTAGTTTCGACCACATGTGTGCAAGCATCTGTTTCTTTGGAAAAGTTGGAAATTCGTTCTAACTGACACTTGTGGATTATAAAACACAGCACTGGAAATTTTCCGTTCGAGATGTCGTTCAAATTTATTGAAAAGGCGAGAAATTGGTTTACAAGCAGACCACCTGTCAAGACAAGAAGTTTGCTACTGGAGAAGCCATATTGGATCCTGCGCATGTATCGACAACTCAAAATTCATACGAACAGCGGGTGTAACCAAATAAATGTACTACGTAAGTTTATGAATTTATATTATTATAACAATATTTGTAAAATTTTCATAATTTCCACACAAATTAACACCATAACAGCATCAAATAAACGTATAGCTGATATTTTAAAAGTAAATAATACGCTTTACTTGAGGTTGCACATTATACACCACATTATTTATCACTTAACGTTTGTGTCAGCAACATCCGAAATTGCTCTCGTATTTGATTTTGTTCAAGCAAATACATTACATTTTGATTTATCCGACTCTTTAATTGATTTTACACAATTCACTAACTGTAGATCTGTAGTCTGGATAGAAGCAAACCGGCTTAAAAGTTATTTGGGTACTATCATTGTTCGAGTGGTGTACATCGGGGTGAGATTCTGTTCCCGACAAATTAATGGGATAGGGTTAAATCTTTGCATCACGACAATACATTTTAATTCTAATGGAAAATTTGGTGCAGATGATGAATTTTAGGACTAGAAAAGTTATTGGGCTGCGGTCTGTGTAACGCAGAGAAACCTATAAAATGTTTAAGGAATATTACAATTGTTTAAAATAATTTAAGAATTTAAAAAGGGCACAGACTAAATAGGTCAAAACGACATTTTTCTCTAAAACATGTTTCGAGGCTCGAAATCAAGCGCAACTTTCAATATTCTAAAAGTTTCTGATTATACAGGTACATTGTCGCTGACGCCCCCTAAATCGAATTTTTCAGAAAAATTTGTGTCAAACGTTTGAGCATCATTGAGTTTCCAATAATTTTGTTTGAACCTCAACCGTCGCAGGCGAGTCGCAGGTTAATGTGCGAAAACTTCGGGGCAGGGAAGGGGGGCTGTAGACACATTTTACTTTATCCCCCTCTCTAAGCGAACTTTTTTGTTAAAATTGATGTCAAACGTTTACGTACATACCTTTAGTTTGAGCATCAATGAGCTTCCAAATTTATTGTTTGGAATTTTTTCAGTGGTCGCCAAATTCATTAACAGATGTCGCCCAAAAGTCGCCAAAAACAAAAATGCCATCTTTAGGGCGCTCTTCGACCTTTTTTTAGCCACCTTTTCTGTGTTCTTGGAGATTTACCCCCCCCCCTAGTATTACGTAAATATAATTAGAAATGCAATAATTTACTTATTTTCACATTTTTTTATTGAAATTAATTTGGAATTGATATGCAAGGAATCGTCACATCAATATCTTCAAAAATGTCAATTACAATATCATCTCCTTCGTGATCTCCAATCTGGATTGGAGCATTTCTGTTCTTTTCGTACATTGTTTGACAATTGAGAATAGACACACAATACAACAGACACGAGACACAATAATATAAATCACGATTAACATTTGAATGAATCTAGTTGTTCCCCTATTATGCCAAGTGCCAACCGTGGTGCCAACTGCCAAGGACGAATTTCTTAACATGGCGCCATGTAGCACTATCCCAATAGCGGAAAATTCAAAACTTGCACTTTTCAATAGGTGGCGCCGCATGGCGCCACACAGCGCCAGTTGCGCATTCTCAAGTCGCCCATTTTGTCGCCAGTCGCCAATTCAACATTTTGGGCGCCATGGCGCATGCTCAAGTCGCCCATTTGGCGACAAGTCGCCCAAAACTGGCAGCACTGGCGACGCGTCGCTTTAATGTGCGGGCTTCCATTTGATTATACAGGGTGAATGAGAGCACCCGTATCAGTCCTTTTTTTCAAAAACGGCTAGTCGTAGAGAGTCGGGTTAAAAATATTTATTATAAAAACCATAATAAAGAATCGAATGGTGATATTATTATTTCTTGGAAAGGTCGGCGTCCCGAGTAGTTTGCTCCAGAAACTCCAGAACTTCATAATTTTAAATGGCACCATAGGTCGAAAATGGTATCGTTAAAAAGATCTTGCAAAAATAAGCAAGTTTTGTAGGAAAAATTATTTTATTACTCCCACCCTTTTTAAGTAATATTCGATTGCATATTATGGGTGAATGCGACCACCCGTATCAGTCATTTTTATCAAAAACGGTAAGTCGTTGAGAGTTGGGTCAAAAAAAATTATTATAAAAGACATAATAAAGAATCGAATGGTGATATTATTATTTCTCGGAAAGGTCGGCATCCCGAGTAGTTTGCTCCAGAACTCCAGAATTTTAAATGGCACCATAGGTCGAAAATGGTATCGTTAAAAAGATCTTTAAGAAATATGCAAGTTTTGTAAGAAAAATTATTTTATTACTCCCTCCCCTTTTCAGTAATATTCGATTGCATATGGGTGAATGAGACCACCCTTATTAGTTTTTTTTTTCAAAAAAGGTAGGTCGTAGAGAGTTGGGTCAAAAAAATTTATTATAAAACCCGAAATAAAGAATCGAATAATGATATTATTATTTCTTGGAAAGGTCATCATCCCGAGTAGTTTGCTCCAGAAACTCCAGAACTCCAGAATTTTAAATTTTATAGGTCAAAAGTGGTATTGTTGAAAATATCTTTAAGAAATAAGCAAGTTTTGTGGGAAAAATTATTTTATTACTCCCACCCCTTTTAAGTACCTAATGGTAGTCTCATGCCCGTTTTCACCAACAATTTATTTAAGAATTTCCTAGTAAAGAATTACTTCCATAAATTTGATTGGTCATATTTGACATATGATTTTTTTTATGTCAATGCTATGTCAAATTTCACCAATCATATTTATGCAAAGGAATTCTTTACTAGGATATTCTTAAATAAATGTTGGTAAAATCAGGCATCATTCACCCATATGCAATCGAATATTACTGAAAAGGGGAGGGAGTAATAAAATAATTTTTCCTACAAAACTTGCTTATTTCTTAAAGATCTTTTTAATGATACCATTTTCGACCTATGGTGCCATTTAAAATTATGGAGTTCTGGAGTTTCTGGAGCAAACTACTCGGGACGCCGACCTTTCCAAGAAATAATAATATCTCCATTCGATTCTTTATTATGGATTTTATAATAAATATTTTTAACCCGACTCTCTACGACTAGTCGTTTTTGAAAAAAATGACTGATACGGGTGCTCTCATTCACCCTGTATATGTAAACTTCTTTATTATGTATAAAGTAAAGAAACTATTCTTTGTTCTAATTTTGTTCGTCTGTCAGTGTCTCTGTAAACCCTTTTCTATCGTACTTCATTTCCAGCTAGAAACTGATCTATTTTTAACTTGTTCACACTTTGGGTGTAGGAGTACCAAAAATTGTGACCAATAAACATATAATCAAGGGGAGGGGGTAAAAAATCCTCAATAAATTTTTCTTCAAAATGTTTTACTAAGATGGGTGCTACACGCTCAGTTTGGCATCAGTTCAGTCCATGAATGTGGTCAAACTTACGTCAAACTGATCGTTATATGAGTTGACTGACAGACTGACACACCAGACTGACAGATTATTAAATAATATTTTAATAATTTTTATCAGTCCAAGGTTATAAACTGAACTGATGCCAAACTGAGCGTGTAGCACCCGTCTAACACGAATATTATAATGTAGGCATTCATTATGGTGCTCGCATTTTCTTAAAAAGAAGCTTATATAGAATCAAACGGGAGCCCACAGTCGCGTCATTTCATTCATCATTTGATTCTATGTAAACTTATCGGAAGGAGGCGGTCGGAGCTTAGCGGTCACGCGAGTTGACTATGAACGCTAAATACCCGGTTCGAATCCGAGTAAAGTAAGAACTTTATTCTGGCCGTCTCTTCCCTCGGAAGGCAATGGCAAACCACCGAGATGTAATCTGCCATGAAAGCCTTTGTCAAAAAGGTCACGACGCTTCTGTCAAGAAGCTTTCTTAGTCGTACTAAGAAAATACGAACAAGAAGAAGAAACTTATCTAAGCGTTAAAAAAGCTCGTCGCTTCACGTCGCAAGCGTGCGATGAATTATTTTAAGCGATGAATTGTCGCGCGATGAATTGATGTAGATTCCTTGGTTCCATAATCCTCATAAAGGGTGAAACAGAAAAATTGGTATGATTTCCAGTTTTCACTATGTGAGGCCAAAGGCTGTATAACCACATCGATAACGCACTTTGCGTTTAGGGTTAGGATAAAGGATAAAATCTATCAAATAATTTTAATAGTTTCATATCTATAATATTTGAAATAAGCATTTATAAACTAATTTATAAATTAAGTGAGAGATTTCTTGCGATTTTTGATATCCTAATTAAGTTATTTGTGATTTTTGTATGTGAATTCAGAAAAGAGTTGAAAGCATTGAATAAATTAAATTTAAAGCTCCTGTAGTTTTCATGCGAACATTTTCATCAGGGTTCGTACAGCAGATTCCTGCATACCTATCATATTATACAAAGTGATTAGATTAAACTGATTTAGATTTTTTAACTTACTGTTTCTTTATTATGCAGGCGTGTTTCTCATATGTATCCACGCTTTCAATCAATGCATGAACAATTGGACACTGATTTAATAAGGTGCATTTTCCAGGTCCGTTTGTTGGAGAATTCCAACATATCGAATAGTCTGTCATGGTTTCGTTGGTTTCAAATTTATAAGTTCCTAAATGCAATAAAAACAATATTAACAAAACATCCGAAGCTTTGCCGTATGTTTAAATCTCGTTAATCTATTCATGCGCGTTAATAATGTTTGTACAGCTCCACCAAGCTTAGAAAGGACGCGGCAAATATGCCAACTAATTTGATAAAAATTTGAATGAACCAATGAACGTTGAGTTATTTCTCAAGTACATTCTGTTGTAAAAGTTACAAATCATTGCGTGTGTTTACATTTGTCGCGGTTTTTTGTGTTATTCGGTTTCGTGTTATTTTATAATTTATTCCAAAAGTGCTTTATTTAATACTTGCGGTAACATTTCTTACGTATTTCGTGACTGCAATTTGACAAAATAATTTATGGATTTTAAATATTCGCGCCGAGAAACTTCTTCATTTGAGTGTACATTTTTAATTTTAGCAGCGCCAGACACGCCCCTAAAGTCGGTTCTAACGTTGGTGGAGCTGTATTTCAATAACTTCCAAGGTAACTTTTGTACGGGAACAAGAATCAAGACATCTTTTCTTTCGTTCCATAGTTTTTTTACGACAGTGATCATCTTTTCGATGTTAGTGCAAAAATAAAATTATCTCAAAAAACAGATTCATTTCAATGAAATTTAAACAAAATTGCAACCAAAAGTTACATAAAAAACTAAAACAAATCAAAAACAATTTTAAATTTGCAATAATTTCTAAAGACATTAATTGTTTCATTGACAACTCTGCTATTATTTTTGACAACCGTGCAAGATTGGAAAGATTTCTCTCCCTATGCTCTTTAGGTAAATATAAAAAAATAAAAAGTTTTGCACCAACCTGATGGTAAAGTTATCGTGTTATCACTATTAAATATATTTTTAAGCCATGGAAGAGAAGCGTCCAAATCTGCATTAACTTGTATCGGTGGGGGTGGGTCAACTGGTCTCGTATACGCTGGATTTGGGGCTATAGCCTTAGCTGAAACAAATTTAAAGTTAAGAAAATATAAAATTTCACGATATACTTACGATGCGTTTGAGAAACCGTAGGATCTTTCAATTCATCGGGTCCCACGACAACACTCTCCCCAGGGGTTGTAAGTACTATTGATGTAATAGGGGTGACCATTGAATTCTTAAGAGCCACCTTTTCAATTTCCTTATCAATTTCGTCGGTGTTAGTACTAATTTTTCTCTTTTCCAATAACTGTTTCACAGTCTCGAATGCCCAATGACGTGAAACATCGGTAGGTGCATTTCTAACTACTGATGAGGTTGCCCGCAACTTTACAGGCCCTTTAGCACTCATGGCAGTTATTTCAGGTGGATCAATAACCTTTGAGATTCCTGCAAATAAGACAGTTGGTTTAAGCTGAAAGTAAAGCTACTACTGGGTTTCTTACCACACTTTCCACGTCCAGCTACCACAATTTCTGATCCGTTATACAAGACAGGAAACTGAGTATTGGTGATATTTCTAACTTGAGAAGACTTGTAATTAACAGATATGTTGAGCAGTACAGGCGACGATATTTGCTTATAAAATGTTTCCAATTGTTTTGCGGAATCAATAGAATCGTAAATATATTTGGATGTTCCATTATTCATTAGGGATAATTTTTCCATAAATTGTATATTAGCATCCGTCCCAAATGCTAATGAAAGTATGGAAGATTTCTTCAAATCCGAATTAAGTTTTGTAATCTATAATTATTCGTTTATAATCCAGTACCTACTTTTAAATGAACAAACCTCTGCGATGACAGTTTCAGTAGGGTTATTCGGTTGCCCATCAGCCAAATATACAACCACTGCTTGGCGATCAATATTATCAACTTTCTTTTGCTTGGCAGATTCAATCAATCCCAGTCCTACTTCAAGTGCCAATTGATCAGCATTTCCTCCTGATGCAACTAAATTAGAGACAGCTTTTTTGGCGGCGATAATATATGCAGTGTTTGCTAGGTAACCGTTTGGAAAATTGATTTTCTGCAATCAAAATTAAAGATTACCATATTAATTTAAAGATTTGTTAACAATCATTCATACATTACTACCATCAGAATATACTGCATTGCTGCTTGGATTATCCAAATTCAGTACAGTCGCAACGTGCGTAAAAGCTACCAAGTTAAACAAATCCTTCTCATGCAACTGATCTAATATAATCAACATTGCATTTTTCATTTGTGCCACTTTATTTCCAGACATACTACCACTGACATCCAATACAAAAACTATGTGTTTTGAGATTGGATCCAAACCTGATGGGGCAAAGAAATTAATAAAATAACAGTCCTTGGATATCATTTCCCCTCCACTTTGGTGGCGCTCCACATCATACTGAACTACAAATTGAGCAGCAAGACCTTTATCTTCTGGAGTCTTCATCAAACGAGCAAAATTCTTTTGACTATCGATATTTGGTGAGAATTTAACAACTGCAGCAGAATTGCTTATCAATTTAATATCTGCTTTCGGATCAAGGTCTACATTTTCGCTCGTAATTTCGTTTCCAGTTCTTAATGAAGGAACTTTCAAATCTTTTAGGTTTATCCGTTCATTTATAGTTACCTATATAGTTATATCAAAATGAGTATTTAAATTGTTAGGTAGGTACCAAATTGTTACCTCAACACTGAGATCCTGAACGGGTTGGCCAGAATGAATATTTATAACGTTTTCGTATCGACCATGAGTTCTTTTCAACAATTCTTGATAGGTTAAATGGAATGAGGCTTTCGAATTGGGTTCCACGTTAAGAGAAACTACGAATGTGTTCGAATCTCGTACACTTGGAGCCACATAACCTCCTCCTAATCCACCTGCGAGGGCCTAAAAAAGGAATATAGTTTTTTTCTTAAAAGGATAAGAAATCTTACACTGTCAAATTGTTTTCTTGCTTCATCGTTGCCTATCACGAAGGAGGTATAATTTTTACCACCAACTTCCATTATAAAATCTACGAGAAATGCATCACTTGGTAGGAGAACAGAAAAAATCTTCTTTTCTGTTGTGGTAGCGGTGTTTTCCACTTTTGTTGTGACTACGGTGTTAGCAAATCGATTATTGATATTCGACTTTATTTTCAGTTCGGAAACTGTTACGCCAGCAGGATTTGCTCCATTTATCTACAATGCTAATATTTTAGAATATAATTTTGGCATTAACCTATATTGGATCTACCTCTCTTTTTCTTCTTATAGCACATGGATTCTCTGTATTTACCAAGGAAACATCTCTTTTTGGATTTTGAAGGTAGGGTTTACCAATATTTACCATAGAGGTAGACCTTAAATTGGTAGGTGTTGGAACAATTGGGTTCAGCAAAGTCAGTACATAAATGATGCTTAATACTAACCAATAATTTTTCATTTTGTGATTCTAAAATAGTTAAAACTAATAATAGCATAATTCAAAGATTACCATATTACCGATTTCCGTATACACATGGAAAACTTTGTGTGCTTACAAAAAGCATAGAAAGTTTTCAGTGTGTATACCATACTGAAAATAATTAATAAGTTGCACTTACTGTAATTGGAAAAATACAATTTGTACCAAACTTTAATTTAAAACCTATACAATTCGAAAAAAAATACCCTTTTTAAAATTTAGTTATCCTTATTAAAAAGTTGATATAATATAATAAAGTATTTTGTTAAATACAATATCAATAAATTATGTATATTGTACCTGGGTCACTGAACAACAACTGAATTATATTTAATATTCAATTTTATAAAATGTATTTTTATGTACAAATCTTATTTTTAAATTAACATTGATAACCTTAGAGTGCAAAGCACTTAAGGTTTTTCCAAACCAATTAAAATTAAATCAGAAAAATTATATTGAAGATATTACCTATCTATTTAACTTGTTTATATTATGGTTTTATACAATTTTAAGAATGTTTTGATAAAAATTGTTTTCCCAATAACACATTTGCTTGATAAAAACGTTTATATATTTCGATATTATAATAATTTCAGTTCATGGTTTCTGTTTTGTCTCAATAAAATTTGGAATAATTTTATTTTGTCAATTGCTAAATTTTATTTAGATCAGGTATATATTTTGTGTGGCTGAACATGAAGGCAAGAGTTTTTACTTTGGTAATAAATGAATGAAACAATCGCGATTGAGTCACGGAATGTCACGGAATGTCATGGAGCCAGTGCCAGTTTTACCTGGAAATTACATATTCTCAAAAGTTATTAAATATGAAGGCGAAAAAGACGAACATATTTCGTCGTTCAAAATTAGAAGAAGACGGCTCCAAAATATCCAGGAGACCATAGGACCCATAAATCGGAACGGCTCAGACAAATTTATACTATCATCTTGCAAAATCATCCAACATAAAAAGCACTGTGGGTGATTTTTCTTGGAAAATTTCATTTTTTTGAAATGGGATAGATTTTCTGAAAATTCAGCACCCTTTTTTTTAGAACACAGCGCGTGTGCCCAAAAAAAATAAATGAATAGAGCCTTAATAAGAGGGAAATTTTCAGTTTGTATTAATTTGTACATAAATGTTAATTTCGAAAGTTAGAGAAAGTGTGAAAATTTTATTTTTAAAAGTTGTATAAAATCGGAAAGAAGAGGAATCTGGTATGTGACGTCGAGGTAGACAGACGGCAATCTTGCGATTTCTTTAATGTTTTTTTAAGTGCCCAAAATTTTACCGGTTGTGCATATTTTTTTCAGTGGTGTATTTCCCAAGTGTATCAGCTAATCCTGGGAAGAATTTTGAGTATTCTGGAAAATTGGTTTTGCTTTCCATGGTCGATTTTTTGTACAAACCAGAACAGATGTACATTTTACGACATCGGTGAAAACTACCGAATTCCTATTAGGTTATGGTTTGACGAAAATAACGAAAATGAAACTTGCACAAAAAAGGTACAAACATTCTTTCCCAGAATCTCGTTAATAATATCATGCGCGTAAACGTCCTTTATATTTTTCTTGAAAATCTCAAAAACTATTTGGGTACAAACGAGAATCACGCCCGTTTTCTCCAACATTTTATTTAAGAATTTCCTAGTAAAGAATTACTTAGCTAGGATTCCATAAATTTGACCAATTAAATTTATGGTATCCTAGCTAAGTAATTCGTTACTAGGAAATTCTTAAATAAATTGTTGGTGAAAACAGGCATTAGACTTGCACAAACAAGTGCAATAAACGATGTAGACTATTTTAAATTCGAAATTTCAAAAAAGCATGTCTCCAGCCTCCCCCCCAGCGAAAATTTGAAATTTCTCAAAAACTATTTAGGTACATACGAAAAACAATTTTTGCATAACCAAGCACAAACGATTTAGACTATTTTGGATCCAAAATTCGAAATGGGAGGGGGACACATGCACCTCTCTTTAGCGAGTTGTATGAACTCATTTGTATTTTTTATATCATTTTGTTTATAATTATTGTCCCAAGGTATCCGCTCAGGGTAATAGGCAGAATATCGCAATTGAAGTGGAATTGATTGGGACACGACGTGGCATGATTCCAAAATATGAACATATAAAACTATGCATTGGCGCCCAACAACGTCTAAAAGAAGCGTGGGAAAACCACAGAAAAGATGATTAGACGACGTAAAGCGAATAGCGATGCATGGAATAGCATGGCAAGAAATGAGAGAGGCCTACATTCAGAAATGGAGGAATACCGGCTAAGAAGAAGATCCGCTCAGGGTACCTATCCCTTATCTTACTTGTTATGTTGTGTGTCTCTTACACTTTATTTTTGCAATCAAACAATGTTAACCAACCATCTTCAACCGTCAACAAGGCAACCAACTGTTCTATTACTTCTGAGTTTTATTTAGGAAGACTGGGAAGACTGGGAAGACTGGAAAACAATCAAAACATTGTTTTCTTAGTTAGTTGCTAAACGATCGCCTGAGTCACAATTTAAGAACCCATGAACTGCGTTCGATCGAACCAAGTTGGTGTTAATTTCTGTGGGATGTCAAAATTTTCCTTTTTTATTTGTCCTTCATTCCTCTAACCTCTGCCTTCCCGTATGACCTCTGTTCTTTTAACTTTTTGTAGAACTCTTTTTCTTATTACGATGCGGTATGAAAATGTGCCAAATTAAATGATTTTGTCATAAAATGCGCAACTCTTTAAAATAATAGTTCCTGCCTATTACGTTTACGATACTCAACGTCCAGTTACAGATCTGCAGCAGTGTTTGTTCGCGAAACAGTGTCTGTCGAGTGTCTCCTAAGAGGAATTTGCAAGTGATCCAGTTCCCTTTCGAAGCCAATCGTCATAATACGAGTAGTAGGAAGCGTCTGTCACCTTTTAATTGTAAACTTACAATAGCGCTAACGTAAGTGATTTTAAATTCTTGCTATTTCGTTTAACCGACGGCGACGTAGTTGTGGCTTTTGTGTCACATTTTGGTAGCCCATTAAAGGTAGTTTATCAGTAATTTGCATTGTAATTGTTGGGGATCGTGAAAGCACCTCTCAATTTCTTGTTTCAATTAAAGCAACTTTTACCACCATTTGCGTTTTTTTAGAGTTCCCCAAGCTACCATTTTTATGTAGAATCCACAACCTGGCCTCCACATTTATAAGGACTGGTCTATTATTAACATCGTGGCAAACAAACTGGAGAGGTCATCTCCGGATTGTGATGGACTATGATCTCTGTTTAGGTTAACCCTTTCATTAGGGGTTGCGTTTTAGAGGGCAGTTCTATTGGTAAACGAGGACAGAACAATATTGGATGTTTTATTTGGAACTGAAACCGCCCGGTCTTTGGAATCGATGCATTTCCTCTTTTATCTCAGTTGTTCGATCACCGATGGGTGCAGTAGCGTAAATAGGATTTGAATTTGGGGGGTGATGAATCTGGTAGGAGACACCACCGGGGGTCTGGAATTTTGGAAATTTTTACTTTTAAATGGAATTTTTGGATTATTATTAGCCTTTGGGGGGTGATTCATCACCCTGATCACCCCCCTTATTTACGCCACTGGATGGGTGGGATAATAATTGACATGGGACGGTCAGATAGCAATCTTATTATTAAATACAGATTTATTTTGACAAATGGCACAATTTTATATAAAAATTTAAACTGTTCCTGTCATTACTTTTATTATAGGCAAAAAGATTACATTATTTCAACATTATTTAACAAAATATACAGACATATTACACATTATAGTACATACAAATTATTAAAAGTCTAGAATTTACTCTTTTATAGTCATTTTATACTACACACGATATTACAATAGATTCGGAAGGTAAAGATAATTGCGTTGGAAATACTGCTCCATATTATAGCATGCATTTCTGAACATTCCATAGCGATCAAAACAGTGTACTTCTATAGGTAAATACGCATCAATTATCTCTCCATCATAAGTTCCCATCGATGTATTTATTAAGACAAAGTCTCCGATTACAACTCTTGTAACATCGTAAGAAGGTTGAGGTTTTTGCACGTTAAATCTTACGTTATTTGCATTTCGCACTTGTAGAAGGTTTCTATGGTTTTCTACTATTCCAAGTACTTCAACAATTTGTTGAAATTCAGTAGGGAAATTCCCTCTTGTGTAGGTTTCTTCAACTGGTTCAAAAAGATCTTCCATTTTCACGTTTCTTTAAATCTTACTTACTACGGGAAAAATCAAGATCACTTTTTTTATTTTGATGAGAATCAAACTTACATTTTTAACTTCCTTTATCCAAAAAGTTGAGATGCACTGGTTTAGATAACTTACTGCTATAAAGTAATTCAAATTTTGATCAGCTTGTTTAATGGAGCACTTTAAATTTTATTAAAAATTTTCAACATCACAATTAGTTAGATACAATTTGTAGTAAAGTTAAATTGAAAACGGCACTGATAAAATATCGGGGAATGTATAGCACATTATTTGACGAAATCGAGCGGAAATTTTGAAACTAATTTTTGTGAAATGAAAGTGAAGAAAACCTTTAAAATTTATTTTTAATATTTTTTATTTGTCGGTAATATTTTTTGATACCAAAATAAAATGTAACCCCAGTTTCGTGTTTAAATTTATATGGTTATTTTAGTTTAGTTTTAGCTGTTTCAGAAAATTTGTCTTTTTGTCCTGCCTTTTTGTGGTCAAGACCAGCCATATCCTTTGACTGCCGCCATGTTTCAAAATATCCCAGGGTTTTTGGCGAGTTCTATCAGCAGTTCTTAAATTTCTTAAATATTCCAAATTCCACTCCTAAGTAATGGTCACCGGAATCCCTTGTTCGGAATGCCAGATGTAGTGAATTAATCCGCACCTTAAGTTTTTCCAAAACCTTCAAAAAAAAATGATGCCTTCCAAAATTGAAACTATTATATGTCTACACTGTCTTCATGATGGTTTTGTATATTAGTAGTTTATTTCCTATTATTATTCTTATTATTATTATTGTTATCCTATGTCTATCTGTCTGATAGAAATTCAGTACTTGGAAATAAGGATGAGGTAAGGTGGTCTTGATTTTGTAGATTAAACCTGGGTGCCAAAGTTTATCAAATTCCTGAGAAATGTCCAAGAATGCTGCAGAATAGTACCTCTTATGTTCTAAGTCTAGTTGTAGCCGTTTTTTTCGGTTTTTTTATACAATATCCTAAATTTCTACTCTACTTATTTCCTGCCGTAAAGTAAATGACCTTTTCTTAACCTCCATTTTTGGGATTTTGGCCGCCCGTGTGTTTTGCACACTGTGAACAATAGGGCGCGACGGCCCTGGTAAAATGGTTTTGTCGGAATCCAAACTGGTTGCTGGATATTAATTGCTTTTCTTCGACTGGTAGTTTGAGCCTAACTACAAAGATCATCTCAAACAGTTGATATAGGACGGACAGGAGACTAATTGGGCGCTAAGAAGCAATTTCTGTTGGATCTTTGATACCAGTATCAAAGTAAAGATGAACGCAATTTAAGACTCCAAACACAAGCTTTAACACCGGCTACACAAACGGAACGTGAAACTGAAATTTAAAGTGATGGAAAACTTCAGGCTCAAGAACAAGATAAACTCTAACTCGATCGGTGTAGCTTTATTACAAGGTCAAGGTTGGAATTTAAGTGCTTTTGCGTTTCGCCTATAATTAAAAACGTTCTTATGCATCTGATAATTTAGTTGATATTGGGGCAATGTCTAAAATATGCGACGAGTGCGGTGCGAAAAAGTGGCATAAAGAATCACCAGGAATGTGTTGCAATAATGGGAACGTTCAATTACCTGCTGTGGTATTGGAACCTCAAGAACTGCTGAGAAGGTTACTCACAGGAACGACACGAGAATCGGAAAATTTCTTAAAAAACATTCTAGCATATATAATAATAATTCTGCTTTACAGATGAAGTCGTTTGGAGGTAATGTCATAAATGAAAGTGGATTCATGACCACATTCAAAGTTCAGGGTCAAATATACCACAGAATAGGTTCCCTCTAGCCATTACCTGATGAACAGCCAAAGTTTCTTAAATTGTACTTTGTTGGAGATTGGCAACTTCAAGCAGAACAAAGGAATTATATTTAAAAGTATTTAATTTAGAAGCCGGGTATTCAGCTAGTATTAAATAAAAATGAAGCATAAAAAATACATCCCCCAAAAAGTAGCATAATCACAGTATTGAATCACAATAAATAGACTAAGAGCTGGCTACATAAAAATGTCATCCATAAAGTATCCATGTCATCCATGATTTTTAATTCTTGTTTCTATTTCGTTTAACCGACGTAATTATGGCTTTACAATACTGCAATACTGTGCATTGTTTACCACAGTAATTTACATTGTAATTGTTGGGGATTGTGAAAGAACCTCTGAATTTCTTGTTTCAATTAAAGCACGTTTACCACCATTTGCGTTTTTTTTTTAGTTTCCCCAAGCTATCATTTTTTTCCATAATCTATTAGTTTTGAGGAGGGGATTTCTTCTGTCCTTCATTTTATTTGGAACTGAAACCGCCCGGTCATTGGAATCGATGTATTTCCTCTTTTATCTCAGTTGTTCCATCATCAATAGGTGCGATAACAATAATTGACATGGGACAGTCAGATAGCAATCTTGTTATTAGATTCGTACTGTTCATGTCATTACTTTTATTATAGGCAAAGAGTTTACATTATTTCAACATTAATTAACAAATATACAGACATATTACACATTATACATATACATTCAAATTAGTTAAAAGTCTAAAATTTACACTTTTATAGTCATTTTACACTATACACGATATTACAATAGATTCGGAAGTTGAAAATAATTGCGTCGGAAATACTGCTGCAAATTATAGCATGAAATGTTGAACAATCCATAGTTATCAAAACAGTGTATTTCTATAGCTAAATACGCATTAATTATCTCTCCACCATAAGTTCCCACCGCTGTATTTAACAAGACAAAGTCTCCGATTACAATTTTTGTAACATTATAAGAAGGATGCGGTTTTTGCACGTTAAATTTTACGTCTCTTGCATTTCGCACTTGTAGAAGGTTTGTATGGTTTTCTACTATTCCAAGTACTTCAACAATTTGTTGATTTTCAGTAGGTAAAGCCAAAGCCTCTCTTGTGTAGACTTGGTCCCCTGGTCGAAAAAGATGTGCCATTTTCACGTTTATTGAAATCTTAGGCAAGAATCACGATCACCGTTTTTATTTTTATGAGAATCAAACTACTGGTTTAGATAACTTATTGCTATAAATTTGTAATTCAATTTGCTTGTTTAATTGATCACTTTAAATTTTATTAAAAATTTTCAACAGTATAAAGACGACACAATGATATAAATGCAATTTCTACTAAATTTAAGTCAATTTGAAAACGGCACTGATAAAATATCGGGGAATGTATAGCACATTCCCCATTTGAAACTAATTCTTGAGAAATAAAAGTGACGAAATACTTTAAAATTTAATTTTAATGTTTTGGATTTTTCGTCGATAATATTTTTTGAAGAAAAAAGGTGAAGAAAAAAGAAGTAAGGAAGAACAGGTAACAATGCCGACCAGCGATGAACATTACATGGACATTATACATGGAATAAAAAATGGAAAATCACCCGGGCGAGATGAAATAGTAATCGAACTGATCAATAAGAATGGTGAAATTGAGCTTCGCGATAGAATATGCAGGATGGTGCAAAGGGTGTGGAGAGAGGAGATTATGCCAGCAGAATGGAGAGAAAGCGTCATAATTCCACTGAAAAAGAAGGGGGATCCGGAGCTATGTACGAATTACAGAGGAATCACTTTACTCAACACGGCTTACAAGGCAATATACAGAAAATTGAAAGAGTTTACAAAAAACATAATAGGAAAATATCAGTTTGGGTTCACGGAGGGCCGGTCGACGGTGGGAGCTATACGTGTCCTCAGGCAAGTAATGGAAAAAGCATCCGAGCATAACATGGATCTGTACGTGTTGTTTGTTGATTTTCGACAGGCCTTCGATAAGGTTATTAGAAAAGAGTTATTTGGAGCAATGGACGAGATGAAGATTCCAACAGAACTTATACGACTCATAGTAGTTTGCTCCAGAAACTCCAGAATTTTAAATGGCACCATAGGTCGAAAATGGTATCGTTAAAAAGATCTTTAAGAAATAAGCAAGTTTTGTAGGAAAAATTATTTTATTACTCCCTCCCCTTTTCAGTAATATTCGATTGCGTATGGGTGAATGAGTAGACCACCCGTATCAGTCTTTTATTTCAAAAACGGTAGGTCGTAGAGAGTTGGGTCAAAAAAATTTATCATAAAAGCCATAATAAAGAATCGAATAATGATATTATTATTTCTCGGAAAGGTCGTCATCCCGAGTAGTTTGCTCCAGAAACTCCAGAATTTTAAATTTTATAGGTCGAAAATGGTATTGTTGAAAATATCTTTAAGAAATAAACAAGTTTTGTGGGAAAAATTATTTTATTACTCCAACTGCTTTTAAGTAATAGAGTAGTCTCATTCACCAATATGCAATCAAATATTACTGAAAAGGGGAGGGAGTAATAAAATAATTTTTCCTACAAAACTTGCTTATTTTTGCAAGGTCTTTTCAACGATACCATTTTCGACCTATGGTGCCATTTAAAATTCTGGAGTTTCTGGAGCAAACTACTCGGGATGACGATATTTCCGAGAAATAATAATATCACCATTCGATTCCTTATTATGGCTTTCATAATAAATTTTTTTAACCCAACTCTCTACGACTTACCGTTTTTGAAAAAAATGACTGATACGGGTGGTCGCATTCACCCATAATATGCAATCGAATATTACTTAAAAAGGGTGGGAGTAATAAAATAATTTTTCCTACAAAACTTGCTTATTTTTGCAAGATCTTTTCAACGATACCATTTTTGACCTATGGTGCCATTTAAAATTCTGGAGTTCTGGAGCAAACTACTCTGGACGCCGACCTTTCCGAGAAATAATAATATCACCATTCGATTCTTTATTATGGCTTTTATAATAAATTTTTTTAACCCAACTCTCTACGACTAGCCGTTTTTGAAAAAAAATTGCTGATACGGGTTCTCTCATTCACCCTGTATATAAAAATATTTTATTTTATGTAAAACCCCGGGCGAAGCCGGGTATCCCGCTAGTAATAAATAAATAACATAAAATATAACCTAAGCTATAAACCAGGGTCCTTAAAAAGGTGCCATTATATTAACGAGATAGTTTCTATTACTAAATAATTAACATAAAATAACATAATATAACCAAAGCTATAATTCGGAATCCTTTATCGCGACTGCATTCAATAATTTCATTGTTTGGCAATCAAAGCGCAAGAAAAGTAGATTTTTTAGCATAAATAAATTATAATTAATTTTGTATTTGTTATTACGTTTGTAACCACATAACATATCTACATTTATTGTACAATTAAATTGTTATTTCAAATTGACTTTCTTTTGTTAAATGACAAAGGGGCCCGCTGTGATATTGCACCAGGGCCCGGTTTTGACTTGCTACGTCCCTGGACTAAATAGTAACCTGACTGATGAAATTTTACAAATATCATTTAAATTAATTGATTAGAAGTTTCTGTGTTCTAAGTTCTAACTAATTTAGTAACATAAGATTTAATTAAATTAAATAATAGAACAACTACTCTAGATAGCTAACTTGTTGGGGGGGGGGGCAAGGTTCTTTCATAAATTATAGGTACCTATATTATTTTGTTTCAAAGAATGTTATACTTTTTATAGTAAACTAAACTAAATTTTATTCAAAGTATATTAAATAAAAGCGATATAAACAATATTTTAGTATATATAAGCAGAAATATTACAAGCTTAATCAAACATATTTTCACTAGTCCATCGGTTTTGTCGTCGTCGTGTTATGATTCTATTCTCATTCTTTTCTTTAATTTTTTTAACCTGCATACAAGTTGGAACAGCAAAGCCGGCACTAAGGGTAGCCGATATAATGGTACCAATCAGTGATGCCACTGGATGTATCGATGCAAGACGTAAGCCAATACCTACAGCACTTGCAACACCTGCACCTCCAGCTGCTGATGCATAAAGTACAAGAGAGTTGTCATCTTCTTTTCTTGTCTTTTCTTCTGAATTAATCCTTGTAATTAACAACTCAAATTTACTGATTGCTCCTTTCAAACTCTTTTTGTAGTTATCAATAAATTTTCCTCGAAGAATGTTATTCATCAAAAACAAATTATCCAAATCTGCTAGAACTTCCATCCGTCTCTCAAATTCTGGACTTATGGGATTCAAGATTTTCTTTACTGAAACTGTAACATCTTGCAAGTTAGAATAATTTCCAACCTTCTGCATTCGGAATTGGCGAAGAACCGAACGAATAGACTCGAGAAAACCTCGTAATTCTGCATTGGTAGATGCAAATATGTAATCGGTGTCATCTAACAAATCATTAAATTTGTTCACTTCTTTTTCAATTTCATCATCAAAGAAATTTGAATCTAAATATTGGTTATAAATTTTTTGAAGAAGGTTACGAGACTTAAGCGAAGTTGACACTTCAATATCGTTTGTACTTAAATTTGCCCAGGGACATCCTTCAATTGCTTCCTTAATATTATAATCTATCAAACTTGTTATGTTGCCTAAACCTTCCGGTGCTTTAAAAATCGCAAGGCGTGCAATGGTTTCAACAAAGTGACTAATCAGATCAAAGTTACCTTCTAAACCTTCCACCGAAAGAAATTTTACATGTAAAATTCTAACAACGTCATCAAGAGACAGATCCTGGGAATCTTTAGAGAAAACCATAACCACCGAATCCTTTAGTTGCTCAAAATTCTTGAAGAGTGTGTGAACTTGTTCGATAAAGTCAACAAACTGATTTACGTTATCGTTCAACAACAAATTTAAATCGTAAACCAAAACGAATTTTACACTTGCCGCGTATTTCACATGTGAAATGTAAACAGAATTTATGATGTCTTGAATTTGGCTTCGGTTATCATCAAAACCCGGCAAGTCGATTATTAAGTTATTGTCAAACGAATACACCTGCGGAATTGTGGTACAAGATACAACACCAACTCCAATTTCAGGACCTCCATCGTTCTCGTAATATTTTACTATTTTAAAAGTACGACTTGTGTTTTCTTGACTGACCAACCGTGTACCTATAAGGTAGTTGATGAGGGTACTTTTGCCACTTCGTGTGCAACCCAAGACTACGATGACGTTTTTATTATTAATTTCATTTTTAAAGATCGAAAAACCCTCCTCCCGTTTTAATTTCTGATGCAAGTCAGTGACTATCGCTTCAACCTCGGTGTCAACCATTGCGAATATGCGAACTAAAAATTTTCATGTCGTAAATTGAATTTAAAGATATAATTAAATTATAATACCTGATTTTTGCACAATTACGATTTAGAGAATAATTCCTGTTTTGATTTTTATCTAATGTGTCAAGTGTCACATTTATTTACGAAATGGACAAAGAACAGTTTATTGCAACTACTGTTCAGTTGAACTACGATCCCTACTACCTATTACGAAGTAATTATGATAAAATGTGCATCGTCAGTTGTTATGATTGGTCAGGTTTCTATGTTGGATCAAGGTTGGATATAAACAAACGGATTTTTAAGTCCGAACCAGAGGGGGGCACTCGAGTCTTGTGCTTCCCCATTGCATAGGAGGCAATGGCTTCCCCCAAAGTAATAGTCTAAAAAATGTGCAAGTATAATTGTATAACGAAATTATTAGTATGGAAAAAATTATTGAAATATCATAAAAATATTCCGAAGCAACTAAAAATGAACTAAAATAACCGTATAAATTTAAACACGAAACTGGGGATACATTTTATTTTGGAATCAAAAAATATTATCGTAAATAAAAATATTATATTAAAAAAACATTTCTAAGTTTCTCTTTACTTTTATTTCTCAAAAATTTGTTTCAAACTTTCCGCTCCATTTCGGCAAATGTGCTATACATACTCGTATCTACTCTGATATTTTATCAGTACCGTTTCCAATTTGACTTACAAGGGGAAGGCCAACTTTGGTCGTCACAGATCTGCACCACTATCTTTATATCTTTATAACCCAATTAGAACGTCACTTCATGAAAGTTTAACGACCCGGAATTCAGAAAATTTTGTGAAAATAATTTTTAAAGAGCAATGTAAAATTCAAGCATTGGTAGTTCAAATGCATTTCATTATTATTTCCTTCTTAAAAAATCAGTCGACGACTGCTCGACATAACCTTAGATTTACCCATTATTTTATTTATTAATTTGAGCATTATATCTTTGGTTTGTGATGTAACAGCTTGCAATCCTTTTTGTAACACCACAAAGTTTACAAATACAACATGTAATAATGGTTACACGATAAATGAAAAAAGAAATTTAAAAACTCATACTGGTGAGAAACCGTTTTCCTGTAAAATTTGTGACTATAAAAATGTGCTCAAAAATCATCGTTAAAGGATCATTTAAGAACTCACACATGAGTAAAGTCATGTGCTTGTGAGTCTTGTGCCTATAAAATGTGTACACAAATCAAATTTAAAACGACATTTAAAAACTCATAATACCATAACTGCGATATAAACAACATAATAAGTAATACTTTGATTGTAATTATAATTTGAACTCGTTCTTGACACATTACACTTCTTGATTATCAATATCTTTAAGTGTGCATTTAGATTATATGCAATGTGTATACAGTTAAACCAAAATTAAGCATTATTTATGTCACAAATCTTACAGGTAAACGGTTTCTCACCAGTATGAGTTTTTAAATTTCTTTTTTCATTTATCGTGTAACCATTATTATATGTTGTATTTGTAAACTTTGTGCTGTTACAAAAAGGATTGCAAGCTGTTACATCACAAAGCAAAGATATAAAATGCTCAAATTAATAAATAAAATAATGGGTAAATCTAAGGTTATGTCGAGCAGTTGTCGACTGATTTTTTAGGAACGAAATAATAATGAAATGCATTTGAACTACCAATGCTTGAATTTTACATTGCTCCTTAAAAATTATTTTCACAAAATTTTCTGAATTCCGGGTCGTTAAACTTTCATGAAGTGACGTTCTAATTGGGTTGTAAAGATATAAAGATAGTGGTGCAGATCTGTGACGACCAAAGTTGGCCTTCCCCTTGTTAAATTTAATAGAAATTGTAATGTAACTAATTGTGTCGTCTTTATGTTGAAAATTTTTAATAAAATTTCTTTCAATCAAGGTAAAATTTTGAGTGCTCCATTAAACAAGCTGATCAAAATTTGAATTACTTTATAGCAGTAAGTTATCTGAACCAGTGCACCTCAACTTTTTTGGATCAAGTTAAAAATGTAAGTTTGGTTCTTTTGAAAATAAAAAAGGAGATTTTAATTTTTGACTTTTAGTAGATAAAATTTGAAGAAACGTGAAAATGTATACATTACCAAGATTGGTATTACCCTGCCCTACTGAAAATCAACAAATTGCTGAAGTACTTGGAGGTACTGAGAGCTATCTACAAGTGCGAAATGGACGTAATAAAAATTTTATGGTGCCCAAACCTTTACCTCCTATAAGTAGAATTGTAATCGGAGACTTTATCTTGTTAAATATACCGGTGGGACCTTATAATTATAACTCAGGAACGGTTATTCGGGTTTACTCAGAAGAAGAAGTACGAGCATTGCTGCACATGGGCTATTTCAACAATCCATACTTTGATTTGCCGAGGTATTTCGAATTGCGACGCAATTATGCTGAATATCCGAATCTATTATTGTAATATCGGTAATATCAGTATGTAAAATGACAATAAAAGTGTAAATTTTACACTTTTAACCAATTTTTTATTTGTATATTTGTTAAATAATGTTGAAATATTGTAAATTCTTTGCATATAATAAAGTAATGACATGAACAGTTTTAATTTTATGTAAAAATTGTGTCATTTATCAAAATAAAGACGTAACAACAAAGAAACATATCAACCAGATCAACTGTGAACGGTTGCATTCCATTTGCTTATAATAGGATAATAGGAATTGTTTAGACATTACGAACCCACCTCTATAAAAGATCGAACTAAGCCGTGGAGTGAGCGACGAATCCAGTTCAAGTAGTCTTGTCATCTCTGTTGACTCACCCTGAAGCTGCGATTTCACACATCAAGATCAAGAAAATTCATCGCTGATATTGATAAAATATATGACGTAGGAACGGCAAGATTAATCAAATAGCTGGGAAGGAACCCATAAATAAACCCCCCTGAGTAAATAACAAAAGCTATTTTCGGACAATTCATTTTACCCCACCTTGATCAAATATGAATTCACCATTTATTTTGATTTTTCTCGTTGGAGCATGGCATCGCCGAGAGAAAAGGGAGGAAGTAGTAGGGAAGCCTTATTCTCTTACTACTGTGCACCAGTTTTATTGTACGTTTTTGTCTATTAGGAGTAGGAGAAACTGGTGCAAAATGATCCCATCCCAAGTACATCTCTCTAAATTGGCAATCTCCCAATTCCGGCAATGGACAAAAGGAACCCATGAAGCTGAATCGGTTATTCCAAAATCTCTGAAACTACTGATGGAAACCATTATACTGAAAGCAGAAAAGGTTCATTTCGGAAGTTAAATATAACATGTACAGGTTTTTAACACGCTGTAATTAAGGCACCTCACAGGGATCGGCATATATTTCGGCAAGACAGAGTGTTTGATTCCAAACATCTCATCAAAATCCTATCCTACCTTGGCTTTTCAATTTCCTACGTTGAAGGTTCACGCTTGGAAACCTCTGCTATCCTTCAGCCTCAAAAAATACAAAAAAAATTTGGAAGATTTTCCCAATATCTTTTTGACAATGAGGATTTTAATAGCAAGACACTTAACAGTAATGGAACCTGAAAAGTATGAAATGTCATGGTAGGTATGATTGCTGTTCCTCACAATGCAGTTATGACTAATGAAGGCATGATACGTCTCACAAAGCAATCCTTATCTGAAGCAGTCAAAAAGGCGGAACTTTTTCCTCGCACACATTTAAAATGAAATTACTCCACTGAATATTGATGTAGTTTGGCTTTATAGTAAGTGGAAACAAGAGGAAAGTGTTTCAGGGTAGAATGGTTTTTTGGAACAACTGAGAGCTAAGAAGAAATATGAGCTTTCACAGATCGTCTGCCTTCCATTCATCAACAGTCCTCCATCTCACCTCGAATCACAAAAATGCAAAGGTCGAAAGACATGTTTTGTGACATTCGATCAGTCATTGTATTTCAGAGCCAGGGATATTATTGCAAATTGCCATCCAGAATTGGTTAATTTAATCTTGAGACTGGGAGGTTTCCACCTTGTAATGTCGGACATGGGAGCCATTGAAACCTAATGGCTGGCAATGGTTTACACTTTACAGCAACTGTTATCTGACATCTACGCTAAAAATAGCGTGGAGAAAATTATGACGGGGCACACATACTTTCAGGATGAGGGTTCACATTATTTGTTGATGCATTGTACATTGGGTTTTCTATTGTGGGAAACGATTGTGCTTACTAATGATGAACTTAATACTGTCGGCTCATGTTATTAACGATGTAATTGTTGCACAGCATGGGTCGATAATGACTGTCTGAAAGGTATTGCTGCAAAATTAAGACAAGCCTTGTGCGCGCTTGAAACTAAAGGTCCTACTGCAATACAATATTTTTGCAGGATAGCGCTGCTCAAACAATTCATTGAAGCAGAGCGTTCTGGCAACTGGAAGCTCCATATCGACCCGGTACAAAAGACACTATCGTGCTTCCATGTATCAAGCCACTTCTTGTTTGCCAAATCGCGCACTTCTACCTGCAGACATGATGAAATTGGAACATGTATTTTCATCGTAAAAGTAAAATTTACCATAAGACGCTCCATGAAATTTTGGTTTAACCTTTAAGTAGTGCCGTGAATCTTTCCTACATGCATTTCAAATGGGAACTTTGCCTCGGAGACGCCCACGGCACTACTTAAAGGTTAAACGATTATTTGATGATATTAAAAAGCAAGAATAACTCTGTAGGATACACCCATACAGTTGAGGTATTATAACTAGAGAGAGGATTTATATGCGATAACAGACCGGTCTTAAGGTAACACCCCATAAACAATTTGTTAAGAAAAATTTATTACCATTACAAAATGTTTATTAGCGTTAATATCCTATATAAATCCGTTCTCTAGTTATAACGCATAGACACATTCATATAATATGTCAATTGCCGGACATTGGAAAATTGCCAATTTGGAGAGGTGTACTTCGCCGAATTTACAAATTTTGGTACTCATTGGACGTAGAATTTGACGCTCTATAACTTTTACTTTGTGAGTTTTTCTCATTATTGGGGAGGGGGTGGTAAATTTTGGAACCGCCCCGGGCAGCAAAAGTTCTAGCTACGCCACTGGTTGTGGGCGCAAATCAAAGAGTCCAACGCCTGTATACTAAACTGCTTATGCTTATTAGTCGATCAGTCAACATTTTTAACTTTTTTTTGGAGAGACGAACTCATTTTACTTCAATTTAAACAATTTTTTAAACAAATATTTTTTATTTACTTCATCATCATCATCATCACGTGATAGACTTATAGACTTATATTAATTTTATTTACTTATAAAGAGAAATTAAACAAATTTGAATCTTTTATATCAATTTCTCGGACAAAGTTTTAAATATTATCGATTTATTAAAAAACAATAAATTTTAAAGTTTTCTTCACTTTTATTTCTCAAAAATTAGTTTCAAAATTTCTGTTCGATTTCGATAAATGTGCTATACATTCCCCGATATTTTATCAGTACGGTTTTCAATTTAATTTAAATTTAGTAAAAATTATGTCGTCTTTATGTTGAAAAGTTTTAATAAAATTTAAAGTCATTAAACAAGCTGATCAAAATTTGAATTAGTACTTTATCTGTAGTATTAAGTTATCTAAACCAGTGCACCTCAACTTTTTTGGATCAAGTTTTACGGTAAATCAATTTAAAAAGTATCAAGTTAAAAATGTAAGTTTGGTTCTCGTGAAAATAAAAAAAATGATTTTAATTTTTGATTTATTAGTAGATAACATTTGAAGAAACCTGAAAATGGCAAATCCTGTTCCACGACCACAAGTCGATCCTTTTCTACTACTCGACCCTGCACCGATTAATTTCCCTACTGAAAATGAACAAATTGTTGAAGTACTTGGACGAGATGATAACTATCCAAACGTTCTACTAGTGCGAAATGCATGTAACGAAAGATTTGAAGTGCAAAAACCTTGTCCTTCTTACCATATTTCAAGTATTGAAATCGGAGATTACGTCTTGTTAAATACACCTGTGGGAACTTTCGGTGGAGAGATAATTTTCCTTTATTCAGTTGGAAATTTACAATATTTTAGGCAAAATGGAATATTTGACAATGCATGCCATGATTTGCGGCGTTATTTCCTGCTGAAACGCCATTTTTATCACGTTCCGACCCTATTGTAATATCGTGTATAATAGTGTAAAATGAATAGAAAAGTGTAGATTTTAGATTTTTAACCAATTTGTGTGTATAATGACATGTTTAATATTATGTTTGTATATTTGTTAAATAATGTTGAAATAATGTAAACTCTTTGCATATTATAATAAAATAATAAAAACATGAAAACTTTTATGCAAACTTAGCAAGAGGAAATCAGCAACCCCAAGTTGTCATCCCACCCCCACAATTAGTATCTACAAATCCACAAACGTCCCAACAATATTCTAAACTAGAAAGCATGATGGAGAAAATGAAAACCCTCCTTATATAACCTCCTCACAACCATGCCCACTAAAATGAATTAAAGCGTATTTTCGCGAGGATCCCGGTTAGTACCGCTCGGTTACTTTTGGTCACCTTTGGTTAGTCCCCCACCACAATTTTTGAAATAACCATTTGTGGTCGCGAAAATGCAAAAAGTTACTTTTGGTTAAAAATTGAAATGAAAACTAACCAAACTTTTGTGAAATAATGTAAACAATGATTTATTCTTCAAGTTGCTTGCTTTTATTTATTACTTGTAAGGACTAATCTGTTTGATAGATATTAAAATTTGATATAGATTTACATAGCAATGGTGGACGGGTATAAAAAAGTAACTAAGAATCTATTTAAAAATATTATTTATTATTAAAATATATAACAATGTTATTTGGAACGACGACGTGGTTTTTTTCTTCGCCCGTCAGATTCTGAACTATCGGAGTCCGTGCTGGAAGTATATCTTCTTTTTTTATTCTTAATTGTTGTTATTGCCGTTGATGGGAGCCATATAAACGTTAAAATCAATGCCAGCCAGCAAGATAGCTACATTGATCGGCATCAAAACCATTCTATTAATTTAATGGGAATCTGTTCTGCAGATAAAATATTTACCTACGTGTTTGTTGGATTTCCTGGTTCGGCTCACGATTCAAGAGTTTTTTCAAACTCATTGTTAGTGAAACACATCGAAGAGTTTGGAAAACAAAAATTTTTTCCGAATGAAGATTTTCATATAATAGGTGAAACGTGGCTCATGAAACCGTTTCCTAGATCCTACAATATGACACAAGTGCAAAAAAGTCATAACATCTGTTTAAGTTCAGATCGTGTATGTATTGAAAACGTATTTGGTTTAGTAAAAGGGAGGTGGGCAAGACTCCTATATAGACAGAGGCACAGTTTCAAAAGGAATTGAAATAACTACTGCTGCCTGTTTTGCATAATTTTTGTTATTTATGCCACGATGAATGGCAAATGGAAGACAATAATAATAACGATACTATAGCTAGTGATGTAGGACCACCATGCAGAGAACTACATGAAAACGAAAGAGCAGCCTACAGAAGAGCGGAAGCAAAAAGAAATGCGATAGCTGCAAGATTAATCTAAATATTAATAATTCAATTGTTACAATTTTTATTTACAATGGTTAATATAAATGTTATTAAATAAAAATAAATTTTATATCAGAGTGTGTACTACTTGAAATAATAATTATGTTTTCACATTTTTTCGTTTTCTTAATTTTCAATTATTCTATGCTGTTCCAACCTTATTGTAAAAATGCATATCCGCAGCTTCATAATCAAATTAATACTTTCTTCCAACACTAGGATATTAGTAATCGATCACCTTGCTTTTTCCATCGACCTGAAAATTAATAATCAATATTATTCTAGCAAAAAGTTACAATATAAATTTATTATAAAAAAAATATTAAATTTTAAACACGTAAAGAACACAAAAGTTACCTTTCTAATATAACTGATATGCAAAATATGATATAAAAATAAGGTAAATCAGCCACCGAGTAATCTCTAGCTTTATAGTTCATTTGATTGATCCATTACCGTAAATTGTAACAATAAATTAATTAATACTCATTAAAGTATATTTATCATTATCAATTTCTTCTCAAGTTCAACTTCAAACTACAACGTAGGATATCTACCTACTTGTAAGGTCGATTAATTATCCCTGATTTTCTGAATACAGTTCCTTTATATATTTTATTGCTTCTTCAAGATCTGTAAATTAATAATAAAATAAAATAAAAAAGAATTTTATTTACTTACATTTACCCACGATTGCAAAATGATTTGCAATGTCATTCTTCACCAAGAAAAAGATACACCTTCGCACCTTAGTGTAAATTATATTCGTTTATTTCACTTTACCAAACTTTATAATAATCAAAACGATTTTATAACTTCGAAAATTAATTTATAATGATTGTTTAGTTTTTAATTTAACATAACCTCAAATCCATTTTAGAACCACTTCCAACTTTAAATTTTAAATTGTGACGCACACAGATGGCGCAAAAAGTAACCACAAAAAGTAACCAGTGATTTTGAGCGGTCGTCTTTGGTTAACTTTTTTGGTTAACCAAAATCTACCTCCCCTCTAACCGTTCTCGCGAAAATGACATAAAATCTAACCGGTTACTTTTGGTTAACCAAAATGCCTCGCGAAAATACGCCTTTAATGGCAACACAACTCAAAATAGCAGTCTGGAACGCAAACGGATTAACCAGCCATAACCAAGAAATCAAAATGTTCTTAGCCAATCATGATATATCGATATAATGCTAATTTCCGAGACGCACTTTACATCTAAGAATTATTTCAAATTACCAAAATATAAACTATACGATACACAACATCCGAGCGGTAGAGCTAGATGCGGTACAGCCATCATCATCAAAAATAACATTAAACACTACGAATCCCTTAAATATTCTCAGGAACACCTGCAAGCCACAAATATAGTGATTGAAAATCTTAATGGACGCCCAACAACGTTATCTGCAGTCTACTGTCCTCCGGGACACACAATCAGCCAAGACCAATATATAAATTACTTTAATATGCTTGGTAATCGTTTCATTGCAGGTGGGGCCTTTAACGCCAAGCATACGTGCTGGGGATCAAGGCTTACCAATCCAAGGGGTCGACAGTTGTTTCGAGCGATGCAATCTAAAAATTTGGGCCACTGTTCCACCGGTCAACCAACCTACTGGCCAACGGATATAGAAAAACTGCCTGATGTGTTGGACTTCTGTTTAGTTGGAGGCATCTCGCTCAATTATATCAGAGTGGAGGCTAGCTTTGAACTTTCCTCGGATCATTCTCCAATTATAGTCTCACTTAGTTCACAAATCAATAGAATATCAAAACCTCTAACCCTTTACAACAATCAAACTGACTGGGCGATGTTCAGAAAACTACTCCAAGATAAACTAACACCGGATGTCTCCTTTAAATCCGAATACGAACTGGACGAAGCAGTAGGTACAGCATTTAACCAAAAGTATACAAGAAGCAGCTTGGAGGGCAACTCCAGAAAATCAAAATCGACAAGTTGAAAACCAATGTCCGAAACGAATTCAAACCAAGATACAAGAAAAACGAAAGCTAAGAAAAAAGGCAGGACACGCGGGACCCAGTGATAAAACAAACTATAATAAAGCAGTTAAAGACCTTAAAAAACTGCTAAAAGATCACAAAAACCAAGAAATTCAAGATTATCTGAACGGACTGTCAGCAACTGAAGCAACTGAAGCAACTGACTACTCGCTATGGAAGGCAACTAGGAAGCTGAAAACACCTCAACCAACAATCCCACCAATAAATACACATACTCACGAATGGGCAAGAAGCAGTAAAGAAAAGGCAAATGCATTCGCAAATCACCTGGCTGAAGTCTTTAAACCATTTCAAACAGAGGTTCCACAAGAAGATGCCCAAATTCACGAATTCCTTGAGGCCCCACTCCAAATGGAACTGCCATTAAAAAAATTTAAGAAAAATGTGGTTTTAACATCCCCTGGATTCGACCTTATAACTGGAAAAGTCCTACAAGAACTTCCTGACATGGTAATTAAGCTAATAACTACGATCTTCAACTCCATCTTGAGATTGGGATATTTTCTTGCACAATAGAAAGTGGCTCAAATCATTTTAATACCCAAACCGGGAAAACCACCAACTGAGACTTCCTCATGCAGGCCCATCAGCTTACTTCCTATATTATCAAAAATATTTAAGAAACTGTTTTTGAGAAGATTGGTGCCTATATAGTTGAAGAACGGCATGTGATTCCTAAGTATCACTTTGGATTCCGACATCAGCATTCCACGATTGAGCAGATTCATAGAATTGCTACTAAAATCAAGCAAGACTTAGAGTCCAAGAGATACTGTTCAGCTGCATTTCTTGATGTATCACAAGCTTTTGACAAGGTGTGGCATCCTGGCCTATTGTTCAAAATTAAATCATGTAACACCCCGGAAATTAAGGGTTAATTTCGGGTTGTTTATTTTTCTAGTTATGATTTTTAAATGATTTAAAAATTAAAATGCAATTTTTGATGTAAAAGAAAATAATTTGTGTACGCCTATGGAAATGCAGTAATTCAAATGTGCTGACATTTTATAAAATGTTTCGATTCTTATACCTCTGGAATCAGCGTCAAATTACGTTCAAATTAAAAATATCGACGGAATCGAGTCGAAATTACTTGTGCTAAAAATTCAAATTTAACTTTGCAACAAAGTAAATTACTACATTGTAATGTAGAAAATATACCTACGTATTGCAGGTGTGCGACGGGCGGAGATATGAAGAGAATTTGATGACCATTTCCTCTTAGATAAAGATTACACTTCCCGTCTTAGTGACAAGATTCTAGGCCATTTCTTAATATTGGTCCTACAAAGACATGAATTGTATATTTGTAACGTTTAAGAGATAACGATTCCCAATATCTAAAAATAATTTGAAAAAAGTCAAAAAATGTAGAAATTAGAAATAAATTTTCAATTACCAGGAGACGCGTGTGGGAATTGCTAAGTCGGCTATTTCTACGCGCAGAAAAAAAATGTATCTTCCTCTAATTGCGGAAGAACGTCTTTTACTCACATGGATTTTAAAATAAGAAGTAAAAAGATTGACTTTGAAAGAGAAGTGGGTCAGAAGTTATAAATATGGGTAACTGTACTGATAAGGGAGAGTCCGGCCGTTACCTGCATCAAACTGCGTTGCTCCAGGGGAGTGATCATAGATGCTTTTTGATAAGGATACAAATTTGTAGACTCGAGTGCGCGGGTTAATTTTGTGAATTAAATAGAGAGTCCTCCTTCACCTGTTGCTAAGAAACTTGCTGGCTATTTGGAAGCAAATTTCGAAAAACAAAGCTGAAGTCGAAGACTCCAAATGTGCGATTTTGTTTTGAATTTGATGATTGAGTTTTGTAAAGTACAAAAGCTCAATTAGTAACTTTGTTTGCAACTATTTATCGAACTATTGTTTGAATAAATAAGTTAGTGGTAATCAATTAAATTAAATAATTTAATTAATTTTCTCGACTTAAATAAATAAGTTAAGTTTTTGTGGTTTTGCTGAAACAACTAAAGGTAAAAATTTATTGTTTACTGATAAATGATTTTATTTTGTGTGCGCGTTTGTCAAATCATAATTTGAGAACGCAAATTTTTGTATTCTAACGAGTTGTTAAGGAAATGTATTTGGGTTCCTTATATTATAATAATTAATTGGAGTGAGATTTGCTCATCCGGTTATTGATACTTGATGTTAAAGGATAATCGCGAGACGATTGTTTCCTCGTTTGTTGATAGTTTTGGCTGCATATAAGTTTAGCCAATATTATTTAATCGTTAAAGTAAGGATTGATAAGTTAATCTGTTTTATGTTTAATTTTGGAAATCTGAATAATTGATATTCAGAGACGGAAACAATTTGTAGTTGGTTGAATGTTTCGTCAATTATTACTTTCAAAAGTTATTTTGTCGTTTATACTGTGGCAAAAGTGTTGTCATATTATAATTTCGAGTTAATTATTTTTGTAAATTTTTGTAAATAATTCAGTTTAATTTAATAAATTGTTATATTTGGGAAATATTAATTCTTTTATTTTGAATTTGAAAGAACCCCATAAAATAAAGTGGAAGTTTTTCAAAAGTTAACGATTCCTACGTTTTCCCAAAATCACTGCAAAGGGCACCTTTCACCCTACGTTAGCCAGCGATATTTACGTCATTTCGTGAAGATTGGGAAATCAAACCAGGGCTACCAAAACGTATCGAAGAGGTCCAGGACAACTAATAAAGAGAATTTTGTCGGGTGGCAGCGTTAAAACTAAAAATAGACTGTCCTTTGTTACCGTGGAACCTTCGTCGATATTCCCAAAAATTCAGGAGTATCTCAAAACTCGAGAAATTTTTGGGAAACCAACTAAATTTAGAGAACGTTCTGGGGTGACTTTTTTATTTAGGCCAAGTAAAAAGGTTTTTGTGTTTCTAAAATTATTATCAAAATTTTAAGAGAAAATTTTATAATTAATTTTAATAACGCACCCCCGGTTGTTACAATCATATTGAGATGTCAAAAAGTCGATAAATGATATCAAATAATAATTTAGGTTGAATTTGAGTTTAAAATTTTAAATTTGTCGATTTTGTGACACTAATCTTAGGAGCAATTTTTGTGGATATGCGATAATCTTGTCACTGTTAACACACAAAACAAAACAGTTCATTTTTGATAAAAGTTGGTGTATTTGTTGCGTACTTGAAAATATTCGTCCATAAAAGTGAGTAGTGTTGCCTGTAAAGTGAAAACATTGTAAATTTCATAAGTGGCGCCAGGAAGTGGATACTTACAAATTGTTGTAAAATTCGTTTATTAGGATGGTACGTTTGAACTGGACAGCAAAAAAAAAAGGCATGAGCCGTTCGAGAAGCGGAGAGTCCCGGCGACCTCCATTGAGTGCAGTTCGAAAATTGCAACCATTTTGTAATTTATTCGCGACGAGATTATTTTTGAAGGCTTTTGGAGCAACAGAAGCAAATTCTACAGGCCGTAGGAAGTAAATGTGAGTGTTTTTACTTCGTAATTTTGGTAAAATAGTGATTCTACATGCAAATTTGTGGTCGCGAGCTAAATTCGACCTTATTGAAAATTTTTTTGATTTTGGGTATCATCGTACCTAAAATAATTGCGAGAGCATTAAATTCATGATTTGTGAGGTTCACAAATAAATTTTACACCACGTTACGGATTAGATGACCGATATTTTCGACGATTACAAGTCCCACATTGGAAAATTTGAGGTTAGATTGGATACCAGATGTGATCGCTACCGTTTGGTGAGAAAACTTGAATTTCCTAATTCAATTGGCACAGGAGTGTTACAACATAGCACTGGAAATTCCACACACGTTAATTTCACTTGGTTTTGGACGAAAAAGCAGGATTTGACGTCAGCAGATGTTCACCTGACGATTATTTGTCTACTGTTTGAGGAAGCCGTCTAGCGCATGTGTATGGATCAACGACAGACGTTCTTTTTTTTGAGTGCAGGGTACCGCAGTAATTTACGCACAACATCGAAATTTTGTAATGAGTAAGAAACTGAACTTTATTATTAAAAACACCATCATTGTAAAATTTTTATTATGTTTACACAATTCACATTTGAGCAGCGTTACATAAAGGTATAGCTTACATTTTTGAGCCTAAATAATATTCTTTATTTAATGCTGTCAACATTTTTACACAATATTATATCGCTCGACAGTTGTGTCGATAAAATCCGAAATTGCTCCAGGATTATTTTTTTTAATTCAAGTTAATAAATTCCCTTTTGATTACTTGGTCTTTTGATTGACTTTTTTATGAATTCACAAACTGTAGATCTGTAGTTTCCGTAAGTGTTTCCGGCATATAGCTTCCGGGAACTTAAAATCTGTCCTTTGTTCCGGTGGATGCCGACTACCCCAAGCTTCTAATTTAGGATTTGGGAAGTCAAGACCGTTTAGAACACGACAATATATTCCACACAACTTCTATCTGGTGTTGAAATCCTATCTACAAAGTAGACATTTCTTTGTAAAATATCAAGATGAGATATCTCCACTTTTTCCAGTCAACTCTGGAGTCCCACAGGGCAGCATCTTGGGCCCACTTCTATACTTACTTTACACAGCTGATCTACCAACAAATCTAAGCACTTTCATTGCGACATTCGCGGACGATACAGCTATCCTGGCTTGTCATCCTAATGCATCAACAGCGTCTGCAAACCTACAAAAGCATCTCGACCAATTAGAAATATGGCTAAGAAAATGGCGCATTAAAGCCAATGTCCAAAATTCGGTACACGTTACCTTCACCACAAGGAGAGATACATGTCCTACGGTTAAGCTGAACGGAAATACACTACAACAAAAAGAGGAAGTCAAGTATCTTGGTATACACCTGGACAGACGCCTTACATGGGGCAAACATATCTGGTTCAAGAGACTTCAACTTGGTCATTCTTTTAGAAAGCATCAGTGGTTGCTGAATCGCTACTCAGAACTATCTTTGGAAAACAAGGTGCTCATATATAAGTTCATCAATCAATTCATTCAATCATCAACAATTATTGAAATACCATAAATTAAACACCATATATTTTCTAAAACAACTAAAAATGAACTAAAGTAACCGTATAAATTTAAACGCGAAACTGGGGATACATTTTATTTTGGAATCAAAAAATATTATCATAAATAAAAATATATTTTAAAAATACATTTTAAAGTTTTTCTTCACTTTTATATCTCAAAAATTAGTTTCAAATTTTCCGCTCGATTTCGGCAAATGTGCTATTATGTACATTATCTACTCTGATATTTTATCAGTACCGTTTCCAATTTCACTTAAATTTAGTAGAAATTGCATTTATATCATTGTGTCGTATTTATGTTAAAAAATTTTAATAAAATTTATATGTGCTCCATTAAACAAGCTGATCAAAATTTAAATTACTTTATAGCAGTAAGTTATCTAAACCAGTGCACCTCAACTTTTTTGGATCAAGTTTTACAGCAAATTGCTTTAAAACATATCAAGTTAAAAATGTAAGTTTGGTTCTTATGAAAATAAAAAAGGAGATTTTGATTTTTGACTTTTAGTAGATAAGATTTGAAGAAACGTGAAAATGGTGAATTATTCACTAACTCTTGCTTTCCCTACTGAAAATCAACAAATTGTTGAAGTACTTAGAGATGCTCCAAAATTTCTAGTTGTGCGAAATGCATATAATGTAAGATTTATGGTGCCCAAACCTTTAATTTGTTTTATATCTAAAATTATAATCGGAGACTATGTCTTGTTAAATACAGCGTTGGGAACTTATGGTGGAACGGTAATTATGGTTTACTCAGATCGACATGTACAAGTAATTCACGAATTAGGCTATTTCAACAATACATGCTTTGATTTGCAGCAGTACCTCCTGTCGAGACGCAATTATTTTCTATGTCGGAATCTATTATTGTAATATCGGTAATATCAGTATGTAAAATGACAATAAAAGTGTAAATTTTAGACTTTTAACCAATTTTTTGTTTGTATATTTGTTAAATAATGTTGAAATAATGTAAACTCTTTGCATTATAATAAAAGTAATGACAAGGACAATTTAAAATTTTTATTTTATATTTATGTAAAAATTGTAAAATTTGTCAAAATAAAGGTACAGTCGTTTCACCCGAACCCGTTAATTTAAAATTTACTAAAGAAAACTCGACGGATTTAGATCGAAAAAATATAAATGAAGCGATTAAGGTGAGGATGATTGTCGTATATCGATTAGTTCGGCTAATAATCGATTTTAAAGTTGCCAATTTTCGCTAGATTTTAGAGGCGTACGTAACATAGTTCAAAACCAAGGTCAGTGAATTGGTTAAATTTGCAACTAACACTTTTCCAGTTCCAGACTCCAGAGACTACCTCTCTCCTGAAATTAAGCAACTCATTAGGGAAAGAAGAAGGGCGGACAAGCACCCACGTAAGACTTGGAACCCTGCCGATCGCAGCAGAGCCAACCTTTTGAAGACGCAACTCAGAGACCGACGGAAGCGTTCCGCAACGATTCGTGGGCCCAGAAACTGGACTCCTTGTCCTGTGAGGACAACTCAGCCTGGATGATGGTTTGCGCCCTCAAAGGAACCAGGATGGACATTCCACCGCTTCGAGGTAGTAATAATCAAATTGTATTTTCTGATTTAGACAAAACCGAAGCCTTCGCTGACAATCTGGAAGAGCAATGTAGTCCGGTCACGTCCAACGTGGACAATGGCCACATTGCAGAGGTCGACCGGGTGGTCGAGGAGAAGCTGGCCAACCCAAACGATGATCCAATTGAACCAACTTCACTTGAAGAAGTGAAGGAGGCTATCAAGAGGACGAAGAGACGAAAAGCTGCAGGTCCTGGTGGCATCTCCAACACCACCCTGAAGGAGCTCCCGAAGAAAGCCCTAGTGGCATTAACAGGTATCATAAATGCTATTACTAAGATTTAGACATTTTCAGAAAGGTGCAAGGTAGCCGACGTTATCCTCATTCTCAAACCTGGTAAACTGAAACACATCCCGAAGAATTATCGTCCCATTACCCTTTTGCCAACGTTGGCACATCTATAATTTTCACTGGGTTAGTAAAACACATTCTAGATAAGGAAATCATCCCAAAGAGCAGTTCGAGTTCAGACCTGGTCATAGAGGACCACGCACCAGGTCCTTCAAATCGTTGAACACATCACGAAGGTATTCAACAAGAAGCTGATCACAGTAGCAACGTTTCTTGACGTTGCAAAAGCGTTTGATAAGGACACTTTCTCTGACTTTATAAATCGCCCTGTGGTGTTTTTGTAATGCAGAATGCCACTATAAGACTATAACCTTATCCATTTGTAGTCAGATAACTAAGGTTCCATTAAGGTAAGGCATACTGTCAAATACATTCAGTTCAAATTATTGTTACAGGCGGTGATTTTGTCGAAAATGTTTCAACTGCCCCCACTCTACCCTAAATCGTTTCATTTTTTTTCTATTAGGGTTTGGAAGAAGCTTTTATCAGTACAGTGCACGGTGGCTGTTATATGGTGGTACGATGTTGTGTCTACGTCATCATAATTTGGATAACCCTGTAACAAATTTTTGCATTTATTACGTGGTTCTTCCATAAATTTATTTAATTACAAACTTTTATTGCAGGCATTTGATTAATCCATTTGCGAGCGAATGAAAAATAACCTGGCAATGAACGATTCGTTGAACGAAGTCTCCTAACTTCGACGATAGCGGACATACATTATTTCACAACGATTGTTTTAGCTCCCGTGAAACCATCTGATGGACAGATGTGTGATTAATTTTTTCCATATATTTTAAAAGTAAAAATCCTTATGTGAGTAATTTTACAATAATTTGTAAAATTTTTCTCTGCTAATGTAATTTTACTGGCAGATAACAAGAAAAATTTACAAATACCATGTAATTTTAAAAAATATTTAAAGCACTTTTACATGATAAATGTAAATGATTACATGTATTATGTAATTTTACGTTACTTATTCGCTGGGTGCGTGACATCTGGCCACGTTTTTTGCACAATTTGTCCGCAGCGGACGCTGGCGTCGTTTTTTAATACCCCCACTATGCACTTGTGGCCATCTATAAGTTATGTAAATTTACGAATTATTTCTTTCAGTGTACCAATACCATAAATTTTCTGAAACAACCAAGAATGAACTAAAATAACCGTATAAAAAATACTAAACTGGGGATAAATTTTATTTTGGAATCAAAAAATTTTATCGCAAATAAAAAAAATATATTATATTAAAAATACATTTTAAAGTTTTTCTTCACTTTCATTTCTCAAAAATTAGTTTCAAAGTTTCCGCTCGATTTCTGCAAAAAATGTGCTATACATACTCGGATATTTTATCAGTGCCGCGTTTTCAATTTAACTTTAGTAGAAATTGTATCTAACCAATTGTGATGTTGAAAATTTTTAATAAAATTTAAACTGCTCAATTAAACAAGCCGATCAAAATTTGAATTACTTTATAGCAGCACGTTCTCTAAAGCAGTGCATCTCAACTTTTTTGTATCAAGTTTTATGACAAATTACTTTAAAAAGTATCAAGTTAAAAATGTAAGTTTGATCTTATGAAAATAAAAATGGAGATTTTGACTTTTGATTTTTAGTAGATACTAAACGTGAAAATGGCGAATTTTAGTACTCGTACACCAACGATTGTTTTCCCTACTGAAAATGAACAAATTGTTGAAGTAGTTGGAGATACCCCAAACTTTCTAGTAGTGCGGAATGGAATAATTAATGTAGAATTTATCGTGCCAAAACCTTTAACTTATTTTATACCTAAAATTGTACTCGCAGACTTGGTCTTGCTAGATACAGCGTTGGGAACTTATGCTGGAACGGTACTTAAGGTTTACTCAAATATAGATGTACAAATATTTCACCATTTAGGCTATTTCAAAAATTCATGCTTTGATTTGCAGCTGTACCTCCTGTCGAGATACAATTATTCTCAATTTAGGAATCTATTATTGTAATATAGGTAATATCCATATTATGTAAAGTGACAATAAAAGTATAAATTTTAGACTTTTAACCAATTTGCGTGTATAATGATGTACAATGTACATATAATGTAAATTATTTGCATACAATAAATGTAAGGACAGGAACAGTTTTAATTGTTATTTTATATTTATGTAAAAATTCTAACATTTGTAAAAATAAAGACGTATAGTCAGGGCCGCCGCTAGGGTTACTTCCGTCCGTGTGCAATGTTTAATTTGGCCGCCCTTGTAGCCGATTTTTTTCAGTTTTTTAATACAATTTTTTAAATTTCTACTACTAATTCCCTGCCGTAAAGTAAATGACCTTTTCTAAACCCCTATTTTTGGGATTTTGGCCGCCTCTAATTTTGGCCGCCCGTGTGTTCTGCACACTGTGAACAATAGGGCGCGGCGCCCCCGCGTATAGTGGTGTCAAATAAAGAAGAAAATGCGTAGCCAACATCCGGCGCAGTTGCATTAGCTCCACCTTTTCTTCTTTATTTGACACTACTCTAATAACAAGAAACATATCAATTGTGAACGGTTGCATTCCATTTACTTCAATGGCATTGACCAATAATTAATTCAAGTACCATGTTAATTATTTTCCCACCTACTGGTGATAGAACAACTGAGATAAAAGAGGGAATGCATCGATTCCAAGACCGGGAGGTTTCAGTTCCAAATAAAATGGAGGATAGAAGAAGTCCCCTCCTCAAAACTAATAGATTATACCGGGGAACTGACTGGATAATAAACGTCCAATGTTGTTACATCATCGTTTAACAATGGATGATAAATACACCACCGCTGATGGTCTGAGTCGTAATATAGGAACCGCAAAGTGGCATTAACTTCCCTGCATCAAGGAATAGGATAATAGGAATTTTTTAGACATTTAAAAACCCACCTCTATAAAACGAAGCTTTGAAGTGAGCAACGAATCCAGTTCAAGTAGTCTTGTTGTCTCTGTTGACTCACCGTGAAGCTGTGATCTCAAACATCAAAATCAAGAAAATTTATCGCAGCTATTGATAAAATATTTGACTTAGGAACAGGCAAAATTAATCAAATTGCTTGGGAGGAACCCAGCATTTGAATAAATAACAACAACCATAGTCGGACAATTGGGTTGTTGCATGAATTTGGAAGTATTTTTTTCTTAAAGTTTGGCTATTGCTAAATACCATAGCATAGATCAAAAGTCTATAAGAACTTTAATTTTCTCAAAACATTTTTTTTTAAATTTTATTTGAAAGCGTGGTTTTGGCGGTGATGATGTCAAACGATCTAAGTTTTAAATCATCTGACAACCTCGCAGTGATTTTACAGTTGGTAATATATTATATATGCCCTATGGTATGGTATAAATAGATTTATTTTTGTCTCTGGTTTATTTATTGTAAATAATTATAACCTAAAACGTTCGGGAAGACACGTCTGACGTCAGAACTGCACTCTGCAAAGAATTTTTGAATATCCAACTCGATTTTCGACGAAAGAACGATATTCAAATTTTTTTTTCTTTTTATGATTTTCTTCTAACATTATCTTTAAGAATTAATAGAAATTATTCCAAGAATACGATTCATGCAACAACACTATTGATTTCATCCCACCTTGTTTAAATATGAATTCACCATTTATGTTGATTCTTCTTGTTAGAACATCGTCGAACGAAAAGGGAGAAGGGAACATTACGATTATACAACCCATGTAGCTCTCGTAAGAAATACATGGTTAACCTTGAAATAATCCAAATGCAATTTATACAGTAATCATACGAATTCGTTCTTCAAAATCGATTTTCTTCCAATTGGCTGAGTTTTGGAACTTTAAATTTCACCTAATGTACCTACTCCTAATAATGACGAAAAACGAAATCGTATAATAAAAATGGTGCAAATCAGTGAGTGCAAGTGTTGGAGGTCCCCTTGTTAGTAAAACTATCCAAAATGTTTTTCATCAAAATCTGAAAACATTAATATATTGTCATCGATTGTTTGAACTGATGAGAATAACCACCTTGGTTAGGTTCTTCCTAAAATTTTGATATTTGTAAAGCAAAACGATAAATTTTACAATGAAGTGTATAGTAATTTGCTTTATTTTTTTCCCATTGCGGTTTGGAACAAGTTTTTATCAGCACAGTGCACGGTGGCGGTTATATGATGGGACAATTTTGTGTCCAAGTCATTATAATTTGCATAACAATAAATAATAATAACAAATGCACTCATTTCATGCGAAACATGCTAACCTCTTACGAGGTATTTACAATCCATTTTACGAGGTGGATTACTCCTCATCCCATTTCCATATTTACAAAATTTACAAACTAGTAAATTTCTTCCAGATCATCCTGTCCTTACACTTTTCTCTCCAGTTGCTCACTCCCATTCTTTCCAGATCCTCGGTTACTTCATCTATCCATCTCACTCTGCGTCTACCTCTCTCTCTCTCTCCTCGTTTGGTCTCCATCTTAATACATTCTTTATTGTGCTGGTGTTGTCTCTTCTTTCCAAGTGTCCCAGCCATCTCAATCTCTGGGACTTGATATATTTCACAATATCCTCTCCATTAATTTTTTCCATCAATTCATTGTTTGTTCTTCTTCTATAAACGTTTTGATCGATCATTTTAGGTCCCATTATTTTCCTTAACGCCCTTCGTTCGGATACTCTGAGCTGATTTTCTTCTCTCTTTGTCATGCATAGCACTTCGGACGCATAGGTTACCGTTGGTCTTATCAGGGATCTGTACACCTTCATCTTTGTATCCAGACCTATTTTTCTGTCCTTTAGTAGCTTTTTATTCGCGTAAAACGCCCTGTTTCCATTTTGTATCTTTTCTCCAATTTCCTCGTTTCCTCTACCAGAGTGCTACTTATTTGTACTCCGAGATATTTGAAAACTTTTACACTTTCAAAACACATGCTATCAATTTTCAGCGTCTCCTCCATTTTATCCATCTTTCTTCCACATTTCATGTATTTAGTCTTGTTCTCGTTAATCTTTAGTCCTATCTTATTGATTTCATCATTCATTTTTCTGAACATTTCCTCTAACTTTTTTCTTGATCTTGCTACGATCACAATGTCATCAGCATACGCTATCACTTGGCCCTCTTTAGTAGCTAGTTTTACCTCGCATTTCATCTTTTTGACTACTCTGTCGATCATAATGTTAAACAATGTCGCTGACATTGCATCGCCCTGTCTAACTCCTGCCGATATATTGAAACATTGTGTCTCCCCTTCCTTGCTTAGGACTGTGGCTCTGGTTTCTTTCAATGTTGCTTGTACCAATCTTATTAGTTTTCTTAGTATTTTTAAATCGTCCATTATTTCATATACTTTCGTCCTGTTCACTGTATCAAAAGCTTGCTTAAAATCCACAAAGAGAAGGTGGAGGTCGATGCTATGTTCATGGCATTTCTCTTTCGGTTGTTTTACTACATGGATGGCATCTATTGTCGATCTTCCTTGTCTAAATCCGTATTGATAATCACCTATGATGTCTTCAGTGTAAATCTTGAGTCTCTTTAGGATTATTGTGGACAACACTTTATAAACAACTGGTAACAGCATTATTCCCCTATAGTTCTTGCAATCTTCTACGTCTCCTTTCTTATATATTGGAACTATCCTACATATTCTCCATTCATCTGGCAGTTCCTCACTTCTCCATATTTTTATAATCAACTCGCATACTATATCTTTCAGTTGTTCTCCACCATTTTTTCACAGTTCGCCACACAGCTCATCTCGTCCGGGTGCTTTTCCATTCTTGATCATCGCTATTGTTGTCATTATCTCTTCATGGGATGGTTCTTGTATAATTTCTTCCCTTTCATCTTTTTCTACAAGTACACTCTCTTGTTGTCTTTCATTACCTCCATTCAAAAATCTTCGAAAATGGTTCTTCCACACCTCCAGTACGCATTCCGCTCCTTCTACCACTCTGCCTTCTGCATTTTTTACTGCTCTCCTCTCTACTAGTTTTTTGTTTTTATGTTCTCGTGTAAAATTTCTTAGTGTTGTTCATTCTATTATTGTTCTCTATCTCGTCCATCCTTTCATTCAACCATGCGGTTTTCTTCCTCTTAAACAGGTTTCTCGATAATTTTCTCTTCTCTTTGTATTTCTTTAGGTCTTCCTCTTTACCTGTTTTTAGCCACATCTCTCTTGCTTTCTTTTCTGTTCAGTGTATCTCACACATTCTTCATCATACCACACTTTGTTCCTTTTTCTCTCTTTGTATCCTATGACTTTACTTGCGGATGTCTCAACAGTGTACTTTATACTTTTCCATTCTTCATTAACATCTTCTGCTCTCATCGTGTTACATGCTTCATCTGTTTCTTTCATGTATTTCTCTCTAACATTGCATTTACCTTTAGCGTTTTCTTTGTTTTGACTATCACTAAAAAGTGGTCTGTATCCGCATTCGCTCCCCTATATGATCTTACATCTGTTATGAATGCTTCGTGTTGTTTTGATATAAGGACGTGATCTATTTAATTTCCAAGCTCACATGCCACACCTGGTCTCATCCATGTTACTTTATGTAATGTCTTGTGTTTAAACTTAGTGCTGCTCACAGCCAGCTTCATTGCTGCCGCCATACTGCACATTCTGTTTCCATTATCATTAGTTTCTTCATGAATAGTGTGCTTCCCACAGACATCTCTAAGTAGTCCTCTTTTCCTACTTGAGCATTGAAATCTCCCATCACTATCAGTTTATCGTACTTAGGTATTACTTCTATCAGTTCCTCCACAGATTCATAGAAAGCTTCTTTTTCATTTTCTTCTTTTTCTTCAGTCGGTGCGTATACGTGTACAATCGATAGGTTTGATGGTTTCGATTTTATTCTTAGATATGCAAGTCTTCCCCCCCATCGGCCTGAACTCTTTTTTTTACAAAAAAAAACCAACTCCATTCTTGCCTTGTTTCTCTTCGCCAGAGTACAGGAACACATAATCTTTCGCATTTAGTTCACCATGCTTCTTCCATCTGGTCTCCTGGACCGCTGCAATGCCAACGTTATACCTTTTTAACTCCTTCGCCACTTCAATCATCTTTGCAGGTTGTAGCATTGTTCTTACATTTCAAGTGGCCATTCTTTGTATTACTCCATGTTGCTTCCTTTTTTTCTTCATCCCCCCCCTCTTATTATTTTCACTCTGTCTGTTTTGTTTATCACTTTCTTTTATTCTTTGCGTTGTCGTCTTCATTTATATAAACCTGTTGTTACGTGGTTCTTCTATAAATTAATTTAATTGCAATCTTTTATTGCAGGCATTTAATTAATGCACTTTCGAGCTAATGTAGATAACCTAGCAATGAACGAATCGTTGAATGAAGTTTCCTAACTTCTACGATAGCGGACATACATTATTTCACAACGATTTTTTTAAGTGCCGGTAGTTGGCGTGGACAAATATTCTTTTGGTCCAACGTCACTATTTTTTCGTGCCAAGTCGTTTAAGATAAGTAGTCCGGCTATAGTGTAGTATTTTTGAGCTCCTGTGTATAACCATTTGATGGGCATAGGTGATAGAAGAGGCTCTTTTATACGCATAAGCTTTACGCAGTTTTGATGAGGCAGTCTGACTAACCATTTCCGATTCCCTACGGTTAGCAACATTTTTTGTGTTGTTGGTTTTTGACACACTTACCCTGCGTTCGGGTAGAAGCTACTTTCGCTACCAAACATTTCTGTTTTTCATTCTTTCGAGCTTCCAGTCGCTTCCAAACACTTTGGCTCCACACCAAAATGTTTGTAGCGTTTTTAATGACTGAAAGGGGCAGAGCCAAAGCGTTTGGAAGCGACTGGAAGCTCAAAAGAAGAAAAAAAATAAATGTTTGGTAGCGAAAGTAACTTCTCCCCGAACACGCCTGAATGCAGGGCAGAAGAGCTTATCCTTCCAACGAAGTGGCTACCTGACGATGGAAAAAATTATTGAAATACAATTTTTCTGAAACAACCAAAAATGAAGTAAAATAACAGTACAAATTTAAACACGAAACTGGGAATACATTTTATTTTGAAATCAAAAAATATTATCAATTTATTTTAAAAAAATAAATTTTAAAGTTTTTCTTCACTTTTATTTCTCAAAAATTAGTTTCAAAATTTTCGCTCGATTTCGATAAATATGCGTTACATTCCCCGATATTTTATCAGTACGGTTTTCAATTGGATTTAAATTTAGTTGAAATTATGTCGTCTTTATGTTGAAAAGTTTTAATAAAATTTAAAGTGATTCATTAAACAAGCTGATCAAAATTTTAATTACTTTATCTGTAGCATTAAGTTATCTAAACCAGTGCACCTCAACTTTTTTGGATCAAGTTTTACGGTAAATCAATTTAAAAAGTATCAAGTTAAAAATGTAAGTTTGGTTCTCGTGAAAATAAAAAAAATTATTTTGATTTTGACTTATTAGTAGATAAGATTTGAAGAAACGTGAAAATGTCAAGTCCTATTACACCACCGCCAGTCGATCCTTATTTTCCATCATCACAAGTCAACCCTGCACTGATTAGTTTCCCTACTGAAAATGAACAAATTGTTGAAGTACTTGGATTGGCAGATACTCATCCAAACTTTCTACTAGTGCGAAATGCAAGTGACGCAAGATTTATAGTGCCAAAACCTTGTCCTTGTTACAATATTTCAACCATTGGAATCAATGACTATGTCTTGTTAAATACATCTGTGGGAACTTACCGTGGACAGATAATTTTTGTTTATTCACCTTGTCATTTACGCTATTTTAGGCACTATGGAATATTTAAGAATTCACACTATGATTTGAATTTTTATTTCCTGGTGAGACGCTGTTTTCCTCGAGTTCCGAACCTATTGTAATATCATGTATAATTAGTGTAAAATGAATATAAAAGTGTACATTTTAGTCTTAACCAATTTGTGTGTATAATGATGTTTAATAATATTATGTTTGTATATTTGTTAAATAATGTTGAAATAATGTAAACTCTTTGCATATAATTAAATAATAAAAACATGAAAACTTTTAGTTTTTATATAACATCATGTAAAAATTGTGTCGTTTGTCAAAATATTTGCTTCGATGGAATTGACCAATAATAAATTCAAGTCCTTTAAACACGCTATTGCAAAAATGATTGCTACCTGACCGTCCCATGTTAATTATTATCTTACCTACCGGTGATGGACCAACTGAGAGAAAAGAGGGAATGCAAAGACCGATTCTAAATACCAGGCTGTTTCAGATCCAAATAAAGTGATGTTAGAGGAGGCCAGAAGAAATCCCCCCCATCCTTGAAACTAATAGATTATACCAGAAAACTGGCTGCCAAAAAATGTCCAATATTGTTCTATCCTACACCACCGTTGGTGATCTGAGTCGTTATAGGCAAGGTCGATACATTTTGGAGGCTATCCAGGGTAAACAAAAAAACGTAAATATTATATTATAAAAAATTCACATTGACAAAAGATATCTTCAAATTTCAATAAACAAATTGTAATTTACCTTATTACCCTTAAATCACAATCCATCTGATTCCTGATGAACAAATATTCTTTTGGTCCAACGTCACCATTTTTTCGTGCCAAGTCGTTTAAGACAAGTAGTCAGGTTGTCGTGTAGTGTTTTTGAGCTCCTGTGCAACCATCTGATGGACAGGGGTTATTGGAGAGGCTGTTTTATATGCACAAGCTCTACGCAGTTTTGGTGAGGGAGTCTGACAACCATTTCCGATTCTCTACGGTTGGCAACGTTTTCTGTGTTGTTCGTTTTTGACACACCGCAAGAGCTTATCCTTCCAACATGTCGTTCTCTCTTAGTGGTAACCTGACGATGTTATTTCTATAACGAAATTGTTAGTATGGAAACAATTATTGAAATACCATAAATTTTCTAAAACAACGAAAAATGAACTAAAATAACCGTATAAATTTAAACACGAAACTGGGTATACATTTTATTGTGGAATAAAAAAAATCATATTTTAAAAATACATTTTAAAGTTTTTCTTCACTTTTATATCTCAAAAATTAGTTTCAAATTTTCCGCTCGATTTCGGCAAATGTGCTATACATAATATCTACTCTGATATTTTATCAGTACCGTTTCCAATTTCACTTAAATTTAGTAGAAATTGTATCTAACTAATTGTTCCGTCTTTATGTTGAAAATTTTTAATAAAATTTAAAGTGATTCATTAAACAAGCTGATCAAAATTTGAATTACTTTATCTGTAGCATTAAGTTATCAAAACCAGTGCACCTCAACTTTTTTTGGATCAAGTTTTACGGTAAATTAATTTAAAAAGTATCAAGCTAAAAATGTAAGTTTGGTTCTCGTGAAAATCAAAAAAAATAATTTTAATTTTTGACTTATTAGTAGATAAGATTTGAAGAAACGTGAAAATGGCTAATCCTGTTCGACCACCACCAGTCAATCCTTTTCAACAAGTCAAGTCTGCACCGGTTAATTTGCCTACTCAAGGAGAACAAATTGTTGAAGTACTTGGACTAGTAGATCACTATCCAAACTTTCTACTAGTGCGAAATGCAAGTGACGTAAGATTTAACGTGCAAAAACCTTATCCTACTTACTATGTTTCAAGAATTGTAGTCGGAGACTTTGTCTTGTTAAATACACCTGTGGGAACTTACGGTGGACAGATAACTTTCGTATATTCAGCTGTACATTTACACTATTTTAGGCATTTAGGCATATTTAACAATTCATGCCATGATTTCCCGCGTTATTTCCTGTTGAGACGCCATTATTATCAAGTTCCGAACCTGTTGTAATATCGTGTACCTATAGTGTAAAATGAATATAAAAATGTACAATTTATACTTTTAGCCAATTTGTGTGTATAATGATGTTTATTATTATTATATTATATTATTGCTGAACGGATGTGTTTCTTTCGAACCACTTGCACTGAAGCTCCTGTCTTATTGTACCCCTCCCTGCGTTCAGTGTTTTACTCCAATAGTTCCGTATCCTCTATAGAGTTGAGGATTTGACCTATGGGAACTTGATTTATCTTTCCGAGAGTCGGATATAGACAATCTTTAGCCTTTTGGGGCTAGCATTGTGCATACACATAGTATGTGGTGCGGAGTTTCCTCCTCCATCCCACCATAGTCTACATGTAGAATCTTCTACGACACCCATTGCGTTGACGTGTTTGTTAAGACAGCAGTGTCCGGAAAACAGTCCTACTATCTTTCTCAGCCGCACTCTGCTCAGCTGGAGGATTTCCTTTTTCCTTTGTACACTGCAGGTGCCCTCCATGAACATCCGCGACTGCCTGAGTCCCTGGAGGCCCCACCAGTATTCAAGGTGTTACTTTCTTAATTGTCCCCTTTGCGGTCAGGTAAGCTAACCCGCACGTTGGTTCTGAATCTACTAGATGCTTTCTTGCAGCTTTAATTGCTAGGAAGTCTGCTTGTATAACACCTCAACATTACGCTGTTGCCCACCCAGTGCTTTCAGGCATTGCTTCACGGCCCTGGATTGTATTTCTACTGCTTCCAGGGCACTGAGTGCTGCTTGGCTGTCGGACATGATGCAGGTTCGCCTATTTACATAGGCCCTCCCCATCATCTCCTCTGGACAGACCATTATGGCGATGATTTCCGCCTGGAGGACAGTTGCGTAGCAGCCCAGGTTTATGCTGATAACAACCCCTGTTCTGTCACCCCCCAACTCCCGATCCAGTACTTATATCCATTTTGGATCCATCCGTATACCAGATGGTATCAAATCGAGCCCCCAGCTCCTGGTTGGTGCTTACCTCTTCCCTCCCAGGTATTTCTACTCTGAAAGGTTTTTGGAAGTCCCTTACAGTGCGAGTTCTGTCTGATTGCATGCATAGCATGTTTGAATTCTTAATTGATTTACAGATCATGGTGTGATATCCTCCCTTTGGAGTCCACCACCACTAAGTGTAGTGGGTGGAGTCCCAAAAGCGCCTCCATAGCTGCGGTGGGTGTCGTGGACATCGCCCCCGTAATTCCCAAACAGGCAAGTTTTTGCAACTTGTTGATTTTTATAATACTATCCACTTTACTGGCTTTATGCCACCAGATAAGGGATGCATATGTTACTGTGGGTATCACAACTTTGGTGTAAAGCCAAAGAACTATAATTGATTTTAGTCCCCACGTCTTTTCGATCATTCTCCTGCAGGCCCATATGGCCCTAGTAGCTTTGATGGTTGTGTTTATTATATGTTTTGTGAAGGTTTTGTTAGCCTGCTGTTTAAAGTATCACCCAGGTATTTAACCTCCTCTGCTAGCTGTAGTGTTTTACCTCATATGCTGGGCATCCTCACATCCCGCAGATTTATGCGTTTTGTAAAGGCTACCACTGCGGTCTTATCAGGGTTAACCAACAATCCTTCTCTCGTACACCACTGTTCAACAATTTTTAGGGTTTGCTGCATCAATGAAGATACAACAGCCCCAAATTTCCCGCTGACCAGGATTGTGATATCATCTGCATATCCTTGCGCATGGTACATATTCAAGGGCTATGCTGTCCCTATAAATAGTGCACAAGGGAATGGAGAGTATCTCCATTTCTTGTTGAAGTAGAGCGGGAAATATCCCGTCTGGTCCCGGAGACTTGTATGGTTTGAAAGATTTCATAGCCCGTTCAAGTTTAGGGATATTTATCAGTTCTTTAGCAACCGCCCATCTTTCCCTGACACATCGATTCCTCGGATTGCCTGACATTGGTTGGTCCGCTGCATGAACTTGTATTGGTGTACTACCTGGAAAGTGCGTCTGGAGCAACAGCTCCAGAGTTTCCTCCCCCTTGGTGTTATACTCCTTATTGGGTTTTTGTAGAGATCCAACTTTGCCTTTGTTGTCTCTCATCAAAGCTCTTTGGAGCCTAGCACATTTTGGAGTTCCTTCGACCTCCTCACAGCACTTCCTCCAAGAGCTATGTTTCGCATCTTTAATGGCCTTACCATATTTTCGACGAGTCACCGTTTTGGTTTCCCAGTCACCTTTCACTTTGGCCCGGATAAAGAGTCTATGAGTTTCTGACCTGAGGGTGGTAAGCTCACGATTCCTTCAGGTGGTTTCGCTCTTTGCTGCCCTTATCCTCATTGGACAGCTTTTATCGTAGGCAGTAAATGATTGCTGATGTGATGTAATCGTTCATCAGTTCCAGTTCTACTGGAGTTTTAGGTTTCCGTGGACAGTTTTCCAGTTCCTGTTCCAGGTGCTCTATATAGAGTCCCCAGTCGCAGGTTTTTGGATTCCTGTACATTTCAGCCTCATTTTTCATAGTTTCAATTTTAAATCTTATGTATCTGTGGTCCGTGGACCACAGTCCACAAGATCACAGTGTACTTGGACCAGCAGTCTGGCGTAAATCAAACACGGATAGGCTACAGAACGGGAAACCGCGGTTCTAATTCTGATTGCGTCGGATATGTGCTGTGATCTCAAAAGTCCAAAATCGATCTGTGGACTATGGGGAAGGCAACGGGAAACCACCCCATTAACATTTCCCTAGTAAAGTCTTCCTGGCTAAGCCAGGAAGATCGCCTACGTCTAAAGAAAATAATATGGCACTAGAAGAAGAAGAAGAAGAATATCTGTGTTCCGAGAGCGATTCCTAGTGGTTCTCTCTTTATGAAAACAATTTTTGAAATACCATAAATTTTCTGAAACAACTAAAAATGAACTAAAATAACCGTATAAATTTAAACACGAAACTGAGGATACATTTTATTTTGGAATCAAAAAATATTATCGATTTATTAAAAAAAATAAATTTTAAAGTTTTTCTTCACTTTTATTTCTCAAAAATTAGTTTCAAAATTTCCGCACGATTTCGATAAATGTGCTATACAATCCCCGATATTTTATCAGTACGGCTTTCAATTTAATTTAAATTTAGTTGAAATTATGTCGTCTTTATGTTGAAAAGTTTTAATAAAATTTAAAGTGATTCATTAAACAAGCTGATCAAAATTTTAATTACTTTATCTGTAGCATTAAGTTATCTAAACCAGTGCACCTCAACTTTTTTGGATCAAGTTTTACGGTAAATCAATTTAAAAAGTATCAAGTTAAAAATGTAAGTTTGGTTCTCGTGAAAATAAAAAAAATGATTTTAATTTTTGACTTATTAGTAGATAACATTTGAAGAAACCTGAAAATGGCAAATCCTGTTCCACGACCACAATTCGATGCTTTTCAACTACACGAACCTGTACCGATTAATTTCCCTACTGAAAATGAACAAATTGTTGAAGTACTTGGAATAGTAGATAATAATCCAAACTGTCTACTAGTGCGAAATGCACGTAGCGAACTATTTAAAGTGCAAAAACCTTGCATCCCTCCTTCTTACCCTTTTTCAAGGATTGAAATCGGAGACTACATCTTGTTAAATACACCTGTGGGAACTCGCAGTGGACAGATAATTTTCCTTTATTCAGTTGGAAATATACAATATTTTAGGCAAAATGGAATATTTAACAATGCATGCCATGATTTGTGGCGTTATTTCCTGATGAAACGCCGTTTTTCTCAAGTTCCGAACCAATTGTAATTTCATGTATAATGTAGTGTAAAATGAATATAAAAGTGTAGATTTTAGATTTTTAACCAATTTGTGTGTATAATGACATGTTGTTTAATATTATGTTTGTATATTTTATGTTAAATAATGTTGAAATAATGTAAACTCTTTGCATATAATTAAATAATAAAAACATGAAAACTTTTAGTTTTTATATAACATCATGTAAAAATTGTGTCGTTTGTCAAAATAAAGACGTAATAACAAGAAGCATATCAACTGTGAACGGTTGCATTCCATTTGCTTCGATGGAATTGACCAATAATAAATTCAAGTCCTTTAAACACGCTATTACAAAAATGATTGCTACCTGACCATCCCATGTTTATCTCACCTACTGGTGATGGAACAACTGAGAGAAAAGAGGGAATACAAAGACCGATTCTAAAGACTGGGAGGTTTCAGCTCCAAATAAAGTGATGTTAGAGGAGGCCAAAAGAAATCTCCCTCCACCGTCAAAACTAATAGTCAAAACATCATCATCATCTGCACGTTTTAGACTTATTGTTCGTTACGTCACTCTTGGTCGTCCCATCTTTTCTTGGGTCGGCCCACATTCGTGGTCCATCCTGTGTAGATGTTGTTTCCAACTTTTCCTGTAGTCTCGTATGCGGTCATTAAGGCTGAATATGTTGAGTTCGTTGCGGATATCTAAGTTTCGTTTTCTATCGATTCTCTTATATCTCGTAACTCCTCTCAAACACCTCATTTCTGCGCTTTGTAAGCGCTTTTCGTCTCCTTTAGTTAAAGTCCACGTTTCGCTTCCGTATGTAACTACTGGCATTGATACATATAGTTTTATAAAACTTCAAAACCGTACTCTGGCTGTCTCTGCTCTAGAACGTTCTTCGGATAGTTCCATTTATGTAATTGAACTTCTCAATTTTCTTTTGTATATGCGTTTCTTCGTATAGAGAGATTGTACAGCCAAGGTAATTGAAACTTCTCACTTGCTCTATGGTTTGGTCATTTAGTATTAACTTGGATCTTATCTGTTCCTGTTCTCTAAAAGCCATGACTTTTGTTTTAGATGTTGAAATGCTCATATTCATATTATAATCTTTTAGAATTTGACTTAATTTGTATAGAGCGTACTGCAGTGAATCTTCTTTGTTTGAAATTATAATGGTATCAGTTCTCTCCAGATGCGTATAGCGTCGTCAATATATTGTAACGTTCTTCGCTGTGCGCCCAAAAATACTGCGCGGGAAATTTGTCAACGTTGAAGGCTTGCGGTAACTATTAGAAGTAGAACAATAAGATCTTTCTAACTACCCTGGCAATTAGAGTGTAAACAAAAGATGTTTGAGACTGATCTCTTTTGGGTCTTGGATTCGTTTTGCTTGGTACTGAAAGTTTATGGGTGATGGTCCGGTTTTGATGCGACAATTCAGTTGTAGAAAAATCTATCCCACAATCGTGCGATACAACAAAATTATTAAAATTTAACTCGTCGTTCCTAATTGGACAAATGATCTTAATTACGGAGCTGTAAATTTCGAACAATAAAAAGTAAAAGTAAACAATAAAAGTAAACGTAAACGTAAAAATGATTATTTATTAACAAACTACAATTAATTAAATTCATCAAAACAGGAAAGTCTTCGATACATTTATCGTTCTGAAGCTTTTAAGTGTAAAATTTGTGTTAATGATAAATATAAGGCAAACACATTTATTCTAATTTTCTCTACTCTAATTTGCCTTGTATTCTCATTTGAAAATGTCAAGTGAAAGCATAATTCAAAATAATAAAGTTCTAAATAAAGTGTTTTGTTATTTTACCCCGTATTCACGAGACGCCAATGACAAATATTGTAGTTCCATAAAAACTCGCGGGTCTCTACAGATGACACTTGCTTCCAGTTTATATTGTGTTACTGAAACTTCGACGCATCTTTGATCGTGCATTAAATTTAGTGGGTGATTGAAAACATCAGATTCGCACGTTGATTGCAATCTTGTGGATACCAGACTCGGATTTGTGACTTCCATAAAATGAACCTCAAATAAGTAAGCATAATCTTGAATTTTATACTCGATATTTTCCAAATTGAATTCCTCGAAATAACTAGGATTGTTATTCGCAGGTCGATCGATAAACCAAAAACTCTCAAATCTCCATTAATAAGCAGGGTGAATTCAAACTTCATTAAACAAAATGTGCGTCCAAATAATTTCCAAAAATGGCGGCGACGTCTGATCAAAGTGGATCAAACCAAACTTCTGGATTAATCAAAAATAGCAAAATTAGGTCTCCTACAAAAGAAAACACTATCTACACGTTTTCACGGCACTTGGATTTACCCCTGGTAAATTATTCAAACTTTTCCATACGGTTTTGTAGGAAATTATACGCCATACAAAAATCACATCGTCTGGCCGCCCTCAATTCTCGCTTGCGACTCCTTATCAACGCGGCTGGATATTTCCACCACGTCTGCTTCGAACCCTCTTCTCCAATCAGGAATTGACAACACTTGTCAGGTACAATATCCATTTTGGCGGCAATTCAAAATTGTTCATTTAACACAAATTTCTTCATTTCAGGTCGCAAACTCACACAAAACTTCATCACGCCCCACACAAGATTGTTCATAACAAGAAAAAAGTGTATGTGTGTGTTATCAGTGACATATCAGCTCCTGTATGAGCAAACCTGTTTTGATTTTTGTGGGTTTAAATTTCAACCCTTCATGAAACTTAACTTAATCATTTTTACAATATATGTATGTATTGTCGTGATTCAAACTGAAATCCAGCTTCGCATTAATAATAATTTATCATTGAATTAAGGGATGTTTTTACCCATAGAGACAAGGTCGAGCACAGTGTTGTGAATAAGAGTCGATTTATGTTACCGTTGACACAAAAACACACTATTATTGTTGAATGTTGATGAAATCCAGTGATTTATAAAAATTTTGTGGCAATTTAATCTGAAAAGAAACGAATTTAATTGTTTGAATTTGAATTTGGTGTGCGAAATCTTACCTATTGTGAGCTGCAAAAATGGCTTAAATTTTCGTTTTTCTGTTGGTAATTTGAAGTTTCTAAACATGAAACGTAGAGAATTTTAGCGAGAGAGCTGCGAGGCGACTGTAGAGCCAGCAAGGCGTATTTTTGGTGAGGTCCACCAAAGTGACCAATTTGCGAGTTTTTCTTGGAAAGCCAAGTGTTTTTCAAGTTGAGTATTAGTGCGACGTGTCGTCTAAAGTAGACGAGTGTTATTAGATTTATTTGGAAGTAGAATCTTCAAGTTGCAGCGTTTCTCGAAAAACGCACATTTTTGGAAAGTTTGGTATCACACATGTGCATATTTCTTGGTCAGCCATTGATGAATAATCGAATGATTTTTGTAATCACGATAATTACGTGCCTACAATTAAATGCTTAGAAGAAGGAATTCAAATTCGTTGAAGTTTAAATTGAATATTTTTACTCACCTAAATTTCGAGGTTACGTTTACAGTTTTTTGAAATTGGTTCAAATCGTTTGAGTATTGCCAATAAGCTTTATTATGCGATTGTCGATCGTCCTTATCTGGATATTTTAAGAAGAATTGCGAAGGATTGATGCTCCAATGCGATTTTGTGAAGAGCACAGCTGTACAATGATGCAACAGGTTACTGGACAATAGGTGTCTAGCGGAAGAAATCAGCGGTTCCAAGACGTCGACAACCAGTGCCACAGTATTGGTAAATAATAAACTTTATAATTTGTCACACCATTTTTATTACTGTAAAATTATTTGTATCACACAATTACACATAAATAGAAACCTGGAGTATTTTGAGTTCAATTTGCAATTAAATGCAAATACGAAGGGTTTTCTATAACACTTTACACATTAACGACCAAAATGAACCTGTTCGTAAACAGCCTACGCTCGACCTGTTTATGTTCATTTAAATTAAATTTATTTGATGAAAATTAAATTAGTCTTTTTTTACGATGCTGGTTTTAATTTATTTTTCATGCAAAGAACCACACCCGAATCTAGTTTTTTGATATTGTCGATAACGACAATAAGTTTGATTAAGGCATTTTATGCAATTTTGTTCCTAACAAGGAAAACTCGTTTGAGCAATTTTAGTGCGGCACTAAGGCCGTACAATTTATTTCATTTAGCGACCCGAAAAGGAGAGAAGGCGAACCCAGCCCTGTTATTTGTCTCTGTACACAAGTGTGAACCGACGCATAGCTGCCGATAGCACTCTAGGGTGGAGATATTGTCCTGGTAGAAAATAAATTTTTTATAGTTACAGGGTCGTACAGGAAATATCTCTACAGTATATTAAAAAAATAATGTCGGCGACATGCTGCAGCCCTGTCTTACATCTGTATTTATTATTTTTACGTCATTTTCGTCTCCTGCTATGCATATCTGGGTATTCATATACATTTTTTTAATCAAAATTTTATTAAGCGTCGCGGTATTCCTCTCTTTTCTAAAATTTTCCACATTTTACTTCGAATTACTTTGTCGAATGCTTTGATGAGGTCTATTATATACTATAATGGGTTTCGCGATTATATTCTCGGTGCTTTTCTGTTATTTGTTTTAGGGCGAATACTATGCATGACCTTCCTCTTCTGAAGCCTGTTTGCTCTTCTGTTAGTGTTTCTTCTGCAATAGTTTTTAGTCTGTTGTTAATTATTTTTGAATATAATTTATATGTTGTATTGAGCAAGCTTATTCCTCTATAATTTTCACACACCATCCTATTGCCCTTCTTGAATATTGGTGTTATCTTAGCAATCTTCCATTCTTGCGGCGTTTTTATTTGTTTCCAACAATTGTTGATGAATCTGAGGAGTCTTAGTTTTATTGTTTCAGAGCAATATTTAAGTAAATCGGCATTTATTCCATCAGTTCCTGTTGCTTTACGATTCTTGATTTCGTCAAGTGCTCTATTTAATTCTTCGATATCTGTTCTATCTACCTCTGCATTTGGCTCTTCTATTATTACAGGGACCAGCAGTCTGGCGTAAATCAAACACGAATAGACTACAGAGCGGGAAACCGCGGTTCTAATCCTGATTGCGTCGGATATGTGCTGTGATCTAAAAAGTCCAAAATCGATCTGTGGACTATGGGGAAGGCAACGGGAAACCACCCCATTAACATTTCCCTAGTAAAGTCTTCTTGGCTTAGCCAGGAGGATCGCTAATATCCGAAATCGGATAGGCACCTGAAGAAGATTATTTCAGGCTCTTCGTTATTATTTTCCCATAATGTCTGGTAGTATTTTAGCCATTCTTCGTTCTTTATAGTTGTAACAGAAGCGTTATCTTTTTCTTTTTTATTTAAGTGTTTCGTTATTTTATATGCTATATTTTGTCATCCGTATACGTCATTCTCAATTTTAACTAATAAAACCATTCCATTTATTTTGTTTCAGTTCTTTATATATTTGCTTAACTTTCTTGTTTCTTCTTTTGTAATCGTCTTTGTTTTCTTGTGTGCTATTTGTTAATAGTTTAAGGTAAGCTTTCTTTTTCTCTTGGACGGCTTCTTCAAGTTCATCATTCCATATGTTTGGTCCTTTCATTTTTGATTGTTTCTGACGTCCAAGGGCTTCAAAAGCAGCATTTTTATTAATAACGTTCTTGAGATTTTCCCATTCCCATTTTCCATTCACCAGGGGTGATAGGAGAGGCTGTTTTATACGCACAGGCTCTACACAGTTTAGGTGAGGCAGTCTGACAACCATTTCCGATTCCCTAGGATTGGCAACGTTTTTTTGTGTTGTTGGTTTTTGAAAGGTTTTTGACATAACAGAAGAGCTTATCCTTCCAACATGTCGTTCTCTCTTAGTGGTTGTTATTTCTATAACGAAATTGTTAGTATGGAAATAATTATTAAAATACCATAAATTTTCTAAAACAACTAAAAGTGAACTAAAGTAACCGAATAAATTTAAACAAGAAACTGGGGATACATTTTATTTTGGAATCAAAAAATATTATCGTAAATAAACAATATATTTAAAAAATACTTTTTAAAATTTTTCTTCACTTTTATATCTCAAAAATTAATTTTAAATTATCCGCTCGATTTCGGCAAATGTGCTATTATGTACATAATCTACTCTGATATTTTATCAGTACCGTTTCCAATTTGACTTAAATTTAGTAGAAATTGCATTTATATCATTGTGTCGTCTTTCTGTTAAAAATTTTTAATAAAATTTATATGTGCTCCATTAAATAAGCTGATCAAAATTTGAATTACTTTATAGCAGTAAGTTATCTAAACCAGTGCACCTCAACTTTTTTGAATCAAGTTTTACGACAAATTTCTTTAAAAAGTATCAAGTTAAAAATGTAAGTTTGGTTCTTATGAAAATAAAAAAGGAGATTTTGATTTTTGACTTTTAGTAGATAAGATTCGAAGAAACGTGAAAATGGACTGTTATAATTTACAACAACTTGTTTGCCCTACTGAATATCAACATATTGTTGAAGTACTTGGAGGTTCTCCATACTTTCTACAAGTGCGAAATGGGCGTAATTTAAAATTTATCGTGATAAAACCTTTACCTTGTTTTATACCTAAAATTGTAAAGGGAGACTTTGTTTTGTTAAATACAGTGGCGGGAAGTTATGATGGTGCAGTAATTCGGGTTTACTCAGATCTAGAAGTACAAGTACTACACCACTCTGGCTATTTCAACAATACATGCTTTGATTGGCAGAAGTACCTCCAGTCGAGACTCAATTATTTGGAAAATCGGAATTTATTGTTGTAATATCGGTAATATCCGTATGTAAAATGACAATAAAAGTGTGAATTTTAGACTTTTAACCAATTTGCGTGTATAATAAAGTATAAGTAATATTATATCTGTATATTTGTTAAATAATGTTGAATTAATGTAAACTCTTTGCATATAATAAAAGTAATAACATGAACAGTTTTAATTTTTATTTTATATTTATGCCCGCCTCTAATTTTGGCCATCCGTGTGTTTTGCACACTGTGAACAATAGGGCGCGGCGGCCCTCCATTCCATTTGCTTCGATGGTATTGACCAATGATAAATTCAAGTCCTTTAAATATGCGATTAAAAAAATTATTGCTATCTGACCGTCCCATGTTAATTGTTATCTCTCCTAGCGGTTCGTTATAGCACAACTGAGATAAAACTGGGAATGCATTGATTCTAAAGACCGGGTGCGGTTTCAGTTCCAAATAAAATGGAGGACAAAAGAAGTCCCCTCATCAAAACTAATAGATTATACCGGGGAACTGACTGAGAAATAAACGTCCAACGTTGTTCTGTTCTCGTTTTCTAATGGATCATAAATACACCACCGCTGCTGGTCTAAAGTGACCACATTTTCATTAAAGGGGGCGTGGTCAATGTTTTTTTTTAGTAAAACTAAAAAATAATAAGGTAATTTGGAATTTTTGACAAAAATACCGGGAAAATGCAGATATTTTCTAAAAAGCGGGACATTTTTAAAAATCGGCGGGACGCGGAACAGTCCACCAAAAAGCGGGACTGTCCCGCCAAAATCGGGACGTGTGGTCACTTTATGCTGGTCTGATGATTTTCAGATAAACTCGGCCTACGGCCTCGCAGTTCTCCTCATTGGAAGTATTCTTTATTTTATATAAAATAATAATTCGTAATTTATTAAAATATAACAATAATTAACTTAATTAATTAAGTAGTATCTACTTACATATATAATATAATCTAATTATCGTAATGACAACTCAAAAAGCTCTGCCTTTGCCTTCCTATATTGTGCAATTCTCCATCACCACCAACCACGCAATTATGGTTCAAACAATTGAAAGGAAAAAAACAGCTTAGTTCTTTATATGTCTGTCTATCTGTTCGTAACGTATTTAATAATTAAAGTTTATGTTTGACACAGCAAACTATAGCCCTAATGTTGGTGACCGTGCACACCGAAAGGGGCCACTTTTATTGCGTAGTTTGCAGAAGCTGCCGTCCATCATTACAAAAAGACTTTCTTGGGTGAGTGATGTGACAGCTAGTTGAGTTATAGTGCGGAAATTCTGGATTCAAATCGTGGAATGTAAAGAATTTCTTTGCTCTGCCTTCCAGTGGACATCGACACGCTGTCAAAAGTTTGGGGGGGGGGGGATAAAAAAAGTCTTCAAACAATTTTTTAGGGGGGGGGGTCAAAATAGCGAAAAATTACGCCACAGACAAAAAATTTAGATTTTCAAGATCAACAGTGCTTAGATTTGAAGTTAGGAAGTATAAAAAGATGTTTTTGTACTAATTTTACTATTTAAATTGCACTAATTAAAATTTTTGTGATTCCAGGGGCAGAAAACTATTATTTTGAAAAATAATAAGCTTCTCGAAAGCCCGGCTTTCGATGCTAACCTCATCGTTCGATAATAATCAATTCAAGTTTATTTGCTCACTAAACTGAAGTATCATAATAACAAGAACAATTTTTGCAAATATAGTATATTCGGTAATAGCCCGGCGCCAAAAGACATTCCGTATGCAAAAATCGCTGACCGCATTCTGATTGATGATTTAAGTTACGAGAGACTTAAAAAATATAATCGTGGATGTTGCCGGACGAAATTAGTGCCAAAAAAATAATAAAAAACAATAAAAATTGTTGCTACACTATTTTAGCTCAAACTTCGTGAAAATGTTCTTTAGGGTTCCAAAGACAAAAATCCATAAGGATTTAAAATTCGTAAGCGCCACTTCCGCTCCACCCTTAATCAAGCAATTGAATAGTCGCGTTTTTGTGCACATGGTATTAATAATACGTGAATTTTATTGATTTTTTGTGATTTTCAATTTACTCCAGTGTCTGCGCTGTTGAATGTAAAAGTTTAACCATTCTCAGATATCAAAGTGAACATATCGCAAGTTCGCAAGAGAATAGAAAATTAAAATAGATTCGTTCAGTCAACTCTTTATGAAAAAAATCTTTGCTTGAAATTTGAAAAAATTGTATGTTAGGCTACAATTTGGACGTGTTTGATAAGAGATAAAAATTTGTTATTTACAGGATACTTTAGTTCTTACCCTTAACTTTAAAAATCTTCAAGGTTACAAAGGTGTCAACCAGCACACCCCCATTTTCTTTAACCCCCAACTATACTAGCTATAAGTTATTTCTTATTTACTATCCTTTTTTTTGTATATTCTCAAAATATTAATAAATACGTTGGAAGAAAATGAATGGTAAAATTATTTTTTGTTTTGTTTTTATCGAGCTCAACAAATCGCTCATAATTTATGCCTCTAGACCAGAATTAATACCCCCTTAAATTCGAAATATCAAAAGAATATGTCACTCCCCCCTCAGCTAAAATACAGTAATCAACCAATCAGCATGAAAATACACGAAATTTCAAATTGACTATTATTATATTAACAGATTTTTTAATTAAAAAAAACATAAAAATGCAAAATAGAAAAAATAATATAAAAAACCTCGTTTCATAATCGTTTTTATTGCTCTTATTTTAATATTTTAACAGATTTCGTGCGATAAAAACGTCGATTATGAACCTCATTGCTTAATAATTATACTATTTTAATTTTATAAAAAACAACGTTACGCCTCTATTAATAATTATATGATGCGTTTTTATTTAGTTTTCTAATTAAATATCAACGCATCTGCATCCAGATCCTTGCTATGTTTGTAACTTTTCCTATTACTAGACACAGGGTGGTTACGCAAAAACAGGTAGGACTTAGGAGGATCCCTAACATAACTCACCAATAGAGAAAGTTTATTAACGCTATAATGAACGTTTTGATTGGTTTTAATGTTATAACTTCTCCTACGTCAGATCTGTTTTTGCCTAACAGTCTTGGCTCTACTTATTACTAAATTATATCTATTTACTTTAGATTGTTTGCCCTTGAAAAATTAAAAAAAAAGTAATAAACAATCTTGGTTTTCAAATTAGCATTTTCCACATCCGCATGTTTTCAAGCCGATTCAAAATTGAAGAAAGTGAAAATTTTTAAATATTTTTAAATTACTAGTTTGTGCAATTAAACACAGATGGCGCCAAAAATGAATCGTTCCGAACTTTATAAATAATTTCATTACATATGGCGAATTTGTGAAACGTGGTAATATATTGCATCATTTCTTTTCAATATTTTAAAGTTAAAAACAGTATTTTTATAAACTAAATTGCGTAAAATAGTGCGCAGTACAAATTTCAGTGATTTATTTTCGTTTTAAATTTTTTAATTTGGACGAAAGAGTTGCTAATTAGGTTGCAGTAGGTGGAATATTTAATCAAGTTGGTACGTAAAAAAATGAACACGTTCAATAAATTCTATTAATATCCTATTCTATCTACATTATTATATTAAGAAATTATGTGACTTGATCGCTGCATTGGGATATAATTTTGATTTTCTTGCAGGTTTTATCCGGTTGGTTGATAAGGAAATTTGTGTATTTCGATTTTCTTTTTTTGGTGAATCTGGGAATCGTCCAAAAGGGCGCTACCAATTTATATGACTTTAGAAGGCCTTAAAGGTAAGTTTTTCTTTATTCTCGTTTTTTCCAAGTCCAATCTATGGTTTATGTTATCAAAATGAATTGTTTGCTTTTCATTCTAGTGCATGATAATTGGACCTATTTTTATCCAAGGTTGTTGTTGTTTTTTAAATTTATTTTTTTCATTTATGTATTTATTAAATTAATTCCTTTATCATTTTATCTACTATTGTTCATTCTCAATATTATTAACTAAAAATGTAGCAAAGCAGTGTGGTGGTGGTTTCAAATTAATGATCTCCATACAGGGTAGTATTTACTAAAACTGGGTTTCTGTTATTCATTTCTACTGCTCTGCTTATGTGAATCTATTTAAACCAATATCTAAGCCAGTGCTTCTCAACCTTTTTTTTTTAATGAACACAAAAATTCAAAGCACCCCCTAATTTCAGTATTTCATTCTAATCTACTGAGGTTGTGGGCCCTTTTTCAACCAATTTCGATAAAAGCAATTCTATTATTTTAACGATATCGAGATTTCTATTGGTCGTGGGGGAGTGTTTGGAATCTTGTTAATCTAATCATGCGCGTCCTTTCCTACAATCTGAACATCATTATTTTTTTATCCGTTTAAATCAAAATCTGTCGGAATTGTACCCATTGAAGTCTCCTAATTATAGCCTAACATAGAATAATGAATCAATTGAAATGAATAATGTAAATTCAATTTGACTGGAGAGGTTTATGAACTGTCAATTAGTATCCAGAGCATTTTTATCAAATTCTACTAGGTAAAATTTAGTCTTCTTATTGTTCAGATAACTTTTAGCTGGGAGTTTGCTACTTTTGAATTGTAGCTAACCTCTTTTTTTTACTACACAAAAAAGTTACAAATTGCATAATATGTTTCCATATCATTTTATGGTTCATTATTAATATTATGACCATGTAAAAGTTACAAATTGGTTCTTTTAATAATTAAACAATTAGGATAATGGTATCAGTAGCCAGTGGTTCTCAACTTTTTTCAGCGATCACCTGAGGGGGTCGTAGCGATACAAAAAAGGTTGAGAAACGATGATTTAAGCAATATTATCATTACTGAGTATTACAAAAACCGATTAGTCAAATAAATATATTTTTACATTTTTTATTGAACTTGAAAAAAATATTTACCAAGGGAAAATATTTACAAGACAAAAGTCAATAAATACTTCGTTTCCATTTCTATGTAGCATACATATTAATAATATTATACTAATCTTAAAAGCGATTAAAGCATTCCTAGAAATTTTTTTTCATCCAATAAATATTTTCTATGACGTGTACAAAAAATTAGGCGTTTACTGCTACAAAGGGCTGGACTATGCTATGCGTTGAGGCTACTGCACTTAGACTGCAACACATTGTAGCCATCAATTTTACTAGTTTGGTCATACCAACAAGAAAAGGGTCATTTTACGTTTGAAATAAGGATTACAAGGTAGGATGAGCAAATTGACATGTTAACTTCTTGAGCCAAAATTCATGAATTTCCGCGGCGTGAGATAATGGTAGTGCAATTTTTTGTTCTGTTCGACGTATACGATCTAAAATCTAAATGATTCCATGAACACAGATTACAGTAACTGATTAATTTTATTCTTTGTAATCTGATAATTTAGCATGTCAGACCGAACTCGCGCAGTACCATTACAAATTACGTGTTTACTCAAAGTGACAGGAGTCATAAATGTCACCAAAGGGAATGCATTGAACGTATCGTGAAAATAAATTACGAAATTTTACTCCAAACAGTAAACAACAGTTTATCTACTTTTACGAGCAACCTAAATGTGCGTGTTTGTAGATTCGTCACGTAACTTTTCTATAAATGACTAATAGTACGATAAAGGAAGGGGGTGCATCACGTGATTAGGGGCTTTAAATGTGCACATCAATTCATAGGTATCTACTATTACTTCGTTTTTGATGTTCAGCGATTCGTTTTGAACAGTTTTCAGAAGTAAATTTGAAATTGGTAAACTTCAAATTTATTTGATTAATAATTAAATAATTATTATCAATTTGAGATTAGTAATATTGGTAATCAATTTTTATTTTTCTAAAATTTATGTTTATCAATTAATCACTGATAGTGATATTGTGGCATTGCTTCGTACATTGAACGCTAATTTTTTTCGATTTAATTACATTTTGTTTTTCTGTTTTTTCCAACGTTGTTTCGACCTTATTCACGTTTTCCTCAGCGCCAAGCTGAGGGAATTGAACAAAGAAAAGTAACTATGTGTATTATTTTTCACCATTTTTATCACAAATTTTAAAATTATAATAATTAATACAAATTAATTTCTCTGCATTACAATACAAAAATATTAATCATTAAATTAATTGCACCGTAAAAAAACCACCTCAATTTGTTTCCTTCACAACATAATTGAATTAATGATAAAATAATCTTATCAATTCGAATTATAAAATCAGAGGTAAAAAATAATAAAGATAGTATTAATTAACATGAGCATCTTATCATTCAAAGAGAAAAATTTTATAACTTAATCTTTACTTATCAAAAATCAGCTGTCACTGATTTAATGGTTTATAATGTACAATATTTGCCTACTACAGTGAAAGCCGATTATTAAGATCACGGATAATGTTATCATAACTTATTGTCTGTTCCAAAGTACTCATATAATTGAATATCGTGTGGTTAATTCTATCAGCCAGTTATTGTTATCAAAAAGCATAGTCCTAAAGTGGTCATAATAACCAGCTTCCACTGTACAGGGTGGCTTAATTTCGACGTTTCTTATGGGAAAATGGATGGCGCATCTTCGATCTCTTTGTTTTTGAGCTATTCGCTGTGTGCATTCCTCCTGCTGCCCTCTGCTGGATCAATAAAGAAAATGAATTGGGACTGTTTTTAAGGTTAAGGATTAACCAAAAATTGAAGATTTTTGAGGGAAATTTAAATTTAAGCTTTAATTAAGAGGTCCGTGGTGTATTAGTTTGTATGCTAATCACATAAGGAAGGCATAGATAAATAATAACAATTAATAGATAAATAATTCCCGCTTCGTTTCTATTACGGCCACTCCGAACGCTTCTATATGTTTTCGTGTCCCCTCTCCATCCACGCACATAGCGAATAGACAAAAGTTCGATTATTATACGTTTTGATAAATCTCTATTGTTATTATTATCCTATGGTTACAGAGTTTCCCATAAAAGCCATCGAAACTGGGCCACCATGTACTACCATCCATCTCTTTTAAAAAATCAGGCTTTTTTTAACGGAACGGGATGCAACTACTTCCTCTCCCGCAGTAAGCGGAGCGCTAGTTCTTGCTTAAATCTTGTCCAGATGAAGCGTTTTTCGAACGATTTGAGTAACGCGTGTGTTTTTATTGGTTGCCTCCAAATGAGACCCGATAAACGCGTGTTTTGTCCGCGAGTCGATATATTGGCGTATGAAACACGATTCACACGCGATCGACGAATCGTTTGAATGCTTATGGACTGGACTTACTATCGCGCGTTTCAAAATTCTCTAATCAGATCGTCCAAAAAACACCTCAGCTGAACAAGGTTTTAGGGCTGAACTCGAGGAATATATAAATTACAAAGAAGACTCGTCTTATACTGCGTATCGTCTCAAAACGTCCGCCATATTGAATTATTAAGATTTCAGATTAATTAAATGGTGCAAAATCATACCTTGCAATCTATATACTTTGCTTTGCCCAGGTATCAATCCATGAAAACTCGTCATAAAGTACTGTCTATTTCAGTCACAAGCGATCCGCCATATTGAATATTTTGACGTTTAAAGATGGGTTGGACTGCTGCAGCTTCACCGCATCAATTTTTTTTCGTCGGCATAACCGAATTAGTATCGACTGCTACACTTAAACAATGTTGCAGTTTCTAGGCAGTGGGGCTGCAGCAGCTAAAACGCAAAGCATAATCCAGCTCTTGGAACTGAAGTGCAACGATGTAACTGCCTCCTTTCCTCACAGAATTACATTTTAATGATACTTTCTTTATAGGTAAATGTTTTTAGTCTTATTTTATTCTTCATCAGCCTTTTTCCGCCCACTGCTGGACATAAGCCTCTCCATATTATGGAGGATCTGGCCATTATACTGACTCCAACTATTCAATGACGAATCTAGGAGGGGGAGATTATCCCTCCTTTAAACTCTGTTCACACTATAAAATTTCTCATGTGACTAGGTATGATACGAGCAGTCATGGCTAAAATCATGTCATCATAAAAGCCATGACTTCTATAATATTAAAAATCATATAGTCTTAACGTAAAAAAGTTTCTCATGTGACTAATCACTAAGGGTGGGAATCAAAATCGAATATAATCAACTAATCGAGTATTCGAATATGAATATTTTCTCAATGTCACTATTAAAATTATTCGAATATTCAGATTAATCGAATATTCAAATTACTCGAATATTCAGATTAATGGAATATTCAGATTAATATATTACGTAGAGAGCGGATTTATATGCACAACAGACCGGCCTTGCAAACCTCCTCATTGCCTAAATTAGTTATCGTTTATTCATATGACTTTTATAAATTATTAAAATTCTGTATTGGTGAAAAGATTCTTAGAAAAGGTTAATATTTTAGGGCGCGCCATCTGTTGAAACATGTTTTCGCATCAAAATTTAAAGGCCCCTCTTAAGAAAAATTTGTTACCAATAGAAAACGTTTATTAGCGTTAATACATTTTTCTTAATCAATTATTCATTATTCATTAATATTAATATTAAAAATAAATTAATCAAATAAAACTAGTTGGAATAATTTAAATTAATTATCCGAATATTCGAATAATTATCCGAATAATCTAAATATTCGAATAATTTGAATATTCGAATAATTTGAGTATTCGAATAATTTGAATATTCTTGTGATTTTTTGAACGAATATTCGAATACAAAATTGGTAAAAATTCCCAGCCTTACTAATCACACATGAAAAATCATATAGTGTGAACAGGGTTTTAGACTCTCACACTTACTTAAATTTGGACTAAATTCTTATTGTTTTTCGTAGCATCCAAGATGCAAGATTTAAGTTAAATGTATAAACGACATTCTCTTAACGATCAATTGGCAGAATAACAGGATTATCAGAAATAATTTGAAAGATTAAAATTAATTCAAAATCACAATAATTGTAGAACATAATTTTTATAGTGTCGGCAAGAGTATTATAATAATAAAGAAAATAATTTGGAACAATGCAATGAAGCAGTAACATTTTTGTGCTCCAGTGCCGGACAAAAATTCATGAAATAGATGTGGGATGAAATGGATGAACCCAACATTGGAGGCACACTGAGTAAACTGAATTATTTTCAAGTGAATTATTGTATTTAAGGATTTAAGGCCTTCGTCCAAGTAAAAAGTGGCATCCTAGATTAAACTTCCGTGTTCACATAATTATCACTTGAAATTAATTTAATTTGCTCAGTGTACCTCCAATGGCGATGGGGTTTGCGGACCCCCCCCCCAGGTTGCTGCTTTACATTTTTTTTCCTGTTTATCGAGATTACCTTGTGTAATAAAATATTCTGAAATTAATGCACCCTTAATTTTACTTTTACCCAAATTTACCATTAATACGGTTGAGTAAATTTATCTGCGATTAATTACGAAAAATAATATACATTCCCGATGTTAATACTTTTGTTATTTATGAACGATATCAAGAATATTCAAATTTTCATCTCGAAAAACCAATTTTATATACGTAGCATAGGAAATTTTTTTTTAATATTGTGAATCTGGATTGAGTGGCGTGGTTCTCGATTATTCACGCTACTTGAATAATTTCAGTATCTCTGTTACCATGCCATCCAAATATCTATTTTTCTCTAAATTTTAAGCTTTCATTTGAAAAAATTAATTTGGTCGTTTATTATTTTTATAATCATGCGTATTTTTGATTCATTAAAATAACAAACGCGCAGGATGATTCCAATTGTGTGTCTCTGGATCAAAGCGATTACCTTAAATTTGCGAGTAGGTGATGATGTTACACAAGTTGTACGAAATCGATAATTTGTCTACTTTTTGCGCGTGTCCCATTTGATCGACCCGTTGCCGTGTCTGACACCCATGTCTACGTGTTCAAAATCTGTTAGTCTCTTGGTGCAGTGACGATCGCCATCATAGCCTTCCTTGCTGCAGCTGATTTGGGGCGCCTGGTCGCCTCCATGCTGCCGCCCGAAAACTATGGTGAGATTAACTATCCATGTCCGTATTAAGGTTTTATCAGGTTGTACATTCTGGACGACGCAAAATTACGCCATATTTTTGGCACCCCATCCATCCACGTTCACGGAAAATTACCACGGTGCATTATAAGTTTCAAGTCCACTGTTAATAGTTTAAATCGAACATTTTTGATTAACAAGCGCTTTCCCTTACTAATTAAATTTTCTATTTATAGCGTTAAAAATTTTGGGCAAATTGCGCATTTCTAATTGATCACATAAATTTAATTATTCATCGACTTTTATGTTCCTTGAAGTTTTATAATAACCATTGTTTATGTTAGAGGCGTGAAGATTTGATAATTTCTGGTATTATTTTTAGTAATCTATTTTTTCTCATGTTCGAAACCTTAAAAAGATTTTTATTACTGAATTGCTTTTTTACAACTCGCATTATTTATAAAATAATTTTGCAATCCTTGGATCATGACAATGGAAAATTAAACGCCTAATTTCATTATTTATCTCGAGTTAATTTAAAGAGAGAAAGTGAATACGCATTCATCCTTTTGGTAATTTTTGATCTGTTTTTCTTATTTATTTCTTCCTACCCTTATTAAAGCAGCTGGAGTGGTAGACAAAAGAATTTTTTAAATATAAATTCCGACGTATTCGGTTTAAGTATAAATTAGCGTCTTAATTTTTATGCGTGTCTGGGTATGTACATATAAATTTGTCGTGTATTTGAACAATATTTAAGGTCATGGAGGTATATTGACTTGGTGGATATCTAAACTTGCAAATTTTATTAATTCAATTTCGGTTCTGGTTAATGTTGCACCAACTGGAGCAAAAAAAATATCACTGTCTGTTGCACAACTTGTAAGGCATGTTCATAATTTGAATACTAGAAACTAGAAGAACATAACTAGAAATTTTGAGCTCTTTACGCGTCCCGGTGCTTTTTGGTATAGAAACACCAAAAATATGCACTCAATGGTGACTAATGGGCATCTCGTCAATCCATTCATGCGCATCACGCTCATAATGCGAGTAATAAAATGTAATTTTTGGATGCAATAGAAATTAACACACTCCCCGCCCCTAATCAAGACAATTTTATAATTTTCATCCTTCCATTTCATGACTGATGAAAGATCATTCAGGATACGTACATTTTAGCAATGTTTGATGATATGGTTTTATATTTAAAAAAATACCCCCTAAATTGCATGCTTTGGTTTGTAGTTAGTTACGCCGCTGGTGGAAGACGACATACTTGGTAAATTTGTCGATAATATTTTAGAAATTTTGTAGTGACCGTAGGTGGAAACAATTATTTTTGAATTGTTATTTCGCGTCAGTTTTTCTAAATTTTTAAATGTAGCCTGTAAGTGTCGTATACTATCACCAAATGCGCAAGCAAAAGAAAGATCAAAACCAAATGGTAACGTAGTGGAATGGAAAATATATTAAAGAATGAAAATTAGTGCAATTAGAACTACACCCAAACACTTTACTTTATGGTAACATAAATGGTGAATATTTCGAATGGTTTCGTTTAGAACTGCTAAATTGTAATGCAGGTCCATATACATAAATTGATTTTTTGGTACGTTTGATTACAGTTATTTAGGTTTATGATAATTTTTAACTAGCGTGCGTGGATTTCGTTGTTTTGTTATAAATCAGTGCAATTATTTTTTTGCAACTGTAACATGTTAATGTCGAATTTTGACCAAAAACTAGCAAAAAGTTGTGGGTGTGAACAAAAACTTGTTCTTTTATCATTACAAAATAGATGCATTTGAGTTAATAATTTTTATGGAATGTTTTTTAATTTGTAGGTTTTTTTTTGGAAATTTGCGTTGCTTATTTCCGGGCGGGCAGGATTCTGACTGTTTTTCTTTTAATTTTAGAAACATCATTAACCAGCAGACGCATAGTTAGGAGTTTAAGGCCCTGGCACTTAAGGTGCATGACTTCGCAGCGACAGGAGCCTAACTGTTATAGGTTAGATTATCAAAAATTTCCTAAATGATATTAAAATTTCGGCACTTGACGAAAACACGTTTGTATGTGTAGGACAACAAAATTTTCATCTAATAGGCATCGGAAACTGCAACCCTTTAGAGAAACGTGACTGGCAGCAATCTAGGACATTAAACATCATCTCCGTACATTGGCTCACCAAGAACATCGTCATCCAACATCATGGGGAGCGTCAACGTAAACCGTAGCGTCAGCGATGCTTTTTATCGCTACAAAATGCCTCGTTTGATGGCCAAGGTAAGTTTTATCAACCTCCATTCTAAAACTCCAAAACTAATTTACGGAAAAACTTAGGTTGAAGGCAAAGGTAATGGCATCAAAACCGTAATCGTCAACATGATGGAAGTAGCAAAAGCTTTGAGTAGACCACCCACTTATCCAACAAAATATTTTGGCTGCGAATTAGGTGCCCAAATTCAATGCGATCATAAAAACGAACGCTTTATCGTCAATGGCTCTCATGATGCGATTAAACTACAAGATTTACTTGACGGATTTATACGCAAGTAGGTTTTATTCAATTCTTTTCAAATCAGCATTTTCACCCTCATTTTCTTAGGTTTGTGCTATGTCCTGAGTGCGATAATCCTGAAACTGATTTGATCGTTTCCGCCAAACGAGGCACGATCGCTCAAACTTGCAAGGCGTGCGGTTTTCATGGCCCTTTGGAATACAACCACAAATTAAACACTTACATTTTGAAAAATCCACCTAATCTCAATCCAGCAGTCCAAGGTTCATCTCTAACCGAAGGCAAACGAACAAAACGCAGTAAAAGATCTAATGGCGATTCTACCAACGGTGATATTCAAGACGGTGATTCCGAAACGTTTGGCGATAATGGCGAAATTTTGAAAAAAAAGGTAAGAGCAAAATTTTACTTTCGTTGTATGGAATGTGAACCATTTATTTTTCCCATGAGTAACATTACTTTTAGAACTTTTTAGTAGTTTTTATACAAGGTGTTTCTAATGTTTGAACAGATCATTGAAGATGTAAGTCCTCTTAAGATTCATGTTAGGCAACTAATAGGTGGAGTAAATTAAAATAAATAACAATTTACTGCACTTACATCTTCAATAGTTGATGGAAATCTAAAGTGCTCTTCCCATAAGATTGGAAACGAACTTTTTTTTTAAATACTACTTACTCCTTTATTTTGATATTTTATTTTAAATTTATTTAAAAATAGTAAAATTGAAGAGGCAAGTGGTTTTCTGAAAAGGTTAGATTTTGTTGTGTATGAAAAATTTAACCGATTCAAGAGTTTTAAGTAGGTACCTTAAAAATGTACAAACTGTACATTGTTAAAAAATGCCAATCCAGTAAAAACCTCATTTATTCATATTTTTTTGTAACTCCTTCATCCACTCCAATTAGTAAAGCATAATTTTTCATCATTGAATTTTCATCAAAAATTCTTCCAATTTGGATAATGTAAATAAATTTTCATACACTTTAACCTAACCAATACAAAAGGTGATTCAACTTTAATTTGTAAATTATAAAACTAGTTAATTATTAATTAATGGCCAATTGAGCTAATTGTAAATATAATTAGTACTAATGAAGAACTATCTAAATCCACCAATTCATAAAATAAAAATTAAACCGAAATTATTTTTGTTGATCTTTGTATTTATAATGATCCAGGACCTGCATTCCTAAAATTTCAATCTTTCTCACATATTATGAATATAGTTTAATTATTAGAAAGAAAGAAATTAATAATTAGTTACTCCCCCCTCCCTCAAAGGAAAACTTTCCTAAGGAATTTTGAGATATCTTACATAATTATTAATACCATCCTCAGTTTTTATTGCAGAAGGTTGATATTTAAAATGTAATTTTGAAATATGTTGCTTTATCATTTCGTTTGTAGTCAATGTCAAATTTTTTATCGCATGCCATTAAAAATTATACAAAATTTGAAACATCTCGGAATCACTATTTTGCAGATAGGACTACTATCTTCATTAGCATGGCATCGGCATTACAATATAAAAGTAAAGCAATAACAAAAAATTTCTTGATAAAATAAAATAAACAAAAAATATTGAAGTTTTTAAATAAAAGAAATTTAAAACATACCAAAGGTTTTGTTGAAATATCGTGTATTATATTGCATTTATAGGGATCCGAACATTTAGGCGTAGGATAGGCCATTTAAGCGTAAAATTTAGTTTTCATTGATTGCTATTTTATTGCATTCTGTCGTCTGTACGTGTAATTTCAATGGCTACTTACTGCAAGGCATGGAAAGGGGAGGTTCACTGACTGCTGAGGTGATGACTCAATCCCTCAACGCCGACCTAGATCAGTTCTCCTCAAGAAGCCGTACTCGTATGTGCTGTGGAACTAATTTTTCTTTGAGCCTCCCGCCGCCTGTAGAGTGAATATTTTCCTTAGTGGTTGGGAGTGGCTAATGTGCAGAAACGAATATTCGTCATTTCGGTGCTATGTTTGTGCCAATTGGTGGAATTGGGTGTCAAGCGTTCTCCCTCCACATTTGCCGCGCAAGCCTGAGTCACATGCCAACCACAAGGAAAAAATTACCTCTCCTTTTCTATGATACTTTGACTCTGCATTTCTGGGGACGACTCTGTCTTCTTGCTTCCCGCGGCTGCGTTCACCTTAAATTCATGTGAAGCCCTTTCGTCATCACGTATGAGACTTGCTGGCCTGAGACTAACTAGTAAAAACCATTTACCACTCGTTAGCTAGTCCTCAAGCGATGAAAGAGCTAAAGGAAGCTCGCTTCCAATTATGTTATGTGGAAAGTCGCGATTTTTCAAGGTAACTCTTCAATAAACACTATGTACGTTACCCATCAAATGAAGGAGATACTGGGCAATGCCCTTTTGCTCCGCACAAGTTCTCAAGTCCACCGAATGGGGCGTAGCTTCCGCAGTCAATCAGTAGGTTTAGCGAGAACATAGCTATATATTGTACCTACTTCAATTAAATATAAATAGATGGCCTTTGATAAGGGGGTTTGGGGGGGATTTTAAAATTTTTATTATATTTTCTTCATTATGCCCTGCGCCTCCATAGGATTGCGTCTAAATGACCGCGCCCTTTCGCTCTTATACAAAGTATAACTACATGTACATATTATTATAGTTAATCTAATGAATCTTTTTTTATTCTCTTTATTCTGGTACCAAATTAGTTAGTAGAAGTTTCTCTAAATTATCAACCTTTAAGTTCGTTCTTCTGTCACTCAAACTTTGTTTGGAAGTGGAAAACGATCTTTCCACGTCACAAGAAGTGATAGGGGCAAATTTTAGAGAACTTATCTGATCTGGAGTTATCTCTAACTTCTAAAATTCCTTTTGTTTTGTAGAACGTACATTAACTTTTCATTAATTTTTTTCTCTGGTGGTCCTGGAGCTTTGGATGTAAGATGCAAACTACCTCTTCAACAATGTTTAGAAATTCGACAAGAATCAACCTGATATTTTCTTTATTAAGCCCTGATCTCACGATTCAAGTTTAGTTGACCGATTGTAGTAGATCAACAAAAGTTGAATGAAATCTGTAGTGAGAACCTGTGTTTTAAGGTAGTTGGACAACTTTTTAGTTAAATATTGATCAACTTTTGTTGAACAACTGTAAATCGGTCAACTAAACTTGAATCGTGAGAACGCGCCTTAAAGAAGACGTTAGACTTTGCCCTAGCGTCCACAACAAATGCCTCCCATCAAACGGACGTTACCTATTTTAAATTTTTTGAATTTTTCAGGTTGATGATGACGATGGCACTGAGTGGGCAGTGGACGTGTCCGAAGAGGCTGTTAGAGCCAGAATGCAAGATTTGACAGACAGCGCAAAGAGCATAACGATTAGTAACGATGTAGAAAAGTCTGAAAAGGAGCGCATTGACATTCTTTACGAAAAAATCAAGTCGAAACGAGACGCTGGCATTCTCGATTCGACACAAACTCAGAAGGAGCTTGTAGGCGAGGCCACACGTCTTGAAATTAAATCGAAGGTACCTTTAATACTTGCGGAATTATTGTTTAACGAAAATATTTTGGTGCAAATGAAAAAACATCGCCACCTATTTTTACGCTTTACGTTAGACGACAAGAAGGCACAAAAGTATCTCATCGGCGGATTGGAACAAATTATTGCGATGCATAGCGATACCCTGATGAATAAAGTTCCTGGATTGCTTAAAGGTTTTTATGATTTGGATATTTTGAGCGAGCCGGCCATCATGGAGTGGTCCGAAAAGGTGAGACTTTGTTTTCTTTGTTATCGTTGTCAATAATTCTAAATAAATTGAACTTTTAGGTGTCAAAGAAGTACGTTTCCAAAGATGTGTCTCAGGAAATCCACAACAAGGCTGGGCCTTTTGTGAAATGGTTGCAGGAAGCCGAAGAAGAAGAGTCTTCGGAAGAAGAGGAAGAGAGTGATAAGGACGATGTTGAAATTGGGTTCAGCGATCGCATCTCGCACACTCCCCTCAAGCCGACGATTGCTCAAGTGGAAAAGCCTTCTGATGACGACGAAATTGACGTCGATATTGATGCCATCTAATGTTTCAAAAAATCCTCTATTTGTTGTCAAACGGTCATGGAGTTTTTAGTGTGTCCAATTTGTTGGTGACGAAAAAAATTTAAACATAGATTTGTAGTTTTAATAAATGTTTTTCTCTTCTCATATTTGGTTCCTAAAAACTACATGGTTTTTTGGCCAGATCAAAAAAATGCTGTCTTCTTCATTGTATTGATGTTTGTTGTTTTTAACTGTAATTTCACATATGTGTTTAATAACCAAAAAAGGAATAGTGGGTGCTGTTTTAACGATGGGCTGGATTGGTTGGGGGGGTGCACTTGGGTCGTTACTGAAAAATCCTTTTGAATTTTTCTGCTGGAGAATGTTGTTAACTTTTTTTTATTACTGTTTTACAATGTTTGGCAAAATTAGATTTACATCCCAATTGATGATCGAAATCCTCAATAGAATAATTATTATATACCTTTTTATTATCCCATAAATATAAATAGCATAGATGGAACTTTATAAAATACATAATTATTGTATTTATTCTCTCCTCTATATTTAATTAGGTTCAAGTTGATTTATATTCATTATTGAAATATGATATTCATACTATGTTCGAATTTTTAAATATATTTTCATTGTGAATAAATGCATTTTAACAAAAATTACTTCTTTTATTTTTTGACTACGACACCAACCTACAATTTTTCGTTCACCTTGTACATACTCTGCCGCCCATCTTTATTATTGACATTAGCGTCACACAGATGGTGTTGCCAACACAAAATTCACTTGTCACTCCCACTATCGTTTTCCGCTGTCGTCAGTGATTTCATCCGCCATAGCTTCCGAGAAGATAATTTTACCATACAATTTTCTTTCTCATTTAAATTTATACGACGAATTGTTTTTTTCGTACATTACATGTAAGTTTTACCATATTAGGCGTGTGCTTCAAGCGTAATTCATGCAACCTTAATAAATGTCGGAATTTATTAAATTCTAATTTCGGTGAGAAACAATTGTAATGATTCAATTGTTTTTAATTCCAGGTGAAATTGTGATCTAAAGTTAACGGCCAGTGGGTTTTACAGTTTTCGCCGAACAGGGCATGGATGAGACCACCACGCAGTAAGTACCTAATTTTTTTCCTTATTGTTGTCCACAACTTTTCAATTGTTTCGATTTATTGTAAAAATAACGACCGTTATTTATTTATACTTACACTTGGAACGTTAATATTAGAATAATACTTTAGTTTCTTGTCAAGTCGGAGCGTAACTTTATTTATAATATTTAACCCTTTAATCTTTTCACCCCTGCTGACATTACAAAAAAGTAACAGTATTATGTGTAGCAGGTGCATGCCATACGGAATATGATATACTCCTGTTACCCAGAGAGCGACAATTATATTTTATTGATTTTTTTCAACCCCGGAGGTATTAATCCCTATTCTTGCGAAAGGTCATTCCACCAAAATTAGCAGCCATATTTGCATTTGTTCTGTACAGGATTTCAGGTTCAGAGTTTAATTAAGCGAAGAAATTAGTCTAATATAAAAAATCAAAAAATGTGGCTGTCAAGGTTTAACGGCTTAATGTCCACTGAAACTGTAAAAACCTTCACATAAAGCATGCAATACCAATTTATTTCAAGTTTCTATTAAAAGAACATTCTACTAATAAACTACGAATTGACAAGTCTTTCGAGATATCTTCTAGTAAAAGTTGGAAATGAGAATTTCTATAGGAATATTTAATATTGGAAAAAAAAAATTGAATGCATATTTAGAAACTACGGAGAGTTACCTACAGAATCGATCTAAAAAGATAAAAAGAAGCTTTTAAAAAAGCGGGCCATTCGCGAATTTATAATTAATTTTTTATCGCTTCATTTAAATGTTTTGTTTTACAACCAGAAATGTTATTATGTATTTTATAGAAATCGGCTCTTGAAAAGATTTGTAAATTTCCATATAAATTAATTAATTCTCATCCCTATTTATAATAGCAGTAATCTCCATTGCAATATTTATCTAGATCCACTTATTTGCTGAGATTAAATTAAATTGAGAGTTAAATCCCTGATGAGCAGTAGCAGTTTTAAAAAGAATTGCTATAGTCAAAACCATCTTACGTCGTGTATGACGCATTGAAAAATTAGTATCTATCAAAATTGACATTACGTATGTCCCACAGCTGCGTAGATATATCGATAGAGACATAGAGAGCTCATAGCCAGAATAGGATATCCTAAGACGCGTGCCACACTACTTGGTATATGCGATTTTTTGCAGCACGTTGAAGAATTCAATGTATCACTAAAAAATGCACTGCACTCCCTGCACATGGCTAGTTACGCCACTGATGGCACACATGGTAGTAGATAAGATATACGAAGAATATAATAACAAAATTTTGATTATTATTAAATAACTTCGTGATTAAATTCGAAAAATGCATTAAGGTCATCCCACGACTTGGGGTTGTAAATATTTATTTTATGATTATTGACATTATTTACACAGGCTGGAGCGAAGCCATAAATTATCTCAAAATAATTCATGAATTTGTTTGGTATACGCTCATTTCACACCAATGCCTTTCACACCTCTAAAGGGGCCTACAGACGACAAACATGGTATACAACATCGACTACAACATGCCATGTTGAAGTCCATGTTGTCCGTCTGTGGGCATGTTGGTGGTTTACTTTTCATGTTTTATTCCATGTCACCAACATGCTTTTTAACTTCCCATGTTAAAAGCGCTCGAAGACCCCAAGCTGTGAGCAGGTAGCTGTTGCATTTTTCTAGTTTTATTATGGATTTTGCAAGATCAAAAAATTTTGATATTTTGTGCAACATATGTGGGCGGAACGTCGTACCGACAAAGAGAAAACACATTCACGCATGTTACCGTTTGTAAATTTCTTGTTTGCAGAAAGTAAAAAATTAACGAAAATATCATAAATTTGGTTTTTCGACAGTTTTGGTTTTATAAAATATTCATTTGGGTCACCGTAACATGAAACTTTATCTTTAGCTACCTAAACTTACGAGATATCGGTGGAAGGCGTAATCCAAATAAAGCATTTCATTTTTAATTTCTGTGTATCTATATTATAATAAAAAGATTTAAATAAAAAAATTGTATTCAGTTTAAGCTAATTTTGATTGTTGGATTTTGATTAATTTTGAATGTTGGATTTTGATATTGGTTCACTAGTTTCACTACTGAAAACCAATAGTTTTTCAATTATTATTAAAATTTCCTTGTTGCATCACAAAATTCAAAACCAGCCACCCCTAGTTTTCAAATTTTCCGATATAAAACAAATGATACAATCCTCGAAAGTGATTTATTATAATTTGGTTGCAAACATCTCTCTTCGTCTGTGGCAAAAGCCATTAGCACGCTTCACAACATGGTTGCACACCATGTCTCTCGTTTGTGGGGGCCTTAAGATCTTTTACGGCCGCAATCTAGCCTGTGTGATTTTACCCTTAACTTAGTTGTCTGCATTTTATTCATAAAATTAAACATTTTACAACCACATGTAGTGGAATGTAAATATGATTCAAAACTTTAAGTTAGTGACACCTGTGTAAACATATTATATTGGAATGCTTTTTGCACCTTTAATAATTTATTGCTTGGCTCAAGTCTGTGTAAATAATGTCAATAATCATATAATAAATATTTACAACCCCATGTCCTGAGATGACCTTGATCATTGCCTCCTATATGAGGCAATGCCTTGATGAATACTAACATGTTTGGAATGTTGGTAACGCATGCGCAGACTAAAAAGTTTGGACTTGTTATTTTCGGAGCTTGTCTGGTTTGGATCCCGCTTTGCCTATTTACTGCAATAATATTATACTGTAAGAACATACGTTGAGTTTTTCGATAGCAATCCATGCAAGATATCAATCCTTTATTTAATTTCCAAAGTTTGCGTGATGAGTATTGAAATCAAGACCAGTTTAAGTACGCCATTGCATTCGCCTGCTCATAGCCAAGTACGCCAACTGCTTATTTTAATTTGGCTATATTATTAAAAGCTTTTTCGCTTATTTTAATAGTACTTTCAAGATTGCACTTATTGTAATAAATGAATAGGTAATTAAATTAAATTGTTATAATTTACATAGTAAATAGGATTGTTTGAAAATTATAAAGTCCCAAACTTGATTGTTACAGAATTCTTCATTTCAGAATACAATACTTTTACATCCGTATTTCTTGTAACTTATTCCCAGTAAAATTACTAAAATATGATCAAAAATGAAAAGTTATCAAAAGCTAGTGAATTCTCTCATAGTTTAAAATTACCAACTTTATTTTTATCTAATAAGAAATAAATTTGTTTCGTGTGTTTTTCTCAAAAACGCAATTTTTTAGGTCTCCAAAATACTAATCTGGTAAGCGCTAGCTGTTTTATATCGCTACAAAGCTATATGACAACGCTGCAATACTCAAATGGTCTTGATTTCAGTTTGTATAATCTAAGATCTCGCCATCGTGGTCAATTTCCTTAATTTATTATCCTGCCATATACACAAAAGGCGTATAGAGCTCAGTAAACCCCCTATTTCTGTAACATGTATTTTTTTAATTTGGTTGGTGTCCGCTGGATGGCAGTAGCGTCAGTTTCATTTTTTAATTGATTAAAATAACTAATGTAAGCATGTAATTTTAAAGGTTTTAAATTCTCATCCCATTCATGGCTAAAATAAAAAAATTCCTGCTAATTTATTGGAACGTGTCCTGTAAGGTGGCAACACCGGTCAATTTTAATACTTACGTTTGGTTGGGTTCGTTTAGGGTCGTATTCACTGGGTGCGAAGTGCATAGTGGGGGTATTAAAAAATGACGCCAGTGTCCGCTGCGGACAAATTGTGCAAAAAACGTGGCCAGATGTCACGCACCCAGCGAATACGGGAGGGGTTCACATCTGAAAGGCAATAATTTCAAAAAACTGTAACCTTTTGTTTGTTTCGAACAATTTTATGCATTTATAAATATTTATTTTTGTGATATTATCTTATCACATTAGAATATAACATTTTATCTACTACTCACAATAATAATTATAAAGTATAGGAGAATAGCTGCCTTTACACACACGGGATTCCTGACGCGATTCATGACGTTCCAAGAACGACGCGAAAACCGACGTGCCGGGAACGCCCCGTTCCAAGAACGTCGTCCTATTTAAACACACACACCAGGCGTGTCGGCAGCCCTTTGTGAATTGGAGCGTTTCAAAACTTTGCCTTTAGACACACGCTCCAAACCCGCACGACTAGTCGCGTCCGCTCCAATCGCGTCAGGAATCGCGTGTGTCTAAAGGCAGCTAATGCGATAGCATAAAATGACACACCCTGTTTATTTTGGCGCATAATTTGATAAATTTTAATAATAAATTACTGAAATTTTAACCATAATAAAATATGTTCACTTAACTCGCAATATACAAAAAAAGTAATCAAACTAAAAAACAAAGATCCCTTTTGCTTAAAAAAAAGTTTTGAAAATAAGCGAGAAATCATGTTATCCGTTTGTATAAACATAAAACGGCATACTCATTTAATTTATGTAAATATTTTATAATTTATTAATATAATGTTAATAGTTTTAACAATAAAATGAAACAACCACTGTGTCGTTTTATCCGGGTATGTCATTTTAGGAAAATTTTCTCTACATTAGATTTATTTAGATTTATATTTATTTGCGCTTTTATATACACAGTATATTTACACAAGTCACAAAACAAACAAAATCACAAAGCAATACAATTTAACACTTTTTTTATTTCCATTGGCACTGAGTTTGTATGCACTCATAATCATAATGCAACAATAAGAAGTATGATAAGTAAATTTCCAATGAGCGTTTTATTTCCATAGCAACTAAACAGTTTACAGTGGGATTGTCAGATATGAGTGTGCTCAAAAATATTCATCTGAATCATAATTCAGATAATATTGATTTTACTAGAGATCGCTTATTTTGTTCAGAAGGGAATTAATTATTTCTTGTGAGTTTTTTACATTTTTGATGAGAGATGAGATTAATTAGACGTATCTACATATTATCTTACAATTTGTACCTAATATTATGCAGATATTCTTTTAGAATCAACTTATTGATTGACGGTTGAATGATTTTAGTTCGTTGGTTTTTATTTATATATCTGTGCTACATTTTCTAATAATTAGATTAACGTTTCTTCAAATTCTAAACTGAATAATTTAAAAAGATTTTTTTTCTAATTATCACTACTTAGGTTACAGTTTGTTACAGGGTGGACATTTAAAACATTTTGTTGCACTTGCTCTATTCATTTGCACTGTAGATTGCATTTTCGAACAAAACTGGTGAGAGCTCAATAATCTCACTATAGCTACAGACAACCTTTTTTAGGTCATTCCCTACCAGATTGACTAATCAGGTTAGTAAGGGAGTAGCGATTTTCAGAAATTGGTCACCCATCCAAGTGTCTGCCGCTAGTAACCTTGCTAGACTTCCGTCATCTATCTAGAACGAATTGAATAAATAAAACATTAATAGTTCAGATTTTGATGGATTTACACGGATCAAGCCAAATTTTCAAAAAAATGTCGGGGTGTGTGTGTATTATATAAATTTTGGAGGCTTTAGAGAGGTAGACCTCAAAAACTAACAAGAATTTAAAAACTAAATTTCATATTTATTACTTTTATGCTGCTAAAAGCTGTTTTAGTTGATTAGATTTTAGTTGAAATTGGTTCACGGAAATTTAATGATGATTAATCTAGCATTTTTGATACGCATGAATGGATTAACGAGATTCTTACTGTACATAAATAAAATTAAATAAAACTAACCTTAAATTCGATTTCTAAAATTTTTTTTTACTTTGGTGAAGAATTGGTTGAAGTACTGCCTCCTATACATATAGGAGGCAATGGATGAAGGGTTAAAATTTATAAAACTTGCGTTTTCTTATAGGTAGTTTACTTTATTTTAATTTAAATCTCCGATCGGCACCTTTTATGACGAGGATATTTATTTTTCACATTTAACTTGAAAGCGGTTGGTTTTATGATAAAATTATCTTACTATGAGTAATACGGTTCAATTTTCAACAAAATGATGTGGTCTTGTTGATTTTAATATTGTTAACAAATTAAAGAAATTTAAAATTGATCGATTTATTTTTTTCCGAAAGTCCGTGAAAAGTTCCAAAAGAAGCTGTATTATTGTCTAGGCAATATTGGACCATATTTTGAAAATGTAATATGAATTTAAAAATTGTAATTTATTTAATACCAATTACCGAAAAAAAACTCTTTTGTGGCTTAATTTGAAACTTTGAAGCGAAAGTAGCCTCAAGCCGAACGGGGTATGTGTAGATACTTGACGCGCATGGATGGATTAACGAGATTCCCGCTACTGACGGCTCACTCGCTGATAATACCACCTGGATAATACTCATAATGAATTTGAACCACGGTTAACCTCGGCACTATTTTTGACACAACTTAATAACTTATTATCTTAAAACATCTTTAAACAGTTATTTTGTTTGACAAGTTTTTAACCGCTTTTTATTCTGATCTAAAACTTCACGCACGAAAAGGTTTGTTAGCTTTATATTATGGACACTACAGTTGAAGAACACGATCCATTTCTCTGAAGATAAACAGAATGTGGTTTTACTATCTGTGCTAGTACAACGCTAGTACTATTGAGTCCCATCCCCTTACAATTAATAATTCACATAATATAGATAATTAATTTAATTATTTTATAATTTACGTTCTTCTAAAATTAAGTTAACAATTTTCCTATTAAATATAAATTTTTATTTTTAATTTAAATTATTGTTTTCGTTTCTCGTGAAGGTCATTTTTGAAGTAATTCCAATTTATAGCAATCAACACGAAATTCTTGCTCGGCGTAAGCACTGCGAGGGCGATAATTATCTAAAAATGAATGCTTTTATGTGGTTTAGAGTTATCGATTTTGAATATAGTTAACTTTTAGTTGGTTGAGTAAGTACACATTCACATGACTGAAAATGTGTCAAGTAGGTGGTGGTTGAGGTTACACAATTCTATAATGGAATGGGTTCCATCTAATTTTGCACGTACCCCCTTCACTCCTGATAAATTTAAGCTTTCTACGATTAAGCCGCTTTTTCGTCTGAAAATACAGTTACTCGAAAAATAACTCGGGCATCTAATCTAATAAAATAAAAGCCAGGATAACAGGATCTAATCAAATTGCAATAATTTCCATGCAATTCCATTATTTAAAAAGAAAACAGCGGTGTCAACTTACCATTTGATAAAGTATTCCTTAAAGTCACCGAAACCACAAAAATATAAATTACAAATACCCTGCGTTCGGGGAGAAGCTACTTTCGCTACCAAACATAGATATTAGGTTTGTTCCAACCAGCCGAGAAACCGTACAACGTACGGTCACGCTCATGCGCAATAGGTGAAAAATCATGCGCAATAGATAAAAAGCGTTCCGTTTTATTTATTGCGCAGGTGCGTGACTGTGTCTCCCGACTTTAATCCTATACAGTATACACAATCTATGGGATGAATTAGACCGTAGGATAAGAACCACCCCTGTGACCACCAAGCAGGAATTGATTCGAAGATTGCAAGAGGAATGGGCTGTTATTAATAAAGACTATTTGAAAAAAATTATTTCTGATGTGCCCAAACGTTTGAGTGATGTTATAAAAGAAAAGGGGCATCGCACAAAAGATTACAATGTGCCTTAGTTATTTTGGGATTCATTCCCAGTATCAAATTATTAAAACGTTATAATTTCTAATTTACGCCTTACATGGGGCAAACACATCTGGTCCAAGAGACTTCAACTTGGTCATTCTTTTAGAAAGCATCAGTGGTTGCTGAATCGCCACTCAGAACTATCTTTGGAAAACAAGGTGCTCATTTACAAGTTCATAATGAAACCGATTTGGACATATGGCATCCAGCTCTGGGGAGCTGCGAGTAACTCCAACATCGCCAAAATACAGCGGTTCCAAGCTAAAACTCTAAGAACTATCGCTGACGCTCCTTGGTTTGTACCAAATCACATAATTACCCGTGATCTACAAATGCCCACGGTTGAAGAATGTATCAAATCTTTCAGCAACAGATATCAAGATCGAGTTAGAGATCATCCCAACTCCCTCGCTATGGACTTACTTTCTTCCCACCGAACGAAGAGACTGATACGTCACGACCCATTGGACTTGCCTCACTGCTTCTGAACATGGATTCTGTCTGAAATAACACTCCCGGGTGTTAAAATTTAAAGGAGGCTTGCCATTGGGCAGTCTCCTTCTATGTCACTAGTTCAGTGTGTCATTCATTTTACTTATTGTCTTTTGATAGATTGTAAAATACTAAGATTCCAAATAAAAAAAAAAAAAAAATTTCTAATTTATTGTAAATATATTTTTTCAAACTTTTTTGTGTTTTCGGTCACCTTAAGGAATACTTTATCAAATGGTAAGTTGACACGGTTGTTTTCTTTTTAAAATTTTGAATTGCATGGAAATTATTGCAATTTTATTTAGGTGCCTGAGTTATTTTGCGAGTAACTGGAGGTATTTTTCGTAAGAATTCAATCTCATCAGTTGAGTGTTTGATGATTTCATACGACACAAAAGTATGACAAACACTGTCGCTAATTTTAATGATGCCTCCTATGCTGCATTTTAATGAATGATTAATGAACCTAGCTCCCCTGGAAGTTTTAACTGTTTTTGTTCTTTTTATAACTAGATACTACATTTCAATTTGCTCGAGCACCAAAAAATTGTTAAATTAATTGGTATTGTTACATAATATTTACTCTATTATGTTTATCCTTCAGACACGATATATTATAATAATTTACACACTAATTTTGTTTTTAACAATGAAAAATGCTCGATTTAATTTTACAATTTTATAATACCTACTATGTTTCGTCGCTTAATTCGTTAATTAGGCATATGATTGCATGAGTCATTCAAATGTGTTTGATATTGTGGACGTCGTTTAGCTGAAGGAGAACGTGATGTTACGTGTCAGTAATCAATCGTGTTTTGCTTCAAAAAATTAACTTTTATGAAAAGACTATTGTTAAGGGTAATTTTTCAGTTTGTTGTGTTTAATGGCCTTACCGACCTTGTGTTGGGAGCCTGTAATAATTGCCATGTTATTTGTAAGCCAAACTATCTTTTTGCTAAAAAAACAAATAAAAATCAATAAATTGAAGTAGTTTTGGTAGGGAATAAATTTTATATCGCGCATGTGCAGACGTACGGGTGGTAACCGCAGTGGGGTAGTACTGCAGGCGTCGCGACGACTACCGACGTCGTTCTTATTAGTAATTTTGGAATTCTGTTGTGGGGCACACGTCGTCGCGCATTTCGGTTTTATTTTGATAACCTTGGCCCTTTAAACATGTAATCGAAAATCATTCAAGTGCTGATCGCATGCAAATTATTAATTAATTTTGTTCACCTTTATTCCCTCTCCGTTTTTTGTAATACATAGTAAAGTGCGACTCCAAGTATTTCACGTTTTATTTATAAAATCGTGTACGTTGTGCACCTTTATCTTGGTAATCAAACTGCCACTGCAATTTTCAAAATGATTGCGTTTTGAGCGGTCACGTTCTAACAATTTTAAAGGAACAGGAAACAACCCTTCCCTCATTTCATATTAACTTTTATAATTTTGTACTGTTAGGGGTAGCACCACTTAATTTAAAATAAACTATTGATTTCATTATTTAGACATACTGATGAGTGGTGCGTGTTTTTACCGTAGCCCAAATTATGAAAATAATTTTTTGTACGGTATTAAAGTTCTTGAAATCAAAATAGATTACGGATCCACGTGATCAGATTTCCAAAATCGTTTTTTTATGCACAGGGTGGTTTCTGCTAACAATCAAAAATATTCAAAAACCTATTTTTGCTAAAAGAAAAGTAAAAGTATATTTTTAATATGGCAATCTAATAATCAAAAGTGAAAAGACTATAAATTTTTGCGTTTTGTTCCCTTTCGCTCAAACGTTCTTTTTGAAGGTGATGAATCAGCTGCTCAAGTTTTATATTGTCGAAGATAATACCAATCATGTCTAAAACGATCAACGCGTATCGAATGTAAGTTTTTGAAAAAAAAATTTGTTGCTTTTTGTTTTTTTGTACGGCGCGCTTTAGTACAGTTACTTATTTATGGAATTTGCTTCTTCAATGCAGGCTAATGGTCAAATCACATTAACATTTTTGAACGCATGTTTTTTTGAAATACCAAAAATAGTTTTCTAAATAATGCTCATGTTTATTTGCAAATTCTTTCGTGCAAATAAGAATAATTAACAGGACGGTTTTGGAATCGTCGTGGTTATTTACCTATTACAATGATCTGCATGTCTCCATTATTAAGCTTAAAAATCGTGGGTTTTAATTGGGCGCAACTAAAGGTACCTCTATATTGTTTCAGTAAGAAAATAGAAAGTTTCGGAAAAATGACCGCTATGACACAAGAAGACATCGTTTCTGCTGTTCGTACGGTAGCTCAAGGTTTAGAAGCTTTGCGTTCCGAACATGCTGGTATTCTTCATGGACTTCACGATGCACCCGATCCAATTGCATCGGAACGAGCTGGACTTGTCCAGCAGAGCGCCGACATGATCGAACTGGGATTAGGGGAAGCACAGGTTAGTACTTTATGACCACCCTGTAAACATCAAGGTAAACTGGAAATTAAACTCGGTAATAATGAATTAGTAATAAGATCGCTTTACTTCCAGTTTGGTTTTGTAAATAATATGAGAATACCCCCGAGTAAAGTATGAGTCATCGCGAGGTCGATCAATGGAAAGGCTAGACGAGCGGCCTAATGTTCCGTTCTCTTTCTTCAACGTAGTATTTCTTTCTCTTCATCCTAATTTTGCATTCCTTACTCTATTTTTTCGATGGAATTTTTTGTTCATCCTAATTTTGAATTCTTTACTTGTTTCCGTCATAAAAAGATTTACATCTTTTTTCTTTTCAAAACAACGAGTTTTACCAGAATATTACATTTCATCTTTTCATAGTTTCATTTTACACTTTTATTTTTCTGCTAATAGGTAATTATGGCATTAGCGTCACATTTACAAATGGTCGAGGCTGAAAAGCAAAAGTTACGCACACAAGTTCGTCGTTTATGTCAAGAAAACGCTTGGCTGCGAGACGAATTGGCTTCAACTCAGCAACGTTTGCAAGCCAGTGAACAGGCTGTTGCACAATTGGAAGAAGAAAAGAGGCATCTTGATTTTATGGCGTCAGTGAGTCGTTATGATCAAGATTTAAACGAAGACAATGCTTCAGAACATTCACGTTCAGAAAAACCAGACCCAGTTGTAGACTTATTTCCAGATGATGATAGCGATGATAGACCTAGTGAGTACTTTTTGATTTTGACCATACTTTGTATAATGTTTTATATTGGCGAATAAAATGTTGTTTCCTGTAATTACGCTTTTTATAATTACTTACTTATTAAAATTTATTAAAAAAAAAACATTTTCTTGTTGATTTATAATAAATTATCTTATCTCTGGTAACCTTTTCATTATCAATTCACAAAACACTCTCTGTACTAGTAGTCGTCTTATAAATCATGGCAAAGATGGATTACTGGTTTGAAGGTATGCCTTTTAGGACAAATTAATGGATTCCTAACTTTTATTTACAGATATGTCACCGACTCCTCCCAGTCAACTTGCCCAGCAAGTCAATGCAGGATACGAAATCCCAGCACGTCTTAGAACTTTACACAATTTGGTTATTCAATATGCGTCTCAAGGACGTTACGAAGTTGCGGTTCCTTTATGCAAACAAGCATTAGAAGATTTAGAAAAAACCAGTGGACATGATCATCCTGATGTTGCTACCATGCTTAACATATTGGCATTAGTTTACAGGTATGTAACAGCTGTTGGTTATTTCAATTAATTTGTGTTCTTCAAATTGTCTTCGTTTACCCTGAACAAGTATGCCTGATGAGATCTACTAACATTGAAACAATTAAAGGGCTCAAAACTAAAAATATTTCAACAGTGATTGGAGTAGCGATTAGAATTTTTTCACTATTTTTTTTTGGAGTAGTTACAAGTTTAATATTAATATAATAATTAAAAAGTTTCAAAATTATTAAACAAAATTTCTATCTTTTAACCCCCCGTCCTAGTCATCCAAACTATGACCCGTGGACTGGATTGTTGGTCCTCGCGGGCCGGTATCTGCGAAAATTTGCGCGTAATTCAAACCTGCAGTATGCTGATATGATAAGCTAGCTAGGTCTTGGCCTATGGGATTTAGTGGAGGACTCAGTGTGGCCCTTGGACTAAAAAGTTTTGAGACCCATGTAGTGCTAATAGATCTAATTGATGGGGTCACATTGTGTTCTTCCCCTTGAATTAAACACTGTCAATTTATACCATTTTTTTTAAAGATAATATTGAATATTATTTGATATCTTCTATAAAATTTTGAATTCTTTGCTTTTAGAGACCAAAATAAATATAAAGAAGCAGCAAATTTACTTAACGACGCTTTGGCAATTCGTGAAAAAACCTTAGGTGAAAATCATCCAGCAGTAGCTGCAACACTTAACAATTTAGCGGTTTTGTACGGCAAAAGAGGAAAATATAAAGAAGCTGAACCACTTTGCAAACGAGCACTCGAAATTAGAGAAAAGGTTTTAGGCCGCGAACATCCCGACGTCGCCAAACAACTCAACAACCTCGCTTTACTCTGCCAAAATCAGGTACAGAAACTTAAATGTTGAAATTTGAAATTCTAATCTTTTGTTTGTTTTTTAACCAGGGGAAGTACGAGGAAGTTGAACGGTATTACCAAAGGGCGTTGGAAATTTACGAACAAAGACTTGGACCTGACGATCCAAATGTGGCCAAAACCAAAAATAATTTAGCCTCTTGTTACCTGAAACAGGGAAAATATAGGGAGGCGGAAGTTCTTTACAAACAAATTTTGAATAGAGCCCACGAGCGCGAGTTTGGAACTATTGATGGTGAGCAGAGTAGCAAATTAAATAAATCTACATAGCATTTTTCCACTTTTTACAAAGTTTAGTTTAATTTTTCTTTGTATTATAGTATTCAGAAAAATATTTTTTACTTAATTATTACGGATGCAGTTGTATGCATGAGTATTGTATTATTAGCAGCTTTATGTTCTTAATTTTTATAAATGGGCTTTTATAAATTTTAGAAACCTTAAAAATTTGCAAGTTAGTTTTGGTGGTTTTGGTAGGATTATGACGCAATTTTTTTTATTTATTATTTACCTTTCAATTTCAAACAAATCATTGGGGAGCACAAATTGTTCTTTTTCAACTTTTCAAGGTTTTGGAAACAAATTTTGATATGAATGAACAAACTTTAAAATTTTCTACAAGTTGAAAAAGTAAACTTGTATGACTTTTATTCTTGAACTTATAAACTCCCAAGCTGGACTAATGTACTTGGATATTTATCAAACTTGTTTAGGGTTGTTTCCATCAACGTCTTTTAAGTTAAATTAAATGAAACTTAGATATTGTTAGATTGGTGCAATAAATGTTTAAGTTAAGTTAAATTAAGTTTCCTTTAATTTAAATGACTTTGCTACAATCGACCCTTGACAATCTTAATTTTAAAATTTGGGCAGTGGTACTTTATATTCTCTTGTGAACAAAGTAGTTTGATTTAGTTGTAGGCAGTTAGACTTTTCATCTATAGGTTATGAGCTGAAACCCTAGCTACTCCAGATTACTTTTGCCATGATTAGGAATTAATTGACAGTAATAATTGAACTCTTTGCTAAAAATCCCAATAATCACAAATAAAACTGAATCTTCAATTTATTAATTTAAACTTTTGAAAATGAAAATCGGATAGTTTCACTTTAATTGTCTATAAAATGTTAAATATACTACTTAGGGGTAAACCGACTGCGCCAGGTGACGTTTCTCATCGAAATAGTTAACAATTCATGGAAAAAGTAATTTATTTGCAACGATTCAAAAGTCAAGTGCGCGGAATCTAGTGGATTCATTACTAAGGGCCGATCTATTCATCTCTTCGCAAAGCGCATCGTAATTACGAGCCAAATAAGTTTACAAGTGCCCTGCAAAAAATTTGGGTATATTCATCTTGTCGTATCTTGTTCTTAGGTATTGCGAACTTACTAAACAGGATCGATGTTTTCTTCTAGTTAGTATATGACAGAGTAGGATAGCGCTATAATATATTGTTATAAGAGAAAGAGATAAAATAGTTTTGGTCCAGGTCATTAGAAATGCAAGAAACCACGTCGAAGAACTACCTGAAACTACCCTCCCACAATAGCCTCGATTTCAACCCCGAGCATCTCTCATATGTGCAATTTGTACATTTTAACAGTTTATTTATCCAAAGGAGTAAAGTGTATTTTAAAGAAATCATAATTAAACAACAAAACTTTTGTTAACATTTTTACAGTCCCGACAATTTAAATTATCCTATTACTGAACTCTGTTTTCGTCTTGGATAAAATTAATATCATCTAAAAGATTCGTTTTGATCAATTATTTATCAAAAATTAAATTTCTCATAAATACAACACTCACAATTCTAGAAATTTTAAGTTAAAATCTGATTTGTAAAACATATTTGCCGCTTCAAGAGGCTCTTAAATTTATGTTAGCCGTAACCCATATTTACAAAGCAATAGTGGCTATTGGGATGTGAATAAACGTTTACGAACTGCTACCTTACCCGTAACGCTAATAGCTACTTTACAAAGAGATGAATAGATCGGCCCTTAGGCACTTGTCTGGCAATTAACTATGGAAAAATTAAAATAAAATCAACTTCAAATCAAAAATGTTTTGAAGAAACATCGTTTGTCTTAACAAAACTTTACTCTGTTGGCCATTTAATCTGCAGCCGGATTTTGTGAGTTCTTTCACTTACATGGTTGTCTGGTAACTAACTGTGGAAACAAAATGGTCCATCCAAAAATAAGATAATTGTCGCACACTTGAGTTGATTGGGTTGGAGCGGCGACATAGAATGTAAATACTGGTAAATACTTGTTCTCATTAAATTACAAAAGTCAAGCAAGGTTGCTAGCGGTTTGCACTTGGATGGGTGCCCATGTGACAACTGATATGCCTTAGCTGTTTCTCTACCAACTCTCACTTCGTCAAACCAAAATTCTTTCTGTACTGAGAAGGAAGTTTGGAAATAAATTTTTTTCACTATTTTTGTAGTGTTCGCGGATTTGATGGTAATAAATTTACAAAGTTTCAAAATTTTCCAAAAAGCAAAATTTTTACTATTTACCCCCTTAAAAACTATTCCCTTTTTGTTTAGAATTTTTTCACTATTTTGGCAGTGTTCACAAATTTAACACTAATGTATTTACCAAGTTTCAAATATTTTAAGCAACATTTTTATTGCTGACTCCCCCCCCTCAAAAATCACCCCTTTGCGATTAGAATTTTTTCACTATTTTTGCGGTATTCGCAGATTTAAGATAAATAAATGTACATAGTTTCAAAAATTTTAGACAAAATCTTACAATTTTAATCCTCTCAAAAACTACCCCCGTTTCGTTTAGAATTTCTTTACTATTTTTCCAGTGTTCTCAAATTTAACACTAATATATTGTTCTATAGTCTACAAAGTTTCAAAATTTTCCAAAAAGCAAAATTTTTATTTACTACTAACGTAGTTGTAAAAAATAATGGGGAAAAATTTGCAATAATTAGCAAACACAATCTTTATTTATCACTGCTAGCTCTTGAGACTCTAAAAATGTTTAACTTTTCCTAAAAAACTATGAGTGTGAACCATAAAATAATAGATCTCAATGGTCTTTAAAATCTTTATTGTGTGAATTGTGCTTATACAATAAAAAAATCTTTTTAAGAGAAAAAAGCTTGAATTGATTCGAAAATATAAATTTTGTGTATTATAATAGTGAAAAACCAACACCTCAGTGATGGAATTTGAACTTATAAAACGCAGTTTATAACCAACTATGCCCTTCATTTGCCTGTAAGTGGATATTTGAAATTCAAAAGTAACCTGGCGCTTATAAATAGGGAAATTATTATAATCACAAAAGAAAACTTTAGGTACCTTTATTTCTTATTTTTCCTCTTAGGATCTTTTTCCGGGAAATTTAAGCCCTATTTTTACCCCTAAAAAGTGAAATTTGCTCGATGTTAACCGTACGTACTTTTTGTCCGTGTGGCGTCGAAACGTTCACGACAAAATTCCCATTTTTAAATGGTAAAAATGCATTAATTTCATTGCATTCAATTAATAACATAAAAACTTTTTATTTTCGACAACAAAATTTGAGCTTTTTTGCACCAGTCCCTGCCAATCTAGGGAAGCGCACTTCCTAGTTTGGAAATCGCTCCACTAGGGTCTTGATTTACGTCGGGGTTATATTCCACAAAAATACGACGTATTTCGAAACAACTCAAATCGAATCTCATCCATGTTAATCAAATCCCAAATCTATCTTTATATTTATCCATCTACCCGTCTGTTAGTAACGCAAAAAGTCACGTCAAAGATTATGTTCTTTTGCTAATGCAAATATTAAATTACAAATCTCAAAGGATGCCAATGGAATTATACCGACGGAGATCAGATTTTCTTTCTAATATTGTTGATGCAATGGAAGTCTAGACTCCAGTATTCGTAATTTTCTATTTTCTAAACCACTTCTCCTACCCTTACCAATATGTCAAATTAAATCTATTAGAAATGCTATCTTTTAACGGAAAAAAATGTCTACCAATTTTAGGATATTTTCTTTTCTTGTAGTACTACCTTTTTTTTTGTTCTCATGATGGTGAAGGGACGAAGGGTACTACTATAGCAGTAATGTTGGGAATCGAATTTACTTTTCTCCTCTTGCTCATTACCAGTGCAAATAAATGAAATGATGAGTCAGAATAAAGGAGCGAAATAATAATTTATTCTTATATTTTTCTCATTTTTGAATATTTTGTTTGATATTTCACATGCAGATTTTCAAAAATTAAAATTTTTGTTTTAATTTTTCGAGAAACCGCATGTAAATTAAAATCAGTATTATTTTAAATATTTCGCATGTTCCTTAAAAGTATCATACAGATTCAAGCGGGCCGGGGGGATACATTCCAATGTAAATAATTACTAAATATCAAGGGCTGAGTTAAGGATTGTTTGTCCAGTATTATCACTTACAATAAAATGCACCAAACTTGCAAATTTTTAATTTTAAAGGCACCTATATTGCATTTTGCAATACGTTTTATTGTTAATAGTTATACAGTGTGTTTTTTAATTTATTTTAACGGTTTTTATTTTCGCATCTGTAAATTTACAGTTTGTACATTGTGCTTGTAAATATACAGCTTTTATGCATGATTTGTTTTATTTCAGTCACCTCTCCCGATTATTTTCCTGCATGCAATTAAATAAAACACCCTGTATAACATAGATGTGAATACAAATCACCACTTTTTGCAAGAGCAAGATTTTCCAATTTTAGCCAAGTGGAGATATGAGACGTAAATTATGTTTCTTGCAGGAGATAACAAACCCATCTGGCAAGTGGCGGAAGAGCGCGAAGAAAATAAGGCGCGCAATAGAGAAAATGCACCTTATGGTGAATATGGTGGATGGCATAAAGCCGCTAAAGTTGATTCACCCACTGTTACAACCACACTTAAAAATTTAGGAGCCTTGTATCGTCGCCAGGGCAAATATGAAGCTGCTGAGACTTTGGAAGATTGTGCTTTAAGGAGCAGAAAAGAGGTAACCCTTTCCTTTCAGTTGGTTTTGCGTCATTCATTTCAGATGATCAAATCAGTTGAATTTATTTGAGGTGAAAATTTTATGAATGAAAACGATTTGATTCAATTGAGTTGATGTCAAAACCATTCATAAAAGGAGGAGCAAATCAATTGAACTGAGGTGACCACTTGAAGAAAATGATATAAACTCAAACTAATTTTAACACGAATTTTAACTGTCTAAAATAACACTTTTAATTTTTTTAATGCTGCAGCATGTTCAACAAGTAAGTATGGATCTGTCTTTTTAATTCTTCAACTCTTTAAATCACACTTCGTTTTTGCGCAAATTAAACTTAAGTTTTGTTTATGTAGGCTCTAGACATTGTAAAACAGGCCAAAGTAGCGAGTATTTTGGGTGATGCAACGAGTGACAGACGTAGACCGACTTCAGGAAAAGAAAAATCACGACGTGGTTCTCGAGAATCTCTTGAGATGTCTTTCGATGGAGAAGAGGTAAGATTTAAGACAAAAAATTTCGTTAACAAAATTTATTACTAAGTAAGTTAAAGTGATTACGTTTGCTTTTGAGAACGTAAACACTTAGAATTAAACATCAATGTTGTGATGTTTTGTTGATCCATGTGGGTAAGTTTGCAAAGGTCGCTGGGCAGATCTTCGTTAATTCAAGTATGTATTCACTATTTGCTTTTTTGGTGGCCGAAAAGGTGTTCTTCTTTTTTGGTCAAGGAAGATTTTTGACTGGGAAAAGGAATGACGTCTTTTTTGTTAAGTAAATCACAATTTTTTTATTGCAAGAGAGGAAATGAGTTGATTTTCTTTAAGGCGTTTTATCAACTCCATTGGTGTTTTTAGCTTTTTTTATTCTTCGATTATTTGGGTTCACATAACATGCATTTGAATTGAACTTTTTTTTTTAATAAAATTAGAAAATGAAATAATTTAGCATTAGGAACTTTTTAACTTTTATTCAAACTTTGTGGTTTGTAATTTTAATTAAATACCAACGATTAGGTCAATCAATTTAAATTTTGCACCTCCACCATGTCGCTATTATCTTCTAACTACCCTCATTAAGGGTAAATAGGGGTTAATTGCGACAATATGTTTTTTATCACTTAAAACTTAGCTAACATAAAATTTGCAATGAAATTATGAACAGTTTTCTGAAATTCAGGGTTGGACAATATGAAAAAAAACATTAAAACACTAAAAGAAATTGAAATTATAAATGGACAATTTTGCAGGGAATAAATTTTTCACAAAAAGATCTGAAGCAGCATATTATTCCTTTTCCTTCTGAATCCCGATGAGATTCCTCATACTGATGAGACTTCTGGATTTTGAGACCTTGGAGAACTTCTCTCCTTCATTATTTTATTATGGGATTTTTGTATTAGTAATGCGTTAATTATTGTGACTACCACAATTGAAATTTGTTAAGTATTTATTGCGGCCCCACGTTGGACGCACCAATATGTTACGTCCCCACGCTTCAACTATTTCAGATATTATTTTATTCTGCTTCAGACTTTGTAGAAAATTTTCATCTTTTAAATTCTTTTTTTTGTCATTTAATCCAGGCCCGAATTTCTCGAAACTTATTTTTAAATTAAAGGAATTTCAAGATTAGATTTGATTGGCCTAGATGTGCTTATATTAAGGTTAAACAACCCTGCATATCAATTAAAATGTAGAATAGATAAATTTGTAATGCGACAAGAAATGCTGATGTGTGGTGTGTTATTTTTAACAGCCAAGTAACGCACGGACACCGGACACAGAAAAAGCCGGACTCAAAACCAAATTGTTCAATGCTTTAGGCATTAATTCGCCCCTCAACAAGCCAAGTTCGTAGTCTAACGCTACTTAATATTAATTAATCTAGAGATAATATTTTAATTTGTTAGCTAATTTTAAAACCAGTGACAAAAAAAAGATGAATCATGCTTTAACAATTTTTCTTGCTTTTTAGCACTTAGTAATGTTGATTTTGGCGAAATTAATTTTATTGGTAGCGGACCCAAAAATTACTGCCAGTTTTGAGCCCAAGATTTTAAAGCTCGATCGAGGGTCCGCCGCTGTCTCATTTTTTTGTAACGAAATTTTTTCCAAAATAATTTTGAACATTACTGAATGCATGTACTAATTTTTTTACGCTGTTTGATCTTATTTTACATTCCACTTATGTTTTTATCATTATTATGGTTTGGTAGAATGCGGATTTACCTATTTATTTATTTTTTTTGTTTTGCAAAATTAACTGATTATTTTAACAGTTAATTTGTTTGTTATTTTTATGTTGTGGAAAACTCAGAAGTTAAAAACGAAATTTTTTTATTGGAGGTTGTGATTAGTCTAAGATATGATTTGCGATAAAATTTAAACTTGTAAAATATAAAAGCAAAATACAAAAAAAAATTTTAATCTTAAACTTCTGGTGTTCTCATTTTATACGTTCACTTTTTTTATTAATCTAAGTTGAGGCTTCCATTTTTAAATATTAGCTTCCTTGTGTTGGGTTCAGATGTGAGCCTGGCATCAGAAATACGTAAAAAACAATTAAAAAAATATTTTAGTGTTTAAATAAATTATTGTCAATTAAAATCAATTCTTTTAACTGTGTTTTGTGCCTTTTTTTTTAATACATCGAAGAATTGTTCAAAGGCGCGTTTATTCAGGGCGAACGGTCGCTGTGCGAATTCGCCGCGAATGGACGTGCCTTACTTAGCAAAAATTTTAAAAATATATTTAAGCAATAGAATTTTGACTATTTAAGAGTGTGACTAAAGTTAACAATCTAATCAATAATTATAATAATAAATTATTTAATTTCATGTTAACTTTACATGAGTTTATTCTTTGTTAATTATTATTTCTAATAAAAATATGTTTATCTATAAAATTGTTTTTGTTATAATTTGGACAAAGTGCATGCAAATTTGATAGGACAGATTTAGAAATAAATAGAGTAATAGAATTTAGTTTACATTAGGGGTATATTTTATTTGTTAATGAATTGGTTTTCCGACTAATTTAAGAGCGTTGTCCAATGCTATGCGCTATATTAGTGCCGTGTCAAATGTTAGGGTAGGTCAAGACTTACCCTAATACTTAACTCGACCCTAATATAACTTATACTGATTAACTTATGTTTTATGTCATTTACTACATCCAGAATTGTACAAAACATAATATAATCATTGAATATTATTTTGTGTACGATTTTGGAAGTAAATAACTAAACATGAGGGATACAGTTAGCACTGAACAACTCTGTTAACTGCTTGCACAACATTCTCATTTATTTATTTGTTAGTTGGTCTGCAAAATAATTTTCAATTGTGTGTGGACCATAATGGAGTTGATAAAAGCTGCTAACACATAATGCCTGCTTTTTAATTTCGGCACAATTGTGTGCTGGGGACGAATCATTTAATGTTTTTTATTATAATCACAAACATGTTCACCTGCTTGATGCTTTTGGAAAGCCTTATATAGTCAAATGCATGTTAAAGTTTTCAAAATTAGAATTTGATTTTAGTTTCATGCACGAATTCTTGCTAGTGTTTGCTTTTTTGTGTTTTAGGTATTTGATGCACTGTTAGCCCTTTTTTGCACCTGTTTTCTTTACAAATTTTATTTTGAAAAACATGTTTTACTAGAATATTCGTATTATTCAATGGTACTTGTCGCCAGTTGATAAGAAGCAGTTCAATTATATCGTGAAATCTCGTTTATAACAGATTTGTGACTAGAAAAGCATGTTTTTTTTGAGCACATGTAAGATATTAGCAAGTGTGTGTGAGTACAGCAGCCACTGGTTCAGCCCACTAATTCCTTCGCCAAGTTGCCATCTACCTTTAAGCAGTCTCTCAGCAACTTTTTGAACAAAAGCCGAAATAAGCGAAAAGAGTTTATTCTTAAACGTAAGTAATTTATTTAATTTAGCGTAATTGATTGAGGTGGTTGGTCACATCTATTTCTTAAAATTTGCACCTTTTATAACGTACACTGGTGACGTGAATATGATTAATTTAGAGCGATTACAAATTTTCGACCGACTAAAAATTAATTATACTATTTAACTTTTTTTTTGAATCCAGAGAGAATTAATGGTAATCTGAGTATTTTTCATATGCGAAATTCTGTTTGAAAGAATCGTTAATGATCATTAACTTGGCAGTGTGTAAAGTTAAAACCACTTTTAAGATGTGGGTTCTGTTTCTTTATCTAAACCTAGGGGAGCAAGTCCCCATTTATGGTCCCCTACTAAGAGCATTATAATATTTATTATGTAAAGACAATTTTTGTAATTTTTGACCCCCTCCCCTCACGTAAGGGTACGTAAGATTTCAGATACCTCCCCCCAACTCTTACGTAATTAATGGACAGCCCCATACAAAGTTTTAAAATTTTTTTATAGCTGACCCCCTTTACAGCCACCCTCGAGGCGCTTAGAATTATTATCATTATTAAACTATTTTTGCAGTATTTACAAGTTTAACAGTAATACATTTACAAAATTTTAAACAGCATTATTATTGAACCGCCACACACTGGGCTGAAAAATGATGTAAAAATTTATTTTCCAATTAATGTTTATATAGTAAATTTTTTTAGTTGGTAATATTAAAAAAATCGCACATTACATTCGCAAAATTCGTTATGTTCTGGTGGATTGTTTTGCGTTTAAATGCTTATGAATATTAAATATGATTATATTAAACAGATGATACTCATAGCAATGCGTTTATTTTAAAATTTATAGGTAAAATAACGATTTTAGGGTTTATCTTAACTTGAACTTTTCGAGCGTTCTATAAAATTGAGAACTTTAAAATTTAGACCTGCGTTACTGTTACCTAAACATCTATATCGTGTATCAATTTCTCGCTGGAATGTTTGCCTATAAGGAAGATATTGTCATTTCACGTTTTAATCTCTTAATTTTATGTACCAAATCTGCTCATTTTCGCTAAAATATGAAAGCTTTCATGCTTCAGAATCCATTGATCCGTATATACGATGAGATAATATGCCTATAAAGGTTTTGAAAATCGAGAAAATATAAATAAAAAAGGAAATAGAATAGAGAATTAGAAAAAAAGCAAATCAAATCAAGATGAATTATAATTTAAGAACAAATTATGATCTTTATTTATTACTTAAAAGCTCCCCTGACACACATCTTGATGATTACAAGAAACTTTTTGAAATGGTTACTTCCAGACTTGATATCAATTTTTGTGAATCAGAACTGAATACTTTAAAAACTAGTATTAGAATGCTTTGTTTGAAGCTGCGTAGGAAGTGGAAACAGTCCAACCGTACTGAAAAAATTTTTTTGGAGAACAATAATTCATGGTTGCATTCTGAGTTTAATTGGCCTCATTGTATAAGACTGAAAATTAAAGATATGGTAGAAAAGACCGAATTTATTCAATATAAGGATACGCAGGAGCTCATGTGTTCTACAATCAGGAGTATGTACAACAATGGACTTAACGATGTTGCAAGGATTTTAGAACATTTACAAGAAAATCCTGAATTTGTTATAAAAATAAGAAAAATTCTTGATGATAAACCCGAAACTTTGGAATTACTGGAATTAACTCCAGAAATTGAATTAACAGACGCTACTGAAAGCGATACAAATTAATAATTATGTAGCTACTAATAATTTATTTTCATATATTAATAAAAATTAATTTAAATTAGTTTAAATCAAATATAAATTTGTTTAGGTGGGTTCTGGTAACAAAACTAATTTTAAATTTTCGCTGATAGGTAACTCTTTTACGCTATGTATAATCAATGCAACAATAATAAATTATTATAGTATTTTCTAACTATAATTGGTTAGTTTTTAATACGTGATAGTAAATTAATTGATATATTTTAATAATTTACTAATCTAATTCCTTTTACGTGTTACAAATATATTTGATATACATTTATATTTTCATTTTTTTCATATTTTTATGATGAAAATGAGCGGATTTGGTACATAAAATTAAGAGATTAAAACTTGAAATGACAATATCTTCCTTATAGGCAAACATTCCAGCGAGAAATTGATACACGATATAGATGTTTAGGTAACAGTAACGCAGGTCTAAATTTTAAAGTTCTCAATTTTATAGAACGCTCGAAAAGTTCAAGTTAAGATAAACCCTAAAATCGTTATTTTACCTATAAATTTTAAAATAAACGCATTGCTATGAGTATCATCTGTTTAATATAATCATATTTAATATTCATAAGCATTTAAACGCAAAACAATCCACCAGAACATAACGAATTTTGCGAATGTAATGTGCGATTTTTTTAATATTACCAACTAAAAAAATTTACCATATAAACATTAATTGGAAAATAAATTTTTACATCATTTTTCAGCCCAGTGTGCGCCACCCACCATAAAAAATCTTTCCATTTAGAATTTTGTCACTATTTTTGCATAGTTCGCAAGAATAACCATAATGTATTTACAAAGTTTCAAAGATTCTAAACAAAATTATTATTACTGACTCCCCCCCCCATAAATTACTCTGGGAATGGATTTTTTCACTATTACAGTATTTACAGATTTAACATTAATAAATTTACATAGTTTCAACTATTTTAAACAAACTGTTACAATTTAACTACCCCCTTTTCGTTTAGAAAAAGAAACTGAAAAACGAAAAATAAAATATATCTTTTTAGTCTTAGTAACTAAGGTCCTAAACTAATGTAAGTAACTAATTTTGAGTCGGCGCCGAGCAAGCAACCCGCCGCCGCGTCCCTTCGCCGGAAATTGTAGAGCGTTCTCGAAGTTAATATCGGCGAGACAGCTACCCGAACGGGCACACGAGCGTCTGCAGATCCCACGGAGGTAACAAAACGAATCTAGTCGGAAATATACGAAACACAGTACACTTAACCCCCAAAAGATTGAGTCTGCTTTATTTGTATTGTTTTGAATTTAAAATAACAGAAGGGTGTCGCTATAGTATGCGGTCTACCATAAAATTTCAATAGCTGAAGCAAAATTTTCCCAAAAATATAAGCTCTGTACTTATTTAACGATGACGGCCGTGATTTGCCGTAGTTGCGTTGTCAAGATCGACTCTGTTCTGAACGGAGCCGTTCTGACTAACTCTGTACTAACTAAAAATATCCCCTAGACCGGTCCTACTCGGTAAAGTGTGTTGTTGGGAAAAGAATGGATCTTTTTGGATGGAAATTGGACACAAGATGTAATTTAAAATTACCGCGCTTGCGCGACCGATGACAGCTGTGTTCGTTTTGTCGGTAAGGTCCGTGCTAGGTAACCGTCTTAAAAACAACGACGGATCCAGAAAAGATCCGACTCTCGATCCGTAACTGCTTAGAAATGGGGGTTACAATTTTGTTCATTAGAAATAATAAATCAAACTGTTAAAAGGTTAGCTAAACTATCAAGTTTTTACCTGGAGGTATAAAACAAAAGTTGAGAATCCCTGGTTTAAAGAATGTGGATGTATAATTTCCCAACAGCCGTTTAGAAAATTATATTTGAAGTTGTGACTCTTCTTAGTGAGTACCAGTCTCGGTACCTAAGGTGGTTTTTTAGACTTGGATCTAAGAAACAGCTGTGAACTAACTAACTTTATTAAAAAATCAATCCTATTTATACAAAAGTATTATAAAAAAAAAAAAACAAGTTAAACAAAGACAGTATTCTAAAAGTTCATTGCGGAATTACTATTTTATACTTCCGCAGCACCATCCTTTGCAGGCATTTCGCAAGTTTACTTTGATATTGATTTATTCGTATTAAAAAATTATTTAAACTTGATTTTTAGGATTTAGGACATGGGTCTCCAAACTTTAGGTTTGGACCCCCTCCTCTTTTTTCAAAATTTTCAATTTTTCCCGAATTTTTTTTTAGTTATACCTTTTTTTAAAACTATTTCATAATTGAATTTCTGGTATCCCTCGCAATAAACTGTGGCGGGATTGGCCGGATTGTTGGTGCTCGCGGGCCGTAGTTTGGAGACCCGTGATTTAGGAGTACAAAAGATTTCAAAAGAGTACTATTTACTGTAAGAAAAAATTAAATAATATGTGACGTTATGCAGTATTTGAATACTGAGAAAATTTAAAAAAAATTGAAGTGTGCTAACGGCTCGTACTTGAATGGGTGACCGATTTAAGAACATTCCTTTACCAAACCGCACTGGACAATGTTGTACTGTAATTTTTCTCATCAAACGTCTACTTGTTGGTGGTATTTATATAAAAATATATTTTACAATTTTCGCCCCTAAATCCCATATTATATTCGCCTCTGTAAACTTTGGCTGGATCCGCCCTTGACTTTAGTACATTATAAGTAGATTTTGTTCATAAATTTATATATTGATAATACAAGAGCTTAATTGGACCATAGAGTTCGTCTATCATGGACGAGTTTTTATTATACATGAAAATATTGTGAAAAGAAACATTGATTGTACTAAACCTCCAGATAAAAAATAATGGACTGTAAAATGTATAATTTGCTTTTTTTTAGAATGAACAACGCAAACTTGCAGTTCGAGCTCAGTAAAGAAAACCAAAATCAATTGAATGCTGTCATATCTAAATCGAGTATTCAAAACCAATGATCAAATCTTTTTGTAAACTTTTATTTAGTGACTCAATATTTTATTAATTTTGAAAAAAATTCTAAGTTTGTTAAAGTTTTATTTCGAAAAGTTATTTATGTACTTAAAAAGTGTGATTTACGTTATACCAAAAATTATACATAGAAATAAGCAGCTGGATAGTGAAAATTGAAATATGCTTACTTTTAAAATCAAAATTTTTAGTATTAGAGAAGAACCAGTTTGAATGTCTCAAAGGAGATTGCACACAATGATTTTTGAAGTATGTTGCCGAATTTGTGAATCGCGTATCGAATGGAACGTTCTTAAATTAAAAATTCATAATATCACCTCTCTTCTCTCTTGATGACGCCATCCACTGTATGCTTCGTCAGTGTTGTATACTAAAAAGGGAAACTCAGATGTTTTGAAATTTCCATAGACAATTCTTAATTTTGCGGAATTTGCTCCAAAAGCAACATGTTTTCAAATTATTCTCCAATGGTGTGCAATAACCTTTTGCTTATCATCAATAGATAAAGTCATAGTTGAACGTTTCATCCAATCAATGCAACTTTAAACAATAAGTACTACATAAAATAACATTCCAAGTTATTCTTTACAATGCAATTGCATTTATTTTATATCAGAAGTTAGATTTTATTGATTTAAAATTAATTGGTTAGGTAGTATTAATTATTGAAGTGCTAAGAGGGCGAAAGTGTTTTAGCCTATGTTAATTTCAACAGCTCCAGTTCATTCCACCTTCTTCCACTTAGCTCTTCAATTTATACAGTGTGTTTCAAAAATTATCCAACGGTAATAACTAACAAACAAAAATTTCTTTATTTCTGTTGGATAATTTGTGAAAATATAAATTTTTTAGGTAAATGTTGCGGTTGTGGATGATTTTGCTACTCATTTTTACTGTGCTTGTGCATCTATTTATACACATTTTGCTGTTAAAATGTATTAAAACTTATATAAATTAAATGCTGGTATTTTTTAAACCAAACAGTATTTGAGTTTTTATAAAGTGGTTCATAACCCATTCCATAAAATAATAATTCATCCGCCTTAAATGCATCATGCTTTGGGCTCATAAAGTTAAAACAAGATTTACCTTAAATAAAATGACTTTCTCACAACAAAACTAAAACAAACAAGAAAGTCATAAAACAAAACAAAAAATAAACACCTAATCACGCTGGTTTCTCTATTCTCTATTGAGTAGGCTCTAGACTTTTCACAAAAGGGATGGTTTTCTTAGTACGATTTTAGAGTAAGTAAAAGTTACAGTACTCTGCAGGTAAGTATATTTCTATTTCGTAGTGTAATTTGTACATAATATAAAGCAAGGGTCCTTTACCCTCCGAGTGAGGTCAAACAACTATTACCAACACGCACTAAATGGTTGTGGGCTTCTATGCATATTGTCCTCTAACTACCGCTATTATGAACAAATTAATGGGGAAAAATTCTATTAGTCAATAGTAACAACTTGTTTTGTTCTGGCTAGCTCAGAAATACTCAAAAATTTAATTTTTGATATAATAAAATTTAACTCCCGAAAAAGAAAAAGCACCATATGGGTAGTGAATTATTGGTCACACAACAAAAACTCTTATTTAAATCAAAATGCAAAACTTTAATAATCAAAATAAAACAAATCAAATCATTGGGTACCTTATTTTCTAACTTTTCCAGCACGTTAGTTGAAATTCCAAAAATTAGAATCATCGACTCCAATTCTTACACGTGAATGACAAAAAAAGGCTCGCAACCACGCCAAAACGATGGAATTCGTTCTATACAATACGGTATTTTCCTGATTTACCATGATATTTTCATAATACACACCTGGTCGAACGTGAATGGTCGACATTACCACTCTATCATCGAACATCAAAATTAATATTCCAGTTTCCAGAAATACTCAAACGCTCTTCCCCTACTTGGATATACTCTTGGGAAAATATAATTCAACCCTAACACAAAATTGGTCCAATTTTGGACACTTGGAAAACACAAGAGACGAACGGCGCACTTCTAACGACGGTGTTCCACCATGGAATCCTTATCTTTCCACTTCCGAGCACTAATCATTGGCGGATTTGCGTTCTTGTCTGCCAAAGGATTGTTATTAAGGACAGTGATAGAAGGGAAGAGGGTTTCTGAAAAATAGGAAGAAGAGGCGGATAGCAGGGATATTACTAATGCCGAGCATGAATTGATGTAGAGCAAGGGTATGGGGCGTAAACTTCTTGGTGATTGTGTCAATAATTTTATCCATGAAGGATTCCAAGTTACTATCCGTTTGATTACCATTAGCATTTCTCTTGGTGAAAGCTAATTTGGATTCCTTGAAATTTCTAAGATTCTCTAGACAATTTATTCTAGAAGAACGATTTTCTTCTGTTCCTAAAAGTATCTTCGTCCGAGACTCCATCCTCAAGATGGTCATTTAATAGCCGTGCGTGAAAAATAAAAATTGAAAACTGAGGTATGAAAAGGTACCTACAAGAAAACCCCCCAGGGCGATGTGAAAGATATTAAAGTGGAAAGTCAAAATTTGTACCTTGTACCTCGTTTGGAAGAATGTTTTATATTCAAATTATCCTGCAAGTGTAGAGAGTAAGCATTACATGCAAGGTCCAAATGTCACATTATCGATTTGATCATTGCCTCCTATACTTACAAGCCGTGAAGTGGCAAATTTGGCAACGTCGCCGGTGGTCCTAATTTTCAAATTCTTGTATTGATGTTTATGCGATTTATGCATATTAAATTTGTGTAAGAACACTTCTTGTCATGTCGAAGATGAGACAATATAGTGATAAGTGTTTCAGTTTCTTAAAATATGACTGTCAAAATTCTGCAATTTTCAAATTTCGCAAAAATACGAAAGGTAAATGATAATATCTATGATAATTATTATCAACGTCGATTTATTTGCAGAGGAGGAGGGGTGCAATTACTTTACTATGCTATTCATGTGGAAAGTGACCTAAAAATTTAATTATTCAAATGTACAAATCGTTTTGTTATATTCTCTTAAATAATAACAGAAAACTTACAAATGATCAATTTCAAACTGTTGAAAATTTAACAAAATAGAGAAAATTACATACACTTTTACAAACCTAGAAATTGCTTTTATTAGTTATATTTGTGTTTATATTGTAAAGTAAGTACTTTTTTATAATAATTAGTTTAACTTTTTGATAATAAAATTATATAATTTATTAAATCTGTTTATGAACATAAAATAACAAATAATTTGTATATGAGACACTTTGCAAGTAGGACCACCAAGTACTGCAAATGCGACGTTGCCAAATGTAACTTCACGGCTTGTAAGTATAGGAGGCAATGATTTGATCCATTATATGTGTAGACCATGGGTCTCCAAACTTTATAGCCCGCGGGCCACCTCTTCTACTAATAAGTCCAGCGGGCCAAAACCTAGATAGCTCACCATACCAACATAATGGAGCCCCCTCCTTCTCCTTTATTTTTTGTGATTATAATTTATAACTCTTTATTACACACAAAAATTTGAGGTTAAGTAGTGGTTGGTCAAAGGTTAAGGCGACCAAGGGTTGCCGGGGATTCCCCCAATCTTCGGGGGTCTCCACCGGAGATTTTTTGAAAATTTAGTTCACAATGGTGAATCATGAGACTTTTCGAGCTAGAATTTATAATAATAATAAATAATTCACTGCCGCGTAAAAAAATTTATGGAAAATTTTTACAGTGTAACTAAAATAAACTGTGGCGGGCAGGGCAAATCCGGCTCGTTATCGCGGGCCGGATTGGTGGTGCTTGCACGGGCCGTAGTTCGGAGACCCATGGTGTAGACCAGTGTTCCCCAAACTTTTTTGTCTCGTAGACCACTTGCTATGATTTTCGGTTTTGCGTAGACCCCCTCTAAGGTTGTTAAGAAGAGGAGTGGGAGTAAGTTGTAGTGATGTCTCTGTCCTTTACTAAATAGTTAGGATAAAGCAAGAAAAAATATTTTTTTGCAAAATTTGCCAACTTCAAATAAACAAAATTTTAATAAGTTTAATTAATTTTAATAATTAATAAAAAGAGGCTTTTCTTATTAAAAATACATAGTTTTTAATAATATAGTACTAAATTTTATTCTTCTAAAGAGTTTTGGTCGGTTAAAATATTTTTTTACGTATTTTAAAACACTTTTAAGTTGATGTGGAAAGTGCGGCAACGCTGTATACTTTCTGCTGTTGGTATTTATATTATTTATGTGTCAAATTCTTTAAAAAGCACGAAATTTTGCCCTAAAAAGCATAAACTGCTTCAAAAAAACACAAACTTTTGAAAAATAAAATTTAAAACATTTACCTATTCATTATTTATTGGAATATACATTTATGTTTACATTACATATCGATGTCATGGGTGTCAACATAACCAAAGAAAGTGCATTTAAAAGTGAGAAGCGGCGACGTTGCCAAACGTAATGACGATTTATTAAATTTGTATCATTTTTTAGCATAATTATTTAATTTTCGCAGAAACTAAAAGGTAGACTTTCTTAAAATTTAGTACACTTATTTATAAGACCTTCATAAATATTTTGGCGATTTTTGGTAATGGTGACGCACCTGATTGCAGAGTTCAGGCCCGTAGCCAGGGGGGGGCACTTGGGGGCACGTGCCCCCCCCCCCGAAATGTTGAAAAGACAAAGAAAATAGAAGGGGAACAACCGAAAATTTTACATTTTACAAAAGATTTTTACAAGTGCCCCCCCCCCGAAATGAAATCCTGGCTACGGGCCTGGCAGAGTTAATGACGTTTAAATCAATGTGAAACCCCTCGCGTCCATTAACGCAATGTAATAACGTGTCGCGAAACAGTAACTTTGACATTTTTGATCTCGATAACTAAAAGGTAGATTAAGTTCAAACTTTGCCAGAATGTGCTTGATTATGCAAACAATATACTGTGAAAATTTCAGAAACTTCGCGCAGATTTCGATTTCCTTCTTAACAACCTTAAGGAAACATTATTTAATTGATAACAAAGCGCGATTGAAAGCTTAAATACACAATTAAATAATGTTTCCTTCATTCGTATTTTATTAAAATAAAACAATAATCTGCCGATATTATGATAAAAGTAACAAATCTATAATAATCAAACTATTTAGGGAGGGATGAGCTTGGTGCTTTAATAATAAATTTTCAATATTTGGTATCAATTTAGTTAGGTTTACTCTCAAATCTCCTCTGTTAGTGACGTCCAGTCTGTTTCTTTTTTTTGTTAAAAAATTAGCAACCGCCAATTTGTTTTGTAACATTACAGTAATTTTACAAAAAATTAAAGTCGTGGACCCCCATTTACATCTCATGGACCCCCAATTTCCTTTTTCGCTGACGTCGACCCCTTGCAAGTTGTCATCGACCCCTGGGGGTCGATATAGACCACTTTGGGAAACACTGGTGTAGACTGTAGACCATGATTACGATTTCCACAGATGCAAAATGTAAAACAAACTATCCAATTTTGAAGAAAATCGGTAGTGACGCGCATGAATAGATGAACGAGATTCTCACTGGACTACTGAAGCATTGTGAATTTCGTCAAATTAAAGGTTGTGGTTTTGATATCTAAATGATCTCGAGTTAAAATCGCCACTAACTCCAAATTGATCTGTTTTGTAATTCGAACTATATTTAATCACTCAAAACCTATGTGCAACCCAATATAAGTAAATAAAATGGGATACTTCCGGGTAAAATTGTTGAGATAAAAACCTTCAAAAATGTCGATCTTTACCAAAAGAAATTCAAGTACTTTTTAAAATGTTTAAAAAATATTACCTACGCCACTGTAACAAATTCGGTACAAATCTTCCGCATCTTTTCGCACGTTTGTGTTAACCGGGAAGTTGAACGTCATCGTGAACCATATAGTAGCAAATAAACAAATATTGTATAACCATACATAACTGGTGGCCTTTTGTTATCAGTGCCTTTATTGTTCCTTTTTTAAAAATCGAAATATAACGAATTGGCGAAATTTTTTGAATGTAAGTCATTTTTTAATTGGTTTTTTTTTTTAGGTTAAAATAATAATCTGTTAGATTATCACGTTTAATTTAAATTGAGGTCTTTAAAACCAATAAACATAGATATAATTATTTAATTTAGAAGTAATAGTTGGGTATTATTGTAGTTTATGTAATTTTTTTTCAAGACATTCCTAATATAGTTAAGCATTGGCGTGGATAGCGGTGTGTGTATGTATTAGAAAAGGGTCAAAAATCATTACAAAATATGTGGGCAATAACTGTTTAGTATTAAATTTGTTAATTGGATGTAGGGGAGACCGGGGTTGGGTGGCGCACTTTTTATTTGATTTGATTTGTCTGTTTTTTCTAATATTTTTTAAGCGGGGATTGTCTTTTATTATGTATATTGATATATTAGGTATTACTGGTCTCCCAAATAATAAAATTATTTATATTACATTAGTCTCAATTATTATTAGTTATCTGAATGATTTGACATTGGGATTATCTTCACTTTTGCTAATTACAAAATATTGCATTTATTCTTTCTTTTCATTTTTATTTATATCAATAGAATAATGGATACTAAGTAGTTGAGAGTGTAGTATATAGAGAATTGTAGTAGTACATTATAGGGAACTATTTGTGCTGTGGTTTGGATTTCACGTTAGGCTGTGGGTCCTTGTGTTTATGTTATACTTTGTTTATCCACCATATGCACCTAAGCTCCTTCCAAAATATTCTAATAGCATTTTTCTATTGCTCGAATTTTAAAACTCCCGTTTACAATAAATTGGCTTACATTTTTTGGGAGAAGACAAAGTATAGTAAATTTCAATTCAGATAGATTTCAAGTTTTATGCGGTATAAATTCTTTAAGTTAATACAGCAGTTTTAAGTTCTTGTAAGAAAAATATTGAAAAGATTCTAAGCGCACTAATAAGAGCAGTGGTTTCCAAACATTCCATATATTGGCGCCTCTCCCCTTGATTTAATAAAATAATGCACACCTTTTTAAACGGTAAAAAATGTATTTATTCAGTTTAATAAAATAAAAACTTTGGTTAACAAAATTTTGAGCTTCCCTGGGGGAATCTCTGCCTTTAGCGAATACATTTTTTTTTTTACTATTTTTGTATACATGGTTTCTAAATTTTAAAAAAATTTTTACTATTTATTAAACAAAATTTTTATTGCTGACCACTCCTCAAAAATCATCACTTTGCGACAAAATTATTCACAGATTTAACACTAATAAATTTAGATAGTTTCAAAAATTTTAGACAAAATGTTACAATTAACCCCTTCGAAAACTACCCTTTTCCCCATAGAATTTTTTCACTGTTTTTGTAGTATTCGCAAGTATTTACGAAGTTTCAAAATTTTTAAACAACATTTTTATCGCTTTCCCCATACTTCCCCTGGCGCTTTGAATTTTTACACTACTTTTGCAGTGTTTACAAGTTAAAAATTAATATTTTTACAAAATTTTAAACAAAATTTTTATTGTTTTATAAAATAAAATATAAAAAATCACCTCTTTCCGTTTAAAATTTTTGTCACTATTTTTTGCAGTGGGCCCGTCATTGTAGCAAAAAAGGTATGAAAAATTGCAAAAGTTTTCAAATTTTGAGACAACATTGAAGGAGGTAAAAAAATAATAAATCCGATTTTTGCACCCTTTTTTGGTCCCCGGAACATTGTTAAATTAACAAAAAACGTAATTTCAAAATTTATGCAAACCTTGGAGAATATTTTAACAATTAAAACACATATTTAATAAAGTTTGCACCCTGCTACAATGACCGGAACATTGCAAACAGTAGCTTATTAATTTTTTTTGGTGTATCATGTTGAAAAAAATTGCAAAAGTCATGCAAATAATTCCTTAATACAACCCTGTATGCAAATTAATAATCACAACTATTATTTGCGATGTTCTGGTCAGCGTAGCAGGGTGCAAACTTTATAGAAGATGTCTAATAATTATTAAAATGTTCTCCAAGATTTGCATAAATTTCGGAATTTTTTAGCAAACAGTAAAAGTCGCTACGTGCGCGCGTGCGCAGTTACTCACGTCGAATGTGCGCACGCGCAAAAATTCCCGGCAAATGTGAAGAGTATTTAAATGTAAAGTGCGCGCATGCGCCATACCCAAGTCAAATGTGCGCCGAATGTGTGTAAAAATTAAATTTTTAGTTTTATAAACAGGACCGGATCAGAGTTTGGGGCCCAAATCTAAAACTGTATATAACTCTTAACGGTCCTGTCATTAAAAAGCTTTTCCTAACATTAACCTAAACTCGACCGGTGGATCTCTCTTTTAACGGTTCCCCCATTAAAAAAAATCAATTCCTAACACTAACCTAAGCCCGACCGGTGGATCTCACTTTTAACGCCCCCCCCCCATTAAAAAAATCAATTCCTAATATTAAAAAGATTTTCTTAACATTAACATAAACTCGACTGGTGGATCTCTCTTTTAACGGTTCCCCCATTAAAAAAAATCGATTCCTAACACTGACCTAAGCCCGTCCGATGGATCTCTCTTTTAACGGTCTCCCCATTAAAATAAAAATCGATTCCTAACACTAACCTAAGACACCGGTGGATCTCACTTTTAACTTTAATACCTTTAATAACTTTAATAAAAGAAAATTTAATACCGATTTCAAGGGGTAACAACGGCACTCTGAAAAAATGGTGTACATCAAAATTTCGCAATGACTTACCCCCCAAGTCCAAACTGGAAGGCGCGGACTGGGCTAAGGCAGTCGCGAAATTTTGTTGTTGAAAAAGAAAGTTTTTATTTTATTAATTTATTGCGTTAATGCCTTTTTACCGTTTAAAAATGTGTGTATGAAATAAAGTGGAGAGGCGCCAAGATTAGAATTTCTTAAGGGGGGGGGGGCGTAAGAACACCAAGATCTGGAAACTACTGTGCTAAGTGGCGATTTCTGAGGATAAAACAGCAAAATATTTTTTGTTTTAAATTTTTGACACTTGGTAAATATTTTGTTGTACCGTTGTACTTACGAACACTGCAAAAAAATTTAAACTAATGGGGTGATGTTTGAAGGTCGGGGTTGGGGGAGTTAAAACAATAACTATTTTGTTTAAAATTTTTGAAAATTTATAAATAATATATTACTGTTCAACTTGTAAACACTACAAAGATAATAGAAGAATTCAAAGCGCTTAGGAGGTGGCTTTAAGGGGGGTAAGCGATAAAAATTTTGTTAAAAATTTTTGAAACTTGGTTAATATTACTATTAAATTTTGCAAATACTACAAAAATAGTGAAAACATTATAAACGGGAATAGGGTAGTTTTTGAAGGGGTTATATTATTATATTATTATAGTGTAATATTTTGTCTAGAAAATAAATACGAGAAACCACAGAAGTCAAAATTACCATTAAACATGATGCTTAATGAGTTTCTAGGAGATACAAGGAACCATAAAAGTAAAAAAAAGATGATTTTACGTGGAGAATTTACATTGTTTTTAACAAGCAGGGGAAAATTGCAGATTTGCTAGTTTGCCATAGAGAGGACGATATCTTTTAGTAAAAAAAAAAAAAATTTAAGAAATATGAGAAAACTGTTTTTTCTTCTATAGTGAACAGGAATTAAATTGAATGGCCGAAATTTTGCACCCGACTGTCTTTTTGTATAACAAACTTTGTAAAAAATTTCCACCATAAAATTCAAAATTGGTATTTTTAACATATTTACTCGGCTACACCCTTTAAAATTAGTATGTAAATTTATTACCATTTAAAAAAATGTACACTCACTTTTTAATTGTTCACTTTGATCACTAATTTTTCTTAATGACCTTTTTTTTTAACCCGAACGTCTCTGCGTTCAAGCGTCTTTGCGTTCAAATGGGCGCGTTCCAATGTCCTAGACCGGGTAACCATGTCTGTTTTCAAAATTTGATAACTCAAAAACTGAGGGGCATTGGACTAAATAAAAATAATAAAAAATAGTAAGCGGGATGGGTTTGGGGGATTCACCCCCCATGGCATAAGTAATTTCTAAAGAATTATTAAAAATATAACCCCCCCCCCCCCAATGACCAATGTTCCTAACTATGGGCCTAGTAAGGGCCTAGTAGTAACAAAGTTTCACATGTGTTGATATCGAGATTTTTGTCTTGTCAAGGTAGAACCCTGCAAGAACCAATAAGGTTGAAGAAAATAATAGAAAATGCTTCAATTAGATTGGTTCTTGTCAGTTTTTCTACTCTCAAGACAATAATCTCTCTGTTTATTTCTAAAAAGAATTAGTAATTCTTCTGTTAAGTGTTAACAATTTTCATTCATATACTTTTTTGCAGATTATATTTAAAATTTCAAAATGGGAACCATAGAAGAAGCGTTCATTTCAAATTTTCATTCCTTATCAGGCGTTTCTATTGGAGAACGACGTAAAAATTTACAGGTTCTTCTGATTAGAACTCAAACATTGCTGAAAACTTCACCTGGACACCAAATCAACTTTTCATCTCTTCATCCTCAAACGCACCTCGAAGACATGTTTAAAGTGGACGCCCTACTTTATTTTAAAAAAATTCCCGAACTCGTAGAAATATTAAAAAGTGAAAACCCGGTTCTTATAAATAAAGTTTTAAAAACTACATGGTTTCTTCGGCAAGCATTTGAAAGTATTAATGCCGAACAGCTTTCCAGTTTAATTTTTCCTCACATTTCATTTAGCGTTAAAATTAAACTTCTTCATAAAATATCTCTCTTTATGAAAGATGAAGAAAAATTGGATTCGTATTTTCGAGTGATTCGAACCAAGTACGGTTTGTATTTGGCTACCAAATTACTACCCTCGTGCAGTACCGGCCTCATCGAAGAAGTGTTCCAAAATTCGCGTGTGAAACCAACCGCAAAAGAATTGTTACGAATTGTTATGAAGAATCCAGAAATTAGCGATGCCGTTTTCAGTTCTCTTTCGAATTACATGCCAAAGTATAAAATAAATTCGGTTTACAAAACAGTTTTCCTGCACTTGGCTAAACACCATCACGCGTCGTTTTTGATTTTGTATGATAAATTCACCCCTTCGTTGAGTTTGGGTTGGCGTTCCAGTGATAAGTTTATCCAAAACAACGAAAAAGTTGTAATTGAGAAAGCTGATGTTTATTTTAAATTTTTGCATAAGCGGCAAACGATTTTGAGTTTGAAAGGGGACTTTGAAAAATTTTATATTAATTTGTTTCCTAACGATGTCGAAAATTTTCCTAGTTGTTTTAACCATCTGATGCATTACGTTGATAAAATTCGTGATTGTAAACAGAAATGTGATATCCTGGAAAATTGCTTTAGGAAAATGTATAATTGCGAATTGTTGCAAAATCCGTTGTATCTTAACAAAAGAATGATGGAATTTTTACCGATAGAGAAAATTCGTTCTATTAAAAGGAGACCCAACTTTTTAACTGAAGAAGGTTGGATGTGTTATTTACCGACGGAAGAATCGATTCCGATGTTAAAAAGAACGATAACTTTAACTTCTGATTATCGGACGAGGAGTGAGCTCCTGTTAAATTTGATTGATACGTGTCGGGTGAATAAGGACAAAGCAGCTTTGGAAGAAGTGCTTAAATACGTAGTTGAGAGGCATCGAAATGACCATGTTACAGTTAGGAAGAAGTTTTTACTTACCATCAGGCATGCTTTTGAAATCGAACAACTCGATCGCGTCCATTGGAACTACATCAACGAACTTATTCAAATTTTTGAATTGAACGGCGAAGATTTTAGTCTGGCCGAATATTTTCTGGTGTCCTTCATCCATCACCTTTATTTAAACTGTGAACCGGTGGAAGAAGCCGTTATAAGTTACTTCAAATTAGGTTGTTACCCAATCTCGTTAAGTTGGATTCGAAAAACCCCCGATTTTGAAAAGTTTTGTTTAAACCTGATCGGAAATCTTCTGCCTAACGTAGCTTCAATTTCACTGGAAAATAGGAAGAGGTGGTACACGATGTTTTTCTTTTCTTTGATAAGTTGGAACCGACGTCACCCTCGTGATAAAATTTCGTTAACCAAGTTTGAAATTATTTTGGATTCGTTTAGAAGGAACTTGGAAGAAAACGAATTTGTGGATGATTTTAACCAGACCATCGTGGAATATTTCCTTCGTGCCAGAGTCGACGATGTCGATTACGTGAACGGGGAGTTAGTAAATTTATGCTTCTCCGCCCTTCATTCCTTTTTTAATTGCAAAAAAATTGTGGAGTGGTTGTTAAGATATAAACCCACCCTTATTGTTTCAAATTGCGAAACCGCATTGAAAGTAACATTGAAACATAACTTCACTTACTTTTGGAAGTTTTCAAAGAACTATTCTCATCTGGAGTTACCGCAAAAATTGGGCAAACTTCTACTGGAAACACTTAAACCAGCCAACGAAGATATGGAAATTACAAACCGATTGGAAAGCGTTAAGATGCAGTACCGTTCCATGGTCGGTCTATCATTTCTAATGAACGTAGAAATCTTTCTCCAACAAGGTTCAAATTATTACCCTTTAGATGTAAAACCAAGTTCTTTAACTGACGAGGATAAAGACCTCTATACCCTACAAACTCATTACGCAAAGTCGCTCAAGAACATAATCCCTCCCACCTTAGCATTGGAAACCGTATTAAAATTTTGTAAAGGCGATTATCTCAAGTTAATTCGAAGTTCTGTATATTCCATAATTGATAACACAAATGAAGATAAGGTTCCACAATTTTTAGATCGCCTTTCACCGCAAGCGGTTTCCATCCGCAAACACGGCTTCCATTTGGCTCTTCGAGTCCTCGACCGCTCAGCAGTCGACGTTATTATTAAGCGACTTATGGAGAAGGAAAAAAATGTTTCAATTAGGAAGTTTCTTTTCACCGGAAGTATTAAACGTTTCATTTCGGATCCTGATGATTATCTGTGGGAGTTATTCAAATTGAGCGTATTAAACCTCGAAAGTGGGGATCTCGAAGCCGCTAAAACTTTGAAATCGCAAATCGATAACATCACTACCCCCTACTTAAAAGAATACGTTTTGACGACCTACAGTTATTTAGAACAGTTGGATGACGACCAACAAAAGTACCAATTTTTGAAAAGCTTACCCTCGCGCGCTATAAAAACGTTACCGAAAGAATTTTGTGTCCATAAGATCGAACTGCTTGTTAAGGACATTTCTTTGCACAGATATCTTAACGACTTCATAATAAAATTTATTGTTCACACCGTTTCGATCGACGACGTACGGGAACGTCTGAATTTACTTATTCCGTATTTAGCCCAATACTCAAACGGTGGAGAATCAAGATATGCGTTAAACGAGTTTATCAAATCGTTTTGCTGGCAATTTTTTCGGCAAAAATGTTCGTCGAAAGAAATTTTGGAGATGTTTGCTGATGTTTGGTACGACCAAATCCAACCCACTAAAGCGTTCGATCAACATATTCTGTTACAGTTGTGTATCTTCTACTTAGAAATTTCCGTTAGAAATGTAACCCCATTTGATGTGGGCCAAAGGCTATCACAGTTTTGCGACTCTACGACTGACAACTACGGAATTGCAACCGTTACAATTGTTGCCAAAGGTGTCAAGGCTTTTGTATATAACCTTTACTTGGAAGCGGATCACGAAGAAAAGCGGTACGAGTTAATAGAAGGGTTAATAAACAATACCAGGTCCAGTGCTTCCCTTATTATTTCATCATTGTTGTTACTTTCTACCTCGGAGATTTCCAAAAATAATTCGAAACATAAAGAAATTGTAAACTTTTTGAGTAAAGTTGAAGACGCTTCCGTTCTTGCGTTTTTAAGCAAATATTTTAATCAGAATTTGAGTAAATATAGTGAAGAATGTTCGTGAAGAACATTGATGACAATTATAAGAGGTAACCAATAATTGAGTATTTTCATTTGTGGTTTGTGACTTGAGTGAAAATTAAGTGGATCAGCCACTGCAATGTATTTGCAATAATTCTACTTCTTACCCAATCATTGGGTTTATATAACGAACAACCGCTCAGCGGTGAAAATTTTACCGCGACGCAACTCTGAAATTTGATGGAAAATTGAGGGATTATTATTTTTGTGTTTTTATGCAATATGACAAAGCTCTTAAAAGTACTTTTGTTAGCTTGGTCGTACTGGCAGTTTTGCCTTGCGCCAAAGGGGATGTATACATAGAAAAGAGGGACTACCCTAAGTTTTTTACTTCAATAAATTCTATTTCTGTCTTATTTAATTTAATTGGGAGTCAGTAGAAACGTATGATTAGTTCTTGCATTTTTTTAAGATTGTTATTAAATAATTGAACCAATCAGAAGACGGTTTCAGATTTAATTATAGTCCCACTATGTATAGACATCTTTTTTGCTTGCATGAATTTTATAATTTTCTAGTTAGCTTTAATATTTTTATAATTTTTATATTTTATGTAATGATATTTTGAAAGATAATAAACTGAATCTGTTGACAGGAAAACCAGGTCTTTATTTTTTTGAAATGAAAGTAGCTACTCAAGAATTTTCGAAAAATTTTTCCGACAATCTAATGATCCAACTTTTTATCAACTTAAAATCACCTCCTCTGGGATCGATTTGCGTACCAGGTAAGTTTCAACTGGCATATAGGTACTATATCAAGTGCCAGGACGCTAATCCACCTGAATTAATCTATCTCTAATTATTGGTCCAACTTTTTACCAACTTAAAATTACCTCCCCATGGATCGATTTTTGCAAAATAAAATTTTCAAAACCAACTCTGGAATTTAAGGGGTTGTTTATATAGGACGTACGCAATTTTTGCTGAATTTTTTATCACTTCCTCCCTCCTTTGGGTCTCTTCCTCCTCAACTATGAGAATGGCCTCAGGAAATTAGATAAATAGGGGCGATAGTAAACTGCCGCTTAAAGTGGCCGATTTCTATGTATGCCATTTTTAGACTATACAAAATGTGCTTCTTGCTTGCTCGACATTTTTGAGTTCTAAAATAACGTGGGAGTTTCTGAAAGAGAATTTAGTTTTCTTGGATGAAATTCAATATGACTTCGTCAATCATGGCCGTACTCATGTTCAACTTGGTCAGGAGGGCTATAATGAAAGCAAACTCATTCGGGGTCATAGTGGGTCGCTCCCTTGGCGTCTGGATTTGGCTGGGCCTATTATATTCTTCTTCTGGGTCCGCGTTTCTTTGCTGGTCTTGGTTTTGTGTCCTTGCGTACAAGACGTTTGGATTGATTCGATGGGCTTCAAACTGTGGATATCTATTAAATGGGGGACGGAATGTTGGAGTCGTCCTCAATATCTTTTGGTAGTTTTTGCACCACTGGTAGTTGGTGGGATGTTTACAGCCACAGTTAGTGTAGATCGGATCTATTCCTTCTATTTTTTGCACTTCGCTGTCCAATGGGCGCCTGGACATTTCACGCACCCAAGTTCTGTGTATGCCCGAATATTATCCCTTTAATTTTCAACAGTTAATTTTTACCATACGCACTACAACCATTGGGAATTTACATTAACCAAACGCCACCACTCGTCGGTAATTTGAACTTGGTCGATGCGTACACCTGCAGCTGTCAGATCGTTTGTTTACATTGTTTGTATGATCTTTATGATTAGTGTATTATTATTTTGTGTTAAAATTAACAAATAATTAATTTGTTAATTATATATTCATGTATTACTTAAGTTGGTAAATAGTTTTATTTAAAATTTATATTAAAAACGTTAATTTTAGGTACACTTAACCTAAAAGTCAAATGTTGATCTTAATATTTTTCTGTTTAAATTCATGTAGGTATTTTTCAGCAAGTCATCAATTATGAGTAATAAATATTACCTATCTTTCACACACAAACCAGGCTAAATAAATAAACATCAGCCCTGGTTGAGATTCACCCACGATGGTATAAACTGCATCGCAACATGTAAATATGTTGTTACGGTTGATGGGGAAATTTTGTTCAAAAAAACATTATGCACTTCCAGTTTGGAATGGCACTATTAAACTTAAATGAATGCTCTTTCGTTACCTTTGCTTCTTTTGATTCGTCATTTATTAATATAATTGTCAAGTACGATGTAGATTTTACTATGAAAATGAAATTAATTCAACGATTACAGAATAATTATTTTAATAAAATGTTACATGTGATATGTACACATAAATAAATATTAACATTATTATCATAATGCATTTTATTTTATTAAAAATTAGTTATTAATATGGTACATTACTCGCATAGTAAACTATCTACTGCCATTTGTTCATTCTCCGATAAAGATTTTATAGTAGCATTCTTCCAAGTTTTCCTACTATCCACCTTCTCTTCAATGCCAAACACATTTTTTATTAATAGAAAAACCACTTTTTGGATGCGGAAATTGTTGAAAATGTAAGCTTCATTCTCTTCCATTTTTCGAGCGACAACCGTAAAATGATTTAATATGGTTATGATTTATGATATAATCTGATTAGCATACACATGACTAATTCAGAGTTGTCCAAAACACAAAATTATTAAGGCACCATTACATATTTAACACAGATTTTATGAACAAAACACACGAACACCCATATAAACAACATCAACTGTACTCATCAACCACGCCATGTTGGTAGTGCCGGTGGCGCCACCAACGGTAATGTAAATTCCCAATTGCAATCCATGACCTTACAGGATTTTGGCGCTACATATGAATTCAAATTTATTCAACATTTTTTATTTCTTACTATGGATACCGATTATTTTATTTAAAAAAATGTAGCAGGACTTACAGGAAAATTACTCGACGAAACTTTTTCCTTTAGGTCTAATCAAGAGGATAAGAGGAGTAATTATTATCCTCTTTCCAAAAGTTAATAATGAAAAATCTGAAAAATTATATTTAAAAAATACTGGATAAACAAAAATGTATATTGTTTTTGTAAGGTGAAAGTTTTCTTGCATATTTTGAAAAACATAAAATATTACGTACGCCACTGATACAAATTTGGTGATGTTTCGATAACCGGGAGGCGTGTCATCAAACACTCGGGCAGTCTTCGTGAATCACATAGTAAAAAATTACTAAACATTGTGAAATTGTGAATAATTGGTGGCCTTTCGTTGTCAGTGCCTTTATGGTTCCTTTTAAGAATTGGAATATTAAATATTGACAATACATTTAAATGTAAGTGTTTTTTCGGTATTTAGTATTTTTTATTTAGATAAAAGAATTCAAGGTTATCACAATCTTAATAAGTATTTAATTTAAAATTTTCGATTTATTACCTAATAATAAACAACAGTTCGATAATAATAATATTTATTTTTATTTTCAATTGGGTTAATTTTCCTTTCAAACTGTTCTCAATTTGAATTTGTACAGTGCTCATGGGCGTAGAGGGAAGTCGGTAAATTGTGTTTGGAAGTGAAATTAGTACTTCAAAGTCTTGTCAAGTCTGGAATACAAGTTTTGCTTTTTTAAAAATATAATAGAAATTCAAGTCGATGGGATTATTACAGTTCCGTCAAGGCACAAAGGATTAAATTTCGATGATCCGCCCCCCTCCCCCGCAAGATGGCATAATATTGGCTATTGTTTTGTTTGGTGCGGCAGTAATATACATATTGTCATCTTGCATTATGAATGAGTTTGCATCCCCTAAAATGTTTGAACAGTTTTATAGTTAAGAATTTTATAAGAAAAAGGAAAATTTACTTTGGTGTGGTTTTGTCTCCATTAAACTTGAATAGCTACCAGCCTGTTCGGGAAAAGCAATTTTCATTTTTATTTTGTAAACACAGTTAGGAATTTTCTAAAATTGAAAAGTGTCGAATTTTTTGTTTGAAATTTGAAAAGTTGGGGAAATTGAAATAAATCGGAAGAGTTTGGAAATTTTTGGTTTTCCGCGAGTGGCAGGAAGAATCCTGGAGATAGGGAGAACTGCGTTGGACTCTATTACGTGCAGACATGGAAGTCGTTCTTCTTGAATTTTGAGTGTCCAATTTTGACTAAATACTGAGTTCTTTTTAGAGTTATTTTTCTCGATAATATCGTCGAACGTTAAAAAAGTTTTGATTGTTTTGGATCCTGGGAAAAGGGTATTTACGTTCCTGTAAAAGGTGATTGATTCAGTTTAAGGACTTGATTATTATTCAATGACTATTCAGATTGTCAATTTATTCAGTGGCGTTCGTCGGCGAAGTTATAAAAATGTATACCTTAGATTTCGTACAAATTATTTTTATTTTCCCTCTTGCTCATGTAAATGGGAGGAGATATTACACATTAAATATCCGCTTACATGTGCACCAGGGGAAATTGTTGTTTGAAAACTATTTCTTGATTCAAATATTATAGTAACTGAAGTGTTGATTTGTTTTTTGAAAGTAATAATACACGAAAAGTTATTTTTTTTCTTTATTACAGTACAAATTTAAGAGTCTTTATAGTGTGGAGGATCCATACTCATTGTGAATTATATGCCATAAAATTAATTTTGAGTTCCTGATTTTATTGGAAAGAGCTAGCCGAGGTAACAAGACGTAACTTTGCTACTCGAGATAAAATTTTCCCCAATTATTTTCATTATTTTTGCATAAACTCAATGGTAGACTACAGACTTAGAGGCGGTCGGAGCTTAGCGGTCACGCGAGTTGACTATGAACGCTAAATACCCGGTTCGAATCCGAGTAAAGTAAGAACTTTATTCTGGCCGTCTCTCCCTCGGCAGGCAATGGCAAACCACCGGGGTGTAATCTGCCATGAGAAACCTTGTCTTAGGGTAAAAAAAAAGGACTTAGTACGAAACATATAAAGTACATAAATCGTCCCCAAATTAAAAGGTTCACCAAACCCTCTTTAGGGTAAAAGGACTGAGAAAGAAGAAGACTACAATATAGTCAAAGTGCTTTAACCACTTCATGCACATATTAATTGTGGGTGGTAACCAAGGATGGGGTCTTTGCTCCAGCGGTTAAGTTTGATGCCACGCAACAAGAGATGCTCCAGGCCATCTTGAAGGCGGTTTTAAACCATCGTGACAACTTCCAATTGAAATATTGTTTCGGGTTCCCTAAGTGCGGAAGGGATAAACGATATCGCCTGACTGACGACACTTTCTTTACCAGCTTTAGACTATCTCTAAAGATCGTGTTTTACGTTTTGTGGATATTGTTCAGATGTAGCCGGTAAACTTCTTGGGATTCCCAGGCGTTCTGTTTACCGATTACATTTCGTCGCATCAGGATCAGAGTATTCTATCTCCAATTTTTTGAGAAATCGAGTTATTTATACCATTTTAATATATGTTCATTTCTCTACAATTTAGGCCCAAGACTATAACGGTGGGAATAAAATTAGTCTTGGGGATAAATTTATCTAGGAGATTAATTTGACCCCCTTCTGCAATAAGGCACCAACTGACATTTTACCTTAAAGTGAGTTAGGCCCATATTATAAATGTTGAGTTCGTACTTCATCATTTTCACACAAAAAATCCAAGTTTTCAATAACGCTGTTGGTTCTAGAACCAATTCAAAAATTCTGAACATTTCGTAAACTACCAAGTATAATTAGCAAAAGAGAATCATGTCGTTTTTTATGTGTGAATTATCAATGGAGAAACATAATTTGATTTGAAAAAGATTTAAACATGGGAAAAACTACAAAAATGTAATTTTGAGACCAATTTACAATATTCATTTGAAAACAGTTTTTGTCGTTTTACGCGCAACTTGATCTATGTCACTTGGTGCCTTATTGCAAAAGGCGGTCCAATTTATATTCGTTCAACTTCGGATTTACATTTATTTTTGACACATGAGGTGAATTAAATGCCATATTTTTAATTTTAAACACATTTTCGTATTTGTTATTAATTATAATATCAATTTTTGCTGTAAGATAACGTACATTTTACTATTATCAATATTGATAGTAATCATATTATTATTAGTTAATACTTTATATGACAAATTAAAATATATTTATTAATGACTCCGTTGGCCTCGTGCTTAGCAAGTCGGCTTTCATTTTGTCATTGCGCGTTCGATCCTCACCAGAATCATATTTTTTTATTTAAATTTTTATTTAAGTATTATATTATTATAATAAGGGCCGACCTAAATGTATCTTTCTTTCTCGGTCCTTTACCCTAAAGAGGGTTTGGTGAACCTTTTAATTTGGGGACGATTTATGTACTTTATATGTTTCGTACTAAGTCCTTTTTTTTTTACCCTAAGACAAGGTTTCTCTTGGCAGATTACACCCCGGTGGTTTGCCATTGCCTGCCGAGGGAGAGACGGCCAGAATAAGTTCTTACTTTACTCGGATTCGAACCGGGTATTTAGCGTTCATAGTCAACTCGCGTGAACGCTAAGCTCCGACCGCCTCTAAATGTATCTACTAGACTAATAATTAGTTTTTTAATTTATGAATCTCCTAGGTAAATTTGTACGTAGGTAAAGCACCATTCACAAACTACAAATTTAACTAGGAGATTCATAAATTAAAAAACTAATTATTAGTCTAGTAGATACATTTAGGTCGGCCCTTATTATAATAATATAATACTTAAATAAAAATTTAAATAAAAAAATATGATTCTGGTGAGGATCGAACGCGCAATGACAAAATGAAAGCCGACTTGCTAAGCACGAGGCCAACGGAGTCATTAATAAATATATTTTAATTTGTCATATAAAGTATTAACTAATAATAATATGATTACTATAAATATTGATAATAGTAAAATGTACGTTATCTTACAGCAAAAATTGATATTATAATTAATAACAAATACGAAAATGTGTTTAAAATTAAAAATATGGCATTTAATTCACCTCATGTGTCAAAAATAAATGTAAATCCGAAGTTGCACGAATATAAATTAATCTCCTAGATAAATTTATCCCCAAGACCAATTTTATTCCCTAAGTTATAAATCGGAATCCTTGACAATGAAGCTAAATAAATTAAAAAATGGCATTTTTATTCAATATTGTCGCTATAACTAGTGAACTTGGACTGCTGTAACCGCTCCACTTTCTATAGCATCTTTTCGTTTCCAGAGTCTGATGGAAGGGGAAGCGAAGCTTCCTTGACCCCCTTTTCTTTAAGCTTGAAAAGTTTACTATAAAATACTTAATCCATTTATAGCAAGTTGTTACGCGCGACGGGTAGGAGTGCTGAACGGGTGTTATCAGTAAACCAACGTGGTGTCCATTCGTATAAGCGTATAATTGGTGGTGCGAAGAGCCAGGGCTGTTGTCCCATATCTTCGCAGCCTTGAAGGTAGATGGCGGCTTTGACCGCAACAGCAAATCGAAAATTTTGTATTGAGGTGCGGGCTCCTCTGAAAGTTAGCGTCAAGCTAGGTCTTGGTTGGCGTCCATTCGTCGACGCTAATAGTAGTCCAGACCACGGTCCAGACTACCGACAACAGAACGATGGCAATACCGACTAAATTTGAGTGAAAATTGTGAACTTCAGAGTCGATTTTTGGCTAAACTAATCGATCCCTGACATTCACATATCTTAAACGCTTTATTTTAATGTTATCTATAAGACCTTCCTAATTTTTTTCAGGTAAAACTACCTACTTTTCATGCATGCTGCGAATAATAAACTGAATTTCTAGACATTAAAACAACTCTTTATTTTTAGAATTTTGAACATTTTCGAGATGAAAATAACCACAGAAGAATTTTCAACAAATTTTCATTCGTTGTCGGGAGTAACCATCGGAGAACGACGCAAGAATTTGTTTGTATATTTGAATAAAATCGATCCAAATGATTTGGAAGTCGACTTTTCCATGGTGCAACCCAAAACACCGCTAGAAGAAAAATTTAAAATTGACGTTCTCATTTATTTCAAAAAAGTTCCTAATTTATTGGAAGTTTTGAAGTGCGAAAATCCATTGCTAATTCGCAGAGTTTTGAGAAATAGCTCTTGGTTTATCGATGAAGCAATCAAAAACGTCAGCGGTGAAGAATTGGTGTCTGCTGTTTTTCCACATATTTCCTTAAAAGTGAAATTGAAAATCATAAACAAATTGTCGAAAAATTTGCAAAGCACCCAAAAAGCTGAAGAATATTTTGAAGCGATCAAAAGTAAATATGGATTACACATCGCTTCTAAATTGCTATCTTCGTGCAGTTTGGAAAAAATTCTATTCAATATCAAACTTCACAAAATCAAATTTTCCTCTCGGCAGATTTTAAAAATAATAAAAAAATATCCCGAAAGTACCGTACAAATTTTAGACATCATGGAGGGTTACTCGGAATACTTCAATGGAGAATATATAGGGCTATTTAAATATTTTTCCCGAAATGACATTTCATTTTATCTCAAATTAAGAGAAAAATATAAATTTCACCATAAAGTAGGCTGGCGTGTAACCGAAAAATTTGTCCGAACTCACAAAGATGATATTATTCAAAAACATGAAGAATTTTTCCAAATTTTTAACAAAAAACGCATTGTGAAAACACTAGGAAGCGATTATCCGCGAGTTTTTATAAAATTATTTCCGGCTTCCATCGATAATTATGTTTCTAAACAGCGTTCCATATTTTCTGCTATTGAAAGTTTGCCCAAAAGAATGAAAGATATTAATTTGTTACTAAACTCGTTTGAGCAAGCTTACGGTTTCTCCTTATTGAGCCATCCAGAATACATTACTGCAGATATACTAAACATGATTCCTATACCTCGACGAGAAGGAATTCTAAATATTGAGAATAAACCCAGCAACATGGCGGAAGACGATTGGTATTCTTATTACAAAACCGACATTTCAATTCCTTACTTGAAGAAACGAATTTCTTTATCTTCTGACGTCAACACAAGGGTGACACTAATATGCTGTTTAGTTAAAACGTGCAGCTTCAATGATGATATGGCAGCTCTGGCGCACTTATGTGAATATATGGTAAAACGGCACCGCAACGATCACGTATCTATACGCGGTAAATTTTTGAGAACCATGGAAGAACAAATTGATCTGAAGAAATTGGAACAACGTCATTGGGACAGCATACATGAATTGATTCAAATTTTCACTTTGAATGGTGAAAATTTTAACGAGGCTTTGAGTTTTCTGAAGGCAAATATCTACTTTTGTTTGGAAAATCAATTACCTGTTAAGGAACAACTGACTAAATTATTATATGATTATAAAAGAGGTTTTAACTTGTTCAAAGATAACCCAAAATACGATAAAGAATGTTTGATGTTGCTTTACGAAATTTTTTCGGAAAAATACGACGTTAATGACAGTTATAATAATTTAGTTCTAACACAGTTTTTGTGTGCGTTTAATGATTGGAATTCCCGACATGCAGAAGATATCATATCTCTGTTTGAATATCCAATTCTGTTACAATTCATCAAGAATCGTATTAAAGAAGGTGAGCGAGTTAATGATTTGGACAGAACTTTGATGTACTTGCTACGTAAACAACCTGAACACAAAGAAACACAATTACTGTTGAAGACCTACTTATTATTGTCAACTTCATACGTGAACGGAGATATTTTAAACTATTTAGTTAAATACCGACCCGTATTTGTTTCCGAAAATATTGAAGAGGTGACTAAACATGTCATAACAAAGAGTTACTGGCGCGACGACTACTTCTTTTGGATATTTAGCAAAAATTATTCTCATTTGGATGTACCTCAAAGAATGATTCCATTATGTATGGAAAGGCATCAAAGCAACGAAGGTGCGATCGCAGGATTATCGCATCTTCTGAGCCCAAATGAGTTTTTAAATTTTATTGCACCTTATTACCCCACAACCCCGAAAGCGGATTCTAAAACCGAAGAAGGGAGAAAGCTTTATGAAACCCAAAGGTTAATTAGCAAATATTTACCCAAGATTCACCCAGCATCTATAATTTTACCGAGCATCTTAAAATTTTGTAAAGGTGACTATTTAAAATTAATAATCCGTTCGCTATATTCCGCAGCGGACACTACAAATGAGGATAAACTGATGGAATTTTTCTCAGCGTTTACGGATAGCGCGGTGTCCGTACGCAAACATGTCATGCATTTAACCTTCAGACTTTTGGATCAAACCAACATCTTCAACATTCTCAGCAAGTTTATGGAAACGGAGAAAAATGCATCCATTCGCAAGTATCTGTTTAAGGGGATATTCAACTATTTTGTTAAAAATCCAGATGACAAATCTTGGGAATTGGTGAAATTAAATTTGAGCAAGGTGGACGTTGAAGACAAGGAAGCTTTAGAGGTTTTGATGGAAGTCGATAAAATTCCGACTCCGTATGTCCCACATTACATCGTGTTTACGTGGCAGTTTTTGGATAAACATGGTGATAGATACCTTAACGAAAAGGGAAGTCTTCTGGGAAAGATCACACCACATGTGATTAGAAATCTTTCAAAGGAATTTTGCGAAAGTATCATCAGCAAATATTTTTTCAATTGTGAGGATTGTGCCTTAACCTCTTTTCAATCAAAAATCCAGACGTTTACTTGCCAGTTTATTATTTATTGCGGGCCCATGGTGGAACAAGAGCAGCGGTTGATTAAATATTTTGACATCGCGACCAAGTTTGCAAATATTTCTCGCGTGGAACAAAATAAACGGAACGACAGTCGTAATTGCGTAGTCAACTTTTTGAAAGAGTTTTGTCTGCAATTTATTGCACAAGGCTGCTCGGATAAACCAATTCTCTACAAGTTTGTTGAGTTATGGAATAATTTTGTTCAACCTCACCAAGCGTTCCACGAATATTTGCATTTACAGTTCACTTTAATTTACGTGGAGAAGTTACCTTTGGTGGAAGTGGGTCGAAGAATTTCTCAACTTTGTGATGGTTCAGTTAAAACTTATGGAGTCGGTATTGTACAAGTGTTTTACAAATATCTCAAGTTTTTTTTGAAATATTTTTATGATAGCAATGAAAGTGAAGAGAAGAGATTGGATTTAATTGGAAGTATCCTGGAATGTAACCATTCTGTTCCATGTTTATTACTAATTATTTTGCTGCTTTCTGCTGATGGAGAACCTGGTGATGAAGCTATGATTTTAAAATACAATTCAATTATTGATCTAATACGGAATAATCCTGATCAGACAGTGCAAATCTACTTTGCTACTTATCTTACTGGTTCAACCACATTGGATTACTATTAACTTAAAATTTTCAAGACATAGTGCGGTATATTTTGGTATATTATGCTGATGGTTTCTACTAATAGAAGTAGTCGTTTATAAGATCCCAATGCTATGTTATCTCAGAATGTTCTATGACCTTGAAATGACAATTACAAAAACATGTTAGTTTTATGTGCTTTTATTGTAGTTCATACTGTATTTCTAATTATTTTGTTTGTAATTAATTTGTATTTTGGTTTAAATAAAAACGAAAAGTGTAACTAATTTTGAGATTGGTATAAAAATAATTAAAAAATTTTAGTCCAGCCTAGGAATTCCACTTTAACTCATTTTAACCTAAGCGGTAAGTACATATTATTTAACGATGCATCACCGCGCTCGCTTCACAATTTAATAATCTTGAGATTAAATCATACGACATTTTGGGGACACGAGACCCAAAAGTAAAATAACTTGTAAAAAAGTTACAAGTAAAGTAAGTCTATGTTTTTTTGTAGTGTAGGTGCGTCATTAAATTTATTTAAGAAATGGTAGCAGATAGATTGGAGATCTAATTAATAGGCGTTAAACGTTCCAGAATAATAAGAGAAATTCAAACATTGTCATGAATGGTTGCCACTAGGTTAGGCGTATATATAAAAAAAATTAAATGAGAAATCCTTCGACTACGGATAATTGTGCCCAGGTACGGACTGGCTAGGTTGGCGATCGCCGAGGGTCCCCGACCGAAGCGGCCCCGAAAGAGCCTTAATGGTTTATACTTGGGGGAAAAAGTGGTTGTATCTTTTATTACTTAAAAGTAGTCAAAATAGCGGAAAATGTGATTTACAAAAATCTCTCTTCTTGGTAAGCCCCCCTCCCCCCAGCCCAGTCTCTAACCGAGGGCCCCCAAAGGGGCCAGTCCGGGCCTGTTGTTTATTACGGCTGGGGGACACCATTTTCTTCACATTTTAAACACCAAGCCCAGCCATAAGAAACCAGTAACTTCCTAACACTCGAAGTTAGCCACCCCAGTAGAAGTGGACGGCAATAAAGCTTCGAACGAAGAGAACTGGGTTAAATTACCTTCCAGAGCTGTAAGGAAGGCTAACTTTTCAAAATTTATCAAGATGCATATTTAATTCTTAAAAAGTCGTGTTGTAAGCTTGTTAATTACTTTCAGCTGGGGGGGGGGGTATTCCATACCCCCAAAGCACCTGGTTCTCGGAGAAAATCTCTTGAGAAGAGTAATCTATATGCACTTAATTTAATTACATTTTTTAAACACTTATTCCATTTTTTCGAGTGGGCTAAAAAAATTTAAGTTGAGAAAAGTGTGATCAGTCCTTAGTGTCTTCAACAGGAAGAATTGTCCAAGTGGATCCGTATCAAGCATATTCCGCCAAATGTTAGACCCTGAATTTCTTCAAGTTTTTTTGGTAACCGTTGGTGTCCCCAGTGTTTTTTTTTGCTAAGATTTATCATTTTATGGCAGCCTCTTGTTGACACCACATTCTCATCTTTGCCAGCAAGAATTTCAAAATTGTCAATTCAAAATTGAATTTTGAACAGTTATTTTGTTGCTGTAGCTGAGGGATATTACCCCTTCATATCGTTACTTCCTTGTGGTAGGGGGAAACCGGGGGGTCTGGGGGTTATGGAATACCTTTCAATACAATAAGTCCAAATCATTAAGCAATACATAAGTCAAAAAATCAAAGCAAAAACTGTTAATACGACTTGAAGAACAATACGTAAGCGAATCGATGCACAGCAAACACAAAATCACATTCTTTGATTTTTATTGATGTTTTGTTTTGTTAGTGTATCGTTTTGTTAGTGTTTTGTTTAGTTTTAAGTAAATACCTGTCACTTTAATCTAAAAATATTATTTTTATTTGAATTCCTGATTATTGTAATAATTTCACAATGAGCTCATTTTTCAGTAAAATATCTATATCTTTTTTTCTAAAGTATTATTATAGCAAATATTATACCATACCAAACTACACTAAATGAGCAATTTTTTAAAATAACTTGCCAGGTTAGTGTAGTACAATTTTTTTTACAGTATGAAGAGTCGAAGTTAGCAAATAAAATTTAAAAAAATTTTGAGTCGCAAAAACATTTTTTTTTTCAAAAAGTATGGCAATATAAGCAGGGCTATTCAGCGTTACTTAACCAAAATTAGATTCTTACAATATGAAATTTCGTACCTGTGGCACACAATAACTGATTTAATGTGTCGATTTTTACAAAATTCATAAAAGTGCCAATATCTCGAAAACTAACGATATTTTAATAAGGGTATATTTCATATTATACAGTCATTACAGTCAGTCATGAGCTGCCCTATCGACCCTCCAAGAAATGACATTCAGGTCTGGGACACCCTGTATATTCAAAAAACAAAATTTTGTTGCAATATAATACAGTTTAAGGGGGCCCAAAGCATTGGACATTTACCCCAACCCAACGTCCATACCTCCCCAGACCCTCACTTGCACTCTAATTTCTTCACTTTTTAAGATATTTAGTGGGCTTTCCCACCCTATAAAATAGAAAAAAACACTGAAAAATGAGGTAAAATTAAGTATTATGTTGTTTATGTTTTTGAAAAAATCTTCCCCTAACCTGGGATTTATAAATACACAATTGAAAAACCGAGTGCTATGGAATATCCCCCAGCCGCAAGTAAGCAAAGGATGTTGTGGCGTCACAAACATATTTTATGTGATTTTAATTTGAAGTTGTATAGTAGGCATTTAGGTAATCAATTATTATTACTATAGTTTCAATATAACAACATTAATATTTTTGGCATTGATTTGTAAATATGAATTATATGAATTAAATATTATAACAATATTATCAAGACTTTATTAATTACTATGTGGTCCATGGTACCACATATTTGGTGACCCCGGTTAGCAGAATACGAAAATACCTTTTTTAAAATATTTGATGCCATCAAGAATTAGAATATTACATTAACAAAATTTACTAGAAACAATTATTATTATGGTTTAAGAAGCTTCCAAAATCAATTTTATTACATTGTGGACAACATTTTAGAAAACATTTTTAGAAGTTTCTGAACATGCAAACATAACTTTGGAATCAACATCAAACCCTCAAAATGTGAATTTAGTGTTTCATCGCTACTCCAACGATTTATTGGTATGGTAAATTACTATCACCGATTTATTCCGCATTTAGCACAACTTTTAACACCATTTCATATTTTAACAACTACAACAAATTTACAAGCAAGCACTCATATCCAATCAATCAAACAAAGCAAACAAACACTCAACCAAACAAACAAACAAGCAACACTAAACCAAACAAAATTTACAAGCACTCAACTAACTAAACAAGCAAACAAACATTCTACATTTAATAATTATTCCTCAACTCACAATTTCCAAGCACTCATCACTCAACTAACCAAACAAACAAGCAAGCAAACATTTAGTCAAACAATCAACCAATCAATCAACCGATTAACCAACCAAACAGCCAACTAACCATATTAAAATACACAAGACAAGAAAATTTATTATCATTTGGACGCTATCTCTGGAAGGGGAGTAGTTGTGGCGTCACAAACATATTTTATGTGATTTTAATTTGAAGTTGTATAGTAGGCATTTAGGTAATCAATTATTATTACTATAGTTTCAATATAACAACATTAATATTTTTGGCATTGATTTGTAAATATGAATTATATGAATTAAATATTATAACAATATTATCAAGACTTTATTAATTACTATGTGGTCCATGGTACCACAGATGTCTTCTCAAGAAATAAATTAGCGACTTTATCAATTTTGATAAGTCAGATCGTTATTTCCTTGTAGTAGGGGGAAACCGGTGGGTCTGCGGGGTATGGAATAGCCCCCAGGTACACCAGTAAGTAAGTAACAATACAATTTTTTAGGAATCAAATTAGAATAGCCATTTTATTGCTTCTTTATAGCTGGGGGTATTCCATACCCCCCGGTTTAAAGCCCGTTTCTTCACATTTATTGGGATACAGACCCTCCAGATTTCCGACTGGTTACTTTTAAAAGTACCCTCCAGTTCAGGTGAAGATTTTTTCAGGAACATAAACTACACAATACTTAATTTTATCTATTTTTATAGTATTTTTTCTATTTTCTAGATCATTCTGAAATGCAAGGCAACCGAGCTGGAGGAATACCCCTCGTCATATCAGTAAATCAGCAACAATACGACTTTTTAGGAACCAAATTAGAATTACCATCTTATTGCTTTGTTATAATTGGAGGGTATTCCATAACCCCCCCAGACCCCCCGGTTTGACATTCATTTCTTCAAGAAAGAGTTATACCCCTCACCTAGTAACTACGCCAGTGCGGGTGGGTTGAGTCAAAATTAGCAGAATAGATTGACGAGGATTTGACAAGAAACTACTACTGTTATCAGACCTTCTCTTTTACTATTGTAATTTAAGTACTTTCCTTTTCCCGATAGAATCAAGATTGGTAAAAGGAATTTATGACGTCTGAGAATTGCATTCTCTTAGAATTAGTTCAACATCTGACGAAAGCTATAAATTTAACCGAGATCTTCTGAAAACTATAATTCAATTTTATTGTGTTTAATAGTACAGTGCAATCCCCCTATAATGAACTCGTTTGTAATAGAAGCTCTTCTATAAAGCGTGTGTGACACTATCACACTTTGGTTACATTTTCGTTCAACTTTGTTGTCAAATGTTTGATGAAAAATATTAAGCTGTATTACATTAGCTTTGTTCCAACAAGCAGTTCCGTTATCGTTCACTACCAATAATTGAACTAGGAACTGCGCTTGCGTGAACAAGATTACTAAAATTACGCGCAATAAGTAAAAGCACGTTGGAACGGTTGCAGTTCTGTTTTGAAAAAAAAGGTGTGAGTGACATGGTTAAACGTAAAATTTTGATACATAGACTTTTCAAGGAGGTACTTCAAAGTTTTGGGATTAGGATGATAGACACTGTACCATAACTTGTTGCCAAACCTTAAGCAATATTTTTAACTAAAAAATTTATTTTATCGATTCTACCTAAATCTAAAATTGCCCAAAATTTTAAAATAATGAAGACGAATAAATTTGGTGTGAAAACACGTGTTATTTTTGCTGCCACTAAGTTTAACCACTTGCAGAACGCTCGGTTCTTGATTCGAAGCAAGAATCGTTAGAACTAGTTTGACCGGTAATATTACTGATTCGAAACTCGTTGGAACAGCAGATTTATAGTAATCTAGAATTCTGTACTAGTAGTTCTAGTCTGTTGGAACGAAATTTTATGAATGCGCTTGCGTTGTAGTAATATTACTGGAAATAATCGTTGTTGGAACAAAGCTATTATCACATTTTCATCACACTTTCGTCACACAAAAAGTAGCGCGTGTCACATTTTTAATCACACTTTTCGTTCAACTTTTGAATAATCATGCGCATTGCTGCAAAACTTAACAATACCAACCAACAAAATACACGAAACAAAATTAAACAGTTGATTTTGACACTAGTAACTTTAGTAGTGGGCTGCAAAGGTTGGCTACGGAAATTTCGTGAAGTATGTTTTCAATTTAGTTGCCAGCTTCACTACAAACATATCCCCACCCAAAAATTTTCATCACACTTTCAAACCAATGTTTGACAAGAAAGTTGAATGGAAATTGAACGAAAAGTGTGATAGTGTCACACACGTTTAATGGACGAATTCTTAGATCAAATTCTTACGTTATCGCTGTATTAAAATACAGTTAAAATGAACTTGAGCTTTCTAATGAACTCAACCTTTAATTAATTGAAGTCTATTATAAGTGGATTATTTTGTATATTATATAACAATGAACTACACCAAATGGTGCTTTTTCTCGGTCTTCGTACCGAAGATAGTTACTATAGTCGGAAAAAATTTGTATAGTGGTAGGAAAGACAAGAGGTGCTCTGATAAGTACTTTAACGATATAGATGATCAACGGGATCGTTGGTACGTTGGTAGTCATCCGGCGACAAAAGAACTTGATATACCGGTGAAAACTACTGAACTTGGTATATAGGATTTTACACAACAGCAATAATAGCGGTTGTCAGCCAGATGAAAATGGAGTAAACGTGAAGCTTATTTGTACAGGCGGAGCTGAGAGATAAAATCTTCCTGGTGTGCGGTTACGGGCTAGACCCGGACTGGCTAGGTCGACTAGTCGGGGGGGGGGAGGGCCCTCAAAAAAGTGGTTTATACTTGGGGTAAAAGTAGTTTGTATTTTTTATTACTAAAGTACATTTTCCAAGTGTTCAATATAGCAGAAAAGAAGAGTTTTAAAAATCTTCGCTCTTGGTAAGGGAGGCCCCTCCTCGGTCTCTAGCCGAGGGCCCCCAAAGGAGCCAGAGTAATGTAATAGTTCGTAACACAATTGATGCGACAATTAGTAACTTAATTAGATTTTCTATTTCGGTTTTACAAACAATATTCCTCTGCCCCATTAGCACCCATTTATTTTATTTTTTTCTACAGTATGACAGTCCAATTCACATATTTGCACCTGCACAAATCAATCAATCAATTGTTATTAAAACAAATAGGAAACTATCACCATAGTCATATAATTTACCCTACTATAAAAATAAGTTCTATAATAAATTTTTGTTTCTAGAAATTTGATCACTGTTTGAGATGAAAGTAACCACAGAAGAATTTTCTACAAGTTTCCATTCTTTAATGGGAACAACCATCGGAGAACGACGCAAAAATTTATTTCTACTTATAAATTCAATCGATCCTAACGATTTGGACGTTGACTTCTCTTTGCTACATCCTAGAACTCATTTAGAAGAAAAATTCAAAATCGACGCACTAATTCATTTCAAAAAAATTCAACACTTATTAGAAGTTTTGAAGAGTGAAAATTCGGTTTTAATTCGTAGGGTACTCAAAAATCCTTGGTTTATTGAGGAAGCTTTCCAAAACGCCAGTGGTCAAGAATTGGTCAATTTAGTATTTCCACATGTTTCTTTGAAAGTTAAATTAAAACTTGTAACGAAGTTGTCCAAAAGCTTGAAAAGTACCCAACGGGCTGATGAATATTTTGAAGCAATCAAAAGTAAGTACGGATTTTATTTGGCTTCCAAATTACTTTCGTCGTGTAGTCTGGAATTGATATTACGATACGGAGCTTTACACAAAACTAAACTTACCTCACGCCAAATTTTTACCATAATAAGAAAATATCCGGAAAATGCCGAAACATTTCTAGAAACCATGAAAGATCATGGCGACCGAAATAACAAATACAAAGTTTTGTTCACGTATATTGCAAAAGAAAATATATCGCTTTGTCTTAAATTGCGCGAAAAATACGACGTAAATTTTAACGTCGGTTGGCGGATTACGGAAAAATTTGTGCGAAGCCACAAAGATGAACTTATTGCAAACCATAAAGAGTTGTACGAAATTTTGCATAAGAAGCGCCTGACAAAAACTTTGGGGCACGATTTTCAGCGTTTTTTGCAAAAATTCTTTCCAGTTGCAGTGGATGATTACGAACACTTGGAGGAAACAATTTTCTCGATTTTTAATAATTTTCCTAAAAGCTGTAAAAACGTGAATTTGTTGTTACAAACTTTTGAACGCGTTTACGGTTCTTCCTTATGGACCCATTCAAAGTACATCAGCATGGATATACTGAATTTGTTATCCGTTACCGAACGGAAGCGTATTTTGGACTTACGGAGCAGACCTGCCAGAATACCAGAAGATGATTGGTATTGCTATTTTCCAACGGAAATTTCAATTCCGTACTTGAAGAAGCGCATTTCTCTAACATCTGACGTAAACGGTCGGATTACTCTTGTATGTTGCTTGGTTAAAACGTGTAAGTTGAACGAAGATAAGGAAGCTTTGGCTCAAATATGCGAATACATGGTGAAACGGCATCGTAACGATCAGGTCACGGTCCGTTCCAAATTTTTGAAAGTCGTAGAAAATAATTTCGAGTTCAGAACGTTAGAAAAGCAACATTGGGACCCTATATCTGAGTTGCTACAAATATTTTTGTTGAACGGTGAGAATTTCTTTCAAGCCAAAGATTTTATTGTAGCTTATATCCGTTTCCGGTTGGAAAATCAGTTGCCCATCGAAGAACAAATTACGGTGTTGGTGAAAGAACATTATGACTACTTAAATATTTTTAAAGATGAAGCAAAGTTTGAAAAACAATGTTTGCTGTTATCGTATGACCTTGCGCTTAAAATTCACCAAAACAGCGAGCTGAGATTGAACTCTTTTTACAATGACATTATCAAAGCTTTTTTTGATTGGAATAAGCGTCATCCTGAAGATCAAATTTCTTTCCATTCTTACCCCGACATAGTAAAATTTATTAGGGATTGTTTGAAAAAAAATAATTATTTTCCCGACTTGGATAAAGTAATGAAATATTACCTCCGTGATCATCCTGACCATGATGAAACAAAGTCTCTATTGAAAAGTTACTTATCTACATTAAATACCTATCCAAACGTTAACGTTTTAAACTATCTAATCAAGTTTCGTCCTTTAACTGTTATTGAGAATATTGAAGACGTAACAAAACTTGCCGTAACTATAATTAATTACTCGTGCAGTGATTTCTTCTTCTGGAAATTTAGCAAAAATTACACCCATTTAGACATTCCACAAAAAATGATACCTCTATGTTTAGAACGGCATCAAACCGACGAAGGCGCAATCGCAGGTTTATCTCACCTCATGGGGATAGAAGAGTTTCTCACATTTGTTACACCCTATTATCCTGTAACGTCACACGCCGCTTCAAAAACTGAAGAAGGTCGCAAATTGCACGGAACACAAAAATTGATTGGCAAACATTTGTTACACATCCAACCAGCATCAGCAAGTTTGCAACCTATTTCGAAATTTTGTAAAGGTGACTACATGAAATTAATAATTCGTTCATTGTATTCCTCTTGTGATGCCACAAACGAAAACAAAATCATGGAATTTTTGTCACCTTTTATAGTCGGTGCGGTTTCCGTTCGAAAACATGCAATCCACTTATCGTTGAGACTTTTGAATAAAACAGACATCTTGGTCGTGCTGACCAAGTTTTTGGAAACAGAAAAAAACGCATTCCTCTTCAAGGGGTTATTTAATTATTTTCTAAGAAATCCAAGTAATCAGACGTGGGAATTGGTGAAGGTACATTTGAATGCTTTGGATACTAAAGATCGCGAACCTGTGAGTATTTTGATGCAAACGGATAAAATTCCCAATGAATATTTAGCCCCATACATGGTTTTTACATACGAATTTTTGGAAAAATTTTCTGATGAATACATCGACGATTTGGGTGATCTTTTGGTAAAGCTTTCACCAGAAGTGATACTTACGCTTCCGGTTGCATTTTGCGAAAATTTGATCGATAAGTACTTTTTCAAAACCCCCGATTGTGTTTTAACCTATATTCAACAGGCAATACAAAAATTTACTTGTAAATTTATCATCTACTGCGAGTCTCAATTGGAGCAAGAGCAGCGCTTGATGAAGTATTTTACTGTGGTCGCAAATTTTGCTAATATTCGTCACCAAAATCGCAATATGCGATACCGCAGTCGTAACTGTGTTACAGCGTTTTTGAAAGAATTTTGCTTGCAATATATCGAAGAAGGTTGTTTGGACAAGCAAATTCTCGAGAAATTTGTGAAATTGTGGAATAATTTAGTACAACCACATCAGGCGTTTCAAGAATACTTATATTTACAATTTACCTTAATTTACGTAGAGAAGTTGCCTTTATTACAAATTGGGCAAAAAATTTCTCAACTCTTCGTTTCTTCTGCAAGTACATACGGAATGATCACAATAAATTTATTTTCCAAGCATTTAAAAGGTTTCTACAATTATTTCTTTGATCAAAAGGAAACGGAAACCCAGAGGTTGGTTTTGATAGACAGTATTATGCAAACAAATAACTCAGTTCCGTGCTTACTGCTGGTCATTTTATTGCTTCACGAGGATGGAGAACCAAGAGAAGCAGAAAATTTGGCAAAGTATAACGCAATGTTTGAAGTTATAAAAGTTAACCCAGATCCTACCGTCCAAATATGTTTTTCCACTTACCTTGGCGGAACAACTACAGTGGATTTTTAATTAGAAATCCTTTACCAGCACATTGCATTAATATAGCTTGCTTTTATGGAGCATGTAAAAGCTTTCCGGTTCTAACTCGAGTCAAAAAAAAAACACAGACCATTTGCAGAGTGAATAAGTATGAAGAACTAGAAATTTTTTCTCGAAATACAATTTCCATTTTGCACTGTATAACCATGACCATCACTTTTGGATGGAAATAATTTTTTTATGGTATTGTTACATTTTTGTTATGTAATATTTTGTTATATGCAAATTAGAAATTGCAATTATGACACAATTTTGTATTTTGCTTAATAATAAACTTTGAATAGTTGTTGTTTATTAAACTAATATCTAAAAGTAAAAATTCGTTGTAATAGTAGTTTACATCACAAGGCCGTAAGGATATTTTCTTATCTAATCTTGGAACATCGTCTGCTATATCAATTTTGAAGCACAATCTGCTCAAAAGTCGCAGTATTTCTTTTATGTCCCGCTAGGGGCCACCCTCCTTAGATTGGAGAGCGGAATCGTATGGTTCATGGATTCGTTGTTACTCGGGTGATTGCCTGGTGGCTACTAAGGAAAAATTATTTAAGTACCGCCAATTTTCTTAAATGAAAACACGTGGATAGCTCAAGAGTTGGTTTTATTTGAAAATTACATGGCAGCAGCTATTATACTCTTTTTTTCAAAAAAATTGAATTAAAAAAAAATAAAAACACAATCACCTTCGTCCAAGTGTCCTCTTTTAAAAAATATATACTTTTGTGCAATTTTCTTGAGTAATAAGCAAGATATCATTGAATTACGAAAGTGTATTTTCCAACTTTAAGGATTCCTCTTAAGAGGCTACATATCCCTGCACGCACTGAAAACCGAGTACATTATTTGAAAAATTACTATAAAGGTTATAATATGTAAAATAAATTAAATTGTTGATTTGACATTTTGAACTAACTTTTGAACGTTCAGACTGGTAACATCGCTGACATCTGTGATCCTCATGACCGAGAAAGATGCGAAAATTTTTATTGCCGTATTTGATTACAGTAGTGGTAGTTGGTATTATTGTTACATCCTCTTCGTTTTTCTCTACATAGACGTATCTTCTAAAACTGATCACGAGCACATATTCAGGAATATTATCCCTTTAACTTTCAACTGTTAATTTTTACCATACACACCGCAACCCTTGCAATCCATGACCCTACAGGATTTTGGCGCTACATATGAATTCAAATTTATTCATTACAACTTACACCCAAAATTTACAAATTATTTATATTTTGAACATTTTTATTGCTTAATTACTATGGATACCAATTATTTTATTTAAAGAAATGTAGCAGGACTTGCAGGAAAATTACTCGACGAAACTAAGTGGCACTTTTTCCCTTATAGGTCTAATCAAGAGGATAAGAGGAGTAATTACCCTCTTTCCAAAAGTTAATAATGAAATCTGAAAAATTATATTTAAAAAATGCTGGAAAAACAAAATTAAAAAAGGATAAAATTTGTACTGTAATGGTAAGAATTATAATTTTGACTTGTTATATTTTAGTATATTGCTTTTGTAAGGTAAACGTTTTCTTGCATATTTTAAAAACATAAAAATATTACGTACGTCACTGATACAGATTTAGTGATGTTTGATCATGTCAATGTAGTGTGTCATCAAACACTCGGGCAGTCTTCGTGAATCACAAAGTAAAAAAATTACTAAACATTGTGAATAATTGGTGGCCTTTCGTTGTCAGTGCCTTTATGGTTCCTTTTAAGAATTGGAATATTAAATATTGAAAATACATTTAAATGTAAGTCTTTTTTTTCAGTATTTAATATTTAGATAAAATATTTCAAGGTTAACACAATCTTAATAAGTATTTAATTTAAAATTTTCGATTTATTACCTAATAAATTAGGGTCCGGATTTATAGGCAAAAACAGATCCGACTTAGGAGAAAACCCCCTTCAGCCCTCCGTAAGTGGTTGGCACGTGACTTGGACTTGCGCTGCAAATGTGGAGGGAGATACCTTGACACCCAATTCCACCAATTGACACAAACATAGAACCAAAATAACGAATATTCGTTTCTGCACATTAGCCACTCCCAACCACTAAGGAGAATACAACTAGAACACGTAGTAGCACGTGGTAACATTTAACGTTTTTTGAAATTCGGATTTAAAGTGTAATTTTTTACACGACCATTGATTGCAGGGTTGAATTTGAAAGTCATCTTAACATGTTGTCATAACCCATATAAACCTACAGGTGCATGTCGCCAGCCCCCCCCCATGTCGAATTTTGAATCGAAAATAGTGTAAATCGTGTGTGCAGCGGCGGTTCTAGGGCGGTGCGACCGGTGCAATCGCACCGGGCGCCATCCTAAGGGGGGCGCCAAAATGACAAAATATTTCGAAAAAATGAATAATTTGGGTTTCTTTTGGAAAAAAAAATATATATTTTTGAAATTTGCAAGCGCAAAAGCGAGGAATGTGGCTTTGTAGTTAATTTTCCTTTCTTAATTTGTTTAAATACTCCTTTTCAAATAAATATTGTTTCTTTTTACGTTTCACTCTACGGGGGGGGGGCGCCAAAATGAGATCTCGCACCACTTAAAAATCTTGCTAGAGCCGCCGCTGCGTGTGTGCATCGTTTATTGTACCTGTTTGTGCAAAAACTATTTTCGTTTGGACGTCCTGTCATTATTATTAACAATTTCTACTTGTACTTAAGTATATTTGTCTCTTTTCATGCCGGTTTGGTTTTGAATGTCTTAAATAGCACTCACATTGAAAAAATTTATCCAACTGTTTGTAATTTCGAATTTTTTTTTATAAATTAAAAAATACCAAGAATATTGTTCATAGAATAGTATTATCTCAACGAATTAGCTATATTTTAAGTATAAGAGCCTGGAGGTTCCGAGTAAAAATAATTAAGTGAGCGTGTAACGCGAATCTCCCCTAAAATCTGTTGCACTAGCCTCGATGAGGTTGAATGTAATCAGCTGCGGAAATTTACTACACAGTTCTGTGAGCAGGGTAACGCTAACGTTGTCGTGGGTTCTTTTGGATGTTCTTGGTGGCCAGTCACTACAACCTGCTCTGATGTGCCAAAGACAGTCTCTGAAATAAGTAAAAAGAGTGGGCGCCAGTCACCTGCTATGAAAGGAAACAATAAAGTTCCGTTTCGAACTAACAAAATAGAGTATTTATTAATTGCACAGCCTGTATATGTACAAACCTCTATCGCCATCTATGAATATTCAGAAGAACGATAGAATAAAATCAAAGAGCAGAAATGGTTGCATAACCCACAGGCTTTATAACTACCATAAAGAATTAAAATATAGATGGAAAATATAAAATCAGTAGCGTAGCGTTGCAGAACCCAAAAGGCGGGTTACAAGCGTCATCGGCGCCATCTTATGAGTTTAATAGATGGCGCAGCCGTCTTAATAAATAAATAAAGTAAAATAACTTATAACCTACAGTTATAAATCGGAATCCTTGACAATGGTGCTAAATAAATTAAAAATGATATTTTTATTCAATGTTGTCGCTACAACTAGTGAACTTATTGGGCTGATGTAACCCCTTCACTTTCCATAGCATCTTTTCATTTCCGGAGCTTCCGGGTCATAGCGGGTGTCCATTCGTCGACGCTAATAGTATAGTTCAGAGTCCAGACAAGATTACACGTACCGACAACAGAACGATGGTAATACGGACTAATTTGAGTGAAAACTGTAAACTTTATAGTCGATTTTTGGATAAATTAATCGATACATGACATTCACTCATATCTTAAACGCTTCATTTTATTGTTATCTATAAGACCTTCCTAATTTTTTTCAGGTAAAATTACCTATTTTTCATGCATGCTGCGAATGATAAACTGAATTTAGACATTAAAACAACTCTTTATTTTTAGAATTTCGAACATTTTCGAGATGAAAATAACCACAGAAGAATTTTCGACAAATTTTCATTCATTGTCGGGAGTAACCATCGGAGAACGACGCAAAAATTTGTTTATATATTTGAATAAAATCGATCCCAATGATTTGGAAGTCGACTTTTTCATGGTGCAACCCAAAACGCCGTTAGAAGAAATCTTTAAAATTGACGTCCTCATTTATTTCAAAAAAGTTCCTAATCTACTGGAAGTTTTAAAGTGCGAAAATCCATTTCTAATTCGCAGAGTTCTGAAAAATAGCTCTTGGTTTATCGATGAAGCATTCAAAAACGTCAGCGGCGAAGAATTGGTGTCGGTTGTTTTTGCACATGTTTCTTTTAAAGTGAAGTTGAAAATCATAAACCAATTGTCGAAAAATTTGCAAAATACCCAAAAAGCTGAAGAATATTTTGAAGCGATCAAAAGTAAATATGGATTACACATTGCTTCTCAATTGCTATCTTTGTGCAGTTTAGAAAAAATTCTAGTCACTATCAAACTTCACAAAATCATATTTTCCTATCGGCAGATTTTAAAAATAATTCAAAAATATCCCGAAAGTACCGAGCAAATTTTAGACATCATGGAGGGTTACTCGGAATACTTCAATAGAGAATAATTAGCGCTATTTAAATATTTTTCCCGAAATGACATTTCATTTTATCTCAAATTAAGAGAAAAGTATAAATTTTACCATAAAGTAGGCTGGCGTATAACCGAAAAATTTGTCCGAACTCACAAAGATGATATTATTCAAAAACATGAAGAATTTTTCCAAATTTTTAACAAAAAACGCATTGTGAAAACACTAGGAAGCGATTATCCGCGTGTTTTTATAAAATTATTTCCGACTTCCATCGATAACTATGGTTCTAAACAGCGTTACATATTTTCTGTTTTTGAAAGTTTGCCCAAAAGTATGAAAGATATTAATTTTCTACTAAATTCGTTTGAGCAAGCTTACGGTTCCTCTTTATTTAGTCATCCAGAATACATTACTGCAGATATACTAAACATGATTCCTATACATCAGAGTTTCTTAACCTGAGGTCCATGGACCCCTAAGGGGTCCGTGTAATGATCGCCGGGAGTCCATGGCGAGCCTGTCTAACATAATGCGACTGTAATTATATGTATATATGTAAAGTTCGCAAACAATAAAACACGGTAAAAGTTAAATATTGTTTTTATCTTTTCGGAAGGGGTCCATGGGCTTTTTGAAATTTTGAAAGGGGTCCATGACTACAAAAAGGTTGAGAAACCCTGCTATACATCGACGAGAAGGAATTCTAAAAATTGAGAATAAACCCAGCAGCATGTCGGAAGACGATTGGTATTGTTATTACAAAACCGACATTTCAATTCCTTATTTGAAGAAACGAATTTCTTTATCTTCCGATGTCATCACAAGGGCGAAACTAATATGCTGTTTAGTTAAAACGTGCAGCCTCAATGATGATATGGCAGCTCTGGCTCACGTATGTGAATATATGGTAAAACGGCACCGCAACGATGACGTATATATAGGTGATAACTTTTTGAGAACCATGGAAGAACAAATAGATCTGAAGAAATTGGAACAACGTCATTGGGACAGCATACATGAACTGATTCAAATTTTCACTTTGAATGGTGAAAATTTTAACGAGGCCTTGAGTTTTCTGAAGGCAAATATCCACTTTCGCATGGAAAATCAATTACCTGTTAAGGAGCAACTTACCAAATTATTATATGAGCAAAGCCGTTATAACTTGTTCAAAGATAACCCAAAATACGATAAAGAATGTTTGATGTTTCTTTACGAAATTGTTTCGGAAAAATACGACGTTAACGACAGTCATAATGATTTAGTTATAACACAGTTTTTGTGTGCGTTTAATGATTATAGTTACCGACATCCAAAAGATGAAATATCTCTGTTTGAATATCCAATTCTGTTACAATACATCAAGAATCGTATTAAAGAAGACAACCTAGTTAGTGATTTGGACAGAACTTTAATATTCTTGCTATATAAACAACCTGAACACGAAGAAACACAATTACTGTGGAAGAGCTACTTATTAATGTCCAATTCAGACGTAAATGAATATTATTTAAGCTCTTTAGTTAAATACCGACCTATATTTGTTTCCGAAAATATTGAAGAATTGACTAAACATGTCATAACAAGGAGATATTGGCGCGACGACGGTTTTTGGATATTTGCCAAAAATTATTCTCATTTGAATGTACCACAAAGAATGATTCCATTATGCATGGCAAGGCATCAAAGCAATGAAGGTGCGATCGCAGGATTATCGCATCTTCTGAGCTCAAATGAGTTTTTAAATTTTATTGTCCCTTACTACCCCACAACTTTGAATGGGGATTCTAAAATCGAAGAAGGGAGAAAGCATTATGAAACCCAAAGGTTAATTAGCAAATATTTACCCAAGATTCACCCAGCATCTATAATTTTACCGAGCATCTTAAAATTTTGTAAAGGTGACTATTTGAAATTAATAATCCGTTCGCTATATTCAGCAGCGGAGACTACAAACGAAGATAAATTGATGGAATTTTTCTCAGCGTTTACGGATAGCGCGGTGTCCGTACGCAAACATGTCATGCATTTAACCTTCAGACTTTTAGATCAAACCAACATCTTCAACATTCTAAGCAAGTTTATGGAAACTGAGAAAAATGCATCCATTCGCAAGTATCTGTTTAAGGGGATATTCAACTATTTTGTTAAAAATCCAGATGACAAATCTTGGGAATTGGTGAAATTAAATTTGAGCAAGGTGGACGTTGAAGACAAGGAAGTTTTAGATGTTTTATTGGAATTCGATAAAATTCCGACTCGGTATGTCCCATATTACATCGTGTTTACGTGGCAGTTTTTGGATAAACATGGTGATAAATACCTTATTGAAAAGGGAAGTCTTCTGGCAAAGATCACACCACATGTGATTAGAAATCTTTCAAAGGAATTTTGCGAAAGTATCATCAGCAAATATTTTTTCAATTGTGAAAATTGTGCCTTAACCTCTTTTCAATCAAAAATCCAGACGTTTACTTGCCAGTTTATTATTTATTGCGGGCCCATGGTGGAACAAGAGCAGCGCTTGACTAAATATTTTGATATCGCGACCAAATTTGCAAATTTTTCTCGCTTGGATCAAAATAAACGGAACGACAGTCGTAATTGTTTAGTCAACTTTTTGAAAGAGTTTTGCTTACAGTTTATTGCACAGGATTGCTCGGATAAGCCAATTCTCTACAAGTTTGTTGATTTATGGAATAATTTTGTTCAACCTCACCAAGGGTTCCACGAATATTTGCATTTACAGTTGACTTTAATTTACGTGGAAAAGTTACCTTTGGTGGAAGTTGGTCGAAGAATTTCTCAACTTTGTGATGGTTCAGTTAAAACTTATGGAGTCGGTATTGTACAAGTGTTTTACAAATATCTGAAGTTTTTTTTGAAATATTTTTATGGTAGCAATGAAAGTGAAGAGAAAAGATTGGATTTAATTGGAAGTATCCTGGAATGTAACCATTCTGTTCCATGTTTATTACTAATTATTTTGCTGCTTTCTGCTGATGGAGAACCTGGTGATGAAGCTATGATTTTAAAATACAATTCAATTATTGACCTTATACGGAATAATCCTGATCAGACAGTGCAAATTTACTTTGCAAATTATCTTACTGGTTCAACTACATTGGATTACTATTAACTTAAGATTTTCAAGACATAGTGGTAATAGAAGATATTCTATGACCCTGAAATGATAATAACAAAAACATGTTAGTTTTATGTGCTTTTTTTGTAGTTCATACTTTATTTCTAACTATTTTGTTTGTAATTAATTTGTATTTTGGTTTAAATAAAAACGAAAAGTGTAACTAATTTTTTTTAGAGCTGAGTTCAATTATTTTGCTTGTGAATCTTGAGATTGGTATAAAAATAATTTAAAAAATTGAAGTCCAGCCTAGGAGTTCCACTTTAACTAATTGTAACCTAGCGGTAAGTAGGTAGATACATATTATTTAACGATGCAGCACCGCGCTCGCTATACAATTTAATAATTTTGAGATTAAATCATACGACATTTTGGGGACAGGGGACCCAAAAGTAAAGTAACTTGTAGAAAAGTTACAAGTAAAGTAAAAGTAAGTCGAGGTTTTTAAGGCGTAGATTTATTAAAAATTTAATGAGAAATCCTTCGACTAAATTTCTCTCCATTCTTACCCCGACATAGTTTAATTTATTAGGGATTGTTTGAAAAAAAAATAATTATTTCCCCGACTTGGATAAAGTAATGAAGTACTACCTTCGTGATCATCCTGACCATGATGAAACAAAGTCTCTATTGAAAAATTACTTATCTACAGTGACTCCAATATAAACTCGGACACTCCCATGTTAGCAATGTAAATTGCACATTTTGAAGCCGTTTTTTGACATATAAAAATCGATTTTACAACAAAATTTTTTAAACATTTTTTGTAGAAAATTTCATTATCTTCAATTTTATATCTATATATTTTTTGACTGAGAGCGACTTAAACAAGACTCGGGAAAATACAAAAAATATTGTCACCTGTATCTCGGAAACGGTGCGACAAAATAGAAAAATGTATATGAATAAAAATGTAGGGAACGAAATTTACAAAAAAAAATTCCTCTTCATTTTTCTATTTTGTCGCACCATTTCAGAGATACAGGTGACAATATTTTTTGTATTTTCCCGAGTCTTGTTTAAGTCGCTCTCAGTCAAAAACGGGGCAACAAAATGAAAAAATGTATAGATATAAAATTGAAGATAATGAAATTTTCTACAAAAAATGTTTAAAAAAAGAAATAGAAGTTTTGTTCTCGAAATACAGTTTCCAGAAAACCGAATAATATGCACTGTAACCATGATCATATCAGTTTTGGATGGAAATAATTTTTTTATGGTATTGTTATATTTTTGATATGTTATTATGCAAGCTAGAAATTGCAATTATGACACAATTTTCTATTTTGCTTAATAATAAACGCGGAATAGTTGTTGTTTTTAAACTAATATCTAAGTAAAAAATCATGGAACATCGTCTGCTCACAATTTTGAAGCACGATTTGCTCAAAAGTCGTACTACTTCTTTTATGTCCCGCTTAATTAACATACTGTAATGTTATGTACCCTTAAAATGGGCAACCCCGTTGCGCCAAGAAAAGGTGATAACAAAAAACAAGGCTTTGGAAAGCTATTTTGTCGGTTAACATAAAGAGTACTTTCTCAATACTTGGGTTCGGATTCGGGCACTCTTATTTCGCGTGCGTCCAGAGTTTGCATGGACCACCACAATTAAAATGATTACCAACTGAGTCGTGGGGTTCATGGATTCGTTGTGACTCATGTGATTTCCTGGCGGCTAACTAAGAAACAAATATCTAAGCGCCGTCAATTTTCTTGTTTCAATGTTTGTGTAACCTATACTATTCGTTTTTTCGTCAAAAATTAAATGTTATTTATTTTATACATCGGTATCGGTGCAGCGCAGCACACAAGGATCTCCAGCGTCATGGGATCCAGCAGGGTCTCTATTACAGCCAAACACCCGCATTTATTTTTAACTTCAAAGAGGAAATGGTTTCAAAACCTTAAAGTAAAGAGAGAAGTAACTCTAAAAAAATGGCGGATGGGTGGAAGAGTCAGTTTTGACAAGATAACCACCTTCCACCTCTGATCCAACGCCGTTAAATCAATTTAAACCCTTTAAACTTGTTAAACTGCGTGTTTGGATGGCCTAGTCAACCTAGTCTTTAGTGTACCTCTTGAGTCTACGTACGGTCAGATTTTTGGAGAGATTTTCCACAAGTTGGTTGGGATGTGTACTTCATCGTAGTCTATTTTTGATTTCCTCTTTGATAATTAGCATTTTCAAATCTCGGCGAATTAATTCATTGAATTCCAAATCACCTAAGCAATTCGAAATCCCCCCCACACCCAGTTAGACTGGTAAGTTTGCGTGAGTGAGTGACCCTGATGGAAAAAAACTAGCTCTATGATATTAGGAGGCAAGGAGAAGATTCGGTTTGCCACTTCTCGAGGTAAATAAAACTAGGTCGGAAATAAACGTTACGTTTATTGAGTATCGACACTATAATCACACACAAAATAGCATCCGTCGCATATTTAAACTTAACAAGGTCAAATGGCGTAAGAAGGTACGTGGAGGTACCTGTGCAAACCTCAGACGGTCTAAAATTAACCAAAACAAAATCGCAATACAGAGGATAAAAACTCACTTAATATATTTCGGTGTTCACAAAATCTACCTTATACAGAATTCTCTGAACGCGATCGATGGTGCTAGATGGAAAAAAGGTATTCCACTGTCCTCTTCTGCCAGTCCTAAACGAAAGAATCTCTTGGTATACAGTTTGCTTAACAGGAAGTTGGTAATGTTGGCTTCAAGGTTATTGATTGACCCAAGGTCATTCGCCAGGTGTGAAAGCCACAAAGTTACGGTTTGGATATCCAAAACACAAGGTATAGGAATAAAAAACCACTGTACAGCCTTCGAGGTCCACGTTGCAAATTGTAAAATTTCGATAACGTGGTAACCAGAATCAAATCAACAAAACGGGAAAATCTGCAATCGAGCGCCGTGTCGTCAATGTAACGCAGGAGCAAGAACAGAGATGCCTTTCTCTCAATTTTTGCGGTATAAATTGAACGTAAACAAAAAAAAAACGTTAAAACGGCTTCCCAATAATCAGCAATTGCTCTTCCCAAAATGACAGTCTCGTGCACCACGCTACCGCTATTCCCCTAGGCGTAACATACGAGATAAAAAATGGAGTAAAATCCATAGGCGTGCGAAACAACTTACAATAAGCGTACATAATTTCAGAGCGACTTTGGTCATTTCCGATATTTAACTTGGACAAAAGCGGTTTTTTGGACCAATGTCGCTATTTTTGTCGTGCGAGTCGTTTGAAATAATTAGCTCAGCTGTCGTGTAGTGTCTAAAGCTCCTGTTTATAATATCTGTTCGAGTAAAAATGATAAGAGTGGCTCGTAATGAGCAACTTACTACGCAGTTTTTGGTGCTCAAGTTGTGGAACCATTTTGGATTTCCTCGAGTTGGCAACGTCCTATTGTTGTTGATTTGGATGATCACTTGGAGAATTCTTTCGTCATCTTGATGGGCCAGCGCTGCGTAACATTCCAACAAAATCTCTGTACAGGTACAGATTTGCATCTTTTAAGCCGCACTTTGGACAGCGATTGGATGCGAACACCTGTCACCATTATATTGTAAGCGTATCCGAGCTCGAGGTAAGCAACTTTAACTTATCCAATTCGTATAAACCGACGTGTTTCTGGGCCTTTGTGTTAATATCATTGGCTACTGTGTCTATGTTTTGCACAGCCATACACATTGCAATTATTAGAACTGGTGATAGCATCTCTCAAGTTCTGTGTGCCAATTAATTAAAGCATTTGTTTACTATTTGCGTTTTTTTGAGTTTCTCCAAGCAACCGGTCTCTTTTTCAGAATCCACGACCGGGCCTCCGCATTTAATCAGGAGCTGGCCTATTAACATCGTGGCAAACAAACTGGAGAGGTCCTCTACGGATTGTGACGGACTCTTGTCTCTGTGTGTCTCAAACTTTTTCAAAAGTACTCAAAAAGTTTGACTGATTTTGCTAAAATTTGCCAATTTTAAAATAATTTTGTCAATAGCTTACAGATATTTCGGGAGGGAAACTCTCCCTCCCGAAATAATCCTTGTAATTGACATCAATTTCGTTACTATGAGAGTTGGAATAAATGATCCCTGATTTACATGTTTTTGCAGGACGATAATATATTAGCCCTATTCGCGGTAACAATCCTGGATAAGTTTTATCCTACTGCGTCTGCGGATTTATAATAAAATTGTCATTAAAGCTCAAATTAGATGATAAAAAGTATAAATCCGCAGACGCAGTAGGATAAAACGTATCCAGAGGTGTTACCGCGAATAGAGCTAATAATTACTAATTATCTCTAAATCTTAAAATTAATTTTAATTTTTAAATTATTTCTTCCATTTATTTTAAATTTTTAAAAATTTTCTGCAAAGGAAATAAAATGAAGGGTGGATATAAGTGAAAAATTTGTATTGATAGTGTTGTTACATGTGCTAAGGCCATGTGCAAAGTTTTAAATTCTTTTTATGATACAAAAATTAAAGTTAGGTTCATTTAAATTGATTTCCTCCATGTAAGTGCAAATAATTATTTTGGAGAAATTACCATTGATTGTAAAATGTCAGTTAGATGTGGAAACAATGTTTATTTATTCAATCTTTACTTTTTTATCTTTATTTTCAGAATTTTGAATCTTTCAAGATGAAAATAACCACAGAAGAATTTTCGACAAATTTCCATTCATTATCAGGAATAACAATCGGAGAACGACGCAAAAATTGGTTTATATATTTGAACAAAATCGATCCCAGCGATTTGGACGTCGACTTCTCCATGGTGCAACCCAAAACGCCGTTGGAAGAAAAATTTAAAATTGACGCTCTCATATATTTCAAAAAAGTTCCTAATCTACTGGAAGTTTTAAAGTGCGAAAATCCCTTGCTAATTCGCAGAGTTTTGAGGAATAGTTCTTGGTTAATCGATGAAGCATTCAAAAACGTCAATGGGGAAGAATTGATGTCGGTTGTTTTTCCACGTGTTTCCTTAAAAGTGAAATTAAAAATTTTAAACAAATTGTCGAAATATTTGCAAAACACCCAACAAGCTGACGAATATTTCGAAGCGATCAAAACTAAATATGGATTTCACCTTGCTTCTAAATTGCTCTCGTCGTGCAGTTTAGAAAAAATTCTAGTCAATATCAAGCTCCACAAAATCAAATTTTCACATCGGCAGATTTTAAAAGTAATAAAAAATTATCCCGAAAGTACCGAGGAAATTTTAGACATCATGGAGGGCTACTCGGAATACTTCACTGAAGAATATATAGCGCTTTTTAAATATTTTTCCCGCAACGACATTTCACTTTTTTTAAAGTTAAGAGCAAAATATAAATCGAAGCAAAGAGTAGGCTGGCGTGTAACCGAAAAATTTGTCCGAACTCATAAAGATGATATTATTAAGAAACACAAAAAATTTTTCAAAATTTTCCACGAAACACGCGTGGTGAAAACACTAGGGAGCGATTATCAACGAGTTTTTATAAAATCGTTTCCGACTTCCATCGATAACTATGGTTCTAAACAGCGTTACATATTTTCTGTTTTGGAAAGTTTGCCCAAAAGAATGAAAGATATTAATTTTCTACTAAATTCGTTTGAGCAAGTAGCTTACGGCTCCTCTTTATTTAGTTATCCAGAATACATTACTGCTGATATACTAAACATGATTCCTATACATCGACGAGAAGGAATTCTAAATATTGAGAATAAGTCGAGCAGATTGTCGGAGGATGATTGGTATTGTTATTACAAAACCGACATTTCCATTCCTTATTTGAAGAAACGAATATCTTTGTCTTCTGACTACAACACAAGATTGGAACTTATATGCTGTTTAGTTAGAACGTGCAGCTTGAATGATGATATGGCAGCTTTGGCCCAATTATGTGAATATATGGTAAAACGACATCGCAACGATAACGTAAATATACGTCGTGGATTTTTGAGAACCATAGAAGAAGAAATTGATTTGAAGAAATTGGAACAACGTCATTGGGATAGCATACATGAATTGATTCAAATTTTCACTTTGAATGATGAATTTTTTCACCAGGTCATGGATTTCCTGAAGGCATATATCTACTTTCGTTTGGAAAATCAGTTACCTATTAAGGAACAACTTTCTAAATTATTAGAAGATCGTGGTACGAGTTTTAATCTGTTCAAAGAAAACCCAAAGTACGAAAAAGAATGTTTGATGTTGATTTTCGAAATTTTGTCAGAAAATTCCGAAATTTCTAATAAACGGTCAAAAACATTTTATATCGATTTTATTGATGCGTTGCATGATTGGAATTCACGACATGCAGAGCATGTGATATCTTTATTTGCATATCCACGTCTGTTACAGTTCTTCAAGGATCGTATTAAGGAAAACCAGCCAGTTCGTAATTTGCACAGAACATTGATATATTTACTGCGTAGACAACCTGATCATGAAGAAACACTATCACTGTTAAAGTGCTACTTATCCACGCCAAGTTCCTACGTAAACATAGGTATTTTAAAAATTTTGAATTTGTTAGTCAAATACCGACCTATATTTCTTTCGGAAAATATTGAAGAGGTAACTAAACATGTTATAATGGCAAAGAGATTCTGGACCGATGATTACTTCTTTTGGATATTTAGCAAAAATTATTCTCATTTGAATGTACCTCAACGAATGATTTTGTTATGTATGGAAAAACATCAAAACAATCAAACTGCGATCGCAGGATTATCGCATCTTCTGAGCTCAAATGAGTTTTTAAATTTTTTCGCACCTTACCACCCCACAACCCTGAAAGCGGATTGTAAAACTGAAGAAGGGCTAAAGCATTATGGAAACCAAATGTTAATTACCAAATATTTAGCCAACATTCACCCGGCATCTATAATTTTACCCAGCATCTTAAAATTTTGTAAAGGCGACTATTTGAGATTAATAATCCGTCCGTTATATTCTGCTGCGGACACCACAAACGAAGATAAACTGATGGAATTTTTCGCAGAGTTTATGGATAGCCCAGTGTCCGTACGAAAACATGCCATGCATTTAAGCTTCCGACTTTTGAATCAAACCAACATCTTCGACGTTTTAAGTAAATTTATGGAAACCGAGAAAAATGCATCCATCCGCAAGTTTCTGTTTAAGGGCATATTCAATTATTTTGTCAAAAATCCAGATGACAAGTTTTGGGGATTGGTGAAATTAAATTTGAGTGAGGTGGACGTTGAAGACCAAGAAGCTTTAGCAGTTTTGATGGAAGTGGATAAAATTCCAGCTCCATATGTTCCACAGTACATCGTGTTTACGTGGCAGTCTTTGGATAACCATGGTGATAAATACCTCCGCGAAAAGAGAAGTCTTGTGGGAAAGATCACACCGCAGATAATTAGAAATCTTCCAAAAGAATTTTGCGAAAGTATTATCAGCAAATATTTTTTCACTTGTGAGGATTCTCCTTTAGATTTATTTCAGTCAAAAATCCAGACGTTTACTTGCCAGTTTATTATTTATTGCGAGCCCATGTTGGAACAAGAGCAGCGCTTGACTAAATATTTTGACATCGCGACCAAGTTTTCAAATATTTCGGCGGTGGATTACAATACACGAAACAATATTCGTGGTTGCGTAGTTAACTTTTTAAAAGAGTTTTGTTTGCAGTTTATTGTGCAGGATTGCTCGGATAAACCAATTCTCTACAAGTTTGTTGAGTTATGGAATAATTTTGTTCAACCTCACCAAGCTTTCCACGAATATTTGTATTTGCAGTTTACTTTAATTTACGTGGAGAAGTTACCTTTGGTGGAAGTGGGTCGAAGAATTTCTCAACTTTGTGACGCTTCCGTTAATTCTTACGGAGTCGTCATTGTACTAGTCTTTTACAAATATCTGAAGTCGTTTTTGAAATATTTTTATGGTACTAATGAAAGTGAGAGGAAAAGGATGAATTTAATTGAAAGTATCCTGGAATGTAACCATTCTGTTTCAAGTATATTACTAATTATTTTGTTGCTTTCTGCTGATGGAGAACCTAATAATGAAGCTATGACTGTGAAATACTATTCAATTATTGATACTATACGGAATAATCCTGATCAGACAGTGCAAATCTTCTTTGATACTCATTTTACTGGTTCATCCACTTTAGATTAGTATTAATTAATTTATAACTTTCATTTCATAGTGCTGTATATATTTTGGTATATCTTGCTGAAGGTTGCCACTAATAGAAGTAATAATTCATTGTGCTATATCACAACATTTTATGGTCTTCAAAGACAAATAACAAAAATATATTTAACTTTTATATGGTTTATTTGTACGTAATGCATTATTTCCAATTATTTAGTTTATAATTAATTTGTATTTTGCCTTTAATAAAAACGAGAAATTTAAATAATTTTTTGGAACTTAACCTAATAAAGATCCGATGTGGTTGCTCGGCCTTGCTGGTTGAGAGATCAAGATGTTTAGTTTAATTCTTAACAAACTTCCATATTCTGTGTCTTCCTCATCCACTCCCATCATGCCACCTTTTTCACATCGTCGAAACATCGCTTTTGGGGGTCTTTCTCTACTCCTTTTGGTCATTCTCATCTTCCAGTTTATTATTCTTGGTCAAACTCCACTTCAGCTGCGCTACACGTTCCATTACGTCCGTCATCTTCGTTTACCTTTTTATTTCTTCGTTTCGTATCCACGCAAAATCACCCCAAACATCGACCCCTCCATCGCCCTCTGTACCACTCTTAGTTTTCCAGTGGTTAGAATCATCGTCTCCAATCCATAAGTTATCACTGGATTTTAGTATTTGTGTACGTGTCGCAGTTTTCCGTGGGCTACCCATGCAAGACTCGTTCTTCTTGTGATCTCAGCCACCTGGTTTTCTTTCCCTAACTTAATTTTGTGGCCTAGGTAAATGTACTCTTCGGCATTTTCTATTTTGGTATTACCTTCCTTGTTTCCACGTTTTGGAAACTAACATGATTTTAGTTTTAGTTAGGTTCATTTGGAGTCCTATGCTTTGTGATGCTAGATTGAGATCTTGGAGCATAATCTCCAGTTCTTCGGGCGTGCTGCTTGTTAGGACTATATCATCTGCGAAACACAGGTAACTCAGATATTTATACCCTTTTTTTCCAACGCAGTTTCTAAAAGCGTTTTCAAGGGCAAGAGTGAAGAGCTTAGATGCCATTGGATCTCCTTGCCTAACTCCTCTTTCTAGACTAATATTTTCTGTTCTGTTTTCTGTATTCTTGATGACTTTGGAATATCTTGAATCCACCCTCGCGTCATTCAATGCCTGAAGGAATGCCCATTTTCTATGGAGTAAAATGCCTTGGTATAATCGAGAAAAGCTAGGTGCATTGGAACATTACATTCTGTGCATTGGAACATTACATTCTGTGCATTTTTCTATTAGTAGTTGTAGTGTCTGCAGGTGGTCAGTGGTGCTAAACCCTTTTTTAAACATCGCCTCTCTCGGTTACTTGCTACTTGAGGTTTTGCTTTGCAACAAAAACTACCCCCTGAAACGCAACCCCTAATGAAAGGGTTAATCCAAACAGAGACAAGAGTTCGTCACAATCCGGATATGACCTCTACAGTTTGCTTGCCACGATGTTTATAGACCAGCTCTTTATAAATGTGGGGACCAGGTCGTAGATTCTGAAAACATAACAGTAGCTTGAGGAAACTCAAAAACTGCAAATAGTAATCAAAAGCTTTAATTGAGAGAACATCAAAAAGTGCACCCAACTTAAATTGAACAAGTATCCAATATCAAGCAGTAACGTCTAACGGTTAGCATAGAAACATTCCTTACCCTCCTCGCAACCAGGGTCTCTGCGCAGACGCCAAAAAATAAGTTTTGATTAGCTGAAAATTGCGCCGGCGCCGTAGGTACTTGTCAGAACTTAGCATTTTTATTAGGATCAAAAATACTAAAAAAGGGTTTTTAATTGATTTAACGACGTTGCATCCGAGTGGAGGGTGGTTGTCTTGTCAAAACTGACTCTTTTTTGAGTTTTGACAACATTATACCAGCTAATAATATCCCCTAGGGCCTTCCAACTCGGCAAATTGTGCTACTGGGAAGAGGGTGGATCTCCCTTTGCTTTGCTGCAAATTTAAGCCAAAAATACCGCTAAAAATTGAAATTAGATCGATGTTAACTGTACGATTATGTAGGTACAACGAGTAGTGCTGCGTCAGTTCCCACTCTCCGCACCCCAAGACCTACTAAATTAACCAATGATTTTGAATGGTAGAATGTAAGGAATGTTAATATGCTAACGGTTACTCAATATGAAATACACAAAAGCCAAAATACCACGTCGGTTCATACGAATTGGAAAAGATAAAATTTATCCATCGCTTTATGTAAGTTTACAATAATCATGGTGACAGGTGTTCGTCTCCAATCGCTGTCCTACGTGTGGCTTAAAAGATGAAACTGTAACTTATTAATTTACACAGAAAAGCACTTGATCGACTTTGCGACACAAAACGCAACTGACAGATCTGTAGCTGGAGAACTGGTAGACCGTGAGAGAGCTGATGCTGGAGATGTTAGATGATTTGGACTATCCAAATAACGAATGAATTCCCTAGTCGTCATCCAAAGCAACGACAATGGACGTTTTACCAACCGTAGGTATCCAAGATGGTTGCACCACTTACTCACCAAAAACCTGTATAGTAGATTGCGCCTAAATGAGCCGCTCTTATCACTTTTGCTTGAACAGGAGTTTTAGGCATTACACGACAGCTGAGCTACTCTCTAAAAATAGTGACATTGGATTAAAAAAACCATTTGTCCAAGCAAAATATCGGCAATTAACAATGTTACTCTGAAATTACGTAAGCTCACTATCATCGAGCTCGCGAGACTCAAAGTATTGCAACGCCAATAAACGTTCACGTTATCAACAATCTGGTTCCAAAATGTAGTATCAAATAAAAACACAGAACCGCATCCAGGAAAATTTTTAAATGTAATTCAAGGAGGAACTAAATAACAAATGCAAATTTGATACAGCTTTCGGAAATGGCTGAAGTTCCTCTGTAGTAACCATGGATGAAGGAGTCTGTGAGGAATGAGAAACTTCTGGTTGTTCCTAGGGTAATTTGGGGGTTTATTGTTCCGGTCGACTGGTAGAAGATTTTCAACTTGTTGCTGTGTCTTCAAGTGGGAGTTCGGTTGAATACCGTTTGGTTATTCTTCTGTATGTATGTCATTCAGGGAAGCATTAGGGGCTTCCTTATTTTCTGGAATGTTGTTCAGAAAATATTCCTTGATTTAGTGGGAACATTCCTGATGCTTTGAAGCTACTGACAATGTTCATTGTAGAAAAATGTACGTTGGTAAGCTGTTCCCAAAGCTTTAGCAAGGCAATAGATGTCAAAAGTCTTTCCTGGGTGATTTACAAGTCATTCATCCACAACTTGATAGTAAAATGTTTTCAATTATACAGTCAGATCAAGAGGTTGCAATTTGTTTGTAGTATGAGTAGGAAACCCAAACCAGCTTTAGAAAATAACCCATTTTTCCATGGGAAGTAGCAAATGTTCTTTGGAGCATTTAACCACATTTTATGAAATGATCCAGTAACCGCAGGAACATTTTGTCATTCGACCATCCGGATGTTCTAAGTAGGATCGTATAACTATAATGAGGTTGTTTTGGTGGTTCAAGTACCCCTCCATGGTACAATTGAGATTAATTCGTAGCTGAAACGGCACCGGGTTCGGTGTGATACTTTGAAAAAACGCCACAATCTTGATAAAAAAATTTGGAGACTCCGAAAAGTACCAAACCCGTACATAATAAAATATTGTACATAAAAAGTATATTGTTTTATTTATAATAATATTAAATAAATGTATGTTTTATTTTTAATAATTAACGAATTATGGAAATACTATTAAAAGTTATATTTTGAGCTTTCGATCTAGCATTTAGACCTTCTTTAGAAAATTACAATCTAAATGCATTAGCATTTAGACCTTCTTTAGAAAATTACAATCTAAATGCTAGATCGAAAGCTCAAAATATAACTTTTAATAGTATTTCCATAATTCGTTAATTATTAAAAATAAAACATATTTAATTTCACGAATTAATAATAAACCAATTTTAAATAAATGTATTATTTATTTTTATAATAGGTAATAATCTAATAATATATTTATTAATTTATCGTCTACTATTTAATTTATTATTATATAATTTTATTATAATTATCTATCATTATAATCAAAAAATAAATTTCTTTCTTGTTTAATTAGAGAAAATGTTACGCCACTGCGTTGTTTATCCTAAAATTGATACTTTTTTTTATTGCGTTTGCGTGAATACTCGAATTTTGACCTACCCAACATTGCGCAACTTAATATAAAGTAAAAGTGAGTTGTATCAGTTTCGGTGTGCTCAATTGTTATATTTTTGTATAATTTTTTGGATTATTTTCGTCTACTTAAAAGTAAGTAAATTTTTAAATAATTACCCATAGCTGTTGACCTAATTTTTATTTACATTATAATAAATTTTCTTTGACTATTTGAATAAACTGATGCTATTTTATGGTAACTTAAAAATATATTTTAGGTAAATTAAAATGAAATACATTTAAATTGCTCAATTTAACAATTTTTTAATTAAAATTGTTACCTTGTGTACGTACCTCTTCTTTAGCGCACCGGTAATTATAATTTGTTTTTTATTGAACAGTGTCGTCACGCTTGGGTGTGCAACAAATAAATATAACTTATTTTTAAATATTTTGAATTAAAATATTTTTAAATTTTTTCAAATCATTTTTAGGGGTTATATTATTTTTGTTTTTTAATTTAAGTTTAAAAATTAAAATCGACTTCTTTTGTAATGCTATTATAATTTGTGTTTCTGTTAAGTTAATATACAGGGCGAGTCCTAAATAAATATTGGAATTTAATCTGAAATGAAACCGAAAATTTTCGTGATTTCTTTGTGTTCTTTGTACTTTTCGTGAAAATTTTATATTTTAAAATTTTTTTTCTATTAATTTTTATAAATTAAGTAGTTGAGGCCTCCCCTTAAATAATCTAATTTCAAGACGAAAGAAAGATCTAATCACGCGGTTAATAATATATAGTTTAGTGCGAGATCTATACCACGGATCCCTATAAGATCACCCATCCAAGTAATAAACACATCTCTGGCCAAAATTTCAACTCAATTTTTCAATTTCTATAATTTATTTATTTGTTAATTCCATAGCTTAAAAATTTACTGATTTCATAATATAATTTATTAGAAAGTGATCGAGTGTTTCTTTCCAGAGAACACGATAAATCGCAGAATGGAAGACTTCGTAAGAAAGTTTCATTCTCTAGAAGGGACAAAACTTGGCGACAGAAAAAAAAATTTATTTTTATTATTAAGAGAAACAAAAAGTGGTTTAACTCTGGAATCCAAAGAATTTGATTTTTCTCTCATTCAGCCTAAAACACCACTGGAAGAAGCTTTCGTTGTGGACATACTGATATTTTTCCAAAACGTTTCCGGTCTTTTAGAGATTTTAAAAAGTGAAAATCAACGTTTAATAATAAAAGTCCTTAAGGTCTCTTCATGGTTACTAAACGAAATGCTTCAGGTTATGGACCCAAACCAAATAGTTAACGAATTTTTTCCTAAACTGTCGTTCACCACCAAGGAAAAAATTTTATCAAAATTATCGTTGCATTTACAGAACTGTCACATAGCTGACTTAATATTTGAGGCCGTTAAAAACAGATATGGAATGTATTTGGCTGCAAAGTTGTTACCGTGTGTTAGCGAGGAAGTAATTTTGACCAGCCTTCGTCAGTCAAAAATCGAAATAACACCAACACAATTGCTCCTAATAATTCAAAAGCATCCTAAGATAGCGGAACCAATATTTGAAATTCTTACATCTTCAAGTGACTGCAAATACCCGCTTGTATACAAACATATAGCTCGAACAAATGTAACATTATTTTTAAAATTAAGAAAAAGATTCAACATCAAACTGGGTACCAGCACAACAAGAAAGATAATAGCTAAAGATAAAGGTGCAGTTATCTTAAACGCCAAAAGACTCGGCAATATATTACATAAAAAGCAACTCATTAGGTCCTTACGACAGGATTTTCCCAATTTCTATTCTAACATGTTTCCAAAAACCATAACCCAATTTAATGCCAACTACAAATCCAATTTAGAAGTTCTCGAAAACCTCCCATCCAAAGTAAATAAAATCGGTTTAATTTTGACCACGTTTCGAAATACGTACGGTGACGAACTGTGGAACTATCCAAAATTTGTCAACATTAAATTGTTGGAACTAATGACGATAAATGAAAGAAAGGAATGGATGGAAGGTCGTCAACGCCCGGAAAATATATCCGAAATTGTTTGGATTTGCCTTATGAATTTGGAAGATTCGGTACCGCTAATTAAGCAGAAAATCGCTTTAACCAAAGATTTTGAAAAAAGGGCGGAATTGGTGGGATGCTTGGTGGAAACGTGCAGGATAAATGGAAAAAATAAAACTGCATTATTGGACGTTTGCAAATATGTCATTCAGCAACATCGTTCGGACGATCTTTGCGTTCTAAATTGCTTTTTGGATTCGCTCAAGAGTTGTTTTCTTATTAACGAACTTTTGGAAGAACATTGGGAGTATATAAGTAGAATTATAAATTTGTTTTTTTCGAAAGAGATCTCCCCGTATTTCTACCAGGAGTGGTTTTACGAGTACATATACTTCCGTTTTAGAAGTGATCTACCAATTCGGGAAAATATGAAGGAAGCTTGCCTGAAGGTGAATTTTAGAACTGGTTATTGTTCAACTCGAGGAAATCCAGCTGAGCTTATCAGATATGAACGATACTGTCTCACGATCTTGGATGAAATATACCACGGAGTGAAATTTCCCGATGGTATCTTTGAAAACTATTACATAGAGTTTGTGAATATGTTGGTGCAGTGGAATAAGAAACATCCAAAACATTACATCGATATCCTGGAATATAACAATATTTACGAGTTTCTTCTGAAACATTTGGAAACTCATACTGGTTATTCCAGCTTATCCGATTCCATAATTATATCAATAATTCGATATTCCTCTCAAGATTCTCTGAAGAGTAAGCTATTAGATGTATATTTTAAAAGAGAAAATTATTCTATTGACGTTAATCTAATGACGTGGTTACTTAAATACGAACCATTAGTCGTTGCCCATTATGAAGAAAACATAACCAATGCAATTTTAGGACTGTGGTATACTTTGGTAAAACCATTTTATTGGAAGTTTTCCACAAATTACACTCACTTGGATATTCCACAAAAAGCAATTACCATTTGTTTGGAAAACGTCGAAAAGTGCACCGACGATTTTGATAGAAATTTGCGTAACGCCGTAACAGCTTTATCATGTTTGATGAACCAAGAAGATTTTTTGAATTTTATCGCTCCCCATTATCCAACCGATTCCATTATGGACGTAAATAAAACAGAAGACCAGAAGATTTATAAACTCCAGCAAGCTATAACCGTTTCACTAAAAAACGTAGTTCATTCTTCTTCTATTTTTGGAAGTGTCGTGGAATTTAGTAAAGGAGATTACACCAAGTTTATTCAACGGTCTTTATACTCGGCTGTTTATAACGCTGCAGAAGAAAATATCCCACAAATTCTTCTCTCCTTAACAGACAGACCGGTGTCGATAAGAAAACATGTAACTTACATCACTTTCAAAGTGTTAGATCGAAGTTCGATTTACAAGTTTTTGGATAATGCTATGGCGAACGAAAAGAACTCTTCAATTTTGAAATTCCTCTTTACTGGCACTTTCAGACTGTTTGCAAAAAATCCTGACGATTATTTATGGGGTGTACTCCAAAAGTTAATCAAGCTGCTTAACACCGATGATAAGGAATGCTTTACTGCTCTTTTGGCCGTAGAAAAAATTCCTCGAAGCTACTTAGTACCATATTTAGTTTTTATTTGGGACGTTTTGGATACCTTTACCGTTACAAAAGAAGAAATGGAAGAAGGGAAAAGTCGGCTGCTTAAATCGGTTACTTTATCAGTTATGCCTTCTCTTCCCAAAGAATTTTGTTTGAAATTCGTTCAAACTCTTTTTACAAGCAAAGAAGATTTTGATAAGGTTGTCGATTTTACGTGCAAGTATGTGGTTGGTGGACCAGAAAACGAACGAAGTGAACGACTGGCCACTGTATTTGGAAGCATACGAGAATATGCAAATTTGAACATGTGGAGCGATAAAAATCGCTTAGTTTGTAAATTTATTAAAACTTTCTGTAAATATTTTCTCAACAAGGAGTGCAAAACGGATAATATTCTCAGATCGTTTGTTGATAATTGGAACAGCTTGTTTAAACCTCATGAGGGTTTTGAAGAATATTTGTATTTGAAGCTTACTGTAATGTCCGTGGAATTTTTCACATATCCTGCATCTTTAACAAAACTTGGGGAAGAATTAGCAAATTGTTGCGAATCTCTTTTAACTACGTACACTTGCGCAATTTTGAATATATTTGTAGAATTGGTTAAATCCTTCCTTTGTTATTTTCTGCCTGACGATGGAGAAGGTGACGTTTTTATGTTAATGGAGGAAATTTTGAAAGCCAATTCTTCACCTAATTGCTTGCTGCTGGTAATCCAGCTGTTACCTCGTGATGACTTCTGTGTGGTTAAGTCTTCCGATAATATTTTTATCGCTTTGGAAAATACAAGCAATACTGCAGTTCAGCTTGCACTGAGTAGCTATTATAAAGATATTGAAGATAACATTAAATTGCCTTCTTCTGAATCCGATAATCGGTCTGGAAGAAATAGAAGATCTAAAAATGTAGGGAATCGGTACTTCATCGATTATGTTACTAATCCATACCGAGTAGAAATTCAGATTTTGTAAATATTGTGCTCATTATGATGTCATGGATATATGCATCACCTGGTACACCACAAATTGCTGCACAAAAGATATGGAGTTTACGTATTGGCGTTTGAAGACCTGGCATTTGTAATTTTTGTTGTCTCCTAGAGAAAAAATATAGTTTTTTAAATTTAATTTTACAAGTTTATAAAAAATATATTATTACTAAAGAAATTATTTTATCCAGTGGTATTAAATTGTAAACAAGATGAGGCTATTATTTAAAAGAACAACCCATTGTTTTTATTGACTTAAACACTGAACATAATTTTAAATTGGAAGTCCTCAAAACTAATATTGTTGGTTGAGTAGATCTTCCTCTATGACACGGTAGGATTCCATTAATTCCATGTATTATCATTCCATGGGGTTTACTTGTATATTATTTTCAGCCATCTTCCATTCCAAATACAAGTCCAAACTTAGGCCCATAGTTCCCGACGTATTATTTTTTATTCTTGATACTCCAACGTTTCCTCCAGCTGACCGATCTCTATCACTTGCAATTTTCTCTTCGACTCGGGTTTAATGTATCATAATCCATATCATACAATGTTTCTATCACAGTCTTCCAATATATATTATTTATTTACTTTGAGTGAGATGTGTTTGTTCCACCAATGTTTTACGATTAATCACTACTCTGGATCTTGTCTCAAATTCACTTGTCACTTTTGAGTTTCATGGAAGGCCTATCTTTTAGGCGTTTTGACGTTATACCAATACACTTTCTAACCCGACTTTTATTATTTATTTTTTAACTTTTAGAATTTTGTCTATAAAATTACGTTTGATAATGTTGTTATTATCATTATTTATCGTGCTACTTAAGTAGCACGATTAATTAACCGTCCCCCTAATTGCCAGGACAGCGCCATCTAAGATACCGATAGACAAATAAAAATTATATAGTTACAGTTGTCCATATTAAAATTATATTATTAATAATAATTGTAAAATCGATTCAATCGCTCATTGAAAATATTCCGTTGACTTTTAATATAGAATACAAAAGGGAATTAATCAATACTTTACTTCAGTAACGTAACGTTTTCACCGTTTTAGGGTGCCAAACAACATCAGCGGTATTTTTACAGTTGTTTATAAATTAATTTTAAATTCAATGTTTAACACCGATCCTCTTAAATTTTGCAGACAGCAAGAAATTTATTAGAAATTTTTACTTTGTTAATCCAAGATTGCCATAGTAACACTTTTTTGATAATTTGAAAAACACAATTCGTAAGTTAAACGTCGTTTTATTTGTGAAGAATTTTAGCAAACTGCAATAGCCAATAAATTATATGTCTATTATAAATGGACATCTTGTCTCGTAATGACGTCAGTACTTTAATCAAAGACCTTTTGTTGCAGAAAAAAATTTTTTTTGTGATCTACCTTTATGATCAAAGTAAGGTTTAAATGAACTATTTTATAGGAAGTTTAGCGCGTTTATTGTTATGAGTTGGTATTTTAACCTAAAAAAATTCGAAATGCTAGCAAACAAAAGTTAGGTTATGGTTTAATGAGCATTTTAACTAAAACAGACTTACAAGACCGTTTTAAGTTTCTTATGAATAACACTGTTAGTATTTAGCTTATTAAGTAAACATATCATAATTATTTAGACAAACTAAAATTGTATTAGACACTTTTAGAACTAAAAATATAAATGTAATGATATAAATGTAAATATTGCGGTGAAAACCTGAGATAAGAATGCTTAACACCGGTCAAAGTCACGGTCTTGCAGACTGTGCGCGACGAAGGGAGGATCACTCAGGTCAGGACAACTTGGAACAAAATTCACTATATGACGAACTTAAGTTGACCTGAGCTGAGGAAAAGTAACTTTGGGAAGAGTGGTCATTGGACGTGCAATTATTGCAAAAATTGCATGTTTCCTGAATTAAAAGCAATAAAGCGGATCGGGGTACTGTGTACAAAATTAAAGGAAATTATTATAAAAATATGTTAATTGTTGTTGTTACTATGAATTTAGTTAGGTATCCTTAATTGACGGTAGTCGAGATCAAAGAATGGACCAAGAAAATTTGATGAGAGTTAAATAAACAGAAAAACAAGTGAAAAACGAGGTCGTGATGGAAATAAAAAAGATAAACAAATTAGTTAATAAAAAGTACCCAAAGCGAGCAGTCGCTTGTTGGGAAGAAGAAATATTAATTCAAGTCATTAAAAATTGCCCAAGGTGAGCAGTCGCTCGTTGGGGAGAAGAAATCAAGCAAAGTTATTCAAGGCGAGAAGTCGCATTTTTGGGTGACGAATTTATGAATTAGAAATCAAAATAATTTTGGAAGAAAATTATTGAACACCATTAATGGGATTGATAATGGAGAATAAAAATTGTTGGATTGATTGGTGATTCAAGATAAATAATTGGATCCATACTTGGACATAAATTGGCGGATGATTGATTGACGATTAATTACTGTGGAACGATTGTGGGACCGTAGCTGAATCAAGGGAAGAATCATTGGCGTTGGTGGAATTGGTTGATGTTTGTTCGTGACTGGAATTGCGAAAGTGGGAAGACTACCGGAAATTAAGGATACCGAGGTAGCTAGTTATATTTTTAAACATTTAGTTGGGGATAATAAAATTGTTGGGTTGTATAAGGGAGTAAAATTAAGTGTTATATAAATAAATCGAGTCGAAATTAACATGTAACCGTTTCATTGTTATCATTGTTGAATTAAGGAATCTTGACTCAAGGTTACGATTGGAGTAAAACGTTAGCGGGAAGTAAGACGAGCTGCAAGGTTGGGGCAAACCAGGGTTAAGCATTTTTGTCTCATATAAGTTGAGAGACACGAAGGTAAGTGTGTAGCGTTCGTCGAGGATAAAGAGCGATTCCCGGTGGACACTACAATATACTGAAAGTATAATTAATTATTCACAATCGATTTCGTTACACAGTAACATCGTCAGGTGACATTAAGTAAAAAGATACTAATGTTTGGATGAAATAAAATTATTCATCCTGATCTGTGGTCAAAAGGACCAGCAGCTAAACTTTGATCTTCTCGATCTATAGTCGTCGAACTGATTGTGGCGTCACAAACCATTAAAATGATAGCATTTAATTAGCCTAGATAGAATTCGGCAACTGAGCAAACAAATGATAACGTAAAAGTTTGAATTAAAAAAATATTATCTCTTCTCTATCTTCTCATTCATTATAGCGTCGGTTGTTTTATCAACCAGAGATTTACATCTTTTAATAATCTTAGAAATGATTCTTAAAATTAAGAATAACTTTGACGTAATTGAAACGTATCATGTGGTGCTAAGGTTAAAAATGAAATCGCTGATGTCACTACTGCGTCAGGTGAAACTAAAAGTCTGCTCCTCATTCCCAAACGTATAAATATGTGGTTTATATCCAGTGACGTAGCAAGTCAAGACCGGGCCCTGGTGCAAGATCCACAGCGGGCCCCCTTCATTATTTTATTATAAAAAAAAAAATTTAAATAACAATGTTATTGCACAAAAAACATGTAGGTAAGTGACAAAAAGGCATCGTAGATTTCCCTAGAAAGATTTTCTGGTGGTGCGAGATCTCAATTCCCCCCCCCCCCCGGGACTAATGAAAATTTAGCACTTATGAAGCTTCAGGCGCAATTCAATTTTGAGGCCCCCCTCTAAATAATTCAATCTCCGGCACATGGGGGTGGGGAAAGCAGCGTCTTTTAGCGCCGCAGGCGATTTTTTTGGAAAATACTACCTATTTTTCACCAAATGTTGCTATTTAACTAGAAATTCCTCATGAAATTTTGATGTTGCAACTGCGTCATTCGTTGCCTCGTAAATATAGCTATAATATTTACTGAATGAATAATTACATTATTCAATTTTTTCAAATATTTCTTTATTTTGGCGTTCCTTCAGGGCGCCGACCCCCCCGGTGCAGACGCACCGCCCTGGGGCCCTCGCTGTGTTCAATGTGCAAACTTTCATAGATAATTTTTACAAAAATGTCTGTAAATAATAGAAATCAATTTTTTTGTCCGTGTACCGGGCCCCCATGTGGCCCGGGCCCTGGTGCTCGGCACCACTCGCACCACCTGTTGCTACGTCACTGTTTATATCTTATATTTATTCAAAAGGTTAACTAAATTGTATTTTCCAACGCCATTGTCGATGTCCAAAGTCAGTATCAACGAATTTAGTGGCGCTACTGACTAAATGTTTGCCATATAGAGTGTGTGATAAAAATAACAAGTTGAAATCAAATTACTTTTAGCGCCTAATGTTACCTCGTAAATGAGACTAATTTAGCTAGCCAAAATCTGATTGGCTCTTGCCAGTTTCTACTGAAGCAAGGCAAGACGCTAATCTTTAAGTGAACGCTGATTTGCACTGTTCATATTGAATAGCATATGGACACACTCCGCGACGCAGTAAATTAACCTATAAAATTGTCAATATACTGTAGAGATATTTCCTACGACCTAGGACAATATCTAAACACTAAAGTGCCGTCGGTAGCTATTTAATCGTTGAGCATACGATTTCTGTAAGAGAGCAATCTACAGGGTTTGAATTGCCTACTTCTCTCCTCTCTGGGTCGCAAACGAAACAAATGTGCGGCGTAACTACCGCACTATTGCCGTTGAATTGAAATTCCTCTTTTAGGAACAAATTTGCATAAATTGCCTTAATCAAAATGACTGTCGTTGTAGACAACACAACAAAACTAAATTAGGGTACGGCCCGTTGCATGAAATCGAAATCAAACGCAGCTTCGTACAAAATAACAAATTTAATTTTCATAAACTCAAGTTTACGAACAAACTCGTTTTGGTCGTTAATGTGTTCATATGTGTAATAAAAACCCTTCGCATTTACATTTAATTGCAAATCGAAAATCTTAACTTGCTCCAGGTCTTTATTATAATGTAAAATTGTGTGACAAATAAATCTTTATAAATGTGTACAAAATTCAAATTGTTTATTTACCAGTTATAAAAATCGTAAATTAACCTCGAAATTGGTACGTAAATAATTTAATTCAAATTTAACGAATTTGAATTCATCTTTCTAAACCTTTTAATTGTAGGCACGTAATCGTCGTAATTACAACTATCATTTGATTCTCATATCAATGTCGGACCAACAATTACGCACATATGGCATACCAAATTTCTAATGACGCCTTTACAAAAATCGCTGTAATTGGAAGATTCTACTTCCAAATCAAACTAAAAACGCTCGTCCACGTCGGACAATACTTTTCACTAATTATCAACTTGAAAAACACTTAGGTTTTTCAAGAAAACTCGAAAATTCGTCACTTATGGTGGACCTCACCAAAAACCACCACTGTTGGCTTCCCAGGTCGCATGCCAACTTTTTCTACCTTCTATGTTTAAAAACTTTAACCTACCACAACACAAAATCAAATATTGAGCCACTTTGCACGTCAACAAAGGTGAAATCTCGCGCTCAAATTTCAAATGTTAACAATTAAATTTCGTCTGCTTACTGCGAAAACATGCTAATTGCAAAATTATCAAAAATGAGTTAAATATACCACCGTGCTTAGTTTTTTGCGCTCTTTCTATTGGTGCAATCAGTTAATTGATTCGCGCCTGCGTTAAAAAGATATGCAGTGTGAAAAAGTAATAAATGCATGTTTTGGTTGTGTGTTCTAAATATGCTAGGTTGGAAGTAGAAGGTCAAAAAGAAATGGAAGAAAATTATATACAACACGTTAAAAGAAAAGAGGATTGTAATAAGGAAAAACAGAAGGATAAAGAAAGGGCAAGTAACGAGAAACATTTCAGCTCTGTGACTTTTGATTTACAAGCTGTATTGCAAATTCCAAGCGGTTTAGTTGGTCAATTGTACTACTGTAGAAAAATATGTGTCTATAATCTTTGCATCTATGAATCTGCTTTACCTAACTCTGCATATTGTTTTACATGGTCTGAAGTAAACGGCAAAAGAGGGAGTTCAGAAATTGGTAGCATACTTTACCATTATCTGTCGAATTGCGTGTCCACAGATGTATCTGAAATCAGTTTATTTTCGGATACCTGTGGAGGTCAAAACAGAAACCAATATGTTTCAGCATTGCTATTGTGGGCTGTGCAGAAAATAGAACACTTGCAGGTTATTGAACACAAATTTTTAGAATCGGGGCACAGTTATATGGAAGTAGATTCCATGCATAGCAGCATCGAATCTGCGAAGAAAAATTCTTCCGTTTATGGTATGCCAGATTACCTTTCAATTTTTAAACGCGCCAGGGCTCCGAGAAAGGTTGTAGTAGATGGAAAGAAAGTACTAAAGGAGGAGTACAAAACGAAAGAATTCAAATACAATGAGTTCTATGATTTGAAAGATTTGGCGAATAGGTTAATAAAAAACCGTGTAAAAGATAGTGATGGGAACCAATTGATGTGGTTGAAAATTAAAAAATTTAGATACGTAAAAGGAGAAACGAATAAAATATTCTTCAACTACGACATGTCCGAAAATTTTCGACATTTCAATGTACAATCCAAACAAAAACAGACCAGAAGCAATAATTCAACCTTGGATTCTCAGCCTGCTGAATTAAGCTTTATCATGAATCCTTACCAATTAGCTTGGCGAAAAAAAAAGACCTTCTCAATCTTTGCGAAAAGGGTGTTATCCCTGAAGAGTTTCATCACTGGTATCGTACCCTGAAGACTGTAGACGTTTTGGATCGCTTACCAGAGCCGGCTCATGATGAAGTATCGGACGAAGATTTTTAGAATTTTTTTTACCATTGTAACTTTTTCATTACGTGATGATAAGAATAAAATAAAATGTGTTTAATTAGACTAAAGGCAAATAAATAGCTGTAGTAAACCTAAAAGTATTCATTATTACTTTCCTTAAATTATTGGATTTCCCAGGAAGCCAACAAGCAAAACCTAATAACTACAACAAAAACTTGAAATTTACTCATGAAATCTACTTTGTCCATGCCTAAATGCTGTATAATGCAAATACTTTAATAAAAAATGAGTTTTATTTAACTATCATTATGATACATTTAAGTAATCCTTCTTAGAAATTAATTACAACAGAATACATATCATAACTACTCAGTTATTAAACGTCAAACTTTCAAATCACTATATCTCAAAACTATGTTTTTGTCAGTTAGCATGTTTTCGCTGTAAGCAGACGATTTGTTCCTTTTTAGGTTTTTAAAACCGCAAACAACTTTGCAAATCACTGGATTCAATAACATTCAACAATAATTGTGTACTTGTGTCAGTGGTAACATAAATCGACCTTAAAATAACAAAATCATGCTCGACTATGTTATAATGGATAAAACATCCCTTACTCTACGACAAATTCACTAAGCACAAAGCTGGGTTTAGTTCGTTTTACCACAATACATTATATTTATGTAGTTAATTTTACACTATAATTTACGTCGTTGCTAATAGATACAAATTAATCAAACTTTAGCATATTAAGAACAATTCGACTGCTTTTTATACGTTTCATAATTTTTCACATTTTCTTGTAGAAGATGACACATCAAGCTGAATTTCAAAAGAACTTTCGCTCCATATCTGGAATAACTATAGGTGAAAGAAGAAAAAATTTATATGCACTGTTACACGAAGCGAGAAATCACCAAAATGAAATCGATTTTGCTTCTGTCATACACGAAACTGCACTTGAAGATGTATTCAAAGTAGAAACTAAGATTTTCTTCCGAAAAACTGACGACTTATTAAAAGTGTTGTTTGAAGGAAATTCGGTGCTAATCAAGAAGGTCCTCAATGCTAGCCATTGGTTTATAAATGCAGCGTTTGAAAATGTAAATGGAGAAGAACTGGTAACCGAGGTTTTTTCTAAAATTTCGTACAATACAAAAATAAAACTGCTACATAAAATTGCCAAGTTTTCACCAGGCGTACATAAAAGTGACGAATATTTTCAGAGTGTCCAAAAAAGCTACGGTTTGTTTTTGGCCACGAAGTTGCTAGAATCCTGTAGTAAAAATCTCATACTACGAATTATTGAAAACTACCGAGTTGAAATTAAACCTCGTCAGTTGATGACGATTGTTAAAAAATATCCAGAAATAACGGAAAAAGTATTGGATCTTTTGGAGAAACAAAATTATAAGGAGACGATTAAAGTTAAATATACTAAGGTATTCGTTTATCTATTCCAAAGTGATAGCTTTTTATTTTTAAAACTTTATGACAAATATAACCTAAATTTAACTTTTGGAACCAGGAGAACAAAAGCATTTATTTCACAGAACAGAGACTTTGTCATCAAAAACGCTAATAAAATGCACAAAATTTTAAAATTCAAGCAAACTTATGAATGCCTCAAAAGTGATTTCGAAGAATACCTTTACAATATGTTTCCAAAATCATTCCATCAATTTCAAAATTATTATTACCACTATTTCTTCGATTTGGACCAAACATCGCTGTCAAAGCCGAAAAGGTTTAACGTACTTGTAAAGCTGTTTAAGAAATTATACGGAAGCGAAATATGGGATTTTCCCAGTTTAGTGACCGTAGAGCTGCTGGAGTTGATGTCACCAGATGATCGAGAAGTGTGGATGGAAAACCACATCAAGCCCAAAACCATGAAAGAGGAAATTTGGATATCGCTAATGAAAACGGAGAAATCGATCCCATTGTTAATGGAGAAGATTGCCTTGACTTCCAATGTAGAAGACAGAGGAGAATTAATCAATACTTTACTTTCGACGTGCCAAATCAATAACGATTTGAATGCTTTATTGCGTGTTTTGGAATATGTTACAAAGAGACATATGAATGACGACGTTGATATGAGAGGGCGATTCTTAAACGAAGTATCGCATAAGTTTGATTTACCAAAATTATCAGGGGAACACTGGAAATATTTAATGAAATTTGCTCGAAGCTTTTTGCTTGATAAGAATTATTTGTGTTATAATGTAGAAGAACTGTACAATGGATATATTTATTATTGCTGTTTATATGAATTGGACATTTATGATCTGGTTTTGGAGTGGATTAAACTATGTACAGACGTTTATAATCTACAGCAAAAAGTACCTAAGTACGAGAAAATTTGTTTGCGAATTATAGCTGAGGCGATTCCAAAGGTTTTCATAGAGAAGGAGAAATTAACTGAACATTATAGGTGGTATTTGAGTGCTGTGAATGATTACAATGCACGCAACCTTAAAAACAAGCTGTCTTATTTTGAAAATCTTAATGCAATTGAACATCTGAAAGAAGAACGGATAAAACCGTGCTTAAATTTGTATGCCGAATATGTCTTAAAAAATTGTTTAAAATTTGAATTCAAACGAAGTCTAGAAGCAGGGTTAGTGAAAATGTACTTTCATCACGTCGAAAATAGACAAGATTTGTTTTTCAATTCCTTCTTGAAAAACGATCCAGAAAATTTTGCAAAAATTGTTGTTCCGGTTCTTGAAAGATGGTGTAAATTATCCCATCTGCAATGTTTGAAATATTACGATCATTTAGGAATTCCTCAAAAGTTTACTGAAAAGCATGTCACTTCAGAAAATTCCTTAGTAGACTCGGATTCCTTGAAACCAAACGAAATGCAATGCTTATCGTATACCATGAAGCCGAAAGAGTTTCTAAGTTTGATTGTTTCGTACTGTTCTGAAGATTTAGTGTCGAATTGTGAGAGCGAAGCTGAGCAAAATATTTACGAAACAAAAAAAATTGCTTTTTCGTGTATGAAAAATATCAGACCTCCAGTAGCTGCCCTGGAGAGCCTCCTTCATTTTTATCAGGGCGACTACTTAAAGTTGTCTAGCGATTCTCTACATTCCATTTGTAATAATTTGAGTGAACACAAAGCAGTTTACATAGTAAACATTTTGAAAAATCGAGAAGTTTCGGTACGAAAACATTCCATCAGTTTAGCTTTTCACCTATTAAATAAAAAAGCAATTTACGTGTTTATTGAGAAATTAATAGAAAATGAAAATAGCAAGTCAATTAGAAAACATATTCTCAAATCAAGTTTTAAATTGTTTTTAAATACTCAAGAACAAAGCGACTTTGAATTGATAAAAGAAAATGTGAAAGCAATGGATTTGAAAGATTCCGGAGCTTATCCCATCATCATAAATAACATCAAAAAAGTACCATCAAAATATTTTAAAGAATTAATTCTATTTATTTGGGAACTTTCAGAAAACGTCCAAAATCCAGGCAAAGAAATTCTTGAAGCAAAGCGACGGATTTTAAATGCAATTGACGAAAGAAACATTGGCTCTCTACCACATGAATTTTGTATCCGATTAATTGAAAATTATTTGTTCAAGTTTAGAGATGCCCATGACACTGAAATCGATGTAGAAGTATTTGCATTAAGATATATAACTTACCACAATTCTGACAAAGTTGAAAATCGAATCCAATTCGTTCTCTCCATTGCCCACAATTACGTCCAATCAAATTGGTACAATATTGAAACGTATAGAACTGGAAGAAAATGTATTTCAAAATTCGTTTTGGAATTTTCCAAAAATTTTCTTTCTAGAAAATGTAAAAATTTAAAAATAATTGAGGCTTTTTTGAAAATTTGGGAGAATTTGTTTGAACCTTTTGAAATTTATAATGAATTTTTATATTTGAATTTTACGTTGCTTTATGTTAATAGTGTTGAACGTAATTCTTCCATGTTTGAAATTGGAGAAACTCTCGGAGAACTTTGCAACTATTTGGAATTGAAGGGACATTTGAACATCACCATCTTTTGTAACGTTTTTGGGACTTTTAAATCTTATTTTGAGTTGATTTATGAAGATAAAGATCCGAATGAAAGTTTGTTGTTTATGGCAGAAGGTGTTTTGGCGACGAATATGAGTTCTTCGGGATTTATGTTGGCGATGTTCTTACTCCCAGACGTCGAAAAGCTTACTGCAAAGAATATTGAAAACCATGAAAGTATTTTTAATCAGATTGTACAACAAAAGGATCCTAATATTAAAATATTTTTACATAAACGATTTCTGGATAAAGTAACTGATAATGGTGATTCTGTGGGGTGGAATGACAGTTAGGAAAATGTGTAACATTTAGCAAGACCTTATTATGCACGGCAGGGGTCGGCAACCTGCGGCCTTGGTAGGGTCTTAGTGCGGCCCGGGGACTCTAAAATAAAAGACCTCTTTTTAGCGAATTTATACTTTCTTTTTAAAGGTAAAGCTGTTTTCAGTGGATTTTGCAAGAAGTGCGGCGCTCACTTATTTCAAAGTAAAATATTTGGCCCCCGTACAACGAAAGGTTGCCGACCCCTGATGTACGGAATAGTTTCGCCGGCAGGCCAAGCGCCAGAGACCCGGATGGTCTCACAGCGCCTGTGATAATATTTATAATTTAATATGCTGTGTGATATATTTTGTGATCTAAAATTTTTCAAAATATAAATTGTACATACATAATATTTTTTAAAAATTAATAAAAATGTTTTTTTATCTGTCGCTGTTGAGGGGAATTGATTTAAAATTTTATTATTTAATAAAATTGAAATAAAGTTTAAATGAAAATATAATTTATTAGTTTGATTATTACGAAGAAAAATATCAAAAACGTAGTCAAGATTACATTGAAAAAACTTTTCCAATTAATAAGTGGATTTAGATTTGATTTCTCAACATATTTCAAGTACCTACTTCTTGTACTTTTGTGATGTTATTGACAAATTCGGTGCGTATAGGTTATGATTTCTCTTTTATGAGCTCTCGGGAGAGACTGAAACTCCTAGAGAGCGCGTCCCCAGGTGGCGGATAGGGGAATACTCGGCCGCAAGGCAGGGTAGGTGGGAAATAAAATACCACCCGCGGACCAAACAGTTCATACTACGAGACGACCACCTGCTTCGTACAAGTACCATCAGTTCAAAGGAGCCTGTGGCCCCGCGAAAAACCAATTATCCTGAGGGAAAATAGGATCCATTCCAACCCGCAATTAGGCCAGCGTGGAATGGTAAGGCCTAAACCTTCAAGTTTTAATAATGATGATTACACCAATAAATACAAGGCCCTCAGTCCCCAGCACTCCCAGAGGTCCCGATTACGGCAGCAATCGAAAGATTAGAGGGAGAGAGGGTGCTAAGAATCCCTGGGTTGGACCAGGCTGCCACAAGACGACGTTATGGATCGGAACTTATAACATTCGAACCTTGGCTGACGATAATAAAATATACGAATTGGAAAACGAATTGGAAAAAATTAAATATGATGTGGTTGGGTTATCTGAATTAAGAAGAAGAGGAGAAGAATATATAATCCTAAAATCAGGCAACCATTTTATGTATAGAGGAGACACCTACAGTGGAGTGGCCTTTATAGTACACAAACGTATGGCTCCATATGTCGAATCCTTCAAAGCCATATCAGACAGAGTAGCTTATATCAACTTAAGAATTAATACAAGTACAAAACTAAAAATAATCCAAGTATACGCTCCGACCAGTAACCACTCAGATGAAGAAATGGACTTATTCTATGATCAAATTAGAGAAGCAATCAATGATAAAGCGGCAACTTTTAAAATAATAATGGGAGACTTTAATGCCAAGATTGGAAAGAAACAGGAAGACCAAGAAACACAAATAGGAGAGTACGGATACGGAAATCGAAATGAAAGAGGAGAAGAATTACTGAACTTCTTAAATGAATTTAATTTATATGTGATGAACTCATTTTTTAAAAAGAACAAAAGCAGAAAGTGGACGTGGATGAGCCCAAACAGAGCTACAAGAAACGAAATAGATTTCATTTTAACTGATAATAAACAAATCATTCACGATGTGACCGTACTGAACTCATTCGACGCAGGAAGTGATCATAGAATGGTCAGATCAAGAGTGGTCATAAACAAAAAAATGGAGCGAAAGAAATTGCATTGTAAAAGGGAACTGCGGGTATCATACGAGAATATAAAAGAAATTAGTGATAAACTTAAAGCCGCAATAGAGAAAAGATTACAGCACCTACAGGCCGCACAAGCTAAAGAAATCGCCACAAATGTAGATCACCTTAATGAATATATTACTAAGGCAATAACTGAAAGCGTTAGAGAACTAAGCAAAGATTCACATAGATCCGCAAAACCTGTAATAGACAACGATACAAAGAAGTTAATCGAAAAAAGAAGATTACTGAACAGACAACACAAAAGAGGCTCAATCGAATATGTAGAACTTAACAAATTGATAAGAAGAAGAATAAGAGAATTTAGATATAGGGAAAATGAAAGTATGATAAATGAAGTCATAGAGAAGAAGAAAAACATGAAATGCTTGAGACCACAATTAGGCCGAAAATATATACATTCAGTAATGAACAAAAACGGTGAAATAATAACAAATAAGGAAAAAATGTTGAGAATAATAGAAGAGTTTTACGCGGATCTATACAAATCTAAAGTTGCGGAAGAATTAGTAAGGGGAGAGAAAAACGCAAGAAGGACGACCATACAAAATGTCGGATCGGAGGAAATACCAGAAATAAACGGAGCAGAAATGGAAAAGGCTTTGAAGGATATGAAAAGAAATAAAGCAGCTGGAGTGGATGAAGTGACCACCGATATGATTCTTGAAGGAGGGGAAAAATTAACAGATGCGTTATTGCAACTCTTAAACGAATGCCTACAGCAAGGCAGAATACCTGACGCATGGAATAACGCAAGAGTAATACTAATTTTCAAAAAGGGAGACACCCGAAAGCTCCAAAACTACCGACCAATAAGCCTAATGTCCCATATGTACAAACTATTAACCAAAATAATCACAAACCGCTTAACTAAAAAACTAGATGACTATCAACCCAGTGAACAGGCAGGATTCAGAAAGGAGTATTCAACGGCAGATCACCTATTAACAATAAAACTTTTAATCGAGAAATGCAATGAATACAATATACCTATATATCTTGGATTCATAGATTATGAAAAGGTATTTGATACAGTGGAGACTTGGGCTATACGGCGAGCATTAAACAACTGCAGAATTGACAGTAGATATAGTCAACTACTACAACAAATAGCAGATAAAGCGACAGCGATATACCAACTTCATGAACGAACCAATCCTGTACCTTTGGAAAGGGGTGTAAGACAGGGAGACAGCTTGTCACCTAAACTATTTACCCTCACTTTAGAAGATGTTTTCAAAAAGTTGGACTGGTCAGAAAAGGGTATTAAAGTAAATGGAAGATATCTCAATCATTTGCGATACGCTGACGATGTAGTGGTGATAGCAATGAGCCAAGAAGAGCTGCAGGAAATGATCACTGATCTGAACAGGGCCTCAAGAAAAATAGGATTACAAATGAATCTGAGCAAAACAAAAGTGATGTTTAATGAAGATGGTAACATACAGGTAGAGGGTGAACAAATTGAAAAAGTTACGGAATACATTTACCTGGGGCAGAAGATCATACTGGGAAGAGAAAATCAAAGTAATGAAATAAAAAGAAGAACTTCTCAAGCATGGGCGGCCTTTCGAAAACTGAGTTTTATATTAAAAAATAGAAATATTCAACTGCATTTAAAAAAGCGAGTCTTTGATATGTGCGTGTTGCCTGTATTGAGTTATGGCGCAGAAAACTGGACCATGACCCAGAAAAATATAAATAGTCTTAGAGTAACACAACGAGCAATGGAAAGGGCAATGTTAGGCATATCATTGAAAGACAGAAAGACAAACATCTGGATAAGACAAAAAACAAAGGTCACCGACATAATACAAAGAGCAGCAAAACTTAAGTGGTCATACGCGGGACATGTGGCAAGGAGGGATATGGATCGGTGGAGTAGAGCCATGCTGACATGGAGACCATACACGTTTACAAGACCAAGAGGAAGACCTCCGATGAGATGGATAAACGACATCAAGCTTGTGGCCGGCTTTAATTGGATCCAAGAGGCAGGAAATAGAGAAAGATGGAGAAAACTTGAAGAGGCGTATATTCAAAAATGGATTTAATAAAACGCTAATAAAGAAGAAGAAGAAGAAGGTTATGATTTGAGGACCTTAACATTTGATTATTCGCTTCGTGTTGGGATAGCTCTCCCACTTGATAGATATTTTTTAGTGATTTTATTTTTGGAGCTGATAAAATGGGTGGCGTAGGCATTTTTTGTAGAGAGCGCTTCACAGTCGGTACCGGGGAGGGAAAGGCGAGCACACATTTCACCTTTTTTTGGGTAATTCTTTCTCAAAGATGAAATCAGAATTTAGATTTTCTATATTTTTTCTAACAAACTACTAAGTATTACTACTATTTAAAAAAATTCTTAGCTAGTATTTTCGAATTTTAAATTCGTTAGTACCAAAAATTATATTATAGTGGATTACCATGTAGAATCTAACTGAATAAATTGTTTCCAGAATATACCGAAATTTGATACCATATTTTGACCAGCAAGAATGACGCTCAAGGATGAGTTTTTGAGTGGATTCCGTTCGTTACGCGGGACATCAATGAAAGAAAAAAGAGAAAGCTTATTCCAATTATTAAATCATACTAAGCAGTACGAAGCCGAAATAGATTTTTATTCAATAGAACCTCAAACACCACTGGAAGAAGTGTTTAAAGTGGAAACCTTAATTTTCTTCAAAAGAGGCGATGATCTGCTTAAAGTGTTATCTAGTGAAAACTCTATTCTCATCCATAAGGTTCTCAAAGTTAGTCATTGGTTCATAAACCAAGCCTTTGCAGAAATAAGTGGAGAACAATTGGTAACAGAAATATTTCCCAATATATCCTACAATACTAAATTGAAGCTTTTACATAAATTTTCAAACTTTTTGGCCAACGAGCAAAAAGGTAACGAATACTTTGAAGCTATCAGAAAACGTTATGGTTTATTTTTGGCTTCCAAGATGTTACCGGCTTGTAGTGGTGACGTCATTCTAAAATGTCTAGACGAAAACAAGATTGAAATTACTGCTCATCAATTATTGATAATCGTCAAGAAATATCCAAAAATAATAGAAACCATTTTTGTGAAACTGGAGAACCAAAACTATAACGTAGAGATCAAAACAAAATATAAGAACGTGTTTGGATACCTCGCACGTAATAATTACGCTTTGTTTTTGAAATTAAATGAGAAGCACAAATCAGAAATAACCTTAGGAACGAGAAGTTCTAAGAAAGTGTTTGTGCCGAATAGGGACAGTGTTATTAAGCGCCCAAATGAATCCCAAACATTATTAAAGCAGAATAGAATTATTGGATGGTTAAAAGAGGACAGGTTCGAGTATTTTTGCAACTTGCTGCCAAAATCGCTTAAACAGTTTCAGTCAAGATACTCTATTTATTTCGATTTATTTCAAATTAGGTCGCTGGCTAAAACAGAACAATTGGATCTGCTGTTACGATGTTTTAGAAAAGTTTATAACAGTGAATTATGGGATTACCCGATTTTAGTTATTCCGGAATTATTTTACTTGATGTCGCCTGATGAACGGGAATCGTGGATGTCCTGCCACTCCAAACCTAAAGAAATGAAAGACGAAGTTTGGATTTCATTAATGAAGAGTGAAAAATCGGTTCCGTTGTTAAAGGAAAAACTTGATGCTACGACTGATTGGGTTTATCGAAAGGAATTAATCACGGACTTGGTAAAATCGTGTAGGGTCAATGATGATGTGGATTCTATGTTCGATATCTTCCAACATATTATCAAGCGATATACAAATACAAAACTTCGGTTACACTTAATGGATCAAATAGCTGATAATTTCGATCTAACAAAGTTTACTGAAAAACACTGGAACTTCATTGCAAAAATTATTCCAAAATATTTAAATAATTATGAAGAAATTTGGAGTGTAAAGAATTTGTTGAAGGGGTACGGTTATTATTGTTTTGAAAATAATCAGTCGATTCCAACTTATATTCTATCAAAGTGGTTAAAGAATAGCAGTTCCTGTGACTTTTTGTGGTGGAATAACAAACCTGAATATGAAAGGAAGCTCATATTAGCCATTGGTGAATTAATTCCAATCGTATTTACTGAAGAATCAATAATAGCTGAAAATTATACAAATTATTTGTTCAATGTACATAGTTACAATAGACAAAATATCAATAACAAAATGTCGTATTTTGAAAACCTCACTGCCATCAAATACTGTAAATTGGGGCTCACTGCAGAACCGTGGAACTACATTTTCGAATTGATAATGCAAAATTGCCTAAAACTTGAGTTTCAAAAATGTTTGGAGGAGGGTTTGGTGGAAACATATTTTAACAAGAAGCCCTACACGTACGCTGAACTGCAAAAAAACTTAATTTTGATAATGAGAACACACCCCCAGACACTAGCCAATCTCGATTCGTCGGCTATGAATAATTGGTATGGTATGTCTTACGGACTCCACTATTTCAAATATGTCGAATGTTTTAACCCACTTCCAAATTATTTCGAGGAATATTCAAACTTTGCGAAGTTTGAAAATGATCCAGAGGAACTGAATAAAAGCGCAATAAATTGTCTGTCTAATTTTTTGAAACCGGAAGTTTACTTCGATTTAACCGCGCTGTATTATCCAAAAGAGTTGACTGCAAACTGCGAGACCGAAAGCGAAAAAATAATTTACAAGCTCCAGAGAGTTCTTATTCGGTGCTTAAGGAATGTGATGTCACCTGAAAAAGCGTTAACATCCCTAATGAAATTTTGTCAAGGTGATTATTTGAAGATGTCTCATGGCACTCTGTACTCGATTACCAATAATGTGAACGAAAACAAGTTAACGAGTTTCATAAACCTTTTGAACGATCGTGCAGTCTCAGTACGTAAATATTCTGTTTACCTAGCATTCCGTCTTTTAGACAAAGAAGCAATATATGACTTTTTGACTAAGCTAATGAAATTTGAAAAAAACGGATCCGTTAGGAAGTATTTACTTAAGGGAAACTTGCTATACTTTTTGAGAAACCAAGAAGATCGTTTTTATGAGCTGTTGAAAGAAAATATTCAAGGAATCGATTCGAAAGACACGGAAGTATACGATCTAATTACAAACAATATAAAAAAAGTTTCCCCAAAATATTTCCAGGATTTTTTTGTATTTAGTTGGAAGGTTTTAGAAAACGAGGAAATTTTGGAAGATATAAAAATTAAAGGAAGGACTAAACTTCTTAGTGCAATCACGAAGAAAAATATCGAATTGCTACCACAAGAATTTTGTAGTGGATTAATTAACAAATACCTTTTTAAGTGGAAAGAGTATGGTGGTTTTGAAACCAAAATGTCGGAATTTGCTTCAAACTTTATAATTTATTACGGTTCTGACGATTTAGAAAAGCGAATTCGTTTAGTTCTGGTGGTTCTCAAACCTTACGTTGAGTCAACTTGGTACGACATTGAAGGTCACTTAAATGGCAGAAAATCCGTTTCCAAATTTGTTTTGGAATTTTGCAAAGATTTTCTTTGCAAGGATTGCGGCGATTTCAACATTATTAATAGACTTTTAGCTATATGGCAACAAGAATTTAAACCATGCGAAATTTACTACGAATTTTTGTATTTTAATTTTACTGCAATTTATAGTAAAAGCGCTAGTGAAAAACTTTCTCCGAGTGAAATTGGAGAAAGCATTGGAAACTTTTGTAACATTTTGGATAACATAGGGTATTCAAATGTGATTATTATTGGTGAGGTTTTCGAGATATTTAAGGTAAACTTTGTTTCGATCGACAGTTCTGAAGATGAAAATGAAACTGGTTTACTTATGGCAGAGAATATTTTAAAATTGAATGTTTCATCTTCAGGTTTACTGTTAAGCATGATTTTGTTACTCGGCCTAAATAGTACTTTGACTTTGCAACTGAAAGAGAAGTACAAAACCATATTTAGAGAAATTGTGAGCTATAGAGATGTAAATGTCCAGATTTACCTACATCAGCATATTTTAAGAAGTGGTTAAAGTTTATGGTAAAATTTGAGTAACTATTATTTTTGAAATGACATTTTGTAATTATATATTTTGGAATAAAATTATTTTTGATCATAGAAAACTGAAAATTATTCTCGTCGATATTAAATTCGCCTAATCCGAATTATAATTGAATTTTATCCAGTTATAAAAGTTAGAATATACTGTAGTTTTTTGTTTGTTAAAACCTTGTTAAAACACACCCTTAAGTGCCACGGCAGCTTTTTTTTGTCGGTAGAGCATAAATTGAAACAAATCTCAGTTAGTGGATGCCTGCGGTGAACATTTGCAAAACAAGCCTGGTTGGAATTTCTTATCGCTTGCACCGCGATTACTTATTTATAAAACTTTAAACTTTTCCAACTTCCTTTAAATTCAATCAATTGCGGAATCGTCTTATAACTCCTCCTTCTGAGCAATATTCTAAAAAGAAATCAAACACTTTTCACCACTACTACTTCTTGTTTATTTTATTTACAAAAATCTTACACGCTAATAGATCAATAAATATTAATAAATAGTATAATATAATAATATTTATTTTTATTTCAATTGGGTTAATTTTCCTTTCAAACTGTTCTCAATTTGAATTTGTACAGTGATCACGGGCGCAGAGAGTAATCGGTAAATTCTGTTCCCAAGGAAGTGAGAATCAGAAAAATCATTTCTGTTTTGAATAAAACATATTATTGTTTCTTCAAACTTCGAAAATTAATTTAATTTAGTTAAAAGGCCAAAAAATTAATTTATTTCATGTTTAAATAATTATATTTCAGAAACACAAATGCATAACTTTTATGACAAAAACCATCTGTTTTATTTTGTCTACCGCTGTGGGCGGCAGAAAAAGACATTGGCTGCCGCTCATCTAACAACCGGTAGTAACAAAACGACATATTTTATCGCCATTTAAAGAAAAATAATATTTGAATGAAGATTCTATATTCAGGCTAACAATTCTAACGCTCCAAAGAGACTGAAAGAGTAAATAACTTTAAAGATCTACTTTGGTATTCATAAAATTAAAGCAATATTTACAACAGGTTTGCAAACCTTTTAAAGAGGCTTACAAGGGCATTTTAAAACTTTTGTAAACATGTCGTGAATATTGATTTTTTATGTATACTATATTTTACTAAATTTGAATGGTTAGTGCGATTAACATTAAAATTTTTAAAGTTGTCGGGAAGGAGTGTGGATTTAAAAATTCAAAAAATATATTATACTCGTACTTATACTAAAAATTAACGAATTCATTATAATATAATGTTGTATCCATATAATTTATCGATACAAGAGTTTTCGCTGAACCACAATAAGGAAAATTTTCAAATGCAATTCAAGGAGGAACTAAATAACAAAAGCAAAAATTTGTTACAAGGAATATATTAACAAACTGCAGTAGAAGATCTATGCATTAATTATTTGTTAATGAACATTTTATCTTGTAATGACGAAAGTAGTTATTTAATCAAAGACAAATGACAAAGACAAATACAATTTTTGTTGCAGAGAAACATTAATTTTTGTGCTTGACCTTATCATTTTGAAACGCAGTGTATAATGAAATTGTGAGATTATAATATTGCCCTCTTTACAAATGGCCGCTAGATTCAACAGTTTGTAATAGGGAATATCGGTAGTTATCCAACTAGGCTATAGTTTAAAACTAACGACGTTATCTCATTTTCCTTCCTTTTCCTTCTCTGGGAATTTTCTTTGAATTTCAACCTCCAACTAACTATAACCATATAACGATTGTAACCTCGTCCTCCTGCAAAGAATTACAGTAGCCTCTTTATCATTCGATGGTGTTGAAGGTAGCCAGCTGCGGATATTTAATCCACAGTCCTGAGAGCGGGGTCGCGCATGCGCGGTTCGTGGGTTCGAATGATGGTAGTGTGGCTTGCGATCCCAGGTCGCTACAGTCGGCTCTCGTATGCCAACGACAGTATCTAAACAGGATGAAAATTGTGGGCGCCAGTTAAATACAAGAAGGAAAACTACAGTGCTCGAATTTGAGATAACAAAATAGAATTTATTTGCACACACAGCCAGTAATAAAGTACAAAAAATATGAGCTATTTGCTCCAAACACTTGGTTATATAACTGAATATCATCAACAGCAAAAGGTTCAACGACCCGGCCCTGTGATTCTAAATGAATCATATTATATTAAATTTATACTGAATTGCACACTGGTATTTAAATATTGAGCAAAGCTACTCATACAAAAAGCTAAAATACGGCTCTGCAGCAAGCAACTAAAATAATCTGTAAAACAGTGAGAACTGAACTTTACCACTTTGCGTATTCCTTAGAAAGATGTCCAGCGAGAGAAGGCGTCTACGATATATCGAGATTCAGGTCGCTGTCGACGTAACCAATGGATAGGTTTTGTGATATGGTCCTAAAAATTCAGTAAACACATGCATACGAGTATTATTATGGAAGCAATGCCAGCCAACGCATCTAAAAACGTGAAATAAATAAATCAGCGGCAAAACAGTATATTTACAGAAACTACTAGACGATATTTCGATAGTTATGTTTTACTAATTGATGTAATGTTGTAATTTTTTTTGATGTAAAGAGTTAAACCTCATGGATAAAGGTGACTCCGTAAGATTTGAGTAATTGTAACGATTATGTGTTCACGATGTATTGTTGTATTTTTTGGTGTGTAAATTAATCTACACTAGGGAACATTATTTTCTAAATTTCATATTGGTTATCTAAGATCTTCCTAGTTAAAATTTCAATAGCTGAAGCAAAATTTACTCGAAAACATAAGATCTGTACTTATTGATTTAACGAAGTTGGATTCGATATTTTGCGTGGTTGCGTTGTCAAAATCGACTCTCCGCGCCCTTCTGTCCGGACCCCTACGCAACGAATCGGTTTGACTAACGCTGTACTAACTAAAGATATCTACACCGGCTTACTCGGTAAAGTGTGCTAGTGGGAAGGGGATAGATCGTTTTGGAAAAATCTTGCTTCAGCTATTGATAGTTTTATTGTAAACCGCACACTATAACAGCAGCGAATAAATTTTATAAATAATAACAACATTATAATATAGTGGTTTTAAGGTTAAAAATAAAATCGTTGATGTCACGTTTTCGTCAGGTGAAGCTAAAAACCAGCAACTTACTACTTATTTACAAACTTAAAAAAATTGTAGTTTAAATATTTTAAAATTTATACAAAATGTTTACACCGCTACAAACACTAATTTTGTTTGAAAACCCCATTGTTGATGATCAAAGTCAATCAATATCAGTGAATTTAGTGACGATTATACTGACTGAATGTTTACCGTATAGAGAGTGCGACATAAATACTAAGTTGAATTCAAATTTATTTTTACGTCCAATGTTACCTCGCAAATGAATTTAATTTACATAACCATAAATTTGTTGATCATATTTAAGTATTATCAACCTACCTGAAATGAAAGCTAATATTGAAATGTTAAGCTGCATTCACATAGAGATGAGCGTTTTTCTTAGCTTAGGAGAAGCTGGCAAGAACCTAGTAATTTTACAATATAATTCTATGACATTGCAAATGGATAAACAACCTAATTAAACTTCAGCATATTAAGAATAATTCGGCTGCTTTTTATACATTTCATAATTTTTCACATTTTCTTGCAGAAGATGGCACGTCAAGCTGAATTTGAAAAGAACTTTCACTCCATATCTGGAATAACTATTGGCGAAAGAAGAAAAAACCTATATGCACTGCTACACCAAACCAAAAACCACCAAAATGAAATCGATTTTGCTTCTATCACACCCGAAACTGCACTTGAAGATGTATTCAAAGTAGAAACTCAGATTTTCTTCCGAAGAACTGACGACTTACTAAAAGTGTTGTTTGATGGAAATTCGGTGCTAATCAAGAAGGTCCTCAATGTTAGCCATTGGTTTATAAATGCAGCTTTTGAAAATGTAAATGGAGAAGAATTGGCAACCGATATATTTCCTAAACTGTCTTACAACACAAAAATAAAACTGTTACATAAAATTGCCAAGTTTTCACCAGGCGTGCATAAAAGTGACGAATACTTCCAGAGCATCCAAAACAGCTACGGTTTGTATATGGCGACGAAGTTATTAGAATCTTGTAGTGAAAATCTAATACTGCGAATTATAGAAAATTACCGAGTTGAAATTAAACATCGTCAGTTGTTGACGATTGTTAAAAAATATCCAAAAATAACGGAGAAAGTATTGGATCATTTGGAGAAACTAGATTATAACCACGATAATTATAACGATACGATTGACGAGAAATATAGTAAGATATTCGTTTCTCTACTCCAAAGTGACAGCTGTTTATTTTTAAAGCTTTATGACAAATACCAGCTAAATATAACTTTTGGAAAAAGGAGATCAAGAGCATTTATTTCACAGAACAGAGACTATGTGATCCAAAACGCTAATAAAATGCACAAAATTTTAAGCTTCAAGAAAACTTATGAATACATCAAAAGTGATTTCGAGGAATACCTTTACAATATGTTTCCAAAATCTTTCCATCAATTTCAAGTTAATTATCAACAATATTTGTCAGATTTGGAGAAAACCTCCCTAACCAAAAAATTTAACGTATTTGTAAAGTTGTTTAAAAAATTATACGGGTACGAAATATGGGATTTTCCCAGTTTAGTGACGTTAAAACTGCTGGAGTTGATGTCACCAGATGATCGAGAAGTGTGGATGGAAAGCCACATCAAGCCCGAAAACATGACAGAGGCAATTTGGATATCGCTAATGAAAACAGATAAATCGATCCCAATGTTAATAGAAAAGATTGCTTTGAAATCCAATGAAGAAATTAGAGAAGAATTAATCCATTCTTTATTTTCCACGTGCCGAATCAATAACGAGTTTAATGCTTTATTGCGTGTTTTGGAATATGTTACAAAGAGACATATGAATGACGACGTTCATATGAGAGGGCGATTATTGCACGCAGTATCACGTACGTTTGATTTACAAAAATTTTCAGTGCAACACTGGAACTATTTAATGAAATTTACTCGATCCTATTTGCTTGATAGGAATTCGTCTTTGTATTTTGTACGGGAGTTGTACAATGGATATATTCATTATTGCTGTTTACATGAATTGGACGTTCATGATCTGGTTTTGGAGTATGTTAGACTAAGTACCAACATTTATTATGTACAGCAAAAAGTACCTGCCTACGAGAAATTTTGTTTGCGAATTATAGCTGAGGTGATTCCAAATACCTTCATAGAGAAAGAAAAATTAACTATACATTATAGGCTGTATTTATTCGCTGTATATAATTATAATCAACGCAATCTTAAAGAACGGATGTCTTATTTTGAAAATCCGAATGCTATTCTACATCTGAAAGAAGAAATGGTAGAACCGCGCTTAGATTGTTATGCCGAACGGGTCTTAAAAGATTGTTTTAAATTTGAATTCAAACGGAGTCTGGAAGCAGGGTTAGTGAAAAAGTATTTTCATCACGTCGAAAATAGACAAGATTTATTTTTCAATTCCTTCTTGAAAAACGATCCAGAAAATTTTGCAAAAATTGTTATACCAGTTCTTGAAAAATGGTGTAAATTATCTCATATGCACTGTTTGAAATATTACGATCATTTAGGAATTCCTCAAAAGTTTACTGAAAAGCATGTCATTTTGGAAAATTCCTTTGTAGTCGCGGATTCCTTGAAACCAAACGAAATGCAATGCTTGTCGTATACCATGAAGCCGACAGACTTTCTAAGTTTGATCGTTTCTTACTGTTCTGAAGATTTAGTGTCGAATTGTGAGAGCGAAGCTGAGCAAAAAATTTACGAAACAAAAAAAATTGCTTTTTCATGTATGAAAAATATTAGACCTCTAGAAGCTGCCCTGGAGAGCCTTCTTCATTTTTGTCAGGGCGACTACTTAAAGTTGTCTGGCGATTCTCTGCATTCCCTTTGTTATAAATTGAGTGAACACAAAGTAGTAAATATAGTAAACATTTTGAATAATCGAGAGGTTTCGGTACGGAAATATTCCATCAGTTTAGCATTTCTCCTATTAAATAAAACAGCAATTAACGGGTTTATAGAGAAATTAATGGAAAATAAAACTAGCAAGTCAATTAGAAAACTTATTCTCAAATCTACTATTAAATTGTTTTTAAGTAGTCAGGAACAAAGCGATTTTGAATTGATAAAAGAAAATGTGAAAGCAATGGATTTGAATGATTCTGGAGCTTACCATATCATCATAAATAACATCAAAAGAGTACCATCAAAATATTTTAAAGAATTAATTCTATTTATTTGGGAACTTTTGGAAAAGGTCCAAAATCCAGGCAAAGAAATTCTTCAGTCAAAGCGACGCATTTTAAAAGCAATTGACAAAAGGAACATTGAGTCTCTACCAGACGAATTTTGTACGCGATTAATTAAAAATTATTTGTTCAAGTTTAGAGATTCCCAGGACACTGAAATCGATGTAGAAGCATTTGCATTAAAATATATAATTTACCACAATTTGGACAAAGTTGAAAATCGAATCCAATTCGTTCTTTCCCTTGCCCACAGTTACGTCCAATCAAATTGGTACGATATTGAAACGTATAAAACTGGAAGAAAATGTATTTCAAAATTTGTATTGAAATTTTCCAAAAATTTTCTATCTAAAAAATGTAAAAATTTAAAAGTAATTGAAGCTTTTTTGAAAATTTGGGAGAAGTTGTTTGAACCTTTTGATATTTATAATGAATTTTTGCTTTTGAATTTTACGTCGCTTTATGTTAAGAGTGTTGAACGAAATTCTACCATGTTTGAGATTGGAGAACAGCTTGGAGAACTTTGCAACTATTTGGAATTGAAAGGACGTTTGAACATCACCATTTTTTGTAGTGTTTTTGGTACTCTCAAATCTGACTTTGAGTTGATTGACGAGGATCAAGATCCAAATGAAAGTTTGCTGATTATGGCAGAAGGTGTTTTGACGAAGAAAATCAGTTCTTCGGGATTTATTTTGGCAATGTCCTTACTACTAGACATTGAACAGCTCACCGCAAAAAATAGAGAAAAATATGAGAGTATTTTTAATCAGATTGTAGGGGAAGAGGATCCTAACATTAAAATATTTTTACATAATCACATTTTAAATATAAAAAGTGTTGATGATGATGATGATAATTCGGATTAATTTAAATGATCAACTTGGAATGTACAATTAATACTAATTTACACACCAAACACTAGACATCGTTAAGCCGTTTCAGATAAACGTTGCAATTGCAGAATTGGGGCACCTTTGGCCCATAGAACTCAAGTCGTTGCACCAATTAATAGACATAAAACATTGCTATGTTTATTACTCGTAAAGCTGTCGTGTCATCTTCAAGGGTCAACTTATTCATTTAGCAACAACCCCATTACATCGTCATTCGTTTCCTTAGAACTCAACTAACTTCAAGTCCTTGCTCTTCGTGACTGTCTTGCATCCGCCCGTCTTTGTAAGTTTAACAACCACACTTTTTAAAGTGCTTACATTAACATATCTTATTAATTATTAACATGTTCGAAGTTATTTCTATTTTCAATTTAAAAATCCTTCATAATAATTATTGATAGTAATGGTAATTCTATGGGGTGGAATGAGGGTTATGAAGATGTGTAACATTTGGCAAGCCTTTATTTTGTACGGAATATTTAATATTATATACTAATAAAATCAAAAATGAAATAAGAATGACAATATAAATTAATATACTGTGACACTAGCTGACCCAACATTTTTTAAACAGAATTGTATATAATATTTTTTTAAAACTGATAAAAAATTTTATTATCGGTCTCTGTAGAGAGGAATTTATTTAAAATGTTATTATTTAATAAAATTGAAATAAAGTTCAAATAAAAATTCAATTTTCTAGTTTGATTATGACGAAGAGTTTTCGTTTCCGAAAGAAAATATCAGAAACATAGCCAAAGCTAATTTGCTAAAAGACTTTCAATAATTGGAATTATTTATAATAATGTCCCAAAAGGATGAGTTTTTGAGTGGCTTCCGCTCGTTACATGGGACATCAATGAAAGAAAGTAGGGAAAGCTTGTTCCAATTATTAAGTAATACTTAAATTATATAAAGCATAACTTTTATGACAAAAAAATCCGTTTTATCTTGTCTGCCCCTGTAGGAGGCAGAAAAAGATTTTGGCTGTCGATGTCGCCCCTCTACCAACCTGTAAGTAACGAAACGATATATTTTATCTCCATTTGAAGAATTGCTCCATTGAAAAGAAAATTTGAAGAAAAAGAAAAAAAAAAAGAAAAGAAAATATTTGAATGGAGATTCTATATTCAGGCTAGGCAACTTTAACGCAGCAAAGAGACAGAAAGAGTAAATAACTTTAAAGATCTACTTTGGTATTCATAAAATTACAGCAATATTTACAACAGGTTTGCAAACCCTTTATAAGGCATATTATACCTTATAGGGGCATGTTAAAACTTTTGTAAACCTGTCATGAATATTGATTTTTTATGAATACTACTGCAATTATTTTACTAAATTTTAATGGTTAGTGCGATTGACATTAAAATTTTTAAAGTTGTCGAGAAGGGAATGGGGTGATTTAACAAGTAATTTGTTGATAATATAATTTAAGTATTATCAACCTACGTGAAGTGAAAAACTAATATTGAAATGTAATATTGAAAACATAGAGATTAGCGTCTTTCCTAGCTTAGGCAGAAGCCAGAAAGAACCAATCACCTTAAAGAAGTATTTTTTAAGCGTAGAAAAAGGATTGAAGAAAATACTTTAATATGATTGGCTCTTCCCAGCTCCTATCGAAGCAGGACAAGCCGCTAATCAATATGTGAACGCCGCTTTGCACTATTCACATTGTATGGTATGCGCATAATCCGTGAAATAATAATTAACATATAAAATTGTCAATCCATCGTTGCGTAGAAACGGTTTGCATCTCTTGCAAGTTAATTTTACAATATAATTATTTTATGCCATTGCAAACGGATAAACAAATTATTATACATTTCATAATTTTTCACATTTTCTTGCAGAAGATGGCACGTCAAGCTGAATTTGAAAAGAACTTTCACTTCATATCTGGAATCACCATTGGCGAAAGAAGAAAAAACCTATATGCACTGCTACACGAAACTAAAAACCACCAAAACGAAATCGATTTTGCTTCTATCACTCCCGAAACTGCACTTGAAGATGTATTCAAAGTAGAAACTCAGATTTTCTTCCGAAGAACTGACGACTTATTAAAAGTGTTGTTTGAAGGAAATTCCGCGCTAATCAAGAAAGTCCTCAATGTTAGCCATTGGTTTATAAATGCAGCTTTTGAAGATATAAATGGAGAAGAACTAGTAACCGATGTATTTCCTAAACTGTCTTACAACACAAAAATTAAACTTTTACATAAAATTGCCAAGTTTTCACCAGGCGTACATAAAAGTGACGAATACTTCCAGAGCGTCCAAAAAAGCTACAGCTTGTATTTGGCCACGAAATTACTGGAATCCTGTAGTGAAAATCTCATACTGCGAATTATTGAAAATTACCGAGTTGAAATTAAACCTCGTCAGTTGTTGACGATTGTTAAAAAATATCCAAAAATAACGGAAAAAGTATTGGATCTTTTGGAGAAACAAAATTATAAGAAGTCGATTAAAGAGAAATATAGCAAGGTATTCGTTTATCTATTCCAGAGTGACAGCATTTTATTTTTAAAGCTTTATGACAAATACAAGCTAAATATATCTTTTGGAAAAAGGAGAACAAAAGCATTTATTTTACAGAACAGAGATTATGTCATCAAAAACTCTAACAAAATGCACAAAATTTTAAAATTCAAGCAAACTTATGAATGCCTCAAAAGTGATTTCGAAGAATACCTTTACAATATGTTTCCAAAATCATTCCATCAATTTCAAAGTAATTATTACCAATATTTGTCAGATTTGGACCAGACCTCGCTATCAAAGCCCAAAAAGTTTAACTTGGTTGTAAAGTTGTTTAAAAAGTTATACGGAAACGAAATATGTGATTTTCCCAGTTTAGTGACCTTAGAACTGCTGGAGTTGATGTCACCAGATGATCGAGAAGTGTGGATGGAAAGCCACATCAAGCCCCAAGACATGACTGACGAAATTTGGATATCGTTAATGAAAACAGACAAATCGATCCCATTGCTAATAGAAAAGATTGCTTTGAGTTCCAATGTACTAGACAGAGGAGAATTCATCAATTCTTTACTTTCCACGTGCCTAATCAACAACGATTTGAATGCTTTATTGCGTGTTTTGGAATATGTTACAAAAAAACATAATATGAATGACGACGTGAGTATAAGAGGGCAATTCTTGTACGAAGTAGGACGTAGGTTTGATTTACAAAAATTATCAGGGGAACACTGGAAATATTTAATGAAATTTTCTCGATGCTTTTTGCTTCTTAGGAATTCGGATTTTTATTTGGTAGAGGAGCTGTACAAAGGATATGTTTATTATTGCTGTTTACAAGAATTGCACATTAATGATCTGGCTTTGGAGTATGTTAAACTGAATACCTACGTTTATGATGTACCTCACAAAGTACCTGCGTATGAGAAATCTTATTTGCGAATTATAGCTGAGGCGATTCCAAAAGCCTTCATAGAGAAAGAAAAATTAACTGAACCTTACAGGTGGTATTTGGGCGCTGTATATTATTACAATAAACGCCATCTTATAGAAAGGATGTCTTATTTTGAAAATTCTAATGCTATTCGACATCTGAATATGACAGAACCGTGCTTAGATTGGAATGGCGAACGTGTCTTAAGAGATTGTTTAAAATTTGAATTCAAACGGAGTCTGGAAGAAGGGTTAGTGAAAATGTACTTTAATCATGTCGAAGATAGACAAGATGTATTTTTCAATTCTTTCTTGAAAAACGATCCAGAAAATTTTGCAAATATTGTATTGCCAGTTCTTGAAAAATGGTGTAAATTATCCCATTTGCACTGTTTGAAATATTACGATCATTTAGGAATTCGTCAAAAGTTTACTGAAAAGCATGTCACTTCTGAAAACTGCTTAGTAGACTCGGATTCCTTGAAGCCAAACGAAATGCTCTGCTTATCGTATACCATGAAGCCGAAGGACTTTCTAAGCTTGATCGCTTCGTACTGTTCGGAAGATTTAGTGACGAATTTTGAGACCGAAGCTGAGCAAAAAGTATACGAAACAAAAAAAGTTGCATTTAGATGTATTAAAAATATCACACCTCCAGAAGCTGCCCTAGAGAGCCTTCTGAATTTTTGTCATGGCGACTATTTGAAGTTATCTGGCAATTCTCTGCATTCCCTTTGTAATAATTTGAGTGAAACCAAAATAATGAATATAGTAAACATTTTGAATAATCGGGAGGTGTCGGTACGGAAACAATCCATCACTTTAGCTTTTCACCTATTAAATAAAAGAGCAATTTACGTGTTTATTGAGAAATTAACGGAAAATGAAACAAGCATGTCCATTAGAAAACATATTCTCAAAGAAACTTTTAAATTGTTTTTAAATACTCAAGAACAACGCGATTTCCAATTGGTGAAAGAAAGTGTGAAATCAATGGATTTGAAAGATTCAGGAGCTTATCCAATCATCCTAAATAACATCAAAAAAGTGTCATCAAAATATTTCATAGAATTAATTCTATTTATTTGGGAAATTTTGGAAAATGTCCACAATCCAGACAAAGGAATTTTTGAGGGAAAGCGACGTATTTTAAATTCAATTGACGAAAGCAACATTGGGTCTCTACCAGAAGAATTTTGCACCCGAGTAATTGAAAATTATTTATTCAAGTCTAGAGATTCCCATGTGTTTGAAACCGATGTAGAAGCATTTGCATTAAGATATATAATTTACCACAATTTTGACAAAGTTGAAAATCGAATTCAATTTGTTCTCTCGATTGCCCACAGCTACGTCCAATCAAATTGGTATAATATTGAAACGTATAAAACTGGAAGAAAATGTATTTCAAAATTTGTATTGAAATTTTCCAAAAATTTTCTATCTAAAAAATGTAAAAATTTAAAAATAATTGAAGCTTTTTTGAAAATTTGGGAGAATTTGTTTGAACCTTTTGTAAGTTACAATGAATTTTTGATTTTGAATTTTACGTCGCTCTATGTTAAAAGTGTTGAACATAATTCTACCATATTTGAGATTGGAGAACAGCTCGGAGAACTTTGCAACGATTTGGAATTGAAAGGACTTTTGAACATTACCATTTTTTGTAGTGTGTTTGGGACTCTCAAATCTGACTTTGAGGTGATTGATGAGGATCAAGATCCAAATGAAAGTTTGCTGTTTATGGCAGAAGGTGTTTTGGAGAAGAATATCAGTTCTTCGGGATTTATGTTGGCGATGTTCTTACTCCCAGACATTGAGAAGCTTACTTCAAAGAACAGAGAAAAACATGAGAGTATTTTTAATCAGATTGTAAGACAAAAGGATCCAAACATCCAAATATATGTACATAATCGCATTTTAGATATAGAAAATGAATATGATAATTATTGGTGTTTATTTGATTGATCAACTTATAATGTACTAATTAATATTAATTTACACACCAAACACATTACATCGTTAAACCGTTTCAGATAAACGTTGCTAGTGCAGAATTTATATGGGGCACCTTTCACCCATAGAACTCCAGTCGTTGCACCAATTAATAAACATAAATCCATTATTCGTTTATGAATTAGTAGCTGCTGTGTCACCTTCAACGGTCAGCTTATTCGTTCATCAACCACTCCATTGCATCGGCACTCGTTTACTTCAAACTCAACTACCCTCGAGTTCTCGCTCTTCGAGGCTATCTTGCTTTTGATCGTCTTTGATACGGGTGGTCTCATTCACTGGTATATAATCGAATATTACTTAAAAGAGGTGGGAGTAATAAAATAATTTTTCCCAACAAAACTTGCTTATTTCTTAAAGATATTTTCAACAATACCACTTTCGACCTATAAAATTTAAAATTCTGGAGTTATGGAGTTTCTGGAGCAAATTACTCAGGTTACCGACCTTTCCTAGATATAATAATATCTTAATATAATTATTTAATATAATTTATTTATTTAAAATAATCTGTTCGAGACGTAAATGCAAGCTAAAAGAAACGTAAAAACGGTAAGAATGAATCAACGATGCGGTTTGACAGTAAAAACGCGGGATATTAAAATGACTGGCAGGCTTGCGCTTTAGCGACCGCTCTAAGGAACGTAAACAAAGTTTATTAGAATAAAAGTTAAACAGTTTAGACATGCGCAATAGTAACCGCTAGACCGCTACCGATAAGTATTAGTGTAGTCTGTTTAATCAGCACAAGAACACGCCGACGTCGGCTACGGGTTAAGGTTATCTGGGTAAGTTTATCTGGGGCCCAAGGCAAGCTATTTTATTTCAATTACGTAGTTCTGACGTGTGTTGTTGTCAGTTACCAATTTTGCTGTGAACTTGTACAATTTGTATTTTACTATCTTGTGATTGTTCAAGTAGTTATATGTATTGCTGTGTATGTTAACCAGCAAGATATGTTGCAATTGTTTGAGAGCGTCAAGCACGTCTCCCATTATTTTTGATCATTATACACTTGTTACATTCAATTGTGTTTTTACCCATGGCTACATTATTTTCAGGAACCCTTAGACTCTTGCGTCCACAAGAATCGTGACTAGTCTAATTACCATCGTGAGAAACGAACTGGAGAGGTTCTCTCCGGATTGTTTCCAACTCGGCTCTCTGTTTGGGTTAACCCTCTCATTAGGGGTTACGTTGCAGAGGATGGTTTTTGTTGCAACTCTCTACGACTTACTGTTTTTGAAAAAAATCTCATACACCCGTATACAATCGAACATTACTTAAAAGGGGTGTGAGTAATAACATAATTTTTCCTACAAAACTTGCTTATTTCTTCAAGATATTTTCAACGATACCATTTTCGACCTATGGTGCCATTTAAAATTCGAGAATTCTGGAGCAAACTACTCGGGATGCCGACCTTTCCGAGAAATAATAATATCACCAATCGATTCTTTATTAAGAGCACTCCGGATCACGTGACTTTCTCAGTCGAAAGCCAATCAAACGCCTTTCTTTTGATTACGAAAGGAACTTCTGTAGGCTATAAACGCAATTATTTTATGTAAACAATTTGAACTATTATTAATAATATATAGAGACAAACAGTGGATACTCAATACTATTTCGAATAATATTTAAATTCAGTAAAAAAAAATTATTTAATTTTTTTTTCAAATTTTAAGGAGTATCCACAGTTCAAAATACATTTAAAAATGAAATAGCAAAAGCAAAATTAATTTTTTTTATATAATAATCGAATTAGACGTTCCCTACGTAAACAGAGAAAGTCACGTGATCCGGAGTGCTCTTAAGGCTTTTGTAATAATTTTTTTTGACCCAACTCTCTATGACTTACCGCTTTTGAAAAAATTGACTGATACGGGTGCTCTCATTCACCCTGTATATAGAAGATAGATTCTCCCAATTTAATTTTACATTGAAATTTGATGTCGTTGTAAATACACAGATACAAATTAATCAAACTTCAGGATATTATGAACAATTCGGCTGATTTTATACGTTTCATAATTTTTCACATTTTCTTGCAGAAGATGACACATCAAGCTGTATTTGAAAAGTATATGTTAAGAGTATTGAACATAATTCCTCCATATTAGAAATTGCAGAAATGCTGGGACAACTTTTCAATTATATGGAATTGAAGGGACATTTGAACATCACCATTTTTTGTAGCGTTTTTGGGCCTTTTAAATCTTATTTTGAATTGATTTATGAGGTTGAAGATGCAAATGAAAGTTTCTTGGTGATGGCAGAAGGTATTTTGGCGAAGAATACCAGTTCGTCGGGATTTATATTGACGATATTCTTACTCCCAGACGTTGAAAATCTTACTTCAAAAAATAGAAAAAAATATGAGAGTATTTTTAATCAGATTATAGGGCAAAAGGATCCTAACATTAAAATATTTTTACATAATCACTTTTTAAATAAAGTAAATGATAATGTTAATTCTGTAGGGTGTAATGAGGGTTAGGGAGATGTGTAAAATTTAGCAAGACTTTATATTGTACGGAAAATTTACGCCTGCAGGCCTAGAGCAGTGTGATATATTTTTGTGACCTAGCATTTATTAAAATTAAAATTGTACATAGTATTTTTTAAAGATAATAAATGTTTTTTATCGGCCTCTGTTGAAGGGAATTATTTTATTGTTAGTTATGGCAAAACGTTAGGGTGACGTAGGCATTCCTTGTAGAGGGCGCTTCACAGTCGGTACCGGTGTAACCGGGAATATTGACCCCCGTGACATTTTAATCCCCGGTAAAATTTCCCTAGTGAAATTTTACCCCCGGGGGTAAAATTTATGGGTATCAAAAATCCCGGCTACACCGGCATAGGAACTGCGAACTCATAATTCACCTTTTTAACATGAATTTTTTTTATACATTTACGAATACAAGATCTATGGATATATCTAAGGAAATATATTACCAACTTAAACGATTACCAACTTGAAAAGATAAATGTGTATTAAAATGTTAAAAATTATAGGCAGAGCCGTATAACAACTAAGGCGAGCCTTGTGTATTCGACCCATAACTTCTTTTTAACTTAATTTTTAAACGTCAAAATGTGAAATCTTTGTGGGGCCGCACGAGAAGGGGCGGCGGTCCGCGGGTTGCTCATTCTTTTAGATCCTAAGTACCGGTTTCGGTTTGGAAATATGCTATTCCATAAATGATTGCATTGATTACAAATTGTCACATGCTGAAGCATTATGCAATGGAGTAAGTATTCTTATAAGGAGTTGTTTCCTGTTGATAAGATTCCGTAACTCTGCCACTGATACAATTTCGGTGCATGTTTTTGTGAACCGGCAGGTGTGTCATCATTCATCAAACACTTGAGCAGTATTCGTGAATCACATAGTAACAAATTATCAATCATTGTGAAATTGGGAATACCTGGTTGCCTTTCGTTGTCAGTGGCTTTATTGGTCATTTCAAATCAAAATATTCAAAATTGAATATACATTGTAAATGTAAGTCTTTTTCTGTATTTTATATTTATTTAGATAACATATTATACGCATATCTATACAATATTTAATTTAAATTTTTCGTATAATAAAATAATATTAATTTTTATATTCAATTGGTTTAATTGTCTTTCTAAATTCTGTTTGTTTTTCCACTGCTCTTTGGGACAGACAAAATAATAATCAGCTGGTTTTGTGTAATTATTTGTTTTGTTTTTCTAATAATTCAGTAGAGACCCGATAATTCGGACTACGAAATTATATCAATAAGCAAACCTCAAAAATTAATTTAATTTAGTTAAGAGGCAAAAAAATAATTTATTTCATTTTTAAATAATTAAATTTCAGAATCACAAAAGCATAACTTTTATGATAAAAACAATCCGTTTTATCTTGTCTGCCGTTGTAGGAGGCAGAAAAGATTTTGGCTGTCGCCCCTCTAACAACATGTAGTAACGAAACGACATATTTTATCTCCATTTGAAGAAAAATAATATTTGAATGGAGATTCTATATTCAGGCTAGGCAACTTTAAAGCAGCAAAGAGACAGAAAGAGTAAATAACTTTAAAGATCTACTTTGGTATTCATAAAATTACAGCAATATTTACAACAGGTTTGCAAAACCTTTATAAGGCATATAATTATAGGGACTTACAAGTAGTCCAGTCAAAATAGACAAAAAAAAGTGCAAAGTTTGCAATAATTCGCATCCAGCTGAAAATTGGCATAAACCTTAAATGCACTATTACAAACAAAATATCAAAAGTCCCCACCGATCCCACATCTGCTAAAAAAGTTATTCAAGGTCAAAAGTCAACAATATCGATTTTTTGCATTTTGCTCGTAAATGATAAGTGTTATCGTAAAAATAGGATAGACAAAAATTGTAGATCATGAAATTCTCTACAAAAATTATTCTTATACTTATTTTCGTAAGAATCGCTATTCCGGATATATCGTGATTTCGAAAATCACTTAATTATTACCAATATTACCATTTTTTCAATCAATAGGACACTGTCTAATAAAACTTCCCAACTTTTGAATCGTGATATCTGATGAATAACGATTCGTACGATAAAAAGTATAAGAATAATTTTTGTAGAGAATTTCATGATCTATAATTTTTGTCTAACCTACATATTTTTACAATAACACTTATCATTTACGAGAAAAATGTAAAAATCCGATATTGTTGACCTTTGACCTTGAATAACTTCTTTAGCAGAAGTGGGATCGGTGGGGACTTTTGATATTTTGTTTGTAATAGTCCATTTAAGGTTTATGCCAATTTTCAGCTGGATGCGAATTTTTGCAAAGTGAAATGTCTATTTTGACTGGACTAAAGGGGATTTTCAAACTTTTGTAAACCTGTCGTGAATATATTTTTTATGAATACTACTGCTATTATTTTAATAAATTTTAATGGTTAGTGCGATTGACATTAAAATTTTTAAAGTTGTCGGGAAGGGAATGGGGTGAATTAAAAATTCACAAATTACATTATACTTATTATACCTACTAAAAATTAACGAATTCATTATAATATAATGTTGTATCCATTTAATTTATCGATACAAAATTTTTCGCTACGTAATGGGGATTCACTTCTATATTCTTTTCAACCATGTTCTATTCCAAATACAAATCTAAACTCAGGTCCATAGTTTCCGAAGTAGCTCTTCATTGGTTGGCTATTTAGTTCTTGATACTCTAACGTTCCTAGCTGACCATCTTTACAGCTTGCAATTTTTTTTATTTGACTCTATTTATCTGTCTGTGAAGCGTTCTGAATTAATACCATTTCATAATAACCAAAAAGAAGGAAGCACGCACTGTAAACAATTCACAGCTAACAAGCTGGACCTGTACCAGTGTTTAAAATTAAAATTTTAACCATGCAACATAATTCCATCACAGAATTATGTTTTTTTTATATTTGCTTAAAATAATTTTAATTAAGATTTCTTAGTATTTTAATAATGCTATTGCAACCTAATCATGTTGCTTCCGCAGGACGGATGTATGTAACAAGGTATCATATTATTACTCATCAAATATTTCTGAATAATACAATTGAAGCCCTTGGCGTAATAAGGGTATAAGCCACTTTGAAAATTCAGTTTTCATACTAATATAATTTCAGTAATAGCGTTTAAGTCACACAATAAAAATTGTAGCTATTAAACTACCTATGTTTACCAATAAATTGTTTAATGCTTTTATCATTTTATAATTCCTTTAGATTTGCTTTGGTGGATTTAAAACAACTTTTAAATTGAATTTTGTCAAAATTCTGAAATGTGGCTTATACCCTTATTACGCCAAGGGCTTCAATTGTAACATATTTTAGTAATTGTTAAGAATAAGTAAAATACTAAACTAATTGCAAGAAAAGAATAACTCAACATTTTTTAATATCAAAGTATTATATTATTTCTGCAAGATAAGTAATATGTAATTGAAACCTGTAAATATTCTTTGTTAAAAAACTGTATATAAACCAAGATTTGATAATAAAATTCAGTCAGCTTTGAACGCTCTAGTAGTTATAATTTCTGATTCCATCACGACGACTTCTGCTTAGTTCCAAGTCTTCCACACCCTGCAATCTGAGACTGGATTGCACTAAGCAGAAGGTCGTCCACCACCATAAATTATCTCCAGGTCGGGGGTAATTTATTCAACCAGTGAGAGAGATGATGATGGAGCTGATAAGCAAGATTTATAACGAAATAATTCCCCAAGTGATCCGTCTTCCCACGAAAAACGAAGTTGGTAGGTTAGAATTTGCTTGTCAAGACAACACAAAGGTCGATTTCAACCATAGTAACTATACTAAATAAAGATATCCCCCTAGACCGGTCCTACTCGGTAAATTGTGGTACTGGGAAGGGGATGAATCTTTTTGGGAAAATTTCCTTAATTCGTAAATTATTAAAATATCCTTAAGTACTAATTTATTTTCACGAATTAAAAACTAACCAATTTAAATATTGAAATTTTATGAAGACCGCACACTATAGCAGCGCCGGAGTCTACTACTTATTCACAAACTTAAAAAAATTGTATTTAATAGTATATTGTTTAGCAAGGGATGAAACCAGATGATTTCAGACGATGGTGGATTGCTTTCCCGAGCGAAAGCGAGGGCTGGCATCACCCCGAGTCTGAAATCGTGTTTCATCCCGTGCCCAAACATACTATTTTTCATATTACCTGTAATGAATCTGAGAGTTTTCATAAAATATAAGAATTGTCAGCTGTCACATTAATTGTTTACAATTAATAAATTCAATTTTGACAGGTTTAAAATGAAATCAAAAACTGAGTAAGCGGGCAGAAACTTGACGCTTTCTTTCCTAGGGCAGAAACCAATTTAGTTTCTGACCAACAGTCGCGTTGATCTGCAATTGTCGTGTTTCGACTGTCTCAACATTCAATAAAACTCGTAGTTTCATGACAGGTAATATGAAAAATGAAAGCGTCAAGTTTCTGCCCGCTTACTCAGTTTTTGATTTCATTTTAAACCTGTCAAAATTGAATTTATTAATTTATTGTAAACAGTTAATGTGAAAGCTGACAATTCTTATATTTTATGAAAACTCTCAGATTCATTACAGGTAATATGAAAAAATAATATGTTTGGGCACGGGATGAAACACGATTTCAGACTCGGGGTGATGCCAGCCCTCGCTTTCGCTCGGGAAGGCAATCCATCCTCTTCTGAAATCATCTGGTTTCATCCTTTGCCAAACAATATACTATTAAAATTTATGCAAAAGGTTTACACCACTACAAACACTAATTTTGTTTGACAACCTCATTGTTGATGATCAAAGTTAATAACAATGAATTTAGTGACGATATACTGATTCAATGCTTACGTCTATGTTTACCGTAGTGCGACATACATAACAAGTTAAATTCAAATTTAATTTTACGTCCAATATTATCAACGAATTTAATTATTTATTTTATTTATTTTCGGCATTACATTCTATTATTGAATATTGCTATCTCTTGCCGAGTAATTAGTAATTAGTTGATAATATTATTTAAGTATTATCAACCTACGTGAAGTGAAAAACTAATATTGAAATGTAATATTGAAAACATAGAGGTTAGCGTCTTTCCTAGCTTAGGCAGAAGCCAGAAAGAACCAATCACGTTAAAGAAGTATTTTGTAAGCGTAGAAATGGGATTGAAGAAAATACTTTAATATGATTGGCCCTTGCCAGCTCCTATCGAAGCAGGACAAGCCGCTAATCAATATGTGAACGCCGCTTTGCACTATTCACATTGTATAGTATGCGCATAATCCGTGAAGTAATAATTAACATATAAAATTGTCAATCCATCTTTGCGTAGAAACGATTTGCATCTCTTGCAAGTTAATTTTACAATATAATAATTATTGTATGCCATTGCAAACGGATAAACAAATTATTATACATTTCATAATTTTTCACATTTTCTTGCAGAAGATGGCACGTCAAGCTGAATTTGAAAAGAACTTTCACTCCATATCTGGAATAACTATTGGCGAAAGAAGAAAAAACCTATATGCACTGCTACACCAAACCAAAAACCCCCAAAATGAAATCGATTTTGCTTCTATCACACCCGAAACTGCACTTGAAGATGTATTCAAAGTAGAAACTCAGATTTTCTTCCGAAGAACTGACGACTTACTAAAAGTGTTGTTTGATGGAAATTCGGTGCTAATCAAGAAGGTCCTCAATGCTAGCCATTGGTTTATAAATGCAGCTTTTGAAGATGTAAATGGAGAAGAACTAGTAACCGATGTATTTCCTAAACTGTCTTACAACACAAAAATAAAACTGTTACATAAAATTGCCAAGTTTTCACCAGGCGTACATAAAAGTGACGAATACTTCCAGAGCGTCCAAAAAAGCTACAGCTTGTATTTGGCCACGAAGTTACTGGAATCCTGTAGTGAAAATCTCATACTGCGAATTATTGAAAATTACCGAGTTGAAATTAAACCTCGTCAGTTGTTAATGATTGTTAAAAAATATCCAAAAATAACGGAAAAAGTATTGGATCTTTTGGAGAAACAAAATTATAAGAAGTCGATTGAAGAGAAATATAGCAAGGTATTCGTTTATCTATTCCATAGTGACAGCATTTTATTTTTAAAGCTTTATGACAAATACAAGCTAAATATATCTTTTGGAAAAAGGAGAACAAAAGCATTTATTTTACAGAACAGAGATTATGTCATCCAAAACTCTAATAAAATGCACAATATTTTAAAATTCAAGCAAACTTATGAATGCCTCAAAAGTGATTTCGAAGAATACCTTTACAATATGTTTCCAAAATCATTCCATCAATTTCAAAGTAATTATTACCAATATTTGTCAGATTTGGATCAGACCTCGCTATCAAAGCCCAAAAAGTTTAACTTAGTTGTAAAGTTGTTTAAAAAATTATACGGAAACGAAATATGGGATTTTCCCAGTTTAGTGACTTTTGAACTGCTGGAGTTGATGTCACCAGATGATCGAGAAGTGTGGATGGAAAGCCACATCAAGCCCAAAAACATGAAAGAGGAAATTTGGATATCGCTAATGAAAACAGAGAAATCGATCCCATCGTTAATGGAAAAGATTGCCTTGACTTCCAATGTAGAAGACAGAGGAGAATTAATCGATTCTTTACTTTCCACGTGCCGAATCAACAACGATTTGAATGCTTTATTGCGTGTTTTGGAATATGTTTCAAAAAGACATATGAATGACGACGTGAATATAAGAGGGCGATTTTTGTCCGAAGTAGGACGTAGCTTTGATTTACAAAAATTATCAGGGGAACACTGGAAATATTTAATGAAATTTTCTCGATGCTTTTTGCTTCTTAGGAATTCCCCTTTTTATATGGTAGAGGAGCTGCACAAAGCATATGTTTATTATTGCTGTTTACATGAATTGGACATTAATGACCTGGCTTTGGAGTATGTTAAACGGAATACCTACTTTTATGATGTACATCACAAAGTACCTGCGTACGAGCAATCTTTTTTGCGAATTATAGCTGAGGCGATTCCAAAAGCCTTCATAGAGAAAGAAAAATTAACTGAACAATACAGGTGGTATTTGGGCGCTGTATATGATTACAATGAGCGCAATCGTAAAGAAAAGATGTCTTATTTTGAAAATCCGAATGCTATTCATCATCTGAATATGACAGAACCGTGCTTAGATTGGAGAGGAGAACGTGTCTTAAGAAATTGTTTAAAATTCGAGTTCAAACGGTGTCTGGAAGAAGGGTTAGTGAAAATGTACTTTAATCATGTCGAAGATAGACAAGATGTATTTTTCAATTCTTTTTTGAAAAACGATCCAGAAAATTTTGCAAATATTGTATTGCCAGTTCTTGAAAAATGGTGTAAATTATCCCATTTGCACTGTTTGAAATATTACGATCATTTAGGAATTCCACAAAAGTTTACTGAAAAACTTGTCACTTCTGAAAACTGCTTAGTAGACTCGGAATCCTTGAAACCAAACGAAATGCAGTGCTTGTCGTATACCATGAAACCGAAGGACTTTCTAAGCTTGATCGCTTCGTACTGTTCGGAAGATTTAGTGACGAATTTTGAGAGCGAAGCTGAGCAAAAAGTATACGAAACAAAAAAAGTTGCTTTTTCATGTATTAAAAATCTCAGACCTCCAGAAGCTGCCCTAGAGAGCCTTCTGAATTTTTGTCAAGGCGACTATTTGAAGTTATGTGGCAATTCTCTGCATTCCATTTGTAATAATTTGAGTGAAACCAAAATAATGAATATAGTAAACATTTTGAAAAATCGAGAAGTTTCGGTACAGAAACATTCCATCAGTTTAGCTTTTCACCTATTAAATAAAAGAGCAATTTACGTGTTTATTGAGAAATTAACGGAAAATGAAACAAGCATGTCCATTAAAAAACATATTCTCAAAGCAACTTTTAAATTGTTTTTAAAGACTCAAGAACAACGCGATTTCCAATTGGTGAAAGAATGTGTGAAAGCAATGGATTTGAAAGATTCAGGAGCTTATCCAATCATCACCAATAACATCAAAAAAGTGTCACCAAAATATTTCATAGAATTAATTCTATTTATTTGGGAAATTTTGGAAAATGTCCACAATCCAGACAAAGAAATTTTTGAGGGAAAGCGACGTATTTTAAATTCAATTGACGAAAGCAACATTGGGTCTCTACCAGAAGAATTTTGCACCCGAGTAATTGATAATTATTTATTCAAGTCTAGAGATTCCCATGTGTTTGAAACCGATGTAGAAGCATTTGCATTAAGATATATAATTTACCACAATTTTGACAGAGTTGAAAATCGAATCCAATTTGTTCTCTCGATTGCCCACAGCTACGTCCAATCAAATTGGTATAATATTGAAACGTATAAAACTGGAAGAAAATGTATTTCAAAATTTGTTTTGAACTTTTCCAAAAATTTTCTATCTAAAAAATGTAAAAATTTAAAAATAATTGAAGCTTTTTTGAAAATTTGGGAGAATTTGTTTGAACCTTTTGTAAGTTACAATGAATTTTTGATTTTGAATTTTACGTCGCTCTATGTTAAAAGTGTTGAACATAATTCTACCATATTTGAGATTGGAGAACAGCTCGGAGAACTTTGCAACGAGTTGGAATTGAAAGGACTTTTGAACATTACCATTTTTTGTAGTGTGTTTGGGACTCTCAAATCTGACTTTGAGGTTATTGATGAGGATCAAGATCCAAATGAAAGTTTGCTGTTTATGGCAGAAGGTGTTTTGGAGAAGAATATCAGTTCTTCGGGATTTATGTTGGCGATGTTCTTACTCCCAGACATTGAAAAGCTTACTTCAAAGAACAGAGAAAAACATGAGAGTATTTTTAATCAGATTGTAAGAGAAAAGGATCCAAACATCCAAATATATATACATAATCGCATTTTAGATATAGAAAATGAATATGATAATTATTGGGGTTTATTTGATTGATCAACTTATAATGTACTAATTAATATTAATTTACACACCAAACACATTACATCGTTAAACCATTTCAGATAAACGTTGCTAATGCAGAATTTATATGGGGCACTTTTCACCCATAGAACTCCAGTCGTTGCACCAATTAATAAACAGAAATCCATGAATTAGTAGTTGCTGTGTCACCTTCAACGGTCAGCTTATTCGTTCATCAACCACCCCATTGCATCGGCACTCGTTTACTTCAAACTCAACTACCCTCGAGTTCTCGCTCTTCGAGACTATCTTGCTTCTTCTCGTCTTTGTAGGTGCTTACATTAACATACCTTATTATCTACTCGCTTATTACTAACATCAAATCAAACTGATACGGGTGGTCTCATTCACTGGTATATAATCGAATATTACTTAAAAGAGGTGGGAGTAATAAAATAAATTTTCCTAACAAAACTTGCTTATTTCTTAAAGATATTTTCAACAATACCACTTTCGACCTATAAAAATTATTATTCTGGAGTTCTGGAGCAAATTACTCGGGATATCGACCTTTCCGAGAAATAATAATATCACCATTCGATTCTTTATTGCGGTGTTTATGATAAATATTTTGACTTAACTCTGTAACGAATTTTAATTAATTGGTTTCTTGTTTCCTTCTCATATCATTTCACAATATTCCTGAGTACGGCCCTTCCATTCATCAGAATGCAATATTTTATATTTGACTGAGAGTGCATTCTGACCTTGGACCTTTTTGTTGCATTTGGTATGTCACATGGCGTGCAGGGTTATGGAAGGGAGACGCTTAGTTACTCGGAGTTTATCCTGGGCTTTGAAACAAAGCGGTCGACTGCGTGAGCGAAGTAATAAAATACCGTTTTGTGCGGTAATTCCTGGTTGTGGCTAAAAATTTTTATCACACCGTAATCAGCATAATTCTGCCGTCCTGTGTATGTATTTTGGAGAGTCTCCTGTACAATTTCAGTAGCGGTTCTATTACCATCTGGATTGGCGTGCCTTCGTTCGCGCATTCAGTCGACGCAGGTCGGATTTCGTTCATCCCAGCGACGGTGCACGAGCAACGACTCGTTTTTATTCTGCACCAAAATAATCCACTCCATCCATAACTTTACTTGTTATCATTGGGGGAAGTTTGAAGAGGTTATTCAACATCTATTATCAAAGTGCTACAAGGTCCATAGCTGTGCTTATTTGGTGCCGCGCTGCAGTCAGGTACTACTGTATAGACCTGTAAAAGTGCCAGTTTTATATCAGCCCAAGAACACGCCGGCTACGGGTGGAGTACATGTCGCCATCTTTTGTAAGGTTATCTGGGGTCTAAGGTATAACTCAATTTATTTTCATTACTTAGTTCTGACGTGTGTTGTTGTCAGTTACCAATTTTGCTGTGCACTTGTACAATTTGTATTTTAGCATCTTGTGATTGTTCAATTAAGTATTGCTGTGTATGTTAACCAGCAAGATATGTTGCAATTGTTTGAGAGCGTCAAGCACGTCTCCCATTATTTTTGATCATTATACACTTGTTACATTCAATTGTGTTTTTATTACACCCCTGGCTACATTATTTTCAGGAACCCATAGACTCGAGCCTCCACAAGAATCGATTAACGATCAAGTCAAGACACGATTGTGACTAGTCTATATAATTACCATCGTTGCAAACGAACTGGAAAGGTTCTCTCCAGATTGTTTCAAACTCGGCTCTCTGTTTGGGTTAATCCTCTCATTAGAGGTTACGTTGCAGAGGGTGGTTTTTGTCGCAACTCTGTACGACTTACCGTTTTTGAAAAAAATGCTGATACGGGTGGTCTCATACACCCGTATACAATCGAACATTACTTAAAAGGGGTGGGAGTAATAACATAATTTTTCCTACAAAACTTGCTTATTTCTTCAAGATATTTTCAACGATACCATTTACGACCTATGGTGCCATTTAAAATTCGAGAATTCTGGAGTTTCTGGAGCAAACTACTCGGGATGCCGACCTTTCAGTGAAATAATAATAACACCAATCGATTCTTTATTATGGCTTTTATAATAAATTTTTCTGACTCAACTCTCTACGACTAATCGATTTTGAAAAATTTGACTGATACGGATGCTTTCATTCACCCTATATAATAGAAGATCGATTCTCTCAATTTAATTTTACATTGAAATTTGATGTCGTTGTTATAGTACGGGAGGCAGCGTAGTAAATGAAAAAGAATTTGATCAGACACAATTTTTGTGTTAAATGATAGTTTGAATATACAGTTGTAATCACGAATAATGAAGCTTACGTTACAACCATCTGAATTAAGTACAGACAACCTTTTTTTTAAATTAATTGTAGTAACATAGGTGAAACAAAGACACACTATATTAAATTATTCTTAAATGTCTGATTTTAGAAATCTTTTACGTCGAAAATAATCTGACACCCAACGTATGAGATAGAAAGAGATAGATACAATAGTTCTTAGCGTGCATAATAATTTTAATGAAAGTAGTTTTTATAGTGACTGTTGTTTTAATTTTTTAACAAATTAGTTTGATTTTAGGTTATATTTCCATTTCATTAGAGCAGGGTTTCTTAAGTTTTTTGATTTCTTAAACCGTTTTTGGTATGAATTTGACCGTGGACCTACTTATTTCATAAAAGTCATAAATATTGTTAAAAATAAAATTTTAAGCTTATATTAATTATTAAATTTTATGATTTAAATTTATGATATCAAACACTTATGTGACTCACAATTTTCGTCTTATTTCATACAAATGCCGTTTATGACGAAGCTTCATTATTCGTGCAAACAACTGTAGCTATTAATCAAACCCTGCGTCAGCTGTTTCTATCTTGTTGCAATTGGCTACGCCGAAATTGCAAACATGTCGAAAAACAAAACAAAAAAACTTATTTGATCATGCTTGAAAATTTGTAAATCTTTTGTTTAAATAATATTAAACATAAAAATAATCGTCAGCTGCACTCAAAATGTTGCTTTATACGTCAGCTACCCCTATATATGAACCCGAAATAAAAGTGGTGGTGAAATAGTATATTATACTATGTTATATTCGCGGGGTACTTAAGGTAAAAGATAATAATAAAAATTATAAGGTAAAAGAAGTAACTTGAATCCTGGCTAGCTCGATAACAAGAACAAGAAACTTACCTCGGGCGTGGATTAGCATCGTAGAGCTCATAACTTTTTAAATAAATTGGTCAGGTAAATAAGACATAATCAAAGAAAAATAACTGAGATTTAACATTATAATATGAAATATAAATTAAACAGTTACAATTACGAACAGTTATAAATACAAAAATTAATCAATAATTAAACAGTAAATTATTCAGTAAAACTTTGACAAATAAGTCCTTCTTAAAATCAATCATGAATATAATAGTAGTTTTCATCATAAGGACGTAAAACGACATTTTACGACCGAGGAGCGAAATTTGTGACCCAAGGCGGAGCGTTAGCGGAGCCGCGGGGAACGAACGCTCCTGAGGTCGTAATAACGTTTTACGGCTGCGCTGATGAAGACTGCTTTTCGTTATGACGGAACTACGCCATCAAATTTTTTTATTTTGAAAAATTTGAAAAAAGTCCAAAATTAATTGTTACCTACTATGAACTTTCTTACATTTTTCGCAGGGTGTAAAATATGAAAAAGTACCTACTATGAACTTTTCCACTGTTTTACAGAGGAGAAAAACAGACAAAAGTACCTGCTAGTAACTTATCCACTGTTTTACACAGGGTCAAAAAAAATTGTTACAATTGTAACAAAGAAGCCGGACAAATGATGTTTTTACATCTTTGTTAATTTTTATGACCCCCCCTTTTTCACTCCCTAGGATGTGAAAATCCATGACCCCCCGCTTTTCACTCCCTAGGAAGTGAAAAGAGGCACTTTACGTACCTCAAATGAGGACGTGAAACCCCCATTTTCTAGACCGGCATAACGAAAAATCATTTTATCCCTTACCAAATTTTTACAGCGTGTTTATTATGTTATTGAAATGATAAAAACAATAATCAGCTGAGCTTCCAATAATGGAAAGACCGTCAGCTTAGTCCAGTCAAATAAGCATTTAACCTTGGAATGAAAGATAATAAGCTGAAAATTTGCACAAGTCTTTGTTTTGACATTATAAACGTTAAACCAAAAATCTCATAAAATCTCGCGCCGGCGTCTTGAGATATTAAAGGTCAAAGGTCACGAAAATCAGTTTTTTGCAGATATCTTGTTTCCTTTGCTCTAAATCACATTTTCGGTTATTACAAAAGTTGTAGAGCATAAACTCTCTACAACTTTTGACTTAAACAATATTTTATACAATAAACCGTTATTGAGATAGAGCGCAATAAGTGGGAAGCGCTTAGCTGGTGTATTACGTATGTAACAGCGCGCTAGGTCAGCTGCGGAAACTAATACCTAGTACGGTTTATGTGGTTAATTATTTACTAAAAATATTATAATTATGAAAAACCTTAGTTATTTACTAATTAATAAATAATATTTATAATATTATCTATATTATTCATAAATAAGGCATTCCTTTAATTATTTTATTTATAATTTTATTTATGCCATAGAATAAAAGATCTTTAGAGCTCACCACCGACAACACACCAGATGGCGTGAGGGAGCCGTACTCCAAAAAATCTATTGTTTACCCCTGAAGTTGTACGTATTGGTAGTCTATAGCATTTGCCATAAACCACCAAAATGAAATCGATTTTGCTTCTATCATACCCGAAACTGCACTTGAAGATGTATTCAAAGTAGAAACTCAGATTTTCTTTCACAGAACTGACGACTTATTAAAAGTGTTGTTCGATGGAAATTCGGTGCTAATCAAAAAGGTTCTCAATACTAACCATTGGTTTATAAATGCAGCTTTTGAAAATGTAAATGGAGAAGAACTGGTAACCGAGATTTTTCCTAAAATTTCGTACAACACAAAAATAAAACTGTTACATAAAATGGCCAAGTTTTCACTAGGCGTACATAAAAGTGACGAATACTTCCGGAGCGTCCAAAAAAGCTACGCTTTGTATTTGGCTACGCAGTTACTAGAATCCTGTAGTGAAAGTCTCATTCTGCGATGTCTTGAAAATTACCGAGTTGAAATTAAACCTCATCAATTGTTGACAATTGTTAAAAAATATCCAAAAATTACTGAAAAAGTATTGGGTCTTTTGGGGAAACAAAATTATAAGGAGACGATTAACGAGAAATATAGTAAGGTATTTGTTTATCTATTCCAAAATGACAGCTTTTTATTTTTAAAGCTTTATGACAAATATAAGCTAAATTTAACTTCTGGAATAAGGAGAACAAATGCATTTATTTCACAGAAAAGAGACTATGTCATCCAAAATGCTAATAAAATGCACAAAATTTTAAAATTCAAGCAAACTTATGAATTCCTCAAAAGTGATTTCGAAGAATACCTTTACAATATGTTTCCAAAGTCATTCCATCAATTTCAAGATAATTATGAACAATATTTGTTAGATTTGGAGCAAATCTCGCTACCAAAGCCCAAAAAATTTTACGTACTTGTAAAATTGTTTAAAAAACTATACGGGAACGAAATATGGGATTTTCCCAGTTTAGTGACCTTAGAACTACTGGAGTTGATGTCACCAGATGATCGAGAAGTGTGGATGGAAAGCCACATCAAGCCCGAAAACATGACAGAAGCAATTTGGATATCGCTAATGAAAACAGAGAAATCGATCCCATCGTTAATGGAAAAGATTGTTTTGACTTTGAATGTACAAATCAGAGGAGAATTAATCGATTCTTTACTTTCCACGTGCCGAAAACTTTATCATAAACTTTATCATAAAAGCCGCAAACTTCCTCATTACCTAAATTAGTTATCGTTTATTCATATAACTTTTATAAATTATTAGAATTCTGTATTGGTGAACAGATGAGTAGAAAAGATTGATATTTTAGGGCGCGCCACCTGTTGAAACCTGTTTTTTAAAGGCGCCCTCTTAATTCTCATGAAGGATATTGTTACTTATTGAACGAAATGTAAGGGAAAACGAAATTCATTACTGCAATGAATTTTCCTCAATGTTAGTTAATTTTATTGAAATTGAGGTAATACTAAATGTCAAGGATGAATCCACTGAAATTAATTTTAGGAGCGATGGACAGGTCAGAATCGTATTGTACAATTATCTAATGCATTAATTAGCGCATCTGTAACAAAATAAATTACTATTATTCAAAAAGACTTCAAATGACAATACGCAAATGGAGGAGTATTCAATGCATTCTGCAATCGAAAGACGCCTTCGTAATCGTGATATTAATGTACCAGCAGACTACGTTGTTTATTTTGTAGTGGACTACACCAGGCTAGCTCAATAGTGCAGCAATGAAATCTTTCTCTCAAAGTCGGAGTTTACGTTTACTTTAGAACAACTTACCTTGCTTATAAAAGGCATGTGAATTATATTAGAAATAAAACCAAATTGATTTAAATTAAACATTATAATATGAAATAAGAAAAATATTATAGAAAACATGAATAATTACGGAAATCAATACAGAATCAGATTATTAACTTTTTAAGTAAATAAATTTTAACATTTAACTGGACATAAACGTACTTAAAACTAAAACAATGAAACATTGGTAAGTGTAGATTACTTTCCTTGTTATCTTTGAATAATTTATATTTTTAATTTAAATTATGATTTAACAAGAAATCTCAGCTTACGACATGGAAATACAATTTAATAAATGTTATTAATGGTACGTACTAAAGTTAATTAACGTAAATTCACATAACGCACTATCGTCGTAGATTGATGCAACCACTTCCTCGTTGATTCCTTTTGTTGAAAAAGATGACGGAAATTCCATAACCATAAGTTCCCATTAACACTTATTATTAAATCTTGATCACAAATTATTATAGTTAAACCTTAAAATTATTTAACAACACTGGTTTAAAACTGTTTTACAAATAATTACAATTAAACTTTCGGTAGAATTCAATTATTAGACAATTTAGATGATAACGGCATTTACCTTTAAACTGGTAATTTATTTGATTAACTGAAGACATTTTTGAACTTAGTAAAATTATTTAAATAAAGTTATTTTAGAACGACATAAAGACTTCTTACTTAGGTGAAACTTAAAGTACAAGTGCCGTTCACGTTTGAGAAATGTACCCTTCCTTTATTGTTTATCCTTGAATGACAATTCCTAATTGGTTGTTCAGAATGACCAGAGGGTCGTGAACCAATAAGATTAAGTTTTACAAGGATACACGTGAACAATGAATTTCTAGGAAATGTGAAACCAGCATGTAGGCTCCAGCCTTTGGGCTTAAATATGCAAAATTGACTATTTAAAACATAAAAGAATTTTATGGTTAAATTTATAGAATAACAAATCCCCAGACGTTCTTTATTTAAAACACATTTTTTAATTTACCAACGAATCGAATAAGTAATATGAAAGTTTCATTTATTTTATACAATTTAAAAGTAAAATTAGATTTTTTTTTAAAGGCGCAATTTTCAAGAAGCGTGTTAATCGTAACAATTTTGTCAACTTGCACGACAAAAAACAGTTTCCTACATAGTCCAATACTTAGATCACTTGGTTTTTTAAAGATTTTTCTAAAATAAAATATTTCTCCTCAATTGAGTCCGTTAGTGGCTACGTCACAACGCCTAGAAATTGGCAAACCGTCTAACGCGAATTGACTAAGTGGTTTGCGCCCATTTGAAAAAGAACATAACACGAACATTTGCAAACACGACGATCGCATCAAGGAAAGTGTCAACTGTTTCAACATAACCCTATTTAATTCATTTAATTGTTATAAACTTATATTAATTATGTAAATAATTCACTATTCTACTAATTATAGTCTACTATTTTATGGTAGAAAGTTCCTTAAGTATTTAAAGCAAACCATTTTTTAAATTTAATTGGTTGCTCTCATTCTGGTGAAAAACCATTAGAATGCATGACATTATAATTAATAGTTTAAATAATATAAAGACCTTTTAAAACCTTTTTAACGTATAGATTTAAATTTTAGGAAACATACTGCGATTTTCACCGCTACGGTGTCTTTTTCTTTGAATTATATTTTATTTAAAAAGTGTTAAAAATAATTGTCAAACGTAGACGGTTTCTCGCTACTGTGAATTCAATCACAATTGTACAATATTGTGCACTTCACTCAATTTTTCCCATTAACTAAACTTTCACATACCGTAAAATGGGGTGAATCACAACAGGCAGGTGAATCACAACAAAAGTTTGGGAAGGCACAAATAATTTTTCTGTACTGCAACATTGAATAAAATTATTTGATTAATCCTTGATGCACAGAAAAGTTATTTGTGCCTTCCCAAACTTTTGTTGTGATTCACCTGCCTGTTGTGATTCACCCCATTTTACGGTATGTGAAAGTTTAGTTAATGGGAAAAATTGAGTGAAGTGCACAATATTGTACAATTGTGATTGAATTCACAGTAGCGAGAAACCTTCTACGTTTGACAATTATTTTTAACACTTTTTAAATAAAATATAATTCAAAGAAAAAGACACCGTAGCGGTGAAAATCGCCGTATGTTTCCTAAAATTTAAATCTATACGTTAAAAAGGTTTTAAAAGGTCTTTATATTATTTAAACTATTAATTATAATGTCATGCATTCTAATGGTTTTTCACCAGAATGAGAGCAACCAATTAAATTTAAAAAATGGTTTGCTTTAAATACTTAAGGAACTTTCTACCATAAAATAGTAGACTATAATTAGTAGAATAGTGAATTATTTACATAATTAATATAAGTTTATAACAATTAAATGAATTAAATAGGGTTATGTTGAAACAGTTGACACTTTCCTTGATGCGATCGTCGTGTTTGCAAATGTTCGTGTTATGTTCTTTTTCAAATGGGCGCAAACCACTTAGTCAATTCGCGTTAGACGGTTTGCCAATTTCTAGGCGTTGTGACGTCACACTAACGGACTCAATTAGACCAGTTTCAATTTCTTTTTAATTTTTAAGAAGGCGAAAATTGACTCTTCCGCGCCTCCACGCCGCCCCGCTACGCTCCCGACGCTCCAGAGCCATTTCGACAACACTATACTTATAAAAAACATCCCCCTAGGGCCTTCCAACTCGGCAAATTGTGCTACTGGGAAGTGGGTGAATCTCGCTTTTTTTCCCGGTGGTGAGTCGCCGCTGCCGAGTTATGCCGGTGTCGAATTGTCCAGTGCCGAGTTGTCCGGTGCCGAGATTTCCCGGTGCCGAGTTGTCCGTGTCCCTGGCAGCACCTTACCATGCTAAAACTGGCTTAAACTTTCTGACAATGTTTTTTGGAAACTGTAAGCAATAATCACTTCAAATTTTGGGTATGTATTGATATTTATATTCTCTAGGACCAACGTATTCCGTATTGAAAAAAAATAATTAAAAATAAACATATTAAAATTTTTTTCGTAATGTTTCCGACTCAATTTAAAAAAAAAGGGTATACCAACTAAAGTGTTTTTATGTACTTCTGTAACTTTTGGTTCCATTCTGATAATAATTAATCGGCTGCATTCAATTTTTGATTAGGAGTTGTTTTCTGTTGATAAGTAAGCGAAACTCTGCCACTCTAACAATTTCGGTGCATGTTTGTGTGAACCGGCAGGTGTGTCATCATCTCATCATTTATCAAACACTTGAGCAGTATTCGTGAATCACATAGTAACAAATAACCAATCATTGTGAAATTGGGAATATTATCTGATGGGCATTCGTTGTCAGTACATTTATTGATCCTTTTTCAAATCGAAATATTCAAAATTGAAAATACATTATAAATGTAAGTTTTTTTTCGGTATTTTATATTTATTTAGATTACATAATATTATGCGCTATACTAGACCACTAGATTATATTTCGATGGTTATGTTTTACTAATTGATGCAAAGAGTTAAACTTCATGGATGAAGGTAACTCCGTAGGATTTGAGTAATTGTAAGGATTATGTGTTCACGATGTATTGTTGTGTTTTTTGGTGTGTAAATTAATCTACACTAGGAAACATTATTTTCGAAATTTCATACTGGTTATCGAAAATCTTCCTAGTTAAAATTTCAATAGCTGAAGCAAATTTACTAAAATATAAGCTCTGTACTTATTGATTTAACAATGATGGATTCTAGATTTGCCGTGGTTGCTTTGTCAAAATCGCTTTACTAACTAAAGATATCCCCCTAGACCGGTCCTACTCGGTAAAGTGTGGTACTGGGACGGGGATGGATCTTTTTTGGGAAAATTTCCTTAATTTGTAAATTATTAAAATATCATCCTTACTAATTTATTTTCACGAATTAAAACTAACCAATTTAAATATTGAAATTTTATGGTAGACCGCACACTACAGGCAGAAGCTGGAGAGAACCCATCAGGTTAAAGTATTTTTTAACCGTAGAAAATAGATTGATGAAAATTCTTCAACCTCATTGGCTCTTGCCAGCTTCAATCGAAGCACCACAAGACGCTAATCTATTGCGATGTCTACCAGTTTCGCTTATTAAAACCGGGCGGAAATCACAGACTTTCCTTTTTTTTCACAACTAATATGTGCAATGATGCTCAAGCTTCTTTACGTTGCCCCAACCAGCTCAGAAAGTAAAGCAACGCAAATAACAATCGGAGACCTCTGCCTCTAAAACAACACGAAATCCTTCGTCCACGCAGAGATGTGAATCTGAATCGCGACCAAAAAACTTCTTTCAATTTGACAAATGACTAATCAATTACAATTTTTAAATTTTAAATCAATTATTTATTCTTTCAAAAATAGAACACAACATATAACATAAACGTTCAATAAATCCCCTTATCACCCAAAAATCATCCCAAGACACAAATAAACAATTTTATATACCACTTCGTACTTTTTCGCCGCGTCTCCTTCATGGTATCTTGCAATCTCGTTCCTTGACTTTCCAATTTAGCTCTGTTACACAGCTCGCCTTTTTCACCGCGTCTCCTTCCTGGTATCTTTCTATCTCGTTCCTTAATTTTCCAATTTCGCTCTGTTACACAGCTCGCCTTTGCACTGGTGGTTAGTCCCAATCCAATACAGGTTCACACTCACTTATCACTGAATCTACTTTGAGATCATCCCCATTGAAAATTAACTTGATTATGCCCTTCCTTAAGAGTTACTCTCGACTCCTCTCACGCCGCACTCTATCGTTGGCACACACTTAATTTATTTTTATCTCAATTTGCCTTTAATTTGGAGTCTCCTCTCCTGCACGACCTGTCGTCTTGAGGTCTCAATGATAACTTATTATTTAATTTTTTAAGGACGCCCCTAATACATGTCCTGTATGAACGGGGTCCCTATCATTACTAATTTTGTTTACCTTTTTGGTAACCATCACTTTATTTTATTTTATTTGCGTATAAACAGTTTGCATCTTTTGCAGGTTAATTTTACATTATAATTTCATGTCATTGCAAATAGATATACTGCTTTTTATACATTTCATAATTTTTCAAATTTTCTTGCAGAAGATGGCACGTCAAGCTGAATTTGAAAAGAACTTTCACTCCATATCTGGAATAACTATTGCCGAAAGAAGAAAAAACCTATATGCACTGCTACACGAAACCATAAACCACAAAAATGAAATCGATTTTGCTTCTATCACACCCGAAACTGCACTTGAAGATGCATTCAAAGTAGAAACTCAGATTTTCTTTCGAAGAACTGATGACTTACTAAATGTGTTGTTTGATGGAAATTCGGTGCTAATCAAGAAGGTCCTCAATGCTAGCCCTTGGTTTATAAATGCAGCTTTTGAAGATGTAAATGGAGAAGAACTGGTAACCGATGTATTTCCTAAGCTGTCTTACAACACAAAAATAAAACTGTTACATAAAATTGCCAAGTTTTCACCAGGCGTATATAAAAGTGACGAATACTTCCAGAGCGTCCAAAAAAGCTACGGTTTGTATTTGGCTACGAAGTTACTAGAATCCTGTAGTGAAAATCTCATACTGCGGATTATTGAAAATTACCGAGTTGAAATTAAACCTGATCAGTTGTTGACGATTGTTAAAAAATATCCAAAAATAACGGAAAGTGTATTGGATCATTTGGAGAAACAAGATTATAAGGATACGTTTGACGAGAAATATAGTAAGATATTCGTTTATCTATTCCAAAGTGACAGCTTTTTATTTTTAAAGCTTTATGACAAATACATGCTAAATATAACTTTTGGAAGAAGGAGAACAAAAGCATTTATTTCACAGAACAGAGAATATGTCATTAAAAACGCTAATAAAATGCACACAATTTTAAAATTCAAGCAAACTTATGAATGCATCAAAAGTGATTTCGAAGAATACCTTTACAATATGTTTCCAAAATCATTCCAACAATTTCAAGATGATTATCAACTATATTGGTCAGATTTGAAGAAAACCTCGCTATCAAAGCCCAAAAAATTTAACGTAGTTGTAAAGTTGTTCAAAAAATTATACGGGCACGAAATATGGGATTTTCCCAGTTTAGTTACCTTAGAACTGTTGGAGTTGATGTCACCAGATGATCGAGAAGTGTGGATGGAAAGCCACACAAAGCCCAAAAACATGAAAGAGGAAACTTGGATATCGCTAATGAAAACAGATAAATCGATCCCAAAGTTAATAGAAAAGTTTGCTTTGACTTCCAATGTTGAAGACAGAGGAGAATTAATTAATGCTTTACTTTCCACGTGCCAAATCAATAACGATTTGAATGCTTTAGTGCATGCTTTGGAATATGTTACAAGGAGACATATGAATGACGACGTGAATATGAGTGAGCAATTCTTGTACGCAGTATCACGTAGGTTTGATTTACAAAAATTATCAGAGGAACACTGGACATATTTAATGAAATTTACTCGATCCTATTTGATTGACAGGAATTCGTCTTTTTCTTTTGTACGGAAGCTGTACAACGGATATATTCATTATTGCTGTTTACATGAATTGGACGTTCATGATCTGGTTTTGGAGTATGTTAGACTAAGTACCCACATCTATTGTATACGGCAAAAAGTAACTGCGTACGAGAAATCTTGTTTGCGAATTATAGCTGAGGTGATTCCAAAAGCCTTCACAGAGAAGGAAAAATTAATTGATCATTATAGGCGGTATTTATTCGCTGTATATGATTACAATAAACGGAATCTTAAAGAACGGATGTCTTATTTTGAAAATCCGAAAGCAATTCTACATCTGAAAGAAGAAATGGTAGAACCGCGCTTAAATTGGTATGCCGAACATGTCTTAAAAGATTGTTTAAAATTTGAATTCAAACGGAGTCTGGAAGCAGGGTTAGTGAAAATGTACTTTAATCATGTTGAAGAGACACGAGATTTTTTTTTCAATTCCTTCTTGAAAAACGATCCAGAAAATTTTGCAAAAATTGTTTTACCAGTTCTTGAAAGATGGTGTAATTTATCCCATCTGCAATGTTTAAAATATTACGATTATTTAGGAATTCCTCAAAAGTTTACTGAAAAGCATGTCATTTTGGAATATTCCTTAGTAGACTCGGATTCCTTAAAACCAAACGAAATGCAATGCTTATCGTATACAATGAAGCCGAAAGACTTTCTAAGTTTGATTATTTCGTACTGTTTTGAACATTTAGAGATGAATGATGAGAGCGAAGCTGAGCAAAATATTTACGAAACAAAAAAAATTGCTTTTTCATGTTTGAAAAATCTCAGGCCTCCAGAAGCTGTCCTGGAGATCCTCCTATCTTTTTGTCAGGGCGACTACTTAAAGTTGTCTAGCCATTCTCTATATTCCCTTTGTTATAATTTGAGTGAACATAAAGTAATGAACATAGTAAACATTTTGAATAATCGAGAGGTTTCGGTACGGAAATATTCCATCAGTTTCGCTTTTCACCTATTAAATAAAACAGCAATTTATGGGTTTATTGAGAAATTAATGGAAAATGAAACTAGCACGTCAATTAGAAAACATATTCTCAAATCAACTTTTAAATTGTTTTTAAGTAGTCAGGAACAAAGCGATTTCGAATTGATAAAAGAAAATGTGAAAGCAATGGATTTGAATGATTCAGGAGCTTATCCTATCATCATAAATAACCTCAAAAGAGTACCATCAAGATATGTTAAAGAATTAATTTTATTTATTTGGGAACTTTTGGAAAATGTCCAAAATCCAGGCAAAGAAATTCTTGAGGCAAAGCGATGCATTTTAAATGCAATTGACAAAAGCCACATTGGATCTCTACCAGACGAGTTTTGTACCCGATTAATTGAAAATTATTTGTTCAAGTCTAGTGATTCCCATGTATTTGATATCGATTTAGAAGCATTTGCATTTAGATATATATGTTACCGCAATCAGGACGATGTGGAATATCGAATCCGATTCATTCTCTCCATTACCCACAGTTACGTCCAATCAAATTGGTACAATATTGAAACGTATAAAACTGAAAGGAAATGTATTTCAAGATTTGTTTTGGAATTTTCCCGAAATTTTCTTTCTAAAAAATTTAAAAATTTAAAAATAATTGAGGCTTTTTTGAAAATTTGGGAGAATTTGTTTGAACCTTATGATATTTATAATGAATTTTTGCTTTTGAATTTTACGTTGCTTTATGTTAAGAGTGTTGAACGTAATTCTACCATATTTGAGATTGGAGAACAACTCGGAGAACTTTGCAACTATTTGGAATTGAAAGGACGTTTGAACATCACCATTTTTTGTAGTGTGCTTGGGACTCTTAAATCTTACTTTGAGTTGATTGACGAGGATCAAGATCCAAATGAAAGTTTCCTGGTTATGGCAGAAGGAGTTTTGGCGAAGAATATCAGTTCTTCGGGATTTATTATGGCGATGTCCTTACTACTAGCCGTTAAAGAGCTTACGGCAAGAAATAGAGAAAAATATGAGAGTATTTTTAATCAGATTGTAGGGCAAAAGGATCCTAACATTAAAATATTTTTACATAATCATATATTAAATATAGGAAATGGAGATGATAATTGGGATTAATTTAAATGATCTACTTGTAATGTACGAATTAATATTAATTTACTCACTAAACACAATACATCGTGAAGCCGTTTCAGATAAACGTTCGCCCATACAGAACTCAAGTTGTTACGTTTATTACTCGTAAAGCTGCCGTGTCACCTTCAACGGTCAACTTATATTCGTTCAGCAATAACCCCATTGCATCGTCAATAGTTTCCTTACTCAACTAACCTCGAGTCCTCGCTCTTCGAGACTGTCTTGCATCCGGCCGTCTTTTTGTACGAAATAATAACAACCACTCGTTTTAAGGTGCTTACATTAACATATCTTATTAATTATTATTAATATGTTCGAAGTTATTTCTATATGCAATTTAAAAATCCTTCATAACTGATAGTAATGGTAATTCTATGGGTTGGAATGAGGGTTGTTAAGAAGTGTAACATTTGGCAATCCTTTATTTTGTACGGAATATTTAATATTACTACTAATAAAATCAAAACTGAAATAAGAATGACAATATAAATTAATATACTGTGACACAACCGGACCTAAAATTTTTTAAACAGAATTGTATATTATAATATTTTTTTTAAACTGATAAAATATTTTATTATCGGCCTCTGTAGAGAGGAAATTATTTAAAATGTTATTATAAAATAAAATTGAAATAAAGTTCAAATGAAAATAAAATTATTTAGTTTGATTTTGACGAGAATTTTCGTATCCGAAAGAAAATATCAAAAACCTAGTCAAAGCTAATTTGCAAAAAGACTTCCAATAATTGGAATTATTTTATAATAATGGATGAGTTTTTGAGTGGCTTCCGCTCGTTACATGGGACATCAATTATTGTCTGTTCAAGTCTAGAGATTACAATGACTTTGAAACCGATGTAGAAGGATTTGCATTAAAATATATAATTTACCATAATCTGGACGATATGGCAAATAGGATCGAAATCGTTCTCTTCATTACCCACAGTAATTAAATTGGTTCAATATTGAAACTATAAAACTGCAAGAACACGTATTTCAAAATTTGTATTGCAATTTTCCAAATATTTTCTTTCTAAAAAATGTAAAAACTTAAAAATAATTGAAGCTTTTTGAAAGTTTGTGCGAATGTTTTTGAACCTTTTGAAATTTATAATGAATTTTTACATTTGAACTTTACGTCGCTTTATGTTAAGAGTGTTGAATATAATTCCTCCATATTTGAAATTAGAGAAATGCTCGGACAACTTGCAACTATATGGAATAAATTGAAAGGCCATTTGAACATCACCATTTTTTGTAACGTTTTTGGGACTTGTAAATCTTATTTTGAATTGAGTTATGGGGATGAAGATGCAAATGAAAGTTTCTTGGTTATGGCAGAAGGTATTATGGCGATGAATACCAGAGACGCGGATGGTCTCACAGCTGTTGTGATAATATAATTTAATATACAGTGTGATATATTTTTGTGACCTAATATTTAGTAGAATTAAAATTGTACATAGTATTTTTTAAAGATAATAAATGATTTTTAACGGCCTCTTTTGATGTGAAAATATCACATGCTAAAGTATTATGCAATTAGAGAATTCTTATCAGGAGTTGCTTCCTGTTGATAAGTAAGCGAATCTGCCACTGATACATTTTCGGTACATGTTTTAGTGAACCGGCAGGTGTGTCATCATTCTATAAACACTTGAGTAGTATTCGTGAATCACATAGAAACAAATAACCAAGCATTGTAAAATTGGGAATATCTGGTGGCCTTTCGTTGTCAGTGCCTGTATTGGTCCTTTTTCAAATCAAAATATTCAAAATTGAAAATACATTATAAATGTAAGTCTTTTTCGGTATTTCATATTTATTTAGATAACATATAGATACGCATATCTATACAATATTTAATTTAAATTTTTCATTTTATTACCTACTAATAATCAAATAATGTTCAATATGAAAGTATAATTATTATTCACAATCGATTTCGTTAACACAGTAACATCGTCAGGTGACTAAACAAAAAGTGACAAGAGAATTTTGACTAAATATACCCACAGAAAAGGGGTGGGGAAGAATTACATTTTGGGGATTTTTTAAATTTCAATTTTGAATTTAGGGGGTTTACTATCAAGTTGCACTATTTAGACCACGCTACTATAGATCAATAAATATTAATAAATAATATAATAATATTTATTTTTATTTCAATTCGTTTAATTTTCCTTTCAAACTGTTTTCAATGTGAATTTGTACATTGATCATGGGCGCAGAGAGTAATCGGTAAATTCTGTTCCCAAGGAAGTGAGGGAATTAACAGTTGAGCAACAAAAATCATTTCTGTTTTGAATAAAACATATTATTGTTTCTTCAAACCTCTAAAATTAATTTAATTTAGTTAAAAAGCCAAAAATCTTCCGTTTGTGGATAAAATAGTAGTTTTCATACCTAGGCAGTAAAACGCCATTTTAACATCCGAGGGGCGGTAGTAGGGAAGCCAAGGCGTAGCGTAGCGGAGCCGCGGCGACCGACCGCCCCCGAGAATGTGAAAATGGCGTTTTACTGCCGCGGAGGAAACGTTTTTTTCGTTACTTTACAGCCTAGTAACGAAAATTATCTTTACTCACTAGTCCCATAAATTACTATTATTTCATGTTTAAATAATTAAATTTGAGAAACACAAAAGCATAACTTTTACGACAAAGACCATCTGTTTTAATCCGTAAATAAAGAATAGAATGGTGATATTATTATTTCTCGGAAAGGTCGGCATCCCGAGTAATTTGCTCCGGAAACTCCAGAATTTTAAATGGCAGGTCTTATTCACACTGTGTATGGGCTTACAAGGGCATTTTAAAATTTTTGTAAACCTGTCGTGATTATTGCTTTTTTTGAATACTACTGCTATTATTAATTTTACTTTTGAATGGTTAATGCGATTGACATTAAAATTTTTAAAGTTGTCGGGAAAGTTGCGATTTAAAAATTCAAAAATTACGTTATACTAAAAATTAACGAATCATAATTTAATTGTTGTATCCATTTAATTTATCGATACAAAATATTTTGATATGTAATGGGGATTCACTTCTATATTCTTTTCAACCATGCTGTATTACAAATACAAGTCTAAACTCAGGTCCATAGTTTCCGAAGTAGCTCTTCATTGGTTGGATATTTAATTCTTGATATTCTAACGTTCCCTCCAGCTGACCCGTCTTTACCACTTGCAATTTTCTCTTCGAGTCTGTTTATCTGTCTGTGAAGCTTTATTGCGTTCTTAATTATTACCATTTCATAATAACCTAAAAGCTGGACCTGTACCAGTGAGAGAGATGATGATGGAGCTGATAAGCAAGATTGATGACGAAATAATTCCCAAAGTGAGATCTATCTTCTAACGAAAAACGAGGTTGGTAGGTTAGAATTGGCTTGTCAAAACAACACAAAGGTCGATTTTAACCGTAGAGAATCGGAAGTGGTCGTCAGACTTGCTCACCCAAAACTGCGTAGTAGATCGCCACACAAAAGAGCCTCTCCTGTTCCCAGATGTTTACAAACAGGAGCCAAAAATACCACACGACAACTAAGGAGCATTCACGCAAAACTCAACAAATCCATTTTAGTCAATTGTTCAGGAATTAGAATTTATTAGTTACTGTTTATTATAAGTTATACCTGACGAGTAGATTTTGATATCGAATTACACTAGTATTTATCAAGATTTGCCAAACTTTGTTTGTTCTATTCGATGCAACTTCAGGTTTTACATACGATTTCGCACCTAACTCAATTTTGCCCAAATCTGGATTTGTTGAGTTTTGCGTGAATGCTCCTCAACTGTACTACTGTTTTAAACGATTAGGCACAAAAAATAGCGGCGTTGGACCAAAAAATACTTGTCCACGCAAGCTACAGATACTACTAAACAAAATCGTGGCGAAAACAGCGTACGTCTGTTATTGTCGAGCTTGCAAGGACTAAAGGTATTCCTACGCCAAACGTTCTCGTTATCGACAATCTCCTCGCAAAATTCATGTAATCGAATATTGAATGCAAATAAAAATACAGAACCGCAATCAGGAAAATTTTGAAATGCTATTCAAGAAGGAACAAAATAATAAACGCAAAAATTTGTTACGAGGAATACAAAGAAACCGCAGTAGCAGATGCATTAAGTATTTGTTTATTAATGGACATTTTATCTCGTAATGACGAAAGTAATTTACTTAATCAAAAACAATTGACAAAGACAAATGCAATTTTATATAATATATATATAATATGTATAATGAAATTGTGAGATTATAATATTGCCCTCTTTACAAATGGCCACTCGATTCAATAGTTTGTAATAGAGAATATCGGTAGTTATCCATCTAGGCTATAGTTTAAAACTAACGACGTTCTCTCATTTTCCTTCCTTTTCCTTCTCTGGGAATTTTCTTTGAATTTTAACCGCCAACTAACCATAACCATATAGTAACGTTGCATATAGAAAAGAGATATGCACATGTTAGTAATAAGTTGATGTAGATAAGTTGCAAGAAGGGAATTGTTTACTTCAACAGAAGGAAGCTTGGAGAATGCAACGGTAGTCTTCGGAGTAGTCTTAAGGGTAGCTCTGGACCCCACCCATGGGACACACAGTGCGATATAATGAGTTGTTGAACCAATAAGTTTACCTTTAACGGTGACAAGACAACTTAACGAATAATTACTAGAAGATATTTCGATGGTTATGTTTTACTATTTGATGTCAAGAGTTAAACCTCATGGATGAAGATGATTCCGTAGGATTTGAGTAATTGTAACGATCATGTGTTTACGATGTATTGTTGTGTTTTTTGGTGTGTAAATTAATCTTCACTAGGGAACATTATTTTTGAAACATACTGGTGATCTAAGATCTTCCTAGTTATAATTTCAATATCTGAAGCAAGATTTTCTCGAAAATATATTTGTCGATTCTCGCTTTGCCGTGGTTGCGTTGTCAAAATCGCTGTTCTAACTAAAGATGTCTCCCTAGACCGGTCCTACTCGGTAAAGTGTGGTACTGGGAAGGGGATGGATCTTTTGGGAAAATTTCCTTAATTTGTAAATTATTAAAATATCCTTACTAATTTATTTTCACGAATTAAAACTAACCAATTTAAATATTGAAATTTTATGGTAGACCGCACACTATAACAGCACCGAATAAATTTCATGTAATTTTTTCTTAAGGCTAAAAATAAAATCATTGATGTCATTTTTGCGTCAGGTGAAGCTAAAAACTAGGAGTCTACTACTTATTCACAAACTTAAAAAAATTGTATTTTAATATATTTTAATATTTATACAAAAGGTTTACACCGCTACAAACAGTAATTTTGTTTGACAACCCCATTGTTGATGATCAAAGTAAATATCAATGAATTTAGTGACGCTGTACTGACTGAATGTTTACCGTATAGAGAGTGCGACATAAATAACAAGTTGAATTCAAATTTATTTTTACGTCCAATATCACCTCGCAAACGAATATAATTTACTTAACCAGTCATAACTCGTTGATAACATTTAAGTATTATCAACCTATATGAAGTTAGTGAAAAACTAATATTGAAATGTTAAGCGGCGTTCAGATAGAGATTGTAGTAATCCGCCAAAAAGGCATAATATAAAAATTAGATATTAATTAGAATAATTCAAATTGACTTAATCCTTGATACGCCACTGGTGCTCGAAAAGAATCATTTAACGAAAAAAAGATCTATTTAGAAATTAAATAACATTGAAATTGGTTTTATACAAGTAAAGTAACTAAGCTCAAATTAAAACTTTATTTTAATAATTTAAATACTAGCAATAACTAAAGTTAATGAAATTAATTATTGTTAAAAGAAATTTATTCAAATCGAAACTAGAAATCTTTACAAAATTGAACACATTTGTTAACTCCAGTAGTTTGAATTTCCACCTGGACTAATAAACTAAAATTTATATAGCAAACTGAACAAAGGGACGACTTTTACGAAGCCAAATGTAAAGAAAATTGTAACAATGATAGCGTATATTTTCAAATAAGTAATAAAATGTATCCCAAAAATCCAGGTGTTGATATAAAGTCAAATTGCTAAAGCAATTGCTCGAGGCATTAACGTAGCCTCTAACGAGGGTGGAAAAGTCGCTTATACACTGATAGAAGTGGGAAGTCAACTACCAATCACTACAGTGCATCCCTTAAACTTAAAGTGGTAAAACCGCCCAAAAACAACCCCCTCTCAAACATAAGTGGTGGTGAAGGAGAAATCACATAACTATATAGTATGTTTCCGCCAAAATCATCAATCGAATTCACGATGCATTAAAGTCAGAAGTCAATTGAGCCTTAAGCTCATGTTCGTTCGTTCGTTCGTTAGTTAAGCAAATTCACTGATTCATTCCATCTCAAGTCAGTCAAAATCGATCACGTTCGTTCGCGTGAAATTCAATCATATTTTTATTTTTTATATTTTTGTGTTGTGTGTGTAAAAACGAAAATATATGTAAGTAACAAAATTGTTGTATTAAGAATTTATTGTAAAAACTATTGAAAAATGAATTCAAACACCATGTATAAATTACAAATCACTATTTCATCAAACTAGATGAAATCATTTTCACAGAATATACAGCTGGTAGACAAGAGTTCATTTCACAATCAGTTGAAATTTAACATTAACCCATGTATGAAAAGTAACAACAAAGATAAGTTAATTAATTGCATCAGTTCATCTATTAATTAAACGTTATTTTATTTAAATCAAACAGAAATTAACTGATCTTTGTTGAATATGAATTATGAATATTAACAAATGCAGTAATGTCGACACTAAACCAAACTTATCGAATTTTTATAAATTAAATTGTTATGAAACATGTGCCTAAATTAAATGAATTTTTCTTTTTTTTTTTTTATAAATGATTTATTATTTATTCACTATTTTTCTTGAAGATCTAACTACCTATTTCTGTGTGTGATCAAAATATTTGTTTTATACTGGATCAGTAGCTACCTTAATTAATTAATTCTTAATCAATTCATTGGTCTTGGAACAGAACCGGAAATCTGTTACCCAGTGGCAGTACTTTTAATTTAAATTGTTATAAACAAATGAAAATTTGTTGATAAAAATTTAAAAAAAGTTTTTTTTTCATTTAAATTTACTTTCCCCTTAATTAAATTCAAAGATAACCAGTAGGGTATTACAAGATTACCGTCTTTCCTAGCTAAGGCAAAAGCTGGAGAGAACCCATCAGAACCCATTAATAATAATTAACATGTAAAGTTTATTGTCAATCCATATTTGCGTAGAAACAGTTTGCATCTTTCGCAGGTTAATTTTACATTATATATTTCATTTCCTTGCAAATAGATATACAAATTAATCAAATTTCAGCATATTAAGAACAATTCGGCTGCTTTTTATACATTTCATAATTTTTCATATTTTTTTGCAGAAGATGGCACGTCAAGCTGAATTTGAAAAGAACTTTCACTCCATATCTGGAATAACTATTGGCGAAAGAAGAAAAAACCTATATGCACTGCTACACGAAACCAAAAACCACCAAAACGAAATCGATTTTGCTTCTATCACACCCCAAACTGCACTTGAAGATGTATTCAAAGTAGAAACTCAGATTTTCTTCCGAAGAACTGACGACTTACTAAAAGTGTTGTTTGAAGGAAATTCAGTGCTAATCAAGAAGATCCTCAATGTTAGCCATTGGTTTCTAAATGCAGCTTTTGAAAATGTAAATGGAGAAGAACTGACAACCGATGTATTTCCTAAACTGTCGTACAACACAAAAATAAAACTGTTACATAAAATGGCCAAGTTTCCACTAGGCGTACATAAAAGTGACGAATACTTCCGGAACGTCCAAAAAAGCTACGGTTTGTATTTGGCTACGAAGTTATTAGAATCCTGTAGTGAAAATCTCATACTGGGAATTATTGAAAATTACCGAGTTGAAATTAAACCTCATCAGTTGTTGACGATTGTTAAAAAATATCCAAAAATAACGGAAAAAGTATTGGATCATTTGGAGAAACAAGATTATAAGGAGACGATTGACGAGAAATATAGTAAGATATTCGTTTATCTACTCCAAAGTGACAGCTTTTTATTTTTAAAGCTTTATGACAAATACAAGCTAAATATAACTTTTGGATCAAGGAGAACAAAATCATTTATTTCGCAGAACAGAGACTATGTCATCAAAAACTCTAATAAAATACACAAAATTTTAAACTTTAAGCAAACTTATGAATGCCTCAAAAGTGATTTCGAAGAATACCTTTACAATATGTTTCCAAAATCATTCCAGCAATTTCAAGATAATTATGAACAATATTTGTTAGATTTGGAGCAAACCTCGCTACCAAACCCCAATAAATTTAACGTAGTTGTCAAGTTGTTTAAAAAATTATACGGGAACGAAATATGGGACTTTCCCAGTTTAGTTACCTTAGAACTGCTAGGGTTGATGTCGCCAGATGATCGAGAAGTGTGGATGGAAAGCCACATCAAGCCCGAAAACATGTTAGAGGTAATTTGGATATCGCTAATGAAAACAGATAAATCGATCCCAACATTAATTGAAAAGATTGCTTTGACTTCCAATGAAGAAATCAGCGGAGAATTAATTTTACTTTCCACGTGCCGAATCAATAACGATTTGAATTCTTTATTGCGTGTTTTGGAATATGTTACAAAGAGACATATAAATGAGGACGGAGATATGAGAGGGGAATTCTTGTACGTATTATCACGTAGCTTTGATTTACAAAAATTATCAGGAGAACACTGGAAATATTTAATGAAATTATCTCGATGCTTTATGCTTAATAAGAACTCATCTTTTTATTCTGTACGGGAGCTGTACAATGGATATATTCATTATTGCTTATTACATGAATTAGAAGTTCATGATCTGGCTTTGGAGTATGTTAAACTGAGTTTTTACGGGTATGATTTACATCAAAAAGTACCTGCGTACGAGAAATCTTATTTGCGAATTATAGCTGAGGTGATTCAAAAAGCCTTCATAGAGAAAGAAAAATTAACTGAACATTTAAGGTGGTATTTAATCGCTGTATATGATTACAATGAACGCAATTTTAAAGAACGGATGTCTTATTTTGAAAATCCGAATGCTATTCTACATTTGAAAGAAGAAATGGTAGAACCCGGCTTAGATTGGTATACCGAACGCGTCTTAAGAGATTGTTTAAAATTTGAATTCAAACGGAGTCTGGAAGCAGGATTAGTGAAAAAGTACTTTAATCACGTCGAAAATAGACAAGATTTATTTTTCAATTCCTTCTTGAAAAACGATCCAGAAAATTTTGCAAAAATTGTTATACCAGTTCTTGAAAAATGGTGTAAATTATCCCATTTGCACTGTTTGAAATATTACGATCATTTAGGAATTCCACAAAAGTTTACTGAAAAGCATGTCACTTCTGAAAATTCTTTAATAGACTCGGATTCCTTGAAATCAAACGAAATGCAATGCTTATCGTATACCATGAAGCCGACAGACTTTCTAAGTTTAATCGATTCTTACTGTTCTGAAGATTTAGTGTCGCATAGTGGTAGCGAAGCTAAGCAACAAATTTACGAAACAAAAAAAATAGCTTTTTCATGTATGAAAAATATCAAACCTCCAGAAGCCCTGGAGACCCTCCTTCATTTTTGTCAGAGCGACTACTTAAAGTTGTCTAGCCATTCGCTGCATTCTCTTTGTTATAATTTGAGTGAACACAAAGTAGTAAATATAGTAAACATTTTGAATAATCGAGAGGTTTCGTTACGGAAACACTCCATCAGTTTAGCTTTTCACCTATTAAATAAAGAAGCAATTTACGTGTTTCTTGAGAAATTAATGGAAGATGAACATAGCAAGTCAATTAGAAAACATATTCTCAAATCAACTATTAAATTGTTTTTAAGTAGTCAGGAACAAAGCGATTTTGAATTGATAAAAGAAAATGTGAAAGCAATGGATTTGAATGATTCTGGGGCTTACCATATCATCATAAATAACATCAAAAGAGTACCATCAAAATATTTTAGAGAATTAATTCTATTTATTTGGGAACTTTTGGAAAAAGTCCAAAATCCAGACAAAGAAATTCTTGAAGCAAAGCGACGCATTTTAAAAGCAATTGACAAAAGGAACATTGGGTCTCTACCAGACGAATTTTGTACCCGATTAATTGAAAATTATTTGTTCAAGTCTAGAGATTCCCAGGACACTGAAATCGATGTAGAAGATTTTGCATTAAGATATATAATTTACCACAATTTTGACAAAGTTGAAAATCGAATCCAATTCGTTCTCTCCCTTGCGCACAGTTACGTCCAATCAAATTGGTACAATATTGAAACGTATAAAACTGGAAGAAAATGTATTTCAAAATTTATTTTGGAATTTTCCAAAAAAATTGTTTCTAAAAAATGTAAAAATGTAAAAATAATTGAGGTTTTTTTGAAAATTTGGGAGAATTTGTTTGAACCTTTTGATATTTATAATGAATTTTTGATTTTGAAATTTACGTCACTTTATGTTAAGAGTGTTGAACGAAATTCTACCATGTTTGAGATTGGAGAAAAGCTTGGAGAACTTTGCAACTATTTGGAATTGAAAGGACGTTTGAACATCACAATTTTTTGTAGTGTGTTTGGAACTTTTAAATCTTATTTTGAGCTGATTGACCAGAATCAAGATCCAAATGAAAGTTTCCTGGTTATGGCAGAAGGAGTTTTGACGAAGAAAATCAGTTCTTCGGGATTTATTTTGGCGATGTCCTTACTACTCGACGTCGAAGAGCTTACCCCAAAAAATAGAGACAAATATGAGAGTATTTTTAATCAGATTTTAGGGCAAAAGGATCCTAACATTAAAATATTGTTACATAATCATATAGTAAATATAGTAAATGTAGATGATACAACTCCACCAAGCTTAGAATAGACGCGGCCAATATGCCAACGTATTTGATAAAAATTTGAATGAACAATGAACGTTGAGTTATTTCTTAAGTACATTCTGTTGTAAAAGTTACAAATCATTGCATGTGTTTACATTTGTCGTGGTTTTTTGTGTTTTATATTATTATACCGGGTGACCGGCCGCCGGGGTGAACATAGGAAATTAATTTTTCTTTAATTCCTGCTTCTCATCAGAACGGATAAGAATGAAAATGGTATCAATTGAAAGAGTTTTATTTTCCGCGGCCAAAGGCATCCAACACTTGATGTTTTGTTCTTTAATTATGTTAAAAATGTAGAATTAAAATAAGCGATTTTTTTTAAATCAGACCTGCTTTGGATGGTTGAACTGTCAAAACTTGCGTTTAAAATTAGTTTTCAAACAAATTGCTATGAATTTGAACAAGGCATCTAATATCTATTTATGCACGGATGTATCATAAATTGACAATTATGCACGAATTTATTTGTCATAAACGTCTCTTTATAGCCCACGGACCTCTTTATACCCACGGGCTATAATGAAACGTCAAACAACGATATCATATTATACCTACCTAATAGAAACAGTTTAAATACTTGTAAAATGAAAAGTTTTTATTAAAAACTGAAAATTTTACTTTTTATTGAAAATTTCTTGTGAGCAATTTATGTGAACAATAATAATTAACCAAATTAATAAATTAGAAATTCTGCAGCCTCATCAACTTCGTTCATTTTTCACCTTTTAATGACAGTACTGCGTTTAATCGCTACCATATAGTTACGTTTAAAAACTCAAAATTAATCAAAGCAACACTACTATCGGAGTCAAAAGTTCTGACCCCTGAGTTTGAAGTCAAATGAAATCAAAAGTTAGCAGCGAAAAGATTTGAAAAAAATATAGATATCAATTGATTATTGCTAAATGTCATGTTAAAATTTTATACTTCTAACTAACGCCCTTTTATAATTATTTAAAAAAATGTTCAAAAAAGTGTAGTTTTTAGCACTCATTACGAAAAGTTGCAACTTCAAATACCTACAACTATAGTATTTTCTTTTCAAATTACATAAAATTTATGTAGTACATAGATAAAAGTATACTCTCTTTAGCAATATAAAAATTTTATTGAAATTTTGTTAAATTGCTGTTAAAAGTCGATTTCTATAAGTCGATATTTTCTTTGTACATAATTGTTCAATTTAAACAAATTTTTGTCAATAGCTGTAATAAATGTATTAAAAGACATTCCCTACAAAAATATTTAAACAATTCATTTTTAAACAATAAAATAATGGTTTTTAAATAATTTCCTTATTAGACAGAGAAGCATAGAATCGGAGATGCACGTTTTGCGACCGTATGAAATCGTAAAATGAGTTTTTGTATATAGGCGGCACATGCCCCGTTATTATCAATATTATAATTTTTAATATTATGGATCAGCGATTGCCGCATTTCAACAATAAGGGCATGAACATTACGTTCCCTTCCGTCCCTACACCCCGTAAACTATTAATTCTATCGCATTTTAATATTTTGAAACTGCCATAGTTTGGAATATAATTAAAAATTTTGTTTATTTAATTGAAAAATAATACTCTACCATAGTTTTCGATTGATATGTCCAATTGCTTTAAAAAATTTCGTTATAATAACGAAATTATTATACTTTACTGTTATACTTAATAATTCAAAAAATATTTAAAATATATCATTACAAAAATTTGGGAATAGAGATAAAAGATGTAGGTATCTACAGTTCAAATGTCATTAAATTTGAGAAAACACTTTACGAGAAAAAAAATTGTAAAGTTGTCGATGTGCTAATTGTTGCATAAATTGTGCCTCTTTTTTTAAATATCTGTATGCCAAAACCACACTATGAAGCCTATCACTTTGAAATTATATTATGCTAGGTATACAAAATTAAATTCTTCATTTGTATCTTCTTAGTGCATAAAATTTTATCAATTACTTTTTGAAATATAAGACTTCAAACTCAGGGGTCAGAACTTTTTACTCCGATAGTAGATTTGTGTCAAAGATTTAATTTATTTTAGAAATATTTTTAAATTAAAAAATCTTCATCTATGCATAAAGTTGTGTATGTACCACGGGCGTAACTTGCCTTAATGGCCTTCGACGCGTATTCTTAGCCCTCGGCTAAAGCTTCTTTACGCCCTAAATACATAAATAACTATTAAAAGTGCTATTTTGTCATTTTATTTTGAGTTATTAACAATAATCAAAGAACAAACCATCAAGTGCTGGGTGTCTTTAGACGCGGAAAATAAAACTCTTTCAATTGATACCATTTTCATTCTTATCCGGTCTGATGGGAAGCAGGAATTAAAGAAAAATTAATTTCCTATGTTAATTTCCTATGTTCACCCCGGCGGCCGTTCACCCGGTATAATATAATTATAACTTTCAGATGTTTTGAAAAATTGATTTTTTTGTAAATTTTGATTTGAAATAAACTTCCCTAGTATGGTTTTGAAAGGAATTCCTAGACCTAGAGATCCTAGAATTAAAAAAAACATATTATAATGATTGATCAATGACACTTTGAAAAAAGGCCCTAATAATGTGTACAACTTTGGAGATTCCAAAATGTTTCAAACCCGTATATTATATTAATATATAAAAAGTATATTCGTTTATTTATAATACGATATTATAATAAATATTGTCGTGATGCACAGCTCAATCAAACCCTCCAGTAAAATAACAGAGAATAAAATCTTGCTTAATGTGTACACTCGAACAATAGAGCCCCGGCTAGTCTTACGTTGGTTCACAAATCTGAGGCCACAATATCTGCAGGTTGCGGAATTCAGCAATAGTAAGTCAATCAAAGAGTGTAAAGAGTCAAAAGGTAATTTATTTGAATTTTTGAGATATAACGCTGGAGCAATTTTAGACGGTATTGACACAAATGTTAAAAAGGATGTAAAACTATGTAGTTGTGTATGCAGTATGAAATGGATGGTATTATTTAAGTTCAAATAATATGCTATACCTCCATTTAACACTGTAAAAATGTTTAAAGTGTAATAAATCGACAAATTATCAAAAATGTTTACAAATATAAAGTTCTGTATCTTACTCATTAAGTTTTTGATTTGCACGAGTTTTGAAGCACCCTGTACCTCGTAGGAATTATGGTGATTAAACGATATGCAAACAGCACTGCAACATGTCTTCCAGCTTGGTTTGAAATGGTAGCAGTTGGCTCCCGTTTTCATCCAAAACTTCTTTTCTTTGCAAGAAACCAGTGAAATCAATGTGTGAATTCTTCTCGTGTGATATTTAAATCTCGAATCTCGATTTAAACAAAGTTGTTCGGTTTTTGTGTCGAATAGAAAAAACGTGAACATGTGATACGTAAATTTAACCTCCAAATTTTAATTATGGTAAAAATCATCTAACTTTTCGATCATCAAAGTCGGTATGTAAGATAAACCTTGATTTATACAACGTAGAAATCATGAAATAATTATTCTTCAGGATATTTTAGACGCGATGGCATCCAAAACGCAAATTTTAATAATGGAATCGAAAAATGCTCGATTCACAAAAATGTGTAAAAACGTCGTTTTTACAGAGTAAAGTATTCAACAAACTCACTTTTACTATTTATCGCCGATATATTAGCTTTTGTGGCTACAAAAGCTTGCAGAAAGGTCTTCTTTTGGAAAATCGCGAAAATGTCCGCAACTTACAAACGTCTCTCTGGACAATCGGCACAAGACAAGACCTCGCCGTAAAATTAGCTTAAAAGTTCTAAATACCACAATAATAAAAATAAAAGTTAGCAACAATATCGTAAGTATGCGCCACATCTTTTACCGCCACAGATTTAAATATCACTTTTCACTTTCAGAATAAAACATAAACTCTCATCAAGTTACAAATGGAAAAATCAAAATTGTATGTTTCATGTGTCATAGGTTACAAAATATCTCTTTCGTCTTGTAAAATTGCATCCAGCTTAAATGTCTTTAGAGTCGACATAACTTATTTTAAGCAAATTCTAACTGGCTAAATTGACTGACTTTTTGCACACTTCAATATATTAAATAACATGTATTATGTTATATCTTAATAATAGATAATGTATTTATTGATTCATTTTTTTTACTAATACCTATAATATCATAAATTAATATTAATTATATTATATTATTATACTATTACTAGGGGGGCTCCGCCCCCCTGGCCGCTGACGCGGCCCAACCCCCCAGGGCCGCTTTGCGGCCCTAATAACTTCAAGTTATAAAACTTATTTACATACAACATTTTTTATGTCGCTTTCACTTTGAATTTGTATTCCATCCTTCGCTCGACATCTTGATAATGCTACATACAACTGTCCATGACTAAACAAAGGCCTATCGATGTATATTGAAGTGTTATTTTCCACCCTTAAATATTAAATATCGAATCGGCGGAGAAATCACCTTCTTACCCGGCTGGCTCAATCGGTTATCTTTCAGTATCGCCCACTATCAAACGACCTTGTATACCTTTTCCGAAATAATTCCACTTGCATTTAGTATAATCCACAAAATTTTCTCTTCTAAATTCTCAATCTAAAAGAAATAACACTGCTTCAAACTTTACTTGTCTTTTATTCTCAAATAAATCAAATTTTTACAACTAAAAATCGTCAGAAATCAAAATGTCGACCGTCCACAACTTGGACGGCGTACGCAAGTCTTCTTCTTCACTTCTCGCGCTCTCTCGGCTTCCCCGAAAACGCGAAACATACAAAATTCAAATTATTTACAAAAACTCAAGCAAACCATTTCCTTATTCCAAAAATTTCACGACAGCAATCCTTCCTGGCTTATGCAGAAATCCAGGAGGGATTTCAAGAAAGACACATAACGTCGTGCTTTTGGAATAAGTAGCAAATTCTCTAAATCAACATCTTCAAAAATAAATAACAATATTCAAAAGTAAATAATAATTAATTAATGCGGCAATCTAATTTACACACCTAAATTAATTAATTAATCAACATCCCGAACTACCTAACTTGACGAATGATCACTAAACAATTCATAAATGACATCCAAACTTCTTTGCAATAATAACAATTTCTTAGATAACTCGATCCAAAACTTTCTTCGAAATAACTGCAAATTTTTTTATCCTTCCAAATTTTATTCCATAATTTTTCAAAGCTCCTTCTTTTTCCGTTACGGACCTTTCATAATTTCGATTCTCTTCTAGTGTTCTGCAATTTCATTTTCATCTTCAATGTTCATATCGACCCTTCTTTAATAAAATCCTTCACTACTACTTAATTTTTAAAATTTCCAACTAACAATTTCATCTCCTTAAATAACTTCATCAATTTTGCTACATTTTAAAGTTGTAACTTCATACAAATTTTTTTAAATATGCAATACACATCATTTAAAACTCTTTTACCTATTTCTTTACTAATCATCCAATTTCAATTTCGTAGTGACAAATTCCTTCAATAACCATCAATTTTCAAATTAAATTTTTCCATTTGATTGCCATAAACGCTAATTTCAAATTTACTATTATAAAATGCAGCAATTAATTAATCCATTTTTCAAATTTTCAATTTTTGGAAACACTTTTACTTTCTCAAATTTTGTTATACAATTTATAAACTTTTCGTCAATCTTTCGAAGATTGTCTTTTTCACTTGTTACATTGGTTATTAAGTTATTATTAACTTGTTCGAATTTCTATTGCTTTTTATTTAATTATGATTTTCAGTTTTATCATGATGTGTGTAGTTCCTTCTTTAAATTTTAATATTTACAAACTTTTTTTTTAATTTTATGAAAACACATTTAGTTCCATTCATTTTCCATTTAAATCGCGGTTATCCTTAAATTTGTTCAATCTTCTTTATTCGTCCGTGGTTACTTTTCATATTTGATTAGATTATCCACCCTCCATCTTGATCGCCGATACTGCCACTTTTCCAAAATGACCTTCATTTTGTTTTCCATGACGTCTTCCTTTTTAAAAATACGTTTCTTTTCACCAAACCACTTTTTCTTTATTTTCTTCTTCTTGTAGCCCAACTCTTCTTTTTCAAAATACCAAATTACTTTCATATCCTCATATCATATATATCATATCCTCTTCATCCTTTATTTCATCCTTCCAAATTGCTGAACGGGGAACATCATTTCCATCGGAAACCATCTTGGATGAAGTAATCATGTTCGTATTAATTTTATTTTTCTTCCTTTTACAATAATTATTGTTATACCTTCTTTCAAAATTACTTTTTCGTCCATGTTTCATCTTTCGCCATTTCATTCGTCGCATCTGTGTTCTGGTGAATATCCGAGCTTTTTTATTAATGCCGCCGATATGACCCGTTTCTTTATTTACTTCTCCTTCCATTTTTTCATTTCTCAAGTCTTCTTTATTTTCATTTTTCTCAATCTCTTCCGATATTTCCACTTTTTCTGCTCAAGTTTCTCCTTTTATTAAACTTATTTCTTCCTTCTTATCTTCTAGTTCTTCCTCATTTTCATTTTTTTCATAATTGGCACTGCTGATTGTTCTGCTCAATTCTTCACAATATTTTACCCATTCTTTTTTGTCCTCGATCCTATTCTTTTCCCTCTCTCTTTTATCTTCTATTCTATTCGTTCTCCTCTCTCTCCTGTCTTCAGCCATTTGCTCTATCAGCTGTTGAAGCCTCCACTCAATTTGATCGATTTTATCCCAGCCTGTAGCCATGGTCAAACCTTTCTTACTAAAAATCTCAGGGTGACAGCCGGTTCTGCGGTGAACATTTACAACCATAAACTAATCATCCCAAATTGAATTCAACAAAATGTTCACCAAATGCCGCACGTTCGGGTAGCCAAGTTGAAGTGTTATTTTCCACCCTTAAATATTAAATATCGAATTTTCAAATCTTCTTCGTAAAATTCCAATTCGGGCGGAGAAATCACCTTCTTACCCGGCTGGCTCAATCGGTTATCTTTCAGTATCGCCCACTATCAAGCGACCTTGTATACCTTTTCCGAAATAATTCCACTTGCATTTAGTATAATTCACAAAATTTTCTCTTCTAAATTCTCAATTTAAAAGAAATAACACTGCTTCAAACTTTACTTGTCTTTTATTCTCAAATAAATCAAATTTTTACAACTAAAAATCGTCAGATATCAAAATGTCGACCGTCCACGACTTGGACGGCGTACGCAAGTCTTCTTCTTCACTGCTCGCGCTCTCTCGGCTTCCCCGAAACCGCGAAACATACAAAATTCAAATTATTTACAAAAACTTGACGAAAGTCACCACCTAAAATAACAAATTTGCCACCAAACGGATTTTTGTATTTACATAAATCTTTCAATCTTTGTGTTTTTGCGTCGCATGGTTTTGTTGCCTTGCTTTGCGTTTACTTTTTGCTTTTTTGCATTTGCTTTTGCTTTTACTTTTTACATTTGCATTTGCTTTTGCTTTTGCATTTGCTTTTGCATTTGCTTTTGCTTTTGCCTTTGCTATTGCTTTTGCTTTGCTTTGATTCACCCGTTGATGTGATTATAATGTTGATTTGGTGTCGTCCAATAGCTGTTCTCAGCGTTGCATAAAAACGTTGCATAAAACGTTGCACAAAAACGTTGCATAAAAACGTTGCATATTTTGTCTTATCTTTTTATATATATAGAGTAGATACTTTAGACGCGGAAAATAAAACTCTTTCAATTGATACCATTTTCATTCTTATCCGGTCTGATGGGAAGCAGGAATTAAAGAAAAATTAATTTCCTATGTTAATTTCCTATGTTCACCCCGGTGCGGCGGCCGGTCACCCGGCCTGATTATATTATATTATATTAGCTGATGACCACGGTGTGGAGTGATGTGATCGCTGGTTGAGTTACGGAGCGGAAATTCTGGGTTCAAGTCGCAGACTTCGCAGAATTTCTTAGCCCGGCCTTCCGGTGGACATCCACACGCTATGGTGAAAAGTTGTAATAAAAAGAGTAGCAAAAGAGGATTAATCCACCTCGTAAAATGGATTGTAAAGACTTCAATTGAAGTGGTAATATTCCGACAGGAATGGAAAAGCCCTTGAATGAATGAATGAATGAAATATTAGCTGATTATATTATTATAATCAAATAATAAATTTATTTTTTGATTAATCCGAGAAAGTGTTACGCCACTGCGTTGTTTATCTTAAAATTGATACTTTTTTTATTGTGTTTGCGTGAATACTAGAATTTTGAAAAAAATTTTTTCATTTCACGAAAATGAGTTGAATCAGTTTCGATGTGCTCGATTGTTATATATTTTGGTATAATTTTTTGGAGTTTGAATTAATTTATTTTTATCTATTTAAAAGTAAGTACATTTTTAAATAATTACCTATATTATACCTATTCACCTAATATTTATTTACGTTATAATTTTCTTTGACTATTTCAATAAATTGATGCTATTTTATGGTAGCTTAAAAATATAATTTAGGTAATTTAAAATTAAAAATTTTATAAATTGGCCAATTTATGTATTTTTTATTTAAAAATATTACCTTGTGTAGAATGTACCTCTTGTTTAGCGCACCGGTTATTAATTTTTTATTGAACAGTGTCGTTACGTTTGGGTGTGCATCAAATAAATATTTTTTTTATTGACTCCTAGGTTTTGTTACAATTTTTCCGAAGACAATAAGCAACATTGCTTGATAAATTACAAAAATGACATAGTAATATAAAATGACATATTGGAGAGCTTGCCCATTGGTATGCCTCCAAATAAATATAATATCTTATTTTAAATATTTTGAAGCAAAATATTTTTATATTCAGGGTGGCCCTTTGAAAACGAAACAGACGGGATTGTGGCCAGCAGAATTTTTTTTTCAAGAAATGCAAAAACACGTCAATTTTATCATCGAGGGGGACAACTTTTGCGACCAATGTCACTCCCGTATTGTTTCATCCCTTCGCGCTGTGATAACAACCCCTGAAATGTTAATAGGGATGATATGTCAAGTGACACCTCATTTGAAAGTATCAATACTATATCTATAACTAATTTCGAGTTGAAATCGACACCCCCAAGGAACAAAGCCGGTATTCGAGTTACGATTCTTGCCAATTTAGCGTTTATTCTGACCATTTTGAGCGGTAAAAAGCCGTAACTTCAGTTACGGATTTGTTCTTCGGAAAATATTTGAGGTTGGCACCTCATCCTAGCCAATGGGTGACTTTGGTATGTTATGCCAAACCAATGAGATCACTCTATGAGATACGGCGTTATTCCATTGAATTATTTGATTTAACGTCAGGACGTAACTCAAAATGTTTGAAGTTCTAGACTGAATTTAGCTAAATAAAAATTACGATAAGAAAGCCGATTAGAAATTACATATAATTCCATTTAAAACAATTATTATATTACAGTTAAGTTAAATCCTTGAGAATTTTTTTAACATTTTGAAAATTTCAAATGACGCTCCTGAAAAATAGGTAAACGTGAGTTACGGCTTTGTTCCTTGGGGGTGTCAAAATGAAGTTATGAAAGAGTCCTTACAATCGCACCCTTAAGTACACAGCACATTATTTAATGTCACTTTATGATGGAATAGAAAAAAACATACCGCCAACTAAAATAATACCAGTTTTGCTATACAACAATCCGCACCGTATAATAGTAGTATCATCATTGGCCACTCTGTATTGGGCAATGACGTCATTGCCCGGTCAATGATGTAAAAGCCACATATGAAATTTTAAATGTCAACATCGCCCAAAATGTATGGTCATTGACGTTGTTGGCCGGGCGTTAACGTCAATCAGTCAGTGGTGTGATGTACTTTTAAAATAATAACATAACGTAGATACGTTATGTTATTTTATAGTGTTTTTCGCGAAACGCTATCACGTATCATTTTGACAAGCCGCTATTATAATGTGAACTTGGTTTTCCTAACCGTTATAGTGCGAAATATATATGCACCTAAATTTTACCCGTTATATTTCGCACTAAGGTAAAACACCCAGTAGTTGTACAGTTTTGAAAGTGAAACCTATTTAACTCTAATATAAGCAAATAAAATTCGATTAATTTGATTAACTTATATTATTTATAAAAATATAGATAGTTTTGCATATAATAGCAAAGAAAAAAGTAATAATTAATAAAATTTTCATATTTTTACAAGGTTTTTAAAATATACTTCAAATGCAGCAGTAATTGAACAATCTATTTTGAATCGTAACCGTAATTGAACACTCCAGTGTTGGTAGTACTTGAACACGTGTGGAAATAGTAAAAATCAGTCAAAATTAAACAAAAATCCAATCGATATTCTAAAGATACATTTGGCAACATTGATTTATTTATGTATGAAACGTCATGGACAAACGTGATCATTTTATGTTAGTTTTTTCGAGTTCAAGTTCATAACCTAAAAACTGATTGCGCGGTTTACGGTTTACTCTAGATCGTGGGCAAAAGTAGCATGCTTTTATCGGCTATTCCACATGCTAACTTTCAAGTTAACAAAAATATAATTATTTCGATTTATAATTTAAAAAAACTTATAGAAATCAATTGCTAAATCATCAAGTAATTATAAAATACGGATATTACTTATTATGAATATTCCGTTTTTGCATTAATACAATTTCAAAAATCTGTTCAAGTACTAGTTCCATTTCTTGCGGTGTTCAAGTGCTGGGTGTTTTACCTTATAACGGTTAGGAAAACCTTTACCGTTTCGCGAAAAACACTTATAATTAGAGTACGGACTTATATGCATAAAAAATGGTGAAAATAGCGCTTAAAATAGCACAAAAAAATGCCATTATATGCATAAAAATATGCATAAAAATTAAATATAATAACTAATAAGCATTAAAATAATTTTTTGAAATAAAATTTATTTGAAAAGCAACACAATAAAATATGTATACAGGCAGGGACGTGCCTACGGGGGGAGCCTCCCCCACCCCAAATAATTTAGGAAATTGAAAAAAAGTTGGCAAAATCACTCAAAATTTGGTCAAGTTGGCAAAAGCCGCTAAACCTATAATAGGAAAAATGGACAATTACAAAGAGTTGGCAATTTTGAATTAATTAAGTTGGCAAATTCCCCCCCCCCCCCGCAAATAAAAGTTGGTTGTGCATGTCCCTGTATGTATACATAATTACTGTACAACGTTTTTACCACAATATTTTTCTAAAAAGTCTCTAAATGAACTAATTTTAACAATGGTATTCGCGTTTTACATTAACAAAACGCCACCACACGGAATTATTTCAAAGTCCATTCTGGACGTAATATAGTGGCGCCACCAACGGTAATGTAAAACCCGATATTTAAATCTAGCGAAAACGTTCTCTGGTCTCAAATAAAGTTTGTGCTTACATCATTTTTAAATTTGTTCATACTTTCCAAATGAAATGATGTTTTAAGATGTTGCATTATGTTAAATTTCTTTTCGCTGTTTATCTCCTATTATAACAAATATCAAGTCTTGCAGTTAGTTACCGGCTAAGATTTCTGTTATATAAACAAAACCTGTTGTCAACTAAATATTAAATTCAAAGTAAGCAAATAGTAAATTTTAGGTATCTTTTATGGATCTACTGCAATTTTTTTTTAATTTATCGAAAATGTGCTAAAATAAGCACTAAAAATGCTTAAAAATAAATCTAAGCATAAAAATGTTAAAATAAGCCGAAATAAGCATATAAGCATAAAAAAAGTAGTGTCAAGTGACTTATTTTTTTCAAATTCGTGGACATTTATAACAATTAGGCTTCTGCTATCAATATTTATGTATAGCAAATTTGCTAGAAATCCGTACTCTACTTATAATAACATAACGTATTTAAGTTATGTTATTATTTTAAAAGTACATCACACCACTGAATGTCTAGCTAAGCAGGGCATTGATGTCATTGTTCGGCCATTGACGTTAATTGCCGAATTGCCATCATTGATCGTAACATATGTATATATAAAAAGTATCATTTTTGTTTATGATATCATTATTTTTTTTACTATAATTATTGTAATAAATAAAGATTCATTCGGGTCTATTCTGTAACTTTAACAACTTGCTAAAAATGAGCAATATTGCTAAATAATAATTTTGCTTAATACCTATTGGAGCAAAATTGCATAACCATGGTTATTAGCAATAATTAGCAATATTGCTCATTTTTAGCAAGTTGCTAAAGTTACAGAATAGACCTGATTGTAATATTATTATGTTTTTGATTAATCCGAGCAAGTGTTACGCCACTGCGTTGTTTATATTAAAATTGATACTTTTTTTATTGCGTTTGCGTGAATAATCGAATTTTGACCTACCCAACATTTCGCAACTTGATATAAAGTGAAAATGAGTTGAATCAGTTATGATGTGCTCGATTGTTATATTATTATATTTTGGTATAATTATTATTTGTAGTTTGACTTAATTTATTTTCGTCTATTTAAAAGTAAGTACCTAGATACATTTTTAAATAATTACCTTTACCTATTGACCTAATATTTATTTACATTATAATTTTCTTTGACTATTTGAATAAATTGATGCTATTTTATGGTAACTTAAAAATATAATTTATGTAATTTAAAATTAAATGTATTTAAATTGGCCAATTTAACTATTTTATATATTTTAAATGTTACCCTGTGTAGAATACCTCTTGTTTAGCGCACCGGTTATTACCATTAAGTTTTTATTGAACAGTGTCGTTACGTTTGGGTGTTCATCAAATTATAAATATATCTTATTTTTAAATATTTTGAATCAAAATATTTTTATATTTTTTCACAGCATTTTAGGGGTATTTAATATCAATTTTTTTTTTAAATTTAAGTTTGAGAATTAAACATAAAATCCAATTCTTTTGATGTAGCTGAAGTTGTACACGAACTCAAACTCAGACTCACGCGAATTACAGTTGTGACAGTTGAATCGTGGTCAAAATTATAATAAGTTTGTTTTTTATTTTAAACTTGAAATTAAACAACAAAACTCAAATATATTTATGAAAAAAATTTTTATTCTAAAAATCTGAAACCTCAAATCTGTGCAACTAACAATGAAGTATATAAACGTAGCAGCACATGTATTTCATGAGATACCCTAGTGAATTTTTGTATACCATGTTTACCAAAATTTAGGGGGGATCTTAAAAGGTACCCATGTACACGCCAAATCGACCACGCTTCTATTACCCATAAAATACATATATTTCCCGTTTTCCAGGAATAAAATACATCCCACACTCAGATACACGGTCGGATAAAATTCAGTCAAAACGCAAAAATAATTCCAAATTTTGACACGTGAAAATTGCAGGAGAAACTCAAGAGACGTCTGTCCTCGTTATGTTCTCACGCCAACTTCCTAAATCTCAGATGTCCCCCTGTCACATTTTGAAATCAAAAATTTCTAAAATTTTCCCCCGTTTCTGGGTATTTTTATTATTATTATTGCTGAATGGGTTTTATTTCTTTTTACCCATTTTACCCCTCGTTCCATGTAGGTATATTTCATCAGTTCCGTATCCTCTATAAAATTGAGAATGTATTTATCTTTCTGGCAGTCGGATAGCGACAATCAAGATGTTTTTTTTGGGGGGACAGTTTTGGGGTTAGTATTGTGCATACAGATAGTGTGTACACATAACCTACATGCAGAATCATCTACGACACCCCTATCCGGGTAAATGCACATTTGTTAGGAGGCGCGAACACAAGTTTGAAAATTACTACGAATACAATTTAATCAAATTTTCCCTTCTAGCAGAGCTGTTGGCTATTTAAATTATTTAAAGGAACAAGCGCCATAATAAGTAATTAGCGTAAGTGTTGGAGTGACTTTATCACAACAGAATCCATCACTGAAAGAGGGCTAAAAACGGTAGTGTGCTGCAGAACGCCGTCTTGCAATATCCACACTGAATGGCATGCCATAATACGCTAAGCAAAACATTATATTGTGTAGAAATGGTTTGCGTCTCTCGAATATAATTAACATTATAATATTATACTGTTGCAAACACATATATACAAATAAATTAATCAAACTTCAACATATAGGGTGTTTTTTTAGCTGCATGAGAACTTTGAATAGGGATAACAATTGAATCAAGATTGCTATGGAAACAGTTTTTTGACATTTGTGTTTAGCAAGGTTTGGCATTTGATAATGCATAGATTGACCATTGAACAACGCTACCAAATTGGGCTCACTACCAATTGGAAGTGGATCCATTTTTTTACCGTAAAATTTTGTTCAGTGACGAGGCACATTTCTGGTTAAATGGGTATGTGAACAAACAAAATTGCCGTATATGGAGTGAGACCAATCCGGGACATTATCTTGAGACTCCGTTGCATCCATTAAAATTGACTGTTTGGTGTGGAATACACGCCAACGGCATCATTGGTCCATATGTCTTTCGAAATGAGGAAGGAGCTACCGTTACGGTGAATGGTGTGAGATATCGACACATGCTCAATACATTTTTGTTTCCAAAACTTCAAGAGCTAAACATTGACAACTTATGGTTCCAACGGGATGATGCTACGTGCCACACAGCCAACGAAACCATCAATTTATTGAAAGGACAATTTGGTGACAACATTATTTCAAAACGTGGTCCTATCAATTGGCCTCCAAGATCGTGTGATTTGACACCTCCAGATTATTTTCTGTGGGGGTATGTTAAATCCATGGTTTATGCTAACAAACCAACAACTCTAGAAGCATTGGAGGCTAATATTCAGCAAGCCATTTATGAAATAAAGCCAGAAATATTGGAAAAAGTGGTCAAAAATTGGACTGAACGGATGCGCTTCGTAACCATTAGTCGTGTTGGTCACATGCCGGAAGTCATGTTCAAATCATAAATGCCATTAACTGTACTTTCATAAAAAAATTATAACCAAAACATTCCGTCATGTTTTTAATGTTTTATTTCATTTTGAAGTTCTCATGCAGCTAAAAAAACACCCTATATTAAGCACAATTCGACTGCTTTTTATACGTTTCATAATTTTTTACATTTTCTAGCAGAAGATGACACCTCAAGCTCAATTTGAAAAGAACTTTCATTCCATATCTGGAATAACTATTGGGGAAAGAAGAAAGCACTTATATGCACTACTACACGAAACCGAAAACCACCAAAATGAAATCGATTTTACTTCTATCACACCCGAAACTGCACTTGAAGATGTATTCAAAGTAGAAACTCAGATTTTCTTTCGAAAAACCGACGACTTACTAAAGGTGTTGTTTGAAGGAAATTCGGTGCTAATCAAGAAGGTTTTCAATGCTAGCCATTGGTTTATAAAGGCAGCTTTTGAAAATGTAAATGGAGAAGAATTGGTAAATGAGATTTTCCCTAAAATTTCGTACAACACAAAAATTAAATTGTTACATAAAATTGCCAAGTTTACACCAGGCTTACATAATGGTGACCAATATTTCCAGACGGTGCAAGAAAGCTACGGATTGTTTTTGGCCTCGAAGCTGCTAGAATCCTGTAGTGAAAACCTCATACTGCAGTGTATTGAAAACTACCGAGTTGAAATTAAACCTCGACAGTTGTTGTCCATTGTTAAAAAATATCCAAAAATAACGGAAAAAGTATTGGAGCTGCTGGAGAAACAAAATTATAAGGAGACGATTAAAGAGAAATATAACAAGGTATTTGTTTATTTATTCCAAAGTGACAGCTATTTATTTTTAAAACTTTATAACAAATACAAGCTAAATTTAACTTTCGGAAAAGGGAGAACAAAAGCATTTATTTCTCAGAATAGAGACTATGTGATCCAAAACTCTAATAAAATGCACAAAATATTAAACTTCAAGCAAACTTATGAATGCCTCAAAAGTGATTTCGAAGAATACCTTTACAATATGTTTCCAAAATCATTCCATCAATTTCAAGATAATTATGAACAATATTTGTTAGATTTGGACCAAACTTCGCTGTCAAAGCCGAAAAAGTTTAGCGTACTTGTAAAGTTGTTTAAAAAATTATACGGTAACGAAATATGGGATTTTCCTAGTTTAGTGACGTTAGAACTGCTGGAGTTGATGTCACCAGATGATCGAGAAGTGTGGATGCAAAGTCACATCAAGCCCAAAAACATGAAAGAGGAAACTTGGATATCGCTAATGAAAACAGAGAAATCGATCCCATTGTTAATTGAAAAGATTGCTTTGACTTCCAATGTAGAAAACAGAGGAGAATTAATCAATACTTTTCTTTACACATGCCAAATCAACAACGATTTGAATGCTTTATTGCGTGTTTTGGAGTATGTTACAAAGAGACATATGAATGACGATGCGGATATGAGAGGACGATTCTTAAGGGAAGTGTCAGGCAAGTTTGATGCATATAAATTTACAGGGGAACACTGGAAATATTTAATGAAATTTATTCGAAGTTTTTTGCTTGATCAGAATTATTCATCTTGGATGGTCGAAGAACTGTACAATGGATATATTCATTATTGCTGTTTACATGAATTGGACATTTATGATCTGGTTGTGGAGTGGATTAAATTGAATACGTATATTTATAATGTACAGCAAAAAGTACCTGCGTATGAGAAATCCTGTTTGCGAATTATAGCTAAGGCGATTCCAAAAGCTTTCGTAGAGAAGGAAGAATTAACTGCACATTACAGGTTGTATTTGCGTGCTGTAAATGATTACAATGAACGCAATTTTAAAGAACGGATGTCTTATTTTGAAGATCGAAATGCTATGCAATATCTGAAAGAGGAACGGGTAGAACCGTGCTTAGATTGGAATGCCGTAAGTGTCTTAAAAAATTGTTTAAAATTCGAATTTAAACTGAGTCTGGAAGCAGGGTTAGTGAAAATGTACTTCAATCATGTCGAAGATAGACAAGATATACTTTTCAATTCTTTCTTGAAAAACGATCCAGAAAATTTTGCAAAAATTGTTTTGCCAGTTCTTGATAAATGGTGTAAATTATATTATATGCACAGTTTGAAATATTACGATCATTTAGAAATTCCTCAAAAGTTTACTGAAAAGCATGTCACTTCTGAAAATTGTTTAGTAGACTCGGATTCCTTGAAGCCAGACGAAATGAAATGCTTATCGTATACCATGAAGCTCAAAGACTTTCTAAGTTTGATCGTTTCGTACTGTTCTGAAAATTTAGAGACGAATTGTGAAAGCGAAGCCGAGCAAAAAATTTACGAAACAAAAAAAATTGCTTTTTCGTGTATGAAAAATATCACACCTCCAGAAGCTGCCCTGGAGAGCCTTCTTCATTTTTGTCAGGGCGACTACTTAAAGTTATCCAGCGATTCTCTACATTCCCTTTGTAATAATTTGAGTGAACACAAAGTAATGAATATAGTAAACATTTTGAATAATCGAGAGGTTTCGGTACGGAAACATTCCATCAGTTTAGCTTTTCATCTATTAAATAAAAAAGCAATTTACGGGTTTAGTGAGAAATTAATTGAAAATGAAAAAAATAGCATGTCTATTAGAAAACAAATACTGAAATTAACCTTTAAATTGTTTTTAAATACTCAAGATCAAAACGATTTTGAATTGATAAAAGAAAATGTGAAAGCAATGGATTTGAAAGATTCAGGAGCTTATCCCATCATCATAAATAACATCAAAAAAGTGCCCTCAAAATATTTTAAAGAATTAATTTTATTTATTTGGAACATTTTTGAAAATGTCCAAAATCCAGGTAAAGAAATTCTTGAGGGAAAGCAACGCATTTTAAATGCAATTGACGAAAGCAACATTGGGTCTCTACCAGAAGAATTTTGTACCCGATTAATTGAAAATTATTTGTTCAAGTTTAGAGATTCCCATGACACTGAAATCGATGTAGAAGCATTTACATTAAGATATATAAATTACCACAATCTGGACGAAATAGAAAATAGAATCCGATTTGTTCTCTCTATTACCCACAGTTACGTCCAGTCAAATTGGTACAATATTGCAACGTATAAAACTGGAAGAAAATGTATTTCAAAATTTGTTTTGGAATTTTCCCAAACTTTTCTTTCTAAAAAATGTAAAAATTTAAGAATAATTGAGGCTTTTTTGAAAATTTGGGATGATTTGTTTGAACCTTTTGAAATTTATAATGAATTTTTGCAATTGAATTTTACGTCGCTTTATGTTAAGAGTGTTGAACATAATTCTTCCGTATTCGAAATTGGAGAATCGCTTGGAGAACTTTGCAATTATTTGGATTTGAAAGGTCATTTGAACATCACCATTTTTTGTAGAGCCTTTGGGACTGTTAAATCTTATTTTCAGTTGATTGATGAGGATGAAGATCCAAGTGAAAGTTTCTTGGTTATGGCAGAAGGTGTTTTGGCGAAGAATATCAGTTGTTCGGGATTTATGTTGGCGTTGTTCTTACTGCCAGACATTGAAAAGCTTACCTCAAAAAATAAACAAAAATATGAGAGTATTTTTAATCAGATTGTAGGGCAAAAGGATCCTAATATGCAAATATTTTTAAATAAACACTTCTTAGATAAAGTAGCTGATAACGGTGATTGTATGCCTTGGAATTAGATTTAGGAAGATGGCCAAAAATTATTTTGTACGGAATATATACGCAGGAAGGCCAAGCTCCAGTGACCCAGGAGGTCTAACAGCGCTTGCGATAATTTAATTTAATGTAATGTAATGTGTAATAATATATTTTTGTGACCTAAAATTTATTAAAATAAAAATTGTATATAATTATAATATTTTCTAAAGATTGATAAAAATGTTTTTATCTGCCCCTGTTGAGGGGAATTGATTTAATGCTTTATTATTTAATAAAATTAAAATAAAGTTTAAATGACACTAACAGTTATTAGTTTGATTATAACGAAGAGTTTAGTATCTGTATAAAAAACGTATAGTTAAAATTACATTGCCAAAAACTTCAAATTGATAAGTGGATTTAAGTTTTATTTCTAAATATAATTCAAGTACTTGTACTGTTATCGCTGCGTTATCGATGTAATTGATAAATTCATTACGTCTATCCCACTCTATAGACATTTTTTAGTATTTTATTATTGGTGATGAGAAACTGTCAGGGTGGCGCAGAGGAACACACAGTTGGTGCCTGGGTTGAAAAGGCAAGCACACGTTTCACCTTTTTTTGGGTAATACCCTTTCAATGATGAAATTATTATTTAGATTTAATATAATTTTTTAACAAACACCTAATAACCCAATAATAAAAAAAGTTGTAACTACAGAGTTCGAAATTTAAATTGGTTAATATAAAAAATTATATGATAGTGAATTACTTTGTAGAATCTAACTGAATAAACTGTTTCCAGAATATACCAAAACCTAATACCGCATCTTGATCAGAAAAAAAAAATGACGTCAAAGGATGAGTTTTTGGCTGGCTTCCGTTCATTACATGGGACGTCAATGAAAAAAAGAAGAGAAAGCTTATTCCGATTATTACATTATACTAAACAGTCCGAAGCCGAAATAGACTTTTATTCAATTGAACCTGAAACACCACTGGAAGAAGTGTTCAAAGTTGAAACGTTAATTTTCTTCAGAAGAGTCCATGATTTGCTAAAAGTGTTATCTAGTGAAAACTCTATTCTCATCCATAAGGTTCTCAAAGTTAGTTCTTGGTTCATAAACGAAGCCTTTTCAGAAATAAGTGGAGAACAATTGGTAACAGAAATTTTTCCCAATATATCCTACAATACTAAATTGAAGCTTTTACATAAATTTTCCAACTTTTTGGCTAGCGAGCAAAAAGGTGATGAATACTTTGAAGCTATCAAGAAACGTTACGGTTTATTTTTGGCTTCCAAGATGTTACCGGCATGTAGTGGTGACGTCATTCTAAAATGTCTAGACGAAAACAAGATTGAAATTACTGCTCATCAATTATTGATAATCGTCAAGAAATATCCAAAAATAATAGAAACCGTTTTTGTGAAACTGGAGAACCAAAACTATAACGTAGAGATCAAAACAAAATACAAGAACGTGTTTGGATACCTCGCTCGCAAAAATTTCATTTTTTTTTTTAAATTAAATCAGAAGCACAAATCAGAAATAACCTTAGGAACGAGAAGTTCTAAGAAAGTATTTGTGCTGAATAGAGACAGTATTATTAAGCGCCCAAATGAATCCCAAACATTATTAAAGCAGAATAGAATTTTTGGTTGGTTAAAAGATGACAGGTTTGAGTATTTTTGTAACTTACTTCCAAAATCGCTTAACCAGTTTAATGTAGACTACTCAGATTATTTGGAATTACTCAAAATTAAGTCGCTGGCTAAGGCAGAACCACTGGATCTCCTTTTGCGAAGTTTTAAAAAAGTTTATAGCAGTGACCTATGGGATTATTCGATTTTAGTTATTCCGGAATTACTTGAATTGATGCCGTCTTATGAACGGGATGCGTGGATGTCGTGCCACTCGAGACCTAAAGAACTTCAAGAAGAAGTTTGGATTTCAGTAATGAAGAGTAAAAAATCGGTTCCGTTGTTAAAGGCAAAACTTGATGCTACGACAGATTTGAATTCTCGTAAGGAATTGATTACACACTTGGTAAAATCGTGTAGGGTCAATGATGATGTGGATTCTTTATTTGATATTTTCCAGCATTTTATCTGGCGATATACAAATACAGAACTCAAGTTATACTTAATGTATCAAATAGCGGATAAGTTCGATCTAACAAAGTTTACTGAAAAACATTGGAACTACATTGCAAAAATTATTCTAAAATATTTAAATAATTATGAAGAAATTTGGAGTGTACAGAATTTGTTGAAGGGATACGGTTATTATTGTTTTGAACATAATGAGCCGATTCCAACTTATATTCTATCAAAGTGGTTAAAGAATAGTGAATCTGATGACTTTTTGTGGTGGAAAAACAAACCTGAATATGAAAGGAAGCTCCTATTAGCCATTGGTGAATTAATTCCAATCGTATTTACTGAAGAATCAAAGATAGCTGAAAATTATACAAATTATTTCGACAATTTATTAAAATACAATAAAAAAAAAATCAATAACAAATTGTCGTATTTTGAAAACTTCGATGTCATGAAATACTTTAAATTAGAGCTCACTGTTACATGGTGGCACTATACTTTCGAATGGGCAATGCATAGTTGTCTAAAACTTGAGTTTCAAAAATGTTTGGAGGAGGACTTAGTGGAAACGTATTTTAATAGAAAGCCCTACGCGTGCGCTGAACTTCAAAAAAGTTTTATGTTGGTAATGAGAAGGCACCCTCAGGTACTAGCCAATCTCGATTCGTCGGCTATCAATAATTGGTATGATATGTCTTATGGACTCCACTATTTCAAATATGTGGAATGTTTCAACCCACTTCCAAATTTTCTCGAGGAATATTCAAACATTGCGAAGTTTGAAAATGATCCAGAGGAACTGAATAAAAGCGCAATAAATTGTCTGTCTAATTGTTTGAAACCGGAAGTTTACTTCGATTTAATCGCTCTGTATTATCCAAAAGAGTTGACTGCAAGTTGCGAGACCGAAAGCGAGAAAAAAATTTACATGCTCCAGAAAGTTCTTGTTCGATGCTTGAGGAATGTGATGTCACCTGAAAATGCGTTAACATCCCTTATGAAATTTTGTCAAGGTGATTATTTGAAAATGTCACATGGTACTCTGTACTCCATTGCCAATAATGTGAACGAAAACAAGTTAACGAGTTTCATAAACCTTTTGAACGATCGTGCAGTCTCAGTACGTAAATATTCTGTTTACCTAGCATTCCGTCTTTTAGATCAAGAAGCAATATATGACTTTTTGTCTAAACTAATGAAATTTGAAAAAAACGGATCCGTTAGGAAGTATTTACTTAAGGGAAACTTGCTATACTTTTTGAGAAACCAAGAAGATCGTTTTTATGAGTTATTGAAAGAAAATATTCAAGGAATCGATTCGAAAGACACGGAAGTATACGATCTGATTACAAACAATATAAAAAAAGTTTCCCCAAAATATTTCCAGGATTTTTTTGTATTTAGTTGGAAGGTTTTAGAAAACGAGGAAATTTTGGATGATATAAAAATTAAAGGAAGGACTAAACTTCTTAGTGCAATCACGAAGAAAAATATCGAATTGCTACCAGAAGAATTTTGTAGTGGATTAATTAGTAAATACCTTTTCAATTGGAAAGAGTATGACGTTTTCGAAACCAAAATGTCGGAATTTGCTTCAAACTTTATAATTTATTACGGTTCTGACGATTTAGAAAAGCGAATCCGCTTAGTTCTGGTGGTTCTCAAACCATACGTTGAGTCAACGTGGTGCGACGTTGAAGGTCACTTAAATGGCAGAAAATCTGTTTCCAAATTTGTTTTGGAATTTTGCAAAGATTTTCTTTCCAAGGATTGGAGCGATTTTAACATTATTAATAGGCTTTTAGCTATATGGCAACAAGAATTTAAACCCTGTGAAATTTACTACGAATTTTTGTATTTTAATTTTACTGCAATTTATAGTAAAAGCGTCAGTCGAAATCTTTCTCCGAGTGAAATTGGAGAAAGCATTGGAAACTTTTGTAACATTTTGGATAACACAGGGTATTCAAATGTAATTATTATTGGTGAGGTTTTCGAGACATTTAAGGTAAACTTTGTTTCGATCGACACTTCTGAAGATGACGATGAAAGTGGTTTACTTATAGCAGAGAATATTTTAAAATTGAATGATTCATCTTTAGGTTTACTGTTAAGCATGATTTTGTTGCTCGGCCTAAATTCTAATTTGACTTTGCAACTGACAGAGAAGTACGAAACCATATTTAGAGAAATTGTGAGCTATAGAGATGTAAATGTCCAGATTTACCTACATCAGCATATTTTAAGAAGTGGTTAAATTTTATGGTAAAATTTGAGTAACTATTATTTTTGAAATGACAATTTGTAATTATTTATTTTGAAATAAAATTATTTTTGATCATAGAATAACTTTATAAAACTTTAAACTTTTCCAATTTCCTTCAAAATCAATTAATTGCGGAATCGTTTTATATTTCCTCCTTCTAAGCAATATGCTAAAAAGAAATCAAACACTTTTCTCCACTACTACTTCTTGTTTATTTTATTTCTCTTCTCAAAATGTACAAGACCGACCGATTTCAGGTCGTGCGCCAGAATCCTTGTTACCTCCGGTGCTCTGCCGTCCTATACGTAAACCAAAGCGGCCGCGAAAACACAAAATTCAAAATTTTACAAAATCAAACTTTCTGTTATAAATCAAAATTTCTAACAACTTTGTTTGCTCCTTATTCAAGGTGAACACCACAATACATTATATGGGGGACATCTTGTAGGTGCGATGTCAAGTAATCTTAGTGGTTTACAGCAGCAGCAGGCTGATAGGTCTGCAAATAGTCGGTAGAATTTTAACGTTACCTATATTTTTGTAACCATTTTCTGGAATTTATTTTAGCCTGGTATATTATATATTAACTAATTATTTTTTTGACAATAAAAATATATATTCACGTTTTGATCTTCCCCGCCATAAGTGGTGTGCGCATCATTTAAGGCCAGCCTCCGCCCTTCCATATGAATGATTTGAAAAAAATTTACAAAATGAATTAATAAGAATTACCTATTCTGTGCAATTATAAGTTTTCGCTTTGTTGGTGTTTTAATAAAAATTTTACAAATTGTTACCATCTATGAGTGCGTACCACTAAAGCCCACGACGACCGCGGTCGTGGTCGTGCAATTTAGCATTGATGTGTGAATAGTGGCTATTGACAAGGTTGCCATTGTTATGCCATTTTAATTTAATTATTAATATTTTCATTATTTTTATTATCACATTCGTTTATTTAGTATTCTTTGTGGTATTGTAGTATGTTTTTGTGTGCCTTGTATATAGAATTAGATATTTTTTAACTTTCTTATTCAATGTAAACTTATTTATTTCAAGCATCAGGCAACCCTGTAATAGTCACTTAACTTAAAATTTTAACATGTCAAATTCAACAATAAGACAAGCAATTAATATCGTTGCTTATTAGTAGAAGAGGAAACTATTCGTCCGATAGTGACCAGGGAAAATTGTTAATTTTACGATAATGAAATTTTATCGTCGTGTGTAGAATTTAATTTTTTTCTATAGCAGATGTTAAAGAAACATTTACAAGAAATTCAAAATTATAAATATATTTTTTTATAGCAGATGTTAAAGTGCGATTTGCCCGGCTCAAAATAATTATTAAACAAGTAACACTTGTAACAGCAAGGGTAGATAAAATAGCATTTTAACAGCAAGGGTAGATAAAGTACTTTTTTTACTCAAATTAATTATAAAACTATAGCAACCGATGAAGATTCCAAAGTGTGTTTGATTTATTGTAAAATAAAACCTGTCAATAATTTAATTTATATATTTTAATTTGATAAAGAATTCATAATAATATTATATAATTTACATTTCTGTGCACGTTCTGCATCAACTTTTGTGATCATCACTTCCAAATAAGTATTTTCTTCGGTGTTAAAAAATCTTAGTTTTGCACACTCCATTTTAAATTTGAACTATTTGCGCGCGTTTCTGTAAGAATGATCACGACGACCCACCTATTTCTACGAGCTTCGTGGGCGCCGTGGACTTTGAATCGGTGACGTCACTGATGACGTTTTGAGCTCGACCGCAACGACCACGGCTTTAAGTGGAACGATTGATAGGCGCCCATGGTCGACCGCGGTCGCCGTGGGCTTTAAGTGGTACGCACCCTATATATATAAAACAAAGTCGTGTATGTTGTCCCTTTATAAGTCAAGAACGGCTGGACCGATTTTTATGATTTTTGATTTGGTGCATTTGTCTCCACCCTCATTAGGATAATAACTATTAAAACATGGGAAAATTTCACTAAAAACAATTATTACAAAAAATCTAAAAACATTTAAATCCGTGTACAACGCGCCATCTCTGATACATGCGGTTAGTTGCCTTCAAAGTTTTTCACTTTGTGAGGTTATGTGATTGTTTTCAGGTTTTCGCATCGATAATATTGCTTCATTATGTAATTTTTAATTGTGTGATTAATTTTACAGTCTTATGATGTGATTCTGCGAGCATCGATAATTGCTTTATTAAGTAATTTTTAATTGTGTGCTTAATTTTATAGTGTTATTTATAATAATAACATAAAGTGAACAGTGAAAGGTTGTTAATAATTTGGCATTGCATACGATGCATTGCAATACCAGCTAATGTTTTCGCAAGGGAACGATGGATATCACTTGAATATCAAAATGGTAAATCCATTAAGCGGTGAGTATCCATATAATAATTTTAACAAGACACTAATTTCACCTATATACATTTCAGATGACTACCAAGAATGTTAGCTCGATGAATTGAAACGGAGCGTGTCAATTTCATTCGGTTTAACCTTGGTTTAACCAAGCTAAACTGCGATCGGAGGAGTACATTCATTTACGTGATGCAATCAGCACCGAAGGAGATGAAGCTAATGTTGGTCGATTGACTATTTTACCGGCGACTTACATTGGCAGCCCCCGTCATATGCATGAATATGTATTATAATATTATGTACGTAGCATGTTCACGTGTCGGCAAACCATCCGCTTTGTTCGTTCTCGCACCTGACAAAGAAACAAAAAATGTTGTATATCACACGGTGCTTCAATGAAGGGAATTAACCCGAGTGCAACCCAATCAACCAATACTTTTCACAGGAAGTTGTGCAACAATGTTACAACAAATCATTTCAATTCGCTTCAATAAAGCAAATGCCTTGCTGCCACGTTAGTTACATTCATTTCAATGTAATAATTAAGGCTGGGAATTTTTAACATTTTTGTATTCGAATATTCCTTCGAGAAATCACAAGAATATTCAAATTATTCGAATATTCGAATGATTATTTGAATAATTTGAATATTCCAATAATTTCAATAGTGCAGTTGAGAAAATATTCATATTCGAATACTCGATTACTTGATTATATTCCATTTTTTGCACAAAATAATTCTTAGACCATTTTTTTAACCTCTTGCTCTCCCATGGGGGGGTTTGAACCATCAAAACCACCCCCGTATAGAGTAAGGCTGGGAATTTTTAACATTTTTTTGTTCGAATCATTCAAATTACTCCAATATTCGAATAGTCACTCGAATAATTTTAATATTCGAATATAATTTGAATATTCGAATAATTTGAATAGTGCCGTTGAGAAAATATTCATATTCAAATATTCCAATACTCGATTAGTTGATTATATTCGATTTTGATTCCCATCCTTAGTAATAATACATTGAAATGAATGTAACTCACGTAATTATTAAAATACTGTGGTGTTCTCATTTTTTGAGTAAGGAACAACGAATGGAATTGTAAGAATGTAATTGTGTTGCATTTTTGAAATTTTGATTTTGTGGATTTTTGAATTTTGCCGTCTTTATGAGACGCCACTGCCTTTTTGATTTTGAGAGGTGCCAGCAGGGCGCGTACGAAAATGAATGGGACTCGCCGTGCGACCGTCAAGCGAAGCGCTTGGGAGGCGAGATTTTGCTGTATAAAATTGCGAATGGTTTTGATTTTTAAAATAAAAGAAATTAGTGATAAAAAAAAGTGTTTGATTTTCTTTTAGAAATTTACCTGAAGGAAGACAAAATCCGATTGAGCAAGCCGTGGTAAAAATTTGAAATTGACCGACCTGATTAAAGCAAACTTAATGGGCCCACATTTGATTATCCAGCGCGATTTCAAATTATAAGTTTGTGGTTAGAAGATTTCATTTTAATACATTGCATTTTAATTTTTGTTGTGCATGTATTGAACTTACTTTATATAATTATTTTAGTATTATTTTAATAAAATTCATTTTATCTTGATAAAAAACTTAATTTAATTCGGCTAATACGTTAACACAACATTTATTGATTCTCAGGCGGTACGAAGTTCGCCGGGTCCGCTTTTGTAGTAAAAGTAAGTAAACTCCTGCTTTTATTTACTTTATTTATTTAATTTGTTGTTCAGTTCCGATTCAAATACTATCAGAAGATTTTTTGTATAATGCCACTTGACAAAAATATGGAAATATACATATTGCTATGTCCCTCTCGTTTTTTTAATATTTATAAACGTTCTGGATGGATGCCGCTTAGTTGGAATCCGACATTCGCTGTGTTCCGCTCGTATGGTTATTTTACCTTGCCAGGCTTCTTAAGTACAAGCTGTCAAAGTAACAGTTATATAGTTTTACACTAGACCTCAAATTAATTCTGTTTAATTATATTTATAGTGACGTTAATGAATTTAAACACAGAGTGACGTTATAAAAAATTTGTTTACTGACAGGTAAATTTTAGAGAATACAAAAATGAACATTAACTTATAGACTAGAAAATATTTGTTAACACAGAAAATTATAACCTAGAAACCAGTGACGTGTTTAAATATTTCTGACATACAATATCAGTGGCGTAAGTAAATTATTTAAATTGTTTATTTAATTATTTAGATCGATCTAATAAAAATTTTACTACCTTAATTTCAGTGGAAACTGGTAATGAAGCACAAACACTCCGGACTAATTTTAATTTCGCACAAGAATAACGTAAATAAAAATTATTTCAAAATAATTTTATTTCGACGAACAACTTTTTCTATCGTTTTGTCAAGTTTTAGTCAAATGCACGTGACCTTTCGGTAGCAGCTACTAGACAAGAATGACCAAAACTGCATTTTTCCACCGCCTTTTATAGTTTTTGGTCGAAAAGGTAGCTTGATTTTTGTGATAAACCAAAATTTATGCAATTTGGATTACTTGATGTTTTCGATTTCCAAAAATCTTCACCAAACTTCTTGAAATTTTGGACACATGTAGGTACGCCCTATTTATACTCACTGAAGAAAGGAAACAATTCTAAGTACAATAGCAACAGCGCTAGAATTATTTCAAATTGGTAAATGTCAGAAAAAATATTATTTATATCAATTTAAATTCTAACATTATATTTTAGATTTGACATCATAAAAATTATCCTGAACACAGAATACAACAATATCAATATTAACATTTGGTCGAGCAATTGGAATAAACCCCCATCGTGCAATTCAAAATTTGACATATGAAAAGCTGACATCTTCTCTCTGGTGAATTATATTTTGTTACCCACACTTGTATGTCTTCTCCAAGTGCCCTTTTACCTAATTACTAACAAACAATACTTAAAATTAACAAATTCTGTCTCAAATATCTAAAACATTGATATCGGAACACATCTTTCTATATTCGGTACTCCTTGATAGTCATATGGACTCTTAATTACGTTAATGCAAATTAGTTTCAAGTATAATTAAACAAGAATGATCTTTACTTCAACTTTATAATGTAAATTTTTATGAAATGTAATATTTTTAATTTTATTAACTTTGAAATGCCACATCGGCACACACCATCCAAACAAAACCAGCTCTGTAGCCTATTCCAGCGTCTTAAACATGACAATATATATAACTTATTTGTATTATATTTTATTTTAAAATATTTATTCTTTTTAAAATTAAATGTAATCACTTAATGGATTGTATATAATGTAAAATTTTAGTAGGTTTTAGTGAATACATTTTTTAAATAATAATAATAATGTAGTTATTTGGACATAAAAAGTTAATAGATAAGGTAATTATTTTTTTAATGCGATAATTGTCAAGTACTAGGTATATTTGATAATACTCAGTCTCTGAGTATTCAGAGAAAAGTTATTTTTAAAACTTCATGCAAGGCCAAATCAATAATCAATTTCAAACATTTTGTGAACACTTCAAAGTATTTTTTGCAAATACAATGACATTTCAAGCCAAATTTAAAAATAACTTTCATTCCATATCTGGAATAACGATTAGCGAAAACAAAATAAAAACTTAGGGGGATTGTGTATACGAGTACGCACTTAGTGAATAACGTGAAATAATTTCCCAGTTTTTGAGCGGATATATTGTTTTGACATGTCATTTGTAAGTGGATATTTCAGAATATATTTTTAACCAGTTTCTCAATAGGTTATTACACACCTATATATATAGTAGACTATAAAAAACTAAACCATTGTTCAAAATGAAATCGATTATTCTTCGATTATACCCAAAACTGCTATAACAAATTTTTGCATTTCACAAATTCCTCGATGCGGGTCTGCATTTTAATTTAAATGTAATCTTTGAATGCATCCATTTTGCGGGCAGATTGTTGATAACTTGAACGGTTTGGCGTAGGAATATGAGTCTTGCAACTCATACGACAGTGGGTGTACGTAATTTTACAACGACTTTGTTAAGTGCCGGTAGTTTGTAGAATGTATTTGAATATTATACAAATATCTTTTTGATCCAATGTCATTTTTTTTGCGCCAAGTTATTAAGACAAGTAGTTTCTGTTGTGTGGTGGTTTTAACTCCTATGCAAAAATCTGGAAATAAGAGACGCTCTTGTATGCGCAAACTACTACTCATTTTTTGGTGCGCAAGTTGTGCGACCATTTCCTATTTCCTACGGTTGGCAACGTCTTTGTGTTATTGTTTTGACACACCAGAGACCAGATGATCTTAACCTTCCAAACTTCGTTAGCGTTGGAAGACGGATCACTTGGAGAATCATTTTATTATCCAAATAGTCTAGCGTTGCTTAACATCTCTAGCATTAGCTCTTTCACGGTCCACCAGCAATCATCAGATCTGTAAGCTGTGCTTTGTGTCGCCAAATCAATCAAGTATTTCCTGTGTAGAATTAATAAGTGTTCCAGTTTCACCTTTTGAGCCACACGTTATAAAGCGATTGGAGGTGAGCACTTGTCATCATTATAAGTTGTAAGCTTATACGAGCGCTTATGTAAGTAAATAAGATGGTTGAGAAGGCAACGTAAGATCAAATTGCCTATTCGATAAGATGGTTAAAGTTTGGAACGTTTTAATATCTCTCACAATTTATTATTGATGATAGAATTCTCCCAGCAAAAATACTTCAAACGAAGCCGGTACGGTAACCAAAGTAGTTGAAAGTAAATTATGAGAACCAAAACTCAAAAATACAGAAATGTTACTATGTCGATTTTGAACCGTAACAAAATTGTGTTGTTTTCTAATTCGTATGAACCGACGTGTTATTTAATCTCTTGTATTTCATTATAGGTAACCGTTAGAGGTTACAGTGTGTTATAAATAATTGTGTTCTACTTGTTTAATTTGAAGTAGGTGCACTTTAATTGTAACACATAAAAAAGTTGAATATTTTTACCGATGTCGGAAAACATAACATCTGCTTTGTTTCCATTAAAAATCGACCACGCTTCTGTTATCCGGAATGCACGTTCGGAAAACAAACCCATTCAAAACGCCAAATTAAGTCCATATTTACAAAATATAGGAAAAACGCAAGGGACGTCTGTTTTCCTGGCCGTCCCACGCTAACTTCCTATCTCTCAGATATCCCCCTGCCACATTTGGAACTCAAACAAAAACTAAAATTTATCTCCATTTTTGGGTAAATGCACAGTTTGCCATTTTTTTCATATTGTCTCATTATTTTCGAATGAGGAAGCAATCATTTTGATAATTAAAGAAAAATTTGTTTTTTTATTTGAATTTTGAATATTTCGCGACGATTCGACTGTAGTATTGCACCAGTATTGGAAACCAATATTGCACCAATATTGGAAAATGTTCACATCTCAATATTGGCGCAATATTGGAAATAAATATTGCAAAAATATTTTACCACATTTGGTCGCGTTTGAGCATTACGGAGCCGGAGCATTCGGAGCAGAAAGTCGGGTATACGAACCCGAGTCACTCGGTACCTTAGCTCGGTACAGAAAATCGGGTCAGCTGCAGTTTCCCTCTAACGGATTTTTGTTGAAACAGATTGGTGCGTTTCGTGCGCTTGCGTTTAATTTTAAAACCTACTTATTTGAATTATTTTATCAGCTCTTTTATGTTAGAATTATATTACTGAGATGATTTTTTTCATTTTGTTCGTCGCCGTCGTCTTCGTCCATAAACATCTCTACTACAAAACGTATTGTGTGCTACATGGGTAGGTTTCTGCGAGGCTGCCAGGGGGACGGAAATAATGGAAGTAGAGACTTGCGTGCGACTCGGAGGTCGCGCGATCGCAAAATTGTGAAACAGGGAAAGTTTTTGATAAAAATGTATAGAATTTTGTACCATCTTGAGCCTTGTGTATTCGGTCCTTAACTTTTTTTAACTTAATTTTTAAACGTCAAAATGTGAAATCTTTGGGGGTCCGCAAGGTGCGGCGGGCCGCAGGTTGCTCATCCCTGCCCTAGATCCTAAGTACCGGTTACGGTTTAAGGAACAATGCTTTTGCATAAATAATTTCATTGATTTTTTGATTAGAAATTATCACATGCTAAAGCATTATGCAATGCGAGAATTCTTATCAGGAGTTGTTTTTTGTTGATAAGTTACCTTAACTCTGCCCTGATACAATTTCGGTAAGTATACATGTTTTTGTGAACAGGCAGGTGTGTCATCATTCATCAAACACTTGAGCAGTATTCGTGAATCACATAGTAACAAATTACTAAGCATTGTGAAATTGGGAATATTATCTGGTGGCCTTTCGTTGTCAGTGCCTTTATTGGTCGTTTTTCAAATCACAATATTCAAAATTGAAAATACATTATAAATGTAAGTCTTTTTCGGTATTTTATATTTATTTAGATAACATATTATTATACGCATATCTATACAATATTTAATTTAAATTTTTCATTTTATTACCTACTAATAATCAAAAGTTCAATAATATTAATAAATAATATAATATAATAATATTTATTTTTATTTCAATTGGTTTAATTCTCTTTTTAAACTGTTCTCAATTTGAATTTGTACATTAATCATGGGCGCAGAGAGTAATCGGTAAATTATGTTTGCTTTTCCAATGCTCGTAGCGACAGACAAAATAAAACAGCCGGTCTTTGTAATTTTGTTTTGTTTTTCTAATATTTCAGTAGACATCCGATAATCCGGACTACGAAATTATATCATAGAAAATATGATATTATTATATGGAACAATAATAAATTAGTCCGGATTATCGAGCCTGTATAGTGTATTATCTTGTTGTATAAGGGGCAAAATTGTAACTTTTTGTGACCCAAGGAAGTGCAGAAATGAACAGTTGAGCAACAAAAATCATTTCTGTTTTGAATAAAACATATTATTTTTTTTTCAAACCTCGAAAGTTAATTTAATTTAGTTAAAAGGCCAAAATAAAAATTTATTACTGTTTAAATAATTAAATTTTAGAAACACAAGAGCATAATCTTTATTACAAAAACTATCTATTTTATTTTGTCTGCCGCTGTGGGCGGCAGAAAAAAACATTGGCTGCCACCTATCTAACAACCGTTAGTAACGAAACGACATATTTTATCGCCATTATTTGAAGAAAAATAATATTTGAATGGAGATTCTTTATTCAGGCTAACAATTCTAACGCATCAAAGAGACTGAAAGAGTAATAAATAATAACTTTAAAGATTTACTTTGGTATTCATAAAATTAAAGCAATATTTACAACAGGTTTGCAAACCCTTTATAAGGCATATATACGGGCTTACAGAGGCATTTGAAAAACTTTTATAAACCTGTCGTGAATACTGCTTTTTTATGAATACTACTGCTATTCGTAAATTATACGAATTTTTTAATTTAAATATTTAAATTAACGAATTCATTATCGAATGTTGTATCTATTTACTTTATCGATACAAGATTTTTCGCTGTGTAATGGGGATTCACTTCTATATTCTTTTCAACCATGCTCTATTTCAAATACAAGTCCAAACTCAGGTCCATAGTTTCTGAAGTAGCTCTTCATTGATTGGATATTTAATTCTTGATACTCTGACGTTCCTCCAGCTGATCCGTCTGTACCGCTTGCAATTTTCTCTTCGACTTGGGTAATATATCATAATCCATATCATAACAACCCAAGTAACATTTTCCCCCTGCTAGATATCTGCTAGGGCTCTGGCAGAGAAATTTCGCAGGGCCCTGTCTCTGTAATCGGATTGTAACAGGGCTCTGTCACATAATATGAGACAGAGAAAATGGACCCTGCAAACCCTCTGCAGAAAATTTGTCGCAAATCCTAACAGGGTATCTGTTAGGTACCCTGTCAGAGACTCTGCAAGAGCTCTGTCAGGCACTCTGGCAGGGCTCTGTCTGTCCCTGTTACAGAGACAGACAGAGACAGGTATAAAAAAATATTAAATTTTAATAAAATAAATTTATGTCACATTTTTTTAGAAAAATTAATTTTTATTTTTAGATTCTTGCAATCCATTGATTGTGTTATTACATCGCATCGAACTAATTTAACTCTAGGGGTTTCAATTTTATTTACATGGTTACATTTAATTATATCTATTAACTATTAATATATTCTAATGCTTGGTATTCTGTATTATTGGTTGAATTCCATTCTGTCGATGTTGTTACCTATCCTGAAAATAATATTTAAATTTAAAAATTTTTGTTACAATCCAGATTCGAACCTGTACCTACATCCATGACTGCTTCGTAGCCTCTCGTTCTTACCATTTACCTACGGACCCTACTTATAAATTATTTTGAAATTACTGGTAATATGATGGTCACACTTTTGTGTATAATAATGAGTGAACCGCTGAGAAATCAACGTATTTTACTTACCTTTTTTAATAAAATGGAAATTATATCGATGTAAAACATCGCAATTTAAAATATGATACAATAATTCGTAATTGTAACTGCAAATATAGATGTAGTAATAAAATTGAAACCCCCAGAGTTAAATTAGTTCAATTACATAATTACACAATCAGTATGGATTGCAAGAAGTTAAAAATAAAAATTAACATTTTTAAAGAATGCGACGAAAATTTATTTTATTAATATTTAGGGCCGATATATTTTGTCTTGTAAGTATGGGTTACCATCGGCAAATAAGTTTTAACTTTAATTTTAACTTAAAATTTCTAGAATAATTGTGAGTGCGGTATATATGAGAAATTTAATTTTTGATAAATAATATTGATCAAAACGAATCAGTAATAGTGAATCAGAATCAGTAAATGATAATAATAATATAAGAAAAGTTTTGTTGTTTAATTCTAGATCGTGGTTTAATTATGATTTCTTTAGATTGGATAAATAAACTGTTAAAATTTATAAATTGCACATAAATGACGTTTAAAATCGAAGCGGATTAGCCTTTGTATTTTGTATTTCTAATATTCTAGAATATTCTAAATGACCTGAACTAAAACTATTTTATCTCTTTCTCTCATAACAATATTTATTATAGCGCTATCCTACTTCGTTACATAGTAACTAGACCTAAATTTTTGGCTCAAAATGACGAGGCGCTTTACGAATTTTTTTATACCTGTAACTCATAAAAGGTAACTGTCAATGTAACTGTCTCTGTCTGTCTCTGTAACCCTGACAAAGTTTCTGTCATATCGTTGGTTGCTTTGAATAAATCGATTAATTAATTTTCAATAAATCTCTGAAGATATATTCCTTTTAACAATCTTAACCAATATGAATGAAGAAAGCTTACATCGTTAACAAAATTCTTGATTCTGATTTACTAAAATTTTAATAAGCATTGTGTTTATATCTACCTGTAGTAGGTATCTACTATTAAAAGTACAATATAGTATTTAAATTTAATGAATTGTTAAAATTAAAAGTAATTGAAAAATGGTAAAAAAAAGACAATTTTTATGAAGACCACGTGGTATATACGAGCTTTGCAAATTTCCTATAACAGAGACTCTGGCAGGGCTCTGCCGCAGAGTTTTTGCAGGGCCTTGCAAATTACCTGTAACAGGGACTCTGCCAGGGCTCTGCCACAGATTTCTTGCAGGGCCCTGCAAATTATTTTCAACAGAGACCTACCAGGGCTCTACCAGAGTTAATTTTCAGGGCTCTGCAAATAATCCGTTACAAATACCTGCCAGGTATCTGTAAGAGCTCTGTCAAAAAAACCCTGTTATAACCCCCTGGCAGATATTTGCTAGGGCCCTAGCAGAGACATTTAAATTTCACCAGGGAAAAATGTTACTTGGGAATGACTCTACCACAATTTTCCAATAAACCATTTCTTCTTAACTTCATCATTACATCTCATATAGTCTTCAATACTTCTTTACTATACAAAACCTTAACTTTTCCTTCTACCAATTACTGTTCACCTTTACTCTTCTTCAATTCATCACTCATATAATTCTTCAATATTTCTTAACACTTCCTCACTGAGAAAAAGGTTTCTTTGTAATAAATAAAATTTATTTGGAGTAAATAAATGGTAGATTTGGAATGAGAGAAATAAATATTTGTTTAATATAAACAAAGCATTTGTTTGACCAATATCTTTACAGTAAATTTATATTTATTAAATATTAAGTTTTGGGAGTGTTACAGAAACAAAATATTTATTAAATATAAATTTATATTTATTAACTATTAACTTATGAGATTGTTAGAGAAACAAAATATTATTTCAACATTTATATTATTCAACTCTTTCTTTTAGATTGGGATTATTTTTTTGTATTTATCATTTTAACTATTTTTTAATTATTTTAATTATATTTTCCTATCAGTGCCCTTCTTCAGAATATTGTAGCATCGAACTCTTGTGAATCTGAAAATTAAAAATTTCTGATCTGACCAAGATTCGAACCCGTGACGAATGTTTTGAACGTTGCGCGAAACTAACCATCGTAACAACACACAGGGGTGGGCAAAATACATGAAAATATGTATTTGAAATACAAATTACAAAATACACATGTTTTGGGTATTTGAAATTCAAAATACAAAATACATTTGTTTCGAGTATTTGAAATACAAAATACAAGATACTGTATTTCAAATACAAAATGCAGTATTTCAAATACAAAATACATTAAATTTTCAGATTTTCATGTTTTCGAGGTATTTACAAACAAAAGCAGTTCTTTATTAAACGTAAAAATATGTATTTAAAATACATTTAATTTATTTAATTATAATTAAATACTTAATAAAAAATAAAAAAAAATTAATAACAAAATTGTTTGAAAAATATTCCGCCAGATTTGCACGTGTTTTAAAATGCATCTGCGCAGGTCTGTTTTTTAAGTATCTTGGTAAATCGATTTAGATTTACAACTTAATTAATAATGACGTCTTTTATTGGTTGGAAAGAATGAAAGAAAAATTTCACTGGTTTCATAAGGCGCATCTTTTGAAATAAAATCGCTAATTAACATAATCAAAATGTTAACCCGTTATCAAAACAAAATCAAATGGAAATTTTTTCAAAAGTCAATAACCTTATCGATTTTAAAGTATTTTGTATTTTGTACAGTATTTTTTAAATTGTATTTGAAATTGAAAATACAAAATACATTTGTTTTGGGTATTTGAAATACAAAATACAAATACATTGAAAATATGTATTTGAAATACAAATTACAATCGTTAATTAAACGTTATCGCGTTTAATATTATTATACCGAATGTTATATTAAATAAACTACCTCAAATAAATCTACTGCTTAATAGTTAACAAACCTTTTTCTCAGTGCTCATCATACCAATCTTTATTCAATTTCTAATTGTATCAATTTACCATTTTCTTTGAGATGTGCAGTCATCATATAAATTATGATTAATCAAATTTCCCTTATTTTTCTTCTTATTATTGGTAAATGGTGTCTTCATCGACTTTCCACCTTGAACGCCGGTATTGCCATTTGGATATGTTGACATTTCCTACGCTTTTAAGCACTTCTTCTTTTTCCAAAATTCTTTTAAACACTTTTCTCAATTTTACCCAACTTCTTCTTTCTGAACATCTCCCTCACTTCAGAAACCCAAAATAATTTATTGGGCGGTATCTCTTTCTCGTCATGTTCGTCCTTTACTTCATTCTCCCATGTTACTGCGTGGAACATAATATATCTTCACGGATAGACTTCGTCTTAGGGCCGATTCTACAAAGCAGGTATAAAGTCCCGATTAGTTATTCGCCGTATAACTTATTCGAAGTATAACTTATTCCTTATTCCAGGTATAAAAGCTTTTGCGTTCTACAATGCTCGTACACGGTCGGTATAACTATACCTGGAATTAGTTCCTCCGCACCAATTATAGGTCATTTGCGCAGCATATTTGACCATAGGATAACTATTTGACATCGTTGTGAAGCGTTCATTTATTTATTGGTTATAGTTTTTGTTGTAAAAGATGTTTAAACAGAAAATTAAACAAATTCTCTCTTTTTTTTAATTATTTTTAGCAATGGTTATTGCTATTAGATCTTTTTAATATTAAAAAGAGTTAAAATTTTTTGTAATAATTAATTTTTATTTATAAAATTTTACAAATTACTTTATAAATAATTAGGTACTACATACATAAAAATGTTACTTATTAGAATGAAACTTTGAAAAGTTTGGGTCGAGAATGAAATATCCAAAAACCATAAAAATGACAAAAAAACCTTAATAAATAGCAATAAGCAATAACAAGAATTTTTACAAAAATTTGAAATTCACTCACAAACCTCAATTAATTAATTAATTATAAATAATCAAAATAATGATTTAATAAAATAACTTTATAGAAGCACTTGAAATACAACAATAAATTGAATTTCACATTTGAAATAAATAAAATTGTCATTCAACTGTCAAACTCTAAAATCTAAAACCTTAAAATAAATGATAGTTTATATTAGATTTGACATGGATTTGACCAATAGAAAACAAGAATAACTTATCCGAGCAGGTATTCGACCATTTTCAGAGGGATAAGTTAAACCAGGTATAACCACAATTTATACCAACAAGAACGTTATACGACAATTGTAGAACGCAATCTGTGTGATTTATTCTCAGTATAGCTTATTCGTACTTTATACCTGCTTTGTAGAATCGGCCCTTATTCGACGTAACCTCGTTTTCCACTTTTTCTATCTTATTCTGCTCACCAGCTCACCTACACGATCTCCTTTAAGGTAAAAATTTTTTATGTATTCTTCGCCATCTTATTTTCCGCATTTTCTTTCTTGATAATATTAGGATTTTCTTTTCCATCCTGCTTGCATCACACTTTTCTTCTTTGTTTACTTCCTATTTCAAGGACTTTATTATTAATGTCTTGCCTCTCCAAGCATATACTTCTTCATTTATTTTCTTCTTCTCTTTCACTTGCTCTATGTTTTCATTTAATTGTTCATTAATTCGATAAAATCCTTTATTTATGTTTTCATTCCATCGATCAAATCCTTTATCCATCATTTCGGTCATTCGTCGCGTTTTTTCCGCCAACATCTTTCTATAGTTATTTGCATTATATTGCATGATTTGGAGCAAAAACTGTTTAAGCTCAACATAATGTTCCTCTTCTCCCTGAACTTTCATTTACATTTCCTTCTCCGGTATGTCCCCCTCTCTTCTGTCAACCAATCAATGTGTGCACACCAATGTTTACACCTATATAATTAATGAAAATACTTCTGTATTTCAATTTTTATAAATTAATTACATAAAAATTTTATAATAATTATTTGAATTTCTATTTTTATATTAAAAAATAAAAACAAAAATTAACTAAGCAATAAATAACTATAACCAAACAAGCAATTAACAGTACTATACTGACCAAAATATTATTATTATACTGACCATTTATTTTAAAAAATACTGATCATATTTAATGATAATAATACTGACCAAAAAATTAGTTGTCTAATTTAATGTCGTTGCAAATAAATATACAAATTAATAAACTTCAGCATATTAAGAACAATTCGGATGCTTTTTATACATTTCATATTTTTCACATTTTCTTGCAGAAGATGGCACATCAAGCTGAATTTGAAAAGAACTTTCACTCCATATCTGGAATAACTATTGGCGAAAGAAGAAAAAACTTAAATGCACTGCTACACGAAACCAAAAGCCACCAAAATGAAATCGATTTTGCTTCTATTACACCCGAAACTGCACTTGAAGATGTATTCAAAGTAGAAACTCAGATTTTCTTCCGAAAAACTGACGACTTATTAACAGTGTTGTGTGAAGGAAATTCGGTGCTAATCAAGAAGGTCCTCAATGCTAGCCATTGGTTTATAAATGCAGCTTTTGAAAATGTAAATGGAGAAGAACTGATAACCGACGTTTTTTCTAAATTTTCTTACAACACAAAAATAAAACTGTTGCATAAAGTTGCCAAGTTTTCACCAGGCGTACATAAAAGTGACGAATACTTCCAAAGCGTCCAAAAAAGCTACGGTTTGTATTTGGCTACGAAGTTACTAGAATCTTGTAGTGAAAATCTCATACTGCGAATTATTGAAAATTACCGAGTTGAAGTTAAACCGCGTCAGTTGTTGACGATTGTTAAAAAATATCCAAAAATAACGGAAAAAGTATTGGATCTTTTGGAGAAACAAAATTATAAGAAGACGATTAATGAGAAATATAGCAAGGTATTCGTTTATCTATTCCAAACTGATAGCTTTTTATTTTTCAAGTTTTATGACAAATACAAGCTAAATTTAACTTTTGGAAAAAGGAGAACAAAAGCATTTATTTCACAGAACAGAGACTATGTCATCCAAAACGCTAATAAAATGCACAAAATTTTAAAATTCAAGCAAACTTATGAATGCCTCAAAAGTGATTTCGAAGAATACCTTTACAATATGTTTCCAAAATCATTCCATCAATTTCAAGATAATTATGAACAATATTTGTTAGACTTGGACAAAACCTCGCTATCAAAGCCTAAACAATTTAACGTTCTTGTAAAGTTGTTTAAAAAACTATACGGAAACGAAATATGGGATTTTCCTAGTTTAATGACGTTAGAACTGCTGGAGTTGATGTCACCAGATGATCGAGAAGTGTGGATGGAAAGCCACATCAAGCCCAAAAACATGACAGAGGAAATTTGGATATCGCTAATGAAAACAGAGAAATCGATCCCATCGTTAATAGAAAAGATTACTTTGACTTCCAATGAAGAAATCATAGGAGAATTAATCGATTCTTTACTTTCCACGTGCCGAGTCAATAACGATTTGAATGCTTTATTGCGTGTTTTGGAATATGTTACAAAGAAACATATGAATGACGACGTGGATATGAGAGGGCGATTCTTGTACGAAGTAACGCGAGTGTTTGATTTACATACATTATCAGCGGAACACTGGAAATATTTAATGAAATTTACTCGATGCTATTTGATTGATAAGAATTCCATTTCTCATTATGCACGGGAGCTGTACAACGGATATATTTATTATTGCTATTTACATGAATTGGACGTTCATGATCTGGCTTTGGAGTATGTTAAACTGAGTACTTACGGGTATGATGTACATAAAAAAGTACCTGCGTACGAGAAATATTTTTTGCGAATTATAGCTGAGGCGATTCCAAAAGCCTTCATAGAGAAAGAAAACTTAACTGAACATTATAGGTGGTATTTGCGCGCTATATATGATTACAATGAACGCAATCTTAAAGAAAGAATGTCTTATTTTGAAAATTCTAATGCTATTCAACATCTGAAAGAAGAACTAGCAGAACCCGTAGGTTGGTGTACCGAACGTGTCTTAAGAGATTGTTTAAAATTCGAATTCAAACAGAGTCTGGAAGCAGGGTTAGTGAAGATGTACTTTTATCATATCGAAGATAGACAAGATGTATTTTTCAATTCTTTCTTGAAAAACGATCCAGAAAATTTTGCAAATATTGTTTTGCCAGTTCTTGAAAAATGGTGTAAATTATCCTATTTGCGCTGTTTGAAATATTACGATCATTTAGGAATTCCACAAAAGTTTACTGAAAAGCATGTCACTTCGGAAAACTCCTTATTAGACTCGGATTCCTTGAAGCCAAACGAAATGCACTGCTTATCGTATACTATGAAGGCCGAAGACTTTCTAAGCTTGATCGCTTCGTACTCTTCGGAAGATTTAGTGACGAATTGTGAGACCGAAGCTGAGCTAAACATTTACGAAACAAAAAAAGTTGCTTTTTCATGTATGAAAAATCTTACACCTCCAGAAGCTGCCCTGCAGAGTCTACTGAATTTCTTTCAGAGCGACTATTTGAAGTTAACTTGCAATTCTCTGCATTCAATTTGTAATAATTTGAGTGAAAACAAAATAATGAATATAGTAAACATTTTGAATAATCGAGAAGTTTCGGTACGGAAACATTCCATCAGTTTAGCTTTTCACCTATTAAATAAAAGAGCAATTTACGTGTTTATTGAGAAATTAACGGAAAATGAAACAAGCATATCCATTAGAAAACATATTCTCAAAGCAACTTTTAAATTGTTTTTAAATACTCAAGAGCAACGCGATTTCCAATTGGTGAAAGAAAGTGTGAAAGCAATGGATTTGGAAGATTCAGGAGCTTATCCAATCATCCTAAATAACATCAAAAAAGTTTCATCAAAATATTTCATAGAATTAATTCTATTTATTTGGGAACTTTTAGAAAATGTCCAAAATCCAGGCAAAGAAATTCTTGAGGGAATGCGACGCATTTTAAATGCAATTGACGAAAGCAACATTGGGTCTTTACCAGAAGAATTTTGCACCCAAGTAATTGAAAATTATTTATTCAAGTCTAGAGATTCCCATGACTTTGAAAGCAGTGTGGAAACATTTGCATTAAGATATATGATTTACCACAATTCTGACCAAGTTGAAAATCGAATCAAATGCGTTCTCTCCATTGCCCACAGTTACGTCCAAGCAAATTGGTACAATATTGAAACGTATAAAACTGGAAGAGAATGTATTTCTAAATTTGTTTTGGAATTTTCCAAAAATTTTCTATCTAAAAAATGTAAAAATTTAAAAATAATTGAAACTTTTTTGAAAATTTGGGAGAATTTGTTTGAACCTTTTGTAATTTATAATGAATTTTTGCATTTGAATTTTACGTTGCTTTATGTTAAATGTGTTGAACATAATTCTACCATATTTGAGATTGGAGAACAGCTAAGAGAACTTTGCAACTATTTGCAATTGAAAGGACTTTTGAACATCACCATTTTTTGTAGTGTGTTTGGGTCTCTCAAATCTGACTTTGAGGTGATTGAGGAGGATCAAGATCCAAATGAAAGTTTCCTTGTTATGGCAGAAGGTGTTCTGGCAAAGAATATCAGTTCTTCGGGATTTATGTTGGCGATGTTCTTACTACCAGACGTTGAAAAGCTTACCTCAAAAAATAAAGAAAAATATGAGAGTATTTTTAATCAGATTGTACGGCAAAAGGATCCTAACATCCAAATATATTTACATAATCACATTTTAGATAATAAAGTAACTGTAGATTACTATAGTAATTTAGAAGATCAACTTATAATGCACTAATTAATATTAATTTATACACCAAACACAATACATCGTTTAACCGTTTCAGATAAGCTTTGCAAATGCAGAATTTATTTGGGGCACCTTTCGCCCATAGAACTCCAGTCATTTCACCAATTAATAACCATAAAACCGTCATAGGTTTATTAACCCTTTAGTAACCCCATACAAATTTACACCTTATATCGTCCAAACTTAGTACTCGGGTACTCATATATTTATATAATAAATTTAAAGTAGCAGTGTATCTAAATAATTTATTTGGTGCAATTCGTGATTTTTTCACCAGTAATTATTCTACTTTCCCATCGGCATGAACGAAGAACCTAGACGTTATTAACCACATGATAGTAACATGATACTGCTTTTTATGTTTATTAAATGTTTCAAAAAGGCAAACAGAGGCCCGAAAAAGCTGCCACAAATACCAGAAGCGTGTGTGACCTCATAATAATGTGTTTAAAAAATTTGTAGAGCATAATATAATGACATATAACTTGTTTTAATTTTATTTCAAATTGCCTTTATTCTAAAATTATAATTTTAAGTAAAATGTGAAACAAGCTATATTTTAACACATCAAATTGTTATCAATAAATATTATAACAATTTTGAATGAATGGAGCTATTCTTGAGTATTTATATCCCATCAAAAAGCAATGTAGTACCCATCAGGTACTATATTATGTATGGACGGATTACGTATAGTTTTAAACTATCTCAAAAATTTTGGACTTAATATCACTATTTTTCCGTTTTATAATTTTATGTAATTGAATGCATTCAGTGGAATGGTTTCTTATGTCATCTACTAGTCATATGATTTACTGAATGTTTGTTGATAACATATTGTAAATTTATTTAATAATAAAAAAAAAAATTTTTATGTGTGTAGAGAACCGTTTTTGTAGGGATAATGTCACCGAAGCTAAAAAAAATCGGCCTGGTAGAAAAAAAGTTATGTTGTTTTTCAAGTTAAAATAGTACCCGGGTACTAGGTATGGCTCCATTAGGGTTAATAATTACTCGTGAAGCTGCTGTGTCACCTTCAACGGCCAGCTTATTCGTTCAACAACCACCCCATTTATTCAGCACTCGTTTGCATCCGCCCGTCTTTGTAGGTGTTTATTTTAGCCACAAATTACCCTAAATCTCTTACTGAAGCCAATTTGCTGCATATGCGAGCGGATGCAATTAAGAAATCCTACATTGATAATAATAGTAATTCTATGGGGTGTAATGAATGTTATGAAGATGTGGAACATTTGGCAAGCCTTTATTTTGTACGGAATATTTAATATTATTAATAAAATCAATAATAAAATAAGAATGATAATGTAAATTAATATACTGTGTAATGCGTTGTCAGACCTAAAATTTTTTAAATCAAAATTGTATATAATATTTTTTAAAAACTGAGATAAAAATGTTTATTATTGGTCTCTGTTGATGGGGAATTGATTTAATATAATTATTATTATTTAATAAAATTGAAATAAAGTTTAAATGAAAATAAATTTTTTTAGTTTGATTATGACGAAAAGTTTTCGTATCCCAAAGAAAATTTCAAAAACGTAGTCAAAGTTAACTTTCAAGAACACTTCCAATAATAATTGGAATTATTTTGTAATAATTATTTTTTTTTGTTATAACTTCGATTTCTCAACATATTTCCAGTACTTGTACTTGAATTTAAGCTTTTACATAAATTTTCAAACTTTTTGGCCTGCGAGCAACAAGGTAACGAATGCTTTGAAACTATCAAAAAATTTTAACGGTTTATTTTCCGCACTCAAGATATTAGTTTCTTGTAGTGATGACGTCATTCTGATGGTCGGTTTCAGCAACATTGTGTTATAGTTAATCTCTGATTAAGTTAACACACATCAAATATGAACTAATGGAAAACGACTAGAAGTCATAAAACCGAATACTATTGGTTAAATTTTTATCCGAGAGTTGGTAAATACACATTCGTGATTCAGTGATATTTTACTTATTACTCAAAAAAATTGCACAAAAGTATATATTTTGTAAAAGAGGGCACTTTGACGCATGCCGTGTTGTTTTTATTTTTTTTAAATTCAAATTTTTTTCAATATTTTTTTTTCTCAAAAAATTTGAATTTAAAAAAATTAAAGCAACACCACCTGCGTCCAAGTGTCCTCTTTTAAAAAATATATACTTTTTTTGCAATTATCTTGAGTAATAAGCAAAATATCAGTGAATTACGAAAGTGTGTTTTCCAACTCTGAGGATTCCTCTTAAGGTGACCGAGAAATTCACGCAAAAAAAATAAATCCGCTAGGTGTCGAGACTGTAGCGCGAATTCCTCATAGCAGCTGAGGGGTTGAAATTACCCATAGCTTGAAACAATCCTTTACTGTAGGGTGCCACCTTTAAAGTGCCAAATGGCTTGGTAGTAAGAGAGGCCCCTTTTCGTGTTCGTCGATGGACTGTACGTAACGGCTTAGCTCATAGGTTTCAACCAATGTCGAAGATTTAGGGTTACTCTGGATGGAATCGAGTATCGAGGATTCTTTATTAAATAGCTTTTCTTCACTAGAAATATTCCGGAGGGCGCCAGGAGCAATTATAAGACTATATTGTGTTTTATAGCTTTTAATTACAACAAAATATAAATTATAATATGAATAAACATACGTCAAAATGAAAAATGAGTCACACATAAATGAGAGATTAAATAAAATTCTTGCTTACTACTAAGATTATACAATTTGATAATAATTTACAGATTTTTATACAATAGGATATGATATTTCTTTCATTACGTATTTAAAATTTGCTCTCAAAGGCATCTACAAGATACAAAGCAGTTAATAGGCTCTCGGTATAGAAATTATACAAGCAGCTATTAGTTAGATACAAAATACAGAAGTAGGTACATATATTAACAATGAAAAGCCTGTAGGTAGTTATCGTAAAGCAACGAACGTGAAGTACAGATTCCTTTATAGTAAGTAATTTTAATTTTACTTACGGCTCTGTTGTAAGCTAAAAATGAGGTGTTTCTAGATCGGATTCCTGCAAGTGCACTCGGGTAACCGTCTGTCATATATAGGTATTGTTGAATGATAAAATCAAAATCAAAACCACACATAAAAAAAAACTATGACCAAACGAAAGTTGGGAAAACTAAAATTCTACGGCGTTGGCTTCAAACTGTATCTTTCATAAGAAGCTGTCGACTCTTCGAGCAAACACGTGATTATCATTGAAGGCACACTCGATCTGATATTATTTCCTCCCAAAGGGCTTAGATTGATACTGTTATTAGGGTTGTCGGTCTCATCGATTTGTCTTCGCAAATGACTCTGGACTGCAATGAATACTGGCGAATAATTGTCGATTTTCATTAAAAAGTCCGGCCATTCAAAATGGCGATAGCCGGCGTCCTTGGGACAGGTTTTGATGTTATCAAAAATTGTGGACATAAAATATTGTCACACGAAAAATAACGCTCTCACACATATAGGACATTGTAACACACTTTTTAAAACAGAGTTTTAACTGGTAACACATAGGTTTGTTTAAATATTGTAATTTTTGTTCGTCGCATAAAAAAATGGTGGTACATTTTCATGTAGTTCGGTATCAACCTTGAACATTTACCATGCGCAGCTACAAGAAAGTATTCGAGCCTTCTCATTGGCTCTGACGTTTGACAAAATCAGTGACCCTCAAACCATGCAGACTTAAAAATATCATACCTTTATAAAATAAAAATGTTTCAAAATGTAAAATAAAAGAAAAAAACGAAACTGGCGAAGCCATGTAACAAAGGATTGTTACACGGGATCCAGCAGGTCATTTTTAAAAAAACATTATACATGATGTGTTACTAGACCCAAGTAACACCAATGTCCGTTTTGTGCCTGTTTAGTATTGATTTATGACGAATATGTACATATTTTTTCATAACTGAAAAATATGTACCAAAATGGTACCTTAGTGGCACATAACTTTTAGTTCATATTTGCACCGTACTATTTATGTACAGTTTCAATGCATATATTTTCATACCGTTTTTTTGAAGCAAATTACTGTAACGAATCAGCATTGAAATTTTATTAACTAAATAATATTTGATTATATGGTATCGTTTCGGTGCTGTAAAAATATTACAATTTTGTGACTATAATTTCATTGTCCAATATGTACAGGTATTTTATTAGTTGCAGGGTACGATTTTCACTTCACCGATTTGATGCATATTAATAGTTACAATATCAGCATATTATAATTTATAAATTTACTTTAATTATAAAAATTATTTATGATATTTAAATTTATTTAAATCTTATTAAAACATTAAATATATTTGAAATTTTTTTATTACTAGATACTAATAATTAATAATTATGATATTGAAGTAATAATAATTAAAAGATTATACGTTTTTCTTATAAATGGAATAAATTACGGTAACACGATGTGGACGCTTTACCGATTATGATCTAAAATGCATTGAAATTTTATTAACTAAAAAATATTTGCATATCTTGTACAGATTAGGCACCTAGTTTTTATACTAACCGCGGTTTTATTGAATTATTTAAAAATATATTAATTCATTGATGAATAATACTAATTTTAACTTAAATAATTTGATAATTATGATATTGAAGTAATAATAATTAAAATATTGTACGTTTTTCTTATAAATGGAACAAATTTTGGTAACACGATGTGGACGCTTTACCGATTATGATCTAAAATGCATTGAAATTTTATTAACTAAAAAATATTTGCATATCTTGTGCGGATTAGGCACCTCGTTTTTATACTAACCGCGGTTTTATTGAATTATTTAAAAATATATTAATTCATTGATGAATAATACTAATTTTAACTTAAATAATTTGATAATTATGAAAATTTTAGCATACCGATTTTATGAAATAATATTCTTCAAAGTTCACGCTACAACTAGAATCCAAATTTGGGCTTTCAAAATTTAGGATGAAAAATAAAAATATTGGTAAATATTCTGAAAAAAAATTTTTTTTTCGTGAAATTTTTTTTTCTCGTAATTTTCAATATCTCGAATACAATAAATTCAAATCACTAGCAAATCAACAAAGCAAAAGCCGTTAGTACGACTAGAAGAACAATACCAATGGGAATCGATGCACAGCGAACACAAAAGCACATTCTTTGATTTTTATTGATGTTTTGATTTGTTAGTGTTTTGTTTAGTATTAAATAAATACCTGGCACTTTAATCTAAAAATATTATTTTGATTTGAATTCCTGATTATTCGACTAATAATTTCACAATGAGCTCCTTTTGCAGTAAAATAGCTATATCTTCTTTTCTAAAGTATTATTGTAGTAAATGTTATACCATTTGGAAACTACACTAAATGAGCAATTTTTTAAAATAACTGGCCAGGTTAGTGTAGTACAATTTTTTACAGTATGAAGAGTGGAAGTTAGCAAATAAAATAAAATGTTCTGAGTCGGGCAAACACATTTTTTTTTCTAAAATTATGGCACTATTAATTCTGTTTTAATCTGTGATCAATAGCAGAGCTATTCAGGGTTATTTAACCAAAATTAGATTCTTATAATATGAAATTTCGTACCTGTGGCACACGAAAACTGATTTAATCAGGTCTATTCTGTAACTTTAGCAACTTGCTAAAAATGAGCAATATTGCTAATTATTGCAAATAACCATGGTTATGCAATTTTGCTCCAATAGGTATTAAGCAAAATTATTATTTAGCAATATTGCTCATTTTTAGCAAGTTGCTAAAAATACAGAATAGACATGATCTCAAAAACTAACGATTTTTTAATAAAGTCATATTTTGATAATCTGGTCAGTCATTAGCTGGCCTATCATCCCTCCAAGAGATGACGTTGAGGTTTGGGACACCCTGTATATGTACCTATGTATCTAAAAAGTATAACTTTTAATTATGATATTAAATTATAATGTATTACTTATCTTAATAATAGATAATGTATTAATAATGAATCAATATTCATTTGTTTACTATTATGTAATAAATAAATATTAATTATTATTATGTTTTTGATTAATCCGAGCAAGTGTTACGTCACTGCGTTGTTTATCTTAAAATTGATACTTTTTTTATTGCGTTTGCGTGAATACTCGAATTTTTACCTACCCAACATTGCGCAACTTAATATAAAGTGAAAATGAGTTGAATCTATTTCGATGTGCTCGATTGTTCTATATTTTTTTTGGTATAATTTTTTTTGGAGTTTGAATTAATTTATTTTCGTCTATTTAAAAGTAAGTAGATACATTTTTAAATAATTACCTATATCTATTGACTTAATATTTATTTACATTATAACTTTCTTTGACTACTTATTTGAATAAATTGATGATATTTTATGGTAACTTAAAAATATAATTTAGGTAATTTAAAATTAAGTGTATTTAAATTGGCCAATTTAACTATTTTTTATTTAAAAATGTTACCTTGAGAGACGGTCATTGCCTTGCAGCTAACGCAGTTAGAAGTCCGTGCTTCGGAGGGCACGTTAAGCCGGCGTTCCCCTGAGTTGACGAATTGCCACCGTTAACAAAAAACAGGGCTACAGGCACATCTGAATGCTAGCCCGTGCTAGCCTAGCAAGCTGCTACCGGATGTAAAACAACTATAGTCCAAAAATCGATCTGCGAACTACTCACCAACCCGTCTGGCAAGTGTGGTGAGTTATGGCTAAAAACACCTCCATAATATGGAGAGGCTAATGTACAGCAGTGGGCGGAAAAGGCTGACAAAGAAGAAGAAGAGCCCTTGTGTAGAATACCTCTTGTTTAGCGCACCGGTAATTAAAGATTAATTTTTTATTGAACAGTGTCGTTACATTTGGGTGTGCATCAAATAAATATATATCTTATTTTTAAATATATTGAATACAAATATTTTTATAATTTTTTCACAGCATTTTAGGGGTGTATAATATAAATTTTTTTTTAAATTTAAGTTTGAGAATTAAACATAAAATCGACTTCTTTTGATGTGGCTGAAGTTGTACACGAACTCAAACTCAGACTCACGCGAATTACAGTTGTCCAGTTGAATAGTGGTCAAAAATATAATACTAATTAAATAATATAATCTGAACTCATCATCAGTTGCGTATCCTCTATAAATTTGAGGATGTGACCTATGGCAACTTGATTTAGTTTACCAGCAGTCGGATAGCGACAATCAAGATGGTTTTTTTGGGAACGTTTTGGGGTTAGTACTGTGCATACACTTAGTGTGTGGTGTGGAGTTTCCTCCTCTTCACCACGTAACCTGTTACATGCAGAATCCTACAACACCCCAATCTGGATAAATGCACAGTTGTTAGGAAGCACAAACACAAGTTTAAAAATTACTATGAATAGTACAATTTAATCATAATTTCCCTTCTAGCAGGGCTGTTGGCTATTCAAATTATTTAAAGGCACAAGCGCCATGTGTAATTAACGTAAGTGTTGGAGTGACCTTACCACCTTATCACAAAAGAAGCCATCACTGAAAGAGGGCTAACGAAGGTAGTGTGCTGAAGAACGCCGTTTTGCAATATCCATACTGAATGGCATGCGCATAATACGCTAAGCAATAATTAACCTATAAAATTGTCAAAACATTATATTTTGTAAAAATGGTTTGCGTCTCTCGAATTTAATTTAACATTATAATTTTATACCGTTACAAATATGAAACATAGATACAAATTAATCAAACTTCAACATATTAAGAACAATATGACTGCTTTTTATACGTTTCATAATTTTTTACATTTTCTTGCAGAAGATGACACGTCAAGCTGAATTTGAAAAGAACTTTCATTCCATATCTGGCATAACTATTGGGGAAAGAAGAAAAAACTTATATGCACTGCTACACGAAACAAAAAACCACGAAAATGAAATCAATTTTGCTTCCATCACACCCGAAACTGCACTTGAAGATGTATTCAAAGTAGAAACTCAGATTTTCTACCGAAAAACCGACGATTTACTAAAGGTGTTGTTTGAAGGAAATTCGGTGCTAATCAAGAAGGTCCTCAATGCTAGCCATTGGTTTATAAATGCAGCTTTTGAAAATGTAAATGGAGAAGAACTGGTAAACGAGGTTTTTCCTAAAATTTCGTACAACACAAAAATTAAATTGTTACATAAAATTGCCAAGTTTACACCAGGCGTACATAAAGGTGATCAATATTTCCAGACGGTGCAAAAAAGCTACGGTTTGTTTTTGGCCACGAAGCTTCTAGAATCGTGTAGTGAAAACATAATACTGCAGTGTATTGAAAACTACCGAGTTGAAATTAAACCTCATCAGTTGTTGACGATTGTTAAAAAATATCCAAAAATAACGGAAAAAGTATTGGAGCTGTTGGAGAAACAAAATTATAAGGAGACTATTAAAGATAAATTTAGTAAGGTATTCGTTTATCTACTCCAAAGTGACAGCTTTTTATTTTTAAAGCTTTATGACAAATACAAGCTAAATTTAACTTTTGGGACAAAAGGAACAAAAGCATTTATATCACAGAACAGAGACTATGTTATCCGAAACTCTAATAAAATGCACAAAATATTAAAATTCAAGCAAACTTATGAATGCCTCAAAAGTGATTTCGAAGAATACCTTTGCAATATGTTTCCAAAATCATTCCATCAATTTCAAGATAATTATGAAAAATATTTGTTAGATTTAGACAAAACCTCGCTATCAAAGCCCAAAAAATTTAACGTTCTTGTAAACTTGTTTCAAAAATTATATGGAAATGAAATATGGGATTTTCCCAGTTTAGTGACGTTAGAACTGCTGGAGTTGATGTCACCAGATGATCGAGAAGTGTGGATGCAAAGTCACAACAAGCCCAAAAACATGAAAGAGGAAACTTGGATATCGCTAATGAAAGCAGAGATATCGATCCCATTGTTAATCGAAAAGATTGCTTTGACTTCCAATGTAGAAAACAGAGAAGAATTAATCAATACCTTACTTTCCACGTGCCAAATCAATAACGATTTGAATGCTTTATTGCGTGTTTTGGAATATGTTACAAAGAGACATATGAATGACGATGTGAATATGAGAAGGCGATTCTTAAGGGAAGTATACCGCAAGTTTGATTTACATAAATTTTCAGGGGAACATTGGAAATTATTAATGAAATTTGTTCGAAGTTTTTTGCTTGATCAGACCTATTCAACTTACATCGTCGAAGACCTGTACAATGGATATATTCGTTATTGCTGTTTACATGAATTGGACATTTATGATCTGGTTTTGTGGTGGATTAAATTGAATACTCGTATTTATGAATTCAGTATAGAGCAAAAAGTTCCTCAATACGAGAAAACTTATTTGCGAATTATAGCTGAGGCAATTCCAAAAGCTTTCGTAGAAAAGGAAGAATTAACGGAAAATTACATGTTGTATTTGCGTGCTGTAAATGATTACAATGAACGCAACCGTAAAGACAGGATGTCTTATTTTGAAAACCAAAATGCTATTCAATATTTGAAAGAAGAACTGGTAGAACCGTGCTTAGATAGAGATGCCGATGCCGTAAGAGTCTTAAAAAATTGTTTAAAATTTGAATTTAAACTGAGTCTGGAAGCAGGGTTAGTGAAAATGTACTTTAATCATGTCGAAGATACACAAGATTTATTTTTCAATTCTTTCTTGAAAAGCGATCCAGAAAATTTTGCAAAAATTGTTTTACCAGTTCTTGAAAAATGGTGTAAATTATATTATATGCATAGGTTGAAATATTACGATCATTTAGAAATTCCTCAAAAGTTTACTGAAAAGCATGTCACTTCTGAAAATTGTTTAGTGGACTCGGATTCCTTGAAGCCAGACGAAATGAAATGCTTATCGTATACCATGAAGCCGAAAGACTTTCTAAGTTTGATCGTTTCGTACTGTTCTGAAAATTTAGTGACGAATTGTGAGAGCGAAGCAGAGCAAAACATTTACGAAACAAAAAAAATTGCTTTTTCGTGTATGAAAAATATCAAACCTCCAGAAGCTGCCCTGGAGAGCTTTCTTCATTTTTGTCAGGGCGACTACTTAAAGTTGTCTAGCGATTCTCTGCATTCCCTTTGTAATAATTTGAGTGAAAACAAAGTAATGAACATAGTAAACATTTTGAATAATCGAGAGGTTTCGGTACGGAAACATTCCATCAGTTTAGCTTTTCACCTATTAAATAAAAAAGCAATTTACGGGTTTATTGAGAAATTAATTGAAAATGAAAAAAATAGCATGTCTATTAGAAAACAAATTCTGAAATTAACTTTTAAATTGTTTTTAAATACTCAAGATCAAAACGATTTTGAATTGATAAAAGAAAATGTGAAAGCAGTGGATTTGAGAGATTCAGGAGCTTATTCCATCATCCTAAATAACATAAAAAAAGTGCCATCAAAATATTTTAAAGAATTAATTTTATTTATTTGGAACATTTTTGAAAATGTCCAAAATCCAGGTATACAAATTCTTGAGGGAAGGCGACGCATTTTAAATGCAATTGACGAAAGCAACATTGGGTCTCTACCAGAAGAATTTTGTACCCGATTAATTGAAAATTATTTGTTCAAGTCTAGGGATTCCCATGACACTGAAATTGATTTAGAAGCATTTGCATTAAGATATATAATTTACCACAATCTGGACGATATAGAAAATCGAATCCGATTTGTTCTCTGTATTACCCACAGTTATGTCCAATCAAATTGGTACAATATTGAAACGTATAAAACTGGAAGAAAATGTATTTCAAAATTTGTTTTGGAATTTTCCCAAACTTTTCTTTCTAAAAAATGTAAAAATTTAAAAATAATTGAGGCCTTTTTGAAAATTTGGGATGATTCGTTTGAACCTTTTGAAATTTATAATGAATTTTTGCATTTGAATTTTACGTTGCTTTATGTTAAGAGTGTTGAACGTAATTCTACCATATTTGAAATTGGAGAATCGCTTGGAGAACTTTGCAATTATTTGGAATTGAAAGGTCATTTGAACATCACCACTTTTTGTAGCGTCTTTGGGACTGTTAAATCTTATTTTGAGTTGATTGATGAGGATGAAGATCCAAGTGAAAGTTTCTTGGTTATGGCAGAAGGTGTTTTGGCGAAGAATATCAGTTCTTCGGGATTTATGTTGGCGATGTTCTTACTCCCAGACGTTGAAAAGCTTATCTCAAAAAATAAGCAAAAATATGAGAGTATTTTTAATCAGATTGTAGGACAAAAGGATCCAAATATTCAAATATTTTTACATCAACACTTCTTAGATAAAGTAACTGATAAGGGTGATTGTATATGGCAGATGTAGAGTTGGGAAGACGGCAAAGGAACGTTTGGCAAGAAGTTATTTTATACGGAATATTTACGCTGAAATGAGGGTCTCACAATGCTTACGATAATTTAATTTAATATACTGTGTAATATATTTTTGTGACCTAAAATTTAATAAAATAAAAATTGTTCATAATATTTTTTTTAGTATTTGCTCCGCAAAATGGTTACTTTGGAAACGGTTTCGAGTCCGCAAACTTCTATTTTAGCGGCCTAGTACTTTAAATTTTAAAGTACTGTAGTAACAAACGATGCATCGTTAATAAATAAATCGGTTGCTATGAAAATTTTCAAGCAGCCTTCTAATACACTACCGTATTAATGTCAATTTAAAATGAATATTTTATTAATTCAAAAAAATTCTTTTTACGGAACTAATACTAAAAAACGTTTTATGCAACACTTACGCAAATGGTTTTAGCAGACTCATCTTCACATTACAGACTCGGCTAACGCCTCGTCCGGAAACATTACGATTCGTCCGCTAAAACCATGTTTTGCGTACTTATTACATAAAATACTATTAAAGATTGATAAAACTGTTTTTTATCTGCTCCTGTTGAGGAGAATTAATTTGAAATTTTATTATTTTTTAAAATTGAAATAAAGTTTAAATGAAAATAAAATTTATTAGTTTGATTATAACGAAGAGTTTAATATTTGTAAAATAAAAAACGTAGTTAAAATTTTGATTGCAAAAATTTCAAATTAATAAGTGGATTTAGGATTTATTTCTCAATATAATTCAAGTACTTGTACTGTTATCGCTGCGTTATCGATGTTATTGATAAATTCATTTCGTCTATCCCACTTTATAGACATTTTTTAATATTTTATTATTGGTGATAAGTGATAACAAAATATCATGGTAGAGCCGGGATCCATTGTAGAGGACAATTCACAGTTGGTGCTAGGGTTAAAAAGGCAAGAACACGTTTCACCTTTTTTTGGGTAATACCCTTTCAATGATGAAATTAGTATTTAGATTTAATATAATTTTTGAACAAACTCCTAATAACCTAATAATAAAAAAAGTTGTAACTACAAAGTTCAAAATTTAAATTGGTTAATATAAAAAATTATATGATATTGGATTACTTTGTAGAATCTAACTGAATAAACTGTTTCCAGAATATACTGAAACCTAATACCGCATCTTGACCAGCAAAAATGACACCAAAAGATGAGTTTTTGAGTAGCTTCCGTTCGTTACATGGGACGTCAATGAAAGAAAGAAGAGAAAGCTTATTCCGATTATTACATTATACTAAGCAGTCCGAAGCCGAAATGGACTTTTATTCAATTGAACCTCAAACACCACTGGAAGAAGTGTTTAAAGTTGAAACGTTAATTTTCTTCAGAAGAGTCCATGATTTGCTAAAAGTGTTATCTAGTGAAAACTCTATTCTCATCCATAAGGTTCTCAAAGTTAGTTCTTGGTTCATAAACGAAGCCTTTTCAGAAATAAGTGGAGAACAATTGGTAACAGAAATTTTTCCCAATATATCCTACAATACTAAATTGAAGCTTTTACATAAATTTTGCAACTTTTTGGCTAGCGAGCAAAAAGGTGACGAATACTTTGAAGCTATCAAAAAACGTTACGGTTTATTTTTGGCTTCCAAGATGTTACCGGCATGTAGTGGTGACGTCATTCTAAAATGTCTAGACGAAAACAAGATTGAAATTACTGCTCATCAATTATTGATAATCGTCAAAAAATATCCAAAAATAATAGAAACCGTTTTTGTGAAACTGGAAAACCAAAACTATAACGTAGAGATCAAAACAAAATACAAGAACGTGTTTAGATACCTTGCACGCAATAATTACCCTTTGTTTTTGAAATTAAATGAGAAGCACAAATCGGAAATAACCTTAGGAATGAGAAGTTCCCAGAAAGTGTTTGTGCAGAATAGGGATAGTGTTATTAAGCGCCCAAATGAATCCCAAACATTATTAAAGCAGAATAGAGTTATGGGTTGGTTAAAAGAGGACAGGTTCGAGTATTTTTGCAATTTGCTTCCAAAATCGCTTAACCAGTTTAATGTAAACTACTCAGATTATTTGGAATTACTCAAAATTAAGTCGCTGGCTAAGGCAGAACAACTGGATCTCCTTTTGCGAAGTTTTAAAAAAGTTTATAGCAGTGACCTATGGGATTATTCGATTTTAGTTATTCCGGAATTACTTGAATTGATGCCGTCTGATGAACGGGATGCGTGGATGTCGTGCCACTCGAGACCTAAAGAACTGCAAGAAGAAGTTTGGATTTCAGTAATGAAGAGTGAAAAATCGGTTCCGTTGTTAAAGGCAAAACTTGATGCTACGACTGATTTGAATTATCGCAAGGAATTGATTACACAGTTGGTAAAATCGTGTAGGGTTAATGATGATGTTGATTCTTTATTTGATATCTTCCAGCATATTATCGGGCGATATACAAATACAGAACTCAGGTTATACTTAATGTATCAAATAGCCGATAAGTTCGATCTAACAAAGTTTACTGAAAAACACTGGAACTACATTGCAAAAATTATTCCACAATATTTAAATAATTATGAAGAAATTTCGAGTGTACAGAATTTGTTGAAGGGATACGGTTATTATTGTTTTGAACATAATGAACCGATTCCAACTAATATTCTATCAAAGTGGTTAAAGAATAGTGAATTCGATGACTTCTTGTGGTGGAATAACAAACCTGAATATGAAAGGAAGCTCATTTTAGCCTTTGGTGAATTAATTCCAATCGTATTTACTGAAGAATCAACGAGAGTTGCAAATTATACAAATTATTTCGACAGTTTACTAATATACAATAAAAAAAAAATCAATAACAAAATGTCGTATTTTGAAAACCTCGATGCCATCAAATATTGTAAATTGGGGCTCACTGTAGAAGGATGTAAATACATTTTCGAATTGGTAATGCAAAATTGCCTAAAACTTGAGTTTCAAAAATGTTTGGAGGAGGACTTAGTAGAAATATATTTTAACAGAAAGCCCTACGCGACCTGGGAACTGCAAAATGGCTTTATGTTGGTAATGAGAACACACCCACAGGCACTAGCCAATCTCGATTCGTCGGTTATGAATAATTATTGGTATCATATGTCTCACGGGCTCCACTATTTCAAATATGTGGAATGTTTTAACCCACTTCCAAATTTTCTCGAGGAATATTCAAACATTGAGAAGTTTGAAAATGATCCAGAAGAACTGAATAAAAGCGCAATAAATTGTCTGTCTAATTTTTTGAAACCGGAAGTTTTCTTCGATTTAATCGCGCTGTATTATCCAAAAGAGTTGACTGCAAGTTGCGAGACCGAAAGCGAGAAAAAAATTTACAAACTCCAGAAAGTTCTTATTCGATGCTTAAGGAATGTGATGTCACCTGAAAATGCGTTAGCATCCCTTATGAAATTTTGTCAAGGTGATTATTTGAAGTTGTCACATGGAAGTCTGTACTCTATTACCAATAAAGTGAACGAAAACAAGTTAACGAGTTTCATAAACCTTTTGAACGATCGTGCAATCTCAGTACGTAAATATTCTGTTTACCTAGCATTCCGTCTTTTAGACAATGAAGCAATTTATGACTTTTTGGTTAAACTAATGAAATTTGAAAAAAATAGATCCGTTAGGAAGTATTTTCTTAAGGGAAACTTGCTATACTTTTTGAGAAATCAAGAAGACCGTTTTTATGAGCTGTTGAAAGAAAATATTCAAGGAATCGATTCTAAAGACACCGAAGTGTACGATATGATTACAAACAATATGAAAAAAGTTTCCCCAAAATATTTTCAGGATTTTTTTGTATTTAGTTGGAAGGTTTTAGAAAAAGAAGAAATTTTGGATGAAATAAAAATCAAAGAAAGGACTAAACTCCTGAGTGCAATCACGAAGAAAAATATGCAATTGCTACCAGAAGAATTTTGTAGTGGATTAATTAACAAATACCTTTTCAAATGGAAAGAGTATGACGTTTTCGAAACCAAATTGTCGGAATTTGCTTCAAACTTTATAATTTATTACGGTTCTGACGATTTAGAAAAGCGAATCCGCTTAGTTCTGGTGGTTCTCAAACCTTACGTTGAGTCAACATGGTGCGACGTTGAAGGTCACTTAAATGGCAGAAAAACCGTTTCCAAATTTGTTTTGGAATTTTGCAAAGATTTTCTTTCCAAGGATTGCTGCGATTTCAACATTATTGATAGATTTTTAGATATATGGCAACAAGAATTTAAATCCTGTGAAATTTACTACGAATTTTTGTATTTAAATTTTACAGCAATTTATAGTAAAAGCGTCAGTCGAAATCTTTCTCCGAGCGAAATTGGAGAAAGCGTAGGAAGCTTTTGCAATATTTTGGATAACGCAGGGTATTCAAATGTAATTATTATTGGTGAGGTTTTCGAGACATTTAAGGTAAACTTTGTTTCGATCGACAGTTCTGAAGATGAAGATGAAAGTGGTTTACTTATGGCAGAGAATATTTTAAAATTGAATATTTCATCTTCAGGTTTACTGTTAAGCATGATTTTGTTACTCGGCCTAAATAGTACTTTGACTTTGCAACTGAAAGAGAAGTACAAAACCATATTTAGAGAAATTGTCAGCTATAGAGATGTAAATGTGCAGATTTACCTACATCAGCACATTTTAAGAAGTGGCTAAATTTTAAACTAAAATTTGTGTAATTATTATGTATTACTATGTATTTTGAAATGACATTTTGTAATTATATATTTTAGAATAAAATTATTTTTGATCATTGAAAGCTGAATATATTAGAGTCTTGGATATTAAATTCGCTTCTAAATCGAATTAGAGTAAATCGATCCAGTATACATAATATGTATCATTATGGAGAACATCCTGTAGTTGATTGATGATGTCTTGATTGATGGTTTATCCTCAACATATTTAGTACTGTCGTAATGACATGTCTTCACGACCTCTCGAAAAGTGCTTCCACAACACATTCGTGTGTTTATTGTATGGTTTATTTCGATTAAATAATAATGATTAGCAAGAATTAGTCTTTGCAAAGCCATATAGGGGAGAGGCAGGCAAGTTAACATACTTAGTGTTTTAACATTTTTATTTTTGAAAATACAAAATATTTTGAAAGCTGCGCATATTTTTTAAATAGCTCATATCATACACCATTGAATAAAAAAATATCAAGTGAATATTCCTATAACTGTTTCTATAATTAAACAATAAACTGAAAAGGTCACAAAAGCCATCTTGCCCGACCCTATTGGGCAAGATGACATATAGCATAAACAATGTAAAATTAATTGCACAATTCACAAATAAAAGTCTTGGACTGCTGTGAAAGTCCAGCACACGCGGCGTGAGACCAAGTTTTGCAAGACTGGCATCTTAGCCAGTACTCACCAGATTTGGAACGGCTGTATAAATCATTGCAGTATATACAGCCGCAGTCACTTTACCCATCCGAATTTAATACTACATCAGCAACAGCTTCTTCATCTGAGGTTGAATCTAGTAGAATTACAAGATTTTTTGTAAGAAATACAAGCAACCGGGTAAGTGAGGTAAACATCCGGGCAAGATCACGGATGGGCAAGATGACATAGCACTATGTCATCTTGCCTGGTTGGGTGTGAACTTGAAATTTCGTCAATAAGAAATATTTAACCTATAATAATACATATTTTTTTACGGCATATAACGCAAAAAGCCGTGTAAGAATGTGTGTGTGGAAATCATATCAATTAATAAATAAATAGTGAAACTGGAGGCTAAGAAAGGAAAGGCTACATTAAATTGAGATGGTTAAAATTCACAAAATATCAATTTAAACTCACACAGTACACTTTTCTTGAAATAGATTAAGTTCACCACTGATTTACCGACAATTACAATAGTAGTATAGTATTATCAATGAAAATAGCACCATAGGTTTTCCAATACACCTCATGTGTCATCTTGCCTGGATATTCCAACTCGCCTGCCTCTCCCCTAATTCCGGTCAGTCATGACTGAATTTACTTCTTCCACATCGAAAATTCCTGTGAGAGTGGTCGATGACGATTATGCATAGTTCTAATTAAATATTATCGAACATTTTTTTAACACCATCCATGTTTACATTTTTTTCTCATATTTTCAAATATTTTCGGGAGCTACCTTGTTATTAGGGGATAATAATGTTGTTTAAAAAGTTTTTAAATAAAATTTCTTGTATGTGCTTCTTTCTAATTCCACGTCGGGTGACGCATTAGTTTGAGAAAGAAATAATGGATTAGTTATGAAAAATGTTGTGATAATGATTCTAAGTCACCGCAATAATGGCACCGCTGGTGCCTGTTGGTGTGAAGTGTGTGTCCCTGTTACTCTTTCTCTAATATTCCTGTAAATGGAAGGTAATTGTAGGAAGTGTAGAAAGAGGATGTGCCGATGCAGCTAAATGTAATGATTGCGCTATCGTTTACCATAGAAGTTGCACTAAGCTTGTGAAGAGCGTGCTCGCGGTGGAAGGCGACTGAAGTGTGATTTCTTGTGGTGCACACTGAGAAGAGCACTACTTTGCTTATACCTGGATCCTTGGCTACTCCCTCAGTGCATGGGTCTCATTGCTTTGGACCTCTAGATGTCGAAGCGATGGAGAGCATTATATCCCGATTGATGAGCTTACGGCTCGAGTCGCTCCGTAATGAGTTGCTATTCTTGGTGGGATAGGATCTGGTTAAGTGGTAATGGATGAGGTGGCTTCTTTGAGAAAGGAAAACGACAATCTTAAAACAGAAAATAATTCGCTAAAGTGTGAAATTAGTCGACTGGCCTCCTTAGTGCCTTACGTCAAAGCTGACAGGAAGATTTCAGAAGCGATTGGCAATCTTAATACCAATGGTCCTGTGTTTGTGACTGGGGCGAGGGATTGGAATGGTATTCGAAATAAGCATATTCTAACCTGTGTTGAAGCTAATAGGGCTGATAGGGATCTGACGAACCAGAGTGAAACTGTTGCAATTGGTGGGAAGCCCAAGGTTTCAATTTCTGATTCTGAAAATTTTACAAATGCTTACAATTTGTCGTAAATATAAGTAAACTCCAGCATTTATTTACTTTATTTATTTTGTTGTTCAGTTCCGTCGCAAATACGGAGTCCCGGAGAGACATAGAACTATTAGTGTGAAACTACACGAGCGTTATTTCCGTCGCGTATTCTCCGCCGGATCGCAAACCCCACGTTTAAATGCAGTAAACTATACGAGCGTAATTTCCAACGTTGAAAACGCTCTTCCGTCGGCGTGAGCGAGTTGTACGCTATCGAGAGCGTTGTTTCCGTCCCGTCGAGACTCGCCGGCGTTTTTCTGAGAACGCAAACACAGTGTTTGAATCTGGCAAACTACACTGAAGCGTAAAACGCCAGCGATTGTACAGTCTATACAAATGTTTGACACGGAAAAATTTATTAGTGGTATTCATCTTTAACTAACACCATTAACAAAAGTTTCTTCGCGAACTGTACCCGGCGTATTAATATCGCCTAGTGTATATAGTTGCTCCAGATCGAGCGGAGAAAACGCGACGATAAATACGCGACTTTCTCCTTGCTTATATACAGTGTGTTCACGGAAAATGGTAACAGTGAATAATTTTTTTATGCTACTAGATACAAAAAAAAGTATAAATAGTTTTTTATTCAACTGGAAATTTACTATCGGAAACTGCTGAGGTATATTTTTTTATACTTCAAATTCAACGGGAAGTGAACATCAAAATTTTTTTTCAAATGGCAACATGTCTTTTTTTTAACATTTTCGCAATCTGCAATTTTTTCTTTATAAATAGGTATAAAATTTTCATAAGGTTACATAAGAAAATATTCGAGAAAATTCAAGATTTAAACAGACAATAATAATTTATTAATTATTTACACACAGGTATTTAGAGTGCTATGAACTTTTTTGGTAACTTTTTTCTATTGGGTCATTTAAAAACAGTTGTTTACGCAAATCCGCCATTAAATTTAAAAGATTTCAAAAACAAAAAATTAATTTAGCATGCGATCAAATATCACTAAATCAACAAAAAAAAGCATCTAATGATGAACTTCTGCGTATATTAGAATCATGTCTTGAACAAAACGGTGGCAATTTTGAAAAATTTATCCGATAAATGACAGCTGTGTTTTCTGTAACGTGATTTTTTGTTTTTCATATCACTCTACATACGTTTATGTGCTACGTGTACACGTTTGGGCTAGGAGAACCTCGTTGGAGAATGTTTCCAACTTGGCTAGCTCTCGTATAATCGTGCCTGTTTGCCACTTGCTACCCTCAAACTGACTGTAACCAAGCAAGAGCTGAAATAGGTACCCGTTCAAAAAAATTTACGAGCTAATATTACCTGAATTGAATTCAATGAATTGAAGAAAACAGCTGTAAATGTACTTTATCCGTCACTGACTTCCACGAGAACATCCGTATTAAGGGTCTTCTGGCTTGACATGGCCAGAATCAGTGATACTCCCAGCACAGTCTCTGGAGTTTATCCTATAGCTAGGATGGCATGAGGAGTAACAGGGTCGGGTGGAGTTGAAAATCATAAATAGTACAATGTGCTCGATTTGAAGAACTAAGCATGTGAGAAAAGCTATGTGCAACCTAACATTATTATCAATATTAAACGATCTTGGGATAAATCGAAATTTTGTTTAATCGTTCAATCTAATCAAAATGATGAGTACTTCAGCAAAACTGATTAGTAGTATATAATCGAGGAGGAATTGTAAAAGCATTATCATAATCAAGATGTATTCCTTATTAGTACTCTGTCTCCTTGTAGTTCCCACTTATGGTAAGAACTTTCAAGATTTGTTTAGGGTTTCTCATAGATGTTTATATAGAAGGCTAGATAACTAACTCGTGCACAAAAGTGAAGCCTCAAGGTCGCTGGCGGCCATTTGTCGGGTTGGCAAGGAATGTAAGAAAATGCTTGTTACAGTGTTTTTTTGTGAGAGATTATATGATTATAGATAAATTATTAATGCCAAAAGGCATAAATTAAATAAATTAGTATTATATTTGAAAATCAATAAAACCTAAAAAATATTTTGAATTGTTTTTTTGCTGTTATTCTGTATTATTCAATTAATAAATAAATTTAATATTACATTCCTGCTTGAATACTATAAATTTACTCATTACAACAAGTGACGTTGAAATGTATTATGACTTTGCCAACCCAACAAATGGCCGCCAGCGACCTTGAGGCTTCACTTCTATAACATTGCATGTATTAGGAGTCGCGTATCTAGCCTTCTATATAAACATCTATGGGGTTTCTAAAACAAAATTTTAGCTTTCAGTATCGGTAATATAGTAACCGACCCAGCCTTAAATTGGAAAATTGTTGGAGGATCTAACGTTCCAGATGGTGCGTACCCTCATATAATTTCTCTTAGAAATGTTGGTTCTCAGAGGTCTGGCTTTGGTAGACACCATTGTGGCGGTGCAATTGTCCATGAAGATTGTGTTATCACATCTGCTCACTGCGTATTCCGGTAAGAAATTCAATATTTTTAGAAAGATTTTCCTGAAACTCAAGAATTATTTTAGTTCTGCACCAAACGATCATGTAATTGTAGCTGGGTCAAATAAACTGAATACTGGAGGTGACTCCTACAAAGTTCTAGAAATACATTCTTACGAAGGCTTCAACTTAAGCACAGCTTAAAGTTAACAAAATTGCAGTTGAAAGAGAAGACGTAGCTGCTGATGTGCAAGTCATTTTAACTGGATGGGGTATAACCAAAACAGGTAACACATCTAACAATCTCCAACACATTAAACTGAAGACTACGTCAGTCCAACAATGCAAAGATGTTAACGCGGAGAGTCCCTATCCAGTAGAAGCAACTCACATTTGTACCTACACTAAAGTTGGAGAAGGTGCTTGTTCTGGAGATTCGGGTAGTCCTCTGATTACCTACCTAAATAGAAACCACAAAGTGGTGGGACTCGCATCTTGGGTAGGACCTTGTGGCGGAGGATTCCATGATGTTTATGCAAGAACTTCCTCTTACTTCGACTGGTTCAACAACATACAATTGCTTATAAATTGTAAATTGGATAATAAAGTTTCGAAAGAATTTCTTATTGTTTGATATTTTGTAGATAGAAAGAGTTGAGCATTCTTGATGTTTAGAATCACTGAACGTTGGAGGTGACGCAAAGGTTTTCATGTAAGCGCATCAGCGGCGAAGAAGCATTTGCTTCTTCCAATCATCCTCCGTCTTCTTGGGTACAAGTAGAAGTCTTTTTCCAATCTACTGTTTCTGATCTGATGGAACATCTCCACCTGGACCGGTAACTCCCAACCACTACGTTACAGATACGTCACCACCAGGGCCGTAGATACGGGGGGGTTTTGGAGGTTCAAACCCCCCCATGGGACTGCGAGATATTAAAAAAAGTGTCTAAAATATTTTTTTGGCGCGAAAACCCCCCCATGGCATAGAAAAAACTTTTTTTTTTAGGAGAACCCCCCCCCCCCCATGACCAATGTCTAGCTACGGCCCTGGTCACCACCAAAAAAAGTTTTCTCGGGCCTTATTTTTTTAATCGTATCGGAAAACTAGATCATCTCCACAATAAAAATAGTACACTGAAAGAATTACGTTGGTAAAATCAAATAAAATACTTGTTTGATTTTGCGTCAATCCCGTGAAGTTGTTAATTCAAACAAGATGACATACTTAAACGAGTTTATCAAAAAGTGATCACGTACATTGTTTAAATCTATTTTGCCATGTTCAATGTAGTGGTGAGGTAACCACGGATTAATAGTACATTGAAAATGCTCCATACGTACATTTTTAGTTTACTACGCATACATATTCTACCAAACACTTATATGTTTAATTGACTACGCATCCATGTTTAACAAAATACATACATGTTTAATTTACTACGTACACATATTTAACCAAAGAAGGTACATGTATGAAATTAAACATGAAAATTGTTAACTAATATTTTTCTTTTTTCACCAGGTTAGGATTGTTTTAAATAAAAAAAAATTTATATAATTACAATTTATTATTAGTACCTACTTAAGCATTACATGACAAGAAAACATATTGAACCAGATTAATGGTAGCCTTAGAAACTTTACGCCGTTTTGCGCTGCCTTCTTGGACTGATGAATGCCGTACAGTCGGCGGAAGAAGAGCATGTAGCGCGTCCATGACCAAGACGTCTTCAGGACCTAAAAATAAATTTAAATTGAAATACATTTTTTATTAATTGCATTTTTATACTGACCTTTAGCAACGTCTTTAGTATTAATTAAATTTAATAATTCAAGACATTCCTTGTCTTTTATCAGGTTATTATAAATGGGAATTATTAAATTTTTAAAGTGTTCCCAATTCTCAAAAAGACAATTCTCTTTTTGGGGAAATAACTCTCCAAAATCAATGTTAATCTAAAAAATATATAATTTGGTTATAATTATGGACAAACATTTTTCTATGGAAATATAGAATTAACTTTTTCTCGATAATTTACATACCAATGAGAATCCTCCGGAATATTTTAAAATCGGCCACTGGTCTAAAAATGATGCAATTTTTGTTTTTTCATTGCCATTAAAGAGCAAATTCCTACGTCTTTCCGGAAATGTTCTTCGCCATTTACTGGAGAGTTCTTCCCATGGTTCTCTATAAATTTTTAACCATTTTATATCGCTGGAAAAATCTGTAAAAATATTCACATTGTTGTAAATTTAATTTTGCTTTTTATTAAATAATTTGATGAATAAAATTTATAAAATTATGATTGGTTTTATGATAATTTAAAAATTAACATGAGTTTTTCAATTTAATCAACATTTAATAAATTTTATTATTTGTTACCATTGAGAAGATGATTAATTTAATAATGTACTTACGTTTGATCACAACACTTGACACAGAACATACGATTTACAAAAGTAGGTAGGTACTAAATACAACAACTGTAAGCTACTGGCATTTCTAGACATTTTTCTAGAAATGCACCATAAGCTAAAATATGTAAGCTTAATAAAAAGCTACGTATTTAATCTTATCAAGCTTCTTCGTAAATTTAACAATTATTCGTATTTGATACAAGCAAGCTTGCAAAAATGCATACGTCGGTGGTTAGTATTGAACACCACACTATTTGAATAACTACGGTCATGTTTGTTTGTAGTATGAAATTATAACTTTTACATACAATATGCTTTGATCATGGAAGTTGTCAATTCATCACGTGTTTAACAATGGTATTATAAGTCTACCATGAAATTGTACTTGTATGAACCAAGAAAAGTGTTTTAATCAAATAATATCCTTGTTTAAAAAATTATTTTCTGTTAAATATGCGATCTTGTTTAAAGTAACTATTAAAAAATGTTATTTTCAAACATTTCCTTGTTTGAATCAAACATATTTAGATCGACAACGCTAAATTGTTGATTCAACTAAGGATTTTTCTTTCAGTGTAACATCATTCAGTCCTGTTACATAATCAAAAATGCCTGGGAAGGAATTTCTCAATTCACGTTTGAATTAATTTTGACTTCATTGGACCACAACAGATTTTTTGCTGGATTGGACACCACCTAGGCGTAGAGCACTATGTGCGTGACGTCAACACTGCCATTTTAGAAAATCATAAAGATTTTTATTATGCTAACTTTGTTTTGGATTTTCAATTTCGGCTCAAAAATATTTTATTTATTAAAATAAAATTTTATGATTTACGGTACACTGTGGTACACCACGAGCACAATCCAGCACAATAAAAAAATTTAGCATTATTGAAAATGGCAGTGCTAACTTCACGCACATTATATTTTAATCAATTTTACGAGTGAAATTAATTAAATTATTAATTTAATTAGCCTGTACCTAAGTATCAATAAAATTTTATTAATAATTTAATTAATTTAACCCGTAAAATTGTTTAAAATATATAAATGGGTGATTCTCACCAAAGGTTATTTTTTGGAGAGCATTTTTTTAGAAATTATAATTATAATAAAAATCGCTAAAATTGTGAAAATATTGTTAAATAGTTAATAAAGCATAGCTTCTACTTATGGAACACATTTAGATCTTTATTTTATTTAATTTAGAACACATTTTGTAAAAAAATATATCCAGAGGAATGATCATAGGAACAGAGGAATGACATTTATATATGTTGATACACAAAACTAATCAAATAAGATTTAATTTAAGAATATTGTATGGAATTAATTAAAGATTTAACTTAAGAATAATGTATGGACTTAATGAACATAACATATTAGGATAGGAACACAAAAAATTAAACTTTTTCAAAAACATCAACTTCATTTTGAAATCTGTAATAAGTTTTAGTTCCGCAGGAGCAAATCGACGAAGGTGGTAAAATTGCTAAAATATTATAATACACTACAAATGATATATCGCTTTGATTAGCTCTAAAAGATTGTGACCCTTGAAATTTGCATACTTTCAAAAACATTACTTTTACTTCATCATCATCCAACTCGCTCTGGATAATTCCAACATAACGGTAACTTGTTTTTGATGTTTTCATTTCTACCAGGATGTAGGTTCCAGCTTTGATATTCCTCGGGATCAACTCTAAATCACTGACGGCAGTTAGTAGTACTAGGAGACTAGGACAAGCTTCTTCATCCGAATTATACACATCTTCGTACCTAATTTTTTTGCCGTTTCTTTGCTTGCAAAATGAATTGTTGTATTCATTTTCGGACTCAGAGGATAGCTCACACTGATCTGGTTCTTTTTCATGAGCATAGACTAACGTACCTAACAAATACTTATCGTCCTGAACATCAAAACTATTTAGTGATTGAAAGCGTAAGACACCTGTGGCATAATCATCCATTGTGACTTGGTGCACTTTCATCCAGGGACGTGCCCAGCCAACTTTTTTGAGGGGGGAATTTACCAACTTAATTAATTAAAAATTGCCAACTTTTGTAATTGTCAATTTTTTCTATTGTCGGTTTAGCGGATTTTGCCAACTTGACCAAATTTTGAGTGATTTTGCCAACTTTTTTCCAACTTTCTGAAATATTGGGGGGATGCTCCCCCCCATCACCCCCCGTGAGCACGTCTCTGCTTTCATCGTACCTACAAAAGGCTGTATCTTTTTGTTTTCAATCATAGTGTTAATATTCTCAGTACCATGTTTCTTAATTGAAAAATATGTAACGTTTGTTATTATTTTGCTTCAAATTTTCTTGTAAAGTATCAAATGAAGCTATATCTTTTCCTTCAGCAACCAGTCTATCGGCAGTTCGTTGTGTGACACCTCCAATGCCATGCAATGCCAATGCTGCCAAAAAATAATCTTACTACAAATGCAGCCAGAGGACTGATGCTGAATTTGGTAACACAACATAAGTTATAACTATTTCAAAATAGCTATTGATTTTGGCATGACAATAGGCATACATATTCTTCAGTTCCTTCTTTATTCAAATATATCAATATATTTTAATATAATGAGAAGAAAAGTGATATTTTTATCACAAACATGTATTACCTTTGTCTAGTAACAGCCAGAGGATATGACGATCCTATAATTAAAATGCTATAATAAACAATATTCCTAATTTTTTATGAAAGAAATATGTTTAGTCGGATTAACAAATAAATATATGATATAATTACAAAAAAATATATATTTTCTGTTTCTCCACTAAGTATTTCCACAATAGAAACAATGAAAAGTAATGTTTGCGGAGAATTACCCAAATACCAATTAATTAAGTGAAATTAAAAGCTATCCCATTTTATGAATATTTTAAACAATAACCGATCAATTTCTGTACGAAAACACTAAATTTAATTAGTTGTTTGCCTATTAAATAAAAATGTTATTAACGTTTTTCTTAAGGAATTCTTGGAAAATAGGAAAAAAATGTAATTTACAAAATTTCAAATTACAATAAAAGTTACAAAATTTTATTTGTGAGTACGCACATTTTAATTAAACATTTTGCAATTATTAAATAATTCAAATAACAATAGCGAGTGCGTAACTAAAAAAGAGTCGTTTGCACTTGCGATTCATATAAAGACCAATTCAAATTCAACACAATGTATGTAATTGAAAATTTAATTAAAATGTAAGTTATTTTTGGTTTTAAATTTAATTGTGAAGTCAACGTGAAGTAACTCAAAAATTGGGTCCACTATCAATTTGACAAATCTCCAATATTATAGGTGCTGGCACGCCGGCGCCGCTACTTATGATAACTTACTCATATGCTGTACAGGCAATATCAAGTACTTTGATTGCTTGATATCAAGTAAAGTAATATGTAAAATCATCAAGGTACGTAAGAAGTAAGACTTAAACAAAACTTTTTTTAAGCATTTTGGAAGGCGTTTTGGCCATCAACGCTTCTCCATCTTCATTATACTAAAGGTTTATTCCAACCAGCCGAGAAACCGTACAATTTACGGTCATGCTCATGCGCAACATACGCAACATACATTGTATGTTGGCGATATTTTTGCCTCCATAAATAATTGTAATAACCTATAACCTGTTCACACCCTCCACTGAGCTTGATTAAAATATTATACTGCAGCATCCCGTTTTGTGGATTGAAATGCAGTAGATTTCAGTATAGATTATAATATGAATGATTTATTTATTTATTTAAATATAACTATTTGTTAGTTTTAAAAAATAGTAACCCAAATCAGTAGCGCCATCTGTAAATGGGATAAAAATTAGGGGAAAAACCGGGGAAAAAAGCATACATATAAATTTCTCTTATATCAATGATAGGTATAAGTTAAGTTGAAAGCTGCTAAATTGTGGCACCTACCGGAGATTATTCTGTATTGCGATGTTAATGGACTTTCGGCCTCAACACCTCAGAGTTACGTTGCTTTGTCGCAACTTATATGCCAATTTAACTTAAAATTTCTTTAGCTCCGACCAGAATCAAAAGTATACCTCTACGTTCTGCAAATCACCTTAAGGAGAACCACTATGATTTTGTCCTCATGGTCCAATGCAAACATAATATCAAATTGGTGGAAAACGAAACGTGATTGAATACAATTTTATATCTTTTTAACTCAATAATTTATTTATAAATTTCAATGAACCCTGCCCGCGTCCTTGGCAAGTAATTTACAAAAGGACTTCTTCCTTCTCTTTTCGCTCGTATTATTCCTTTATGGCCATGATCTCGTTGATGGTTTTCGAGATCCTATTCCAATTGTCCTCTAACATCAGTATGGCACGCCGTTTTACTTTTTATTACAAAATTTAAATTGCCCAAAGTTTTATTTCTAAGGTTCTAATTCAAATCAAATCGACGTTACTTCAAAATTTTTTTCGCAATTTAAGCAGTTGTTTAAAAATATATGTTCATTTAATACAATTGTTGAATTATTTTGTTTTTAAAATTTTTCATTTTTAAAATTATAAATTTTATTTTCTATCCTTTAAATGACAAACGCTCTAATTCTAATCATTTAAACGTTTGTTCAAATTGTTTATTCTAATTTAATCAATTGTTAAAAGAAATATTTGAATTTATGCAATTGTCGAATTTTTACAATACAATTTAAACAAATGACAAAAATTTTTATTTAATGATATCGATTTAAAGCAATACACAGAAAATTTTTGCCTAACGTTTTATTTGGCTCTGCCCATCGGTGGAGAAATTTTGAACTTCGCTTTAATTTTTTTGGCAACTATGTTCAAAATTCAAATCCATAAGGCAGGTAGTGAGTGGTGTGGGTTGCCTATGTAATGCGTAATTTTTACTTATTTATGTTTAAATTAGACAAGAGAATCAAAATTTCTTTTTTATTATTATTATTACCTGTTTTTATTAAGATATTGTTGAATGGTCCAATTCCCAAAAAAATTAATTAATAAACGTAAAAATAGGAATTTTACATGGAGAAATAAAGTAATGTGCTTTACAGCATATAGGGAAACTTTGTAGATTTGGGTACGAATGAAAACAAAAGTTGCATAATATACGAATACGAAGCCTCTTGAAATAAGGTAATAAGCCCTCCTAACATAAACTATTTTTTGTCAAAAATCTATGTTTATTATATGCAGTGGGCTTTATTTATTTCGGATTCAAAATAGTCTCAATCGATAGCACTTCGTTAGTGCCTGTTTGTGCAAACATTTTTTTTGTTTGTACCCAAATAGTTTTTGAAATATTCGAGATTTTCGGTAACATCGCACATGGTAACATATAGAGTTATTTATAATTTCGGATTCAAAATAGTCTCAAACGCACCTGTATGAATGGATTAACGAGATTCTGGGAAAAACTTACAGCATGAAGACCAAAATAGTCTCAATCGTTTGTGCTTCGTTTGTACCTGTTTGTGCAAGTTTTACTTTCGTTTGTACCCAAATAGATTTCGAGTTAATTCAATTTTAAGTTTGGGGGGGGGCTGGAGAAATGCTGTTTTGAATTTCGAATTTCGGATTCAAAATAGTCTCAATCGATTGTACTTCGTTTGTGCCTGCTTGTGCAAGTTTTATTTTCGTTTGTACCCAAATAGTTTTCGAGATAATTCAATTTTAAATTGGGGGGGGGGGCTGGAGACATGCTTTTTTGACATTCGAATTATTTTTGAACATATTATTTTTAACAGACTGGGGATTTTGCTAATTGCTTTCATAAGAAAATTATCAAGATTTGTTTATTAGAAAAATGGATAATAATAAAAAAATTACTCGATTTTAACAATATTTATTAATAAAATTAATACAAAAATTATATGTGTAAAAATTATTTTCGTTTTTACCTAAATAGTATTCGAGATAATCATAAAAAAGAATGTTGAAAAGACAAAGAAAATGGAAGGGAAACAACCGAAAATTTTACATTTTACAAAAGGTTTTTTACAAGTGCCCCCCCCCCCCCCCGAAATGAAATCCTGGCTACGGGCTGACCGACGTGTAAGATTTTGATACCGAAATTTACAACAAAATTAAAAAATTTAAATTAATTTATTTTAATTATAAAAATAAAATTAAAAACATAAAAGCATAGACAAGATTATATTTACATTGGTGATTATAACGAAATATCAGGAATCCACGATTTCTTCATATATGATTGGTTGCGTCGAACCGCAAATTGATCTGGCATGCTTACCGAGGTGCCTAGCCCCTCTGGAAGAAACGCCACGAAGCCATTATCATATTGATGCTGCTCACAGAGTACACCACGGAGAACAAATTCTACGGGGAAGCGAAAATCTTTTAATTAATCCATGTGATATTTTTGGAGTGGTTAAGACATTGGGAGCAGGGGTAGAAAAAGTTTTCACGAATTGGGGGGTGTGTCTGCACTGACTGAGAGTTTGTAAAGTGTTTATAAAGATATTGCTCTAGGCCGCTCGCGAATTCAATAGATCGGACCGCACTAGACCCCCCCCCAACTTAAAATTGAATTATCTCGAAAACTATTTGGGTACAAACGAAAATAAAACTTGCACAAACAGGTACAAACAAAGTACAAACGATTGAGACTATTTACGTCATTATCCTGTAAGTTTTTCCCTGAATCTCGTTAATCCAATCATGCGCGTCAACGTCCTTGAATATCTCAAAAACTGTTTCGGTACAAACGAAACAAATTTTTGCACAAACGCACAAACTAAGTGCAATCGATTGAGACTATTTTGAATCCGAAATTCTAAAATAACAGTTTATGTTACCACGTGCGATGTTACCAAAATTCTCGAATATTTCAAAAACTATTTGGGTACAAACGAAACAAATGTTTGCACAAACGTGTCAAACGTTAGAGCCTCGTTAAAGCCTAAAGGCGCTTCCATCTTTTCGTTTGAGCCTCAACTGTTACGGGGTTATTCGTGAAATCTTTGGAGGGGGGGGGTCGACTTGTTTTATATTTTAGCCCTTATTTTGAATTTTGGGGTAACTTTGGAGTCAAACTTAGAGCCTCGTTAGAGCTTAATGACATTTCATTGAGCCTCAATCATCGCGGAGTTATTCACGAAATCTTCAGGGGGGAGGTCTGTAGACATATTTGACAAAATGAATTAGGTCACGATTTGAAAAAAATTTTATTTAGAAAGATACTAAAGCAGTGAAGTTTTCCAAATTTTTAAATAGTGATAATTTTTCAATAGAATTGCAAATTATTTAAATAATTGAAGTAAAATGTTATACATTTTTTTTGTTTATCTCAAAATATAATTACATGACTTAGGTCCTTTTAAAAGTAAAGGATTCATTTATGCTAAACATAAAATGGTTAAAGATTTAGTTATTTTTAAAATCTTTAGAATATCTTAATAATTATTGATTTATAATATATAGTTGCTGTTATACATTTCACTTTCAGCGCATCTTTTATCTCTTGTCTAATCTGAACATAAATAAATAAAAATTACGTATTACATAGGCAACCCACGCCACTCACTACCTGCAATCTTGAGGATTTGAATTTTGAACATAGTTGCCAAAAAAATTAAAGCGAAGTTCAAAATTTCTCCACCGATGGGCAGAGCCAAATAAAACGTTAGGCAAAAATTTTCTGTGTATTGCTTTAAATCGATATCATTAAATAAAAATTTTTGTCATTTGTTTAAATTGTATTGTAAAAATTCGACAATTGCATAAATTCAAATATTTCTTTTAACAACTGCTTACATTACAACAAAAAATATCAACAAACGTTTAAATCATTACAATTAAAAGGATTCTAATTTAAGCAATACAATTTAAATTTTGTAATAAAAAGTAAAACGGCACTCTAAAATAAAATAATTCAACAATTGCATTAAATGGACATATATTTTTAAACAACTGCTTAAATTGCTAAAAAAAATTTCAAGTAACGTTGTAAAGATTAGAATAAAAGCAATTGAAATTTAAAGATATAAAAATAAAATTTTGAAGTAAAAAGTAAAATTTAGATAATGTATCGTTTTAATATCAATTGCTTTTATTCTAATCTTTAGAACGTTACTTGAAATTTTTTTTAGCAATTTAAGCAGTTGTTTAAAAATATATGTCCATTTAATGCAATTGTTGAATTATTTTATTTTAGAGTGCCGTTTTACTTTTTATTACAAAATTTAAATTGTATTGCTTAAATTAGAATCCTTTTAATTGTAATGATTTAAACGTTTGTTGATATTTTTTGTTGTAATGTAAGCAGTTGTTAAAAGAAATATTTGAATTTATGCAATTGTCGAATTTTTACAATACAATTTAAACAAATGACAAAAATTTTTATTTAATGATATCGATTTAAAGCAATACACAGAAAATTTTTGCCTAACGTTTTATTTGGCTCTGCCCATCGGTGGAGAAATTTTGAACTTCGCTTTAATTTTTTTGGCAACTATGTTCAAAATTCAAATCCTCAAGATTGCAGGTAGTGAGTGGCGTGGGTTGCCTATGTAATACGTAATTTTTATTTATTTATGTTCAGATTAGACAAGAGATAAAAGATGCGCTGAAAGTGAAATGTATAACAGCAACTATATATTATAAATCAATAATTATTAAGATATTCTAAAGATTTTAAAAATAACTAAATCTTTAACCATTTTATGTTTAGCATAAATGAATCCTTTACTTTTAAAAGGACCTAAGTCATGTAATTATATTTTGAGATAAACAAAAAAAATGTATAACATTTTACTTTAATTATTTAAATAATTTGCAATTCTATTGAAAAATTATCACTATTTAAAAATTTGGAAAACTTCACTGCTTTAGTATCTTTCTAAATAAAATTTTTTTCAAATCGTGACCTAATTCATTTTGTCAAATATGTCTACAGACCTCCCCCCTGAAGATTTCGTGAATAACTCCGCGATGATTGAGGCTCAATGAAAAGTCATTAAGCTCTAACGAGGCTCTAAGTTTGACACCAAAGTTACCCCAAAATTCAAAATAAGGGCTAAAATATAAAACAAGTCGACCCCCCCCCCTCCAAAGATTTCACGAATAACCCCGTAACAGTTGAGGCTCAAACGAAAAGATGGAAGCGCCTTTAGGCTTTAACGAGGCTCTAACGTTTGACACGTTTGTGCAAACATTTGTTTCGTTTGTACCCAAATAGTTTTTGAAATATTCGAGAATTTTGGTAACATCGCACGTGGTAACATAAACTGTTATTTTAGAATTTCGGATTCAAAATAGTCTCAATCGATTGCACTTAGTTTGTGCGTTTGTGCAAAAATTTGTTTCGTTTGTACCCAAACAGTTTTTGAGATTTTCAAGGACGTTGACGCGCATGATTGGATTAACGAGATTCTGGGAAAAACTTACAGGATAATGACGTAAATAGTCTCAATCGTTTGTACTTTGTTTGTACCTGTTTGTGCAAGTTTTATTTTCGTTTGTACCCAAATAGTTTTCGAGATAATTCAATTTTAAGTTGGGGGGGGGGGTCTAGTGCGGTCCGATCTATTGAATTCGCGAGCGGCCTAGAGCAATATCTTTATAAACACTTTACAAACTCTCAGTCAGTGCAGACACACCCCCCAATTCGTGAAAACTTTTTCTACCCCTGCTCCCAATGTCTTAACCACTCCAAAAATATCACATGGATTAATTAAAAGATTTTCGCTTCCCCGTGGAATTTGTTCTCCGTGGTGTACTCTGTGAGCAGCATCAATATGATAATGGCTTCGTGGCGTTTCTTCCAGAGGGGCTAGGCACCTCGGTAAGCATGCCAGATCAATTTGCGGTTCGACGCAACCAATCATATATGAAGAAATCGTGGATTCCTGATATTTCGTTATAATCACCAATGTAAATATAATCTTGTCTATGCTTTTATGTTTTTAATTTTATTTTTATAATTAAAATAAATTAATTTAAATTTTTTAATTTTGTTGTAAATTTCGGTATCAAAATCTTACACGTCGGTCAGCCCGTAGCCAGGATTTCATTTCGGGGGGGGGGCACTTGTAAAAAACCTTTTGTAAAATGTAAAATTTTCGGTTGTTTCCCTTCCATTTGCTTTGTCTTTTCAACATTCTTTTTTATGATTATCTCGAATACTATTTAGGTAAAAACGAAAATAATTTTTACACATATAATTTTTGTATTAATTTTATTAATAAATATTGTTAAAATCGAGTAATTTTTTTATTATTATCCATTTTTCTAATAAACAAATCTTGATAATTTTCTTATGAAAGCAATTAGCAAAATCCCCAGTCTGTTAAAAATAATATGTTCAAAAATAATTCGAATGTCAAAAAAGCATGTCTCCAGCCCCCCCCCCCAATTTAAAATTGAATTATCTCGAAAACTATTTGGGTACAAACGAAAATAAAACTTGCACAAGCAGGCACAAACGAAGTACAATCGATTGAGACTATTTTGAATCCGAAATTCGAAATTCAAAACAGCATTTCTCCAGCCCCCCCCCAAACTTAAAATTGAATTATCTCGAAATCTATTTGGGTACAAACGAAAGTAAAACTTGCACAAACAGGTACAAACGAAGCACAAACGATTGAGACTATTTTGGTCTTCATGCTGTAAGTTTTTCCCAGAATCTCGTTAATCCATTCATACAGGTGCGTTTGAGACTATTTTGAATCCGAAATTATAAATAACTCTATATGTTACCATGTGCGATGTTACCGAAAATCTCGAATATTTCAAAAACTATTTGGGTACAAACAAAAAAAATGTTTGCACAAACAGGCACTAACGAAGTGCTATCGATTGAGACTATTTTGAATCCGAAATAAATAAAGCCCACTGCATATAATAAACATAGATTTTTGACAAAAAATAGTTTATGTTAGGAGGGCTTATTACCTTATTTCAAGAGGCTTCGTATTCGTATATTATGCAACTTTTGTTTTCATTCGTACCCAAATCTACAAAGTTTCCCTATATGCTGTAAAGCACATTACTTTATTTCTCCATGTAAAATTCCTATTTTTACGTTTATTAATTAATTTTTTTGGGAATTGGACCATTCAACAATATCTTAATAAAAACAGGTAATAATAATAATAAAAAAGAAATTTTGATTCTCTTGTCTAATTTAAACATAAATAAGTAAAAATTACGCATTACATAGGCAACCCACCCCACTCACTACCTGCCTTATGGATTTGAATTTTGAACATAGTTGCCAAAAAAATTAAAGCGAAGTTCAAAATTTCTCCACCGATGGGCAGAGCCAAATAAAACGTTAGGCAAAAATTTTCTGTGTATTGCTTTAAATCGATATCATTAAATAAAAATTTTTGTCATTTGTTTAAATTGTATTGTAAAAATTCGACAATTGCATAAATTCAAATATTTCTTTTAACAATTGATTAAATTAGAATAAACAATTTGAACAAACGTTTAAATGATTAGAATTAGAGCGTTTGTCATTTAAAGGATAGAAAATAAAATTTATAATTTTAAAAATGAAAAATTTTAAAAACAAAATAATTCAACAATTGTATTAAATGAACATATATTTTTAAACAACTGCTTAAATTGCGAAAAAAATTTTGAAGTAACGTCGATTTGATTTGAATTAGAACCTTAGAAATAAAACTTTGGGCAATTTAAATTTTGTAATAAAAAGTAAAACGGCGTGCCATACATCAGCATTGAACTATAATGAGGTTGTTGGGCGTCAATTGCTGCATTTCAGCGTTACGTTTAATGTCGTCCCATCGGGGTCAGTTCAAGAGTGTATGCCCCGCGGTGTCTTCCTCGGAGCAATAACGACATCCTGGAATGTCCCGCATTACGATCCTTTTTAGAAAGCTGTTGAAACAGCCATGTCCCGTTAAGAGCTGTGTGAGTCTGAAATCTAGTTCACTTGGGACTGGCTGTCCATTTGGTTTGTCACTTTTCAAAGAGGATATTTCTGTTCGATCTCCTTTCTTCTTTGGTATTCTCGGAGGGATAGTTAAAGTTTCGCTCCTCGGCAAGAAGTTCTATGAGAGGAAACCCTAAAAGCACCTGGAGTGCCTCCTTGGATGCCGTCCTATAAGACGATCACACCCGTAGTGCAACTGTCCACCCTCATTACGTCGTGCCAGACCGGTGCACGAAGACAAGACAACACTGTGACAAGTTGTAGGGAATTTGCCGCCATGGAGTCAACATGGGGGCCGAAGCACATCCTCTTGTCTAGATGCACTCCCAGTATCTTGATCGTTTTGTCGATTTTGATGTCGTGGCCTATAGTTAAGATTTAAGATGGATATCACGTTTCCACTTTCCGATGGCCAATATAGCCGCCGTCTTCTCTGGTACCACCTGTAGACTCTTGCTATCTATCCATGAAATGATAGTCTGGATTGCCTCGTGAGTCAGCCGTTCAAGATCATCGTATTCCGTCCTCGCCGAAACCACGAGGGTCAGATCATCGGCAAAGTCAACGAGACTCTTGGTCTACTACATCAAATAATTCAACATTTAACACTTATTACATAATTATAATTTTTTTTTACATTTTACTTGGATCTTTGACCACGTGGTCTACTTTCTTTTCCTTCATATCTGGCCATCCTTTGTATCTTGAAAAATCTTCTCTCTATTCATTTTGAACTTTGCTAAATTGTTTGTTTAATTATAAAGCCTTTATGTGATTGGTGTTTCTTCCCTTAGTCTCGCAGACGCGTACGGGATGACAATTTTGATTGTGGTCGCGGATCCCCCGTTTGGTCAATGCTCATCGCAATATTTACTAATCAAGAGACCGCATTATTGGTCTTACAGGTAAAGGTAGGTGCATTTCAATGTTTTTTTTTCTTCGGTCTGGACAAATTGGGTATTCTTAAATACCAATATTGCATCGCTACGAGACGGTCATTTTCCCTTGCAGCTAACGCAGTTAGATGTGAATGCGGGGTACCTGGTGGTAACTGACTCCATTCCAACAACCGTGAGTTAGGAAAAACCTGAGTTGTGTTCCAGAAAAAAAGGGAAACCTAACTCCAATACGTAAAAGGATTTAGATAAGTAATTGGCTGTATATGCCACTCAAGCCTTCTATATCAGTTTGACGGTTCATGGTATTTTTCGTTTTCTTGATGGTGTAAAAGACGATCTCTATTATTGCTAATGAATTTAGTGATTCTAGTGTTATTAAAATCGGCATCATGCACAGGAAAAGAATAATTGTTTTTTATTTGTGGGTTGTTAGTTGGATCTTTTGTTAAGATTTTGTATGTGGTTGAATCATTAACCAATTATTGTTCAATTAATTTTTTTCTTTATATTCATCTTTGTGCATAATAACTGTAGTGTTTCCTTTGTCTGCACGTACAATTAACAGTTTAGGGTATTCTTTAATAAACGTTTTGATTTTAAAAATCTTTTAGGTTAGTGGATTTTTTATTTTTTTCTTGTAATTTGCTAAAAGTTTTAATTGTTTACTTTGAATGTTTACTTAATATTATGTATTATTCTGACGAAGCGTGTGTGAGTACTTGAAAGCTTATAAATATACATAATATATTAATTTAAATTCAATTAATCGTTAAAATTTTAAAATACTATAACAATTAAATAACATTTATTGTATTCGTTTTACTGATTATGCTGCAACCCCTAATTGGTGCAAGCAATTACAATTATTTTTTTTACTATAATGCAATTTTATTATTGTATGCATTAACACTTTCAAGTTAATTAAAACAGAAATACACTTTTATAGTGTTTGTGTTTTGAAAATTTATAACAATTATTTTTTGTAATTAATTTTCATTATGGGATCGTTATATTAGTAAATTATGTATGGTAATAACTATTTACAAATAATACAATACAATAATGAAATGTTAATTAAGCAATACAGATTTATAAGATATTGGAACGATTTAGGACTATATAAAGTAATTCAACAGCAAAGTACCTACTCATTATCTAAAAGTTTACAATGGAACGTTCTATAATTCTAGGATTTTTGATTGGTGTCGTCCTACACGTATTTTTACAAGTAAGTAATTTTAAAAACTAGAAACTACATAATTATTATCAATTATTTTAATTAAATAAACTGCAAGTTAATTTAATAAATTAATGCTTGTGTATAAAATATTACACTTATTTTGGTCTTATTTGAGCCCCCGAGATAGGATCAAATTATATACAAACATTGAAATATTAGATTAATCTTTAATTATTAGTGACGCGAATCTTTCCTACTTGCATTTCAAATGGGAACTTTTCCACGTCACTAATTAAAGGTTAACTAGTAATTAATTGAAAATAATTCATAATAATTATAATCTTGACAAATTACTTTTTTCCTATATTTCTGGAGTCTCTTCAGCTTCTCCTAGTCCGTCCTCTCTTCCTCCGCTCAGGCGGCATCCATTCTAAAACTCTTCATGCCATCTATTTTCTCTCATTCTCTTTGTATGTCCGAACCACGTCAGTTGTCGTTTTTCAACTTCTTCCGCTATGTTGGTCTCCATATTCATGTTTCTCCTTATCTTTTCCAGTTTAGATCTTCTTCTCAGGCAATCCATTTCTGTGGATAGCAATTTTCGTCTATTGATTGCACTTAAATCCCACACTTCCGTTCCGTACATCATCACACTTCGGAGTATAGATTTGTGGATTCTTTCACAAGTTAAAGAACATAAATTTAGTAATTTTAATTATATTTTATACGTAGGTAGACTGTTCCGCTGATATTGAAGCAACCAAAAGAGTACTACAGGGATGTAAGACTAAACTTGGACCCGAAAAATATGAAAAAATAATTACGGGATTTGATCCCGACGCAATAGCTCCTGAACAGAAGTCCATTGCAATAGAATTCAATGGCTGCATGTGGAAAGATTTGGGATATATAAATGAAGAAGGGGTGGTGAATGAAGATATACTGAACGATCATCTTGTTGAAGCAAGGAGTATAACTAAAGAAGTTGCTTCGAAAATAGTGCAGCAATGTAAAAATGCTGATGGAAAAGATTATAGTGAAAAAGCATACAAAATAAATTTGTGTATTCATCGGGAATCTAAAAAAAAAGAGTAATTAATTCTAATTTTTAAGAGTAGTAAAATGCATTTGCCGTTCTATAATGTCAACTTTTCATGTTAGTAGTATAATATTTCGTAGCATGATATTAATAGCCATTGGAGCTACAATATCGACCAATAAATTTTTGTTTTAAATCCTTTATGTTGTTTTAGTTTCCTTCATGATTTGTGAAAAGTGTTAGGCCACTTCTGAAATCCATGGGAAGTTAAAGTTTTGTATGAACGGAAGTTAGATATTCTACGCGCTGATGAAAAACTAAAATCTATGCGAAAGCAGTTATCCACATTTTGCAAATTTTCTTTTCAAAGAAAGAGAGGAAGCAAGAATAGATAAAAAAAAGTTAATTACGTTTTGGCTCCCGAATAAGGGGAAGGTTGTGAAAGTTAGTTGTAAAAGATCTTTAGGGAGAGACTCAAAGAAGCTTGCCCAAAATCTTTTGGAAAAAAGAATTGTCGTTTCGCCCTAGCAAGGTGATGTTAAATGTGGAAGTGGGGCGGTGTTAGAATAAAGAGAAGGAAAATTTGGACTTAAGAAAAGTAAATTAAAAATTGGAAAAGCAGGTTGGGGCAGTGGGTGTTAAAAAAAGCATCAACATTTACGATCTATTTACGATGTGTGGGTTAATCACCAATTAATTAATTAATGAGAATCGTCGATGTGAAAATTTATTTACTACAAATTAAAAACAATTTCGCATGGTATGGTAGTGATAAGACGCCGGAACAGGCAACATAAAATAGCCTAATCCATGAAGCGAAGAAGAAGAAGATTTATTTTTTCAAGTCGATTATGCGATTTATTTTATCCTTTTTGAGTTGATGCTTAACCCTACAGAGCACACGTGAGGCCTAACAGGCCTACGCTGTTTAATTTTTGTTGTACCTTATATTATGCGCATGTTACGTAATAATGCCATTTGTGTTAATTTGTATCACAAATATTAATAAATATTTTATGATTCTAAATTATCGATTTTTATATAAAATTTTTTTAAAAATTATCAAACTATAAAAAGAAGGTCTGTTAAACTATGGGCCTGACAAGCCTCACGTGTTCACTGGTGGGATTATTTTTCACGTGTTTACCTGTGACTAATATATTAAATTCGATTTTTTTATGAACCCTGAGTTAGCAGGAATTATAAGTGCGATCCACCGTTTGAGGTAGAGTATATTTTCCCGTTATATTTTTGATTTTTTTATAAACCATTTGGTGGAGGACAATATAATATCACTAGGAATTTGGAGAATTGTCTTACGAAGTACATATTTTGGAGAATGTTTTATGAAGTACAGACACTGGAAGAGACAGAGTGAGAAACACGGATATCGGAAATGCTTTGGGCATCTTCAATCTAAATGATAAAATAGAAGAATACCGTGAAATGTGGAGAAAACACCTGATGAGGATGAACGATACCCGACTTCCAAAGCAGTTACACCTGTACAAACCAATAGGACGGCGTAATATCGAAAGACCAAGGAAAAGATGGAAGGACCAGTGATTGATGGTGTCGTAACGGGTATGCTTACCTAATGCGTGCAGAAGAAGAAGTACATACATAAATGAACAACAACATAAGAGATATTGTGAAGTTCCGATTGTAAAGTGGGGAGGATCTAATACAATCTGTACAATAAATGAAATTGGAATTAATAATACTTTCTTCGATCACCCTATACAACAAGAAATCACTTAGGCTAACACAAGAGGTCAAAATTTCATAATAGACTATAATATTAACAAACAAAACAGAGGACGAAATGTGGAAAACATTGAAAACAAATATAGTGACGGCGGCTGAGGAAGCACTGGGAAAAAGTAGCACCAATGCAAATTGGATTGGTAACACGACCCCATGGTATGACGAAAGAGTGAAGGTATTGGCGCTGGAAAGAAGCGAGCGTTTCTCAAATATAAAGCCGAACATACAGAAATTAACCGCATCAAATACGTGAACACTAGAAATAAAACTATCACTACTAGCCTTCCCCATCATTTTTCATCTTTCTCTATCTTCCGCCACGTTCAACCATCCAATACCTACTATCTTTTTAGTTGAACCCTCCGTAATATTTTTGGGCGTCCAGTGCTTCTTCTTCCAGATCTTGGTCTCCATTGTAGCATCTTCCTTGTCCACCTATCATCCCTGATTCTTGCTGTGTCCCGCCCAATTCCACTTCATCTGGGATGTCCTTTCTACCACATCCTTTAGCCCTGTCTGCTATCTAATCCATTCATTTCTCTTGTGATCTCTTAGAATTATGTTTAACATTTGTCTTTCCATTGCTCTTTACGTAACTCTAAGTTTCCTCGCATTGGACCTTATTAAACTCCAAGTTTCTGAGCTATATGTTAGAACATGGAGGATGCATGAAAATAGAAAAATAAAATGCGAGATAGAAAACATCAAGGAAGATACTGGGAACAGTTCACAAAAATCATGCAATTTGACTTCTATGGGGCTCAGAGTAAAGTCTGTAAAACAATAGGAAAACTACGACAGGAAAATAGCGAATATAACACAACCTAACACAATCTAGAAATCGGTAGCGCGCAATACTTTTCCAGTTCGAATTTACGGACCGTTCGCCATACAATATGGAACCCTTCTTTCTCCATTCGCTCATCACGGCCAACCTCTTAAATCCTTCTGACCTTGAAAAAACTTTCTTAACTGAAAAGTTGGCCCTTTTTATAATAAATAATATTAAACAACTTTAAACAAGCAAATACGATTATTTTTAAAATAATAGAAAGAAATAAAAGAAGGCAAAATAAAGTTTGATTTTAGTGGATATATTTTTTATTTTTAGGTGAAGTGAATAAATTCTAAAATTGAAGATAATTTTGAATAATTTTGCACAGCGACGAAAGGTAAAATTTTACGAGGACTGAGCAGCTGTGGCGCATGAGTTTCTGACCGACCGACGATATAAATGTGGTTGGATAGCAGCGATAGTTGGAAAATTTTATTGCGACTTTGAATATAAAAATTCGTGGGGTCTGTTTAGAATACTACAATTATTGCTTGCAATTATTGGAACTGTGATAGTATCTATCAAATTCTGTGTGTCAATTAAAGCATTTGCTTTACTATTTGCGATTTTTTTTTAGTTTCCCCAAGCTACAGGTCTTTTTTTTTCAAAAATCCACGACGTGGCCTCCGCACTTAATAAGGAGCTAGTCTATTAACATCGTGGCCAAACAAACTGGAGATGTTATCTCCGGATTGTGACGGACTCTGGCCTCTGTTTGGGTCAACCTTCTCTTAGGGGTTGCGTCTCAGAGTGTAGTTTGTTACAACACTAGTGCAATTTTATTAGTGTAATGCATTAATTACAATATAAATCTCAAATTGTTTTGGTAGAACACGCTTTCAAATAAAATAAAATATTAATACACTATTAGTGTATTATATACAATTATTGTTTGTAATTAATTTTTATTATCGGATTGTTATATTAGTAAATAATAATGAATGGTAATAACTGTTTACAAATAACGCAATTCAATAATGAAATGTTACTTAACCGATACAAATTTATAAGATATTTGAAAGACTTATAAAGTAATTAAATAGCAAAGTGTACTCATTATCTAAAAGTTTGCAATGGAACGTTCTATAATTCTAGGATTTTTGATTGCTGTCTTCCTACAAGTTTTTTTACATGTAAGATATTTTAGTTTTCAAACACAAATTGTTTGTTGTTTGTCAAGTTAATATAATAAATTAAAGCTTATGTATAAAATATTTCACGTATTTTGGTCTTATTGAACTCCTGGAATGGAATCAAATTATAAACAAAAATTAAAATATTACTTTAACTTATAATTTAAAGGAGATAAAAAAAGCATCTACAGACAGGAGAAGAAGGAATAGAAGAAAAATGGGAAAAAGTGAAGATTACTATAAAGAAACCATCAGAGCAAATTTTGGGAAAGTACAAGAGAGGCAAAAAAAAAGACTGGTACAATGATGAATGTAGGATAGCAGTGGCAGAAAGAAAACGAACAAGAATGGAAATTATAAATAAAGGAACAGAAGAAGCAAAGGCAGAATTCAGAAATAAAAGAAATAAGGCTAAATGAGTATGTAGAATTGCAAAAAGAAGAGCAGAGGAAGAAGAAATGAAGAAGTTGGAGGAGAGCTATAGAACAAAGGAAGTAAGAAGGTTTTACCAACAAATAAGAGCGAAAAAATAGGGTAAAAAATCAAAGGAGGTGTATTGTAGAAATAAAGATGGAAACCTGTGTATGGATGAAAAGGAAAGTCTCGAAAGATGGGCAGAATATTTTGAAGAAATATTGAACGAAGAAGAAGAGGAAGATCACGAATTAGAATTGAAGGTCACTGCAGCAATGAAAGAGGAAGAAACGGAGAGGATAATGCCGCCAACGGAGGAAGAAATAGAAAACATAATAAAGAATATGAAGAATAACAAAAGTCCAGGAGAGGAAGGCATCCAGGCAGAGATGATTAAATATGGTTGTGAGCAGATTGTGAGAGAGGTATATGAACTGATTAGCAAAATATGGAAGGATGAAAAGATGCCAAAAGAATGGTCGCAAGTGTTGATATGCCCAGTTTTTAAAAAGAGGGATAGAACAAGATGTGAGAATTACCGAGGAATAGCATAGTTAAATGTTGGGTACAAGATATTGGAAAATCTCATTAAAGAAAGGATGAAAAAATACATAGAGAAAACTGTAGGAGAGTACCAAAGTGGTTTTAGACCTAATCGATCGGTGATTGACCAGATATTTACACTTAAGCAGGTGCAGGAGGAGTGCTATGAACATAACATAGAAATACATGCGGTTTTTGTTGATTTCATGCAGGCTTACGACTCCGTTGACAGAGAAAAATTATATAAAGTGATGGAAGGATTAAGAATACCAGGAAAGCTGATTAGATTGACCAAAATTACATACACAGACACAGAGAATAAGGTCGCGGTAAATGCTAAATTATCAAAGAAGTTTAAAGTAGGAAAGGGGCTGAGACAGGGGTATCCTTTGTCAGCAATGCTTTTCATAGTGGCAGTGGAATGGATAATAAGAAGAGCCGGGATCCTACATGATGAAACGCTATATAATAGAGGTCATCAGATGATAGCATATGCAGATGATGTGACGGTATTGGCGAGATCTAGTGGGGTTTTGAAAGATGTTATGTTACAATTGGCGGCAAAGGCTAAAGTGCTGGGACTGAGAATCAACGAGAATAAGACCAAGTACATGAGGATGGGTGAAAAAAGTGAAGGCGATCTGGGAACTTGTTTTAGAATAGAGACAGAGGATGGGGAGCAATATTGTTTTGATGAAGTGGACAAGTTTTGTTTTCTGGGGACGATTGTGACACGAGATAATGATTACAGTAAAGAGATCAACGCAAGGATAGCAGCTGGAAACAGAAGCATAGGTTCACTGATATCAGTAATAAGAAACAAAAGCATATCACGAAAGATTAAGGAAAAGATCTATAGAACAGTAGTCCGACCGGTGGTGGTTTATGCTAGTGAGACATTATGGACGATGAGTGGGAGAGATAGAGAAAATTTGGAGATATGGGAGCGAAAGTTTCTAAGAATGATTTACTGAGGGAGGAAGGTGGAAAGCGAGTGGAAAAGGAGAACCAACGCAGAAATTTATGAGTTATTTGATGAACCTAAAATAACGGATGTAGCCCGATCGTAAAGAGTTAGATGGTAAGGACATGTACTACGGCTTCAGGAAACTAGAGTCACAAGAAAGGCAATGGAAGGAAGACTGTTGGATACAAGAAGGAGAGGACGACCAAAGAGCAGATGGCTGGATGCGGTGGAATCGGACTTGAGACTGATGGGAGTTAATGGATGTAAAGAGAAGGCAAAAAGTAGACAACAATGGAGGGGGGTAGTGCAACAAGCTTTGGGCCTTCATGGCCTGTCGAGCTAATTTTTATTATTTATTATAATTTATTTAAAATAGTTCATAATATAATTTTCACCAAGTTAAAGATTATAAATTTTGTTAGATATTTTAATCCAATATAATTCATTACTTTGTAATATCAAGAAGTAAATTACTTAATTTCAATTATATTTTATACGTAGGTAGACTGTTCCGATTATATTGAAGCAGCCACCAAAATGCTACAGGTATGTAAGGATGAACTTGGACACGAAAAATATGAAAAAATAGATAAAGGATTTGATACCGATGGAATCGCTCCCGAACAGAAGACCATTGCAATCGAATTCATGGGCTGCATGTGGAAAAGTTTAGGATATATAAATGAAGAAGGGGTGTTGAATGAAGATATACTGAAAGATCATCTTGCTGAAGCAAAAAGTATATCTAAAGAAACTGCTATCAAAATAATGCTGCAATGTAACAAAGTAAACGGAAATGGTTATCGTGCAAAAGCATACAACATAAATTCTTGTATTGATAAATTAACCAAAGAAAAGTAATTAATTACAATTTTTAAAAGCAGTAAAATAAATTTGCCGTTCTGTAATGTCTAGTTTTCATGATAGTAGTATAATTTTATGTAACGTGATATTAATAGCCATTGGAGTTAAAATATCTACTAATAAACTTTTGTCTTAAATCCTTTGTGTTATTTTATTTTCCTTTGTGATTTGTGAAAAATGTTAGAGCACTTTTCGACTCCCTAGAGCTAAAACTTTATATGGACTGATATTCTACGCGCTGATGAAGAACCAAAATCTATAAATTTAATCCAACGAAATCAGTTATCCGCACTTTGCAGATTTTATTTCCTTCACCCGAGAGGAGAACAAAGAAAAAGACCCATACTATCTGATTTTTTTTTTTTAATAATTCCAAATAGCACACTTTGCCGAGTAGGATTGGCCTAGGAGATATATTTAGTTAGTACAGCGTTAGTCAAAACGACTCGGAGTGTCTGTAGCGTAGGGGACCGGAGCGAAGGGCGCGGAGATATAGTTCTCTCAATTCGGTTCAGCTGATGCTTTATAATAAAATTTATTATTGTTGAATACGTAGAGGTCATGGACCTGGAAGCCCGAAATAAGGATTTACATGCATGGCTACCAAAAATGCTGATTCTGGACATCTCTGGTTTTAACTCGCCGCTTTAAAGCTTCAGTATTCCTGTAATCAAAGCGAAGATATAGTGAAATAAGGTTGTAAATATTAGGAATGTGAAATTTTTTAACATCTTCGATGAATGTCCAAGAATCTTTAGTGTAGTAATTTGTTTTTTCCTAAAATATTAGATTTTATTTGTGATAAAAATATTGATGATTTGTTGCTGGGGATCGACAATTTAGTCTAGAGGAGTTCCATTTTTGTGTATTTTAGGTAGACCATAAATTCTAGGAGATATAGCACTACATATTTTAAGTGAACTAGGAAAAGAATCATTAATGTATTTGTATTTTATGAAGTCTGATACGATTTGGTTGTTCTTTTATTGTAGGTTGCTAGTTGGATTTTTGTTAAGATTTTGTATGTGGTTGAATCATTGACCAATTCTTCCATTTTTTCTTTATATTCATCTTTTTTCATAATAACTGCAATATTTTTTTTGTCTGCACGTACAACTAACAATTCAGGGTGTTATCTTTAATAAACTTTTTGATTTTAAAATCTTTTACATTAGTGGATTTTTTATTTTTTTCTTGTAATTTCCAAAAAATTTTAATTGTTTACATTCCATGTTTACTTAATATTATTTATTATTCTAACGAAGGGTGCGTGAGCACTTGAAAGCATTTAAATATAAATATGTTGTCGTATTTTGAACCCAACTGTCCACCCCCCTATTGATGCGGGCAATGGAACACCCTTATGTGTTCTCCACACTAACAATAAAGATCCGACAGCTATCTCTTAGCCAGTTTGCATATAAGTGGGACTACTTGTTTTCTACAGGGGCCCGGTTTCAGAAAGGTAATTAAAAAGGCCGTTAGTGTTTGATCAAGTATAATGATATTAAAATACAACGAGCAAAAATAATCAATCTTGTCACCTTTGGACACAAATAATTATCCTTCAACCGTAAGTGTAATGTGTGAAAATTATTGTATCAAGCGGTCACAATATTTAAATTGCATAAGGACTTTATAACCTTTTGATAAAGTTTGTTGTTATTTGTGTAGTTATAAAAGTTTTCAAATAATTGGGTTATTACAAATAATAAAGTTTTTAACGAACCCACAGTTTATTTCGATATGGTACCGCCGCTGTAATTTCTTGGTCCTTTGAATTCCACACTGGTATCGCTGTTACGATATGCCACTGAAGTCCTACCTTCAAGCATCTGGTCCAACTTCTTCTTCCACCTTTTGATCCAAATTAAACGCAATTTTGTGAATCAAAGTGAATATTGTTGTTCCACATAATATCATCTTGGTGCCTAATAAAATAAATTTGGTAAATTTTCATCCAATTTGAATCGCACCCACGCTAACAAGTAACGACTTAACCTCAAAAATTCCAAATCTCTGCAAATTTATCGATTTCCAGGGTCATTGACTAATCAATCAATCGGATACGTCTATTCTCGCACAAATAATCAGCTCTCGAATGCTGCGTTTCCAGAAATGACCCGCTTTTGGTTGAATTCCACCAACTTTTATGCATAAGGGCGAGATTCGCGTATTCAACCCAAAAATGTCGTAAACAACTTATGATTTTGATTATTTATACCAGACTTCCACTGTCTTCTTTCAAACTCGTAAGTTTCCATTTGTTCGGCGGTAGATTTGAATAACCAACTACTTGAACTTTTGTTTTTAGATTAACGAAATTCACTTCACCAATACAATAATTTATAACCAAAATACTCAAGTTTCCTGTTCAGTGTATGTGTTTTAAGTGTAACCCGCCTTTTGCGTTTAACAACGCTACGCTACTGATTCTATATTTTCCATCAATATTTCTATTCTTATGGTAGTTAAAACGCCTGTGGGTTATGCAACCACAATATTCATTATATAGAATATATATGGGTCATTTTGTTTATTCTATCATTCTTTTGATAGATGGCGATAGGGTTTGAAACAAAATTTTCAAGGGTATCTATCACACGATTTGTTAATATTTTGATTTACCACGAATCTCTTTTACTTGCTTTATATTCGTTTGGATTAGCTTTGCTCTATAGTAATATTTGTATTCACGTGTGTTTTTGAAATTCTAGCTTTGTTTCAACGACTCAATGGTCATAGTCCACTACGAAAAGGATTCCGATCGATCGCGACCTTACCTCGTAGGACGATTTTGTAAGGAACACGCAATTGGGTGAGTTTTTCAGATCTCACTGATTATAAGATTATTGTAGTTGCTTGCTACTTAGCCGTAGTCAATTTGTGCATGATTTTTTGTAAGCAAATCAGAATACTTTCACTTCTTGTGAATCACTTTTGTTAGTGAGGATACTCCGTCGGAGTAAACGATTGTTTTGGATCTGTAGCTCAATTCTTTGTACACATACAGGCTGTGAAATTAATAAATACTCTATTTTGTTAGTTCGAAACGGAAGTTTGTTGTTTCCTTTCAAAGCAGCTGACTGGCGCCCACTCCTTTAACTTATTTCAGAGACTGCCTTTGCACACCAGAGCAGGTTGTAGTGACTGGCCACCAAGAACATCAAAACGAACCCACGACAGCGTTCGCGTTACCCCGCTCTCAGAACTGTGGATTAAATTTCCGCAGCTGGTTACCTTCAACGTCATCGAAGGGTCAAGAGGCTAGTGCAACCGATCTTAGGGGAGATTGGCGTTACATAAGTAACATAAGGCTGTAATTGGTTTACAAGATTGATTTGCCTCCTTTTATGTCATAATAATTAGTCACTTTTTGATTAACTAAACTTGCTCGGGGTCTCATTAATTGATTTTTTATACCACAATATTCATTATATAGAATATATATGGGTCATTCCACCAATTAAAGTCAATCTTAAAGTCTCACCCCGCGGATTTTTTTCAAATTTTGTGGAGTCATTCTATGTGTAACTATAGTAACTCATAGAAGATTTTGGCTCTTAATATTAAGTTTCTACTTTTGTCGTACTAATGATTTTTTAACTATTGGCAAATTTTCTTTTTTGAACTTTTTCCTTAATTTTTTTCAAGTAGAAACATTTTTGATAAAAAAACGAACAGTACAGTTTTTTTTGTAAAAAATTCTCAGCTTTTCAATGAAGATATTAATTTTTTGTTATAGGTAACAAAAGATGTGTCATTTTCACGATGTGCATATTTTTTGTTTAATTACAAATAAATAAAATGTATGCTCTCAAAAATGAAAAAACTTTTATTTTTGAAATGATTTCGGATGTTGAAGTTTTATTTTACATTTGATATTATTTTCTGAAAGCTGAGAATTTTTTACACAAAATATGTCATTTTCACGATGTGCTTATACTTTTTGCATAAATACTAATATAAATAAAATGATGTGTGGTCTGTACGATTAAAAAAAATTTTATTTTTAAAATAATTTCGGATGTTGATACAGTGATATTGATTGATGTTGATATTGATGATTGATACAGAATACATGCACATACAACGTCATCATTATTAAAGACAGGATAATTAGGCAAAACAAAAACACAAAAGAGCATTAAAAACAAGTAAGGAAGGCACAAAAACAACTCCATTAATTAGAGTATAATATTATTAAATGTACAGTAGTAGGCCCCCGTTTAACCGGCACAAACGGGACCCATTTCCTGTCGGATGAACGAAAGTGTCGGTTAAACGAGGGAATCCGAGATTGTAATAAATATCAAACATATAATTTTTCACAGTCAGCGAGTATTGTATTACACATATTATTATCGATTATAATAACTAACGTCCAAAATTATTTAAAGAAATCGAAGTTCAAATCAAAATAAATTGAACAGTAATAAAATTAATAAATAACGTATTCAAAAATATGAATCAAATTTAATACCACCGTTTCTGATCTTTTCTGATTGTACATTGTTAATTTGCTTTAAAAGCAATGTGCAAAATTGTAGTTTTGCGATCTGATTACATTCACTGTATTTGTAATTATTGTTTGTGCATCTATCGTTATTTATTATTAAATTTATTATTGTGGTCAAAATATTATTTAAGATATAAAAATTGAAACAAGATAATGCAAATTGATGAGTAAATAAATTAAAAAGAACTTTTAAATATTGCTTACGTATATAATTTAAAATTGTTATCAAATTTTTGGGAAGTACTAGTAGGTATTATTTAAAAAAAAATCAACAAAACTTTAAAAGTTTCAAACAAAACTTTTGTTAAAATACAAGGTACATAAATTCAATTTGCAACTTGATAATCAACTTGTTATATCAACAAAACAGTAGCTGCTGAGATGATGTAAGCCTCCGCCCATTTCTGTTACGGATACCAGAGTGAATTTCTGAGAAGTGACGGATAAAAGAGTGACGGATAAACGGGGTGTTACTGTATTTATATTTAAACAAAACTCGGGGCTGCGCGCTTCGCCGTGGGGCTCTGCCCCCTAGACCCCCGGTTTCCTTCTATTTTAGTCTCTGACTAATGTATTAAACATGGAACATGTTTTTCAATACCGAACTACCTCTCCTGTTCATGATACCGAATACAATGATTTATTTGACATCTGTTTTTTTAAGTTGGTAATTACTGGTTATTACTGGTAATTAGGTGATTTACGACCAACGATAACAATCAATCATAGTGAGTTGAGTGTCCTAAAAGTATGACACGCTGGAACAGGTACAGCCTGCATTGCTTAGTTTTGTTTTGGCTTTATATTTGTTTTTTTCTTTGTCTTTGTGTTTGCCTTTGTGTTTGTCCTTGTTTTTGTTTTTGTCTTTGATTTTTTCTTTGGTTTTGTCTTTGCTTTACTTTGCTTTGCTTTGATTCATTCGTTGATGCGATATGTTGATTTGGTGTCGATTTTTAGTGTCGTTTTTTGGTGTCGGTCGTTTTTTGGCAGATTACGAGCGTTAAAACATGTTCCATATTAAAATAAGCACATAGTGAAAATGACATATTTTGTGTAAAACATATGAAAAAAAACTTTCCGAACTGTCAAAAAATAGCTTTTTTCACTTTCATTGCATTTTTAAGGGTCTTTTGTTGCTTTATAATAAGTAAAAAATTAATTTCTTCATTTTCAATGAAGCTTTTCAAGCTGAGAATATTTTACAAAAGAAACTATACTACTGTTTGTATTTTTATGAAAAATGTTTTTACTCAAAAAATGAACGAAAAAGTTAAAAAAAAAAAAACATTTGTCAAAACTCAAAAAATCATTACGACGAAAGTAGTTAATATTTAGAGCCAAAATCTTCTGTGAGTCAAAGGAAAGTATTGTGATCGAGTCAAAAACCAACTTTACGTAAGCACATTAGAATTTCCATTCAAATGTATAATTTTAATGGTGGACGATTTTTGGAACAAGGTCTGGTTGTGTGTGTATCGTACGTGTGGACATTTTTTCGGTTACGATTACGATCAAACGCGAGGATCAATTAACTTGAAATTTTGCATACTAGTTCGAACAAACGGTGTAACGAATTGACTGGAATGGACACCGAAACCTCTTTTATTTGAGATTCGTTAATTATTGATGACGCGTATGATGGGTTCAACGAGATTCAATTCTTTCTTTTACAACATTTTTTATAAGTAATGACAGATTAGTGTATGGTTATTTAAAATATAGAGGGATAAAATGTTTCACCGCCATTGCTCATTTCTTTGTCCTTGTTCTTAAAAATAATTTACTGTTGTTTATCACTAGATCAATGAAAACTAAGGAGACCCGCACCTACGGAGTGACAATTTAGAGCAGGAGGGGGATTTAAATTATTTAATTTCTTACTATTTACCTACTTTTATTTTATTTAATGGGAAAGTCATGTGTTGCGTCGCATCAGATTTTTATTATATGCAATAATTACAGTATAAATCCCAACTGTTTTCGTAGAACACACTTTTAAATTAATCAAACAGAAATACACTTTTATAGTGTTTTACAAATTTACAATTATTTTTTGTAATTAATTTTTATTATGCGGGATTGTTATATAAGTAAATTATTATGAAAGGTAAAAATTTGTTTACAAATAATACAATACAATAATGAAATGTAAATTAAACAATACTTATTTATAATATTATATTGGAACGATTTAAGACTATATAAAGTAATTCTATAACACAGTACTACTCATCAAAAAGTTTACAATGGAACGTTCTATAATTGTAGGGTTTTTGATTGCTGTCTTCCTACAAGTTTTTTTACAAGTAAGTTATTTTAGTTTTTAAACAAATTGTTTTATTGTTAAACTTATTGTAAAATTTGGTAAACAAATTCATGGGTAGTTTTTGAATTGAGACGCGCGCTGTTAAAAATCAAAAGGAGAAAGTGCATAATATTATTATGAATTATTTTAATTAAATTGCAAGTTAATTTAATAAATTAATGCTTGCGTATAAAATATTACACTTATTTTGGTATAATTTGAACCCCTGAGATAGGATCAAATTATATACAAAAATTAAAATATTATATAAAAATATTTATTTTAAATAAATAATTGTAGAGCCTGGTAAGGCCTCAACCTTCAAGTTCTAAATTGAGAGAACTTGAAGAAGCGTATATCCAAAAATGGATGTAAATAAAAACGCTAATGATGATGATGAAAAATTGTAGAGGAACCATTTTCCAAAATTATAGAATTTAATTTAGATTTTTTTTTTTATTGAATTGCAAGTTAAAGTTAATATAATAAAATAAATAATAAAATAATAATTAATATTAACTTGTAAATTATTTACGAGTAAAATAGTTCATAATATAATTTTCTCCCATTCTCTTTGTATGTCCGAACCATGTCAGTAGTTGTTATTCAACTTCTTCCGCTATGTCGGTCTTCATGTTTCTTCTTATAATTTCATTTCTTATCCTTTCCAGTCTAGATCTTCTTCGCAATTCGGACTATAGATTTGTAGATTCTTTCACAAGTTAAAGAACATAAATTTTGTTAGATATTTTAATTCCATATAATTACTTTGTTGTATCAAGAAGTAAATTAGGTAATTTTAATTATATTATTTTATACGTAGGTAGAATGTGGGGCTGATCCTTTCACCACAATACTTCATATATGTGAGGGGAGACTTGGACTCAGAAATAAAAACATACTATCTACGCGATTTGATCCCGACGCAATTCCTCCAGACGAGATGTTCATTGCAAACGAATTAAATGGCTGCATGTGGAAAGAATTGGACATTATTAATGAACAAGGGATGGTGGATGAACGTAACCTGATAGACTATATTGCAGAAAAGGGAGTGTCTGAAGAAGCTGCTTCCAAAATAATGAATCAATGTAAAAATGCTAATGGAATAGATTATCGTGAAAAAGCATACAACATAAATTTGTGTGTTCATCGAGCAGTTAAACAAATGTAATAAATTATAATTTTTAATAGCACTAAAATTCATTTGCCGTTATATAATGTCAACTTTTCATGCTAGTAGTAATAATATTATGTAGCATGATATTAATGGCCATTGGAGCTAAAATATTCACTAATAAATTTTTGTCTTAAATCCTTTGTTTTATTTTCCTTCATTATTTGTGAAAGTGCTAGGTCACTTCTGGACTCCCTGGGAAGCTCAAATTTTGTATGGACGGAAATTCGATATTCTACGCGCTGATGAAATCCAAAATCTATAAATTTAATACCGCGAAAGCAGTTATCCGCATTTAGCAAATTTGCTTTTCCTTCCCCGGAGAGCAGAACAAGAAAGAAGCGTTTAGTTGAGGCTTCCCCTACTATTTTAAATAAGGTTTTTATTGTTTTATACTTGTTACTATTTATTTGATTGCAAATTTCAGAAAATCGTTCTCCGACTGAGGAACTGTGAGTGAGTGAGGTCGTATATGTGCAAAATTGACTTTATCGGTACAAAAGAGAAATATTTTAGGGTGCTATAGTTGTATTTTTCCTTGGTGGTTGGGAGTGGCTAATGTGCAGAAACGAATATTCGTTATTTCGGTTCTATTTTTGTGTCAATTGGTGGAATTGAGTGTTACGAATTCTCCCTCCGCATTTGACACGCAAGCGCAAGTCACGTGCCAACTACTAACGAAAAAATTACCTCTACCATCAAAACACAGAAATGTCTTTTGTTGTTTTCAGATGCAATTTTAATTAGGTAGATGATGACCTACTTTACTAAAACACCAGAAAACAAACACGATAAATAAAATTAAAATGACTGCTTCATTTCAGTTACAGATCCATGGCATCGAAATCTTTTACATATCTGCAACAAAAGTATTTTGACTAAACAGCCAAAAAGAAAAAAAAACATAATTAACAAAATAATATTATAATAATCGAAAACACCTACAAATATTTAATTAATTTACAGGTAAAATTCCTGTAGTTCTTAAAACTAACGTGAAGTTAATTACTTGGCCCAAACGTAAATGCAATAAATTTTAAAATTAATTATAAAAATTAATATAATTTAAATTCGGAAATTTTACTATGACTTGATAAAATGCTTGAATGAACTAAAATGAAAATTAATAAATCAAAATTATTGATGAATAATTAAGTTGGTTAAATTAAAACTGATAATTATATCTACCTACAGCTCAAAAAGAAAGTACACTTATATTTTCTAATATAGTTTTCAAAATTTTAAACATTAAGCTCTGATTAAATTAACATAGTTTAAATTAAATCAAGTAATATAACTATTTATAATAAGTTTAACAAAGAAAAGCCTTAAAAAATCCTAATTAGTTCACTAAACTTCGTTTTCTACATAAAATTCACCTTTTCTTTAATAACAGCGCGGCACAAGTTTTAACTTGAATTTCACTCCAAGCATCTTGCAAAACTTGTATAAATGGGTTTTGTGATTTCGGACCTTTTAGTCGAACTTTTCGATCCAGTTCCTCCCACAATAGCTCTATTGGGTTCCAATCCGGGGACTGCGGTGGCCAATCCATATAATTAAGGTTCTGCTGCCTGTTTTCACCAACAATTTATTTAAGAATTTCCTAGTAAAGAATTCCTTAGCTAGGATTCCATAAATTTGATTAGTCAAATTTGACATATGAGATTTTTATGTCAATACTATGTCAAATTTCACCAATCACATTTATTGAATCCTAGCTAAGTAATTCTTTACTAGGAAATTCTTAAATAAATTGTTGGTGAAAACAGGCATAAGTCTCTCATTTTCTCTCACAAAGTTTCTATACAACTTTGAAGAGTGTTTGGGATCATTATCTTCTTGAAAAATAAAACTTTTGCCGATTAAGTGCCGGCCTGATGGCAGTACATAGTTCTGTAATATTTGCTTATATCCTTCTTTTCTCAAAATTCCTTCTATTTTGACAATGTCTCCAACGCGATTGTTGTAGAAACATCCCCAAATCATAACGGAACCCCCGCCTTGTTTAACTATTGGAACAATGCATTCCTCTAATGTCCGTTCTCCCTTGCGCCTTCTCACAAAAACGCGTTTATGGGAACCGAAAATTTGAAATTTTGATTCATTCGACCAAAGAACTTTTCTCCACTCGCTGACTGACCACAAAACATGTTTTTTTGCCCAAGCTAGTCTCTTTTCTTTATTTTGAGGCCTTAGCAAAGGTTTCCGCATGGCAATTCTTCCATGGAGACATGCTGTTTTCGTATTTTTACTGTCGACAAACTTACCCTATTTGTGCGATTTTCATTCTTTTTTTCATTATTTAATCCTGAGCGTGAAGTTAATTTGCACGAGGCGTCAGCCGTCAGGACTTTAGTCCTGTGGTATATAATATGTTACGGTCAATGATGACAATTCGGCCATTAACGTCAATGGCCGGACAATGACGTCAATGCCCGTGCATTTTGGGCGATGTTGACATTTAAAATTTCATACGTGGTTTTTACATCATTGACCGGGCAATGACGTCATTGCCCAATACAAAGTGGCCAATGATGATATTGCTATTCTACGGTGAGGAATGTGGTATAGCAAAGCTGTTATTATTTTAGTTCTTTTTATTTTCTAAATTCTACCATATTTTTCAACTTTTTTTAAAAGCACTACGGTTTTTGAACCCCTTCCCCCGTATTTACAATTCTTTTCATATTTTCAAATATCTTCTAGTTCTGTCTTGACACCAAAGGTTATAAATAGAGACAGGGTAGTTAGGCAAAAACAAATCGAACTTAGGAGAAGCCCTAACATAACTCACCAATAGAGAAAGTCTATTACCAATTAAAACGTTTATTAGCGTTAATAAACTTCTCTATTGGTGAGTTATGTTAGGGCTTCTCCTAAGTTCCATCGTTTTTTACACAACTATCCTGTCTCTAGTTATAACTGTTTTTTAAAGTGTTCCTAAATAAAATTTCTTGTATGTTGTTCATTATTTACGGTTAAAACTCTAATGTTTTAACATTTAGTTAAGAGCAATGTCTAGTGCTACCCCCCTATACAGTGTGAATATTTGTGTTTTGTCATTGGACGTTACAAAAATTTAAATAATTGCTAGCATTGCAATATCTTTCAACTTTCTTTTATGTAAAAACTCTAAAAGAAATTGATTTACTTATTTGAACATCGCGTAATTCGAAAACTACGGTTGGAAGGGGGGGGGGGAGATTCCCATGTTTTAATTTTCGAATAACATGGTTTTCCAATAAATAAATCAACTTCTTTTAGCGCGATTATATAAAAAAGTGTTGACAGATTTTGTAATGCTAGCAATTATTTAAATTTTTGTAACGTCCTGGAAATAAATGACAGAAAACAAAAGTATTCACACTGTATAGGGAGGTAGCACTGGACATTACTCTTAAGTTTTTGTTACATTTGGAAGATTACAAACCAGATGGAGAAATGGAAAATAACAAATCAGATGGTGAAATGGATGATAATGTGGAATTAATATTTAAAAGAGACCAATAAAATTGGTTTGTAAATACGTTGTAAATGCCATGGATCACTCTCATGCCAGAATAAAAATGATTGATTTAATAAATTTTATTTAATTATTTTTTAATGTTTATTATTGTTTAAAATTTTTGTTAATTTTTATTATTTTTATTAATAAATTATTATACTACAATGAATACAACACACCTAAATGTCACTTGCCAATTGGCTGTCAAATTCAAATAATCGTTTTGCTGTTCCTTATAGTATTTATTCCATATAATCATTGCCCAATCCTTTTTGGCCAATAACGTCAATGATCGGCCAAAGACGTAAATATTACAATCAGATGAAAATATTTGCATCATTGCCCACCGTTATCGGCCATTGACGTCAACGCCCGATTTACATCATTGACCGTAACATATACATTATTTTATACCCTCCAACCCAAGTAACATTTTCCCCCTGCTAGATATCTGCTAGGGCTCTGGCAGAGAAATTTCGCAGGGCCTTGTCTCTGTAATCGGATTGTAACAGGGCTCTGTCACATAATATGAGACAGAGAAAATGGACCCTGTAAACCCTCTGCAGAAAATTTGTCGCAAATCCTAACAGGGTATCTGTTAGGTACCCTGTCAGAGACTCTGCAAGAGCTTTGTCAGGCACTCTGCCAGAGTCTCTGTCACAGAGACTCTGGCAGGGCTCTGTCTGTCCCTGTTACAGAGACAGACAGAGACAGGTATAAAAAAATATTAAATTTTAATAAAATAAATTTATCACATTTTTTTAGAAAAATTAATTTTTATTTTTAGATTCTTGCAATCCATTGATTGTGTTATTACATCGCATCGAACTAATTTAACTCTAGGGGTTTCAATTTTATTTACATGGTTACATTTAATTATATCTATTAACTATTAATATATTCTAATGCTTGGCATTCTGTATTATTGGTTGAATTCCATTCTGCCGATGTTGTTACCTATCCTGAAAATAATATTTACATTTAAAAATTTTTGTTACAATCCAGATTCGAACCTGTACCTACATCCATGACTGCTTCGTAGCCTCTCGTTCTTACCATTTACCTACGGACCCTACTTATAAATTATTTTGAAATTACTGGTAATATGATGGTCACACTTTTGTGTATAATAATGAGTGAACCGCTGAGAAATCAACGTATTTTACTTACCTTTTTTAATAAAATGGAAATTATATCGATGTAAAACATCGCAATTTAAAATATGATACAATAATTCGTAATTGTAACTGCAAATATAGATGTAGTAATAAAATTGAAACCCCCAGAGTTACATTAGTTCAATTACATAATTACACAATCAGTATGGATTGCAAGAAGTTAAAAATAAAAATTAACATTTTTAAAGAATGCGACAAAAATTTATTTTATTAATATTTAGGGCCGATATATTTTGTCTTGTAAGTATGGGTTACCATCGGCAAATAAGTTTTAACTTTAATTTTAACTTAAAATTTCTAGAATAATTGTGAGTGCGGTATATATGAGAAATTTAATTTTTGATAAATAATATTGATCAAAACGAATCAGTAATAGTGAATCAGAATCAGTAAATGATAATAATAATATAACAAAAGTTTTGTTGTTTAATTCTAGATCGTGGTTTAATTATGATTTCTTTAGATTGGATAAATAAACTGTTAAAATTTATAAATTGCACATAAATGACGTTTAAAATCGAAGCGGATTAGCCTTTGTATTTTGTATTTCTAATATTCTAGAATATTCTAAATGACCAGAACTAAAACTATTTTATCTCTTTCTCTCATAACAATATTTATTATAGCGCTATCCTACTTCGTTACATAGTAACTAGACCTAAATTTTTGGCTCAAAATTACGAGGCGCTTTACGAATTTTTTTATACCTGTAACTCATAAAAGATAACTGTCAATGTAACTGTCTCTGTCTGTCTCTGTAACCCTGACAAAGTTTCTGTCATATCGTTGGTTGCTTTGAAAAAATCGATTAATTAATTTTCAATAAATCTCTGAAGATATATTCCTTTTAACAATCTTAACCAATATGAATGAAGAAAGCTTACATCGTTAACAAAATTCTTGATTCTGATTTGCTAAAATTTTAATAAGCATTGTGTTTATATCTACCTGTAGTAGGTATCTACTATTAAAAGTACAATATAGTATTTAAATTTAATGAATTGTTAAAATTAAAAGTAATTGAAAAATGGTAAAAAAAAGACAATTTTTATGAAGACTACGTGGTATATACGAGCTTTGCAAATTTTTTATAACAGAGACTCTGTCAGGGCTCTACCACAGAGTTCTTGCAGGGCTCTGCAAATTACCAGTAATAGGGACTCTGGCAGGGCTCTGCCGCAGAGTTTTTGCAGGGCCTTGCAAATTACCTGTAACAGGGACTCTGCCAGGGCTCTTCCACAGATTTCTTGCAGGGCCCTGCAAATTATTTTCAACAGAGACCTACCAGGGCTCTACCAGAGTTAATTTTCAGGGCTCTGCAAATAATCTGTTACAAATACCTGCCAGGTATCTGTAAGAGCTCTGTCAAAAAAACCCTGTTATAACCCCCTGGCAGATATTTGCTAGGGCCCTAGCAGAGACATTTAAATTTCACCAGTGAAAAATGTTACTTGGGAAGTATTATTTTAATTGAAAAATAATATTAAATGTAAAAATAATGCCAATTTGACGTTTGTCTAAATCATAAAATGCATGTTGTCATAGCTACACGTTCCCTTGTTTTACTGAAGTCCCTAGGAAATCCACTTTATTACTTAAGTGCCGCATTATCATTTTAGGTCCCTTGAGATTTAAAATTACATTTAAGACTTTGATAACCGGGACTAAAATTGCAACATAAGTCCCGGGAGTGTATAAAATTTGTTATAATATGTCAAATTATTATGTGTATTGACAAACGTAACCTAAAGTATCTCGGAGACGGTTTTTTGGAACAGAGAAATTCTAATATAAAAAGGAGGTAGTTAAAACAAAGAATCACAAGGTTTCTAGGCAAAAGAAGAAAAAGAAGATCTTTGAGCCTTTTCTTTATCATTCTTTCCCCAGTTTCCATTTTCAAGTCGAATAGGTGGAATGTGCGTTTGAGGTCGTTTAATCTTCCTTGTTGCCTTCCACAACGAGTACTCTGTGGCCTTAGTTGCGCTTAAGCTCTCCAGGTATTCCTGTATTGTTACATTTTTTTCATCATTAATCAGATTCTTTAGTTCTTTTATTGCTTTGTTGAACTTTGCTTTATCATGGGGGGATCTGGTTGTTTGCCAAATTTTTCGAAGTTTACGCTTCTCTACAATTTTAATTTTTACAATCGTCGAGCAGGTCTGATTTTTTCTAGAAGTTTCGCATTTTGGAGTAGCTTCCCATGCTGCTTCCTGTATCATTGAGGTGAAGTTTCCTATTGCTACTTCGAGTTCTTCTTTAGTTTTTAGAGGTATATCCAAACAAATTCGGTTATTCAGGATATTTCTGAAATCGTTCCAGTCTGTTTTATTAGAGTGGAGTGTTGGAGGCTTTTGTTTTTCTCTCATCTGGGAGCCAAGAGTAACTATTATGGGAGAATGATCAGAGGACAAATCCAAGCAAGATGCAGCCTTTATGTTACTTTCTGGTATTCTCTTAGTCACGCAGAAGTCAATTAAATCAGGAATCTTTCTTCCATCAGCAGGCCAATAGGTAGGTTCTCCAGTTGATACTGTTCGCAGATTGCCCTTTTGCAAGGCTAGATATAATTGCTTACCCTTTGGGGAAGGATTATTGGATCTCGAGCCACACCACGGGTGCTTAGCATTATAATCACCACCGGCGATTAATCTATTTCCAAGTTGTTCAAAAAATTGTGTAAACTGTTGTTCTTTGATTGCATATTTTGGTGGGCAGTAAATAGCAGAGAGTGTTATTGATCCAATCCAGTCCTCAAGGCTAATAGTGGTTGCTTGCATATATTCTTCTTTGAATGAGTCTTGCTGACTGTGTTTAATTGACGACTTGATTATAATTGCAGTACCCCCGTATGCAGCACCATCCGGTCGTTGTGTACTATATATGTCATATCTTGGTATTTTCAGATAACTTTTTTTTGTGAAATGCGTTTCAGAGATTAGCATTACGTCTATGTTTTGATTAATTAAGAAAGTTTTTAATTCTGGTCCTCTTTGAACCAGACCGTTGGCATTCCAGACTGCAATTCTTAATGAAGGCATAATTATGGCATTTTGGAAATGAGGGCTGTAAGAAGATTTAGAATAGTCTCCATTTTTCCCATTAAATTTATCAGCATATTTTCCAGATTATTGTTTGATTGTTGAACTGGAGCAGCTGGTTGTACAATATTTTTGGGTTGGTGTTGTTTGAGATTCTCACTTACTTTTTGCGCGTATGATATTCCTGGGACAATATTATTTTGTTGATTTATTTGATTAATATTAGTTTGGTTATATTGCTTATTTCTAAGCGAAGGGAACATTTTTTGAATTAGTTGTTTACGTACATTACATCCCTTGTAACAAGCAGGGTGGTTGCCACCACAATTACAACATTTCACGTCTGGGCCTCTTTCTCTACTCGGGCAGTCCGTAGTTAAATGCTTTTCTAAACATTTAACACACCTAGGGGTCCTGTGGCAGAAACTTTTGGTATGTCCATATGCTTGACATCTAGTACATTGAGGGATGTCTCTTTTTTTGTATGGTTGTTCAAAGTTTATTACAGAATTCATAAGGTGTTTTATTTTGTAAATGTCTTTGTTATTTTCTTCTGCTTGCAATTCTACAAAGAATAGAGGCATTGGTATTTTTGTATTACTCAGCATATTTGTAATTCTTAACACTTTGTGATTGTTAGCTTCGATTTCCTTCTTTATGTCTTCTATGAGTACTGTTGGATGTAAATTACGCAGCACCACTTTAAAGCTTCGATCTTGCTTTCTTTGGTATGTATTTTTCTTTTTTAGGGCTTCAATAAAGGGCAAGTACTTTTCCGTACAATTCAATTGAATTTTAACCTGATTGTTATGCAAGGCTTTTAAAGTGTAATTATCTTTTGCTATGTTGTTTAGAAGATCATATAGTGAACGTATATTTTCAACACCACTTACGAAGATCGGCGGAGATTTTTCAATTTTCGTTGTTTCGTTGATTTTATTCTCTTCCTGATTGAGGTCGCTTATTGGGTCATACCGGTTTGAGATAGTCACAGGGTTACCCAGCCAATAATCTTTCATAAATGTTTGGCGTTTTGCCCCGATATTTGTATCTGGACTGTTCCTCGATCGTTTCCTTCTATTATCTACATCTTGCCAATCATCTTGAGTATTCGATAAATCAACAGTAGATTTCTTCTGTGTGTTATCTTCAATGTTGATATTGGTTAAGGTATTGTTTGAGGTTAGGTTTTCTTCGACACATTTATGACAACCCCATTGATTAATTTCCTCGCTTCTGTTCAACTCATTTAACGAATCTAGTGTCATTCCGATACACTTAAGGTGATAGTTAGATTTGCATTTCATCTTACATCGTATACAATCCTCATATTTCGTTGTAACATTTCCACACACTCCACACGTCAACATCGCGCAGGGCCGTATTGAACACTTTTAATAACTCGCAGATAAGCTTCTGAAATAATCAAAAGCCCCCAAACTAAGATTTACCCGACTTTTAAAAAAACTTTGTAAAAATCAACTGCTCTCTCGCGAGATTGGTAAAAATCTGTTGAAAAGTCGGCTTGTCCGTTCTGGGTTTTGTTAAACTCAACGTACCAACATTGTTTAAACAAATTTATAACACAAGGTGAATTTCCGCTCTTTCGCGCTATTTGTTTGAATTACAACTTTTCTTGAATTGTTCCAGATGACTCAACTCGCACTGGTTTTTAATTTCACCGTCACAACAAAGATATTAAAATTCAAATAAGATGTACAATGTGTTAAAAGTAACATAATATCACATTTGATTCTATAAATTGCTCTCATTTTGTGTGTCGTATAATTGACAAGTTTCAATTTTACTAAAATTTATTCCTGGACCCCAAAGATCAACTTTTGGATGTGACAATATACATATTAGAAATTAAAGAGAAATCATCCGACTGCGGGTAAATGTGCCCAGTAACAACAACTCAGCCCACGTTTAGGGTCGGCCCCTATTATACAGGGTGTCCCCGCACTCACTTTACATAACTTAGGTGGTGATAGAGGACACTTTTCTAAAAACAATATTGAACAAAAATTTTTTTCTAAATTCAAACCCTCGAGAGTTAGGCCTCTTTAAAGCATTTTTTTTAATTTCCACCTTAACGTGGCCATAGCTCCGAAAATAATGATTTTTCAGTAAAAATGGTTTAGTGCTTTTTAAAAGACCGTGAAATAATCTACAAACTAGGTTTACACCTTTTATTGTCTAAAATCAACGGCTTTCGAGTTATGAATTAAAGTATGCTAAAAAATGTCGAAAAATTTGAGCTTTTATTTTTTTTGTTTTTCTTCAAAACCCTGTATCTTTTAAACGAAACATTTTACAAAAATCTGACGCCCCATTCCGGATAGGAAATTTAACGGACTACAACTTTTGTCTAGTAAAAATTTTTGAGAAACCAATCCATTTCACAGCAAATCAGAAAATAATAAACAAGGCAGCAACAAACCAAAAAATTAAATTCTCAAAATTTTTATTTTTTTTGAAAAATTATAATATTAATTGATTTAAACTATTAGATTATTTAAGTAAATGTTGAAAATGACCACCCTCATTTTCAATACACAGTCGTGCTCGTTTTAAAATATGCTTTATAGTATTATTTATAAAATTTACTTTTTTGTTAAGAGCCATTATAGCAGGGGTGGTCAACAAGGTCGAGGGATTGACTGGTCAATCACGAGGCCAATTTTAGTCAATCGGTGAGTGTGAAAAGTGTCAAAAATTCAAATTTCTGCGATTAAAACTCGAAAAATCGATTTTTTTCAGTTTTTGTTCGACAAACATCTTTTAAAACAATCACGACTGTGTATTGATAATGAGGGTGGTCATTTTCAACAATTACTTTATTAATGTAATAATTTAAAATTAATTAATAAAATAATTTTTCAAAAAAAATAAAAATTTTGTGAATTTCATTTTATGTTTTGTAGCTGCCTTCTTTGTTACTTTCTGATTTTCTGTGCATTGGATTGGTTTTTCAAAAAATTTTACTACACAAAAGTTGTAGTCCGTTAAATTTCCTATTCGGAATAGGGCGTCAGATTTTTTGTAAAATGTTTAGTTTAAAAGATACAGGGTTTTGAAAAAAACCAAAAAAAAAGAAAGCTCAAATTTTTCGACATTTTTTAACTTACTTTAATTCATAACTCGAAAGCCGTTGATTTTAGTCAATAAAAGGTTTGAATATAGTTTGTAGATTATTTCACGCTCTTTAAATAAGAACTAAACCATTTTTACTGAAAAATCAATATTTTCGGAGCTATGGCCACGTGAAGGTGGAAATTAAAAAAAAATGCTTTAAAGAGGCCTAACTCTCGAGGGTTTGAATTTAGAAAAAAATTTTTGTTCAATATTGTTCTTAGAAAAGTGTCCTCTATCACCACCTAAGTTATGTAAAGTGAGTGCGGGGACTCCCTGTATAATAAATAATATTTATTGTATTCATTCAATACTCATGTATTCAAGAGACAGTCATTGCATTGCAACTAACGTAGTTGGATGCAAATGCGGGGCACCGGGTTCAAACATGGGGAGAGTCAAACTTTCTTATGACTGGTCTCCGTGCTTCAGAAGGCACGTTAAGCCGGTGGTCCCTTGGTTAGTGAATTGCCACCATTAACATAATAACCAGGATACATGGCACATCTGACAGCAAGTCTAGCAAACTACCTAATGGATGTAAAATTTGTATATGCTCACAGAACCAACACTGCCAAGGAAACGACGCAGATGTTGGTAATAACAACTTAAGGCTTAAACTAAGAAGAAGAAGAGTATTCATTTCAATGATTATGTCGCAACCCCTAAATAATATTAAACAATTTAAAACAAGGGTATTCACACTCCATGGTATATTTCGTTGTATTTATCCTAGCAACGTCTAGTAATACATAACTTTATTTGGCGTTACTAGGATAAATACTACGGTGTATAAATACAACGAAATATACAAGTGAGTGTGAATACCCTCATTGGTACACGCAATTACAATTATGATTTAGATCACAATGCAATTTTATTGTTATATGAATTATTTACAATGTAAATCCCAAATTGTTTTGGTAGAACTCGCTTTCAAATTAAATAAAATAGAAAAGCAATATGATTGCGTGATGAGTGCGTTAAATGTTTACTGTAATTACTTCTTTTTACTAGGATAGTTTCATTATTAAATTATTAATGGTAATAAATGATGACAAATAATACAATACAATAATAAAATATTAAATAACCAATAAATGATTTATTATGTACTGTAACGATTGAAGACTATATAAATTAACTCGAAAGCACAGTAACTACTCGTTAAGAAAAATTTTATAATGGAACGTTGTATATTTCTAGGATTTTTGATTCCTGTCTTCCTACAAGTCTTTTTACAAGTAAGATATTTAAATATTTAAACAAATTGGTTGCTGTTAAACTTTTAAACTTTGTTAAGAGGTTAGGTCCACTAGGATATGGAAAAAAAATAAAAGTTTGTAATTCTTTTGTAGAGAAGTGTATGCATATCTTTGTACAATAGTTTAAGTATTTAAAAAAGCTTTAGTGGGGGTTCGGTTATTTTTTTGTTACAGAATATTAATAAATAACAAAGTTAAAGCGTTTATCTCAATACTATACATTTTTTAAATCGGTGACCAAGATATTTCAAAAACCTGTAGACCAATTTAGCTTTTTTTGTTTCAATGCGTATTTTATATTTTATGAATCAAAAAAATGACTTTCTTTTAACGAAAATTGAAATTTTGAATTTGAATGGCTGCGAAATTTTCAAATTTAAAATCATTAGATTAAAGACTCGCTTTTAAAGTTTAAAAAAAGCACAGAAAATTTGAGATGGATTGGTTCACAAGTTTTTGAAATATCTTGGTCACCGATTTGAAAACGAAATTTGGAGATAAACGCTTTAATTTTATTATATTATATTAATATCTTCTTATAACAAAAAAATTACCAAGCCCTCACTAAATAAAGTTCTTTTAAATACTTAAACTATTCAAGGTACCATTTTCTAAAAGTACAAACATTTACTTGCAAGTTACTTAAAATAAGTCAAATTGGTTAGTTGTTAACTGGTGATAATAATTTAATTGGTATATTTTTTATTATGTAGTATTTTAGTAATTATTCTGACGAAGAGCGCGCAAGTGCTTGAAAGCTTGATAATAATATAATATAATTTAATTTAATTAACTCTTAAAATTATATAAAATATACCAATTAATTTAAAATAATTAATAATATTCACAAGTTAAAGAACATAAATTTTGTTAGATATTTTAATTAAATATAATTAATTATTATGCTTTGTTGTATCAAGAAGTCATTTCAATATATTTTATATGCAGGTAGAATGTAGTAATTCTGAAAAAAACTACAAAGTGATGCTGGCATGTAAGGCTAAACTTGGAGAAAGATATGAACAAATAGCTTCGGGATATGATGACGACGTAATTTCTCCTAAAACGAGGGCCATTGCCATCGAATTCGTTGGCTGCATGTGGAAAGATTTTGGATATATTAATGAAAAAGGGGTCTTGAATGAACATTTAGTGAAAAAATTTCTTATTGAAATAAGGAATGTATCTAAAGAACGTGCTCCCAAAATATTGCAAAAATGTAAACAACTTCATGGAAAAGATTATCATGAAAAAGCATACAAAGTAAATTTATGTCTGCATAAGGAATCTGCAAAATAATAAGTGATCACAAGTTTTTAAGAGCAGTAAATTCATTGCTGTTCTATAATGTCAAGTTTTCATGTTTATATAATTATGTAACATGATATTAATAGCCATTGGAGCTCTAACTATATCGATTAATACAAATTTGTGTCTTAAATCTTTGATTTTTTATATTCCTTTATGAATTGTTCCGGACTCCCTGGGAAGCTAAAATTTTGTATGGACGTAAGTTCGGTATTATACGAGCTGATGGAAATCCAAAATCTATAAATTTAATCCCGCGTTTTGCAAATTTGTTTTCATTTCACTGGAGAAGAGAACAAGGAAAAAACGATTTCTCAACTGCAACGTAATTAACATATCCCCATTGGTATTACAATACATGGTAGAGAATTTCTTGGCAAAAAATCAACACATTCTTGGCCCGAGTTGGAGAATTCGCCATCGAGGAACATACCGGCAGGGTAGTCCTTAATCCTTTTGCAATTATCTATGTATCGCCAAAAAACTTGAGGATATTTTGGCAATAGCTTCTTCCGTTCTAACCACATATTCACGATGGAGTATGGAAGTTAGATATTTAGCTTCATCCCGTAGCTCACAAAACTTGTGATAATCGAGTAAACTGCGAGTTTCCTTGAATCGTTTATGAATTAATTTCTTATTTATGATCAACTAAATCAATTCTTTGGAGAACCAAGTTGGATAATTGGAGGTAATTATATTTTTGTAAGGTACGAGTGAATTAATGATGCTCCACAGTTCAAGATAGAATCATCAGAGTTAAAGATAGCTGACCAGTCAACTTCTAATAAATGTTCATTGATAGTATCAAAATTAGCAGGTTTATAATCAAGATAAGGTTGTCGAACAATAAGGAGATAGAGAATTAATTACTGTAACTAAATTATAAATTTATTATTTTAAATAAATCAAATTAAAATGAAATCGACAGCGAAATGAGAGGCGGCGAAATGGGGTGATACCTGTTATATAGTATGTTTAATGTTAAGTAATTGTGGTAAGTATGTAGGTTAGCAGTAATTTATAATTTAATCCTAGATCACTAACCATTCGTCTTACAACGAACCCATTCGGAACGCATTTGGAACGCAATGATGACTGGTGTCTAGAGTAAGTATGTAAGTAGGTTATTATTAATTGTATAGTATAGGTAGAACTATAACACATACACACATTTTATGTTATCTTTGATGGTGCAATCCAAAATACGACAATATTATGTATTTTAACAAGAAATAACGTCACAACTAAAAACTCAATAATCAACCAAAATAATTTAACTTCTGTTACTACCCTTAGGGATTAATTTATTGTGGCAATAATTTCAAAGTTAATTGGACAGGAATCTGCAGAATGGGACCAACCCACAAACAAAATTGGGTTTTTCAGCATTCCATCCACAAAAATTTATTAGATTTAGATCTTCTGAAAAAGATAGATTTCTGGGTAAAACTGTCCTATTTCAAATGGAGGGCCGAAGCAGGATTATTATATTATTTACGAATAATAATAACTAATTTCAAATAATACAATATAATAATAAAATACAAAATTATTACCATTAACGGATTTGTAGGATGTTGGAGTTAAATAAATAATATAATACTACTAACAAATTATTAAATAAAACCAAATGTAATGAATTTTAGAAGAGAAGATCAAAATGTAGAAATAAAAGATGGATGCGTATTAATTAGCTGCAATGAATTGTGGGGTTAGTGTCCAACAAAGGTAGAAGTGATGAAGATAATGTTAAATACCGATTGGGTTAAGGCAGAGCCTCACGTTGGTAGCCAATTGTTACGATTTTAATTTTCTGCTGACAATTTAAGGAAATTAATTTCGAGATATTTATAACCACGTGGTAGAAATAATATAGTAGGGGAGTATGACGCAGATTTTGTAGCTCAGGAGATTATTTATGAAGAAGATTGGTGACTTTGTGGAAACCTTACTTTATGTATTAGGTTAATATCACATTGTTACCTCGAAAGTGTTCTATTCCCACGTGAAATATGGTCCAATTTTCGAAAAAACTGTTAAAGATATTATTCTCATTTGCAAAAATGATCAACATATTAATTTATTATTATAGTAGGTACATTATAATTTTTAAAATAATGAAGGGGTACATAATAAAAAAGGTGAATTTGGTGATCTTTGGGAGTACAGCTAGTACTAGAGTATATTATGCCCCAATGAAAAATTAGAAATAAAAGATATCAGTGCGACGGAATTTTCCAGATACGTGGAGGTAAAGTTACACAAGTTTCTGTCACCATATATTTTAACAAACAAAAAATAATTACAATGTTAATTTCAATTCGAGGGTTGAAACAAGCTTGATGTATTATTTATGAATGATAATAACTCATTACAAATTTAATAATACAATACAATAATAAAATACAAAGTTACCAATAGCTGATTTATAGGATGTTGGAGTGAATTATGAGATTATGACTATATAAATTAATTCAAAAACAAATTACTCATTATTTAGTAACAGTTTACAATGGAAGGTTTTGTCTATCTAGCACTTTCGATTGTTGCATTCCTACAGGTAAGATATTTTAGTTTAAAACAAATTGTTCCATAGAAGAGAAGAGCAGCTTTTGAATTGGGACGGATTGAACGTGAAAAATTGCTTACTAGTTAGTTCCCCTTGTCAGTTCGAGACAAGGGGAACCTATATCTGACGAGTCAACAATTTAAAAGATGGTCCAATCCTTTTGTAGAATAAATATTATCTAGATACCAAAATTGCAAATATGTAAAGTTTTTTTTATTGTGTTCTTGTTTGTTTTCAGTTTATTCCACCTCAATTATGTAGGGAAATAAAAGGATTAGAAATTGTACACAAAGATCGAGATGGTTTAGTTGATTCTAGAATTGACATAAATTTTATTTCGAAAGAACCACTGGAAGCAGGTTAGTTGCGTTGAAATTATATCTTTATTTTACATTTTTTCACTATTTGTTCTTATTAAATCCATCAAAGTTTTACTTTCACCTCATATAATTCTTAGTATTCACAGAATTGTTTGTTTAAAGTGTGAATCACGCTTTAATATGTGCTTTTGTCAACTTTTATATTATAATTAAATTCTTATTTTTATAATAATTACACTACAATCGGTATTGTCCCAACAATATCCCGAAGGAGAGCAAGTTATCTTCTACATTAGTAGGTCGTTGTCAAAGAGTGAATGTAGATATAGCTTGATCGAAAAAGAATGGTTAACAGTTATCCAGGCTATCAAAAACCTGAGATTCTATCTCGAGGGGACAGAGTTTACTGTTATCATTACCAAAGATCATTATAGTCTGGAATGGCTTAACAATATTAAGGACCCTATTGGGAGAATTGCTAGATGGGCTGTAAGATTACAGCAGTTTAATTCTGAAGTTTTATTTGTTTAATTTAATTTAGTTTAATTTGTAGTTACTAAAATGGATGTTATAAATACAGTTATATATATACAATATGTTAAAAATATAAATACAAATATAAATACATCTAAATTTTAGATGTGGGCCACAATGAAGTGGCGAGCAGACAAATTCCGGATGAAATGGATGTAATTGATGTAAATATTACTTGCGTAGAAAGTTTATGTGAAAATGTACCAAATTATCCATTAGAAAAGATACAAGAAGCACTTAAGGAAATATCCAGTAATGAATTTCCACCATTATTACAAGGAGATTTGATTAAAACTGCAAATAGATTGAGTTCTCCTGAAGATACCTTACAATTTTGTGATGCAAGGCAAAGAACTATTTTTCCCCAAATGGCTAGAAATACAAAGGATGAGGAGAAATATATCGTAAATATTCCTGGAATAACACAACAAGTCGTAGTAACGACTTGCGGGTAAGGTTTTAATATTAATACTTTATAATTTTATATATTTTTTCAAATTTTTTCAAGTAGTCCAAATGCTAGTGGTTGCGGGAACAAGGTTAGCTTTCCACCTGGTTACATCTCTGAATGTAGGCAGAGACACTCACTGGTTCGTTTATTTTCATTTGACACAGAAAATGGACGAGAAGGATTTGTACCTAAATATGATTATTTTCCATTTCCATCTTGTTGTGAATGTTCAATTAAGGAAACTTAGTGGACAAATTACAAGTTTTAAAGGCTGTAATCTATTTTAAATGTTCCAAAAATTTTGTTTTCAATATTGTCAATAATAAAAGCTGTTAAATAAAAAAAAATCACTACTCTAATATAATGTATATTTATCGTTATATGAAGGCGTACTTACTTATATCTAAGTCTATAGTATCAAATCACGTGACATTGCAGAATTCGAAATCTTTCAATAAAAACTTTTATTCTCCTGTGTTAAATAGCAGGAAAAAAGTTTTCAATGGGTTAACAAATTACACCAATATCTCAATTTTAGCTAAATATTGTATACCACAAATCGATCTGATTTGTACCACTTCCCCGCTGATCTACGATGTTATGGCAGACAGGCTACCTGAAGGATTACAGCTGAGTCCAGTACCAGAGCTTGGGTCGTGCGTACGCAGTTCGTGAGTTTTCACGTTGTGACCCAGGCGATCGCTTGTTCAATATAAATAAATAAATTGCAGAAGTAATGGACGAGTTGGTTTTATTAAAAACAAATACACACAAATTACACAAAAAATCAAGTAAAATCCAGGATAACCTGAAGGGATACCCTGGAAAAATCAAATCCAAATAAAACAAAAAGTACAGACGAGGTCCTATTTGAAGACAAATCACAAAAAACTAATTTGCGCATTCAGAAGACTTCTCAACGCAGACATAAAGCGTTTGTAAAGATTAACTACAAACTACACATTCGCAAGAGATATTATGAAGTAGAATTAAATACAGTAATTGCCTTTTAACTTATCCATCCACCAGAGTCCTTTCCATTGAACATCTCAAATTTTTCGGAACCTCTGGAATATTAATGATTCATCGTTCAAACTGAGTTGTATAGCAAACAGCATCAGCAGAGGGCATATGTTGCGTGCCAAGTCGTGCCCCAATTTTGCGGGTCTCCTGCGGGAATCCAGAAGAACCCCAGAGCTGTACGGCAAGGTTATCTGCGGACATTAGGTACAAGATTTCCACCAATTGCACTGGCGGATGGTCATCAGGTGTGTAAGAAGCATCCACCTGTGAGCGACCGTTAGACTGATCGGGCTTGCAGGATAGACTTGAGTAAGGCCCAACCCACGGCATAGAGATCTAGAGCTTAACCCACGAATGAAATTCGAGGCGCAGTAGATCCAGAACTTGATGGCCAACTTAAGCCGGGATAAATTCCTGTTAATAATAGCTTCAAGCAAGGAGTGACTGCATAACTATGCAGACAGAAGCAAGGAGAAACGGTCACTAACTGGACATATCAGAGAGATATGCTCTGGGACCGTTAGTACTATTACTTCTATTTTGCTAGCCAAAGTTGGCCGAAAATGCTGAAATAGTGACGAAACAAAGTTCTGGGCCTCAGCCTGAACTTTGCAGCGGCACTTCTTCATGATGAACTAAAGGGACAATAGACCTTAACCCATACAGTTCAGGTCATTGACCTTTGAGAAACACAGAACCTAAAAGAGGGATGCCTTGGCAACCTTTTAGCGGGAACTGGAAAGACCCTATAGGCCATATGACTTTAACTGGTCTTGTGTATCATAGAGATTAATGACGGTAACAATGCATGTACAAGAGCAACAAAATACAACAATAATCAGTGTTTATGGTCCAAACGAAGATGCACTAGTAGCAGAAAAGGATCGTTTCTGGAAACAACTACAAATGACACTAGAAAACGCAGCAGGACAAGTGTATATTGCGGGAGATTTTAATGCAAGGATAGGTAACGAAACCTTAGGTTGCGAACAAATAATGGGAAGATTTGGCGAACTAATCCTGAACAAAAACGGAGAACTACTATATACAAGGAAATTCATAAATACAGAGATTTGGACATATCAATTGGATGAGAGTCGATATGCCATTGAAGATGACATGGATGGCTAGACCAGTAGGATAAAGAAAAAGGATGGAATGAGGGTATAGGGCAGATTTTTAGTAGTAAAGGAATCAATTGGGAACAAGTAAGAAGGAAAGCACAAAATAGAGAAGAATGGCGGAAATTTATAATGAATACATAAAATGTAGCACAACCTCAACACCTTCGGGTAAAAGAAGATATGATTATAAATAAATAAAAAAACTATAATGCTCACTATAGCGGCCATGCTGGTAGTGGTTATGGCAACATTATCAGTAATGTAAATTGCCAATAATGCAGGTACTCGTAGGTAGATGAAAATTGATAATTTTAACCTAACAATTTTTTATGTACTCCTAATGGCTTCGATTTTTCTACAGATTTAATTTTCGGATTAAGGTTTCTTTTGAATCATTTTCTTATGAAAACCAATATAATCGGGTGAACAAAGAAACCTTCTTCCTAATTTAAACATCATACAAGACGTACTTGTTTCATTGTCTATGGTGGATTATTACACCAATAAATGTGCTTTGTGAGGTTGTCCAGTATCAAATCGGAAAGGGCTATGTCTTTTACTATTTTTAATCACACGAATTTGAAGGAGTCAGCTATGTTTTCAAAAAATGTAAATAATTATTATCTATTATTATTGAAGATAATCATAAAAATGATGTTTTTGTGTGTAAAAAGGGATTTTCGTTATTCCGGACGTAAACGTAACCTTTTCATCAACAATTTCAGGTACGATAAGTACCTGTTTACATATAATATGTCAGAATAACAAAAAGCACTTTACATTACGCAGCCGTAAAACTTCTTTTTCACCTCGGGGGCGTTCGGGTGCCCCTCGAACGAAAAATCCCGTTTTACGTCCTTGTAATGAAAAGTACTATTTATTATTCATTCTTAATTATAAATATAACGAGCAGAAATTTTCACAATATTAAATAGTCTCAAGCATTACCGACGGAGGTTAGTTAAAATTAAAAAAAAAGAAAGAATTTTCAAATTTCCCACTTATAAGTATCCCCAATATTTTACAAAAAAATCTTTAAATTAGATTGGTGCAGTTTGTAGTATATATTATAGAATTTCACGAATTCTTAAGTTATTGTTCAAAATTTAAAAATGTTTTTATTTTTATGATTTCCACGATATAATAAATTTATTTACGTAAAATAAATGAGATCACTTATCAGTGTGTGGGAATTTGCTGGGAATGTCGAGGCGAAGTAACTACCCAAGGTTCTGTCACTATATATTTTAACAAAAAATAATTATTATAAAGTTACTTTTAGATCGATGGCTGCAATAAGATAGTCAAATAATTTATGAGTAATAATAACTCAATGATTAATACACAATACAATAATAAAATACAAAGTTACCAATAGCTGATTTGTAGGTTGTTGGAACGAATTATGGGCTATATAATTTACACATGGAAATCTATATAAATTAATTCAAAAACAGAGTACCCAATATTATTAAAAGTTTACAATGGAAAGTTTTAAAATTTTTGGGTTGGTTGCTGCCTTCCTGCAAGTAAGATATTTTAGTTTTTAAACAGCTTTTTTTGTAAAATAAACATTACTTATTTATCCATTTCTTTGTATATAATTTAAGTGGCATTTGAACGCCCAAATCAACCTTCATCACTGAGTAGTAACAAATATCTCAAAATTGCAAAAATGTAAATTTTTATTAATTGTATCTTTTTTGTTTACAGTTTCTACCACTTCAATTATGTGTTGACATACAAGGCATTCAAATTATAAGCAAAGACAAAGATGGTTTAGTGAATTCTAGAATTAACCTAACTTTTCTTACAAATAGCAGTTTGGAAGGAGGTTAGTTGCGTTGACAATACATCTTTACCATAAAATGTTTCACTATTCGTTCTTATTTATTTGTTAAATACGTCAAACTTGTACTTTCACCACATGTAATTCTTACTATTCACATAATCCATTCTTAAGCTTCTCATTTAACTATCGTAAACCAAGTGGATTAAAATGGGAAAATGCAACCATGTAAAATAATCATTATAAAACGAATATAAAGCGACAAGTGACAGCTTTTGGACCCGTGTAATTCTTGTCCGACCATATACTTAGTAGTACGGAAGAATGTGGCGTGAAAGGGAATCCTATGGAAATATTGAGTGTTAGAGTATTTGAAAGAATTAATAAAAACCGTTTGCTCGTAAAATTACCAAGTTCACGATATTTTATGAAAGTTGTATTTCTGGATTTCCAACCACTATTTTGAAAATAAAAATGTATTGTACCTTGTGTAGTTACTAAAAGGGATATTATAAAAATTGTAATTTAAATTTTAGATGTAGACATCATACCAATTGTCGAAGACAGACCCGAGGACGTACCCGAGGATGTACCCCAAAATCGGATGGAAAGGACTTGCATAGAAAATTTCTGTGAAAATGTAGAAGATTATCCATTAGATATGATAAATAATGCAGCTAAGGATATATCGAGCAGTTTATTTGAGGGATTACAAGGAAATGAGATTGAAATTGAAAATAGACAGAGTAATGAAGGATCAACAGGGTTATGTGACAAAAGAGTAAGAACTGTATATCCCCAATGGGGTAAAACTAAAAGCAATAAGGAAGTATTTATTGTAAATCATCCTGGGAAAGAACAAGGAGTCGTAGTAACTGTATGTCGGTAAGATTTTAATGTAATACGTTATAATTTTATATTAATTTTCTAATTTTTGTAAATAGCGACAACCTTACTGGATGCGGAAAAGCAATTTTTTCAGATATTCACACCGGTGACTGTACACAGAAATACTCAGAGGTCAATTTATTAACATTTGACACAGATAGTCCAGATGAACTTAAGTTTGATACTTTTTATCTTCCATCATGTTGTGTGTGTTCATTGAAAGTAATATATTGAAAAGACATATATTTTGAATTTTCCAAAAATTAAGTTTAGATCTTGTCTAGTATTTGTTAATGCTAATTTAAAGGTGTAAAAATGGGAATAAAAGTAATTTCAATCAAGTTGATACTTTGCAGGTGAAATTGTTCGCTTATTTCTCTTATTTCATCCATAAATTTATAATTTATTTTATATCCAGGGTGGGCCATAAAGAAATTACATATACTATTAAAACAGTATGTCGGAGCGGAGTGCGGGTGGTGCGGATTAGTAGCTTGATTCGTGGAAATTCAGTCACGATGGAACGCTTTACGGATGAGCAGCGTGCTTTTGTGTAAAACATGTTTACAAAAATAGTAGCAAAATAAACACGCATATTTAAATACGCAATAACACGCAATAAATAATTGGGAAATTTAATTTATAATAAAAATTACATCATCCAGATGTGAGCCATCTCAATGCAAGCACTCTTAGAATCTGTCTCTTAAATTTGTGAAAACTCGCTGGCACATGGAAGACCTAACTTCGTTAATTGCTTCATCCGTTCTTGTTGACTTAAACCCTCAAACTTTCTAACCTGAACTGAATCGCACTTTTGCTTGGACACTGATCACCCGTACTCCGCTACGACATACCGTTCGATTCTCAACAATAACGTGGGATATTCATTGTGATTACGGTATAAGATTGAATTAGGCGATTGCTTACTAGTAGCGGAGATAAGTATGTGGTAACTTCACAATATACAAATTTCATATTTTAATATTTTCTTGCTACTGATTATAATAAATCATATTATTTTGTTCTTTTATTATGGCCTCTGGTTAAGTATGATTTATTCTGTAGTAGTCGATTTTGTTTTAGAACAACGGTAGGTCTCTGAATCCACTATTCTCCATGAGGAGTTCATAAATTGACAAGCTTTGTAAGAAACCAAGTAAAACTATGTTGCCGTGAGCGTTATAAAAAAGGGACGTTTGGCTAGTTTGCATATCATGGCATACACGTCCTTTTTGCATTTTTCGATATAGACCAGCATTGAGTCCATGCTTTTGGTTTAGGCTGCAATTGAGCAGCAAAATCGGATATGAAATTCTTATCCATCAACTGAGCTTTGGTTATAATCTGCCAGTTGCACAGAGTACTCTTAAATGATGTGATAGTCTCAGAAACTCGGATTCTCATAATTTTCGGCATTATACCTACCACATTGGGAAGACGATAGTCATATGCGCCACCAACCCTCCAAGAATGTGTACCGGGGCTATCTTGTCCTTCTGAGGATAAGCTCTTTGCCTTTATAGCATGTGAGCACCTGTCAGTGTCTCATGGGCTTCCTGTTTGACATCAGAGTGCATGTTTTCATAGCACGAGTTCACTGTTGTATTTAATTCCGCATCTTATGCCTCCAGGGTACATCCCTTTGTGCCGACCTATGTTCCCCAAGTTTTCAGGTTTCACTTTTAACTCAGGTTTTAGTTCTGAGGTTCTACGAGGTCTCAGTTCTTACGGGTTAAGATCACTTGGCCCATCAGGTACTTTCTGTGCCAACCTACTTCACCATATTCCTCAAATGGCTAGATTTCACTTTTAACTTGATCTATAGTAGATGAGGTGTATCGAGGGCGTAAGTCACACGTGTTTGGGTCATATGGCCCATAAGATCTTTTCAGTTCCCGCTAGAGGTTCGCTAGTGCTCAACTCTTTTAGGTTCTGTGGTTTTCAAAGGTCAGTGACCTTTGAGGGTTAGTTCCCTAACAGAGTCAGACCAACTGCGCCAAGACAGTTTGGTTTCCAGGTTCCACTTTTAACTTAATTATTATAATCAAGGTGGTTTGAGGTCCTTAACTGGATGGGTTAAGGTCTATTGATTCTTTTAGTTCGCCATTGGTCCATCTAGTGAATCCTCTTTCAACTTTTGGTAGGTGGTTAGGTTTATATCAGTAGCCTGATTAAGAACCTGGCCGAGTCATCGGTACGTACTCAAAGGAGTTATACCTTACTCAAGTCTACCCTACCAGCCCGAGCAGTCTAACGGTGGCGCACAGGTGGCTGCTTGATCTTGCTCATCTGATGACCATTCGCCAGTGCAATTGGTGGAAATTCGGAACACGAAGTTCGCAGATAACCCTTCCGGGGCCGCCGCGTGGAGGCTTGCACTTGACCTTGCCGTACAACCCTGAGGTTCTTTTGGATATCCGGAAGAGACCCACGAAAAGGGGCTACGACTTGGCACGTAACACTGCCCTCTCGTCTGCTAATCCCAGCGTCATTAGATGACGAGGCATTTGGCTATTAATATTCATTTATTCAGTATATTATACACATAAACAACATTTCCTTTCACAAGGTATAGAATTATATAACAGATATAATTTACAAAAAGTTCATTCATTTTCCCGTCATCGGTTTAACCAGCTTCCTATTTTGGGGAATTCCTTTGATTTGATAGTATCAACTATCAACATCTCATAGCATCATTAGGATTCTATAACAAAGTCGTATAAAGTTTAGGAAATTAATTTCTCTTGCGAGTACATTACACAATCTTAATCAACACATAAAAAAAAACTAACTTTTATTCCTGCATCGCAGTTCATTAATAAATCATATCCTCATCTCTTTCGTTAAGTATTTCTTTTCCTTTATTTGTCCCTTCTTCGAAATTCATTAATCTTCGTCCAACAATTCCATTAGCATGAGCAAAAGGGGGGAAGGGAAGGGGTAGCCGTGAGCACGCATCATATCCCATCAATAATCTATGTGGGCTCTTGCGATGCCCACCGAGGACCGAGTGGTATTTAGAGTCATCATGATCATCTTTTTCTTGGACACACCCAGCTTCTTGAGAGCGTTTTCTGTTGATTTGGGTATCGCTCCCCGGGATACAAAAAACGAAGGGTACGATGCAGACGGTGCTAACTTGTAGTTCCCGCTTAAAGACTAAGTTATTAAAGACATCACGAAGATCGTTATATTTTGATATTTTTTCAGAGCTCGCTTCGGCCAGGTATGAATTCTGTTCGAATCTCACAGTTTACATCGATTATTTTCGCACCGGTCGCATGTTTTATGATGAGATCGGGCTTCAACGTTAGACGGTCCATGGTCGTGAAGGACTGTTCCTCATACAACTCTGCATCTGCAGGCAGGCATTTCGCAATCTCTTGGACTACATAGTTGTGTTTAGCGATTCTGGCTGGCTTTCCTGCAGTGCACTTGCCCAGAACGTGGACAAGAGTTTCAGTTTTTATATGGCACTTTCTACATTTAATGTCATTAATTTCGATGGTAGTAATTACATTATTTTACTCCGTATGTGTTCGATCTTATTTTTAGCATGTCGATGTATTCTCCCTGCCTTAACGATTTAGGGCGCATAATCATGCAATGGTTCGATAGAGTCGTCTTCTTTGGTTTTATGGGTTGAGGCGCTCTTCTTTCTGTTTAGGAACATCACTTAAGGGCGTCTGATTGGTTGAGATGGCGTCACGTCATTCATTGCCGCTTGGCTTGATCTATAATCCCAGAGAAAACTATTGTTAGATTTATGTTTTGGAAAGGTTAGTATGTTGTTAATTTTGGTTTCGTTATGTATTAACATGTATTGTTAAGAGGTTGATGTGCCCTAGGGGTTAATGACAACGCATCCCCGACGTCAGGAAGTATGTCTTCAGTTGCAGAGTGATTACTCGCCAGCTGTTGCTCCAGGTTAACCGTGTTCGGGTCGTTGGTGGGGCTTGCTTCGTTTACGGTGTATATGGGAGTAGAATTTATTGCAGGCTCTTCATTGGATTCCAGGATTAGATTTAAATTTCCATTGTAGGGATAGACCACCGGGCTTCTTTCTGGATAAGGGTCTTAAGGAGTCAAGTAGACTCCATTTTTGACATACCAATCCAATTTAGGATGCTCATACATGTAGTTGAGTGCCGCCGGGTGTGGTATTCGAGCAGGAGTTGGGGTGCTTGGTGATTCTATATTAAGTAGTTCATACATGTATTGCAGCTCTTGAGGATGTGGTATTCGGTTTGGGCTTGACGATATCCCCTCGGGTTCGTCATATTATGGCATTGATCTCCTTTGATTGTTTAGGAGGTCATTTGTTATTTGAGCTTCTGTCACGTTTCCTCTTTCGATCGTCGATAGGGAATTAAGAGAGTCATAGTTACTCCCGATATTGAGGACAGTTGGATCATACTTGAGCGTCAAATTTTGGAACGACTCCCATTTTTTAAGGTTCGAAGATTGTTGTTTACATTGATAAAGACGGTGACGTTACAGATGGACTTACACAGAGAGAAATTTTGATCAAAGGTACCAAAAAATTATTTTTTGAATTATGTTGTAATAATTTTTTGCTATGGCAGGTTGACGTCCACTTATTAACTGAATACTACAGCAACTGGCCACTCCTAATTAACGAAACCAAAGCCACTCTGACACCCTGGCTTCATTCTCACAACGAGGAAACTAAATCACAAACCAGTTCCGATTAACGGTGTAGACATACAACGAACACCAACGACCAAGTATTTAGGGGTAACACTTGATAAAAAATTCACTTTTAGACCTCACATAAACATTGCGGCCGAAAATGCTTCCTAACGTCCTCCTTGCCTTGTTTAGTGCAGTTTTTATTAAATTTGATGATGAGACTATAGGCACTAAAGTGAAAGACATCAGTGAGCAGTGACTGCTTAGTTCCAATAATTCACCGTTCCCTGAAGGGTACGTGTCGCACACTTTGTACGTCCTATTGGATATGGCCTTCTTGTAGGATAGCCATAATTCGGGTTTTCGACTCAACAAGGTAAAACTTTATAACCTACATTATTTTTATCTAGCAATCTGCATGGTGCAATCGTGGGTTTCCATCCGTTGCAATTTTTACAGCTTTACAGCTGGTGGCGCCCTCTAAACTCAATTATTATCGTGCTCGAATACGCCCCCCTCCCTCTATTATTTCAGTGTCTCTGGTCATTTGGCCCACGCCCAATCTCCACTGCCTAGCTAGCGAGCCACTAGTTTTAAGAGAGAAGAACACTCTGCTGGTTAATTTTGTCGCTAGCGGATTAAGTCCGTGACATGTTCCATTTCCATGTGAAAGATAGTAATACAATTTTCGAAAAATCTGTTAAAAAGATATTGTCCTCATTTTCAAACATTATAAGCGCATAATTATTACTTGGTGATCTATCACCATCAGTGATACCTATCTATCATCAGTGCGAGGGAATTTGCTGAACACGTCGAAGCGAGATTATACAAGTTTCTGTCACCATATATTTTAACGACAAATAATAATTATAAATTATTATTAATTATAATTAATTCGAGGGCTGTAATAATATTGTTGCGTTATTTATGAATGATAATAAATCATTACAAATTTAATAATACAATACAATAATAAAATACAAAATTACCAATAACTGTTTTGTAGGATGCTGGAGTGAGTTATGAGATTATGACTACATATATAAATTAGTTCAAAAGCAAAAAGTACTTAATATTGTAAAGTAATAGTTTATAATGGAAAGTTTTGTCTATCTAGCACTTTCGATTGCTGTCTTCCTGCAGGTAAGATATTTTAGTTAAACAAATTATTCTATAAATTTCGAGACAGTTTTTAAATGGGAACGGATGGCACCCGCTGTTAAAAGTCAAAAGGAGAAAATTTGTAGTCATTAATAATTATTATTTTATAATGAATTATTTGAAACAAATTGCAAGTTAATTTAATAAATTAATGTTTGTATAATATAAACTATGACATATATTCCGCTCTAAAGTGAGTTCCTCAGATAGCTATATTATAATTTTCTTCATAAAAATATGAAGAAAATTGCCGAAGGAAATTTTACTGAAAAAAATAATTGCAAGGACATTTTGCAGAATCGTATGTAAGAAATGAAACAGTATCCAAGTTGCGTTAAAGGAGCAACAATATAAACATCCTCTAGAGAAGGAAGCGAGTCAGCTAGCAGTTAGTTAACTTTATACTTAGTATAAAGACATGAAACTCACAATAATTTGGTACGTCTGAGAGAATAATTCCAGGAGTTATTTTACTTTGGCGTAAAGCCGAGATTTAACTAACTTTCTTTTTTCTCTCTCTCGAGTTATTTTATCAAGTTTACTGACTATCGTCAGTCGTATCTAATCAGATAAACCGGGATGATGGTTCTACTCTAGCTCTAAAGGATAACTATGTTTTTAAAGTGTTTTAATTGAAAGTCCTTTTGTGAAACAAAATCTACTATCATAATTTTGGGTGGTGATTGAACACCGTAATGACACTGATCCCCGCGAAAGGGCTTGGTCCTTTTGTAAAAGAAATATCTCTCTAATGAAGTTGAAAAAATTTAATTTTTTCTTAATTATATCTGGTTTGTTTTTAGTTTATACCACCTCAATTATGCAAGGAAATAAAAGGCATTGAAATTGTACACAAAGACAAAGATGGTTTAGTGGACTCTACAATTGACATAAATTTTATTACCGATAATCGGTTGGAAGCAGTTGCAGACGGTTTGTTGCGTTGAAATTACATATTTACATTGAAATCTGTCATTACTTACTTGTTCTTATTGATTTGATAAATCCCTCAAACTTATACTTTTGCCACATGTAATTCTTACCATTCATTCCATTTCTTAGCCTCTCAATTAACTATGTAAGACCGACCTCTGCCAGCAATTGTAATACCCCACGGCTGTTTCCTTCTTACCTAATTTTAAAAATTTGCTAATTGTTTAAGAAATTAAACAAATTACACGGCTGCCACCAGGTTCAATTGGATGGTAATTTTGATTAAAAGGAATTAACTCTTCTAACCGACGGTCGAATCAATCGCGCCAGGTAAGTGTGTCACGGAGGTGTGGGGAGCAAACAGTAAAAGTCGCTACATGCGCGAACGTGCAGTTACTCACGTCAAATGTACGCACGCGCAAAAATTCCCGGCAAATGTGAAGCGTATTTAAATAATGTAAAGTGCGCGCATGCGCCATACTCAAGTCGAATGTGCGCCGAATGTGTGTAAAAATTAAATTTGTAGTTTTATAAACAGGACCGGATCAGAATTTGGGGCCCAAATCTAAAACTTTTGTTTAACTCTTAACGGTCCTGTCATTAAAAAGCTTTTCCTAACATTAACCTAAACTCGACCGGTGGATCTCTCTTTAACGGTTCCCCCATTAAAAAAAAATCGATTCCTAACACTAACCTAAACTTGACTGGTGGATCTCTCTTTTAAGAGTCCCCTCATTAAAAGAATGGTTTCCTAATACTAACCTAAACTCGATCGGTGGATGTCTCTTTTAACGGTCTCCCCATTAAAATAATAATCCATTCCTAACACTAACCTAATCTGGACCGGTGGATCTCTGTTTTAAGGGTTCCCTCATTTAAAAAAAATCGTTTCCAAACAATAACCTAAGCTCAACCGATGGATCTCGCTTTTCATGATCCCCTCAATAAAAAAATGTTGCTTCCTAACACTAACCTAAGCTCGACCGGTGGATCTCACTTTTAACGGTCCCCCATGGTACAACAAAATTATTATATCGTGCTCCCCCCATTAAAATAATCGTTTCTTAAGAGCAATGTCCAGTGCTACCCCCCTACAGTGTGAATATTTGTGTTTTCTGTCATTTATTTCCAGGGCGTTATACAAAAAGTTAAATAATTGCTAGCATTTCAAAATCTTTCAACACTTTTTTATATAAACACGCTAAAGGAAGTTGATTTATTTATTGGAAAACCATGTTATTCGAAAATTAGAACATGGGAATCTCCCCCCCTTCCAACCGTAGTTTTCAAATTACGAGATGTTCAAATAAGTAAATAAATTTCTATTAACGTTTTTACATAAAAAAAAGTTGAAAGATTTTGCAATACCAGCAATTATTTAAATTTTTGTAACGTCCTGGAAATAAATTACATAAAACACGAATATTCACACTGTATAGGAGCAGGGGTAGCACTGGATATTGCTCTTAACACTAACCTAAACTTGACTGGTGGAAAATCGTTTTGTAAAACTAACCTAAGCACTGGTTATTAATTTTATTGTTGATTTTTTCAAGTACTCGAAAAAATTCGTATATTTGCAGCTTAATGCATAGCTTTAAAAGAGAGGCTTTAAAATTTATGCAAATGTCCTGAAAAATCTGATACAAAAAGAGAGGGAGAGACTTTTGTGAAATAGATATATTATTCGTAAAAAGTAAAAACAACATAAATTCTGTTTAAAAATAGATTTCTTTATTTGAGCGGCGACATACTTTAATGAAAAGTTGAACTAAAAAATGCATGTTTATTGTGTTGCCTATCTATTTAATTATAAATTCACAATCCTATGCGCCACCACACGAGCCAAAACGAACTCCTGCTTGGCGAATTCCAGCCTTAAATAGAAACCCTTATCAAGTGAACAACAACAAAAGAAAAAACAATTGAATAATAACGTAATTAATATGTTAACGCAATGCAATTCATTTAATAATTAAAACCTATATAATAATGGATGAAAAACCTTACCTTCCGCTAGAGCAGCGGTTCTCAAAGTGGGCGATTTATAGTCTTAGGGGGGCGATAGTGGTCATGAAATAATTTGGAGGGCGTTCAGGTAGTCTGGGGGGAGGGAGAGAGGAAATTCAATTTCTTTCTTTCAAAAATCAAATATAATTGTCTTTAAAATTTAAATTTAAAAATTGAAAATTCTAAAAGCTTTGTGTCACTTGTTATTTGACATGAAATTATGTCGACGTTAACTGCACGACGCAACGGAGTAGGTACATCTGTGAGCGCTCGAGAGGTTCTAAGTGTTAGAGTAACTCAGAGCGCACGGACGGAGAACAGAATGCCCAGACGTTCGAAAAGCGAGCGAAAATTGGCAACTTTAAAATCGATTATTGGACAAACTAATCGATATACGACATTCATCCTCACCTTAATCGTCGCTTTATTTATATATTATTTTCCATCTAAAGCCGTCCAGTTTTATTTAATAAATTTAATATTCTCATGGCGCAGTTACTTACCTGCCACCAACCCTCGCCAGCGCCAGCGCCGCAATAAATCTAGAAATTGAAATTTAAAAATTCATAGCAAGAAGACTGTCGAAAGTTATTACAACAAACCAAACTGTTAAGTAAGCAAATCGTGTGCAGCCGAAATTATTGCAATACTTCAACGTACCACACTAAGAAACAAAATTGAGAGCATTTGATGTGCTAAGTCAAAACTGAGAAGAGCGTTTCTCGACAATCAAGGGTTTCTTTTGCGTTAGCATCCGTTGAGCTGGCTTAAAAGTACTAATTTGTTTTTTGAAAAAAGGTTGAAATCTTACTTAAATGATTTAAATGAGGGAGATTTGTCGAGGACAATATATCGCGGTGTCATTTCCACGGCTTATACCACATGGTTCGTCACAGATAACACGTGAGAGGAAGAGACTTCTGCTATCCTTGAAATTGAAGTGTTTTGTTTTGGCTCACGGTCCTTGTACGTCGAGATTTACCTAAAACATAATTGATTATAAATTCGCATATAAGTTCAAGTTAAATAAGCTAAAATGAAAAGACGTAGACTTAAAATCAAAGACTTTGTTAATTGACATCAGAAAGCTATAATTTGTATGGGCCTAGCTCACAGAATGTTTTAGTTATAAGCTTGTATGTGTTAAAAATAAAGACATATAAGGTGACAAGATAATAAATGGCAACACAACAGCTATGTTTCGGGAGTTTTGTGTATGACGGGGGAAATAAAAACTTACACTTGAAAATAAGAATTTTCAAGATTTGAAGTCGATTTTGCATCGCTTAAGTGCAAATAAGCTGTTTTTTGCTGTGTTTTAAATTTTCACAAAATTGTATCCAATTTGGTGATTTTAAAAAATTAACTAAGGCAGCACCCAAACTAAACAATAAAAAGAGGAACTCAGACAAGATGACTTAGCTACATTAAAAATTGAGCATTGGTGCATACTTTTTTATTAGTTTTTTTTTTTAACTTTAGGTTAGAGTTAAATCTGTATCTTCTATATCGCTTCGAAACAATTGCTTTGAAAAATGTAATTTTAATATGAACAATCATGCCGATATCAGCATGATAGTAAATAATATACCTAGTAACATTTAAATTTGTTTTTGTAGTTTGTTTATACCTATATACTTATCCTCATCATCATACAGTCGTTATGCTTCTTAACAGAAGCGTCGTGATCCTTAAATATTGGTGGGGTGGTTATTACGCTTCCCCATAGTCCACAGATCAACTTTTGGACCCTTTAGATCATTAACATTTAAGGATGCTCTTGGCATATTACTCTCGGTAGGTTGCCATTGCTTTCCGAGGGGAGAACGGTCAGAATAAAGTTCTTACTTTATTCGGATTCGAACCGGGTATTTAGCGTTCATAGTCAACTTGCGTGACCACTATGCTCCGACCGTCTCCGAACTTATCCTACCTTGTGTCAAAATATAATTTTGACCAATTTTTATTTTGATCACGATAAGCTTATTATTCTTTGTAGTTGCTAAAATGGATGTTATAACAATGGTGATTTAAATTGTAGGTGTGGGCTATTTACCTACTAACTTAAGTCTACCTCAAAATCGGATTGAAATTCCAAATATGACCTGCGTAGAAAAACTCTGTGAAAATGTACCAAATTATCCATTAGATGAAATAACGAAAGCCGTTAAGAATCTACCCATGAATGTATCTAACACAGTGCTAGGAGATGCGAGTATGATGAGAATTAAAAATAGACAGGGTATTTCACAAGGAATAGGGTTGTGTGAACCAATTCTACGTATTGTACAACCCCAAATGGCTACAAATACGGAAAATAAGGAGAAATATATCGTAAATATTCCTGGGTTAGAACAAATACTAATAGTAACAACTTGTGGGTAAGATTTTAATATGGGTAATACATTTTAATTTTATAATACTTTTCTAACTGTTTCAGAAATAAAGTAGAAAAATGCGGGAAAACTATCATTCCACCTGGTATCGTCGCCAGGTGTAGGCAGAGATACTCACTGATTCGATTATTATCATTTGAATTAGACAGTGGTGCAGAAGGATTTGTACCTAAGTATGATAATTTTCCGTTTCCATCATGCTGTGTGTGTACACTTTTAAAACCTCCTCAACCATAAATTTATAATTTACATGTAATAATAGTCCAAATAATCCTAAACTTTCTTTCTAAACTAAAGGAAACACTTTTTGATTGTGACGTTTTTAGTTTATCATTATTGCTGTGCATGTTAAAGCAGCTTAATACTTTGCAATTGTTGGAGAGCAGAAAAACTACGTCTCCGATTTTAGATTTCAATTATAGCACCATTACTTTCAATTGTGTTTTTTAGCACCCCTAGCTACCCTTTTTCCAGAAATCCACGATCCAGCTTCCGCATCAATTGTGACTAGTTTATTACCATCGTGGCAAAACAAACTGGAGAAGTCTTCGCCGGATTGTTTCGAACTCTGCTGTCTGTTTGAGTTAATCCTCCCATTAGGGGTTGCGTTGCAGAGGGTAGTTTTTGTGACACATTTTCAATCTAGAAGTTTTATCAAGCTACCGACCTAGTATCTGGAATACTCGAAGAACTGTAACTTGAACTCAGAACATTGATTTCTGCAACTTGAATGAACGTAGGTAATCCAAAGGACAATGTTCTTAACTTATGACTTGATTATGGCGCGTTAGGTCTGCACTAAGGGAAGCCGCCCCTTTTCTCTCACCTCGGGCAGACCTCACGGCGGGCAGGGGATATCAGCTGCCCTGTTTGAGACCATAAGGTTGCTATCCGGATGACCTAAAGAGTGCTAACCCTCGGAATCTTATGATGGAAAATGCCACAAACTAGGATAACCCAAAGGGCAGACACCTTAACTTATGACGTATTCGTTGTTCAGGAGGTCAGTTCTTGAAGGAAACCAACCTTTGAATGACTCCCGTTCTTACTGTTACTATATTAATCCTCAATAGGACGATTACCTTAACCCATGACCAACTCATGGCGCCGAAGGTTTGGGTCCAGATGGAAACTGGAATGAGCTAATGACCTTAACCCAAACAAATTAATAAATGGACACGTAAGGAATTCCGGCTTTAAGTCATAACAAAGAGACTTGTCACGGTGCGGAAGGTCGAGCTCTAGTGGACTCCAATGCGACAGCTTAAACTTAAGATGGCAAGTAAATCCATATGGGTGTTTACGAATCATCTTTGGATGAGTGGGAGACGTGGGACAATACTTGCGTGTGCTTGCTTGAGCCTGCCCACCTTAGAGTTAAATTCGTAGTGGCGTGCCCAAGTAACATTTTCCCCTGCAAGATATCTGCTAGGGCTCTGGCAGAGAAATTTCGCAGGGCCCTGTCTCTGTAATCGGATTGTAACAGGGTTCTGTCACATAACATGAGACAGAGAAAATGGACCCTGCAAACCCTCTGCAGAAAATTTGTCGCAAATCCTAACAGGGTATCTGTTAGGTACCCTGCCAGAGACTCTGCAAGAGCTCTGTCAGGCACTCTGCCAGAGTCTCTGTGACAGAGACTCTGGCAGGGCTCTGTCTGTCCCTGTTACAGAGACAGACAGAGACAGGTATAAAAAAAATATTAAATTTTAATAAAATAAAATGTCACATTTTTTAGAAAAATTAATTTTTATTTTTAGATTCTTGCAATCCATTGATTGTGTTATTACACATCGCATCGAACTAATTTAATTTAACTCTGGGGGTTTCAATTTTATTTACATGGTTACATTTAATTATATCTATTAACTATTAATATATTCTAATGCTTGGTATTCTGTATTATTGGTTAAATTCCATTCTGTCGATGTTGTTACCTATCCTGAAAATAATATTTAAATTTAAAATTTTTTGTTACAATCCAGATTCGAACCTGTACCTACATCAATGACTGCTTCGTAGCCTCTCGTTCTTACCATTTACCTACGGACCCTACTTATAAATTATTTTGAAATTACTGGTAATATGATGGCCACACTTTTGTGTATAATAATGAGTGAACCGCTGAGAAATCAACGTATTTTACTTACCTTTTTTAATAAAATGGAAATTATATCGATGTAAAACATCGCAATTTAAAATATGATACAATAATTCGTAATTGTAACTGCAAATCGTCGTTGCGCCTTCAAAACCCGACATGTGCAGTTTAGTAAATTGTTCAGGAGAAGGTTTAAACTGATCTATTTACACATTTATTTACACACATAGCGCTTTGTGATTTACCTTCATTAAACAACTATTTTACAGAAAAATGCATTATCTGCTTTTATGGAAATGTAATACTTAACGCATTTTGCTCAAAATGTGCACATGTCGGGTTTTGAAGGCGCAACGACGAAATATAGATGCAGTAATAAAATTGAAACCCCCAGAGTTAAATTAGTTCAATTACATAATTACACAATCAGTATGGATTGCAAGAAGTTAAAAATAAAAATTAACTTTTTTAAAGAATGCGACAAAAATTTATTTTATTAATATTTTAGGGCCGATATATTTTGTCTTGTAAATATGGGTTACCATCGGCAAATAAGTTATAAAAATCAGATTTTAACTTAAAATTTATAGAATAATTGTGAGTGCTGCATATATGAGAAATTTAATTTTTAATAACTAATATTGATCAAAACGAATCAGTAATAGTTAAGTTCAGCAATAGGATATTAATTTAAATTATTGGGACTGTAAAAATGTAATCATTTTTTAACAAAATGATAAAAAGTTTTGTTGTTTAATTCTAGATCGTGGTTTAATTATGATTTCTTTAAATTGGATAAATAAACTGTTAAAATTTATAAATTGCACATAAATGACGTTTAAAATCGAAACGGATTAGCCTTTGTATTTTGTATTTCTAATATTCTAGAATATTCTAAATGACCTGAACTAAAACTATTTTATCTCTTTCTCTCATAACAATATTTATTATAGCGCTATCCTACTTCGTTACATAGTAACTAGACCTACATTTTTGGCTCAAAATTACGAAGCGCTTTACGAATTTTTTTATACCTGTAACTCATAAAAGATAACTGTCAATGTAGCTGTCTCTGTTTGTCTCTGTAACCCTGACAAAGTTTCTGTAAATAAATAAATAAATCTCTGAAGATATTCATTTTAACAATCTTAACCAATATGAATGAAGAAAGCTTACATCGTTAACAAAATTCTTGATTCTGATTTGCTAAAATTTTAATAAGCATTGTGTTTATATCTACCTGTAGTAGGTATCTACTATTAAAAGTACAATATAGTATTTAAATTTAATGAATTGTTAAAATTAAAAGTAATTGAAAAATGGAAAAAAAAGACAATTTTTATGAAGACCACGTGGTATATACGAGCTTTGCAAATTTCAAAAATATAACAGAGACTCTGTCAGGGCTCTACCACAGAGTTCTTGCAGGGCTCTGTAAATTACCAGTAACAGGGACTCTGGCAGGGCTCTGCCGCAGAGTTTTTGCAGGGCCTTGCAAATTACCTGTAACAGGGACTCTGCCAGGGCTCTGCCACAGAGTTCCTGCAGGGCCCTGCAAATTATTTTCAACAGAGACCTACCAGGGCTCTACCAGAGTTAATTTTCAGTGCTCTGCAAATAATCCGTTACAAATACCTGCCAGGTATCTGTAAGAGCTCTGTCAAAACAACCCTGTTATAACCCCCTGGTAGATATTTGCTAGGGCCCTAGCAGAGACATTTAAATTTCACCAGGGAAAAATGTTACTTGGGTGTGGTTCTAGAAAGTAGTAAAAAAGTACCCAGAACGGAAATTCAGAGCGCTGATGATCAACAATGGACCTCAGTGCGGCCTTTCTGTCGTGATCTCTCCACCTATGGCCACCACAGGTCTTGCAGCCATGTGATGGAATCGGTAACTTTTAGCTACATCTGAGAGTTAAAAATCGCTATAGTCATCTCCTTAGAGGGAGAATGCAGGATATATGATAAGTCCACATCTAGCATTTAAAACTAAAAGTTCTACCTCTGTAAAGAAGATATTTTCATTTATTTGTGTTGGTATTTGGAAGTTGATTTTGTTTAAAACGTTGTATATTTGACTGGAAGTGACAAAAACTTTGGTTTTCCGCTGGTGATAAGAAACGTCCAAAAGATAAGGAGAACTCCATTGCGTCTAGCCCTGGATGTCAAATGTTCTTAAGATTGAGTGTCATGGGGTCAAATTAATGCAGTCCAAAATTGAGTGATTTTCTCTAAAGTGGATTCGATTGTTGAAGCATTCCTTTAAATCGTAATTGGGTGTTCGGAGAGAAGACCCAAAAGTTAAGAAAATTGAAAATTTTGTAATATTGTGGAAAATATTCACAATCCGATATTCGATGGAAGTAATCGTTTGAGTTCCCATCAATGTTTTGTAACGTAAAATCGTCATTTGACGTTTTTGCTACGCCTATGGGAAATATTGCGGTGGTTTAGTTTTTTTGAGAAAAAAGAACAATTGGCAGTGTGGGAGGCCGTTTAACTTTGTTGGTTTACCGAGTTCCGTTAAGTTTTATACCGCTAAAAGTAGGCGTAAAGCAGCTGTTGCTTGCTTTGGGTTAATTGACGACGGGCGCTCGATTGCGGATTTTCCGTATTCTGTTGATTGACTTATGCTTAGGCTATCGCGTTTATTGGGATTACTACATTTTCAACGTGGACCTCTAGGCTGTGCAGTGGTTTTTATTTTCTATGCCTTTGGTTTTGAGCTTCCAACCCGTAATCTTGTGGGCTCCATATTGGCGGATGACCTTGATCCGATTTATATCTTTGAGACCAACTTTGCAAACTTCCAACTGGGCAACCGTACACCAGGAGATTTTGTTTCGTTAAGGACTGGCAGAAGAGGATCGTGGAATACCTTTGTACCATCTTGTGTTATCGATCGCATACAGAGAAACTGTATAAGGTAAAATTTGTGAGCACCGAAAGATCTAAGGTGAGTTTATCTTCTTAATTTTAGACCGTTTAAGGTCTGTTCAGGTACTTCCAGGTACCTTCAAGCCATTTGACCTTGCTCAGTTTTTCCCCATCAGGGCCACCACAGTCTTCACTAGGTGTGGGGAAATTTCAATTTGCTTAGGTAATTTGGAATTTCGCTGCAGTTTGAAGAGATTAGTCATCGCAATTCAAAGATTGGAGTGGAGAAAACTTACAAAAAAAATCACTACAACACAATGTATCCTATATTTTATTAAATAGTGTACAGATTAAAGTCTTTTTATAGTGTAAATGATTCATACTCATTGTGCATTACAAGTCATAAGTTTATTTCCGAATTTACGATTATCTCTAGAAGAGCTAGCCGAGGTAGGAAGAAGTAACTTTGTATTCGAAATAAAGGTTATCTTATTATTATTGTTTATTATTTTAACATCTCAAAAGTAGAATATATTTGGCAATACATGAAGGCAAACATTTTTTACATAATATGTAAATTATATAAATTTATGGATGAGAAAAGGAGAATAATCAAAAAATTTCACCTGCAAAGTATCAACTTGATTCAAATTATTTGATTGCTGCTTTTGAGATTGGTACTTTGTAGAAAGTATCCTAACTTATTATTATCAATTATAAATTAACGTTAATAGTACTTTTCATCACAAGGACGTAAAACGCGATTTTTCGTTCGAGGGGAGCGGGGGTTACGAGGCGGAGCGTAGCGCAGCCGAGGAATCCGAGACCGCTTCCGAGGTGAAAAAGTAGTTTTACGGCTCCGCGTGGTGAGAAGAACTTTTCGTTAGCCGTCAATGTGCGTAATATTTGCAGGAGGAACAATAAAGCGCCGCGCGACATTAAAAAAGCTGCCGTGTTAGTGTTTGCTAAGGAACACGTGCAGCAATTTGTCTCGACGCGACGGCGCAATATAAGTAACTATTATTATGCTAGCCAAATTAAGTTACACTATCACGTTCTAAATATTGCATATAGAAAGTAGTATAGAGGGACGTGACTCTATGCTTCTTTCCGTTTCTCTGTAAATATTGTAAATAGAAAGTATTATAGAGGGACGTGTCTCTATAATACTTTCCTTTTGTACATATTTTGTACATGAATCACTGTCAGTTGGCCGATATTCATTTGGCCGACATTCATTTGGCCGAAATTTTTTGGCCGAAATTCAATTGGCCGAAACATCATTTGGCCGAAACTTCATTTGGCCGAAACTTCATTTGGCCGAAATTCAATTGGCCGACACATCATTTGGCCGACAGTCATTTCGCCGAAATTTTATTTTTAGTATTAGATAAAGTGACTATAAAATTAATTTAATAATATTATATAATTGTTAAATTTCTTAACAATTTTATAAGTAGACAAAAATTAATTTTTTATTTATATATTCAACATCTCTTGTTTAATTTTGTTTAGTTACACTGTTAGGTTACACTTATATTAACGGTGCGCGCGGATTTTTTCTGCACTCTTATTATTGGTTACTGATTTAACGACGTTGAATCTCGCTTTTTTTTTTGCAACTCGTCGTAGGTGGATGTGTTGCCAAAATTGACTCTTCCGCGCCGCCGCTCCGCTCCGCTCCGCGTTGCAGCGCTACAGAGCCATTTTGGCAACACTAAACTCATTAAAAACATCCCTCTAGGGTGATCCAACTCGGCACATTGTGCTATTAGCAAGGGGTGAATCTCGCTTTTTTTTTGAAACTCTGGCGGGGGTGATTGTGTTGCCGAAATGGGCCTTTCGCGCGCTACGCTGCGCTCCGCACGCTACAGACCCATTTTTCGGCAACACTAAACTCATTAAAACCATCCCCCATAGGGCCTTCCAACTCGGCAAATTGTGCTACTGGGAAGGGGGTGAATCTCGCTTTTTTCAACGCACCGTCAATATATTTTTTCTTTTCATTTAAGATTTATTTTTATATTCACTTTCGGTAATAAAAATAATATTTCGGCCAAATGACTGTCGGCCAAATGATGTGTCGGCCAATTGAATTTCGGCCAAATGATGTTTCGGCCAAATGAAGTTTCGGCCAAATGAATTTCGGCCAAATGAATTTCGGCCAATTGAATTTCGGCCAAATGAATTTCGGCCAAAAAATTTCGGCCAAGTGACGGGATACCTTTGTACATAATACAGTAGAAACTTATGCTTTTATACCATTTTTATTGGTTTTTTCCTGCAAATATCGACGAAAACATACTCTTTTCGTACCTCAAAACGTACACGAAAAGTGCTCAAATACGTCCGCGGTAACGAAAAATAAATTACTATTAGGTGGCTTCAATACACACATGCAACATGATGGGACTGAAAAAGAATTAATCCCATATGTGCTCATTTCCGTATCATATACTAATAAATTAATCTGTGAGTATGTCTGCGTGCAAGTAGCGCCGTAACCAGATGGAAAGGTAAATGTGCTCCCGCATCCTTTAATATCTGGACTATAAGGTATAAAAAAATTGGAAAATTAATATAAAGTTATAATTATTGTTGTATTATATAAAATCTTACCTACAAGTCGTTACTATGACCCCTTGTTGTTTCCCAGGATGATTTACGATAAATACCTCTTTACCAACTATATTTGTAGCCTTTTGGGGAAATATGAGACGTTGTTTAGTGTCACATAACGATGTTCCGTTTTCATTATTCGGTTTAAATGCAATTTTGATCACATTTCCTTGTAATCCATGAAATGCAGTACTGGGTATATCCCTGATTGCATTCTCTATCTTATCTAATGGATAAAATGGTACTTTTTCACAGAAATGATCATAGCAAGTCTCCGGAATATATTTGTAGTCAGCGTCCTCTTCACCTAAAATTTAAATTGCTATTTTGGCAACATCTATTTTAATAACTCGAGTCATAATAAATTTACCAGGAACAAGTAAAAGTAAGTTTTCTCAGTGGACCTTCTCGGTCCTTTTACCCTAAAGAGGGTTTGGTGAACCTTTTAATTTGGGGACGATTTATGTACTTTATATGTTTCGTACTAGGTCCTTTTTATCCTAAGACAAGGTTTCTCATGGCAGATTACTCCCCAGTGGTTTGCCATTGCCTGCCGAGGGAGAGACGGCCACAATAAAGTTCTTACTTTACTCGGATTCGAACCGGGTATTTAGCGTTCACAGTCAACTCGCGTGACCGCTAAGCTCCGACCGCCTCATTGAGACTGATATAAAGGCTGCAATTAGAGCAGCAAAATCGGATATGAAATTCTTATCCATCAACTGAGCTTTGGTTATAATTTGCCAGTTGCACAGAGTACTCTTAAATGATGTGATAGTCTCAGAAACTCGGAGTCTCATAATTTTCGGCATTATACCTACCACATTGGGAGGACGATAGTCATATGCGCCACCAACCCTCCAAGAATGTGAACCGGGGTTATCTTGTCCTTCTGAGGATAAGGTCTTTGCCTTTATAGCACGTGAGCACCTGTCAGTGTCTCATGGGCTTCCTGTTTGACATCAGAGTGCATGTTTTCATAGCATGAGTTCACTGTTGTATTTAATTCCGCATCTTATGCCTCCAGGGTACATCCCTTTGTGCCGACCTATGTTCCCCAAGTTTTCAGGTTTCACTTTTAACTCAGGTTTTAGTTCTGAGGTTCTACGAGGTCTCAGTTCTTACGGGTTAAGATCACTTGGCCCATCAGGTATGTTCTGTGCCAATCTACTTCACCATGTTCCTCAAATGGCTAGATTTCACTTTTAACTCGATCTAGTATAGTAGATGAAGTGTATCGAGGCCTTAAGTCACACGTGTTTGGGTCATGTGGCCCATAGGATCTTTCCACTTCCCGCTAGAGATTTGCTAGTGCTCGACTCTTTTAGGTTCTGTGGTTTTCAAAGGTCAATGACCTTTGAGTGTTGGTTCCCTAACAGAGTCAGACCTACTGCGCCAAGACAGTTTGGTTTCCAGGTTCCACTTTTAACTTAATTATTATAATCAAGGTGGTTCGAGGTCCTTAACTTGGCACGTTACACATGCCCTCTCGTCTGCCAATCCCAGCGTCATTAGATGACGAAGCATTTGACTATCAATGTCTTTTATTCATACATAAATACAAACAATATTTCCTTTCACAAGGTATAGATTTACATACAACACAATTTTTCTTGCTGGTTTGCCTGCGGTACATTCGCCTAAAACGTGGCCAAGGCTTTCATTTTTAATAAGGTTCTTCTGCATTTCATGTCACCAACTTCGATGGTGGCTCTGACTAGTGCCGCTTTCACTCCATAAGTATTGGATCTCATTTTTAATATGTCTATAAACTCGCCCTGCTTCAATGATCTGGGGTGCAGGAGCCAATGGTTCGAAATAATATTATTTTTAAAGATCTGTAGGCCCTTGCCTTGTGACGATTGTTCGGTCCATCTGCGGTGTTCGTCGCTCTTTAGGTTTATCTTGGACTTTTTCAATTTCGGATTTGGAAGCTGGTAAATCAATCCGGAGTTTGTTAGCATAGGCTTGGACTCTCTTCCCACAATCCAACCTTCTTGCTATTTTACGAAATATTAGCATCTTGATCTTGTTTTAATTTCGAAAGTGCTCTGATGGAATTGATCCTTATATTAAGATTTTCGAGTCTCGGCACACCTAGGCATCCATTTCTCTTTCTTGAGTATAATAATTAGCTTGATGTACTCATGGGGAGATGCAAGATTTTCTTGAATTCTACTCCAAGAGTTTCGTCAATTTTATTTAACGCTGTGGTGCCTGGATTCTATATAAATGAACCGGGGGTCCACTAAGTTCATCAAGTGGTATATCTTTTGGGTCGGTTTCAGAAATAATTTGCTGCATAGGGAGGCAGCTTTAGCTATTGAGTTAATTTGTTCACCATTCGACAGACCTTCATGTAGAGTAAATGTAGCATCCAGATATTGAAAGGCTTCGTCAACCGCATAGTTGCGAAGTTCTTCCTTGTGAATGCGGACTTGTAGGTCTTTAGTTGCCCAGGTTTTTCTACCACTGACGATGCCGAAGCAGGCACTTTTCTTCGCGGAAACACGAAGTCCAATTTTATTAAGCTCTTCCTCCAGCGCATTTAATTGAGCTCTCTTGATTTTTTGCCAGGAGGATAAGATCATCCGCGAATGCTAGTAGGGGTAGACTCTCGTCAGGTAAGATGTTAAACCCTTCAGTTTGCTCTAGTTTTTCGAGTGCTGCGTCTATGGAGGCGTTGAACAGAAGGGATGACAATGGGTCCCCATGCTTAACTCCTTGCCCTATCTCAATTGTAATGTCCGTTCCGGCAAAGGTGGTCTTGGCATTTTGATACATATTTGCAATCAATCGGATCAGTATTTCAGGTACCTTCTTTCTCCTTAAGGTTGCACAAATGACCTGGTGAGGGATCAAATCAAATGCTTTCATCAGATCCAGTTGAGCGGCCGCTAAAGAGCTTTTCTTACCTATTTTCAGACATTCATTGAGCATTGTCACATTTATGTAACACTCATTTCCATGGGTAAAACCTCTTTGCCGTTTAGATAGATTGATATATTTGTTCAGCTCATCACTCAAACACGAACCGAATATTCTGGCGAGTATTGACGAGATTGTGACAGGTCTCCAGTTTTCAATTTTGTTTGAGGTCTTTTCCCGCGTTTGGAATGAGGGTTGTTCTGTTTTTCTTCCATTCTACAGGATAAGTAGTAGTCAGTATAAGTGTATTAAATAGCAGGAATAGAGCATCTTGGCTGGCTCTATTATTTATATGCCTCTTCACTATCCCGTCTGGTCCAGCCGCACAATTGGGTTTGAGTTTTCGGATTTTTTGCACAATCGTTTTCTTGCTTATCATATTATTAATACTATTAAATGTCAATGGATTGTTTAGTGGGGCGGTGATAGCATTGCTCTTTCCCCATATTTTTTTGTAGGCTTCCTCAATTTGATCAGTCGGAGGTGATTGTGTTTTCTGGTTGGATAGGGAATGGATATTGTTGTCCATGACCATTTCAGCCAATTTTTTCGGGTTTTTATGATAAAGTTTTTAGGTTATTTTAAATTTTGATTTTTCCTCCGCTGTTCTATTAAAATATCTGTTCTTGTTCTATTATGGTTCGCTTCATGATGATCGGATTTTTCTTTGTCTTGCGACATCCAATACTTATTCCATGGTGCTATAAATTTCTATTTGGTTAACGGATCCGCTTCCCGATTTTAATTTAAGTTGTTGCGCTGCAGCAATTTCTTGCTCGTCTTTCAGTACTTCCTCTATCATCATCGGTTTCCATGATTGGTCTTCCGATTCAGAGACGTCATCTTTATCGGGTGGAGTATCATATTTGTGAGAATTGGTTGTTGTGTCGCTCTCGTTATCGGTATCGATGAGAATCAACTCTGGACTGAGATTTGGACTGTTCCTCGAATCAATTTGATTGACCCCGGTGGATGCGCCTTCCTCGACTTCATTGGCGGTGTATTCATCGTCGGACTCGATGAGGATTTCTTCTGGGTTGAAAATTGGATTGAATTTTGGTCTGAGTTGGAGAGACGAGTTGTCTTCTTTGGTTTCATCACCCTGGGCGGAGCGGAGGCGCTCTCCATTTTCTGTTTGAGAACATCATTTCAGGGCGTCTGATTAGTTGAGACGACCGACGTCATGTTACTTGTTATCGCTTGGTTTGATATAAAATCCCAGAGAAAACTATCGTTAGATTTATTTTTTTGCAAGGTTAGTGTGGTGTTAATTTTGAATTTGTTAAGTTTGTTATTTTTATTGAATGGTTGATGAGTTCGAGGGGTTATTGACAGCGCATCCCCGTTAAGAGGTATGTCTTCAATTCTTGACTGATTATTCGTGGGCTGTTGTTTCAGATTCGTTTCGTTTAGGTCATTAATGGGGCTTGTTTCCTTTACGATGTATGTGGGTATAACAGCTTTTGTAATCTTTACATTGGGTTCTTGGATCGGATTTAGGTTCCCATTGCAAGGATAGACCACTGAGCTTCTTTCCGGATAAAGGTCTAAAGGGGTTAGATACACACCATCCTTGACGTACCAATCCAGTCTAGAGTGCTCATACATATCATTGAGTGCTACCGGGTGTGGCATTTGAGCTGAAGTTGGAGTGCTATGTGAAGTAATTTTAAGCACATCATACATGTATTGTAGATCTTGGGGGGTGGGATAGGGTGTGGTATTTGGCTCGGGCTTGACGGTAACCCCCTTGGTTTGTCGCATGGTGTTGAACTTGATTGCTTGCCGCTTGGGCTTCCGTTACGTCCTTCCTTTCAGTTGTTGTTAAGGAGTTCTCATTTTCCCCATTGTGTGTTTTAGTTGTCGGTCTTCAATTGTTATTGCCAGTAGAAATAACGAATATATACATTTCTGCGCATTAGCCACTCCCAACCACTAACGAAAAATTATACTCTACGTGTCGCACACCTTGCACGCATTCTTGTAGGATAGCCATAATTCGGGTTTTCCACTCAACAAGGTAAAACTTTATAACCTACATTTTATCAAGCAATCTGCATGGTGCAATCGTGGGTTTCCATCCGTTGCAATTTTGTTCATTGTGGTTAAGTCGGTTCGTACCTGTGCAGTGATAACGTAGGTGATAAGTGATAACGATTCAATCCCTACGTTACTTTATTTGGGTCGCCTAACGTACACCAATTATTTTTGTCGCTAGCGGATTAAGTCCGTGACATGTTCCATTTTCATGTGAAATATAGTAATACAATTTTCGAAAAATCTGTTAAAGATATTATCCTCATTTTCATACATTATCAGCGCATAATTATTATTTGGTGATCTATGGTGAGTCCAGCTAGAACTTGAGCATATTATTATGCTTCCTTTAGAAATGAGGAATAAAATCTTATCATTAGTGCGAGGGAATATGCTGAACACCTCGAGGCGAGATTATACAAGTTTCTGTCACCATATATTTTAACGACAAATAATAATTATAAATTATTATTAATTATAATTAATTCGAGGGCTGTAATAATATTGTTGTGTTATTTATGAATGATAATAAATCATTACAAATTTAATAATACAATACAATAATAAAATACAAAATTACCAATAACTGTTTTGTAGGATGCTGGAGTGAGTTATGAGATTATGACTACACATATAAATTAGTTCAAAAGCAAAAAGTACTTAATATTATAAAGTAATAGTTTATAATGGAAAGTTTTGTCTATCTAGCACTTTCGATTGCTGTCTTCCTGCAGGTAAGATATTTTAGTTGTTAAACAAAATATTCTATAAATTTTGGGGCAGTTTTTAAATGGGAACGGATGGCACCCGCTGTTAAAAGTCAAAAGGAGAAAATTTGTAACCATTAATTATTATTTTATAATGAATTATTTAAAACAAATTGCAAGTTAATTTAATAAATTAATGTTTGTATACAGGGTGTCCCCGCACTCACTTTACATAACTTAGGTGGTGATAGCGGACACTTTTCTAAGAACAATATTTAACAAAATTTTTTTTCTAAATTCAAACCCTCGAGAGTTAGGCCTATTTAAAGCATTTTTTTTAATTTCCACCTTCACGTGGCCATAGCGCCGAAAATATTGATTTTGCGGTAAAAATGGTTTAGTGCTTTTTTAAAGAGCGTGAAATAATCTACAAACTAGATATAACGCTTTTATTATCTAAAATCAAGGGCTTTCGAGTTATGAATTAAAGTAAGTTAAAAAATGTCGAAAAATTTGAGCTGTCTTTTTTTTTGGTTTTATTGAAAACCCTGTATCTTTTAAACGAAACATTTTACAAAAAATCTGACGCCCCATTCCGGATAGGAAATTTAACGGACTACAACTTTGGTCTAGTAAAAATGTTTGAAAAACCAATCCATTTCACAGAAAATTAGAAAATAACAAACGAGGCAGCTACAAAACATAAAATTTAATTCACAAAATTTTTATTTTTTTTGAAAAATTATTTTATTAATTAATTTTAAATTATTACATTAATAAAGTAATTGTTGAAAATGACCACCCTCATTTTCAATACACAGTTGTGATTGTTTTAAAAGATGTTTGTCGAAACAAATCGAAAAAAGGCGATTTTTCGACACTTTTAATCGCAGAAATTCGAATTTTTGACACTTTTCACACTCACCGATTGACCAAAATTGGCCTCGTGATCGACCGGTCAATCCCTCAACCTTGTTGACCACCCCTACTATAATGGCTTTTAAAAAAAAGGAAATTTTATAAATAATACTATAAATCATATTTTAAAACGAGCACGACTGTTTATTAAAAATGAGGGTGGTCATTTTCAACATTTATTTAAATAATCTAATAGTTTAAAATTAATTAATAAAATAATTTTTCAAAAAAAATAAAAATTTTGTGGCTTAAATTTTATGTTTTGTAGCTGCCTCGTTTGTTATTTTCTGATTTTCTGTGAAATGGATTGGTTTCTCAAAAATTTTTACTAGACAAAAGTTTTAGTCCGTTAAATTTCCTATCCGGAATGGGGCGTCAGATTTTTTGTAAAATGTTTCGTTTAAAAGATACAGGGTCTTGAAAAAAATCAGAAAAAAAGAAAGCTCAAATTTTTCGACATTTTTTAACTTACTTTAATTCATAACTCGAAAGCCGTTGATTTTAGACAAGAAAAGATTTGAATCTAGTTTGTAGATTATTTCACGCTCTTGAAAAAAGCACTCAACCATTTTTACTGAAAAATCAATACTTTTGGGGCTATGGCCACGTGAAGGTGGAAATTAAAAAAAATACTTTAAAGAGGCCTAACTTTCGAGGGTTTAAATTTAGAAAAAAATTTTTGTTAAAAATTGTTCTTAGAAGAGTGTCCTCTATCACCACCTATGTTATGTAAAGTGAGTGCGGGGACACCCTGTATAAACTATGACATATATTCCGCTCTAAAGTGAGTTCCTCAGATAGCTATATAATTTTCTACGTAAAAATATAAAGAAAATTGCCGAAGGAAATTTTACTGAAAAAAGCAATTGCAAGGATATTTTGCAGAATCGTATGTAAAAAATGAAACAGTATCCAAGTTGCGTTAAAGGAACAACAATATAAAGATCCTCTAGAGAAGGAAGCGAGTCAGTTAGCCGTTAGTTAACTTTAGACTAACTTACAAGGGGAGGGCCAACTTTGGTCGTCACAGATCTGCACCACTTACCTTTATACATTTTCAACCCAATTAGAACGTCACTTGATGAAAATTTAACGACCCAGAATTCAGAAAATTTTGAGAAAATAATTTTGAAAAAGTAATGTAAAATTAAGATTTCTCCTTCGAGGAGGTTATGTCGAGCAGCTGTCAAGTGTCGACTGATGTTTTAGGAAGGGAATAATACTTCGATACGTTTGAACTACTAAAATTTTTAATTTTACATTACTTTTTCAAAATCATTTTCTCAAAATTTTCTGAATTCTGGGTGGTTAAATTTTCATCAAGTGACGTTCTAATTGGGTTGAAAAGGTATAAAGGTAAGTGGTGCAGATCTGTGACGACCAAAGTTGGCCCTCCCCTTGTTAGTATAAAGACATGAAATTCACAATAATTTGGTACGTCTGAGGGAATAATTCCAGGAGTTATTTTACTTTGGCGTAAAGCTGAGATTTAACTAACTTTCTTCTTTCTCTCTCGAGTTATTTTATATAACGTTATTTCAAGTTTACTGACTATCGTCAGTCGTATCTAATCAGATAAACCGGGCTGATGGTTCTACTCTATCTCTAAAGGATAACTATGTTTTTAAAGTGTTTTAATTGAAAGGCTTGGTCATTGATAAAAAAAATATCTCTCTAATGAAGTTGAAAAAATGTAAATTGTTCTTAATTGTATCTGATTTGTTTTTAGTTTATACCACCTCAATTATGCAAGGAAATACATGGCATTGAAATTGTACACAAAGACAAAGATGGTTTAGTGGACTCTACAATTGACATAAATTTTATTACCGATAATCGGTTGGAAGCAGTTGCAGACGGTTTGTTGCGTTGAAATTACATATTTACATTGAAATCTGTCATTACTTGTTCTTATTGATTTGATGATAAATCCCTCTAACTTATACTTTCGCCACAATGTAATATAATTCTTACCATTCATTCCATTTCTTAGCCTCTCAATTAACTATGTAAGACCGACCTCTGCCAGCAATTGTAAGATCCCAGCGCTGGCGGCAATTGTAACACCGCATCCTTTCCGGTAATTGCAATGTCCCGTTAGGCTGGCAGCAATTGTAATACCCCACGGCTGTTTCCTTCTTACTTTATTTTAAAAATTTGGTTATTGTTTAAAAAATTAAACACATTACACGGCTGCCACCAGGTTCAATTAGATGGTAATTTTGATTAAAAGGGGTTAACTCTTCTAACCGACCGACGACGGTCGAACCAATCCCGCCAGGTAAGCGTGTCACGGAGGTGTGGGGTGGGGGGAGTAAATCTCCTCTTAACGCCAAATAAAACGGGATGTTAATTTAATGAATTAATTTAGTTTATTAAATAAAAACCGTTATCAAGTGAACAACAACAACAAAATAAAAAACAATTGATTGATAACGTAATTAATTATGTTAAGAGGAATCCTTAAGGCACTAAAACACTGCAAAAATAAAAATAAATTTTATTTGTTTCTTTTTCATTTTCTTAAAGATGCATTTGTTAAGAATGCTCTCACCAAATTTTATAAAGAAATTCGTAAAATTGACGGAGATACAGCATTTTATGTGAAATGCTATTTATTTTAAGTGATTAGTTTGTATGTTGAATTATCCTGCAGCAAAACTTTGAACGCGTTTTTATCGAAACTACATTTTTCAACCTGGTTGACAACATATTGAAAAAACTATTCATCCGATTTGCATGTACCAAAAAATGAAATGTTCGCAAATCCAGTCTCTATGGCACCACGTAGGGATTTTTTGATAAAGGGCCCAATTCTATTTCTTTTTTTTTCATAAAAGATGAAAATTTTCTGTAAAAATGGGAAATAAAATTCGCTGGTTCGCCATTTTTTTTGTTTTCTAGATATCGAAATTCCGCTACGTGAGGCTATAAACCTATATGTCTAGTTTATAAATATATTTTTTTGGTATTTTTCGGATGAACCGTATGGCTTAATTGCTGTCAACCACTAAGCAGCAGAGTGTCATTTGGAAGAGGTGTACACCGTAAACTATTCTGAAGATTCAAATCAAATAATTTGTGTAGTGTCTTCTATATGTATGTAATGAATATTAGTATCTATAAATAAAAAACCATTCATCGTTGCCTCGAAAAAAATTATTAAAAATACACCCTCATACCGCTCGCGCACAGTGTTTTAGTGCCTTAAAGTTGGAAAATACACTTTCGTAATTCAATGATATCTAGCTTATTACTCAAGAAAATTGCACAAAAATATATATTTTTTAAAAGAGGACACTTAGACGCAGATCACTGTGTTTTTATTTTTTTTAAATTAAAATTTTTTTTTAAACTTTTTTTTCGAAAAATTTGAATTTAAAAAAAAATAAAAACACAATGATATGCGTCCAAGTGTCCTCTTTTAAAAAATATATACTATTGTGCAATTTTCTTGAGTAATAAGCAAGCTATCATTGAATTACGAAAGTGTATTTTCCAACTTTAAGGATTCCTCTTAACGCAGTGCAATTTATTTAATAATTAAAACCTGCATAATTCTTTAGACAGCTATGCAATCCATAGTCGGATTAAAGCCTCCACCATATTTCTATGGGGGGTTTGTTAACCACCCCTATAAATAATTATTTTATTACCAATAACCTTTTTTAGCTATTTTTTTTATCAAAAGTGAAAGTGGGCTATTGTTTAAATAAGTTTGAGAACTTATGCGCTAGAGGTTCGGAATCACTTTAGTTATTAAAAAAGCAGAATGAAGTATGATTTAAAAACAAAATAATACAATTAACAATTATCACATATATCACTTAGCAAACTTAAAATAACAATTATTGGTGATCGCCTTTCAAACCAGCACATGCTTGTTTTCCGTTTGAAGATCGATCCCTTTCTGTTACTAACTGACCTGGTCCGTTTTTGGAACCCGTATCTATGTTAAAAATTTTAAATTTATGAAAGGGGTGGTTGTTACAACTATCGTAACAAGAGCTTTGGAATTATCTTAAAAATGAGTATCTCATTAAACCAGAGGTGGTAGGTAAGAAACTGCGCCACAGATTTTCAAAATTTCCACTGTCAAGAATCATGAAAAACGGCCCAAAAAGCAATTATAAAACAAAATATTTGTGCGCCAATGCAAATATGGCTCTAAAAAGTCAAATTTTCAAAATTTGGGTTGGCCGAGGCGGTCTTACGATATAGAAATGATTTACAGCATTTCATTGGCTCCCGAACCCCCGCCTCTAACATACCCCACCAAAAGTTTATAACTATAAGGTGTGTACTTTATAAAATTCTCTCAGTACTTATGTTTCGCTCGCAATAATGTGTCGTAAGTTGAGTGTTGAAAAGGTCCTTGTTAGGGCCAAAAATACCCATAAAGGGTTACTGATTTAACGACGTTAATATCTCGCTTATTTTGGAATTCGTCGTAGGTGGATGTGTTGCCAAAATGGCTCTAGAGCGTTACAACGCGAAGCGGTGTATGCTCCAACTCGGCAAATTGTGCTACTAGCAAGAGGTGAATCTCGCTTTTTTTTTTGCTGCAAATAAGCTAAAATGTGAAATTATGTCGACGTTAACTGCACGACGCGACGGAGTAGGTACAACTGTGAGCGCTCGCTAGGTTCTAAATTTCTAAGTGTTAGAGTAACTCAGAGCGCACGGACGGAGAACAGAATGCCCGGACGTTTGAAAATCGAGCGAAAATTGGCAACTTTAAAATCGATTATTGGCCAAACTAACATTCATCCTCATCTTAATCTCTTCATTTATATTTTTCTATCTAAATCAGTTACTTACCTGCCACCCTTTTGCTAATCGACATCCCCACTTGAAAAGTAATTTGCTTTTTGAAAAAAAATTGAAATCTTACTTAAATGAAGGAGATTTGTTGAGGACAATATATCGCGGTGTCATTTCCACGGCTTATACCACATGGTTCGTCACCGCTAACACGTGAGAGGAAGGGACGACTTCTGCTATCCTTGAAATTGAAGTGTCTTGTTTTGGCTCACCGTCCTTGTACGTCGAGATGTACCTAAAACACAAATGATTGTTTTACATATTATAAGTTCAAGTTAAATAAGCCAAAATGAAAAGACGTAGACTTAAAATCAAAAACTTTGTTAATTGACATCAGAAAGCTGTAATTTGTATGGGCCTAGCTCACAGAATGTTTTAATAGTAGTTTTAATAGTTATAAGCTTGTACGTGTTAAAAATAAACACATATTATAAGGTGACAAGATAATAAAAGGCAACACGACAGCTATGTTTCGGGAGTTTTGTATATGACGGGGAAAATAACAACTTACACTTGAAAATTGAAGTTTAAAAGCAAGTTTTATAAAACAATGAACGTAATACACAACTTTAAAGCAGGAAATTTGGGTAGAAAATAAGAATTTTCAAAATTTGAAGTCGATTTTGTATCGCTTATTACGTGCAAATAAGCTGAGATATTTATTTAAATAATAAGGGATGGTGTTTTAAATTTTCACAAAATTTTATCCAGTTCGGTGATTTTAAAAAATTAACTAAGGCAGCACTCAAACCAAACAATAAAAGGAGGAACTCAGACAAGATGACTTAGCTACATTAAAAATTGAGCATTGGTGCATACTTTTTTTATTAGTTTTTTTTTTTAACTTTAGGTTAGAGTTAAATCTGTATCTTCTATATCGCTTCGAAACAATTGCTTTGAAAAATGTAATTTTAATATGAATAATCATGCCGATATAAGCCTGATAGTAATCTACCTATAGTAACATTTAAATTTGTTTTTAGTTTGTTTATATAGTAGCAATCATTTTAACTCGAGCATCAGTCATCGAAAAAATTATATGCATCAAAATTATATGCAATCTTATAATTAACGTACGTTTATTTCATTTACATAACAAAGTTACCCCGACGTACTCCTTTTCTTTCTGTCTCTTTTCTACTGGTTATTTTTTGTAAATATGACAAAGATAACCAAATGCTGTGCGTTAAATCTTACTGCATTCAAGTATTAGTCGTGGTCGAGTTAAAAAGATTATGACTATACCTATACTTATCCTACCTTTTGCCAAATATAACATCTCCGATTATTATTTTGCTCGCGCTAAGCCTATAATTCTTTGTAGTTGCTAAAATGGATGTTATAAAAGTGATGATTTAAATTTTAGGTGTGGGCTATTTACCTACTGGCTTAAGTCTACCTCAAAATCGGATTGAAATTCCAAATATGACCTGCGTAGAAAAATTCTGTGAAAATGTACCAAATTATCCATTAGATGAAATAACGAAAGCCGTTAAGAATCTACCCATGAATGTATCTAACACAGTGCAAGGAGATGCGAGTATGATGAGAATTAAAAATAGACAGGGTATTTCACAAGGAATAGGGTTATGTGAACCAATTCTACGTGTTTTACATCCCCAAATGGCTACAAATACGGAAAATAAGGAGAAATATATCGTAAATATTCCTGGGTTAGAACAAGGACTAATAGTAACAACTTGTGGGTAAGATTTTAATATGGGTAATACATTTTAATTTTAAAATACTTTTCTAACTTTTTTAGAAATAATGTAGAAAAATGCGGGAAAGCTATCATTCCACCTGGTATCGTCGCCAGGTGTAGGCAGAGATACTCACTGGTTCGATTATTATCATTTGAATTGGACAGTGGTGCAGAAGGATTTGTACCTAAGTATGACAATTTTCCGTTTCCATCATGCTGTGTGTGTACACTTTTAAAACCTCCTCAACCATAAATTTATAATTTATATGTAATAATAGTCCAAATAATCCTAAACTTTCTTTCTAAACTAAAGGAAACACTTTTTGATTGTAACGCTTTTAGTTTTTCATTATTGCTGTGCATGTTAACGCAGCTTAATACTTTGCAATTGTTGGAGAGCAGAAAAAGTAAGTCTCCGATTTTAGAAATAAAGTCAATTATAGCACTATTACTTTCAATTGTGTTTTTTTAGCACCCCTAGCTACCCTTTTTCCAGAAATCCACGATCCAGCCTCCGCATCAATTGTGACTAGTTTATTACCATCGTGGCAAAACAAACTGGAGAAGTCTTCTCCGGATTGTTTCGAACTCTGCTCTCTGTTTGGGTTAATCCTCCCATTAGGGGATGCGTTGCAGAGGGTCGTTTTTGTGACACATTTTCAATCTAAGAAGTTCTATCAAGCTACCGACCTAGTATCTGGAATACTCGAAGAACTGTAACTTGAACTCAGAACATTGATTTCTGCAACTTGAACGAACGTAGGTAATCCAAAGAACAACGTTCTTAACCTATGACTTCATTATGGCGCGTTAGGTCTGCACTAAGGGAAGCCGCCCCTTTTCTCTCAAAGGGCAGACACCTTAACCTATGACGTATTCATTGTTCAGGAGGTCAGTTCTTGTCAGGACAAGGAGACTTGTCATGGTGCGGAAGGTCGAGCTCTGGTGGACTCCAATGCGACAGCTTAAACTTAAGATGGTAAGTAAATCCATATGGGTGTTTACGAATCATCTTTGGATGAGTGGGAGCCCTGGGACAATACTTGCGTATGCTTGCTTGAGCCTGCCCACCTTAGAGTTAGATTCGTAGTGGCGTGTGGTTCTAGAAAGTAGTAAAAAAGTACCCAGAACGGAAATTCAGAGCGCTGATGATCAACAATGGACCTCAGTGCGGCCTTTCTGTCGTGATCCCTCCACCTATGGTCACCACAGGTCTTGCAGCCATGTGATGGAATAGGTAACTTTTAGCTACATCTGGGAGTTAAAAATCGCTATAGTTATCTCCTTAAATGGATAATGCAGGATATATGATAAGTTCACATTTAGCATTTAAAACTAAAAGTTCTACCTCTGTTAACAAGATATTTTCATTTATTTGTGCTGGTATTTGGAAGTTGATTTTGTTTAAAACGTTGGTTCAATTGCGTATATTTGACTGGAAGTGACAAAAACTTTGGTTTTCCGCTGGTGATAAGAAACGTCCAAAAGATAAGGAGAACTCCATTGCGTCTAGCCCTGGATGTCAAATGTTCTTAAGATTGAGTGTCATGGGGTCAAATTAATGCAGTCCAAAATTGAGTGATTTTCTCTAAAGTGGATTCGATTGTTGAAGCATTCCTTTAAATCGTAATTGGGTGTTTGGAGAGAATACCCAAAAGTTAAGAAAATTGAAAATTTTGTAACATTGTGGAAAATATTCACAATCCGATATTCGATGGAAGTAATCGTTTGAGTTCCCTTCAATGTTTTGTAACGTAAAATCGTCATTTGACGTTTTTGCTATGCCTATGGGAAATATGGCGGTGGTTTGGTTTTTTTGAGAAGAAAGAGCGATTGGCAGTGTGAGGGGCCATTTAACTTTGTTGGTTTACCGAGTTCCGTTTAGTTTTATACCGCCAAAAGTAGGCGTAAAGCAGCTGTAGCTTGCTTTGAGTTAATTGATGACGGGCGCTCGATTGCGGATTTTCCGTATTCTGTTGATTGACTTATGCTTAGGGTTTATTGGAATTGGGATGACCTTGATCTGATTTATATCTTTGAGACCAACTTTGCAAACTTCCAGCTGGGCAACCGTATACTAGGAGATTTTGTTTCGTTAAGGACTGGCAGAAGAGGATCGTGGAATACCTTTGTACCATCTTGAGTTATCGATCGCATACAGAGAAACTGTATAAGGTAAAATTTGTGAGCACCGAAAGATCTAAGGTGAGTTTATCCTCTGTGTAGTTTAATTTTAGACCGTTTAAGGTCTGTTCAGGTACTTTCAAGCCATTTGATCTTGCTCAGTTTTATAATTCGGCGGATGTTCTTTTGTGTGGGAAGTTTTGTGTCCGTATTTAATACAATAACGTTTGTTTTCCGACCTAGTTTTATTTACCCCGAGAGGTTGCCAACCGAACTCCTTACCTTGCCTTCGAATTATCCTGGAGCTAGTTTTTCCCCATCAGGGCCACCACACGCAAATTTACCAGTCTTAACTGGGTATGGGGAAATTTCATATTGCTTAGGTAATTTGGAATTTCGTTGTAGTTTGAAGAGATTAGTCATCGCAATTCAAAGATTGGAGTGGATAAAACTTACAATACAATCAATACAAAAAAATGTATCCTATATTTTATTAAATAGTGTACAGGTTAAAGTGTTTTTATAGTGTAAATGATCCATACTCATTGTGCATTACAAGTCATAAGTTTATTTCCGAATTTACGATTATCTCTAGAAGAGCTAGCCGAGGTAGGAAGAAGTAACTTTTGTATTCGAAATAAAGGTTACCCTATTTTATTGTTTATTATTTTAACATCTCAAAAGTAGAATATATTTGGCAATACATGAAGGCAAATATTTTTTACATAATATGCAAATTATATAAATTTATGGATGAGAAAAGGTAAATAATCAAAAAATTTCACCTGCAAAGTATCAAATTGATTCAAATTATTTGATTGCTGCTTTTGAGATTGGTACTTTGTAGAAAGTATCCCAACTTATTATTATCAATTATAAATTAACGTTAAAATAAATTACTATTAGGTGGTTTCAATACACACATGCAACATGATGGGACTGAAAAAGAATTAATCCCATATGTGCTCATTTCCGTATCATATACTAATAAATTAATCTGTGAGTATGTCTGCGTGCAAGTAGCGCCGTAACCAGATGGAAAGGTTAATGTGCTCCCGCATCCTTTAATATCTGGACTATAAGGTATAAAAAAATTGGAAAATTAATATAAAGTTATAATTGTTATTGTTTATGTAAAATCTTACCTACAAGTCGTTACTATGACCCCTTGTTGTTTCCCAGGATGATTTACGATAAATACCTCTTTACCAACTATATTTGTAGCCTTTTGGGGAAATATGAGACGTTGCTTACTGTCACATAACGATGTTCCGTTTTCATTATTCGGTTTAAATGCAATTTTGATCACATTTCCTTGTAATCCATGAAATGCAGTACTGGGTATATCCTTGATTGCATTCTCTATCTTATCTAATGGATAAAATGGTACTTTTTCACAGAAATGATCATAGCAAGTCTCCGGAATATATTCGTAGTCAGCGTCCTCTTCACCTAAAATTTAAATTACGATTTTGGCAACATCTATTTTAATAACTCGAGTCATAATAAATTTACCAGGAGCAAGTAAAGGTAAGTTTTTTCAGTGGCGGATTTCCGAACAAGCGCATGAGGCGCGATGCTGGGCCTCATAAATCAGGAGGGCCTCAAAATTCAGCTTTTTCGGACTACCGGTATAGTGGATACCAGAATAAAAACTGTGTGCGCAGCGTTGCACACAGTGCAATTTAGAGGAGGGACTCAAATTTGAATTGCGCCTGGGGCCTCTCAAGGTGCTAAATCCGCCACTGTTTCGAAGGGATATAGAAGATGCAGTTTTAATTATAACTTCAAGTTAAAAATTCAAGTAATAAAAATTAATTTTGTGAAGGAATTATGAAGAACGATATGGCCTTCCAAACTACATGCTCTTGTACTATAAGGTCAAAAGTACGACCAAGAGTTACAGGGTCCAAAAGTTACGGATTGTCGTTTTTACTACATTTAATAATGATTACTTTAATTTTAAAGATGTAATTTCAACGCGACAAACCTGTTAATAAACGTGCTCTTGCAGAAAAACTTCTGCCAATTTTAATAGTATCCACAAAACCATCTTCGTCTCGTTCTAAAACTTCATAGTCTCGTATTACTTCACATAATTGAGGTGGTATAAACTACAAATAAGAAAGATATCAATAATTATCAACTAAAAATTACATTTTTGCAATTTAGTTATCGAGGTATTTGTTTTACAAAAAAAAAATGGACCAGCCCCGTATACAGGGATGAGGGTGGTTTGGGCCTTTGATTCTGGGAGGATGGTGATAAACGAAGAGTGGAGGTAATTTGTGTATTGGTCAAATTCTGCGGACGAGTTAATGACTGGTATTTGATTTCTGTTGGCGATGAAGTGGTCGTGGAAGACTTGCCAAACAACTTTTGAGCGTATGTTGGTAGGATCGTGGTGTTGAATGTCGCCGAGGTACGTATGGGATAGTGATCAGATGCAAGCTCATTCTTCAGAAGGTCGATCTGGTAGTGTGGGAGTGTCAATAGTAAAGTCGGGTTGATCGGATATCTAAGGTAGTATGCGGCCATTTCTATTGGTGTAGCGAGTGTTTCAGATCGAATGCTTGCGTTGAAATCACCAGCGATTGTGGAACCAGAGAGGTTGGAAAGCATAATATTGAGGTCGTACTGAAGAATCTTTCTGTTGGGAATGCAATAGGGGGATGAGATACACAGCCATCCTTGGCTGTGGGTATAGATGCCAACGGTTGTGGATTAGATTTCGCGGGTGAACAACTTTGTGATGTTTTATTGAGGTCTTGATGTAGATAACCTTGATGAGCCAATTCCTCATTACAGACTAGCGAGTAGTTAACAAGCCTGGATATTATCCCCTGTACGCAGATGGGCTTCGTTAAGGAATATTATGCTCAGATCATGTTTGAAGGCGAAATCGAGTAAGTGGTAGTTCTTTTCTTGGAGATCATTGGCGTTCCAGAAGGCGATCTAGAGGGAGCATGGTTGCGTATGTAGCTTATTAATCGCGGCCGCCAATGACTTTTTATGAACTCCAACCAAATATTCTTAATATAGTGAATCATCAGTTACACCAAACAAATTTTCAAGTTTCTTGAATAAAACAATCCCTTAACCTTAACCAACTTCATCCCATTTTTTAATTATCAATCAATCAATCAATATAGGGGTTTTCCATTTCTAGTCTTCACAATCCATTTCACGAGGTGGATTACTCCTCTTTTGCTACTCTTTTTACTACAACTTTTCACCACAGCTTGTGGATGTCCACTGGAAGGCCGAGCTAAGAAATTCTGTGCGGTCCGCGATTTGAACCCAGAATTTCCGCTCTGTAACACAACCAGCGATCACATCACTCGACTGCTGTCGCTGTTTTTTTTTATTATATACCAGTATTAATTTATTGCATTAACTTACAATTAATTCAAATTAATTTCTAATAAAATAAATTATAGTTAGGTACCCATTTTCTTAATAAAATATTTAAAAAAATATAGAGTTAAAAATAAAATGAAATAAGTAATAAAATTATTTTATATTTTATTTGAGCTTTCAAACGTGAATATCGACCCTTTTCATCAGAAATTAAATAACATTACATATTTTCTCCCCTTGTCTTTTACTTCGCATGCCATGCATTCCAATTAAAAATCTGTCCCGAATTTTATAGAAATATTTGTTTAAAAACTAAAATATCTTACTTGTAGAAAGACAGCAAGCAAAAATCCAAGAATTACAAAACTATCCATTGTAAACTTTTGCTTAATAATGAAGTACTCTGCCTTTTAATTTTATATATAGACTTATATTATGTATAAATTATGTAGGTCATAATTCACTCCAACATCCTAAAAATCAGTTATTATTAGTTATTATTGTATTGTGTAATTAAATCATAAATTATACTTACAACGATCTTATTCCAACTCTCAATTTGAAATTAACTTTGTAATTATTTGTTGTTGTTAAAATTGACAGAAAATTGCGTATTCTTCCCACATTAATTAATAAATTTTATTCAGTTTACTCATTTGATTCAACATTCTTTGGTGGTTAAAGGGAACAAGTGGGTAGTCCCATCTCCACTTCCGAATGAATGAAAAAAGGGGAAGTTATATTAAGAACAATTAACATCATGTGAATAGAAAAAGAAAAGAACAAAATTTGTATAAATCATCAGCCAAAAGTTATACACAAACAATTTTGGGGATATTAGTTACGCTAAATGGGCACACGAAATAAAATTTTACTATGTTATGGTCGAATTATACTAAAAATTTTAACATTTATCATATAAGAGGATTAACCAATGGTTAAATACATAACGGTTAAAAGATTCTACTGATGGTTAATTTCTTAAATATTAAATGATCAGTGATAAATAAAATGAAAGGGAATAGTTCATCCACCAGGACCTCGATTTTAAAAATTTTCAATGGATATTCTCATACAAAAGGGTTCAAAGAACAATTCTAACAAAGAAAATTTGCGAACAATGCAAATTGAGCTTCCAAAAGCCAAATTTTGAAAATTTGTCTTTTCGGAGGTGGTTACGCCCCACTCCCCATAAAGTTTACTAATATAAGCTGTGTACTTTGTAAAGTGGCTTCAGTACGTACTTTTCATTGAAATGGATGTTTCTACCGTTGAAGACGTTAATTTTCGTTGCGAAAATTACACTTGTTACCTAAAAAGATGCTGTATAAAGAGAGGTCCTTTTTAGGGCCAATGATACTTGAAAAGGGATACTGATTTAACGACGTTGGATCTCTGTCGTAGGTGGATATGTTGTCAAAATTAACTCTTCCGCGCGCCGCTCCGCTACGCGTTGTACGCCCCAGAGCCATTTTAGCAATATTAAACTCGTTAAAAACATCTCCCTAAGGCTTTCCAACTCGGCAAATTGTGCTCCTGGGAAGGGGGTGAATCTAGTTTTTTTTCTGCAAATTTAAGCCAGAAATACGTTTAAAATGTCAATTTAGCTCGACGTTAACTGTACAATGAATTTCCCCGTGTTTTTTTTAGAACACATGAGAGAAACTCATTTTTGAGAGAACACATAATTATTTTAAGGTACAGTTTTCGGCGGGAGATTCGAATTATTCACTAAATTTCTTCTTATTTTAGGTTGACCAAAACTTTACCCTTCAGGAGCACAATCACTTAAAAAATCAAGATATTGTACCCTTGTAGTATGTTAATAGTACAAATGTGGCTTCGGATATCAACTAACAAGGGGAGATCGCCTACTCGTCATCAGCGATTTCGTCCAAATTCACAGTATATGTAGGGCTTGACTAGAAATGAAAGTGACCCAAGTGGAATCACCAGATGGCCAAGGGTTTGTTTTAGAAAATAACATTTTTGTCGGAAAAAAATACCGTAAGTTTACAATTATAATATATTGTCGTGTTGCACGGCTCAATAACACCCCTAATTATAGTCAGGGATGAAACCTCGCTTAATGTGTACACTCGAACAATAGAGGTCCGGCTAGCTTTAAGGCAGGTTCACATATCTGAGGCCACAATATCTGCAGGTGGTGGGTTTCAGCGATATTAAGCAAATCAAATGACGCAATAAATCAAGAGGTAATTTATTTAAATAACTCAAATTCAATAATGGAGCAATTCTGATTATCTATGACACAAATGTCAAGCAATATGCAAAATGGTGTGTAAAATGTACAAACGATAAATAAAAAGTATCATTTACTATCAAAAACTCAGCTATACTTTTATTTAGCGTTATGTTTATGTAAATCGTGTAACAAGAATAAAAACAATTTTGTACAATAGTGTTTTGATAAAAAGTTCAAAATCCTTACTTGAAACGACAAGTTGATGTAGTACACAACCTGTGAAGCATCCCGTACATTGGCAATAGTCGAATTCGGCAATACGCAACTCAAACATCAAATGACTTCCAGCGTATAGACAGATGGTAGCTCAGCTTCCGTTGGCTTCCAAAAATGCGCTGCCATCCAAAAATCAGTAACGTGATGTGTGAAACCTATCCCGTGGTACATCCAAATCTCAAGGATTGATTTAAACAAATTTCCGCAACTTTTAAACCAAAACGGCAGCAAAAAACGTGCAACTTTTTGGTTAACCTCAAAATCAACATGTAATGATTTTTAAATCGACGAAATATCCAGTCATCCAATACAATAAGTGATGTAAAACTCGTTCGTACATCAAATTACTCATTAATTTTAACTTCCTCACGTTATTTTATGTTTAACAAATCCAAAATGTGCAAATTTTTATTATGGTCGATAATTGCTTGCGACCAACCAAAACGTGTGAAAACTTTATTTTCACGAAATAATAACGCTCCAAGTACTCACAATTTATTTATCTCGTCGATATAATTGCTTTGGTGCCCAAAGGAATCTTCAAAACAACTTTTCTTGAAGAAAATTTGCGAATTAACTATCGCAATATGACCACACACATTCCCCATCAACGGTCGGCACAAGACAAACTTCATTTCCGAAAACGCACATGCCGTCCCATACCACTACAAAAATTTTACTTTTCAACGTAAAACCGTAAGTGTTCACTTCCTGCCGCCTGCCATTCAAAATAATCAAATTTTCAAATTTCAGGTAACAATCGATATACCTGTATAAACACATCACAAATCCGCACGAAACACACCATACTCTCAAGGAAATCAAATCTGTCTCAGTTTTCTGTGTTAAAAGTTACAAAACAATTGCTTGTTATACAAAATTGCCTCCACATCAGCTGTCTCATAAATGACAAAATTTAAATTTAACAAAAATTACAATTTGCTCATTTGATCGACTTTTTCACACTTCAATATATAAATATAATTCTTCCAGTACCCCTACTCTATGGTACAACATTGTAAGAAGTAATAAAGGGGTTCATAATTAAATGATTTTCGTGATCTTTGGTGAATCCAGCTAGTACGTGAGTACATTATGTCCAAATGAAAAATGAGGAATACAATGTCATCAGTACAAGTAAAATAAGTTTCTGTCACCATTATATTAACGACAAAAAATAATAAATTATAAAATTAATTTCAATTCGAGGGCTGAGATTATTGTGATTATAATGAGATTGTTGTGTTATTTATGAATGATAATAACTCATTACAAATTTAATAATACAATACAATAATCAAATACAAACTTACCAATAACTGATTTGTAGGATGTTTGAGTGAATAATGGCCTATAATACATAACATACAGGTAAATACTATACATAATATAAGTCTATATATAAATTAATTACAAAACAAGAGTAGTACTCATTATCAAATAAAAGTTTATAATGGATAGTTTTGTAATTCTTGGATTATTGGTTGCTGTTTTCCTACAAGTAAGATATTTTACAATGAATTACTTTATATTATGTAAAACCGAGTGTAAAACTTACCTGTATAAAGTTATCGGAAATTGAAACCAATAATTAATGAAAAGATATTTTTTATAATATTGAAAATATTGAATTTTTAATTCCCTTTTAGTAGACTTCTTATTTATTTTCACAGTAGGCATTCATTTTATTTTTAAGTTGCCATTTTGACCTTTTTTTAGTTTTAATATTATATTATTCATGATTTATTGACGAATTCTTAAATACCATTAGACTTCAATAAGGGAATATAATGTAAACGCAGGTTTTTCTTTGGATTTATTAAATTATTTTTTTAATATTTAGATTTCAATTAATTTTATAGATTGATATTTATGTCTTTACATTACAACTACCTGAGGAGCTTTAACGAGAGCGAAACAATATTTTTTTTAATTGATTTCCATTTCCGATAACTTGATACGGGATGGGGACGTTTCGCCCCCACCGTTTCGCCCCCGCCGTTTCGCCTCCGCCGATTCGCCCCCAAGTTTGGTTTTACACTATATTCACACTTTGTGTTAACTTCTACTATTGGTCACGTTTAAGATCATTTTAAGCTTACTTTTAATAACAAGTAAACAATTTTTTGTATTATATTTTGTCAAAGATTAATTTATTGTTTTTAAGTTGGTAAATTAATTCAATTGGTAAAAATTAAAATACTCAATAATTAGTATGCTGTAACTTTCTGTAATTGTCTATGTCGCCTATTGTTAGTTTTTCCAACTTGATTAAATTCAAATCCAACTTTTTTCCAACTTTCTAAAATATTGGGGGGGTCCCCCCTCCCCCTTGGGCACGGCCCTTATTATAGCAATTACAAATTGAAACGTTTATTAGCGTTAATAAACTTCCTCTATTGGTGAGTTATGTTAGGGCTAGGGGTTAATCAATCATATGAATTCTCTCTATGGATTCGAAAAATTGCTGCGCTCGCTTTCATCCCAGTGGAATCAGTAGCGGACAAATTCGACGCGCTCGTAGAAGACGAAAATTTTCCTCAAAATGCACTGCCCATTGTGGATTATTTTGAAGACTGTTACATAGGACGAAGAAACAGAACACATAGACGAGCTCCTCAATTTTCTATTGAAATGTGGAATGTATATAACCGAATCATAAATGATCGTCACATCAGAACGAATAATCACATCAAAGGCTGGAATCGCGGTTTTCAAAGCACTTGCAGAAATTTATTTCCAAACATTTTTCAATTTTGTTGCGATTTCGCTCTTTTTAAAACTCAGACCAGCTAGCTCTGCATGAAATCTTATCTTAAGGCCGGAGTTAGCATTTAAGTGAGAATACTTACCCTGCTTTTCTTTTATATTAAAGGTTGAAAAGACAGAAATTAAATCAATCAGAATTAGATAAAAAAATTATAATATATAGAAATAACTTAATTGAACGATACATTTTTAATATTACAAAAGCCAAAATGGATCACAAATCTTGACTCGTAATTTAAAAGTCTGAGTAACATCTATCATAATTAATACACAAAAACTTATTCTAAAAAACATAAATACACAAATAAACTGTGATTACGGTAAATGTGACAAAATTATTAAAAGATCATATTTAATCAAAAACTAAAGGAATTAAACCAGTAATCAAAGTTTACCAAATAGAAATTCGATAAATTATAATTGTGATAGGTACGTACCCAAAAGTTTATTATAAATACGAATTCACTCATTGTGCGCATTTTGTTGTCAAAGTTGGTTGATTTCCCAATCCATTTACTTTCTTTAATTATTGATGGTACGTGGTCCAAAATCCATGAAATTCCAATTCGGCGATACATTTATCCATATTTTTAAGGACACTGTATTTTATAATTCACTGTTTAAAGAGTTCACCAAATTTATTTCGTAACTTCTTAAAATTAGATACATTTTTAATAATTGTAGAATTCACAAACGAAATATTCGAATAGATTTTTGATAAATAACTATCTTAGTTTATACGATAATTGAGTTGACACTCATTATTATTTTAAGGCAGATTAAAAGTGTTAGCGATAAGTTAACTAATTCATTTCGTAACATAATGACTTCTTTACTGAACCAAAGCCAGAAGACAAGTGTGTTCACGTTTTAGAAATGTACCCTTCCTTTCGGTTTATCTTTTGAATAACTGTTTCTAATTGGTTATTCAGAGTGACCTGTTAGTCGTGTACCAATAAGATTAAGTTTTACCAGGATGCAAGTAACAATGAAAGTCTAAGAAAAATATGATACCAGTCTGTAGGCTCTAGCATTTAGATTTAAAGTTGCAAAATTGACTAATTTAAACATAAAGAATTTTATGGTTATTTTTATACAATAACAAATTCCCAGACGTTCTTTATTTAAACATATTTAGTAATTTACCAACGAATCGAATAAGTAATATTTAAGTTTTATTTATTTTATAAAATTGAATAAGTAAAATTATATTATTTTTAAAGGCGTAATTTTTTTAAAAGCGTGTTAATCGTAACAATTCCCTTTAAAGTTATAAAAAAACAAAAAAAAATGCGTAATAGTCGTAGTAAAATAATAGTGAAGTTAGAAACATACAGAAAATGTTTCGTAAAACCAAAATTAATTATTTATTTAGTCACAATATAAGTAGGAAAAGGATTGTAAAGGAAACAAAAGGAATTGGAATAGGAAAGGATAGTTTCTTGAGATATTCACGGAGGGACTAGCTCGAAAATGATAACAAGATCTTATTGTTCTTCTGAACCAAAGGATTGATTCAGGAAATATATGTTAGGCGCCACTTGATTTGGAATATTCTGACCCTAAAATCAAGAAATGAAGCCAGAAAGTATTGGTGCAATCATATTTACAGCACGTAAAAGAAAGTTTATAAAAAAACTTGAAAAGTGTAATCATATCTACAACACTGCACAGGGTAAAAATCAGGTCATCATATTTACAGGCTTAAAGATCAATTATTCATAAAAATTATTAGAGTTCTTAACATGGACTAATTAACAATGTACGAGAAGGTAGATAGTTCCTGCACGGGATTCAGAACCGCTATGATCCTACAGGTGCATGCGCTTTAGAACATGAAATATTCCATAAGAATTTACAAAAGGTCATCATATTTACAAACCATTCTAATTAATCCTCAAGATCTTAATCTTTGTAATTTAAATGAAATAAAAAACTAATTAACTTCATATTATGTTCAGACAAATATTTAGAAAATATCATGAAAACTAACGGGATCAAAATCTATGTTTTGCCCTACCTAATTAATCAAAAATAATTTACTAAAGGGATTTCCCTAAGAATACAAAGTGTATTATTCACAGTCACCAACTTATTAAAATAAAAAGGTGCCTCAAAATTCAGAGTTCGGACCTGTAGATTTAATAAACAAAACAATTACAGAGTGACATTCGGTATCCGCGTCAACCGAGCGCTCTAATCCCAATAAAGTCTTGAAATCAACCCAAGTTCTCCTTCCAACATCCGAGGTTTAAAATCATATTTACATTAAATTAGTGAATAATCCAAAATCAAACTATGTTAACTTCGTCTTGTATCTAGAAAATATTTAATAAAATCAAGAGAAGACTAACGGGACCAAAAGCTGGGTTTTGCCCTACCTAACCTAAAATTAAAAATTAATAAAGGGATTTTCTAGAAAAGTTTCGAAGTGTATTACTTCAGATAATAAATTATCAAAAATAATCCGTTGCATCAAAATTAGGAAGTTCGGTCCTGTAAAGGAAATTCAACCAAATAAAATTACAGAGTAATATCAAGAGTCCGAGTCGTCTTGCCATTATTTGTCCCAATAAATTATAAGGAAGCATCCTATTCAAATTTTCCCAACCTAACCTGATGTGAAGAATCAAATTTACAATATTCAATTTCCGGTATTGAATATTTCAGAAGATATGGAAACTTACTTCATATCCGCCACTCCTGAATGGGGATTATGAAAATATTATTATGGGCCAGACGCCTAAATTGTTATTGGCCAGACGCCTTAAATTTAATGCGATGCATTTAAAATATTTAATATTTATAGAGCTCTTTTTCGTAGAATATGGCAGGTTTAGTTCTAGTCGCAATGGTCTTTCAATAACACAAAATTAGATACTAGCTAATTTTAAGCTGAAGTTAAGCTAATTTTAAGCTAAGGTTAAGCTAATTTTAAGCTAAGGGAATTTTAAATTTTTTATAGTTAAAATAATTATTAATTTAGATAACTTCGTAAATTACGACATTTAATAAATTCAACAATACACAAGAAAAGAAAAAGGACATAATGTTCAATCTTACAACACGGGACGTTATAGTTAATTCAAAAAAAATTTTTTTTTTTTTTTTTAACATATTCACGCGTGACGTTAAAGTTAAATAATATAAACTTAATTTATTTAAGACAAAAGTAAAAGTAATAATATACTCGACATTAATTATTAATTAGACAAAACAAATTCAAAACTCTAAAAATGAAGACAACAAAATACAAAATCAGATAGGCTTTCAAGTGACAACTACGTTAAATAGATTGATTATTTATTAATTAGACAAACAAATTTAAAATGCTAAAATTTATGATATCAAAATACCAAAATTTTATAAGTTTTCAAGGAATAACTACGTTAAATTGATTAATTATTAAGAATAAAAATTTTAAAAAATGATAAAATTAAAATATTAAAAGTGAAATGAGCCTATCAACAAAACAACATTACATTTACCGACTATAGGTGATCAATCCATAATCAATGGTAAAGTAAATCAAGGAGCGATTAAACATTATTGGGGTTGCGACCAAAGACTACCATATTATTATGTGGAATAAAATATTCTTATTTTATTCGGAATGATTCGAAAAGAAAATATTAAGATAAGAGACGGCAAGATAAGATTTTTGCTCGAGACTTATCGGTATAAGATATTGTTAGATTGCTAGCGATATTTAATCGATACGCGATGCTAATCATTTGAAGTTAATCATCGATAATTCTGTTATCTTTTAGATAAAATATATTATTATCGTTAGTTGTTATATTTTAACGATTAACTATAATATATAACTATTGTTATAATTATTAAACTATTGTTGACCTACATTTAAAAAATTGTTGATTTAGGAACTTAACTTACTATACCAACTAAATCTTAAAGTAATCGGCAAAATGGTATAGGCAAAGATAATGATTGTTTAAAAACCCGTCGTCAATAAGTTCTCTCAAGTAACTTTGTAATTCCTTAACAGCCAAACACATGTCTTGGAAGCACTAAGGGATTTTAAACTGGAATACGCATTACCAGACGTAATTCTGATTCCTTATTTATTTAACAGCAACTGAATAATTGCCAAAATAATTTTATTTGGGCCTTAACCAAGATGTTAATAAAAGATGTTTAATAAATTCCTAACTCTTCTTATTGAGCTGAGGAAAGCCGATAACAATGATGTTAAAAAGATTAAGAGATCTAAATTAAATAATCATACTCTACAAATTTAAGACAATTCAGAGCCATACATATGTGGGTGTTTAGAATACTTAATTCTGTTAGAGATTTTTTTTTTCTATTAGATACAAGTGTAGTATTATTAAGGTGTATTAATTCCTAAATCTTAATGAAATTCATATTGTTCTTTATTGAAATGAGGGAAGCTGATAATAATGTTGTTATAAAATTTTTAGAAACCTAAAATAAATAATAATACTCGACATTCAAAGAAAGTTCAGGGCCATACGTAAGTGGTTGTTTAGAATCACTTAAAATGTTCGATATTCTCTTTATAAAGGCATAAGTTATTATCAAAAGGTTTATTACTTCCTACATCTTAACGAATTTACTATATTAAAATAATATAATTAATAAGTCAACATAGCTCTATAATATTATTAAATGAGCACATAAAAATAAAATATGCTTGATAACAGATCGATTAAAGTTACATAATTCGTAATACTTGACCTCAGACAGGACAATTATTGTATACGTATTTTATGTAATCCGATAATTGTTCATTTTTAAATTTATTATTTAAAATGACTTAAAGATATTCATATTTACATGGACCAGTTCCATAAAAATTCTCAAATATTGATGTTTGTTGATAAATCGTAAAGACAATAAAATGTTTTCGATAAATCTTAACTTCGAGAATTATAATTGATATGAAATTTAATTAACTTCTTTTTGTAGTTCAGATCCTACCTGTCAAAGAGTCAATTACATATGGCCAACCGCCAATATTAATTTCAACTTAAAAGTTGTATCTACTTAATTACTGGAAAAACGATTCCAATAATTTTGTAGGGTTACCTATTTTTTCCTTCTGCTACTCATCCTTATTAACCATAGGACATGATAACAAAATTAAGATAGTAGTACTAATCTACCTAGATAAAGTCATCATTCTAATAAAAATGATTATAAAAAGGGAAGTTACTAATTTAATTTGAAGTTAAAATGATTAAATGTTGTTAAAGAAATTCAAATTGTTTTAATTCATATAAGTTATAAAACGTCGAAAAGAAATTTAAATGAATTAAGGTAAAACATTATTATAATTAATTAATGATTAATTAAAAACAAAGTAAAGTGACTTACGCAAAATAATATAATTGAGATTTGATAAACAAGAAATTACTTATAAAAATTCAAAAATGAAATTGAAGATAATACAATAATTTTAACGTTACTAAAATTAAATAATGAATGTATTTGATTCAAAGAAAATATTGATTGATAAAAAGAAATAATAAATTGAACTGAAGTGATTTAACAATGAAGGGTTAAAAATAAAAATGAAGATAAAACAAAAATTTAACGTTATTACAATTTACATAATGAATTTATTTAATTCAAGAAAAGTATTAATTTACAAAAAGGATAATAAATTGAACTGAAATAATTTAACACTAAAGGGTTTAGTTACTATTTCAAACGCTATTAAAGTTAATTTGAACTTAATAATTCTGCAAACAAAATTTAACAATACTATAACGGCATTAGTTCGATATTCATTAAATAATCGTATAAAAGATAATCGAAGTTTTATTTCATAACTGGACTTCTAATAATTTTTCAAATTTTTACCGAGCTCTGGTAGAACAGAAATACAATTAAAATAAATCCATCAACGCAATAAGGTACGTATTATTTTATTATAGAAATCAGTTAAGTAATTCAAAACATAACACTAACAAGGGGAAGGCCAACTTTGGTCGTCACAGATCTGCACCACTATCTTTATATCTTTACAACCCAATTAGAACGTCACTTCATGAAAGTTTAACGACCCGGAATTCAGAAAATTTTGTGAAAATAATTTTTAAGGAGCAATGTAAAATTAAAGCATTGGTAGTTCAAATGCATTTCATTATTATTTCCTTCCTAAAAAAATCAGTCGACAACTGCTCGACATAACCTTAGATTTACCCATTATTTTATTTATTAATTTGAGCATTATATCTTTGCTTTGTGATGTAACAGCTTGCAATCCTTTTTGTAACAGCACAAAGTTTACAAATACAACATGTAATAATGGTTACACGATAAATGAAAAAAGAAATTTAAAAACTCATACTGGTGAGAAACCGATTGCGTGTCAAATTTGTGACTATAAAAATGTGCTCAAAAATCATCTTTAAATGATCATTTTAAGAACTCACACAGGAGAAAAGTCATGTGCTTGTGAGTCTTGTGCCTATAAAATGTGTACACAAATCAAATTTAAAACGACATTTAAAAACTCATAATACCATAACTGCGATATAAACAATATAATCAGTAATACTTTGATTGTAATTATAATTTGAACCTCGTTCTTGAAACATTCCACTTCTTGATTATCAATATCTTTAAGTGTGCATTCAGATTGTATGCAATGTGCATACAGTTAAACCAAAATTAAGCATTATTTATGTCACAAATCTTACAGGCAAACGGTTTCTCACCAGTATGAGTTTTTAAATTTCTTTTTTCATTTATCGTGTAACCATTATTACATGTTGTATTTGTAAACTTTGTGCTGTTACAAAAAGGATTGCAAGCTGTTACATCACAAAGCAAAGATATAATGCTCAAATTAATAAATAAAATAATGGGTAAATCTAAGGTTATGTCGAGCAGTTGTCGACTGATTTTTTTAGGAAGGAAATAATAATGAAATGCATTTGAACTACCAATGCTTTAATTTTACATTACTCCTTAAAATTATTTTCACAAAATTTTCTGAATTCCGGGTCGTTAAACTTTCATGAAGTGACGTTCTAATTGGGTTGTAAAGATATAAAGATAGTGGTGCAGATCTGTGACGACCAAAGTTGGCCTTCCCCTTGTAAGTTATAAATAAAATTTTTTTTTTTTTATAATTAAATTCAAAAATGATAATAAAGATACTAATTTATGTATGCAAAAATAAAATTAAAATGTTCTAATTATATTACTAAAGAATGTGAAACGACAACAAAGTTCACCTTGAACTTGAAAAGTTAAGGTCCTACACCAATGATAAATTAATCAGTAAAAATGATCAAACGAAAAAATTAAAATTTAATTCAATGCTAGTTTCCAAAATGACTAAATAATTGATAGTTAATTTACTTTATTTTAGAAAAGAAAATATAATTTTTAAATAAAATTCCATTTTAAAAGCTAGAATGATATTATTTATTGCAGAATAAGTTGTAATGTATAACTTTCAGATCTAAAAATAAATGAAACGAACACCTCTGGTGTTATTCACGGACTTGATGAGGTAGCCTGTAAGGAATAAGTTGGTCATTGTTCTTTAGTTATCGACGTCTCGATAATTAATGACGTAATCACATATTCTTAAAAACTATAAAACTTAATATTACGGAAAGCTTTAAAACAACTTAAAAATAATTTACGTTAAATACTTAATAATATTTCTTGATCTAAAATGAATTAACGAAAATCTTATTTAAGATTTATTATTTACAGGGAATAATTATAAATGACTTAATTTAATAATTTAAGCAAAATTCTTACGCGATAAAATCCTAAAATTAGCTAACGAGGTTATTTTTTACACTAAAAGAAATTACTTACTAAAGAGTATGGTTACACAAAATAAAAATCTATTAATGATAATAATTAGATAGCCTAATTTAATTTATATACAGAGAAGAAATTTAATTAACTCAATTATACCTAAAACAAAAAATAAAAATCTATAAGTAATAATTTATAGTCAAGGTAACTTTACTTTATTTACAGGGAGTTTCTAAAATACTTGACCGTACTTAAAATAAAAATGTCAATCTATAATTGATAATTATTAGACAACCTAAGTTAATTTTATACACAAGGAAAAATTTAATCTAAAAGATTACATGCAAAAACAAAAAATCTATACTTTATTATTTATTAGGGAAATACTAAATTACTTGATAATACGTAAAAATCTACAATAAAAATCTAAGGAGTAATTACTAGACAAAATCTCTACATGAAATTCCTATACAAGGGAGGATTTAAATTACTATACTACAATAAAAACAAAAATAAAAATCTATAAAAGGACGTTAATCTATAAACTTTTATGTAAGAGAATTAATTCAAATATACGTAATTTGGAAAATCAAAATTTAAAGAGATGTTCAAAAATTAGATTTTCAGAAAGTAAAAGAATTTAGTTTTTTAATTAACGAAACTAACTTTATCCAAAATTAAAAGAATTGGGTTTTACTTACTTAAAAATTAATTACGTTATGACCGCAAATAAAAATACGAAAAGCTAAAAGGATTTAAAATGGATATCTAATATAAATTAACGACCCACTCATAGTTAAATAATTAGTACATTGTACGTTTACATGTACATTTAATGTAAAAACATCTACGAATTTATAAGTGAAGCAATGGTTTTCTTAACATTCGAAATTATTTTCAAAAATAATTTTTAATCTAAATAATTAGAATTCCAAAAATTCGCAAAAACAAAAAATTACGTTAACTTTACATGTTTACGAAATTTAAAAACACAATCTTCAAAACTAAGTTTCTGATATTTAAAATATATTTGATAAAGCTATTTAAAATAATTTTTAAAATAGGGACTAAGAAATTTACTTTTCTTAAAAATATTCGAATACGTTATGAGTTAATTATTAAAAAGAATTACACTATTAAGTTATGAACTCGAGGGTTCGATACCTATGATATCATCGTCTCTTAGAAACAAGGGTCACCAAACAAGTTGCTTCTCGCAAGTATAAAACAGGGTTACTAAACAAGTTAAAAATATAAGTTAATTATTAATTTTAATGAAAGAGATTTTAGTTTTTATAATTTTCACTAACAGAATTGATTTATTATTTTAAGTTAATTACTTGATCAAGGTAATTATTAATGATTTTCAAAGAAGCAAAATTTATCTAATTTAAAATTTATAATTGATAAGACATAAAGAAACATATGTTTAAGAATAAAAAATGTAATTCGTTACTACACGGGGTTATTAAAAAGTTCTATACAAAATTAATTTATATTTTCCTAAAAAAATTTAATTTAGTAGTTATTATTTATCAGTTAAAACTTCTGAGTTCGTCTCATTCCTAAACAAAAGGATAATATGACCTCATACCTAAACAAATTTGCTCGAAAGCGCCGACTCCCTCAAAACCCATTCGTTTACGATCCAGTTTTACAAGAAAAAATAAAATAGCTATTATGTTACACGTTAATTTGACTTAAATATTTTTTTACACAAGAAATCAAAATTTGTTTAATAAAATTTCCGACAATTAATTAGATAGTAATTTATATTACATTACTTGATTACACAGAAAATAATTTTTTTTTTTTTTACTTTAATTTGTTAAGGGACGATCAAAATTAAACTTTAATATACTTTAAAAGATTTGATAATTTCTCAATTTAATTTTAGGAAGCTTAGCTACGTTATTATAATAATAAATAATATTCAAAATAATATTTTATGACAAAAGAAAATAGATGACTTAAAATTTCCAAGGATACTCACATAGTAAACGTCAATAATAATTTTAAAGGATTAGATAATTTCAAATTGATTTTTGGAAGATTTAAGTTTTTCTTAAATATTACAAATTAATCATTAAAAACAAAAAAAATAGTTTAACTCAAATTTTGAAGAAAAGTTCGTAATAATGTTAGTCATAATAAACATTTGTCTACGACAATGTTTTCATAAAAAGCGCTAATTAAAATAATTTATACAAAAAGCTTTTTTTATCAATATTTACAACGGTATTAATAGATTCGAAATTACTGAGGAAGCATTTCGATATTTTTCTCAAGAAACAGGAGTAGTCATAATCAGGATTTTAATCAGTCATAATTGGGATTATTTGGTCTTTTCAATCTCACCCAACATCTCATTACTTTATCAAAATCAGTAATCAATATTCTCTTCATAATTAATTTTGATTTAAAATCAAAAATTATATTGACATTATTTTTGTACATCAAAAATAATATTTTTTCCGATCTTACTTTCCAATCAGATAACATTAAAACAAATTGTTACTTCATTTGTTTAATCAACGTTAAACATTTAGCTAGCAAAAAGTTTGAATATTTAAGGAATTTTTAAAATAGTTATACAAAAATGAAGTCGTTATACTCATATAAAATATTTTTATCAAAATACACCAAATTAAGGTATAGAGACATAAAAGTAAAAGTTATGCTGTTATTTAAAAATCAAAAATCGTATTTGACCAGAAATCCTACCGTTGATTCCCTAAAATGAATCTAATTTCCATTTATGTGTAGGTATTTATTCATTATAATTTTCCTCTATTTTTATTTCTTTAGCCAAAAAACCTTTTGTATCGTTATTGCTTATTTTATTTGATATGCAACTAATTTTTGATTTCGAAATTTCGATAATTTCATACGTTAAATTGTTTTTTAATATTTTATTAAATTCTGTTAAAGATTTTTTAATATCGCTAACATTTTCTTCCCATTTTTTACTAAAGAATTTTGTAGTTAAGAGTTTGTTATTTACCAATACGATTCGTAATTTAACCTCCATCTCTGATTGATTTAATTTTTACAGAAAGCTATTCTTAATTAAATGCTCCACTTGCGGGCGACATTGTTGCGATTTCGCTCTTTTTAAAACTCAGACCAGCTAGCTCTGCATGAAATCTTATCTTAAGGCCGGAGTTAGCATTTAAGTGAGAATACTTACCCTGCTTTTCTTTTATATTAAAGGTTGAAAAGACAGAAATTAAATCAATCAGAATTAGATAAAAAAATTATAATATATAGAAATAACTTAATTGAACGATACATTTTTAATATTACAAAAGCCAAAATGGATCACAAATCTTGACTCGTAATTTAAAAGTCGGAGTAACATCTATCATAATTAATACACAAAAACTTATTCTAAAAAACATAAATACACAAATAAACTGTGATTACGGTAAATGTGACAAAATTATTAAAAGATCATATTTAATCAAAAACTAAAGGAATTAAACCAGTAATCAAAGTTTACCAAATAGAAATTCGATAAATTATAATTGTGATAGGTACGTACCCAAAAGTTTATTATAAATACGAATTCACTCATTGTGCGCATTTTGTTGTCAAAGTTGGTTGATTTCCCAATCCATTTACTTTCTTTAATTATTGATGGTACGTGGTCCAAAATCCATGAAATTCCAATTCGGCGATACATTTATCCATATTTTTAAGGACACTGTATTTTATAATTCACTGTTTAAAGAGTTCACCAAATTTATTTCGTAACTTCTTAAAATTAGATACATTTTTAATAATTGTAGAATTCACAAACGAAATATTCGAATAGATTTTTGATAAATAACTATCTTAGTTTATACGATAATTGAGTTGACACTCATTATTATTTTAAGGCAGATTAAAAGTGTTAGCGATAAGTTAACTAATTCATTTCGTAACATAATGACTTCTTTACTGAACCAAAGCCAGAAGACAAGTGTGTTCACGTTTTAGAAATGTACCCTTCCTTTCGGTTTATCTTTTGAATAACTGTTTCTAATTGGTTATTCAGAGTGACCTGTTAGTCGTGTACCAATAAGATTAAGTTTTACCAGGATGCAAGTAACAATGAAAGTCTAAGAAAAATATGATACCAGTCTGTAGGCTCTAGCATTTAGATTTAAAGTTGCAAAATTGACTAATTTAAACATAAAGAATTTTATGGTTATTTTTATACAATAACAAATTCCCAGACGTTCTTTATTTAAACATATTTAGTAATTTACCAACGAATCGAATAAGTAATATTTAAGTTTTATTTATTTTATAAAATTGAATAAGTAAAATTATATTATTTTTAAAGGCGTAATTTTTTTAAAAGCGTGTTAATCGTAACAATTTATTAAAAGTTTAAAAAAAGAACAGGCTCTAAAGAGATATGAAATATTATAAATAGATAATATGGATTATTTGTTGGGCATTTTAAAATTACCTTTTTTTTTCGACTTTTAATTTCGTCCCGGGGGCGAAACGTCCGGGGGCTAAACGGCGGGGGCGAAACGGTGGGGGCGAAACGGCGGTGGCGAAACGTCACATAACCACTTGATACAGCTAAGTATAAAGAGGCATCAATATAATTTTTTTTATTTGAAAAATTATTCAATGGCATTAATGATATAAAATGATATTATTCCAATGTCCACTACGTGAGCGTTTACACAAATAAATTCGATAAATCCAATTTTCCAAGAGTTTTTCGCAGAAATCAGCCCGCATATTATGATGAATGGTTCGAATTATGTTTTTCATTATGACAAATGAAGTACAAATTTGGAAACAATTTTTCACAACCATAATTTAGTAATTTTATGGTTCGCTGTTTGTGCGATTTAATTGGTCTATTTAGCATTGAGATTTTCCTATCTTGCAGGGAGCAATTACGTTTACTCTAAAATAGCGCTAATATTATTCGCCATGATTATCACATCAAATGCAGTTTGTGTTTGTGAGTGAATTTTATCCTTAGTGACTGGGTTATTGCGCAGTAAATGTGGAGGGAGAACACATCACACCCGATTCAACCAATTTACACAAATATAGAACCGAAATGACGAATATTAGTTTATGTGCATTAGCGACTCGCGGTCACTAAGGAAAAAAAACAAACTCTACCAACAGAGTATCATAGATTGACATGAATTTCTCAGCATTTGAGAGCATCCAATTATCACAGGCTGTATTAATAGCTTTGCTTAGAGGACCGAAAATAGCACGATCCATTGGATGCAGCTCGTGACTGCAGTGGGGTGGGAATGTAAGCCAAATGATGCCGTTTGCTCTGCAAAACTAAATGTTCATCAAAGCCATGTGCGAAGAATGGTTACACAGAAGTAACAAAGTTCTATGCCATTTTCAAGGTTTTACATGTGTCTTGATATAACTTAAGAAAAAATTGAAGTCATCTTCCTGCATCAATCCAGACCCGTTAGCAGTTCCTACGATGGAACTAGCCATCGCGAAGTTCTTGGAATCTTTGCGCAGAAATATAAGTATAAGTACCTAATTACCTATGGCGTTCCAAACCAAAGCCAGCGTTACTAGTAAAATTTACAAAAACCTGTAGCACCCGAATCGATATGGTGCTTTATAGATTTATTTTCCTTCTTTTCCAATTCAAAAATGACCTCCTTTCTATTTCTTCCTACACTAAACTTCCCGAATTTCTCCTAATTCACCGGAACTACCATTGCTCACTCCTTTACTTCCGTAATCTCAAAATACGCTGCTTCGAGGGATCCAAAACATACACAGTAACCAATTAATTTTGTTCGTTTGATTCTTTTGGCATTTTAAGGAGTAGAATGTTTGAAACAGAAAAGAGTAAATATCTGCACGTGAAATTACCAAGTTCTAGATATTTGATGAAAGCTGTTATTCTGGTTTTTAACCATAATTTGTCCCACAACATAATCAAGAGTTTCATTTGCGTTTGTATCCACTGGGTTGGACTAAAAAGAAATAAAATATCTCTTTATTTCTGCTATCAGACATCCCCAGTTTTTAACATAAATTATTAAAATTTTCAAAAAGAATTAACCTAATTTTTGGAGAATAATAAAATGTATAGTGAGGTAGATTTATAGTGGATGGTGATACTCAGCCAGATGGTTTATAACAATTTTGACTTTGAATTCATAATCAGTGACAGTTCTTATTCAACAGAATCACACTTTTTTCTTATTTTCTCCCACTTGGTATCAGTTTAACATAGTTGACGTGAAATGTCCCAGCTATTTTTTATATAAAATGATGTTCAGATGTCTTCATATGAGCTCCAACTGATTAGATGCCATATTCTGTCATTAAACATCATTTTATTTTTTAGCTCTGTATTGTGGTGTAGAGCGGTCGGAGCATAACGGTTAAGTACATTGACTGTTGACACGAAATGCCCGGTTCGATTCCGGATAAGGTAAAAACTTTATTCTGGACGTCTCTTATACAGAAAGGAGAGGGACCCCTACTGTATACGTACTTTGCCCAAGAAAGCAGTATTCGCAAAAATGATAAGCAATTGCTCATCATGAATGCTGTCACGACATCCGAATTCGGTCAATACGACCAAGAAGAAGAAGAAGATTGTGGTGTTCTAAAACCAACTGCAAAGCCCCTCACTCGGAAACTGAGATAGCTGTGATGTTTCGAACACGCACACTGCACACCACTCCACAGTTCCGACCCCTTGTTTGTCGGTAGAGCAAAATTGAAACTTCTTATTTCTTCAGGGAAGGCTAGATTCTAAATTCAATTAAGGAGACTCGGGAAATTTTATACTGTTTAATGGATTCTGAATGCAAGTGTAAGAATTTAATCTTGTTATGCGGACTACAAATAGTCATATAGCCGTATGTGTTGGTTTGTGTGATTATATCAAACCACCATTATATTTAGTATCAATTTTGCTAAGTGGTGCTTTGGTAAAATCTATGATTTTCTGTGGCGCAATCAATAATTGTACTAAAATAACAATGTGAAAATAAAAAAGTTTTGACGAACCAATAAGTTGTTTGTTTGAGAACCGCTGTGTTGCAAGTACCGCCTTCGGAAGTCGGTATAGTAGGATCACATCTGCAACCCTCAATCAGGACGCAATCAGGATTAGAACCGCGGTTTCCCGCTCGCTAGTATATCCGTGTTTGATTTACGCCAGACGGCTGGTCTGATATACGTAATCATAATCGGTGAATTTCTAAAAAGTAAACAAAATTCTAATATAATTTCTAGTTGTGTTTGAACACTTAAACTACCCTCATCCCTCCGTATATACGGGCCTGGTCGATTTTTTGTAAAACAACGAGAAGTAAATTGGAAAAATGTAATGTTCTTAATATAATTTATTGATAACTCTTTTGTTTTCAGTTTATGCCACCTCAATTATGTAAGGAAATGCAAGGCTTTGAAGGTTTACACAAAGACGATGATCATTCAATGGATTCTAGAATTCACACAAATGTTGTTGCAAAACAACGTATGAAAAGAGGTTTGTTGCGTTGAAATTACATCTTTAAAATTAGATTTTTCACTGTTCGTTCTTATTGATTTAGTGCATCCCTTATTAAGCCCTTATTTAAAAAATATAAAGTAATAATTATAAAAGGTAGTTAAAGGAGCATGTGCTTTGAAAGGGCATGATCTTCTGCTTCTTCAGTCGATCCCAATCCATTCCTGGACAGTAAGCCTCTCCAGTAATGGAAGTTTTGTATATAATGTAATTTTTAATTGATTTAGCATCCTTTTCAAGGATCCCAGTTTACAGCTTAGGTTATAAGTTATTTTATAATATTATTTATTTAGCAATGGAAAGTTTAAAAGAAATTTAAATAGCACCTTTTTCAAGGATCTAAAACTTTCACAAAGTCTTTGAAAGTTTTCCACATTTATGACTATTGCTGATGATTAATTGGGGGGCTTGCTGCTTATTAAACTAGTAATTATGCATTCTCACATTCTTACTAAGCTTATTATGCCATGCAATTACTAAAATGGATGTAAAAATCGTAATTTTAATTTTAGATGTGGACTACTCGTATCCTCTTATCACTTACTTATTATCAAATACCAAGCAAATTAAGGTCAAAAATTCAAATACTAACTGCGTAGAACATTTCTGTGAAAATGTACCAGATTATCCATTGGAAAGGATAAATAATTCAGTTCAAAATGTGCCCAGTCATACATTTCACGGAATACAAGGAAATTTGTTCAATATTACAATTAGACAGAGTAATGAAAACGGAACCGCATTATGTTTTACAAAGCAACGTATTATATTTCCCCAAATTGCAATAAATATAGATGGTAGGTCGGTATTTATCGTAAATCATGCCGGAAAACAACAAGGAGTCGTAATAACGACTTGTAGGTATGATTTTAATATAATACATTATAACTTTATAATTTTCCAATTTTTTTAAATAGTAATAAGAAAAAGAATGTTGGATGCGGGAGCGGGATTAGGGTTAACTTTCCAATTGGTCACGAGGCTATATGTGCGCAGAGAACATCAGAGGTTAATTTAATAGCATATGATCCAGAAAGTGCAGATGGAATTGGGGTTCATACTTTTGCGATGCCATCATGTTGCGTATGTTTATTGAAATCATACGTTAGGCGATAATTGACTCACGATTAAAACGTAAATTTATAGTTGAAAATAATATTAGATACTTTCAGCAAAGTTCCGTTTTCAAAAACAAATATATTTTGAATTTATTTTCCAAAAATTAATAAATTAAGTTCTGATCATTTAGCGGTGTAAAATCGAGAATGAATATAATTTGAACATGTCTGTCGTTGTTGTATTTGGTTATAATTGACATATTTTTGAATTTTCGAACCTTTACCAAATTTCTCCTTTGAACGAGAGATTTTGCAGGTTGAGGTAGGTAGAGGACAATATATTGCGAAGATAACTTACCAACAGGGAGGTTTGCGACTACAATCAAAATCACATAAAGGCTTTATAATTAGGCATATGTGATTTAGCAAAGTTCAAAATAAATATAGAAAATGTAAAACCTTTATGTAGTAATGGCATCAAGCAACTGTAGCTTCCCTCCTTACCTTATATCCACCATCTTTTCTGGTTTTATCTTATCCTGCCTTACCTTATCTTACTTTAGCGCGCACACCGGTGTAGCAATCTAGCAAGAACCAATTAGATTGAAGTATTTTCTTCGAAGTATTTGCAGATTATCCTTCCATGGAGGAGGTTGTGATCCAATAGTTAGCAGTGGTAATCTGTGGTGCTTTCGAACTGCAGTCTGGTGAATCCCACTACTTATTTTTACCCATGGTCACCATATAATCTGATTCTCAAACTGCAGTTTGTTTTTGCACCCAAAATAAATTGATACTAAGTAGTATCTATTTGGTTAAATATTATAGATTTTTTATTAATCTTTTTTAAAGCTACCGAATTAAGCTACAAATATACGTTGAAAAAATCAACAATTAATATTTGGCCAAGCCTTGGCCAAGCACTTGATTTCTTCGGTGTTTTTTTGCAAATTACTGAATTTATTTTTACTACATTTTTCTACTTTATTTGTTTCGGTTACTTGGATTAAGTTATTAACCTAATTAGGGTATTACAAAGGTCAATGTTTCATTACAGTTCCCATGTAGGATTTAGGTTACACTGTAGTTTGAAGGTTAGCTTAGACTATAGTTAAGACATTAACTTAGTCTGTCTGTAATTTGTCCTTCCAAGGAGAAGGTGGTGGCCAGTAATGCTATCGAGTGGAAGATCGAGTTACAAATCATACGTTCACATGAAAAGTGGTCATTGGATATCCTTCCAAGAAAAAGTAGTGATCCAATACTTAAAAATTATAAGTTCACAACGATAAGGTTGTGATCCATGGTGGCTCATACATAGTTCCAGGAAAAGGAAAATAAAAGGTGAAGCCTACAATAGAAAATATAAAAATTTCGAAAAGATGTGAAAATTGGATAGGCGAATAAAATGTAAATTGGAAAGTATTGACAAGGCAAAAAGGCAAAGAAAATTCATGGAATTTTGGGCGAAATAATTATTGAAAATTGTGAAGAAAATTAGGGGCGAAAGAGGCTCGATCATTGGTTGCTGGAATTTGTTGCCGGAAGAAGACCAAACCTGATGGGATACCAGGTTATATATTATATGTGTGCTAGAAATTTTTGTGTTGAGCTGGGAAAATTGTGTATATTAAATTTCCAATTAAGCGGGCAAGAATTTGAATTGACAAAATAAATTATTAAATTAAACAAAAATTAAAAATTGTTATTCAATCAATCACAATGACAAAAATTATGATATTTTTATTATCAAGTTGCACTACTTAGACCACGCTACAATAGATTATTGGGGTGTTAAGGCCTAAACACATTAACATCGCAATATGTATATTCAGAAAATATCGGCTTATATGAGTAGGTACATGAAAAAGGAACGAAAAATTTAATTTAAAAAATACCCGAGATGAGCTCTTTTCGAAATTTGCAATTCAATTTTAATATGACTGGATATCACAAAAGTTTAGATATTTTAGGTTTTTATAATCGCCCTTCTGAAACTGCTATTGAAAACTTTGCGATTAAAATTAAAAAATTTACGACCTTTTAGACCGAGGTGGTGAGGCCTGAAAGCACGAACGTAGTGAAATGAAACAAAATAAAAATAATCCTCGCCGAATTACCGCCCGCCTACTTATGTACATACATCAACTACGCTGCACGAAAATTCTCTGAACATTTCGCTTCGTTGATAGCAAAAAACCGAGAAAATATAAACGCTCACCCCTTGAATCGTTACGTCCCTTATGTACTGCTTGCTATATTGAACACAATCAACCAGCCCATCGAATGATCACTTACCAGAATGATGGAAGGACGAAATGGATTCCAATTGTCGGTAGTAGGATGTGTTGATGTAATAATTGAAAAGATGCGATGGTCATGGATTACTGCACGTTTAAATCGAAATAGTAACCTTGAATTTATTGGATTGTAACCCATACCAGGTGGAATATCATATGGAACGTCTCGTTACTCTCTTGACAGCTCCCTTGTGAACAAAAATCGATACGATTATGGAATTTGAAAGCCGGAGTTGAATTAGATACATTAATTCAACAAATAAATCGATGTTATCCACTAAATTCGCGCATTTATTTTGTAGATCGGCGCCTACCGAAATTCTACTCAAATCGCCATCTAATACTTGTCTACTCTTACCACTATCTAGCAAAATCTGGCAAACCATATATCCTTTTAAATATTTGGTAAAAATTTACCACAATAATTTTATTATAAATCAAGAATATGAGGTGCTTCAAAGTTTTCATGGGATATGAAAATTACATGATAAAAGGAGAAAGTTGGGGTTACTACTTAACATAGTAACAGCAACAATTCCATTACGTTATTCTCAGCAATTGAAGACGTTAAATGATATGGATGTGAGTGATATTCAGTTTCAGTAGGACGGTGCCACATGACATACAGCCACTGAAACAATTAATTTATTGCAAACGAAATTTCCTGATCGAATAATTTCGCGTAATTTTACAGTCCATTTGCTGCTTAAGGTTGTGTGATCTAACGAAGTTACATTATTTCTTGTGGGGTTATGTGAAATATGAAGTCTATATAGATAATCCGCGATTTATTAAAGTATTGAAATCAACATCCGACGCGTAATTAGTGATATAGAGCCGCTATTATGCAAGAAATAGAAAATGTTGACAAAAGGTATGACGTTTGTATGCGTGGTCTTTCACCGACACATTATATAGATTATGAATGGTACTTATTACCTGAATACAATACAATAATAAAATACAATAATAATAATCAGAAAACAAAAATTAAAAATTAAGGGGTAACACCATTGTAGAGTGTGTAAAACAATAACAAATTGTCGCTGCAATTTGGTACTTGTGAGTAGAATTTTGAAGGACATTTTGGATTTTTTGGGTGATAATAAAGGCCATGGATGGCTCTCTTCCATTTGAAACTTTGAAGACAGCGGTTGTGTGTAAATCCGGATCCAATTTTCTGGACCGTGACGCCGAAATTGTTTAAATAATTACATACCTCTGAGGAAATCACAATTAGCTAAAAATAAAAAAGGCATAGAGACATGCAGAGTAATTATTCGTGCCAGAAAGGAAAAAAAGGTGTTTTACGGCTATCAAATAAATTTGTGTTGTACCTATATTGCAACAACTTGGAATTGTAACAATTTCATCAGCGGTGATTGGAGCCATCAAACTAAAAATTCAATGTCTTTATCCTATACGGTTGAAAATGGTTATATTGAAATCTTTTTAACGAAATGAATCCGTACATAGTGTTGTGCAATATGTAGTTTTGAAGATTTTGAAGTAAAAAATTCAAGTAAATCGATGCAGACCTGTTGGAGATAACGGCTCGCCCTTTTTAAAAAATGTAGTCTTTAGGAAAACGCGTTTAAAGTTTTAATTAGTAGGTACTTAGTTAATAATGGATAATATGTTTGATTTACCTCTAGTCTGCGATGCCTGCACAATAAAATTGGCTTTCTATATTGACGATCTCGTCCTCTTCATCCTTTCTGACCGATTTCAGGTCTATTTGCGCCTGTCTGGTCGCGTCGGTCAGCGACCACTCTGAAAAACTCAGCGCAGAAATTGTAGAAATTCATGTCTACTTCGATGCTTAAAACTTCCATTATCTTCAAAATATTTGTGAGACCATCATTGTAGACACATATAGAGATTTTTATTGCAATATCAAGTAGTCATTTGCCGTCAATTACATTTGGTATCCTCTTATTGAGGTCTTACAGAATTTTCTCACTGATCAAACCTATTGTAGCTCATTTTTTAGAAGCTAAAGTATCATTTTAGCAAAATAACTTTTTTGTTAAATTTGAAAATTCTACAGTGGTGTTACCCCTTAATTTCAAATAGAGTTCAGTAATAGTATCGTTGCATTATGTACAAATGGTAATAATAATAAACCTAGATTATTGCAAATAATACAATACAATAATAAAATACTTTACACCAACAACTGATTTATAGGATTTGGAACGAATTAAACCAATATAAATTAATTCTAAAGCAAAAGTTGTCATTGATAAATAAATAAAGTTTGCAATGAAAAGTTTTGCAATTCTTGGATTTTTGATTGCTGCTGGCTTCATACAAGTAAGATATTTTACTTTTTAAAGAATATTGTTCTATAAAATTAAGAAGCAGTTTTTGAATTGGGACGGAAAAAGTCAAAGGAAGAAAATGTATAACCATTAATTATTATTTTATTTTTAATTATTTTGAATAAATTGCATGTCAATGTACTAATAAATATACTTTTCTAATCTTTTTTAATTAATTTTTTTTTCAAAATTCCACTTGCAATAATATATTATTTAAAATTCAAAATTCGCTTCAAAGTTGCGGTGTCACTCCAATGGAGTTAAGAGCACTCCGGATCACGTGACTTTCTCTGTCTACGTAGGGAACGTTTAATTCGATTATTATATAAAAAAAAGTTAATTTCGCTTTTGCTATTTCATCTCTAAATGAATTTTGAATCGTGAATACTCCTTAAAATTTGAAAATAAAATTAAATTGTTATTTTTTTTTTGAATTTAAATATTATTCGAAATAATATTGAGTATCCACTATTTGTCTCAATATATTATTAATAATAGATCAAATTGTTTACATAAAATAATTGCGTTATAGCCTACAGAAGTTCTTTCGTAATTAAAAGGAATGCGTTTGATTGGCTTTCGACTGAGAAAGTCACGTGATCCGGAGTGCTCTTAATTGCATTGAAAGCTGAATGTATTGGTCAAACTCAATTTTCGTAAACTTTTTTATTGCATAAAACAGCGCATATGTCCTCTGTGCTGAAGAATAGCTTAATATTACGTGATACCGTAGACAATTTCTATTCAAACTTCCATCAGTTACTTACCAACTGCAATGAATTCGGGAACCGATTTTAGTCTTTTCTAAATTCTAGATTTTTCTGCACATGACCGGTTTTCCTATAGCTGGCCTCCCATAAAAGATTCTATTTCCGATCAGGAACACGACCCGCGGGCGTGATATTAAAATGATTCCTGAATGCACGTTGTGTAGTCGTAAAGTACGTCTCTACTTGTAGGTGATACGTAGGATTAGTAATGATTATTAAATCTTAAAGATAACTTAACAGAAAACTTTTAAGTTTCGCTATTTCGAATGAGCCCCATCCCATCTTTCTTGGAATTACTGTTCCTTCAGGGCACGCGTATCAAATAAGGAAGATTCTCTGCTGCACCCTGTATTATTGATCCGAATGGTATATTCTTCTTTGCACTTAAATCAGTTTGTTATATAAGAGAGTCCGTTATAACTGAATTGAAGTGTAGTACGTAAAATTATAGAAAAGTATATTTTAATGTAACAAATTTTGCATTTGTTATTTAGTTCCTCCTTGAATTGCATTTCACAATATTCCTTGACGCAGATCTGCATTTTTAATTAAATGCTATATTGGAATGCATGCATTTGCATGTAGTAATGTAACGAAGTGTTTTATTCAGTTTCGCAACTCCTATGACAATGGATGTACATAATTTCATTGAGGTGAATAATTGTGATAGCATCTCTCAAATTCTGTTTGTCAATTAAAGCAAGATACATTTGGGCCAAAGAAAAAGTCTATTTTAAAAAAGCTATTTTATTTATTGGCACCAAACGAAGAATGAATGTACAACTTATCATAAGTAAATTACAAACAAGACTGAGGAAAGTGCATGAGTTTAACCTGCAGCTTTCCCATGCATATTCAGAATTTTCAGAATCACCTCATTACAGGAAATCTGAGGTATTAGTTTAATGACATTACTGACGTCATCTTAACTAGCACTTTATTACCATTTGCGTTCTTTTGAATGTCCCAAGCTACCGTTATTTATTCCGAACTCACGGCGCAGCCTTCACACAAATCCAAAGCTAGTCTATTAACATCGTAGCAAAACAAACTGATGGATAGGTTATCTTCGGATTGTGACGTACTTTGGTCTCTGTTTGGGTTAACCCTCTCATTAGGGGTTGCTGCTCGGAAGGTAGTTTTCGTTCCAATAATAAATAATTATGTTATAAATAAATTATCGAAATGAAACCATTTTCTAAAAATGAAGAATTTTATTTAGATTTAGTTGTAATATCAAAATATTATGTATTATACTTTGTGAATCAAAAACTAATTTACAAAATTTCAATTTTATTTTGTACATAGGCAGAATATTATACTGGAAATAGCCCCTTGCAACTTGATGAGGATGCCAGCGAAGTAGTTACTGGTTGTAAGATTCTAATTGAAAAAGAAAGATATGATGATATTTTAAAAGATCTAGGAAATATTGGAGAACCAATTCCTGAACGTATCTTCATTGCAAATGAATTAGTTGGATGTGTTTGGAACACTATGGGATTTATTCTATTAGGCAAGATGGATGACCACTACTTGGTACCTTATATTGCTGCATATCATCAGATATCAAAAAAAAATGCTAGTAAAATAGTTGGAAAATGTGAAAATATTCGTGGAAATGATTATAGTGAAGCAGCAAGAAACATAATGACATGTTTAGCTCCTCACCTAAAATCTAATTCAAAGGCAATCGGGCATGAAATATTTAATTTAAATTTTTATTATCAGTAAAATTGACTTTTAGTTCTATTATGTTAAATTTTATAAGCAATTACCAATAAATTTTTTTCTTAAATCCTGTAACGTTCATTAATTTTCTTCATGACTCTTGGAAAACATTCGGCCACTTCTGGACTACTAGAAAAGTTAAAATTTTGTCTGGCTGTAACTTCGGTATTCTATGCGAAGATAAAAATCAGAAATGTACAGATGACATCCTATGGAAACAGTTATCCGTGTTTTGCAGATATAAACAAGCAGGTAAATAATATTTGGAATATTTTGTTACCCGGAAACAAACAATGGAGTCGTGTAGAAGATAACATTCCAAAAAAGATAGTGTTTCTTGCATCGCTCTAGCTGGTGTATTACATATACTTAAAATCGATTGATTGCGATTTAAAAAAAAGCGAAGCACCTTACAAAACTAAGTTGTAGATAATAAAAAACCCGAAAAAACCCATCGAATGAAACCAGATGAATAAAAATTTGTTATTTATTTTTTGAGAATACCGAGCAATACCGTCAAAAAATATCGCTTTTGTTTGTTTTTGCTGTGTTTTTGTTTTACAATTTTGAATTAAATTATTCCTTGTTATTTGTGAAAAATTAAAAAAAATTGAAAAATACGTGATTTATAGCGCAATAATTATGAAAACCAAATAATATGAGAACGATCCAAATACTGCAATAATGAATTTTAATAAACCTCAAAAAATGAACTCCTTTATCGCTTTGTGAATATATGTAAATTAATTTTTAATGTTAGCTAAACGTTACTAAAACGTTTAGTTTATGTTATAAATAACATTAAAACAATGTTATAACGTTGTTTAAAATATATCCCTATCACATCGCATTAATGTTACACTGATGTCGCTGATGCAATGTTGATGCGATGTTGTGACAATATTGCAGATATTGCAGCAATATTGACGCAATGTTTTATAGTAACGTTGTATCCAATATAAAAATCTAACATCGCCGATTTAAATTTAATGTAACATGTCTAGTTATGGGCCATTGCATGCAAAAATCAAATGGATAGACTGTATTCTTAACACAATAAATGTGTCCGGCAAACCATAACCGCACCATGGTTTGTTACAAACATAATCGATACGATTATGGAATCCGAAAGCCGGAGTTGAATTAGATACATCAATTCAACAAATAAATTGATATTATCCCCTAAATTCGCACATTTCTATTGTAGATCTTCGCTAACCGCATTCTACTCAAATCGCCTTCTAATTCTTGTCTGCTCTTACCACCACCTACAAGATCTGGCAAACCATATATCCTTTTAAATATTTGGTGAAAAGTTACCAAAATATGTTATAAATAAAGAATATAAGGTGATTCAAAATTTTCTTATCCCTTACAGAGGAGTTTGTTGTGGTGAAATGTACGATAAACGGTACAATTTTAGTCTAGTGGTTCGGTTCATAACGTAGCAACAGCAACAATTCCACTACGTTATTCTCAGCAATTGAAGACGTTGAATGATATGGATGCTAGTGATATGCAGTTTCAGCAGGACGGTGCCACATGACATACAGCCACTGACGCAATTATTAATTTATTGCAAACGAAATTTCCTGATCGAATAATTTCGCGTAATTTTACAGTCCATTTGCCGCCTAGGTTGTGTGATCTAACTCTGTTAGACTATTTCTTGTGGTGCTATGTGAAATATGAAGTCTATACAGAAAATCCAAGATTTATTAAAGTATTGAAAATAACATCCGACGCGTAATTAGTGATATAGAGCCGCTATTAAGCAAGAAATAGAAAATGTTCACAAAAGGTATGACGTTTGTATGCGTGGTCTTGGTGGACATTTGCCCGATATTATTTTTCATTCCTAAATGGAAGACTTTGTGCATTATTCTTTATGTCAATAAAGAAATACAGAACTTTCAGCCACAATGTGAGTTTTATTAAAAATTTAAAAACAACGTGCTTGTTGAAAAACTCTGTACAAGTCTCACTATAAATAAAAAGTTTCAAAATTAATTTCAAATCATCGTAGATTATGAATGGTAGATACTTATTACCTCAATAGGCGTTTCAAGATAAGCGATACGCTATCTGGTGGCAAGTTTTTGTACTCTGGGGATCGTGTTGGAATGTTTGTTTACATTTGAACTTGTACTTTATATGCAGGTATAAAGGTGAGATTTTGAGTTAGTAATGAACAAAAATTAAAAAAATTATATTATTCAGTATATAAGCAATACTAAATAACTCATTTTTTTAAATTTTTGAGAGTTTAGAACGAAATTTGGTAATAATGAGTAGTGCAGTGTATTGTTCCGTTTTTGGATGCAGTTCTATGGTTAAGAGAAATACTAATCTTAATTTTCATTCATTTCCCAAAAAGGGAGAAAGTAAAGTATGCCTTAGTAACAAATTGAATATTCGTGAACAGGTTGATCGTTAAGCAGCGTGGGTTCTTAAACTAAAAATTGGGAAATCAGTTTCAAAACATTATGTTTATAAAATTTATTCAAGTCCTTTACAGTATTCACTAGTTATTATAAGTGGCATTACAAATTTATCGGTAGCAATTTTGTCTGATAAGTTTTAATAATCATTTCATTATGATTTTTTGTAACATAGAAAATAAAGTGATTTAATTTAAACAAATTTAGATTTAGTTAATTATTTGGAAAAAATATCAGTGCAGTACTTTTGAAAGTTTTCCTCCTTTTAATTTAAAACACAAGGTGATTATAAAGTGTTAATCATGATTTCAAAAAATGCCACTTCTTCGCCTGAGATCCATTTCATTAATACAGTAATACTGATTGTGCACGTGTGAGACTGTACGGAGCACAGCATACTTGAATTTGTTTGTAGCTCATTTTGCGTTAATTGAAACACTGAAACAAACTAATTTATTACGTTTAAACACTTTATACCGACTAAATACATATGTGTGCTTTGCAAAAGCTTCAGTCGGTAATTCATTGATATATAATTTCTTCAGGTTTTCTGCATCCACTTGATATACAAAGTTAGTTTATAGTTGGCAAAGCATGGCATGTCTAATACTGGGACTGCCTTATACTTTTCTTTCGTACTGTGTTTTTACTGCGACTATCACATTTTATGTCAGTTTGTGATATAACTTCAATTTTATGTAGGTCATCTCTTAAACAAAATACCTAATAAGATAAGAATGTTAAAATAAAATTCAACATACCTTGATGGGCACCACAGCAGAAATCTGTTTACAACGACATCCTTGCGTGGCTTTACATGTACGAGTAATGCTGGAAATACGAGCCTGGTTCTTATTAGCTTTATCACACCTTCTATTTGGTGTGGATCTGAGATAATTTCTGTTGTTTATATGCACATAGCAATCAAATTAATATGAACTGGTTGTCCAGCACTTAACCACACAAAACATGTCCAACACGAAGAACCTCTTCACCTTCGTAAATGCACCTGGAATTGCGATTACCGTCGAAGTATTTGGTATATTCAACCACGGTAAAACGAAGACCAGACATTGTTTCTAAAATTATATTTTATAAATAAATAATCAACTACTAATGGAATAACATAACCCCAACATCTTGACCTTGTTATTTAACTTAGCCAGTTATTTTAAAGACAAACTTGTATTATAAACAAACTTACCCTAATATATTTTAAATATGTAAATAAATAATTAACAGATACCACGATAAACACCTTCACAATTACGTTTTTGTTTTAATAACATGGTAATGTCATTTATTTATGTAGAAGTAGTTTCAAAACTTCGAGTACCAACGTGACCGCTAGAGGCGCTACAATCTTAATTTGAAACGCCTATACAATACAATAATAAAATACAATAATAATAAGAGAACAAAAATTCAAAATTAAGGGGTAACACCATAGTAGAGTGTGTAAAACAATTACAAATTGTCGCTACAAGAAAATAGTACTTGTGAGTAGAATTTTGAAGGCAGAAGGCCATGGTTGGCTCTCTTCCATTTGAAACTTTGAAGGCAGCGGTTGTGTGTAACTCCGGATCCAATTTTCTGGACCGTGACGCCGAAAGTGTTTAATTACATACCGCTGAGAAAATCGTAATTAGCTAAAAATAAAAAAGGCATAGAGACATGCACAGTAATTATTCATGCCAGAAAGGAAAAAAAGGTGTTTTACGGCTATCCAAAATTTGAGTTCTATATTATCTTGCAGCATTTTGGAATTGTATTCATCAGCAGATATTAAATCCATCGAACCAAAAATTCAATGTATTATATCCTGTAAGGTAGAAGTTGAGCGGATGGATGAAAATGGTGCACTTTAAAAAAAAATGGAATTTTTAAGTGGAAAATTTACACAAAAGTTGTTTATATTGAAATCTTTTTAACGAAATGAAAAATCCGAAAATAGTTTCGTGTAATATGTAGTTTTGAAGATTTTGAAGTAAAAAATTCAAGTTAATCGATGCAGAGAGCTGTTGAAGATATCGGTTCGCCCTTTTTTAAAAAGTAGTATTGAGGAAAACGCGTTTAAAGTTTTAATTTGTAGGTACTTATTTAATAATGGATATGTTTGATTTACCTCTAGTCTGCGATGCCTGCACAATAAAATTGGCCTTATATATTGATGATCTCGTCCTCTTCATCCTTTCTGAGCGATTCAGCTCCATTCGGGCCTGTCTGGTCGCGTCGTACAGCGACCACTCTGAAAAACTCAGCACGGAAATTGTAGAAATTCATGTCTACTTTGATGCCTAAAACTTCCATTATCTTCAAAGTATTTGTGAGACCATCATTGTAGACACATACAGCGATTTTTATTGCAATATCAAGTAGTCGTTTGCCGTCAATTATATTTGGTATCCTCTTATTGAGGTCTTACAGAATTTTCTCACTGATCAAACCTATTGTAGCTCATTTTTTAGAAGCTAAAGTATCACTTTAGCAAAATAACTTTTTTTGTAAAATTTGAAAATTCTACTGTGGTGTTACCCCTTAATTTTAAATAAAGTTCAGTAATAGTATCGTTGCATTATGTACAAATGGTAATAATAATAAACCTAGATTATTGCAAATAATACAATACAATAATAACTATTACACCTACAACTGATTTATAGGAAATGGAACGAATTAAAGCAATATAAATTAATTCTAAAGCAAAAGTTGTCATTAATAAATAAATAAAGTTTGCAATGAAAAGTTTTGCAATTCTTGGATTTTTGATTGCTTCTGTCTTCGTACAAGTAAGATTTTTAGTTTTTAAAGAATATTGTTCTATAAAATTAAGAAGCAGTTTTTGATTTGGGACGGAAAAAGTCAAAGGAAGAAAATGTATAACTATTAATTATTATTTTATTTTCAATTATTTTGAATAAATTGCATGTCAATGTAATAAATTAATACTTTTCTAATCTTTTTTAATTAATTGTTTTTTCAAAATTCCACTTGCAATAATATATTGTCATATTAATTTTGATGGAAAAAGATATGATAGTAAAATTGATGAAGGATGCCCGGGGAAAAAAGTTAATATTAATTGGATGTAAATAATTTGGAAGAGATAATTTTAATTAAATAGGTTTCAGTGTTGGTTAATTTTTTTTTTAGTTTTCTAATGCAAGAAGGCTCCGTCAACAGACTGTTTAAGTTTAATAAACGAAATTTGTTGTTTCTTGCGGTTGGAACGTTTCACCTTTCTAGGAAAGTTTCAATAAGGTTTTCAAATATTGTTTGTGTTTGATTTGTATAATTTAAAATAATTAGTGAGGTGCGATTGGTGAAATTTAAAATGTACCGCGTCAGCGATAAGTGAAAAATTTTGGTTTTGACAGTTGGATACGAGGAAATGAGGTCTTACGCTTGCGACCATTTTGAGAAACGGACTGGAGAATTTTCCGTCCGAGTTTGAATTGTGAAATTTGAGTTCCTGGGGCCACGATCGGTTCAGGAAGTGTTATAGTTAGTTAGTCTGCGTTATTGCTGATTGATGGAAGTATACAATTTGTTTATAAGTGGAAAATTGAGAGATTTAAAATTAACACATGGTCCAACTTGGAAGATGAATCTGGAAAGAAACAATTTGTAGAGATCATTGTTTTGAGAAATGTTTGCATGAGCGTGCTGATTTCACTTGAGTTTTACCAATCGAACAATTAAAAGGTACCGAATTAATAAACAATTTTTTTTTGTAATTGAATTTGAATTTTGTTCCTTCGTTTATGCAAGGGGTAGTTATTTTATGAACAGTAAATGTCCACTTGCATGGATGAGAGAATTGGTGGATCTAGTATTGTAAACTATAAGTTTCAACCATAAAAATAGTCTGTTGATGTTGATAGTAATTCAAACCAAACTAAATAAATTTTATCTTTTCCAAATAGAATTTGATTGAAAATTAGAAGGCGTTTTTCCACAGTTTTGCTACTATTTTTTTTTTTATAGGAATAGGAATATTTGAGCTAACTGGAGCACAGGGATGTATTTTTCGGAGGAGCTTCTTTAAATTTTTTTATAGTTTTATTAAAGGCTTCCGGTATATGACAAAATAAAAAATTCAATTCAAAGTTGCGATGTCACTCCAATGGAGTTAATTGCATTGAAAGCTGAATGTATTGGTCAAACTCAATTTTCGTAGACTTTTTTTGCATAAAACAGCCCATATGTCCTCTGTGTTGAAGAATAACTTAATATTACGTGATACCCTAGACAATTTCTATTCAAACTTCCATCAGTTACTTACCAACTGCAAGGAATTCGCGAACCGATTTTAGTCCCTGCCCATCGAGCAAACTGCTAACCTTGAGGTCGGTAATCTGAGGAAATTTCGCAACATCGAATTTACGACGTGGAAAGGTCATTTAATGTTCGCGATTAGTTGGGATATCCTAATGATTTAACGTAACCCCAAAGAAAATGTCTAAGGGGATTACATCATGCACCAATTTGAACGAATTCTTTCGTACTAATAATCGTTATTATTTTTTGTATGGATGAAATTACAGTTCTTTATGACGAATTCGTCTCGAGGAACGATTAAACATCAAGAGCAATTGGGTGTCCTAACCTTTTTAACCTCCAGGATGATTTTTTTCTTCACATGACCGGTTTTCCTATAGCTGTCCTCCCATAAAAGAATCGAGTTACAATCAGGAACACGACCCGCGGGCGCGATATTAAAGTGATTCCTGAATGCACGTTGTGTAGTCGTAAAGTACGTCTCTACTTGTCCACTGCATGATCATTGATGTGAATTGTGATAGCATCTCTCAAATTCTGTTTGTCAATTAAACCACTTTGTTACCTGCGTTCTTTTGAATGTCCCAAGCTATCGTTATTTATTCCGAACCCTCGGCTCAGCCTTCGCCTTAGGATTGTGACGTACTTTGGTCTCTGTTTGGGTTAACCCTATCATTAGGGGTTGCTACTCGGAAGGTAGTTTTCGTTCCAATAATAAATAATTATGTTATAAATAAATTATCGAAATGAAACCATTTTCTAAAAATGAAGAATTTTATTTAGATTTAGTTGTAATATCAAAATATTATGTATTTATACTTTGTGAATCAAAAACTATTTTACAAAATTTCAATTTTATTTTGCACATAGGCAGAACAATGGACTGGATTAGTTCCCTTGCAAATTGATAAGATAGTTACCGAAGTAGTTACTACATGTAAGCGTAACATATCAAAACAAAGATATGATAGTATTTTAGGAGATCTAGGAAATACTGGAGAACCAATTCCTGAACGGATCTTCATTGCAAACGAATTCGCTGGATGTGTTTGGAAGGATATGGGATTTATTCTATTAGGCAAGATAGATGACTACAACTTGGAAACTTATATTGCTGCATATCATCAGATAGCAAAAGAAACTGCTAGTGGAATAGTTGGAAAATGCAAAAATATTCGTGGAAATGATTTTACTGACGCAGCAAGAAACATAATGACATGTTTAGCTCCTCACCTAAAATCTAAATCAAATGCAATCGGGCATGAAATATTTAATTTAAAATTTTATTATAAATAAAATTGACTTTTAGTTCTATTATGTTAAATATTACAAGCAATCACCAATAAATTTTTTTCTTAAATCCTGTAACGTTCTTTAATGTTCTTCATACTTGGAAAAGTGCTCTTAGAAAAAGGTAGAAGAGTACCTTAGTACTCTTGGGGTACTAAGGGGTAGAGAAGCGTAAGTTATAGCCTCACCTACTCAAATGTCAACCTCTCCTGCTCGTGGTGTACCCTGCCAACACAAACGAGGCTCTGACGACCGAGTATCGGCGATATAACCGTACATCAAAAGCAAAGGTAATGCTACGTTTAACGATATAGTCCATATGTCTAAATAATAGACAGAGAGCTAGGTTGGAAGCTCGGAGATGGCAGCCCCATCACCAACCTCCCTGCTACTACAGGTACACAAAAAACTGGGGGAAAAATAACTTTTATGTTGTATAAAATTGCTAAGATTTGTGATAAGATTTTCAATACCCTTTTGTGGCATTTAGTCTAAAGTGGAATTGATTACGCTAAAGACTGCTCTTTGACTGCGTCAATATTTGAAGGAATTTGTAACTGTACGACGACGCGAATTACTCGAGCATCACTACAGAGTAAATTTTGATGTGATTAAATTGTTATCGATTCTTGTGTGTTTGATTTCTAAACGTCATCATCTTGCGACCCTTCGCATACCGCTAATTGCAGTAGTTGGCCGGATGATCATTGGTCCTGCGTTAAAATTAAACAAAGTTGGTAGATTTTTTAATCTCTCAGCTTTGGTTTGATGCAGACCTCGTTTTACTTTTAGGGAAGATAAGGAATACGTTACACTAGCGCCAACGTGGGGCCAATGATCATCCGAAAAGCTACTGCAATTAGCGGTATGCGAAGGGTCGCGAGTTGATGACGTTTGGAAATCAAACACACAAGAATCGATAATTCCGTCCATAATTACAGACCACGTTCTATGGTCATCCTTAATATATGCCCGTATCGTTGTACCCACCACGCGGTTGACTCTCTCAACAAAATTTATTTGAGAATGGTAAACCGCGCTGTACCATAAATGAGTTACGTTGTAATTATTAATGAGCTTCCGAAATTGAGCGCTAATAAACTGTGGACCATCATTATCCACCATGCAAATTTAGTGTACTCCAAATACCAGGAAGACTTGGTTTTCTAAAACAAACAGTCTTAGATGTGGCTTTGCGCGGTGGTTGGACTAAAACAAATTTCAAAAACCAGTGGCAGACTACAACTAACATAGTATTACCCTTAGCTGAGCATTGAAATGGACCCATATATTTGGTATAATCCTCTTATTGAGATCTTGCAGAATTTTATCACTGATAAAACTCATTTTTAGCTCATTTTTTAGACGCTAAAGTATCATTTTAGCAAAATAATTTCTTTTAATTTGAAAAGTCTACTGTGGAGTTACCCCTTAATTTCAAATAAAGTGCAGTAGCAATAATATAATAATAATATATAATAATAATAATAAAGTGCACTATATATAAATTGTAATAAACCTAGCTAATTGCAAAGAATACAATACAATAATAAAATACTCTACACCAATAACTGATTTATAGGATTTTGGAACGAATTAAGCCAATATAACTTAATTCTTAAGCAAAAGTGGTCATTAGTAAATAAATAAAGTTTGCTATGAAAAGCTTTGTAATTCTTGGATATTTGATTGCTGTCTTCGTACAAGTAAGATATTTTAATTTTTAAACAAAATTCTATAAAATTAAGAAGCAGTTTTTGAATTGGGACGGAAAAAGTCAAAAGGACTAGCAAAATAAACTGGATAGGTTATCTCCAAATTGTGACGGACTCTGGTCTCTGTTTGGGTCAAACGTCTCATTAGGGGTTGCTGCTCGATAGTTTTCGTTTCAATAATAAATTATATTGTAAATAAAAATTATCGAAATGAAATCATTTTCTAAAACTGAAGAATTTTATTTAGATTTAATTGTAATAATAAAATATTATGTAGTATTATACTTTGTGGAATCAAAAAGTAATTTAGAAAATTTTAATGTAATTTTGTACGTAGGCAGCATATTGGGATTCATTAAGCCCAAGCCAAATTGATGAACTAAGCAACATAGTAGTTGCTGATTGTAAGATTAGAATTGGAATAGAAAAATATGAACAAATAGAACATATGAGAAAAATTGTAGAACCAAGCTTTGAACAGATCTCTATTGCAAACGAATTCGCCGGATGTGTTTGGATTGATTTGCATTTTATTAATGAACAAAACGTATTGAATGAAGACAACTTGGCATCTTTTATTACTTCATATCATAAAGTAACAAAAGGAGCTGCTCGTGGAATATTAACAAAATGTGAAAAAATGCGTGGACGTAAATATGGTGAAACAGCAAGAATGATGATGAAGTGTCTAAATAATCTCTAAAATAAAATATAAATCATAAGCTCAATGGTGCATGAAATATTAAATTTTATTAAATTTCACAAGCAATTATTACTAATACATTTTTTTTTCTTAAATCTTGTAATGTTGTTTTATTTTTCTTCATGATTCTTGGAATACGTTCAGCCACTTCTGGACTACTTACTACTGGCGAAATCCGTTAGAGCTAACGTTCCAGTACAACGTAGTCTAAAGACGGTTTTGTGCTCTGTTTCATAATATACTGTGCATGTAATGTATGAATTTATAGTTTTATAGTATATAATTGTGGTATTTTAAAAGAGTTAAGGACTCTGGGGTTGACGTCATGTTCAAAAGGGGTGTAAAAGGAGACCCGTATGCGTTAATAATAAATTCTGTTTAATAAAAGGCCAAATTTATTACCAATGACACTACACTCAAACATAATTTTGTTTATTTTACATCTTGTGTGATTTGTGCGGGTGCAGTGGCGGATTTTCGTGAACCTACAAAAGAAAAATTATTGCTACGAAATTTGAAATTGGCGCCAGAATGTTTACCTACCGACTTATTTCGAATTTGTTTATTTAGACGTTTTTGATTTTGAAGGTGTGGCACCTTCGAAATAAAAAAGACTCTTGAGACGCCATGCTTGAAGAACAGACGTTGTTCTTCGTTCATCGAGAAAAGTGAAATTTTGTGTATACTTGTGGTTAAAAATTTGTTTCCAGGCATCCTTTAAGTGATGGTTCTGCGATATTCCTGTAACGGGAACTCATAGATCTTGGTGCGAAGATCAAAATTGCGAGTTTTTTTGGAAAGAGTGGGTCGATTGCAACAATTTGTAATTTTTGGACAAATTATCGATCATCCGATTGCTAATGTTATGTATGAACGTATTTCTACGTCTACGACGAAAATATTGTCGTCGAGTCAGGTTTTTATAATCAACGCATTAGCAAATTTTATTAAAGCAATTCTATACGCCAGAGTCTTTCATTTGAGTTTGAACCCCATATTCACTGAGAGAGTTTTGTGCTCTCCACCATTAAGCAAACCGGACCTTAGTTGTTTTTATATAAAAAAGCATTATAATATATAGTAATTAAGGGTAATTCTGTTGACTTACAGAATATCTTAATACAACAAATCAGTACTGAATCTAACATTAGCAAAAGGTTGGAGTGGATTTCAGGAAGACTGTCATGCCAAAGATACCTATTGGACCTCTAAATTATTCCTCTTCCATTCGTGAATAATCCGCCATCATTATTTTATGGAAATCAACAAATCATTATTTTCTTGGAGGATTAAAAAAGTTGGAATATCGTTAATCTAAGTGTACCGAGCTGAAAGGTACATTGAGAAATACCTTTAGAAAAGTAAAAAAATTTGATTTCTTCCCTAACACAGGTACTTTTCAACTCACTCTACTACTTGCAGTTATGTCACTATTATATTTTAACAACAAAAAGTAAGTCTAAATAACATTTCAAATCAGAAATAAGATCACTACATTAATTCTGAATAACAATACCCCATTACAAAGAAATTAAAAGAATACAATACAATACTCTACAATAACTACAATATTGGAACGAACTGAGTTTATAATATACAGGGTGTCCCCGCATTCACTTTACATAACTAAGATGGTGATAGAGGACACTTTTCTAAGAATAATATTTAACAAAATTTTTTTTCTAAATTCAAACCCTCGTGAGTTAGGCCTCTTTAAAACATTTTTTTTAAATTTCCGCCTTCACGTAGCCATAGTCCCGAAAATATTGATTTTTCAATAAAAATGTTTCGAGTTATGAATTAAAGTAAGTTAAAAAATGTCGAAAAATTTGAGCTTTAATTTTTTTTTTATTTCTTCAAAACCCTGTATATTTTAAACGAAACATATTACAAAAATCTGATGCCCATTTCGGATAGGAAATTTAACGGTCTACAACTTTAGTCTAGTAAAAATTTTTGAGAAACCAATCTATTTCACAGAAAATCAGAAAAAAATAAAAAATTTAGTGAATTTAATTCTTTGTTTTGTAGCTGCCTTGTTTATTATTTTCTGATTTTTTGAGAAATGGATTGGTTTCTCAAAAATATTTATTAGACAAAAGTTGTAGTCCGTTAAATTTCCTATCGGGAATAGGCCGTCAGATTTTTGTAAAATGTTTCGTTTAAAAGTTACAGGGTTTTGAAAAAAACAAAAAAAAAAGAAAGCTCAAATTTTTCGACATTTTTTAACTTACTTTAATTCATAACTCGAAACCCGTTGATTTTAGACAATAAACGGTTTAAATCTAGTTTGTAGATTATTTCATGCTCTTTAAAAAATCACTAAACCATTTTTACTGAAAAATCAATATTTTCGGTGCTTTGGACACGTAAAGGTGGAAATTAAAAAAAATGCTTTAAAGAGGCATAACTCTCAAGAGTTTGAATTTAGAAAAAAATTATTACACCACCTAAGTTATGTAAAGTGAGTGTGGGGACACCCTGTATAATATATGAATTCAATCAAAAGCAAAGTACTGCAATTTAATTACAGTTTGCAATGAAAAGTTCTGTATTTTTCGGATTTCTGATCGCTGTCTTTTTACAGGTAAGATAATTTAGCTTTTAAACAAATTGTTGTATTTAAAATTCAAGGCAATTTAGAATTGAAGCGCATAGCAGGCACTGTTAAAATTCTAAAGGTAAAGACAGACTAGAAGCGGGTTGCTGGTTTCAGATTACGGTACCGACAATCCCACGTAGTAATTAAATGGAAATGCTCACACTGTAATCAGATATATCGGCACCGATTTCTAGAATCAGCGCTGATATTTATCGGAATGAGGTGTTCATAGAGAAAGCAGTTTTTTTTTATAAGCGACGACTTTTGCTCATAATTCAATGTAAAGAGATGTAAGTGATCACGTGGTTATAGGCAAGGTTAACCTACTTTCTTATTATTTAGAAGAATGATTTGTTAATTCTTTGCTGTGTGTGTTTGGATGTGTTTCTAAACTCGAGATTTATTAATGAACATGGGGTGTTGAATGAAGATTCTTACTTATTCTTAACTTTTTTTCGTTATTCCGGACGTAAAAGTAACCTTTTCGTCAACAATTTCAGGTATGATAAGTACCTGTTTTCGTATATGGCGGAATAACGAAAAGCTCTTTACATCACGCAGCCATAAAACTTCTTTTTCACCTCGGGGACGTTCGGGCGCCTCGACTCCGCTAACGCTACGCCTCGGTACCCACCCGCGCCCCTCGAACGAAAAATCTCGGTTTACGTTCTCGTGATGAAAAGTACTATATACAGTGTGTAAATATAAAAGTGCTCTCTAAATCTAAAGGAATTACAATGTTTTAGAACAAATTAATAGTAGAACTAATATTTAATTCTTCGCAAGTATAATTCATTGCAACTAAAGCACATACATTAATAAAAATTTTTTTGGCTAATGTACTATAATATGTCATTTTAATTCTCTTTAGGAAGATGATAAATAACTAATTATTATGTTCCGAATTTTTGTAATTAAACTCATCGTTTCTTGCTGATGGCTGGTATGCGAAGGGTCGCTAGTTGATGACAATTTTATGGATGGCGGTAGAACAGCTTAAGTTAAAATTTGAACAAAATCTTTAGCTACTGGAATTAAATCAAATAAAGCCCATGACATTAAAATTTTATTTATTAAAATGAAATTATAATTAAAAATAATTAAGACTGTTATTTTTGAATTATGTTTACTAACAATGAAACATAAATCCATAACAGTTTTATTACAAAATGCAAATTGTTTTAGAAAATAATTTACCTCTACATTAGGTAAATTGATTGAATTTAATAGGATTGTTATTTTAGCAGTATGAGTAGATACTAACAATGAAATATAAACCCATAACATTTTTATTACAAAACTGAATTGTTTTAGAAAATCATTCAATTTGATTGATTCAAATTAGTATAAGAGTTTTTTATGGAACGGAAAAGATTTTAAATTGGTTAATTATATTAATTCGTGAGAATAAATTATTGTTTTATTTTAATAATTTACGAATTAAGGAAACATATTTAATAATGTATTTGAGCTTTCAATCGCACGTTGCGATCATCATCAGAAATTACAAAATATTTATGTCCCATTCGGCCTTTGCCTTTCTTCTTGCGGAATTGACCATTTTTTTGCAGGCGTGGTTAACGTGGGGTTGCATAGTACAAGATTATTGCAAGACCACTATTGTTTGTAAATATTTCAAACAATATAGGTATAGAGTTGTAAATAAAAAAAAACTAGGTACTAAAATTAGATAACAACCTAAGAATCTCAACATTTCTTAAAAAATATTCGAGCATATAATTCTGCGTTTAACGTGACCTCGTTTGGAGGTAATGTCATAATGCCCACATTTAAAAGTTCAGGGTCAAATCTATCACAATAGGTTCTCTCCAGTCATTACCTGATGAACAGCCAAAGTTTCTTCAATTGCACTTCGTTTGAGACTGATGACTTCAAGCAGAACACAGGAATTGAGTATAATAAATTATATAAAAGTATTTTATTTTATGTAAAACCCAGGACGAAGCCGGGTATCCAGCTAGTAAATTATATAGTGTGTTTTTTTAGCTGCATGAGAACTTTCAATAGGGATAACAATTGAATCAAGATTGCTATGGAAACAGTTTTTTGACATTTGTGTTTAGCAAGGTTTGGCATTTGATAATGCATAGATTGACCACTGAACAACGCTACCAAATTATAGAAATATATTTTAAAAATCAAAGCTCTGTTCGCCAAACATATAGAGCCCTTCGCCCATTTTATGTTAGACATTTTCGACCTTCTGAGCAAGCTATTCGTGCGGTGGTAGACAAATTTCGTACCACTTCTTCGTTGCGTGATATAAAAACACCAGCAAGACGAAATTATGTGCGTACCGAAGAAGCTATCAGTTCTGTGAGTGAAAGTGTGCAACAGGACCCAAACATTTCAATTCGCCATCGTGCTCAACAACTTGGGCTTTGTCCGTCCACTACATGGAAAATTTTACGGCAAGATCTTCATTTACTACCTTATAAAATCCAGTTGGTTCAAGAACTGAAGCCTGATGATCATCGATTGCGTCGTGAGTTCGCAGATTGGGCTCACAACCAATTGGAAATGGATCCATTTTTTTACCGTAAAATTTTGTTCAGTGACGAGGCACATTTCTGGTTAAATGGCTATGTGAACAAACAAAATTGCCGTATATGGAGTGAGACCAATCCGGGACATTATCTTGAGACTCCATTGCATCCATTAAAATTGACTGTTTGGTGTGGAATACACGCCAACGGCATCATTGGTCCATATGTCTTTCGAAATGAGGAAGGAGCTACCGTTACGGTGAATGGTGTGAGATATCGACACATGCTCAATACATTTTTGTTTCCAAAACTTCAAGAGCTAAACATTGACAACTTATGGTTCCAACGGGATGGTGCTACGTGCCACACAGCCAACGAAACCATCAATTTATTGAAAGGACAATTTGGTGACAACATTATTTCAAAACGTGGTCCTATCAATTGGCCTCCAAGATCATGTGATTTGACACCTCCAGATTATTTTCTGTGGGGGTATGTTAAATCCATGGTTTATGCTAACAAACCAACAACTCTAGAAGCATTGGAGGCTAATATTCAGCAAGCCATTTATGAAATAAAGCAAGAAATATTGGAAAAAGTGGTCAAAAATTGGACCGAACGGATGCGCTTCGTAACCATTAGTCGTGGTGGTCACATGCCGGAAGTCATGTTCAAATCATAAATGCCTTTAACTGTACTTTCATAAAAAAATTATAACCAAAACATTCCGTCAGGTTTTTAATGTTTTATTTCATTTTGAAGTTCTCATGCAGCTAAAAAAACATCCTATATAAACAATCGTGGAAACAGTAAACAACACTCATAATGACGAATAAAAAAAATTACAAAATTTAATAGTACGACATCGACACAATAGTAATATTAAACACCAATATTTAAAGCTTCCAAATACTTGGTATAAATGGGTTAGACGTGAGGGTCGCATCGCGGCAGTATGCGAAAACGACTCCCACTGTGCAAAATGTGGTTTAGATGGCCATGGTGCTGCCGCGTTATGGACACATCACAAGAAGAGATGTAATGGAACGTATAGCCACAAGGAAGGCCTGACACAGGCGACGAAGCGGAAATAGTTCGGCTAACGTATATATGCCGAACTATAATGTCATATATGTCATTCCTAAAGACGACAAGAACGTAGAAGTCCGACTAATCGTGTAGATCGAACACACGTCCAAACTAGGAAGTACAAAGTCCCTAAAGGGCAAAAGATTTGTATACGTGATGCCCGCAGAAGAAATACAGAAATGTGAAACCTGCGTGTATCAACAGTAGAAGTTTTTTAATATAGATATAACCCCACACTACTAGCAGCATGGGCTGATGGTGTCTCTATTAAGATTTTCCCCCTTCCAACGTAAACCACAAAAAAAAGGTATCCCGGACACGGTTGTTTGGGACGGAGAAAGTTCAATATAAAATAGAGGCGTTAAAATAAGAATCACGAGATTGCTAGGTAAAAAAAAGAGGAAGAAAATAATAAATAAAAGTTAGTTGCTAATAATCCTTCGGCAAGGAAGGTTTAGTTTTTGAACATCCTTCGATAAATAACGCAATGCAAAGTTGAAGAAAGTTAATCCAGTCAAGAGAAAAGGGGGCATAAAACAATATTCCTTCCAACAAAGAGTCGAAAGTGGAAAAGCAAAACGTAGTGGAACTTTGGAAACTGGTGATAAAAAATAAAAGGAGTGAGGAGGTGTAAGAAAATTGTGTGCAAAGCAAAGTGGGAAGAAGACCAAATCAATCTTGGATACCAGGTTATCTTAGTTGTTAATTATTGAAATTAACAATTTTAATTTTTTCATTTTGAACCACAGTAATTTATCAAAATAAAATATGTTTGGGTAAGGGATTATCCCAAAATATCGATCTCAAAGAAACTAAAGTTCGGATGTTATTAGTTTTGAAAATAAAATAATATAATTATTAATATTTGCGCATGGAACTGGAAAGCCGCATCTTGACATCGACCAATGGTATAGTTTGCTGTGATAGAGCTAACGCAAGGAATCATGGCCGGGCGGAGCCAAAATCCTTCGCAGTAGATGACATGTGTGACACCCAATTCCACCAATTGACACCAACATAAAGTCGAACAGACTAATTTTCGTTTCTGTCCATTAGCTTTGCCCGGCCATTGGTAAGAAATATTTGTTTGGAAAAGATGTATGTTTTGACTAAAACTTCTTGAGGAAATAAATTAGAGTCACCGTACGTTAAAGTTTAAATAATTTTAAAAATGTTATATGAACCAAAATTTTTTTTGAAATCGGATATGGGACTGATGGATTAAATTTGGACGGCGAGATACAAAAATAGGCCAGGAGCTTGCAAGTGGGTCGAAAGATCCACAACCCGTTCAACAATAATAATAATAAACGCCCGTTTCATCCCGCCATTTATTCAATGATATTTGATGGAACCATGTCATCGTTTGCAATGGATGCTTATCTTTGAGTAATAAACTCTTTTCAAAATGACATACCACCACATATTTAATAGCTTTACCACGAAAATAAAAAATTTTACTTCCTTTTAATCAAAAAAAAATTTCGGATGTGGTTGTTCGGCCTACGGCCTCACTGGTTTTGTGATGTGGCCATCCCATGACTTTACCATACATTAATGATATGGTATTTATATAAAAACAGTGGCATCTCGTTAATCCATTCCCTCGCGTCACCGTAACCCCCACCATCAAGTTTCCGTGAACCGATTTCAACCAAAATCTAATCAGTTCTAAGTCTTAATATAAAAGACCTAAATATGAAATTTGGTTATGAAATTCTTATTGGTTTGGGCGCTAGAGCGCACACAAAATTAAGTGACACACAGCCACACAGACACACAGACACACAGACATTTGTTGATGTTTGGTCTCTTTCAACTCGTTAGACCCCAAGGACTCTAAATCCGTCAATATCTCAACTTTTTTTTTGCGATTTTATAACTTTCCCATACTATATGGTATACTACGTATACTCATATTTGTTGTATGGTAAAGTAATACCAAAGGTAAAGTTTAAGTTACTTTTATTAGTGAGTATAACCTAAAAAATAGAAAAAAAAAATTCTTTGGAAAATAATAAAGCGCTTATGTGATAGCCGTTACTTTCTCAAACCCACCCTCCCAGGTACACTAATTATAATTTAGTAATCAAATGTATGTCTTTTTTAACAACCACAAGTAGTTATAAATTAAATTGCAAATCGAGGGCGGAAATAAGATCGCTACATTAATTATTTACAATACCTGATTATAAACAATATAATATTATAATGATACAATAAAGTCGCCAATAACTAATATAATATAGGTATATATACAGGATATTGGAACGCACTAAGTTTATACATAATATAAATTCATTCAAAAACAAGGTACCTCAATAGTACTACTTAAAGTTTGCAATGAAAAGTTTTGTATTTTTTGGTTGTCTGATCGCTGTCTTTTTACAGGTAAGATAATTTAGCTTTTAAACTTATTGTCGTATTATGTATTTGTTTATTGGATTCAAAATTTTTTATACTGAAGTGTAAGTACATAAAACAAATTTGATTTTGTGTTTAATCTTTTGAAAATATTTACTGTTTCGAGTTAAAACTGTTAATTTTAGTTTTGTAGTAGTTGCGTTGTCAAGATCAACTCTCCGCGCCCTCCTCTCTGCTCCGGCTGCTCCTAGCCGTTTTGACTAATTAAAAAGCCATAACTAATTTTTTTAGTCAGTATTTTTCATTAAATGGTCAGTATTTTTTTAAATAAATCGTCAGTATATAATAATATTTTGGTCAGTATTCTGTAATGTAAGTTGCAGTAACATTTTGTTTGGTTAGTATATTTTATTGCTTTGACATAATATTACAATAAATTTGATTAACAATGAACGCAAACTCAAGTTATTCTTCAAGCAAAAACAATTGCAGTAAAATTCAAACAAGGCAACTAAAATTTTTTTAAATGCGCTATTTTACATTTTATTAGTGAGTTTTAACAGTAATTAAAGAACAAAATATCCATTGTTAGGTATCTTTAGAAGTGCAATAACAATCTCTTCAAATTAATTCCCTTTTCATTCTCATCCGTTTTGATGGAAAGCAGGAATTAAAGAAAAATCAATTTCCCATGTTAATTTCCTATGTTCACATCGGCGGCAGGTCACCCGGTATACTTATAATATTATCGACGGTGTCAATGCAATACTTCGTATCTACACTAACCGTAATTTTGCAGTAGAGCTAAAAAACTTCATAAAATTAAAATAAATAATTCGAACTTGTATTTTTTTTTACTAGGGAAGAGGTTTGCAGGTTGCCACCCATTAGCTTTTTTGCTCATAGCTCGTCACAAAATCAACATATTGTAGATATTATAATATTCGTTGGAAAGAGGAACTCAAAAGGCACAATCCTGACGTAGAAATTATTTGAATTTTCTAAAAATAAAAGTTATACAGGAGTTTTTCAAAAGTACCTAAAATCGAGCTCTTGAAATTTAGGCTTGCAAGTTGCCACCCATCGAGAAATTGCTGAAAATGTAGAAAAACGGAAAGAAAACCAACTGATTTATAAAATTTATGGGTTTTTATTGACACTCAGGGGTCGTAAACATAAAAAAATTATTGTAAATTGGCATAAAAAATCAAAATTTGATTTTTCATGTTAATTTGCATGATTCCATATTATCTTGCAAATTTAATTATTTAATGCAATAAAAACACTTCACTTTTGACTCAATAACAATTGTAAACATCAAACAATCATAAAAACGGGCATATGAGTGTAAACAAGCAAAACACGATAGGTAGTAACCTGCAAATCGTAAAGGGTGGCAACCTGCATTCTAGCACTATTTTAGAATTATATCTGAAAAAAATTGCTATTTCATGATATGTTTGAAATTTTGTTAGGATAATGTAAGTTGAATGTAAAAGCAATACAGAAAAAATATTTACCTTGATTTCTCGATTAAAATGTTCAATTTATGACCACAGAACAAAAACACAATTTTAATTTTTAAATTTTCACGATACAACTTTTCAAACTTTTGTCAACACACACTCTCTTAGTGGCTCTATCCGCTCCAGAACTAGTTTAAAAGTGATCACACCTCCTTAGGTTTCGATTTCAGTCAAAATTTAGTTTATGACATTGGTCCAACACCAAAATCCAAGGTAGGTGGCAACCTGCAGTAGGTGGCAACCTGCAAACTTGTCCCCTACTTATGTTTTTATAAGGTTTCTCAAGTATTTTTTTAGTACTAGGTTCCTAAGTTATAAATTGCTATGTTTTTAATGTAGATACGAGTAGTTGCGCCATAACTATTGTCAAATTTGGAAGTTACGAGGTATTATTTTCACGGATTTTTAATAATAAAATACAAAGTTTCGTGAATAGTTTATTATAGAAAATATTACTAAAAATTTAAAATAAAAGTAATACAGCTCATAACACATAACTTAAAACACACAATACATAAACACATAATATAAAATTCATTAAAAATGTAAATAAAAATTTATTCTAAGGTAAATAACAGAATAAAAAATGTTACTTATAAGGCAAAGTATCATAAAACGTCCAATAGTTGACATTAATTTTGGTTTCGATGTCCTGAAGATGGTCGTATTTCTTTTTAGTAATTGATAACCTACTTTTGAATAACTCGATATAGTGGCCGATATAGTGTTTTTCTTAACACACAGTTTAGATTTACAACTTCCTCCAATTTTGCGTCCACTTCTTTCTGTATCTTGAAGTGTTAATTTTTGTTCTTTTGCTCGCCTGAAACCCAGGTACTGCTTTCCTCTCATACGTAAGTCTTTATTTAATATTCGTTTATGCCACTTTTGGTATTTGGAGTTAGAGTAGTGTCTATTGCATCTGTTGTAACTAAACTTTCTGCTTCAAAATTCGCATCTTCGTTGATGTCTTCGATATTTGGCTGAGAATTTTCTATGTCTTCAGTAGTTTGATTAAAATTGCCACTTTCTACGTTTAAAATTTCGTCGAAGGTTTGTAAGAAACATTCGTCCTCATTATTGTTTTTACTTTCTGAATGGATCTCTTTATCCTCTTCAAAAATAAACTCTGCATTTTGAATTATATTCTTCCAATTCGCGTTTTCTTGGTTGTTATTATTTTTGTTTCCACAGCTTATTTGAAATTGTTCGAAAAGTGGTTCATGGTCCTCATTATTCTGGAATTTGGTTATTTGGTCAACATTATTTGAAGTTTCAGATAAAACTATTTTATCATCTTTTCTAGGTTCTAAACGACACAAGGCAAGAATTTTTAAACCTCGGGAAGCCATGGTCAGAAAAGCAATAGAAAAGCAATAGAAAAGCTTTTATAATAAAACGTTTTTTATTAAACGGTGCTAACAAAAAAATTAGGAATATAAATTTGACTCTACTTTATACGTTTTTGCTATTAAGAGTGTAGGTTTATTCGTTTAAAATCAAAATTGAGTTTACAACAGATAGGATAATGCAGTGATTGTGAGTGTTGCAATAACTCGTATCTCCATTATAAACATAAATTTTATCAGTGCAATAACACGTAACTTAGCTTTCTCATAAAAAGGGATAATCTGATAAAAACTAACTAATTACTGTTATTAATAAATACAGAAAACACTTTAGTATAAATTACAGTTTCTATTCATATAGGATTTATTAAAAAACTAAAAGAACTTTATTTCCAAATAGCCTTTACTTACCGGGATTATGTCTTGTAGCTCACATTCACTGTAGTTAAGAGGTTTTGCACGCACTTATCTGCAATTATTTTAACATTGGGAGGGAAGTATGTTTACACAATTTTTCACAAGATGTCATCACAGTTCAGTTAAATGAATCCACAAAAATAATACTTTTCACTAAATGTGTAGATACGAGGTATTGCATTGACACCGTCGTTATGTATGTTTAAAATACTGACCATTTATTTAAAATACTAACCATTTAATTAAAATACTGATCAAAAATATTTTAAAATACTGACCAAATAAATACAAGCGTTAAAACACAGTTTAGCGGTTTAAATTTAAATATTAAAAACATATTATATGAAGGGCGTATTTTAAAAATATATATTTTGCTATTTAAATTAAAAAGTACAACATTTTAATTTTTAAATTAGTAGTATTTTAATTGTAAATAAAGAAGTTAGAAATAAGGAATTTTGACATAAAATACAAATAAATCCGTCAAACCGTGTTTAACCCCTAATGGAGCCATACCTAGATCCGGGTGCTATTTTGGCTTTAAACAGCATAACTTTTTTTCTAGCGGGCCGACTTTTTTGAGCTTCCGTGAAATCTCTACAAAAACGGTTCTTTGCACACAAAAGAAGTAGAATTACTGGTGAAAGAAATCACGAATTTCACCAAATAACAAATTATTAACATTCACTGCTACTCTAAATTTATTAGCACTTATTATGTTATTGAAAACCACCTACTGCAATCGAGAAGGTACATCTACACTTGATTAATGAGCTTTACTTGAGAATATTGCTTACAATTTAATAAAATTTTGCCAAGAACCATGAGTCACAATCACATTATGCATAAATGTAACTCGATATAAATAATCATCTGTTTAAAGACTGAGCACAATAGGAATTACATATACAGTAGAACCTCGGTTAACCGCCACTCGTTTATCCGCCACTTCTCGGAAATTCACTCTGCTATCCGCAGGGTATCCGTAACAGAAGTGGGAGGAAGCTTACATCATCTCATAACCAGGTGCATCTACTGCTTGTAGATATGATTTCTTATCACGTCGCAAATATCGAGTTTATATTATGTACCTTGTATTTGAACAAAAGTTTTGTTGTTTTTAAATAATAGATACTACTTCCCAAATTAATTTGATAACAATTTTAAAATGTATGTACAAGTGAGGTAATGTTTGAAAGTTGATTTTAATTTATTTACTCATCAATTTACAATGTTTTTTTCAATTTGTTTCAATTCAAAAAATTTAATTTGTAATGGTCTAAAAATATTTTATTGCATTGTTAAACAACAAGGACGAAGGAAGTTTTATTTGTAAAACAAAGAAAATATTGTACGTTGTTATTATAATCGAGAATAATTATGTGTAATACAACACTCGCTGACTATGAATAAATTATATGCTTGATATTTATTACAATCTCGGTTTCACTCGTTTATCCGCACATTCGTTTATCCGCCAGCAAATGGGTCCCGTTGGTGGCGGATAATCGGGGGCTTACTGTAATAAATATATAAGTATGTATGGTAGTACCTGGGTACTACGTATGGCAGATATAATGTAAAGTTGTATGGCTCCATGAGGGTTAAATGGATTATTGTGATTACAAGTTGAGCAGTTACACATCCCCAACTTTAAATTTGTTAGTCATATCAGAAAGTTCGTTGTAACCAAGAACATTGTATCCGAATTGAAATGTAGATGATCAGTAATCTGGTTGTAAGTCAAATTACTGAGGGTTGTTTTTACCTACCAACTTTCGCTAGCAGTAAAAACTTGGGAGTAATAAACACAAACGAATCTGAGTTAATACTGATTTATTAAAAAATTGCTATTCTATTTATATACAGTTAACAATAAACAAATAGGTACTAGGTCAGTGCCTATTCTGCTATTTTGTATTTCCCATTTCCCTTGTCATCTGTTTAATGTAGGTTTGTTATGACTATTCAAGTTTCAAGAATATATGTTGATTATTTCTACTGGTTTGTGCGACTCTTGAGTAATTCCTCCTGATAATATCCATCCTAATTTCGTTTCTTGACTGATTATTCCAGCATTGATTTTTTGAAAACCGTTTTGTAATATTCGTCCTAATTCTTCGGCTCCCAATATTGCATCTATTGGACCTGGTAGATTGAATGTTGGATCTGCTAGTAATTTGTTGTTCCATGATTGTGGTAATTCCATATCTAATTGTTCATTGGGATGATTTTTTGTTAATTTCGGTAGTATGATGAAATTGACATTTAATGAAAATTCACTTGGAAATCTTGGTTTTATCGTTGCTTGCATCTTAAATTTTGAAACTTTCGGGCTGTTATCGCTTATTCCAGTTATTTCTGCCAATATTTTCTGTTTTAGATTTCCTATTCTTTGTGCCGCTTCACATAAGGACAAATGAATGAATTACGACGACAAAAATAGATTTAGATATTTCCTTCAAACTAATTCAAAATACCATCAAATCGTTATCCATAAATCAGTCCATAACGCCACATAAAAATTATTTTTATTGTCGACCCATAAAAATCTGAGCGGGCGTGTAAAATTGAGCTTCTTTCGCACGATGTTACCAGTTATTTGTTATTGGTTTGTTGTTAGAGTAACATTAAGACGGTTTTGTTTTGTGAATTTGAAAATATAAGTTTTACTAAATGGATTTTGAAGCTTCAGGTATGTACTTCACTATACAGTAATTATTATACAATAATATTGAATAATATATAATATAAAGCGTGGTATGAAAAACTATATTTGTTTTTTATAAAATATTGAAACGTTATCTTTAATTTGAGTTACAAAAAAAGTTCCAAAAAGTTCACCAATTTTTCTTTTTATGTTCGAAAAATAATCTTAAAAATAATGTAAAAACTTAAAATTTAGGTCCCCTTGTTTCCCCGTTTGTTAAAGAGAGCATTTTATTTTCAGGCAGTTGCAGTCGTAAGAATCCCGATATTAAGATTAAGAGAAATGAACTATTTATAGTGTTAAAAAATGAACAGTTTTACAAGTCCTCGTCATTAAAGTGTAATGAAAAATTATTGCAGTATATATTGAACAAGTTAGGTGTTAGTGAATTTTCAGAACATTGGTCAAAGCAACTAAAAGTTCTTGTTAAAGTGTTCGTCGCGAAGCTTTTTAAGAAATGGCGTGATTGTAATTACATGCATGATCGTTTTATAAAAAAACATATGAAATGGCTTGATGAAGATTTGAACATCCCCGAAATACATCCATCAGCCCCAAAACATTCTGAGCAAAAGGGGCGAGGCAGGCCAACAAAATTATTTCAAGAGAGTTCTGAACGCAGTAAGCAACGACATGTAAATTCAATTGTATCGGATTTCAGTTCAGAACAGCTGTGCTTGGCTGCAGAATCAAGTTTGGTTAAATCGGGGAGAATTCCAACATAATATTATGTACGATTGTGCCACTACAAATGCGTGAAGCAAATAATTATAACAAAATCTTTTGGAAGAACATGACACCTTCATCAACAAGGTATTCCCGTCCAATTGGATTCGTGATAAAAAAAGAAAATGTCCAAAATGTGAAAGAAATGTATGACAAAGTACAAACCCAAATATTGCAATTGGAGCCCACAATAATCGTCCTAGGCAGTAAAGAAATAAAATTTAAACATATTCCTATATGTACGATGCTGGATGGAAAGGCTGTCAATATTTTGACAGATACTTCAAGTTCACAGGCATGCAATGTTTGTAAGGCTACTCCTAAAAATTTAAACAATTTAGAGGAACAAAAGAACAGAGTATGTATTGAAGATACCTACAAATTTGGCATACCTATACTACATGCATATCTAAGATCCTATGAATATTTACTGCATATAGCATATAAATTGGAATTGCGGCAGTGGCAAGCAAGAGGTGAAAGTTCGAAAGAAAAAGTTAAGGAAAGAAAAAGTAAAATAGCTAATGAATTTTATAAAGTAATGGGCCTTGTTGTTGATCAACCAAAACAAGGTGGAGGCAATAGCAATGATGGTAACACGGCACGAAAATTTTTAAAAAATCCTGCGATTGTTTCCCAAATAACTGGAATCAATGAAGAATTGATCCAAAAATTTTCAAATATACTTTCCATCATTTCTTGTGGGCATTACGTAAAGGAAGATATATTTAAAAACTATTGCTTTGAAACAGCCCAAATGGCTATCTCACTTTATGGTTGGTACAAAATGAGTGCCAGTGTTCACAAACTATTGATTCATGGAGCTGATATTATGAAATCTTTACCTTTGCCAGTAGGCAGTTTGTCAGAAGATGTACTTGAGAGAGGCCATAAAGACTATAAAACATTAAGACAATATCACTCCAGAAAAACTTCAAGATTCAACACGAATATGGACATCTTTAACTGGATGCTAGTATCCTCGGACCCAATTGTGACCAATAAGCGAAAGAAACCTAAACACGTTAAAACAAAATTTAATGAAATTGTATTAAGTATGCTAAGATTGCCTACTTTCTGTGCTGGGGATAATAAAGATAATTATGATCAGGAGTCTGATGATACGGAAGATCAGGATATGGATGTAGAGTAATGTCTAATGTAACTGTCTAATGACAAACTACCTACTAGCAAAGGTAAATTAACAGTTTGTGAACACTGGCACTCATTTTTATATGTACATTAAAATTGTAGATGTTTTATGTTCTCACTGATTTAAATTACAGAAATTATATAGGAAAAAATTTTGTTTTTGTTTTTATTTTTATAATACTAGGCCATCTTGACCCAACTAACCTCTATTAGGCATTTTTGTCAAAGACAATTGAGTAGTATATCCATTTCTGATCATAATGTCAACCAAAATCATATTTTATATTTTTGTCGTCCTAATTCATTCATTTGTCCTTATGTGCGCTTCTTCACTAATTAACGCCGCTTGACTTCCAGAATCTATTAAAACTCTTAAGTATTCCATATTGCCTTGTTGTGACGTGGTGCATACCAGGGCTGTTGCTAGCAATACTATGCTTTCATTATGATTGGTTGAGTATGAATTTTTTGATATTTGATTTTTAACGTCTTCTGTGTTCGTATTGGATTGTCTTGTATTTGTTGGTTGATTTTTCCAAGTTTGGTATGACCTGTATTGATTCGATTGATTTCTTCCAGAATTTGAATTGAACTGTCTTGGCTTTGAATCGTCGTATCTTGGAGCTTGTGGTGCCTTCCATTCTTCATGTAGCAATGTATGATGTCTTCTTCTGCAAATGTGGCAACTTCTGTTGCTAAGACATGGTGCTGCAAAATCGTGTTGATTTAAACAATTGAAACATCCTTTCTTTTCTTTTACGACTCCTTTTCTTTCAGCTATAGTCATGTTTTTAAATTTGCTGCATTCGTAAATTCTATGTGCTTCGTTGCAACATATGCATTTGGATGAACTACTATTAGATTTTTGTCCATAATGTTGAAACGTTGACGATTTTGTTTGATAATAATAATTATTACCTCTTGTATTTGTAGATTCAATAGCTTGACACCTCTTTTCTAAAAATTCCAGTAATTCTGATAACGATTGAAGTTCGTGGTTGTTTGAAATTGTTTGTTCATATAATTTGTTTGTTTCTGGATCCCATTTTTGGCTGACCCATCGCTCGATCATTGGACCCCAACTTTCAGTTGAAATGCCTTGGTTTTCTATTGCTTTTAAACATTCGTGTACGGTGTTATGAATATGACGTAGTTGTCTTAAATTTTCTTTTTGCATCATTGGTAGATTTATTATTTGATCGATTAATTTTGTGATAATAAGCCTTTTATTTTGATACCGCTTGATTAATATTTCCCATGCTGAGTCGTAGTTTTCTTCTTTAATTAATAAATGTTGAATTAGCTTACTCGCTTCTCCTTTTACGTGTGTTTTCAAATATTGCATTTTTTCTGTTTTCGTAATTGATGTGTTAGCATGAATCACTTTTTGAAATATGTCGTAGAACGTGCTCCATGCTTCATATCCTCCACTAAAATATGGTAGTTCAATTTTTGGTAATTTTATATTTGGTTTTTCTGTCGAATTTTGCATTATCTTTTTTTCTAATTTGACCAATACTTGAATGTATTCCTTTTCAATTTCTTTGAGCTTGTTGTCGGTGAAATATTCATGTTCAAAAGTGTCCTTATGTGCTTCTATGTCGTCGTTGAGTTCCAGTATCGCGGACCATTGTTTTTGTAAATTATTTGACTCTCTCTCGTATGTGATTGGCATGTTGTCTTCTTTTAAGCTATCTTCTGCGACTTCCATTGCATCGAGTAATGTATTTAACTTTGACTGCTGTTTTTTGATACGTATGAGTTGTTCTTGTTCCATTTCAATTCCTTGTTCTGATATTTTTTGCTCGTATTTTTGTAATTTGCTTGTTGATGCTTTTTGACCGCTTGCGGGTGTTTTTGTTTGCTCTTCTGCTTTTGGGCAGTTTTGTAAGTATTCCATAACTTCTTTGAATTTGTCTTCTATGGCTTCATAGTATTTTGTCGATAAGTAGGTGTGCTCGGATATCTTCAGTTCTTGAAATTTCGTGTGATTTTTTCTTGCTTCATTGATGTGTTGTATTAATTTATCTTCTCGTTTTTGTATGTATTCCTCCGTTTTTCTTGATTGCGAATCTTTTCTTGCATTTGATAATATTTGTACCATTGATTTTCCAATTTGCTCTTGTTTAATAGCAATTTCATTTGCTTTTTCCATGATTTCATCTTCCATATTGATTGATTGATTTATCCCGACGCTGTTGGAAATGCCTGTGTGTGTCTAGATTTGCTTCACTGCAAAGTCACAGTGTGGACCCAGTGGTTTGTCTTTGTTGTTGCTGGTGGACCTGATGATTTGGTTGATTGTCGCTGGTGGACCTGGTGCTTGATTTGATTGATTGCCTGGCGTCGCTGTGTGTGGACCCAGTGGTTGCTTGCTGTCGCTGTTGGACCTGGTGCTTGATTGATTGATTGCCTGGCGTCGCTGTGTGTGGACCCAGTGGTTGTTTGATGTCGCTGGTGGACCTGGTGCTTGATTGTTGTCGCTGGTGGACCTGGTGATTGATTGATTGCCTGGCGTCGCTGTGTGTGGACCCAGTGGTTGACTGACGTCGCTGGTGGACCTGGTAGATTGATTGATTGATTGCCTGGCGTCGCTGTGTGTGGACCCAGTGGTTGATTGATGTCGCTGGTGGACCTGGTGATTGATTGATTGCCTGGCGTCGCTGTGTGTGGACCCAGTGGTTGTTTGATGTCGCTGGTGGATCTGTTGAATGTTGATTGATTGCCTGGCGTCGCTGTGTGTGGACCCAGTGGTTGAATGATGTCGCTGCCGGACGTCTTGAATGTTGTTGAAATCTTGAATCTTGTCGCTGCTTCTTCTATGCTCGAAGGACCATGATCAGTAATCTGTTTGTAAGTCAAATTACTGAGGGTTGTTGTTACCTACCAGCTTCCACTGGCAGTAACAACTTTGGAGTAGTGAACACCAACGAATCTGATTTAATACTTATTTATTAAAAAATTGCTATTCTATTTATATACAGTTAACAATAAACAAATAGGTACTAGGTCAGTGCCTATTCTGCTATTTTGTATTTCCCATTTCCCTTGTCATCTGTTTAATGTAGGTTTGTTATGACTATTCAAGTTTGTTTCTTAATTAAATTGCAACTTCTATAGTAAATTTAACCTTAATATTACATTTTTCTGTCTGCGTTGTCACTATTTTAACTATGTTACACTTATTTTTGCTAACACCTATTTAACCTGATATACTTAATTTTGTTTACTAAATATAATTCTTGATTGAAATTACAAAAGTCAATTTGTAATTTTAAACAGTAGATAAAAATAAAAGATTTTAACTATAAATTTATTATATCATCATGCTTTTTTATAACAAAAGGTAATTTAACTAATTTCAATTTTATTTTACGCGTACATAGGCATCTACTGACGACGTAACTCAAGCATTAACGAAAGCAGTAGCTGAATGTAAAACAAAACACATGGGAGAGTTGGAACTAATGGAATGTGCTTTTCAAAAGGCGGGATTTCTAAATCAAGATGGGGGCTTGAATGAAGATAGATTGGTAGATTATCTGTTTCATAATAATAAAGTAAATATGTCAATAGACCGTATAAGGAATTTACTACACAAATGTGGAGCAAGTGGTGGACATTACAATGGGGAAAGAATAGTAAAAGTCATGACGTGTGTCGATGCTAATGGTACTAACTAATGATCATATAATCACAATGTCTTAAAACAAATTAAAAGTAGAACTAATTTTTAGTTGTATTAAAGGACATGCACTAATAAAATTTTTTGGAAAATCTATATGTTATTTTATTTCTCTTGTGAGAAATTGTGCGCCACAATTGTGGAGTTCCGAGATTTTTTAATTCCCCTTTCCTTTCCTTGCAGATGGCTTTTGTGAATTCGATTTACCGTAATTTCAATTTTGAATTTTCACTGTTCTCTGTCGGCAACCAAAACCCATTTTTTCGACGTCTTGGGTGGGCCTAACCCCTGAAGGAGAAAGACGAAGGCCTCGTCAGACATCAACATCTTCCATTTTGTGGAGAACTTGAACTAATGCTGTCCCACGCTTTGTGACTCTTGTACTGATATATTATAATCAAATATAAAAAAAGTTCTTGTAAGGAATTACCGATATCGGATATCCTGTTATCCTGGCTTTTATACCGCCGCACAGTGGGACGAAACTCCGAAATCGTGCCCAAAAATCAAAAACACGATGAATTCGAATGAATGTCTGGAATCGGGGGTTTTTGGGGTCGCTAATTACGAATCCAAAGTCAAAAATTTCAAAAACATAATGGCTGACCCAAAACGGTAAAAAATTTCTTCAAAAACCCAATGAATTCGAATGAAAGTCTGGAATCGGGGATTTTGGGGTCGCTAATTACGAATCCAAAGTCAAAAATTTCAAAAACATAATGGCTGACCCAAAACGGTAAAAAATTTCTTTAAAAACCCAATGAATTCGGGTGAAAGTCTGGACTCGGGGGTTTTTGAGGTCGCTGATTACGAATCCAGAGTCAAAAATCTCAAAAACAAAATGGCCGACCCAAAGCGGTAATTAATTCCTTCAAAAACCCAATGAATTCGGGTGAAAGTCTGGAATCGGGGATTTTTGGGGTCGCTAATTACGAATCCAGAGTCAAAAATCCCAAAAACAAAATGGCCGACCCAAAACGGTAGTATGTGGTACAATAATGTCAGATTTCTTAGATAATAATATGTATGAAAGGGTTTTCGAGGAAATTGATTACGATGAGGTCAACATTTATCAGAATTTTATTCACCTAGAAAGTAGCGAAGGTGATGTAACTCAAAATTAATAAATAGAGGGCGAGAATATGATTCGGTTATGAACACAGTGGAGCCTGCTCGCTGAAACCTGCTTACCGGTTTGAATGTTTTTATTGAAATACGAGCTTCGTTTGTCCTCGATTATTATAATTAATATTATAATATAATTAATAATATAATAAGTAATACATGAATTAACGTAATCGAGGACAAACGAAGCTCGTATTTCAATAAAAACATTCAAACCGGTAAGCAGGTTTCAGCGAGCAGGCCCCACTGTGTTTCTACCGTTGTTGGTCATGCGCGACTATATTATAAGTTCCCTAACGTATTGAACACCTGGCAGATCCGCTATGCTATAATTAATAATAAATATGCTATTTAGCTATTTTGCAACTTTCTGCAGGCAATCTAAAGCGTTTTCGAAAGCTGATAGACTGATCTACAGCCTCAAACTTGAATGAAGGTGGAGTCTCCTGGAGTTCTCTACTTTTTATCTACGTGAAAGTAGAAATAAAAAAAATCAAATCGTCTTCGGAGGGTACCGAACATGGTCGTATTTCAAGCAGATAAACATGTCTTTTCAATTCAACTTATACAGAAATATTTTCTACATACCTGCAGGAGTAGAATCTATTTTGAAAAATTAAAATCGCTTCAATCACTTTCGAGTTATTGGTCTTTGAAGTTCACTGTTTTTCCTTACGTTTTCACTCGCCGCGTGCACGGCGAACGAAGGCTGACTTTGAACTAACGTATCGAGCCAGGTATGAAAGGGACAACCATACCCTTCGAGATTCGGATGCACTAATCATTTCTCTACCCCACCCGAGGGTCAAAATTCCCCGAATCCAATTTTCGGATTTCGGATTTTTGGGCACGATTTCGAAGTTTCGTCCCACTGTGCGCCGAGCGGTTTACCAGTTTGCAAACGCTAGCCGATGCTGGCGTTTGCTTTTTAGCATTTTAAATATGTTTTTACCTATGCCGAGTCGCTAGCCCGACGAAGAACCCACACTTCGTGGGGAGAGACGGCCAGAATACTTCACCCGGAATCGAACCGGGCATTCAGAGTTCATAGTCAACTTGCTTGACCACTATGCTCTGACCGCCTCTATTATAACCGATATCGGATAAACTTACATTAATTTCGAACACATTAATTTTTTCGTAGTCGCAGTAAACGCTTATGTTGTTTGAGGTCTAGGTTCTTTACCTAGTGTTCGTAAGCTAGTATGTCATCTTTGTGTACTACCCCTGGGATCCTGAAATAAAGCAGCGTTTACAATAAAGTAGAGTCTTGCCTTGCTTCGGTAGAAAGCAGTCAAGCGCCAGTTAGATTAAAGTATTTTCTTCCGTTTCTGCTTCGAAGTCCTCAGTCGGTTGACTGGTTTGACTCAGCTCTGCATTCTTCTCCGTTAAAAGCCAATCTCTTCATCTCCTCATAATTCTCACTGCCTGCCTCTTTTGTAATGTGTAAAATGTAATGTAACAAATTGGCCTTCGACTTTCACAAGATTCATTCTCACCGACAACAGTCTTGCATTTCACACCCCCTTTCTGACTGCAATGTCCAACCCCGGGTCTTTCATTGGTTTGAAATACCACAGTATTATATGGGTTATTCCACCAATTATTAAAGTCAAACTCAAAGTCTCATACCCGCGGATTTTGTTCAAATTAGAGAAAATTACATTACAACATTAGATCAATGGCCGGCTAGCTAAAACAGTAGAGACGATGTGGTTAAAATCCAGGTGAAATAATGAGAGGAACTAGAGACAAAATCGAGAGGGCGCTACCAGCAATGACTTTCAGCGGCGACTCACCTAAATCCGATAATATCGGCTGGTAGATTCAAACTGGAGATGCAAGCCGTCCTGTAATGAACTTACACACTAATAGAAAATCAAACTAAACTTTAATAAATGAAAGCAACATTTAATAAAATCAAATTTAATGGTTTATTATATATTGCACAGCCTTTATAATTACAAAATGAGGAAGCTATCGCTTCAAAGTAAACAATCTTATTGAAATAGATCCACACTGACAGTGGGTATGTCACAAATAAGGCAAGTATTATGAATTGTACGTAATATAACATGCAGAAATGAGGTAATGTAAAATAGCAATTAACTACAATAGGCTTGTTAACAGTTTCTTTCTGAGCTGGTTTACGAGAGAATGCAGCGATCGATCGGCCTCCTTGTCGTAAACGTCCTTAGTCATATATTTTTGATTCAAGAGCTGTAACATTCTTCAAAGAACACATGTAAACAAACTATATTATAGAATAAGCTACACCAAATGATCTAAATGCTAGCAACTAAGTTCGTAGCAATTCAAAATAGCTTTACAATTGATTGAACAATAATTTTGTGTTACCGCAATATAGAAATAACTATCGTAGGTCAGGATTGACTCTCCAATGTCCATATCAGGGTGTAGAACCAAGAATACAGCATCAAAATTCACAATTTCGCGGGTTTTACTGCCTCAACGGAAAGATGCTTTGGCAACGGCCTGTAGCATTTCAAATGCTATTATTATATTTTGGCGGAAATCTATGCATCACCCTGTGTGTGTTCAAACACGCGCAAGCGTTTTGAATTTCGAAAATTTGTCAAAAATGTCATTCTTTTTGCTTATCTTTATGAAAGGTAAAAGTTTCATTTTACGTTTGTGTAATTTTATGTTTTAAAAGCCACAAATTGTTCGTTTATAGAAGTGATCTTTTATTTTACCTTCTGCGTTGCATTTGTGGGTAAGATTACATTATTTTCCATCAGGAAAGGAAGTTTGACTTTGATAAATTTTAGCTTTTTCGTACTACCACGTCAATTTTCTGTGACGTCAATTTTTGGTTTCCAATTTTAATTATGGTTTTTTGAGCGGTGCACATGGTGTGCAATAGCCAGCTGTCCATCTGGCTGTTTTATCCACCAACCATATGGTTATTTGTATGGATATGGGCCATCAGTTTGGTTATCTTGTTTCCACCTGTGAAAACCTTGATACCTGCGTCGAACCATCTGTGGCAGCCATTTTTACCGATGTTAGAAATTCGTTGAGATACAAAAATAGGCCAAGAGCTTACAAGTGGGTCGAAAGAACCACAACCCGTTCAGTAATAATGATAATAAACTCCAGTTTCATCCCACCATTTATTCAATGATATTTGATGGAACCAGGTCAATGGATGCTTATCTTTGAATAATAAACTCTTTTCAAAATGACATACCACCACATAATAGCTTTACCACGATAATAAAAAATTTTACTTCCTTTTTATCAAAAAATTATCAAAAGTAAAGTTTAAGTTATTTTTCGTTTATTGGTGAATATAACCTAAAAAAAAGAAGAAAAAAACATTATTTGGAAAATAATATAACGCTTATGTGATAGCCATTACTTTCTCAACCCACCCTCCTGCGTCATTTCTGTCACTATTATAATTTAGCAATAAAATGTATCTCTTTTTTAACAACCACATGTAATTGTAAATTAAATTGCAAATTGGTTGCGGAAATAAGATCGCTACATTAATTATTAACAATACCTGATTGTAAACAATATAATATAATGATACAATAAAGTAGCCAATAACTCATATTTTATATAGGTATATATACAGGATATTGGAACGCACTAAGTTTATTATATAATATAAATTCATTCAAAAGCAAGGTACCTCAATAGTTAAATACTTAAAGTTTGCAATGAAAAGTTTTGTATTTTTCGGTTGTCTGATCGCTGTCTTTTTACAGGTAAGATAATTTAGCTTTTAAACATATTGTCGTATTATGTAGTACCTATTTGTTTATTGGATTTAAATTTTTTTATACTGAAGTGTAAGTACATAAAACAAATTTGTTTTTGTTTTTAATGTTTTGAAAATATTTTTTACTGTTTCAAGTTAAAACGATTAATTTTAGTTTTGTAGTGGTTGCGTTGTCAAGATCGACTCTCCGCGCCCTCCTCTCTGCTCCGGTCACTCCGAGCCGTTTTGACTAATTAAAAAACGACAATTATTGATGTTTTGTAATCAGTCTTTTTCATTAAATGGTCAGTATTTTTTTAAATAAATGGTCAGTATGTAATAATATTTTGTTCAGTACAATAATTTGTTAATTTGGTCAATATTGTTTGTTATTTTGGTCAGTATTTTGTAGTGTAAGTTGCAGTGACATTTTGTTTGGTTAGTATAGTATATTATTGCTTTCTTAATTTTAATTTTTGTTGTCAGTAACCATTTTTAACATAAAATAAGAAATCCGAATAACTATTACAAAAATTTGATATAATTAATTTATAAAAATTAAACAATTGAAAACTTGAAATTTATAAAAGTTAGTATAACGTACGTTAGTCAAGACGGCTCCGAGCGGCCGGAGCAGAGGGGACCGGAGAAAATGGCGCGGAGAATCGATCATGACAATGCAATCACAGCAAATTTCGGATCCATTATCGTTAAATCAATTTACACCCTTTCCAAGTATTTTCGGTCCTAAAAAGAACCTTTGAAATAAAAAAGTTATTAAGCATTCAAACCATAACGATCGTTTTGCGCCTCCATGTATATGTTACAGTTAAAACCCGAAATCAGTTAAAATCCGATGTAACTAGTAAATTCTAGTTTTAACTAACCTCTTTAGTTAATTCTAGTTTTAACTAGTTTAATTTTAGTTAAAACTAGAATTAACTGATTTCAAATAAATCTTTTCAGTAAATTCTAGTTTTAACTGGTATTAGTTTAGTTAAAACTAGAATTAACTGATTTCTAATGAATCTTTTTAGTAAATTCTAGTTTTAACTGATATAAATTTAGTTAAAACTAGAATTAAATGTTTGGTGTTAGTAAATTCGCGATCTATCACCGTTACAACTAGATTTAAAGTAAAAGTAGACGTAATTAAATAAAAATGCTAATTTGTTATAGTTTTAAAAAAAATGGAAGGAAACACACTATAATTTAGAATTTTCTTGTATCTCATATTTTGAATTTAAAATAAAAATTTCAAAATCATGCATTTTGTACTACATACATTTTAATTTTCTAGTTACGATTTCACTTGTTATAATTATTTTGAAATTCTTTAAAATTCTTTTTTGATAACTATTGTTTAATAAATTTTTTCATTTCTTTTTGTGTGATACTTGTACTACATAATTATTAAAATTAATTATTATTATTATTAAAAATAATTGTTTAAAAAAATTAAAAAATTATAACAATAAGTGAAATCGTAACTGGAAAATTCAAATTTTATATTCGAAATGGATTTTGAAAGATGTACTTCGGGTATTTGAAGTACAAAATGCAAAAGATTTTGAAATTTTTATTGTAAATTCAAAATATGAGATACAAGAAAATTCTAAATTATCGTGATTCCTTCTACTTTTTTCAATCCAAAACACAAATGTATTTGGCCTCCCCTGTAAAAGTATAAAGAATTAGCATTTTTATTTAATTACTTCTACTTTTACTTTAATTCTAGTTGTAACCTTGTAACGGCGATAGATCGCGAATGTACTAACACCAAACAGTTAATTCTAGTTTTAACTAACTAATACCAGTTAAAACTAGAATTTACTAAAAAGATTTATTTGAAATCAGTTAATTCTAGTTTTAACTAAAATTAAACCAGTTAAAATTAGAATTTACTAAAGAGGTTAGTTAAAACTAGAATTTACTAGTTACATCGGGTTTTAACTGATTTCGGGTTTTAACTGTAACATATAGGTATATGTAGTACATATATTGACATACATTCTGAACATATATTCTATATATTCTATACATATATTCTGAACATACGCCGCGACTTGCTCGTCGGTTCCAAATTTTTATCACAACTTTACGCGTGACCTTCTAATAATATTCAACAAATTCCACTTTCAAATTTCAAATAATAATTTCTTCAAATGAATGATCTCTAAAATAAAAACACTTTTCAAATCAACAGTATTTATTTTTCTTTCACAATAATTCCAAAACATTTACACTTTCTATAATAAATCGAAATTCTCAACCTGCCCGCACGGCGCGGCGGTCAAAGTGCGAGTCCCTATTATCTCTCATTTTAACAATACCAACTATAAATTTGTACAAACATTTTCCCCATCTAATCTTATTGTCAATTGGGGCTCAAAAACAATACGACAACATATATGTATATGTTTAAATCTTTTAAAAAACAGCTAAAACAGTTTAGCGATTTAATTTTAAATATTAAAAACATATTATAATATGAAGAGCGTATTTTAAAAATATATATTTTGTTATTTAAATTAAAAAGTTCAACATTTTAGTTTTCAAATTAGTTTCCTTTATCACAGTTAACAGTATTTGCGATTTAGTATTTTAATTGTAAATAAATAAGTTATAAATAAGACATTTTGACATAAAATACAAAATAAATTCAGTTCAGTAGTTATACACATCCCCAACCTTATAAATTTGATAGTCATATCAGAAAGTTCGTTGTAACCAAGAACATTATAATATCCGAATTGAAATGTAGATAAAAATAAAAGATTTTAACTATAGATTTATTATATCAGCATGCTTTTTTATAACAAGTTAACAAGAGGTAATTTAACTAATTTTAATTTTATTTTACACGTACATAGACAGAATGTGGATCTACTGACGACGTAAATGAAGCATTAAGGAAAGCAGAAGCTGAATGTAAAACAAAACACGTGGCAGAGTTAGGACTAAAGGAATGTGCTTTTCGAAAGGTGGGACTTCTAAATCAAGATGGGAGCTTGAATGAAGATAAATTCGTAGAGCTGTTTCATAATAATAAAGAAAATGCGTCAGTAGACCGTTTAAGGAATTTACTACACAAATGTGGATCAAAAGGTGGAAAATACAATGATGAAAGAATAGAAAAACTCGTGACGTGTATCGCTTTTGATCGTACTAATTAATTATAATCACAATGTTTTAAAACAAATGTAGAACTAATTTTTAGTTGTACGCAAGTAATATTATATGTAGCAAGGCTATATTAATAGCTCTTGCAACTAAAGGACAACTTTAAAGGACCCTAATAAAATTTTTTGGAAAATCTATTATGTTATTTTATTTCTCTTGTGAGAAATTGTGCGCCACTAATTGTAGAGTTCCGAGCTTTTTAATTTTCCCTTTCCTTTCCTTCCAGATGGGTTCTGTGAATTCGATTTTCCTTAATTTCAATTTTTAATTTTCACTGCTCGTTGTCGGCAACCGAAACCCATTTTTTCGACGTCCTGGGTTGGCCTAACCCCTGAAAGAGAAAGATGTAGGCCTCGTCAAACATCAACATCTTCATTTTGTGGAGAACTACTGTCCCACGCTTTGTGACTCTTGTCGGGATTAATTGATGGACCAGGGGTGTTACATGAACATAGACTAGAAGATCATTTTTTTAAGCATAATAAGAATCATATATAAAGAATTTCTATAAGGAATTCGATACGAAAATGTAGAATACGTAGTAGACTTTTTAATGGGAAAAGGCTAGTCGCATTTTTCACGTGTATGGTTGTTGATCTTGCTATAAATTAATCACAATATTTTAGAACTTACTATTAATAGTAGAACAAATTTTTAGTTTTACGAAAGTAATATTATTTATGTAACAAGATATTAATAGCCCTCCCAAGTAACATTTTTCCCTGCTGAAATTTAAATGTCTCTGCTAGGGCCCTAGCAAATATCTGCCAGGGGGTTATAACAGGTTTTTTTTACAGAGCTCTTACAGATACCTGGCAGGTATTTGTAACGGATTATTTGCAGAGCCCTGAAAATGAACTCTGGTAGAACCCTGGTAGGTCTCTGTTGAAAATAATTTGCAGGGCCCTGCAAGAAATCTGTGGCAGAGCCCTGGCAGAGTCCCTGTTACAGGTAATTTGCAAGGCCCTGCAAAAACTCTGCTGCAGAGCCCTGCCAGAGTCTCTGTTATAGGAAATTTGCAAAGCTCGTGTATACCACGTGGTCTTCATAAAAATTGTCTTTTTTTACCAGTTTTCAATTACTTTTAATTTTAACAATTCATTAAATTTAAATACTATATTGTACTTTTAATAGTAGATACCTACTACAGGTAGATATAAACACAATGCTTATTAAAATTTTAGCAAATCAGAATCAAGAATTTTGTTAAGGATGTAAGCTTTCTTCATTCATATTGGTTAAGATTGTTAAAAGGAATATAATCTTCAGAGATTTATTGAAAATTAATTAATCGATTTTTTCAAAGCAACCAACGATATGACAGAAACTTTGTCAGGGTTACAGAGACAGACAGAGACAGTTACATTGACAGTTACCCTTTATGAGTTACAGGTATAAAAAAATTCGTAAAGCGCCTCGTAATTTTGAGCCAAAAATTTAGGTCTAGTTACTATGTAACGAAGTAGGATAGCGCTATAATAAATATTGTTATGAGAGAAAGAGATAAAATAGTTTTAGTTCAGGTCATTTAGAATATTCTAGAATATTAGAAATACAAAGGCTAATCCGCTTCGATTTTAAACGTCATTTATGTGCAATTTATAAATTTTAACAGTTTATTTATGCAATCTAAAGAAATCATAATTAAACCACGATCTAGAATTAAACAACAAAACTTTTGTTATATTATTATTATCATTTACTGATTCTGATTCACTATTACTGATTCGTTTTGATCAATATTATTTATCAAAAATTAAATTTCTCATATATACCGCACTCACAATTATTCTAGAAATTTTAAGTTAAAATCTGGTTTTTAAAACTTATTTGTCGATGGTAACCCATACTTACAAGGTCTTATCGGCCCTAAATATTAATAAAATAAATTTTTGTCGCATTCTTTAAAAATGTTAATTTTTATTTTTAACTTCTGGCAATCCATACTGATTGTGTAATTATTTAATTGAACTAATTTAACTCTGTGGGTTTCAATTTTATTACTACATCTATATTTGCAGTTACAATTACGAATTATTGTATCATATTTTAAATTGCGATGTTTTACATCGATATAATTTCCATTTTATTAAAAAAGGTAAGTAAAATACGTTGATTTCTCAGCGGTTCACTCATTATTATACACAAAAGTGTTACCATCATATTACCAGTAATTTCAAAATAATTTATAAGTAGGGTCCGTAGGTAAATGGTAAGAACGAGAGGCTACGAAGCAGTCATGGATGTAGGTACAGGTTCGAATCTGGATTGTAACAAAAATTTTTAAATTTAAATATTATTTTCTGGATAGGTAACAACATCGACAGAATGGAATTCAACCAATAATACAGAATACCAAGCATTAGAATATATTAATAGTTAATAGATATAATTAAATGTAACCATGTAAATAAAATTGAAACCCCTAGAGTTAAATTAGTTCGATGCGATGTAATAACACAATCAATGGATTGCAAGAATCTAAAAATAAAAATTAATTTTTCTAAAAAAATGTGACATAAATTTATTTTATTAAAATTTAATATTTTTTTATACCTGTCTCTGTCTGTCTCTGTAACAGGGACAGACAGAGCCCTGCCAGAGTCTCTGTGACAGAGACTCTGGCAGAGTGCCTGACAGAGCTCTTGCAGAGTCTCTGACAGGGTACCTAACAGATACCCTGTTAGGATTTGCGACAAATTTTCTGCAGAGGGTTTGCAGGGTCCATTTTCTCTGTCTCATATTATGTGACAGAGCCCTGTTACAATCCGATTACAGAGACAGGGCCCTGCGAAATTTCTCTGCCAGAGCCCTAGCAGATATCTAGCAGGGGGAAAATGTTACTTGGGCTTGCAACTAAAGCACATACACTAATAAAACTTTTTGGATAATCTGTATTATGTTATTTTATTTCTCTTCTGAGAAATAAATATTTTGTGTTACTTAGGGGGTTATTCTGTAACTTTTAAGGAATCCTTTAGAGCCGTAAAGTTTGCTTTACACCCATAATATTGCCGGATTATCGGATGTACTTAATTCAATTATAAGTGTAAACCAAACTTTACGGCTCTAAAGGATTCCTTAAGAGTTACAGAAAAACCCCCTTAGAATTAGAATATTTGTTGGACAACTATTTGGAGCTGTTTGTAACGGTAATTAAATGTCTTTCTTCTCTCCCTAGATCATTGGCCGGCTAGGTAAAACAGTGGAGACGGGGTGGTTAAAATCCAGGTGAAATAATGAGAGGAACTAGAGACAAATTCGAGAGGGCGCCATCAGCAATGACTTTCAGCGACGACTCACCTAAATCCGATAATATCGGCTGGTAGATTCAAACCGGAGATGCAAGCCGTCCTGTAATGAACTTACACACTAATAGAAAATCAAACTAAACTTTAACAAATGAAAGCAACATTTAATAAAATTTAATCCGCACAACATACAATCAATATTTTGAATCGAATATACTGTCACCAGTTTGCTGTGTTAAAGCTAACGCACGGGATCATAGCCGGGCGGAGCCAATATCTTTCGCAGTAGATGACACGTGACACCCAATTCCACCAATTGACACCAACATAAAGACGAGCAGACTAATTTTCGCTTCTGCCCATTAGCTCCGCCCGGCCATGAATCCTTGGGTTAGCTTTTCTAAGTTCAAGTAGGTATTTAAGAAAATATCATGGTAAGAAATATTTCTTTGGAAAAGAAGTATGTTTTGGATAAAAATTAGTTACCGTACGTTGAAGTTTAAATAATTTTAAAAGTGTTACATGAAACTGAAATCGGATATGAGACTGATGGATTAAACTTGAAAGGCGTGATACAAAAATAGGCCAGGAGCTTGCAAGTGAGTCGAAAGAACCACAACGCGTTCAACAATAATAATAACGAACGCCAGTATCATCCCGCCATTTATTCAATGATATTTGATTGAACCAGGTCAATGTTTGCAATGGATGCTTATCTTTGCGTAATAAACTCTTTTTAAAATGACATACCACCACATAATAGTTTTACCACGATAAAAAAAAATTTTACTTCCTTTTTATCAAAAAATTACCAAAAGTAAAGTTTAAGTTCCTTCCTTCTCAATCCTTTTACCCTAAAGAGGGTGTGGTGAGCCTTTTAACAAAGGCCTCTCATGGCAGATTACACCCCGGTGGTTTGCCATTGCCTGCTGAGAGGAGAGACGGCCAGAATAAAGTTCTTACTTGACTCGGATTCGAACCGGGTATTTAGCGTTCATAGTCAACTCTCGTGACCGCTAAGCTCCGACCGCCTAAGTAAGTTTAAGTTACTTTTCATTTATTGTTGAATATAACCTAAAAAACAGAAGAAAAAAACATTGTTTGGAAAATAATAAAGCGCTTATGTGATAGCCGTTACTTTCTCAACCCACCCTTCTGCGTCATTTCTGTCACTATTATAATTTAGCAATAAAATGTATTTTTTTTTAACAACCACGAGTAGTTACAAATTAAATTGCAAATCGAGGGCGGAAATAAGATCGCTACATTAATTATTAACAATACCTGATTATAACAATACAATACAATGATACAATAAAGTCGCCAATAACTAATACATAGTAGGTAGGTATATATACAGGATATTGGAAGGCACTAAGTTTATACATAATATAAATTCACTCAAAAGCAAGGTATCTCAATTAATAGTATCTACTTAAAGTTTGCAATGAAAAGTTTTGTATTTTTCGGTTGTCTGATCGCTGTCTTTTTACAGGTAAGAAAATATAGCTTTTAAGGGTAGGGTTTCACACATGCAAAACAAGGAAAGTAATGCATTTGAAAACGGCTTGACGGATTGACTTGAAATTTTGGGAACATATACAAAACACATTTAGGCACAAAATGACATATTTTATATCTTAGAATTTTTAAAGACAACATATTGTTTGTCGAGATATCTAGTTTCTAATTTATTTTATTCAAATCAAAATAATGCATAGTTGATAATGATTGACGTGATAAACAAAAAAAAATTAAAAACTAAAAGTTTGTTCTTAATTACAAAGTAAAAAATTTGGAAAGTAACCCACGTAAAAATGGCTTACCCGATTGATCTCAAATTTGAGGGTAACATTTATGGAGCAAAGGTCTATAAAATGTCATATTTTTTAAAATGATATTGTTTTAAGTAATATAGTATTTTAATTTTTTTATATTAAAAAATTATAATTTTTTAATATTTTGCATATATACGTGAGTTGTATGCGTATGTAAATTTGTCTACCAAATATTAAATATTTTGAATCGATATAAGTAGGTATTTTTGAATTTTAAAATAATTACTTTATGTAATTCGTGATATTCATGTTACAAACCAATTCTGAATTACGTCAGCAATGCTTGTTCAGATTTTTTGTATTGGAGGGCGCTCTCGTATTGCTCAATTATATAATAAACTGACTTAGCGACGATAATAAGATTAGCTTAGACAAAAGCTTACCTTACCTTTACCTTTCGTTAAGTTAATGCTAATAAGTAAATGCTAATAAGGGTAGTTTGCCCTTTACCTTAAGGGTTGAACTACCAATGTTTATGAATAGCAGTAAAAGAAGCCCCCTTGAAATTAAAATCAACCTGACCACACGTTTTTCACTTTTTTATTCTTAAATGTCTTGAAATATCGAATTTATTTCGCATTTTTGCAGCTTCAATTTTTTTGTTGAATAATTGATAAAACTTCAAAAATATTATAGCGCTGAATTCAGGGAAGCAAGACCTTTCAAATGAGGTGTCACATGCTATATCATCCCTATTAACATTTCGGGGGTTGTCATCACAGCGCGAAGAGATGAAACAATACGGGAGTGACATTGGTCGCAAAAGTTGTCCCCCTCGATGATAAAATTGACGTGTTTTTGCATTTCTTGAAAAAAAAATTCTGCTGGCCACAATCTCGTCTGTTTCGTTTTCAAAGGGCCTCTGTATGTTTGCATAAATTATATACTTCTTTAAAAAACCTGGACAGGTACATCGGCCATGCATCCAGTTTTCTGGTTCTTTTGGCAGATTCACAACCCACACTTTGAATCAGGCCAGTAGCCAGGATTTCATTTCAGGGGGAGGCACTTGTAAAAAGCCTTCTGAAAAAATGTAAAATTTTCGGTGGTTCGCAATTAAATTGAATATATTTCATACATTTCGGGGGGGGGCACGTTCCCCCAAGTGCCCCCTCCCTTGGCTACGGGCCTGCTTTGAATGCTCTTCGTTTGAACTGATGAAAGGTATTCCATCGCATTTCTAATACAATTGAAATTTCATCCTCTGTAACACTCGGTTCTTCATTGGATGGACAAAAATATTGAACGGAATTTTCGCATATCTTTGATGATATTTTAACATTTGCTTTTACCCAATTATAGCCTTTTGTCCATTGATTTAATTCAACTGTTGTCTCAGTCTTGAATACTCTACTTTCGCTGGAATATTCTTTGGACCACTTTTCTACTGTTTTAATGGTTAATAAATTTTAGATACGTAAAAATGATATTAATTGGTAGTAGCATGGACAGAAGTGGGCCCCACTTTGGTTTCAAGCTATAGAATGTTCAAAAATTAATATTTTTGAACAGTAATTGCGTCTATTTGTATAGAGAGGGATTATCTAACTTTCGGCACACACATATTTTAAAATTTTTAATTTTAACATATTATTGGTTTACAGCGTTAAGTAAAAAAAGGGAAATTTGCGATTTCACGATTTTGCAGACAGAAGTGGGCCACCTAAGTTTTTCAGCTAAAATAAGTAAAAGGATCAAGCACTATGATTTATTATGTTAAATAATTAATTTTTCAAATAAATCGTATTATAAAAACCAATTTTCATGATGTGTTAATATTGCTTATTATATTGCCTCAAAAATACACAAAAAGTGAAAAAAATGTGAAGAAAAGGTCAAAAAAATTATTCCTTGTCATCCAATCTAGATCAGAGTCACAAAATAAAAAAAAAAAAAAGAACGTCAATGCAGTGGCCCACAGTGGTCCACAATCATAATTTGACGCAAAATAACGTGGGCGAGAACACCACGCGAGAATATGCTAAATTCTCTTGAAATTTTTGAAGGTTAGGTCTAATACTATAATAATGGCTATTTGCCCGATTGAATTCGATGAAGAACTTATGCAAATCACGATAACTTTCACAATGAGAAAAAAGAAAAACGTAAATATTTTTACATTAATTGCTGGAGAACATAAATGTACGTCTCATGCTTCAATACCTACTGAATACCTATCTGAAAAGTGAGGTCTTATCGAAAAACGAAAACAAAAAATTCGGTTGGCAGATATGTCACTTGCGACAACAAAAATAGCGAGTGACCCACTTCTCACGGTGGCCCACTTCTGTCGATGCTACTCTATATTTTAAACATTTTATATTTTTTTAATCATATTTTAAATACTATGTTTATACGCGTGACCCACAAGACCCCGGACAAACATGTTCTCTTTTCGCGAAAATCACTGAATTTTACTGAAAAATAATCTAGTAATCCGATTCTAAGAACTATGGTGATCAGAAAAACAAAAGAGCAAACAAATCAAACAATAAGTTTGTGAGTGACAAGATGTCAAAAAGTCGCGCTGCAATTTTATCGTTATTTGAAGCTGGAAATCGTCAATGTGAAATAGTTCGAATTCTTAAAATTCCTCGACAAACCGTTTCCGACGCCATCAAACGATTCAAAGAACTTGGTAATATGGAAGACCAACCGGGAAGAGGAAAAAAATGTTCTGCCAACACTCGCCGGAATCGCAATATCATCAAACTTCGGATTCAAAGAAATCCGAGACTGTCGATGCGAAAAGTGGCTCGTGAAACTGGAATCGCGCGGGAGTCGGCTCGACGAATAGCTAAAAATGAACTTAAGAAGAACCCTTATAAACTGCGAAAAGCCCAAATGATAACTGATGAAAACAAGCGAGTAAGACTTCAACGATGCCGTGCTCTTTTACATCGCACCGCTGCTCAACAATGGGAAAATTTCGTTTTTACTGATGAAAAAATTTTTACTATTGAACAATTTCACAATCGTCAAAATGATAGGTATTGGTCAGAAAAAGCACCTGGACCTTTGCCATCGTTGCTCATCGCCAATTCTGTCATGGTTTGGGGCGGTATTTGTGCAACCGGTAAAACACCTTTAGTTTTTGTGGAAGAAGGAGTAAAAATTAAAAAGGAAATCTACCACCGGGATATTTTAGAGGCTGTAGTTCTTCCGTGGGCCCAACAGCACTTTGGTGACCAACATTGGACCTTTCAACAAGACTCTGCACCTGCCCATAAGGCGAAAACTACACAAGAGTGGTGCCGAATCAATTTTCCAGATTTTATCAGTTCCGCCGAATGGCCTCCATACTCACCAGATCTCAACCCCATGGATTATGCCATATGGTCAATTTTAGAGGCCAGGGCCTCTGCAAAACCCCACAAAAGTTTGGAATCACTAAAACAATCTTTGCGTCAGGAATGGGATAAAATTTCCCTAGGAGACGTACGAAAAACGGCCGAAAATTTCATTCGACGTTTAAAGCTCTGTATCCACGCAGAAGGAAGCCACTTTGAAATTTTATAATTTATGATGTACTACATAAGGATGTTGTTAATTGTTATCCATTTTTAAATTTTTGAATTTTGCGTTTAAATAAGTTTTTTTTTTTAAACGTTTGTCCGAGTTCTTGTGGGTCACGCTGTATTGAATAAAATATGATATCTTTCCTATTTACTTATTATCAAAATAAACTTGTTAAAAAAACGTGGATGTACGTGTACTAACAATCATTTTGCACCGACTTGCTGTAAGGAAATATTTTGCTTATAATATTTTGAACGTATATACTGATATGTTTAAAATACTGACCATAATTAAGGTAGTTCTTTCCGTACATTCCAGTCAGAAAGTTATGGCTTATTACCCATGTTATACGAAGCGGCTGCACTAACGTAATAGGCGAGGTTTTTTTAATGTGAGTGTACCCCCCCACAATACTTACGTCTACTTGACTCGGTCTCGCATATCATATCTCTCGGTCACTCATATCTAAGCTCATATCCCTCCACTAAAAATAATAATCTAAACATGGAATTACTTTTAAATTTTTATTAAAACTACACGGTAAATAATTTTCATTTTTTTTTAATTGTTCAAATTATATGTTTCTTCAATTTTACTAGTTTTTCGTCAGAATGCCAATACTTCTTCGAGGAAAAAAATTAAAAAACCTGTCATTTTCACTCGCTTCTTCCATGCTACGTGTACAAATAATGTCATTTTTAATTGCAATTATTTCTTATTAGACACGGTAAATCGCCTTGAAATTTTAACAGCGTGTGTATGCTACATTTAATTACTTATATTCAAAGTTTAAAAGATTTCTCAATATTTTGTTTGAGCGACCCTACTACCTTAATTAAAATACTGACCATTTAATATAAAATACTGACACTTTTATACTGACCAATGTATACTGACCATTTATTTAAAATACTGACCAAATAAATACAAGCCCAGTAGTTATACACATCCCCAACCTTAAATTTGATAGTCATATCAGAAAGTTCGTTGTAACCAAGAACATTATAATATCCGAATTGAAATGTAGATAAAAATAAAAGATTTTAACTATAGTTTTATTATATCATCATGCTTTTTTATGACAAGAGGTAATTTAACTAATTTCAATTTTATTTTACACGTACAAAGGCAGAATGTGGATCTACTGACAACAAAATTCAAACATTCAGGGAAGCACAAGCTGAATGTAAAACAAAACACGTGGCAGAGTTAGGACTAAAGGAATGTGCTTTTCGAAAGGTGGGATTTATAAATCAAGATGGGGGCTTGAATGAAGATAAAATGGTAGATGAGCTGTTTCATGCTAATAAAGAAAATACGTCAGTAGACCGTAATATTATAAGGAATTTACTACACGAATGTGGATCAAAAGGTGGAAAATACAATGATGAAAGAATAGAAAAACTCATGATGTGTATGGGTCTTGGTATTACGTTAAATTAGGCAGATTTGCCGCATGTTTTGAAAAAAATTCGTAGATTCTCTATATGTATATTAATTTGGCGAAATATTTGTATACAATAAATATATAATAAGTATATATAGTACATCCAATTTTAATTTTTATTTATCCTTAACTTGAATATAAAAAAATAATATAAGTTACAATTTAGTAACTATAATTAAATATTCTTAAGAGTTAATAATTACACAAAATATACAATAAATATAAACATTATAGTTTAATTATTTGAAAAGATAAATGTGTAACTGTAAATAGTTCAAAAATTAAAAACAATTTATTTTACTACTATATATAGGGTGTTTTTTTAGCTGCATGAGAACTTCAAAATGAAATAAAACATTAAAAACCTGACGGAATGTTTTGGTTATAATTTTTTTTATGAAAGTACAGTTAAAGGCATTTATGATTTGAACATGACTTCCGGCATGTGACCACCACGACTAATGGTTACGAAGCGCATCCGTTCAGTCCAATTTTTGACCACTTTTTCCAATATTTCTGGCTTTATTTCATAAATGGCTTGCTGAATATTAGCCTCCAATGCTTCTAGAGTTGTTGGTTTGTTAGCATAAACCATGGATTTAACATACCCCCACAGAAAATAATCTGGAGGTGTCAAATCACACGATATTGGAGGCCAATTGATAGGACCACGTTTTGAAATAATGTTGTCACCAAATTGTCCTTTCAATAAATTGATGGTTTCGTTGGCTGTGTGGCACGTAGCACCATCCTGTTGGAACCATAAATTGTCAATGTTTAGCTCTTGAAGTTTTGGAAACAAAAATGTATTAAGCATGTGTCGATATCTCACACCATTCACCGTAACGGTAGCTCCTTCCGCATTTCGAAAGACATATGGACCAATGATGCCGTTGGCGTGTATTCCACACCAAACAGTCAATTTTAATGAATGCAATGGAGTCTCAAGATAATGTCCCGGATTGGTCTCACTCCATATACGGCAATTTTTTTTGTTCACATACCCATTTAACCAGAAATGTGCCTCGTCACTGAACAAAATTTTACGGTAAAAAAATGGATCCACTTCCAATTGGTTGTGAGCCCAATCTGCGAACTCACGACGCAATCGATGATCATCAGGCTTCAGTTCTTGAACCAACTGGATTTTATAAGGTAGTAAATGAAGATCTTGCCGTAAAATTTTCCATGTAGTGGACGGACAAAGCCCAAGTTGTTGAGCACGATGGCGAATTGAAATGTTTGGGTCCTGTTGCACACTTTCACTCACAGAACTGATAGCTTCTTCGGTACGCACATAATTTCGTCTTGCTGGTGTTTTTATATCACGCAACGAAGAAGTGGTACGAAATTTGTCTACCACCGCACGAATAGCTTGCTCAGAAGGTCGAAAATGTCTAACATAAAATGGGCGAAGGGCTCTATATGTTTGGCGAACAGAGCTTTGATTTTTAAAATATATTTCTATAATTTGGTAGCGTTGTTTAATGGTCAATCTATGCATTATCAAATGCCAAACCTTCCTAAACACAAATGTCAAAAAACTGTTTCCATAGCAATCTTGATTCAATTGTTATCCCTATTGAAAGTTCTCATGCAGCTAAAAAAACACCCTATATAATAAGGCTTCTCTCCCTTTTGCTTGGGTGAGACGCCGCATTTATAAAAATTGCTTTTAAGGCAAAAGGGTGGCCTTTTTTTATTGAAATATTTTTCTTGAACATATGTTGCATGTTTCGTGTAACCATTTTTGACATTTTATGGATTGAATCCATTCTACTTTTTTGGTTGTTTGGGAGTAGAGTTCAAAGCCTGGAACACATAAACAGTCATTCTCACACTCATTATTTTTCTTCTTTTTGATTAGTGGCTCATAATAACTATCACTCATCATCAAATGAGCATCAAATGTTTCATTGTCAACTGTTTTAGGTCGTTTTAGTATGTTTTTAGTTTTGCAGATTTTTCCTCAATGGAATTTATATGGGGCGTCTATCCCGATTTAAAATGCGGCTTTTGTCCCATTTTGATAGGAGAGACGCCGCATGCTGATTTAACAATCGTACATTACACAACTTCAGCAAAGGGTCTGACCGGTTAAGCATGTTAAAAATGCTTTTTTTGAATTTGATGGTGGGAATTTTTTACAAAGTATGTTATGTAAAAAGACAGTGTTGTGCAAAATTTCAGCTTTCTAATTTAATTCCTGTGGACTTGAGAGGGAAAAAACCACTTTTTCACATTTCTTCATTTTTTTGGTACTAAAATATATCCGAAAAATTTCAAAAAATTCAGAAAAATCAAAAATCATATAAGAATATGAAGACAATTTTTTGGAATTCCTTCACTATTAAATTCCACGAAATAAGAATTGATAAAGTTTTAAAAAAATTATTTGACCATGTTAGAATTTTCGTACTATTATAAAAAAAAATTGACATAATTCTGCTTTAAAATACCTACAATTTAAAAAAAAGATCATCTCGAAATTCCGCCGACAACACCATCAAAAATGCAAAATTCAATTCAAAGTTGTGGCGTCACACTAACGGAGTCGATTACACTGCAAGCTATCGGAATGCTATAATTTATCGCTGTCAGCATCAAGTAGCATCAAACGCGGCAAATAGTGAAACGAAAGTAAGATTTCAGTAATTTTAAGACTTTTCATGTACTTATTAATGACTCTAACGATTGATTTTGTTTACTATAATTTTATTATGTTGTAATAGAGTACTTTTTAGTTTGAAATGTTTATTATTTTTACGCATTTTCTTATTTAACTTGTGAAACATGAAAATATTCTTATATAATTGAAACAAATATTTAAAAAAGTACTTTTTAAATTAAAAAATATGTTGTATATTAACATCAAAGAAGAAAAAATTACAAAATAAATGCTGATTGTTATTATAATCACAATAAACGTAAACGAAAAAACCTCCCTGCCACTATCGTGGTCAGGTCGGGTACAGTTCGGTGCAGCTGCATCGGCGCGAGTACAATTCGGCGCAAACCCGGTTCGGTGCGTGTACAGTTTGGTGTAGACCCGATTCGGCGCAAACCCGGTTCGGCTCGTGAACAATTTGGCGCAGACCTGGTTCGGCACGAGTTCAGTTCGGTGTCGACCCGATTTGGCGCGAGTACTGTTCGGCGCACACGCTTTAGCGCAATGAGGGGACTGTAGTGTATAGGTGAAATCATAATTTTAATATTGTTAAGTAATTTAAGAAATATACTTGTATTTGCAATGTTAGAATGATTCACCACTACTATGTTGCATTTTATGATTATGTGAAAAGCGTGTGCGCACGAAAGCGTGTGCGCCGAACAGTAGTCGCGCCTAATCGGGTCGACGCCGAACCGTATTCGTACCGAACCAGGTCTGCGCAAAATTGTACTCGCGCCGAACCGGGTCTGCGCCCAATTGTACTGGCGCCAAACCGGATCTGCGCCCAACTGTACTCGCGCCGAACCGGGTCTGCACCGAACTGTACTTGCGCCGAACCAGGTCCGCGCCAAATTGTACACGCACCGAACCGGGTTTGCGCCGAAGCAGCTGCACCGAACTGTACCCGACCTGACCACGATAGTGGCAGGGAGGTTTTTTCGTTTACGTTTATTGTAATTATAATAACAACAATCAGCATTTATTTTGTAATTTTTTCTTCTTTGATGTTAATATACAACATATTTTTTAATTTAAAAAGTACTTTTTTAAATATTTGTTTCAATTATATAAGAATATTTTCATGTTTCACAAGTTAAATAAGAAAATGCGTAAAAATAATAAACATTTCAAACTAAAAAGTACTCTATTACAACATAATAAAATTATAGTAAACAAAATCAATCGTTAGAGTCATTAATAAGTACATGAAAAGTCTTAAAATTACTGAAATCTTACTTTCGTTTCACTATTTGCCGCGTTTGATGCTACTTGATGCTGACAGCGATAAATTATAGCATTCCGATAGCTTGCAGTGTAATCGACTCCGTTAGTGTGACGCCACAACTTTGAATTGAATTTTGCATTTTTGATGGTGTTGTCGGCGGAATTTCGAGATGATCTTTTTTTTAAATTGTAGGTATTTTAAAGCAGAATTATGTCAATTTTTTTTTATAATAGTACGAAAATTCTAACATGGTCAAATAATTTTTTTAAAACTTTATCAATTCTTATTTCGTGGAATTTAATAGTGAAGGAATTCCAAAAAATTGTCTTCATATTCTTATATGATTTTTGATTTTTCTGAATTTTTTGAAATTTTTCGGATATATTTTAGTACCAAAAAAATGAAGAAATGTGAAAAAGTGGTTTTTTCCCTCTAAAGTCAACAGGAATTAAATTAGAAAGCTGAAATTTTGCACAACACTGTCTTTTTACATAACATACTTTGTAAAAAATTCTCACCATCAAATTCAAAAAAGGCATTTTTAACATGCTTAACCGGTCAGACCCTTTGTGTAAAAACGATAAATAAGAAGGCCAAGATGACGACATATAAAAAATAATATACAAGAAGTTAAGTATCAACTTGATAATGGTTTACGACTGAACTTGTTAGAAATATTTATATGTAAAAACTATACCAGCAAAATTAAAAACTTGAACTACTAATCAACACGTGCACTAAACAGTCACGTTAGGTTATAACCTTTAATTATGCAACTATCTTTATTATATAATGAATTAGTGGTACCATCCTTTGATTAGAAGACATATTTATGGATAATCTCTCCTGCCGCGGTTTCTCAACCTAATTTACCCTAATTATAATCACAATGTTTTAAAACAAATGTAGAACTAATGTTTAGTTGTACGCAAGTAATATTATATGTAGCAAGGCTATATTAATAGCCCTTGCAACTAAAGGACAACTTTAAAGGACCCTAATAAAATTTTTTGGAAAATCTATATGTTATTTTATTTCTCTTGTGAGAAATTGTGCGCCACTAATTGTAGAGTTCCGAGCTTTTTAATTCTTCTCTCCTTTCCTTCCAGATGGGTTCTGTGAATTCGATTTTCCTTAATTTCAATTTTGAATTTTCACTGCTCGTTGTCGGCAACCGAAACCCATTTTTTCGATGTCCTGGGTTGGCCTAACCCCTGATAGAGAAAGGTGTAGGCCTCGTCAAACATCAACATCTTCATTTTGTGGAGAACTACTGTCCCACGCTTTGTGACTTTTGTCGGAATTAATTGATGGACATGGGTTGTTACATGAACATAGACTAGAAGATCATTTTTTAAGCATAATAAGAATCATATATCAAGAATTTCTATAAGGAATTAGATACGAAAATGTAGAATACGTAGTAGACTTTTTAATGGGAAAAGGCTAGTCGCATTCTTCACGTGTATGGTTGTTGATCTTGCTATAAATTAATCACAATATTTTAGAACATACTATTAATAGTAGAACAAATTTTTAGTTTTACGAAAGTAATATTATTTATGTAACAAGATATTAATAGCCCTTGCAACTAAAGCATATACACTAATAGAACTTTTTGGATAATCTGTATTATGCTATTTTATTTCTCTTCTGAGAAATAAATATTTTGTGTTACTTAGGGGGTTATTCTGTAACTTTTAAGGAATCTTTTAGAGCCGTAAAGTTTGCTTTACACCCATAATATTGCCGGATTATCGGATTTACTTAATTCAATTATAAGTGTAAACCAAACTTTACGACTCTAAAGGATATACCACCTTAAAACAAAGCCAAATGGCTGGATGGCCAGAGATGCCGCTTTTCACGTTCGTAGTTTTACTGTACGGAACGGCTAGCTCATAGGGTTTAGTCAGCTTCGGAGATAATAGGCTACTCTTGATGTTATCGAGTATCGTGGGTTCACTTGTAGATGGTTCTTCTCCAATAGGAATAACTCGGAGGGTGCTAATAATGATTAAAAGACAGTTCTTTGTTTGTAACAGCTTGTAATTATTATATAATGGAAATAATAAGTATGAATACACATACATTAAAAAGAATAAATTGAGTCACACTTAAAAGACTAAAAAATATTACAAAATTCTTGTTCGAGCACTACTAACATTAAAATTTACGATAATTTACATAAATATTTACACATATTTACACAAATATTCCAACAAAAAAGGTGGGAAATTTAATTATCTACAAAAAAGGTCTCCATGTTTTTCATCCTAAAGTAAGCCGTTTCCGAGATATGATACGAAACGCGTTTTCCAAGATGGCGGCTAGCGCTCGATGTTTCATAATTCTCATTTTTGAATTTAAGCTTTTTATAAGCCTACTTAACGGTCCTAAAAATATCAATGCTGTGCAGAATTTTTGCAAAGTCACACCTATAACGAATGTCTCTATTGACTGGACTAATAGGCCAGTCATTGTAGAAAAATGAGTATGAAAAAATTTCGGAAGTTTTCCAATTTTGAGGCAACATTGGAGGAGGTAAAAAAATAATAAATCCGATTTTACACCCCTTTCCGCCCCGGGGAACATTGTTAAATTAACAAAAAGCGTGAATTTGCAAAAACCTTTTTGAAAAAAAATCAGATATTATGCAAACCTTTGAGAACATTTTAATAATTGTTGCACATCTTCAATAAAGTTTTGCACCCTGCTACAATGACCGGAACATTGCAAATGAGAGCTTATCAATTTTATTTTTTTATACAGGGTGTCCCCGCAATCACTTTACATAACTTAGGTGGTGATAGAGGACACTTTTCTAAGAACAATATTTAACAAAAATTTTTTTCTAAATTCAAACCCTCGAGAGTTAGACCTCTTTAAAGCATTTTTTTTTAATTTCCACCTTCACGTGGCCATAGCCCCGAAAATATTGATTTTTCAGTAAAAATGGTTTAGTGCTTTTTTAAAGAGCGTGAAATAATCTACAAACTAGCTATATACCTTTTATTGTTTAAAATCAACGACTTTCGAGTTATGAATTAAAGTAAGCTAAAAAATGTGGAAAAATTTGAGCTTTTCTTTTTTTTGGTTTTTTTCAAAACCCTGTATCTTTTAAACGAAACAGTTTACAAAAAATCTGACGCCCCATTCCGGATAGGAAATTTAACGGACTACAACTTTTGTCTGGAAAACATTTTTGAAAAACCAATCCATTTCACAGAAAATCAGAAAGTAACAAACAAGGCAGATACAAAACATAAAATTAAAATCACAAAATTTTTATTTTTTTTGAAAAATTATTTTATTAATTAATTTTAAATTATAACATTAATAAAGTAATTGTTGAAAATGACAACCCTCATTATCAATACACAGTCGTGATTGTTTTAAAAGATGTTTGTCGAAAAAAATCGATTTTCGACACTTTTAATCGCAGAAATTCGAATTTTTGACACTTTTCACACTCAACGATTGAGCAAAATTGGCCTCGTGATTGACCGGTCAATCCCTCGACCTTGTTGACCACCCCTGCTATAATGGCTCTTAACAAAAAAGGAAATTTTATAAATAATACTATAAAGCATATTTTAAAACGAGCACGACTGTGTATTGAAAATGAGGGTGGTCATTTTCAACATTTACTTAAATAATCTAATAGTTTAAAATCAATTAATAAAATAATTTTTCAAAAAAAATAAAAATTTTGTGAATTTAATTTTTTGTTTTGTGGCTGCCTTGTTTATTATTTTCTGATTTTCTGTGAAATGGATTGGTTTTTCAAAAATGTTTTCTAGACAAAAGTTGTAGTCCGTTAAATTTCCTATCCGGAATGGGGCGTCAGATTTTTTGTAAAATGTTTCGTTTAAAAGATACAGGGTTTTGAAAAAAACCAAAAAAAAGAAAAGCTCAAATTTTTCCACATTTTTTAGCTTACTTTAGTTCATAACTCGAAAGCCGTTGATTTTAGACAATAAAAGGTGTAAACCTAGTTTGTAGATTATTTCACGCTCTTGAAAAAAGTACTAAACCATTTTTACTGAAAAATCATTATTTTCGGAGCTATGGCCAAGTCAAGGTGGAAATTGAAGAAAATGCTTTAAAGAGGCCTAACTTTCGAGGGTTTGAATTTAGAAAAAAATTTTTGTTAAATATTGTTCTTAGAAAAGTGTCCTCTATCACCACCTAAGTTATGTAAAGTGAGTGCGGGGACACCCTGTATATCCTGTCGGAAAAAATTGTAAACGTATGTAAATAATTGCTTATGCAGTCATATAGGCAAATTAATAATCCCAACTAGTTGCAGTGTTCCGGTCATCGTAGTAGGGTGGAAACTTTATAGAAGATGTGTAATAATTATTAAAATGTTCTCCAAGAATTGCATAAATTTCGGAATTTCTTTCATAATTATTACAAATTTACGTTCTTTCTTTAATAATTTAATAATATATGGGGGGCAGAAAAGGGTGCAAGAATCGGATTCATAATTTTTTGACCTTCTACAATGTTGTCCAAAAATATAAATACTTTCGGAATTTTTGTTTAACTTGTCACTTTTTAAGAGTGTACAATAATAAATTAGTGTTATATCATTAAAATTAATTTTAGTTCATATTTAAAAATGGTGCGAAATTATAAAAAAGTGAAAAATAAGGCAAAATAAGTTAATATAAAAAGTTTATTTTCAAAGTTAGTGCCAGTGATTGAGATGTAACTAACCATTAAATTGTTTCATTTTTTCCCGTTGTTTGTCATATTTCAAATTTTTATTTAAATAATACGTATCTATTTGATTTTTTTTGTAAATAATAATCTTTAGTTGATTGGCTTTACATTTGTTTCATAGTTTTTGAATGGTTGATTATTTTGACAAACGTAAACGTTTTGTGTTTTATATTATTTTGTGCGGAAATATAAAAAATGAGGGCTTGCAGCGTATATTTTCTATGCAGTTTTTTCCGCTTTTTTCATTTTTGTCACAAAAATTTCAATATTACTTATAGCGTGGGAGTTACAGACCTGTTTCACATTTTCCCGTAACTGTTTCATTTTTTCCCATAATCGAGGTTAAAAGTGAAACACTGTTTTTTTATTATTTTAATACTTACTCAGCATTTAATTTAAAAAAAATCATACATAATTAACAAGATGGCGTAAAACTACATCAGATAGTGATGCTAAAAATTTTAATTTATCCATTTTAATGCCTTAAAAATAGAAAGTTTTACATTTTGTTTCATATTGCAATGATATTCGCCCTTGAACGAATACTCACCCCAAAAAGACCTCAAAACCAATGTTACGCCGGAGTAGAGTTTTTCTCTTCCACATGGTAGATGGATTCAACGGACGAAATAAAAATTTTAAATTGCGGCCAAACCTCCGCACTACTTTTGCTCAAAAAGATTCCTCTTTTAAAGACAAAATCGCATGAACTGCTCAATTCAAAATTATTGTCCTTATTGACAATATCTAAATTAATAAATTCGGGTGTGGTTCGCCTCATATAAAAATAAATCAAATTCAGTCTCACAAAAATGATCAGTTTAATTTTTATAAAAATCTCTAAATCAAAATAACCAAAGCACAGGTCGAGCATATGATATCTGCGAAACAAATTCGTCTTGGTCGCTGGGTGTAAAAATGGTGTTTACTCTACTTTCGCTGGAATATTCTTTGGACCACTTTTCTACTGTTTTAATGGTTAACAAATTTTAGATACGTAAAAATGATATTAATTGGTATATTTTAAAAATTTTATATTTTTTTAATCATATTTTAAATACTATGTTTATATTGAATAAAATATGGTTTCTTTCATATTTACTTATTATCAAAATAAACTTGTTAAAAAAACGTGGATGTCCTACGTGTACTAACAATCATTTTGCACCGACTTGCTGTAAGAAAATATTTTGCTGATAATATTTTGAACGTATATACTGATATGTTTAAAATACTGACCATATTAATTAAAATACTGACCATTTAATATAAAATACTGACACTTTTATACTGACCATTTATTTTAAAAAACTAACCAAAAATTGTTTAAAATACTGACCAAATAAATACAAGCCCAGTAGTTATACACATCCCCAACCTTAAATTTGATAGTCATATCAGAAAGTTCGTTGTAACCAAGAACACTATAATATCCGAATTGAAATGTAGATAAAAATAAAAGATTTTAACTATAGATTTATTATATCAGCATGCTTTTTTATAACAAGAGGTAATTTAACTAATTTCAATTTCATTTTACACGTACATAGGCAGAATGTGGATCTACTGACGACATAACTCAAGCATTTAGGAAAGCAGAAGCTGAATGTAAAACAAAACACGTGGGAGAGTTAGAACTAAATGAATGTGCTTTTCGAAAGATGGGATTTCTAAATCAAGATGGGGGCTTGAATGAAGATAAAATGGTAGATGAGCTGTATCATGCTAATAAAGAAAATACGTCAGTAGACCGTAATATTATAAGGAATTTACTACACGAATGTGGATCAAAAGGTGGAAAATACAATGATGAAAGAATAGAAGAACTCATGGGGTGTATGAGTTTTGGTAGTACTTATTATTTTTTAAAACAAATGTAGAAATAATTTTTAGTTGTACGCAAGTAATATTATATGTAGCAAGGCTATATTAATAGCCCTTGCAACTAAAGGAAAACTTTAAAGGACCCTAATAAAATTTTTTGGAAAATCTATATTATTTTATTTCTCTTGTGAGAAATTGTGCGCCACTAATTGTAGAGTTCCGAGCTTTTTAATTCCCCTCTCCTTTCCTTCCAGATGGGTTCTGTGAATTCGATTTTCCTTAATTTCAATTTTGAATTCTCACTGCTCGCTGTCGGTAACCAAAACCCAATTTTTCGACGTCCTGAGTTGGCCTAACCCCTGAAAGAGAAAGGTTTAGGCCTCGCCTCGTCAGACATCAACATCTTCAATTTTTTTTTTTATTGAAATTTGACATTTAAAAATGTAGAAAGTTAACCTATAAATTACTGTTGTCTGTAATCATTAAATTTTGACGTTTAATTATTTAGAAATTTTAAAATTCTGTTTCAAATTCACGATGAAAACAAATCAACACCGTATTTACTATATTAACAGTTTATCTATCGCTTTTAAACGTTCAAGTTTTTGCAATAAAAGTGTTTGCTGAATATTTCATAATTTTTATTAAAAAGTAACAAATAATAATTTACAAAACAAAATTATAATATAGTAACTTATGTTATATTATGAAGAATTTTCTTATGAAAAAACTTTCTATTAAAGAAAATCTTCTTAATATATAATTTTAGGAGTATTTTAATTTTATTTTGTAAATTATTTAGTTTTTTTTAATAAAAATTAAGAAATATTCAGCAAACACTTTTATTGCAACAACTTAAACATTTAAAATCAATACATAATACGGTGTAAATTTGTTTTCATCGTGAATTTGAAACAGAATTTTAAAATTTATAAATAATTAAACGACAAAATTATAGATTACAGACAACATTAATTTATAGGTTAACTTTCTACATTTTTAAACGTCAAATTTAAAACGAATGCGCGCGACGTTAGTTCGCTCCTATTGGACGGAGATTTTTGAGACCCGGCTTCCGTTAGTCGCTCGTATCTTTGTGTACTACCCGGGAATCCTGAAGTAAAGCGGCGTTCACAATGAAGTGGAGTCTTGCCTTGCTTCGGTAGAAAGCAGTCAAGCGCCAGTTAGATTAAAGTATTTTCTTCTATCCTTTTCTTCTTCGAAGTCCTCAGTCGGTTGACTGGCTTGACTCAGCTCTGCATTCTTCTCGGTTGAAAGCCAGTCTCTTTATCTCCTCATAACTCTCAATGCATGCCTCTTTCATTATATTAGTTATGTACTGTCGTGATCTACAGCTCAATTCGACTTCCTAGATAAAACCGGGAGCAAAACCTCGCCTAATGTAAAACACTCGAACAAAATAGCCCCGATTAGCCTTAAGTCTGGTTTATACTTATACGGAGGCTACAAATCTGCAGTTTGCGGATTCAATGAAAAAGTCAATCAAAAGATCCAATAAATTAGAAGGCAATTTATTAAAATAACTCAAAATCAATTTTTGAGCAATTCTGGACGTTATCGACACAAATGTCGAGCGATATTCAATATTGTGTAATAATGTTGTCAGCATTAAATAAAGAGTATTATTTAATTTCAAAATGTTTGCTATACCTTTATGTAACGCTGAGTAAATGTGAATAGTGTAAGGATAATAAAATGTTTACAAAAATGGTGTTTTTATAATATAGTTCAATTTCTTACTCTTTACAATATTTCAATGGTTGGCGAAATTCATGAAGCATCCTGTACTCGACGAAACGTGTATCTGTGATCGGCAACCCAAATATCAAGATGGCTTCCAGTGTTGAAATACGGTAGCGCGTACTCCTGCGATTTTCCAAATCTGCCTTTTCATCCAAAAATCAGTAAAGTGAAAGTGTGAAATTTTCCCAGTGGTGTGTTTAAACCTCGAGTGCCGGTTTAAACAGAATTTTCCAGTTTCTTAACCAAACGGAAACGGTTGCATCTCGCCTCTCCAAATTAACCTCAAAGTTCAACATGTGGTATTTTTAACCACCAAAAAATATCGGTCATTTAACTCGATGCGTAATGTAAGTTTGATTTGTGTATCTCACAAATCATCAAATTACTCTTCTCTACGTTATTTTAGGTATGACGACCCCAAAATGTGAAATTATTTCAATATGGTCGAGAATTGCTCGCGACCAAGAGAATACACGTAAAATCGTTGTTTTACGAATAAAACGTTTCAAAAACACTCACGTTTACTTCCTATCGCCGGTATAATTGCTTTTGTGGCTACTAAAGCTCTCAAAAATGGTCTTCTTAGGGAAAATTGCGACAAACTATCGCAATTTACGAAGCGCACCCAAAGACAATCGGCACAAGACAACCTTCTCGTCGAAAAAGAGCCAAGCCATCCTGCTATCTATTTCAACCTACCACTCTAACAAAACAAATATTTGCAACAATTTGTAAGTATCCTGTTTTTTTACAGCCACTCATTTAAATAACACTATTTTTACCTTTCAGGTAAAAGTTCACTTTACATGGGCGAAAACACCACAAATTCGCACCAAGTACACCATAATGTGTCACGGCAAAAATTTGCTTACGACATAAAATAACCAGTCGAGTGGTTCTTCTCTCTTAAAGCAAGTGGCTCGCTAGCTGATTCAGTGGAGAGGGCGTGGATCAAACGTCTACTGGCACTGCAATAAGAGAGGGAGGGATGGTCGTATTTGATAACTAGTATCATGGGGTTAAGTAGGGCGCCACCAGCTAAAACGTTCCGTATCGACTCACCTTTGATTTTACCAGCTGGGAATATGTCGAAGGTCACGAGTCGCACGAAAGGGAATCTTAATACTAATGAACACAAATAACTAGGTGCAAGGAACAGAATTATATAATAAAAGGCAACAAAACAACAAGATGACCAGAAAATTGCCACTCGGTTGAAGTTAGACTCTACAGTCTCGCTTTGAACGACTGGTGTGTGGCCAAAGCTCTTCAACGAGTGGTCGACTGCAATTACCACCGATTTAAAATATGTTGACGTTAATACTAAAGTTTGAATAGCAATAATGACGGGTGTACTCGGTAGGATCTGGATCCGGACTAGTCGATGCCAAATGCGACCGAGGTAGAAGAAATTGCAGCCGAAGAAAACTACTAACTATTTGAACAATGAACAATAAATTACAATATTTATATACACACAATGAGTAACAGTATTAGAAAGTTTGGGTGTTTTACCTTATTCGGTGATGTTAATCTCTCGAGTATTAAACCAATAACGATAACGATAATAACACGAGGCTGAACGGATGGTAACAATAAATAAAATAATGGTAAAGAACGCCACCACTGGCGGGGGAAAAAGGACTAAAACCTCTTCCCACGACGTTTTCTTGGATATTCAAAAATATGGCTTCCGCCTTTAAATCAATTATGGGTATTTGAGCTTTACTTCCCAAATCACTAAACCCAAATTAATCAGTTCTGAACTCCCAACGTGAAAACCAAAATTATTTTACAGATTCAAATTCACTACCCCGCGTATTACTTATTTACTTGACAACCCAAAAATTAAAAACAAAAAAAACCTAAAAAAACTTAATCTGCCTACCCTGATTTTAAAAATAAAAATGCTCAAAATATCAGGACTCGTTCTTATCGGCCAACAAGAATTTCCCTAAAATTCTATTAGAGGGCGCGTAAAAAATTTGGAAAGGAATAAAAAAAGTTACTTGTGATTTCACTGAACATCACAAATGTTATGAAAATCAAATTTGTTTTGTTTTTTGTGTTAGAAGTGACAAAACAATCGCCCTCGTCTCTCAAAATTGCTTCCAAATTAAGTGTCTCACAAATCGACAAACTTTACTTTTAATCAAAAACATAATTAGCTCATTTGATTGACTTTACCACACTTCAGTACATATCTTAGGTGTGACCTTCCTATGGGGTTCTTGCCTTCTACTTTACCCTCAACGATGGTCTTAAGCAGTCCTTTTCTTCTCAGTAATTGGCGATACCGTAAGAATTCAAGTCGACCGTGGTTGTACAGACCCCCGAAATGTGTTAGCGGTTGTTGTTGAAATCGAGGATTCAGACTTTTATAAATTAGCAAACGAAAATGATACTTTGAAGTATCATTTTATCCGTAATCAGTTCGTAATTTGTAAAGAAACGTTACTTTCCATGGATGAAGTTTCAACTTAAGAAATGTCGCTAAGAGAAGCAGCTTCTGCTGATTCAAAAAGTAGAGGGCAAGGCTATACACGTTGTAACTGCAAGAGGAAGTGTTCCACGGCTAAATGCAGCTGTGAAAGCAAGGGCCTATTGTGCAATTCGAAGTGCCATGATAGTTTAAGTTGTTGCAATAAATAAGAATGTCATACATTTTCTTGTTCTTTTTTATTTTCTTTATATTTTTTACATAACTTAATATGCATGTGTACAGGGTGGCTCAAATTCGCTTCTTCTTATGGGGAAATCGGTAACTATAGGAGATATCGAAAAATGGATGGCGCATCCTCGATCTCTTTTTTTGAGAAAAGCTCAATGGCGAAAACCGGAATTCGCTATCTTTTTTTGTTTTCGAGTTATGGCCAAAAGTTCGATTATTGGACTTTTCGATAAATGTTGATATCTAGGTTGTGTTTCAAGTTTCCAAAAAAGTGTTGACACTTTCTTCAGATACTTTTTTAAGGGCAACAAACAGCATTTCAGAGAGAAAACAATGCTTTTTCTCAGAAGAACACGCGTCAAAATGAATGACACCATAACTAACCTCATAGATGCATGGCGACAGCCAAACTTTTCCCGTGAACGTTTTTCGCCACTATGTATCTAATTCACGCAAAACGGGCGGCCTATGTAATAAAATGGCGACGTCAAAGCCAATGACCTATTATGCCCCCATACCTATTTGACCCCTTCTACTCTATTAAGCAAAATTATTATTTAGCAATATTGCTCATTTTTAGCAAGTTGCTAAGGTTACAGAATAGACCCGATTATCTCGAAAACTAACGATATTTTTAAGGGTATATTTCGATATTCTGGTCAGTCATGAGCTGGCCTATCATCCCTTCAAGGGATGACGTTCAGATCTGGGACACCCTGTATATTAATATTTTAACAATAAAATTTATACCGGGTGACCGGCCGCCGATGTGAACATAGGAAAATAACATAGGAAATTGTTTTTTTTTTAATTCCTGCTTCCCATTATAACGGATTAGAATGAAAAGAGTATCATTTTAAAGAGGTTTATTTTCCGCGTCTAAAGACACCCAATCACTTGATGGTTTGTTCTTTGATCATTGTTAAAAACTAAAAATAATATGACAACATAGCACTTTTAAATAGATATTAGATGCCTTGTTTAATTCATTGCAATTGGTTTTGTTTGAAACTAATTTTAAACGTAAGTTTTGACAGTTCAACTATCCAAAGCAGGTCTGATTTTTAAAAAATCGCTTATTTTAATTCTACATTTTTAACATTATTAAAGAACAAAACATCAAGTGTTGGGTGTCTTTAGACGCGGAAAATAAAACTCTTTCAATTTGATAGCTTTTTCATTCTTATCCGTTCTGATGGGAAGCAGGAATTAAAGAAAAATTAATTTCCGATATTAATTTTCTATGTTCACATCGGCGGCCAGTCACGCGGTATATTACATTTTCACAACAAAAAGTAATTATAAATTTAAATTCACAACGGAGGCGGACATAGGATTATTGCTACATTAATAATTATTATCAATGATCGTAACTGATTACAAAGAATACAACAACACAATAACGCAATAAATTCACCAATAACTAAATCATTATAATGGATAGTGGAATGAATTGAGATGTGTATATATTATACACATTCACTCAAAAGCAAAGTACCTGAATATTACTTCAAGTTTGCAATGAAAGGTTTTATAATTTTTGGTTTTCTGATCGCTGCCATCTTACAGGTAAGATAATTTAGCTTATAAACAATAATTATTACAATTAAAATTCGGGAGCGATTGTTGAATTGAAATGCATATAGGCCTCTCTGTTAAAATTCTAAAATTTTAAAATGTTACGCTATACCTGAGTGCACGTAATGAAAAAGCGTAATTGCAGGAATGATTTTCTCGAAAACAGTTAAGTTTATTGAATTTAAAATTTATTTATAGGTACTGATTTTTATTTATTTATTATACTGTTACTGTTACTGAATTAATGAAAACTCACAATTTTAAGTTTGTAGTGTGAAAAATATACTTATTCAAAAACAGCTTGTGGCGGTTTAATTTTGAATATTAAGAGCATATTGTAATGAAGGACATTTTGGCATTTTATAAAATATTTTATATTTTTTAATTTTAAAAAATACATGTAATTCTATTTGAATTACAAAATGCAAAAAAAGTTTTTAAATTAATTCCTTCTATCACAGATAACATTATTTTTTACTATTTAGTATTTTAATATTGTGAAAAGGGGAGAAATTTGACATTTTGACACAAAATACGTATTTTATATTATAATGAAAATATTTATTACTTGAGGTTTTATATTTTCAATTAACAATTCGCATTGTGATTGAGAAAATTGTCTTTTTTTTAAATTTTCGCAATCTGCAGGTTTTTCTCTATAAATATATATAAAATTTTCATAAGGTTACATAAGAAAATATTCGAGAAAATTCAAGATTTAAACAGACAATAATAATTTATTAATTATTTATACACAGGTATGTAGAGTGCTATGAACTTTTTTGGTAACTTTTTTCTATTGGGTCATTTAAAAACAGTTGTTTACGCAAATCCGCCATTAAATTTAAAAGATTTCAAAAACAAAAAATTAATTTAGCATGCTATCAAATATCACTAAATCAACAAAAAAAAGCATCTAATGATGAACTTCTGCGTATATTAGAATCATGTCTTGAACAAAACGGTGGCAATTTTGAAAAATTTATCCGATAAATGACAGTTGTGTTTTCTGTAACGTGATTTTTTGTTTTTCATTGCACTCTACATACGTTATGTGTAGATAATTAATAAATTATTATTGTTTGTTTAAATTTTGTATGTTCTCGAATATTTTCTTATGTAACCTTATGAAAATTTTATATATATTTATAGAGAAAAACCTGCCGATTGCGAAAATTAAAAAAAAAGACATGTTGCCATTTGAAAAAAAAATTTTATGCTCACTTCCGGTTGAATTTGATGTATAAAAAAATATACCTCAACAGTTTCCGATAGTAAATTTCCAGTTGAATAAAAAACTATTTAAACTTTTTCTTTTATCTAGTAGCATATAAAAATTATTCACTGTTACCATTTTCCGTGAACACACTGTATTTTAACCTACATATTATTATAATTTTTTATGGATTATTGATGGATATTAATTGCCATCAGACTTCAATTAGGGAATGTCATTCAATTGTAAGTCTTTAATTTGTAATTCAGTAGTTTTCAATTTTTTTATTTCAACTAATTATTTATTTTTAATTTCAGAATTATTAATTTTTAAATAAAGATATTCATGTCTCTATATTATTACCATTCGACAAGCTCAAATAACAGCGAAACAAAATTTTGTCATTGTATAATAATATAATTTCAATTATTATAGATTGTATACTATAACTTGATAACAAATAAAAGTTACAATTTAGTACCTTAATAAAATACCTATATTAATTGATTGATTAATTTATTATCACTAATTAATAATTAACCATTTTAATAAAATATATTATAGTGAAATACCAAATTGTGTTCTATATTCTATAATACAGTAATAAAGGGTGGCCCTTTGAAAACGAAACAGACGGGATTGCGGCCAGCAGAATTTTTTTTTCAAGAAATGCAAAAACACGTCAATTTTATCATCGAGGGGGACAACTTTTACGACCAATGGCACTCCCGTATTGTTTCAGCGAAATAATTTTTTTGAAGTTTTATCAATTATTCAACAACAAAATTGAAACTGCAAAAATGCGAAATAAATCCGATATTTCAAGACATTTAAGAATAAAAAAGTGAAAAACGCTTGGTCAGGTTGATTTTAATTTCAAGGGGGCTACTTTTACTGCTATTCATAAACATTGACAGTTCAACCCTGAAGGTAAAGGGCAAACCACCCTTACATTCTTGAATGCAATGATAAATCGAAACAATTCTTCCATTGAAGAAGCTGGTGGTGAACAATTTGAACACATAATTTGATTAAACTGATCTTTTTATCAGACCCATATTTTCATTCAAAATTCTAAGGGTGGTTTGCCCTTTACCTTAAGGGTTGAACTATCAATGTTTATGAATAGCAGTAAAATTAGCGCCCTTGAAATTAAAATCAACCTGATCAAGCGTTTTTCACTTTTTTATTCTTAAATGTCTTGAAATATCGGATTTATTTCGCATTTTTGCAGCTTCAATTTTGTTGTTGAATAATTGATAAAACTTCAAAAAAATTATTTCACTGAATTCAGGGAAGCAAGACCTTTCAAATGAGGTGTCACTTAACATATCATCCCTATTAACATTTCAGGGGTTGTCATCACAGCGCGGAGGGATGAAACAATACGGGAGCGACATTGGTCGCAAAAGTTATCCCCCTCGATGATAAAATTGAAGTGTTTTTGCATTTCTTGAAAAAAAAAAATTCTGCTGGCCGCAATCCCGTCTGTTTCGTTTTCAAAGGGCAACCCTATATATTGTAATGTAATTATTTACCGACCACAAACTTTTTAATAGTACTTTTTCGAAAAACATAAATGAGTTTGTTCACCTTCCACAGTCGGATTAATTACACACATGTACCAAGCCACCTCAATCGGTCGTATTAGGTCTCCAAAGCAATTATTTATAAAAAAAATTTTAGTATTCCTACTTTTTGTAAAATAATTTTTATCGGTCGTCTGTTAAAATTCACGTCTGCAGCTGCACCATCGATCTTGCTTCACAAAACCAACTTTCCTTGTAAATCCACAATTTACAAAATCCAGTCTGCAATAACTTTTTCTTGCCGTTCACAACTCTAAAAGAAATCAAATACTTTTTCTTTCACTACTCTAACTTTTATTTTCGAAACAAAGAAACTTTTACAACTCTCATTTTCTTATATCAAAAACACAACCGGCCCGCTTGTCGGCGCCGGCGTGTGGGCGAGTCCTACCTTGCCGATGCTCTGCCGGCATATTCGACTTCAATTTGCCGTCAAATTCAAAATTTTTTACAAATTCAAATCAAATACTTTTTTTTAACAAATCAAATTTTTTTAAGGTAACTTTGTTCCTTACTCAAACAGAACACTACAATATACACGCTGCTCACCTGTACTCGTAAAGCCCCCAATGGTGACTGAATTTCCATTCACCAAGCTACTATAATACCCGCCACCCGCACCGTCATACTTTTCGATAAAAATGACGTATTAAAAATGTAAATTCTTTATGGCTCACCCAGTAATATATACCCAGAATTTCAAATAAATCTTTCAAATTGTTTAAATGGATTATTGTGATTGGCAGTCCAGCACAGTAACACATCCCCAGCCTTAGGACTGGTTTTACAACATCTTGTTAAGCGGTTGTTAACGCTTAACTAATAGTTGGCAACCAGTTTGGTAAATGATTAACTTCGGCAAGTGAAAAAACCTTTCCCGGCTCCTTAACACCTTTTACTATTGGTGAACTCATAATAACTCTAACAACATTTTAAAAAAAATTTAAGAAACTCCGTTGACAAAGTGAGGTTAGAATACTTACGATAAAATATGCAATCTGAATGTTAGAACACGATGTGGTAAATGATCTTCTTTGTCAACTTTTTTAAGATACATTATCTTACTGTAGATTTAGTTGTTAACTTGACGAGAGGTTGCTTAAGGTTGGTACAACCAGGCGACCCCATCATACTAGTAGTTGACGTTAACTGATAGTTGACAATATAATATTGTAAAACCGGCCCTTAAATATATTTTGGTTTTTAGATTTATGCTTATTAATTATATCATCATGTTTTTTTATAATAAAAGGTAATTTAACTGATTTTAATTTTATTTTACTCGTACTTAGGCAGAATGTCGATCTACTCCTTCCCTGAGTGTTTTACTCGATGAAGCATATGATACATGTGAAAAAAGCGTATTGAACAAAGTGGATTTGGAAAAAGCAGATAAACGGCAACTGTCAATCCAAATAGGGGAATGTGCTGCTATGAAGGTTGAAATAATTAATGACCATGGGGTGTTGAATACACATAGACTGGAAGATTTTGTACTTGAACAATCTGGAAATCTACCCAAAACCACTGTACACAATGCAATACGAAAATGTGCAGATCCTAATGGACGTTATAAAGGGGAAAAACTAGTACAACTCGGCAATTGCTTAAATTCTCGTGTCTTTGATAAGATAATGAACAAATAATACTTTTATAACAAATTAAGAACGCTCCGGATCACGTGACTTTCTCGGTCTACGCAGGGAACGTTTAATTCGATTATTATAATATAAAAAAAGTTAATTTTGCTTTTGCTATTTCATTTTTAAATGTAGGTATTTCGAATCGTGGATACTCCTTAAAATTTGAAAAAAAAAAATTAAATTATTTCTTTTTACTAAATTTAAATATTATTCGAAATAATAATATTAAGTATCCACTATTTGTCTCTATATATTATTAATAATAGATCAAATTGTTTACAGAAAATAATTGCGTTATAGTGTTTCGTTTCATTGGCTTTCGACTGAGAAAGTCACGTGATCCGGAGTGCTCTTAATAGTAGAACTAGATTTTAATTGTAGGCAAGCAACATTATGTAACAAGATATTAATAGCCCTTGCAACTAAAGTACATACACTAATTAAATGTTTTGGATGATCTGCATGTTATTTTATTTCTCATGAGTTTGTATTTTTTTTAATTTTCAAGTGCTGAACCCACAAAGGAAGGTGGTAAGAAAATTATTCATAAAGATAAACAATACTTTATTTACTCTCACGATAATCCAAAAACAATTCAACAGATATTATTTTAATAAAATTCGTTATTACATTCGATATAGAAGACCTAGAATTATAAGGTTCCATTAAAAATATATTTTAGTGTTTCGAACCAACTGTCAATTGTCGGGCAATGAATGACGCTGTGTGTTCTCCACATGAGCAATTAAAGTTCCGGTCGCTTTCTCTTCGCCGTTTCGCATATAAGTGAAATTCTTTTTCTGCAGGGAGTCAGTTCAAAAAAGGCAATTAATTGATTATAATTGAAATTGAGATACAAGAAGTTAAATCAATCTTGTAATTTGGGACTACAAAATGTCCCTTAACCGTAAGTGTAAAATTGTGTAATTTATTCAAATCATCATGACATTTAAATGCATAAGATCTGCATGACACTTTGATAAGTATATTGTTAAGTTTAGTAATTGTAATTTAGTGTAGTTATAAAATTCCATACAAATAAATTTTGGTTATTACAAAAATATAAAAAATTTAACATACAAACATTTCAATTCGCCATCGTGCTCAACAACTTGGGCTTTGTCCGTCCACTACATGGAAAATTTTACGGAAATATCTTCATTTACTACCTTATAAAATCCAGTTGGTTCAAGAACTGAAGCCTGATGATCATCGATTGCGTCGTAAGTTCGCAGATTGGGCTCACAACCAATTGGAAGTGGATCCATTTTTTACCGTAAAATTTTGTTCAGTGACGAGGCACATTTCTGGTTAAATGGGTATGTGAACAAACAAAATTGCCGTATATGGAGTGAGACCAATCCGGGACATTATCTTGAGACTTCATTGCATCCATTAAAATTGACTGTTTGGTGTGGAATACACGCCAACGGCATCATTGGTCCATATGTCTTTCGAAATGAGGAAGGAGCTACCGTTACGGTGAATGGTGTGAGATATCGACACATGCTCAATACATTTTTGTTTCCAAAACTTCAAGAGCTAAACATTGACAACTTATGGTTCCAACAGGATGGTGCTACGTGCCACACAGCCAACGAAACCATCAATTTATTGAAAGGACAATTTGGTGACAACATTATTTCAAATCGTGGTCCTATCAATTGGCATCCAAGATCGTGTGATTTGACACCTCCAGATTATTTTCTGTGGGGGTATGTTAAATCCATGGTTTATGCTAACAAACCAACAACTCTAGAAGCATTGGAGGCTAATATTCAGCAAGCCATTTATGAAATAAAGCCAGAAATATTGGAAAAAGTGGTCAAAAATTGGACTGAACGGATGCGCTTCGTAACCATTAGTCGTGGTGGTCACATGCCGGAAGTCATGTTCAAATCATAAATGCCTTTAACTGTACTTTCATAAAAAAATTATAACCAAAACATTCCGTCAGGTTTTTAATGTTTTATTTCATTTTGAAGTTCTCATGCAGCTAAAAAAACACCCTATACTAATATACCATATGTTTTCTTGTAATAATGTTGTGAAGGCAAGTTATCTATCCTATTTAAACGAGAAATAAAAATTTGTTCTTCAAATTCAATTTCGAGTTCAAAAACTCATGCTTTTATTAAATTTGACTGAGTAGACCGTGGTAAGAAGATCGTTCCTCAAGCACATTTTTAGCAATTTACCAGGGGTGCAGTCGGGCCAGGGCGCCGCCCCGGCACTTTTTTTGAAGGCAGGGCGCCGCCCTGGCTACAGTGATGCCAGGGCGCACCAGTTTTTAAATAAACACTTTATAAAAAAAAAAACCGTTGGCCATGCCCCCTTTAAAAAAATTTTTTCCATTCCGAGCTATTTTTCCCATGGCAGTAACTCCTCCGCTATCAAATTTGTCAATGTTAACCAGACCCGGACTGGCCAGGTCGGCTAGTCGGTGATCGCCGAGGGCCCCCAACCCAAAGGGGCCCCGAAGAGGCCTTAATAAAGTGGTGTATGCTTGGGGTAAAAGTGGTTTGTATTTTTTATATACATTCCAAGTGTCAAAATAGCTGAAAATGTGATTTTCAAAAATCTACGCTCTTAGTAAGGGGCCCCTCCCCAGTCTCTAGCCGAGGGCCCCCAAAGGAGCCAGTCCGGGCCTGATTTTAACCATCTACCGGAAAACTGTCAGATAATTTGCACGGTTTGACGCATAAACATTTTGCGTTTAGGGACACGCATAAACATAAACACTTCATAAAAAAAACCGTTGGCCACGCCCCCTTTTAAAAAAAATTTTCGCCTAAGGCGAACTTTTTTTTTATCGCCCCGGCACTTCTTATTTTACGACTGCATCCCTGCAATTTACTTCAAATAATTTTAAGAAAAAGTATTAAGGGTAAGTTAAGAGGACAATATATTTAAAAAATATAAATGCAATATTCGATTTCTTCCTTCACACGGGTACTTCTCATTCCCACCACCCTCCTACATGCAGTTATGTGATTAAATATATTTTAACAATAAAATTCACAACAAAAAGTTAAATTATAAATTTTAATTCACAAGGCCCACATATAACTGTTTACAAAGAATACAATAACACAATAACGCAATAAATTCGTTAATAACTAAATAATTATAATGGATATTGGAATGAATTGAGATTATATATTATACTATACATTCACTCAAAAGCAAGGTACCTCAATATTACTTCAAGTTTGCAATGAAAGTAGTCCAGTCAAAATAGACATTTCACTTTGCAAAAATTCGCATCCAGCTGAAAATTGGCATAGACCTTAAATGCACTATTACAAATAAAATATCAAAAGTTCCCGCCGATCCCACGTCTGCTAAAAAAGTTATTCAAGGTCAATGGTCAACAATATCGGTTTTTTACATTTTGCTCGTAAATGATAAGTGTTATCGTAAAAATAGGTTAGACAAAAATTATAGATCATGAAATTCTCTACAAAAATTATTCTTATACTTTTTTTCGTACGAATCGTTATTCCTGAGATATTACGATTCAAAAAGTTGGGAAGTTTTATTAGAAAGTGTCCTATTGATTGAAAAAATGGTAATATTGGTAATGATTAAATGATTATTGAAATCGCGATATATCAAGAATAGCGATTCGTACGAAAATAAGTATAAAAATAATTTTTGTAGAGAATTTCATGATCTACAATTTTTGTCTAACCTATTTTTACGATAACACTTATCATTTACGAGCAAAATGAAAAAAATCGATATTGTTGACTTTTGACCTTGAATAACTTTTTTAGCAGAAGTGGGATCGGTGGGGACTTTTGATATTTTGTTTGTAATAGTGCATTTAAGGTCTATGCCAATTTTCAGCTGGATGCGAATTATTGCAAACTTTGCACTTTTTTTGTCTATTTTGACTGGACTAATTATGGATGGACACCTGTTCTAATTATGAAACAGCTATCTAAACAAATTACGAAAAAAGCTGCATTACTATACCAACGAATATTTCTTTTAATAAAGATGCAAATCAAATAACATAACAACTATTTTTCTAAAACTTAATAAAAAATTTTATAAATAATTTAGGCAACTCTAAGAAAATGGACAAGATAATTTATTAATACAGTTGTTTTCACGAATAATGAATTTTCACCCTTTTCACCTTTTGTTTTCACAAAACAATTTTAAATTTTTAGCTAACTCCACCTCGTGGCGCTCTTCTCAACTACACATTCAAAATTTTAAATTCAAATAATACGGTTACATCAAATCTTAACTACAAAATACTTTTACATAAATTTATCATTTTAGGGTTGATCCTCCAAATTCTATTACACAATACGTCCGTTTTAACCTGTCGTGCTACTATTTTTTCTCAAAATTTAAGAGAATTAAAATAAACAAATTTTTTTTAAACAACTTCTCTTTCCTTTCCTTTTCTTTCAAAATTAAACCAATTAGGATTTCAGAAATATGACAATATATTTTAATAATAAAATTTATATACAGTGCAGTCTCGGTAATCCGAACACACGCTAGTCCGTACAAATAGCTATAATCCGAACACAACTAATAAAATGTTCGGATTATAGAATAATATTCGGATTACCGAGACTGCACTGTATTACATTTTAACAACAAAAAGTAATAAATTATAAGTTTAAATTCAAAACGGAGGCCGACATAGGATTGCTACATTAATTATTATTATTAATGACCATAACTTATTACAAAGAATACAATCACACAATAAATTTTACTATAACACGACAAATACGCCAATAACTAATTTAATATAATGGATATTGAACTGGATTGAGATTATAGTATATTATATAAATTCATTCAAAAGCAAAGTACCTCAATATTACTTAAAGTTTACAATGAATGGTTTTGTAATTTTTGGTTTTCTGATCGCTGCCATTTTGCAGGTAAGGTAATTTAGCTTATAAACAAATTACTGTAATAAAAATTCGGGAGCGATTTTTGAATTCAGATGCAAAGCCGCTCTATTAAAATTCTAAAATTTTAAAATCTTATGTTTAAAATCTTAAGTTTATTGAACTTCAAATATATTGTACTGACATGAGATAGGTACAATCCTAATAAAAAAGATAAGCTTTTTTAAATTTTTTAATATATTATTATGAATTACTGTTATTGATACTAAATTAATGAAAACTCTTAATTTTAAGTTTGCAGTGTGCAAAATATACACATTCAAAAACAGCTTGGCAGTTTTTATTATATGCAGGACATTTTTGCATTTTATAAAATATTTTATGTTTCTAATTCTAAAAATTACATATAATTCTATTTTAGTTACAAAATGCAAAATTTTAGGTTTTAAATTAGTTCTTTCTATCACAGATAAAATAATTATCTTTTACTATTTAGTATTTTAATTGTGAACAAAGACGAAAGAAATTTGACATTTTCACATAAAATACGTAAAAATCTTTTACTTCAAAAATATATTATTATAATGAATTAAAAATCTGTCCGTTCCGTTCCGTTCCTCGCAAAAGTGATAACAATACCTGAATGATAACATTAACAGTAATTCCAATAAGCGGACTCCACTGTATAATTAAATCAAAATTTTCAAAAATACATTTTGACCTAAGACATAATATTATAATTTTTCATAGTTTATTAATGGATATTAATAAATTACCATCAGACTTCAATTAGGGAATTTCATTTAATCATAAGTTTTTAATTTGTAATTCAGTAATTTTCAATTTTTTTGTTTCAATTAATTATTTTTAATTTCAGAATTAATTTTTTTTAATTTTTTTTTTTAATTTTTTCAGAATTAATTTCACAATAAAATAATAACTCAAATAACAGCGAAACAAAATTTTGTAATCGTATATATACTTTCATTTATTTTTTCTGAGAAAATGAAAGTCTTTAGATCAATTTGGGTTTCGACACATTATTGTATAAGTCTCGAAAAACATTTAACAATTTTTTCAAGTCAAAATATTGACCAAAAAACACCTCTTAAAATGTGGTGGAAGATATTCCAGTGGTGTCGTTAGACCTACAACATCGGAAATAAAAAAATTTAGTTTAATATTGTAGAGATATTTCCTACGACCCTTAATTTAAACTTTCCCTTTTCCAGGACAATATCTAAATACTAAAGTGCCGTCGGTAGCTATGTAATCGTTGAGCATACGATTTCTGTACGAGAACAAATCTACAGGGTTGGATTCCTAATTCTCTCCTCTCCGGGTCGCCAAAAACGAAACAAATGTGCGGCCTAACTACCGCACTATTGTCGTTAAGTTGAAATTCCTCTTTTAGGAATAAATTTGCATGAATTGCCTTAATCAAAATGACTGTCGTTGCAGACAACACTAAAAAACTAAATTGGGGTACAGCCCGTTGCATGAAATCAAAATCAAACGCAGCTTCGTACAAAATAACAAATTTAATTTTCATATAATTAATTAAAGGAGGTGTGAACTAAAAAACGAATTTTTTATATAAAATAATACAAAAATATCTAAGAACAAAAGTGAAAATCGCGCATCCCTAGCATAAATATTAACAAATATAGAGGCATTTGAACTTAGACAGCCAACAGCTCTGACGTCATAAACATAAATACTCCGGTAGTATCTTCAGTTCGTATGTAACTTACAGCATAAGCGCTACACTTCCAACTCGCTTTTTACACAAAAGAGTACACTTTTGTGCTGAATTTTTTAATTGTAAAATCAATTATTGCCGTATTAGTTCAAAAATCTTCAAAAATATCTTTAAAAAAATGACATTTAAAAAATAAATATGAGTCTAAAAATTATTATAATTCTCATATTAAAATATTATATTATTATATTATAATATAAATAATTCCAGAGGTTAATTTTGAAGTGCCTAAAAATGTATATAAATTGGAAAAATGGACCGCAGAAAGTGCAGAATGCACCGGCATAGCGCACGAAATAACCGTATACTTCTATGCAATTGTGTGTAACTGTTAGGTGTTAGATGCGAAGCGATATGTTTATGACGTCACAGCTAACTATCTCGTGAATTAAAAACGTTGTATCTTCGGAACTATACATCACAGAGATATGCGGTTTGAAAATTTGTTCTTAGAATTTTTTGTACTATAACTTTCGTTTTTAGTTCACACCTCCTTTAAATTCAATAAGTAAACAGGTCGAGTATGTGATGTTTACGAACAGATTCGTTTTGGTCGTCAGTGTGTTAAATTGTGTGATAGGAACCCTTAGCATTTGCATTTAAATTCAAATCAACCTCAAAATACTCCAGGTTCCTGTTAAGGTGTAAATCGTGTGACATAAATAAATTTTTATAAATGTGTACAAATTAAATTCAAAATTGTTTATTTACCAGTTATACTGCACTTGTCGTAAATTGTTTTAGAAACCACTGTTTTCTTGCTTCCTAAATTCCTCACCTTGGCACCTGTCATTCGAAATGAACCTGTTGCATCTTCAAACAGCTGTGTTTTGCATAAAATAAGAAATTCGTCATCCTGTGATCTGCATTCTTCACAATTCTTCCAAATTATCCACAACAAATCGATCAGCGATCGCATAAAAAAGTACTTGTTGGCAAATCTCAAACAATTTGAACCAAACATAAAAATCGTGTGACTAACCTCAAAATTGGTACGTAAATAATTTAATTTATTCTTCTAAACCTTTAATTGTAGGCACGTAATCGTTGTAATTACAACTATCATTTGATCCTCATATCAATGTCGGACCAAGTATTATGCACATCTGGCATACCAGAAATTTCCAATGACGCCTTTACAAAAATCGCTATAATTTGAAGATTCTACTTCCAAATCAACTAAAAACGTTCGTCCACGTCGGACAACACTTTTCACTAATTATCAACTTAAAAAACACTTGGGTTTTTCAAGAAAACTCGAAAATTCGTCATTTATGGTGGACCTCACCAAAAACACCTCTGTTGGCTTCCCAGGTCGCACGCTAACTTCTTCGATCTTCTATGTTTAAAAACTTCAACCTACCAACCAAAAATTGAATTAATTGCCAAATTTGCACTTCAACAAAAGGTGTAATCTCGCGCTCAAATTTCAAATGCCAATAATTAAATTTGTTCCTTTTTAGGTTTTTACCGCCGCAAACAACTTTATAAATCACTGGATTTTAATAAGGTTCAACAATAATTGTGTGCTTGTGTCAGTGGTAACATAAATCGACCTTAAAATAACAAAATCATGCTCGACTATGTTATAATGGATAAAACATCCCTTAATCTACGACAAATTTATTAAGTACAAAGCTGGGTTTTATTTCGTTTCACCACAATATATTATGTTTTTCCAGTCCGCCTCGATCCAGATTTTTAAATTTTTGTCTCAAAATTTTTTTATGAACATACAACCATACAATAATTGTAATCCCCTGCCCTTAAATATATCTTGGTTTTTAGATTTATGTTTATTATATCATCATGCTTTTTTAAATTTTATTTTATTCGTACATAGGCAGAATGCCGATCTACTGACAGCCTAGGTGTAGCATTCGACAAAGCAGCGGCTACATGTGAGAAGAGCATATTAAAAGAACATTTGGCATCAGCTGAGCAAGTTTCCATCAAACTATTGGAATGTGCTCTTCTAAAGACGGAAATACTTAATAGCCATGGGGTATTGAATACAGATAAACTGGAAGATTTATTTGTTGAAAAGTATAAAGGTATAGCACCAATCAGTATACACAATGTACTACAAAAATGTACAGACCGTCATGCACATTATAATGGGAAAAAAATATTAGAAGGCATCATGTGTTTCCTATCTAATGAGAAGTTACTTCAAAAGCTTTAAAACAAATTAATAGTAGAATTAGGTTTTAATTGTACGCAAGTAATATTATGTAACAAGATATTAATAGCCATTGCAACTAAAGTAGGTACATATACTAATAAAAATAGTTGGGTAATCTGTATGTTATTTTATTTCTCTTTAAGAAGATTTTTGTAATTACCCCTCGCCTTTTCTTGCTACTGATGGCTTCTGCGTATTCGATCTTAACTAATTTCAATTTATAAGTAGTGTTGTATTTCACAAGATTGAAATTATTTTTACACTGAATCAGGAGGATCCGATCTTGGTCGTTTCTCTTGAGGTTTCACCAAATCGGAGTAACCGATTGATTTGAGTGTAGTCGGAGATCGAAAAATAAATTAGGTAAAAGTTGTCTAAGAGTGACAAATAACTAAGTAAGTATAAGGTGTTAGGGCCAAAAGACCTGAACATCGCAATATATTTAAAATACTTTTAAAAATGTAAAATAAATATTCGATTTCTTCCCTTACACGGGTACTTCGCAGCCCACCCTCCTACATGCGTATCTGTGGCGATATATTTTAACTTAGTTTTATATTTTAATAAATCACGATTTAAGGTACCTTAATTCGGAATTTATTAACATTTATTTTCACGAACTAATAAATTAATCAATTTAAATATTTTTCAAATTCCAGACAGTTTCACAATATCAAAATATAGAATTATTATATTTTGGATTGACACCTGTCCTAATTATGAAACAGCTATCTAAACAAATTAAGAAAAATGTTATACATAATTTAGGCAAATCGAAGAAAATGTGTAACGAATTTTTTTAATTAGTTATATGGTGCCACTTTTTCATATCATTTCCCCATATTCCGAGTATGCCCATGCATTTATTTTAAATGCAATCGCAAATTTAATGCATTTTGTTATGCAGATGGTCGTGAACTACGAACGTTCGAATTTAATAGGAACATTTCCGGCGTTGCATTTTCAATTTAATACAGTTACCTGAGTACCTAAGAACCGAGCGGTCGATATTTTTGTTGCGTCAGTTTTCTGAGTACCGATTTGGAGTGTGTTTTGGTTAAACCACTGGTTGATCGGCAGGTTTATTTCGTAATATGGTTTTCCGGCTCTGGCTATGTTTTTGGTGCTACTGTATAACATCTGACAGTAGATAGGGTAACTCAAATGTGCAAGAATGGATTACAGTTTTTTTCTTGTTGGTGTGCAAGTTGTGCGACCATTTTGGATTTCTTCAAGTTGGCTACATCCTATTGTTATTATTTTTGGATGGATGAGCGCTTGGGAAATTCTTTCCATCGTTTGGAAGGTTCCGTCTTGTTGACATATTCCAGCTACAAATCTGCAAGCAGAGTGTTTACTGTTCGCGATTATAAGCAATCGAGTATTTTCTTGTGTGATTTAACAAGTTACAGATTCCATCTTTCAAGCCAGTGGTCAATGTCGAGTAGGAAGATGCGTTTGTCAACATCTAAGTTTGTAAACTTATGAAATGTTTATGTAAGTAAATTTTATTCTATCATATGTGCAACCTTAAAACAATGCCAAATGGCTTGACAGCAAGAGATGCCCCTTTTCACGTTCGTAGATGAACTGTACGAAACGGCTAGCTCGTAGTGTTCAATCAGTGTCGGAGATTGAAGGTTACTCTCGATGTAATTGAGTATCGTGGCTTCGTTCGTAAATGGTTCTTCTCCACTAGAAATATTCCGGAGGGCGCCAGTACTAATTAAAAAAAATATTCTGTGTTAGATATAGCTTATAATTACTACAAAATACAAATAATAAATATGAATAAACATACGTTGAAAGAAAAATTTGAGTCACACATAAAAAGATTAAATAATTTTACAAAATTCTTGCTTATCACTACTGTTATAAACTATGACGATAATTTACAGAGATATATACAAGATTTGATATGTTTGTTTGTTAGCTTGTTTAAAAAGTTGTTCTTGAAGGCATCGACAAGATACAAAGCAGTTAAAAGACTTTTAGTATTAGAATTAGTATTAGAATATAAATGGATGAAGGATTAGCCCGCAGTATAGGGGCACACTACGCCCTTTTCCCTCAATCACGTAATAAAGGTTTCGACACTTTAGGAAGGCGATCAGCTAACTCAGGGTTTGATCGGCGTAGATTCTTCACTAACTAAAATTACGGGAAAAAGTGCTATGGCGAAGTGTCACTAATACTATTTACAATGCTCGACTTATAACCCGATGTTAGGGGTTACGAATGGCGCCACCCTGTTGAATTAATTCCTGCACGCTACTGATTTTAACTGCCTGGATCGGTAAACGGTGCAACAGAGAACACGGTTTATCCTCCCTTATCCACGCGCGGCTGATGTTATGAAATTAATATTTCTTGTATGTAATAAATAAAAATTACTTAGTGAAAATATTGAATGTAAATTGTCAAGGGACGATGAACTATCGGAAATCTATTGAGCCTCACAATATGGAATATCCTGAAAAATAAACCTCGTAACACAGTTACGTAACGACAATAAAAACAAATGAAAACTGTAAAACAAATACATATAATAAAACTTCAAAATACAGACTTACTTACATTAAATGCCGAAAGCATTTATCGATCTTAATAATAAAACCTATCAAAATTATTCGAGCTCGATGCAAAGCTAAATTTTCTTAATTCTAATAAAATAATGATCTTGACAATAATAATTTAAATGATTTGAGTAACTGACCGAATTAATCTTTGTACTTGTGAGTATTGATGTAATTTATGTTATCAATGCTTATCATTTATCAAATTAAAATTCCATTAATTTCAATAAAATCCCAAAATTACCATAGGCAAAACTAGAGTTAATAACTAAATTTATGGCGATTTGGATTACAACCCTATTCTTTAATTTCTGAACTTAAAGCAAAGATTTCGTCAGCTACTCGCATCCATATATTTCTAATGAAATATACGTAACGAAATTAGTATAAAACTTGAATAAAATTATGCAAACTTTATAATAACCTAACAACAAATAAATAAACTTCACACCGATTCTTGAAAATTATGCGTTTTCGGATAATAACAAATTAAAACACTTACTATTGATTATTACAGGTGTCTTACACAATTTGTAACAAATCATCCCTCTGCAAACACGACCCCTAATGGGAGAGTCGACCCCTACAGAGATCAGGATCTGCAACAATCCGGAGAAAACCTCTCCAGTTTGTTTTGCCACGATGGTAATAAACTAGCCATGATTTATGCGAAGGCATGGGTCAATGGGTTACTGAAAAAAAGACAGGTCGCTTGGGAAAACTAAAAAAAAACGCAAATAGAATCAAATGCTATATTTGAACACACAGAACTTGAGAGATGTATCAACAGTTTCAACAATTGCAATGTAAATTACTGTTGCAACAATGCACACAGTAGCAACTGAAAGATTACGGTCACAATCAAAAAGTGCACCCAGCTTAAATTTAACAAGTACCAAAACACACAGTAACCGCTATGGGCTACCAGTAATTAATATACAAAAGCCAAATAAATGTACATCGGTCAGACGAGCAAGATAGAATAAAATTTACTTACATAAACGTTTCATAAGTTTACAAACTTAGATGTTGACAAACGCATCTTCCTACTCGACATTGACCACTGGCTTGAAGGTTGGAATCTGTAACTTGTTAAATCACACAAGAAAACACTCGATTGCTATAATCGCGAACACTAAATATTCTGCTTGTAGATTTGTAGCTGGAACCTGGACCAGTGAGAGATGGTGTAGAGATGTCAACAAGACGGAACCTTCCAAACGATGGAAAGAATTTCCCAAGTGCTCATCCATCCAAAAACAATAACAATAGGATGTAGCCAACTTGAAGAAATCCAAAATGGTCGCACTACTTGCACACCAACAAGAAAAAAAACTGTAATCGATTCCTGCACATTTGAGTTACCTAACTACTGTCAGATGTTATACAGTAGCACCAAAAACATAGCCAGAGCCGGAAAACCATATTACGAACTAAACTGGCCGATCAACCAGTGGTTTAACAAAAACACACTCCAAATCGGCAATCAGAAACTGACGCAACAAAAATATCGACCGCTCGGTTCTTAGGTACTCAGGTAACTCCCCAAATACAAAACTCCACGCCGGAAATGTTCCTATCAAATTCGAACGTTCACAGTTCACGACCATCTGCCTAACAAAAATGCATAAAATGTACGATTGCATTTAAAATAAATGCATGGGCGCACCCAGAAACATTGCGAAATGATACGAAAAGGAAACCAAAGTAAGAACTAACAAAAATTCGTTACAAATTGTTCACTCCTTATTGATATTCCTTGACTACAATAGATTTGATAGTTGTCGATCCTTGATTTGATTGATGAAACGGCTCCTTTGCCACAAAGATGTTAAACACGGGGTTGAACTTTATGATGGTTTCACAAGATTTATTAATTTAAATGTGTATAGTATGAATGAACTCCCAACTTTATAACTTTATAAAAATACGCGTCCCGTACGCACAATAATGTTCATTCTTTTGATTATTTTTACTTAACCAAATTAATCACTACGGTGATTTTACGTCGTTTAAATTATAATATTACGCACGTAATTATGTGGATTCCTAATGAACTTTGCATTGCTGCATTGTTGCATTGTTGCCACAGTAATTTATATTGCAATTATTGAAACAGTTGATACATCTCTCAAGTTTTGGGTGTGTTCAATTAAAGCATTTGATTCGATTTGCGTTTTTTTGAGTTTTCCCAAGCTACCTGTCTTTTTTTCAGTAACCCATTGACCCGTGCCTTCACATAAATCATGGCTAGTTTATCACTATCGTGGCAAAACAAACTGGAGAGGTTCCCTTCGGATTGTTACAGATCCTGGTCTCTGTTTGGGTCGACTCTCCCATTAGGGGTCGTGTTGAAGAGGGTAGATTTGTTACAAATGGACAAGATAATTAATAACTTTTATAAATCCGCCGTAATTGAAAAACTTTCAGACTCCATAAGAAATATATTGTAGTGAGAAAAAGTAAATTATATGGGCCCGAGTAAATATTAGTAGTAAAAAGAGAGAAAATTTGAAACTCAAAGGAGAGATCAATCTTGTAAACAAATAACCGAGAATTTACTTAAACACAATACACTAAACATAAAATTTGGGTAAATTTGTTCCATAAAATGCATTATTTGGAGTGTATCTAAAAAGAAAAGTTTAATTAGTTATATGTTCGAATCTACCGCCGGAGAAAAGGTACTTACTTGTTTTAAAGTTTTCGAGAGTTTTTTGGGAAAAAGGTTGGCGAACGTGTGGACAAAAGAACGGAGCAGGAGACTTCCGCAGATATTGAGGTGGTCAGGAGCGAGAATTTTACTCGACCTGATTTTGTGCGTATTTTAGAGTTTTTTGAGCTTGCTTGCTTGAGAAATAGTATTTCGAGTGCATTGAGAAGTTATCTGATTGAGAAAATTCGATTCGTAAAGTAATTTTTACTAAAATTAGCGATTTTCGACCGTATGGTAATGTTGATCAAATTCGATCAAAAAGCAAATATTTTCTGGAAATAAACGTTCGTAGTCTTGATATGCGAAAGACAGAATAGCCAGTGGCGTAGCTACCATAGGGCAAAGCGGTGCAGTGCACCGGCGCCCCGGAGCCCAGGTGCAAACATGTGAAAAAAGGGGGAGGGGGGCCGATTTTTTTTATGCACCGGGGCCCTTGTCCACCTAGCTACGCCACTGAGAATAGCCAGTCGATTTGACATTGGATGGCCCCGGATGGCCCTTATAAAAACGATAATAAGAGGCGTTTTGGAAAGTTTGAGGTTATGTTATTACCTTGCTAGCGTATTCCACAAAAATCGAACACAAAACCACCGAGTCGATATCGCTAGCATTGTTGTTTGTACGTGGAACAACACAGTCAACCTTGTTTCACGAAATTCAAGTTTGTTTGGAGGAAAACTTGAAAATTACACAACGCCGTAAAATCTGGCGGAGATCAACTACAGAAGCACATTGCAGTAGTGAAATCTGGCTCAGATCTTGGATACCGAACATCACAGTGGCGTGCGGTATTGCGATAACCAGTGGGTTTGTTAAAAACTTTTTATTTGCCTACAGGTTTGACGAATCACTTTGTGGATTTCTTTTATTATCTGGATGGTCCCGTGTCGTTTGACATAGCCAGCATCATCTCTCTCACGGTCCAGCCGACGATCTGCCGCAGGTTTGTTCTCGAAACAGTGTGTTGAGTATTTCCTAAGAGGAATTTGCAAGTGCTCCAGTTCGCCTTTCTCAAACCAAGTCGTAATAATACGAGTAGAAGAAACCGAATGTTACCTGTATAGGAAGAAGATCTCTTTAGAGACACAACCATCATCACAATGGACCGACACACACGATTGACAAAGTGTAATTAGTCAAGATAAACCAGACTTCACCAACAAAAAACGCATGAAATGCGAAAGAAGTCGAAAACACCGACCTACAAAAACCTCATTGCATTATCAACTGATTGCGACTTTAGCCAAACGGCATAGTCTCATCAGATGCACCCTGGTTTTGCGGTACAATGCAAACGAACTATCAATCACATAAATCCATAACGTTAAAAGTTGAGAAGGCACCCCGGTCATCTGACGCCACCTGTCGTAGTGTGTGTGGACGTTACCTATATAGTTGTAAACTTACAATAGCGCTAGAGTAAGCACTTTTTATTCTTTCTTTTTCGTTCAACCGACGTGTTTGTGGCTTTTGTGTTAATGTTGGGTAGCCCATTGGAGGTTACGATTGTATTGGTGCTTGTAAATTTAAGGAGGGTGCACTCTGTTAATTAACACCGAAATTTGCATTGTTGGCTGTGCATTGTTTACCACAGTAATTAACATTGCCATTGTTGGAACTGTGAAAACATGTCTCAGATTATGTTAGTTCAATTAAAGCACGTTTACCACCATTTGTGTTTTCTTGAGTTCCCCTAGCTACCTGTTTTTTTTCAGAAACCCATGATCCATGCCTGCACATGAATAAAGAGCTGGTCTATTTACATTGTGGCAAACAAACTGGAGAGGAACTCTCCGGATTGTTGCAGACTCTGGTCTCTGGTGGGATTAACCCTCTCATTATGGGGTGCGATCCAGAGGGCAGTTTTTGTTACAAATTATTATTGAATTTAACATGATAATGCGACATAACGTTATTTCAATCTTATTGGCTATCGTCAGTTGCATCTAACAAGATAAAAATTGCAACAATAAAATATTAATCAGAAAAACAGTTAACAACAGTAACATAAATTAATTTAAAAAAAAAAATAAAAATTTTGTGAATATAATTTTTAGTTTTGTGGCTGCCTTGTTTATTATTTTCTGATTTTCTGTGAAATGGATTGGTTTCTCAAAAAATTTTACTAGACAAAAGTTGTAGCCCGATAAATTTCCTATCCGGAATGGGGCGTCAGATTTTTTGTAAAATGTTTCGTTTAAAAGATACAGGGTTTTGAAAAAAAACAAAAAAAAGAAAAGCTCAAATTTTTCGACATTTTTTAGCTTACTTTAATTCATAACTCGAAATCCGTTGATTTTAGACAATAAAAGGTATAAATCTAGTTTGTAGATTATTTCACGCTCTTTAATAAAGCACTAAACCATTTTTACTGAAAAATCAATATTTTTGGGGCTATGGCCACGTTAAGGTGGAAATTAAAAAAAATGCTTTAAAGAGGCCTAACTCTCGAGGGTTTGAATTTAGAAAAAAATTTTTGTTAAAAACTGTTCTAAGAAAAGTGTCCTCTATCACCACCTTAGTTATGTAAAGTGAGTGCGGGGACACCCTGTATATTGTCGTAATACAACGATTTAACCCTTTCCCTTTATTTTGTCGAGAACAGAATCTCACCGCGATGTATACCATAGAATAAAAGATTACAATAGAAGGGAAACTTCCATGTTAAAAATGTAGACAGTCTTATATTGTCTTTTCGTTGCGCCCCCTGGGTGTCATGGGTCAACTAAATCAGACTAAACTAAATTATTCCACTATATTTCCATTCAATTTAACTATTTTTAAATTAAAATACCATTAAAATCAGGGTCTAATATTTTCCTATGAAGTTTCTACACCGTGATGTATACCACTCGAACAAAAAGAGTACCACAATAGCGTTTAAGCAAGTTTTGCATTTATCGAGACCACAGCTCTACAGTTTGTGGATAGTAAAAAGTCAATTAAAAGGTCGTGGAAATTAAACAGTAATTTATTTACTCGAATAAAAATGATAATGAGAGCAATTACAGAAAACCTTGACACAAACGTCAAGTGATAAATAATATTGTGTGTTATGTGCAGTTTCAAGTAAAGCGTATTATTTACTTCAAAAATGTTAGCTATACGTTTACTCGACACTGTTATTGTATTAATTTGTGTAGCAATAATTATAATAAATTGTACAAATTTTGTTATCAAAATAAATGTTCAGAAACTTACACAGTTTAGGAAGGAGTTCTCTTTAGAGACACAACCATCATCACAATGGACCGACATACACGATTGACAAAGTGTAATTAGTCAAGATGAACCAGACTTCACCAACAAAAAACGCATGAAATGCGAAAGAAACTTACACAGTTTACTTATTTTGTCGCACTCGGTATTTGTGTTTATTTCAATCGCTCGTCGTGTGCGCATAATCCATAATATGGTGTTTTCACAGTGGCAAATTTGTACAGTGGCAGGTGTAACGCTCGCTAAACCAATGTCTTGTTTTTTCAATCAAATTGAACGAAATTTCAAACGGAAAGTTTCCAGTGCTGTGTTAAATAATCCACCAGTGTCAGTTAGAACGAATTTCCAAGTTTTCCAACAAACAGATGTCCTTCTCACATGTGTTCAAGCTAACCTCAAAAATTGGCGATGTGCGGATAAAATCGATGAAAATATCAATCATCCAACTTCAAATATAACGTAAATTGATTCTGTGATTAACAACGATCATCAGAATAACACTTTTGTAATGATTTTAGATACCGTAGCACGTAAAACAAATTTCAATGTCGATATGGTCGACAATCGCTTGCAGATACTAAATTCTTGTAAAAAATGTGATTTTTTACAAATTACGCAGTTCAAAATACTCGCGAACACTTTTTACAACTCGTAAATACGATTTTGAGATAATCAAAAGCCCTCAAACTAAATTTTCCAGGATTCTACAAAAAACCTTTTGTAAAATCGACCGCTCGCTGACGAGATTGGCAAAAATCTGCTCATGAAACGGCTTGCCCGTTCCGAGTTACGTTAAAATCAACGTACCAACATTGTTTAAACAAATTTATAACAAAAGATAAGTTTCCGCTCTTTGGCGCTATTTATTTGAATTACAACTTTTCTTGTATTGTTCCAGATATAACAACTCACTGCCTTTTTAAGTTTCACTAGCACAACAAACATTAAAATCAAATAAGATGTATCAAAAGAATGTGTTGAAAGTAACATAATATCACATTTGATCATTTTAATTGTTCTCATTTTTGTGTCTTATAATTGACAAATTTAAATTTATTACTAAAACCATTCCTGGACCTCAAATTTGACTTTTGGATATAACAATATATTCCTAAATAAGCGCTGGCATTAGTGTACGTCCATCTACCGGTAAATGTGCACTTCTACCAGTATATTATGTACTTTACCCGTAACATATTATAATATATTGTACTGTAATCAATGCTATATCAAAATTTAAATAAAAAATTGGGAAGTTGTTCCTTATCAAATAGCACAGTAACCATCCAACGCCACAGCTTAGCTCAGAAATATTATTTAAATTAATGGTTTCTCATGAAATAAAATAGCACCATGGATGTGAATTGCTCACAATAAAATGTTAGTTCTCTGAGATGCAAAATTTTAATCGGTAAAAATAAATTTTCTGTGTGAATAAATTTTTAAAAATGTCAACACCTCAGTTCTGGTATTTGAACTCTTGAATAACAATAATTAAAATCCGGCAAGCCTGGTCATATTTATCTACAACGGTTACATTTAAATTTAAATTAATCTGCCGTTTAGAGATACAAGCAGGAAAATATAATACAATTATTGCTGGGTACCTTTCATCTCTTCTATTATTCCAAATCTTGCTTAATCTCTCTTACTTTAGTACATCCATCCAATCCTTGGCTATTCCAAAAGTTATGCGTACTTGCGGTCCAACAATTAGAGTCATCTAGTCCAAACCCAACTTATACAACACAAAAAAGGATTCGCAGTTGCCCAAAAACGATCTTACACCATCCACTTTCCAGGAATGCTCGATATTTACGATTTTCACTAATGTAACCTGCTCAAACTGGTGTACGTGTAGAGATAAATTTTTCGTTAGTGGTTTTCACGTGACTTGGGCTTGCGCGGCAAATGTGGAGGGAGACACCGGTGACACCTAATTTCACCAATTGACACAAACATGGAATCGGAATAAATAATATTCGTTTCTGCACATTAGCCACTCCCAACCACTAACGAAAAATTTTACTCTACCACACTATTTCGAAACGACGAAAAACAAACTTTCAAAATTTTTCAAAAAACTAAAAACTCTTTTTCCACTTAGGCAAACACCTAAGTAAAACACCTAAATAAAACGCCAAACTGGTCCAAAATCAGAAAAACGCAAGATGGACGTCTCTCTATTTCGACGTTAACAAAATAGAACCCTTTATCTTCCTCCATTTCCGAGCATCCTTGCGCTGTCACCTTTTATTTGGTGCCAAACACAAACTTTACAAAATTCCTGCCACTTTTCACAAATTAATTAAATTGAAAATTTCATACTCATCAGCGCTTTTATGAGACGTTCAAATCTCCCTTATGTAGGCATAGGTGCCTTTTTTATCAACTGGGGTGCTGACGCAACCTCCTCAAAACGGAAGTCACAATTCACACAAAAACACACATTCACAAATTTATCCTTACAGAATTAATTCTTAAAAATTTCTTTTTTCTTCATCAATTTGCCTTTAAAAACGGAAGACGACAATATATCTTGGTTTATATCGCTGTGAGGTTTACCAATTCGCAAACTCTAGTCGACGGCCAGAATACTTCACCCGGAATCGAACCGGGCATTCAAGTCAACTTGCTTGACCACTGTACTCTGACTGTCTCTGCTCATGTAATTTAATCATGACAATTTAGTCATGTAATTTTAAAAGTTTTATAATACATTGTATATTTTACCATCACAATATTTTGTGTCACCACTTCAATGGAAGGTGTCTGAAACTGGGAGAACAATACCTTTTATAAACTTTATTAAAAAAAACGAATGAGATTAGATATATTGAGAAATACATTTAAAAATATAAAAGCAATATTCGATTTCTTCCTTCACACGGGTACTTCTCAACCCATCCTCCTACATGCATTTCTGTGATTATATATTGTCCTATACTCCCCCCTTTATATTTTTAATTTAAAATATGAGTTCGTATATCAATCCCGCCTTTTGGACTAGCTCAATCTGGGACAGGATGACCTCGAAATTTCCAGATGATTCATAAATTTTAACATCAAAATTTTCCAAAATAGGACGCTTCGTCCATTTATGCACTTTACAGCCGGTTTTCTTAGTTTCAGTACTTGATATTATTTATTCCCACACTTGGAGATACTGGTTGCTAATAAAATCAAACCCAATTGCATAGGTTTTACAATATTTTATTCACTTTTAATCAAATTTATGTGGGAGTGCGTTTCACGCACGTCTCCATCTTTTTCAACCACCACTTCAAGAAGAAGCGCTCTGGTACCATACTCGCGAACCTCCACAAACTCAAAAACAATCGTTCACCACGCCTCGCGGCACTTTTTCGAGGCACAAATTCAAATTCCAATAGAAGTTAATCATACAAATACAGTTAAAACAAATTTTCTCTCTAATTAATTGTGGTTGTTTGTTCAAAATTTTTCATACTCATTTGTATGTCACAGTCAAGCCAATATTTTATTTTATTTTTTCAAAAATTGTAATTTATTTTTATGAAAACCACAAAATTTCTACTCCTCCCTTTTTTTTATATTCCACTCAGTATTTCATAATACCACAATATATTTTAACAATAAAATTTATATATTACATTTTAACAAAATAAATAATTATAAATTTAAATTCAAAACGGAGGCCGACATAGGATTGCTACATTAATTATTATCAATGACAATAACTTATTACAAAGAATACAATCACACAATTTTACAATAACACAACAAATACGCCAATAACTAATTTAATATAATGGATATTGGACTGGATTGAGATTATATTATATTATATAAATTCATTCAAAAGCAAATTACCTCAATATTACTTAAAGTTTGCAATGAAAGGTTTTGTAATTTTTGCTTGTCTGATCGCTGCCATCTTGCAGGTAAGGTAATTTAGCTTATAAAGAAATTATTGTAATAAAAATTCGGGAGCGATTTTTGAATTGAGATGCAAAGCCGTTCTATTAAAATTATAAAATTTTAAAATGTTACGCTATGCCTCAGTGCACATAATGAAAAAGCTTAATTGCAGAAATGATTTTCTGGAAACCAGTTAAGTTTATTGAATTAAAATTTATTATACTGAAGTACTAGGTACATAATAAAAAAGATATTTAAATTTTTTAATACAAATTACTGTTATTGTTATTAAATTAATGAAAACTTTTAATTTTTAGTGTGTAGTGTGCAAAATATACTCATTCAAAAACAGCTTGGCAGTTTTTATTATATGAAGGACATTTTTGCATTTTATAAAAATTTTTATATTTCTAATTTTAAAAAATACATACCTAATATAATTATTATACATAATAATACATACAACAATACATAGTACATATCTTATTTACAGCGAAAGAATTAAACCCCCAAAAACGAAAAGTTAATTTGGTACAAGTAAGTAACCCCCAACCACCCCTTAAGGGTAAGGGTTCTTACGCGACATGGTGGAGGTGTCCGGCAAATACGCGGCAAATAGTGAAACGAAAGTAAGATTTCAGTAATTTTAAAACTTTTCATGTACTTATTAATGACTTTTAACGATTATTCTTGTTTACTGTAATTACTATGTTGTAATAAAATACTTTTTTAAATTAAAATTTATTTTATTTCAATTATATAAGAATATTTTCATGTTTCACAAGCTAAATAGGAAAATGCGTAAAAATAATAAACATATAAAACTAAAAAGTACTCTATTACAACATAATAATTATAGTAAACAAAATCAATCGTTAAAAGTCATTAATAAGTACATGAAAAGTCTTAAAATTACTGAAATCTTACTTTCGTTTCACTATTTGCCGCGTTTCACTACTTGACGCTGACATAATAATATGTCCTTTCATTTATAGATTATATAGGTACTATAACTTATTTACTATAGCCAATCATGCATTGCTGTTCGGCGTTTATTTTACTATGGATTTCGTTACTCAAATCAATGTCGCAGCTAAAATGTGATTCCTTCTGGGGTTAGAAAGTTTGAGGCTAGGGGTTCAACACTAAATCAGAATCGACCGGGCGTACAAGGTTAACACGAAACGGAGGAAGCAATTAACGAAGTTAGGTCTTCCATGTGTCAGCGAGTTTTCACAAATTTGAGAGACAGATTCGAAGAGAGCTTGCATCGAGATAGCTCACATCTGGATGATCTAATTTTAAAAAATTAAATTTCCCAATTATTTATTTTTTCTAATGTTGTCAATGGCAACGTACTTTATAGAATTATAATGTACTTTATAGGATATAAAATAAGTTAAAATTCTAATTTTTCTGTTAGTGTTAGAAAAAATATTGAAGACAACGCGTGTTTTATAGATTAAAAATCTTTGCCTATTAAATCCTCACTCCCTACGGTCGTTCGGATTTAAACTACGACATCGATTTTTAAACAGTCCATAAAACACTAGTTGCCTTAATAGCTATTAATTTAAATAGAATAACATAAACATCGTGTTTATTTTGCTATTATTTTTATAAGTATATTTTGCACAAGATACACGATGTTCACCCCTAAAGTCCTCCATGGTGACTGAATTTCCATGAACCAAGAACCGATCGGAATGACGCTTTAAAATATTAATTTATTTACGTCCCGCCCTGTATTATGTCGCCAGAATTTCAAACAAATCTTTCTAACCGTGTTTAAATGGATTATTCTGATTGGTAGACCAGCAATAACACATCTCCAGCCTTAGGGCTGGTTTTACAACATCTTGTTAAGTGGTTGTTAACACTTATATAATAGTTGACAAACATTTTGGTAAAAGATTTAACTTCGGCAAGTGAAAAAACCTTTCCTGATTCCATAACACTGAACTCGTGAACTTGTAATGAATCTAATAAAATTTAAGAAAAATGAGGTTAGAATACTTACGATAAAATATGTCAACTTTTTTAAGAAATCTTACTGACTGCATAATTATGAGCTGTTTTTAACTTGACAAGAGGTTGCTCAATGTTGGTACAAGGTACAACCAGGCGACCCCATCAACGACTAGTAGTTGACGTTAACTAATAATTACGTTAACTAATAGTTGACTATACAATTGTAACCCCCTGCCCTTAAATATACTTTGGTTGTTCGATTTATGTTTATTATATCATCATGCTTTTTTATAATAAAAGGTAACTTAACTAATTTTATTTTACTGGTACATAGGCAGAATGCCGATCTACTTACTACATGGGTATATCAGTCGACAAAGCAGTGGGTCCATGTAAGAGGAGCGTCTTAAAAGAACATTTGGTATCAGATGCGCAAGTTTACGCCAACTTATGGGAATGTGTTGCTTTAAAGACGGAAATAATTAATGGCCATGGGATATTGAATACAGATAGACTGGAAGATTTATTTGTTGAAAAGTATAAAGGTATAGCACCAGCCAGTATACACGATGCACTACAAGAATGTACAGACCGAAATGGACATTATAATGGGGAAAAACTAGTACAAATCCTCATATGTGTCCTAACTAATGAGAAGTTACTTAAAAAGCTTCAGAACTAGTTTTTAATTGCACGCAAGTAATATTATGTAACAAGATATTAATAACCATTGCAACTAAAGTACATACACTAATAAAAATAGTTGGGTAATCTGTATATTATTATTTAATTTCTCTTTAAGAAGATTTTTGTAATTCCCCCTCGCCTTTTCTTGCAGATGGCTTCTGCGTATTCGATCTTCCCTAATTTCAATTTACACGTGTTGTATTTCACAAGATTGATATTATTTTTACACTGAATCAGGAGGATTCAATCTTGGTCATTTCTCTTGAGATTTCGCCAAATTGGTGTTGCAAATTGATTTGATTGTGGTCGGAGATCGAAAAATAAATTAAGTAAAAGTTGTCTAAGAGTGACAAACAACTAAGTAAGTATGAGGTGTTAGGGCGATAAGACCTTAACATCGCAATATATTAAAATACTTTTAAAAATGTAATATAAATATTCGATTTCTTCTCTTTCACGGGTGTACTTCTCAACCCACCCTCCTACATGCATTTCTGTGTCTATATATTGTAGAGATATTTCCTACGACCCTTATTTTTAAATTATTTTCTCCAGGACAATATCTCAACACTAGAGTACCAACGGTAGCTATATAATCGTTAAGCATACGATTTCTGTACGGAGAGAAATCTCAGGGTTGGGTTCGTACTTCTCTCCTTTTCGGGTCGCCAAACAAAATAAATGTGCTGCCTTGCTACCGCACTATTGTCGTTGAATTGAAATTCCTCTCTCAGGAACAAAATTTGCATCAATTGCCTTAATCAAAATTTCTGTCGTCATAGACAACTACTAAACTAAATTGGGGTACGGCTCGTTGCATGAAATTAAAATCAAACTCAGCGTCGTAAAAAATGACTAATTTAATTTTCATAAAATAAATTCAATTTAATAAGCAAAACAAGTCGAGCATGAGCTGTTTACGAACAGATTCGTTTTGGTCGTTAATGTGTAAAATTGTGTGATAGGAACACTTAGTATTTGCATTTAAATTCAAATCAACCTCAAAATACTCCAGGTTCCTATTAAGATGTAAATCGTGTGACACAAATAAATTTATAATAATAATTAATAATAGTAATAATGGTGTAACAAAATTCAAAGTTTATTATTTACCAGTTATGCGGCTCTTGTTGAAAATTGTCTTCGAACCACTGTTTTCTGTGTTCTAAAATTCTCCGCTTGGCACCTGTTGTTCAGTAACCTGTGAGCTTCTGTGTTGTGGAAAATATTGAATTGAGACATAAAATCTTCGCAATTCGTCCAAATCATCCAAAATAAAACGATCGGCAATCGTATACAAAAGTTTGTTGGCAAATCTCAATCAATTTGAACCAAATATAAGAATCGTGTAACTAACCTCAAAATTGGTACGTAAAATTATTCGATTCAAAATTTAACGAGTTTGAATTTATTCTTCTAAACATTTAATTGTAGGCACGTAATCGTCGTGAATACAAAAATCATTCGATCATTCGTCAATGGCGGAATGACAATTTTATCCACATATGTGATACCAAATGTTTCAATGACGCTTTTCCAAAAACGCTGCAATTTGAAGATTGTACTTCCAAATCAATCTAAAAACACTTGTCCACGTCGGACAACACTTTTCACTAATTATCAGCTTGAAAAACACTTGGGTTTTCCAAGAAAACTCGAAATTCGTCGTTTATGGTGGACCTCACCAAAAACACTCCAGTTGGCCTCACAGTCACCAGCCAACGTACGCCAACATTCACTACCTTCTATGTTTAAAAACTTCAAAATACCAACAGAAAATCGAAATTTTGAGCCACTTTGCACTTCAAAAAGAGGTAAAATTTCGCGCTCAAAATTCAAATGCAAATAATTAAATTCGTTCCTTTTTAGTTGTAAATACGGCAAACAACTTTATAATCACTGGATTTCAATCACGTTCAACAATAATAGTGTACTTGTGTCAGTGGTAACATAAATCGACCTTTAATTACAAAACCATGCTCGACCATGTTATTTCGGATAAAAGATCCCTTAATCTATGGCAAATTACTAATACAAAGCTGGATTTTATTTCGTTTCACGACAATATTTTAACTTACAAGGGGAAGGCCAACTTTGGTCGCCACAGATCTGCACCAAAACCTTTATACCATTACAACCCAATTAGAACGTCACTTGATGAAAGTTTAACGACCCAGAATTTAGCCAATTTGGAGAAAAAGATTTTGAAAAACGAATGCAAAATGAAAAGTTTTTGTTCGAATGTACACATTATAAAATCATTTGACAGCTGCTTGACTGCGCTTGGCAGTTAACCTAAAATTGACGTACATTTTTTAACCAACAAAGCTCTTATAATATTTATAATAATATTATGCATAATATAAAGTACTATGCATTGTTACAATATATTTACATTATTAAATAAAACACTGAAGAAGCGTGGAATGGTCAGAAAGTGGATTTGTCAAACTTGCAATTTTTTTGTTAAAAGGTGATAGTTCATGCAAGAACGAAGTAAAAAGTGGGATCGAATATCAAAAGCGTTTATTTTTGTAGGATATGTTAGTGATACTCAGGATTATCGTTGCATCAACCCACAAAGAAAACAATTTGTTTGTAAATCAACTTGAAAAGTAAATCGAGCATCAAGCGAAGGAAGTTTAAGTAACGATTTACTATGTAATATGTAATTAGAATGTAATAAATTCGTTATTACATTCGATATAGAAGACATGAGATTATAAGATTCCATTAAAAATTTATCTTCTTTAGGTCTTCAAAGTAGAAGTAAATGTAAGAATCTTAATTCCGACAGACAGACAAAGCGTGCAAAAATTTATACCAAATTCTGTATAATATTTATGATACTACGGTACCATGTACAAATAAAAATTATTCCAAAAAATGTTATATTACATCTTGATCCTCCAAATAGGTAATATCAATTAAAAATAAAAATAGATATAGCACGCTCAAAGTGTTACAAAAGAGAAAGAACGAAGTACATACTTATTTCTTTCTTGGTCTTTTACCCTAAAGAGGGTTTGGTGAGCCTTTTCACAAAGGCTTTCATGACAGATTACACCCCGTTGGTTTGCCATCGTGTAGTATGTTTGTAGAATTTGTTAAGTAAGTAACTTTAAGTAAGTGCGTTAGTATGTAGGTTAAGTATTTAGTATAATAATAATATTGATGAGGGGATCGTCGAGGGGAGACGGCCATAATATGATTCCCGCCGTGTTCTCTGTTTTAGCACATGCGCCTAATCGCTATGCCAACGACCGTCTCGCGTAACAACATTGAAGTTACAACATCTTTAGGAAGTTACAAAAATTATTAAAATCTAAAATAGATATTTCCTATAGACTATAGAGAGTATAGTACATATTGTCCTCTACCAACCTCAACCTTTATCTTTTACTTATGCTTTCAGTTGATTCCAGCAAAGGAACATAATCCGCCGCCACACAGCTAGCTCAGAATACAAAATTAAACGTATTATAACGATTCAAACAATTTAATTTATTATCTCTGTTCAAATAAATGTTTAACAACAAAAGTATCATCCAATATTTCGTATTTCTTAATTTTTGTAGTCGTCAAACCTGAATGCATTACCAATTCCAAGTTCACACATATACAATAATCATCCCCCTGTAACTTTCAATTATTAATAATACCATAAAAATTTTCTTAAAAATCTAATGTTTACAAAATTTACAATTATATGAAAAATTTCAGTACGGCACTGCATTTAAAAATTTATTTATGTAGTTCCTCGTGGCCTTCAAAATTTTACGCCATGCGTTGCAGCAGATGGCTTGCGCAGGCGCAGTTCGATGATCGTCGCCCGACACAAATTTGTTATTAACATGTGATACTATTAAAAATTTTACCTTATTTTGGAAATTTTGTTCTTTTCCAGAGTTTTCCTGGATGGATTACAGTTGATTAGCATCGTTTGTTCAATTGATTAGTTTGCGATCGACCAGTCTCGCATTTTTCAATCTTCTTAGTTTGTTCAAAAAGGACGCTTCCCAGTTTATCATCCAAATTTCTACTTTTCAGCTTTTCACCGCTTATAAAATTTCTTCTATCAATCAATCTTGATGATACACTAATGCACAGCATTAAATTTGCTGACTTTTGTACATTTTATACGAATTTATGCACTTTTATGTCGCGCACCACAAAACGCAGCGTGTCTTGCAATCGCCACAGGAAAAAAGAGCGTTCTTTCTCTCCCCTCCTACAAAGTTAAATTTTTATGTCGCACTCCGCGTTTGTTTTGGGAACTACATTTAAATTTCAAATCACCAAAACATTCAAATCCTTATTATCTAACATTTTATCCTACTAAATTAACAATTGGTTATTAACAACAAAACAATACATTTGTTTGATGAAATTAAGAAATATTCATGCCGATTTGTCTTTAATAAACAAATAAAATTAATTAAATTTTTAAACACCTCCCATTTATTTAAAAAGAGAAATTATCAAAACTTTGTACATTCCGCACCATCGCGTGGCTAACCACGGAACCAAAACAAAAATCAACTGATTTCACATTTAAAATTTCTAGGATGATTTCAAAATACTACAATATATTGTACTCTTCCTTTCTTTTAATTTTTATATTTTATACTTAATTTTATTTTCAAACTTATGCTTCCAAAGGAGAGAGGAAAATTTTTATGCGCTTCGGCCAACTCAGTAATAAAATAAATTTTACTAGTATTCAATCTAAATTTAATTTTTATAAAACACAAAATTTTATGTTGGTAAATTTTACCAATACAAATTTTTACAGTAGCAAATCGGATTTTGTCGTTGGAATTTTTATGACAATAATAATTATGCATCAACTATATTACCTTCTTGCAGAATTGCATTTCACACATTTAAATCTCAAAATTTTACTCGATAATGCAATTCGCAAATATGGAAAATCATACCTTAAATTAAATTTACAAAATTTAAACAGATAAGCTCGGATGAAAAGATAAATTGTGTTATTTTCAGCATGTGTTCGACAATGCTCGCATGCTCATGCGCAGTACCTTAATTTCAAAACTTTGCACTGTTTTATTTAAATTTTCAAAAGTTTGTACTTTTATTTGTAATAATGAATTTGTTGCAATTCTTCGGATGCCCATTAATATTTTCGCCGTGGATGGTTGAAAATTGTTAATGGTCTTACTGATGAAAAGTTCACCGACGAATAATAAAATTTAAATTTTTACCTTTTTGGTGTTAAATTTCTATGCGGGTGATGCATTTAACGATCTAGTCTCGCTCTTCGCCTCTAATTAGCTTCGGATGGATTGAATATTGTTGGATGATTATAAGTTCTTGTTGTTCCATTTTGTGTTGAAGGGACGCTTTCTTAAATTTTCTGGCTAATTTCAACATTTGACCTTTTCTTGATTCGAAAATTATCTCCACACATCTTACATAATGATTGGAAGACTCTCCATTTTAATTCGCACTAATTTATCGCACTTTTAATTTTTTTTTTTTTTATTTAATTACGGACCTTCATATTGTATGGCCGTTCACCTCGAAGCACTTTATTCAAGAGACCCTTTCCCTTTTTCTTATTTCGTACCAACCGAAAACTTTCTTTTTAGTTTACATCAGCCACCTCGCGTCACAAATAGGTACTACTTTGAATATTTGAATTCAAATTATTTTTTACATAGAAACACATCCAAAGCTTATAAAATTTTAAAATTACACATTTACAAATTTGAAACAACATCTAAAAATTCTTTTCCTGTCTAGTTGACGTCCCAACTTTTAAGTACTCTTGCACTTATGTATCCACTTTACTACTGTTAAACCTTTTACTATAATAACCTTAAATTTATAAAATAAAATTCAGTCCTCTCTTCTTTTAAAAATAAATTAAAAATCAATTAGGATTTCAAAATACTACAATATATTGTCGTGTTTCGTTAGTCTAGACTTCCCAAACCCTTAAATCGGACACTTGGGGTAGTCGATCTCCTCCGAAACAAATGACGTTTTTAAGTTCCCGGAAAGCTTTATAGTCGAGAACACTTATCGAGACCACAGCTCTACAGTTAGTGAATTCAAAAATCAATTGAAAGGTCATGGAAATTAAATAGTATTTCATTTACTCAAATAAAAATGATGATGAGAGCAATTACGGAAAACTTTGACGCAAACGTCAAGTGATAAATAATATTTGTGTGTTGTGTGCAGTTTCAAGTAAAGCGTATTACTTACTTCAAAAATGTAAGCTATATGTTTACTCGACACTGTTATTGTGTTAATTTGTGTAGCAATTATAATAAATGTACAAATTTTGTTATCAAAATAAATGTTCAGAAACTTACACAGTTTACTTATTTTGTCGCACTCGGTATTTTCATTAAGTTCAATCGCTCGTCGTATGCGCGTAATCCATATGGTGTTTTCACAGTAGCGAATTTTTACTGTGACAGGTGTAACGCTCGCTAAACCAATTTCTTGTATTTTCAATCAAATTGAACGAAGTTTCGAACAGAATACTTCCAGTACTGAGTTGAATTATCCTCCAATGTCAGTTACAGCGAATTTCCAAATTTTCAAGCAAACAGATGTCCTCCTCACATGTGGTCAAACTAACCTTAAAATTGGACAATGTGCAAATAAAATTGACGAAATTATCAATCATCCGGTTCCAAATTAACGTAAATTGATTCTGTGATTAACAACGATCATCAGAATAACACTTTTGTAATGATGTTTTTGTGTTGTAGCACATAAAACAATTTTTTTGTCAATACGGTCGACAATCGCTCAAAGATACTAAATTCTTGCAAAAATATTATTTTTACAAATTTACGTAGTTCAAAATACTCGCGAACACTTTTAATAACTCGCAGATACACTTTTGAGATACTCAAAAGCCCTCAAACTAAAATCTACTGGGATTTTGCAAGACATTTGCAAAATCAACCGCTCGCTTGCGAGATCGATAAAAATCTGTTCATAAAACGGCTCTCCCGTTCCGAGTTACGTGAAACTCAACGTACCAACACTGCTCAAACAAATTTTATAACAAAAGGCAAGTTTCCGTTCCTTGGCGCAATTTATTTGAATTACAACCTTTCTTGAATTGTAACAGATAAAACAACTCACCGCCTTTTTAAGTTTCACCAGCACAACAAAATATTAAAATCAAATAAGATGTATAAAAAAAATGTGTTGAAAGTAACATAGTATCACATTATTTGATCCTTTTAATTGCTCTCATTTTTGTGTCTTATAATTGACAAATCCAAACTTATTACAAAAATCATTCCTGGACCCCAGATTTGACTTTTGGATATAACAATATATGAGACGGTCGTTGACATAGCGATGGAGCGCATGGACTGCTAATGCAGAGAAGCCCGGTTTGACTCTGGGCGAAGTAAGAATCATATAATGGCCGTCTCCCCTCGTCAGGCAATGGCAAACCACCGGGTGTAATCTGCCATAAGAAACCTTTGTCTTAGGATAAAAGGACCTAGTACGAAACTTATAAAGTACATAAATCGTCCTCAAATTAAAAGGTTCACTAAACCCTCTTTAGGGTAAAAGGACCGAGTAGGAGTATAAAGAGTATAATAAATTATTATTATTATGACATGGGTCATTCCACCAAATAAAATCAGTTTTAAACTGCTGATCGGATTTTTCTCAAATTTTTAGAAGAAAAATTTTCTGAATTTAATTTTTTGTTTTGTAGCTGCTTTGATTACTATTTTCTGCTTTTCTGTGAAATGGATTGGTTTCTCAAAAAAAGTTTCTAAACAAACGTTGTAGTCCGTTAAATTTCCTATCCGAAATAGGGCGTCAGATTTTTATAATATGTTTGGTTCAAAAGATACAGGGTTTTGAAAACAACAACAACAAAAAATAAAAAACTCGAATTTTTCTATATTTTTTAACTTACTTTAATTCATAACTCAAAAGCCGTTGATTTTAGACAATAAACGGTTCGAATCTAGTTTTATAGATTATTTCATGATCTTTAACAAAGCACTAAACCATTTTTACTGAAAAATCAATATTTGCGGGGCTATGGCCATGTGAAAGTGGAAATTTAATAAAATGCTTTAAAGAAGCCTAACTCTCGAGGGCTTGAATTTAGAAAAATAATTTTGTTAAATATTTTTCTTAAGAAAGTGTCCTCTATCACCATCTAACTTATGTAAAGTGTATCCGGGAATTGCTCACATTAAAATGTTTGTTCTCTGATATGCAAAATTTTAATCAGTAAAAATAAATTTTCTGTGTAAATAAATTTTTTAAAAAATCGACACCTCAGTTCTGGTATTTGAACTCTTGAATCACAATTCAAAGCCCTCAAGCCTGCTTATGTATCTCTACAACGCAACGGTTACATTTAAATTTAAATTAATCTGCCGTTTAGAGATCGTCGTATGACAAGAAAAACTCATTAAGTACATTTCAAGACAACAGAGATAATGAAGTTTAAACATTTTTTATATCTGATAAATCGTATTTAACAGCAATTGTTTTGATATTTAAAATGCTAATGAATCCTCATTTATATTATAAATTGGGACATAATTTTTTTTTTCAGGCAAGCATAACCATAAAATAACGCACTTAGTGAAACATTTCGTTTTTGTCGAAAACTGCACTTAATGAGTTTTTCTTGTCATACGACGAGATACAAGCAGGAAAATATAATAAAATTATTGTTGGGTACCTTTAATCTCTTCTATTATTCCAAATTTTGAGTAATCTTCCTGTTATCCTCTAATATTATTGGAAATCTTGCTTAATCTCTCTTACTTTAGGACACCCATCCAATCCTTGGTTATTCCAAAAGTATGCGTACTTACGGTCCAACAATTAGAGTCATCCAGTCCAAACCCAACATATACAACACAAAAAGGGATTTGCAGTTGCCCAAAACCGATCTTACACCATCCACTTGCCAGGAATGCTCGTGCAACCTCCTCAAAGCGGAAGTCATAATTCACAGAAAAACACACATTCACAAATTTATCCTTACATAATTAATTCTTAAAAATTTAAATTCTTGAAATGAACAAATTCACCCATAGTACTTTCTTCATCAGTTTACCCTTAAAAACGTAAGACAACAATATATCTTGGTTTATGTCGCTGTGCGGTTTACATGGGGAAGGAAAAGGGAAACCACCCCATTAACATTTCCCTAGTAAAGTCTTCCTGGCTTCTTAGCCAGGAAGATCGACTACGTCTAAAGAAGATATGGCACTAAGAAGAAGAGGTTTACCAATTCGCAAACGCCAGTCGACGGCCAGAATACTTCACCGGGAATCGAACCGAAAGTCAACTTGCTTGACCACTATACTCTGACCGTCTCTAGTCATGTAATTTAATCATGACAATTTAGTCATGTAATATTAAATGTTTTATAATACATTGTATATTTTACCATCACAAATATTTTATATCACCACTTCAATGGAAGGTTTCTGAAACTGGGTGAGCAATACCTATTATAAACCTCATTAAGAAACACGAATGAGATTAGATATATTGATAAATACATTTAAAAATGTAAAAGCAATATTCGATTTCTTCCTTCACAGGGGAACTTCTCAACCCACCCTCCTACATGCAGTTCTATGATTATATATTATATTTTAACAATAAAATTTATATATTACATTTTAACAACCAAAAGTAATTATAAATTTTAATTCAAAACGGAGGCCTACATAGGATTGCTAGTTAGCAATGACAATAACTTATTACAAAAAATACAATCACACAATTTTACAATAACACAACAAATACGCCAATAACTAATTTAATATAATGGATATTGGATTGGATTGAGATTATAGTATATTATATAAATTCATTCAAAAGCAAAGTACCTCAATATTACTTAAAGTTTGCAATGAAAGGTTTTGTAATTTTTGGTTTTCTGATCGCTGCCATCTTGCAGGTAAGGTAATTTAGCTTATAAACAAATTATTGTAATAAAAATTCGTGAGCGATTTTTGAATTCAGATGCAAAGCTAAAAGCTTTAAAGTTCTAAAATTTTAAATTGTGATGCTATGCCTGAGTGCACGTAATGAAAAAGGGTAATTGCAGGAATAATTTTCTCGAAACTAGTTAAGTTTATTGAATTTAAAATTTAATATACTGAAGTAGGTACAAATTTTTAAATTTTTTAATACGAATTACCTTTTGAAAACTCTTCATTTTAAGTTTGTAATGTGCAACATATACTCATTCAAAAACAGCTTGGCAGTTTTTATTATAATATGGAGGACATTCTTGCATTTTATAACATTTTTTACATTTCTAATTTTAAAAAATACATAATATAATAATTCTATTTGAGTTGAAAAATGTAATTACTAATTTATTATTTTTTACCGTATGCTGTGAGTTACTCTAACACTTAGAAATATCGGAGCTCGCTTGCGCTCCCAGTAGTACCTAGTCCGTCTTGCAGTTAACGTCGACATAATTTCACTTTTTAGGAGCATTTCTGGCTAAAAAAAACACGGGTAAATTCATCGTACAGTTAACGTGGAGCTAAATTCACATTTCAAACGTATTTCTAGCTTAAATTTTCAGCAAAAAAAGCGAGATTCGCCTCTTGCTAATAGCACAATTTGCCGAGTTGGAACACTCTAGGGGGATGTTTTTAATGAGGTTAGGTTAGAGTTTAGGTTAGAGTTTAAGTCAGGTTACGCTGCGCTTCGCACGCTACAGACCCATTTTTTTGCAACACAACCACCCCCACCAGAGTTGCAAATAAAACAGATTCGACGTCGTTAAATCAGTAACCTTTTCTGAGTGTTTTTGGCCCTAAAAAGGACCGTTTTTCTTATCCGACAGATGCGACTACACCGGGTACCGTTCGGCGATATGTTGCAACATGTTGCGGTAACGGTCACGCTGTGTCCGCCTGAACATGCCTACCCACAAGAACTGGTCCAGGTGGCTAGGTAGCATGTGAGAATGCATAACTCCTAACTTTGCGACACCAGCCCTTCATTTTCGCTAAGTAGCCTTCCACCCCATTTGTACAAACACCTGACACGGGATCGACAAAATTGCGGCGGTGATTAACAGACCTGAGGGTGTAGGGGAATACGCGCCCGATTCTATATAGACGGGAATCTCGACTTCCAGCCGTCCGTCCAGATTTCGGCCCCGGGTCGTACAAGCTGTGTAATTACGCGTTCAAGGGTAAGAGCGTCGCGTTTGTGGACATACGACGCGATCCCGTGCCGTTCAGTTCGACTGTACATGCCTACAATCCAACGCTCCCCTCCGGCACGCATACGGCCCACATGATTTTTCCGCTTGCCAACACAGGTTTCGTCTATTTGTACGATCATCCCGGGTCCGCCAACTGGAAGTTCGTTCAAAATTTGCATTTGCTTCCAGTTACAAATGTCCCGGAATTTCAGAAACAACCGATAAACGGTTTGCCTGTGAATTTCGTGGTTATTTGAAACTGGACTTTCGCAAGCCCATGCTCACAGGATGTAAAAGACAACCTTAGGTGGAAGTCTAATGTTCTAAAAGAAAGTACCGTCGGTTAGGTTATACCTTCGCTTACACTTAGGATATCTGAAGCAGTGATGAAGGTAGTAGTCGGCACATGCAATCAAGTTGCAATACCGCCGACACGATCGATTCGTACAACGCTTGTTCTCCGGTAGCAAGTGCAATCGTTGCAATAACTGTACTATAGGGTGATTATCGACACTAAATAGGTTCACAATATCTTCATTGCACGTCACATCCATCGTGATAGAATAAGCGTACTGAATGCAGCTCAAAATGTACCTTGTATTTATAGACTTCTTGCGCGGTGTGTTATTATTATTTTTGTAAATATATTTTGCACAAAATACACGATGTTCACCCCTAACATCCACCATGGTTCTTCTTTATCGTATGCTTCTTGTCAGAAGCGTCGGCGTCGTGACCCTCTGAGACTAACCAGCTTGAATAGTTATTCCTATGACTCTTCGCCATCGGCTTCTGTTCCGGGCCTTTCTTGCTTGTTCTAGTGTGCAACCTGCGATTTCTTTGATTTGGTCGGTCTATCTCTTTGGCGAACGACCTCGCGATGTCGTGCCCTGAACCATTCCCTCCACAACCAGTCTGTCCATATTATCCGGCTCTCTGCGTTGTATATGTCCATAAAACCTCGCTATTCGTTTTTGAATGTTGCTGGACAGTCTTTGCGGTTCTTGAATTTCTTCCACAATGGAGGGGTTCAAGGTGGTTTCCCGTTGCCTTCCTTGATTCAATTCAGCCGACCAATCTGGGTACAGACGCTGTTTGTAGCCGCTCACTATGGGTTCCGACGCTACACGTTTCACCATATCTGGTTACCCTCACCTAGTTTGGCCTGCAGGTCAATGGAGTTACCCGGGGTGTGGCATGTGGAGCAATAGGTGAAGGTTGTGTTCTCGATGAGGGCCAGTCATCAATATCAACCTCCTGACTATGTCACTTGGTTTGACCAACACGATGAAAGGTGCTGCCTCTCTATCGAAACCCTAACACCCCAATGGTTACTGAATTTCAATGAACCAAGTTAATAATCCCCACAACCACCCACCTTCTCCGATATAACATACCCTTCGATCGGAATGAAGCTTTAAAATATCAAATTCTTTACGTCCCACCCTGTATTATGTCCCCAGAATTTAAAATAAATCTTTCTAACCGTGTTTAAATGGATTATTGTGATTGGCAGTCCAGCAGTAACACATTTTTAACATTAGGGATGGTTTTACAAGATCTTGTTAAGCGGTTTTTAACACTTAACTAATAGTTGACAAACATTTTAGTAAAATATTGACTTCAGCAAGTGAAAAACCCTTTCCTGATTCCATAACATTGAACTCGTGAACTCGTAATGAATCTAACAAAATTTAAAACAAACTGCGAGGTTAGAATACTTACGATAAAATATGTCAACTTTTTTAAGATATCTTACTGACAGCATATGAACTGGTTGTTAACTTGATAAGAGGTTGCTCGATGTTGGTACAAGGTACAACCAGGCGACCCCGTCAACTACTAGTAGTTGACGTTAACTAATAATTACATTAACTAATAGTTGACCATAGAATTGTAATCCCCTGACCTTAAATATATTGTTGTGATATTTTCAGGTTTATTAGTCCGGATGGATTAATAAGGTAGTAATTTAACTTAATTTGGTTTAGATTCAATAGGTCAGTTGATTTGACTGACATAAAAAGAAACATTTGCATCAATTTTACGAAAACCATTATTTGTAACAGATTCTACACATAAAACAAACAATTTTGAATTTATTTGTGAAATACAAAGTTTATGTCGCATCCTGTACATCATTTGGTAATAAATTAGTGACGCCATATTTCTGGAAAACAAAGAGTTAATAATAATTCAGTGCATACGCGATTAAAAACGTTATGTTACCTGCTAGAAGAGTCATTTTCGCTAACAAGAATGAAAAAACTCCCACTTACAAAAATCAAAATTTTGTAGACTAAAAACACAAAAGCCAGCGAGCAGAAAAAGCAGCCAGTTCTTTGGTGGCCTCCAATTGAAGAACTCATAAAAAGTTCTTTGGTAGATTCCAATTGAGGAACTCGTATCAAGCTTTTGATCCGGGGATCAAGAAGCGAAATTCGTAATTTCACTAAAGTGAATAATTTACGAGAGTCGCATTTTACTAATTACGGTCCATAATTAGTAGAAAGTTGTGTATTTCGAACGTAATAAGGTATTAGTTAATTGAATACCTACAATAAAAAAGTGATTATAAAAATTTGTACACCTGATACAAATTGAAGGTTAATTCCACACGTGGTGAACAAATTGAAATTAATAAATCAAGTAGTTACTTAACTAGATGTTATCTGACAAAAGGATTGTTTAATCAACAAGTTGGAAAGTTGATTAACAGGAAGAAAAGGATTTAATCGGCACTTTAAACACGAGAATTGGCACAGTTTACCGGTAGCGGTGAAAATTTCGAATGGCTTCCGATCGAGTAGACAGAGGGATGGTTACCAACTGTTTTCTGGTGATGCACTAAACCAAGTGAAAAGTAATAAGGTACAAGATTTATTTTTGTTTAATGAATCCAATTTTAAAACAACGATTTGTGTTGTCAATGGATTGATTAAAAAGAGACTTTGTTAAATTTGATTTACTATTTTCACATGCTACACAAATAATGAGATATCCAAATTTAGCTTCTGAATTTGAGGAATTAAATGTTATTTGGATCCCTTGATTATTACACCACCACATTTGGTTCAAGACAAATTTGTTGTCTATAATAAATTGATGCAAATTTTCACAATTAATTATTTTCATTTAATAAATGATATTAACTTAAAATTACCACCTGATTATTGCTTCTGTGTATTTCCATTGACTTACGTTCTACGTTACGAAAGGCACCCGCCGTGGGGCAAAATAGGGGTAGAACAACTAAATTGGAATCCCTTAACCTTTATTATTTCGTCTGTTGAATCCACCAACCCTGATAAAGAGAAAAACTCTGCTACGGCGTAAAACTGGTCCAGCGGCTTTTGTAACAGTTTTGTTTTGAGCAAACATCATAACAATATTTTGGTTCTTAGATTTATGTTTATATCATCATGCTTTTTTATAATAAAATGTGATTTAACTAATTTTAATTTTATTTTATTCGTACATAGGCAGAATGCCGTCATACTGACAACCTAATTGTAGCAACCGACAAAGCAGCGGAGGAATGCAGGAAGAGCGTAGTAATAGAAAAATTCGAAACAGGTGATCAAATTAGCAGCAAATATTTGGCATGTTTTGCTCTAAAGACGGAAATACTTAATAGCCAAGGGGTATTGAATACAGATAGACTGGAAAATATTCTTGTTTCAAGGGGTAAAGGTGTAGCGCCAAGCAGTATACACAATCTAGTACAAAAATGTACAGACCGTAATACATATTATAATGGGGACAAACTATTACAAATGATCCTGTGTTTCCATTCTAATGAGAAGTTAATTAAAATGCTTTAGAACAAATAATTAATAGTATAACTAGTTTTTAATTGTACGCAAGTAATATTATGTAACAAGATATTAATAGCCATTGCAACTAAAGTACATACACTAATAAAAATAGTTGGGTAATCCGTATGTTATTTTATTTATCTTTAAGAAGATTTTTGTAATTACCCCTCGCCTTTTCTTGTTCATGGCTGATGGCTTCTGCGTATTCCATCTTCCCTAATTTCAATTTACAAGTGTTGTATTTCACAAGATTGAAATTATTTTTACACTGAATCAGGAGGATCCGATCTTGGTCGTTTATCTTGAAGTTTCGGCAAATTGGAGTAGCCGATTGATTTGATTGTGGTTAGAGATCGAAAAATAAATTAAGTAAAAGTTGTCTAAGAGTGACAAACAACTAAGTAAGTATGAGGTGATAGAACCATAAGACCTTAACATCGCAATATATTAAAAATACTTTTAAAAATGTAAAATAAATATTCGATTTCTTTTCTTACACGGGTTCGTCAGAGATCTGCACCAAAACCTTTATACCGTTACAACCCAATTAGAACGTCACTTGATGAAAGTTTAACGACCCAGAATTCAGCCAATTTGGAGTAAAAGAATTTATTTTTGCATGAAAAACGAATGCAAAATGAAAATTGTTTGTTCAAATGTAGTACACATATAAAATCATTTGACAGCGCTTGACAGTTAACCTAAAATTGACTTACATTTTTTAACCAACAAACCTCTTATAATATTAATAATAATGTTATGCATATAATGTATGCATTGTTACAATAAAACATTATTAAATAAAACACTGAAAAAGCGTGGAATGGTCAGAAAGTGGATTTGTTTTTTAAAATTTTTTTGTTAAAAGGTGTTAATTCATGTAAGAACGACGTAAAAAACGGGATCGTAAATCAAAAGAGTTAATTTTTGTAGGATATGTTAGTAATACACAGGATTATTGTTCCATCAACCGACAAAGGAAACAATTGAAAGTAAATCGAGCTCCATAAGAAATATATGTTACAATAATAAAAGAATTAACTACCTTAAACAAAAATTGACAACCTGGCTATCCCAACAAGTTTATAAAACATTTATAGACAAACAGGAGGAATCGCTAGGATATAAATTTAATAAAGTAAAAATAGACATATTAAAAAATTTAATAAATTATTACATTACATAATACATTAGGTGAAAAGAAAATTGCAGGGAAATGGATTAAAAACTTAACTAACGTCATTATACCTGATTAGATTAACCGTACCCTACAGTTTGGTAAACAATTTGCCATGCATATTACGACGACCTTTACTTCCAATATTTAATTACAATCCTTTATTACTATTATTAAAACTGTACAACTGAACTTCTCAACTTAACTTCCTCTCCTAACATTGATTGTTAATATAGTGTCTCTTACTAACTTATTACCAACTTCACAAAACTAAGATAAGGTATGTTTTACACATTCAATAATTAATCCTTTAGCGTTCTGATATTGATCAGGATCGGCTTACGTATAGTTTCTATCTTCGTTGATCAGTATTTCCAGATACTGATCAGGGTCGGCTTTCGTATGATTTTCATTGGTTCTAACATGCATAGGGGAGAGGCAGGCAAGTTGACATACTTAGTGTTTTAACATTTTTATTTTTGAAAATACAAAATATTTTGGAAGCTGCGCATATTTTTTAAATAGCTCATATCATACACCATTGAATAAAAAAATATCAAGTGAATATTCCTATAACTGTTTCTATAATTAAATAATAAACTAAAAAGTCACAAAAGCCATCTTGCCCGACCCTATTGAGCAAGATGACATATTATAGAATAAACAATGTAAAATTAATTGCACAATTCACAAATAAAAGTCTTGGACTGCTTTGAAAGTCCAGCACACGCGGCGTGAGACCAATTTTTGCAAGACTGGCATCTTAGCCAGTACTCACCAGCTTTGGAACTGCTGTATAAATCATTGCAGTATATACAGCCGCATTCACTTTACCCATCCGAATTTAAAACTACATCAGCAACAGCTTCTTCATCTGAGGATGAATCTTGTAGAATTACAAGATTTTTTGTAAGAAATACAAGCAACCGGGTAAGTGAGGCAAACATCCGGGCAAGATCACGGATGGGCAAGATGACATAGCACTCTGTCATCTTGCCTGGTTGAGTGTGAACTCGAAATTTCGTCAATAAGAAATATTTAACCTATAATAATACATATTTTTTACGGCATATAACGCAAAAAGCCGTGTAAGAATGTGTGTGTGTGTGTGGAAACCATATCAATATTAATAAATAAATAGTGAAACTGGAGGCTAAGAAAGGAAAGGCTACATTGAATTGAGATGGTTAAAATTCACAAAATATCAATTTAAACTCACACAGTACACTTTTCTTGAAATAGATTAAGTTCACCACTGATTTACCGACAATTACAATAGTAGTATAGTATTATCAATGAAAATAGCACCATAGGTTTTCCAATACACCTGATGTGTCATCTTGCCTGGATATGCCAACTCGCCTGCCTCTCCCCTATAATTATTAAAATGAGATTATAATAAAAATAAAAATTCACCTCTACATTAGGTAAGCTGATTAAATTTTTTCACAAGAAGATTGTTATTTTTGCATTATGTTTATTACAATGAAATATAATTCCATAAAAATTTTTATTACAAATACGAATTGTTTTAGAAAATAATTCAGAAAGATAAACACTACGTTTACTCTCACGAGAATCCAAAAACAAATAAACAGATATTTGACTTTCTAATAAAATTCGTTATTACATTCGATATATAGAAGACATAAGATTATAAGGTTCCATTAAAAATTTATCTTCTTTAGGTCTTTAAAATAGAAGTAAAAGCAAGAACCTTAATTCCGACAGACAGACAAAGCGTGCAAAAATTTTGATGAAATTTTGTATAATATTTACGGTACCATGTACAAATAAAAATTATTCCAAAAAATGTTATCCATCTTGATTCTCCAAAGAGCAACTAATTCGCGATTGCGGCAACTAATTAACAACAAATTAGCCACAAATTCTCCACGTATTTTGTTTTAGGTTTTGCGAAAGTGGCGGCGCTAGCTTGATACGGGTGATATTTCATATAGAGAGTATAATTTATTATAATATAGGTCATTCCACCAAATAAAATCATTTTTAAACTGCGACCGCCGCGGATTTTTTTCAAATTTATAGAACTGAAGATTTTAGCTCTTAATATTAATTACTTTCAGCTATAATGTACCTAGGGCAATGATAATCACGCAATAATTTTGGTTAATAATTTACGAAAGTGAGTTGCTTAGTAACTGTCCGACGCCCACAGGCGGATGGCATCTATTATCGATCTTCTTTGCCTAAATCCGTATTGATAATCACCTATGATGTCTTGAGTGTAAATCTTGAGTCTCTTTAGGGTTATTGTGGATACCATTTTTTAAACGACTGGTAACAGCATTATTCTGGAATAATACTAAATCTAAATAAAACGCCTAACTGGTTCAAAATTGGACATTTCTCTCAATTCACGGAAAAACGCAAGATCGACGTCCGTCTATCGCGACGTCACCAAAAAGAACCCTTATCTTCCTCCATTTCCGAGCATCGTTGCGCGGTCACCTTGTATTTAGTGCCAACACAAACTTTACAAAATGCCTACCACTTTTCACATATAAATTAAATTGAAAACTTTCCTACTCATCAGCGCTTTTATGAAATCAAATAATATCCTTTATTTAGGCACAGGCGCCTTATTTATCAACTAGGGTGCTATCGCAACCTCCTCAAAACGGAAGTCATAATTCACAAAAAAACACACATTCACAAATGTATTCTTACAGAATTAATTCTTAAAAATTTAAATTCTACAAATTAAAAAATTCACCCATAGTGCTTTCTTCATCAATTTGCCCTTAAAAACGGAAGACGATAATATATCTTGGTTTATATCGCTGTGAGGTTTACCAATTCGCAAACGCCAGTCGACGCCCAGAATACTTCACCTGGAATCGAACCGGGCATTCAAAGTCAACTTGTTTGACCACTATCCTCTGACTTTCTGTAGTCATGCAATTTAATCATGACAATTTAATTTAATTTAATTTATTAAAAGCTTTATAATACAATAAACACACTCATGTGTTGTGGAAGCATTTTTCGAGAGGTCGTGAAGACATGTCATTACGACAGTACTAAATATGTTGAGGATAAACCATCAATCAAGACCCTTCGCGAGATCAAAGTGGCGTAAATTAACTAGTTGCTAAGAAATTTTATATTATATTTATAATACATTGTATATTTTACCATCACAATATTTGTACCACCACTTCAATGGAATGTTTCTGAAACTGGGAGAGCAATACCTTTTACAAACTTTATTAAGAAAAACGAGTGAGATTAGATATATATGTAGATAAACACATTTGAAAATATAATCGCTGTATTCGACTCCTTCCTTCACACGGGTACTTTGCAACCCACCCTCCTACATGCATTTCTGTGATTATATATATTTTTTTAACAATAAAATTTATTATATTACATTTTAACAACAACAAGTAATTATAAATTTAAATTCAAAACCGAGGCCGACATAATTATGATTGCTACTTTAATTAGAAATGACAATAACTGATTACAAAGAATACAATAATACAATAACGCAACAAATACGCCAATAACTAATTTAATATAATGGATATTGGACTGGATTGAGATTATATATTATATAAATTCATTCAAAAGCAAAGTACCTCAATATTACTTAAAGTTTGCAATGAACGGTTTTGTAATTTTTGCCTTTCTGATCGCTGCCATCTTACAGGTAAGCTAATTTAGACGAATTTAGCTTATAAAGAAATTATTGTAATAAAAATTAGGAGCGATTTTTGAATTGGGTTGCTCTGTTAAAATTCTAAAATTTTAAAATCTTACGCTATGCCTGAGTGCACGTAATGAAAAAGCGTAATTGCAGGAATGATTTTCTTATGATTAGTATTTTAATTGTGAATAAAGACGAGAGAAATTTGGCATTTCGACATAAAATACGTATTTTCTTTTACTTCAAAAATATAAAATATATTGTAATGAATTAAAAATCTATAAATATATTTATTGGGTTATTTTTAATTTTATTTAGATTTCATAGTATATTTTGCTTTACGTTTTTATATTCTATATAATTACTAGAGGCAGGATAGTTTGGCAAAATGCCTTTTTTTAAAAATTGAAATATTTCAGGCAGACCCAATTTAAAATCCGTTTCAGAGCATGTACTCTTCAAAAATGCATATTTTATTTTGCCTTTTTGGGAGGTTTCAGTTTTTTTTTGCCTTTTTCGCCAATTTTACGGTTGTTTTTGCCTTTTTTGTACTATTTGAACCAAAATTCTTCATTTTTGTTTCTTTTTATATTTATTTCTTAATTTTATTTAAAAATTTCTAAATAATATTTAATTTTATAATTTAACAGTTTTAAAAATTTTAAATTTTTAAACATAGTTCTATGTTTGCGTGAGGTTGGCTAACATGCAAGTCTTAGACCGCGTTCGACGAGACCCTACTTTCGCTACTGAAGCTTCACGTTAGTAGCGTGCAGTATTTGCGTTCGATTAGCAAAAATGCTCGCTTCCATGCTTCCCTCCCCGAACGATGTTTCGGCGAAAAATTTTACGAACTGCCGCTATTAGAGACGTTGGAGGTGTGATTTGTCCTTGCCAAGTCAAATATAAGCTTGCAAAAGTTCTGTCGTTACATTATGTGCTATTAGGGGGTCCGTTTACTTGGCACCACCAAGTTAATATTTTCTCCCCAAAAGCTAGCTCCCGAATCCTTATAGCTAGCACCGGCTAGCACTCAAATATAAAATCTAGCACCATTATAGTTTTTCCACAAATCGATATTGAAAATGGGTTGAGCCAAGTAAACGCAGCTCCACTAAGTTAATATTTTCTTCCAAAAAGCTAGCTACCGAATCCTTATAGCTAGAACCAGCTAGCACCCAAATATAAAAGCTAGCACCATTATAGTTTTTCCACAAATCGATATTGAAAATGGGTGGGGCCAAGTAAACGCAGCTCCACCAAGTTAATATTTTCTCCCAAAAAGCTAGCTCCCGAATCCTTATAGCTAGCACCCAAGTATAAAAGCTAGCACCGTTATAGTTTTTCCACAAATCGATTTTAAAATGGCTGCACCCTGGTAAATCCTATAATTATGGGAAATATGTACCTATGATTGTACACCTACATAAATCCTGTCATAATATGAAGACAGTCTTCAATATGCATGAAATTTAGTATGCTAAGGTTTTAGTGGTTGCTGATTACGACTAAAAAGTCGAAATTGCAAAAAAAAAAAAATGGCGATTCAAATATGTATTTAAATATTATAACATTTAGCCGAAATTTTGTGATGGGGTGTTTTTGGGGTCGCTAATAATGAATTCAAGATCAAAATGACAAATAACAAAATGGCGGATCTAGAAATCTAAAAATAGAAAATGGGGTTTCACGTCCTCATTTGAGGTACGTAAAGTTCCTTTTTTCACTCCCTATGGAGTGAAAAGTGGGGGGGGTCATGAATTTTCACGTCCTAGGGAGTGAAAAGTGGGGGTCATGAATTTTCACGTCCTAGGGAGTAAAAAAGGGGGGGTCATGAAAAATAACAAAGATGTAAAAATAACAAAATTTTTGCAAACCCAATTTATTTATAAAAATTTTCGATTTTTTGATTTTTTGATTTTTTGACATATTATTCTTTAGTAGACTAGAACTGCAATTATTGCACTTTGTTATTGTTGTCATTTTAATCTTGGATTCATTATCAACTACCTCAAAAATACCCACTTTCCAAATTTCGGCTAAATCTGATAGTTTCAAAATAAATATCCGCCATTTTGTTATTTGTCATTTTGATATTGAATTCATTATTAGCGACCCCAAAACACCCCATCACAAAATTTCGGCTATATGTTATAATATTTAAATACATATTTCCGCCATATTTGAATCGCCCATTTTATTTTTTGCAATTTCGACTTTTTGGTCGTAATCGGCAACCACTAAAAGCCGGTTCACACTATCTGATTTCTCATCGTACTTGTCATATGAGAAATCATTGCTAAAATCATACCATCTTATTAAAAGCCAATCATAAAGGCCACGGCTGCTATAATATCAAAAATCATATAGTCTGAACGTAAAAATATTTCTCATATCACAAGTCAGATGAGAAATCAGATAGTGTGAACCGAGTTTTAAACCTTAGCGTACTAAATTTCATGCATATTGAAGACTGCCTTCATATTATGACAGGATTTATGTAGGTGTACAATTCAATTATTGTAGAGTATAGGTAAATTCATAATTTTCATATTGTTAAGTAATTTAAGAAATGTACTTGTATTTACTACAATATTAAAATAATTCACCACTGCTTTGTTGCATTTTATGACTGTGTGAAAATGTAAGTTACAAAGATGCGTCATTCTGCAAAGTATTGCAATATATTAAATATTGCACATATAAGCGGTTTAGTTTATAGGATAATTACAATAAGTGTTAAAATTTAGTTTAGTCAGCGGATTACATGAACTTGGATGACACAATGGAATATGAAGAGATTTCATATATAAACACCCCACATCCACACCAAAAGGACATTATCGTTCTGTAGTCACTAGTGGTCCCACGTTGGGCGCCAATTCTTTTGTACCACCTTAAAACAAAGCCAAATGGCTGGATGGCCAGAGATGCCACTTTTCACGTTCGTAGTTCTACTGTACGAAACGGCTAACTCATAGGGTTTAATCAGCGTCGGAGATGGTAGGCTACTCTCGATGTTATTGAGTACCGTGGGTTCACTTGTGAATGGTTCTTCTCCAATAGGAATAACTCGGAGGGCGCCAACAATAAAGAAAACTGCCCTTTGTTTGAAACAGCTTATATTTATTATAAAATTCAAATAATAAGTATGAATAAACATACGTTAAAAAGGATAAATTGAGTCACACTTAAAATACTAAAAAAATATTACAAAATTCTTGTTCGAGCACTACTAACATTAAAATTGACGATAATTTACATAAATATTTACACATAGTTTGACATTTTCTTTGTTAACGTTATTATAAATTGGTTCTTGAAAGCATAGCCAAGATTCAAAGCAGTTAACAAGCTGATAAAATACAAATTGTATGAACGGTCAACGTTAGACACAAAAAGCGATAGCATTCGCATTGACGAAGAAATAGTTAGCAGTTTAGTTATTGATGCAACAAACATAGAATACAGATTCTCTCTAATAAGCAATTCTTAGATTACTTACGATTGTGATGATAAAATTATGTAATACGTGGTTGCTCGTTAGATCGCAAAAGTGCACCCTTGGTAATCGTTCCGGCATACGTGTTGTTGATAACTATAAAATAGAATTACATATATAGGAAACCATAATACACGAAAGCTGTGGTAACTAATAATTTTACTTCTCTAACTACAAACTGAATCTTTCGTAGGTGGTTGTCGATTCGTCTAAGTACTGAAATTGGTTGGCACACACTCGGATTCTTTCAAAAGGACTTTGGTCGTTCTTGATTATTACAGTTGTCGATTCCATTGACTTATTGTCACAAAAAAATGGACCATTGACCGCAACTACTCGATTTTCAACTTTTAAAGTTGGTTTTCCAAAATGGCGTTTGCCAGCGTCCATAGGACAATTTCGTAAAATTTCAAAAATCGTGGGCTTATAAAATTGCCACACGAAAAACAACATTTGCCCGCTGTATCGCTCTGTGTTGACAGTAAGAGGACGATTTCTCTGATCTTCATAAAAATATGGAGCAATGATTTCTCTCGCTGATAATGCCGCCCATACAATAACTTTACGGTGAGTGTAAGGGCTTTTTGTGCTTCAATTTAGTGTCACTCCAGTCTAGCTTTGGTCGCAGAATCGTTGTTTCGATAGTACTCGCGAACATAAAGACCACGTTGAGCTCGGGTGAATGATTCCATGGTACTAAATTCCTATTAGCCGATCTCGCGTTTGATACCTTTCCCACCCCGATATCCCCACCCGCGCGGAAGCAGTGGGCTTCTCAAATGTTAAGAGACTTATGCTCCTCCAAATAAATCTTTCTAACCGTGTTTAAATGGATTATTGTGATTGGCAGTCCAGCAGTAACACATTTTCAACCTTAGAGTTGGTTTTACAAGATCTTGTTAAGTGGTTGTTAACACTTAACTAATAGTTAACAAATATTTTGGTAAAATATTAACTTCAGCAAGTGAAAAAACCTTTCCTGATTCCATAACACTGAACTCGTGAACTCGTAATGAATCTAACAAAATTTAAAAAAAAACTAAGAAACTCCATTGACAAAATGATGTTAGAATACTTACGATAAAATATGTCAACTTTTTTAAGATATCTTACTGACGGCATATGAGCTGGATGTTAACTTGACAAGAAGTTGTTCAATGTTGGTACAAGGTACAACCAGGTGACCCCGGCAACTATACTAGTAGTTGACGTTAACTAATAATTACATTAACTAATAGTTGACCATACAATTGTAATCCCCTGACTTTAAATATATTTTGGTTCTTAGATTTATGTTTATATCATCATGGTTTTTTATAAAAAAATATGATTTAACTCATTTTAATTTTATTTTACTCGTACATAGGCAGAAGGCATATCACTCGAAAAAGCAGTGGAAGCATGCGACAACAGCGTAGGAATAGAACTATTCGACACAGGTGATCAAATTATCAGCAAAATGTTGGAATGTGTTGCTCTAAAGACGGAAGTACTTAATAGCCATGGGGTATTGAATACAGATAAACTGGATGATTTTTTTACTTATTGGAATCAAGGTGTAGCACCAACCAGTATACACAATGCAATAAAACAATGTACAGACCGTAATGCACATTATAATGGGGAAAAACTATTACAAAGCATCAAATGTATGCGATCTCGGGAAGTTCGTTAAAATGCTTTCGAGCAAATTAATAGTATAACTAGTTTTTAATTGTACGCAAGTAATATTATGTAACAAGATATTAATAGCCATTGCAACTAAAGTTAGGTACATACACTAATAATAATAGTTGGTTCTGTATATTATTATTTTATTTCTCTTTAAGAAGATTTTTGCAATTCCCTCTCGCCCTTTGTTGCTGATGGCTTCTGCGTATTCGATCTTCCCTAATTTCAATTTACACGTGTTGTATTTCACAATATTGAAATTATTTTTACATTGAATCAGGAGTATCCTATCTTGGTCGTTTCTTTTGAGGTTTCGGCAAATTGGAGTAGCCGATTGATTTGATTGTGGTCAGAGATCGAAAAATAAATTAAGTAAAAGTTATCTAAGAGCGGCAAACAACTAAGTAAGTATGAGGTGTTAGGACCATAAGACCTTAACATCGCAATATATTGAGATGTTAAAAAGTCGATTAATTAGATCCGATGATGATCTAGGTAGAATTTAGTTTAAAGTTAAATTTGTCAATTTGTATGACACAAATCTTGGGAGCAATTTTGAGGATGAATGCGATAATTTTGTTACTATAAACACACAAAATAACACAATTTGTTAATTCATAAAAATTTTGGTGTACTTGTGAAATTTCGTCCGGAAAAGTGAGTGTTTTGACTGCAAATGAAAACATTGTAATTTCGAATAAATGGCGCCAATAAGTCGGAAACTCACAATTTGTTGCTAAATTTGTTTATTGTAGTGGCACGTTGAATTGTATCGAGCAGAAAGGCATAAGCCGTTTGATGAGCAGAGTCTCTTGTCGACCTCCGCTGAGTGCGTTTCGAATCTTGCAAAAATTTTGCAATTTTTCCCGACAAGATTATTTTTGAGAGCTTTTGGAGCCACAAAAGCATTTCTACAAGTCGTAGAAAGTGAACGCTAGTGTTTTGGATTGTGATTTTCGTAAAATAATCATTTTACGTACATTTTTGTGGTCACGAGCGGATTTCGACCTTATTGTAGAGTTTTTGATTTCTGCGTATCAGGATACCTGAAATATTCACGAAAACGTTAATTTTATGATTTGTGTGACCCACAAATTAATTCTACATTACATTACGAAGCTGATGACCAATATTTCTAACGATTTCAGTTTGCACATTGCGAATTTTGAGGTTAATTTGTATAGCACATGTGAGAGCTTCTGCTTGGTGAAGAAAGTTGGAATTTCTATTTCAACTGGCACTCGTAGATTACAACACAGTACTGGAAATTTCACGCACGTTATTTCGTTCAAATTTGGTTGGAGAAGCGAAAATTTGGTATCAACAGGTGTTCATACAGTAATCTTTTCCTACCGTTTGAGGAAGCCATCTTGGTGCATGCGCGGCGAGCGGCGATCAACGTTTAATTCGACTACAGGATATTACCGAATTATTGTAATAAGTAAGTGGATAGACATAATTATAAAAACACAAATTTGTAAAATTTCTATAATTCTAACACTGATTTTAGTCCAGTCAAAATAGACAAAAAAATGTGCAAAGTTTGCAATAATTCGCATCCAGCTGAAAATTGGCATAAACCTTAAATGCACTATTACAAACAAAATATCAAAAGTCCCCACCGATCCCACATCTGCTAAAAAAGTTATTCAAGGTCAAAAGTCAACAATATCGATTTTTTGCATTTTGCTCGTAAATGATAAGTGTTATCGTAAAAATAGGTTAGACAAAAATTGTAGCTCATGAAATTCTCTACAAAAATTATTCTTATACTATTTTTCGTACGAATCGGTATTCCTGATATATCGCGATTTCGATAATCATTTAATCATTACCAATATTACCATTTTTTCAATCAATAGGACACTGGTCTAATAAAACTTCCCAACTTTTGAATCGTGATATCTCAGGAATAACGATTCGTACGAAAAAAAGTATAAGAATAATTTTTGTAGAGAATTTCATGATCTATAATTTTTGTCTAACCTATTTTTACGATAACACTTATCATTTACGAGCAAAATGTAAAAAACCGATATTGTTGACCTTTGACCTTGAATAACTTTTTTAGCAGAAGTGGGATCGGTGGGGACTTTTGATATTTTGTTTGTAATAGTGCATTTAAGGTCTATGCCAATTTTCAGCTGGATGCGAATTTTTGCAAAGTGAAATGTCTATTTTGACTGGACTATTTACACATTAGCAGCGTCACATAAACGTATAGCTCTTTAATCTATCACAATTTAATCTATTGCTCGACATTTGTGTCAAACACGTCCGAAATTGCTCCTGGTTTTATTTTGATTCAATCCAATAAATTACCTTCTAATTTATCTGATCTTTTAATTGACTCCGCTGAATCCGCAAACTGTAGATGTGTAGTCTGGGTAAGTGTGAATCGACTTAAGGCTATCCGGGACTATTATTGTTTGAGTGGTTTATATCGGGGAGATTTTGTTACCGACAAATAAAGGAAACAGGGTCAAGCTTTTAGATCACGACAATATTAAAAAATACTTTTAAAAATGTAAAATAAATATTCGATTTCTTCCCTTACACAGGTAGGTACTTCTCAACCCAACCTCGCACATGCATTTCTGTGTCTATATAGTTTAACAATAAAATTTATGTCTATTTTAGAATCATAAATTTAATATTAATTAAAATTCAAAACGGGGGCCGAAATAGGATCGCTACATTAATTGTGAATTACTATAACTGATTACCATGAATACAATACAATAGCGCAACAAATTCGCCACTAACTAATATAATATAATGGATATTGGAACCAATTGTGCTTATTATATAAATTCATTAAAAAGCTAAGTACCTCAATATTACCTACCTAAAGTGTGCAATGAAATGCTTTATATTTTTCGTCTTTCTGATCGCTGCCATCTTACAGGTAAGATAATTTAGCTCTTAAACAAATTCTTGTATTTAAACTTCGGAAGCGATTTTTGAATTGAGATTCATAGATAGCCCACTCTATTAAAATTCTACAATTTTAGATTGTCCGCTGCGCCTGACTACAAAATGTAATATAAGGAATTTTCTTCTCGAAAACAGTTAAGTTTATTGGACTAAAAATCCAATTATTATACTAAAGTCGGTACATAATAATAAACATAAGCTTTTTTAAGTTATCTTAATACGAATTACTCCTAGTAGTCAACATCAGCCATATTCTTTAGTGTAATTTTTTGAAAAAATTTACTGGTTTCTAGAAGAGAGCTCTTAATTTTAAGTTTGTAGTGTGCAAAATACACTTATTCAAAAACTGCTTGAATATCATCAGGCATTTTTATAATAAACGGTAATTTAACTAATTTTAATTTTATTTTACACGTACATAGGCAGAATGTCGATCTACTCACTATATGACTGCAGCAGTCAAGAAAGCATATGATAAATGTAAGGTGTTAATAAAAGAACATTTGGAATCAGATAAACAGATAACAGAGTCCATCAAATTAATGGAATGTATTGCTCTCGAGTCGGAACTAATGGATGACGATGGGGTGTTGAATACACATAGATGGGAAGATATTCTTGTTGAAAATACTAAACCTGTTGCACATGCTCTACCGAGAACAACTCTACAAAAAATAATACAAACATGTACAGAGCCTAATGGACATTATAATGGAGAAAAACTAGTAAAACTCATCGAGTGTTTCAAATCTAATATAGTTAATTCAATCATAATGCATGCCCAGGAACGAGAGAATAATAGAACTACGCCCGCCTTTTAACTTTTACTTCAGAAAGCGTTAATTGCATTTAAGATTAGTAAGCTGTAATTCAGAAAGCGTCATTATGTAAATCAGATTTGTCAATTGTATTTCAGAAAGCAACTGATATAAATTTTAACTTAATTTTAAGAGTCATATATAATTCAGATTAGTTAATTTTATTTCATCATTTGTAATTCAGAATGCGTAAGACTTATTTAAGGTAGAAAGTATGAATAATCAAGAGGTTATATGGATATATGGTTATATGAAGAAAAATGTATTTATAGAAAAAATTAATATAATAGCCAATGCTTACTCAATCATTACATCTGTTTGCGCACGTTACTATCTTTTCGTGATCTTGTTCGGTATGTTTCTCATAGAGTTTTTTTGTTTCAACAACCTGACTTCCATTCAGAACACTTCTGCAAATGGTGGGACAGCATGTACCTTCTGGCATAAGTTCATCGTTTCAAATTTGAATTCATCTTCTATTGAGAAGGTGTCTGCATGGTAGTAATCGTATTATTTCATTGTTTGCCATAGAAACTTTGCAGATTACACAATTAACAAATCCATTTAGAATGTTATTTCATCTTTACAGTAATATTAGTTAACTTGTATCCTATATAAAGCGGCCATATAAAGCAAATCGTCCGATTATTGTCTACCTGATTAAAATTCTATATAGGATGGTGTGGTGTGATTATCGTATACTCAGGACGCCATTAACCATCTAATAAATGTAATTGTTCGATGAATCTGTAGTCAAATAAAACTAAGTATCAATACACTTTGTTAATCTGAATTACAATTGATGCTTTCTGATATACAACTCTGAAATCTGAATTATAAATTACGCTTTCAGAAATACAGATGACCGTTTCTCAAATAAAGCTTGAAATGGGTAGTTTTTAATTGTACACAAGGAATATTATATAGCAAAGTATTTATTAGCCATTACAACTAAAGTACATACTACACTAATAAAAACTGTTGGGTAATCTGTATGTTATTTTAATTCTCTTTAAGTAGATTTTTGTAATTCCCCCTCGCCTTTTCTTGCTGATGGTTTCTGCGAATTCGGTTTTCCCTAATTTCAGGCCTTTTTTTGGTCAAATTAACATTCATTTTATACACTCCAGGGACTAAATTATTTCTCAACCCACCCTTCTACATGCATTTCTGTGTGATTTTGCTGACCTGTATTTTTTTAGGATACGGAAGTGGGCAGTTTGGCTTTTGTGGATTAATTATTTTATTTTGATAAATTTTGAATTTCGTATGTTTTCGCGCGGCGTCTCTGGGTTTTCTGTGAGGCCGACAGAGCGCGGGAGGTTAGGAAGGAGACTTGCGCACGACGAGAAGTCGCAAGCGGCTATGAATTTTTTGAGGTTATAAATTGCCTTGTAAAAGTCTTAATTTTGGAATTGAATAAAAAACAAAGAGTGTTATTTCTTTTAGAAAACATTTAAATAGGAAGAAGTTTGGAACGATTTCGAAATTTATTGAATTCGTTAAAGAAATAAATTTTGGATAAAAATTGCAAGGTTGTAGGGTAATCGCCGTACGGGCGAAAGAATATTTCCGACTAATGGTCTGGCTTGGTATTGTGTTCAACTTTGCTATTTTTCCTTCAAATTGAATTATTTTAATAGGAATTTTCGTAAAATGGGGAAATTCAAACATTTGACTACCGAAAAACGGCAATTGATCATCAAGTTGTATGTTCAAAAGAAAATATGCAAGAAATTGCTGAATTATTAGGTAGTAAATCTACCACTTCAATTTTTAAAATAATTCATGTTTTTCGAATGGAAGGTAGAGTAGCACCGATAAAGCGCCAGGGCTGGCCAAAAATTACCACGAAAAGGCAAGATTATAAAATTCAGCCAATTTCCAATACTGATCCAAATTTATTTGCTCCAAAAATTCGTGCTAAACTTAAATTAGAGTCCCTAATTAAGGTATCTACTCAAACAATAAGATGTCTACTTTATGCAGATAAAAAGAAAGGTCGAGTTCCACGAAATATACCGTACTTAAACAAAATAAATATAATAAAAAACATACATACATACGTACAAAAAACAAACAAAAACAATATTTATGCAGAACATGTTTTAAAGCCAAAAGATTTTTGGGATTAGATCCTATGGACCGATGAAGTTATGATTCGATTAAAATATAGCCTTGGAAGAACGTGCGTATGGCGAAAAAACAACTGAAGTTTTGTTTTTAAGTGTACAAAACCTACCTTAAAGTCGTTTGACAAAAGTGTTATGGTTTGGGGATGTATGTCCTGCCGTTGGAAATTTATGTCTATTTTAGCAACAAGAAGTAGTAACTATTAATTAAAATTCCAAACGGAGGCCAAAATAGGATCGCTACATTAATTATGAATTACAATAACTGATTACAATGAATACAATAGCGGAACTGATTCGCTAACAACTAATATAATATAATGGATATTGGAACGGATTGTTTTTATTATAATATATTATATAAATTCATTAATAGGCAAAGCACCTCAATATTACCTACTTAAAGTTTGCGATGAAAAGTTTTTTATATTTCTGTTTTTTTAATCGATATGATCTTACTGGTAAGATAATTTAGCTTTTAAACAAATTAATGTATTTAAAATTTGGGGGCTATTTTTGAATTCAGACACATATAGCACTGCGCCTGCCTTCACATCATGAGAAAGATGACCATACAATATTGTAAAACCGGCCCTTATATTTGTTTTAGTTTTTAGATTTAGAATTATTTTGATATTTTCATGCCATTTTATAATAAAAGGTAATTTAACTAATTTTAATTTTATTTTACACGTACATAGGCAGAATGTCGATCTACTCACTACATAAGTCAAAAAAACATTTGATACATGTAAAAAGGGCTAATTAAAAGAACATGGATCAGTTAAACGGCGTCCATCAAATTAATGGAATGTGTTGCTCTAGAGTCGGAACTAATTAATGACCATGGGGTGTTGAAAGTTGGGGAAAGACGATCGGAACATAGTGATCATGCGAGTTGACTATGGATGCTAAATACCCGGTTCGAATCCGAGTAAAGTAAGAACTTTATTCTGGCCGTCTCTCTGATCCTCCAGGTTGGGGTTCTTTGGCAGGCTAGCTCCCCGTCGTATGTAAAAAATGCAATGCTGTGAATGCCATTTGTTATTAAAAGTTAATATTATAATGATCAGCCAAGACCCATGAGCTTTATTCACCCGAGTCTTTAATTTCGCGTTTGAACCTAGCCTTCCCTGAGGTTACGAATACGAATTACTATTAGCAGTCAACATCAACCATTATTCTATAATACAGAGTGGGCCATAGAGAATTTACAAATTTAAAACGTCATTGTTATTGAACGGTATGTCGGAGCGGGGGCCGGGTGGCGGGCATTAGTAGCTTAGGTTCATGGAAATTCAGTTACCATGGAGATATTTACTGGTGAGCATCGTTCATTTTGTGTAAGACATGTTTACAAAAATAGCGATTCATGCATTGTTGTTCGGCGTTTATTTTACTATGAACATGGATTACATGACTTACCGTAAAAATCCGTAACTTCGGACAAACGGTATGGTCTAATTTATTTAATAATAATAATATGGTTTATTAACTTAAGTTATACATGCAATACATAATAAAACATAATAAAAAAGGTACAAAGGTTCAGCAGAGCTTGTTTTCAACAAGTACCCAGGGTATTGGAGCGGAATCAACTGTTCAAAAGACATTCCACTACCTTCGCTTTGAAAGCGGCTTTTGTTTTGCATTTTAAGAACAAGTCCTAATGCTTGTTAAAGATAACGTACGCCATGTATTGGAACGACCCTTCAAATTTAGTTGTTCTGTGGAGTGGGACAGACAAATTCCAGTTACTTCTTAAGTCCCGGTTGTGGCAAGCTCCTCTTCTTGTAGTGAGGATATTCAGATAGTTAGGCAGAGTGGTCTTGTGGATTGAGAACAGTTGCATGTCAAACTGCAATTCAGCCCGTGCTTCCATCTTTAATATTCCCAGTCTCTTGTAGAAGGGTGTAACGTGCTCCCTGTAGTCAATGTCGAAAGCAAATCGCAGGCATGCATTTTGGATTACTTGTAACCTATTCTTCAGTTGTTCCGTGAGGAGGCCATAGTAGACCGTGCTACAGTAATCTATGTGGCACAGAAGTAATTTATGTGGCACAGAAATAATCTATGTGGCACAGAATAATCTATGTGGCACAGAAGTAATCTATGTGGCACAGAAGTAATCTATGTGGCACAGAAGTAATCTATGTGGCACAGAAGTAATCTATGTGGCACAGAAAATCTATGTGGCACAGAAATCTATGTGGCACAGAATTTAAGAGCTCTATTTGTTAATAACATAATTTTGATGTTTACCATCAGGTAAACATGTAAATTGTTACGGTTAAGAATCACCTTCACATTTTTAAATATCAAATTTATTTCATTTAAGAATTAAATCTACTTTTTTAAGTCGAGTAATACAAAGATATTTCTTCCAGTAAAGTTACCAGCATAAATACCATTCCTTATAAGGTAATGCTTTATATTCAGCGTTTCTATTGGTCAATACGCGCAAGTAAACAGCACTATCCCTACTTTAATATTATTCACTTCCGTGCGTGCAAGTAGTCAGAAGCATGTAGAATCCGTTTAGCTTTAAGACGGAGTAGACGCGCATGTTATAATTATCATACCACAGTAAAGTAACTTAATAATTTATCTAATTACGTGATTTATGTTAATGTTATAATTAAACGTTGTGATGAATAAACTATCAAAATGGTAGGGTGTTCTAACACCCAAACTATAATAATCAATTTCGTTGCAGTGTCGATTCACTAAATATAAAAAGTGTACTAATTAACGTGTTATAGGATATTATTTAATTTCGAACTATTTAAATTATAATCCAACTAATATGGAATTCAACCTATTTCCTAAAACATCAACAATGATGGTTCAAATATTATGGCGAAACTACCAATTCGTGTTTCTTCAATTCTTCACGTGGTTAGAAGCATACAACCAATTCTATCTAAGCTTACTACAGCAATTATTGAGGTACTGTAAATTATTTATTAGTAAGAATCGACCAAAGTATTTCAATTACCATATCGTCGTTGCGCCTTTAAAACCCGACATGTGCACATTTTGAGCAAAATGCGTTAAGTACAGATTTCGATTAAGGGTTTCAAGCCGGACATTTCCATAAAAGAAATTTCTTTTTTTTCTGTAAAATAGTTGTTTAATGAAGGTAAATCAAAAAGCGCTACTATGTGTAAATAATAAAATGTGTGTCTTCTAAATACGCTATGACGCAACTTAAATCAGCTATGTGCACTAAATTTATTAATAAAACAAATTATAAGATTCATATAATTTCGTTTTTAATTATAATGCTATTAAATTGTCAATTAGGCCGTATAAAACGTAAAATTATACGTGGAGTCTGTACTTCAAACAGAAACAAAACAAATCAGTTTATACCTTCTCCTGAACAATTTACTAAAATGCACATGTCGGGTTTTGCAGGCGCAACGACGATATATAACTTTGGCGTTGCCTATTTATTATGGCAACTTTAACTAATTGTTCATTTTAATAATTAACTAAATTAGTAAATTCTTATTTGAAAGAATGTTACATTTATTAAGATTTATCTAGTGTTAAGTTTGATATCGATTGATTTAGAATCATAGGTTTAAGTAGTTAAGTTTCCTTTTTGTTTAATTATTGTGTTTTAATTACACAGTCATTGTTATTCATTATTATATCCTTTAAAATTATTTTTGACTTTTTATAAAAAGAAACAGTACGAATAAGTACTAATTTAATTTCAGATTGTAAACATTATTGGAATGCCTAGTAAGTTTATATCAGAAAAAGTATTCAACGAAAATTCCACCCTGAGATAGTCTTTTGTTCACGATTGAGTAAACCGGAGCGTAATGCCGGATGAAGGGGGGGCATAACAAAATGTAAAAGTTTACATCAAAATTATGCTATTAATTAGATAAAATTAGACCATACCGTTTGTCCGAACTTATAGGCTAATGCCTGTTTTCACCAACAATTTATTTAAGAATTTCCTAGTAAAGAATTACTTAGCTAGGATTCCATAAATGTGATTAGTGAAATTAGACATAGTATTGACATAAAAAATTCATATGTCAAATTTGACCAATCAAATTAAGGAATCCTAGCTAAGTAATTCTTTACTAGGAAATTTTTAAATAAATTGTTGGTGAAAACAGGCATTATTGTCCGAAGTTACGGACTTTTACGGTAATCAATGTCCCAGCGAAATTGTTATTCGGTATTGTGTTAAAAACTAATAAAAAAAAATATAAAATTAGCACAGATATTTTTAGTGCTAAAAGTGTCTAATACATTTTTAGTGTGTCTAAAAAATTATGATATGATTACTATCAAGTTGCACTATTTAGACCACGCTACAATAGATTATCAAATTTTTAATTCTCCTTCGCGCTGTTGCGGTGTTTTATCGCACTATTTATCTGAACATTTGAATTTTATATAAAAATTAACCAGACTGATGCTTACAAACTAAATTATAAGATTAATACAACATCTACAAAGCTTCCTTTCACTCGTAGTTGATGCCCCAAAATTCTACAAACTCCTGCACGTCTTCCTATGGTACTACTGTTCAATTCTTTAGTAAAATTTATAAATAATGAAATAATTACAAAATTAACCCATGAAGGACCGAATTAAATTTTTCAAAATATAACAGTTATGTATAACAGTTTAAAAGTATTATTTTTCTACAAATGCAAATGTGTGCATTTCTTGTTGCCCTATGGCAACACGAGTCCTTCATGGGTTAATATCCTCTGCCTTTTTTTATTATGAATTTTAAAATTAAACAAGGATTTCAAAATATGACAATATATTTGAACAATAAAATTTATATATTACATTTTAACCACAAAAAGTAATTATAACTTTTAAATTCAAAACGGAGGCCGAAATAGAATTGCTACATTAATTTATGAATCACAATAACTGATTACAAAGAATACAATAAAATAATGCAACAAATACGCCATTAACAAAAATTATTATATTATAATGGATATTGGAATGAAATTTCTATAAATTAATTCAAAAGCAAAGTACATCAATATTACCTACTTAAAGTTTTCAATGAAAGGTTTTATATTTTTCGGTTTTGTGATCGCTGTCATCTTACAGGTAAGATAAGTTAGCTTTTAAACAAATTCTTGTATTTAAAATTCGGAAGCAATATTTGAATTGAGATGCCTAGCCCGCTCTGTTCTAAAATTTCAAATCGTCCGCTGCGTCTGACTGCGCGTCATGAAAAAGCGTTTTAATGAAAAAAGTTTATTGGATTAAAAATTTATTATACTGAAATAGATAGATACATAATAAAAAACATAAGCTTTTTTAAATTTTTTAATACGAATTACTGTTAGCAGTAAACATCAATAATATTCTTTAATATAATTTATTGAAAACATTTACACCTCAGCTTAAAACAGTGTTTTAGTTAAAGTGCTCTTTAACCCATAACCTAACTTTAGTTTGCTTACATTTCGAACCTTTTTTAGGTTCAAATACCAATTTATTACAGTAAACGCGCTAAACTCCCTATAAAATAGTTTATTTAAACCTTACTTTGAACTACACATTAATTCGATCAAACGGCCATTTAGTATAATTGATTTTAAATTAATGTAGTAGAGGTCTGATCCCAATACACAATTTGATACCTACAGCTATTAGGACAAATAATTGTAGTCCAAATAACAAGATCCAAATTTTTGCATTTTGCTTGTCAGTTATTAAATTGTATAAAAAATCGCCCGAGTCTCCTTTAATTGAATTTAGAACCTATCCTTCTCTCAGAATACATTGTTTCAAATATGCTCTACCGGAAAAGAAAGTTGCCGTGAAACTTTATGGTGATTGTTCGGAACACAACAGCTACCTCAGTTTTCCGATTGAGGGAATGAGAAGTTGGGTTTTAGAACACCACAATATGTTTATTTTGATACTATTTCTGTAAATATATTTTGCACAAAATACACGATGTTCGCCCCTAAAGTCCTCCATGGTGACTGAATTTCCATGAACCAAGCTAATAACCCCCACAACCGCGCCCCGCTCCGACATACCGTCCGATTGGAATGACGCTTTAAAATATTAAATTCTTTACTGCCCACCCTGTATCTTTCTTTCAATCTTTCAAACCGTGTTTAAATCGATTATTGTGATTGGCAGTCCAGCAGTAACACATCTTCAGCCTTAGGGCTGGCTTACTTTTTTACTAGAATACTTTTTTAAGATATCTTACTGACAGTGCAATTGATCTGGTTGTTAACTTTACAAGAGGTTGCTCAGGGTTGGTACAACCAGGCGACCCCGTCAACTATTAGTAGTTGACTTTAACTAATAGTTGACTATACAATTATTATTGTAAAACCTGCCCTTAAATATATTTTGGTTTCTAGATTTATGTTTATTATATCATCATGCTTTCTTATAATAAGAGGTAACTTAACTAATTTTAATTTTATTTTACTCGTACATAGGCAGAATGTCGATCTACTCACTCCATAGTTGCAGCAGCCGAAAAAGCAACGGATGCATGTAAGGAGTACTTATTAAGAGTAAATTCGGTACCAGATAGTCAAGTGTACGGCAAACTAGTGGAATGTGTTGCTCTCCAGACGGAAATAATTAATGACCAGGGGATATTAAATACAGATAGACTGAAAGATTATGTTTTTGAAAAGTTTAAAGGTATACCACCAACCACTCTACTCAATTTAGTACAAAAATGTACAGACCGTAATGGACATTATAATGGGAAAAAACTAGTAAAAATCATGGAGTGTTTCATATCTAATGCCTAAGTTAATTACAATGCTTTAGAACAATTTAATAGTAGAACTAGTTTTTAATTGTACGCATGTCGTGGTCGGAGATCGAAAAATAAATTAAGTAAAAGTTGTCTAAGAGTGACAAACAACTAAGTAAGTACGAGGTGTTAGGGCCATAAGACCTTAACATCGCAATATATTAAAAATTACTTTTAAAAATGTAAAATAAATATTCGATTTCTTCTGTTACACGGGAACTTCTCAACCCACCCTCCTACATGTATTTCTGTGTCTATATATTTTAACAATAAAATTTACGTCTATTTTTTATTAAAGTTCAAAACGGGGGCCGAAATAGGATTATGAATTACAATAACTGATTTCCATGAACAAAATACAATAGCACAACAAATTCGCCACTAACTAAGAGCTATGTTCGCGGTAACTCTTTTGGATTAGTTTTGAATACATTCAGAATTAAGTGACGAACATTTCATTTGCGCATGTGTTCACGGGATGTAGATAGAATTTTTTGTTACCGCGAACGATAAATCCTGAGTTTAGGTTGAATTATTCATCCATAGATGGTGCTCGAAATACACAACAAATCAAAAGTGCGAGTTGAATTTGGTTTTTGGGATTTGAATTCTAAGTTTAAAATTAAATGTAATTTTAGATTAGCAATGAAAAACTAATTTACTGAAATTAAAAACTTACGTTTTAAATTATATTCCCTTAAGGAAGTCTAATGGTAAAGTATTATTTTCTTAAATTATTTTTTCATCATTTAGATTCCAATTAAATTTAAAGTTTCATATTTATGTTTTTATAGTCATGGTTTATAATATAATATTTAAATTCAGAGTTGTTGTATAATATTTATTCAACGAACTGTAATAAATATGATAGAAAAATACATGAAGAAATATGATATTTCTGATCCAAAACTATCCTTTATAGCAACAGTACAAAGTACAGAAACTGAAATAAATAAATTAAAATACAATTTTGTTTTGTTTTTAAACATTGTTTTTCATTCAGGTAATAAATTATTACTAGTTAAAATTACTTCATTTATTTTTTTGGTTTGGTTTAGGTCTTTTTTAAAACAATTTTAAATTGATGGCGTTTCGAGCGCTTTTATCGGCCCATTTTCAAGGTTCTTCTCTTCTTGGAGACAACTAACTTCTGATACTCCTATTCTTAAACTTGAGCCTGAAAAAAATGCAAATATAAGTCATAAGTGGCCACATGTCGCTACCTCAGAGCCAAAGTGTTCTATGTCCATAATCGATAATAATTTTTCACTAGAGGGAAAATAAGTTTTTTTTTGCTCGGAAATTAACAGTTGTTATGGACATAGAACAAAAAAAACTCAAAAATCAACAGAGTGATGAAGCAAACGACAAAATATATAAAGTGATGCACGACCTGAAGGGCATAGAACAAATTGGCTTGATATCTCAATTTTAAAATTTATGGACATAGTACACTTTGACTCTGAGGTAGCGATGTGTAGATTTAACAATCTTTAGATATGAATTCATCTGGAGGTTTGTCGATTCTCTGCACACATGGGGGCCATCGAATTACACCTTCGTCTGTTGGCCACTTTATAAATTCTGCTGCCAAATTACTTATATGAGTCTCTTTTCTGGTGGTCGTAATATTCCGATTGTTCAAATCAACTTGCTACTCGTTAGGTTAATCCTCAACTTACAGGGAAGTCCAGGACGCTGACCCACCTGAATTTGTAACGTAAAATCGTCATTTGACGTTTTTGTTCGCACACCTATGGATTTTATCTTGTGTCTCGTTGCTACGCCTATGGGGGAAATGGCGGTGGGTTGGACTGAGGTTGGTTTTGATAAGAGAGCGATTGAAGTGTGAAAAACCGCTTAACTTTGTTGGTTTACCGTTTAGTTTTTATACCGCTATAGTAGGCGAAAGCAGCTGTTCTTGCTTGAGTTAATTGACGACGGGCGCTCGATTACGGATTATCCGTACCTGTTGATTTGACTCATGATTAGGCTACCACGTTTATTCGGATTATTACACTTTCAACGTGGACCTCGAAGGTTGTGCAGTGGTTTATTATTTTCCTATACTTTTGAGTTTGGAGTATCCAAACATTCAAATACTTTTGTGTTTGGAGTATCCAAACTCAAAAATATAGTACACAACCCTGTGGGCTCCACATTTGGCGGATGACTTTGAGTCAATTATTATCATTGAGACCAAATTTCCCTACTTCCAGCTAAGCAATCGTATACCAGGAGATCCTTTCGTTTAGGACTGGCAGAAGAGGACAGTGGAATACCTTTTTTGTTTTCATTTTATACATCGATCGCATATAGAGAATTCTGTATAAGGTAGATTTTGTGAACACCAACAGATCTGAGGTGAGTTTTTATTCCTCGTATTACGATTGTGTTTTGGTTAATTTTAGTCCGTTTATGTTCTGCTTTGGTACCTCCACGTACCTTCTAACGCCATTTGGCCAAGTTAGTACGCTTACTAATAGAGAAATGCATGGAATATAATGTCCCAACTCCCTATACACTTAGCATTCGTTTACTACAGCAAAGCTTTCGACTCAATAGAAACGTGGGCTTGTCTCCGGGCACTAGATAACGCCAGGATAGACTCAAGATATACAGAAGTCATCAAGAATATAATGTATTGTGGTGATATTTCATGATTTGGAAGTCCGGATGGATTAATAGGGTAGTAATTTGAAGACACTTGAGTTAAAATCAGTAGCCAGTTAATTTGACTAGCATAAAAAGCGATATTTGCATCAATTTTACAAAAACCATCAATTGTAACAGATTTTACACATAAAACGAACATTTTTTAATGTATTTGTAAAGTACAAGGTTTATGCCACATCCTGTGTATAATTTTCTACATGATAAACAGCGCCATATTTCTAAAAAAAAAACAAAGTGTTAATAATATTTCGATGCGTGTGCGAGTAAAGGTTTTGTGTTACCTGGATGGAAGAGTCAATTTCGCTCATAAGAATTAAAAATTCCCACTTCAAAAAACCAAATTTGAATAGGGGGAACGAAGTCAGAATGCAGGAGGAAGAGAGCAGGCAGTTTCTTGGTAGATCTCAGATGGGGAACACGTAGAGTTCTTGGTTGAATCCCAATTAAGGAACTCGTATAAAGTTCTTTGATCCGAGAATCAAAGGGTATAATTTAATTATTCACAGAGGTGAATAATTACCGAGAGTCGCGTTTTTACGTAATAATTAATTACGTACGGTCTGTAATTAGTTAAAAGTTGTGTATTGCGAACGTAGCGAGGTATTTTGTTAATCGAATACCTGTAAAAAAGTTAATTATAAAAATTGTGCACGTGTCCCCGAAATTAGAGGTTAACTTCACATTTGGTGAAGAAATTAAGATTGATAATTAAACAACCACTTACCTGGGTGTTGTCTCAGACAATAATTGTTCGTTTAACAATTAAAAGGAGAATTTGGATAACGAAGTAAATGGGTTTGGATGAATAATTTTAACACAACGATTAATACAGGAGCACTTGACGTTGTTGGAAAACTTACAACTTTGAAGATTTAAAAACAGATGGCTACTACGGAGAGAAGTTTGAAAACACGATTTGCAGTGGCGCACTAAACCGAATGAAAAATTACTGATTTGTAAGGTAAAAACTTATTTTAATTTAATAAATCCAAATTAAAACGACGGTTTGTGTTGTTAATGGATTTATTAAAAACTTTGTAAAATTGATTATAATTACACACGTTTACATGAATGATTCGACATCCAAGTTTAGCTTCTGTATTTCAAAAATTAAATGTGGCTTGGATTTTTGAATCGTTACATTTTACACTTTTGGTTCGAGACAAACTTATTGTCAACTATAAAATTGATGCAAAAATTCGCAATTAAATATTTTCGTTTAATAAATGATGTTAACTTCGAAATACTATCTTATTATTTCGTCTGTCTGAATCCACCGACCCTTGAGGAAGAGAAAAACTCTACTACCGACGTGAATCTAGTACAGCGGCCTTTCAAAAAGTTTTGATAGCCAAATATCATTACAATATATAGTGGAGCTAGCTTGCAGATTAAACTAGACGAGTATTCAAAAACCGATAAGAATACCATTCATAGAGGAGTACGCCAGGGAGACCCGATTTCGCCAAAGTTGTTCACCCTGGCTCTCGAAGACGTCTTTAAGCAACTACCATGGGAGAGAAAGGGCATAAAAATAGACGGAAAATATCTAACATAAGTCATTTACGATTCGCGAACTGGAATTGCTTCAGGAACTCAATCAAGCATCGCAACGCATATAAGGCTAAAAATATACCTGGCCAAAACAAAAATTCTATCAGACGAGGAAGAAGCACAAGAGATAATAGAATTGGACGGTACCGTAATAATAAAGACGATGAGTACATATTTATATCTTCTTCTTCTTCTTCTTCTTCTTCTTTTTCTTCTTCAGGTGCCTATCCGATTTCGGATGTTAGCGATCCTCCTGGCTAAGCCAAGAAGACTTTACTAGGGAAATGTTAATGGCGTGGTTTCCCATTGCCTTCCCCATAGTCCACAGATCGATTTTGGACTTTTTAGATCACAGCACATATCCGACGAAATCAGGATTAGAACCGCGGTTTCTCGCTCTGTTGTCTATCCGTGTTTGATTTACGCCAGACTGCTGGTTATATATTTATAATATCTAGATATTTATATCTAAGCCACAAAATTAGATTGGGAAAAGGAAACCAAGAGGCTGAGATTGGAAGGAGAAAGAATCTATCATGGCTAGCTTATGGAAGGCTGCGGCACGTGCTTGCAAACACATAAATTCCAATAAGCTTAAGACGAAAAGTGTTCGATTCGTGCATACTTCCGGTGATGACTTACGGGCTGGAGATAATGACTATTAGAGTAGTAGCAACCAAAGATGAGTAGGTTTAGACAAAATCTGGCGCAGAAGACATCGCGTGATACCAAATTCCACCAATTGACACCAACATAAACACGATTATACCAGTTTTTGTTTCTACGCATTAGCCCCACCTACTCATCTTTATTTGAGACCACTTTACCAACAAGAGTGCGGAAAGGCTTAGGGTGGTGCCTAGGGCGATGGTGATTCACTTCAAATCAGGACGTCATCGCTGAAGCAAAGCCTTATTTTATGGAGATCAAAAAATCATATTTTCTAGGTGGCTTAAAAAAGTTGGAATATCAGTAAACTAACGAGCTGAGATAACAATAATATTGATAAATACATTTAAAAATGTAAAAACAATATTCGGTTCCTGCACTCACACGGTACTTCTCAACCCACCCTCCCACATGCATTTCTATGACATTTCTGTTATAAATTAAAATTCAAAACGGGGGCCGAACGTTGGTATCGCTACATTAATTATTGTGAATGACAATAAATGACTACTACAAAGAATACAATAAATAGCATTGAGTTTATGTAAATATTTATAATAGTAAATTCATTCAAAAGCAAAGTACCTCAATATTACTTAAAGTTTGCAATGAAAAGTTTTGTATTTTTCGGAATTCTGATCGCTACCATCTTACAGGTAAGATAATTTGGCTTTTACACAAAGTATTGTTATTAAAATTCGGGGGCGATTTACTGCTACATCAATAAACAACAACCAAATTCAAAGCTAATTTAACTAATTTTAATTTAATTTTCACGTAACATAGACAAAAAGTCGACCTACGCATGACATAACTCAATCAGTCAAAAAAGCAGAAGATGAATGTAAAATGAGCTTGGGAACAGAACATTTGGGATCGCCTGAACTTTTGTGGAAGAAATTCGTAGGATGTGTTTTCCTAAGGTCAGGATTAATTAATGAACATGGGGTGTTGAATGAACAGAGATTAGAAGATTATTTTGTTGATTATAATAAAGATATATCAAGAATCACTATAACGAATTTAATACGAAAATGTAAACAACCTAGTGAATATTATAATGATGAAAAATTAGTAAAACTCTTCTTGTGTTTAACAAGTTAATAGTAGAACTAATTAAAATTAAAATTTGGTTTGATAATAATCTGTGTGTTATTTTATTTTTCTTGTTAGAAATTAGGCGCAAATAATTGTGACCTCCTTTTCTTGCTGATGGTTTTTGCGAAATCGATTTTCCCTAATTTCAATTTATGCACGCCATATTCACTGCTTGCTGTCGACAACCGAATCGCATCATTCTTGCGTAGTAGAGGTGGAGGGAGAATGTGCCAGTGCGCATCTGCAGGACTAAGAAAGGAAATTCCAATCACATAAAAGCTTTATAATTAAACAAATAATTTAACAAAATTTAATAAAAACTAATATGAAAAAGTAAAGCTTTTATGTGATAATTTGTTATTTTGGAAAGTGTTCGTCATCGAGGACATGCGATCATTGCAAAGAATAACATATTGTTCCAAGAAACAAAGGATGACGAGGTGTGAAGATAAAAAAGTAAACCATTTGGTTAAAGACACAAGGAAAATGTAAAAGGAAAGTGTAATTATGTTAAAAATCGTTAAGTGTCCTTAATCGTAAGTGTGTAACTAATTTCATTTTCAAATAAATTTTCTATCGTCGGCGTCGACCGTTGTCGTTTGTTCATCTATAATTTTCTTTATTTACTACTTTAGGGGAAAAACCTGTTTCCTTTCTAAAATTTCTTCAAAACTCTCAAAATTGCCAACTTGCTTCTGTTTTCAAAATTGTTTATTATTTGCTCTTAAATTTCACCTTTATTTAAAGTTTTTTCACCGCTGTTAAAGTTTGTTCATAAGTAATTTAAAGTTTGTATAATAGAAGTTTAAATTTGATGTGCGTTGTTTCAAAATTTTGGAATATATTGGAATATATTGGAAAGTTGTCAAATTATCCTACGAATTGTTGCCACATTCACGAAGTTTTTCATAATTGCCCCTTGCGATTTCTTTATATTTCCAAACAAAGAAAAATGACTTGGTGGAAAACGATTCACGTTAAATCAGGACGTCATCGCTGCAGCAAAGGCTTATTTTATGGAGTTCAAGAAATCATATTTTCTACGTGCTGAAGAAAGTTAGAATATCGGTAATCTAATAGTATCGAGCTGAAATGATACTAAACATATTGGGAATTACTTTTAAAAATGTATAAAAATATTCGATTTATTTTCTCACACGGAAGGGAATCACCCCTCAACCCACCCTCGTACATGCATTTCTGTGACTATTGTTAGCAGTAAAATTTATAGGTATCCTAAAATTAAGCAACAATATGTAATTATAAATTAAGATTCAAGACGGGGGCCGAAATAGCATCGCCACATTACGCTACATTAATTTATTAGGTATGAATGTCAATAACTAATTAAATGAATTGATATTGAAACAAATTGAGATTATAATATAGGTATATAAGTTCATCCAAAAGCAAAGTATATCAATATTATTTAAAGTTTGCAATGAATAATTTTGTAGTTCTCGGTTTTCTGACCGCTACCATCTTACTGGTAAGATAATTTAGCTTTTAAACAAATTATTGTATTTAAAATTCGGGGGCGAATTTTTGAATTGAGACACATAGCACACTCTGTTAAAATCATAAAATTTACAATGATAGTCTGAGTAGGAGTGCATGTCATAAAAAAAGCGTAATATCAGAAATTTTATAATAATGTGATTCAAAATTTATTATACTGAAGTAGGTACATAATAAAAAACATAAGCTTTTTTTGTTATAGCTGTCAACATCAACCATAATAATCTTTATTTTAATATTTTGAAAACATTTACTCTGGTGGTGTGGGCGCTTCCGAGGCAAAGTTTCCATTCATTTGAAATGTATGAAGGAAAAATTCACGTCACTAATTAAAGGTTAAGTTTGTTGTGTGTAAAATACACTTAATTCAAAAACAGCTTGGTGGTTTAATTTTAAATATTAAGAGCATAATTTATTATAAATGTGTTTAAATGGATTATTGTGATTGCAACTCCTGAGTTACACATCCCCAGCCTTAAATTTGTTGGTCATATCAGGGAGTTATTTGTATCGGAATTGAAATGTAGATAAAAATATAAGGATCTAACTGTAGATTTATTATACTCGTATCACATGCTTTTTTATAATAAAAGGTAATTTAACTAATTTTAATTTTATTTTACACGTACATAGGCAGAATGTCGAACTACTGACAACATGACTGTAGTAATCAACAAAGGAATGGAAACATGTATGAAGGGTATGAAGAAAGAAGATTTCGGATCAAAAGAAGGGCCTGCGTACTACAAATTAATGGAATGTGTTGCTCGATCGATTAAAATAACTAATAACCATGGGGTGTTGAATATACCAAGATTGGAAGATCTTGTTGTTGAATATGTACCAGATATACCAAAAACCGCTATACAATATTTCATACAAAAATGTACAGAGCATAAAGGACATTATGATGGAGAAAAAATTGTAAAACTCCTCGATTGTTTCAAAGCTACTATCTAAATTAATCACAATGCTTTAGAACAAATTAATGGCAGAACTAATTTGCAATTGTACCCATATTACTCGTATAAATATTATGTCGCAAGGTATTATTAACTATTGCAATTAAAGTACATACACTAATAAAAAAAATTGAGTAATCTGTATGTTATTATATTTCTCTTTAAGAAGATGATAAATAATTAATTGTTGGGTCCAGGTTTTTTGTAATTCCTCCTCGCCATAATATCTTGTTGATCGGTTCTACAAATTCGATTTTCCCTGATTTCAATTTCATATACTCACGCCATCTTCATTGCTTGCTATCGGCAACCGAATCGCATCTTTTTAGACTTTAGAGTACCCACTTGTATCTAAAATTTGAGGTACAAGAATAAATCAGATTTCTACTTTTAGTACCTATGTCAAAAACATACCAACAACGGACAAATCAATTCATTCGAATGTTCAAGCGCATATCGAGCATGACTTCCTCTACATCTCTCTCAAAAGGTAAGGCCCAAATACAGCCGTAACTAAAAGTAAACTCCGACCCTGCTGAAACGTAAATTGCCCATCTGCTCACAAGCGCTAACGTGAAGCTGGATCTGTAGCACTACATTCCAAAGAACGTAGCTCTTCAGTTAGTTTTGCCACTATATTAATATATAGACCAGCTCTTAATAGATTAATAAATAGAAGCCAAAATGTTGCAGGCAAAATACAGTTAAGTTTGCTAAAGCAGTCTCATAGAACTTTACGATAAGCTGTATAGTGGACAGATTATTTATTTATTTAGATTGTTAGTCAAGCAAACTTGACTATATTTTAGCTATATCCATTACTTCCATCTATTCCTCAATTGAGAGATCATACAAATATATTGTAACGTTTTTTTCTGTGCGCCCAAAATTACTACGCGGGAAAGTTGTCAACGTTGAAGTGCGATCGGCAGCTATATAGAAGCAAAGCAAAGATAACTTTTTAATTACCGTGGCAATTAAAGTTTTGTTCATGATATTCGAGACTAATCTCGTTAGAGTTATGAGTTCTAAAAGTCCTGCAAGTTTTCAGGGGATGGTCCAAGTAGACTCTTTTTTATTTAATAAACTTACTAGATTAAACTTAGGTGAGGAGGCGCTGGTTATAATTTGGCTTGCCTTTGTACTGCACAAACTGATGTGTGCTAATAATTGTAATAAATTTACAAAATTTGTCTTAGAGTTCCTTATTGAACAACTAACTTTAAATGCCGAGCTGTAAAATTCGAATAATAAAACGTATGTGTAAACCAAATGATTATTATTTATTAATAAACCATAATTAATTAGATTGATTAAACCAAAACTGTCTTCGATACATTTATCGTTATGAAGCTTAAAGTGGAGAATTTGTGTCAATGATAAACACAAGGCAAACACATTTATTGTAATTTTCTCTACTCTGATTTGCCCTGTATTTCCATTTGAAAATGTCAAGTGAAAGCAAAATACAAAATAAAAGAGTTCAAAATAAATTGTTTTGTTATTTACCCCGTATTCACGAGACGCCAATGACAAATGTTCTAGTTCGATGGAAACACGCGTGTGTGTAAAGGTGACACTTGCTATCAGTTCATATCTTGCTACTGTAACTTCGTTGCATCTGTGATCGTACATTAAATTTTGTGGGTGATAGAAAACATCAGATTCGCACGTTGATTGCAATCTTGTGGATACGAAAATCGGATTGGTAACTTCCATAAAATGAATTTCAAGTACGTGAGTATAACCTTGAATTTTGTATTTGATATTTTCCAAAATGAAATTCTCGAAATTGACTAGAATTGTTATTCGCAGGTCGATCGATAAACCAAAAACTCTCAAAACTTTCATTAATAAGCCGGATGACTTCAATATTCATCGATAAAATGTGCATAAATTTTTCAAAATGGTGGATACCACGCTAATCTTCTTGATCAAAAACCAAATTTTCTCTACTATTTCGGTGTAGAAAAACCAGACTGCCTATAAAAAAACACTTTGCTACCTCGTAATATCACGATCGAAAACTATTCGATAAGTCACTATTAACTATTTAACTATTAAGTGAAAATAAAATTTTCACAGTTCAAAATCAAACGTGTCGTCTTCGTTACGCTTCGGGCCCAAGAATCTCTATCTTTTCCGGAAATACCACCACGTCTACATTTTCTTCAATCACCTGACGTGAAATTTTCAATAGAAGTAAGATAAAATCATAGCGGCAAGTTTAAACTGTTCTAATCACATTTTCTTATTTTTGTAGATCACAAATCGAACTTTAAAAATCGTCAAATCGCACAAAAATTGTTCACAACAAAAACAGTGTGTTTATGTGTTAGAAGTAACATTATCGCTCCTATATGTACAGATTTGGTTCAATTAATTTGAAATGGGTGTAAATTCACCCGCTTTTGAATCACAAAAATAATCATTTGGCCTCTATAAACGCTCGAAACTCGATAACATTACAATATATAAGGCTATCTATGTATTCCGGTGTTATTTGAGCATAAAGATGTAACGTTTTCCTTATCTACCACAAAAAGAAAACGTGGTCTGCGTTAAACCAAAGTTAGCAGATTGAAAAATCCACCAACTCATCAATCGACTTATAATCAAATAATCTCTTCTTTCTTCGGAATCGGACTGGCTTAAAAAAGAATCTATCCCAACCTGAGAAGCAATTTCCCTAGCTGTTATAAGAATAGACGAATAAACCCTGTACTCTTTTACAAATTCCGAGCAGTTCTTCAGCAATTTTGAAGCGTTTGGAATCAAAATAAAGTAATCAAAGTAAAAATGGTCAGTTTTATTTTTAAGCATTTAATGAGATGGGCGGTGTTCAACATAGAAAGATAGTTTAGATTTGAGAATCTTGTGTGAGATTCCAGATTGAAGGGTCGACAGAAAATTTCTTCAATATTACATAGTAGTTAAATTGAACTACGAAAAGTATAAATTTAATGAATTTTCAAAATCAATTTTCTCCAAATTGGGTGATTTAAAGGAGCTGAAATTTTCACTTTATTAACTAATTATGATCAAAAGGCATGCTAAAAATAGTGCAAATCGGTTATGAGTAGTGTTGGGGGTCCCCTTGTAAGTGTATCGAGCTGAAATGAAACTAGATATATTGGAAAATACTTTTAAAAAATATTCGATTTCTTCCCTCACATGGGATGGAACCACCCCGCAACCTACCATCCTACATGCATTTCTGCGACTATATTTTAACAATAAACTTTATACATATTTTAACAACAAAATGTAACTCTATAAATTAAAATTCAACACACGGGGGGCGAAGTATTAGGAGGACCATTACGAATGGCAGTAACTTATTACAAATAATTCAATACAATAACGCAATAATGTGCCAATAAATAATGAATATTGGAACGAATTGGACTTATATAGGTATAGAAGTTCATTCGATAGCAAAGTACCCAAATATTATTTAAAGTTTGCAATGAAAAGTTTTGTATTTTTCGGTGTTCTGGTCGCTACCATTTTACAGGTGAGATAATTTAGCTTTTAAACAAATTATTGTGTTTAAAATTGGGAGTGGGCGAATTTTTGAATTGAGATGCTTTTTTGATTAGCACGCTCTGTTAAAATTCTAAACATTAAAATGGTACGCTGAGCCGCAGTGCATGTCATGAAAATGCGTAATATTAGGAACATTACCGAATTGAATCCGTATTGTAAATTTATCATCATGCTTTTTATATTAAAAAATTTTAATTTAATTTTACATGTACATAGGCAGAATGTGGATCTTCTCACAACTTAATAACTGAATCAATCCACAAAGCATTGGAACCATGTATGGTAATGAAGGGCTTGAAAAAAGAAGATTTCGGTTTAAAAGAAGGGCCTGCGCACTACAAATTAGTAGAATGTGTTGCTCTATCGGCGGAAATAATTAATAACCATGGGGTTTTAAATCTACAAAGATTGGAAGATCTTGTTATTGAAACTGGTAAAGATATATCAAAAACCGCTATAAATAATTTCATACGAAAATGTACAGAGCGTAGTGGACAATATAATGGGGAAAAACTAGTTAAACTCATCCATTGTTTCAAATCTACTATCTAATTAATCACAATGCTTTAGAACTAATTTGTAATTGTACGCATGTAATAAATATTATGTCGCAAGATATTAATAGCTATTGCAACTATAAAGTACATACAGTAATAAAACAATTTGAGTAATCTGTGTGTTATTTTATTTCTCTTTAAAACGATGATAAATAACTAATTGTTGCGTTCCGAAATTTTGATTTAGATTGTCCACTTATTCCTAAAATTTGAGGTACCTACATATACGTGGGCTAGCTAAATAAAAAGAATAAATCAGCTTTCTCCAGGACCACAGCGGATGGCGCAGAGAGTCGATTTTGACAACGCAACCACTGTAAATCGCGGATACATCATCATTAAAACAATAAGTACAGAGCTTACATTTCTGGGAAAATTTTGTTTCGGCTATTAAAATTTTATGGTAGCCCTCCCGAACATCATACCAAAATATATATCATTATATTTTTTAACTTCATATTTAAGGTTTTAGGTTAAGTTAACTTTTTTAAACAAATAGTGTAATAATTATTAAACCCATTTCCTTAAAAATATTTTTGTGTGAAAACAAAAACAACAATTTATTGTTAATCTATTTTTCCTGACCCCCTATAGGAAAAGTATGCATTCACTAGGTATAGTAAATATGAATTTTTTGTTCATCATAGATTGATTGTTTGTTGATGTAAGTTGTTTTTGCGTTGCTTTTGTTTGTATCTGTTTAAAATGTGTGTAAATTGATTCATCATCATCACTTAAATAAAATTTCGTAAGGTTATTTAGGTTATGTACAACTGTCAATTGTTAATTTTTAAAGGGGAGACCAGCAGTCTGGCGTAAATCAAACACGGATAGACTACAGAGCGAGAAATCGCGGTTCTAATCCTGATTGAGTCGGATATGTGCTGTGATCTAAAATGTCTAAAATCGATATATGGACTATGGGGAAGGCAAAGGGAAACCACCCCATTAACATTTCCCTAGTAAAGTCTTCCTGGCTTAGCCAGGAAGATCGCCTACGTCTAAAGAAGATATGGCACTAAGAAGAAGAAGGGGAGATGAAGATACATTATTTGAACTACGAAAAGTTTAAATTTATTGGATTTTCAAAACCGATTTTCTCCAAATTGGCTCATTTAAAGGAGCTGAAATCATAACTAATTATGAGTAAAAGGTATGCTAAAAAAAATAGTGCAAATCGGTGATAAGCATTGTTGGCGGTCCCCTTGTAAGTATATCGAACTGAAATGAGACTAGATATATTGGGAAATACTTTCGAATAATACGTTCGAAATTTTAAAAAAAATATTTGATTTCTTCCCTCACACGGGAGGGAACCACCTCTCAACCCACTCTCCTACATGCATTTCTGTGACTATATTACAACAATAAACTTGATATATTGTAATGTAATTATCCGCCCACAAACATTAATTACACACGTGTATACCCAGGCCAGATCAATCGGTCGTATTAGGGTTGCAGATGATAAATTATTGCTTACCCAGTTATTCAGCTTATAATAAATTAATTTTCGATCGGCTCTTGAAAATGCACGTCGCACCACAGCTGCCATCCGTATAGGCCCAGTGACCTTTACCATACAACATTTGTAACTTTTACCAATTCCTTTAAATTCAACCAATTTTAGAATCATTCTATAATTCTTTCCTCTTATCCAATACATACACTTTTCTTCACTACTCTAACTTTTATTCACTTATCAAAATCGCAATTTTACAACCATTTATCTCAGCTCAAAAAATTTCACAACCGCTCGGCTTGCCGGCGTGCGAGCCAATCCTCCTATATTGTAGGCGCTCTACCGGCATATCCGCCAAAAAACTTACAAATTCAAAAATTTACCAAATTTAAATTAAAAAATTCTTTTTTTTAACAAATTAAATTCTAACAATTATTTGTTTGCTCCTTATTCAAACAGAACACCACAATATATTTTAACAATGAAATGTAATAATTATAAATTAAAATTTAACACGGATGCCGAAATAGGATCGCTACATTAATTTATTACGAATAACTGCAGTAACTGATTACAAAATACTACGTACATTACAAAAAACGCAATAAAAACACCAACAAATAATAAATAATAGATATTGGAACGAATTGAGCTTATAAGGTATATAGTTCATTCAAAAGTACCTAAATATTATTTAAAGTTTGCAATGAAAAGTTTTGTATTTTTCGGTTTTCTGGTCGCTACCATTTTACAGGTGAGATAATTTAGCTTTTAAACAAATTATTGTATTAACCTGTAACCACTGTCATACATGTTTTGGAACGTAGTTACTGACATGCGGTCTCTCATACCGCTTACTTTTATTTTTAATTTTAGGGTTAATCAGGTTAATATCACTGTAATCTTTTGCCATGTCATTTGTTGAACTATTCTTCATACCTATGAAACGTAAAAATTCATCATAAATAAAATTAACTTCATTTATTTAATAAATAGTAAAAGTCCGCATAAATTATATAAAAGCGCTAGATGTTGATTAAATGTTGTATAAAAACTACATTTTAGAAAAATTTAAGAATTGTTAATTATAAATAGTAAAAAATATGTTGAAACTAAAATACTAACATAATAAATTCAAAAAATAATTAAAATTGAAAAATTTGACAACACTTTAAAATTGGAAAAAAATGAGTGTTCGTTTTCTATGAATTATTCGCAAATTTTCTTCGTGCACTGAAGGCATACCATTTTTTTTTCAACTAAACCATAGAAAATACGATTTCCTCTTTAGTTTACTTAGATATACGTAACAAATCTTCTTTTTTTCCAGTTTTTTTCAAAAACTACATTATGAATATCGCTATCACTAAAATAATCGAAATCAGCTGCCCATTGTGTAGTAACAGTCTCAAATACATAATCTATAGGCTTGGCAGTGATGTGCGTAAATTTGAAAGATTTAGATGAATCTGGTTCGATGATATTTAGAAAACAAGCTAATAATACATGTGTTAATTTACTAACGTAGTTACTGACATGCGGTATGTGAGACCGCAAGAAAACTTTGCTATTTTTTATTTATGAGCTAAACGCCTACTAAAACTTGTATCAAGTCGTAATGTGTATATTTTGATGTCACTTGAAGGTACACCAAGGGATTTTTTGAAATTTTCACCATGACCCGTTTTATAGCGAAATGAATTTCTGGAGCGGTATGAGAGACCGCTTGTCAGAGGTTACGGGTTAAAATTGGAAGCGATTTTTTAAATTGAGACGCATAGCACGCTCTGTTAAAATCCTAAAATTTAAAATGATATGCTGAGTCGGAGTGTATGTCATGAAAAAGCGTAATATCTATCATGAATTTTAAAAAATAATTATAGTCCAGTCATTATAGACATTGTTTGTTGCAAAAGGTGGCGTAGAAGATTTTATTTTTTTAACTTGTATATATGGGTGCCACCATGTAAAAAACAAAAATGCTAACACCGGCGACCTCGGGAGAACTTTTGGCCTCCAAAAAACCTCCAAATTTTAGGACTTTTCTTCCTTTTTTGTCCATAACTCCTAAACGCTGCATCCTAGCAAAAAAGCAACAGTATAACAAATTAAAGATTATTTAATTCTGCGTCGAATGAGTACTACAACGTAATAATTCGGTCAAGTGATATGGTCAAAAACCACGGTCAAAAAACGACTACTTTTTCCAACATTGTCGAAAACTGAGATAGGGTACTATATATGAGTCTGTAGTTTAGAGATGAGTACTCTATGAGAAAAACTCATGAAATAAAAGTTATAGAGCGTTAAATTCTACGTCCAATGAGTATCAACATTTTTAAATTCCGTCAAGGTACACCTCTCCAATTTGGCAATCTCCCAATTGGCAAATGAATGTGCCTATGAGTTATAACTAGAGACATTGTTGCAAAAGGTGGCGTAGAAGATTTTATTTTGTCAACTTGTATATATGGGTTCCAACGTGTAAAAAACAAAAATGCTAACACGGGCGACCTCGGGAGAACTTTTGGCCTCCAAAAAACCTCCAAATTTTAGGACTTTTCTTCCTTTTTTGTCCATAACTCCTAAACAGTGCATCCTAGCAAAAAAGCAACAATATAATAATTCAAGGTTATGTAATTCTGCGTCGAATGAGTACCACAACTTAATAATTCGGTCAAGTGACATGGTCGAAAACGACGGTCAAAGAACGACTACTTTTTCCAACATTGTCGAAAACTGAGATAGAGTACTATATATGAGTCTGTAATTTGGAGATGAGTACTCTATGAGAAAAACTCATGAACAAAAGTTATAGAAGATCAAATTCTACGTCCAATAAGTACCAACATTTTTAAATTCGGACAAGTATACCTCTCGAAATTAGCAATCAGAGATTTTGGAATGACCGATTCAGCTTCATGGGTTCCTTATGCCAATTGCCAGACATTGGGAGATTGCCAATTTGGAGAGGTCTACTTGTCCGAATTTAAAAATGTTGGTACTCATTGGACGTAGAATTTGATGTTCTATAACATTTATTTCATGAGTTTTTCTCATAGAGTACTCATCTCCAAATTACAGACTCATATATAATACTCTATCTCAGTTTTCGACAATGATGGAAAAAGTAGTCGTTTTTTGACGGTGATTTACGACCATATCACTTGACCGAATTATTAAGTTGTGGTACTCATTCGACGCAGAATTAAATAATCTTTTTTATTATATTTTTGCTTATTTGCTAGGATGCACTGTTTAGGAGTTATGGACAAGAAAGGAAGAAAAGTCCAAAAATTTGGAGGTTTTTTGGAGACCAAAAGTTCTCCCGAGGTCGCCCGTGTTAGCATTTTTGTTTTTTACATGTTGACACCCATATATAAAAGTTAAAAAAATAAAATCTTCTACGCCACTTTTTGCAATAAACAATGTCTCTAGTTATAACTCATAGGCACATTCATTTGCCAATTGGGAGATTGCCAAATTTGAGAGGTGTACTTGACCGAATTTAAAAATGTTGATACTCATTGGACGTAGAATTTGACGCTCTATAACTTTTATTTCATGAGTTTTTCTCATAGAGTACTCATCTCCAAACTACAGACTCATATATAGTACTCTATCTCAGTTTTCGACAATGTTGGAAAAAGTAGTCGTTTTTTGACCGTGGTTTTCGACCATATCACTTGACCGAATTATGAAGTTGTGGTACTCATTCGACGCAGAATTAAATAATCTTTAATTTATTATATTGTTGTTTTTTTGCTAGGAAGCACCGTTTAGGAGTTATGGACAAAAAAGGAAGAAAAGTCCTAAAATTTGGAGGTTTTTTGTAGGCCAAAAGTTCTCCCGAGGTCGCCGGTGTAAGCATTTTTGTTTTTTACATGTTGGCACCCATATATACAAGTTAAAAAAATAAAATCTTCTACGCCACCTTTTGCAACAAACACCCCTATTTTGATGCTATAATGACTGGACTATTAATTCTATTTGAATTAAAAAATACAGAATTGTAGTTTCTGTATTAGTTCCTTTTATCACAGTTTTTAGTATTTATAGTATTTTAATTGTGAATAAAAAAGATAGCAATTAGGCATTTTGACTTAAAGACGTATTTTCTTTTAATTCAAAAATATAAAATAAATATCTATGATGAAATGCCAAATTGTGATGCAAGTCCAGAGTTACACATCCCCAACCTTAAATTTGTTGGTCATATCAGAGAGTTTCATTGTATAGGAATTGAAATGTAGATAAAAATATAAAATTCTAACTATAGATTTAGTACACATCATCATGCTTTTTTTAAAAGGTAATTTAACTAATTTTAATTTTATTTTACACGTACATAGACAGAATGTCAACTTCCAATAGGATTCAAGAAAGCAATGGAAACATGTTTGGAAAAAGTAGATATGGGATCAAAAGAGCCTGTGCACTACAAATTAATAAAATGTATTGCTCGATCGGCGGAAATAACTAATGACGATGGGGTGTTCAATATACAAAGATGGGAAAATTTTGTTGTTGCATTCGAACCAAATATGTCAGAAACCGATAGACAGAATTTAACACGAAAATGTACAGAGCCTAATGAACATTATGATGCGGTAAAACTAATGGAACTCTTCTTTTGTTCAAATCTAACTCCTAAAATAAGCGCAATGGTTTATTAATATTATGTCGCAAGATATTAATAGCCTTTGCAACTAAAGTACATAATGCTAATAAAACAATTTGAATAATATGTATGTTATTTTATTTCAGTGTAAAAGATGATAAATAATTTTAATTGTTGCGTTCCGAATTTTTGCAATTCCCACTCACCATTTCTTGCTGACGGCTTCTACAAATTCGATTTTCGATAATTTGTTCAATAATTGCAAATTGTCGCAACCAGCCCACGCTTATACAATCGGTCAGCTTTTCGTAATTTCGCAACTTTTTATCTTCAAACCAAGATCTAGGAGTTCCCGTAGCAGGAATATCACCAAACAATCACTTAAAAGGACGCCTGGAATCAAAATTTGACACCAGGAAAACGCAAATGTTCACTTTCCTCGACAAACGCAAAACAACGTCCGTTCTCGCAGAAGGACGCCTCGAGAAGCCTTTCACTTCGTCCATAGTGCCACACCACTAAAATCAAAATTCTCCAAAATAAAACAAAATTATAGGTAAACACATTGGCGCCAATTTCAAATTTATCAGCAATCGCCTCCTTTGCAGGTTCACTACAATTCGTCACTGCACCCGCAAAAATCACACAAGATGTCAAATAAACAAAATAGTTGGTGTGTAGTGTCATATGTAACAAATTTGGCCTTTTATTGAACTGGATTGATTCTCAACGCTTAAGAGTATCCTTTTTACACCCCTTTTGAATATGACTCGTTTGAAACACCACAGTATATAGACCAGCTCTTAATAGATTTAGAAGAGCTGATAAGTGAGTTACTGAAATAAATGTAGGTATTTAATTATTCTTAAGTGACTAGGAGGAGCCAAAATGTTGGGCAATAAATGTGGAAGCAGAACCAGTAACACTCAATTCCACCGAGAACCCGCTACGCTCCGCACACTCCAGAGCCATTTTGGCAACACTAAACTCATTAAAAATATCCACCTAGGGTCTTCCAACTCGGCAAATTGTGGTACTGGGAAGGGGGTGATCTCGTTTTTTTCAACTCTGTTGTAGGTGGATGTGTTGCCAAAATTGACTGACTCTCTCGCATTCAAATGTCCGTGAGTTCAATCATCCTACGTGCAATCGTCTTCGCGTTAAAACGTGTCTGCGTTCCAACGACCACGATCAACATACTATAATCAAAATTATAGTAATTAATATAATATAATATATCTAAGACTGCTTTTTACATTGCAAGGTAAGTAAACACCTCACAACACATCAAGTTACAGTTTAACTGCTTATCCGTTCCCAGTTGCCAAGTCTCTTGCGAGGCTAGGTCATGGTTCAATGAGCTTTTTTGTTTACTTTACAGATGATGAGGAGCTGGCCCATCACCCTTGCCCCATGCCCCAAATTAATAATCAAACATATAGAAGACCAGCACGCTCCGCCTCCACCTCCAGCGTGTCATTTTTTTAGGACACACAACGTATTCTGATTGATCGTTGGTAGTACCAACTTAAAATCACCTGCCCCTGGGATCGAGTAGCACACCAATCGATTTTTCAACTTTGACGAACTGCCCTCCGTGGATGGGCCCTCCAGCTAGTTATAAATAAAAGAATTATATTCAAAACTTTAATCTCTGTATCCCACCTTTGGTTGGTTCATCCTTTAATGTCAACTGAAGAAAGGTTAATAATTTATTGATATACCTATCTGTGTAACCACGATTGATCAGAACAAGATCAAGACATAATTATTATTACCTTAGACCATTTATACTTCTAGATACGCCCGCCCCCCTTATCTCTCCTTTAATACAAACCGAAGCAAATATGTATGACGTCACTTGTGGGATAGTATCGAAATTTATGTTAGTAGTGAACTAAAATAAACTATTTTTTCACTTACAGTTGGTATATTATACAGGTTTATCTTATCATGTAACCACGGACCTCTTAAAATAAAACGGATTGCTGATCAAGGTAAGAAAAGTGTGTCCATCTAGGAGGCCGCCATTTGTGGTGCAACTGTTTTATAGCCAATAGTAATTTAGGATTTCTTGAGGAAAATTTAAATTTCGACAGTTCGTAACAAAGAATGAGGTTATCTTACTGCTGAAAAGTGAAATACTCTAATTTTAATACCAACATTACCAGTAAATTTTTGAAATTTCCTAGAACTGAACCACAAATGGCGGCGCCCATATATGCCTCACTTTTTTGGATTCACAGCCATATACAGCAGCAGTCCATTTTATTTTAAGAGGTCTGTGCATGTAACCCGCCAGTGACGTCATATATGTTTGCTTCACTGCTTGAAAGTCAAGGTGTGTCTATAAGTTTAAATGATCTAACATTAATACTGGTAAGTTTTTAATTTTAGTGCCTTTGAAGTTCCAAGTGAATCCAGATTTGTCTTATTGTAATTACCAATTACCTTGCGCTAGTTATGCTATCGATGGCTCTAATAAGTACTTCTTCAGTTTTTAATGATCGGCAGGCATTGCGAATTCTCAGCTTTATATCATCACTCGTTGTAGGTCTTTTTGCATAACCAATGTGAAAAGAAACAAGAAAAACAAAAAGTACAATCTGGTGACTTTTGAGGCCACGCCACTGCGCTTCCTCTGCCAATCCAGCGATTGGGAAATAGTGGTTTAACAGTGTTATTGGCAACCAATGAAAAATGAACTTGACAGCTTGATAGCCATCTTGTTGAAACCACATTATTAGAGGAGAAGGTAGTAATATGGAACCGCCTATTGTTTTTTTCGATTAACTCTACAATTTAGTTTAAAAAAATGAAAAGTAATGATATGTACTGAATCCTACACTAATAACCTATCACATTATGAAGATTGCAAAGTAATAAAACAGATATTTTTCTAAATAAAACGTTTAATTTAAAATATGAAAATTGACAAGGTATTTTTTTATGCCTTTAATATGGGACACAGGTGTCTTTAATATGGACCGGGGGAAATATAATATAATATAAAAATAAATGAGTTCATAGATGTATCCAACCTTTGTGGTTGGATACAATGACTAACCCTAGCTGAAAAAAATATTCTAAATGTTCCAATTTTATGTGTTTTAATGCCTACAGTAGTTGGCCTTCACGCCTTGCCCTCGTAAAATGCTCATACATTTTTTAACATAAAATTCAACATATTTTTCTTAAGAATTCAATTTATTTATTCATAATTCGATATATTATTTTAAAATTTCTTATTTATTTATTATCAAAAGTTAATTGCTATGGATAAATGCGGTTCCATAATAAAAGCACCAATGTGGACCATAATAAAAGCAACTTCATTTTTAATTATTTTCAAATTTACTTCAAAATTATTTAAAATCAACTGAGCTTACCATCACTGTAGTCTAAAACAATCTTTTATACTTCGTTTTCATTCTTTCTTTAACTGAAAATGTTTATTTAACACAAATAAAACGATCACAACTTATACACGCACAAATCATTGAAATTGTGGGTAAACTAAAACTTGTTAGACAAGCCCTATAAACAAGTGTGGGTACACTGTTTCAGTTTACTTCGCCCTTTTAGTATCGCTTAACATTTATTTTGTGATTTTTGGGCAGGGGGAATGAATAGGTTCGTTGTAATTAGGGTGGACCATATTAAATGCTGGTTCCATATTACTACCTTCTCCTCTACTTGCATTGCAAAAGGAACATTTTTCTGTAAATCAATGAAGTTTTTACGTAAAATAAAATTATTGAAATAAATTTTAACTTTAATGTTACTTTCAATATGTGCAAAAAGACTCATCATCAATAATAACCAATAAATTATCAATTTGAATAACGGGTGATTTTTACGATCGAAGGATAATACAATTGCAATTAATGATAATAGTGAAATTTTCTAACCCGGTAGCTACATTTTAAACGCCGCCTTTTAAAATTAGGTTCGTTATATGAAATTTAAATTTAATAACTTCATTCGAATGTTAATTAAAATAATTTTTCCTACGAGAGCTGCTTATTTTTTATTTTCAACAAAACCATCTTTCGATATACGGTGATGTCAAATTCTGGAATTTTGGACATTCTGGAGCAAACTACTTGGGACACCGACCTTTCCGGGATTATATTTTAACAATACATTTATACAGCAAAAAGTAACTATAAATTAAATTTACAATCGAGGGCCGAAATAGTATCGCTACATTAATTACGAATAACAATACCTGATTAAAAGGAATACAATGCAATGATATATACAACAAAGTCGCCAATAAAACGAATATACTAAGGTATTATTATATGATATTGGGTTTATAGGTCTTATAATATTTTATAATATTATTCATTCAAAAGCAAAGTACCTCAATATTAATTAAAGTTTGCAGTGAAAAGTTGTGCATTTTTTGTTTTTCTAATCGCTACCTTCAACAAACAAATATCTATGACGGCAACAAATTTTAAATTCTAATTTTTAAGATATGAAAGATTTCCAAGAACTGGAAATTTTCGAAGGTCAACGGAAGAAGAATTGGAAGTTTCGAAAATTATGAATAGTTTGGAAAATTTTAAGATTTGCTGCAGCTTGAAGAAAATTTAGTCGACTCATTGGAGAACATAATTGAAATTCTATTATTGGAAAATTTATCTAGAGAAGATGAAGGAAAATCTTGGTGTAAAGAAGTTTGTGGATTAACATTGTTGATTGCATTTTGGTTGTAAATAGGTTAGAAATTATTTTAATATTGTTAAAATTTAGTTTTTGCTGAATAATTTAAAGTGTTCTTCATTCCAAAGATACGACGTCTGGTAGTTTTCTCCAAATCCCTTTTGGATTTGTCTAAAGCTAGAGAGGATTATGTCATATTCCTTTAGGATGAAGAAGTTCTAGTTTAGGGTAATTTCTTTAAAGTTGTTAAATTTGAATGATTAATTATTATTTTTGGAATAAATAAAATTAAAAGTAGTGAAAGAGACATAGTTGTGTTTTTCTTTTAGCCTTGGTTTGGAAAATAAACGACGACGAGGGAAATTTTTGTTTAGTTAATTAAATTAACATTGCGAAATAGATTTATATTGGAAGTGTGCAAGGTCACGCGATAACGGCCGTGCAATATTGATTGGACTAGGCTAGAATGGTGCAAATGATAGTAGATAATCTGGCAATTGAATTTTAATTTCTGGAAAACGTTTTTATTATATTTTGGAAAACTTAATGGTACGGATTATTCGACTACAATATATTTTTACAACAAAAAGTAATTATCAATTAAATTTCAAAACTAGGCAGAATAAGATCGGTACATTAATTTTGAATAACAATACTTGATTAAAAAAGAATACAATACAATACAATGATGCAAAAAGTCGTCTATAGCATATTGGAACGAATTGAGGTTATACATAATATATATAAATTCATTCAAAAGCAAAATAGCTCAATTTTAAGCAAAGTTTGCAATGAAAAGTTGTGTATTTTTCGGTTTTCTAATAGCTGCCTTCTTACAGGTAAGATAATTTAGCATTTAAACAAATTATATTAAGTTATTAAAATGTAACACTAAAAAGTCCAAAATTGATCGTGGACTATGGGAAAGGCACCCCATTATCATTTACCTGGTATAACCTCCTTAGCTTAGCCAGGAGGATCGACAAAATCCGGAATCAGATAGGCACCTGAAGAAGAAGAAGAAGAATGATTAGTACATCACTTGAAAATTTATCTTTTCCGAAATTAAGTTTGTTCATTCATTTCGAGTTTTATTTTGAATTTCATAAGGTGTCCTTCGGCGTATTCGCAGAACCCGCTGAGAACATTAAGAGTCGTTGCTAGCCGGATCACTGGATTGCCTTTGCCAGTAGCTCCTTTTTGTTTTAAACTTCGTTTGCGTGCTGGCCTTTTATTATTGTGGTAAGATTATGATATACAAAATTGTGTTCTGTAATAATATTATGTCCCCAAAATTTCAAGTAAATCCGTCAAACTGTGCTTAAATGGATCACTGTGATTGCAAGTCCAGTAGTTACACATCCCCAGTCTTAAATTTGTTGGTCATATCAGAGAGTTCGTTTCACCAAGTACGAATTTAAATGTAGATAAAAATATAAGATTCTATCTAACAAAAGATTTATTATATCATATAATCATGCTTTATTTATAATAAAATATAATTTAACTAATCTTAATTTTATTTTGCACGTAAATAGGCAAAATGTGAATCTACGAACAAAGAAGATAGCTCAATTATTGAAGACACCAAGAAGTTTAACATTCAATTAAAATACAACAATGCCGTCACCATGTGTGGGAAGAAAGTGGGAATAGAACGTATGCCAAAAAACGAGTTTGAGTTTAACAAAATCTATGGATGTACTTTTCAAGAGTTGGGGTTCATTAATGAATATGGAGAGTTGAGTAAACATAGAATGGAAGATTATTTTGTTGACAGTTATCAATTGCCAAGAATCAATGTTCACAATCGAATGCGAGAATGTGTTACAAATCGTGATAAATTATATAATGCTATAGCGGTGAATAAAATTATTGATTGTTTGTCTCAATCTATAAATTAACAAAAATGTTTTGAAACAAATAAATAATAGAACTAATTTTTACTTGTACTTGTACGCCGATACAAATAAAATACATACACTAATAAAAACATTTGGGTGATCTGTATGTTATTTTATTTCTCTTTGGGATAATGATAAATAACTAAATAATTATGACGTTCCGAAATTTTATACTTTCCCAATTCCATTTGTTGCTGATGGCTTTTCCCTAACTTCATTTACTCACTTCAAGTGATGCACTAACAAATGACGGGGGTAAGCAAATTTATTGCACCCACCAAAGGTCTCGGCGGTGCAGTTACCAAAATAGTAACCAAATGGAGCAAAAGTTTATAACGTGTTATATCTAACCTTTCTCAAATGGAAAACGCGGTCTACGTTAAACAGATAGTAGCAGATTCAAAAATTCACCAAATTTCAAAGGGAAAGCTTTTGGAAGCCAAAACACCTCAAAGCTTTAGGACTCTTTTTGGTTTCTCATTTGTAACTCCTAAACAGTGCACCCTAGTAAAAACGTTAAGTCAACATAATATACTGTTATGATATTTTTCTATCAAAACTTTTTGAAAGGCCGCTGTACTAGATTCACGCCGGTAGTAGAGTTTTTCTCTTCCTCAAGGGTCAGTGGATTCAGACAGACGAAATAATAAGATAGTAATTCGAAGTTAACATCATTTATTACGAAAATATTCTATTGCGAAATTTTGCATCAATTTATAGTTGACAATAAATTTGCCTCGAACCAAATGTGTACAATTATGTAACAATTCAAAGATCCAAGCCACACTTAATTCTTCAAATGCAGAAGCTAAACTTAGATATTTAATCATTCGTGTAAACGTGTGTAATTCATAAATCAATTCTACAAAGTTTTTAATAAATCCATTAACAACACAAATCGTCGTTTTAATTTGGATTTATTAAAATAAGATAAATTTTTACCTTACAAATTGGTAATTTTTAACTTGGTTTAGTGCGCCACTGCAAGTCGTGTCTTCAAATTTATCTTGGTAGTAGCCATCTGTTTTTAAATCTTCAAAGCTGCCAGTGTACCAACAACGCCCAGTGCTCCTGTATTAACAGTTGTGTTAAAAATCCAACCAAATCGTTTATTTTACTATCCAATTTCCTTTATTAATTGATAATCAAACAATTATTATCTGAGACAACACCCAGGTAAGTGATTGCTTAATTATCAATCTTAATTTCTTCACCAAATGTGAAGTTAACCTCCAACTTCTGGAGCACGTGTTTAAATTTTTCTATAATTAATTTCCTTACAGATATTCGATTAGCAAATATCTCGCTACGTCCGCAATACACAAGTTTTCACTAATTACACGACGTACGTAATTAATTATTACGTAAAAACGCGACTCCCGTTAATTATTCACTTCCGTGAATCCGCAAATTTTATTCTTTGATTCTTGGATCAAAGAACTTCATACGAGTTCCTTAATTGGGATTCAACCAAGAACTCCACGTGTTCCCAGTTTGGTATCCACTCAAGAACTGACTGCTCTCTTCCTCTTGTATTCTGGCTTCGTTCCCCCTATTCAAATTTGGTTTTTTGAAGTGGGAATTTTTAATTTTTATGAGCGAAATTGACTCTTCCATCCAGGTAACACAAAACCCTTACTCGCACACGCATCGAAATATTAGTAACACTTTGTTTTTTAGAAATATGGCGCTGATCATCATGTAGAAAATTATACACAGGATGTGGCATAAACTTTGTACTTTACAAATAAATTCAAAAATGTTCGTTTTATGTGTAAATTTGTTACAAATGATGGTTTTCGTAAAATTGATGCAAATATCGCTTTTTATACCAGTCAAATTAACTGGCTACTGATTTTAACTCAAATGTCTTCAAATTACCACCCTATCAATCCATCCGGACCTCTAAATTAAAAAATACCACAACAATACAAAGCTCCAAATGTGGACTGGCCATTCGAGGTGCTCCCGATATATGAGCACCCTGTCGTGTATATCGGTGCCCATTTTTCTCAGGTTTGCCTCATGGAAAATGTATGCGTCATTTTACTCAGGCAACACCTTTGGCAGACTTGCTCCAGTCCTGCTCAATCCTGTTTTAGGGTTGCCTCAGGTAATTACTCTCTTGCTGCAGGTTCGCGTCAGCACCTGTTTGATTTTTCCCTAGTATGCCACTGAACTTCCTCAGGTAAAATTCGTGCACCATTTTACTCAGACAGGCGGTTCAAATCACATCCGCATACCCGGCATCCAACGTTCGAGATGGAACTTCCACAAGGCCGACTGGAATGCATTTAGAAGCGGCATCGATATGAATGCACTCTCCATCCCCTCGCTGGCTCGAAATTATGACCAATTCGCAAAGGTGGTGATCGATAATGCCAAGAAGACCATGCCCCAAGGTTATCGTGGGAACTACATCCCCTGCTGGAACAAAGACTGCGAGCAACTTTATAACGACTTTCTCAGAACGAGAGACCCATCAGATACTGCAGACAGTCTGCTGCGGTCATTGCATCACGCCACGGCAGAGCGATGAAGAACAACAACTGACAAAGTTTTACATTTTATTTATACTCGTACACTTAATCAATTGACCTAGTTGTAATGTTACCCCGTACTGCTGCATTCACTTGTTCTTGTTCCACATCACTCCCCAAATCAAGTCTATATCCGACCAAGTGTAAAAACCTATTCTGAATCCTCCCAATAAGGCTAGAATCCACCGCATAAAAAGGAGAGCAAATTAAAGGTCAAAATCCAAGGTCACATACAAAAGCTTTAAATAATTAAATAAATGCCTTTTAGGCAGGGTACTAAGCCCAAAATTTTCATTTCCTTGGCACAAATATGCTCCATATGACTCTTAAAAGTCACCTTAACATCACAACGCACTCCCAAATCACCCATTATGTCAACCAATCGTAAAACTTGTAACATGCGTTTTGCGCCTGTACAGAATGTCCATAATTTTTTATTAAATTATTACTGCATTCCTGATACTGGTGACATTTAGTTTTAGAACCAAAGTTTTGAGGGGACCCTGGTTTTTGCAAGGGAAGGGACAAGGACTTCCAACCAAAATGGCGGGTGATTAGGACGCCTTGTTGTAACGTTGATTTTGCAAAGTGAATATTTGTAGTAATCAGATTGTGATAACAATAAAAACTAGTTTATTTGTGACGAGGAAGCTGACGCAAGTGTTTCCACTAACTGTACTTTCAAGCAATGCTTTGAGATTTACTTTTGGCTGGACGTTGCAGTGTTTGCTCCACCTTCTTTGTAAAACGCACCTGCTAGTTCCTGTTATGTAGACATTGTTATTTCGTGCAATCGAAGAATTGTTGTATTGGATCACACGAGTCGCTTGGAACAACTTTACATCTTGTTCATTATCGAGACCGTCCATTGGTGGCGCCATTTCATCCGTTTACCATTGCTGAATACCATCCGCCGGTAACTGCAAGTTATTGAAGCCGCATTTCTGAACCACGTTCGACCTGCTAAGCTTTGATCAGGCAGTCTTAGCATCGACGCTATCTAACTTTATGTCTGGTACACCGATCTTTACTTCTGTCAATACAGATTTGCCATTGAATCTTTCTGTGTTATTACTTTTAGATTCGTTGGCTTTAGCTTTGCATCTTTGATATAACTGTTTACATGTGTCTTTTGAGTTTTAGCGCAATTATCAACGACTTACCCACTAGTCAAGTCGACTGCGAACGGGCTCTCCGATCGATCGTTGACCCACACTCGCAGGACATCTTTGAAGGTACACGTAAGTTCAAATTTCACTGTTTACGGTTTATCTTAGTTGCTAGCATTAGAGCCATTGTCAGTTTTGCATGAGGAAGACCTCATATTTAGATTTCAGTGGACAAGTCAGTAAGAACATCAAATTCCATCAGAATTAGGATATGTGATCCAATTTGCTTATTTAGGACTTTCAGTCGTTTTATTCGAATGTTCTGGAGCTTTAGCTCGACTTATATTTGTATTAATACTGGCTGTGTGAAAAATAAATACCTTTTTGTTAGTTCAAACGGAACTCTTTATTTCTTTTATGCAGCTAACTGGCGCCCACAATTTTACCTTTTTAGAGACTGTCTTTGGCATACTAGAGCCGACTATAGTGGCTCATCACCAGCAAAAACATCACGAGCATCCCAGCGAACCCACTACAGCGTCCGCGCTACCCAAGCTCTTGGAACTGTGGACTAAACATCTGCAGCTGGCCTCTTTACTGGAAGAAGAAGATAAAACCTAAAAAAGTTGATTAAAATTGCACCACATCAAAAGCGCATTCAAGCACTCTGAATCCTAACGGTGAGTCAAGTGATTGGTGGTAAAGTCTTGCTCTCACCATCACCCTTGGACAGCTAAACTATGTTACTTTATCTCCGTTCTCTCTGCAATTTACTCTTTTTAGCAATAATTGTTTACTGGGTGAAACTTTTAACCAAACAAACCTTTTCCTGTTCCTCCAAAAGCACCTCGAGTCAATGTCAATCCGTAGCTGAGTTAAACAATTGAAAAACAAACAAATTAATGAATAATCAAATCAAAAATTATGTCTACAAAATTCAATTATACTTACATAAATTATCCCCAAAATTCATTTCAATATTACGATCATTATAATAAACAGATGATGCGCTGCCTTCTCCAATTCTTGTCGAATGCAGAATGATGTTCACATCTCGAGCTCTTTCCAATTTTCTTTGCTTTGTTGCTAATTATTTACCTCATTATAACAATTGATTAACTTTTCTTTTATGATTTTTTTCAATTTTAGCCTCGAACTTTCTCGTTGGTTCCAGGTCCTGTCACCGTAGTCAACGTTCTCTGTCAGTTTTTAATGCAATAATTATCAACTTGTAGCTCTCCATCAACATACGTGTGCTCACTTTCAAGCATAAATCAAACCCAATTTTCCAAAACTGAGCACTGACTTTATAATAATACCAGTGAATTCCTTCTTTGCCCACATTCGCCAATTTTCAAACAGCTTTTTCTAACGTCCTGAACTCTTGTTACCATAGGAATTTCTATTTTCATCTACTTTATCTGCTCTATATTCTTTCTTCTGTGAGTCAATTTAATCATTTTGTTAAACAGTAGCGATTCCCTGTTGAAATTTTGCGTTATACATTTGTACCACTCCTATTTACTTGCATCGCCGGTTTCTAATCCGCTCAGCTGCTACTTTGAACGCTTCCTAATACTCATTGAAATGCGACTAGATATATTTTGAGAAATACATTTAAAAAAGATTTAAACAATTGGTTTCTTCCCTAACACGGATACTTCTCAACCCACCCTCCTACATGCATTTATGTGACTATATATTTTAACCGATTTTAACAATAAAATTTATATTATATTTTAACAACAAAAAGTAATTATAAATTAAATTTCAAAGCGAGGGCCGGAATAGAGTCACTACATTAATAATTTTGAAAACAATACCTGATTACAAAGAATACAATACAATGATGCAACAAAGTCGCCAATAACTAATACCTATATATAGGATATTTTAACGATTTGAGTTAATTATCAAGTTTACAATGAAAAGTTTGGTATTTTTCGGTTTTCTGATTGCTACCTGCTTACAGGTAAGATAATTTAACATTTAAATGAATTATTTTATTATTAACAATACAAATATTCTCAAAAACTCATACTTAAAAACTCAAAATATATTTATATAACGTTAATTTTAAACAAATTATTGTATTTAAAATTCGGAGGCGTTTTTTGAATTGAGACGCATAGCATACACTGCTATTATTATTGTGGTAAGATGATGAAATGCCAAATATTTTTCTATAATATTATATCCCCAAAATTTCAAGTAAATCAGTCAAACTGTAATTAAATGGATCATTGTGATTGCAAGTTCAGCAGTTACACATCCCCAGCCTTAAATTTTTTTAACCTTTTTTATAATAAAATGTAATTTAACTAATCTTAATTTTATTCTACACGTACATAGGCAGAATGTCTACATATTAACAAACTTGAGGACATATTTGGAGTCGTGGACGGTATTAAAATTCGTTATAAATTCAACAATGCAATCGCTCCATGTGCGAAGAGGGTGGGATTAGAACCTGATGTAACAGACGTGTATGAATTTAACAAAATCTATGGATGTGTTTTTCAAGAGATGGGATTAATTAATGAATATGGAAGGTTAAATAAACATAGATTTGAAGATTTTTGTGTTGACGGTTATCGATTATCAAGAATCACTGTTCGAAATCTAATGCAACAATGTATAGATCCTCATAAATATTATAATGCAAAATCAATAAATGAACTTTTATTGTGTGTGACTCGCACCTAAATTAAAAACTATGTTTTAGAACACACACATAATACCAATAAAGAATTTTGCATAATCTGTATGTTATTTTAGTTCTATTTGGGAAGACGATAAATAACTAATTATTATGACGTTCCGAAATTTTATGCTTTCCCCTCTTCATTTGTTGCTGATGGCTTCTGCAAAATCGATTTTCCCTAATTTCAATTACTCACGCCATATTCACTGCTTGCGAGTCGAATCGTTTAGATTACTCACAAATACATACAATTTGAGGTATAAATGGACTACCTAAATAACAAAAGTAAATCAGCTCATTATTGCGGAATTAAGTGTGATAATTTTACGAAAATTTTTATAGGAGCAAAAATTTATAACGTATACCTAATCTTTCGCAAATGGAAACTGCGGTCTGCGTTAAACCGATGGTAGCAGATCCATAAATTCACCAACTTCGTTTATATTTAATGCAGTTCCAATGATGATCCGGCCAGCTTATGCAATAGAGTCTTGATAAGGGATGACAAGGGTAGTACAAATGAAGAACATCCAATTCTTGACGTCCCAAATAAGGCCATAACTGTAAGTTTTACGAATGTCCATTTATAGTTCATGTATGGTACGTACTTCAAATAGGCATAAAATGACCCACCACCACCACCACATTAATATTTTTTCTCAAAAATCTGGCTCCCGAATCCTTATAGCTAATGCCAGCTAGCACCCATATTATTATAAAAGCTAGCACCATTATAGTTATTCCACAAATCGTAATTGAAACCGGGGAGGGCCAAATTAACATTAATATTTTTCCTCTAAAAGCTAGCTCCCAAATCCTTATAGTTAGCACCCAAATATAAAAACCTGCACCATTATAGTTTTTCCACAAATCGATATTGAAACTGGAGGGGAATTAACGCTAGCCCCGCCAAAGTTAATATTTTTTCCCAAAAAGCTAGCTACCGAATCCTTATAGCTAGCACCCAAAGTATAAAAGCTAGCACCGTTATAGTTTTTCAACAAAAATATTTTGAAACCAATGCACAATGGATCCATATCCCAAAAACCGAGTTATCATATGAAGGCGTTCTTCACTTTCAATAAAATATGGTATACTAGAGTTTTGGATGTCGCTGATTACGAATAAAAAATCTAAATAACATGGCGGTTAAAATATGACTGACATTATGATATTTAAATATTATCAGATTGTAGCATTTAAAATGCTATTACTTTTGCTTGGTAGTTTTCCTTAATAAATTTTATATTTATTAACAGCGATTGGAAATCATATTTTCATTTTAACATCTAACGCCAAGTGAAAATATTGTTGTGATATTTCAATAGTTAAGTAATCTAAATGAATTATTAAGGTGATAAATTGAAAATTCTTTAATTAAATTCAATAATCAGTTAATTTGACTGATAAAAATAGACTTTTGCATCAAATTAATGATAAACCACTGGATGTAACAAATTACACAAAAAACCATACAGATTTAAAATGATTTATGTGATACAAATATTTTGCAACACTCTGTGAATATTATTAAACTCTTAAAGTGGCGACAGTTTCTTGTGAAATAATAATTTAGTGAACAAACAATTATAAACACCATGTTACCTATAAATAAGTACGACATTAGTGATCAAAAATGTCAAACCCCACCATAAAAATCCAATTTCGAAAACTGGGAGAGAGACAGAAAAGCCAGCAAGCGGGAATGAAGCCAGTCTCTTAGTGAAGCTCAAGGAGAGAGGAGTTCCCCGCTGAAACTCAAGCGGAGTGAAGTTCTTTGCTGCTCTTCAAAGAAGGAAGAACTCCAAAAACTTCTTTTTGATCCGAGGGTCAGAGAAGTGTAATTTCGCGGATTCACAAAAAAGTGAATAATTAGCGGAAATCGAATCTTCGCGTAATTGTTAATTACGATTTATAAAAAGTGTGCGATTGTGTGTTTCTGACGAATTGGGTTGTTGGAGAATTTACTGGTTTTTGGAATGCTGGCTGCTGTGAGGAACGTTTGATAGATTGGAACAGCTGGCGACTACTGAAGAGAGTTTGGCCACATGGATCCGGCGACGCACTGACTTCAATAAAAATTTACCATTTAATAGTGAGTTTATTGATAAAAAAATTGTATTTGTTATTTTATAAAATTACACCCATTACATGAATGGACAGATTTACACGTACAGTCTTAAAAATTTAAAACGTTAAATATTACGTGCATGTCTGAGCCATTACACCAGAACACTTGTGGTTTGAGACAAACTTATTGTCCTCATAAAATTTGATGCAAACTGTCTATGAAAAATTTTTACGTTCAGATAATAAATTATGCTTATCACGAATTTACACCCTTTTATTTCGTTCGTCGAACCTATCGACTCTGAGGAAGAGAAAAACCCATCTTCGGCGAAACGTTAGTTTTAGGGGCTTTTGTGGGATGATTATTCATTTAAGGGTGAATATCATTGCAATATTTTAGGCTGAAATCTATGCATCACCCTATGTGTGTTTCAAATACGCGCAAGCGCCAATATTTCAAAAATGTATCATGTCATTCTTTCGTTTATCTTTTTGAAAAATGTAAGTTTCATTTTTCGTTGTTTGTAATTTTATGTTTTAAAAGCCACAAACTGTGCGTTTATGAACTGATCGTTTATTTTACCTTCTGCGTTACATTTGTGGGTAAAATTATTTATTTTCCATCATGAACGGAAGTTTGATATTGATAAATTTTAGCGTGTTTTGAATTACCACGTCCAATTTTTCTGTGACGTCCATTTTTGTTTCCCAACTTTAATTATGGTTTTCCGAGCGGTGCACAGATGTGTGGTAGCCAACTGTACACTTGGCTGGTTTATCCACCGACCCATATTGTTATCTTTAATATTAAGTCAATAAGTTTTCCTTTATTTCATTACATCCTGCCTTTATTTAAGCCACCTTAGCTGAAATGTGATCTTGCTGGCTTGCTTTACCCACGATCATAATTATATTTAACGTTAAGAATAATAAAAATTATGTAATTTCAAATTGCATCATATTTATGGAAAACGTGATTATTCCAAATTTTGGAAAATACCACTAGAATTTAAAACACGTGCGTATACTACATAAACTTTTTTTGCTTTTCATTCGATTTCAACAAAAATTCATTACAGAGCGCAGTGACCGATTTGAATGTTTTTAATTTCTCTCGATAAATAGAAAAAAAAATGTTTTAATAGTTTAAATTTAAGTAAGCGAAATGAAACTGAGTGTGGAACATTACATCTCTGCCCAAATACTTATATCCTGGTTCCTGGGCTTTAAAGAAGACTTTGGAATCACTGGAAGCAAACACTTCATCCATCATAAAATTTGTGTCTATAGAAAGTCAGGAATCTATCCACTGAACAAAGAAGGGATATTAAAACGCCTACCGTCCAAAAACCTAGCATTGGACTTAAAATTGGTTTTAAAAAAAGTGTTGCATGCAGAATTTTAAGAATTTCTTCGAGTAGTCGGAAAATTCTAACATGATTAAATAATAATTTTTAAAGTTGATCATTTCTTATTTCGTGGAATGTAATTGCGAAGGAATTTTATAAAATAATTTTCATATTTCTTGGGACACTTATGATCATTTTGAATTTTTTTGGTATATTTCAGTACAAAAAAAAATGAAGAAATATGAAAAACTGTTTTTCCTTCTAAAGTCACGAGGTATTCGCATTTTACATTACCGTTGGTGAAGCTGCCAAACATACGTTCAAAATGGACTTATAAATTATTCCGTGTGGTGGCGTTAATGTAAATGTAAACAAGTTCATAATGTAAACAAAGCAAAATATTGTTTACTATACGTTTAACATGAACTTCGAAATTATTCCGTATGGTGGCGTTTTGTTAATGTAAAACGCGAAATTATGATCGATATATCGATCATAATCGCACCGCCAGTTCAATAGGGTTGCAAGTGCAAAATTGGTCTGTTTTTAGTTATTGCTGTATTGCAGTTGTTTGCAATCATACGTAACTCAAGACTAGATAATAAAATAGTAATTACCAGTGTTAAAAAATGGTTAAATATTTAAAAAAATTTAAGTAACTATGAAAACTGTTTTCTTGATTTCTCAACAATTACTCCTTTTGCACTTGCAACCCTATTGAACTGGCGGTGCGATATGACTGTCTGTTTACCTGACTGCCAAAGTATTAATTAAAAAAATTATCCTCTAGGGCGTCCATCGGCGAAGTCTGCTACTGGGAAGGGGATGGATCTCTCTTTTTTTATGGATCCGAGATGTGACTTAATTAAAAAAAACAACTTCAAATTTTTCACTCAAGTTATTTTATTTCCTTTACTTATACAAATTTTCCAGAAACGGCCCTCTCTATTTCATTGTTATCCGATGAGTACCGCTTGTAGATATCACAGCAATCGACAAGAAATTTCAATAGGTGAAAAATATATTATGTAATATCTAGATACTAGATAAAAAAATCAATTAGTTGTAGTTGTTCATGTTTGATGTCATCAACATTCCAGTTTCGAATAGTTGTTTTGGCATTTTGATAGGGGATAACATTAATTTTAATCATGGTGTTATGGTGAAGGATATGGTTTAGGAGAGACGATTTAATATTTTCGATGTAAGGATTTTGGGTTAAGTATCAGGAAAGTTTAGATTATATCTATCATTGGGATGATGAGCGAGAAGTTGAAGGAGATGGAGGAGTAGGTGAAGGATTTGATTTTATAATTCCAGCATATGTATGCGATAAATTAGGGGGAGCTGCAGGGAAAGATCTGGGTATGCGCTTTGGTAGATTGTCTTTAGTTGTCGTGGTAAATTTCTTATAGAAGTACTTAGAACGCTGTAGGTCTTTTCGTTCTTCTTCGTAATAGTATTTACAACCTTTGTAATTGGCTGGTTGTGAAAGACAATAACATGTGGAGCTATGTCCTAACATTTGGTTTGTTGGTTGCACTAATTTATTGATATCTTGTTTCACTTCGATCGCCTGAGAAAAAAATATATGTAGTAGTTATTATATTAAATACATCAGTATTTTAGACTGACTAAAAATGCACTAAAATACTTTTAGTATTTTTTGCTTATTTTTTATATCAACATGATAGAAGATGTTAGCTATACTAATGTGTACCAGTAGCTATGTTTAATATTTCAATTAATTAAAAAAATGTCAGCTACTGGTGCCGTTACCAAATTTTTCAAATTAAGGAGGTGGAAAAATACTTATAAGCGGTAGCGTATGTGGCAGTTAATGCCACAATGTTACAAAATGTACAAACTGATACAAAAAAAATTATATAAACTAATAACATAATTAATTGATTATTTACTTAATGCTGAAGTTGGCAGTTATTTATTTTCTAATATTTCATTTATTTTGTTATAAGTGAAGATCGAGAAATGGAATGAATTCTAAATGCTTGCTTTGAAGACATTTGCGATGTTAAAAAGGTCTGTCACTCACCTTATTTGCTCTATTTGCTTTATGTGATCCATCATCCACTTTCGGTTTTTGGTTCTTGTTGTCCAATATATTCCTGGGCTTGGTACTTTTCATGGCTGTATTTAATATTTCAATAAATTAATTAAATTATTTTGGCAAAATGGCAGTGCAATAAAATTAAATATCACAAACATTTTTTATCAAAATTTTTAGATTTTCGAGCTGATTCGAGCAATGAAAATCACATATAATTTTTAGGGGAGAGGCAGGCAAGTTGACATACTTAGTGTTTTAACATTTTTATTTTTGAAAATACAAAATATTTTGGAAGCTGCGCATATTTTTTAAATAGCTCATATCATACACCATTGAATAAAAAAATATCAAGTGAATATTCCTATAACTGTTTCTATAATTAAACAATAAACTAAGAAGGTCACAAAAGCCATCTTGCCCGACCCTATTGGGCAAGATGACATATAGCATAAACAATGTAAAATTAATTGTACAATTCAGAAATAAAAGTCTTGGACTGCTTTGAAAGTCCAGCACACGCGGCGTGAGACCAATTTTTGCAAGACTGGCATCTTAGCCAGTACTCACCAGATTTGGAACGGCTGTATAAATCATTGCAGTATATACAGCCGCAGTCACTTTACCCATCCGAATTTAATCTACATCAGCAACAGCTTCTTCATCTGAGGTTGAATCTTGTAGAATTACAAGATTTTTTGTAAGAAATACAAGCAACCGGGTAAGTGAGGTAAACATCCGGGCAAGATCACGGATGGGCAAGATGACATAGCACTATGTCATCTTGCCTGGTTGGGTGTGAACTTGAAATTTCGTCAATAAGAAATATTTAACCTATAATAATACATATTTTTTTACGGCATATAACGCAAAAAGCCGTGTAAGAATGTGTGTGTGGAAACCATATGAATTAATAAATAAATAGTGAAACTGGAGGCTAAGAAAGGAAAGGCTACATTGAATTGAGATGGTTAAAATTCACAAAATATCAATGTAAACTCACACAGTACACTTTTCTTGAAATAGATTAAGTTCACCACTGGTTTACCGACAATTACAATAGTAGTATAGTATTATCAATGAAAATAGCACCATAGGTTTTCCAATACACCTGATGTGTCATCTTGCCTGGATATGCCAACTCGCCTGCCTCTCCCCTATAGGTGTAATCAAAATTTAATTATTTTTAATACAATTTTTTAATTTTAATTACCTACTATTATTTATTTCACAAATTAAAAATAGAAAATTTTTATCCATTGATGATTTTTGAAAAGCCGCTTTTTTTAAAAAACAAATTGTGGATGATTTAAGAAATCGGATAATTGCTGGGTGTAACTGAATAAGAAACGACCCTGCTGTTTTTGAAAGACTTCGGCAGTCAATGAGGAGAAGATTGGATTTTTGCATCCTAGCTGGAGGTAGTAATTTCTAACAGTTGTTGTAGATTAAGAAACTTCACATGTATGTTTTGGTAATAAAATGTTGTTATTGTCAAAAAAATTTTCTCGCCCTGTATTTTCGGAACAAAGCGGTTTTTCAAAAATCATCCAAGGACAAAATATTCTTAGAATAGTCCAGGGAATAACTCCTTTAATTTTTGCCGTATATTTAATAAACACCCTGTATATTATTATATTATATTTTTTGTTTTAGATTATGTTTGAACTGGAAACTTTTGGAATTCCTATTGAAAAATTTAGGAATTTTTGGAAAACACTGCAACCATTATCATCATTCATCATCCCATTAAACCCATAAATAAAAAATATTTTTATCAACTCACCTAATAATTACAAATTTTATTTGATCGAAGTGAAACTGTTCGGTTATTCACAACCAACTACTGATGGCAACTAATAAGACACAAAAAATTATGGATTTACAATTATTTATATAGGTTGAATCTTAATGCAATATTATATAAAGTTGTGCAATAATAAAAAGCACAATATGGCGTAATATCCTCTTAGATACTAATTTGCGTATATTTATGTATGATATGTTGCTAATTCAAGCACGGATTTACAGGGGATGTAATGGGGTTACAAGGGCGTTAATTCAGGGCCGGATTTACCAGTAGCCCCAACAGGCGATGCCTGCGGCGTCAAAATATAAAAGGCGCAAGCCGCCAGGAATTTCCCCGTTTATGTTCAACAATCATAAAATATATTACATTCAATGAACTCCGGGACGCAAAATTGTCCCGTTTTGGAAAAATTGTCCCATCTAGAGCTTGCTTTCTTACCAAAGAAATATGGAATAAAATATTTCAAAAAGAATATTTCAAAAAGAAATATTTTATTGGGCAGATTTAAAAAAAGTACCCGCATGAGAAGACGTTCAAAAATCTCTGGATGTATTAATTGAAAAGAAATATATTGACTGTAATAAAGATACAGAAGTTTTTGACGAATTTTCATTACTTTCTAACTACATCACATCGCAAGAAGTAACCGAATGGAATAATCTAAATGTTTCCACAGAAACTCGTTGGGTTGAAGTATTCAAACACTTTCACACCAACAATCTTCAGCATGAAAACTTTTGTATTTTAATTAAACATATAAAAGACCAGCACGCTGCGCCTCCAGCGTGTCATTTTTTTTAGGGCATACAACGTATTCTGATTGGTCGTTGGTAGTACTAATTTAAAATCACCTCCCCCTGGCACACCAATCGAGTTTTCAACCTTGGCGAATTGCCCGTCCGCGGATGGGCCTTCCAGCTAGTTGAATATATTTTATAACTTAGAAAAAGTGTTTTTTTGCCAATTTACTGATGAGTGGGAACTGAGGGGGGGGTCCCGTTTTGAGCCAAAAAATAAATGGTCACGTTAGGTATGTACCTATTTAATGTATGTATGTAAAAATCTATAAAAGAATAATAATCTTGACCAATAAAATATTGCAATTTTGTTAACCAGTTATTTCTTTATGTAAATTTATGATTGACTTTTATAAGGATAATAAAATAGTAGGTATAGCGTAGCTAATCGGGGGCGGACCGCCACGGGCGGCACATTTTTAGGGGCGGCATTAATAGGAAATTGGTTTAAAAAAAGGTCATTCAAAAACATTTTCCGCCCCGGGCGGCAAAAGTTCTAGCTACGCCACTGTATATTCTCCCTCCATATAAGACTTGCGTATTTTTTTTATAAATCCAGAACTGTCCAGTCATTCTCATTCTACGAAAAAATACAAAAACCATGCTACCCGGAATCAAAAAATGGGGTCGTGTAGAAGAAAAAATTCCAAGAGAGATAGCGTTTTTTTCATCGCTCCAGCTAGTGGAGCTAGTGTATTACATAACCTAAAAAATTAAACCAAGTCGGAAAAACGGTTTTTTATGATTTAAGAAAAAGCAAAGCATCTTACAAAAAAAAACGTTAAATGAGAAAGTTGTAGATAATAAAAAAATCTATCGAATATAATCAGAATAATAAAGATTAGTTATTTAGTTTCCGAGAAAATCAAAAAATACCGTCAAAAATTTTTTCTATTCCTTTTTCTTTATTTTTTAAAATTTTGCATTAAATTATACCTTGTTAGGGAAAACTGTTGTCTCTATCGAGTAGAAGAAGTGGCGGATTTTCGAGAAAAAGAGGCCTGAGGCCTCAAAATTCAGCTCTCAAAATAAAAAAAATGAGACATAAGGAAATAACATTGAAAATTAACTAATATATAAAATTACAATTGTTTGGGAATATTTAAAGATTTCCTGATGTTCAGGTTGTATTAATTATGAAAATTGAAACTTATTGGTACAAGAATTATCAAGATTCATTAGGTAAAACAGTTAAAAATAAAAAAACGACCTTCGAAAGTCCATTCTAGTAGAATTTTTGACGAACATAATTTTATTGAATGTTATATAATTATACGCGGCGCCTCTGGGTTTCTGATGTAAAGTCGAAAGGGGGCCGGAAGTGGGAAGATACGAGAAGACTCGCGAAGACTCGCGAACGACCTACGGTGTTGCGAGGTCTTTTAATTTTGCTAATGCTGAATTGAATGATAAAAGTTTGAATTTTGGAAATTAATAAAAAGCTAAAATAATTTAGGGAAAGGTTGTTATTTTTTTTAGTAAAGACTTTTTGAAAAGAAGAATTTTGGATAGGAGTAGTATAAATGAATTGGAACCGTTTTAGAGAAATAATTTTATTGTTTAAAGTTGGAAGGTCGCGCGATCACCACCCAGCGATCATTGTTTTGCGATTGAGCGATCTGGGTTGTGCAGGAAATAGTCGTCTGGTCATTTTTTTGATTTAATTATTTAGTGGAAAATTTTAGAACGTCGGATTATAATACTTCATCATAGATTGGATATTAAAACAAAGTCTCAGGTGTAATATTCCTGCATAAAACAGATAGTATTTTCAAAAAAAGTTCCTACCCCTGTGTACCGGAGATTGAAAATATTTAGATGAGGCCTCAAAATTTAATTACGCCTAGGGCCTCATAAGTGCTAGAACAACCACTGACTGGCTGTATCATTGTACATAAAGATATGTTCCTCGCATGTTGCTCGGAGCAAATCGCTGGCTTGGAGTTATAGGGTTCTATGTTACAAATTTACAAAATTTGAGATTTTCACTACCAAGGTTCTATGTTGTTTGTACTTCATTATGATTCGACACACAATGTCCTATGTTACTCTGATACTACAGTATACGGCAAAGTAACTTAGAACTTTTCACGAATTTGTAATTTATAATAAAACAAAGTCCTATGATACCTCAAAATAAAATAGATGCGTTACAGTTCATGATTAAATGGATGCCATTGACAGATCAGGCATTTTATCATTCTATTTTACCCGAAAATAAATCGAAATCCAACGGAAAAAAATCAAAGAAAAGATCTAAATAATGATTTAGATAACAGAATTTGTGTTATTTCAGATGCTTTTTCATTTGGTGTGGAATAAATCTGTGTTAATTTAGCTTTTATTATTCAAAAATGTTCAGTTTTCATCTATATAATTATCAATATTTCATTAAAATGTATAAAAAGTTCTATGTTTTCTAACAATAAATTTATGTTTATAACCCATGGTTCTATGTTTATTTATTTATTTGTTTTTTAGCTAAACTATGGCAAAATATTATTATTATTTCGTAAAAACCTATTACTAGGTGATAATAAATTAGCATAAAATAGATTCGTATACTATAAACATGAGGATCATAACTTTCCTGATGCTGCATCTTTAAAATGCGATTATCTGGAGAAGATGATTTTGTAACATAGAACCCTATAACTCCAAGCCAGCGAAATGTAAACGTGAAATTCAATAAATTTGATTAATTATGAGATTATGACACAGGGTTAAAAAAAAAGATCATTAAAAAAATTAGTGATTAAAGTGAACAATTAGAAAGTTAATGGTCGGCGAAATTTAAATAAACCGCTGGTAATATCGCAATGCCGGTATAACTTACCGAACTGACGCAGATATGGCACGGAAGTATACCTCCATTGCAATATTACGATATTTGTTCGCTTTATTTGAGAAGAATTTAACGAATTTTTACGAAGAATTTAAGCCCAAGTTTGGTCATCTCCATCGTGAGCTATTGCAATTGCTCAATAGCAATTACGCAATAAATCGCATATTTTTAATCTTTTTTTGTTTAATTTTTCAAAAATCAAAAACAAAAAATGCGATTTTTGACGATGGTGTTTTTCGTTTTTCTCGGAAAATAAATAATAATAGTAATTTATGGGACAAGTGAGTAAAGATAATTTTTATCCACAAACGGAAGATAGCACACGAGGCAACGCCGAGTATTGTATTATAATATTGTTAATATTATTAATATTATAATACTGTGTTGTTCGTAGAATATCTGGACAATTTATCGGAAACAAGATCTTATATTGAAGCAATTGGTACTCGCATTCAAAATTTGAAATCAATAAAGGCTTAAAATTTTTAATCCATCAGAAGTGCAAAGATTCGCAAATCAAGCAAATTACAAAGTATTTACAAATAAAATGAGTATGCCATTTTGCCCGTATAAAAACAGGTAATATGATTTCTCGTTTATTTTCAAAACCATTTTTTTTATGCAAAATGGATTTAGTTTTATTATTTTTTATGTATAATATAATATTTTAGTGAAAAAAATGGTTAAAATTTCAGTTTTTGTTAATAAAATTTATTAAATTATGGGCCAAAACAAATAAGGTATGTCATTTTAGGCCGCTTTCTTTTAGGCTTTATAGTTATAACTTTATAGTTATGCAATAAAAAGCTAGGGGAAAATAATAATAAATAATGTTGTGTTAATAAGAACAAAGCAATAAAAAGGGGGTGTCTACTTATAGGTATTGATTTTCAAAAATACTATATTTTGTTATTGCACAACCTTGTACAATGTTACGCCAAGATGGTACGCCTATGTAATAGTATTAATGCTATATTTATTTTAACTTCCTAGATACATCAATTTTCAGTTAGTTGTTGTTTGTGGGTAAATGAACTCACTTCTATTCGGTCGAATATAAAATTTTATTATATTTTAGGTGAGTAAATAAATATTTTTATTATAACTCGAAATAAATTATTTATTTTAATTTTTTGTTAACATTTTTGCATAATATTTAAGTGGTTATTACAACCGCAATCTATGTGGATAATAAAACTTGATAATTTCTTATCAAAATTTGATAGTAAATTTTTTAATTTTTATATATTTTGGTCAAAAAGTATTTTTAACTTTTTTTGTCATTAAAAGAAATTAAATTGATTGAATATGTAAGAAAAGGTAAAATAAACTTATACAGAGTATTCAGTGGCGGCACGTGACAATAATGAAACTTCGATGTAACGAAATTTTTATTTTTGGTTTAAAATGGAAGGACATGTGCCCTTGTGCCCTTTAAGGCAAGCCGCCACTGGGACTCTTAACCCTCCAGTGGGCGCGTGATTTACGCTTGTAGACCAGCCCTGTTTCAGAACTAATAAGTAATAAAACCAATAATTTACCACTTTAAAAGTTCAAAAACTACTAGATCCGAAAGATTGACTAATTTTTGTCAGCTACTCAAAGATGCAACCGATATAATTCGAACTGTTACGAGCTATGGCGGTTTAAAGAAGGCTTAAAAAAGCATGGTCTACCACCGTAGACCACGCGACCACTGGAGGGTTAAGCAATATTAAACGAGGTGGAACCAGAGGAGGAGATTCGGGGGGAGCCTCCTCCCCAATATTTTAGAAAGTTGGAAAAAAGTTGGCAAAATCACTCAAAATTTGTTGAAGTTGGCAAAAGCCACTAAACTGATAATAGGCAATAGACCAAGTGCGGTTGGTCACCTTAAGCTACGTTTAGATCTGACACTTATTTCATGAACTTTATGTCGGACAGAAATTCTGTCTCTCTTACTGTCTCTTATTCTCCGAGTCTTACTCTTACTGTCTTTTACTGTCCGACATAAAATTCGTGCAAAAAGTGACAGATGTAACTGCACCTTTAGTATTATTTATGGATTGACGCGTATGAATGGATGAATGAGATTTAATGTTTATTAATTAATATTTAAATTTTTATTTTAGTCTATTAAAATGGAAAATTCAACTAAAGACTTTTTGGATAAATTTTATTCGTTAAGTGGAACAACAATCAGTGAGAAATACCAAAGTTTCAATTGCTTTCTCAAGGAAAATAATAATATCGACCAGATTGACCTCTCAGTGCTGACACCCAAAAACTATCTGGAAGAAAAATTCAAACTGAAAATAGTGATTCATTTTCAAAATGCCTCTTCAATTCTTGACATATTAAAAAGCGACAACCCCGTTTTAATTAAAATGCTATTGAAACTTTCTTTACCTCTTCTAAATGATGTCTTTCGAAATATCGATGGAAATGAATTGATCAACGAGTTTTTTCCCCACTTATCCTTCACAACAAAATTGAAGCTTTTAAATCGGTTCGCTCGATGTTTAACTGATGAACAAAAGTCGGATGAATATTTTGATGCAATTTTTGAAAAATATGGTCTTTATCTGGCATCCAAACTGATTCCATCGTGTAGTCCTAAAAAAATATTAGACGTTATCAAAAACTATCGCGTTGAAATAACTTCAGCCCAATTGCTATTTATCGTTAAAAGGCATTCCGACTTCACCGAACAAATTTTTGAGTTATTAAACAATCGCAAATCAAAACTTAGTGTTGGGCAAAAATACAAAAAAGTTTTTGTGTTTTTGGCAAAAACTAACTTTGAACTGTTTGCTAAACTTAACAAAAAGTATAATCCTGATGACATAAAACTTGGTCGTAAAACTACGAAACTGTGCATCGCTTCTGGTATGGAAGAAATCGTAAAAAATTCTTCAAAATACTATAAATTTTTACACAAAAAAGAAGTTTACCAAAATCTTCAGGAGCATGACTTTGATAAATACTATCTTCATTTGTTTCCAAATTCAATTAATGAATATAAGAAAGAATCCGACATTCTCCTTGATTTATTAAAGTATTTACCCATAGAAAAAAAGTTGGGAAAACTTTTAACGTCATTTGAAAATAAATTTGGAGAAGAACTTTGGAATTGCAATGAGTTAGTGAATTATAAGCTAATTCAAGAAATGTCACCCAAAGACCGGGAGTTATGGATGGAAAAATATTCCAAACCAAATAGCATACAAGAAGAGCAGTGGGTAAGCTTGATGAAAGTGGACAAATCTATTCCGCTGCTTATTAGCAAAATTGGAATGACGTCCAAGGTGAAATTGCGATCTCAGATAATTCCGTATTTTGTGATAACTTGTAAGATAAACAAAGATAAGAAAGCTTTGGTTGAAGTTTGTAAATACGTAACGATGAAGCATCACAATGATCATTGGCGTGTACGGCAAGGTTTTCTCAACGCAATAGTAAAACATTTTGACTTGTCTTCTTTGGAAGAAGACCACTGGAAGTACATCAATGAACTTTTACAGTTTAATTACGTCAATAGCGAAAATTATTATGGAGTTGAAGACTTCTTAAGAGCTTACATTCATTTTCTAATTAGTCAAAACCTTTCAATTGACGATCAACTGAAGCGGTGGACGAAAATTGTAGGTTATAATTTAAAAATTGTCAAACCAAAATATAAGGAAATTTATTGGAAATATTATTTGGACTTCTATTTAAATCAGAAAAAAGATGACAATTCATACCCACGTTATTTACCCTCAGATTGGCCCAAAATATATTGTGGAGATAAAAGGTATTCATTGGACGTACTAAATTTTTTCAAGAAATGTTTGGCGGATAACATTTATGGAATTGAGGAAGGTATTGTTGAATGGCTTCGTTTCAGTTCCCATCAAAAATCGGAAAGGATTGAACTACTAAATTTAATCTTCACTTCCGAACATCATGAAGAATGCCAAATTATTTTAAAATGGTTGCTGGTAAATGATCCCGTGTACATATTAGATAACTTAGAAATTGTATTCAAAACTTTTTTGCGTCCACGTCTACCGTTGATTTCATTTTGCAGACAATTTCACCATTTGGGACTTCCTCAAAAATTGTGTTCTCTTTTTAAAAAAGAATTGCTAAATCAAACACCCAGTGATGCTCGTAATTACGGATATGCACGCGAAAATTTAATATGCAACGCATTGGTCATTCTAATGACCACCGAAGACTTTCTCGATTTTATTCAAACTTACAAACCAATCAATTCAAAAATAGATGTTAGCAGTGAAGAAGGAATTCATTTTGCAAAACTACAAAAAAGTATTGCTATTTGCTTAAAAAAATTAAACCCCCCTGTCTGTGCTTTAGAAAACATAGTCAGTTTCTCCCAAGGAGATTTTTTAAATTTGGTACAAAGTTCGTTGGTTTTTGTGACTCGAAACGTGGCCGAAAACAAACTTCCTCAATTTTTTCAAAAATTGGAACCTGGAACGGTTTCCATCCAAAAAGCTTCCATTTATTTACAATTTGAACTGTCCAGTAAAGAAAACATTTTTGCTATGGTGCAACGATTTGGAAATAACAAAAATTACTCGATTTGCAAAGCATTACTAAAAGGAACGTTAAATTTTTTTTCCAACAATCCAAACGAAGAAACTTGGAGTTTACTGAAAAACCAAATAAAACTGGTCAAGTTAAATGATGAAGAAGCCTTCGCTGCCTTAACACGATGGGAAAAAATTTCAATTTTGTATTTATCCAAATATTTAGATTTCATCTGGAATATTTTGAAAGGTTTTGTTGTAAAGAAGGAGAATGAAAACAAGAAATTTGAAATTTTGGACGTAATAAAGGATGGTGTGGTTCCAAATTTGGACGAGTTTAGTAGAACTTTTATTTTGGAACACTTTGGATTGCCGGAATGTTACGAAAAAGTGGAAGCCTTTACACACCAATACATAATTTCTGAAAATTGCAAATTCGACCTTAAAAATCGGCTCGAGTTTGTGTTTCAAGTTTTACAAAAATACGTTGGTGTCGCTTGGAATAATTTTGAAAAATGCGAGTTTGCAAGAAAATGCTTATTTAATTTTGTGAAAGGATTTTGTTTAATCTTTTTGGAAAAAAAATGTACGGAAGTGTCAATTTTTGATAATTTTTCAAAATTGTGGGAAAAATTTTTTGATCCGTTGGACTTTTTCGACGAATTTTTGTATTTGAAATTTACGTCGTTTTATTTGCATAATGAAGCAGTTCCTATTGTAACTGAACAATTGACAACTTTTTTGGAAAATTTGTACGAGAAAAACGGAGCGGTAATATTGGAAAGTTACTGGAAAATTTTAAGTTTGTTCTTAAACTATGACGATGAAAAATATTCCGACCAAAGTCAATTTGATTTAATCGAAAATGTTCGAAATGGAAATTCCGTTCATCGACTTTTATTGGTCATATTTCTCCTTCCCAAAGATGTCCCAGTAATGTTGAAATATAAACAAAAATATCACAATATTCTTGATGATTTGCTACACCAAGAAAAGAATTTTGTTACGAAAATATACTTGACCAAGTATTTAAACCGCGAAAAGAATTCAACAGAAAAAAGTGAGAAAAAATTGAATTGTTAATAAAGACGCTTAAAATATTTCAACTATTTTTTTATTTTCCCATTTCCCCTGAGTGAGACTGAAAGCTGAGCAACAAGCAAACAAGGTCAAATTACATTTGAGCCATCAACGTTACGACATTGCTACAATTCCGATTCCGCTCCAAATCTATTAAATTTTTTTTTTGGATTCAGATATTTAAAAAAATCACAAATTATTAATTATAAGTTAGATTAGAGAAAGATAAGAAACTTTTTAAACTCAAATTTTAATAGTATATTATACACCGAGGGAGTAAAGTGCTACTTTTCGTCATGAGGGTAAAGGTTTTTTACACGAGGCGCAGCCGAGTGGAAAAATTACCCGAAGGACGAAAAGTCACTTTAATCCCGAGCGCGAATATACTATTTTTTGCCTTTCCGAAAGCCGAAAGAAAGAAAAAAATTCAAAACAAATATTTGTTAGAATAAACGAGAATTATCAAATCATATAGCCTAAAGCCAGACCTGTACATGGCATTAATGAAGTACCAACTTAAGTTGGTGGTATTTACTTTCCTCCCGCTGTTTTACTTTTCCTCCCGCTAATTTACTTCCCCCCCCCCTCCTAAGAAAAGTGGCACTTTGCTCCCGCAAAGTGCGGGCAAAAAGGCAAAAAACATAATTTTATCAATTTGTTTGAGGTCGGCAAACTTACAAGTCTTGATACCCTAAATAAGAGAACCGCTTGCAAACTTCTACATTTCATTATCACAATTCACAAAGTTATCAGGTCTGAAAGTCATTGCACAGTGAAGATCAGAAGGAATATGGAAAGTATGGTCTTCTCCAACTGATCATGCAGGGAAAGTTAAAGGCGTAGCAGGTTCTCGGAAGGAAGAAATCCCGTCACGCAGGACGGGATGCCAATTAAATCCTGGATTTATAATAGTCCAGGGAATAAACTCTTCAATTTTTGCCATATATTTAATAAACACCCTGTGTATGTCGTACAGTACTGCCACCTACACAAATTTATAATAACATGGCACGTGCAAACTGTCATATTCAATATAACCTCAAATTTGAAAATATAATATCGTGCATTAGAATAACATTTTTCAAAAATATAATTAAATTAAAAACAGAAAAATGTCATCCCATTTAAGGTAATAAAATAATTTTTTTTTTTAATAGAAAAAGAACCCAACTTGAACTTGTAGGTTTGATTCGGATAATGAAATCACAGATTCGGATGACGAACATGATAAGGAACTGCTAGACAGAATCAGAAGAACAGATGACGACGATTCTGAAGAAGAAGTACGTTTGTTTTATAATCATTTTCTTCCAATTTTCTCAAATTTTATGTTTAGCGTGCTGTGCTTGATGTGCAATCGTCTGACTCGGATGACGACTACGATGATAAAAGTGACATAGCTGCCAGTGACATCGGTGACGATGACGACGATTTACCTAACGTGCATGCCTGGGGAAAGGACAAGTATCGATATTTCGGTACCGATTATGTCGATCAAGATTATGGAACATATGAGGGGCGCGATGCGGAACAAGCAGACCTTGAAGAAAATGAAGCAAAAGCGTTACAAAAGGAGTTAATAGAACAATTCAGTGGAGACGATTTTTCTTTAAATGCGTTAGACAAATTAGCACTTCAAGTCGACAAGGAGTTTGACGGCAAGGATGTTGCAAAGTTAAATAAACAAGGAAAGGAGAACAGTTTGATTAAGGCCACTCGAGTGTTAATCGAGGACATTAAAGGTAAGAGCGTTATTTTAGCTCCTTGTAAAAACACCTACTTATTTTTTGTCATATTTTAGGAAAGTTAGAAACGGCTCAAGACCTGTTGATGCCTGTAATTTCTTTAGCAAGCAAAAATAAAATTAAGGAGTGCGATGCTTTACATTTTGTGAAAGTTTATTATGAAGCAATTTTAAAATTTCAAGTGAACATCAGCATTTATTTGGTTTTACAAAATTCAAACGTTAACCTGGCAAGTCATCCGATTGTAAAGCGACTGTATCAGTGGAAGCAGTTGTTCATAAAAATGGATCCGATCTTTGAAGACAAAATCAAAGACCAATTGGTAAAGCTGATCGAAAATAATGTAAGTTCTGATTCTTTTTCACCATCAAAAATTTGTATTAACTTGGAGATGTTCCAGAAAACAAAGAGGACTTTGAAAGTCTTGTCAGAGAAGCAGGAGCCACCTAAAAAGAAAATTAAACTTGATGATGAAGCGGATAAAAGTAAAAAGGGTGTTACATTTGATTCGAATGTTCAAGTGAAAGAAATTGAGAGAAATGATGGAAGTGAAGAAGAAGATGAAGAAGATATGGAGTTAGAAAATGAAGAAGCAACTGGTACGGTTACCAAATTGTTCCTCTTGAATTTTTTTAATGTAATAAATTTTAGGTGATACAAGGCGAGGTATAACTTATCAAATTGCAAAGAATAAGGGTTTGACACCGCGCAGAAGCAAACAGCAAAGGAATCCTAGGGTCAAATACAGGAATAAGTATTTGGATGCTAAAAAGAGACGTCGTGGAGCGGTGAGTTATTGTAAATGTAACTGAGGGTGAGAAACTTAAAAATTTTATTTTTAGGTACGAGATGTTCGAAGGGAAACCAACCGTTATGCCGGTGAAATATCCGGTATTAAAATTACCTCCAGAAAAAGTATCAAAATCAAATAGTCGAGGACTTCTAAATTATACTTTTGTTGTACATAATTTTTACTGTAACTTAATTTTTTTATATTTGACATAAAGCTTTTTATTTTTAATTGATATTATTATAGTGAAAGGAAAGTAAACAAATGCGTTAGTAAGGGTTCAAAATTACTTACTTAAAAGGGGTGGCTATAATAAAATAATTTTTCCTACAAAGCTTGCTTATTTTTTAACGATCTTTTCAACGATACCACTTTCGACCTATGGTGCCATTTAAAATTCTATAGCAAACTACCTGGGATGCCGACCTTTCTGCTAAATTATAATAATTATTACTATTCGATTCTTTATTGCGGCTTTTATAATAAATTTGTTTGACCCAACTCTACGACTATTCTCATTCACCCTGTATATTTCATTATTAACCCTTATGTCAATACCCGGGTACCCTTTTGCATGTTCTTACTTAAATATGTTATGTATTTAAAGAGATATCTTCAAATCCGGTCAGATCCTCGTTATTTGAGTCTATTGACGTCGATTCATATAAGAAAAAATTAGGCGCTAAAGTTGAGTACCCATATATGTAAAAACTTAATACTTCTACAGATTTTCAAAATAATAAATAATTTAACTAATCTCTAGGGGGTCAGAAATAATATTTTATATACAAATAAACGTAGACATTTAACTTTTAATTATAAATTAATTACATTTAACTATAAATTATATGTAAAATATCCTCATATGAATGACAATGGAGACTCTACTGTTTCCCTTCCTCCTTGCCCTTTATTTTTCCATAAATTAACAGGTTTTGTGGCAGTAGGTATTCCCACTGTGACTCCCAACAGCATAGAATTTGAAAATAAAAATTTCCCAATTCCAATTCCTTTTGTTGACGAAATATAGCATAGGGTACCAGGGTACCCCGGATATTGAACAACGTAATAAACACTGGGTATTGACATAAGGGTTAAGAGGAATCCCCGAAGTTGGGAAACACACTTTTGTAATTTGGATGCAAACCGTGTTGATTTTAATTTTTTGAATTTACAAAAAAAAAACACGGTCTGTGTCCAAGTGTCCTCTTTTATAAAATATCTATTTTTATGGAATCGTTTTGAATAATAAGCAAAATAACAGGGAATTAGGAAAATGTGTTTTCCAACTTCGAGGATTTCTCTTAAATATTAATGGAAACCACAGAAATCAAAATTACCCTTCGAACACGATGCATAATGAGTTCTTCACAGGTACAAGTAACCATAAAAGTAAAGAGATAGTAGTTTACATCACAAGGCCGAAAAATAAGGCGGCCGAACGCACCCGAGGATGTAAAATCACTTTACGGCCGAGTTGATGTAAACCGCTTTTCGTTGTGCCGGGACCAATAGAACCGCTTGGTATAAACCACTCTCGACTCCCTAGGCCGTAAATGGCACTTTTCGTACCTCAAATGATGCCGTAAACCATTTATGACTCATGTGAGGTACGAAATGGCCAAATCCTCCTTAATATGGAGAGGCTTATGTCCAGCAGTGGGCGGAAAATAGGCTAATGAAGAAGAAGTCTAAGTACTTGATGGGTGGTACTGTGGCCAGGTCTGAATCCAAACTGTTTGTTTGGGATTATGCCCAGTCTTGTTCATTCTTCATTTAATCTATTCAGGATTACTCTTTCGATAATTTTGGCCATGGTTAGGAAGTAGAGAAATGGGCTTATAGTTTTGTGGATTAGAGTAATTTTTACCGGGTTTGGGTATCACAATTACGTCCCTTCCTTCTCCTCCCCTGTATCGTGTTCGCTCCACCGAAAATCTTTCTTAGAACTTTTCGTTCCTAAACCTCTATCCTCCTCTGATCAGTGTCCATGTGCCAGTTCCATGCGAAATTGTCTTAAGTTAAATTTGAAGTTAAAAAGTAATCAAGTATTCAAGTCAAGTATCAAGTAATCAAGTAGGTAACGCGGCCGTTTGAACGCAGAGACGATTGAATGCAGACACGTTTGAACACGAGAAGGTCAGTCAATTTTCTGAATCACATCCACGCTACGGCAGAGCTGCAAAAAAACGAGATTCACCCCCTTCCCAGTAGCACAATTTACCGAGTTGGAAGTTCCTAGGCCTAGGGGGGTGTTTTTAGAGATCTACCTACCTGGGCATATGTAATCTCCACCCTAATCCAGCCGGTGCACTCGAACTGCAGTGCGGTTAATCCCTCTCCTAATTTTTACCCATGGTCCCTATAATCTGACCCTCGAACTGCAGTGCGGTTTGAATTTTAAGGATTATTTATTAATTCTTTTAATCCTTTTAATTCAAAGGATTACTAAATTACTAAATTAATCCATAAATACATTACTAAATTAATCCACAAATTATATTACTAAATTATTCCACAAATACATTACTGAATTTTTTCGATGTGCACTTTAAAAAATCGACAATTAATATTTCGCCGTGTTGAAGTTGACGTATTTTCACATCAATTTTAAACCCATTTATAACGCCTTTGGATTTCTTTGGTGTCTCTTCGCAAATTGCTGTTGTTCTTTTTATTTCAGTGTCCAGTTGCATTCCCATTAAAGCTTCAATAAATACTCCTATATTTGGGTGCGGAATCTGAACATATTTTTTGAATTTCGAGTGAAATGATTCACAACAATTCGTGGTGCGAATTATATCTGCAGTATCGGCTGCCCAAATGTGTGGTGGAAATAATGAATCCTTCTTAATGTACGTTTTTTCAAAATAATTTACAAATTCCCGTAATCTATCATCATTGGGCTTCAAAGGCAACACCGTGTTCACAAATGTAGCTTCCACTAACTCAGGTTTTAAAAACGTCAACCCAAATATGAGATGTAGCCACTCTCCGATTAACGACGATGTTTCTTTGTACTCTTTTGTCAATCCAAGATGCTGTATTTTGCGAAACCTGTAAATATAATTGAAACATATTGAACAATATTAATTTTTGTGATTGTATATTAAATTCTTACCATGACTGTGAGAGATGAAACCTACATCCAACAATATTAATATCTGTAAAGCATTCGCGCAATGCATTACTTATCGATATTTAAAATCTAAAACAGCCAGCGTCTTGAGGTTTCAACGTTAATTTGAATTCGGTGCAGTTTTATCTACAATTTTTATCTACAATATTTTTATGTACAAATCAGTATCCGTGATTTGTTAGGTTACATTAGGTGTAATTTTCTTTTAAATTAGGTTAAATTAGATTTAAAAAATTGCATTCGTGATTGGCTAAGTTGTATTAAGTTTTAAGAATTTAAACCAATCTAAACTGATTTTAATATTTATATAATTATAATACGAATTTTATCGTTAGGTTAGGTTAAATTAGGTGTAATTTTTTTTTAAATTAGGTTAAATTAAATTCAAAAAATTGCATCCGTGATTGGCTAAGTAGCTAAGTTGTATTAAGTTTTAAAAATTTAAACCAATCTGAATTGATTATAATATTTATATAATTATAATACGAATTTTATCGTTAGGTTAGGTTAAATTAGGTGTAATTTTCTTTTAAATTAGGTTAAATTAGATTCAAAAAATTGCATCCGTGATTGGCTAAGTAGCTAAGTTGTATTAAGTTTTAAGAATTTAAACCAATCTAAATTGATTTTAATATTTATATGCGAATTTGATCGTTAACGCAAATTACTTGGGAAATTAAATGCACCTTTACAATGTTAGTCCATATTTTATTCAAATATTTTTCCACTTCAAAAAAATTCTTAGATTTAGAAATTCTATGTTTATAAATCAACAAATTTAATTACATTTTTGATTTCTTGTGTAGGATTATGGCCAATACTTAAGGTTGCACTGCAGTTCGAGGGTCGGATTAGACTTGGGGATTAGCCGCACTGCAGTTCGAGTGTCTCCAATCCAGCAGGTAGAATTTAAAAAAAGTGGTGAACTCCCCTAATTTTGAAGATTTCACCAATAATCCTAGTTGTAAACTCCCCGAATGTAATACATTTTAAGTAGGATAATTAAGAAGGACTTAACTAAGTTATACATAATAACTAACAGAAAATTTTGAATGTATTTAAACTTTAAAGTTTAAAATATACACAAAATTCTTAATGAAAACCAATCACCTATAAAACTGTGATGCCGACATGCCCTTCAAGTGAAATTTTGGGGTGAAATTGGTGTCAAACGTTTGAGTATCAATGAGCTTCCATTCCCATAATTGTGTTTTCTTTTTCTGCAAAGTTAATAGTATTTCAAATTTCGAGTACTCCGAGCAAGTTCTTTTTAAACTTTGTGGTTGAAATAGGTGTCAAACGTTTCAGTATAGTTTTTTGCATATTTGATAATAATAATTAATGATGTTTCTCGTCAAATAATTGAGTTTCTATCTCTCAATGGTATTGTTCACTGTTGGAAGTTTGATCACAGCATCTCCACTTTTTAATGCACGATTAAAATAAAATTTATAATCCTCATAAATTAACAATTTGTTACCACATTGACCAGTAGTCCAATAATTATTTCAGACCAATATATTTGAAAGTACGCAAAAAATAAAGCGGCGTTCACAATGAAGAGTGGGGTCTTGCATTGTAGAGAGCTGGCAAGCGCCAATTAGATTAGAGTATTTTCGTCTATCCTTTTCTATGATTAAAAAATTGTTCATTCTGATTGGCTTTTGCTAACTTTCTGCCGAAGCAAGGCAAAGACCCCACTTTATTGTGAACGCCGCTTAAGAATAACTTGAAATAATAACTTCCCTGAAGTAATAATTATAAAAACAATTTTTATATAGCAAACATAACAAGCCACAAATGTATAAAAACTAGAGCAAATTTCAATAAATAACCTAAGCTCTGATGTGCCAAACTTATCTGTGTATGGATTTCATATTGACAAGAAGTTTTTGTTAAAACAATAATTTGTTTATTAAAAAATAATTTTAATAAGAACATAGAAAGCTTCTTGAAACAACTACAGACCAATATGTTTGAAAATAAAAAATTTTTTATATGGCACACATTTTGTGACCCTCCCCCCTAGACGTAGATGTTTTTTTTTATGGACGACCCCAAAGCTCTGATGTTCTAAACCTGTCTGTACAGATTGTATATTGGCCACAAATTTATAAAAAAAAGAGCGAATTTCAAAAAATAACCTAAGCTCTGGTGTGCTATGATTTTCTAGCTATGGATTTCACATTGACAAGAAGTTAACGTGATAAATGCAAAATAATGTTGTGTAGCAATGTTGTGTAGCATTATTTTGCATTTATAGCCAATAATGAACTCAAAAACTAAAACTTACATAATGTAACAATTTATTGTAGAAAAACGAACCACAACTACACCAATTATTAACATTTTAATTAATTGACTTATTTTTTCTATTCCATTTATTTGCTTAGTAATCAAATAAATGATTGATTACTTATATTCATCAAAGTTGGTAGCAATATAATTATCCCTAAAGCCTATCTATAAGCTTTATAATCTTATTGCCTAGTAATCCCTCGACGTTAGGGGAGTTTACAACCAGGATTATAAAAAAAATAAGCCCCATCTTAAGGTGGGTCGAAATTAGCGGAGTTTACAAAACCCCACCTACCTATAGATCTACCTGAATAGGTCTCCACCTCACAATCCATCTACTAACATCTCAGTATAGGGGGGGGGGTACAATAAGCTAGTTTACTTCAGTGCAGGTGGATTAAATGAGATACACACCCGTTGAAAATGTTTAGGACTGTCTTTCCGTTTAAGTAGTACTGCTTAATTAAAAACAATAAACTTCAAATTTTTTACTCAGTTTATTTTATTTCCTTTAACTTATTACAAATTTTCCAGAGACGGCCCTCTCTATTTCATTGTTATCCGATGAATACCGCTCGTAGATATCACAGCAATCGACAAGAAATTTCAAAAGGTGAAAAATAGATGATATTATACAATATATCTAGATACTAGATAAAAATCAATTAGTTGTAGTCGTTGTAGTTGGTCATGTTTGATGTCATCAACATTTGTAGCTTTTGTCATTGGGATGATGAGTCAGAAGATGGAGGAGTAGGTAAAGGCTGCGTTTTTATAATTCCCGCATATGTATGCGATAAATTAGCGGGAGCGGCGGGGAAAGATCTGGGTTGGCACTTTGGTAGATTGCTTTTAGTTGTCGTGGTAACTTTATTATTGGACTTGAAGCGCTGGCGTTGTTGCTGTTTTCGTTCTTTTTCGATATAGTATTTACAACCTTTGTAATTGGCTGGTTGTGATAGACAATAACATGTAGAGCTATGTTCTAACATTTTCTTTGATGGTTGCACCAATTTATTAATATCTTGTTTCACTTCGATCGTCTGAGAAAGAAATGTATAGTTATTTATTAAATATATCGTTATTTTGGACTAACTAAAATTGCACTAAAATACTTTTAGTACCTTTTTATTGCTTATTTTTTTTATATCAAAGTGATAGAATAGATGTTAGCTATTAGCTCGTACCAGTTACCATAGCTACTGTAGCTATGTTTAATATTTCAATTAATTAAAAATATGTCAGCTACTGTGGTGCCGTTACCAAATTTTTCAAATTATCGAGGTGGCAAAATACTTATGAGCGGTAGTGTTTATGAAAAAATTAATGCCAAAATGTATAAACTGATATTAAATTTTGATTATGGATAGCAATATAAATTAATAACATAATCAATTGATTCGTGGTTAATGTAATGTAACTTGATAGTTATTTATCTAGCAGTTATTTATTTTGTTATAAGTGAAGATCTAAAAATGGAATGAATTCTAAATGCTTGCTTTGATGGCATTTGCGATGTTAAGAATAACTGTCACTCACCTTTTGTGTTGGTTGAAGAAAACCATTTTGTGTTCCATTTGTTTTATGTAATCCATCATCCACTTTCAGATTTTGGTTCTTGTTGTTTAATATATTCCTGGGCTTGGTGCTTTTCATGGCTGTGTTTAAAATGACAGGGAATTAAAATTATTTCTTGTTTCATCTTTCAATTTTTAATATTTCAAATAATTTATAAGAATTCAAATAGTATTGATTTTGAACGTCCCCTTCGCCATCTAAATCGATGATTTCCTTTTCTCAAAAAAAAAAGTTATACTTCGACTGGCTACTTTTAAAATGAAACCCGGTATGTTAATTTATTAAACCACTCTTTTTTAACTAAATTCTTTTATTTGTTATATTAAAAATTCAAATAAAAATTTAATCAATGTTAATGAAAATTTTAATTATTATTTATTTCACAAATTAAAAAAAGTTATGTTTTAGATATTGTTTAGTTTTAGAAATGTTTGAAGTGGAAACTTTTAGTATTTGTATTGAAAAATTTGCTTTATAAAATCAAAGAAATTTAAAAAAGTTGTTCCACCGGAACGGAACCCATGATAAACCATTAATTAAAAAATATTTTTATCAACTCACCTAATAATAACAAATTTTATTTGATCGAAGTGAAACTGTTCGGTTATTCACAACCAACTATACTGATGGCAACTAAGACACACAAAATTATGGGTTTACAATTATTTATATAGGTTGGAACTTAATGCAATATTATATAAGGTTGTGCAATAAGAAGCACAATATGGCGTAATTTCCTCCTAGATGCTTATTTGCGTATTTATGTTTGATAACTTCTTATCAAAACAAAAATCCAAGAGGAAATCGACCGAACTGCAGATATTGATTAATATCCTGTGACGTGATAATCAAAAAATAAAAAACTGTTAACCAAAACTTTTTCCACCATCGTTAACCAGACCATCGATCTTACATTAGTCTGAGTACACAGTGAACGCTGGTTTCCGATCGGGTTTGCCCTCTTCGATCTTAGCATTAAAATATCTCTCCCGTTACCAGTCTCGTTTATCCTCGGTTACATTAATTAACATTGGAGGTAGATGATCAGGTAAGCCGGCGAAAGTAAACCTGCCTCCACTTTGGTAGCAGCCTTACACATCAGTGTAATAACTGATCTAAGGTCCAAACTATTCAAGTCGGTCTGAATGCACTGGCCCCTGGACCTACAAATTAACGTGGAATGCAAACCATGGCCTCATATCTTGGAATAATGAATGGTTGTGTTAGTGTTGATCAAATGGTCCTAACAAAGACGTGTACTCCTTTTGATCTAAATGGTGGCTAAGTTCTAATGCCGTTCTGTGAAATGATAGAAGATCTAATCATCCGTATAGTTAACAGTGGGAAGGTTATATTTGTTAGAAGAACTTAATTAGGTTATGTCATTTTAACATTATCTTTTATTTCCATCTTCTAAGCTCCAACCGCTTTTTTGATTTTAAAATCAGGATCAATTCAAAATTTAAAATCGATCAGGGCTTACAATTTTCAATCCACCGGGAGTGCAAAGATACAAAAATTTCAATTTTTATTAATAAAATTTATTAAATTACTAGACGGTCCAGCGGCCTTCGGCCGCCTTGACCTTATAAGTTAATGTCGAATGTGGTTGTTCTGTCGCCATCGATCTCACAGGGTAGACAGACAGTAGGAATCTCGTTAATCTATTAATGCGCATCACTTAGGCTCTGCGTTGTCTGTCAGTCAGATGAGCCAAAACAAATAGGGTATGTCATTTTAGGCCGGTTTCCTCTAGATCTTTATTGCACAACTTTATATAATGTTGTGTTAATAGGAACAAACCAAGAAAAAGGGAAATTTTTATTGCACAACCTTATACAATTTAAAATTTATTGTTGCATCAAGATTCAACGTCTATGCTATGTAATATTATTATTACATGCTATATTACATAACTTTTAAATTTTATATCTATTATGTGAATTGATAAAAGTGTTTTTAACTGTTAAAAATAACTTGAAAAAAATTTAATAAAACTTATTTAATTTTTTGCGTTTTTTGCAATAATTTGTTACATTTTTGTAAAATTTGCATAATATTTATGTGGTTATTTTATTACAACAGCAATCTACGTGGATTATAAAACTTGATAATTTTTTATCAAATTTTGATGCTAAATTTTTTTAATTTTTATAATATAAAAAAGTGTTTTTAAATTTTTGAATTTTTATAATTAAAAAAGGATACGGAATCCTCAGTGTCGGCATGTGACTACAATGGAACTTCGATTTAACGAAATTTTTATTTTTATTTTTGATAGGATAATGATGGTAGCCTGGCAAACCGCCAGTGGGACTCCTAAACAATACTAAACGAGTTGGAACTGGAATATGTACATGTTTCGATCTTATTGGATCCGTTACAAATTGTAAAATATTTAAATAGTAAATGATTAGGTTTGTTGCCAATTCTGTATAAAGGGAACAAACTAATTTTTTATGACTATAAAAATATAACTATGAAAACGAAAAATCTGATCACAGCTAAAACAAAGAGGGTGGAGAAAATAAACACAAATGCGGCCTCCAAAAACGCACCTAATCATTCAAACAAGAGCAAAACCTGTGCCACTGTAAGATAAGAACCACCGTGGTTCAGGGCCGGATTTACCAATTTGCCGCCTGTAGGCATAATAATATTTGCCGCCCCTTCATTACACAAAAATATTAGGGGGCGAGTAGTGGTCGCCCAGGAGATGTGGGGGAGTCCCCCTTGAAATGGATTATATGTCCACCGATATTTTAATGGGGTACCTATAACCTACGTTTCAAAGTGCGATATATCGTTTTTAAGTGCAAACGGCATTTAAAAGTGTGTTAAAATATTTCAAAGTGGAATTTATTTTTTTTTTTCGTGTATTACCTTTCATTTAAGTTATAAAATTTCTTTTAATGTATATTCATTTCTTTTTAAAGCTACTTTGATCTATTTTAAAGTGCGGATAATTACCACCCTATTTTAATAAACAATAAACAATAAAATAAGCAATCGCAACTCAAAGTCTACTATTCAACTCAAATTAATACACGTTAATGTATACATTAATGTATACATTAATTTCATATGATTTTCTTAGAAGTCAGCGGAGGTAGTCAAATGTAACTACAGTGGCTCGCAAAAGTCTTCGGACACTCCGATGTTAGCAATGTAAATTTCACATTTTGAAGCCGTTTTTGACATATAAAAATCGATTTTACAATAAAACTTTTTAAACATCTTTTGTAGAAAATTTCATTATCTTCAATTTTATACCTATAAACTTTTTCATTTTGTCGCCCTGTTTTTGACTGAGAGCGACTTAAGCAAGACTCGGGAAAATACAAAAAATATTGTCACTTGTATCTCGGAAACGGTGCCACAAAATAGAAAAATGTATATAAATAAAAATGTAGGGAACGAAATTTACAAAAAAAAATTCCTCTTCATTTTTCTATTTCGTTGCACCGTTTCCGAGATATAAGTGACAATATTTTTTGTATTTTTCCGAGTCTTGTTTACGTCGCTCTCAGTCAAAAACGGAGCGACAAATTGAAAAAATTTATAGGTATAAAATTGAAGATAATGAAATTTTCTACAAAAAATGTTTAAAAAGTTTTGTTGTAAAATCGATTTTTATATGTCAAAAAACGGCTTCAAAATGTGCAATTTACATTGCTAACATAGGAGTGTCCGAGGACTTTTGCGAGCCACTGTATAAACTTCAGAGGCTTTATAAGTTGATATTTATGCTTGATAAGTTGAGAGTTAACTTATCATTTATCAATAACAAAATAACTAAAAAATTTATGGTTGGAAAATATTTTAAAAATAATTCTTATTTTTTACTTTTACATTCAAAATTTGCCGCCCCTAAAAATTCGCCGCTCTAGGCAGCTGCCTACTCTGCCTATTTAGAAATATGGCCCTGCCGTGGTTAAGAACTTTCATCTCGTTATTTTGTAGACTTTAATTATCTCTTAAATAAATTATGCTGCGCTAAAATAGGAATTATCAGATTATCATTCACGTTTTCATTCTTTTTGTTGTTGTTACTTTATATAACTTTTAATAAACTCAATTAATTCAATAAATTAAGTATGCTGTTGTATTTGGCGTTAAGGGGAGATTTATCCCCACATTTTCGTACCTCATCTACCTCGCGGAATTGGCTCGACCACTGATTAGAACTGTAACCCCTTTCTAATCAAATCAGCATACAAAAGAGCCTGGTGGCAGCTGAGTAATATTGTTTAGTTTTTTATTTTATAGATTTTATTTTGTATATTTTTAGTAATGATAGGCAACCCACCTGACACTTCTGTCTAGCCCAAGTGCTACTATACCAATGATATGGTTCAATGTTATGTTTATCGGATGAAACGTGTAATCACTTCCGTCATTTTCTTGTGCTGCAGGAAAGAGACTTACTCCTTTGCGGTGTCTACTGTTTCTTGCCAGGAGCTGTGAGGAGGGAGCATCTTCCCTGGAAATTTCCGTTCCAGTATACAAGGGGAAAAAGGATATTCCACTAAAGAGGCCCGTTCCCACGCCGATAGCAACGTCACAATGGTTAGATAAGAGCAAAACAAGTCCTGGATATACTTCATCGTTACCCATAACGAAAATGAATTATAACATGTTTCGATCTTATTTACAACTTTATCCATGAAATTTATCTCGTCAGACCCGTCCTGTCTGAATAAAAAGAGAAATTATTGGAAGCAGATTGCCATATTTGAACATAAACATTCCTGGAGAAAAAGGGAAGCAACCCTCTACCAAGTTTAAACTGATAAGGTAAAGTAAATGACCAGGCTATAAGGTTTAATCAAGGAAAACCTGGAAAAGTCAGAGTTACGTCAAATTGCTAACTCAAATTATTTATTTTAGATCTTAATTTTCAAAATTTATCTGTAATGATTTATGATCATAATATAAAATACAAATTACTTATTTTTTGAACTTCCAATGTTAAGTGAACACAAGGATGAAAAATGTGGTTGTCATGGTCATCCAGGAAAAAGAGAAAATAAAACTGCTCCTGGGTAAGTATCATACATTCATTTGTTTGTTGTTAACCAAAATATCTGAAGAGCGTTACTTCATTGTTAGTTAAAAACTGAAACACCCTGTACTTAAAATAGTGTCAGTTTGTTGACATTTATCTTTAAAAATATCGTACTAATAAAGTGAAAAAATTTGTGTGATTTATATGGCACAATTTACAAAATAATTTTTGATAATTTTAATCTCGACGACCAATGCGCCGATATTTAAGGTGCACTGGTTTATCCGGTATCAATTCGACCTTTCGCTTTAGAGGTCATAGCGAACAAAGTCGCCGGTTTATTACATAAATTTTTAAACGTACGTACGCATATTTTCGAAGAAATTGTTAATTATATTGTAGTTTCTAAATTTTTCTTTTAGTTTTTGAAATATTAATCGTTTTAGCAGCTCGGTTTGCAAAATGGTGCGTAAATTTGTAGTCGGTGGAAACTGGAAGATGAATGGGGACAAGAACCAAATATCCGAAATTATCACTTTTCTCAAAACTGGACCACTAAACCGAGATACTCAGGTTATTGTGGGAGTTCCTTCCATTTATCTAGAACTAACAAGAAATAATTTGCCTTCCAATGTCGAAGCTGCTGCTCAGAATTGTTACAAAGTAGCGAAAGGCGCTTTCACCGGTATTTATAATCTGAGTTTTTTATGATGTAAAGTCACCGTTCTTTTTTTTAGGAGAGATTTCTCCAGCGATGATTAAAGATATTGGTGTTAATTGGGTCATTTTGGGACACTCGGAGAGACGTAATGTGTTTGGAGAAGGTGATGAACTTATTGCTGATAAAGTTGCACATGCTTTGGAGAGTGGACTCAAAGTTATTGCATGCATTGGTGAAAAATTAGATGAACGTGAGGCAGGTCAAACTGAGGCAGTTGTATTTAGACAAACCAAAGCCATAGCTGATAAAGTTAAAGATTGGTAAGTTGAAACTTTTATTATTTTACGCTTTGGAAAGTTGGCATTGTATCTCTTATTGGGGGATGTTTCAATAATTAGATTAGGATAGAGAGAAACTGAAGGAAGGAAAATTGCTTTTGGAAGAAAGTTGCTTCACCTATAGCCTGCTCAAATGAGAGTTTCTGAATAATTGGTCTGTAACTATTTCATCACAGCAGCAGCATAGCTAATGGGGGGCGGACCGCCCTTCTCTTCTCTTCTGACCTAAGCATGAATATCGTAAATTTTTGAAAATAACGGGTCCGTTAAGTTGCCCCCCCCCCCAGTTAATATTTTTTCTTCAAAAGCTAGCTCCCGAATCCTTATAGCTAGCACCCAAGTATAAAAGCTAGCACCGTTATAGTTTTTCCACAAGCCGCAACTGAAACCGGGGGGGGGGGGCAACTTAACGTTAAGTTGCCCTCCCCCAGTTAATATTTTTTCTCCAAAAGCTAGCTACCGAATCCTTATAGCTAGCACCAGCTAGCACCCAAGTATAAAAGCTAACACCGTTATAGTTTTTCCACAAATCAATATTGAAACCGATGCTTTCGGTACTGACGGACGCGCATGAATGGATTTAACGAGATTCCATTTGTTTATAGGATAGGCTGCCGACAAACTACACGAATGTGTAGATAGCGAGTTATTATTGTTGGTAAAATGTTACCTTACTATAGAACTAAGAAAGGAACATTTGAAGAAGCATTACTTTACAATACTTTGCATAATTCTAGCGCATTTAGTTACTTAAAAAATGAGTTTATCTGAGGTGCATGTCGCTGCCCCCCCCCCCCAAATCGAATTTTGGGGTGAATTTGGTGTCAATCGTTAGAGCCTAAATGAGCTTCCATTATTTTCGTTTGAGCCTCTACCGTCGCGGAGTTATTCGCGAAATAGTTGGGGGGGGGGCACAGACATGATTTTCTATTTTCGTTATTTTTAAGAATTTTTGGATGAAATTGGTGTCAAACGTTAGAGCTTCGTTAGAGCCTAAATGAGCCTCCCTTTTCAACATCCTAATATCATTTTCTAAAAAGTTACGGGCATTTCAAATTTTCGATTCCTCCGAGCAAGTTGCTTCCGATAATCCTCACATTTAATTTTATTTTACCAGATTAAAACTTTTGTTTAGATTAAAAAAATTAATCCTCCTTGCCATTATAATCTTCATAATAAATAAAAATGGAAAAATTAATTTTACAAAAGTTTTCATACTTTTATGTTTCAATTCTGTTTCCCACTATTGTAAAGTATCCACACCCATTTCTTGTATAATAATGTAAGTTAAATTGTAAGAATTTGTAAAAACTGCACACATTTCTGAAAAACTAAAAGGGCATAATACGGTATAATTGTATTTTTACATTATATTATATCTTTTTCATTACTTACAGGACGTAGACACGTTTCCCCCTCTCTAAGCCGAATTTTGGGGTGAAATTGGTATCAAACGTTAGAACCCAAATGAGCTTTCATTATTGGTTTAGGATTACTTTTTGTAATCGAAACAAAAATTTTACACTCTAACGTCTGACCCTAATTTCAACAAAAACTTCAAAAATATAACGAAAATAGAAAAACACGTCTACGCCCCCCAATATTTCGCGAATAACTCCACTACGGTTGAGGCTCAAACGAAAAAATGGAAGCTCAGTTAGACTCTAACGATGTTTTAACGTTTGACACCAATTTCACCCCAAAATTCAAATAAAGAGGGAAAATAGAAAAACAAGACTACGACCCCCCCCCCCCCCAAAAAAAAAAGATTACCAGCAAGAAGTTAATCGTTTGTGGAAGGAGGCAAAGCTTGAAGTTCACCGATAAGAATGCTCTATATGCAGCAAAAGCTTTGCCTCCTTCCACAAACGATTAACTTCTTGCTGGTAATCTTTTTTTTTGGGGGGGGGGGTCGTAGTCTTGTTTTTCTATTTTACCTCTTTATTTGAATTTTGGGGTGAAATTGGTGTCAAACGTTAAAGCATCGTTAGAGTCTAACTGAGCTTCCATTTTTTCGTTTGAGCCTCAACCGTAGTGGAGTTATTCGCGAAATCTTGGGGGGAGGGGCACATGCACCTTTTTTAAGTAACTAAATGCGCTAGAATTATGCAAAGTATTGTAAAGTAATGCTTCTTCAAATGTTCCTTTCTTAGTTCTATAGTAAGGTAACATTTTACCAACAATAATAACTCGCTATCTACACATTCGTGCAGTTTGTCGGCAGCCTATCCTATAAACAAATGGAATCTCGTTAATCCATTCATGCGCGTCCGTTAGTACCGAAAGCATCGGTTTCAATATCGATTTGTGGAAAAACTATAACGGTGTTAGCTTTTATACTTGGGTGCTAGCTGGTGCTAGCTATAAGGATTCGGTAGCTAGCTTTTGGAGAAAAAATATTAACTGGGGGGGGGGCTAGCGTTAAGTTGCCCCCCCCCGGTTTCAATATCGATTTGTGGAAAAACTATAATGGTGCTAGCTTTCATACTTGGGTGCTAGCTATAAGGATTCGGGAGCTAGCTTTTGGAGAAAAAATATTAACTGGGGGGGGGCCAACTTAACGGACCCGAAAATAACCGAAGTTCTAAGCTCGGTATCTCTGGTGGGGGACATCAAAAAAATATGAAACTTTCAGAAAACAGAGTTCATTTGGTAAGCTATTAAGGCTGTGCTCTCACTTGAACAACATTTCAATTTTGAATGAGATGGCACTTATTTTGGTATTTTCACCTTGTGTGTAACTAATTATGACCAAAAGATATATTAAAAATGGTGCAAATTGGTGAGAGCCAATGTTAGCTCGCCCCTTGTTAGTTATTAACCCAGCTGTTATTGTAAAACCACGATGTCTCCGCAGTGGCCACCAAACTTTTCGTTCAAATATTGAGTATAAAAAAAAAGACTCGATGATAGTTCAATATCTTTCTGTATTTATTTTACAATGGTTACACAAATAACTCTATTTTACAACAAAACACGTGTTACGTTACCACAATGCGTACTTCTTTACTCCTACTTTCTATCACTTCGTTACTTCTGTCTTCTATCACCCGTTTACCACCTTTTTACACTACCGCTGCTCTATCCGAAACCTTGTCTGCCAAACCGTACCCCACTTCACTTACGACATCTACCGCTAATCCTACATACTTCTTAACCCGCGTAAAATGTTCAAATTTAAAACCAAACCCCAATTTTCCATAACAGTTATTGTTAAATAAATAGTCAATAAAATGTATTTATTGAAAAATAACAACATTGACATTCAAAAGATATTATAAAAAACCAGCCAAAATTACGGTAAATTCTAGTTTTTCTCCAATATCTTCTTTTCCCTACAAATTCAGTTAAAGAAGCCTTAACAAATTTTATAGATAAAATTTCCTACCACATTTATGTTTACAATTTTTTTCTATATCTAATAGAAACCGAGATTTAAAGTTATAAAAATTCTTATCAGCTTGCAAAAACAAGTGAAATGCTTGACTACGTTCGATTTTTCGTGGGTATTTCGTTTACAGTGCAATTTGGAGAAAAATTTATTAAACAAATTTTGTAGAGCATAAAATTTTATATGAGGTGTGTATGTTTTATATTATTATCTTTATTATGTAATCATGTGTTATGAACTGGTCCGCTTATGTGAAATTTAAAGGTTTCTTCCACCCAGCCTAAAAACCGTACAATATACGGTCGTTTATCATGACGGTACATTGTACGGTTTCTTAACTGGTTGGAACAAACCTTAAGTTTTCGACCTTGGCGCACCGCCATCTTGAAAAATCCAGTCGAAATCCCAGCAAAATCTAGTTTTTCCCATATTTCTCCTTTGCAATGCAAATTTTGGTTAAAGTAGTTTAAACAAATTTTGTAGACCATAACATTTTCTAAAACTTTTGTATTTACAATTTTCTTCCATCCTGAATAGATACCGAAATAAAAATGCGTATAAGTTTGTAAAATGAATAACTAGGATTTGTTTCTCGTGAGTATCTCGTTTCCATTGCAATTTCGAGAAAAATTTATTAACACAAATTGGTAGACCATAAAATTTCCACGTAAGGTATCCACTTATTAAAAACGAAAACTAACTGACAGACAACGCACAGCCTAAACGAGTGGCTTTATTTGCTATTTATTTGCAAGTTTGCTTGGCGCCGGTGTGCCATGGTTCCATATAACTACATCCAACACTCGTAGAAGGTGAAGGCCGCTGAACCGCTTAGTGCCTGGTCAAGATATAAAGTCGTAAAAATAATTTAACAAAAAGAAGTAATATGCATGATAAGATTTGGATTTTAAGGAATATTTCATTTCCAGTGTAATTTTGAGAAAAATTTATTAAGATGCGATTTTAAGGACTGTTTCAAAACTTCATTTACGGCTCAAAATTGGTTATAGATACAGCAAGGATTTTTTTTTTATTGAGAGCAGAATTTTCTGGAGGTCATGCTATAATTTTTAATTGGTTTTGATAACGGATTAATATTTTGATTATATTAATTCGCGATTTTATATCAAAAACTCACAATTAATTAAAATTTAAAATATATCATGACACAGATAAAATAGCCATATTTAATATTCTGCATTAAAATTGTATAAATTTCAAGTATTGTAAGTGCTGTAAATGAAGTTTCATTTCGACCATAATTTGAATGATTTTAAAAGCTTTTGAAACCAATGAAAATTTACTTACAGTCTTTCCAACTAAAATGAAAGACTATAATTCCGTCCAGAATGGACTTTGAAATTATTCCGTGCGGTGGCGTTTTGTTGTAGGTAACTACGCCACCTGTTAGCAGTTGCCACGTTGTTAAGAGGGGCATTTAAATTTTGATGCGAAAACATGTTTCAAAAGATGGCGCGCCCTAAAATATTCTAAGAATCTAAGAATCTTTTCACCAATACAGAATTCTAATAATTTATAAAAGTCATATGAATAAACGATAACTAATTTAGGGAATGAGGAAGTTTGAGCTTTCAAAGTTAAATATTTTTAAAAATATTCAATATTTTCAAATATGAATATCATTTTGAAATATACTTGTAAATATTCAACATTGGAAGCTCAAACTGCCTCATTCCCTCAATTAGTTATCTTTTATTCAAATGACTTTTATAAATTATTAGAATTCTTAGATTCTTAGAATATTTTAGGGCGCGCCATCTTTTGAAACATGTTTTCGCATCAAAATTTAAATGCCCCTCTTAAGAGCGCGCCGCAAATTTTGATGCAAAAACATGTTTCGACAGATGGCGTGCCCTAAAATATTAATCTTTTATAGTTATCTTTTTACAAAAACAGAATTCTAATAATTTATAAAAGTCAAAAGAATAAACGATAACTAAGCTAGGCAATAAGGAAGTTTGAGCTTTCAAAGATAAATATTTTTAAATATATTTAATATTTTCACATGTGTAATATACTTGTAAATATTCAACATTGGAAGCTCAAACTCCTTATTGCCTAGCTTAGTTATCGTTTATTCATGTGACTTTTATAAATTATTAGAATTCTGTTTTTGTGAAAAGATAACTATAAAAGATTAATATTTTAGGGTACGCCATCTGTTGAAACATGTTTTTGCATCAAAATTTGCAGCGCGCTCTTAACAACAATTTTGTAGAGCATAAAATCCCCCCCCCCCTAAACAGGTGATAAAATTCGTCGTTAGTCTGCGATAAAAACGGTACCGTATAACAATAAAAGGATGTTAGCGATTATGTGTCCACTGACGCACATGAATGGATTAACACTGTATGCTTATCATGTAAAATTGGAAATTTGAGGCCGGAGGCCGAGCTATTTTATGCGATATAGAAAGTGCGGAGGCCGCAAGCTGAGCCTATGTTAGGAGAGTTTTCCTATGTTTTGTGATGATGGAGAGCGGTGTTAGAAAACTTGATAAAAAGAGTGGTAGTTTTTCAGTGCGCATGTTTACCATTAAAATGGCAATCGTTTGCTAACGAAAAAAGAAATGTGGAGTAAATCTCGCATAATTGAATCTCGAAAATTATTTGGGTACAAACAAACATCAAACATGCACAAAATGGGGCAAACAATTATTTAAACTACTTTGAATCCAAATTCGAAATGGGTAGGGCTAGCATATCTACACCCCCGTCCTAATAAATTAAAACATCTCAAAAACTACTTGGGTAGAAATGAAAATTTAAAAAAATGCACAAATAGGTACAAACTATTTTGACTATTAAGGATTCAAAATAGGGGGTACTGGGGATATGCACCTAATAAATTACCTTACAAATCTATTATAAAATTATAATAAATTACCAAGTTACTATCGTATTACATTTTGTGCCCATTTTAAAAAATTCATATCACATACATAATAAAAATCTTGTGATTCAAATTAATACAATTAATAATTAACCAAATGAACTTTGTTTTCTGAAAGTTTCATACTTTTTGGACGTTCCCCACCAGATACACAGCTCGAACTTTGATTATTTTCAAAAATTTGCGAATTCATGCTTAGGTCAGAAGAGAAGGGTAAATCTCTTAGGGATGAATAATTTTAGTGTATAAATGTGAGATAATAAGTTTAACAAAATATTTTGCAATTAACTTCATGAATTTCTAACAGACACAGTGACAGATAAGAGATTTTATTAGTATAATTAGGCAATCGAGACTGCTCAGTCTGCAGCCTCGCACGGCGACCACAATATTAAGTTCGGTCTTGTTAGTGCAGGTGTCATTGTATATTATCCAAACAGTAGCGATACAATTTATGTAGTGTGTCACTGATCATTTTTTTTCTTTTCTAGGAGCAATGTGGTCATAGCATATGAACCTGTATGGGCCATTGGTACAGGGAAAACAGCCACACCTCAGCAAGCACAAGAGGTACACAAAGCTTTAAGAACCTGGTTTTGCGAAAACGTCAACCCTGAAGTGAGCGAATCAATTCAAATCCAATACGGAGGCTCTGTGACGGCAGCAAACTGTAAAGAACTCGCTTCTCAACCCGATATTGATGGATTTCTAGTTGGAGGTGCATCATTAAAACCAGAATTTGTTGAAATCGTAAATGCCAGGCAATAAGTAATTGAAAGTGTAAAAATAAAATATTGTTAAAACTTTAGAAAAAATATATGCATCGTTTTTAAAATATTTTGGAAAAATTTTATTTCAAATTTGTCATAATTTATCTTTAATGTATTGAAAAGAATTAAAGCATTTTCATTTCCAAGTTTGATTATTAAGTCCATCCTGAACTGATATCCTGTGGAAGACAAAGAAAAGTTCCAAAATATTGTTGAAACAATAATGGAAAACAAAAAGAAAAATTATAGTTGAGAATGCAGTCTTTGGTTATCTACAAGTAGATTTTAGTTTATACTTCTTACATATTATCATTACAACAAAAATAGTAACAAACAGGTCCGTCTTAAGGATTTGAAGTTTATTGATAAAATTAGCAAAAGAAATTATAAAATCAAAGAATACCTTAACTGGATTACATGTTTCAATCTTATCCATTATGTATTTGATTTGACATGATTTTATGAAAAATTAACAAGAACAAGTATAAAATCAAAGAATACCTTACCGGATTACAATGAAATTAAAACATTCTATTTGTCAACTAGGTATAATCTTTGTTACAGCAACATGTGGATGCCCAAAGTTCTCGTGTCGACAGAGACGCAAGAGATTCTATCAAACTGATGGAGCGACTTACACCCCTCCCCCCATTTCTAGACTCAGATGCCATAATTTCTTTAAGTAGTGGTGTCATTGGAGGAGTCTATGTAAACTGCCCTTGGCTCAGGAAATAGGCCTCGAAGGGTTGGCCAAGATGGTTGATGATGGTAACTTCAAGAATGTCACCCTCAAAAGCAAAGACACGGTTAGACAACTTTTGCATCTGCTGTGAGCTGCTTACGACGGGAAACCTCAAAATACTACTTGATCCTCCGATACTGCTCCAAAGACTGTCTTTTACAAAACTTCTTGTGTCTTGTACAAAAGACGAATCAATTCGTCTATTTATGCAGCATTCAACCCGCTTCCCTCCAATGCTACAAGAGGGCAGTATTTCGCATCGCCAAGAGCTACTTCTCTTTTATAAAAAGACGCTACCCTGCTCAGAGTGGCACCAAACGATCCGAACCCCCGAAGTGATCTTTGATGTTACATACAATTAACCAAATCGCTCTGCACCGGCGACTCCATCAACGTAACTTTGGGCGAACTGTGCCACTCCACGTTCACACGAGTGAGGGGGGGGGGGTCTGACGACATGCATCTACAAACCTACATCACAGTCACAATCAGTATATCGGCAATCAAGATTCCAATTATTTTAGTGATTCTAGAAACCAAAAAAGTTATCACTTTATTAGCGACTTGAATTTTTGAAAATAGACATAATTGGTATTATTATTGGCTACAATTACAAGAAATATATGATAGAATTCAGAACTTACGCATTGTCATTCCAATAACAGTTAAACCTATGATTAAACGACTAAATATCTATTTTCAAAAATTCATAGCTCAAAAACTAAGGGGCATTAGACTAAATGCTGAGAAAATGATAATTTTTTTGGGATCTCGATTGCCGATGTACTGATTGTAGTGTCCCCTTGTCAGTAGATGCAGACTTATTATTATTATTATATATTATTTCAACCATACCACTTGACCGAATCAGTAAGTTGTGGTAGTCATTCGACGCAGAATTTAATTTTGTTGAATTTACTATATCGTAACTTTTTCGCTAGGATGCACCGTTTATGTTTACATAAAAACCTCTAAAAATTTGGAGGCTTTTTGGCAGCCCAAGTTCTCCCGAGATCGGTCGTGTTAGCATTTTTGATTTTTACATGTTTGCATCCATATATCCAAGTAAAAAAAATAAAAGCACCACCTTTTGCAACAAACAGTTAGTACCTCTACTGGCTGGCGTATTAAATGACCGAATAAAAATTAAATGATTACCAATTTTTAATGTTCCTCAGGTAAGATAAAAAAGAACACAAAAATTATGATTTACATTTTATTGTTCTCTATTTTTCATACATTCCTTCGTACCATGTGTGTTAACAATAATAACTAATTAACTCATCATACATTTTGAAAGATGTTTTCGACAAAATTTACAAGTTCTACCAGCCGGTTTAAAAAAATACACTTAATACTCCTCGCTTCTCATTCTGTAAAACTCAATATTAGAACACTTTTTAAGGGACTCGAGCATTTAATGCACAAGAAAGTTTATTATTACTATTACAGTTAATAATAATCTTTCCATCATTTATTTCAATAAATTAGAACGAAATGCAACTGACAACCAAGTTTTATCACATCAAAAACTCCTAAAAATAAGCACAAATAATACAGTATGTACGTATATATGGGGGATGATAAAAGAGGCATTGCAATCTTACGGCAATCGTTTTATATACTCACTGGAAAAGTCTGTATTTTTTTTAAAGCTAAATGTGACATGCACACAATCACATGCTCATGCATACATTTATTAATTATTATTATAGTAGTAATAAAATCGAACCGGCGACAAACTTGTGTGTCTATCTGCAAGATAAACCCAATTATTAAAGAATCCATTTTACTAAAACAACGCTGGTTAGTGCAAAAAAAAGTACGAGGAAATTGAAATTACAAAAAAAATCGATATCATATCAAGTCACAGCCAAGCGAATACACAAAACAATTTTGTTACCCCACAAATAGGTACATTTCCTAGTTTTATCGTAGGTTCGACCAAAATTCTCAGCTATTTTTTAACAATTAAAATAACTAAGCTAAATTTTAATACGTTAGTCGTCTCCTTGATGTAAAATAATGCAATAGTCACAAATATAAAAGTATATTATTAATAATTACTATGTATAAATACGCTATATATTTAGATAAATTTTAAATAAAAAACACGTATACTTTGACTAACTATACAGAAGAATTATCTAAACTTTCTCCTCCTCCCTACTACACACTTACAAATTTATTTACATCTCGAGTAGTACTTTAATAAACGTTCGTCACATTTTTAATTATCAAGACACTTCTAGCCTACTTCTAAGCTTGAAATCATAAAAGAGAGAGCAAGAACCAAACGAATGCGGTAAGAATGCACAATACATGAGTTTTAACTACAAGAAAAACACACAATTAATAAATAAACACATACTTTGTATTGTTAAATATTTTTTATACGAATAGTGACTTAAATTACTACTGAAACCTAAATCTAACGGTCCGTTAACCTGCTGTTTTATTCATATATATATATATTATTTATACTGTTATATATTTTATATATTTACACCAATTTATTAAATTACTAATATCTAAAAAAATTGTTTAAAAAACCTCAAATAATAATTGCAGGAAAATGTACATTATTAGGTTCCTAAAATTTGCTATTAATATAAAATCTAAACAAATAATACGTAGGTAATAGTTTATAATATAAGGTGGTAATTTCCAATTTTTAAAAATTCAAATGTTTGTGCTGCTAACATCTCCAGGTGTTTCTTGTTCATGTTTTCATCATTCTTTCGATTTGAGGTTAACTTTCCTCACCGTGATATATTCTTATTGTCACTATTAATTCAAAGATTTGGTGCCATTAGGCTCCCTATCACCTAAATGGGACTGATAACTTTTGAGATCCACTAGATTCGTAGGTGCACAAATATCATCCAATGATAGTGTAAAAAATAATTTAGTACATATTTTCTAAGGTGTATAAAAATATTTTCTTAGAGTTCTACCAAGATGGTATATGGTGACGATTATTTATATATAGAAAGTCAAAAATTAAACCTATTTCCTCCATCATTACTGAAGTACCAGTCAAATTATGCAATTTCTAGGAAAATTCTGGGGGGGATAGTGGGCACGAAAGAATTTGGGGTAGCGGTGGATATAAACCCATTTTTATAAACTAAAAATACAAAAGACCTTTTTTTTAGCCTTTGTTTAGTAATGTGGGGCCATTCTTTTCTTAGTAATGGGGGGTTTTATAAAAATTTGTACTGAGGAAAATGGGTGGTGGTCAGAAAAAGTGTGAGAACTATGGTTTAGGTGATCCTCTTTTACCTCATCTCAAAAATCTAACAATAGTTTCACTGTGATGAAGCCTAAGTAAGTCCCAGGGTTAAAAAATTTTAATCTGTACATTTTAGAGAACAAGAAGCAATATAGAATCTTAATTCTAATGTATTCTCGTTGCCAAAAAATGCTTTTCTTGTATAATTCTTTCTCAAAATTGAGGCTAGAGCAGTCAGAAATGGCTAGTTTAGGCTATTTAAACTTATAGACACGCCCCTACCTATCTCTCCTTGAATACAAACGGAAGCAAATATGTGTGAAGTCACTGCTCACTGGTGGGATAGTATCGAAATTTATGTTAGTGGTGAACCAAAATAAACTATTTTTTTCACTTAGGGTCGTACTAATTTATTTATTGTCATTTATCTTTGCTTCACTGCTTGAAAGTCGAGGAGTGTCTATAAGTTTAAATGGTCTACGGGCCCTAGACAATAATATTATATCTGAACTGCAAAAGAGAACGCAAAGAAGGAAGATAAGACTAGATACTATTATATTATATGCTATAAAAAAAAATTGAATCATCGTAAAAAAAACACAACTGGCAATCAGATATACATCAGCGATTTCGAATTTTGTAGTGAAAAAATTATTTTATGAATAATTGTATTTTTTACCGTTTTGAAATAAAGGGGGAAGACGCCAATATTAGATTTTCTTTTAAGGGTGACGTAGTATCATCAAATTTGGAAGCCACTGCACGAAGTGCTGATTTTTGAAGGCGGTAAACAGCAAACCTTTTGTTTAAAATTTTCGAAACTTAGTAAATTATATTAGTGTTAATTTGTGAACACTGTCAAAAATAGTTAAAAAATTCTAAGCGATTAGGGGTAGTTTTTGAGAGGATTAAATTGTAACACTTAGTCAGAAATTTTTAAAACTATATAAATTTATTAATGTTACATCATTAAATCAAACACAGATGGACTAAAGAGCGGGAAACCGCGGTTCTAATCCTGATTGCGTCGGATGTGCTGTGATCTAAAAAGAACAAAATCGATCTGTGGACTATGGGGAAGGCAACGGGAAACCACCCCATTAACCTTTCCCTAGTAAAGTCTTTTTGGCTTAGCCAGGAGGATCGCTAACATCCGAAATCGGATAGGCACCTGAAGGAGAATGTTATATCTGTGAATACTGCAAAAATTGTGAAAAAATTCCATTTACAACATTTTTAGAATTTTTCTGAGATTCAGCATAATAAACTTACCAACAATCTAAACAAAAAAATTAAAATTTCCAAAAAAATAGTTTCAAGGTTATATGGATTAAATAAAGGGGGATACGCGAAGATTCAATTTTTTTTTTCAAGGGGAGGCGTAGTAACATAAGCTTGGAAACCACTGGTATACCTACTATCAAAGAGGAACCATCAAGTACTAAAATCTATTACAAATTTTCTGCCAACATTTAAATTCAACAGGTGACTTTTCTGCACTTCCTGGTGGGCAAGGTTATCACCACGGTGTAGAAACTTCATAGGAAAATATTAGACCCTGATTTTAATGGTATTTTAGTTGTCGGATTTTCTTAAGATGGCGCTGTTTCAATAGTTATTTAGAAAAGTAAACAATAACATAACATAAATCATAGAATATCCTATAAGTTGGAATTGTAAGACGATTAATAAATTATAATAGTGAAAAATAGTTAAATTGAATGGAAATATAGTGGAATAATTTAGTTTAGTCAGATTTAGTTGACCCATGACACCCAGGGGGCGCAACGAAAAGACAGTATAAGACTGTCTACAATTTTAACATGGAAGTTTCCCTTCTATTGTAATCTTTTATTCTATGGTTATCACTATGACACATCTCTTAATCGACTTAAAAAAGGTTCATTCATCAGCCCCCCTGTCGATCAGGGGGTGCAGAAAATTGATGACATGTTTTAGTACCTGGTGGTCTTCCTATGTATACATCCTCTTTGATAATATTAAAATAATTTTTTATTAAACAAAATCCTGTGGGATCCCTAAAAGAATGGGATCCTGAGCAGTTGTCAAGGCTGCCCTTCCCTAGCAGCATCATTGCTTTTAAGTTTCTGAATGTATCTAGATTGTTCAAAGAGATTAAAACTATGTTTTTCCATGAGTTACAAACAACGAAATTTGCCCATCTGTACATAAAAAAATCATCCATTATGGGATTCCCCCTCTATGTATGTAGTATTTCAATAATACACTTGAATTTGCATAATTTGACTGAACTAATAGTAAATGTAAGTTAAGAAAAAACCTGAGCTGATATTGTAATCGTGTATAATTTATGGATGGAATTGACGCACTTTCTCAATTAATAAAAACAAATGAAAAAATATTTAAATTCTGAACCATTTAAAATAGGGAAGTTTCCAACTTCTTTTAGCCTAACATTTCCTAATTTGATTTAAAATCCATGTTGTTTAGCACATGGTTGAATTTTTAAAAACGAAAAAGATCGGTAATGAAATAAATTTAAATTCAAAAAAAAAGTATCACAAAAACTATAAAAACACTGTTTAATATAATTAGTCACATATAAACTCTCATTTACTTCATGAAAAACACAATTAAAAAAAAATTGTTAAAATATATTATATATTTACATAAATATTAAGTTCCTCAAGTTATATTATTCAGAACAAAAAACTGTGATTCGATGTTGATTTGGAACATACAAATCAAAATACTTGCTACTACTGCATATAATTGCGTGGCAAATTAAGGAAGAATTTCTGCACTGACGGACACACAAATACCGGACGCCCTCAATTTTTCGTCGAAACGAGAAAATTACGACGCAACCCGTATATTTTGATACAAAAGCATAAAACATTACACTTATTACATTATATAACAACACGCTCTATGTACAATTAACCTACAAATATTACCGAGAAATAGGGGGAGTGTAAAAGACAGAGAGGATGAGAGCCCTCTTTAAATTATTAAAATGTCTCTTGCTGTATTTTCATTTTACTAAGCGTACACCTACTTAAGAGAAATGATCACCAGCTCAAACAAAGACCTTGGCCAGACCATCGGCGCCTGCACTCGCGATGTACGGTCGTGTCGGATGAAAAGCCACATCCAGAATACTTTCGTCGAACTTCTTGCGATGTGCTGTAATTTCTTGGACACAAGTCTTGTTGTCCAAGTGCCACAGCCGAATAGAACAATCATGCGATCCTAAACAAACACATTTTAAATAAAAACGTCCAAGATTGGGTTCCTATGCGACTTGGAATAATTTAATTCAAAGTGAGTGCGTATCCGCATAGTTTATCTACTAATTAATTACCTGATAGTAAATATAAACCGTTGGGATCGACAGCCAAACTGGTAACTGCATCCAAATGTGCAACCATCGAATGCACCATCTTTCCAGTGTTGTTGTCCCAAAAACGGATGTGTCTATCTTCGTGAGCAGTGATTGTTAGAGATAAAGTAGGATGAGAAACCACCCTATTAATTTGTTTATTATTAACACCTGAATCTAATCTAACCAACGGTTTGGCAGTTTCTGTGTCGAAAATTACGCAATTTGAACTGTTGTAAGCCGCCACTACACGGTTGCCTTCATCTCTAACAAAATCAACACTGGATGGAACTCCATCTTGTTCAGATGTGAAAGTGTTGAGTAATGGCATCTAAATTTGTTTACTGTTACTTTTCTGCATAAACTAATTTTAAGCTGTAAATCTTACCTTACAATGAGGTGACCATAATTTTACTGTCCCGTCGGCGGAACATGACAGTAATTGTTGTTGACTTTGTAATTCTGCTAATCCCCAAACGGCGTCAGTGTGACCTTGAAGTGTAGCACTAAGTACTTCAGGTTCAAATAAATCATATGGATCAATGCTAGAACTTGGAACGTTCCAACAATGAATTTTACCATCCAAACCACCAGAGTAGCAGTGTTCACCTGTACCAGAAATGGTCAAACACAAGACTGGTCCATTGTGACTCCTGTAAAATATTTGGTAAAATCAGGCCTCTCATGGCATTTATGAGACATAGATGAAAAACCAAATTAAAGCTTATGTGAAATTTTGAACGTAAACAAAAAAAGGAAAAACAGGCCAAAAACTTTTGGTATGCTTATTCAGCTATGTATTTTTACAGAAAATCAATGAACTTCTTACAAAATTTAAATATTATCGAGTTTACCATTAGTGTAACATTTTTGAGCTTTCATCTATTTTTGTTTATTATTTTCTCTAAATTCAAAAACAACGAAATTTCCTCATCTTGAACAATCAATAACATACTAAATAAGTTTAAGAAGTAATAAATCCCTCAAGTTCAGAAAAAAAAATCAATAAAGTAAATAATATGTTAAAAATAGCACATGAATAAAATATAAAGAGAAGCAATTTGGAAAAAAACTCATCAAAAAAAGGAGGAAACTTACCTAAAGGTATACAAAGGTTCGACATCAAGAGAAGCAGATTTCTTCGCTGGTACAGTTTTTTGCAAGTTCCACAATTTGAGTGTGTGGTCTTCACTACCTGTGATGAGCACAGGCTCTGTTGGATGAAAGGCGAGTGCCCTAACGCCGTCGAAGTGACTTCTTAAAGTGTATTTAGCGCTCCACGTCTTTCGAAATGCCTCTTTACTGCTAGCAATGTCGTAACTTGTTTCTGCATCGTTATTTACTGTAAGTTGAGCTAGTTCGCCCAATCCTAAACCAGAATCAAGATTTTCGTCTTCGTTTATGCCTAATCCACGACCAGGAGTTGCTTTAAAACCTAAACCTGATAGAAAAATTAAATTGTTGTTTGAAATTTAGTGACACTAAATAAATACTTTTATTCCAATCGCTCGCTTCTTTCAGATCAGATTGTTGGTTTTCAGTTTCAGAGAGTAAGTTTAATTCATTGAGAACCTCCATTGCTTCAGCATCCACGTCGTCTCCCAATGCTAAATTGGTGTCCATTTTAACTATAAGAAAAAGTTAACTAAATTAAATAAAGTAATTTTAATTTAAGCTTTCAAGACAACTTTTTTTTATTGCTTATTTGCTTATCACTATTTTATACTTTGCTAACAAAATGCTAATGGATTCAACGAAATTTTGGATAATATGAAAATTTAAATATAGGGTGTCCCAGTAACACCGCCTATTTTGAATTTAGCGCCATTGTTTAAGTGTCAGTCTTAGAGTGCTGTTTTTTTATAGGTGTTATGTGTGAATATTGAGGTTTAGTTATGGAAAATTATACGGATGCACAACGCATAGAAATTGTGAAAATCCACTACAGAAATAGTGAAATTTTTGCAGAGGCGATTCGAAAATGTTGTTGATTTTTCGGTCACCATAACGCACCCTCTTGCCGTACAGTGGTCCGATTAATAGAGAAATTTGAGGCAGTTGGGTCAATTCAAACCCAAAAGAAACTTGTCCGTGTTCGTGCAGCTCGTTGTAATGAAATCATTGCAACAATTAGTTAGAGTTTTGACCAGAATCCTTCCGCTTCAATTTGCCATCGTCCTCAGCAACAATTGAGACGTGAGATGATAAGCATCACTTTTTCTGGCCTAAAATTGCTTCAATGGATCTCGAAGATATGTGGTTTCAGCAGGATGGCGCAACCTGGCACACAGCGAACGAAACGATGAAATTGTTAAAGACGAAATTCGAAAGGAGAGTTATCTCGCGCCGCGGCGATGTGAATTTGACGCCCTTGGACTTATTTCTTTGGTTTTTTTTGAAAGGAAAGGTGTATGCCATTAATCCAAGAACAATTTCTGAACTGAAAGACAAGATTCGACGCGCCATTGATGAAATCAAGCCGGAACTATGCCAAAATATCATCAAAAATTTCACCAAAAGAACTGACGAGTACCTCAGACACGAGGCGACCATTTATCAGATATTGTGTTCCATACATAACCTCCATGTCTACACTCTTTATTGCAATAAAAAAATTTGAACTTTTCAAATAAACACGACGTTTTTTTCAAATGTCAAAATAGGCGGTGTTACTGGGACACCCGATACAAGACAAAATTATTTTAATTTATTATTGCGAGGGGATATTTCATGGAGAGGCATGAAGCATTATTCTTCATAAGTAGGCCACCCTGTATAAATGGTGGGTCAATAAAATTTATTGTTTTATTACATACATAATAAACCATTTAGCACATAGTTTGAGATTTAAGTTTGAAAAAATGATTGAACTTTGTTGTAACCTCTAAAAATTTGAATAATAATAAAAATTTACCACAAAAAATTAATTAATTAATTGCTCTTCTTTTAAATTGATAGAAGTTAGAAGTTATTGGCCCCTTGAACTATTAAGATGCAAGTTTTAAATTGGCCGTTTCTCAAAAATTTGAACTGTTAAAAATTGTTCGACTGCATTGACAAAAAATGAAGATGTCCATGCAATCAAAGTTAAGCCATTTTTTAATGAAAACAAATTTTGTTTTCAATAATCCAAAAGGACGCATATTGAATTTTACAATTAAAAACTGGACGGTGGTAACTTCCACCGAAGGTCAGATTTTAATCCTCATTTTTGCCAAGCTGCAGAAGGTGCACTGGTAAGTTCCACTGCTGGCAGAAAAGGTAACCGAGCAAGACATGTAAGTTCCACTGATGTTAACTTAAAGTATTAGTGGCTAAGACCCGCAAAGCCGCTTATAGTACTTGTCACAATATAGCAATGATAAATTATTACATTAATATTATACCAATCAGAATATTGCATATATTAAATATTGCAATCACGTGGGTTGCATTAACTGATTCGCGCAAACTTTAATTGTCTATGTTACTCGAACGGATAAGAACCCTAGGGCGATTTGTTAACATTGAATTAAAATTCAATAGTTGAAACTATAGTCTGTTTTTTTTAAGAAACGAGTAAAAAATTTCTTTTCCACGTGGATAACGTGAATGTTAACCAATGAAATTGCTTGAAATTTAATTTCAACCTTGAATAGGGTTCAACTTTGCTTGAAATTTAATTTCAACCAATTTCATTGGTTAACATTCACGTTATCCACGTGGAAAAGAAATTTTTTACTCGTTTCTTAAAAAAAACATACTATAGTTGAGTTTGATGGTATCGTTTCGACGCGAGAACGATTTGACGCCACACGTTTCGATGCAGGCACTTCTTTAGCCGTGCCAATTAAAAAAATATCATTTCCTAACATTAACCTAGGCTCGACCGATGGATCTCTCTCTTAACGGTCCCCTCATTAAAAAAACATCGTTTCCTAACACTAACCTAAGTTTGACTGGTGGATCTCTTTTTTAACGGTTCCCTCATTAAAATCAATCGTTTTGTTTGTTTTGTTGTTATTTCAATTTCTCCGAAAACGTACCACATTGTACAAAATTTGTGCAATATAGGGTGAAATAAATAAATATACATTATGAAATAGTCAAATTAGCATAATATACAATAAGGCCGTAGATAAGGGGTGGATGGGGGGGGGGTTATACAAAAATTTGTAAAGGGTTTGGTGCCAAATGGTAATCAACCAATAGAAAACAGATGTTGGTATCCAAGAGGCGTTTTCTATTGGCTAATTACCATTTGGCACCAAACGCTGTATACAAGTTTTATCATCCCCCCCCCATATCTACGTTGGTGATAACTGATAAACAATAAACTGTACCCTGTACCCATCAATAATTGAATAATATATTCGACTCGCCAATCAGTATAACCGTTTAATTTTATAACCCCCCCTTGTCAGTCTGTAGGTATAGTTCGGTCCTGGTTAAGGCAGCCATCTAAAATCTTAGAGAAATAAATTAAATTAAAATTGTTAAATTTTAAAAACTAAAGTTAAAATTGTGGCAAAATTCATGAATCACAAGAATTTTGCATATCTTGAATGAAAATCAACTATACCACAAACACAATGAAAGCTTAAAGAATTAGAAATACTTAAAACCTTAATAATATTCTTGACCGCCTCGACCTAATTCACCATCAGTGGAACTTACATGTGAAATAAAAGTGACCCAAAACCAACTGGTGGAACTTACAGGTCGGATTATTGAAGATTTGACCCATCGGTGAAAGTTACAATCGCCCTAAAAACTCCACCAGGCAAAGTAGTTAAAAATGATTTTTATAATCTGCGGCATTGGATGATTCCCACACCTAAACTATATTAAAGTTAAGACTTTTTTGTAGGAAATTTAATTACTAGAAAACAACTTTGTAGCTGTTATGCTTTTCCTGAAAATTCAAAGCAGCTGAAAGTTTTTATAAAAATTTTGTAATATATCTGAAAAGAAGCCATTTAGTATTAAGTTTTATATGCTTTTTTTTTTTTAGTATTATGTGCCTTTTTTAGACTTCATCAATGCTTATTTTAAAAAATATTTCCAAGTTTGACTGTTTTAAAATATTTGCATCACCTGCAAAAGTTTAATTATTGTTACTCTTGTTTCCTTGGGCATACATTTTGTCTAAAAAAATTGACGTCCTTTATAAAGAGCGACCCCTAAAGTTTCAGAGTTGGTTTAAAAATTAATTTTGTCAACTTAATTTTTTTTTATTGCGATCTGTGATTATTTTTGATTCTTTTTGAAATCAAAAAGGTCATGTCATCAAGGGAAGGATGAAACAACCAACAAAATCTTTTTCTTGTAAAAGAATTACTTTGCAAATTATTGCAATTCTAAATTGAAGATGCGCACGAATGGATTAACGAGATTCCACTCTATCCATTCGAAAAAATTGGTTTTTATTAAGCAAATTGTTTTAAAAAGCAAAAAATACGATGTTGAATCTATCAAAAGGGAAATTATATGTTATGCTCATAATTGGTGTGTCAGATTTGCACATAAACATAAAAAAATGTATAATTAATTTCCAGAGTTGGTTTTAAAATTAATTTTGCCAATTTAAATACCTTTTTTTGAATTTGCGATGCTGTGATTATGGATTATTTTTGCATAGAAATCGAAAAGACGATCACCTTCTACATTACATTAGTGTAGTGCAACCGAAAATTACGATTTCTGATAAATTTCGTCTGCAGGACCAATTTGTCAAAATTCAAGCGTAATCAATTCAGGGACGTAGCCAGGGCTGGGCAATATTTAATTACATGTATTTGAAATCCAAATGAAAGAAAAATTTAGGTGCATGGGGCATGCACCCCCCCTATCGACTTTTGAATCAAAATAGTGTAAATCGTTTGAGTTGCAAGTTATTTTCGTTTGTACCCAAATAGTTTTCGAGAAATTTCATCGATTAGCTTGGGGGGGGGGCTGGTGACATGTTTTTTTAAATTTTGAATTTAAAGTAGTCTAGAATCTAGATCATAGGTCTCCATAAGTGTTAAAAGCGCACCCTTAAGAGCAATGTCCAGTGCTGCCCCCCTATACAGTGTGAATATTTGAGTTTTCTGTCATTTATTTCCAGGACGTTACAAAAATTTAAATAATTGCTAGCATTACAAAATCTTTCAACACTTTTTTATATAAACACGCTAAAGGAAGTTGATTTATTTATTGGAAAACCATGTTATTCGAAAATTAGAACATTGGAATCTCCCCCCCCCCTCTTCCAACCGTAGTTTTCGAATTACGCGATGTTCAAATAAGTAAATCAATTTCTTTTAGCGTTTTTACATAAACAAATTTGAAAGATTTTGCAATGCTAGCAATTATTTAAATTTTTGTAACGTCCTGGAAATAAATGACATAAAACACAAATAATATTCACACTGTATAGGGGGGTAGCACTGGACATTGCTCTTAAACGGGAACAACAATTATTATGGAAAGTAATGTATTTTTGCACATTTTTCAATTGCATTGTACCATCAGTAAGAGACTACATTAAAAGAAAGAGAGAGGATAAAGATTTTAGTAAATTGGAAGAAAAAGTATTTTAGCGAAGTAAAATAACACTTAAATCGCCAATCAAAGAAAAGAGAGAAACAGTCCCTACTGAAAACATGGAGGAGCTGAGGGAAATGATGGCAAGTTTGGCAAGAACGGTAAAAGATGGTTTTGAAGCAAACAAAAGAGAAAGTGGATACATAAAGGAAAAGCTAAATATAAAAAAATGGAAACGTACTGGGGAGATAAAGTCAGAGAGGTGGAGCAGAATGTTGTAAAATTACAGAAGAAAAGGAAAGAAAGAGATGTGTTGCCACAGAGTTCTAAGCAAGAAGTGAGTGAAAAAAGTGTATAAATTTAAAAAAAAAGTGAAAAAAGTGTATAGAAATTTTGAAAAAAGTATATAACAAATTTGAAAAAGGTGACAAAACGTGTAAAAATATTTTTCACGTAATTAATAATATTATTTTATTTATATAAATTAACATAAATATAAGTTAACGATCAAGAAAATTTTGATTTCTTAGTAAAAAAAGTTTGTTATCATTTGATCTTTCCTTTTTAAAGGCTTATTCATAGTCTCCGTAGCTTTTCTTTCTTCACTTCTCAAATTTACAGCACAATCGACAAGGGTTTTCATCGACACTTTTCATTTTTTACTTTTTCAGAATCAACTTACATCTAACAAACACCAACAACAAAAAATCTAAAGAAGGTACACCAAAAACATTTGAAATGTTTTTGAAAATTTTGAATTTATCAGAAAAAATTATCAAAAAATTAGATTTTTGTAAGGGAAATCATGAAAAAAGTAAATTTTTTGTAAGGAAAATCATGGAAAAAGTGAATTTTTTTCAAAAAAGTGAAGAAAAGTGTATAATTTTCAAAAAAAGTGACAAAAGTGAAAAAATTGTATCTGTGGCAACCCTGCATTGTGATCAAGGGAGCCTTGTGGAGTACTGACATCCTTAGAAAAAGTTGAAGAGTTTATAAAGGAGAAACTCATGGTGCAGATGAAAGTTGTAGATTCTTTTAAGATAGGAAAAACACCTGGCAGAGAGGTAATTGTGGCTCAGCTGAGGGACCTAAACCAGCAGAATTTACATAGAAAACGATCTGGCACACACTGAAAAAGAAGTGCAGGATAAGATTTTAGAGTCCGCCAGAGAGGAGAGCAGAAAGAGAAAAAGAGTGAAAATTGGATAAAGAAAATTGGTGGTGGATGGAAAGCAGAACTGGTGGAAGAAGTGAAAACTCATGGACCAGCAAAAATCTGAAAGTAGAAGATGGAGTGAAGGAAGCTACATACAACGAAAATGAGACACTGAAGACAACAAGGCAAAATATATAGATAGATGAGATGGAAATGAAGAAAAAACTAAAAAAGAGACAATGCAATAAAAAGAACAGAGGTCCTCTGACAAAGATCGGAACATGGAATGTGAGGACGGTACTGAAACCAGGAAAAACGGAAGAGGTGGAGAATGAAATGAGGAGACATGGAGCGGAAGTAGCTGCCTTATAGGAAGTGAGATGGAGTTTACAAGGTAAAATAAGTAAAGATAATAAAAATACACGTTGCTATATGCGGGAAATGAATAAAAAAATTGCGGGTTCAGAAACCGTATCCATGATTTACAGTTTAGCAGGCCAAGTAATTAAACATTAAAACATCAACAAAGTCAACAACTTATTACCAATTTATTGTTGCTAACATTAACACAGTCCAAGCACGTTCAAAATTCATAATTTTTGAAGGTGTGGCAGGCGAAATTTTGAGATATTTTTTTTAATTTCTAGGAATTCCAAAGTAGAATTATACTACATTTTGTTAGAGTAGTACAAAAATTCTAGCATGGTTAAATAATTTTTTTAAAGTCAATCAATTCTTATTTTGTTAAATTCAATTGCGAAAGAAGCCCAAAAAATTATTTTCATGATTCTTGAGACATTTTTGATCTTTCTGAATTTTTCGGATATACTTATCTTTTAGTACAAAAAAAAATGAAGAAATGTGAATACATTTTGTTTTCCTTCTAAAGTCAACTGGAATTAAATTGAAAGGCTGAAATTTTGCACAGAACTTTTTTTTTACTTTGTAAAAAATTCCAACCATAAAATACAATAAAGGCATTATTAACATACTTAGTCATGATTTAAAAATTATATGCCTTGTTAACTTACTTTTGTTAGCCTCTATATTAGATAATCAAAGATAATAATTATGTATCGTTGAAATTTGAATAGTTTAGCATTAAAGTTTCTTAAAAATTTTATATAGGTAAAATTTAAAAGCAAAATTATTTGAAAAATCACCAAGTGCTGGTTAACAATGGCTGCAAACAGAAGAAACGCTTATGACCATTGTGGATCAACACAAGGAAAGTTAAAATTATTCACTGACCTCTTCTTCTGACTGACTTGACATCATCTTCAATATCATCTGGTGCCTCTAATTCGACATCATCACTCATGTCATCATCATCTTCCATATCCACATCAGTATTTGAAAGGAAGTCCAAGTTAGCCATCACAGCAGCTTCAGTATCCAACATCATAGCCTCAGTAAGACAACTTGGTTGTACCTTTTTAGCTGGAGTTCTCCTCCCTAATTTGTTATTATTTAAAAAAAAATTGTGATTACATACACTGTGTAAGGTGACAGATATTTATAATTACATAGAATACCATGTAAATTTACATTAGAAGTCGTACATTGATGGTTAACAATGTAAAAAAAATCATTGAAAATTTACTGGTTGAATTTATGTAATATTACAGCAATTTACCAAGTCTGTAAATTTACATTATAAGCCGTACATTGATGGTTAACAATGTAAAAAAATCATTTAAAGCTTACTGGTCGAAATTATGTAATATTACAGCAATTTACCATAATATTATAAATCTGTAAATTCACACCAATTTAAAAAATCTACCAACTCACCTTGTGTTTCACTGGCTCGCTTGTTGGATTCGTTCCCATTGACTTGTCCAGTGCTCACATTTTCTTCCTGCTCCGCGTTATTGTTGAGTCCTAACAAAGAGCGAACCCTGTTTGACCTGACATCAATTATACGATCCGTATAGCCTATTTCTTGTAAATATTGGCGTAACAGTTGTCTCCCTTGCTTCCATGTGGCTTTACTAACGGCAGTGTAGGATTGATCGCTGTCAATTTGTGAGTCCACATTTGCTTCGTTAAAAAAAGGTGGCTTCATATCACCCTGTTGCAAATCAACACCATACTTTAGTTTGTGAAATTTAGCTCTCTCCTGTTTGAGTGCATACTCCAGCATTTTAATTCGGCGCACCAAGTCGTTTTTCAAATTTTCCTGACCTTTTCTCTCGCCTTGTAGGAAAGCAATTCGAGCCTGAAATTCCACTTCCTGTACCAAAGACACAAATGGGTTTTTTAGTATCTTACCTGTAATTCGGCCCTGTCCACTTCCCACTGCGATCGTTCCAATTCAAATCTCGCCCATTCGTGTTGGATGAAATGCAAAATTCCTGGTATGGAATATTGTGCCTTGGTGTTGTTTTCGTCATTTTGTTTGATGTTCGTTACCTGACCGCCCTGTAAACCTAATTGAGAACCATTTTGCACGATGGAAGGATCTTCCATTATTAACAAATTCTTTGCTCTTAGCAAAGGATCGTCACCAGTAGTCTTCATATGGCCACCACCATTGCCCGTTTTAAATCACTTTCGCCATTTTAAAAAACCAGCCAATGTTCAATTATCACAACAATTATTTAATTAATAAAACATCACTCGCGGAACGATTAATCGATTAAATAAACACATCACCCTTTATAAAACGATTCAACTTATAATAAATACGTACTGAGTTGTACAACACACAAAATTAGGAAACAACTAAATTTCTCTTCAGGCAGCCATTGAACATCTGGCAAATTTTACGTCGCTCTTTGTCTTTCATCCCTTTAAACCGATCTCGCGTCTCTTTAATTTTACGACTCTTTTATTAACGTCAACACCAACCCCCTCTAGTGGAATGCCGTTGCACCATCTTCACCAATAAAGGAAAGTTTAGAAAAGAAAAAGAAAACTCGGAAAAATCAATTCTATTTATTATACAAACATATTAAGACAACTTTAGTGAGAAATTCTTAAAATAAAAATACCATATTTTCTTTACAAAAATTCTTCACACCAATCGTGAAGGCAGTTATAACAATCTGACGACTGCTTCGAATTTGCCTGGCAAGTATCCTTCATCCACTCTTGAAAGAGTTCTTGGTTTTTTTTCAAGACTAAAAATTGCCCCAACACCACAAACGCCTAAAAATATTTTGTAAACAAACATGTCGAACATAAACTGGAAACTTACTTTATCGAAGCCTGCAACTGCTAATCTTTTCCCTAAAACTTCACCAATTCCAGCCAAATCCGTGACAGGCTTCTCCCCCATGGGTTCCACCACAAAATTGCGATGCTTTTGCGATGTTGTTGACATTTTCACCGATTTCAAACTTATAAACACCACAAAGGAATCACGAAATAGCTGCGACTTTTTTTAAGGTTATGACGATGACGCATGTTTAAATTTAGGAGGGAGTTTCAAAGCGCCAATTTCTTTGTTTTTAAAATAAATTGTTCGTGCAGTTTTGGTTAATTAATTTTAATTAATAATTACGGAAAAATTAATAGAATTATTATTGTGATGTGATTCCAGTATCTTGATCAAGGAACATTATTTTAAAACGTGATTAATTTTATTAGAAACTTGAATAAAAAAATTAATTTATATTTAAATCTGTGTTTTACCTCTTGTAAAAAGAACATTTTTAAATAAGGAAAGCCACAAGGATATTTCATATTTCGTTTATGAGCTCAAAGAGAGAGAGAGAGGGGGGGGAGAATTCGGTTTTAAAATATCTTCTTCAAGTTTTTTGTTGTTGTTGATTTGTTTAGGTCAAGTGTTTCCTATGTAAAATTGACAAGTGTTCCAGATTTTCACCTTTTGGAGCCAAACGTTGTATTTCGAGTGGAAGGAAATGTCTTTCACCATTAAATTGTAAACTTATCAAAGCGCTTACGTAAGTAAATTTTATTCTTTCCTTTTGACCGACGTGTAATTTGGCTTTTGTATGTCGTTTGTGGTAACCCATAGAGGTTGATGTTTTGTTTAGGGTGCCTGTTAATATGAGGTGGGTGCACTTTTTGACAGTGACATTTAATTATTCATTTGCCACTGTGTATGTATATAAAAGCACACTATTACCATTTGCGTTTCCCCAAGCTACTCTTTTATTTCAGAATCCACGGCTCAGCCTTCGCACAAATCGAGAGCTAGCCTATTAATATTGTGGCCAAAGAAACTGGAGAGGATCCCTACAGAAATGTTATGCTCTATAAAATTGGTGTTAATAAGTTTTTCTCAAAATTGCACTCAAAATGAGATACCCACGAAAAAGCAAACCTAGTCGTGCATTTTACTCGTTTTTGCAAAACTTATATGGATTTTGCGATTTTATATCTCGGTACCTATTAAAGATAGATGAAAATTGTAAATATAAAGGTTGTAGGAAATGTTATGCTCTACAAAATTTGTTAAGGCTACTTCAACCAAAATTTGCATAGGAAAGGAGATATGTGGGAGAATCTAGGTTTTGTAAATAAATAAAATACCACTAACAATCTTGCAATTTTAAAATCTATTTTGAATTTTCTTCAAATACATTTGCATCAAATACATTTTCTTCAATTTTTACATCATTAATAACTGGATCAACTTTTGGGGGTAACAAATGCTTGATGGGTTCAACAATTGCTTCTTTATTTAACAACATTATGCCCTCTTTTTGCAAATTTTGAATACTAAACGAAACGTGTGAAGCGACGAAATTAGAAGGGTAAATAATATTAAAACATTTTTGAATGTACGGGATTAAATCATCAACAAAACAGAGGCACATTCGTAAAAAGGAATCCTTGGAGTTTGAATTAAATGCCTGCTGTTCTTGCCCGTAAAGAATTAAAATAGCTTTAGATATAAAAAGTAAGGAATCGTCGAGTGATTTCACCACATCTCCGATTATTGACATTGGCGGACACAATCGGAGTTCATTAAAAGCAACCAAAACCTGATTTAAATATTCGGCTAAAGGGTAAAATTCGAGAAGACTTTCTGGTGGTTGTATAGGGTCACTTTTCTTGTTTTTCCAAGGCACACCTGGATGATTCTTGTTGATTAGGGTGAACCTTTCCATGTTTTTTTCAAAATTCTTTGTTGCATTTGCGAGAGAACGTTTAAACTGACGCTTTATGGCATTGTTAAAAATTGGTATCATCGCCGCTCTAAAGTCGCATCCTACGCGGCTTAGAGATAAACCAAAATACATGCACTGACCCAAAATTGAATCGATAGATGCAACTTCTAACTCCAACTCACTTTCCAATGTCTTTAAGAAGTCAAAAATCTAAACGATAAATTTTGATCATAAAAGGAGAAAAAATGAATAATTTTGTTAGAAATCTTACCTTATTTCTGATCCAACTAAAAAAAATGTTGTTGTAGTTGACGTTGTCGCTTTTGTTAGACATTAAGGGGCTTCGTTCATCATCGTTAAAAATGGCCTGGTATTGCGTTATGATGCTGAACAAATTTACTCTGGTCACTTCTATTATTTTATTGAGACGATGATTTGCTGAAACAAACCAAATAAATGTTGGGAGTTTCACACGCCAATTACGTTTCAATACTTTAAAAGTAGGTACTACTTAAGTATAGTAAGATAGGTGAGGGTGAGAGTAAATCAAATAAATATTAACAATTATCAATGGCGAAAACAGACGCAAAAGGACAATGTCACCGTTGCCAGAGTTTCGGACACTCCCAAAGATGCTGCGTTAAATGTGGGAAAAACCACCACTCGGCCACATGTGGAAAGGACCCAAACACTCCCGTATCGACTCGCGCTGCACCAACACCAATCCCACAACTACTATGATGACTCCCGCCAACACCGAGACCGACAAAGCCGACGCGAAAGAAGCCGCAGCTGATCCCCGGAAAACTACAGGAATCGCTTCAGAAATCACGCAAGTTCTAACATCCGCACCCGATCCCCATCCGACCACACCCCAACTACCAAACCGTGGATCAAAATATCGACACTAAAGTCATGGTTTCGCATCTTCGAGGTTTCCAATTTGCCCACGCCAGTTTAAACTAAGGCTGGGAATTAAAATCGAATATAATCAACTAATCGAGTATTCGAATATGAATATTTTCTCAATGGCAGTATTCAAATTATTCGAATATTCAAATTATTTGAACGACTATTTGAATATTCGAGTAATTTGAATGATTCGATTACAACAATGTTAAAAATTCCCAGCCTTACTCTATACGAGGTTGGTTTTGGGGGTTCAAACCCCCCCATGGGAGAGCAAGAGGTTAAAAAAAAAGGGTCTAAAAATTATTTTGTGCAAAAAATGGAATATAATCAACTAATCGAGTATTTGAATATGAATATTTTCTCAACTGCACTATTCAAATCATTCGAATATTCGAATAATTTGAATATTCTTGTGATTTCTTGAACGAATATTCGAATACAAAAATGTTAAAAATTCCCAGCCTTAGTTTAAACGGCGGCCGCGATGACTGAATCCCGTACGAACCCCAGCTCACTCGCCAAAGGAAATATTTGCTGCTCGACTTCGCCTATAATCACGGCCTGGACGTTATAATCGTCAATGAAATTTACCTAAGAACCTGCGACAACGCCCGCCTTCCTAACTACATGCTGTACCAAACCGACCGAAACGGAAAAGGTGGAGGTACATCAATTTACATCAAGAAGTCGATCAAATATCACGAAGTCGCACTCCCACCGCTCGATCAACTAATACAGCGATTCTCAACCTGGGGGTCACGACCCCCTTGGGGGTCGCGGATCAATTTTAGGGGGTCGCAGAAAATTTAGCGATTTCTTTCCAAAATTAGTTTTGAATTTGAATTGGAAATTAGTAACCTGATTTAAAATTCTTAAATTAAACAAACACCGAAGGTTACTTTGTTGCTCAAACAATTGAATATAGGATTGATATGCCCCCCCCCCCAAAATTCAAGTTAGCTCCCCCAAAATATCCCAAAAATTATTAGTTTTTAATGGCGATAATATGAAAAATCGATTAACTTAATATTTGCAACCCTTAGCCTCTTAGTAAACACTGAATTTCCACCGAAATGTTATTTTTGAGTTGGCAATCCACACACTTATTAGTTGATTTCTTAAGAAATGTTAGAAGTAATAGTGCGGTAAGTTTTGAAAATAAATAAATATTAACAAATTTTAATTATCGAATATGCAGGGTTCGCAACTGATTTTAGCAAAAAAATAGAGACTTGGTCTCTATTTACACATTTAAAAATAGAGACCATTTAGAGACCATGGAGAACCAATTTCCATACAAAATTGAATGTTAAGGTGGCCGAGAAATTCACTTAAAAACACTAAATCCGCTAGGTGCCGCGACTGTAGCGCGAATTATCCATAGCAGCTGAGGGGTTGAAATTACCCATAGTTTGAAACAATCCCTTTCTTTAGGGATCCAGCAGGTTATTTTAAGAAAAACATACATACATGAGTTACTATGAGGATTTCAAAAGACATTTTCCATTCGACACAAAACTCAAAAAATAGAAAATTTTAGCATACCGACTTTGTGAAATAAATGTTCTTCAAAGTTGACGCTACAACTAGAATCCAAATTTGGGCTTTAAAAATTTAGGATGAAAAAAATATAGGTAAAAATTCTCAAAAAAATAATTTTTTCGCGATATTTTTTTTTTGAAAATTACTCACCTTGTAGTTTCAAACTTGGGCTTTTTGAATCTGTTTTCAGAATTTTTCTAAATTTATTCGTTTTTAAGATTTGTGTCGAACAAAAAAAACCAATTTCTCGGCCACCTTAAGCAGAAAATAGGTATTTATTTTTGCTAATACAAAAATATGTAGAAGGGAATTTCAATTGATTATCGTTTAATTTTCCCTTCGCTGAGTTTTTATGTATTAAACTCGACGCATGCTGATTAATTTTAGCAAAACCCGCAGAAATTGAGAAAGCTTTACTACAAATCATACAAAACATCTTATCGTCGTTAAATTTTCGACCCCAAGATTCTACAACTTTGCCAGTAATATCTAGCTTTTTCAACCACTCAGTGTGAAATTTACACTTTCCCATTTTGTTATATTTTATTTTATTAAGAATTAAACAGAAGCTACGCACCTGAATAATTAGACTAGACTGGCGAAATACAAACCAAACTTGAAGAAATGATTTTGCTAGAATTCTGCAAATGAATGAGTTTGACTGACAAGGGGACACTACGATGAGGTACCCACCAATCGTGATCCCAATTTTTTTGGTGATTCTATGAGCTAAAAAAATTGTCACTTTCTCGGCGTTTAGTCGAATGGCCCTTAGTTTTTGAGTTATGAATTTTTGAAAATACCATAGTGGGTTAACTGATATTACTATTAGCTATTATTACAAGAAACCGTGGTTGTCTAACAGTTAAGAATTTGGAATGGTAATTCGCAGCTCGTTAATTTTTTAATTCCGATAATAAATTACTTAATTTATAACAAAACAATCTCAGGACCGATACGTTACAACTCCAATTATGCTAAACCTATGATAAAACCAGCCCATTTCAAAAATTCATAACTAAAAAACTAAGAGCCATTGGACTAAACGCCGAGAAAGTGATAATTTTTTTAACTCATAGAATCACCAAAAAAATTGGGATCCCGATTAGTGGGTACCTCACTGTAGTGTCCCCTTGTGAGATAGAGAGGGAACAATAAATTACGAATATGAAATTCCTTTCTTTTCGTTATCTTACATGCATTAATGTGCAGAAAAACTACATGACGCCTCCACAAAGCAAATGATAAATCGACGTAATAAAAAACGCATAGTAAAATTTTTGCATTTTATCAATAATTATGAATTATACTTTTTTTAAAATGCAAAATTTAGAGACTTTAGAGACCAAATAGGAAAAATAGAGACTTTTAGAGACTAGCATTGAAAAAAGAGACCAATGTCTAAAAAAGAGACCATTTGCGAACCCTGAATATGCTATATATGTGCAAAAATTGATTTTGTTATTATGATACAGCTCAGGCCCGTAGCCAGGATTTAATTTCGGGGGGGGGGCACTTGTAAAAAATCTTTTGTAAATTGTAAAATTTTCGGTTGTTCCCCTTCCATTTTCTTTGTCTTTTCAAAATTTCGGGGGGGGGCACGTGCCCCCCCTGGCTACGGGCCTAATACAGCTCCACCAACGTTAGAACCGACTTTAGGGGCGTGTCAGGCGCTGCTAAAATTAAAAATGTACACTGAAATGAAGAAGTTTCTCGGCGCGAATATTTAAAATCCATAAATTATTTTGTCAAATTGCAGTCACGAAATACGTAAAAAATGTTACCGCAAATATTAAATAAAGCACTTTTGGAATAAATTATAAAATAACACGAAACCGAATAACACAATAAAACACGACAAATGTAAACACACGCAATAATTTGTAACTTTTACAACAGAATGTACTTGAGAAATAACTCAACGTTCATTGGTTCATTCAAATTTTTATCAAATTAGTTGGCATATTTGCCGCGTCCTTTCTAAGCTTGGTGGAGCTGTATTTCAGTTTAGTGGGGAAATAAATTTGAATTGATTAGCAAACGATGAGGTTAGCGTCGAAGGCCAGGCTTTCGAGAAGCTTTTTATTTTTCAAAAAATAGTTTTCTGCCTCTGAAATCCCAAAAATTAGTACAAAAACATCTTTTTATATTTTCTAACTTCAAATCTAAGCTCTCTTGACCTTAAAAATCGAAATTTGTTGCCTGCGGCGCAATTTTTTGTTATTATTACCCCCTCCCCTCTTAAAACATTGTTTAAAAACATTTTTTTTAGCTCCCCCAAACGTTTGACCCTAGTTGCGCCTATGATTACTAACATTATTGGGGTCGCAGAAAATAAGCAAGAAAATTTGGAGGTCGCGTCGTAAAAAGGTTGAGAACCACTGAACTAATAGAAGCTACAACAGGCGCCATCCACAATCCACATAACCGGACACGGATGGATCCAAGTCATATCGGCCTACCTTCCTCTTAGAAAACCAATCCTACAAAATTACCTATCAACTCTTTTTTCAGGCCCAAATGGCTCAATAATAGCGGGTGATTTCAACACGAAACACGGTTCCTGGAACTGCCTCCAATCAAACGCCCAAGAACGCACCGTTTTCAAACTTACCCACGACATGGACTTTGCAATCGACGCGGACCTGACCCACTTCTCCAACATCGGAACCCCAATTTTTATCGACATCGCCCTCACTAAAGACTGGCAATATCGACTGACGATAGCATGCGAACTCACCTCCGATCACCTCCCAGTTTTGATGTACATAGATGACATCCAGCAACACGCCCCAAGGTTGCCTGGTTCATTTTTCATGATCATCTTTTAGCGAACATGGGGGACATGCCAATCATCACCTCGACAATCCAACTGGACGATTACGTTGAAGCCTTCCACAAATTCATCCAAAATTCACTACAAGTCGCCACCGATGCAATTCCACTCGAATACCTACGCGACGGCCGCGGCCTCCCACCTCAGCTCAAACAACTTATCAAGACCAAAAATCGATCTCGGAAACTGGTACAAAGAACCCAACACCCGGACGACAAATCGGAATACCAGAGGCTCAAAACCAAAGTCATCAAGGAAATCAAGGCGCACAACGACTCCGAATGGGCACTCAAATTAGAAAACCTCTATTTCGAAAACAGAAACGTATGGAAATTCCTCAAAAATATCCGTAACAAAAGAACCCCGATGTCGCCACTTCAAAAATGCGGCGGAACCACTGCAAAAATCGATAAAGAAAAGGCCAACACCCTAGCAGCCAAGCTTCAACAACAATGCACCCGAACATGACCTAAGATGACCCACACCACATACAAATGGTTGAAGACTACGTCAAAGAAGCCCTAAGCGCCCCGTACGAACACAAATAGAGCCAACCGCCTTCAACGAGGTAAAGAAGATCATCAGGAAAGCCAAAACAAAAAGCGCACCTGGTCCAGACGGCATCACGAACAGAGCATCGTGAATGCAGCACTCCAACTCCGGCACTTTCTCTCACTTTGGAAAAACGCAAACGTGGTGGTGATCCACAAGACAGGACAACCCAAACAACTCCCGCAGATCTACCGCCCAATCAGCCTCCTCTCAACCATTAGCAAAGTCGGTGAAAAAAATCATCCTGCAACGACTCAAACAAGAAGTGGCAACACTCAAGCTAATCCCCGACGAACAATTTGATTTTCGGAAAGGTCATTCCACGACGCATCAAATCCTTCACCTCGTCGAACAAATTACACAGGGGTTCAACAAAAAAGAATGCACAGCCGCACTTTCCTCGACTTCACTAAAGCTTTTGACTCCATTTGGCTTGGACACCGTTTGTATTTTTCTTTTCAATCGATGGAATCGCCGCCCCCCATTGGAAAGGTTGCTGGATTCGCCTCTGCTTCAGCTGTAAAGAAGCATCAAGGTAAACTATTCGCAATTAAAAAAGACGTTTTTATTCTTGAAAAATTGTCTGGATGCTTACTTACAGCTGGTTTTCCAATTGTTTACTTTTGAAAGTACCCTCCAAGTCAGGAGAAGTCATTTTCAGGAACATAGACTACAGAATATTAACTTTTTTCTCATTTTTAAGAGCAATGTCCAGTGGTAACCCCCTATACAGTGTGAATATTTGTGTTTTATGTCATTATATTTCCAGGACGTTACAAAAATTTAAATAATTGCTAGCATTGCAGAATTTTTCAACTTTTTTTTATGTAAAAACGCTAAAAGAAATTGATTTACTTATTTGAATATCGCGTAATTCGAAAACTACGGTTGGAAGGGGGGGGAGATTCCCATGTTCTAATTTTCGAATAACATGGTTTCCCAATAAATAAATCAACTTCCTTTAGCGTGTTTATATAAAAAAGTGTTGAAAGATTTTGTAATGCTAGCAATTATTTAAATTTTTGTAACGTCCTGGAAATAAATGACAGAAAACACAAATATTTACACTGTATAGGGGGGTACACGCTATACCCCTCCTAAAATCCCGCGTGAAATTGAGGGTTCTGGGTAGGTGGGGGGAGGTATTGAATACCCTCAGTATAAGGAAGTAACAAGATGACTTCAAAATTGATAAAGACGAAAATTTAATTATTGAGAAAACATTATTTTGCTTATTTTAGGTTGGGGGTATCCCATACCACCCAGAACCCCGGTTTTCCAATTATTGACTTTTACAAGTACCCTCCAGGTCAGGAAAAGATTTTTGGTAGGAGTACGTCAGAAAGGTCCACGAATTTAAAAATTTCTGGAGTAAAGAATGACAGTAAACGGTTCAAAAAGCTATAATTATTACAAAACAAACATTTTATGGATCATTGAAAATAGGCCCAAATTAAAAAAAAAAAAACCCTGAAAAATACATAACTGGCATTATTTAACCTTTAACGCCATTAAATTGGCTGTAGCTACAAGGTTAGCCCCGCCCACCTCGACCGAGCTCAACTGTTCCGCTAACAGGAATGAACACGGATTGTAGAGGACAGCAAAAGAAAACGGTCCACGAATTTAAAAATTTGCAGATGACAGGATGGTGATAAACGATCCAAAAAGTAATAATATAACAAACATTTTGAGGATCATTGCAAATAGGGCAATTTTTTCAAAACAAAAACAAAATTTTACATGAAATAGCATTTAACGACATTTGATTGGCTAACCACTAGTTTAGTAAGCTCCACCCTAGCATTAGTTTATAGTAATAGGAAACAGCGTTGCCAATCGTCACATAATTATCAGATTTTAACATAATTTTTGAAAAAATCTGATAGTAAAATTGAAGGTAACATAATTATCAGATTTAACATAATTATTGAAATCACAAAATTTTGCAAATAAAAATAATTTTTCGAGAATGTCCCAAATATTGCTTAAATTATTTGCTGTAAATATGTAAATATATAATATTATTATATAGTAATAAAAAATATATGCTAATTTTTAATCGTTTTTCTCGCAAAAACAAGGTAATTTACCTTTAAAAAAAAAAAAAAAGGTCTTTGATTATAATTAAAGACCTTTTTTTTTAATTTTAATTTTTTTAATTATCGGGCGCGAAGGAAATTATGTTGTACATAATTTTTTGTAAATCAGGTTAAATCTGATAATTTTGGTGGCGCTGCGCCATAATTTTACTTTTTGCTACTGGAAACGCTGATAGGAAAGAAAAGGGTTTAAATTGATTAACGATGATGGATCCGAGATTTGCCGTGGTTGTATTGTCAAAATCGATAATCGACTATACGCGCTCTCAGCCGCGGTCCACTCCGCTCCAATCCGTTTTGACTAACGCTGTATTAATTAAAGATAACCCCTAGACCGGTCCTACTCGGCAAAGTGTGCTACTGGGCAGGGTATGGATCTATCATTTTTTTTTTCAAAATTTATCTTCTTATAATACAAAATAATTCAAAATTCGGCGGATTATTAACCCATATCCCATTAGCCCAGTCGATTATCTCTTCCTTGCCAAGTCGTCGTTATCGCTTGACCTTCAATTGCTTTACTAAATAATTTTCCTTGCAAATTTAATACTTCGCAAATTTTAACTTTTTATAGCATTTCTCTTACACTTTCTTTTACTTAATTATTCCGAATCAAAAATCAAAGCCTTGAAACTTGAACCATCGCACACAAAGCCCCCTCTCTTACTACTTCCGGCTTCGCAGAAACCCAGAAGTACCGCGCAAATTTGAAAAACTTTAAAATCACAAATTTTTTAAAAAAAGCAAGAAAAAACCACTCCAAACCAAAACTTCTCACCCCAACCGGAATACGACAATATATGCTTTTTTCTCCGGTAAATAGATGGCGTTACTAATTTCCTCTCTTATTTGCAGATGGTGCTACTGATTTGGGATTACTATTGTTTATCGGAAAACATGCGGAAAACTGTACTTTCCGAACCTCTTCCCTGGGTCGGAAAGTAAAAGTAAATAGTAACAAATTAAATCTTTTAATTTTCCCGCTGGCCCTATTGTCATTCCGTAGGCGCGGACGATTAGTACACCTATAAAATGATTTTCTAGTTTAAAGAAACAAGCAATTGCGTTAGGACATTTTATCACTGTGTATTTCAAATGATTACACAAAAATCTGTCTTTTATAAAAACTTTTGAGACCAATGGAATCTCGTTAATCCATTTATGTGCATCATTAAATATCAACGAAACTCAAATAAAAGAGGTTTCAGCAGAGGAAATGCAACCAAAATCGAATCAGTTCTTTACACCGTAAGTTCAAACTAGTGTGCAAAATTTCAAGTAGGTAATTGTAATCGAAAAAATATTATGAGGGGTTTTAACAGTTGACGAAAAACTTACCATTATTTTCGAGTATTGCATTCAAACTGTTATTTAGCCACATCTCCCGTGTTTGTAAAAATTTGAGTCTCAGTTCCGGTTCTGTAAAAATTTCCATACGTCGCAAATAGCCGACGATTTCTAAGCAAAGTGAGAGTTGCAGGTCTCCTCTTAGTAACCCTAACAAATTGTGAAGCATTAATAGCCATGCCTGATTCACTTCATCCGTTATGTTCTTGTATAATAAAAAAAAAGAAAAAAATTAGAAAAAATATTTCGTGACCAAAAGTAATTAATTACCTACCTTAAAAATTGGAATCTCGGGGTGTTTGGCATACAATTTTCTGACGTAAGCGGCCAACTCGAGCGCATCCTCATAAAATCCATCCTTTATAAACGAATCCATCAACTGCGGTAACTCCAAAATTTCCAAAAGCTGTGCACTTCTGGTTAACGTCAGCGAATTTAGCCTTCTCAAAGTATTTATGGTGCTCGTATTTGTCGTAAAATTGTGACATTTTTTCTCAAACTGCGGTATATTTAATAGAAGATCGTCTAAATTTATTTCTATGTTACTTAAATTATCAAATGTGTCGTGTGAGCACTGCGACGTTTGAATGAACGTTTTGTAATTTGTAATTGCAAGTTCTTGAGTGTGGTCGTGTATTAGCAGCTTTTCTTCTTTTAGTTTGTCCGGTTCTTTGGTCAATTCGTCGCTCTTTAATGTGCCAATTTTACGAACATAATCGTCGAAATGGACGTTTTTTTCGAAGGCGGCTGTTGTTGGAAAGTATGAGATCAAGTAAAATTAATTAATCATTTACTCACCGGAATCGCTTCCAGAAAATAATAATTTCAGTAAGTTTGACTTTTCTTCTGACATTTTTATACTTTTTGAGTTGTTATAAGGCCACGTCTGTTTGTATCATTCCGTATAAACGTCAAAGAGTTTGAACTATTTTAGTAGTTCCAAATACTATAGTATTTCTATAGTATTTGGTAGTTCTGTTGTTAACTTGTTGATGTGGCACAGTGGCGTATCTTAAGGTGAAGAATACGTTATTACCGGTTAATAACCGGCTTAATCTGCAAATCTCGTAAGTCCACTTTTGGTCGAAATTGACATTTTGGTGCTATCTTGTTACCAACTTTTTAGTCACTACGACACCTGTAACAATATTAAAATTTTCCCCGGTAGCTCGCCGTAGGTCGTAGGTTAAAATTTAATTAGGTATCGTAGCGAAACGTTAACTAAATTTCTAATCATACTAATAAAAAAATAAAAAAAATATGTTGAGCGCCACTATCATAAAAATAATTAAAGTCCACGCCGGATCGTCATCAAAGAAGATGATAGACTACTTATTAAACCCGCGACGCGTCTTTCTAAAAGGAAAATAATACCTTATTAAACGTTACAAATTTGTATTCCTCCTTACAAATGAGACCTGTAGAAACATAAACAAAACACACAAAATAAAACTCATAATTAATAATTAAAACATTTAATTAAAAAAAAAATAGCATAAATAAATACAGTGAAATTAATAATAAAACTAGATTGCAATAAACAATGAAATAAAAATAATAAATTTTGTGAATAACTGTTTTGGGCCCAATTAAATTAAAATTAAATTAAATTAAAATTAAATTAAATGAACAAAAAAATTACTAATTAATTTTATAATGAAGATAAACAAATGTAGATAAATGAGATGAAACAAAGGAATTATTAATAAAATTATTCACTGTACGCCACTGACTGTTGAAATTCACTGTAGGTACTCGTATTTCTTAAAATTAAAAACAAAATTCACTTACTTCTAAAATATTCTTCATGGTCTCTTGGAAAATCCAAATTTGTAAACGTTGTATATAAGGATGTTGCAAAATTTTGACAAACAGAAGATGGTAGTTTGCGAAATAAACTATATGTGAACCCATCCAAATGGTGATTATTCCCTCGAAGGTATTTTTGACAAATTGTGCCAATAGATTTATTCAAATCTCAAATTTTATATTTTGCACTTAATTAAATCCCGTTTTACGGTAATAAAAGAAAGATTTAATTTATCTTTCATCGATATAAACTTTTAAAATGCAACAAAAATGTTCGAATGTAAATCGTTAATTTTTCACCGAAAGTTCAAAACTTTGTTTATTCGCTTATAAAAAATAATTAATTTGTTTGCCGAATTTATTCACAAAAATACTTTAATTAAATGTTTACTTTTATTTAATTATTGTTAACTCCAAACACTTAGTTTTCTTGAAGAATTAACTTTTAAAATCCGCAATGCGCGACTGAGTTAATTTTGATTTTGAAGATTCAAAAATCGTGATTAAACTAACTGAAATTTGACTGTAACCCTTTTTTATATTGGAAACAAAAATACATATATGCCTTTAAAGTGATCTATATGTTAGGGGTTTTTGGTCTCGTAATCTGAATTTTTTTAATTTAATTGTTAACACGCGCCAACCTAAAAATCCCAGTAAAGAGCTTCAAGATTTTTACGACTTTCTCACCATAAAATTAATTTTTCTATGTTAAAAATGTCGTAAAATTTTCAAAAATTAATCGATTATTTAACGATAATGTAATTCACGTGGTAAGAAAATTCAGTTGATTTCCAAAAATATACGTCATAGATGTAAAAATTTGGCTCGTGTTTGAAATAAAAACTTTATGAAGCAAATTAAAGAACAAAGAAATTTAACCTTTACTGAACAAAGAAATGAAATTGCTATGGGAATATATTTTTCGTATACAAATTTTGTAAAAATTTGAAAAATTTAAAAAAAACTGATTTGACTGAAAAGATTCTAACAATCTGTTGCGTAAAAAAATAACCTATGTCCCTATGAAAATCACGTAAATCCAAAAAAATTATTAACTTTGTAATATTGAATTTTGTTTTTCACGTATGTCCACACGCGTTTAAAGACGATTGTCTCGCGACAGTAATAACCTGGCTGTGACTGTGGCGCCATCTGTGGTGCGGTGATGTAACTCTTAGAAAATTTTACTTCACAGTGAGGTTATGCGAAGTTGTGTTATGTTTCCAAGCATGCGCATTTGGTGCTGTTTTGTACTTAGGAATACCAAATTTAATTTTGACAGATGTAAAATTTCGTCAAAGTACATTTTTTATTATTTAAATTTTTTCCTTCTACAATAATGATCATAAACAGTAATACTACTTTTTGTATAGTAGTTTCAGTGTGAAATGTATGATTACAAATGTGCACATAATAATAATTTAAAAAAAATCATTTTAAAACTCATACAGGTGAAAAACCGTTGAAGTATGTAATTTGCACATTTTTTAAAGTAAATGTGCACATAAGAGAACTTTAAAAATTCATTTAAAAACATTATAATACTCATACAACAGTTTTACTCAAGTTTTACTTATTTTACCTTAATATTAATAGTAATTAAACATTGAATAATTTCATTTTAAGGTTATATATTATTGAATAGTTATTAGTTATTTTGTTCACTTTTTAATTTAAAATTAAATTAAAGATGTTTTTTAACACGTTTTAATTATTGATCATTATTTTTTTAAATAATTTATTCAAACACTTAAATAGTAGTAGAGTAATAAATAACATATTAGAATATTGTTAACGTAAAGTAATATAATTTCCGTACATATACGTTCATCCAAACTCAGAAATTTGACAGTTGTCAAATTTAAATTTGGTATTCCTATTTCTAAGTACAAAACAGAAACAAATGCGCATGCTTCCAAATAAAATTCTTCTCCACAGGATCATCCCATCCACAGATGGCGCCACAGTCACAGCCAGGTTATTACTGTCGCGAGACAATCGTGTTTAAAGGGGCAGCGCCTAAAAAAAAACTCAAAAGATGGCGCTGCTGATTCTCAATTAATTATTTTTACTCGGAACCTCCAGGCTTTAATATTTAAAATATAGCAAATTTGTTGAGATAATACTATTCTATAAACAATATTCTTGGTATTGAGCTTTTTTGGGTTCATAATTTTAATTTATAAAAAAAAATTCGAAATTACAGTTTGATAATTTTTTTCAATGTGGGTCAATTTAAAACATTCAATACCAAACCGACATGAAAAGAAACAAATATACTTAGTAGTTAGTACCAAGTAGAAATTGTCAATAATAATTTTTAGAAGTTAAGACCGCGCTGCAAATTTTGATGCAAAAACATGTTTCGACAGATGGCGTGCCCTAAAATATTAATCTTTTATAGTTATCTTTTCACCAAAACAGAATTCTAATAATTTATAAAAGTCATATGAATAAACGATAACGAAGCTAGGCAATAAGGAAGTTTGAGCTTTCAAAGATAAATATTTTTAAATATATTCAATATTTTCACATGTGCATATCTTTTTGGAATATACTTGTAAATATTCAACATTATGAACCCAAAAAAGCTCAATACCAAGAATATTGTTTGTAGAATAGTATTATCTCAACAAATTTGCTATATTTTAAATATTAAAGCCTGGAGGTTTCGAGTAAAAATAATTAATTGAGAATCAGCAGCGCCATCTTTTGAGTTTTTTTTTAGGCGCTGCCCCTTTAAATCCCCAAGTAAATCTCGCAACTTTTTGTCCCCCTGTGTAATTTGGTATTTTGGAGTTACGAGATTTGCAGATTAAAAGGGGCCTTTAAATTTTGATGCAAAAACATGTTTCAACAGATGGCGCGCCTTTAAATATTAATCTTTTCTACTTATCTTTTCACCAATACAAAATTTTAAAAATGTATAAAAGTCATATGAATAAGCGATAACTAATTTAGGTAATGAGGAAGTTTGGGCTTCCAATGTTGAATATTTACAAGTATATTCCAAAAAGATATTCATATTTGAAAATATTGAATATTTTTAAAAATATTTAACTTTGAAAGTTCAAACTTCCTTATTACCTAAATTAGTTATCGTTTATTCATATGACTTTTATAAATTATTAGAATTCTGTATTGGTGAAAAGATAAGTAGAAAAGATTAATATCATAGGGCGCGCCACCTGTTGAAACATAAAATTTAAAGGGCCCTCTTAAGCCAACGTTAGATTCGAGAAACAAGACTAGTTACGCCACTGCATAGGGCGCAGGTGCCAAAATTTCGTGAGTGGCCGTGTAAAATAGAACTAATGAGACAATGTATTATTTGAACTAATTTAATTATTTAATAGTTCTGTTATTTATTTGCAGTAAATATTTGTTTGGTTATTTAAACCGTGAATTTTGTGATAATAAAATTATTTTGTCGTTAAATATGCCCCTACTTTCAAAAATATAGGATTTCAAACACAAAAATTATACTATTTGCATTAGAATAGCGTTTTAAGTGTTTTGTACCTATCAAAACATAACCTCAACTTAGGTTGAAAAGTTAGTAAGTTAGTAAGTTTTATATTTTACACTTCTAATATTGCGAATTTTCAGTATGTCAACATCGCCGAATATTCAATATTCTGAAAAATACAGCGATACACAATTCGAATACCGACATGTCTTATTGCCCGTAGACCTCAGTAAAATGGTTCCTCGTACTCATCTGATGTCAGAAACCGAATGGAGAAATTTAGGCGTTCAGCAGAGTCCAAATTGGGTACACTACATGCTCCATAACCCCGAACCTCACGTTTTACTCTTCAGGAGGCGTAAACCAACAACAGTGGAACCTTAAGTGTTTTTTCTAAGTAAAGTGTTAAGTTTGCGAATTTTTTACCCGTCTATTAGAATCACTAATTGTTGCGTTTACGAAAATGATGTACAAGTTGTAACGAAATTATTTTATGCATTTAATTATTTATTTTATTTTATCTACATTGATATTTGAATTCTTCATAAACTTTTAGTACTTTTGGACAAGTTGCTGGAGTTACACTTTCTAAAGCTGTGGTAAAATGTCTAAATTCTATTACATCAGAACCTTCTTCCAAAGCCATCGTTGCAGCTCTTAAATAAATTTCGTTAATTTCAGCACCGGAATAGTTTTCGGTAGCATCCACCAAATAGTCCACATCGACATTTTTCACCTATTAAAAAAAAATCGGTAAAATACACCTTATGGCTATAGACCACTCATATTAGAATGATAAAGGTCTAATATATAACCGGTACATTAAATATTTGTTTACTTACAGGTCGGTTAAATAATTTTATCCTAAAAATATCTCTTCGTGTTTTGGCATCTGGTAGAGGAACATAAAAGATACGATCAAATCGACCGGGTCTCAACAAAGCTTTGTCGATCTTTTGCGGTCGGTTTGTAGCAGCTATAATAATCACATCGTTGAACGAATTTACACCATCAAACTCTGCCAACAACTGGGACAAAACTCGATCTTGCACAGTTACGTTTGAGGAACTTTCTGTGCTCCGTTCCGCACCCAAAGCATCAAATTCGTCAAAAAATATAACCGAAGGTGCAACTAGTCTTGCTTTATGAAATATTTCCCTGACTGCTTTTTCAGAATCTCCCACCCATTTGCTGTATAATTCGGAACCTAAAAATATAGTTTAAAATTTAAATCACTGCACGTTTGATAACCAACCATTGACGCTAAAGAAATTAAGGCCGCTTTCGGTCGCCATCGCCTTTCCAACCATAGTTTTGGAACAACCAGGTGGACCAAACAACAAAACACCTTTTAATGGCCGCAATCCAAAAAGTTCAAGTTTATCTTTGTGCTTAAACGTCATCTCGATTGCTAATTGAAGTGTTTTTTTCAATTCTTCTTGACCTCCAATGTCGGACCACTTCACATTTGGCACCTAACAAAAAAATTTAATTTTAAAGTAATTTGGTAACAAAAAAAAAGATTACGAGTTTTGGCCTTCAAAATATGAGGCCTCATGCCTGTTCGGAAATCCGCCACTGCTTGGCAGTGTTAGAAACTCTGAGCATATTATACACCTGGTAGGTATGTAGCTTGCCGGGCTGGCCTGCATCCTGGTTTTTCATGTTAAGCAGGACACTTGGACGCAGACCGTGTTGTTTTTAATTTTTTTTATGGTAAAAGTCACAACTTTGAATTGAATTTTGCATTTTTGATGACGCTGCAGGCGGAATTTCAAGATGATTCTTATTTAGTGGAATTTAATAGAGAATGAATTCCAAAAAATTGTCTTCATATTTCTTAGGTGATTATTGATTTTTCTGAATTTGTTGTTTCTAAAGTCCACAGGAATTAAATTAGGAGGTTGAAATTTTGCACAAGGCCGTCTTTTTGCATAACAAATTTTGTAAAAATTTCCCACCATCAAATTCAAAAAAGGCATTTTTAACATACTTAACCGGTCAGACCCTTTAAAACGACATTTAAAACCGTTTACTTTTTATTTTTTTTTAGTCACAAATCACACACGCAAACGGTTTCTCGTCAATGTGAGTTATTAAATGTTCTTTTGAAGTTATTTGCGCATATTTATTCCCATCCCAAATGAATAATTAAAATTATTTGAATCCCAAACCGAAAACAAAACTGATCAAGTTAATAATAGGTTTGTTACAATCTGTCGAAAAACCGTACAATGTACGGTCACGCTCATGCGCAGTACCTAGGTAAACATCATGCGCATTAGATTAAACACGTTCTTTTTTATCTATTGCGCGTGACAGTATAGTGTTTCGGTTTCTCGGCTGGTTGGAACAATAAATTTTAACTTTATTCTGGATTTTGGATATTGAATTTAAATTTTGTAGCCAAATGATGAATTAGTTGCGTTTTGGGGCGTTTTTTCAGTTACTAGTTGGCGCTACAGGTTTCTAAAATTTGAAATACTGGCACTGACCAGGGTCGGCAGTACAGTTTATACAAAACAGTTGTCCCAAGATAATCGTCCATAATACGGAAGTAAAAATGTTCAATAAAATACTTTTTACTTACCTTAAGGTTTGGATTGTCCATTGCTTCTGGTTTGAATGTTGACAAAACAGTCTTGACCATTTCGAAATTTACTTCCTCATTTCCAGCCTTATCGAGCACAGCTAACCATAGGCACTGTAAATCTAATCCCACATACCCATGGGTACTGTTGGCAATTTCTTGTAGTTCACTATCACTCAAGTTAATTACCAAATCGTCCAAGTCCTCCGAGATCAGCTTTCTCAAAATATCTAATCGCCCTTCACGATTCGGTATGGGAACTTCAATTGCAGGATACAGAAACGGAAATTTTCGAAAACTTTTGCTTACTAAATCCAATTTGTTCGTAATTGCTATCACAAACACCTTCTGGTCTGATTGTTTGATTAACTTGAACAAATTCATCAAACCTTGATAAACCAATTTTTCGTCTTGATTTAAATTCGACTTGGAAGGAGAAATTTGTTCAAAGTTATCCAACAAAATCACTGTGGGCTTATTTCCGTAGAGATGATTTTTGTTTATCTTTGAATAATCACCAAACTGATCAGAAATTTGCTTGGAAGTCAGTTCCACTATATTAATCTGACTTTCCTCCGCTAAAACTTCGACCATCAAAGATTTCCCTGTTCCAGGAAAACCATGCAGTAAAACTCCACAACTCTTTTTCTTCACTTTACCAAAAGCTTTATCTTTTAGCTTTCGTATTTGAAACATTTGTTTGTCTAAAGCCCCAATTTGAGTTGCAACTTTAATTTTATTTGCTTTTTCAAAATCGGCCTTGTTTCTTTAAATAAAAACGTTTTAAAAAGAAAAAGAATTGAAATATTGTACAAACCTGTAACATTTCCACTGAGTTCGGCCAACCACTTGGTAAAAATCATCATCGTCGTCGATAATCAAACCATTCATTTTACTTTCGAGATTCTCGTCGTCTCGTTCTTTCCGATCTTCAACACTTTTAATTTCAAATCGGTAGATTTCGCCAAAATAATATAAAGGAAATCTAAGACCAGCTTTTATTACACTATTCCGTAAATTTTTACTGAGGAAACCTTCTAAATAAGTTTCATCGTAGTTACTTCCATTAAAGTTAAGGCAAACAATTGTAACGTTCTGTGCCTTTCGGTAATTGTGCACCAATTTACTAACGGATACCGAAATGTTGTCCTTACAAAATGTTTTACGAAGATCTGCAAAAATTTCCAAGTTTAATAAGAGTGATAATTATTTAACGTAAAAACTTACCAAGCTTGTTAAGTTGAATCGACATCAAATGCTTATCTTTGCTGGGTAGAGCAATTTTTATAAAAGTCAAATTGGTCTCTGAACTTCTTACGGCAACTTCACATCCTATAGTAATATTGCACAAATCCATAACGATGTCGCTTAAAAATATTTCCCCGTCTTTAGGATTATTTTCGTTAGAAATAACCGTAAGATTTCCGTACATAATTCCATTAAGTATGTAAGGGTAAGAACGTTTTTCAATCGAAGAAGTACAATCATTGCTTGCTATGTGATCTTCCAAATCTTTTGGCTTCATAACGCAGTGACATATTTCACATTCCATCAACACTCCACCGTTCTTGTTAGGTTTCTTGGCCGACATTTCTACAATTCATAAAAGTTATAAGTTAAAAATCGTGAAAAGTATTTAAAAATTGAGGTTATAGCACGGCTGAATAAGTGAGGTTATCATTATCAAAATGTCAAGTCTGTTGCATGTGGTTGCCATACGTCCAAATTAAATTGTACCAAATAACATTATAAAATATAAATGGCCTGTTCGTTTGCCTTGTTCTAACTTGAACTGCACGTCCAAAGAAAATATAGTAAGTAATAAATTATTACCTTATTCACGTTATAAATGTTGTCATTGGAAAACCCTAAACTACTATCTACAACTCTCTGAAAAACTCTGACCCTAGACAATCCTTAATCCGTAATTATTATTACAAACATGCTTAAATATGCATAAACACGCTTAAACGTGTTAAACACGCTTAAACGTATTAAACACGCTTAAACGTGCTTAAAAAACCCGTATTTAGCCATGTTGATCGGTTGAACTCTTATTGAACTGATGAGTTCAAAGTTGAACGGGGCACGAGGTTTAACCGACGGTGGTACAACCAGGCCCGGACTGACTCCTTTGGGGGCCCTCGGCTAGAGACTGATGAGGGAACTGATCACTTGGAAGGTATTTGAGTCAGTGTTGCCAGCACTTAAATTTACGAAACCGCTAGATGACACGGCGATCCCGCCAGAAACCCGCTAGATGACGCGGCGGTCCCGCCAGAAAACCCGCCAGATATCCCATTTTTACGAAATAGCTAGAAACCGCTAGATGACACGGCGATCCCGCCAGAAATCCGCCAGAAATTCCATTTTTAATAATTTAAGATTAGCGTATTAGATGTTTTAAAATAAAATTACACAATTTTTTATTATTTTATTAAAAAAAAAAAAAAAAAAAAAAATGTATATTACAAAACACTTATAAATCTAAAAACAAGTCATCGACATCGTCGTAGTCTTCGAGCTTGTAAGTTTCTTTGTAATAAGTACCAACATAACTGAAGTCTGAACATAACCCAACATAACCCATGCCATTTATAGAGCGGTAAGATTGTGTACTAATTTGAAGGCGGTGAAATTTTAAATTTAAAAGGAAAACAAAATTTTAAATTGACTTTCGGCAGTTTTTAAAAACCGTCAGATTTCCCGTCAGATATTCTTTATTGAAGCTAAAATTCCCGCTAGCCGCTAGATGGAAATTTTTCCCGCTAAAGCAACTTCAAACAAGTCAAATCTAGCGTGAAAACCGCTAGATTGGCAACACTGATTTGAGTAAAGGCAGGATCTTTATCTTTATGGTTATATCAGAACTATTTTTCTAACACTCCCAAACAATAAAATTGTCGGTTGCAAGTTCATAACCCTGATTCGAAGATATTATTATATATTAAGGAAAACTCAACGGAATTAGATAGACCACACTAACTCCTCCACTAATAAGTCCCGCAGGCCAAGACCTGGTAAGTTCATCATACCAACATAATAATCATCATACCCCCCTACCACTTAGCGCCGCGCTGACGTGTAATTTGGTTCATATTTTACTGATTTCACAAAGAGTGACTTTTTGAAAAATCCCGCACTCCTCCGCCTCTGGCCAACCATGTGCCCGTCTCTTCAACCCTACAGGGAAAGGGGCCTTACTAATTTATTTCTACATTACAAAATTAAGTTACACCGCTACTGCTTGGGGACTGGTATATTTGGCAGTTAATTTCAAAAGATCACCAAAAGTATATTTGAAAAAAGCTAATTCTTTTAGTAGTTTATCAAATTTTAATTTACCATTCTAGAAATCAAAAAAAAATTATGATTTGACTTTTTATAAATAGCAAAATAAGGAAAGCAGGCCCATTAGCTCAGTTGGTTAGAGCGTCGTGCTAATAACGCGAAGGTCGTGGGTTCGATCCCCCCATGGGCCAGTTTTTTTCAAGTTGATCGCAAAAATTATCATTTTGAACTTCAAAACAATAATTTAAACATAAATAAAATAGTAGTAGGCGATTTAGGATTTTTGGTGATTTCTTTTTTAATAGTTGGCTCTGATAGTTGTTTTAAGTGAAACGTCATTGTTGCTGTCGTTGCTAAGGTGCTTAATTTTTATCTGATTACTAAGTAATAATTTTAAAGTTATAATTAAAAATTAGTTCTGTTGTAATAATGGAAGAAAGTCAGGTAGTACAAATGGCGGAAGAGCAATTTATGGAAGAAAGGGAATCCCCTCTTAGGGAACACGATTCCATTTTGGTACAAAGTAATGTGGAAGTTGTGCGTGAAATCGAACATGAAGACCCAGAAGCTCTTATTGTGGCTAGAGAATTAGAAGAGTTGGAATTGGCCCAACATCGAGAACACAATTTTCAGAATCTGGATTCAGCACTGAAGAGGAAGCAGTATATTTTAAGCAAAGCCAAAGTAAGTCAAATTTTTTAAAATTAATTCCCATTATTGTCAAGTTCAACTCTTCAATTTATTATCACCGGTATGGTAGGTAGGTAATTAACTCATATAACATTTCGGCGCTGAAAAATTTTAGTAGAAAAGCACAAAGAAATTGTAATGATGACTGATTGGTAGGGTACCGGCGAGAAGGTTTCATCGGGCAGTTCGGTGCGGAGCCCCGGAGCGCATGGGTTTGAGGAGCCCTTCATATTTTCGCAAACCGATGCCAAAACTCGAACCTAAATTCCAAATGAACCGAAAAGTTTGAATAATATTCCGTAGGTCTCTAAAAATATTGACAAATTAGAGCCAATGAATGTTTTTTAGCACCGAAGCCCACTAGTGTTAGATCCGCTACTGGTAAGGTAGTATAACTGTTAACTCTGCAATATGTCTTTTGACTTATCTTATCTAACTGATAAGCGTTTTAAGACGTGTTGAGTTTGTCAGTTTCCAGTATCACTTTCCGTGCCAAAAAACCTGTTGACATTATCGGGGTCTATTTTCTACCTTCAGTGGAAATAGACATTCCACTCCTGGACCTACGGAAGGTCCTTAACCTTTGCAGATCATCAAAAACCTATTTATGATGTGAAGACTTTAATTATTGCAGATTTTCCACTTGGTTTGATACTAAGAAAGCTGATGAACGTGTTCTTAATCTTTAAACTTTCATCATGTAGCTAATCTGGCAGAACCTCCACATTTTCAATGAATAATGAGGTTAGTTTTCATTAGAAAACCCTATGCCGGGGGAGGGGGGGTAACATTGACCCAATACGTACCATGATGGATACGTACAGTTGGGAGATTAATGGGGAGATTAATAGTCGTGGGATTATCACTTTTCCCTGATCAAAATAAGATCCTCCAACACAATCCCACTTGAAACCATCAGTGACTTTTAACATGGAACATGTTTTAGCGCTCGTTATCTGCCAAAAAACCGACACCAAAAACCGACACCAAATTAACATATCATAACAACGGATGAATCAAAGCAAAGCAAAGACAAAAGCAAAGACAAAACCAAAGACAAAAGCAAAGACAAAACCAAAACTAAACAATGCACGCTGTACTTCCTCCAACGTGTCATATTATCACATTTAAAACCCTCTTGTAGTTTAAGGTTCATCCTTGAAGCCTAATTTATTAATTAGATATCTTATGTGGCTTGGGTTTTAACGGTTCGGTACCATAATTACTCTTCGAAGGGGGATTTAGTACAACTCATAATAAAACGTGTCTTCCACAATATACATTTAATAATAATTATTATAAATAAAACATTACATAAATAAGAGGCGCATGTGAGATTGGTCGGTCTATTAAATATTCTTAATTATTCATACCCTACGATGATCGGTACGGTGTTCCAAGGAGGCGACATCCTTCTGTTGAGTTCGCTTGGCTGGTGGATGTCGATTCGGGCTGTGTTGCTCGTGGATCCTCACAAACACTTAAGACACTGACGACTGTTCACTGAAGATTCATGACCGTAGACGGATGACCGAACACTGATCAATCACACAAATCTGTTCCTCTATTTATATTGAAAACTCCACTAGTTATTCCTTTGTTTATCAATTCTTTACATTCCAATGCAATTACATTTCTTAGAAGAATCTTGCATTTTCATGTTTGTTTACTTTAGATAATTAGATTCTTGTTATGATTACCAAGAATCTAATTATTAATTATGTGTAACTTGATATTAATTTCTTACGGTTGTGGAGACATCTGTGCTGTGGAAAGTGCGATAAACGGACAACGTGCATTGATGTTTGTTGTGAGTCAAAAATGTCAGTACTTACGTTTTTGCAACAAACCATTCAATTATTGTTATTGCAATAAAGTTGAGGTAGTCGAGAAGGTAGGAGAGACGGTCATTGCCTTGCAGCTAACGCAGTTGGATGCGAACGCGGGGTACCGGGTTCAAATCTGGGAAGAGTCAAACTTTCTTATGACCAAGTCTCCGTGCTTCGGAGGGCATGTTAAGCCGGCGGTCCCCCTGAGTTGACAAATTGCCACCGTTAACAAAAAACAGGGCTACAGGCACATCTGAATGTTAGCCTAGCAAGCTGCTACCGGATGTAAAACAACTATAGTCCAAAATCGATCTGCGGACTACTCACCAACCCGTCTGGCCAGCGTGGTGAGTTATGGCCAAACCAACCTCCATAATATGGAGAGGCTGATGTCCAGCAGTGGATGGAAAAGGCTGATACAGAGAGAGAGAGTCAACAGGAGTGACTGTGACATCTTCAATGGATTTTGTGCTATCTTATGAATCAGTTGCGCAGAGGCGCACAGCGCCGAGTTTTGACCCTGTAGGTCACTTCAAATTTAGAACTCTCTAAATCTTTAAACAGTATCTCGGAAATTGACAATCATGCCGAGAATATGATTCAAATAATTCAAAATCTGGTGTGAGTATGAAAAAGAGACATCGAAGATAACATAGTTATTAAAGAAAACTCAACGGGATTTGATAGATAGCATTAAAATGAAGCGTTAAAGGTGAGGAAGAATCCGAAATATTGATTAGTTTTTTCAAAAAATTGATTTTAAACTTTACATTTTCCGCATATTCTTACCTATCCTCTGTTAAGAGGCGTGGCAAATGAGGCGACCACTGTAGGTGATCGTACGCCATTGTCGAGTTACCATCAAGTAAATGACACGGTTTAGGAGTTTTTTTTGCTTAAATTTCCCCCAGTTTAGGTTATTTGTTGGCCCTGGGATATATTTTTAATGTGTGAACTGTTGCAGAGTTCCCGGTTTTCTAATATCGACATTTAGGTTATTTGTTGGCCCTGGGGTATATTTTTAATGAGTGAACTGTCTCAAAGATCCCGGTTAATTAGTTCCGTACGTTAAAAGGATTGCAATATAATTAAGAAGTACTTTAACGATGAATTTTCCATGTTGATTAAGCAGGGGCTTGTTAAGTACAACTGGACAGTGTTCATTTCTGTCAGTGAAACACTTGAGCTACCTCTCGGTCGAGGTGGGCGGGGCTTCAGTGATAGATACAGGCAATACCATACTTAATGATAATTTTTCACTTTTTGATACTGCCATTGTATAGTGGCAATTTTCAACTATCTGCAAATTTTTTCTTATACTTCTATACTCTGTTTACCCAACAGATGCACCAAGGCTCCTCCCCAAAAATTTAAGCCAATGAGCGCATCAACCAGATTTACACGCTAAAAAATTTTACATAAAAGTTCAAATGTATAGGTTTGTTCGTTTGTATGAACTAACTTGAACTGAACTCGAAAATTGTGACGTCACCAGTTCAACTTCGTGCAGCATTTTTACAAGTACAAACGAACGCTTTCAGTTCACCTTTTATAAGTGGGAACATTAAATTCCCGCGTCGATTTGAAATAGTTAAAAATTAACTCAACTTTTTTAACTTTATTTTTCTATTTTCTGAAAATGTATCAATCGATATTTTCTATTATGCACTTTACAGTAGTAGGGGAACTTGGGGTAAGATGACGAAGGTGGTAAGAAGACTAACGGCTTTAAAATCGTATTAATAATAATATTAGAAATAATTACTCGTGATTCCATCTACATTATGCATAGACGATGTAGTGCAGACAATTATGACTAATTGCAATTTTTACTTTTAACAATATAGGTACTTATGTTAAATCACATGTTGAGTTATAAAAAACGACCTTTTAAAATAAGTGGTTTCGATTAAATGAAAAGGTAAGAATATAATTTATTATTATACTCATTAAGCTACACGCCTTAAAATATGGATTACAACACTGGGTATTTCAAAATAACCAAAGGAATTATTTATTTTGCAACAATTTTATCAAACACAACCTCTTGGGGCAAGATGGCCTGGGTAAGTTGACGAGTTATAGTCAACATAACCTTCAATGGTTTACTTTAAATTTTTTTCTTAAGAATATTATAGTCTTTGTCCCATATTAAAATAATTATTATTAGTTTAGTTTAAGATGCCCCGAATACCGATTGGTTGCAACAGTTGCCAAAAATGGTGGCACGAAGAATGTAGCAATTTTAATGGTATTTGCTGGGTGTGTGACATCTGGCCACGTTTTTTGCACAATTTGTCCGCAGCCGACGCTGGCATCGTTTACCCACCCAGCCAATGGGTGCGTGCCATCTGACCAGGTTTTTTGCACAATTTGTCCGCAGAGGACGCTGGCGTCGATTTTTAATACCCCCACTATGCACTTCGCACCCAGCGATATTCATTTTACCCCAATATATTCGTCATCTTACACTACCAATGGGGTAAAATGATTAATTTCCAACTTTTTGAGGTTGCTTTGCTAGTACAAACGTGCGCCACAATTTAAAGTTGGAAGTGGTTCTAAACGTTCTAAAGACGAGGATTTGAGGTTATGTTAAATTAGAAATTGTGGTGGAGGCAGTGACGTAGCAACAGGTGGTGCGAGTGGTGCCGGGCACCAGGGCCCGGGCCCCGCGGGGGCCCGGTACACGGACAAAACTGATTTCTATTATTTATAGACTTTTTGTAAAAATTATCTATGAAAGTTTGCACATTGAGCCACAACGAGGGCCCCAGGGCGGAGCGTCTACACCGTGGGGCCGGCGCCCTGAAGGAACGCCAAAATAAAGATATATTTGAAAAAATTGAATAATGGCAACGAATGACGCAGTTGCAACATCAAAATTTCATGGGGAATTTCTAGTTAAATAGTTACATTTGGTGAAAAATAGGTAGTATTTTCCAAAAATATCGCCTGCGGCGCTAAAAAACGCTGCTTTCCCCACCCCCATGTGCCGGATGTTGACTTATTTAGAGGGGGGCCTTAAAATTGAATTGCGCCTGAAGTCCTATTCATAAGTGCAAAATTTTAATTAGTCCCGGGGGGGGGGGAATTGAGATCTCGCACCACCAGAAAATCTTTCTAGGGAAATCTACGATGCCTTTTTGTCACTTACATGTTTTTTGTGCAATAAATTATTATAATATAAATAATAACATTAGATATAATAGCAATAAATAACATTGTTATTTAAATTTTTTTTTTATAATAAAATAATGAAGGGGGCCCGCTGTGGATCTTGCACCAGGGCCCGGTCTTGACTTGCTACGTCACTGGGTGGAGGACTAACCAAAGTTGACCAAAAGTAACCGAGCGGTACTAACCGGGATCCTCGCGAAAATACGCTTTATGTAGTAGTCTGTCTTAAAAGTATCAACTTTTATCGCAAAAAATGAAAGTGGTATTCCTTAGTGCCCCCGTACTTACCTACAACAGTTTTGTATGTTTGCATTGGTTTGCATATTTTTAAAATCAGGTTAAAAGGCAACAAGTTAAGTTCTAAATAAACGACATCAAAAAATTTATTAATTGATCAAATAATTGTTATCGAACATTTGCAAGTACATGATACGGACCGCGTTATGCATAACTTGACCAAGCGCCAATATGAAATTTAGAGATTTTTGTGCCATGTACTACTACAGCACAATAATAATGTAATTTAACTATAGAAAAATCAAGAGCGCCAAGAACCTGTAATTAGGAATGGCGCTCTTGATTTTTCTATAGTTGAATTACATTATTGTGCTGTACATGTCAACGCGGTCCATACTTCCTCACAAGACTACAGCAATATGCAAGATGAAATTAACGAAACTGCACAAGAAAGAAGTGGTAGTGTTTCCTGGCATGAAGATCAGACTAAATTATTAATCGATCAATATAAGGAAATAAAACCGTTGGTTGAGAAAGGGAAAGTTAAAACATTGAAGAAGATGTGGGAGAAAATTAGGGAAGTGATGCTACAACACAATTACGATTATTCGATCCAGCAACTGGAAAACAAATGGAAGAGCTTGGAAAGAAGCTATAAGACTGTAATGGAAAATAAACAACACCCGTAATTATCGTTAGAACCCCTAGGCGAAATTTACAGATGACCGATGCACTAAAAGAGTTGCAGCAAATACGGCAGGTGTATGCTGAGACCAGCAAAAAGAGGGAAGAAATGGAAGCAAGAAAGTTTCAACAAAATCAAGAAATTCTGGACGAACTGAAACTAAAAAATAGAATTTTGGAGCAACTACTTCAAAAAAGAAACAATTAAATTATGATATTTTAATTTTAAATTTTTAAACTATTAACTCTTATAATAAATAAACCAAGATATTTAATTGTATTTCTAAGGAGCACTTCTAACTAAATCCTTACTGATATTGTCACGTATTTTACTGCCTTCTCGATTTTGATTTTCTTGACATATCAACAATTCTGGTTGACCATCATTGACTGCATCTTCAGATTCAAATGATAAATTGTCATCAATTGATAAATTATGAAGTACACAGCAAGCTCTTATAAAATGGCATATACGTTGCGGTCCTTTAAGTTTTAGATGGTATAACTGTCGAAACCTCTGTTTTAATAAACCAAAAGCATGTTCGATAGACACTCTGCAGGAACTTAACTTGGTATTGAAGTTTTTTTGCACTAATGTTAAATGTCCATTATCTCGGTAAGGTGTAAGTAATTTTGTTAAGAGCGGATAAGCGCTATCGCCTAATAAATATTCTCCATCAACACAAACTTCATTCAATTTTGTATGTAGTGAAGAGTTCCTAAAAATTCTTGCATCATGCACAGATCCTGGGTAACCTATATATACATCAAAAAATTTTAATTTTTCATTACATACTCCTTGGAGAACTATAGAATGGTAGTCCTTTCGATTGAAATAGTCCGTAGGTCTATCAGTGGGTCGGTCAATTCGAATATGAGAGCCATCTATTGAGCCAACTACATTGGGAAACGATTTATGTGTATTATAAAACTCTTTTGTTACGGGTTTTTCTTGTTCCGATGGAAAATTGATAACTTGAGTAGCCATTGAACTGAGGAACATCATAACACGTGTGATGACTTCGTACAGAGAACTCAGGCAAACATCAAATCGGTCTGCCACGTCCCGAAAACAAGATGTTTGGTGGCCAGCAAACCACAAAAATATTAGTATGTGTTTCTCTGCACTGATGCTAGCCCTCGAATTTGCTGCAATTAATTTCTGGTAGATTTGAGATTCTTGAAAGTTTTCTGCCAACTTTTGAAATAAGAACTTCGTTACCCTAAAATGGCTTGAAAACTCTGTTGCCGTATAATTCCCTACAATCTACAAAATATTTGCTTTTAATAATACTATCCAACTTTATCATAAAATACTCTTACTTCTTCACAATAGTTTTTAATTGTGGTTCTGTTTTTTTTTATTTGACCTATTAGTCCAGCAGCAGCACAGACTAAATTAAATTCGTCCTCATCTTCATTAGAGTTATTATTAGTACACACAGTTAGTAATAAATCATCGTGCATAAAAGTATATTATCTTGAAGTGTACTTGGCTCCATTATACTAAACAAAACTGTCAACGAAGAAGGTTTCAAAGCTTAAATAAAAGCATTTAATTATTTCATTTGTCAACTAGATATATATTTTAAAATATTTTATTTACATAAGTTTACGTTGATGTAGCTGCACAGAATACAAATAATAATTATTATTATTATTATTATTAAAGAACGTATAAGTACAAAACAAGTAGCTGTCACCACAATTTTGTAAATTTTGTTAGGTTATCTTTCGAGATCAAAATACTCCCACCACAAAAGTTTGATTGTGTTCTGTGTTCTAACTTGCACGGTCTACTCCTCCTATGGAGGTAGAGCAAGCGATTTGTTCGTTTGTATTGGTTTGTATGAACTAATTTGAACTGAACTCCAAAATTGTAACGTCACCAGCCCGCGTCGATTTGAAATAATTAAAATTTAACTCAAATTTTTTAACTTTATTTTTCAATTTTCTGAAAATGTATTAATCGATATTTTCTATTATGCACTTTACAGTAGTAGTTATCATAGAATTAAATATTTATAAAAATTATTTTAGAATAAAAATAATAATTATTGATATTATAATAATAGTATAAAGAATTTCTAGAGTGGGAAGTTAAAACAGTACAAATCAAAAGCGTAACTTTTCAGAAGACCATAAAAACTGTATAATTTTCCATAAAAATTTTAAAAGTTTCAAAAAATTAATTATTATATTTAAAGGTGCAACTATTAGCAAATGAATCAATAATGAATTGTAATGAAAAAAAAAGTCAACATGAACTGTTTTTCTACATAATTATTGTTAAAGAACGTATACAAAACAAGTACCTGTCACCACAATTTTGTAAATGAGTTCGAGCAAGAAATTCATGTTCGGTTCATGAACTGAGCACACAAACGAACACAGTTCATTTGCACTAACTTGAACCGAGCAAGTTAGTTCATACAAACGAACAGACCTATTGTATGACATAAAAAATTAATTTATAGGTTAAAAAAACTATGACGTTAGTGTTGTAAACGGGAGTTTCAAAATTCGAGCAATAGAAAAATTCTATTCGAATATTCCGCGCGATTTTAGGGAGGAGCTTCGGTGCACCTGTTGGGTAAACAGAGTATAGTATACCCCTTTACCTATCATATCAACGGTGTCCCTTTTTAAAAGCTTTTATTTAACTTGGTGTGACCGTTGTCCGTCGTCCGTCGTCCGTCGTCCATCGTCCGTCGTCCGTCCCTTGGACTTTTTCGAGGCTGTTTTTAACCAACTTCCCGAAGTCCTAGAGAGCTGAAATTTGGAACATAGCTTTCTCTTGCAGCGAATTTTCATATATTAATTTTGTGTCCCAAAATTCCGCGAAATAAGCGAAAAATCGGGAAAAAACAGAAAATAATAAAGCGCATGCGTGGCTGCGCATTGTACAGTTTTACCATACAGGGTGAAAAGTTACATTACTAAATCGCATTCTCATTTTTAAGGGCCGCATTCAGGGTGAAATATTTTGTTGTAATGATGTATACAGGGTGAAGCATCAAACATCAAAAACACATACCATAAGAATTCTGATAGGATGAATTCTTACTTGAATCATTGAATCATTACTTACAAGAACGTAGACGCGTTTACCCATCTGTAAGTCGAATTTTGGGGTGAAATTGGCATCATACTTTAGAGCCTAAATGAACATTCATTATTGGTTTAGGATTACTTTTTGTAATCAACATCTGACACCAATTTCACCAAAAACTTCAAAAATATAACGAAAATAGAAAAACACGTCTACCCCCCCCCCCAATATTTCGCGAATAACTCCGCGACGGTTGAGGCTCAAACGAAAAAATGGAAGCTCAGTTAGACTCTAACGATGCTTTAACGTTTGACACCAATTTCACCCCAAAATTCAAATAAAGAGGGAAAATAGAAAAACAAATTACTAGCAAGAAGTTAATCATTTGTAGAAGGAGGCAAAGCTGAAGTTCTCCGATAAGAATGGAAAATACTGAAAATAATAAAGCGCATTCGTGGCTGCGCATTGTACAGTTTTACCATACAGGGTGAAAAGTTACATTACTAAATCGCATTCGCATTTTTAAGGACCGCATTCAGGGTGAAATTTTTTGTTTTAATGATGTATACAGGGTGAAGCATCAAACATCAAAAACACATACCAGAGGAATTCTGATAGGATGAAGCAGGAGCTGTAAAAAACATGACTTTTCTTCTTTAGGTGCCTATCCGATTTCGGATGTACGGCGATCCCCCCGACTTAACCAAGAAGGCTGTACCAGGGAAATGTTAATGTTAATGGGGTGGCGGTTTGCGTATCCACAGATCAATTTTGGACTTAATTAGATCATTAACATTTTAAGGATTCTTATTGGCATATTACTCTCGGTGGTTTGCCATTGCCTTCCGAGGGGAGACGGTCAGAATAAAGTTCTTACTTCACTCGGATTCGAACCGGGTATTTAGCGTTCATAGTCAACTCGCGTTAGCACTATGCTGCGACCGCCTCCCACTTAGTCAAACATGACTAAAAAATTAAAAATAAAAAATTAAATAAAAAATTAAAAATTTTTAAAAAAAACCTTTTATTTAAAATTAAAAAGGTGCACTAAAAAATAAAAAATAATTTTAATAAGAATAAACAAAACTTCTTGAAAACATCAATATAAAAGCGTGGGGCTAGCAATTGCTTACTTACCTCGCTTACCTCTAAATAAATAGCCCCACGCTTTTATATTGATGTTTTCAAGAAGTTTTGTTTATTCTTATTAAAATTATTTTTTATTTTTTAGTGCACCTTTTTTCGTACTCATATCCAAAGTATTATTACTAAGCACGCTCTGAAATTGAAGGAAAAACGGCCTAATTTGGCTAAGCAAGAAGTGCTGTTTCACATCGATAACGCACCAGCACATTCATCCGGAATTGTCGCGGCCAAATTGCATCATGAACTACACTATAAATTTCTGCGATACCCACCTTCGACTTCTTTCTATTTCCCAACATGAAAACATGGCTCGGGGGAAAAAATTCAGCTCAAACGAGAAATTATCGCCGAGACAGAAGTTTATTTTGAAGAGTTTAATAAAACTAGCAGTCAAATAAGAACTAACCTAGGAATAAGTCTGAAATTTAGTACGGTGTCGTTTGACAGATGGCAGAGTACACGAAGGTAATGTCAACTTCCCTCAGTAACACCATCTGTCTTCAAACATGAGTACTTATTATTCACCCTCGTATTATGGTGGCCGGACCTTTTTTCTCCCTTGGGAAAAATAAGATCAAAACTGAAACTTTGTCTGCTCTTAAAGAGCTATTTATCTTATAGAAAAGTACTCCCTCACTACAGGTACTAGCTTGGTCTGAAAGTTCTGTACTAAAGAGTGTCCTCAGGTTCGATCCTAGGGCCTATATTTTGGGATGTCCTTTTCGACGACTTCCTAGACGATCTTACAATAGCATAGGCGCAACTAGGGGGGGGCTAAGCCCCCACAAATTCAAGTTAGCCCCCCCCCCAAATATCCCAATTTTTCGTTATTTTTACCCCATCTTCAAAGAAATTGTTTGAAAATATTTTTTTTAGCCCCCCCAAACTTTTGACCCTAGTTGCGCCAATGTACAATGGATATAGAAGAAGTTATCGAAATAACTTACGTAGACGATGTTAGTTGCCTGGTTACGGCTTCAACGGAAAAGGAATTGGTCTATAAGTTCCAAAGATGCGTGAATCTGCTTCAAAATGAAGTCGGCTCTGTCTAAAACCAAGACTAAAACCATGGTTTATTCCCCGATTTGGATTAACTAAATATTCAAGATGGCATATCTATAGTAATGGAAATAATTTGCAAACAAAAAATACCTCGGAGTTTTCATTAATAACAAATTGTGTCCCATGTCTGCAACAAAGCCAATTTCATGATTAACTACCTGCGGATAGAAGGGGGTTATCATCTCTATTGTGGCTTACTGAAGCTAGATATGGATCCATATAGGTTAAATGGCCGAGTTATCCAGCACCGCCTCCCGTCTTACTAAGGCACCTTTTGCAGAGATGACCAAATGTTATGCATTTGTATCTTCTCTAGGTGCATGGGGTATTAGCAGGTGTTCATCCCATTGATCTGGAAATGTCCAGATTCAATACTTAGAAAAACCTCAAAAAAGATATATCTGTTAATAATAATAATAATAATAATATTTATTGTACCCATCTTCTTCAAAATGGCTCAACTACTCATGGGCTATGGCGAATTCGAAACATTTCTGAAGCGATTGGGGAAATTTCCTGATGGACTCTGTCCTGGGTGTACCGTCATATTCGGATTTAGTAATCCTATCCAACCTGAGCCAGCCCATAGTCTCTTTGAGTGTTTGTTGTACAATGACGAGAGAGCAGCAGTGGAATTCTTCTTTGGTGACCCTCTACCGCACTCCCGAAACTCTGCTTTTACCTTTCCTAGAACCCAAATCGGTTATCATATCCAGGATATACCCAGTTTCCCGTTTCCTTCCCCGGACGATAACTGCGGGGTCTTTGCGTAGACATGGACAGTTTCCTCTTTTCCCGAATCTTCAATTCATATTTTCATCTTTCTTCTTTGCAGCACTTTCCTTTCTTGCCTCTGAATAATTCTTCTTGAACATTTTTAGATTGGATCTTCTGAACCCTTAAAAGAGGTCGGTTCGTTTACGAACGGCACTTTTGGGCCCGATTATTTTAGGCAAAAGGCATTCTCAATTTTTTCCGAGATTTTGTTCCCACCCCTATCACAAATCATAATCGGTTACAATCTTTGGAATTAAAGTTTGGAAATCAAAGCCATCAAGCCATGAAAATACGCAATATGTAGGGGTGAATGGAGTACATGTGGACACAATTCTTTAGAATGTTGTCAGACGGTGACTAATTCACTTTAAAATAAAATAATTACTTATTTTTATGACTTATCTTGTTAGTTATTATATTTAATAACAACATTTGGTAAAAGCAAAACTGTCCATTCATTTTGTGTGTGTGAAAATAATTATTTGTCCACAACTGCCCCCACTGGGGGGGGTGCATGTGGCTACTTAGGTGGGGTGAATGTGGACTATGGGTTGAATGAATGAAAATGTCAATTTTTTAATCTTAAAATTGTTTAATCTGAAAAAATCTAAAAAATTTTCCTACAGCGCATTTCGAGAAATGCCTCCTCATCCTATCGAGAAATCCAAAATACAGTGTTTTTTGTTTTTATTAATTTATATGTTACATTATATCAATTAGAGACGGTCATTGCCTTGCAGCTAACGCAGTTGGATGCGAACGCGGGGTACTGGGTTCAAACCCGGGGAGAGTCAAACTTTCTTATGACCAAGTCTCCGTGCTTCGGAGGGCACGTTAAGCCGGCGGTCCCCCTGAGTTGACGAATTGCCACCGTTAACTAAAAACAGGGCTATAGGCACATCTGAATGCTAGCCTAGCAAGCTGCTACCGGATGTAAAACAACTATAGTCCAAAATCGATCTGCGGACTACTCATCAACCCGTCTGGCCAGCGTGGTGAGTTATGGCCAGATCCTCCATAATATGGAGAGGCTTATGTCCAGCAGTGGGCGCAAAAAGGGCCGATGAAGATTATATCAATTAATTAAATGTTTTAAGGTTGGCAGATTTATCAAATTTTTACAGAAGGGGTGGAATTTCGAAGAATTAAATCATCTTGAAAAATGTTAGCGCACTGCCCTGTTCGGAAATATGAAAATCTCAAAGATATTACATTTTTTATTTTATTTTTTGTTAATTTGATGTTTTTGATTATTTTAAGGCCAAAGAAGAAGTGGAGGTATGCACTTTACAAAACGATATAGACGAAATACGCGAAACTCGCGAATTAGTTGAAAAAGACATCGATGGTATGAATGAATCAAAAAAAGAACTTCAAGTAACCATAGAAATTGGTGCACTAGAACTACTGAAGACGCAAAAACGCGTGGAAAACACGACCACAACATTGAAGTCATTTAAAAGCAACTACGAGAATTTAGAACAATTCGAAAAATTAATAGAGCAAGATATCACCAGTCTTGATGCTGACTACGTTGCTTTGGGTAATTATTATCGCACTAGGAAAGAGGCTGCGATTGAAGAAATGAATAACAATAAAATATTGATTGAGAAAACACGTAAAGAAATTGAAAATTTTTCGCTAAATGATAACACCCAAATTGAAGAGTTACGAAAACGTTTGGAAGTTTTTCTAAAAAGCGAAATAGAAGAGGAGGAAGCGCTCGCTAGCCTGAATAGGAAGCACGATGATAGCTTAAAAGAATATTATAACAATCAACTGGAATTGTTCAAGGAAGAACTGGAGTGTAAACATTTGCAAGATATGATCGACAATATTGATTTGGACATCATTGAAAAGCAGAAGATGAATGAAAAAGCTGAGCAAGATAAGATTGTGGATAATCTGATGAAGAAACTTACAAGTGCAAATGAAAGGTAAGTTTTCCCAAGATTTCTTTATTATAACAATCTATTAACATTTTATACGGCACAGTCCAACTACTTGGCATTAGAAAAATATTGCAAATATAGTCCTTGCCAGTAAAATTGTGGTGCAATCCAAGTAACAACCATGATTGGGTTAGGATGACGTAACACCTACGTTTCCTGGCATGCACTGTAGCTGCTTTACATCCAAGCTATTATATTTTATACTTATTTTTAGATATATTGACGTTGAAAACGTCAATAAGCTTTTGGAAGATAAACTCGAAGAAGACCGCCAGTACAATAACACACTGCAAGAGAAACTTTTGAGTTTGGATAACGAAAAAGTAAATTTAATTTCAGTGCGCCAAAAGCTGCAAGAAAATATAGACATTGCAAGACTAAACTTGAAAACCAATCAGGATTTAAATGAATCCAAAATAGCGAAAGTTGCTGGCGAGATCTCACAATCCCATGGGGATATAGATCTCATTTCAAAGAAAAAGGAAGAAGCAATAAAGGTAAGTTTAAACTCTTTTATTTTGTGATTGCTTTAAATTGTTATTCTTTCAGAAATTGGAGAGTCTTCAGGAAGAATATAACAATTCTATACATCAACTTGAAATTTTGTTAAGATTAGAAAACGAGTGCCAAGAAAAACTACAAATCGAAACCCAAAAAAGAAGAGAAATGGAAGAAAAAAGTTTGATGTTGGAGTACGAAGTTGGAAAGTCAAAACGGTCGTTAGTCGAAATTAAGGAAAACATAAAAACCATTCAAAGTTTGAGACTCGTGGATTCTCAACAACTTACAGATCGTCTAAATCAGACTAAAGAAAGACGGACAAAAATTGCACAAGATTGTGAATTAAAAATAAATACCTTCTCCAATGAGCGCAATACCTACGAATGGAATTTCGAGGAAACTAAGAAAGAGAACAAAGCAAGGAATCAGCGCGAGTTATATAAATTAAATGAGAACGTAGAAGCACTCGAACAGACGTTGGAAGGGAATAATCAGAAGATGGAACAATTGGAGAGGACTATGGAAACCAAAGAAGAAGAACGTGATTCGTTGAGAAGAGAAATTGATGAGTTAAGATTAGCAGATTTGTTGAAAAAACCGGTACATTCGTACGGAAGAATAAAACCAATCGCCACAGGAAAACCTCTGACTTCTCAAAAGTCCATCGCATCTATCACCAATATAACCTTGGATACTACCACTGAAGATGATTCAGGAAGTGATGTAATGTTTTATTTTAAAATTTCTTTTTTGTACATTATATTAATCAAACATATTTTTCTAGGGAGGCGAATCGGCTGACATGTTCAGGGAGCTGCGCGCTCAAATAGCAAATTTGAAATAATCCTCGAGTAAATTTAAAAAATGAAAATGTTGAAGTTAATTTTTTTTCTTGTTCTCTAATTGTGTTATTTTTGTAATTTGTTTAGGTTATTTAATTTGTACCAAAGGGGGAGGGTGTCCCACACATTCGAACCTCTGATTCGATTATACGTTTAGATCATAATTAGACCTTCATCAAGTTCAAATTTTAAAACTCACTGATTCGAGAGCATCGCTTTTAAAAAATAAATGAATGAATCAAAGAGATTTCCACTGGTTATTGGATTAAGGCGACCTAGAGGCCTACTGATTCACACTGATAACCTACTAAGAATCTTGTCAATACATTGTTAATCCAATGAGATTTTCATACATCCATTCACGCGCATCTAAAGTTAAACAAAATCGATTTTCTCGAAATTAAATTAGAATTAAGGTCCTAATTGTGATTGACACGTACGATTACACAATCGGTGATTCCAAAATGGGAGACCCTTACCTACCCTAAGGGGTAAGAGTACCCCTTAGGTACTCTTTTCGTTCTGAAGTTTCGTTTTGTGATTATTAATTTTAAATAGTTTGTATGTTTTCATGTATTTGTTTTATTTTTGATTATAAATAAAACAATAAATTTCGTTTTGATTAAAATATATAATTTTTTGTTAATTATATCAATAATTCTCAAAATCTGGTAAATAAGCCAATCTAATGGTTTGGACTATGTTTAATTGTATTAATATTGCATTTCGAATTCAAATTTCCCAATTTTCCACCGTTGCAGCATAACGCATAGCTACAAAACAAAATTGATTACGCAACAACCGATATCGATTACCTGTGACCATTATTATCTTCAAATGATGAAATGTAAACATGTGGCATCTAACGTCACAACTCGCATCGTACACAATAACCAAAATACTTAAAATTTAAATTTATAATTGCACATTTTAGCTGTACAAGTAAAAGAACTTATGTTTTAAATCGAACAGGATAGTGCACACCATCTCCCAAACTCGTTCTAATGGGAAGTAACCACAAAAGGTAATTGTATCCAAAAACTTCGGTTATATTAGCGCACATTCCAAGGTCGAACGTTAAGGTGTCGTTAAAGTCACGAAAAGTCGTCGCTTTCAGTTTTTCCAGCGTTGTTCTATTTTGGCACACCATATGAAGATGGTCGCACAAAAAACATGTAAGGATGAATCCTAAAAGTAATGCCAAGCAAAATCTATAATAGAAAGACTCTGTTAGGCTTTAAACGATCATCCAATAAGAATTCCGTGATGTGCGCTTACCCTATTACATAATGAAGTTCGTTATAATTTCGAATAGTAATTCTCCATGTATTCATGACGTATTCCAATGTTGTGAATGTTAAAAATATGCAATACATTGAGGTATAAAATAAAAAGATAAGGAACAATTTGTAATTAGAAAATCCTATGCAATTATTTAGCCACGGGCAGTGGTGGTCCATTTTTAAAATACAAGTTCCACAGGCTGAGCAATGATGAGCCCTATCAGGTTTTATAAGTTTGCAGATATTGCATGCTCTGAAAATAAAAAATAAAATTTCATTTTTGACTTGACTGTCTAATTTTACCGTATAAATCCATGTTCGTTTCTTGTAACGACAGTTAAGCGTTGTCTGTAACAAAATTGTAATACGAGTTCATTTTTGGCTTCTTCCGTTTCAGTTTCTTGTATTTGTTTGTATAAGTCTGACGGAAATCGATAGTTGTTGGGAACTATGGATATATTTGAGCACATCACTTTAAAGTAGGTTACCAACGTCATTAGAAATAAAATGTGATAAATTATTAAATATAAGGCTAATTTAACAACATTTTCGTATCGGATCACTTTTATTCCCAGTTCAACCACATACATGTAATAAGTCCAAAGTAACAACACAAAAATCACTAACGTCGGCAAGCAATCCAGAAAAGAGTTGCAGTACAACATATTTTAGTACTCCAAAATTGACGTTTTGAAGTTGTAGGTTACAAAATTCACAGCAAGATTTGATTATCTTCTAGAACCAAGATTTGTGCACTCACTAAATTTTGCCTTTTTTATTTTGATGAGCTCCTCCTGGCAGATTACATCAGTGGTTTACCATTGCCTGCCGAGAGGAGACAGTGAGAATTAAGTTCCATCCAAGACCATGGTGGTTTGTTGCCATAAGAACCGCCCTGCTGATTTATTAATATAATATAGATTATTTTGCCCTGATAGATAACCATTTCCTAAATTAGTTACCGAAATGTTGACCCAAGAACAGCAGCCTCTTCGAGCAGTTCTTCAGGATCCACGTATTCCCTTCATAGTTTCTTGTCGGGTACCTTAGGTAGTCGCCACTGCAATTGTTCTTTACTGTTACCATCGTTTCCAATGAAGTTTGATTAAACAACAGATTATATTATGTCAATCAAATTGAAATATTATGTTTAAATTGTTCATATTAATCTTACTTTTCTTTCCAACGAATGGAAAGAATTATTTCTGCGATTTGAATTGTGGGGATGTAATCAACACAGCGTGCTCAAAACAGGTACCGATTAATATTTTGTCATCACAGCAGTTGCTTGTGCAACGAGACCTCCATAGAATCTCTTCGTTGAGGTCTCCAGCAATCAAGACACTGTGTGGTTGTAAAAATTTGTGTCTCTATTTATCCAAATAGTCAGATAGATTAAAGATTAATTTTGGCAAATTTTCGTTTAGAATTGTGCCATCCATTCAGATTGCGGCCCAGATGCAATTTCAATGCCATTCGATGAAGCAGAACGAACAGTATTAGTTGATTTACACAATATGCTAAGGAACGAAATAGCGCTAGGAATGGATCCAAGATTCAATCATACTAAAGCCTCAAACATGCAAGTTTTGGTAATATAATTAAAATTGTACCGTATCACAATCGCCATGACTTGTCAATTTGCAGAATTACGACAATGAGTTAGCGTATGTGGCACAATGTTGGGCCAACGCTTGTGGTTGGATGAAGCATCAATTACATGATGCTTGTAAAAAAACATGTTAGTTCGACCAAGTTGCACAAAATTACTTTTTAATAAATGTCAATTTTTTAGCAAAATTTGAAATGCCTGGTCAAAATATTTTTAGGCGATCCATACAAAGTGCAAAGGTTAAGTATGATCATTTGAACTTGACATCAGAGTGCATTAATGAATGGTATTCTGGAATCGACACTGTTAATATATCCATAATAGATTCATTTAACAGGTAAGTTAGTTAATGATTTTCTCGCGCAGTAGATATTAAATTACCTCTAATTAAGATTAAATTCAAAACCGTTAATTATTAAACTAATAATAATAATAAATAAATTCGTAATTTACAGTGAAAACGAAATGGCTAGACAACATTATACACAATTTATGTGGGCTGAAACTACTCACATTGGATGCGGAAGAACCGAGTATACTATGGACGGCGTCCACTATTTAACCACAGTGTGCAATTATGGACCAGGAGGTAATATTGCAGGTGAACCTGTATATAAAAGAGGAGAACCCTGTTCAGATTGTAAACCCAGTAACTGTAATGACAAATATAAAGGTCTTTGTGGAAAAGCTAATGACCCAAATAAAGACAAATGGACACCTCCTGGCGGTAAGTACCTATTTTTTTTATAAATTGGATTTAAAATAATCTTTTTAATTTTAGGTAAGAAAAAATCAAAATGTTCTAAAATAGGTGGATATGTTTATAAGTTCCTACCGTTATTGTATCTTGGTTTAAGATACATTTAAGAAACATTTAAAAATATGTGTTTTTTAGTTGTGTATTTGAATAAAAGTTGCCTTAATAAAATATACCAGCCAAATCAACCTGGCTGTGAAAAGCAAAAAGTTTTAAATTAAATTTTACTTTAATTTGTTTAAAATCCATAAAATCATAATTTTGTTAATTTGTAAGACTGTAATATCGTTGTCGATTATTTCTGTTAGTCTTAACTTGCTTTTGATATTCAATAAATCATAAGTCGATTTAATTATCATGTTTATTTTTCAACCCTATGTCAACTAACTGTTTTTTACTAAAACCCCTTGATTCATATTATCGATATAAATGATGTGCGTAGGGGTTGTTTAACAATCAACTTAGTAACAATCAACCCTACAGTACCCCCCTTCTAATGAATTTGAAAAGTAAAAATTCTAGAAATGGTAAGTAGTAGTACGGCACTGGAGTTTTGTGTACGCCATTGGACCAAAGTATTGTCATAAAAGTGAAACTTAACCTAAAAATATGTACATGCGGTAATCTAAATATTTACAAGTTTTAAATTATACAAATTAAAAATTGGCAGTGCAAAGTTATAGAAGGTGAATTGTAACCATGTCACTATATTTGAGAGGGAATTTCACGGTACGTCCTGCTCTAGTTGTCTTTGGTTCACTAACACTGTTTGTTTTAGGTTCACTCACGGTTTTACTAGCACTTGGGTTAATATTGTTGTTTGCACTAGGAATTGTACGGCGATGAACGGTTAAATTGTTTTGCACTTGCACAGAGTCACTTGGTGGTGTTGGATTTTCCAGGTACGCTGGTTTGAGTCTATCGATTGTGATTGTCTGATTTTTGTTGTTTACTCGGAGTTCAAAGTACTTTTCGAACCGTCGGAGTACCTTGTACGGTCCGTTGTAAGGATTTTGCAGAGGTGTCTTCACCGTATCAACTCGAACGAATACATAGTCAGCTGTTTTCAGGTCCTTCGGGATGTAAAAGTTGGCTTGCTGGTTTCGTGGGTTCGTGTAGTTGACTGCATGCATCATTTCCCGTAAATTGTTCGCGAAAGTTGACGATGCTTCTGGGTGATTTGGAGTTGTGACGTCTTCAATCATATCAGCAGGCATTCGTAAGGTAGTCCCGTAGACTAGCTCGGCTGCTGTTGCTTGTAAATCCTCTTTGACGGTGTTTCTGATTCCTAAAAGCACTAAAGGTAATATTTGTGTCCAGTTGTCGTGGCACTTCAGGGCTGCTTTTAGCTGTCTGTGGAATCGTTCGACGAGGCCGTTGCTCTGTGGATGGAAGGAAGTTGTTCTGTTGCGATACATGCCTGTTAGTTTCTGCAGTTCGCCGAATAGAACTGATTCAAACTGAGTGCCTCGATCTGTGGTTATGGTGGCTGGAATTCCGAAACGTGAAATCCACATGTTGCAGAAAGTTCTTGCGCATGTTTCTGCTGTAATATCTGAGATCGGCACGGCTTCTGGCCACCTGGTAAATCGGTCAACCGCAGTCAGTAAGTAGGTTTTACCCTCACTGGATGGCAGGGGTCCTACGATGTCCATATGCACGTGGGAAAATCGGGCGTCAGGTTGTGTAAAAGTTCCGAGAGGAGCTTTTGTGTGCCTGTTAATTTTCGCTCTTTGGCATGGGATGCAGTTCTTGGTCCAAGTGGTGATGTTTTTCCTCATGTTAGGCCAAAAGTATTTGTTTGTGATGAGTTTGTTGGTACCTTTAACTCCCGGGTGGGAAATGTTATGCGCTGTTTCGAAAATGTTTTTCCGATGTTGCAAAGGGACATATATTCTATTTTTTCCGCCGGTTGTTTCGTAAAACAATTCAGTGTCGGAGTTAATAATAGGTAATAAAATGAACTTAAACTTATCGTTTGCTTGTAATGTTTTCAGCTCTTCGTCTGTGTTTTGGGCTTTTGCGAAGGATTCAATGTCGAAGTCGCATTTGGTGATGCTGTCGATTCGTGACATGAGATCAGCTGTAATGTTGTCTGTGCCCTTGATGAATTTGATGTCGGTGGTAAACTGAGAAATGAAGTCCAACTGTCGACATTGGCGTGGATTGCATTTTTCTGGCTTTTGTTGGAAGGCAAATGTCAGCGGTTTATGGTCTGTGAGTACCGTAAAGTCGCGACCTTCTAAAAAATGCCTGAAATGTTGAATACCTTTGTAGATGGCAAGTAGCTCTCTATCATAGGTACTATACTTCTTTTCAGCAGATGAAAGTTTGATTGAGAAAAATGAAATTGGTTTCATGAAGTTTTCCTGTACTTGTTGGAGAACTCCACCGATGCATTTGTCGGATGCGTCGACCGCAAGTGTAAGTTTCGAGGATGCATCAGGATATGCCAAAGCCGTAGCATTGAGGAGATCTTGCTTACATTTCTCGAAGGAGTGTTTTGCGATGTCGTTCCATTCCAATGGAGCATCTTTTCGGTTAATTCCTTTTAGCAGTTGATAAAGTGGAATTTGTGTGTTTGCGGCATTTGGCATCCATCGTCGATAGTAGTTTACCATTCCGAGGAAGTGCTGTAATGCCTTGCTTGTTTGTGGCAAGGGTAAGTCCTGGATTGCTTGGACTTTAGTTGCTAGCGGTTTTATTCCATCCTTGGTAATACTGGAACCTAGAAAATCTAGTTGTTCACTACCGAAAACACATTTGTTTAGATTGATGATGATCCCGTATTTGCTTAATCGTTCGAAGATTGTCTCGATGTGTTTTAAATGTTCGTCTTCTGTTGTTGAAGCGATGAGAATGTCATCGATGTAAGCGTACGAAAATTCGTCTAATCCTAGCAGTACCTCGTTTAAAAATCGCTGGAATGTTTGTGCGGCATTTCTGAGTCCCATCGAAGTTTTCGTCCACTCGAATAGACCAAACGGGGTAGTAATTGCTGTTTTCGGAATGTCGTCAGGATGGACCGGTATTTGGTAATAGGCTTTTACCAAATCTATTTTACTAAAAATTGTTTTACCTTTTAAATTGTGATTGAAGTCATGGATATGTGGTATCGGGTAACGGTCTGGAACTGTTACAAAATTTAATCTACGATAGTCACCACAGGGTCTCCACGTATGATCGGTTTTGGACACCATGTGTAGTGGACTGGCCCAAGGGGATGATGAGGGTCTGATTACACCTGCTTTCATGAGCTTCTCGAATTCGTCGCGAGCAATTTTAAGCTTGTCGGCTGCTAAACGTCGAAACTTGGAGTAAACTGGTGGACCGGTTGTTACGATGTGATGTACTACTTGATGTTTAGGCTCGTCAAAGTTTGGAGTCGGACGAACTAAATTAGAATACTTCTCTAACAATCGGTGATAAGCGGTTTCTCCGTAAATTGCACGTAATTCGCTGTAGGGAGAGGTCCTAGTTTGGCACTGCACTTTAATATTAGTGTGATTGTCTACTAAGGTTTTGTTTTTTAGGTCTACACTTAAATTATAAAAATGTAAAAAGTCTGCACCAATGATAGCGTCTGTCACGTTTGCAATAATAAATGTCCACGTATAACATCGTCTCAAACCTACACTAATTGTTAATGTTTTTTGTCCAAGTACACTGATATTTGCACCATTCGCGGATTTTAGGATAAAGTTACCACTCACTGTTTTTTGGTCTTTGGATGTTGCTGGTAAGATGCTTAGATCGGCACCGGTGTCGACTAAAAACTGTTGGGTGGTTGTGATATCCTTAACAAATAGGCGACGGGAACAGTTATGGAGTGCAGTAGCCGTTGCTACTGCTGCGTCTGCTCGTTTTTTGAAGTAAATGCACATGGTGGAACACATTTCTTTGCCTTGTCTCTGTATGATCTGTGATACCAACAGTGCTTGCTGTTGCGGTTTTGACTATGGGATCTGTCGCGCTGTGCTGAGTTCCTGCGGGATCTGTCACGCTGTGCTGAGTTGCTGCGGGATTTGGTATCTGATCGTCTTAAGTAGTCTCGTACTGCATCAAGAACTTTGTTCATCGTTTGAATGAGTGTGGCCATGCGGTCAGATTGGTTGAAAGTTGATGGAGCGTATGTTGTAGCTTCTTCGTTCGTCATTATTGCAATTAAATGTTCAGTAACACGCTCACTTTGTCGGGGTCACCACTGTAAGACTGTAATATCGTTGTCGATTATTTCTGTTAGTCTTAACTTGCTTTTGATATTCAATAAATCATAAGTCGATTTAATTATCATGTTTATTTTTCAACCCTATGTCAACTAACTGTTTTTTACTAAAACCCCTTGATTCATATTATCGATATAAATGATGTGCGTAGGGGTTGTTTAACAATCAACTTAGTAACAATCAACCCTACAAATTCTTTATAAATATGTCTTTTATTTCAATTAATATCAATAAAAAATAGATCCATCCCAACCCATTAGTGTGTGATCTGCTAGTGGAGCCTCTGCTCCATCGTGTTTGAGCATTGAACTAAATTTGTGATTGAGTTATGAATATTTTGAATATTTGTATGTATGTTTAAAATAATTGGTCAAAAATGTAATAAATAATCTAAAAGGAGGCTAACCAATGGGTTAGCTCTCCACTGTGTCACTTTTAAAATTGTCACTTTTGATTCTTTTATAATGTCAATTAATGTTACTTATTGTCCATCGGACAGATTGTAATGTATTTGTGGAGACAATAAAAAAAAACTTGAGATGTAACGAATTTCTGTAATTTGTTATATGGTGCCACTTTTCATATCGTTCTACAATATTTCTGAGTACGCTCCTGCATTTTTATTTAAATACAATCGTAAATTTAATGCATTTTGTTGAGCGGATGGTACGTGAACTACGAGCTCTCATCTCTCAAGTTATGTGTGTCAATTAAAGCATTTGATTGTATTTGCGTTTTTTTGAGTTTTCCCAAGCTACCGGTCTTTTTTCAGAAATCCACGATCCGTGCCTCCACATAAATTGTGAGCCAGTCTATTACCATCGTGGCAAACAAACTGGAGAGGTCCTCTCCGGATTGTTCCAGACTCTGGTCTCTGTTTGGGGTTTGGGTTAACCCTCTCATTAGGGGTTGCGATCTCAGAGAGTAGTTTTTGTTACAATGTAATATAATTTTAACTAATTATTTTTTACACAAAATTAATTTGCATTCAATAATTTATTAATTATCAATTTTATATTTTCTATAATTATTTGTAATTCACATAATAACTTGCATGACTAGGTAAATTATTACAATGTCCGGAAGGAAGCATAACTGAGGTGACTCATCAAATGTAGGTCAAATTTAAACTTGAAGAACTTACAAGATGACCCAAGATACATTTGGGGCTAATAAAAAGTCCTTTTTAAAAAGCTATTTCATTTATTAGTACCAAACGGAGAATAGGATGTATGACTTATCAGTAGTCAATTACAACGAACACTGCGGAAAGTGCATGAGTTCAACATGCAGCTTTCCCATGCATGATCAGCTTTTTTAGAATTACCTCATTACAGAAATCTGAGGTGCTGGTTAATGACATAATCTTAACTCCTCCCAACCTAAGAGAAAAATTATAGTTGAATACACTTAATTTTTTAAATTAATATCCTCTAACGGATTCACAATTTCAGATTTTAGTTTTTTGTTAATTTTTTTCTTTTAGGTGTGGATAAAATTTTAAAGTTAAATACACAATTACAATAACAATTATAATGTAACTAAAAATGGTATACAAACTGATATTATCATAATGAAAGGTTAATGTTTTTATTGACGAAATTTTTCTTTTTGAATTAATTAGTTGTTTATCCAATTCTTTTACTGCATCCAGATTAATGTCATCCAAATGAATTGGTTCGATGTTCAAATGAATATGATTTTTTTCAGTAGTTATTTCTACTGTTGGTATTTTAAAATGTTTAACATGCGGGTTTAAATTATGGTATGTCCTTAAAACTAGTTTATCAATTTTTAAACTACAATATTTTGGAATTGTTACAATATATGTTCCATTTAATACTAATTTTTCAACTACGTTTGAACAATTACTAGAAACTAAGGTTGCTTTAACAGTAATAATTAACCATTTGTTTTTTGATAATTTTTGAACTTTAGTTTTTGTTAAGTAACTATCCCGAAATTCACAATTTTTATAATTTTCACTAAAATTAATTAAATCGACTTCACATGGATTATTTTTTGTTATTAAATTAGTAACTTGTTCACTGCACAAATAATTTAACCGATTGATTTCTTTACACATTTCGTCACTAGATCCATATTGTTTATCGTTCAACATTAGGTAAGGGAATTTTGGAATTATAATTTTGTAATAGGATTCTTGCAACACAGGTGAGGAATAAAGTTTATAATAATCATATGAATTTTGTTCTACTAAAGGAATTTCTAAAATGAATATTATTTGTTCTTGACGTATATAACCTTTGATGTTTATAATCGAATAGTAAGTGTTAAGATTCTCTTCATCGAAGTCATATGGCAATTTTAAATTTGTCAACCTGGAATTTATTTTTGATAATTCGGCTTTCAATTCGTCGTGCATAATTATCGACGGGTGTAATGAATTTAATTTAGCAAATGTAATAGAGTTTTCCACATTATCTACAATTTCTATTATTATATCTAGAGCTGAAATTAATTGATTAAAAATAGTATTTAGAATTACAAAACTATCAATTTCATTAAAATATAAAGTGGTAACATTTTGCATTACCTTAGCAATTTCGTTTATTCGAGATTCTAATAATATTTGATTATGTTGTAATTTGGTCATTGATTCATTGAATACGTGCAAAGTTTTATCAGTAATACTAAGTTGTTGTTCGGCTATTTCTTTTATTTGATCTTGGTTTTCTTTGATTTTCAAAATGGCAGTATCGTATTTCTCTGCGTCTGAATTGTCTAAATTACCCGTGATGGCTTTCCATAACGAGCCTAAACCGTTTATCAATCCGCGCTTGGGACGTTCATTATTATCCGAACTTATGGTCATTTGCTTAAATTTAGTTTTAACTTGTAACAACTTATAATCTAGTAAATATCTATAAGTAAACATTTCGTTAGCATAAGCTGCTCCATACGTGGTCTCATGAAATGAATTGTTTAACTTATGGTAATTATCAACTAATTTATTTAATTTTAATCGTAAACTGGATAAATCATAAATTTGGATTAAACTCCAATAATCAATCACATTTTGGGCTATACCTAATTTCAGTGGAAGTAGTCCATGATTGTTCGAAATTTGATCTATTTCTACATTGTCACATTTTGAGATGTGGATGGTTGTGGTGAAAATGGTGATTGCGGTGATAGCGATGGTGACGTGTCTGGAACAATTGGTTGTCTTAAATTTTTTAAATGAACTGTTCGACCTTTGTTTTTATCTGAACCTCCAACTTTTTGTATTATCGCTTTATTATTTGGTAACAAGGTTTTTAATATAAATGGACCGCTAAATTTTTCACCTGTTTTGTTTCGCTTATATTTGTAACTTGTTTCATACACAACTTGTCCTTCTTTAAACGGATTACTAACATCTATATTTCTTTTGTTCACAACTCTTTCTTTATTTTTTATTAAATTTTCGTTGACCCTATCATATGTTAGTGCTAGTTTTTCTTTATGTTTTTGCATATACTCACTGTACATTTGTTTGTCATAAAATAGATCGTAAGGATCTCGTAATTTTGTGTGACCTAAGGTTAATTCTAATGGAGTTAAGTTTGTACTGGAATGTATCGAGTTATTATAAGCTATAATGGCGTATTTCACTAGGGTAGTTATTGGATCATTATGATTTGTTTTTAGTAACCTAATATGTTCTGCCAAAGTGCTATGGAATCTTTCAATATTGCCATCCGACTCCGGGTGGTGGGGTGTCGTGAAATGAATTTTTATTTTGTGTGATTCAAGCAATTCTTCAATTATGTGATTGTGAAATTCTAAACCTTGATCCGCACTAATCGTTTCAGGGGTTCCATAAAATGAAAAGTAATTAATTAACGCGTTCAGTATATCTACAGCATTTTTTGATTTAATTTCTATTGCTTGACCTAACTTTGTAAAAGCATCAACTATGGTTAAAAATTTAATGTTTTCCGCCGTGTAAACATCGATATGTAATTTTTCAAAAGGACGGTGTGGAGTATCCGTTAACATCATTGCAATTTTGGGTGGATTTCTTTCATATTTACTTTTCTTGCATTTTGTGCAATTAGCGATAAATTTTGCTACATGTTCTTGCATGAGGGGAAAATAATATTTTCGTTGTAGTTGTTTTAACGTTTCCGAAATACCACGGTGGTTAGTTTTACCTTCATGTTGATTTCGAATAGCTATATCTATGTCGTCTTGCTCATTGAGAATTTCTCGTCTTTCTGTGCAATAGATTAACTCGGGACCCGTTGCATTAAATAATTTTTGAACCACTCGATTAAACTGCTGAAACATATTTTCCGTTTCAAAATAAACATAATATTTTTTTGATTCTGTAGTGTATTCTTTTAAAAATTTAATAATGCTTTCTTCATCATTACTATTTATCTGAACATGATATCGTTTAATTTTACCTATGGTCTCTATTTTGACTGGTTGCATTTGTGAATGTACCTCATATATAAAATATTGATTCGGTTTCGAATCAATTACATCTTGGCATATTTTTATACTCGCGATTTCTTTATTTTGACTAACCGAATGAACCGTTTCTGAATCATCTAATCGTTCTACAATTTCATCTAATTGATCTACAGACATGAAGTTATCTTCAGAAGGATTTTCTTCTAATAATATATCACGTAATAAATTTTCATTATCATCGTAATTATTTATTACAGATTCATTTTCTATCGCGTTTATATCTATTGGTAAATTATTATTTTGATCATTTTTATTATTAATTTCAATTCTACTTAATGCATCTTCGTTACTATTTTGCTTACCCTTTTTATAAATAATTTCGTAATCATACTCTTCTAGTTTTATTTTCCAACGTTGTAATTTTGAGTTTGGTTCCTTTAATTTTGATAAATAAACCAAGGGACGATGATCTGAATAGATAATAAATTTTCGTCCATACAAATAAGGTCTAAAATATTTGACTGCCCAAACTATCGCCAATAGTTCCTTTTCGATGGTACTATATTTTCTTTCTGATTCATTTAAAGTACGTGAGGCGTAGCAAATGGGTTTATCTGACCCTACTGGTCCTTGTGAGAGAACAGCCCCTATGGCTACATTAGAAGCGTCCGATGTAACTACAAAGGGTTTCTCAAAATCTGGGTATTGCAATATTGGGTGATTAACCAAAATATTTTTACAACTATTAAATGCTTCCATGAATTCTTTAGTGTGTTCAATTTTATGACCTTTTTTTAAACAGACGGTTAAAGGTTTAGTGACCTTAGCATAATCTTTAATAAATTTTCTATAATAACCTGTCAATCCTAAAAATCCTTTTATTTCCTTTGTCGTTCTAGGAGGTGGGAATTTTATTACAGCTTCTATTTTAGCTGGATTGGGTTTTACACCTTCTGGCGTAATAACATGACCTAAAAATTGCGCTTCCTTTTTCAAAAATTCTGATTTATCCATTTGGATTTTAAAATTTGCGTTTCTGAGCCTATCGAACACCATTTTTAATTTTTCAATATGTTCTTGTAATGACGTAGAAAATATTACTATGTCATCTAAATAAACTATACAAGCTTCATTTTGAATTCCGCGTAAAATATTATCTATGACGCGTTGAAAAGTTGCAGGAGCATTTTTTAACCCGAAGGGCATGCGCTTATATTCATAATGTCCTCGCGGTGTTGAAAATGCCGTTTTTTCTCGATCTCGGGGGTGCATTTCAATTTGATGGTACCCCGACGCCAAATCTAATGTAGAAAAATAAGAACATTTACCTAGTTTGTCTAGTATATCCAAAATATGTGGGAGGGGATATTTATCATCAACGCATTTATCATTCAATGCTCTATAATCAATTACCATTCGAAATTTTTGTATTCCCGATGCGTCTAGTTTTTTTGGAACCACAATGACCGGGCTTGACCAGGCACTTTTAGAATGCTGAATAATGTCATTCGCTAATAGTTCTGTAACCTGAGCTTCTACTTCTTTTTGTTGTGCATGAGGCATCCTATACGCTTTTTTAAATACCGGTACGTTATCATTAGTTTTTATTTCATGTTTTACTATATGTGTAAATGACAAAGGTAGACGGTCACAATAAAAAATGTCCCTATACTCATAACATATTTTTCTAATCGCTTTATTTTCTTCTTCATTTAAATGATCTAATCTAAGATTTTTTAAATTTTCTTTTAATAACCTATCGACTTTATCGTCGCCATTTAATTCGTTTCTATTGGTCATTTCGACATTATCCGTTTCAATTACATTTAATGGTTCTACAGTTACTAACTTTTCCGTTTCATTGCTATTGGTAATACTAATAATGGCTTCACGATTTTTTACTGTAACTAAACATTGTGGGATTTCGACCCCTTGTACTATTTGTTTATATTCAATTATTCCTAAATTTAAATTTGTATTTACGGGAACTTTGATAATTTGTTGTTGACGCGGTTGTAATCGAAACTGTTTCGGTTTCAATTGTTCAAAATATATGGGAATCACATTATTTTTCGTACACAAAATATTCTTTTTTAAATCAATATTCGCGTCCAAATATTTCAATAAATCCATACCAATTAAACCATCGTAATTAGGATTAAAATCAAATATACAAAAGTTAAAATATTCTTTAATATTAAAAATGTTAGGTAATGGTATCCTTGCTATAAATTTATGAAATGAAGTTTTATGTGCCGTTCTAATTTTGAAGGGTGATTCTTTAACATAATCTTTATAATATCGTTTTACAATTTTCGGATGTATCAGGGTTTTCGAGGACCCTGTATCGATCATGAATTTTAAATTTAAGTTAGGAATTTTTATATAAGGTAAAGTGGACGTGTTAATATTAGAAATGTCAATTATGTGAAACAATTCTTCTGATTTAAAATTTGATCTGCTATTTTGAGGTTCGCGCCTCGTATTTCCCGCTCTAGTATTTCCCGACGACGTGTCCATTGGTTCTGGGACAAAACGTCTTGTCACGGTAGTTTTTTGACCGTTATTATTATTGAACTGCCTATTTTGATAATTTGAATAATTTCCATTATTTTGATAATTTTGATTCGGACGATAATATGATTGGAATGGCTTGTTAAAATTATTATTATTTGATCTATAATTTGAATGTGATGCAAAGTTATTTTGCCTTGCATTACCTGAATTATTATAATTATTATTGTTGGGCAATCTTTGATTAAAATTATTATTTGTTTGATTATAATTAAAAGGTTTATTCTGATTATATGATGGTTTAGAGTTACTGTTCTTATCACTTCGTTGATGGTTATGACCTCTCGGTTCATACGAGTTTACTTTATTATTAGATTGCTGCAATAAATTATTTTTTGAATATGAAAAATTTTCTTCCTCTATTACTAAACTAATTGCAATTTCTAAAGTTTCTGGTTTTTGTAATCTGATAGCCAAACTACTTTGCAACCCTCGTAAATAAGCATCTAACGCTTGACTTTCGTAAATTTGCGTTTTTAAAGCCCTAATATCTTCATCAACTTCAGTTAACTGTAATTTGGTAAGTAATAAACTTAAAATGTCTTGACAGCGATTGCCAAAATTTACAGCACTTTCATTTTTGTACTGTCTAAGTTGTAATAAATCTCCAACCAAACATTTTTCATCTCTGGAATCGGAAAAGAATCGCAATAATAATGCCTTTATCTCATTCCAATTACTCAGACTACCTCTAGACCCAATTAAATCTAAAGCCCTATTTTTAAGTTTTCCAATTATCGCTCGTAATAAAAATTGATTCTGTGGATTATTTATATTTGCACGATCAGTGAAAGTATTTAATAAATACTCACTAGCATTTATAAAAATTGGCAAACTTGCCGAATTCCCACTAAATTCGGGAATTGAATCAATGTGAAACTTTTCAACTTTCGGAGTTGCCATTGTGACTTCTCTTCTGAGAGGACTCCTATCTCTTACTGTTTCGTTTTCTGGCATGAATTCAAACGTTTTTTATTTATTAGTTACGTACGCAAAGTTTAAATAATATTCTTTATTTAAAAAAATTAATTTTTTTATTTTTAATGATGACACGTAGTACGCGTGTGTATAAAATACGATTTTATATTATTGAATCGTAGACATATAATTATTATAAAAAATTATTAGGATAAAAATTTTCACTTACAGGAGTTGAACCATTATTTTCTTTTTTTATCTTCGGTGTTGTTTCGAACTCGATGGCCTCCAATTCGGCGATGTCGTCCGTGTTGTGGTCACCAGCTTCGAACTTCAGGGTGGGGTTAGTGGAATTGACGATCTGCAATTCGGCGATGTCGTCCCAATTGTAGTTTCCAATTTCACTTGTTGAATTTTGTGTCCAATCTTCGCGATTTTGTCGTCGATTGAACTTTAACTTTCCGTTGAAACAATAATTTCGACGATGCACTTCGATAATTATTATTTACAACTCTAATTTTGCAAATTCGAATGTTTTAGTTAATCGTTAAAACGAACACAATAAATTCGCGATTTTTGTCGAAAATACTGTACTAAAACAATCCTGTACCGACTGCGCCAGATACATTTGGGGCTAATAAAAAGTCCTTTTTAAAAAGCTATTTCATTTATTAGTACCAAACGGAGAATAGGATGTATGACTTATCAGTAGTCAATTACAACGAACACTGCGGAAAGTGCATGAGTTCAACATGCAGCTTTCCCATGCATGATCAGCTTTTTTAGAATTACCTCATTACAGAAATCTGAGGTGCTGGTTAATGACATAATCTTAACTCCCATTCAAAAGATATTCCAGCGGAAACATAAAATAAAATAAAAATAAGCAATTAACTTTATAAATATTCTTCCTTCGTTAAGACTGTAGACGACTTTTGCTTAGAATCCAAATCTAATCATGGGCGCTGAGACTGGCGCTCACTAAGCAGGGAGTCGCAACAAATAAATTTCCAGAGGGAATTTATTCAAGTTTATTCAAAATTAATAAGTTTTTATACCCCAAATGCCAATGCCGAATTAACACAGTAGCAGAAGTAGCAAACACTACGGGCCCCGTGCCAGGCAGAAAAGTGCTTTCATTTTAAGGAAAGCGTAGTAAAAACAGGATATTCTTGTCTCCGCCTCGGAAAAATAGTAATTTTAGTTAGGAAAGGATAAAAAAGGTCATTCAAAAAAATAGAAGGGCCCCGCTATAAAATTTGCTACGGGTCCTGCGCTGGCTGAATCCGGCACCGCAAAGTACAAACCGGGTAACTGACCGCCGATCTGAACATAGGAAATAACAAATAACATAGGAATTTGATTTTTTTAAATTCAAATTTAAATTTTTTTTTTTAAATTGAAAAAGGTATCAATTTAAGAGTTTTATTTTCCGCGTATAAAGACACCCAGCATTTGATGTTTTTTTGTTTCATTATTGTTAAAAATGTCATAGCCGGTTATTACCCCCCCCCCCAGGTAATTTGTTCCCCTGGCAATTAAGTCACCAGGTGATTTCATCTCCAGGTAATTTCACCCGATTACGATTTAATAGGGGATATCTTTAGTTAGTACAGAGTTAGTCAAAATGACTCGGAGCGTAGGGGACCGGAGCGGAAAGTCGATTTTAACAACGCAACAACGGCAAATTTTGGATCCATCATCGTTAAATCAATTTAAACCCGTTCTAAGTATTTTTGGTTAGGAAACGATTTTTGTTTAAATGAGAGTACCGTTAAAGAGAGCTCCACCACTCGAGATTAGGTTATTGTTAGGAAACGATATTTTTTATAATTAACACCATTTAAAGAGAAATTCACTGGTCGAGCTGAGGTTAACTATTAGGTAAAGTTACAGATAGAGGGTGAAATTACCGGTGACTAATTTACCAGAGGACTTAGTGCCAGGGGATCAAATTACCCTGACTTAACTAACCCTTTACATTTACAAGAAGATATTTTTTTCTAATAGTGTTTGAAAAAGTCTTACTTTGTGATATCCAAAAGAGTGTGGAAAAGTATTACTTTTCCGCACTAGTGCGGAAAAGTAATACTGTGTGGGAAAGAGAAGGGAAACTAGTGCGGAAAAGAAAAAGTTCGACAATGTCGATCGCAACATGGAATAACAGCTCCATAAAGTTGAGCTTTGCACCAAATTTAAAAAAACCTGCGATCACTAACCTATTTTCTTTTGTAACTGATCACACTGATCATGATCATTAATATAGTGTACCAAAGTACGGTTGGTAGTCAATAAATACCACGGCTACCAACCGTCAAATTTAAATATTATATATATTTTCATAAAGTATATAAAATTATTTTAAATTAGGTATAAAAAGTATGTTGTTGGTTCTTTTTCAAAAACTATTAGAAAAAATATTGTTCGATACGCGTGGAAAAGTATCTTTTTCCATTCTCGGCTGCGGTTTACGAACTCGGCCTTCGGCCTCGTTCGTACAACTTCGCCTCGAATGGAAAAATGTTACTTTTCCGCACTAGTATCGAAAATATCTATTTTAACATTTAGAAATACTTAGGGGTATAATCCAAACTTATAGTAAAAATATTACACATATGATTATGTAAGGCTAAAATTAGGAAATGCATATTCGGTTGCTGAAGTATAGTCAAATTTTTGTTCCAATTACTGAAATATTTATTACTTTATTTATAAATTGTACATGAAGTGTCTTCGTCAATTTTGTAGCCCTATTTTATCATAACTGGTTCAACCCTTTTGAACCAGTCTACGACAAGAGAACGCGAGCGTTAAGACGCAGACCCACAAAAACGTTAAAACTTATTTTACATTACACAATTGTGTGTAATTATTGGATCCGAGATGGGAAGTGTTTGCTTTGTCAAAACTGATTCCCCGCGCCCTCCGCCCCGAACCCTTTTGATAACGCTATACCAATTAAAAATATCCTCTCCTTCTCCTTCAGCCTATCCTAGTCCACTCCTGGACCATAGGCCTCTCCAGTAATGGAGGTTTTTGCCATAACATAAAAATATCCTCTAGGGCCGTTCAACTCAGCAAAGTGTGCTACTGGCAAGGGGATGAATGTTGCGTCTTTTTTTGACAGCCTAGGGCTGTAAGTAAAATAATTTTTTGAGTCTTTCTGGGTCTGCGTCCTTTTGGGTTTACGTCCTAACGCTCGGTTGAATCCTTTCGGCCGCTTCCATTTGACCGGCACCATTTTTAAACTTAACATAATTATTTTTAAAGAGTAAATATAGAAATCTATATTAATAATTATAAAATATTTTAATTCCATGCAACTTTATAAAATATGTGCACAGGACCGGCTTTTAGAAATATAATTTTTGAATAATAATTTGAAAATTGTTATAAATTATGATTAGTACTTACTTTTGTATCACAATTTAAATATGTGAAAAAACTATATTACTAATTAAAAATAACAGTGGCGGATTCCTGGCAGGAAGTTCATCCTCGATGGATGGATACCTCATGGTATGGGGAGCATTCAGCTTCCATAACGTTATTGATAACAATAAGAATGAACTCTGATAGTTACATTTCAGTTCTAGAAATTAGTCTCTTGAAAGAAGCTGAGCCTCTTCTTGGAGAAAACTTTACTTTTCAACAGGATAATGCTCCAATACATAACTCTTGAATCACAAAGGAATGATTTTGAAGCAAAAATATTGATGTGCTGAAGTGACCTGCTCCAGCAACGGTTTAAATCCTATAGAAAACTTATGTGGTAAGTTTCCCAAAATGGGAAACAATTTCAGTCCACTCAAGAACTCAAAAATTAAATTCAAGAGGTATGGAGCAAAATAGCGACAACATCACTTCAAAACTTAATGGAGTCAATGCCAAACCGATTATTTAGCGTCACCTATCAACAAGGTGGACATACAGATTATTAGTTTTAAGTTTGTTATGAGTAGAGCACGGATTCTATGCAATTTGCCTTTTTGTCCTTTATTTAGGCAATTCAAAATTATAAATACAGAAATGCCGTTCAAACGATTTTGAACCCTACTTTTATTTGCCTAAATGCCTATTTTCGATGTTACTGACCTAAAATAAATTTTTTATGCCTAAAAAGCCTAAACCAATGATTTATCCCGTTTATGTTACTAAAAGTTAAAAAAAAAAATAGTTTTTATGTTTTTTAAAATTTTTATCTCTCAGTTAGTGGCGGATTTCAATTTTGAGCAATTCAATTTTGAGGTCCTTCTAAATATTTTCACTGTCCCTAACACCCTACAATGTGCATTCTACGCGCACGTTCATATTTTTTACATTATACTGCAGTGATTTAAAAAAGCTGAAATTTGAGGCCCCCTTAATTTATGATGCCCCAGGCGTGCGGAAATCCGCCACTGTTCAAAAAGTAATCTGAGTTGTTATGAGTTCTTGTATTTTATCTCGGTGAAGTCAGCATAGTGATAGAGAACTGGCAGTGGTCGTTGAGTCAGTTCGCCTCGTATCCACGGGTATTAATAAAACTGTGGAAGTTACTTTACTCCAGTAAAGTGGCGACAGATTTCAGAAATCCTGAATGGCTTTACAAAACCAATAAATGGCAGGCCCATGCCCTTAAATGGCAGAGGTTTTCCAGGTCTGATAATGGGGGGGGGGCAGGAGGTGTATTTTCCAAAAACTCAAAATTTATTTGTTAACTTAAAAAAATGGTAACCCCCCAAATTAGTAGCGTCATTTGCAAATAGAGGTGAAAATTATTAATACCATCTATTTAGGAGGGAAAAAAGCTTTCATACAAATTTGTGTAGTATTTTCCATCTTTATAGCTCTTACATCGTTATTAAAAATTTTTTAACTGATATTTTTAAATGTTATGTTTAAAAGTTTCTGTAATGAAAAATATATATTGCCTAAAAACCCCTAAATTCTTAATTATTGCGCCTATTTTAATGATTTTTATAGCCTAAAATTGTGCCTTTTTTAACATTTTTTACGTCCTAAAATCCGTGCTCTAGTTATGAGGCTACTTCAATTTTCTCACCAGTTTTTAAATTATTAAAATTTTGAAAGAACTAAGATTTTTATTATCAAAATTTGATTTACTTCCAGTATTTATAGTATTGTTAAATAGTATATTATACACTGAGGGAGTAAAGTGCTACTTTTCGTCATGAGGGTAAAGGTTTGTTTACACAAGGCGCAGCCGAGGGGAAAAATTACCCGAAGGACGAAAGTCACTTTAATCCCGAGCGCGAATATAGGATACTATTTTTTGCCTTTCCGAAAGCCAATTACGAAATTCAAAGCAAATATTTATTGCATTTTTGGAATCTTGGAATGTGAAGGCCGAAATTAAAGTTGCCGATAAAGTTGTGAACCCCGAAATTAAAGTCACCGTTTCAAACTAGCAACAAAATTTAACAACTTCGGTGGATTTTAATCGGTTGCTTCACATTAACTCTTGCTCCAATTTTAATATAACTGTAAATTTAATTGATGGAAATAAAAATTTGTAATTCTTTTTACTTTTCCTCCGGCTCCTAAGAAAAGTGGCACTTTGCTCCCGCAAAACTGGGTTACTCCCGGAAAGACAAAAAATAGGATTATTTTTAGCTGCCGTAGAAAAACAAGTTAAACTTTATTTTATATTTTATTAATAAATTTAAGGCAAGGCACAATTACATAAAAAAATAACATTCAAAATAAGGTAACATAATATTCTTTTTTTGGTATTTCATACGAATTCTTTTAACAGTATGGTAATTATTACACGATTAAAACAACAAACATTATTATTGTCTGTGTAAGGTACAGACTCAAGAAAAATAAAAAATTACATTTTTTATCTTGTTCAGAATTGGTGTTAACTGGACATGGAAGTTTTGGAACTCATTGGTTTTAAAAATCAACCAGCTATCATTATAGTATGGTTGCAACAAATAATACCTACCAGACTAGGAAGTCCAATTAAAAAATTTAAAACAACAAAATCAATTATTTAAAAAATTAACTCCCACCAACATCAAATTATAGTTGGCAAGATAAAGGCATCAGTGATTGTATATAAACAAGAGGAAATACAATATTTATTTCCACTTGAATAATTATAAAAAAACTGTAAATAATGAAATGAACACTGATAAAACTATCTAGATTTCAGCAAAGACAAAAAGTTGATAAGGATCACAAATTATAACGAAAGTGGATACTAAGTTATGTTATCACAAAAGGGGCTGTATCTTCACCAAGTAACTGCTCCATATCATCGGTGCCTCTATTTCTGGTAAACAAGAAATAAATGCCCAACAAATTAAGCACCATACCAATTCCAAACAAAGACCATCCAATATAGATCCCCAAACTTGACAAACTTAGCAAGAAACTTACCTTGGACGAATACTTTTTGGTAAGCGTTGCATGTTGTCTGAACCAAACCATAGGCATAAAAGTCGGTTTTACGTTGTCAAAAATACTAGAAATTTCAAAATCAAAACTAATCACTAGAAGTTCCGTATTTAAGCTTACCTGATGTATGGTATTGGTTCAATATAAAAGTTGAGCTGAAGTTTCGCATTTGCTACCAAAGGAATACCTGTATTTGGTTCCATTAGAAACTCAGTTTGATATTCAGTTCCATTTGGTACTACTCCTTTTATTGACTTTGAGTAAATTGGATCGGCTAAGTAAAAGTGTGGATATGAGAGAAAAGCAGGAGCACCAAACCTGCACTTGGAAACGTCCCTTAACCCACTTGGTATAACTTTTTCGCCATTAAAGCAGGCTTGCTTAGGATATTTTGTACCGTTATCAAAATTAAAATCAGTTCCTATAAACTTTTTTCCTGGAACTCCATTCACACCTTCAACGTCGGGAACGAAATCAAAACTAATCGTACTGGAAATAATATTTTTGAGAATAGCAATAAATTTGACGTTCGCGTTCTACCTGCAAATATCGGAAGAAAACAGTGTAATTCTGTTATCTTCTTTCACTGGTGGCCACAATTCTCCAGAAGTTCCTTTCACATCGTCACAAGCACCTTTATACGCTCCAGTTTTGCTTTTTCCATTCCATAACTGTAATATTCCTAAACGGTCCAAATTACGTTCTCCTGTGTACATGGTATACGTTCCATCTGCAGTGTAAGAACCGTTTCTCTACAAAAACAGCGATAAGTTGGTCCCAATAAACCGTCTACGTTTACTTACTCCATAAAACCAACCAAATTTATCAAATGGAACTGAGAAGCCTGGAAGCTTCAAATTTTTCAAGATTTTCAAAAGTGGATCTTCAAATCCATCAAATAACAGTTCTCGAACGCTTTTGGTAACGACTAAACCCTTTTCGTAATACTTTAAGGCAGGACCAACAAGGAATTTTTTTACAAAGTACGGTAAATTTTTAAGTTTGACTCCTACTGTCTAAAATGAAAACGGAAGTTTTTGGACGATATTTAGAATAAGTGGTAACTTACAGCAACAATTGGATTTACGTTGGTAATAGTATCGTCTAACGTTCCATTTGAAAGTTCCGGCAAAAAATGCCAAATTCGAATTTGTTGATAAGTGACCGTATCGTTTGCGTTCCATGTCGTATTGACTCGAATGTGGTGTTCCGAAAAAACGTATGGCCCGCATTCTTTAAATTCTGGTAATGCTTTCCATTTACTCGCAATCACTTCTTCGGAGTTTGTCCAATTGAATAAATAAATGGAGAAGTACAGAGGAATTGGTGTTTCCTTCCACATGCCATAACTTTGGGAATGATTACTAAGTACTAAAGCCTGAAAATTATAACTGAAAATGGTGATTTCTAAAAGTATTTGAAGTTATACGCTTTTAAAAATGCTGTGATACATGGAATTCCATGACAGGGCCAACGCTAATCCCACTATTGATAAAATACTGCCGATTGCAAGCAACGCAAAAGATGTACATTTTCTATTACAGCAAACCATAACTCTGGAAATATAGTAAAATGTTCAAGTTTTTTGTGATATTTTTGAAACGGTCACTGTATCACGAACAAATATTTGGAACTAAAATGTATATTTAGAATAAGCGAAAATAATATTTGTTTTATCTAATTATTATCACTAGCCACTCAGCGGTGGCTCGTGAGATAATTTACGAACACAATGAAAAGTTGCTCGTTATTAACCTACGAGTAAAATATACACAAATTTACGAGTATAATTTATGTGTAAATATTATATACTTAAATGTGATAATAAAAATGGAAATTACTAAAAAAAAACTAAACAAAAACCCTTTTGGTTTTGGTTCCAAATGTGCACTTTTTTATCATACACTACAAAGGTTGAGCAATTAATGAAATGATTCATTTATCCAAGGATAACAGTATTACCCAAGTTTAACTATCCGTAGATAAAAAACCATCAGTTGTTAAATTTGAATCTATTTTTTTTGCACTTGTGCTCACGATTTCACAGAGCGCGAAAATCGAAATATTAAACTTTTTTAAATTCCAGTAGAAATTTTTTTCTTCTAGATTATTTCTAATTCTAATGTACCTATCCAAGTAACATTATGAGCATGGCACCCACCAGGTGAAATGAGGCTGGAGTGAACATAGAATACAACCAAGATGACAACTTCCAAGTGGCCAAACGTAGACGTAGAAAGGAAAAGAAAGAAGAATTTACGAAAACGCAGGAAACAGTGCCCACTGAAGTTCAGCAAGAACTCCTACAAGCTCAGTTAGAATGAAGGTGAGGTATCATTCATCGACGCACTAAGGGCAATCGGTGACGACCGACATGGTAAAGAATCTATCCGCAGGGTGAGGAAAACAAGACAAGGCGACGCGCGACGTAGTGATTGAATTTGGAAAAATGGTAAGACCCCCAACGTTCGAGGAAGAAGCTGGAAAGTAGTCCCAGTAGCTTCAGGGACATAGATCCCAGAATGGACCAGTCTAAAGTTGAGAAGAAAATACAAGGGGTGGTCCGATATGATGGTCGAACTGGATTTGCGCTGCGGTGAATCTCTTTTAAGAACACCGAGGCTAACGATAGGATTGACAAAAACCTGCAGAATGAACTGGCTGGTCACTTGCAGAAGATGCAAACGATTGTAAGGACCAGGACAGATCTGCCAAGTGCTGGAAGTGTTGTGGGGTCGGCCATCACGCAGAAGCTTGTAAGAAAGCTCCTTGTAAAGTGCTGCGGTGCCAGGAGGCAACGAGGACATTAGTATGGCCAATAATGAAGGAAGAAGAAAGAGCCTTCCCAAAGGGGAAGCTCTAAAAAGAAGAGCTAAGTCCCGAAAGGTTGAAGAGGAAGATGGAGATGATAAGATCATCACACGTACAACGGTAGCGGGCGTTAGCCGGAAGCTCTAATAGAGCAACGAAAACGGGATTTTAACCAAAATTCGACTGGATCTGTGAAGAATTTGGATACCTGTGGCATCTAGCTAAGATAATGGAAAGGGATTTTTAGTCTCTTTAAAAGATTTTCCCTCTTCCTCCGCAAAACAAAAATAAGGTAAAATGAGGCTGATAGCTGAGCAATGTTAGTCGGACTGGTCGGAGACCCTACCCCTAAAATAGTTTATGATGAATTTAAACCGAATGACATTTATGAACACCCTGTATTTAATCCTGTCTCGCAATTTTTTTTGTAAATTTAAATACTCGCAGATAATAATTATTGATACAAAAATGATAAGTGGCAAATAATATTATGTTGTTTGGATAATTATAATAGATAATAATAATAATCAATGCCAATGAAAACATAAAAGGAGATTGGATCCATGTCGTACAGGAGGCGACCACATCGTGGTCTCCCCGATTAGCACGCTAGCGGTGGTCGTCTTGTGTACTACATGGCTCCCATCTTCTATTCATTGGCGTAACAAAAATCCTTCTGGTATTGGTTCCATTACGTCCACTTCTTTTTATCAGATATTATAAAGGTTAAACAAGTAATTAAATAATTAATCCATCATTATAAATAAAGTATTACTCAAATTCATCTGACGAGAAACATGGGTAAAATCGTCAATAAGATCGAAACATGTAATTAATTGTTGAATTTCTTGGAATGAATGCTGTGTTAGAAACATAATCTACTACTTTCCAGATTACAATGACCTATTTCTCAACTATTATCAGTTCATCGCGAACTTAAATTATGGTAAAAGTTAGGAATTCAAAATTTTAACACTTATTTAAAACAAAATAAAAGTTTAGATACATTTTCGCACTGTCAATTGAAAAATTGCTTATGACTTAAATTGTGACCATACCTACTTATATCTACAACAATCACCTTCCTGTTATTACTACTACTGTCACAGCAATTTAATAAATGGGACAAATATTTAAAATAACAAAATGATTAAAAAACAAAGATTCAATTTTTATATTCAAATAATATTTAAAACAAGTGCAATTATTAGTGGCCTGATGTGATTGTTGATTAAGTTACAAAGCAACCATTTTTTTTAAATCTGTAAACAGTAAAATCTGTTTTATCCGGTATTGTAAAAAGGGGTACGCTCTATAAACCGGCACATTTCAAAATGATTTGATTCGAAAAATAATTTATCAAAAGCAAAGTAAAATTGTACCAACCTCATTCAAGGATTTAATAAATGATCATTAAAAATTGCGATTTAACCTAAAAACTCGTTAAAAATGTCATTTAATGACGCTGATATCTTTATTTAAATGGAATGACGAAAGCTGGCTATTTAAATTATTAAACGGAGATTAATAATTAAAGAAAGCTTGACGTAAACAATTTACTCATTGTTTATGTTATTGAACTGATAGTAAATAATATTGATGAAAAAAAAAGGAATCATTGTGAAACTATGAACTAAATAAAATTTGAGAAATAATCATTGAATTATTTAAAAAATAATAAATAGATATAAATATTACGTATGAAGCTCAGAAAGTCGCTTGCAGCTTACCTACGAAATGAGCCGAAGGCAAATTTTTTAAAACGCAATAAAAGCGTCTTGTGACGCTCTTATAAAAATTGCTTTATAGCCGACCTTCGTATTTCCATCGGGAAAGCCGTATGTAAACTTTAAAATAATTTTTCAAAGGGAAATACTTGATTAAAAAAAGTAATTTTTGACCATTCAATTTAAACGACCATTTTATTAAATGAATAAAAATAATAAGTCTAGAAAGAATTTTTGACATTTTAGAGGTCAGAATCGCCTGGATACCTTAGAATTTATTAATATCTAATTAATTTATTTTGTAACCGCAATATTAAAAAGAATATTGGGACTAGTGCAGTTTGACGCCGTCCGTCGTTTTGACGCGAGCACGTTTCGACGCCGCACGTTTCGACGCGAGAATTCAAATTATTATTTATATTTGAATTAAAATTTGGTAGGAGCCCATTGATGACTAACCTAGCCTCAACTTTTTAATCGGAAATTTCTTCTTAAATACAAGTCGATTCCCAACACCAATCTAGGCTCTACCGGTGTATCTACCTTTTAATGACATTCTCTTGACAAAAAAAGTCGAAAACTAACACTAACCTATAGCCTCAACCGGGATCCACCTTTTAATCGGAAATCTCTTCTTAAATACAAGTCGATTCCCAACACCAATCTAGGCTCTACCGGTGTATCTACCTTTTAATGACGTTCTCTTTAAAAAAAAGTCGAAAACTAACACTAACCTAGCCTCAACCGGGATCCACCTTTTAATCGGGAATCTCTCCTTAAATACAAGTCGATTCCCAACACCAATCTAGGCTCTACCGGTGTATCTACCTTTTAATGACGTTCTCTTCAAAAAAAAAGTCGAAAACTAACACTAACCTAGCCTCAACCGGGATCTACCTTTTAATCGGGAATTTCTCCTTAAATACAAGTCGATTCCCAACACCAATCTAGGCTCTACCGGTGTATCTACCTTTTAATGACGTTCTCTTTAAAAAAAAGTCGAAAACTAACACTAACCTAGCCTCAACCGGGATCTACCTTTTAATCGGGAATCTCTCCTTAAATACAAGTCGATTCCCAACACCAATCTAGGCTCTACCGGTGTATCTACCTTTTAATGACGTTCTCTTTAAAAAAAAGACGAAAAGTAACACTAACCTAGCCTCAACCGGGATCCACCTTTTAATCGTGAATCTCTCCTTATATACAAGTGCATTCCTAACACCAATCTTAAAGTGGTTGGTTATCTTTTTTTCGGCAAATGTAAGCTAAAGATACCCCTAAACAGTGAAGTTTGTTCTACGTTAATTTTGCGTACTTTTTGTCCATGCGGCGTCAAATCGTGCGGCGCCAAAACGTGCCCCGTCGAAAGGTGCGGCGTCAAAACATGCCGGCGTCGAAACGTGCGGCGTCAAAACGTGCGGCGTCAAAACGATGGCGTCAAAACGACGGCGTCAAAATGCCCGGCTCCGAAGAATATTATTGGAAATTTTATGAGCTCATAAAGTTTGAAACAAATTTTTGGGGAAACCCCCAGGCGGAATACAAATTTTATTTTGAGTCTCTTCTGAGCATGCTAAAGCAAACCACAGAGATAATCTGCAAGGAGAATCCTTTTCAAAATAAAGTAGGTATTAATGTTTCCTTGCTTTGTAGTCCACGTTAACTAGTAGGTCCTGCATGCAAGCAGCGGCGGCTCTAGTAAGATTTTTAGGTGGTGCGATATCTCAATTTGGCCCCCCCCCCCACGTAGAATAAAAAGTAAACAGAAACAATATTTCTTTGAAAATTATTGTTATTAATGTTTATTTAAACAAATCAAGCAAAGCAAAGCGACTATCTTTCAGTTTTAGTATATTTTTCTTCAATTATTATATAAATGAATTATTAATTTTTTCAAAATATTTTGTCATTTTGGCGTCCCCCTTGGGATGGCGCCCGGTGCGACCGCACCGCCCTAGAACCTCCGCTGCATGCAAGCGAAAACAAATAGGACCCTCATTATGGGATTGCCCTTCTCCAATGTCAAAATATCTGCTCTTCTCTATGCTCCAGGTAAAATTTTTAATTCGAATTCGGGAGAGGGGTTAAATATGTTCATGTAAGATATGGGAGGACATCCAAAACCTTATGAAGGGGTAGAACTTCTCCCACATTTTTGCAAACAAACTTTTAAAAAATTATTTATTTAAAATGCCAATTTTACTGAGCAGAAACAAAATTAAAAATAAAATCAGACTAAAAATATTTAGAAATAAGAAAGAAAAACCACCAGGAAAATAAAAGTGCTTTTTTACCATTAAATTTGATTTAATAATTTAAATTTGAAAGGATTTCCTGTTTTTAGTCATTACAATTCAAATGAAATGTTGAAATCCCTTACCAATGTAATATTGGCAGAATAACGGGATTATCAGAAATAATCTGCAAGAATTAAAATACATTCAAAATATTTGTTATATCAGCCAAGGTCGGCACAAATAAATAAAAAATACTAATTTTCTTAATAACGTGATTTGTACTGATGAGTGCAAATTCACCTCATTTGGTGATATCGATTTATTTGCGACCACAAGTACGCACTCAGGGTTCAATGTGTGGATTGGTTTATTGGACCGAAGAGAATTTGAATGCTAATGGTTAACTTGAATTTTCCAAGAAAATATCTTGCAGATTATACCAATAATAACTTTAACATCTGATTAAAAATTTAACCTTTGATTTGACCTTTTAAAAATTTTATCTGCAGATTTCAAGGAAGTTGGTACTTGATATACATAATATTCAAAAAGCGAATCACATTTATTTCAATAAAATTTAATTTGAATATGTATCTATATTAAATAGATAAATAATAGATATTCAAATCAAATTTTCGATAGTGTTTTTTCTTTTTCAAATATACCTTCACGTACATGAAAGAAAATAAATTTTATATTTGGAAAACACGCATCGCAAAAAAAACCTTGGTTGGATCAGACTCCCCCCTTAATCAGTGCCTATCGATTCCAATTGAAGCTCCAAGCTTAGGCTATATTATTACAAAATGCAATTTATTAAAAGTTGTTTGTTAAACTGATTGAAATAAAATGTGATTCACTTTTTGAATATTTTACCAACTTCCTTGAAATATGCAGATAAAATTTTTAAAAGGTCAATGTTTAAATTAAGTATAAATAATTTGTTTGACAATATTCATTTCTAGTATATCGAAAAAATTATAAACCGAATTTGAAGGATATAAATAAATTCTTAACTCAATTAAATTATTAGCGTTCTTGGCTAATGCTGCTTGCATTTTTAACTATACCAATTGTTTTAAACTTACATTGATAATAATGTAAATAATTGTAAAGCATGAGTCATTCCATAAAACAAAACACTATCGTATACCTAATTTTTCAATCTTTTTATTGGTGAACACAAACACAAAAGTTAACAATTGATTACGCATCAGAAGGCTATGAAGCACAAGAGAATGTTTGAAAATATGCAGATGTATATATCAAAAATTACCTGACCTGATTTTTTGGGTAATTTATTATATTTATACAATTGCAAACAATTTCTAGAATAGAAAGTATTTCTTACCTAAAAAAAATGGCACTTCAATTATCACAAATTTAAGTAGTAACACCCAATTAATACTCTACGTATGATTTCTTATTAACTAATTACGTTGAACTTGAAAAATTAACTGATAAGAAAAATTTGAAAATCTAAAACAAAACACTATTTCAATTTATAATTTCAGTTTTGACATTCCTTATTGTATTCTAACCTCACTTATGAAATGTCATTTAAATAAGACAGCGTCGTCTCATACATCGGTGTAAGATGGGCTGAATGTTTTTCAATAGAAAAAAATTTAATATTATTATTAATTTACAAGTACAGACTTACGGTGGAAAAATCTGTAAGACTGTAATATCGTTGTCGATTATTTCTGTTAGTCTTAACTTGCTTTTAATATTCAATAAATCATAAGTCGATTTTAATTATCATGTTTATTTTCAACCCTCCGTCAACTAACTGTTTTTTACTAAAACCCCTTGATTCATATTATCGATATAAATGATGTGCGTAGGGGTTGTTTAACAATCAACTTAGTAACAATCAACCCTACAGTACCCCCCTTCTAATGAATTTGAAAAGTAAAAATTCTAGAAATGGTAAGTAGTAGTACGGCACTGGAGTTTTGTGTACGCCATTGGACCAAAGTATTGTCATAAAAGTGAAACTTAACCTAAAAATATGTACATGCGGTAATCTAAATATTTACAAGTTTTAAATTATACAAATTAAAAATTGGCAGTGCAAAGTTATAGAAGGTGAATTGTAACCATGTCACTATATTTGAGAGGGAATTTCACGGTACGTCCTGCTCTAGTTGTCTTTGGTTCACTAACACTGTTTGTTTTAGGTTCACTCACGGTTTTACTAGCACTTGGGTTAATATTGTTGTTTGCACTAGGAATTGTACGACGATGAACGGTTAAATTGTTTTGCACTTGCACAGGGGCGTCAGGTTGTGTAAAAGTTCCGAGAGGAGCTTTTGTGTGCCTGTTAATTTTCGCTCTTTGGCATGGGATGCAGTTCTTGGTCCAAGTGGTGATGTTTTTCCTCATGTTAGGCCAAAAGTATTTGTTTGTGATGAGTTTGTTGGTACCTTTAACTCCCGGGTGGGAAATGTTATGCGCTGTTTCGAAAATGTTTTTCCGATGTTGCAAAGGGACATATATTCTATTTTTTCCGCCGGTTGTTTCGTAAAACAATTCAGTGTCGGAGTTAATAATAGGTAATAAAATGAACTTAAACTTATCGTTTGCTTGTAATGTTTTCAGCTCTTCGTCTGTGTTTTGGGCTTTTGCGAAGGATTCAATGTCGAAGTCGCATTTGGTGATGCTGTCGATTCGTGACATGAGATCAGCTGTAATGTTGTCTGTGCCCTTGATGAATTTGATGTCGGTGGTAAACTGAGAAATGAAGTCCAACTGTCGACATTGGCGTGGATTGCATTTTTCTGGCTTTTGTTGGAAGGCAAATGTCAGCGGTTTATGGTCTGTGAGTACCGTAAAGTCGCGACCTTCTAAAAAATGCCTGAAATGTTGAATACCTTTGTAGATGGCAAGTAGCTCTCTATCATAGGTACTATACTTCTTTTCAGCAGATGAAAGTTTGATTGAGAAAAATGAAATTGGTTTCATGAAGTTTTCCTGTACTTGTTGGAGAACTCCACCGATGCATTTGTCGGATGCGTCGACCGCAAGTGTAAGTTTCGAGGATGCATCAGGATATGCCAAAGCCGTAGCATTGAGGAGATCTTGCTTACATTTCTCGAAGGAGTGTTTTGCGATGTCGTTCCATTCCAATGGAGCATCTTTTCGGTTAATTCCTTTTAGCAGTTGATAAAGTGGAATTTGTGTGTTTGCGGCATTTGGCATCCATCGTCGATAGTAGTTTACCATTCCGAGGAAGTGCTGTAATGCCTTGCTTGTTTGTGGCAAGGGTAAGTCCTGGATTGCTTGGACTTTAGTTGCTAGCGGTTTTATTCCATCCTTGGTAATACTGGAACCTAGAAAATCTAGTTGTTCACTACCGAAAACACATTTGTTTAGATTGATGATGATCCCGTATTTGCTTAATCGTTCGAAGATTGTCTCGATGTGTTTTAAATGTTCGTCTTCTGTTGTTGAAGCGATGAGAATGTCATCGATGTAAGCGTACGAAAATTCGTCTAATCCTAGCAGTACCTCGTTTAAAAATCGCTGGAATGTTTGTGCGGCATTTCTGAGTCCCATCGAAGTTTTCGTCCACTCGAATAGACCAAACGGGGTAGTAATTGCTGTTTTCGGAATGTCGTCAGGATGGACCGGTATTTGGTAATAGGCTTTTACCAAATCTATTTTACTAAAAATTGTTTTACCTTTTAAATTGTGATTGAAGTCATGGATATGTGGTATCGGGTAACGGTCTGGAACTGTTACAAAATTTAATCTACGATAGTCACCACAGGGTCTCCACGTATGATCGGTTTTGGGCACCATGTGTAGTGGACTGGCCCAAGGGGATGATGAGGGTCTGATTACACCTGCTTTCATGAGCTTCTCGAATTCGTCACGAGCAATTTTAAGCTTGTCGGCTGCTAAACGTCGAAACTTGGAGTAAACTGGTGGACCGGTTGTTACGATGTGATGTACTACTTGATGTTTAGGCTTGTCAAAGTTTGGAGTCGGACGAACTAAATTAGAATACTTCTCTAACAATCGGTGATAAGCGGTTTCTCCGTAAATTGCACGTAATTCGCTGTAGGGAGAGGTCCTAGTTTGGCACTGCACTTTAATATTAGTGTGATTGTCTACTAAGGTTTTGTTTTTTAGGTCTACACTTAAATTATAAAAATGTAAAAAGTCTGCACCAATGATAGCGTCTGTCACGTTTGCAATAATAAATGTCCACGTATAACATCGTCTCAACCCTACACTAATTGTTAATGTTTTTTGTCCAAGTACACTGATATTTGCACCATTCGCGGATTTTAGGATAAAGTTACCACTCACTGTTTTTTGGTCTTTGGATGTTGCCGGTAAAATGCTTAGATCGGCACCAGTGTCGACTAAAAACTGTTGGGTGGTTGTGATATCCTTAACAAATAGGCGACGGGAACAGTTATGGAGTGCAGTAGCCGTTGCTACTGCTGCGTCTGCTCGTTTTTTGAAGTAAATGTACATGGTGGAACACATTTCTTTGCCTTGTCTCTGTATGATCTGTGATACCAACAGTGCTTGCTGTTGCGGTTTTGACTATGGGATCTGTCGCGCTGTGCTGAGTTCCTGCGGGATCTGTCACGCTGTGCTGAGTTGCTGCGGGATTTGGTATCGGATCGTCTTAAGTAGTCTCGTACTGCATCAAGAACTTTGTTCATCGTTTGAATGAGTGTGGCCATGCGGTCAGATTGGTTGAAAGTTGATGGAGCGTATGTTGTAGCTTCTTCGTTCGTCATTATTGCAATTAAATGTTCAGTAACACGCTCACTTTGTCGGGGTCACCACTGTAAGACTGTAATATCGTTGTCGATTATTTCTGTTAGTCTTAACTTGCTTTTAATATTCAATAAATCATAAGTCGATTTTAATTATCATGTTTATTTTCAACCCTCCGTCAACTAACTGTTTTTTACTAAAACCCCTTGATTCATATTATCGATATAAATGATGTGCGTAGGGGTTGTTTAACAATCAACTTAGTAACAATCAACCCTACAAATCATATGTCGATACATATTAATTTCAACATAAACTTTTATTTAAAAAATAAATAAATAAAACACCTAAAAATGATTACATTTATTCTGGAATTCGTTCACTGATCCAGCTCATAACAGTTCTCATTTCATTTTCTTCAATTTCATGTTCAGCGTCTTCTATAGTTATAAATTTGCCTTTAACATTTAACTCAACAAGAGTATCATAAGTGTCTTTCCCCCAAACGAGAGGTATGAGTTCGTCCTTAGCACCATGGGCCATCAACAAAGGGGTGGAGGAAGGCGAATTTCTTAAAGCTTCAAACACACCTGAATTTTCGTTTAAGTACGAAGAGAGAGCAAAAACACCTGCCAAACCGGGAACAATTCGATAACCAACATTAAGAGCAAGAGCTCCTCCCATCGAAAAACCACCTAAAAACCATTATGTAGATCTGGAAAATTGAAATGGGTCATCTCACCGACAACAATTTTATTTAACGGAATTCCACCGTTAACTTCTTCTGTTAACAATGACTTCATTTGATTCCCCATATCTAATATACTTTCCTTTTTTTCGTCTACTTGGGGACATATTTTCTCCCTGTCAAACCACACTGTTGTTGGCTACAACACTAAATATTAAATTCTCGAAGCAAAATACAACCGAGGACTTTACTTGACCGTAATGTGGAGTATATGGTCGAAGGGGTGCGGTAGGAAATAAAAATTTGACGTGAGGTAAAGCAAAGTCACCCAAAAGTGATCCAAGCCACTCTATAAGACCTGCTCCTGTGTCACCTGCATTAAAATGTAATAAGTAAGGTTGATTAAAACTTTGTATTAATTTACTTGCCAGAACCATGTAGAAATAATACTGCACCTATATTTTTGCTGCCCGTTTGTGCTATAGTTTGCATTTTCAAAGCCATTTTTTTTAAAGGTAGCAAACATAATATTATGGATTGTCATTGTCATAAAAATTGAGTATGATAAAATTATTTGTCAAATGGATCCCAGTACTCGTGATTTGTTAGTCTAGTATGGATGTTTTTAATGAGTATAGTGTTGTCAAAATGGCTCTAGAGCGTCGGGAGCGTAGCGGTTTTTATAGTACACATTTCAACATGAATTGGGTGTCACGTAATCTCTACTCTGTGCCGGATTTTGGCTACGCCTTTTCTTCTTTATTTGACACTACTCCATGACGTTGTATTCAATTCAATTATGAGTGTAAACCGAACTTTACAGAATAACTCCCTTAGCGTGAGCCAAAATAATTGCGTTAAAATAAAAAAAACTAATTTTCAATTTACTACTATTATGTATTCAGGTACTTACTCTATTTTATATTCTAATTGTCTAAATTTCAAGTAAACATGTCTCCAGCCCCCCCCCCCAGATAATTTTTGAAATATCTCGAAAACAATATGGGTACACACGAAAATAATAATTGTACAAACAGATTTAGACTATTTTAGATGCAAAATTTGAAATGGGGGAAGCTGAGGACATACACGTCTTCCTTATGTCTCCCCTACATCAACAGTGTGAATATTAAATTGGAAAATGATTTACCATAGTTTAAATAAATCTTTATAAGCATTTTGAATGATAAATTGGCCTTTTGGGCATTTACCAGACCAGAGGGTAAGAATTCTCCACTATACCGCGCGAACTATAACTTTTACAGCAAACACAGTTACATATTTCTATTAAAAACTTTGCTTGTATCAATTTTATAAGGTTTACTTGAATTTTAAAAGATAAAGTCCTTACCAGAGAAGCTACATTTATAAATTACATAATTTATTTCTTCCAAAATGTTGAGTTAAACAGAAAAAGCGGAATTTAAATGGCTAATTGTTGGGCAAATTACAAAAATAATTCTCCCAAGTTTTAATAATAAATGTTTATTTACTTAGTAAAAATATAACAATATTTGCTAGCAACATGGATCTGGAATCAAGTGATTGATCCAATCCATTACTCTTTTAAGTTCATGTTCTTCCATATCATGGTCTGCATCAATGGTTAAAAACTCACCTTTAACGTTTAAACTTCTCAGATTATTAAATGTATGCTTGCCCCACTCAATAGGAACAAGAGTATCTTTGTTACCGTGGGCCATAAAGAGAGGTGATGGAGAAGTGGCATTGCAGAGTGTGTCGAACACACCGCTGTTAACATTTAAAAAGGAAGAAAGAGCAAAAACGCCTGCTAAACCAGGTACAAATTGATAACCAACACTAAGGGCCATAGCACCACCCATTGAGAAACCACCTAAAGAACAAAATTAAGAATATTCAAAATATGCTAATTAATGTAAAGCTTATACCAATAATTATTTTGTTCAAGGGAACTCCACAGTCAACTTCTTGATCTATCAATATTTTAATTTCTTCAAACGTCTCCTTTATACTTTCCTTGTGTTCAGCTACATCTGGGCAAATTTTTCGTCTGTCGAACCATACGGTGCACGGCTACAAGACACTAATTATTAGGTTTTAAGTAACAAATATAACAATGTAGACCTTACTGAGCCACTATTGGGAGTATAAGGTTGTGTTGGTGCAGTAGGAAATAAAAATTTAATATGGGGCAATTGAATGTTACCCAAAATTGATTGGACCCATTCCATGGCACCTAATCCTGTATCACCTATACAAATATTCAAAATAAAGTGAGGTTAATTTTTTAAAAAATATTACTTTTACTTGCCAGAACCGTGCAGAAATATAACAGTGCCTGCATTTACGTTTTTGCACCTACCATGCAAAATCTTTTTCAAAGGTCCTAATTTAATCCCAGACATTTTTTAAGAGTCACGAAATAAACGTCATAAACCTTGCAAATAAGTTTCTTTTTAACACAGTTTTTTTGTTATACACAAAAAAATATACTCATTTAACAACAAAAATAATTTTCGATTTTAAATTTACTAATAGCAACGCTAACAGAAAGTTCTTAATTTCATTTTTAATTATTAGAAATTTAAAAAATTTCCGAATGATTTATTTTGACACGACATCTACCGGCTAAATTTGGAACCAAATTAGTTGTAGTTTGAATCAGTTAAAATTAAGAGCACCTAGGTCAAAATTAATACAGAATTAAGGTAAAAAATTATTTAAAACCACTTCACCTGTCGGCCGCGTTGACCTTATTGGTATTTGATTGGTTGGAACTCCATTGGTGTGTGCTACATTGTCTTGGCAGATATCTCCCAAGTTCTCCATCTTCATCCTCTTCAGGTCAATCAGCGCTTCCTCCTGCCATCGTGATCTTGGCCATCCTTGTGGTACCTCCTTATTTGTTTTTACTTTCTATCCTTCTTCCACTAATCCTCTTCTGTACAATAATCTTCCTTTCAAAAACTCGTAACTGCTCTTTCTCTGCCCTCGTTATCCATAGGTACTACCTCCGATCTGTAAATCACAACCGGTCGTATTAGTATCTTATATATTTTTATTCTTGTCTTTTAATTTCTTGTTCGTAATTAGTTTGTAGTTGCTGTAATACGCTCGGTTTCCAGCCATTATTCTATCTTTCACGATTTCTGTTGTATCAAAATCTATTTCTGTTTCTTGAGTTTGGACATTTTCACTGTTTGGTTTCTTTTTTCTTATATTTCTTCCTATATTCCGTTGTTATTGTTCTCAACCATCATTTTTTCACATTCAATGTCGAACCATTCCTTTTTGTTTTGTTTCTTCTCTTTATCTTAAGTCCTACAGACAATATGGCTGCTCTTACTATTGACTAGATTCCATGTCAAAACGTCGAAAACAAAAACGGCTAAAGTCAAAAACGTCGAAAACAAAAACGTCGAAATCAAAAACGTCGAAAACAAAAACGTTGAAAATAAAAACGTCGAAACATTATATTATAAAATATTATGTCTGGTGGTACAATTAAGAGGGCTGGATACCTAACTTTTAACGAATATCCATATAGCTCTTTTATTAGTGTATGGAATTTAATGCGGTTTGAAGTAAATGATTAGAAAAATAATCTAGTTTCACGGAAAGTCATTAAGAAGTTAAAAAAATTTTTTTCATTTTTTATTATACTAATTTATCAATCCAGTGACCTGCAAGTGACTTTCCATGAATATACAAACTATTTAAATTAAAACTATTTTTAAAATATCTATGTATATAAGACAAAACCCTTATATATTTGCTTTTTAAGAAAGTGCATTTAAATCGTAAAATTTAGTTTACACCCATTATAACATTGCCGGATTAACGGATGTATTTAATTCAATTATGAGTGTAAACCAAACTTTATGTTAGGTATAAAGTCCTCTTAAAGTACAGTGCAGTCTCGGTAATCTGAACAAAAGAAGAAAGAAACGTTTGTTCTGTAATCCGAATATTATTCTATAATCCGAACATTTTATTAGTTCTGTTCGGATTATAGCTATATTGTGCGGACTAGCGTGTGTTCGGATTACCGAGACTGCACTGTATATGATTGGCTAATAATACTTACAAGGGGAAGGCCAACTTTGGTCGTCACAGATCTGCACCACTATCTTTATATCTTTACAACCCAATTAGAACGTCACTTCATGAAAGTTTAACGACCCGGAATTCAGAAAATTTTGTGAAAATAATTTTTAAGGAGCAATGTAAAATTAAAGCATTGGTAGTTCAAATGCATTTCATTATTATTTCCTTCCTAAAAAATCAGTCGACAACTGCTCGACATAACCTTAGATTTACCCATTATTTTATTTATTAATTTGAGCATTATATCTTTGCTTTGTGATGTAACAGCTTGCAATCCTTTTTGTAACAGCACAAAGTTTACAAATACATGTAATAATGGTTACACGATAAATGAAAAAAGAACATTTAAATAACTCATACTGGTGAGAAACCGTTTGCCTGTAAAATTTGTGACTATAAAAATGTGCTCAAAAATCATCTTTAAAGGATCATTTAAGTACTCACACAGGAGAAAGAAAGGTCATGTGCTTGTGAGTCTTGTGCCTATAAAATGTGTACACAAATCAAATTTAAAACGACATTTAAAAACTCATAATACCATAACTGCGATATAAACAATATAATCAGTAATACTTTGATTGTAATTATAATTTGAACCTCGTTCTTGAAACATTCCACTTCTTGATTATCAATATCTTTAAGTGTGCATTCAGATTGTATGCAATGTGCATACAGTTAAACCAAAATTAAGCATTATTTATGTCACAAATCTTACAGGCAAACGGTTTCTCACCAGTATGAGTTTTTAAATTTCTTTTTTCCTTTATCGTGTAACCATTATTACATGTTGTATTTGTAAACTTTGTGCTGTTACAAAAAGGATTGCAAGCTGTTACATCACAAAGCAAAGATATAATGCTCAAATTAATAAATAAAATAATGGGTAAATCTAAGGTTATGTCGAGCAGTTGTCGACTGATTTTTTAGGAAGGAAATAATAATGAAATGCATTTGAACTACCAATGCTTTAATTTTACATTGCTCCTTAAAAATTATTTTCACAAAATTTTCTGAATTCCGGGTCGTTAAACTTTCATGAAGTGACGTTCTAATTGGGTTGTAAAGATATAAAGATAGTGGTGCAGATCTGTGACGACCAAAGTTGGCCTTCCCCTTGTTAGTGCTATCTATTACGTAATTAGTTAAAAAAAGTTTTATTAAATAAAAATATGAATACAAGATTTTAAGAGCAGAAAAGGATAGGGGAGAGTCGGGTAATTGTGCGCGGCGGCTAATCGTGCGCATGCCTTTATGTCCATAACCGGCTGATATAATTCGAAATTCGGTATTCAGGCACTATCTCTTGACAAACTTATGTACTATGACATATAAGTCAGGTGGATCGTTTTACTTTATTTACCTATAATGGTCGCTTTGTTGTTTATGTATGTTTTGTTCTAGTAGGAGCTTCGAAGAAAATAAGCCCTAAGTATTTCCATTTTTACATTTTTTAATAATCGTGTGCGTAAATACAGGGATGCAGTCGTAAAATAAAAAGTGCCGGGGCGAAAAAAAAAAAAAAGCTCGCCGCAGGCGAAATTTTTTTTTAAAGGGGGCATGGCCAACGGTTTTTTTTTTTTATGAAGTGTTTATGCGCACCTTGTTTATGTTTATGCGTGTCCTTAAACGCAAAATGTTTATGCGTCAAACCATGCAAATTATCTGGCAGTTTTCCGGTGGATGGTTAACATCAGGCCCGGATTGGCTCCTTTGGGGGCCCTCGGCTAGAGACTGGGGAGGGGCCCTTTACTAAGAGCGTAGATTTTTGAAAATCACATTTTCAGCTATTTAGACACTTGGAATGTATATAAAAAATACAAACCACTTTTACCTCAAGCATACACCACTTTTTTAAGGCCTCTTTGGGGCCCCCTTGGGTTGGGGGCCCTCGGCGATCGCCGACTAGCCGACCTGGCCAGTCCGGGCCTGGTTAACATTGACAAATTTGATAGCTGAGGAGTTACCGCTAAGGGAACAGCAAGCTCGCCGCAGGCGAAAAATTTTTTTAAAGGGGGCATGGCCAACGGTTTTTTTTTTTTATAAAGTGCTTATTAACCCATTAGTGTACAACGTCCGTTTATTTACATTTGCTTATTTTATTTATGTGGGTGTGCAAATCATTGCAGGCGCGACAAAAACTTAGAAAGATCCAACTTTTTCCAACTATGCATGCAGTGTTAATATTTAACCTGTGTAATAAACTTATCGTTTTTCAATGTAGCTAGTAAGCATTTTGATCACAATATACCTTAGCGATGTAAAGTGAATGGGTATTGTAATAATTGTTAATTCAATCACTTGTTAAATTTTGAGTTCGAGTTTTTTTAAAACAATTTAAAACTTATTTACCCAATAGCAATTTGGAATGTTTGAAAAAAATACCGGGCCAGCCCTGGTGAGCCCTGGCACCACTGTAGCCAGGGCGGCGCCCTGCCTTCAAAAAAAGTGCCGGGGCGGCGCCCTGGCGCGCCCTGGCCCGACTGCACCCCTGCGTAAATACATTGCTTAATGAGTTCCCTTTCTACTGATATATGTAGTTTAGGCAAAAAAAGCGCTTTTTATTGGTTTATACAATTTAAAAGCGAATATGCCACTTTCGGTTAATCGGGCGCAGTATGCGCACCGTGTGTGTTGTGACACCTAATAACCTTTTTCATTATTTTCATTTTATAAAATTTTTTATATTTCGTTATAGTTTAGTTTTTTATTAAATCATAGGTTAATAGGCTTTATTAAATAAATAACTATATTTTTAGCTTTAATTAATTGTGTTATTTGTGTCCCTTTTCAATGCGCACGATTATCCTACCTATGCGCACCATTAGCCGCATACGTCGGGTAATTGTGCGCTTTGCCATTTTTTCAAATTTAGTATTTTAAAGTCACAATGTGCATTTTTATTTAAAAGTGACTCCAGAATATTACAGCCAAACCGTTAAAGAATCTTGATAGTAAACCTGTAAGTCCAATCTTTTGTCATTTCAGAAATATTACAATTTTGGCTTAGGTGCGCACCATTACCCGACTCTCCCCTACGTTCGTCGGAGGGCCCACTGTCAAAGAGGAGAAACCGTTCGTCTTAATGGTACTTCATCAACACTTCGTTAAATAATAATCAGGGCCGTACTTCACTAATGTCATGTACAGGTCTGGCTTTAGGCTGTATGGTTTGGTAATTCTCGCTTATTCTAACATGTATTTTAAAATTTGTATTTGAAATATATTTTGCCCACCCCCGTGTGTAACGAATCAATCGATTGATATGTCAACTATTAATAATAGTTATATAAACATAAATTAGTAATACATAACACTAAATATTTTATCATGTTTTGGCGTTTTTGCTTTCGACGTTTTTGTTTTCGACATTTTTGTTTTCGACGTTTTTGACTTTCGACGTTTTTGTTTTCGACGTTTTTGATTTCGACGTTTTTGATTTTCGACGTTATTTATTTTCGACGTTATTGTTTTCGACGTTTTTGACTTTCGACGTTTTTGTTTTCGACGTTTTGACTTCGACGTTTTGACGTGCTTGATAATAGTCCACTCTTCCTCCACATCTTGATTTTGACTTTTCCTGCTCATCTCTTTACGTTACAGTCATTTAAGTGGTGGCGTCAATGACGCGCATGAATTGATTAACTTCATTCTCTTGTTTGTCGTTATTTCGTTAAGCGCGCGTTACGGACAGAAAGACATGAAAGTTTGGGTTCCTAGCCACAGCCGCAACATGTCGTCAATAACAACGAATGAAATTTGACGAATTTACATCAATGTGACAAATTCGTCGATTTTAATTCGTTATTCGTGACGACGTGTCACGGCTGTGGTTATAAAACCATACCCGAAAGGAAATGAAGAGACGATAGAAAATAAAACCCAAATAATTCACAAATTGTATAATTACAGCACCAATACAAATTTTACCGTTTTTAAAAAATTATTTACACTTAACAATTTATTACGTACAAAAAAATATATATCTAATGTTTGGACTAGGTTTTTATATATACGTACGTTTGTTCTTATACACAATAACGAACAAGATGGAAAAAAATTATATAAATAATAAAAGGTATCATTCCGTAAAATAATAAAACCTTAAAATAAGAACAAAAATAATTTATAAAATTATGATTTTTAATACTTCATGACAATAACGTTGAGATTTTTTTAAATTAAAAGCACATTTGGATCATTTGAAAATCAAAATCTTTTAGTTAATCAAGATCGGCCGACATACTTGCAAAGGCACCAAATTTATCCTCTATCTTAGGGCATCTTCCAATATTTTTCAAATATAAACCATATTCGCAGCTGGGAGTACCGCATTTCTTGTCCAAGATGCATCTAAAAAATAAATCATTATTTTGGGCTTTTCTTTTAAATTCCAATTATACTCACAGACGATCTTTTAAAGAAAAATGTTCCTCCCCTTTCTTCATGGACACGCAATCTACATTTCCTTCTGGACAATCGCATGTACATTGGCGATTTCGATCAAAACGGGATGTGTACTGTTCGGGACATTTACATCTGAAATTTTTTTTAAATGTATTGAATTAGGTAGATAATTAATAATTTTACTTATAGCCGGTACTAAATGTCAAGTTAATTTCAAAGCACCGCTTACACCTCAACAAGTTTGTTAAATATTTAAACTTAGAGATAAATTTATCAAAGCTATTATAGTACTGGCTATTAGAATATTAGAAATGCGCCATTTTTTATAAAATTATTTTGCGAAATTACTAAAACAGAAACTTCACTAGCATGTGAATTATGAAGTAGCTACTTCGAAATATAAATATAAACTTTGTATACTTGCTGCAAGTATACAAAGTTTAGGAACTTGCAATTCAGTAGTATTTACTTAACAGTTGTTGTAGTACTTACTATGCGGTGTAGTAAATACTCCAATTAATATTTAGCATGTACTTCGAAGTAACTTTCACGATTTGATTATTGGCACATTAAAATAAATAAAAATGCAAAGAAAATTACTTACCTCCTTATTGTTTGTGGATATAGAGAGAATGAAGAATCTGAATTTCTAGTCGATAAACTTGACCGATAAGGACGAGATACTTCAACATTTAGATCCGATTCTGAATCATTTATTACTTCCAAAGGCTGCGACGATTTACTAATGCATCCGCACTCGGTATGATTGTAAAACTCCAATTTTTCCACCTTCATCTCTGGATGTAGCACTGTTGTGGTCTAAAAAACAAAAAGGGACATCAAAAATGTATTCTTAGAAATTCAGGTGGATAACATCGATTGAACCCATAAATTATTGCCAATTATCTAAGTGTAACAAATTTTTAAACAAAAATTAATTGTATAGCCAGGAGCATTTTCCTGGTCCTGTGAACTTCCATTTCTAAAAGATATGAAGAGGTAAGAAAGGAATTTTGGTTATGCAATATGATTCATTGAAAACCACAACACTTTTAAAAATAAAAAGCCAAGTGTGTAATCGAAATTGTCTCATGCAAATAATAAATTATAAATTCCGTCCACGACTAGTGAGTATAAAACCTACAGTCATAAAACGGAAACCCATATTTCAAAAATTGAGCGGTTATAATTTATTGTCATATTATTTGTGGTGTGATAGCGGTTTTCATTTTTTTATGGCAAAAGGTGCAACAAAGTTACAAAATCAAGTTTTTTACATTACGATTCGAATCATACGATTTGGGCAAGCCCTGTTTACAAAAAGAGCATTAAAATAAAGTAATAAATGTCTATCTCGTTCAAGAATGTATAAAATTCAAAACGTTACGGAACGGTAAGTTGATCAAATGTTGACTGGTTTATAGTGAAGTTTACATATATCTTGGCGAAATCTTCCGCTGAAAAATGTTTCTCTGATGTTGCACGTACGTGCTCTTTATTATGTGATTGGTTTCATTTTTAGGGACGCCACACCGCCTTCCACCGTCAGGTTGTTTGAACCCAACCTATACAACTATATTATAGGTAAATGTATTTCAATTTTTACTTTCCCTAATCAACTTTTTGCTTTGCTCATAAAAACAAAATTTTGCAAATTTATTACTTTTGGCTCGATCCTGATTAATGTTTATGTTAATAAAGCAATAATCTCCGGATCGACCGGTTCAGATTAGTATAAATAATAATCGGTAGGATATTTCCAATAATTTTTATTTATATTAATCACCTGCAGTTCTACAGAAAATTATGAAAATTTTACTCGATACAATAAAATTTGCACTCCTTCATCTCTTATTGCAAATATTTTAGACTTAAAATAAATAAAGTTCAAGTATTGAATAATATTTTAATGCCGGCCTTGTTACTTTTAGACTGAATTTTGATCGCATCTGAGAGTTTCATAAGTTTTGGTTGTACATTTACTGTTGCTCTGACGAGCCGTTTTATGTGCAACTTCGTGAGTTAATTAGCAATTTGACAATTAAGTGAAATTACAAAAGGTACAGGAAATGCGTCCTGGACAGTTCTGAACGGCGCCGGCCGTCGTCCGTCGTCGGTTAGCAAGATTAAAAACGAGAATAAATTTTCCAATAAGTTATTTAAACTACTACTGAATTACTTTTAATTACAGCTTATTAACAGTTGAGCGAGCAATTTTGACGGTTATTTAGATTAGACGATGCATAATTAAACTACTGAAAAAATGGATGATATTAATCAATAAAGATGCTACGTGACTGTTGACCAATTTTAAATTTTATAGAACTAAATTTCGGAAGTTAACTTTGAAAAGACAGGATTGAAGTTGAAAAATTCATCTTTACGGACGGTGTTTAAATGATGGAATAATCTACGATCAGGGATTTGTATTACTTCGTAAGCCATCATCGTCTCTACAAGCAGTGTTCTTGGTGTTAATTTGTAACAAAATCTTAAATTTTCACGTATTGAAGCCACACGTTGGAAAGCGATTGGAAGGAAGTTACTGTCACCTTTTACATATTGTAAACTTAAAAGAGCTGTTCAGTAAGTAATTTTTATTCTTTTCTTATTCGTGTATGATGATGTGCTATTTTTGGCTTTTTTATTTAAATTTTGGGTAACACCTAGAGCAGGGATGGCGAACCTATGGCACGCGTGCCATTGATGGCACGCGACACAATATTTTGGGCACGCCACCGATCAAAAAATACACTATTAAATATTATATTTAATTATCTGATGGCACGTCTATGGCCTCATTAAACATTTCTTTAGAAAAAATGGCACGTTGATACATAAAGGTTCGCCACCCCTGACCTAGAGGATCCTGCTATAATGTGCGTTCTACCATAAATTTTTAAATAGCTCAAGCAAAATTTTCCGAAACAGATTCATCCCCTTCCCAGGAGCACATTTTGCCGAGTAGGACCGGTCTAGGGGATATCTTTAGGTAGTACAGCGTTAGTCAAAACGGCTCGAAGCGTAGGTGACCGGAGCGGAGGACACGGAGAGTCGATTTTGACAACGCAACCACAGCAAATCTCGAATCCATCATCGTTAAATCAATAAATACAGAGCTTATATTTTTGGGAAAATTTTGCTTCAACTATTGAAATTTTATGTTAGACCGCACACTATAGCAGAAATTTTGCTCGTTCTTGCTCAGTAGACTTTTTGTGTTTGCCATTTTCGTCTCCAGTCAGTTTACAATGTGACTTGCTTACCACTTGTGACAGAACCGAGAAAATGTCCACCAAATTCGGATTTCCAAACCGATATGATCTGATTTTATTTATTCTTTTTTTTTATATACTGGATTTTATTTGATTTCTTGTGTGTTTTGTGTATCTCATATACTGGAATCAAACATTGTCAACCCCACCTTTGATCTAAACTTTGTTGTTTGAATAAAACCAACTCCTCTTTTACTTCTACGCTTTATTTAGAAGACTGGCGCCCGAATTATTTTTTTTTCTTAGTTAGCTACCACACGATAGCCTGAATCACAATGTGAAGAAACCACGAACCATGTACGCGCAACCCAAGGTCTGGTACTGGACGGGGTATAATGCCTTAGCTGGTCTGTCTACCATTACATCGTAGACCAGCAGGGCAAGTGGCCCAAATTATAGCAATTTGTGTTACACCTAGAAATAAAATATTTAGAACTGATATTTTTATACATTTTTTTTTCTAAATCAGTGTCTTTGTCGGTGTGTTGAGCCAAAATTATTTCTTAATTATTAACTGTAAGAATTATCCAATCTGTATGAGCAACAATTTATTCCCCATGTTTCCCCAAGTAGTCCAGTCAAAATAGACATAAAAAGGTTCCAATTTCATAAAAATTCGTATATCTCTTAAACGGTAAGTGTTATCGCAAAAATAGTTATTACGAAATTTGTAGATGGTGCAATTCTCTATAAAAAAGGTGTCTATACTTTTTTCCTAAGAATAATCATTCTTAAGATATCGCGATTTCTGTGGGTATAGTTGCACCTGCACAACATTTAATGTGCTCAAAATGGCCACCCTTGCTTCGGTCCCCTCCCCAAGAACATCCGATGGTCAGATGGTCACAAATTAAAAGCATCAGTATCACTTGGTAAAGGAAACTGAAACCTTCCACCAATAGATGAGTGATCTTTACACAAATTGATCAGCATTAATTGCTTCGTCTTAACATTTTCTGTGTTCCCCATTTGTATTCTGTATAATATTTTGAGGTGTGCAATTGCTTCATCACGTGAAAATAAAACAGAAAAATTTCGTAATAGATTTTAGACGTTTTTGTCACGTAAAGTCAATGAATGTAGGTTTTACTACTTTCTTGAGAAAATTATTGCATATGTAGTTGCCTACGTGATATTGAAATTACCTTTCAGAAATTTTTCCCAGGTTTTACTGGATATTGTTTTTGCATTAAAAATTCATTTAACAATGCGCTGCGCCCAAGTGTTTACATATTACACAATTTAATAACGCTTTACTTTTTGAATTTATAATATCTCCTTTATTGCTTCCATTTCTCACTATGACCGTTTAGTACCCATTGATACTTCTATTGCTTTTGTTCCGCCGTGTATTGTAGTATAGGCATACAATTAATATGATAAAGGTCCTGCGGGCGCCTTATAACATAAAACCATAAATTTTTACGCAATAATTGCGATGTAACTGGGAATGTGCAATAAAGCGAATAAAAATTACTACCCACCCATATCTTCACAACTTTTCAATTTCACTTTAAAATCTTATGACGACAAAATCCCTCAAGGTCTAAATGAACAATTGATTATGATTATACGTCTTTATTCCCTATTGTTCATTATATGGCCCACCCAGAACATAAAGTCAGATTATGTAGTGTACATCTTCATGAACTAAATCGGCATGCTTCTCCGATTGACATACCCAATGGAGTATGCACACCCACTTTATAGTATTATCGATTTACGTTACCAGTTTTGTTAACGAATTTCTACTATTAAGTCGCAATTACGGCCCTGCGTGAATATAAAAAAATTCTATTATCAAAGAATTTTAATTAGCCGATGGAATCCATTTTTTTCGCATGCTTAATTGCATACAGATCTAACCAATAATCTGACAATTTTAAAACTGTGAGATTGTGACATTCCATTGTCATTCATTAAAATCGAAGTTGCATGTTAGAATAAGAATGAGGAAACTTCGTGCAAAACAGGATTATTATAAATGAATGAATGTGAAATAAAATTTTGTGGGTTGCCTTGAACTTCTTCGGGCACACTTTTCACTTGGACGTAACGTCAAATTTTTTATATTAATCGGTAGATTAACATTTAGATAAAATTTCACATTATCTAAAACATTTGAAAAGTATAATATTTTAGCCTTTACAAATTTGGTGACCATTTCAAGCGTTTCTTTTAAAATTATTCCGCAAAAAAATAATTTATTCTGATTATTAGTATAATTCTTACTTTACATTTTTTTACATTTATCTTCCAGTGAAAATTTTTTTGTTATTAAATTAATGATTTAAAATATTTTTACTGCGTCAGCCTGACAAACTAAAGTTTTCCTTATTTTTTTTTCATGTTTTATAAAATAACAAAAATTATTGTGTACATGTTAATAAAATTAAATTCCTTTCACTTTTAATTTTCTTTATTTAATCAAATTTAAAAAAATATGAGGAAGTCGGCCCATAAAAACCTCATAGATTGCCCGGATAATTTATGAATAGCTGCATCTTCGTGGCATTATTTATCTTTCGGAAGGTAAAGAAGAAAAAGTGTGGAGTAAGTCCCCAAGGGGTTTAAATAAAATGAATGGTGTATAATTCTAACGTTCCACGATAATTATGACACCGCAAACAGACTACAAAAACAAACCAAAAATTTATGGCTATTTTATTACCAATTACACCCACTTGTATATTTTCTTTGTCGTTTTATGACTGAATATTTAAGTTACTGATGTAACTACTGAACTACTTTAATATCAAGATGATTCACATTGTCTCCGAATAAAATTTAATATCAAACACCTATATTGGTCTATACGTGCAGTGTAGACCAATTGACTCCCAAGTTTATTTCTGGGTGGCTAAAACTATAATAATCATGTCTCGTTTCGGTAGGCTTGGAATAAGCAGACTGGAATTCTGGAAAACCCCAACAACACTTGGAAACTTAAAACTACATAATTTTATAAAAATATATCAGCAGTTCAATATTTCGGGAAAAATTTTCTTCCAACTTGAATTCGCTTTATGTCTGAAGGACTTTGCCATTACTAACAATAAGAGGTTCATTAATTTGTTATTTATCTTAATGTAAAATAAATTAATGAATCGGTATAATAAATTTTATTTCTATTTCCAGAAATAAATGTAAAAACTGCAATGAGATGACCCAGGGTTAAGCGGTTTTATATAGAGAAAACTTGAAAGATTGAAGTTTCATTGGGAGAACTACAGAAAACAGAAAAAACATTTTAAAAATGTAATAAAATTAAATGAGAGGTCTCCGGATAAGCAACAATTAAGCAATATGAAATTTGCGTAGTTTAGTTGTTTCCTTACGGCTGGGAGTATGAAATACCCAAATTACATACGATGCCCTACAGTAAGGGGCTACAGTTACTCCCCTGATTGTACAGAATTGTGTTATGTCATTATCTTCGGAGTAGTGACCGTAAATTGTACATGTGCATATCTTATGCTTACAGTACCTTCATGTGCAGGAGATGGCGATTAGGAGTGCTCTTGGCCCAAGAAACATTTCAATCCTGGTAATTTTCTGCCATTTTTGGCGAGAAGCGGCTCCAACGGTCCTCCCTGCGGCCAGGAGCCGATGGTCACGTATACCATCAAGAATTTGGATGTACTCCTCAAACGATACATCCTAAAAATGCACACCTGTAGAGGTAAATTTTTCCTTGGTGGTTGGCACGTGACAAATGTGGAGGGAGAACCCGTGACACCCAATTTCACCAAGTGACACAAACGTTGAACCGAAATTACGAATATTCGTTTCTGCACATTAACCACTCCCAACCACTTAGGAAAAGTACAGCTATTGATGGGTACAAAGAACTGCATCATGCAACCAAACCTTCACACGATGGGATATGCAGATGACCCTATATGTCGTGGATGCAATGAAGAGGAGGAAACAGTTGTACCATGTACTTTGTTACTGTCCGGCGTTAACTTTAATGAGAGGATCTGTGCAGGCGGACTTCTGGCCGAAATGGCCTGAATGAGTAAACTTGGGGAGTGACAGGATCGGGGTGAAGCTGAAAACCGGAGGTAGTAGAAAACAAATCCAGAATGCTTACGGTAATAATTGTAAATGCACACATAGCTAGGGGAGGCTGGGAGAATTCTAGAACCCCCCCCCCCCTGCTTCACACTCAATTTTAACACTCCAGGGTAGCTAAGCTCCTATATAGAATTTTATTAGCACTTAACTGTACAAAGATTTGTACACATTTCCCTAAAATGTAACACTAACGCACATTTAGGCCTTGTTTCACTGTTGTAAAAATTATTTACTCCTATTCTCTTCCTTTTTAACTTCTTTTAGATCAATGATTTGTTCTATAAACAACTGCGTCAAGTTTCCTTGGCATAATTACCACTGTGAGTTTTAATTGCCTTACATCTGGTAGGTAGCTTGCTGGGCTGGCCTGCGGATGTGTCTGTATCCTGGCTTTTTATGTTAATGTTAGCAATTCACTAACACAGGAGAGGACCACCTGCTTAACGTGCCTTCCGAAGCAATGAGACTAGTCATGAGAAAGTGTGACCCTTCTTCGGATATAAACCTAGTTCTTCGCATTCGCAACTGATCGCGTTAGCTGCAAGACAATGACCGTCTCTATTTACATGTGTTTATGATTTACGTAATTGTGAGATGTTAAGCTTGAATTACATTATACTTTTTTCGTCTAGATTCTCGTTCGATTTTGTTCCGAGTTTTTATTTCATTTGCTTTAGTATAGATGGCGCCAAAAGGGACTACCTATCACGGACCTCTTACCTATACTACGCCAATAGGGATGTTGGCACTCCCGAACTCGGACCGACCCGAACGAAAACTCGGACGGGCTGCATATTTCTATTCGAGAAATCTAGACGAAAAAAGTATAATGTAATTCAAGCTTTAGAAATGACAAAAGTAAATAATATTAACGAATATAAAGGGGACCTCAAAAAAGTTTGCGTCAGGACTCAAAATTTGAAGCTGCGTTACTGGTTTGATCCTCCCTTCTATTAGTAACCCTGCGTTCGGGGAGAAGCTACTTTCGCTACCAAATATTTCTTTTTTTCCTTCTTTCGAGCTTCCTGTCTCTTTGGCTCCCCACCAAAATGTTTGTAGCGTTTAGCGACTGAAAGAGGCGGAGCCAAAGCATTTGGAAGCGACTGGAAGCTCGAAAGAAGGAAAAAAAGAAATGTTTGGTAGCGAAAGTAGCTTCTCCCCAAACGCAGGGATAAATGAACCAAACGATCAATGTGTGACATTCAAACTGTCAGTTTTCGCTTAGCGTCACCTGCTTAATAATTATAATCATCAAAAACACATTTCTAGTAATTGAATTTACAAAGTGTCACGATAAGATGAGTAAATTTGAAATAACTTTAGAATAATGCAACCTCTGGCGCTGTTACGCTACCGAAATTGTCAAACCAGGTTCGTAGGTATATCTTTTTTTCAAGTGGAGCACTCATGGTTTTTAAGACTTTTCTACTAATAATAAGCCATTCTTATTATAATACATCAAATTATTCTTAAGTTTTTACGATTAAAAAATGGTTTAAAATGAATGAAATTTTGAGATAAAGAAATATTTTCTAGAAAAAATTGGTTTCACTTTTTCAAAAATTTGTCATGTGTCCCCACCCCCTTCTGACTACTGTCGAACTGTCACTGTTCGTTCCCAAGTGATGTGAGGTGCAAAGCTAATTTATTCGATAGCTGTTTGTTTTATTAGAAGCCACAAAGTTTCTTTTAATTTTAAGTTTGTGGCCACGTCATATAATATTTTATTGCACCTGGGACGAATTTTGACGTTCAAGTTTACTGTAATGAGTTTTGACGTGACTATGGAGTTTATCTGCGAAGAAAAATTGTAGTTACTTTTTCATTAGCACGTTTTTCCTTAAAAAATGCAATCGGGCTATGATAAGAAGTTAATTGGCGTAGCTAGCAGCGAGGACAAAAAAAACTCTTCAATCCTCTCGAAGGACTATAACGTCCTAGTATTATATTTTCCTTAATTAGTATACGTAGAGTGAATTTTTTCCTTAGTGACTAGGAGGAGCCAAAATCTTGCGTAGTAGATGTGGAGGGAGAACGCGTGACACCCAATTCCATCAAAAGTGACACCAGCATACAACCGAACGGACGAATATTAGTTTCTGCACAATATAGCTCCTCCTAGTCACCATGGAAAAAACAAACTATGCCACTTCCGAGAAAATTTATCAAAATTTTCAAAATTGGTTGGAATATTATAGGAAGTGGTGCAAAAATTGATATTCTTGAGTTGGAATTAACCAAAGGAACCAGACAAACCTTTATTGGACTCTACGATTTATTAGAAATAAATAATTGATTATTTGCTTCCAAACCAGGGCCGCCATTACGCAAAGTATGAGCAAATTAATAGAGTGGCAAAATGATCATTTTTAATCATTTATTTTATTACCAGAAAGCGTCTAATTTTTTTTTTATACATTTTAATTTTGATATTATCCTGTATCATACTGACCGAAACAATTGCAGCTTGTTAATTTTATGGTAGATTAATCCCGTCTTTTTGATGAGTGAGTCAGTAAGGACTCTATCATAGATTTTACGTGTGTTTAGCAAACCTAAATTCCGCCTATGCTCTTGGAGGGTATTCCATACCCCCAAACCCCCCGGTTACAAATACCAACATATTGGTATGTTTCGCCAATGTTATTATTACATCGCAACCGTATCAGATAGATGCATCAATATGTTGCGGTTTGGGACCGGGGGGTCTGGGGGGTATGGAATACCCCCCAGGTACAGAAGCCTTAAAGTTCTACAATTTATTGTTAAATGTACTCACATCAGTAAACTTTATAACTATGTAAAAATTTATTTCAATAAAATAGATCTTCCAGATTTACTATTGATGTGAGTGTTCTGTCTTCTTAACTTGCTTTAAGTTGGTAAACGATTTTGGTTGGTAATAAATGAATAAACAAATCAAATGCACGGAAGAGGAGGAACTTTGTATTTTTTTTGTATTAATGTTAGTTTTTTGACCTTCTGTTCGTTGACGTTTGGTTGTTAGCAGAAAAATTAATAAGAACATATTTTGAGATTTTTGTACCTGTGCGGGGTGGGACGTGGAATCTCTGTCACGCAAATCAAATCACTTGAACATAGAGCAGTAAAATAATATTTCCGTGTAATGAAACTGCCTCTTGATGTCACTTCGTTATAACGGAATTTGCTTTTTTTATTAAAATGCTATGTTCAGAATGCAATTATGATTATGAAGATGATTCATGCGAGGCAGAAGCAAAACTTGAGTAATAAAGTTATGAATAATTAGTTGCAATGAAGATTTAATGCTTTCACATAATTTTTATTCATTGACCTTAGTGTTACCCAACATCTTGATGCACTGAAGAAGTTAATTATTGTGAGATTCTGAAATTTCGATTTTGGAAATTATTTTAATCCATGGAATTGAATCACCTTCTGCTAAATCAATAATTATAATAAAAAAAAGTCCTCAATTTGCAAGACTTGGAGTCATTCTAACTGTTGATGTCAACAAGCCAGAAAAAGTAGTTCAAATGTATCTTATATCGGTATTTACTAATTTTCATCTAATTTGTATTATTTGCACCCAATCCAAAGAGAACAAATAAAAACATACCTATCATAAATACCCCCAATTAAAGCTTATCGAAGCGATATAAATGGCTTTTAAGTATTCATTCGTTTAGTAACAAATACCAATGATTCGGTACATTAATTTTACAGCTTCACGGGATATCCTCATAAAAACTATAATTTGAACGCAAAAGACATTTGCTTGATAACTTCATTTATATTAGAAATCGTGCTATTCGTGAGTACTGCAAGTGATATCCTTCCAATGATTATAATATTTGCGCAAACAATTTTTTTCGCGCAAAAGGAAAATTATACAATTGCATTTCCTCATATTTTAGTACACAACTGTGAAAATCTATTTTGAGAATCGTCTTCGTCTTATATCACAAAATGTATAAATAGAAACCAGGAAAAGTTCCTTTATAAATTGTAAAGATTTCGCAATGTCTAAAGCCAGCTTGTTGCATTTTATTCCCGCTGTCCTATTTTTCAGTTTATTTGGGTAGCCGCAAAAGTTATATATAAATTTTTCTCTGCTTAATTTCGCAAATAGTTCCCGTTTTTGCGGTGTGGAAGTAGGAAACAATAAAAATTACAAGATTAAACAAATGTGGTATACTTTCAGGCTAAATAAACGAAGTGCGAAAGATGATAGTTTCTAAAAGCAGTTGAAGTCCAGAAGAAATTATTTTGCAAAAAAAATTATCGTATGTGCCTTATCAAAGTCACTTAACTTTTAACTTTCACATTAAAAAGTCATTCCCCGAACCTATCACTGTTAAATCGTTAATTATTATGAGAACGATTAAAACACTGCAGTTAAAACCAATCAAATGGTTAATTCTAGAACAATCACTTTAAGTGATTAGTAACAGTGTAATGCACTTTTGTCAGCTGCTAATGACTATAATTACATCATTACTTAATCAAGTGTAATTAAATAAAGAGATTTTTGCAAACATTGCATGTGCTTCAAAATTAAAAATTTGCTCCGTTTCTTTGTATCGACGTCTTTCATTCATTCTTTTTTTCTTCGTGTTAAAACATGTAAATTAATTCAAATGTAATTAAACATTTTTCGGGATCTTCTCTTCTTTTGAATGACTTGGAACTAAATATATAATCGTGACGTATCATAATTATATTTTGGTTTTTAAAATTAATTTACAGTTAGGTAGGTATATGAAAAATATGCGCTAGTTGAATTAACCTCACCTCAACTGGTTTGTTAATTAGAGGCTCGTCATATTAATTTTAAGCCTATTAGTCAGATAATACACATAAAGTAATCATAATTCATCTTTGTTTCGGGACGAGTGTGATAAGAATTTTAATTGTGGTGTTTAAAGTAGAATCACGAATTCCCTAATTTTAATTATGATAAATTTTTTAAGTAACCAGTTCACAAATAAAAATTAATAATCCAGATAAAAATTTGTTTTAAAAATATAAGTAAGCGAAGATGCTGAGGAATCCTTTTGAATAAACCAGGGAGAGCCTCAGTCATACATTGTTCAATATTATAATTAATATAGATTGTGTGAGGTTTCAACAAATATTTGATTTTTATATTATTGAATTAACTCGAACATTTGTTAATTATTATTATTATCATTATTATTTATTTCACGAGTTAAAAAATTATAAACATTGTATATTAATTCGAAAAACATCACAGATATTACACAATATGAAGATAGCAATCAAGCAACCCCAGTCGATGATGTTATCCAAAGAGCCACTCCGCTGTAGGCTTATTGAAGATGATCAGACAATTACACAGGTAATAAACTTTAATTACTAATTTAAGTACCAACGCTTCCAACATATCAGGCATAAGAAGTATCCAGCACGAATGGTCAAGTCTAGAGAAGTTTTTGTAGTTGGGTACATAATTACTTTCTGATTTCATGATCTAATATGTATGTAATAGACCAGCAATCTGGCGTAAATCAAACACGGATAGACTAGAGAGCAGGAAACCGCGGTACTAATCCTGATTGAGTCCTTTCGACTTTCGCCCGGTGTGCACATCCTTTGCACCCCCTTTTGACTCCAGATTAGTAATTGTCCTTGTAATTATGAAATATTTGCGGAATAAGAGTAAAGACCATTATAAATTGGTCTCTATTATTATACCTCAGCTGCGTCTGATCAATTTACTGTGTATTGTTATTGTTAACACTTTGGACAACTTATTATAAACTGCGTGCTGGTTTAAACTTTTCTTTTTTATTGAAATTTAAATTTTTATTCATTATTTGTTCTTTGTTAGAGAATCAACCACTTCTCAGTACCGTAACTACCGGTGATCCATTAGAATTAGAAGATATCTCCATTTTCTTCCTGATCAATATTGTCACCCTATACTTTTAGTACATCACCTATGACATTTTTATAAATTTCTCCAAGAACCGAGGAGTCTGGAATACTCCCAGCCGTAAGTAACAAAATTAAAACGGTTGTTGCTTTATTCTTCCTCCTGGAAGACCCCAGACCCCCCGGTTTTACATCCATTTTTCATATTATCAGTGGTCGAAGTGGAAAATAATTACTGGGGGTATGGGTATTCAGGGACGTACCTACGGGGGGTGGAGCACCCCAATAATTTAGGATATTGGAAAAAAGTTGGCAAAATCACTAAAAATTTGGTTAAGTTAGCAAAAGCCGCTAATGGTAATTTGGGTCCTGAGGACCTGATAGTAGTAGTTACGGGTTAAATGTGTTTCCAAATCGCTTCATATTCCGAATGATGTTGTATTTGTTGCCTTTTTAGACATCTGGTGTAATCCGCATCCCGTCTTCCTGATGTAATGATGTAATAAACAGCATAATAATAATTAAATTAATCATTCCGTAGCATAAAAATAAGTTGAGGTACGTAAAAGTAAGCGTCTCGTGATGCTAAATAAGTTAGGGTAGAGGTAAATTTTTCGTTAGTGGTTGGCACGTGACTTGGGCTTGCGCGGCAAATGTGGAGGGAGACACCCGTGACACCTAATTCCACCAATTAACACAAACATAGAACCGAAATAACGAATATACGTTTCTGCGCATTGGCCACTCCCAACCCCTAAAGAAAAAATTCAGTCTGCGTTTCTGCAATTTGAAAAAAGTGGTGGTATGCCATACTCCCCTCACTCACTTCTACCACTGCATATTATATATGTAGGTATTTCACAAAATAGAACTGTAGTCGCCTCTATCATTTGAGTCTATTGGTGTTTAACGTTACTTATAGATGGCGCTGTTGTTCAACATTCATGGACGACATAGGTAGTACATTTGCTAAGTTAAACATTGCATTTTACGTTGTTCACATTGAAAATCGTGCTCTTAAATCAATTTTCTTCGTATTAGTAAAATATATAACGTATGATTTTTTCATATTCAATGATAAATACACCCCGAATACTACTTAATTTAGTTACTATTATAACGACACTACGTCGCAGTGGCGTAGCTACCATAGGGCAAAGCGGTGCAGTGCACCGGGGCCCCGGAGCCCAGGGGGCCCTCTGAGCTGTTTTTTTTTTTAAATTTCTAATGCAAACATATGGAAAAAAGGGGGAGGTGGAGCGATTATTTTTATGCACCGGGGCCCTTGTCCACCTAGGTACGCCACTGACTGCGTGGCGCTTCACATATTGTAAAACGCCAATAGCTCCATTGAGATTTGACCATTGAGATTTTAGTCAAGAAACTTTTTGTTTATCGCCAGATTCTACAAAAAATTCATATTTTATGGTAACTGATTATTTGAATTACAAGTGACTCTACTTCTGTTTATTTAAAATTGGAGTACCGTGGGCGGTGTGGGTACTTTATTTGATTAATTGTGTTTTTCCTTTGTAACTTTGTGGTGTTTTGCCCTAAGTTGCTATGAACTTTCAGAGTTCTATTTTGTGCATTCTTCGAAACTATACAACCGTGCGCCCTGCTATGCCAAATATCCGACTTCGATCAAAATGCGATTCACACCGTACGTGTACTGACGTCTGATGATTGACATGCTGGAGAACACGGAGCAAAATCTGGACAAGATTCTAACACAACCTTGAATAGCGATAACTGAAGTATTCACAGTGACAGACACCACTGCGTTAATCAAACGATACCAGCAGACTTGACTAACCTCGAAAAGTGACCTTTCAAAAGGGACCCAGACCTACTCTAGCTCTATCTTCGGAACGACCACCAACGGATGGACTCTTCGAAGAGTATCAGCAGTCATAATCTAACAAGAATTTCTGGGAGCCCAAAAGAATATTTGGAAATATCAAAGCTCCTAAAAGCGTTGTATAGCGCGGTGTTACCAAGTACGCACTAGGTGCCTTCTCGCGGAAGCACGGTTCTCACAAGAACGAGACAAAATTTAGTGGATGCAATGAACCCGGAAGTGGATTTAAATTAGATACATTAGGAACTTGGACCTATTCGCCTCCCAAAAGTATCAAGTGGCTGACTAATCGGATATTCGTCCAGCTTCTAAAATCAAATAGTGGCGACCACCGACTCTCCAATAACTCTAAAGGAAGAGGACCTGAGACATCTACCTAAACAACCCATAACAACCGGTGATTTATCGAATAGTGGTGCTCTGAGCCGGTTTAAATAAATATCCAACGGTCTAAGACCTAATTTGATATATAGCAGATTTTGCTTAATCAGAACACATTGAGACTAGAAACTTTGGCTTAATTAAGCTGATGGTCCAAATATGCGAAGTTTTCCGCACGAATTCATTTAGTCTCCGTTCTTTAAGATTTGGCCCAAATAAGTGTTGATCCAATTAACTGGAATCAACTGTTCATCATCATCATAGTCGTTTTGCTTCTTGACAGAAGCGTCGTGACCCTCAAATGTTGGTGGGATGTACCCTTCCCCATAGCCCACAGATCAATTTTGGACTTTTTAGATCATTAACATTTAAGGATTCTCTTGACATATTACTCTCGGTGGGTTGCCATTGCCTTCCGAGGTAAAGTTCTTACTTCACTCGGATTCGAACCGGGTATTTAGCGTTCATAGTTAACTCGAGTGACCACTATGCTCCGACCTCTCTCTTCAGTCTATAATCCTTCTGCAGGGTGTGGTGAGCCTTTTAACAAGGGTCATGGCAGATTACACCCCGGTGGTTTACCATTGCCTACCGAGGGGATAACGACCGCCTCGATATAAATCGGCTGTTATATATCTGAAAATCAGTCTGCCAATGAATAAAACGGCCAAAAATCCTCCTATGTATCTGCAAAAGCTGGCAGCATCAATTTCAACGTGTGTAAGTATTATTAAATTAACAGGCGTTACGCCGAGGATGTTAGGACTTCATCCCACTAGTCAATAATCTTTAATTGCGGCGATGGGAACCTCAGAAGTAGTGTTCGTTAGTTTATAGAAGAAATTAACCTTTGCCCGCCGAGGTGTTGAATTTGTAGTGGCTATGGTCTCAATCAGGACCGCCTGGTCCTAATAGAACATTGCAGGTTCTTCGAAAGCTCTTAGAGCTGACCTAAGATAGGTGTACGATTACCACTGCTTAATAAGCCAAAGGAAAAATGTTTCTGCCCTAACAGAATAATGACATCCTCGATATGCGAATTGCTTTCAACCAGGGTAGTAACCTCCATAGCTAATGAAAAGAGATTCTACTCATATCGAGAGTGAATTAGGCCGCTGCATTGGTAGACGTCCTTAATGGGAATAATAGAAGGTTAAAATAAACATACATTCTTCGCTTCGCCGGAGACAGTATCGGAGTAACCTCATAATGAGGGATTTTTTGATTCTAGATTTGAAGTACGTAAGATACACCCACACGTACTCCCCAATCCTGTCACTCATCGAGCCATCCCACCTGGAGAATATACTCGATGATCTTGGAAAGCGAGTTGGTCAAGAGGATGCTGAGTCAGAAGACCCCAACACAGATCCTCAAGCGGGGGGGGGGCATTAACAAAGCACATGTTCGGTTGTTTCATCATCTTTGCTACATTAACTGCCTACAGGGTCAGCTACAATCCTAAGTGTGTTTAGGTGCAGTGCCCAGTTAAGACACTCCTGCAGATTGACTTTGGACAACTTTAGCAAATATTTTGCATGTTTCCATGAAGGTGCACGTATTAATGCTTTTTCCTAATTACACGCAATATCATTTTTCGATTTGCTGGACTAAAGCTTTAGGGTATGATGTATTAGGAGAGTAACTAGGCTTTTGGCGGCTGGTGTGATCATTGGTTAAGAGTCCCAGGGAAAACTATTTGAACCTTTTCTCACCAGTTCAGCCTTTTTATTACCTTTGTTATCCTGATTTCCTGTAACCCAGCAAAGAAAAAGGATATTTTGGATTGATATTTCAGACCACGGTGTGGAGTGATGTGATCGCTGGTTGAGTTATGGAGCGGAAATTCTGGGTTCAAGTCGCGGACTTCGCAGAATTTCTTAGTCCGGCCTTCCGTTCGGATGCACTCATGCACCAGGATAAAGGCATATTTACCCTGAATATTTTTTCAGAAGACAGAAGAGAATTCTGTCTCAGACTCAAGATGCAAAAGAGGTATTATTTGGAACAGTCCTCTAAGATCTGCATATGTCTAGTAGTGCCTGGCCTATTTATCTACAACTGCCAACCGATCAGCCCTAACCGCTATCTCCTGCATATGAAGATCAAGTGGAAGGAAGCAGAAAAGTGTCTCAAGTGTTGCAGTTGGAGCCGTTCACCTCGCTCTAGTTCCAGACAAACATCAATTTCTGAATCTAGTACAAACTTTGTAGCAAAGCATAGGTCTGACGATAGTGGTTATAGGTCCAGAAGGTGATCTTTGAAGAAGACACTGCCAAAAAGCCTTCCTCACTATTAATAGTTTCAATTATTATTGATGTTTCCTTTAGTTTAGCTATTTATCAAGTATTATTGGGTGGAGGGGTCTTAATGTCAAAATATATGTCGTCGTTCTGAATCAATGCTTTGACCAAAAGAACGAAAAGAAAATTTGTAGCAGAGAAAAAGGTTTTATAAGACCAAAAAAGGTAGGCATCGCGAAAACAAGGGCGGAATTGCTAAGAAAATCTAGACAGTAACAAGATTACTGACATGGTCACCCCAAGAAGTGGTATGAAAATTGGACATCCGAATCATAACAGACCAACTTTCAAATTTTTTGTTAATTCCAAGATCATAAAAATGCGTAACAGTTTCCATTATAAAATTCTGATTTCGTAAAAAAATATTTCGTGTAATCAAAGGTCAAGCTTGAAACCTTACCATAATTTATCGCTCCTCATCCACTTTTGCATGAACTTTACGATAGTAAGCATGTAAAATTATCAATTATTAAGAAAACCAATATATTAAAGTAATAACAAAACCATTAAACATCATTTATGTTTAAAAACAAGTGTTTTATGGGTTATAAAAAATTTATGAGTTTATCATCCTTTTTTTCATCACGACGGACGGTGTCGATTAATTTTATTTATCACTTATTATTTAAGTGATAAAAGTAATTTATTAAAAATACTACTTACAAAGAAATATAAGTTAACCAATGTTTGCCTTTTGGGTCCACATCTGGTTTCGTGGTTTGAACAACACCCAGTATCTTCTGCACATCGATGCAGAACAGTGCAACGAGGTGTGTATGACTTTCCAGGATCTGGATATATGCTTTGAACGGACACAACTTTTGGAATTGGATCTTTACAGCGGGCTTCTCGATCCATTTTCAATATGTGCCGATGAGCTGCGCCCATCTCAAATGCTGAAATGAACTGATACTGATGAACACAGCGACGGACGGTCAAAAAACGACTTACCTATTCTTGAATGATCTGGATAGTTTTGGTTACGCCTGCTTTCTTCAACTCGAGATCTTGTTCCATAATGGTCCCATTTGTACTGGGTTATATACGACGGGGGTGCATCGGTGGCTTCTTCTGCTTGCCACTCATAGTCGTCGTTTATATTTTCATTATTATCATCGCTTTTCTCATTTTCATCCATTTCCTGAAAAAAAAAGAAATGTTATAGTAAATTATTCCGATGGGAAAGGAAACTTAAGTTTCAAAGCAGGAAACGATTTCTTGGCAGAGTTACAAGGATGTCATGTATTATGGATTGGATTGACAGATTTTGAATAAGTTTATGTTACAGTTTAACTACAAGATTCTGAAATATGTAGACGCATCTCTTCTATACTTGGACGAACTTCAAGAATTTGAACTCTAAAAGATCAAAATGCTTTGAATGTAGAAATTCCTTAAAATTTACAATAAGAAGGCAAAAAGCGAATCTTTTTGACCCTGTCGAGCGAGATTAGAAACCAAGTCATTCACTCAGAACCCGACAGGTTAATTGCATGAATATTTTAATCAAAATATGGAAATGGAACTTGGATGGTTACTTGAAATAAAATTATGGAATGTGTGACGAACGAACTGTAATAATTAATTTATCCTGTTAATTTAACATTGCATACATAATAAAGGGACAAAACACATGTGGAATAAATTTCAATTAAGTTGGTGTTCGCATGTCGACTGGGCTTATGCGTAAATAGCAGACTGCTTGGTAACTTCTCGTAAGAGCTTCCTCAAAGCAACACTTGTCAGTAGTCATTTAAGTGCAACCACAATAAACAATCTTTTTTTAAACACGACTATTAAAAATAATCTCAATTTTTTGTTTTAATTAATCATGCGAGTAATAGCAACAGTTGAGTAAAAACCCAACAATGACTAATTAAATTGCATCATTAACCGACCCTATTATTGGCCAAATAAAACGTCGTCGTTTAGTTAAGTTCTTGGTGACCATGCTACCGAAAAAGCTATGTAGGTGACGAAAGAAAGTGTTTGGAAGATAACACTTGAAGAACGATATCATTGTTTACTTTCATCTCAAACTCAAATAAATCGACACAATTCAAAGATTAATTGTCGGAAACTTTCAATTAAACACTCGATTATTGAATTACAGTTCTATCAAATAAAATATTAACCTAATACTTTGAGTCATCGTTAAAAACAATGTTAAAATAGATTTAATGATATTTAAATAATACTTTATTGGTATCATTAATCTCTCAATTCACGCCTTAAAGAGAAAATAATTTTCGAACTGTTCGACAAAGTACAATAATGTTTATAAATTTTATTTCACTTATGCAATAAATACCATTTGATTATTTTTTATGTGCGATGAACCATAAAAATTATTTATGTCTACAATACATAAAAACTTGTAAAACAATTCAGTGTTATGAAAGCTAATTTTACTACTGGAAATATTATAAGGAAATGCTAAACTTGATTGATATATCGATCATTGTTTACACCCCGTAAATCTTCCTTAGTAATTAAAATCCTTTGACGGACCCTATAAAATTTTTGAATTCTTCATGTTATGAAATTAGTTTTTACAGTTATTTAAAAAAATTACTGAATACCACTGTCAAAGTTTTACGTGACGTCAATTTAACTTATCAACTCTTAAATGGTTTTCCGATGGAAAGTTCGAGTGAAAACCTATGCCATTATTATTGGAAATTATCCAAGCGCGATACACGAAATCTCGTGGTTTTATTCGGTGTAAAGTTCGTTTTGTGCCAATCATGCACAAGACCATCCTGCTGAATAAGCAATAAATTGATGCTACATCATAACATTGCTTATTGGAATAATACCTTGTCCTAACTTACCCCCTATTACCCGAAGAGAAATAAGGAGGCCATAGCCCATAAAATTTGTTATCCGGAACAGAGAATTTTTTTAAACACTTCGTTTAAAAGATACCGAATTTTTATAGCATTTATTTGCTTAATATATCGTTTAACTCGAAAACCATTGGTTCTAAACAAAAATTGATTATAATATACTTTGTAGAAAACTTAAGGCTCTTTAAAAAAGGATTAATTTACTAATACCAAAAAGTCAATAGTTGTGATGCTTTGGCCATTTTCAAGTAGAAATAAGAAAAGTTGCTTTGAAGAGACTATAGATTTAGTCTATAGTCGCATCTTATCGGTCGCATATTAACATTCCTTACCCTCTCTCGCGACCTGGGTCGTAATTGGCTGAAAATCCGTGTGCCTCCAAGTAGGTCTAAAGCGCGGAGAATGGGGACTGACGCAGCACCGGTGGTTGTATCTACACCACCCTCCAGTTAACATGGAGCTATAATTTCACTTTTTAGGGGTATTTTAGGCTTAACTTTGCCGAAAAAAAGAGAGGTCCATCCCCTTCCCACACTTTGCCGACTTGGACGGCCCTAGGGGATATTTTTAATTGGTAAAGTGACAACTAAATTCTATACGGATCCATCATCGTTAAATCAATTTGCAACATTAACCATGCATTTTATATATTGGATCAGTAGTAGCCCCTGCTAGTAAAACATGTAAAATTCATGGTTAGGGCATCCACTTCGCTCCGCTCCGGACGCTGTATAGCCGTTTTTACAACACTTTACCAATTAAAAATATCTCTAGGGCTGTCCAATTCGGCTAAGTGTGCTACTAGGAAGGGGATGGACCTCTCTCTGTTTTTGCTGCAAATTTAAGCAAAAGAGTCATACTTTTCAGCCAATCACAACATGTTTTGACCCCGGTTGCGGGGTTAATTAAAACATAAAACTTTTTAACTCAATTTTATTTTCCCAACTCTAATATTTTTGACTTTCTGCACATTTTCCAAAATTAACAACCAACCATCTTGGTGGGTTGCCAAGCAAAATTTGCAAAACTTTGCAAAAGACAAGGTGATGGAAAATTGTCCAAAAAGCAATTCAAATCAAGGGCTCTTCCATTCCTGTCGGAATATTACCACTTCTTAAAGAAGTCCTCACAATCCATTTCACGGGGTGGATTACTCCTCTTTTGCTACTCTTTTTCTTACAAGCGTGTGGATGTCCACTGGAAGGCCGAGCTAAGAAATTCTGTGAACTTTGTGATTTGAACCCAGAATTTCCGCTCTGTAACTCAAGCAGCGATCACATCACTCCACTGCTGTGTCTCCAAAAATCAATTATAAAAACCTGAAAAATTACATGAACTGGCATTCCACGACATTGCATTGGCTACCGCTACAAGGTAAGCACCTCGACCGAGAAGGAAACTCAACTGTTCCGTAAGAGGCATGCAGACGGGCAAGTTGTACTGCAGTACCCTCTGCATGGTCAAACATGGAAAATGTATCGTTCAGGTACTTCTTAGTTATGTTGCAATCTTTTTAACGCACGAAACTAATTAAGCGGAATCTCTGATTATAATTCAACTCATTAAAAGTTGCCGGTGGATCTCTCTCTTAGCGGTATTATCAAACAAAATCGTTTCCTAACTCTAACCTAAGCTCGACCTGTGGATCTCTCTTGTTTTTGGCACATGTAATCCAAAAAACCTCTAAATCATGATATTTGCTCGATGTTAACTACTGTACTATGTATTGATTGAAAATTTCGCGTGAGTAGAAGCTACAGGCCCGGACTGGCTCCCATGGGAGCCCTCGACTAGAGATTGAGGAGGGACCCTCTTACCAAGAGGGGAGATTTTTGAAAATTACATTTTCCGCTATTTTGAACACTTGAAAAAATTACCCGAGTAATAAAAAATACTAACTACTTTTACCCCAAGTATAAACCACTTTTTTGAGGCCCCTTCGAGGCCCCCTTGGGTCGGGAAGTCCTTGGCGATCGCCAGTCCGGATCTGGTTGCTTTATACTATAGAGAAACAAAATCGGAACAAGTTTATGGGACGTTATTTAGGAGGAGATTATTTTTTCTTCATTTCAATAAGTAAGAAAAGTCTACAAGGGGAAATAACCAGAAAGGTTAGGGCCAAAAGATGATCTACTTCAAAGAGCTAACTACAACTATGGCCGTAAGACCGATAGCACTGACTAATCCGAATTACAATTGATGCTTTTTGAATTAAAACTGGAGATGGTATAGATCTATAGATGACTTTCGACTGGTGATGGAATCGTGATTGGTTCGACCATTTATTTATCAATCCAAACATTGTATCAGTGCAGCGTTCAGGCCGCACAGCCTGGGCCCTATATTTCAGTAGGTTGTTTTTCAAATGTCCTGGAGGGTATTCCATACCCCCCAGACCCCCCGGTTTGACTCTCCCATTTCGTTATATTTTACACACGACATGGCGCCTTACAGTAAGAAGCTGTTTAATTCTGTAGGTCATAAAGAAGTTAAAAAATCATCAAAGCTTTCATTTTTAATAAAAACAATAAAATTAAAGGGCATTGGACGGAATTTCCATATAGTAATGTTTTAGTAGGTGCAGACTATAGCTTTTGATTTTCGGCCTCACTCAGATAGATAAAAATCATAAGTGAAAACCATTTACTAATTTATTGCCATAATTTAATCATGAAGATATTTCATCATAATCAAAGTAAGTTAGTAATTTCTGTCAAAATTTTTACTGTTCTCTGTTGAGTACGCAATCATTATATTTATACACAAAAACACAACAAAATAGTTTTTTGTATGAAAGTGCCCTATAAGGCAAACCTTCACTGGCAGAAAAAAATCATAGTTGCTCGGCCTTCGGCCTCACGTGGACAATAATTCTTCTTCCTAGTTAATCCTATCATCTTCAAATAATTTTTTTATCATAAAACCAAATTTGATTGAGCCATTTCAATTTATTTATCTTAATTTAATAGCGAGCTTGTGCGAGTCCGTGAATTTAGCACGCCGGCGCCGCTGGCTTCATCGAGTTTAATATTATTTATATTTTTCAAAGTGAACGTACGCTGAAATTACTATACTATTGGAGTATTTTCAAAAAAGCACCTGCCAATTTAAGTAGAAATGTACCGCAGAAATTATTTAAAAGAAAACCACACACCCACATCCGTAGCACCCTCCCCATTTCAGATTGCAGTTAATTATTAGTTCGGAGCGCACAAGTTCACAAGTGGGACAAAATTTGAAGAATTTTAAAATTAAAAAAGCACTCAAAAATGGCCGATTCTGATGAATTTTCAGTTGCATAAAACAAAATTTTATTGGAATTTTCAAATGTTCCACTTTTTTGTCAATTTAACCTGATGAAATGAAATATTATTTTCTAATTACACCTAAACTTTTAAATTAATTTCTACAAGGTTAACCAATCAATCGGTCGATGTTTTATTACCACTTAATTAAATTTTTTTTTATTAAAAAATAATCGATGATTATCCATTTTGTCCCCAAATTCAAGAAGATTATTCAAATATTTGTGAAAATTACAGTTTAATTGTGCATAATGTGATAATTATAGCCTTCCAAAAATTACATAATTAATTATAAAAGTCGGTTCCTGTTAATTATAGCTCACGAGTTTAATTTTTAAATTTAATTGTAATTTTATGGTCACATTAAAATCAACTCTTTTATAATTAAATATTAATACCTGCAATCGATCCGCTATCGATTTTTGAAATAAGACAGAAAATTGAAACTTTAACAATAATTGGATAACGAGACGAGGTAAACAAGTACAATTACAATTTAATTTCAATTCCTTTCTAGATAACATCTTAATTATCATAATTCAGATACGAAAAATTTGTATAGCCGAAATAATTATCTCCAGAATGTTATCAAATTTGGTTACGTAATTTGAATTAAAACAAAACTTGCGCAAGATATTAAAAAATTGTGGCAATTAATTATAGAAAAACGTGAGAGGAAATAACCTCGAATAATTTTGATATTTGTGAAAACTTAATTTTTGAAATGATTTATCTCCTCACGCAAGTACCACATTATCCAGATGATTAGTTACTTTTACTTTTGAAGAATCAATAAGTATACTTTTTTTTGGGATCATTAATAACTTGAACGATGAAGTGTTAACAGTAACAGCAAAATTGGACGCACCTTGTTAGTAACAAAATTTATGCCCCGTTTCGAAATTTTTTGGTCGAAATTCTAATAATAAAAGAAGTTTAGTTGCACATTAACAATAATTAAAGAAATTAATTAATTGTTTGTTTTCAATTTCGCGTCTTAATAAAGCAATATTTAATGACAATTATGGGCAATTAACGTCAGTTAAAAAAATATTAAAAGATACTGAAATGGACGAAGGCTTGCGCTTATAATTTAAATAAATGGCAATTTTGTCATCATTTTTAGTAAAATTGATATTGAATGAAGTATTACGAAACTGTTCCCCTTTTTTGAAAATAAATTGTAATTTAAAAGCAATTAGGAACATACTATTTTAAAAACGTGTGATTAATCGATTGTCCAATCAATCGAGAAGACCATTAATTATAATAATTAATTATCGATTGTCACATTTTTAAATCCCTTTAACCTCATGAGTCACTCTATCAGAAAACCACAGATTTAATTCCATTCTCCCTTTCATGCTCATAAATTTTATAAGTGGATATGTATAGGGTGCAACAGAATTAAAAAAAATTTTCTTGTGAGTGTGGTTAGCAATTTCAAAATCTATCAAAAATTAGTCGCTTTTTTAACCCCAGATCTAATCTTGTATATTTTGTAAAGCTTTTAAACGTTGCAATAGCACATGAAAGCTCTACTATATTTTAAGCAAACTACTTAAAATATTTTATATTCGGAGTGTTTGCATGTTAAATCTGTTGGACATCGTTACATTACATCTAAAAATAAAACGTTTCATATAATATTACTCGAAAATATGCACTCAAATTTTAAATTTAGAAGAGAATCGAATTTCAACACCAAAAACAAAGAAGATAATAAACATGGGTTGTGTTGCCATTGAGTTTTCTTTTTTCTTTTAGAAAATTGTATAGTAATATATTTCAATTTTGTTTCGTTGTAGTGGTCGAGAACTCCATTTTTTATATGCAACTGAAAGTATTATGAGTAATAGCGACCACCAATGTAGTTCGGAAGAAGTATTATAAAAAGTTGATTGCATGAAGGCTGCTGCTATGTAAAGTACTACTTAACCTATGATTAAATAGCTATTATAGGGGTAATCAAAATATTATCCAGTTATTCGTCTGAATTATAAAACGTAATGCACATGAGTAATGCAATTGGATTGGTAATCGATGGTAATTACTTAATGCTGAAGTGAAACAATCCGAAGTGATATTCCAAAAGGTACGGTCGCGGATTTAAAAAACCCACTTCAAATTCAATTTCTTTTGCATGCTTAAGAGTATGAAGGTCTCAAGTGGTTCTGAATGTAAGAACGAACGAGTATCGGAATCAATTAGATTTCCGGAATTACGCAGAGTCAAGTGGCATGTCACCTTCAGGCAGTTAATTGATTCAGAACCATCAAGATTGAATAGAAACTAGAAAGCTATTACCTATAAAGTTTCCGTTATTTGAAATTGATTGACGATATTCTCACCAAATGCAAAATTACTATTGAAACAATAAAAAGGGATAAGAATGCAAAAGGTAAGAAATTCCTCTGGTTTTGCCGATCTAACAGTACAAAATAATTTTCGTCCATTGAAGGACTTCTTATATTTTTTGTAACTCACCCAATATAAACAAATAATATTTTCCTAACCTAAATACAATGCCCTATATTAATTTGCTAGAAAGCTCCTCCTCCGTGCCATTTATGTTGTTACGAATTGTTTCGTTCATTTATTACCAACCAACAGAAAGATTACTCATCTGATTTGTCATAATTTCCTCCAAAGTGACACAAGAAGTATACTTTTATTAAAAACTGTAAACGGCGGCCATTTTTCTGGTGGGTCTGCTTAACGAAAAATGCTATTGATTGTCGCTTTTTGTTCCTATACTAAATATTCTTTGATTTATATTAGGTAACATTTGTTAGTGTATTTATATAATATAAATTCAATGTTTATAAGTACTACGGAATTTGCCCAAAGAATGGTAAGCCTCCCCCCTTGGCCCACCTTTTATAATTTAAAATCTTTCAAGTTATGGTATATAAATCAGATTCTACTAGTAATCCTCTCAATATAATTTTTAGCATAAATTTTAAAAAAATCTATAAATTATAACACGTGACACGTTTGTAGCGAAGCATTCTTCTATATTTATTTATATCTTTTATTTATTAAAGAAAAAATAGTTAACAAAAGCCTGGGTGACACTCCCTATAATCAAACATAGTGAAATAACGCGATAAATAATTTTTTTAACATTCCTACTTTCCTTGCAACGCATAAAAAAATTGTATCGTGTAAAAATATCCACCAATTGATAAGTTAGTGCTCTTAAATGATTGTTAACCTTCATCCGCTCGCGTACGCGGCAAATTGGCCGCAGTAAGCAACTTAGGGTAGTTTGTGGCTATACTGAGCCGGCTGGTGGAGGTTTTTTAAACAGAACACGGGCATGGTCTAGTGGAGGAGATAGTAATTAGAGAATACAAGCCCTCCCCACCTCTCCCTGACGCTCGGGAAGGAAATGGGAGAGAAAATTCAAAAAGGCAAATTTCAACTCCAAAATGCGCGGGCGGATGAAGGTTAAGAATGTTCCAAATAAAATAAGAAGCTAACGCGATCAGTTTTGAATGCGAGGTAACGAGTTCAAATTTGGGGAAGGGAAGGGTCAAACTTTCTAATAAATATATAGTCTCTGAGCTTCGGAAAGGATGTTAAGCCGGTGGTCTTCCTGGGTTAAAAAATTGCCATCATTAACATAAAAAACTAGGGTACAGGCATATCTGAAGGCCATCCCAGCAAGCTACCTCTAAGCTATTAGACGAAAAACAATTTTATGCTCACAGTACCAATAGTGCCAAGGAAACTTGACGCAGTTGCTGGTAGAACATATCAAAAATGATCTCAAAGAAGTTAAGAAGAAGTGTAACGAATTTTTGCAATTTGTTACGTGGTTCTACTTTTCATATAATTTCACAATATTTCTAAAGACGGCCCTTGAATTTATTTTAATGCAATCGTCGATTGCATGAATTTTGCATAGCAGATGGTGGATACGTGAACGTGGCGGTTTGAATATCCAACGACTTCCGTCTTCGTGCCACTTTAATTTGTAATAAGTTTTCCGGCTCTGCATGGCTTATGTTTTTGGGGCCACTGAAAACATCTGGCTGTATATTGGGTAACTCAATGTGGGTAGCAAGGGCGGATCCAGGATTTCTTTCTGGGGGGGGGGGCACAAAGGAGCGGACGGGCAAAAAAGTCAACAATAACTGTTATCATATCGCACAAAAATATAAAAATATGCATAAAAATATACCGTCTGGGGGGGGGGGCACGTGCCCCCGTGCCCCCCCCCTGGATCCGCTACTGGTGGGTAGTCTTGTAAGCTCAAGTATTTTTGGTCCAGCGCAACTATGAATTGTGTTTCTGTTTCTGGCTCCTGTTTGCAAATATCTGAAACAGGAGAGGCTCTTCATGCGCAAATCTATTACGCAGTTTCTTTGTGCGCAAGTTATGGAACTATTTTGGATTTTCTGGAGTTGGTAAATCCTATTGTTCTTTGTTTTGGATGACGTCTGGGGAATTTTTCCATTGTTTGGATGGTCGAATCTTGTTGACATCTCTAACACCACCTCTTACTGGTTCTTAACCTTTAACTTTTTTAAGCAACCCATGATCCATGCCTTCGCATTTAATAAAGAGCTGGTCTATTAACATCCTGGCAAACAAACTGATTCTGGTCTCTGTTTGGGTCGACCCTTTCATTAGGGGTTGCAATTCAGAGGGCAGTTTTTGTGACAGAAAAAGCTTTCTAAAAAATATGACTTGACTTACTAATTAAGTTAGATTATTTTGATTTACCAAATAAATTTGAAAGTTCTTGTTTTTTTCAAAACAATAATTTTTTTAGAGCAAAATATTAAGAATTTCTTGATATCGTTAATCTTGGAAAAAGAATACCTTTCGATTGATAAAATTATCATTCTTATCTTATTTCGGCCATTACGGGGCCGAACATTTTCATAAATCAGTAAGTGAGTGAGAATAAAAAATGCGAGGCCCAGAGCAACAGCATTTTTGAGCATCTGTTATCCTGTTATGTATCTCCTATCCTGCCCTCTGAGAAGGCTGAATTTTTAATAAGATTTAATTGGCAAATTTCCGCACAGACCCTTCGTCCTACCATTATGTGATCATTATCTACTTCCAACGGTTACGATATATTAAATCAGAGAGCCAGAATACTATGTTGGTCTGAGAGACCGGGGGGTTTGGGGGTATCGAATGGAAATGAAAGGGGGGTAAAGCTAGCAACTCCAATCCTCACAATCTTATCGGCCTCAAATAAAAATTGCAAATAAAGAAAAATTGGGATACAGCTAGATACAAAAAAAGAATACTTGGATCCATTTGACAAATAATAGTAATTTTATCGTAATGAATTTTTATGACATTGACAATTCATATTATGTTTACTACGTTTAGCAAAACTGGCTTTCAAAATCCACACTGTAAGCCAAACAGGCAAACATAAAGGCACAGTTTTATTTCTACACGGTGTTGGCAAGTAAATTACTATAAAATTTTAATTAACCTCACTTTATTGCACTATAATGCAGGTGACTCAGGAGCAGGTATTTCAGACTGGGTCGGATCACTCTTGGGCAATTTCGCTTTACCGCACATTAAATTTTTATTTCCTAACGCACCTTTTCAATCATATACTCCTAATGACGGTGAAGTAAAATTTTCAGTTATATTTTGCTACGAGAATCTAATGTTTAGTGTCGTAGTCGACAAGAGTGTGGTTTAACCAAAAGGTATCAAGTCCTCAAGCAGATGAAAACAAAAAAAGTTTACTCGATATGGGAGAACAAATGAAATCATTGCTAAACGGCGAAGTTAAGAAGGGCATTCCGTTAAATAAAATTATTGTCGGTGAGCTGAACTATTCTAATTTTTCATAATATCTCGTAGATATCTACGTTTTGTAAATTTTAGGTGGTTTTTCGATGGGAGGTGCTATGGCGCTTAATATTGGTTATCGGATTGTTCCAGGATTGGCAGGTGTTTTTGCTCTCTCAGCGTACTTATACGAAAATTCGGGTGTATTTGAATCTTTAAGAAATTCGCCTTCTTCTGCCCCTCTGTTGATGGCTCACGGTACTAATGACGACGTCATACCTTTCCGTTGGGGGAAAAACACTTATGATACTCTTGTAAGTTTAAACATAAACGGCAAATTTATAACTATGGATGGCGCTGAACATGAACTGGAAAGGAATGAAATGGAAACTCTCATGAGATGGATCAACACACAAATCCCAGAATAAGTCTTTTTTTAAATAAAAGATTATGTTTAAAGTGATTATGGCGTTGATGTTTTATTAAACTGAATAATTATTTATTTAATTAAGCAGTTGACAAACGGTCACCATATTTAGATTTCGGCCTGTACAACCTCGGTCAGTAGTACTTATGAATATCAACTTGTGAATAAACAGTGGTTATAATAATGAATATATATTTTGGGATAACCTTTCTGAATTATTTTAGAATTAAATTAGAGCTACTTAATGCTTTAATGCTTCTACAAACATCTAACAATGTGGTATAAAGTTATAAAAATTACATTTATAAAAGTGCAGATTAACGCAACTAAAAAATGCACTCTTCAGTAATTTTCGAGAAAACGCGTATTAAATTTTCGTAAATCCTCGCTCAGAAGTTATTTCATAATAATCAAAACAAGATAGCGAATTCTGTCAAGAGTAGTCGTAGTATCCCTTATCGCTTTACATTTCCAAGTTCCTGCTAGCTAGCCTACGATAATATTAACTATTCTTCTTCATATAAAATATAAATTTCGTGATTGAATGTGATGAGAGAGCATATGTAACCTTGTGCCCTTTAAAACGAACCACCACTGATGACTAACGACGTCGCTACAATCTTAGATATCTATTTCATTTACTACTATTTGCTGGTACAGGCGGCCAAGGGCACAGGTTTCCCTTGGCCGTTTACATAATATAATACTTGATTGATGTGGTTGCTCGACCTTCGGCCTCACTCGGAAAGGATTGCATCAAATCAGATGCCTACTTCTATAGTTTGTATAGTTTACTTAACAAACCCAAACTACATAAAACTGTCCATGATTGGAGGCTATTTCATACCCTCCTAGCGGAGGGGGTAGCAGCCCCGGGCTTAACAATTTTAGATGATTTAACTTCACATTATAGGATATTATAGATAACATTGAATTGTTAAAATTGAATTACGCTTGGAGCTGGGGCCTCTTCTTCTTCCTCTTTCTAGAAGCAATTATTTGAGAATTCTCTTCTGGTGGCCTCAGGGCCTGTTATTTCCCAACATCTGAGACGTTTCCACGGCAGTGTTTGAAACTCTGAGCAGATAAATATTTTACTTCCATATCAGGTAGCTTGCTAGACTTGCTTCCACATGTGCTGTATCCTGAGTTTTTATGTTAATGGTGGCAATTTACTAACCCAGGGGATCACCGGCTTAATGTGTTTTCTGAATCACGGAGACTAGTAATAAGAAAGTTGACTCTCCCCAGGTTTGAACCCGGTACTCCGTATTCGCATCCAACTGCATTAGCTGCAAGGCAATGACCATCTCTTGCTTGATTAGCGCCTCTCAAGTGGTAAATCCGCCACTGACCATCTGACGTCCCTGCTTCTATGCGCCTGATTTTGTACAATAACATCTATGACAGTGTAGGATATCCTCAAAAGTTTACTGCGAACTCCCATGGAATACAAAAAATAGAAAAGAAAAGCTAAAAGCTACAAGTTTGAAAAATGTTTAGAAATGTAGTAGGAAATTTTCAAAACACTTGTATTTACTAGACAAGAATGCAGGACTACTTTTCTTCTCGAGTCCCGCTCCGTCTCGCGGAGCAGACCCGTCCCGTAGGTTCCATCCCGTCTCGCACGTCTTGCGGTCCCACAAAGTTATAATACAAGAAGTGAAATAAAACCCTTTGAAAAAATTACCTTTTCTCTTTTAACCCTATTTCATAATTTAACTTGTTGAATCTGTAGCCTATAATTGCTCCGAGCAACATGTCCGGTCGACCGCGTCTAAAGATGTTTGTCGCTGCGCTTATTTGGTTCATACTATTTTTCTGATTTTATGATGTTTCTTAAAGCCTAACAATTTTCAATTATTCGCGAAAATTTTTTTGATACCCCTATTTCATGATTGAATCTGAATACCTCACCTACATTATGCTCCGAGCAACATGCATCGACAAATAATTAGCGAAGTTCATTTAGGCCGCGTAGTATAAAATAAATGAAAAAAGTGTTAAAAGTGCCTGTGGCAAGCTGGTCCATCTGGCTGTTTTATTCACCAACCATATGGTTATTTGTATGGATATGGGCCAGCAGTTTGGTTATCTTGTTTCCACCTGTGATAACCTTGATTCCTGTGTCGAACCATCTGTGGCAGCCATTTTTAACGATGTTGGGATTTCGTTTTTGAGTTCACCATTCCTGTATGAGATCAATGGAGAGGGCAGGACTGATCAACATTCATTTATCCCCAGCTTCACCGCAGTTTTGCGTTTTTGATTAAGAAGTGGTGTGATAAGTTTGTCACTTTGGCCGTCTCCTTTGACGATTTATCCGTACTTTTGGGAAGACGTGCGAACTATATTCCAACATTGTGGGATTTCTTGTCGCAGCGGTAGCGTGAGCCTATACCACTATTCCATCTCTAGTGGTTAGGACAGCACCAACGACGTAGGATGGCTGGGAAACCATTAATTAGTTTTTTGTGAAGTGCATTTAGGAGATTAGCTTTTCTTAATCATTTACATCGACATTGAGATGCTATATCATTCGCAGGTGAATTGATTCTTGTTTAATTGTGCAGTTTTTGTTATTTTTAGCTTTACACCTGAAACTCAGTTTAAACGATGAACCATTAATTTTACTTGATGATATCTCTTGCGAATGTGTTATTTGCAGTCAATTTTACCAACGTTTTTATGTCTGCGTTGGGCAATCTCCTGGATGCGCGGATCATTTTGTGAGTTGTTTTCAGATAGCAACTCATCTGTATTTTATTTTTTTTATTGGATTGTCCCAGGGTATCCCCTCAGGGTATCCTGGATTTTACTTGATTTGTTATGTGTTTTATGTCTCCTATTGGAGTTTTGGAATCAAATATTGTCAACCCCATCTATTATCTAAACTTTCTTTTTTTGAATAAAATCAACTCTTATTTACTTCCGTATTTTATTTAGAGGACTGGCGCCCGAAAGGTTTTTTTTTCTTAGTTAGTTTAGTTGCCAATTGATCGCCTGAGCCAACGGAAGAACCTACGAACCGCGTCCGCGCGACCCATGCTCTGGCACTGGACGGGGGTGTAATCCCTTAGCTGGCCTGTCTACCATTCCATTCGTAGATCAGCGGGGCAAGTGGCCCAAATTAGAGCAATTTGCATTACACCGGATCTAATGCTTTGGACCCCCTAAAACTGCATTATATTGTGACCAAATTTTGTTCTTTTCTATTTTTAAATCGCATACGTTTCAATCGAGGGGTTTGAATTTGATGTTACGCTACTGATCTTATTAGCAAGTTTAATATTAAACTTTTCACTAAGTTTAACCTTCATCCACTCGCGTTTGCGGAAAATTGGCCGCAGTAAGACACTTAGGTTATTTTGTGGCTGTATTGAGCCGGCTGGTGGAGAGCTTTTTTTTATCAAAACACGGGCATGGTCTAGTGGAGGAGATAGTAAGGAAATGGTAGATAAATTTCAAACAGGCAAATTCCAGGACTAAGCAAATACGTGAGCAGATGAAGGTTAAGAATTATTAAAAAAAATTTGTTTTATTACCTCTAAAAACCACCCCTTAGTGGAAATTGAATCGTAGATTCCAGTAGTAGTTGTCAATATGATCAAAATGCCAATAAAGTTATCATACTCAAGAACTTACACCGATTACTGAGATGGATAATGATGAAATTTTGGGTTTAAATTGGAACTAGGGAAAATATTTTAACACTGGACAAACAATAAATGCTTTTCTATATAAATTCTAAAAATGTATAACCGAACCGCAAAAGCATCATAATTTTTTTACCTTCATATTATATTACTGGAAAAGGTACACCTGTATCTGTGTATTTTATAATATGGAATTTTCAATAGTAAAAATAAATATAAATTTTTTTTACCAAATAATTATATTTTGTTATAGATAACCGGCTGGTTTTCTTAAATCTTTTAGGGTGTATATTTATTTGCGATTTAAGTCCTGCTGTACGTATTAGATTACCGTTATAATTTTTTGAAATGTCTAAAATTTTGTTTATATATGCTTAGAAATACATTTTTTCTAATACAATCATACAAATTCTATACAAAAATTAGTATTGTTAATGATAAAACCAATATAAAATGTTCAAGGTACAAGTGTACCTTCCCAGTAATTGAAAGGTGTTCAAATTCCAGTAGCATAAAAAGAGGATTTAAAGTATTCGTATAAATAATTATGAGTACATAAATAAGTTTATGCATAATTTACTTGATAACATTATAAAAAAAATTACAAAAGTTATCAAAACTGCAACAAATTAATGATCATTAGTACAATAAAGATAGAACTATAAATAAATAATAAACTAATAATGAACCAAATGACCCTTGCATAAGAAATACATCAGTTTTTGGGATTCCCTTAAAATTTTCGGATAAAAAAATGGATATCCCTAATTATCATAAATTTGGCAAATCCATGCACTTCGCCACAATTCAAATAAAAATAAACTTGATCTTGAATGCAAAAATATTTTTAAAACAAGGTCAGTTTAATGTTACTTTAAAAACAGCACTTTTCTAATTTTCAACAACGAAATTGGCGGACGGGCGAAAAATTTTTTTTTAAAGTTCTCACACAAACATGATAGTGTGTACTTTAATTTCATTCATATGTTAATTCTAAATATAAAAAATTGTTCGGATAGTTGCTAAATTTCCGGAATAATCTAATTATAACATGTGTTCTGCAAACAAAATACTAAACTTGACTATTATTTAGGTCAGGTCATTAGTTATCATAAACAAAGGTGATAAAAATGTATAAACATAGTACACAGTGGCAGTGTGATGATTATTCAATAATTTCTACATTAAACATACCATAGATTGAAAATAAAATCAAACATTGCAAACTAAAAAGAAATTTGCTATTAGTGCTTCGGTGCGCATGCACCCTGAATTATTCAAAAATCAGTGAAGGAATTTTTTTGCTGCTGCACCCTGTACTACGCAATTATAAATAATTCAGCTCAATTAAAGACGAACCAAGTTCGAAAAAGTTAAATCCAAGATAGAAAAACACAATAAGTATTTTAGGATTTAAAACGTTAACGCGCTAAGAATTTTGGAAAAAAAACTCGTACACACGCTACGGTACTATAAAGGCACGCTAACATAATAAAACGGACAAATAAGGAATGTATAAATCGTTTAAGTAGCATTAAAATGTCACATCGAGGTGGTTAGCCCACATTTTATTTACACTTCCCATATCCCGCATAATTTCCAAATTTACATAACCGTCTCGATGTTATTTTATTTACCTTTCAATTGATGCCAATTTATTTTCTATGCTGGTAGTTTCTTTTGGGACTTCCAAAAAGTTATAAAAAAATTTGCAATATTCGAAAAACGGTTGTCTATTTTTGCAAACCGAATCCAATTTAACGAGTAGTAAATCTAATTAAGAAGAGTGAATAAAAACGCAGTATAGTTAATAAATGTGCCAAAACATAAAGATAATGAGGTATACATAAAATACTTCAACAAAACAAACTAAAAAGTTGGAAATAATTGTTGAATCTTCTTAAATTGAATGACAAGAATAAGAAAATAAATAATTGCCAAACTTAAAAATAGTAAAAATAATGGAAGCCAAAATAAATTTTGGGATGCTAAAAATAAAATCGCAAACTTTAAAACACCGACAAAAAATTAGTTTCATTTCAGAATTGGGACCATTTGAAATTTTGGAATGACCGTTAATTTATAATCACTTAATTCTATTTGAAGAAGACCGTGACATACTATACTCTGATGTAATTAACGCGATATAGTAACCAAAATTAAACATCACTCAGATTTAAAACAAGTTTCGATTTCATGCACTTTTCAACGGTCACAGATCCAATTTTATACTTAACAAAGGCAGGACCGTAATCTAAATTAGACCAATAAATAATTTGATCATGGATTTCAGATTTCATAGTTGGGTTATTCAAACACTGGACGTATGGAAGAGTTGCACCCCTTGTTTGTACCATAAATGTAGGTCACCTATTCCATCACTGTCGACTATTGTTCCATTAGGTCTACACATACCGGCGACCCAAAACTATAGAAATGGTAACTCGCATTTCAATAGTTTTCCTCGAGATTTAATCTCACTTTATCACCGTGTAAAAAGGGGTAAACACTTCAATAAAGGAACTGAATATAATAATGGTGTGGATGAGAATAACTCTTTTATTAGAACAATAGATGAAGATCAAATAACTTTTGGACATGAAAAACTTATTTAAATGGTTTTACAACCATTGGAATTCTTAAGAAGAATAAATCAAATAAATACCTTGATAACATAGATCAGCGGTTTCCAATTTATTTTGGGCATGGGTTTGAACACATATTATTATACCAGCTATTTTCCCATGTAACAAAAACTATTCTTTGTAATTCAGTTTGCCAGTTAAAATTAGAGTTAAGTGTAGACAGATTTTATTCTGATTAATTTGCATCACCCGGTGCATAAGTATTAGGTGTTGATGTTGGAAGCAGAGGAAAACAAAACCATTTGTTTTCGATACAACGATGACTTTTAATAAACATCTCATCATCTATTATCTAGGGTCACGAACATAAGTACAGCACTAGCCAAATTAATGCCCCAAACAATTAATCAACCCCCCCCCCCGCGCGCCAACTGGTTATGATAAAATTTATAAACATTGGACATTATGGCCAATAAATCTATCAAATAGATGCTATTTACAACAAAATAATCATAATTACCTGGACGAGGTAAGTTGATTAATATTATCTTGCACCAAAGCGGTTTTGAAGAGGTTAATACCGAAACCGTGGTTAATCTTCCACTTCATTTAAAATCTAACGGAATCGAACATTTGAGACCAGTTGATGTAACATTTCCGTTAACTGGAATAGCACCTTTTTGTAATCGTGTATTTGAGTGACCGTTGCTTTAATCATTATTCCCATTAACGATCGGTCGTGATCATAATTTTCCTTCGGTAGTTCACAGACAAGTACCTGGGTAAAAAAATCTACAAGATCCCTGCTCTTAATACGAAAGATAAAGGTTAGTCTCCTTTTCGTTGAAGGAAAAACCTAGTAACTCGAAAAAAACGTAAAACTCATCAAATATAGTAGCAATATACTCGTTTATATATAAACGAGTTGTATACAACTCGACTTACTCGTTTCTTCGATTGTAGGGTAGTATAGGTTTCTATTTTGAGGAGGTGGGACCGTCTATAATTTTCGTCATGCACAGAGAGGCGAAGAGGCTAAGACGTGAGTAATAATTTGTGGGATGGAGTTCCAAAAATCTGACGTCACATTTAAATATAATATCCAATAGTTTGTTAGAAAGTTCCTCCTCCACGTTTCTTATAGAAGCGCGTTTGACCAAACAAAAACAGCTATGATAACATTTGGGAAATCCATTATAATTAGAGAATTCTTATTACCATTATCAAGTTGATTGCGTATATTAAGAATTTGTATAACTTTTAACCTCTACATGTTCATACTATATTTAAATCGCTTATTGCAGAAAAGGGACATTATGTCCATATTTTTTCAAAATTGATGTTATTTGCATTTTTACAAAGAGATTTAAACACATCTTTACTGCAGCAATTACACGTGTACCTAGAATTCTTTTGGTATTCATTCGGCGCACTGATTTGATTGTCAAGCATACTGCAAAAAAGGGACATATCCGGAAGATGTCTCCTTTCTGCGGTAAATTCAGTCGCAAATGCACCGTAGTTATGATATTTGCATTGTGAATTAAATTGATTATTACTTTTAATTACAGTGAAATGCGTTCAAGTTCTGAAACTGAGTGAACGAAACCCCTACGAAAAATTGTGTAGTTTTCAAGAGATTTGGTGTATGATTACAAAAATGGGTGGTGAGAGTTTTACAGAAGAACATGTTTGAGTATAATGAATCCTATGGGAAAATTGTGCCCTGGAGTAGCTGAGAATTTATATATTATTTCGTATCAGATAAATTTTGTTTAATGAACACTCAAGTTTACCCCAAAACAAAAATTTATAACGAAAAACTTCCAATTAGCAAGAAAAAGATGACTGGCATATAGGAAACCTCTAATTTTATGCAATGACTTATTTGGCATTTTGGGAAAACATTAACTGCAGAGAAAAATAAGGATGACGAATCAACTTTCTTTTAATTTTTTTTAAATAATATAAGGAACATTGTAAAAAAAATTACCTTAAACAAAACATTTTTAAAAACCATCTTCGCTAGTTTCCCTTTACTGCAGAAAGGTGACATATCCACCTGTTCAATTTGGAACCTACGCCACGAAAAAATGTTAATAAAATTCTCTAGTCTATTGTAACCAGGTAAAGATTGTATCCTCAAAATTTGAGGTATTTTAAAAGAAATTAGAAGATTTCATTAACTTTCTGAATATTTATAACAATGTTGGATGTTTTTTTGCAGGAAGTGATTCTGAAGTGATGAATAGAAAAGGTAAAGAAACTGTGTTAGATTTTCAGACCGGGGGGGTTTGGGGGGTATGGAATACAAGCACATAACTGGGATTTGAGCTTGATAAGCACACATATACGTCTTTTTCGTAGGATATAAACTTTTTTATGTTGGTAAACCTTTTATGTGTGCTTAGCAAGCTCAAACCCTACAACTCCATGTGTACTTGGAGGGTATTCCATACCCCCCAAACCCCCCGGTAAAAAGACCAACATAGTGTATATGCAATGTTTTAAACCCGCCCTTAACTTTTTAAAATAAAAATCCAAGTTTTGCTCAGTCTTATCTCGTTTGCCTTTACTATCTCCCGGCGACCTCGAAAAATTCACAAATAATAATTTATTGTACGTTATTATGAAAAATTAATTTGACAAGTTTTCCAAATATTTCCCTTTTCAAATTTCTCACAGCAAATTATTATATTTCAATTCAAAATCAAAAACAATCACAAAATTCTCTTCACGCAAAATGTACGTCCTCCCACGTCCCAAGTCCTTCCTTCTTCCGGCGCCAAAAATATTTTGCACCAAATGAGCGCACATAAAATTTTTTTTTGTCCAGTAAAAAGTGGTTCTGCCCGGGATCGAACCGGGGACCTTCTGCGTGTAAAGCAGACGTGATAACCGCTACACTACAGAACCTATATTTTTATAAATGAAAGTCCTCCAGTCGCCGCGAAAATTTAAAAATTCATAAATTAAATTATGTTCCTTCCAATCATCAAATTGATCGCTTCTTCTTTCAAAAAATAATACGACAATATTTTCTTTAATAGTTTTATTGATATTACTTCAAAGAATTGCTAAAATTGTCAGACGAAGGTGACACATCACAGATAAAAGAATACCTTACTGCCGAAATTGAAGTAGAAGACCCAACGTGGAATACAATATGGAGCATAAAATTTAGAAAGTACCGAGATATAGACAATATCCCAGCTGAATTAATAAAGGAAGGAGGGGACGAGCTATTAAAAAAAAGTTTAGGAGCTAATATGCAAAATTTTGAAGTGTGAACCGAAGTTGTAACAGTTCCAATACATAAAAAAAGAGGAATTTCATTATTGCCTTCAGCTTATAAGATGTTATCGTATATCTTAATGAAACGACTAGAACCTCAGGCTGTAGAGAATATGGGTGACTACGAGAGTGGATTCCGCAAAGGAAGATCGACCATAGAAATAATCTTTTCAACATAAGGCAGTAACTCAATGGATAGAGTACTGGTAGGGGGAAACACTTCTGAACTATATGAAATTGACACAGGCCTGAGCTAAGGAGATGCAATGTCACCCATGATATAGATCTCATAGGATAAACCAAGCAAGAAGTTTACTTGGCGATGACAGATGGAATCAAGAAAGCAGGTTTAAAAATAAATGTAAACAAAACAAAATACATGGAAGTCAACAGAAGAACTATGGGAGGACGAAACAACCAACGTTTAAAGGTGGCAAATGTAACATTTGAAATGGTGACAAATTCAAATACCTGGATCATGGCTAACTGATATCAATGCAATTTTCATACAGTAAAGAAATATTATAGAATTACAGCGTAACCGTTTGAAATGAATATAGTATTTAGGTCCGGGAGGTCTGGAGGGTATGGAAAAGGAGGTTGAAAGTTATACATGCATAATCAGATGTTTTACATTCCCCTCGGAGTGGGGTTGGATGTCGAACCATAACAATGAAGCACTTAGTTAGCTTCAGGCGGTTAGGGTGAGGACGGGGGGGGGGTTAAAGATGCTTTAAATTGCGATTTATGGATGAAATTCAAGCCCATACTTGAAGCCCTTATGTGATGATTTGTTCTTTTGAAAAGGGGTGTCATCAAGGACATGCATTCATTGTAAAGGACAGTTTGATTCCAAGAAACTAAGAATGACGAGGTGTGAAAGAACGTAGACCATTTGGTTAAATAAATATAAGAAAATGTAAAAAAAAAATAATTATTTTAAAATTTTTTATAATTATGTTAGCTTTGTATGGTTAACTTTATCCAGGCACCCGAATTATTAGGTGTATGTACTTATAAAAATAAAGAAGGAAGTAGGATATTTAAAAAAGAAAACAATAAAACAAGTGGAGATGAAAAAAATCAACAAAGGAGTTCAATTTTAGTTTTCGAACCGAGAAGTCGCAAAAGTCTTTGCCATACACAAAAAGAAGGAAATAAATTTGATAGTTGGTGTATTTGGTCCTTCGAGGAAGAAGGAGATAAAAAAGCAGTTCTTTTGGTCTTTCCGAAGTGAAGGTGTGACAACGAATCCCGAAGGTGCATGGAAACGCACATTTTTGGATCTATGAACTGTGAAGAAGGAAATAAAGCACCTAATCTATTCGGGTGTGGCAGGTTTTTTTATTTTAAACATTCATTTGCGTATTATAGTTTTGTGGGTAATTTGAGGTTTTGGAAGATTTCCTTAAATAAATTGTTGAGCTAATTAAATTGTTAAATCGTATCTGGTCACGTGTCGTTATCCACAAAATTGTAAAATTTGTTTGCATTTGATCAGACGCCCAAGTCTTGGTGGTCCTACTCGAAGTTGTTGCCGAGGGTGGAGACGCTATTCTGGTTGTGATGGCAAAAGATTTCAATATCGGTTTCAATATCGATTTGTGGAAAAACTATAATGGTGCTAGCTTTCATACTTGGGTGCTAGCTGGTGCTAGCTATAAGGATTCGGGAGCTAGCTTTTGGAGAAAAAATATTAACTGGGGGGGGGGCAACTTAACGGACCCTATAAAATAATCTATAATCGCTAGTAAAATAATTATAATTATGGTACTTTTACTTATAAAATATAGGTTCTGTAGTGTAGCGGTTATCACGTCTGCTTTACACGCAGAAGTTCCCTGGTTCGATCCCGGGCAGAACCACTTTTTACTTGACTACCTATTGCCGAATACAATTTTTATAAAAAAAAAAATATGTGCGCTCAATTTGTGCAAAATATTTTTGAAATTTTACGTATTTCATCAGGACCTGTGAATTATCAAAATAAAAATAAGTAACCCAGCAGAGTGGCATGGAGGGTACCGTAACGACTACAAATAAGTAGTTCCGGGTTCGAATCTCCAGTTACTTGTTGGGACGGTGCTAAAATAATACTGTTGTATTGGTTTTTCAGACTTTTAAATATTGGATTTACCACTGTAAATGTGCCACTGCACTGTGGCTAATGTTGTTTTTCAACCCTCAACATTTAGAATTTTGGAAAATTGGGATTACTATATAATTTGTTTTGGTGTATTCAATTCTGAAGTAAGTTATATTGCTTTAAACACCCCTTGGAAAAATCATAGCTGCGTTTCGGCTAAAGTTTATTGCAAAACGTTTTTTTTTTTTCAATAAAATTTTCAATTTCCGTCCTGCATGTAACTAAATAGAACTTATATCACTGGAAATTTGCATAATTCTATGTGACATTATCCGAATGCTCTCAATCCCCAAGAGGACGGGGTAAATGGATGCAAGTTTTATATTTCCTTATGGGTTATGGCAGACCTAATTTTTAAGATGGCCCAATAAATGAATTGATTGTTAAAAAACAATTCACAATTTGAATGTAAACGAATGATTTATTAGGCCAAACTTCTGCAGAATGAAAATTCTAAAATGATGTAGTTGTACCCAAAAAAGCATGTAATCTGAAAACGTGAATCTGGAACACTCAAGTGATGACTATTAAATGGTTCTGCGGACGCTTCAATTGTGCTTTATCAGATTTATTTGTAAATGCAAACACATGTACGCAATTTATGAACGAAACCATTAAACAGAATAACCGACTCTTGTGAAGAAACAATGTTTGCAATTAAAAATTATCAAACACACATTGGTGATTTCGTATAAATAACTTTTTTCAAACGAGATTGTCGTGGATGCTATCATCGACTTTATTTAGTGATGCTTTCCAACTTTATCGCACTTTTCAAATCAAGAAATGTAAAGCTGAGTAATTCTCATAAATCTGCAGTTCAAGTCTTGGTGTAATCTCCAACGATTTACATGTTGTATCGAGGTGTTTCGTTCCTGATGTTAGATCACTTCCAGTTTCACTTTCTACCTTTTCAAGATTTTGGAATCCAGTCATTCCCATGAAGATACCCATCTTCCGCAAGGCTAATTTTTTTAACTCAAATAAAACTCGATCCTACTGATGATCATATTCCAATCACGAAAAACCAAAAATTGAGAGCAAATAATAAACGTCATAAAGTGGCCTTGAGTGATGGTATAACAGCAAGTTCAGTTGTGGTCCAGAACAAATTCTTCAAGCAAAACTGGTTTCGTTGCAATAAGTCAATAATCAATTATTTTGTTGTATTTTGTTTATAATGAACTCCTTTAGCTTCATTCAATGATTCGCATTAAAGTTTGAGTGTTTCTTATGTTTTATTATTGTTGTGTCTCGAATACGTAATGTTGAGCAGGTGGATGACTTTACCTTATATCCATTGCAAATTCAAGCCCTCGTCACAGGAATACAGAATAAGTTTTGGAAAAAAATCCAGAGACCGACAGTTCTGATTGATATGCAAAAATTATTATTGGAAGCTATAATGGAACTGTTACTCAAGAAGTTTGGAATGCCGATTTGCTCAGGTAAGCGTAGGTGAATTGTAAACACATAAACGATAGGTCAGTGTTAATATAAATAAATGCAGCGTGTGATATTTGGGTTAGTAGCGACTTGAAATAGACATTCACTTTCAATGCATATTAAACTCCCATTAATTACTTCATAATAAAGTTATTTTTAAGTCGGAATAAATGAAGAACATTATTTAGAGTGGCGATCAAAATGATTGGCTAAGGCCAGATGGTGAGCTTCATCTAGGTGCAATATCAAAGTAGTATTTTACTATTACAACTTTATGGTGGATGAAAGTCTCCAATTTGTTTGCATGACGAAAGTATTTGTTTATATTATTAATGTGTCAAGAAGATGGAGAAAGCTTTCTTCCATCATCCAAATTTGCATAAGAGCAAACAACAATTGATAGATATTCCAAGTATGTATTATGTATGTACTTTTTGAGAAACTTGTAACTTGTTGAGTATTTAATATTTATGGTTTCACTCCTATTTCAGCAAGGGGATTATGGAAAACTTTGTAAATCGCAAGGGTGCACGTGTTTGTGCACCCCAATGAATAGCTTATTGACTGAAAGGTTAGTTTTGTAGTAATGGAAGTTTATTTGGTATTGTAATGCGTTCTCATGTTTGGTATGCACGCGCCCACGATGTGGGACGTTCACGAGTCCTAATACCTGCCCATGGATCATCATCAACATCTGCATCACGACAATACCGAAGAAAATACATGACACCTTACATTTCTCAGGAATTTCATATAAATCACGTATTTATCATAAATTCTACATGTACAGAGTGTTTACATATTTACACAAAAGAATTTATCTAAATTTATTACTTTTATCTAATTTTATGCATGGTAAAGCAAATATGCATTCATTTATTTTCAGATTTGATTTTTGAAAATTGCGTTTTGCACGACCAAGGTTAGTACTTCAAAATTACGGTTTTATACTTCTAAGTATTTGCAATGACAATTTAAAATCAAGTTAAAAATAATTAATTATTTGTTTAGTAAAATATCTTCATGATCCAAAATTTACGGTACCAGGTGGTCACGAAGCGGTTGCCAAGTTGTCTGTCAATTTTTAAATCTTTATAAAGCACAACCACAGTCTCATTGATTAATGAGAAATGATTTATAATTATCATGGTTTGACATGCTGCATATAAAATTGTTAACGAAGCGTTAAATTAATGCAAATAATTTTTTTAATTTATTTTTTTGTAATCAAACTTTTTTTTTGTATTTCTGTATCTTTGTAAATTCTTTATTTAATTAAAATTAATTAGGATTTTTATCTTTTCTTGTACATATTTAGAATCCCCTCTTTCCACCTGCCAGTTTTCCTGAATTCTTAGTTATGAACTTCCTCTTCAATTGATCTCTTCAGGCGCCTGGAGCGTCTAAAATAGTGAGAGGGGCAATTAATTTCGAAGTAATATCATAATGCCTTGAAATATGACCAATCATGGTGCTTATATTGATTTTGCATTATTGCTTCGAAGTCTTAGGTCTGTTCGTTTGCCTACTCCGAGTAAGTTAGTGTAGAAAATTGCGAAAATTGGTTGCTGTAAAATCACCGACCCACTTTTTACACCAATCAATTTTACACTACTTGACTCGGAGTACTTCAGAGTAAGACAAAGGAGCAAACCCTCTATGTTTTTTTTTGCACAATCTTGACTTGTTAAATTGAATTGAATTGTAAATATAAAACAACGAAAAATCGTTTCGAGCAGTACAATTTTTTATGCTCCGGCTCCACCTATGAACAAAAAGTATTAGTCAGCAAAGAGTTCTTACTGGCCACTAAATTCACAAAAAATCGGAATTACAAGAAAATGCAGGATTAAAATTACAACAGATCGGAATAGAGAAGTGCGAAGGCCGCAGGGCGAGCTATGTTACTCTAGTATGAGAAGAACAATTTTAACAAAGGAGAGAGGAAGGGGTCAAATATTCCAAAAAAATTACGGACGTCCTTTATAGACGACCGACCCCTTAAATTCCAGAGTTGGTTTACAAATTAATTTTGCCAATAAATGTAATTATTTTGCGCAGAAATGGAAAAGAAGGTTAATAAAATATATAACTAACAATTAGAATTTCTAATGAATTTCGTCTGCAGAACTTAAAAGATTTTTAGGAACTAATGACCCCCCTTGGCCCCTCGCTCCAACACGCCTAAATCTCTTCAATATTTTTGATATCTTTCACCATTTTCGAGTTACTGGAGAAAAAACCGATGGAGTCATACTCCACGAACCTTTTATAAAAATAATGGACTGCTGTTTGACATGAAGACAGTGTCTTCCTATTAGGAGGCTGCCATAATATTATGCCATAATTTAATCTGTAATTGCTTATCTTTAGTGAATGCGATGCAGAAACGAATATTCGTCTTTTCGGTTTATATTCGATTTATGTTGGTGTAAATTAGTGGAATTAGGTGTCACGCGGTTGCTACTGCGCATAGACGCAACTAGCGGAGGGCTGGGGGGGGGGGGGGGCACGCCCCCAAAATTCAAATTAGCCCCCCCCCCCAAAAAAAAACAAAGATCTAAAAAATGATTAGTTTTTACTGGCGATATTATGAAGAATTGATTAACTTAATATTCGCAACTCTTACCAACTTAGTAAACACCGAATTTCCACAGAAATTTTATTTTTGGGATGGCAATCTGTCACTCACTTATGATTTGATGATTTCTATAACTGCCTCCTTATTTTTCTGTACTTAAAACTGATTTTTGAATTATTTCAAAATAAATAAACATTAACAAATTTTAATTACCGAATATTTATGATTTTTGAATTGATTTTGTTATTATGATACTTCAGTTTAATAAGAGAAAGACACCAGTGGCGTAACTTTAAATTTTAGGGCCGGGAGCAGGAGCTTTGACGGGCCCCTCGATTGAGAAGTGTACGATTTAAAAACAAACTTTGGTCGCAAATAATAAATCCAAAACATTGGGCCCGGGACCATTTCTCCCTCTACCCCCCCCCGTTATTTACCCCATTGCCCATATCTTCCCAGACCCTAGTTTGCACACTGATTTCTTCACATTATATCATTACCTCCTTGTTAATGTTAAAGCAAAATAAATGTATTCCCTTGAAATAGGCGTGAAACCGGGGGTCTGAGGAGTATGGAATACCCCCCAGCACATGGAAGGGTACACAACAACTCGGCATTGGCCTACTCGACACCCTTTCAGTCGGCTCAGCCCGACTCGGCACCGGGAAAGCTCGGCACCGACGGATCTATCTTTTAACGGTCCCCTCATTAAAAAAATTCATTTCCTAACACTAACCTAAGCTTGACCGGTGGATTCCCGTTGCCGAGTTTTCCGTTTCCGGCTTGCTCATGCGCTGTTTACCCTTCTTTAAGAATTTTTACTTTACATTGTATCGGGCCCCTAAGATTTTACATTCCGTGTTCATTCGCACACCGCGCACACTGGTAGTTACGCCACTGAAAGACACTTGAATTGATTAGCATACGATGAGGTTAGCGTCCAGTTTGAATAAAATGATCTAATTTTTATATTATTTGCAGTTTTCATTAAAGATAAAAAATAAGAAAAAAAAAGTTTTTTTTATAAAAAAAAAAAGACTGCAGTAGGGCTCCTATATCAGCTATCCTATATTACTAGAAAGTTCCTCCTCTTTCTTGTCATTTGTAGGCGTACATCTGAATAGTTCGTTACCAACCAAAATAGTTTACTAACCTAAAAACAACAAAGCTTAGGAGCAGTATCCGAAGCTCGGAGCTGTGAAGCAATGAGGTTCCTGTCTATAATTTACCATAATTATCACGAAGGAATTTAGATGACTAAACAATCAGTTTATTTTCTTTAATTACTGATAAATATAGTGATAGAAATTATTAAAAGGTCTGTATGATCAATATCAGGCCGACAAGATTAATTCGAAAATGTATTCAAAAATGGTTTCGAGTTACTGAACAAAAATCTGTCTTTTATTATAATAATGAAAATTTTCATTGAATCAATCAATTTCAACAAATAAACAAAAATTTACTGTATTATAATATTATGTATGTAAAATTTCATGGCATTAACGAAAAAATTCATTGTATTTATGAATTTATTCATAGTATTTATGAAAATTTTACAAGATTAGTGTAGGATTGAATTTCAATATTGTAAGTTCGTAACTTCAGGCATAAAATATTTTAGGTGAAATAAAAAAATAACAAAAATGATAGTAACGTAACAAATAATTTTACAAACTAAAAAGTTATTTCATATAACTGAAACTCATGCAAAAGAAGCAAATTTGTAGATTTTAATAATAAATTTAAGTTAACTTTCTATTTTGTAAAAATATTTGTGGTAATTATTATTTGTTGTGCTAATTAGTTGGCACAGTAAAAAAATGTTTTTTATAACTTTAGAAATAATTTAATGCTTTGCTCTTTGGAATTATTGCATTTTATTTTATTTTAGTATATTAATATTTTATTGCCTTTTGTCTCCCATCTTATAAAATTTTCTAAATTAATTTGTTTTTCTCGAAGTTTTAATGATCTTTTATCATTATTTTGAAAATTTTACCTTTTTAAATGGGAAAGCTGTTACTTAAAAATAGTCAGACGTAACCAAGTTCGATTTATTGTTAGTAAATGTATTTTTCCATCGAAAACGTGGCGTAGGGGAAGGCGGAACATTATGTGCTGTCAAAACCAGTGGTCGCAATCAACCCCGGTGTCGGTGTTTTAGTCGGAATTAGACAGCATTTCAGGTTAAGAATAGTAGGTCAAGGTATTTAAATTTTATTTCCTAGCAAAGAAAAACATTGTATGAAAATTCCATACTATGCTATGACGTAATCGGTAATATATGCAGGGCCGTTTCGTTTGTACGAACATTAATGTTTCCTATTGTGATGAAATAAAATTACAGCAATTAAATTTTATTCTTTTCCTTTCACTTTACTTTAATGACAACAAATAATCAATCAATCAAGACTAACAACTATTACCAATAAAAACTATTTGCTTCTAAACTAAAGAGGACTATTTTACCGGCAAACCCTCAAGAAAAAGTAATATACTAGAAACCTTTTAACGTATCAGAAATTTTCTTCTGCTTTTTAATTATTAATCTCACTATTTTTAGTCTCTATGTATGATAAAGATAGCCAAATGTTGTGCGTTAATTCGCACATCATTAGCAGCTGAGTCATATTCGACCCGTCTCGTCTAATATGACAATGTGGCTGCAGTAAACAGATTTATTTTTCAGATTAATTAAATAAAAATTAATTAGATTTTACAGGTTGTGCGGCCTTAGGCCGCACTTAAAGTTTTTAGATTGAACCAATCAGAGATTACAGTTTTGAGTAGAAATTTTACCATGTACAAACTTATTAAATTTGTAAAAAAATTTAATAAATAAAAATGAACGTTTGAAGCTGCTAATGAGTATTTTTACAATTAGTCGGATTTCTTAATATCGGAATTGCATTAGCATTGAGCAATACTAATTTGTTTACCATTAAATAAGTAATAAAATTTAAACCTTCATTAAAAGTTGTATGTAAAAACTCTGGAACTGCTAGTTACTTCACGTCCGTAGTAATAATTAACGTTAGTCACAGTACATACATTTTTGAATTACATTCCCTGATTATAAAAATTATACATACAAACCTACACAATTTTTCAAAAAAAAGTGAGGAGTGTTAGTTTAAAATTAAAAATTTGCTTACTGACAAACTTTTTATAGTTAATCTTCATAATTTATTTAAAAACCCACGTTCGTGTGAAAAGAAGAATTTTCTCCATGTTGCATTATGTATGATGTATTTACCTATAGATTATATAACGATTTATGATATTTTATCCAAAAAAGAGACGGCCAACCTTGTTTATGAAATCAAGGGTCATTCTAGAATCTAGAAGAACGCATAAGTTCTTTATCCTATTTGAGAAAAAAGCGTCCCTCGAACCAAAAAGAAGACTAACCTAAAAATTTGTAGCTTTTTTTAAGAACCATCAGCTTAATTACCACGCTTTAACACTTTTTAATCCGTCTTAAGGAAGACGCATGTCTAAACATTTGAATTGTTTGGTCGAGTTTAAGCTTAGAAGAGATTCAAAAAAGTACAGTAAAATTTTTAATGGATCGTGTGGCAACGTTTTGTAGACGGTGATTATTCATGTACCATAATAGATGAGACACTTTAGATCGTTTTGTCTCTTTTAAAAGATCTGTATTAGTAGATATGTAAATTTGATACATAAATTCAAAGGAAGCCCGATTTTCAAGATAGATCGTTGGCGTTCCGGTATATTAACGAGAGTGACCTTGAAAAAATTATTATTATCGATTTATGAGTACATGCATTTATTTTGATATAGATTAATGTGTGAAGGTGTGTTTTGTCCTAAAATAAAATCAGAAATTCAAATTACAACAAGCGTGCTATCCAACAAGTTCTCACAAACAAACTTTTTGGATCGTTTCTCTAGTTTCTGCTGGAAATGTTGAGCTTTAATAACCTGACATGTATTCAGTCATTTCCGCCTTATTAGCAAAATTTCTTTTGAAGTAATCAAGTATATACTGAAACGCATCATTTGGAGTTTGTCTGAATGGTGCCAATACGGAACTAACTCATTTCGTGATAATTTGTCTTCATCTTGTTTTCCATTGAACTGCTGGGACGTATAATTTTTTTCAGACAACAGGTTTGTTTGCATTACTTGTAGTTTAGGGTGTCCCACTCCCCCTAACAACCTTGTATTCAAATTTCCCATCCAGATCGCTTACTTCGTGATTCTTCCGTACAATTTTGTTTCTTCTTGGGTATTAACCTTCTGGTTAACATTGATTATGATTGTGAACGTCGGTGGGGTACCTTAAGCACGACAAGAAGTTAAAATGAGACATGAAAAGGAAATCCTTCAACAAACGCAAGCATAACATCGATCAGATGGCAATTCCACCGATTGCGAGTCGCGTTGGAGTTTTTGCGAAAAGATAACTAAATGAAAATTAGAAATAATGAAGAAATTTCGTATGCGAGTTCGAGTGGGACAAATTAAGCTTGGACTTTTAGTCTGTTTTTGTAATTCAATTGAATCGCTGTAGTGCTTTCATTTAAAAAAAAGTTTGAAGATGAGCCTTAATAAAGCTCGAAACCTTGGTAATTGAATAATTTTGTTTGATTATGAGAATTCCTTTTCCTGTTTCATAAATTATGATAATTACTTAATTAATTAACCGAAATAAGTAACAGATAGGCCTATTTTTCACAGCATGAAGTAGTTATTTACGCAACAAGTGTGAAAAGGACGTGATTATCGCACAGTGTGGTTTCTAAATCACAATTTTACAATATAAATTATTGTGTCTGCTTCTTCTATCTAAAAAGATTTGAATACTATCCATTGTTTTAAACGCCAACAAAAATGCTTCCCATTGTAATGGGTAATATCTTCGACACACTGGTCCAGTTAATGATCATTAAGGATCCTTTCAGACAGACTTTCACAAATAGAATACTACTACACATAGAAATAATTCTCAAATTACCGTTTGTTATGTTAATAAACTTAACCATTATTTTAAGCACTTTAATATGTAGGTATACTATTAAATTTCTGATTTAAAAAAGTTAATGACTATTAATTTTCAGTGTGTCGAAGATGTAAAACTGAAAATAGTATCAATCGGAAGAGATGTTTTTCCGCGTTAGAAGGTTACTTTCCTCTTTAATTATTGATAAAAATCCAAAAATAACATATTATATTGCATTTTGGAAAGCAGCTTTTGAAAAATTACATTGAATGTGGTTATTTTGATCTGCCAAAGTATTTTGTGCTAATTGTTCCAAACTAAAGCCTGAATTTTGAAAGTGTTATTTTTTAGTGCGTGCGTTTGTAAACTTTTTTTTATTTGGTAATACCTATACAATTCGATACGCTTCTATAAATGACACGGAGGAGCTTTCTAGCGAATGATGGAAGTGGAGCTACTGTCAAAATTTTTTCAGAATTTTATTTAGTAATAAAAATGGATATTCGAATGCATAAAATTACCCACCCTGTGAGTGAAGGTGCTAATTCAGATTTTACTTGTGCTTAACAATTACAAACGGGTATTCCATACCGTCAAAACTTCTAGGTCTCATCGACCAACATAAATTATACTGTTGTTCACTTCAATAAATCGAAACCTTAGCTAAGTAGACGTAATATTAACAAGGAGTGGTATTAGGTCCGGGGGGTCTGGGGTATGGAATACCCCCCCCGTGCAAGGTTATACAATAATTAAATATACCCAGTAAAATTTTTCAAAATTGGTTAATTATTATTAATTCGTGAGAATAAATTATTGTTTTATTTTAATAAAATACGAATTAAGGAAACATTATTTTTTTAATTGTGTATTTAAATTTCTGACGATGATCGCAAAGCGCGATGAAAGCTTAAATACACAATTAAATAATGTTTCCTAAATTCGTATTTTAGTAAACTTTTTCGATTAAATCTTAATAAAAATTATCTAAATCAAAATAGAATGGTTGTTAGCACCACTGATAGGGAATGCAATTATATAAGAAGTCCAATATTATGTAATTTCTCCGTCTGCGGCTTGACCGGTGGGCGATTTTGACAGTTAGTCTAGTTTCTAGTAAATAGATCAAAACTTTTTGTTGATCTAAATAAATTAAAATCGAAAAAATCATGAAAATCTAATGAATTAATAAAATAATTTCGTTAAGTTTTAGGTCTTTATTCACAATTTTGGTTATTGCCGACGTTTCGGGTCTTTTATTGACCCATTTGCAAGACTTTTCCAGAGATAACTGTAAGTTTGACTGACATCCCTTTATAGTCTATATCTTGATTAGAATATTGGAATTTGATTATTCTTCCTTTCTTCCACCACACAATTTCCCCAAAATAATAGAAAAATAGTTAAATTCCAATCTTTTTGGAATAATTCCAAAATTATTTCCTTTAGCAGCCTTGAAAATATATGTCAATAAAGGGCCCGAAAGGTTGGAAATAACCAAAATTATGATTAAAAATCTAAAACCCAACGTAGTTATTCTATTTAGATCAGAAACTTATTTTAGGTTCCATAATTTGTTTGTTTAGTTGGAAATACTCGTAAATAAACAAACCAATTAGGTAGTCTTCTATGAATGATACGGCAGAGGAGGAGGAGCTTTCTAGTAGATGGTTATATTGGATTTTAGGGTTTAAGGTGTGACGATGGGTATATAAATACTTTTTGGGGAATTAATTTTTCTACAAAAAAGTACCTGACTGTGTATCTGTATCTGCAATAGGGGAAGACATTCAAATTCGTGGATAACAACTAAAATGTTAAAATCTGTGACTTGGAATGCCAAAGTATTTTTTAATTGTAAAATTTTTCGTATTGTTTATGGCTTTTATTGCATTTCGAGTGCAAGGTCGCGGTGACCTTATTTTCAAGTAACAAATTCAACCAATAAAAGTAGAAATTATCACTTGAATCGTCGATTAGCTTTAACTGAGCATTGCGAAGAAACGAACCTAGGTGAATTTAAATGAAATCGTACTAAGTGCATAAAAAAGCTTTTTACCTAACGTAAATAAGTGACAAAAGTATAGGCTTTTTCAAACGGAAACAGGAATGTTAAATAAATAATAGATCATTAGATTATTTAATGCTTGGTATCTTTGACCTTACAGGAACTGATTGATATGAGAAACAGCGTTATGGACAGACAGATAGATAGATCGAGAAACAGGCAAAGTATTTTACACTACAATTAATATTCTTATGGATACCTACACCTCTTCACCTACGGGTGAGAAAGGAGGGTCTACCAACCGCCATCAAAAACAACCAAAATGAAGAAATTGAAACTAGGAGACAAAACAGAGGTCACATAAAGATACTGAACTTCTTACACCCAGATCTGTTTGAAAAGCTTTTGAATATTATTGCGAGAACTTTTGACTTTCAGACACCGTTGGAATTTGTTATCCAATACCGCAAGACAGGCATATACGGCCTAAAGTATGAGGCATCGATATAGCCTTTGAAAATTGGAACCTCCCACAATTATATGCAAACTGAAATACATGTAATTGCACATGTTTTTGCACATGAATGCCTACAATAGGAATTTAAACGACAAACAAGTCAATGTAATTGTTGACAATGAAGCTGCGATAAAAGCACTCGAAGGCAATAGCCTTGATCCTTTATCCATAAAGGAATGTGACAAAACAAAATTGCCCTTCACTAGGTGCCAGGTCACGAGGGAACTGAAATAGCTGATAAGCTAGCTAGATCAGGTTCAAAAACGCCTCCCATTGGACCCAAATCATTCTGTGGGCTATCCAAAACACACAGAAGGGTGGAAGTCCAGAAATCAGAAACGGAAAGCAAGAGAACTCTCTGGTACAATATATCAGGACAAACACAAGCGAAGAAATTCATAAAGTACTCGTCTGTAGATGCTAAAAACCTTCTTTTTTTGTCAAAGAACGAAATCAGACTCATTACGGGGCTCATATTATTAACATTCCTTACCTTCTCTCGCAACTAGGGTCGTGATTGGCGGAAAATTGCGCCGGCGCCGTAAGTACTTGTCAGAACTTAGCATTTTTTTCTCTCGCAACCGAGGTCAAAAACATGTTATGATTGGCTGAAAAGTATGGCATTTTTGGCTTAAATTTGCAGCAAAAATAGAGAGAAACGTCCCCTTTCCAATAGCATACCTTGCCGAGTTGGACGGCCCTAGGGGATATTTTTAATTGGTATAGTGTTGTCAAAACGGCTCTGGAGCGGAAGAGCCAGTTTTGACAAGACAACTAAATCCTCTTCGGATCTATCATCGTTAAATAAATTTACAATATTAACCGTGAATTTTACATGTTTTACTAGCAGGGGCTACTGAGCCAATATATAAAACTATAATATATAAAACTCATGGTTAATGTTGCAAATTTATTTAACGATGATGGATCCGAATAGGATTTAGTTGTCTAGTAAAAACTCCGCTTTGCTCCGGCCGCTTAAGAGATGTTTTAACAACTCTATACCAATAAAAAATATCCCCTAGGGCCGTTCAACTCGGCAAAGTGTGCTACTGGGAAGGGGAAGGATCTCTCTTTTTTCTCGGCAAATTAAAACCAAAAATACCCTAAAAATTGAAATTAGGTAGGTACAACTAACGGTGCTGCGTCGGTCGCCACTCTCCGCGCTTTAGACCTACTTGGAAGCACCCGGACACGGATTTTCAGCCAATCACGACGTAAGGAATGTTAATATGCTTACGGGGCTGCTTACTAGACACTGCCCAGTGATATACCACTTCAAAAAAATGGGACTGGAAGTCAATGACAGGTGCAGACTCTGCAGCTGCAACGCTTTAGCTCGACTTAGGCTAAAATATTTAGGGCAAACACAACTGACACCCAAGAAGTTGAAAAGAAAACCTCTCAGGAGCATTCTATATTGTACTGGCAAAATTGAATTCCTGTTCTTGTTCTTCTGAACTTTTTAGGTTTTATTGACCCGCTACGTCACCCTTGATCAGTCCATTTTTTCTAGGTCTGGCAATATTACGCTTTCCTATTGATCGATATAGGAATAGTTGCTTTGGTAATCGGGTGTTCATCATTCTTTTTAGATGTTACCTCCATGCTCCGTGATATTCGTCGATTTTTCTATGTAGATTGAAGATATTTAACTGTAACAAATTTTTGTATTTATTATTTAGTTCCTCCTTGAATTTCATTTCACAATATTCCTTGATCCGACCCTGCACTTTTATTGTTTTATTTATATACAATCTTTTATTGTGTCATATTCCACGGTTAGCAGTATTTGGTGTTGTTGTTTTGACAACCAGAAATTAACCTATAAACTTCGTTCTCTGTTGGAAACTACGGACTGGGTGAGAGAAAATTTCCATTATCTGTGGATATCTATGATCAATATCTACAAGCAGTGATCTTTGTGTGTCATTCATCACCTTCAAAGCCGCACGTCACAATCCGATTAGAAATAAATACTTTTGTCACCTTTACGTTTGTAAACTTACCAAAGCTCGAAGTAAGTAATATTTTATCTATTTCAATTCCTGCATTACAATGTGTCATTTTGGACATTTACATTCAATTTTTGGGTAACCATTGAAGGTTACATTGCGAGTGTGCTTGTTTTTATCGATGGGAACACTTTTTGACACCGCCGAGTCAATTATTAACAACTACTGTGTGTACTGTGTATTGCTTTGCACATCAGTATTCATACAATAATTCATACAATAATTGTATGAATTATTGGAATTATGCTACATCTCTCAATTATTTTTTCACTTACAGCAATAATACCATCACCTGCGTTTTATTGGAGTTCCCCCAAACTACTTTTTGTTTCAAAATACACGGCCTCGCTTTCTCAACGAATCGAGGGCTAGTCTACAACACAATGGCTACACAACTGAAGAGGTTCTCTCGGGATTTCGACAGACTCTGATGGTCTTTGTTATGGTCAACCGCTCATTATGGGACAACTAATTCCGAATGTCGGTGTTTTATTTGCTATCTCGACGTGTGAACCTTAGAACTGATCTTAGAAATCTCATTTAAGCTCTCGATTTTTGTGTGTTAATATCCATGTCTCTTTAGTGGTTCTACGGGGGTGTCTTCAGATACACCCTTGTCCTTCCTGATTAAATTCCTAACAAAAAGTAGACACTGGTCGCAATTCTGAAAGACTCTGGTAGCTAACCTACTCCTGAGTACAATACAATACGTTTAATACAAGAATTGTAAATTTACTTCTCGCACTTTGTGCGAAAAACCAACTCTTTCTAACGCACAAAATAAGTATCAAAAGTAGCGCTTTTCGCACGGAATTAGAAAAACAATATTTAGAAATATCTAGATTTTTCTGTGCTCCAAGTGGTATTGGTTGATAATAACAGCCTGGGCAATCTAGTTTTATAGTATTTACATATTTGACGATACAATTTATGAAATAATCTTTAACTACCTAACTAACGTGGATTATAATTGTGACATTAATTTGTATTCATATGTGCTCTTCATAATTTCTTCAGTAATAGTAGTATTAAATTCATGTGCTCAACAGTCTTCACTTTAAAAAAAAGTTATTTAATATGAAGTTCAAAATTAGTCAAAAAGGCTGACTACTGGCGCACGCAGCCTATTCTAATATTAATTCCCGCCAGAAACTGGTTAATTATTGCTAACATCAACAAAAATAAATTTTACTAAAATTAACAAATTTCCTGAAAATAACACCGAATTTATTTATAGAAATTCAGATGTAACGTAAACGTGTTAATGACAATAAAAAATTTGAAGATCACCAATAAGGAAGTACGTTGCACTAGGTCATTGCTTCACCTTACGAAAGTGAACGTCATTCATTAAATAATATTTTAGTAATAGTAGACTCTTACTTGCACTTTAAAACTGACCTACCTTAACAACAAATGCTAAAATTTAAATACAAAATTTCCAACACAGGCAGATCCGAAAAATGTACAATAAAAAAAACAGGGGTTCAAAAAAGTTACATTTTGCAAAAACTCGATTTCAAGGTAAGGTGGGTTACAAAAAACAGCTCCTCAAAAAATACAAAAAAATAAATACAAAAAAGTGTCTCAGCAAGAATCGAATAAATAAATTGTTAATTAATTAATCTCGAACAATGTATTATGTAAAGCAAGCGGATTCAATTTAAATTTGATTTAGAAAGATATGTCAAGGTCAGAAAATACTAAATTTCAATTTAAACTTTCTGGATATGCGATTTTATATATAAACATTACCTAAAAATTTATTGTTATAAATTAAATGTCTGGCGGTCTGGCATTGAAGTTATTTATTATGAGAAAATATGGGAAGACTAAATAAAAAATTAAGTTTAATTGCACTTTATAAATAAGTAATGATCACTCAATATTTTATATAAATAAAAATCGCATCACTCATACCAATAAAGCGTACATTAAAAATTTATGTCGAATATCAATTAAATTAATGTAAATAGCAGATTTATTTCAACCGGCTTAACAAATTCAGAGAAAGCGTTTTCGTGTTTTTAACGATTATGAATTTGCATAAATTTTTACTGTAATTTCGAGAAGAATTACAATTCTTTATTTAGCAAAATTTGTAATATACCTTATAATTTTTAAAATTATTCTTGCCTCTTTCGAGGCCGTTAAGAAAAATATGCCCCCTTTGCAGAGTTTTACTTATATTCTGCCTAATATAACATAAGTAACATTTTTATTAAGAAAAGGTAAAATTAAGACACAAAAATCTGGTTAATTAAATTAACGATTAATTTCACAATAATTTACCTTTCATCAGCAATTAAATGCAATAGAATAATTAATGAATGGCTTACAATTTCCATTAGCTACGTTTAATGAGTCGATTTAATTATTTACTATTCATAGAATTTCTATGAAGTTATTAATGTTTAGAAAAGTCAATTCAATTAAAAAAAAATTGTTAAGTAAACTATACAAAATGACAAAAATTTTGAATGGAACAAGGTTTATTTTCCTAATTGCACCAAATTTTGGAATGTAGAGTTTATTGTGTCTGAAATATTTGGTCATGAAATGTCTGTAATAAATATCTTCGCAAGGCTAAATTAAACTGCGTTGAATTGTTTATAAAAAACTTTTGATGTTATAAGAATAAAATAAGACCTCGTCCATCTGATTGTTGAAAATGTCAGCTGACAGCTAGAAAATTTCCGGTAATAGAAAAACCTTTTAAAAAATAGCTCCAAATAAAGAGGGAGTTCGAAATTGCGGCTTCACAGAGCTACCCGGCTGTTATTATATTAAGTACTTACGCCGAGAGGCCGTACGCCGAGCTTCATCTGTTCATTTTATTTTGTTACATTGGTAAGATCTTTAAAATTCAGCTACGTGGGCTATTCGCAACATTTGCAAATATCCAAATATCCAAGTTTACTAGTTCTAATTGTGAAACTGAACGCCAATTTGTCATCAAATATTTGCTAGAAAGCTCCTCCTTTGTGTCATTTCTTGAAGCATGTCTGATTGATTCGTTCATTTACCATAACCAAAATAAAGTTTACGAGTTCAAAAATAGTGCACGTATTTGATTTATAGTTGGTCACGATTCCCTCAAGTGCGGCCGAAACACGACAACAACTTGATGCAGGAGGAAATCGATTGAGAGGCTTTGGAGCCCTTTGTGTAAAGAGAACAACGTTTTTTGAACGCGGCATTCCAGGCGTGTGATTTTAAATGTAAAACAAAAATTTTTTAATTGTTCATAATAAATTATGTATGGTTTTCCTTCGGCAGTCGCTCCCTATCTCTTTGTACATAGTCCATTCAATTGTGTAAGACTAAGTCATTAATTAAAGTGCAGTAGGTAAATATATTCATCAGTTGTTGGTTAAAATGCATAAATTTAATTAGCACATATCAATAAACTTTCTGCAAATATAAATTAAATAAAAATACTAGATATCTGATACATTCTATTTAACGTCAATTTGTTGATAACTGATAACTACTAAATCGTACTAATTTAATTAACTATTTATTTAAATAATTCGTAATGTATCAATTAAAATGTTTACATTATGAGATATACATTGATAGCAAAACTGGGAAATTTATGTATCATATCTCTAATAACATCATTTTAATCTCGTCAAATTTCCTGTATAAAGCTAGTGTCAAATTTTGCCCCCCCCCTCTCCTAGCTCCTAAAAAATTACCTCAACCCCATATAGCACCATAAAAACAAAATATAATAAAACAAAAATTAAAAAGAGTTTTCTCCGATAGACTGTTGACTAATTTTAATTGATATCATTATTATTAAAATAGAAAAACTTATCGATAGTATAATGAACTACATTGAACTTCCGTAATGAGAATTAATGAAAAATTGGTGTTAAAAATAGAATTTTTTTTGTGCGTATTGCACAAAAAAATATTTTCGTTTAATTAAATAAAAATAATAAGAAAAGTATTCCATTTTATCAATGAATAAATACCTAAGTAATCGTAGCGGGATGTTTACTTAAACAAAGCTTTTCAGCTGCTTCCCGTCTTGAGTTTAATTATGTATCAACATTTTACCATAGTATAAATAAATAATCGGGAAAGTCGAATGTTTTGTTTGTGTGCTTTAATTTATCATTATACTTTCTTTAGATACGTTTATGTAATTAAGCTTTGGATGCTCTCCAAAGCTGCAGTGGCGTATGAGAGTCGGGTACAATGAGAACCCAGTCATTGAAGGAAAACGATTTTTGGCCGCTCGCGTGTTACGCCACTGCAAAAAATCTTTATTCATATGCAAAGTATCAATATCCAAATACATTATCGAGTGTAATAAAATAGAAATACTAAAACAGTTAGGTATAATCAATAATAGCCAGAACATGTTCATAACTTATGATTAAAATTAAACAAAACTTATTAATAAAACAGAAATACAATTCGAAGAAGTTACTGGGTGGCCAATGCACTTCAAATTTTAAGTAACTTCAATTGCCTAAAATTTTAATTCCCTATAATTAAAAATAGCAGAAGTGCGAGTGTTTGCGTGTGTAATCTTTGAAATGTAACCCGCATACATGACCAATCAGCCATAACTAATACGTGATTTGTACCACTCAGACCTAATCAAAATCGAAATTGAATAGAAACAACAACCGCAAACAAAGCAAAACTGAATCCGAGCTTTCGGTTAAGGGACCGTCTGCAAAGAAAATTAGCGTGACTGGAATTGAAAATACAAATTGTCTGAGTAATTTGAAAAATTGTTATTTTAATCCTAATTCAAAATTATTTTTAGCAAATTTTTTTTCTACTAAAACTGCGAGAAGCTCTCAAGTCTGTTATTAATCTCAAAAACACGATTATTTAACCTTCGCATGGCATACTGGGGTCCCTGGGACCCCACGACATCTTAAAAAGCCTGTAGCATGTTCTAATATTTTTTTTTGGCAAATCGACACCTTTGTAATTTAGCATCATAACCCTCTCGACATTTTACACACTATGCTACTGTTAGTTGTGGTATTCCCTTCAAGTTTTATACGATTTAAGCGAGCTTGGGGTCCATGGGACCCCAGTATGCCATTTACGTAACTATTTTGTTAAAGGGGAAATATTTTTTTTAGTCATTTTGGCCTTTGATAACCATAATTTAGTGAATTAATATTACCTAAATTGTTAAGTTTTTAACTTTAGATAATTAATTAATAAGATATTTCAAAATATAAGAGTTTATATTTCATTTACATAGGTGCGGAGTGCGATGATTACATTGAATAAATCGCAATTTTAAAAACGTCATATAAGACTTTTGTGATAACATATGATGATTCTTTTTTTTTTATTTTATAGAACCATATGTCTAGTTTATAGTATAGAATAATTTTCGGTTAAATTCTTTTTCATTTTTGTGTAAATAAATTATATACTAAAAGGTTGCTTTTGATTGATGAAATTTGCCATATTTTACTAAATGTCGAATATAATTAAAAGTTTTTCTTTTTTAGGTGGATTATTTATACTTTTCAGTGACAAATACACTAGTTTAGTGTTTCTTACAAAAATCAGTCTTAAAATTTTATTTTCTCTATTGATTTAATCCCTTTTACCGTTGGGGTCCACAGGACCCCAGTATGCCATCTAAGTAACTAAAATATAAGTATGCCATGCGAAGGTTAAATTATGGAAACTGACGGCTTTTATTTCTGTAATCTTCTTAATGATTGTGATTTAAAATTAAAGAACTAATGATGGAAGCAACTCTTGCAGTTGACAAGGTTGTAAAAAGGTGCGAAACAATAGAATTTCTATACAATAATTGGAAGCCTTATTGTGCTAAAATGTTGCACTTTGTTCTTTTGTATAAATAGTAATAACCTTGTCATATTTTTTATTTGTTCCAACAATAAGACAAATAATGCATTTTTGTTTGGTTGCAGCCGTTCTAAATTTAAATTCATCGTATTTTTCACTTTTTCTCGTAGACAGACGTTGAAGTGGAGATTTGCGTAGACCACGCAGAAAATTACTGGAACTAAATGAAAGGAAATAATACCAGGCTTTTGTGCAAACTTTTATATCAACAGCAAATATAACATTATTCTAGTTCCAAAATCTGATACGCAAATTCCAAACTGGTTTATCTACTTGTATTTCAGTTCCGTATTACCCCCTTTCACACAATTGTCGATTTCTGTTGCAAAAATAGTAATTTATGGAACAAGTGAGTAAAGATAATTTTTATCCACAAACGGAAGATAGCACACGAGGCAACTCCGAGTATATATATGTACTTCTTCGGTACATCTTCCGTATATATTATGTACTTCTTAACTACATATCTACATCACATTAAAATTTCTCTCACAAATGCCTGCAACCTTCCGAGATATCAAGTTACACATAATTATTAATTAGATTCTTGGTAATCATAACAAGAATCTAATTATCTAAAGTAAACAAACATGAAAATGCAAGATTCTTCTAAGAAATGTAATTGCATTGGAATGTAAAGAATTGATAAACAAAGGAATAACTAGTGGAGTTTTCAATATAAATAGAGGAACAGATTTGTGTGATTGATCAGTGTTCGGTCATCCGTCTACGGTCATGAATCTTCAGTGAACAGTCGTCAGTGTCTTAAGTGTTTGTGAGGATCCACGAGGGTTTTAAATGTGATAATATGACACGTTGGAGCAGGTACAGCGTGTATTGTTTAGTTTTGGTTTTGTTTTGGCTTTGTATTTGTTTTTGATTTTGTCTTTGCTTTGCTTTGATTTTGTCTTTGGTTTTGTCTTTGCATTTGTCTTTGGTTTTGTCTTTGATTTTGTCTTTGATTTTGTCTTTGCTTTTGTCTTTGCTTTTGTCTTTGCTTTTGTCTTTGCTTTTGTCATTGCTTTTGTCTTTGCTTTTGTCTTTTTTGCTTTTGTCTTTGCTTTTGTCTTTGCTTTGCTTTACTTTGCTTTGATTCATCCTTTGTTATGATATGTTAATTTGGTGTCGGTTTTTGGTGTCGGTTTTTTGGCAGATAACGAGCGCTAAAACATGTTCCATGTTAATTGCCCTTCCTAATCTTTTAATCTTGGTTTAACTCTAGTTTTTAATATATAAAGCCATGTTCTAACAGGTTTTTTGCGTGCAAAGAACATATAGTTATACTAAACATACTCAAATGAAATAAACAGCACTAATTTTAAGAGGCGCATGATGGATTTAATATGTAAAATGATGATTTTAAAATTTATCTTCATAATAATACTTTTCTCGAGTTGTAGGAATATCATACTCATGAAATTCGCAACAAAATGAAGTATAAACTATAGCTATTTTGGTAATGAACATATGGATATGTTGCAGAATTTTTATAAACTTTTTTAGTTTACCCCCACCACTTTAAAAAAATTATTTACCCATAATTATTATTTACCCCCACCACTTAAAAAAATTAATTACCCATAACCCCTTAAAAATTTACCCATAATCATCGTAAAAAGTTGACCTACGTGAGATGGACATTAACGAAATTCATTTGTAGCCCAGCTATCACAGCGATTAGACGTGTTTCTTCGATCTTTTTATTACCTTCTTACAATGGATTTTTCAACATTCGATTTCCTCGATCAGCCTCAGCCCAGCAGCAGTTCAACGACTTCTCTTGGCGATTTCTCTTTGCCTATCGTGGATTTTTCAACCTTCGATTTTGACTCCACCGATTTCGATTTGAAATCGGACACCACCAGCATCCACCACAATCCCGATACCACCATCCCACCTTATCCATCCATCTCCAATTCTGATTTTTCGGATATTTTCGTGCCCTATGATGACATCACCAACCCCCCACATTTTCAGGATAACGTTACGTTCCCCGAACAGTTGCACGTCGCCTACGACAACTGTTCTGTGGACGATAACACATCCGACCAAGATCTCTCACAGATCTTCACCTCCGCCACTTCCCCTCGGACAGATATCGATGTAGTTTCCTCTTTGCCAACCGACACATCTGCGGCGCAAGACGAACTTGCATCGGTACTCTCCGATCAGCCTCATCAGCTCAGCAGCACTTCAACGACTTCTCTTGGCGATTCCTCTTTGCCTATCGTGGATTTTTACTCCGCCGATTTCGATATGGAATCATTCACCAACACCTTCGATTCATCGATCTCGAAATATGATTCGTCTTCGGACGATTTCGATGCCTTTGATATTATCCAAAAGCGCTTATCTGTCACTAGCGCATCCAACGCACGTCTCTCCAATATCTTCACCACCACATCCACTCGGACGGATATCGATGTAGCTTTGTCCTTGCCAACCGCCACATCGATGGCGCAAGACGAACCTGCATCGGTACTCTCCGATCAGCCTCAGCCCAGCAGCAGTTCAACGACTTCTCTTGGCGATTCCTCTTTGCCTATCATGGATTTTTACTCCACCGATTTCGATATGCAATCATTCACCAACACCTTCGATTCATCGACCTCGAAATATGATTCTTCGGACGATTTCGAGGCCTTTGATATCATCCAAAATCGCTTATCTGTCACTAGCGCATTCAACGCACATCTCTCCAATATCTTCACCACCACTTCCACTCGGACGGATATCGATGTAGCTTTGTCCTTGCCAACCACCACATCGACGGCACAAGACAAACCTGCACCGGTACTCTCCGATCAGCCTCATCTCAGTTTTAATCCTGTCCACAAACCAGATCTTCCTCACAGCCTTCCACTCCAACAACTTCCGGCCGGTTTCTACCTCGTGCGCATACCCGAACCTCATTTGTCTAATGATGTAACTCATTACAAGGTGCAGAATTGCGGTCTAGCGGAGGAGCTTTTAACTCCCTCGGTAGCCCTTTCTAATCCTTCGACAACTCAGGAGGGTAACTGCAATCGGGTACAACCGCGCCGTGATCAACGCAGCCACGACTTCTCCACTCGTTTCCACCCTTATCCCCCTGCTTCGTCGAATATTCGAGAAGAAGGTAGGATCAAGAAGCGGAACCACAGCAATGTCAGGACGAAGTACACCGACGAACATAACTCCTTTCTCGAGGAAGTGTTCTCGCGTACACCTTATCCGACACCTTATGAGAGGGACAGTCTGGCTCGTGAACTTGGAGTTAGAAGCGAGGCGATCCACAGATGGTTTGGAAACAAGCGATATATGCTGAAATCATCGAAGATCGGCAAGCGATAATGGCCAACGGTTTGTTTTAAACCACGCCATTAACGTGAGCAGATCGATTAGTTCGGTTTTATAACCGAACTAATTCCACGAAGCCTTACCAGCTACGTGGCGCGTCCCCGGGTTGCGGATAGGGGAACGGCCAAGGGCAATTTTTGCACTTGGTTAGCTGCGAATATATTGAATAAGCAGCCGCGGACAAGGTACAACATAATATTAAGCGGACTCGTTCCGTTTAATTGCTTTCATCTTTTCTTCTACATATCTTCTTTATTCATAAGGAGATTGATTATTTCGGTTTCATAATCGAATTAATTCCACGAAGCCTTACCAGCTACGTGGCGCGTCCCCGGGTTGCGGATAGGGGAACGGCCAAGCGCAATTTTCGCGCTTGGTTAGCTGCGAATATATTGAATAAGCAGCCGCGGACAAGGTACAACAGCTTTTAACCTTTAAGTAGTGCCGTTAATCTTGCCTACATGTATTTCAAATGGGAACTTTGCCTCGGAGACGCCCACGGCACCACTTAAAGGTTAAAGCTATAAAAATTTTGTTTTAAATTTTTTTAAAATTTGTTTGTATGTGCTTACCATATTATTATAGTTGAACTTGTGAATACTGCAATAATAGTGAAAAACATTAAAATGCCTTGATGGTGGTTTTGAGAGTAAGGCCAGCGAAGCAAATTTTATTTAAAATTTTTGAAACTTGGTAAAAAATATTATTGTTAAACTTGCGAATACTACACAAATAGTGATAAATTCCAAGTGGAAAGGGGGTAGTAGACTATTAAATTACTCAATTTAAATGATTGAAAAAAAATTTTTTTTTTTTAAAGATTTTTCAATCATTTAATTGTATATTTATTTTTATTTTATGACCTTATTTGTACTTCCTGATGAAGCTTTAAATTATAATAGCGAAACGTTCGCCGGCTTAACGTGCCCTCCGAAGTACGGAGACTTGGTCATAAGAAAGTTTGACTCTAACCGGGTTTGAACCCGGTACCCCGCGTTCGCATCCAAATGCGTTAGCTGCAAGGCAATGACCGTCTGTTGGCGCCCCAGAGATATTTTTAATAAATTGAACTGTCTCAGAGTTCCCGGTTAATCAGTTCCAGGCGCTAAATAAACTGCAACATAACTAAGAAGTACTTGAACGATGAATTTTCCATGCTCAATGCAAAAAGTGGTTAAGTCACATTTTTGAGTTTCTGAGTTATAGCTGTTTGAAAGTTTTAAAAGGTTCCCACATCTACATTTTCAATGATCACCATATGTAATTTTTTTAAATAAAAACTATACCTTTAGGCAATATAATAACAACATATAACATGTAATCAAAAATTTATTCAATAACGAGAAAAAAAATTAAAAACAGATTGAAAATTTGGACTTACAGTTGTTTGCACGAATAATGAAGCTTCGTCATAAACAGCATTTGTATCAAATAAGACGAAAATTGTGAGTCACATAAGTGTTTGATATCATAAATTTAAATCATAAAATTTAATAATTAATAAGCTTAAAATTTTATTTTTAACAATATTTATGACTTTTATGAAATAAGTGGGTCCACGGTCAAATTCATACCGAAAACGGTTTGGGAAATCAAAAAATTTAAGAAACCCTGCTCTAATGAAATGGAAATATAACCTAAAATCAAACTAATTTGTTAAAAAATTAAAGCAACAGTCGCTATAAAAACTACTTTCATTAAAATTATTATGCACGCTCAGAACTATTGTATCTATCTCTTTCTATCTCATACGTTGGGTGTCAGATAATTTTCGACGTAAAAGATTTCTAAAATCAGACATTTAAGAATAATTTAATATAGTGTGTCTTTGTTTCACTTATGTTACTACAATAAATTAAAAAAAAAAGGTTGTCTGTACTTAATTCAGATGGTTGTGACGTAAGCTTCATTATTCGTGATTACCTGTAGCTACTTTGTGGTCCAAAAATGGGTTCAATATATGAAAATGAGGAACTTTTGCTTTATTTCCCTCTCCCTTAAATAAAATAGGTATCGAGGATTGTGCAGTAAAATCTTAAAAAAATTAGAAATTCCAGCTGTACGCCAATCTTTACTTCCCAAAAAAATTTTAGCTTAGGAAATCTGGGCATGTCAACAGCAAAAAGTGGCTAAGTTCATGGACTTAACCACTTTTTGACACTTAGCAACTTCTGAAATTGCACTGAAATGACGATCGATTGAAATTTTGACTTTTAATTTTTCACGTAGAAGGACGCTTCTTGCCACAAAACTGATCTCGCCAACGTATAGTACAGGCAAATTCGTATAGATTGCCACCATTAACTCAATTTCATAAAAATATGGACTTAGCTACTTTTTGCACTGACCCCTTCAATTAAGCAAGGGCTTATGAAGTAAAATTTCATAGTGTTCATTCATGTTAGCGGAATACTCTGGAGCTCTCTCTCTCGGTCGAGGTAGGTGGGGCTAACCTTATAGCTACAGCCAATTTAATGTCATTAAATGTCAGTTTGTGTATTTTGGCAAAATTTAGGCCCTATTTGCAATGATCCGCAAAATTTTTGTTTTATATTTGCTCTTTGGACTTTGAAAAATTTTAAATTCGTGGTCAGGCTTTTGTACATTCCCCCAAAAGGGAATACCGGGTGGGGGGATTCAGTTGCAAGTTAATCAAATAATTTATCATTCCAATGTTAATTTTAACATTTTCTTATAGTGCTTATTTTACTTAAAAATATGTCATTTCACGATTGAATTATAAAAAAATACTTATGCCCAATCTTAATTAAAATTGCGTAAACTAAGCAGGATACGATTGCGATATTCCAAATGTCGGTTATCCGCTTAGCGCCGCTTAGTGTTCGATAATTTTAATTATTAAAAACAATTTTACTAATTAAGTATATTATGAGATACCACGGAACGTTAAGTAAATTTAGATTAATTGGAAGTTTCGTCGCACCTTGCATGCACAAAACAATCTAGGTCAAGCCGTCTGATTGTTAAAATGTCCTTTCGTTTTCCAGATTAAGTCAACTTTGAACGTCCGCTATTGTTTTTGTGCTTCATTAGAAACAAAAAACAGTTTTAAATGCAGAAATATGTAAAATTGTGTAGGCGAGTATAAATATTTTATTCCACTTGGGACGAATTTTTACGTCATAACAATTTTATAACGTTAAATTACCCATGAAGCTTTTGCGATTGGAAATTTTTTGTTTTCAGCCTGATTAGAATTATATGAAATTCAAGTGGACACTAATCGATTTAGCTACTATTGTTTTTTTTTTCGTCACCATAAGACTGGTGACGAAATATGCTACTTTTTGGAATGGAATGATAGGCTTCAGATAGATTCTCATGCCGCTTGTTATGAAGCCGGAATTTGTTGATCCTATGCATACAAGAGTATTTTTTCATTGCAGTTTTCGATGCTACCGAGTTTCCCTGAGAACCGCTTCAAAGTAATTCAGCTTAGTACTGTTATTAACCTTCATCCGCTCGTGTACGCGGCAAATTGGCCGCAATTTTTTAATTTTCTCTCCCATTTCCATCCAGAGCGTCATGGGAGGGGTGGGAAGGGCTTATATTCTCTAATTACTATCTCCTCTACTAGACCATGCCCGTATTCTGTTAAAAAAGCTCCACCAGCCGACTCAGTACAGTCACAAACTACCCTTAGTGTTTTTAAGTTAAGTTTTCTGCAATTTTTTTAAATTTTAAATTTTAATATAGATTTTTTTGTAAAAAAAAATGTACTTGTAATGTTATGTCAAACTTCATAAGTCCTAAATAATTTAAATCATGCACTTTGAATGAAGAAAAACTCACGAAAACGATAAAACTCATATACGGCCAAATTGCCACGTACGTGATCAGAAGTGTGAATTTAATAGGCGCTAGCGCATGAAGGTTAAAGCCGTTTTGGTAGTTATTACTACATTTTTGCAAATGCATTTTTTCGCGATTATTTCTGTGGCCAATGTAAGGAGGTGTAGCTAACTTTAACTGTAAGAAACAGCAACAATTTTTCATTTTAGTGTATTTCGTGTTAAATGTGAGGAAACGGATGTGAAACCGGGGGGTCTGGGGGGTATGGAATATCCCCCAGTGCCTCAGCAGTAAGAAAGCAACAAAAAGACTTTTCAAAGATGACAAGAATGACAACCATTCAAATTTGATTCTTGTAAAGTCGTCTTGTTGCTTACCCCCAGACCCCTCATATATATTTGGAGAAAATTGTCCTACATGATGTACTTAATTTTCTCCGGGGGGGGGGGGCTACGCCTCCCTGTATATGTCTTTAAGATAATTTAAAAAGAATGACCATATTTTCAAATTATTGCATAAGCAAAAATATCAGTAAAGCCTGGCTTAGGGAGACTATACTGAACATCTAATGAATTTGTGGCAGTGGTATAAATTAAAACCCACCAGAACCTTATTTAAATGGGTTGAAAAAATCTTATAAATAAGTAATTTTCCGACATCGAAACGAGTAAAATAGAAACAAAAGTAGAAGAAACGAAAATATCTACGAAATGTGTGCCTAAATTTCCTGGGTTCTGATTCTACCGAACCAATGGAATCAGGTAGGCCATCGAGATGGTGCCACAAAAACTGAAATTTTGTGTCACAAGATGTTCATTGAACTATAGTTGCAAAACGGTGCACTTTAAGTATATATTTTTGACCTTTTTGAACCAGAACGAGCTCACAAAAATGTTTCGTCAATTTGATATTTCATTTATAATCGGTGGGATATTTCTTGCAAGCTGCACAAGGTTGCTATCAAGAATATAGTAAAAAAAAAGAACTTACCCATTCATCATAATCTGGCATATCATCATTTTCCTTTTCAATCTCATCCTCGTCTTCGAATTCGTCATCATAATTAACATCTAATAAATTATCACTGTCTTCCAAATTATCGAATCTTCTTTGGTGGGAAAACGGTGGAAAAGTTGTAGTTGACGGTTTCATATTATCAAGTCTCGTTAAAACACCGCCCAAATTTGGATAACGCGAATGCCGGAATTTGATCGGATTTGCGTTTTTGTCGATGTAATTATACTTACTTCGATGTGAATATTTTCTATTAATATCATTTTGTAAATTTATCGTTGTCGGCGCATTCGTGCTACTTTTTAATAACATTGCGTACCTATTATCTTTGGTATTAAATTTATTTTTCCATTGAGCGTCTATATACGCAGTTTTGGAATTAATGTTCGTATTCTGATATGCTAATGCAGTTGTAACAGTCACACAAAACCAACACAATAATTTAAGAACAATGGTCCTCATCTTTGTTGCCTGTCTGCGCTGGTTATTTATTACGTATCATTGTAAGCCACGAAGTATTTTCATGCGTTGAAGTATCATCGTAACTAGCGAAGCACTTGCCGGTTTCATTGTCCTGAAAAAAAAAAAAGAGAAAAATATATTAACTATGAAAAAAAAAATGAGAATATAATATCGTGAGCGGCAGCGTTTTGATTAACAATCGGAAAGCTGACGCTCCGCGGACGCTACAAATAACGCTCGACGCTACACGACGCGCCACGTTATCTGAAGTGTATAACTCAGAAACTTTAAGTATTTATGAAACTCCTACGCAATGTTCTCACAACCTTGCAAGGAATCAATGCAATTTCAATGTTGTAAATTTGGATAACGTAGTTATTTTTTGAACCATGCACTTTCTAGGTGCTAAATAAAACACACCCAAAATTTTCGATCTGCAAATTGCTGTCGTGACCATTGAATTTGTATGCAATATGTAATTTATTTCAAAACTGCATAATTCTCTTGAAAATGAATGTAGTTACAATGCGTAGGATTCGTGTCATGTATTTCATTAAATCCACGTCATTGTTAAATATAATTTAGAAAAATTGAACTAAAACCGTTAATGTAAGTTGTATGCACTGCCATAAGTATCTTCAGGTGTTCATCTGCATACACACCAACTATACATTGTTCGGTACAACACGTCTTCGGTATAAATAATTACATCTTTTATATCTGGATAGAAAACATTATTCTATAAAATGAGCAATGCAGACGTTTACAATAAAGCAATTAAAATAAAACTTGTCTGTAGAATTTTAATCCGACAAGTACTTAGATAAGTGGTTAATAATCTGATGAAACAAAGATAAGCTACCATTACAACATAACTCTTTTTTAGTGCATTGTTTTATTGGTGACCATAAAGTAGATTAATACGTAAACCAGTGGTATTTCAATGTAGAAGCCGAAGAATTAATGCAGAAATGCCACACTTAACGAGAACATAAAATGTCTTGCTGGTCAGGGGCGCAACCAGGATTTCTCCAAACCCCAAAAATTTGAACATTCACCAAAGTAAATTTCCCACCCCGTTGGCTACGTCTCTGTTAAATTTTAAGAATAAGCGCCACTCACTCTTAGGGCCGGTCCGCCCCTGTAATAACCAATAAACCAAAGTATCACAGAAAATTTTTCTATTTTTCACAATTCGACTATGACCCACCTATCATAATATATGCTACTTTTTGCATTTTTACCGTGCAAAAAATCCGAAGGTTAAAATTAACAAAAATATACTAATTTGTTAAATAAATATTTCTATAAATAATAAAAAGGTTCGCGCAAAGTGTGAGATGCTAATTAAAGTGACAAATTTTGGAAACGTTTCAAAACCATTAAATCGTAACTTCTAAGTTTCTAATGGCTAATTAATTTTTAATGTGAAAACTGTATGCACATTACAAATGCATAACTTTGATAAGGTCGACATCCGGAGTCGGTTTTCTAAAGGCACAACGTCGTGCACACCAAGAAAGTGGTTTTCTTTTATGAAACAAATATTGGCTTGGATTTCCATAAGCAAAATATTCGTAGATTTCAGTTTCGTTATCAGCAGACAGCAGAAGTATGTTTGTGCGAGTTGCATGGTGATCTTCTGACTCACCGATATAAAAATGCAGAAAATAATTTGAATAATTTACCCAAATATAATTAGGGCAATAATTAATAATTGTTGTGGGGGTTAATTCACGCTTAAATTAAGCTTTGTACCAATTTTACTACAAAATACTACATTGTTGCACATTTATGTCTAAAATTAGACTACGAATTTATTTTAATTGATTGTAATTTCAAAATAGCAATTTTTTGTACCATTAACGTAGTTTTTGTTGGTTTTATTTATTACACTTCCAGTGACAAGCAAGATTATAGTACAATGTCCTGTAATTGTAATACCAAGCAAATTTGTGTCAAAATATAAACTGGCAAGTTTTAATTGTAGGTTATTTACATTAGTGGGATTGACGTGCTTGAATGTATTAACGAGATTTCCACTCGAAATGCTATTTTTCTCCCACACCCTCAACACCCTGTAACACCATCCTGTTTAATTTAAAAGCTGATACCTCCATGTCCTCAGCATCCTATTATGTCCTATTTACCGCAGGTGGAGTTTGAGCTCCTCTCACCGTAAGATCTCCAGTAGTCGGGACAGACGACGACGTAGGAACTACCAGATGCCCTATTTAATTAATTGTTATTTTTATTACTTTAATGTTAAAGAAATATTTTAAAAATTGTTAATAGATTACAACGTTGTTTCAACGTTATTCGCGATTTTACACGTGATATATTGGTATGGTTAAAATGGCTAGAATCAAAAAGGACCAGCAGTTTGGCGTAAATCAAACACGGATACACTAATCCTGATTGCGTCGGATATGTACTGTGATCTAAAAAGTCCAAAATCGATCTGTGAACTATGAGGAAAGCAAGAGGAAACCACCCCATTAAAATTTCCCTTATGAAGTCTTCTTGGCTTAGCCATGAGGACCGCCAAAATCCGAAATCGGATAGGCAACTGAAGAACAAGAAGAAGAAGGAAAGGACAATTTGGAAATTACAGTAATTTTTAATATTTAATACATTATTCAATATAATAATATGCTAGAAAGCTCCTCCTCATCCATGTATTGCTTATTCTTAGTCCATTTATTCCCAAACAAAAAATTTACCCGCGTAAAATAAAGTAAAATGTATCACGATTGTTAGTTTCCCCCTTAAAACATTTGGGTAATCTCCAAAGCAATTTTGATCTTAAAATGGTTATATCATTGAAACTAATGATTTTTTAGTAAAAGTGGTTCAGTACTTTTTTGAAGAGTGTACAATCTACAAACTAAATTCTAACTCTTTATTGGCTAAAATTAACGGATTTTGAGTTATTTAAGTAAATTAAGTAAAAAAAAACGTTGAAAATTCTAACACTTGTAAGTTACATAATTTTTAAATATACACAGTAAAATGATCTAAATGCAATGAATTTCCCAAATATTATTTTTGATATGGTTGTTTGACCTTCGACAACAGCATACCATGCATCTAGTTCCGTGTGCACATGCGCAGTTACTCTCTACGTCGGAACAAATTTGTCTATTATATTTGCTATTATGTATCAACCACTGACGCTCATAAGTGGATTACGGAGATTCTCGCTACCGATCGCTCACTTATAGACCATAAATTTATTTAAAAAAAAAGAGCAAATACCCGTCGATGTATGTTGCTCGGAGCAAATGTAAGCGAGGGATGAAACAAATTCAATAATTATGAAATAGGGTAAAAAAGAGGTCGTTTAAAAAATGTTTGGGAAAAAATTATTACGTTTTGAGTATTGCAAGCCAGACATTTTGTTATAGTAAAATTAATGAGAGAAAAATAGGCGTATCCAAAATCTTGCGCAGTAGATGTGGAGGGAGAACGCGTGACACCCAATTCCACAAATTGACACCAACATAAACCCTTCTGTACGAGTTTTAATTACTGCACATTAGCTCCGCCCTTTTTCTCTCCTTAATTTTACTATGCGGTACTCGATTTTCTTTAAGAGGGCGACTTTAAAAAACAGGTTACAACAGATGGCGCGCCCTAAAATATTAATCTTTTCTACTCATCTGTTCAGCAATACAGAATTTTAATAATTTATAAAAGTCATATGAATAAACGATAACTAATTTAGGTAATGAGGAAGTTTGAACTTCCAATGTTGAATATTTACAAGTATATTCCAAAAAGATATTCATAATTGGAAATATTGAATATTTTTAAAAATATTTAACTTTGAAAGTTCAAACTTCCTCATTACCTAAATTAGTTATCGTTTATTCATATGACTTTTATAAATTATTACAATTCTGTATTGCTGAACAGATGAGTAGAAAAGATTAATATTTTAGGGCGCGCCATCTGTTGTAACCTGTTTTTTAAAGGCGCCCTCTTAACCGAACAATGCGGGATGGAAAAAATACAATTCGTGCGTCAGCATGTATGATTTTAAAATAGGAATAAAAAGAGGGAAATTATAGAAATTTAAGAAATAGTAAAAGAAAACCAAAAGTATATGTGGGCGGCGCGGCATTTCGAAATCCTGCATCATACTGAGAAAATCTACCGAACGGTCCTGACCAGCAGTTAGGGTTTCTAATGAATTTTGTCTACAGGTCCTAAAGATCAGTGACGTAGCAAGTCAAGACCGGGGCCTGATGCAAGATCCATAGCGGGCCTCCTCATTATTTTATTATAAAGAAAATATAAATAACAATATTATTGCACAAAAAACATAAGTGACAAAAAGGCATCCTAGATTTCTCAAAATTTCAATATATTTGAAAAAAGTTCTGTACAATCAGTGGCGGCCCTAGAAAGATTTTCAGGTGGTGCGAAATCTCAATCCCCCACCTCCCGGGAAGTGACTAATGAAAATTTAGCACTTATGAGGCCCCAGGCGCAATTAAATTTTGAGGTTCACCTCTAAATAATTTAACCACCGTCACACGGAGGTGGGGAAGCAAGGTCCTTTAGCGCCGCAGGCGATTTTTTTTGGAAAATACGACCTATTTTATATAGGAATATTTCACCTACGACCTAGTTTTAACACCAAATCTAGATAGGTATAACTTTTCATAAAATTAGGTCCATTAAGTTTTCACCAAAAGTTGCTATTTAACGAGAAACTCCTCATGGAATTTTGATGTTGTAACTGCGTCATTAGTTTTTTCGTAATATAGTTATAATATTTGAGAATGAATTACATTATTCAATCTTTTTTAATATTTCTTTTTAATATTTTTAATATTAAAAATGTCTGTAAATAATAGAAATAAATTTTTTACCGTGTACAGGGCCTCCACAGGGCCCGGGACCTAGTGCTTAGCACCACCTGTTGCTACGTCACTGCTAAAGATCTTGGGGGGCAATTGCCGTCTGACCCTCCTGCTCCTATGCGCCTGATTTTGTACAATAATATTCATGACAGTCAGAGATTTTAATTAAACTATAACATAAATGGCTAACTATCGATATTTCTTATTATTACGAAAAAGTGAAGCCGGCGGCCATTTGTAAAGAGGTCAATGTAACCTCACAATTTCTTTATAGTACCTACCAGGGGCGGATGGGGCCGTCGGTTGTGGGACCGCGGGCCGTCGCGTCGGTCCGTAGACCGTCTTCGTTTTAATAATTTCTGTTGGTAAATTTTCCAATTTTTCTTAAACCGCGTGGACCTTGAAATTTCAAAAATGCGCCTGCGGCGCTTAAAATAAATTCTACTCCCCCCCGCGCCGATAATTTGCCCGGCCATACAAACCGTTTACCATACTTTCATTTTCGGTCTGGCTACGGGCCTATATACTTTGGCATACCAATTTTTACTTTCATTGCCCATTTTGCAAGTAGCTTGCGAGAGATTTCTACATTAAAATTCAGTAAAAACAGGCTGAGAAGAGTACGTTATCAGATAAGAGATTCGACAATCGACAATAACGATATCATAAACCGTTTGGGCCAAAGCAGCAAATTAATGAAAGATGCACTTTTATTTTAATTTTTTTTTATATTCACTATTATGGCTTGTTATTAATCTACTCTATATATATAAAAAGATAAGAAAAATATGCAACGTTTTTATGCAACGTTTTTGTGCAACGTTTTTATGCAACGCTGAGAACAGCTATTGGACGACACCAAATCAACATTATAATCACATCAACGGACGAATCAAAGCAAAGCAAAGCAAAGCAAAGTACCGAATAGCTGGAAATCTACAAATATAATTCAGGGACACGGACAACTCGGCACCGGGGAAACTCAGTTCCGGGCTAACTTGGCACCAGTTGAAAAACTTAAAAAAAATATATGAGGATCATTATTAAAAGGTAGATCCCGGTCGAGGCTAGGTTAGTGTTAGGAAACGACTTGTTTTTTAAAAGAGAAAGTCATTAAAAGGTAGATTAATTACTAATAAAGAATATTTGAATGTGTGACATAATATGGTCCGGTACCGAAAAAAAATGCGAGATTCACCCCATTCCCAGTAGCACAATTTGCCGAGTTGGAAGGCCCTAAGGGGATGTTTTTAAGGAGTTTAGTGCTGCAAAAATGGCTCTGGAGCGGACTCGGCACCAGTTGAAAAACTTAAAAAAAATTAAAATATAAAAAATTTATTATATTAAAGAAATTATATAATCTTTTTATAATTCACTTTCCGGAACAAACGCTACCGAAGTTATCATACGTGACTTTGCGACGGAAATGGTTTTAAAAATCCGAGGCGACCTTCTCTTTTAAAAAAAAGTCGTTTCCTAACACTAACACTAACCTAGCCTCGACCGGGATCTACCTTTTAATAATGATCCTCATACATTTTTTAAAAGTTTTTAACTGGTGCCAAGTTATCATGGAGCTGAGTTTCCCCGGTGCCGAGTTGTCCTGTACCGTATAATTCAGGACATTTACAGCAATTCAATTGCTTCTAATGCCGATCTCTCCGACAGAATTATATTAGCCTGCCACAATGATGATGTTCGGGCGAGATTCATACCTACTTAAGTCAAGATATAGCTAAACATCGAGGGGTCGATCAAACAGAAGAGGACATTTGGTTGGAATATGAAGTCGAATAATTAAATTCATTGAATTTCCATGGTTTTCCGGTACACAAATCAAAACTTAAAATAGGATCTGTTGTTATGCTAGCAGAGCTTTAACAAAGTTGGTATATACATACATCGATAGGCCTTTGTTTAGTCATGGACAGTTATATGTAGCAGTATCAAGATGTCGAGCGAAGGATGGAATACAAATTCAAAGTGAAAGCAACATAAAAAATGTTGTATGGAAATAAGTTTTATAACTTGAAGTTATTAGGGCCGCAAAGCGGCCAGGGGGGCGAAGCCCCCCTAGTAAAAATATAATTTTTGTTACTGGTATTAACTTTTTTTCGCAACGGGGGGGGGGGGGGATTCGACCCCCCCATTCAAAAATTTTCCATTTTCGCCTGCGGCGCAATTTTAGGCCGTTGCCATTGCATTTTTGGGCCGCCGACTATAAATTTCCCGGTAACATTTTGATAGCCCATCCGCCCCTGGTACCTACTATAAAAATGGTCTTTCTTTATGCGAATAATGTAGTTATTTTGTAAATTGTAATAAATTATATGAAAATGTATTTTTTATTTAAATAATTAACTTAATATGTAAATAATAATATCCTAATAGGTTAATTTGCCCCTTTTGTAAATGGCGACAATGCATTTACTGGCTTCACTTTTGAACGTTCAGTTATTCATCTAGGTAATAGTTTAACATCTCTGATGATGATGATAATGTAGGTGATCCTTAAAAGTTTAGTTCAAAATATTTGTATTTTCCCTGACTCCAGAGCCGTAACAGGGGTAAAAAGTGCCTGTGGCAAGTGGTTTCATTTGCACTACCCCTCCCCGGCCCGTTGGAACAAAAGCAAAACAAATGTATCGTTCTAAAATGTGAAGAAATTGATATGAAACCGGGGGGTCTGGGGGGTATGGAATACCCCCCAGCACAAGGAAGTAATGATATGACTTTTTAAAATTGATAAAGACGAAAATTTAATTCTTGAAAATCATCTTTTGCTTACTTATGGCTCGAGGGGGGGGGGTATTTCATAGTACCCGTTTTTTCAATTGTTTACTTATAAAGGTACCCCCAGGTCAGGAGAAGATGTTTTCAGGGATATAAACTACAAAAACTTAATTTTATCTCATTTGTAAAAATCTTTTTTCTATTTTCTAGGGTGCATAAGCCCCCTAACACCTTAAAATGTGAAGAAATGAGCGCGCAAAGAGGGTCTTGGGAGGCATGTACAGTGGCGTAAAAGTCCAATATTTTGGGCCCCTTAAACTGCATTATATTGCGACAAAATTTTGTTTTTTTCTATTTTTAAATCAAAAATCAAAATTTACGTTTTAACACGTAACAAAACGTTACGCCACTGTTCCCAATATAAGTTTCGTTTCCGTTCCATACCAGAGATATTCACATATTATTGGATGACGTATGCACACCTTCTGTCGGAAGAAAATTACAGTCAAAAATATTTGAACAAAACCGGTATAGAACTGATACGGGACGCAGAGTAGGAATCGGCCTTAAAGGACAAGATCTGCATAGACGTAGAGAGTAACGGAGTATGCTTTCGACGTCACTTATACGGACTGTAGCGATACGTGAAGGCCATAGTTGCTCGGCTTGCGGCCTCACTCAATGAACTGTGAAAAATTAGATTTCGGAAGTCGTAAACTTGTCTTATTTTTGTAAACTTTCTTCCTTTTTCTCTTTGAAATTTTGTGAAAATTTGTTTCCAAGGTCACTTAGAATTTAAAGGTGAGTGGTCAACAGGACAAATCTATATAAAGTTTCTGCATTTTCGACTATCTACTGACGGAAGGGGGGGGTTGAAATAGGATTGAACCATGGTTGAACAAATAATGTAAATAATTAGACGATATACAAATTAGTATACAATTTATTCAATTCAGTTTCCTTCGACTTCCTGATTACGAGAGCTTTGGGTTCGCTTTCTGGTTGTGCCAACCACCTCCGCTTTGAAAAACATTTCATATCACTGAAACTACGCCGTATGACTGTAGAGTACAGATAATCAAAAAAATTAATTAATCGACGATAAATTAATAAAAGCAAAAAATTAATGACACTCCCCCGTGTTCTATCATAGCGGCTAACCAAACACGAAATAGCAAAACAGAGGTTAATAGGTTATCATTCCTTAAGAAGCTTAGAATTTAATTTTAGAAAATTTTTATAAAAATATCTACGATAGTTGAAATCAATTGAATGTAATACAGAAATAAAACTCAGTGTCGAAATTTTTTCGACTTTTTAAACGCAAAAATTTGTACAAATAAATTAAGGTGGGAAATTACACCAATTATGTTGTAAATATTATAAAAATATACATACTACAAAAATTAATTACCTAAATATTTAATTAATTTTCAGTTTTTCCAAGTCACATTAAATTAAAAAAAAAACCACAAGAACAAAATATTACGGCACCTTTTTTCCGAATTAAAAAAAAATCACTGTCATAAAAAAATAAAAATTAATAAAGGCGTCGTAAAAACGTGCGTAAATGAAATCACTTAGCGTCGTCGACGTCCAACTCGTTACATAGCACGCGGTAAACTGATCCAAGTTGGTATTCGTTGTGGTTTTGTGCATTTATCCGGACGAGATGAGTTGATAGATCATCGTGTTTTGGTCCATTCAACTTGTACTTGCACATTTCATTTTTTACTACAAAATGTTTCGGTGACACACATAGTAATTGTTTTTACTTTTACTCGTGCATTACCTCCTAATGGATTGCTTACTACCGGAAACGTGAATGGCAACGAATTTTTCACCTTATTAATTTCATCCGCAAGTGTCCAATAGATAAAGAGCGCATTGTTCTTTTATTAACGTTAATTTAACAATAAACATTAGAATTAAACTCATTATTTAAATTAATATTAATTCATGTATAACGACAAATCAGTTGTAATTTATAACGTAATTAATACACAATAATAAAAATAAAAGGTAATTACGTGATTATAATTATAATTACGTAAAAAGGTGAGTTGTTCATGTTTAATCAATTTATTCGGATTGACATATTTTAAATACTCAATAATTGCTTAGAACACGCGTACATACTTATCGGGAAATTATTATATTATTAATGAATTAATTATAAATATTAATATTGAATATTAAATAATAATTATTATTATAATAAAATCTTCTCACGTGATAGGGGGCGAGGAAAATGATATGATTCGATTCCCGATATGGTTAAATCATCTTCAGCAAATATTTAATACAAATTGCTGTTATTATGCATTCTTCCCGGTAAGGATAACAACTTATTAAGGAAATTATGCATTAAACAGGTTTCATACTATTAAGTAAAAAGTTGAAATGAGGTAATTAATAGAAGTTTTACTAAACATTATTCTCGAAATACGGTAGGAGAAACTGGAGTGGGTCGATCCACGATCCGATTCAAATTTATTGTTTTATCGTGTAAGTAAACAAACTACTGTTTTTACATTTTTTAAGTGGCTAAATTACATTGTAATGGCATACCTGTAGCAATCACTGGAAAAGCTATCAAATAACAATACGCGACGACAGCTTTCAGTAGTCGAACAGATGGTTCACTCCATTTCAAATTTACTAACTCCCCAATTACATGCATTAAAAGAATCACAAAGACGTACGGTTAGTTGAATCGCTATTGACATTTGACCACCCTTAGTGAAAGTCTATTGAAAGGAAATGTTGATATCCAGTAAACAGATGTGATCTTATGATTTTCATATAATTTTGGTTTAATTCACATTTTATAATAAATAATGTCTTTTTGTCATAAATAGTAATACATTAGATAATATTTTGCAATAAATGTCAACAAATCGTTTTCAATAGATTAATGTTCTAAGTTCCAAGTATGGTGTTATTTTCTTTGGTTTACAGGGACGTAGTTAGCCTCGAATGTTAGGGAGGGCTACAGCTCTCATAAAATGTGAAGACATGGGTGTGAAACTAAAGGGTGTGAGCCTCTGAGCTAGTCGCCAGTTGTAAGGAAACAACAAGATGACTTTTCAAAATTGCAAAAACTTGAAAAGTCTTCTTGCTGCTTAAGGCCGTGTTACACTTGTATTAATTTTGTACTAAATTTAGTACCAAATGGTAAACTAACTAAGGAAACACGTTCAATGGATGCTTTCTATTGATTGTTACCATTTAGTACTAGATTTTGTATAAAATTAATACAAGTGACACATGGCCTTTACTTACTGCTGGAGGGTATTCCATACCCCCCAGACGGGCCGGTTTCTAAGGAAAACAGAAGTTCTTGTCTAATTTTTCTATTTTTTCATTTTGGACATTAATTTATGTACCTATATAATTATTATGGGAATTATGGGAATAATTATTTATTATTGTCTCTGCAGCGGGTAAAAGGGAATAAGTCATAAAAGTAAGTTTTGAGATAATTGAAGTTAGTTTTAAATTGTTGCAGTTTGATAATATATTGTCATGTTATTTTGACGGATCAAAACAGTAGCCGAATCATCCAAAAGGAAGATAGCACTATGGGTGAATGTTAATTCCTAGAATCTCAGAATTTAATAATTTATTCGGTAAAAATAAAGTTTCAAAGGTGTACTTTTTCTATCAAGTATGACTTCCGTTTTGAGGAAGTTGCGTCAGCACTGCAGTTGAGAAAGAAGGCGCATGTGCCTTGGAAAAGAAATTTGAACAGCCCATAAAAGCGCTGATGAGTGGAAAAATTTTTCAATTTATTAAAATGTGAGTGATGGGAATTTTAAAAAGTTAGTGTTGGCACTAAAATAAATGGACCGCGCAACGAGACCCGGAAATGAAAGGAGATAAGGATTCTACCTTGTGACGTCGAGATAGACGGACGTCCATATTGAGTTTTTCGGTAATTTGCGACACAAGTGTCCAAATTTGGATCAGTTTGGCGTTTCAGTTTGATTGATATTTATTCCAGAGTGTTTTCCCGAAGTGGAAGAAGAATTTTTTTATTTTGAAAATTTTTGAGAGTTGTTTTGGCGTTTCGAAAGAGCGGGGTATACGTCCTCCTGTTTTGAGCAGTTGTTACCGTATGGAAATCGTCAATACCGAGCACTTCAGGCAAGTGGATGTTAGAAGATAGTCTTTGGGCAAATACGAATTTTTTGCGCATATGAATGGGTTGATAAGACAATTGGACTAAAGGCAGGTTAATTAAATATTTAAATGTAACCGTTATAGAGGTACACGACCAGGCTTGACGGCTTTGAATTGTGATTCAAGGGTTCAAATACCACAACCGAGGTGTTGAAATTTTATTTAAATTTATTTACACAGAAAGTTATTTTTACCAATAAAAATTTTGCGTATTGAAGAACTGTTGTTTTATTATGGGTAATTCATTTCCATGGTGCTATTTTCTTTAGGGAGATTAATTCAAGCGATAATTCTGAACTGAGCTGTGGCGTTAGATGCTTGCTGTGGATATTTGCTAAAAACTTTTTCCCCAGATTATTTTATTTTGATATAGCATTTATTACAGTACAATGTAGAGTGAATTTTTTCTTAGTGGTTGGCACGTGACTGGGGCTGACGAATATTCGTTTCTGCACATTAGCCATTCCCAACCACTAAGGAAAAAATTCACCCAAGTATATAAGACACAGCTGTGGAGTGTGTGATAATTAAGTTCTGTAGAAACTGGTCTATTCAAAATTTTATAGTATATTTTATTCGCTTACTTGCTTCGGGTAACCATCACAAATAGGTAAATAGAAAGATATAGGTATGAAACATGATACTATAACTTTAATAAGGTAAGCTCACTTGGTGAACGCATTTTAGACTCTGCCGCGCATGACGTCACTCGGTGACCCAACATAGCCTAATAGCCAATGGTGTGACGTCATCAAGATCCCGTACAATGTGCGCGTGGGTTTGGTCTTTGGTATGAAATGCACCTATCCAATTTATTTATTTTTAATTATAATCTGAAGCTTTACATAAAAAAACTTTCGGATTCATTACTTAATGCTGCAAAAATGTTATTACGCTTAACCCTTATGTTACCGAATAGGGGTACCCGGGTACTTTTTTGACTTTGCAGGTGTATATCTCAGTTTGCATTTTTCACAGCGTATTGGGACTTTGTGACATCTTATAAAATATAGTTCTAAATAAATTAAAGCAATTTTAAAAGTTTTTCGATTTTTACAAATGCAATTTTTTCGCGATTATAACAGACTATGCCTATAATCCCGAATGGGGTACCCGGGTACCCCTAATTGAAAATCGCATATTATTGACCTCAAAACAGATGATTTTATTGAAAACAAGTGATTTATTTTTTATAATGCAAGTGATAATGCCTACATAACACTAACAATCTTGAAAAAAGCACTAAAAAACAAAAATTCGCTAAAATTATGTCGGGGTACCCCTTATTGAAAATCGCATATTATTGACCTAAAAACGGATCATTTTATTGAAAATAAGTGATTTATTTTTTATAATGCAAGTGATATTACCTACAAAACACTAACAATCTCGAAAAAAGCACTAAAAAACATAAATTCGCGAAAATTATGTCGGGGTACCCGGGTACCCCATCCGGGTGATATATGTTGTTTTTTTTATTCGGTAACATAAGGGTTAAATAACTCATTAAGCTGCGATGCCAAATTTTTATCTTTGATTTTAAAGTCAACTTTGCAATTAGGGTATGCACTTCCTTGCGTTGACCTTATAGTTATCACAGTAATCTGAGTTGTCATGAGTTCTTGCATTTATCTCGGTGAAGTTAGCATAGATAACGAACTGGCAGCGGCCGCTGTGTAATAAAACTGTAGAAGTCGCTATTAGATTATTATTAGAGATTAGCCCTAAAGTTCAGAAATTAACATCTCATTTTACTCGCAATGTCAGTATGGATAACAATTTTTTTATGTTGATGTCTTACAGCTAGCGACGAATTTCATCCCGAATTGCAGGAGTCTTGAAAATTTTATATCTTAAAGATTGCATGATACCCCCTAAATATAATACCGTAAATGGCAGATGTTTTTTGGGTCGGATAAAGGGATGAATTTTCCAAAATTTTAAAACTTCTGCCGACTTTACCAAACAGTCACATAATGTTTGTAGATAATGTAAAAAATTGGCCGATGAAAATTCGATCGGGAACATGGTTAAATAATTTTTTTTAAATCGTCAAGTCGAAAAACTTTGAACCTTGGGGGAAGTCCCTATAAATTACGTTATTCAAACTGCGCACGATTTACGCCATCTGCAAACGGGGAGAAAATTAGATCATGATGTTGCTTTCGCAATTTATTATTTTGGTAGTTTCTAGTAGTAGAAAGATCACCATTTTGAAAAAAACCAGCCGAAAACGGGAAAATTTGAGTTTTCTCATACAGGGTGTTGAATGAGTTAGCCGAACATAGGATATTAACATGTAAAAACTTATTTATGCAAATTCCTGCTTCCCTAATTATTTTAGAGAAAAATCGAAAGACACAAAAATAATGCAGAAATATAAACTACAAATGATAAGAGCATTAGATTTTATCTAGCTTTTACTTAAAAGGTCAAAAAATGCTTTTGAAATTGTTAAAATTTTCATTTATCAGACTGGCATTGATAAACTTGTTTACAGTTTTGCACTTTATTAAATTTTACTTTCATAAAATGGCAGCAAAGTACACAATTAGTGAAAAAAATCAATTTTTAAAACTATATTTCTCTGGGAACAGTAAAATTAAATTGAATTTATTTCATGGCCAGTCTGATAAATAAAAATTTTAACAATTCAAAAGCGTTTTTTGACCTTTTAAGTAAAAGCTAGATAAAATCTACTGCTCTTGTCATTTGCAGTTTATATTTTTGCATTATTTTTGTGTCTTTCAATTTTTCTCTAAAATAATTAGGGAAGCAGGAATTTGCATAAATAAGTTTTTACATGTTAATATCCTATGTTCGGCTAACTCATTCAACACCCGGTATATCTCAATTGAAATGCAAATTTGATTCAATTGGCCTTACGAAATTTTATAGTGCATACAATTTTCTTCTACTTTTCTGTATTATACAATAAATTATTCTCGTCTATCTCTAATAGGCACCGCGAGAAAAATGCTTATACTTTTTTCTTTGCGGACTTCATGAAGATTTTTATACGGACGTCAGATTGGACTAACTCCCTGGTCATATTTTAGTTTGACCCCCCCCCCACCAAGGCATGGATGATCCCTAATTACACATTTCTATATTATGCTGAATTTGTAAATCTGACTTGATGATAGTTCCCCCTTTTGAAAAATTCAACATCCTTTAATAATTTGCATTTGTTTAATATAAACAAAATTGTTTGAATGGTCAATGGGAATCTCGTTAATCAGTTCATGCGCGTTTTTAATTTTAGAATTTATTGGCATGACTTGCAAAAAGTTAAGACATCATCTTTGTTGTTGTTTAAAAATGTTCTTTTCACAAGGCAAAAAATAGTTTTAAGTTGAAAACCATATATTTTTTACATTTCACTATTGATCCCTTAATATTACAGACGCTCTTATGTGCCTGGTGTAGACAGTTTTCTCGGCTCTGTACCAATTGACAAGTTTAAAGAAGCGATCTAAAAACCTGATTACGTTTTGGTTGAAATCCATCCGCTGAAACATTTAAGGCTGGAATTCGCCAAGCAGGAGTTCGTTTTGGCTCGTGTGGTGGTGCATAGGATTGTGAATTTATAATTAAATAGATAGGCAACACAATAAACATGCATTTTTTAGTTCAACTTTTCATTAAAGTATGTCGCCGCTCAAATAAAGAAATCTATTTTTATACAGAATTTATGTTGTTTTTACTTTTTACGAATAATATATCTATTTCACAAAAGTCTCTCCCTCTCTTTTTGTATCAGATTTTTCAGGACATTGAAATAAATTTCTAAGAAGCGATAAAATTACTAAACGTACATAAGTGATAATGTAGGTATTCGTGAAATGTACACACACAAGCAATTAATAAAGACGCCTTTGAATTTACAATTCAAACAAGACTCCAATAATTTTTTGGCTTTTAATTTTAATTCTTCTTTTATATTTTTATTTATTCATGTTTATTGATAACATACAATAAATAAGTATTGCTATTTATATTATTGTATATTAATTATTGATTTGAAAATATACAATCAACGAAGTTTTTCGTGATTCATTTTTTGATGTGAAGCATTATGAATATAATTTAAAATAAAATGATTCGGCAAAGTAATTGCTTACACAGGCCCGTAGCCATGGGGTGGCAAGGTCGGGCAACGGCCGACCTTTTAAGGATGTTTGCCCGACCTTTTAAAATAAAAATATGTAATTTGCAGAATTGAATATTCATCACAGTACCCCTGCGTTCGGGGAGAAGCTACTTTCGCTCCCAAAAATTTCTTTTTTTCCTTCTTTCAAGCTTCCAGTCGTTTCCAAACGCTTTGGCTCCCCATCAAAATGTTTGTAGCGACTGAAAAAGGCGGAGCCAAAGCGTTTGGAAGCGTCTCGAAGCTTGAAAGAAGGAAGAAAAGAAATGTTTGGTAGCGAAAGTAGCTTCTCCTCGAACGCAGGGTACATGTAATAAATTTTTTTCAAAGGGGGAGAGGGGTCCCCAAATAAAGGCATTTTCCCCCTGTGACATTGCATTTTTGGCCCACCGACCGAGCACCGACCATAAATTTTGATAGCCCATTTGCCCCTGGCGTGTGGCTGTGCGATAATACCATTATAATACGATAATATAACTTTTCTTAAATCGCGTTGACCTTGAAATTTAAAATATTTTCGCCTGCGGCGCTTTAAAAAATTCCCACGAACCCATCTCGCATCCGCAACACTAAAATTTGCCAGGCCATACAAACCGTTTGCCCTACCTTTATTTTCGATCTGGCTACGGGCCTGGCTTATTATTATTATTGCTGAACGGGTGTGTTTTCTTTCGAACCACTTGCACTGAAGCTCCTGGCTTATTGTACCCCGAATTACGTTTAGTGCCACAGAAGAACTCAAAAAAAACTCAAACTCGAGTTTTTTCAAACGTTTATTGTATTGAAAATACAACGATTTTAGCTGCTTGACAATACAATGTGAACTCAGTGTGAACTACATGTGAACTGCATGTGAACTGCTTTAACTTTTACGTTACATAAAGTTTTATTTCTAACAAATGCTTACTAACTAGTTTACAATAATTTGAAATTAGATCAGTTTGTTTGTGCAGTCCCAAGCTCATAACCTTTATGGGAAAGCCATCCTCGTAAGATTGTTGCATTTCCGTTATGGTGGGAACATAACACCCGCGTTCCGTGTTTTACTCCAATAGTTCTGTATCCTCTATAAAATTGAGGATTCGACCTATGGGAACCTGATTTATCTCACCGAGAGTCTGATATAGACAATCAAGATGTTTAGGGGCTAGAATTATGCATACACATAGTATGTGGTGCGGAGTTTCCTCCTCCATCCCGCATAATCTACATGTAGGATCTTCCACAACACCTATTGCGTTAAGGTGTTTGTTAAGACAGCAGTGTCCGGTAAACAGTCCTACTATCTTTCTCAGCCGCACTCTGCTCAGCTGGCCTGCTCAACGGGCCTGGCTTACACTGTTACACTAATTAAAATAAAACAATTTATTTATTTACGACAAATGGAGGAAGAAAGGGACATTTCTTGGACGTTAGCTTATCTAGGAACGTGGATTTCTCATTAGAATTCAATATCTATAGAAAGCCGACAACGACGGACATTGTTATCAGTTATCACTTGTTCAATGTTCATCTAATCAATCGAGAAAAATAAAGACGTCTGTTTCCATTCATTCATAGACTCTTTAGCCCTCTCCCGAAGTCACGGTATATCTGACAGATACATGCAAAATGTTTTCTTAACCTTCATCCGCTCGCGTACGCGGCAAATTGGCCGCATTTTTAAATTTTCTCTCCCATTTTCTTCCAGAGCGTCATGGGAGGGGTGGGAAGGGCTTGTATTCTCTAATTACTATCTCCTCCAATAGACCATGCTCGTGTTCTGATAAGAAAGCTCCATCAGCCGGTTCAGTACAGCCACAAACTACCCTATGTGTCTTAATGCGACCAATTTGCCGTATAGCGCAATCGATAACGTAACTTTTTATCAATACTCGAATGTTGGTTTTACTGAGAAAATATTAGTAAATATAAAATAATAAATTAGAGACATATTTTGAGAAATAAAATATTATTACAAATTGAGTGTAGTAAACGATTACAGTACATTTTGAATTTTTAAGTTAAGTATCCTGTAATTTTTTTAAATTTTAAATATAACTTTGATTTTAAATTTTAATATAGATTTTTTTGTCCAAACATGTACTTGTAATGTTATGTCAGAGTTCATAAGTCCTAAACAATTTAAATCATGCACTTTGAATGAAGAAAAACTCATGAAAACGATAAAAATCATATGCGGCCATCAAATTGCCGCATACGCGATCGGAAGTGTAACTTTTATAGGCGCGAGCGGATGAAGGTTAAATATTTTCGAAATTATTTAGCGCATAGCACAAGGCTTTGACTAGCTGTGCATACATATCTTAGAAATGATAAGCCGTATCGTTTACGATATAGTTTTGATTACAATCTGTTTAACTTTTACTTATGTGGCTTTGATACTTGAAAAAAAAAGTGGTTAATCCCTTCGAAACAAATTTCGTTAATAAATTGTTATTTTATTTTAGTGTAAGCAATTACTTTGCAGACTCATTTTATTTTAAATTATGAAAATATACACTTACCTACTGCCAAGGTAGCAAAAATTACAAAAGCTTATTTAGCGTAACCCTAATTAAATAAAATATTAGAAAAAAAATACGGTTTATCAAAATGATTACATTCGAATGTATAGCATTCCTCGACCGAAATAAATTCCTAGACATCCGTCGAGAAATCCCCGCAACTGTTGGTTTTAGTTCTCTAATATGCTTACAAGGGGACCTTGTCGACGACTTTTCCACGATTTGCACAATTTTTAACATACCTTTTAGGCAATAATCTGTTATACTTCAGGTTAAAATTGCAGGACCCGGATTTGAATAAATTTTGATTAAATCGATTTTAAAAATCGAATAAATTGGTATTATAAATTAGGTCTAATGAGAAGTGAAATACGAAGGCCTCCGATTCATTTGACACTTTGCCATAACCTCGCATTTCGTAACAACGACATATTAAAAATTAATTAATTTAAAGAAATTTTAACCAGATACAAACAATCAATTAAACTACGATGAGCAAAAAAACCAAATTGCATAAATATCAGGTTAGTCTTGACTTGAAAAGACGAATTTTGTAACAACAACCCACAAAAAATACGTTCATGTACATGGTTGAAATTTTCTGTAATTACACGGTAAGTTAATAATTAATATTATAATATACGTAGATTCATTTAGATAATTTTTATATAGGTTGCATTGACGTGTTAACAACTGTCCATTGCACTTGTTTCCGAACATCAATAATTATCGAATTCTCAACAATATTTTTATAGTAATTGATTATAATATAATTTAATAAATAATTAATAGTAGATATAGTAATTTATTACAATTCTCTGTTCTAGTTGTACATCATAAATACATATTAAAAAAAAAATTATTATAATAATTCCTTTGTCGACACCAACGAACAGTAAGTACTAGGTAGCCCTAGTTGTACGTAGTTGCACGTAGACTTTAGTTTGCATTCTTCTTCAAGTGCCTATCCGATTTCGGATGTTAGCGATCCTCCTGGCTAAGCCAAGAAGACTTTATTAGGGAAATGTTAATGGGGTGGTTTCCCGTTGCCTTCCTCATAGTCCACAGTTCGATTTTGGACTTTTTAGATCACAGCACATATCCGACGCAATCAGGATTAGAACCGCGGCTTCTCGCTCTGTAGTCTATTCGTGTTTGATTTACGCCAGACTGCTGGTAGTTAGCATTATGAAGATACAATTTAAGTGTGTCGTTTAACACATTGCATGCCACGTCCTGCACATGAATGACAATTGTACTGAAGTATTTATTGCCATGTCCTGTTCAATGAGAGCATTGTCATCTGCACATACTGTTGGGCCTTTCCTATTTGCTGGGAGGTCGTTGATGTAAACCACACCGATTTCTAATGCTCTACTAATGTAACATTGTAAATCGTTTCTAACGAAGAGAAGCAAATAGCTGAGCGTTAACATTCTGAACTTCTTTCAAGATTCCCTGTATATTAAAATGTTTTTACTGTTTTAAATTAACTATATTAATTATTATCTTACCTTGTAATTACAGAAAATTTCAACCATGTACATGAACGTATTTTTTGTTGGTTGTTACAAAATTCGTCTTTTCAAGTCAAGACTAACCTGATATTTATGCAATTTGGTTTTTTTGCTCATCGTAGTTTAATTGATTGTTTGTATCTGGTTAAAATTTCTTTAAATTAATTAATTTTTAATATGTCGTTGTTACGAAATGCGAGGTTATGTCAAAGTGTCAAATGAATCGGAGGCCTTCGTATTTTACTTCTCATTAGACCTAATTTATAATACCAATTTATTCGATTTTTAAAATCGATTTAATCAAAATTTATTCAAATCCGGGTCCTGCAATTTTAACCTGAAGTATAACAGATTATTGCCTAAAAGGTATGTTAAAAATTGTGCAAATCGTGGAAAAGTCGTCGACAAGGTCCCCTTGTTAGTAGGAAAGAGACAAACACAAGATCGTAAGTGCGAACTGCCGTAGGTTGATGACTACTTGTATTACACATAAGAACAATCTTATCAACTTGCATTTAACCTTCAAGCGCACGCGCCAAGTAAAATGTGCTGGTAAAACAGATAACTCTTAGGCAAAATTTTTTAAAATTAGTTTTGCCTGCATATTACTAGCTGAACTAAATATTTGAATTTGATCTTGGTGGGAGTATCCAGTACATTATTATTATAATTACATTTTTAGTACGTTTTAGGTAAAATAAACTTTCAAAAATTTACATATGAATTCATTTTCGCTTATATATTATTTCAATTAAAGAAATTTAATTAATTGATAAATTATTTACTATATTAAAATTATTATTATTGTTATAAATAAAATTATTATGTTTAAAAATAGGAGGTGCTCTTCGTATTGGTATTATAAATATTACCTCAAAATTTCAAAGTGATCCATTTATTCGTTTTCGAGATGACTACGTATTAGTGTCCGATTTAAGTCTGGCAAATTGTTATTTCCATTTTCAATTTTAATTGTTTATAAGTAATTAATTCCACCAACTTGATTTTCTCAAAAAAATTTACAAACGGGCTATTTTGAAAAAATTAATTAAAAAAAATTTAATTAAAAAAAAAGAAATAGGAGCGGATGTTCCTTAAGGTATCATACACCTAATCTAAAAATTTGATCGCAATCCATCAAATCGTTTTCAAGTTAACTACGTATTACCACGAGTACACTGTAATATCCTAGCCTTAACGAGATTCCCTTGGTACAAAAAATTCCTTTATTAACAGATTGAGATCAGATATGACAATTCGTCGCATCAGAATCAGAGTATTCTATCTCCATTTATCTAAATTTTACAGTAGAGCTGTTTAAAGATTCTTTATTGCATTACTCGCCACTATATAAAATAAAATTGATTCTTATTTTAACGCTATTGTAAAATATTTTAGCAATTTGTTTACATTAAATTGTAGAGAAATGAACATAGATTAATATGGTATAAATAACTCGATTTCTCAAAAAATTGGAGATAGAATACTCTGATCCTGATGCGACGAATTATTGTGATCGTTCGAAATACAAATGAAGAAAATGTCTCAATGCGATTGCTTATCCGAAAGTGCTGGAAAATTATTTAAATGTTTATGCAGTGGACCAAAGAAAACAAATTAGGACCGTACTATAATCGACCGAAATTTGAACCCCGACCGGGATTTGAACCTATGACCTACCTTTAGGCCTACAGCCCAACACCTTAACCACTACACCAAACTACATGTACCCTTGTCTCTTGATTTTTGTTAGTTTATTTCTACAAATTCAACAATTTTAATGAACCAACGTAGTAACAAGTGTAACATTAACCCATCTTTTACCATCAACGCTAGTAAAAATAACAAAAATGTAATTTTAACCATTTATTGTTATTAGTTTTGCACTAAATTAAACATTTTTAAAAATTTGTTGTTTTGTTTTGTAGTTCATTAAAAAAATATGGTGAACTATAATTATACAACTTCCAATTAATTCACTGTAAACACTGTCTCTTGTACATTGGAACTGGGTTGCATTCGACAGGAAATGGGTTCCATTTCGGTGTGTGTCGGTGTCGGTTAATACAGGTTTTACTGTATTTATAAACAGAGGCCACCACCACTTTTACCGTTTACAACTATTCGGTATAGTTGCAGATTCCATTATCGTGTAAATCTACACCTCCCATGTATTTGTTATACATTTTAATTACGTTTGGTCGCTCTCTCCACATTGATTTTTTTTTTCTTTCTTTTCTAGTGTAGCTTTTGCTAGCAGATAGCGATTTCGAGTTATTCGCAGTTAGAGGTAATTTTATTCATAGTGGTTGGGAGTGCCTAATGTGCAGAAACGAATATTCGTCATTTCGGTTCTATGTTTGTGTCAATTGGTGAAATTGGAAGTCGAAATCTTTATAATAAAACATTAGTAGAGGAAAGTGACCAAATATGGAATACCATTTTGTTTTTGTGGCATAAAAAAAAACTATCATGAATTAAATGCAAATTTAATTATAAACACAGTCAGTCATACATTTTGGCTTATCTTAGTCATAGTCTTGTGTTTTAATATTAATCAACAAATTTTTTTTATTTAAAAATCTAAATTAACATAATAGTAGCTATTTATGGAATAGACCCCCAAATATGGAATAGGGAAATAAGAACCAAGTTTCTTTTACAAAAATTAACAAAAACAGTAACGTCTTTTTATAACATATCTTGAGACTTTGGTCAAAAATGAAAGTAACTTATTCCGTTAAAATTAACTTAGGGCCAGTTCTACAAAGCAAGTATAAATTGGGAATAAGCTATACTGAGAATAAGTCACACAGATTTAGTTCTACGCAAGTGTAGAACGCGATTTAGAGAGAGAAAATAGATACTTATTCTCAGTATAGCTTATTCTTAGTTTATACTTGCTTTGTAGAACTGGCCCTTATTCTACTGCAAAAATCACACGTACCACACACACTATCGTCACCAACAGGCGCCCATTCCTTACATAAGATTTCCATATAATTTTCCCTATTCCATATTAGGAACTAAGCTCACTTAAGAATAATGTTTTTTTATTGAAAGCCAGGTTATATTTTCCTTAAAAGTAACATACGTAATGTTATCAGTCATCCTTCTGCATGCTTATAAATGTAGAGTAATTAACAAATTACTAATACTTACGTTATAGATCAAAATTTGCACCACTAACAATAAAGTTTTACAAGTGCACAAAAAGAATAATGTCCCTCCATGTGGATATTAATGGTAATAGAGCGTTGTAAAGTTTGGGGTGGTCAACTACTCTTACTAGGTTGTCATTTATCCTAATAATGGCTAAATAGAGGCAGTGGTTTCGAAAATTTAATGGTATTCCACATTAGGCGCCTATTCCATATTTGGTCACTTTTCTCTATGCAGTGTAGGTGGAAAACTTGAAAGTTTATAATCATAGATCATAGCAAATCATAATATGTACTTACCTTACGAAATCTCGTAAGGGACACAGTCACTATCTGTGACGGTTATGCACTGACTAAAACTTCCCCCATACCTTCCCACTGCTCTCGGTATTTTAAAGCTCTAGTGTTCCAGAAAATACTAAATTGAAAATGGTGTTGTGGGACTCAAAGGGTTAAGCAGCTATGTAATAAATAGTATTAGAGTTTTTATTACCTTTTACTGATTGGATACAAAATAGTGACTAATTTATTTGCGTAAGTATTATCATGGTACATTTTTGAAAATAAATTAATAATTGTTAGATTTCGCTAAAGTAACGGCTAAGCGTGGGAATAATTGACGGTTTTCTGACGGATGGATACCGCATGTTTCTCACACGAGTCAGGAGGTTAAACGTAAGTGCGGTTTATTCGTGCAAACGATTTTAAGATATTTACAGCGTATAAATATTATGACATAACTAAAACCACAGGTAGGTATAAATAACAGGATTTATAGCTTAACGTGGAATCCCAACCATGGCACAATAAATGATTAACTAAAATTTTCTATAAAAATCTAAAATATAATCCGAAGATATTTTAAACAATATGTTAGGATGGGGGGGGGGGGTTGAATGAAATTATTTTTGTATTTTATATTGTTGTTTGAAAACTTTTTGGTAAGTTTGCGAATTTAAGTATATCTACTATCAAAGTATGAAAGATTTAATTTTTTAAGGTATTACATCATCGTAATGGAAAAATAAATAAATATGAACTAAATATCTCAATTTTATAAATTATATAGAAATGTAACTTCGCAAAATATGAAGATAAATGTGTCGTTTCCAAAAATAAGTGTATAATGAAAAAAACTTCATTGTCGGAATTCAGTAAATTGAGCAATAAAATTTAAAAAGTTAAATGATAAATATTTAAGTCAATTGTCTATTACTCGCAAAATGGGAAAATAAGTAAAAATAAATTAGCGAATTATTTTTATGTACTTTTTCTTTCGTTTTTTTTTTCTAGTGGAAATAATGACTTTTTGCAGTGTTACTAGATAGGCAACCAAATGACCACTAATAAAATGATAATTTCTTGTTGAAATTGTTGGAACAAGATGTCACCCTTCTAGCCCCTTTAAATTTTAATTCTTTTTTTTTTAATTAAAAAGATTTGGTAATTAAAAGTGAATTCAGATCATCAACGGAGATCATGAGTAATAAAATCTGAGGGATTTTACACGCTTTTACCTGACTTCCCTGATCTTACTTTTGGAAAACAGTAAAAGTTTATAGTGAGGCAGATTTGTAAAGGAAATATTTGAGAAAACAAATTTCTATATAAGACATTTTTATTAAATCATATGAATAATAGTCCCTTCCAAGAAACTTGGGTGTTACGTCATCCTAACATGATCCTAACCCAACTAATAATGGAAGCTGTTTTGGCTGCATAACCAATGGCGGTGTTCATGTGATCACGTAACACCAAAGTTCACTGTGAATATTTTTAAATACAACATAAAAATTTAAAATAGTGTCAATAGCAGTGCAGCTACTACTGCAGTTAATACAGCAAAAGGTTTAAAAGATATTCCTGCATTAAGCTCGTGTAATCTTAATTTATCTAAAAGACTTTTTGGTACATCAACATACACTTTTTCTACCGTTGCATCTTTTATCAACATTCTAAGAGATTCCACGTCAACTTTATCATCCTCACTTCCCCAAATTGTTAAAGTAGAATTTTGAACTTTAGTCAGCAGATCCAACAACTGCTCATTACTTTGAGCAGCAATTCCAGCACGAACGGGGAAAGTTATGGATGGCACTTTTTCACCGATCGTATTTGAATATATAGCGAATTTCATTTCGATAATGTTGGCTGCCGAATAACTAGCGTTTTCTATTCCATTTCCGTAGTTGGTTCTCCACCCAAGGGAGAGAACTGCATTTTTAAAAGCTTTCGAACCTCTAATAAATACATTAGGATCCACCGGCTCATCATTGGCATTAACTGGACCTCTTAATATATCAGCGTTTAACCAAACAGGAAAATGCATCTAAAAAATAAATAGGGAAAAATTATTATCAAATCAAAACAACTTAAGATTATTTTTTACCTCATTATGTAATTCTTCAATTATTTTTGTAGAATGATTAAATGCCTCTGTTGTTTTAAAATCTAATTTTACGCCTTTGCTGTTGGGTTTACCTTCTTCATTAAAATTTTTTACTTTTGTTAAAAACATTTCAAGTGATAAATCGGATGTATCATTTGGAGGATGAGCCATAATTGGTATTACTTCTGGATTATCATTTAAACGTCCCATAACTATGTCAGCTTCTATCATCATAATGTTACCTAGAAAATTAAAATATGTAAAACCACAACATTTTATGTTTTATGTAAAAGCCATAGTTGTTCGGCCTTCAAATTTTTTGAAAGATCATAATCAAATGTTCATTTTAATGAAGCAGTAGCCAAACGACTGGAAGAGAACAAATTAGTCTTCGTTACACAAAGAAACAAGTCGGTAGAACTACCCTCACCCATTATATGTGCTTTTTTTTGTGTTATTATTTTTGTTTTGTTAAAATTGTTAAAAAAAACTACTTACTTTGTAAAGATTTATGAAGTAATTCTAGCGAATTAACAGCGTGATCCCATGTTACACTGGTCAAGTTTCCATCGAATTCCGGAAAAAACTTTTCTATTTGTTGAATCCGCGTTAATGGTAATAATGAAGCAGTAGATGACATAATTTGTGAAGCTGAAACGAGAAAAACACAAAAAATAACAAAAAAAATTTTATTTTGGACGGTGGAGGATGGGTTCCAAAATTTGATTTTGAAGCACTAATTAACAAAATGAATGTGTAAACAATAAATTAACTACTAAACTCACCAAAACTAAATAAACAACAAAATATTAATTGATTCATGGTGAAGTAAAAATCAGAAAATTTTCCAAGTTGTTGTTATATGCATCAACGTTGTACTGCGATAATTGTCCTCAATTAGCCAACGCACCTAATAAATATTGCAACGAACAATGAAAAGTTAATGCTTTATTTGAAATTATTTTATCTCGAACATCGTTTCCTATTGTTAATATTATTGACACTTGATTTGATTGTAGTGGAGTTTGGACAACCTTTAAGTGACGCTTTCCTTTGTGCTTATAGTATAATATTCGGCAATATTAAAATTTGAATTATTCATAACTCATACAGGATGTTCTAAAGAATATACAATTCAAATTTTTTATAAATTACGATCAATATAGGACAAATTTAGTGGTATCATTGCTTTTATGTTTCGAAACAAGAATACAGAACCGTACTCAGAAAGTCGAATTCTCTATGACGATTGCAGCTTAAAGTTTACCACATTCAGTGCTTCCTGGTGAACGAATTTGGCCTACATTTATTTTTAGCCATACAAAGCTGAATGATATGGTTGCTCGGCCTTCGGCCTCACTCAGAGTAATTTTATCTATAAGTAAAATTATTCGCTCATGGAAGCCACAAAAGGATTCAGTATGGATGAATTTATGACGCGTATCGATCAAATGTTTGGCGAAAATAAAAAAGATTTAGATAAGAGATACGAAGAAATGTAAAGGCATCTTGAAGAAATAAAACCAATCACAAGGCGGGGACTAATTGCCAACAATAAAATTTAAACGCTGAGGTAGAAAAAGTTACCGTCACAAGTGCCTGTAGAGCCTGGACAAGTATTTTTTGGTCCAGAGCCGCTATTTTAGTGTGCCTCATCGTTTGAAACAGAGGTACAGCTGTCGCGTGGTGTTTTTGGCTCCTGTCCTGTTTATAAACATCTGGAAATAGAAATGCCTCTTTAAGGCATTATTATTATCTACTACGCAGGTTGTGCAACCATTCTAGATTCCTACGGTTATTGCTGTTGTTTTGGATGACGACTGGAGAATTCCTTCGTTATTTGGATGGTCCAATCTTGCTAACATATCCAGCATCAGCTTTCTCACGGTCTGCCAGTTCCAGCTATAGATCTGTAAGTATAGTGTTCTGGGTTCGCAAAAGTCCACAGCGATTGGAGACGAACACCTGTCTCCTGTAACCTCTGCAGTAAGTGAATTTTATCTTTTCCAATTCGTATGAACCGATGTGATATTCAGGCTTTTGTATTTCAGTTTGAGTGACCGTTAGAGGTTATACTGTTTAATATTGGATACTTGTTTAATTTAAGTTGGGTGCACTTTATGATTGTCACATTGCAATTATTGGAACTGTGATATCACCTCTCAAGTTATGTGTGGCAATTAAAGCATTTGATTACTATTTGCGTTTTTTTGAGTTTCCTCAAGTTACCGTTATTTTTTCAGACTCCATGACCTTCGCCATCGCACAAATAAGGATGAGCTGGTCTACTAACATCGTGGCAAACAAATTAGAGAGGTCATCTCCGGATTGTGACGGACTCTGGTCTCTGTTTGGGTTAACCCTATCATTAGGGATTCCGTTTCAGAGGGTAGTGTTCGTTACAATTTTACAAAGAAATAAGTCCTGATATTTTCAAAAAGGAAAATGAGAAGAATACAATTGAGAAGACTGCAGCAAAAAGAAAAATGAAGTTAAGTGAATTATAAAATGAAAGAGATAAGTAAAGAAAAGTAAATTAGAAGTGGACCCTCCAAAGGTGATTTCTGATAGGGGAGGGGGAAGTATCTCATCTAACAATATGGGGAGATGAAAACAAAGACGATAAGGATGGAATACTGCAAAGTAAATTAATTTGGTTCTTCGAAATAAAGAAGGTGTGGAAAAAGAAGAAAATTCGAGATGGTAGGAAATGTCACCCTATCAAAATGGCAATACAGTTGTGCAAAGTGGAAGCCGCTAAAGATACCAACACCCAATAATAAGAAAAAATTAAAGGAAAATTTATTAATTTATGATGACTGAAAATCGAATGGAAAACGAAAAATGAAAACTATAAATTTGATAAGATTAGAATATAAACATGAAGGCTGGTTATCATCAAAAATAAAGTCAATTGAGGTAATTATCTAATTAATAATGATGGGTAATAGGTAATAGTTTGGGTTTGTAATTATTAGTTAATTGGGTACTGTAAATGTGATCAATCCTAATTAATTTATTAATTAGATAATTTTTTATGATTAGTTCGAAACTTTTGATTTTGAAAAATTTTTTTGCATTTCAAAAATATGACATTATAGGTATCTTTCTCTGGTAAATTCCTGTAGGACTTGTCCAAAGATAGGGGGATTGATGTCATGTTATTTTTGAATAAAGAATTTTTTCCGTAGTTTTATTGAAAAAGTTTAAATTTTTGTAATATTTGAAATTTTCAATTTTATGAGTTGCCTCTGGTTTTTGAAAAGCTGAGGTTAGGTTGGAACGTTTGGATAAAAACTTGCGTGCGACTTCGCAAGTCACAAGGTTGTGTTTTTCTGAATTTTGATCTTTGAAAAAGTGGATAATTTTGATTTTTTTTAAATTTGAAAATAAAAAAGTGTTCGATTCTTTTATAAAAATACAATTTTAAAAAGGAAGAAAAATGGAAAAACTCAATCAATCAATAAATTGGAAGTAATTTATAAAGTAAAATTTTTGGTTTAACATTGCAAGGTCGCGCGATACCCTGGGTGATAATTTTCCGATTGAGCGAGTTGTGGCACATGCAAGGAGAAAATTCAATCCGTTGATTTAATTTTGAAAATTTTTATTTATGGAAAAAGTCAAGGGTAGGATTATTCTACTTCAATAGATAATAATAACAATAAATAATCATGATATTAAAACGAATTTTAGATTTTACGACTATTAAGCATTGATGTGGTTCCTTTGACCCCATGTAAAGGGTAATGCGACCATATGTAAGGGTAATAGTTATTGAGCCTACGCGGCCTCATTTAGAGGGATTGTGACAAATCAGACACATGTGTATAATGTTTAGGATCGTAAACTTCTTTTCCCGCTATTGGGAGTGCTAATTCAGATTTTATGTAGGCTTAACAAACTTAAACCCCGTAACTCTGTTAATGCTTGGAGGGTATTCCATACCCCCCCAAACCCCCCGGTGAAGAAGTCCAACATAGATATATTGTACTATACCGGAAGCCTTAATAATTATAATTTTTAATTACTTACATAAAAAATCGGGGAAGCCTTCAAATTAAAGTGACTACCGGCATAGACAATCCTGTGCTCCGACTATAGCTAGCACTCTCCTCGAGTTCAGTGAATACACCGAAGTGAACAACAATCTTCTAATACCTTCAAAAATGGGAATCGCTCCAGTGCGATCCAACAGTCCTCAAAATCATAGACTAAAGTAGAATCCGCGATTGAAATGTCGCAATTATCCAATGATTCCAATCAGAAATTTTCGTGACACTCAGGTAATTGAAAATCATCGACCAGATAAGGTTTAATCCTAACCTCACAAATGTTAATTTTATTTTCTAGTTATTAAGACTCATCCAAATAAATGACCATCCAAACAGGGAGGATTATCCACCAAATTTACTCAAGAATATAAAAATTTTCACTGATCAAGCAACTCGTGAACCATGAGGGCACTATAATAGAAAATCTCCAAATTGTCGCTTAGAAAACAACTAAGAATTTTTCCTCATCGAAAGTTTCCACACCTTTTTTTTATTTCAGGTACCATATCGACGAGAAGCCCTTAGTCGGCCCTAAGAGAAGCCCTTAGTTAAAAGAAGAAGACAGTAAGTCTAATCTAACCTTGCAGTTTTACACACATCACTTTGTGGAAGTTTCCAAAACATCGATGAAGTGACGAACCAAATCAACTTTGGGAAGGGGGGAATCTTCAATTTACCAACATTATCAATATAAAATTTTTGTTTGTCAAATTTTGTATAGTGGTATAACCTCTAGAAAGAAGATTAGGAGTAAACTTAAAGTCAAAAATTGTGTACAGCAGCCAGGACACTCCAGGTTGCTTTCTACTTCAAGTGCTTTTATTTTAATTTTTGTAAAAGTTACAATGTCAACATTTTTATGTATAATATATTTGTGTAAGCAAAATAATATATGGAATAATGGTGCCAAGAAAACTAATAAGTATATTACGATTCACATTAAAAAGTCCGATGACGGAAAAGTGAGGAGATTGATTCATTGCGTAGTTTGCTAACAGAAGTAACTCCTTTTTCAAAATGGCGTCTTGAGAGATGTTGGACATTACTTGTATTTCTGATACGAAACTGTAGCAGGTAGTGGTTATTTTCTTTACTTCATTTATGGTTTCATCACAACTTAAGGCCACCGTGATTACTATTATCTGAAATTCATAGTTTCAAAATTAACTCTCGCTGTAGTTTTATACTATTCATTCAACTAAGAATTTTAAAGTGTCTCAAGGCTCCCTGTATGCGAAAATAAACAACATAATCAAATGAATCCATTGAAGATTACTATTATATTCACTTGTTTTGTACTCTGTAAATTTGACTAGTGTATCAAGTCTCCTAATGTATCATTCCTACCACATTTCCTCTATTAACTAGCGCCAAGTAGAATGAAGATAATTTTTGTTAGATATGATACTTACGTACAAAGAAGAGCAAGCAATTCCAATTAAACATTCTTCGATGACTTGACCCCATGTTAAATTTCTATCCACTGTGTTCAACTTTCGAACTTCCACGATAATGTAATTAATTTGATGTAACGTTTGCATAAAAATTGTAAAAACTATCAAAAGCAATTTATACCCTAAAGTTTTATTATAAATTGAGAAAATATTTAAGACTATTGAAAGCAAATTTCTTATTTTGATGACTTCTTTTTGCAAATCTGATTCCACTCTTATAATTATTGGATTTATCACAATTAAATTACGACGGGAATGGAACTGATAGTTTTTAAATGAGGACGATAACCGTTTGTTTAAAATTCTCAAACGAACTTTAATTAAAGAAACAAAATTATAAATTAGCAATACTGTAAATACAAAATATATATCGCTTATTTTTGCAATTGCGTTTCCAATAGTTTTCATTAAAATAAAAGTTATGTGAACGGCATCCATTAATATGAAGATAAGAATATAGAAGACCATAGTTTTAAATACAATGTAAGGTTTTCCAGGTTTCCAAAATATGTCTCGGTTGCTTAAACCATCATCAAGTTTTTTGAAAAGCAGTTTTAGTAAATAAAAGTCCTCTATGTGCGAGAATGCTGTTGTGTAAATATCAATTATAATTATAATAATCGATATAGTTCGGATAGTTGTAGTTAAAGTTAGGTATACCATATTTTGAATGTAGATGTTGTTTAGTTTCAAATAACTTGATTCTAAACTTAAAATTAGAAGTGAAACAATTAAAAGTGCAGAGTAAATTCTAAAAGTCTGGATTTTGGAATCGTCACTTGGAGGAACTAATCCTAATATATTACCGATACGATACACTAATTTTATATTTTCTATATAGCAGTTATTATTTTGAAAACTTTCAGCCATGTTGTGTTTTTAACGATATTTTATTTCTAATGTGAGTCAACGCATTTACTAAGAAGTAAGAAATTGTTACCGTATTTGTGTAGTAATTTGAAAAATGCGTTGTTTAGTTAATAGGTAGGTACATATTGGGGTGCCTGCCTTAATAATAAGGTAGGAAGATTGGTACACAACGGAATAAAAAAAAATGGTTATATCATGATTTAGCTGTGAAAGGTGAATTTACACAATGAGAGAAGGGTAAACATTTCCATGGTGTATGAGATTTCGGATTTTCTAATAGTGTCCGGCTTACTCAGGTTTAATTAGAATTCTATCAAAAACTGTTTATGAAGTATTGTAAGTTGGGTTTTAAGTTAAAATTACTATCGACTGTACTCTTGATTATACATTTCACTCATCACTGTAATCACAGCGAAACAAGTAATTTACTTGTCAACTATCCAGGTTATTTTCATTATTTTTATTGATTCCAGAATTAGTGTATGGTTTTTTCTCTGTAGGTAGGCGACAATGTAATTGTATTAACAGTGCACCATTTTATAAAATCAAGATAATAATTTGCTAGAAAGCTCCTCCTCCTTGTCTTTATAGAAGCGCATCGGATCGATTCGTTCATTTATTGACCAGTAGTCTAGCGTAAATCAAACACGGATAGACTAGAGAGCGGGAAACCGCGGTTCTAATCCTGATTGCGTCGGATATGTGCTGAAATTTAAAAAGTCCAAAATCGATCTATCGACTATACCATCTCCCCTCAGAAAGCAATGGCAAACCACCGGGGTGTAATGTCCCATGAAAGCCTTTGTGAAAAGGTAACGACGCTTCTGTCAAGAAATACACGACTAAGAAGCAGAAGATTTTAGAAAATCCAGATAATAATTTGCTAGGAAGCTCCTCCTCCTAGTCTTTATAGAAGCGCATGTGACTGATTCGTTAATTTATTACCAACCAAAAGAAATTTATTAATTTATAAATTATTTACGATTTTCAACTCTTTATTCTATAAGTATACAGCTCCACCAACGTTAGAACCGACTTTAGGGGCGTGTCAGGCGCTGCTAAAATTAAAAATGTACACTCAAATGAAGAAGTTTCTCGGCGCGAATATTTAAAATCCATAAATTATTTTGTCCAATTGCAGTCACGAAATACATAAAAAATGTTACCGCAAATATTAAATAAAGCACTTTTGGAATAAATTATAAAATAACACGAAACCGAATAACACAAAAAATCACGACAAATGTAAACACACGCAATGATTTGTAACTTTTACAACAGAATGTACTTGAGAAATAACTCAACGTTCATTGGTTCATTCAAATTTTTATCAAATTAGTTGGCATATTTGCCGCGTCCTTTCTAAGCTTGGTGGAGCTGTAGAATGAGATGATTACTGTATAGATAATAATTTGGAGCGTTCTGATTGGCTGTGAATTATGTGGAAGAACAGATTAAGAGAGAGTTAAATCATAAGGCTTATATTCTTGCTATACTGCGTAAATAAGAGGCCGTAGGCCGAGGCAAGTATTTTTTTACTTGATTAAAATTTGAATGTCACTTATTTATATAGCCAAAAAATGTTGTAAAATTAATTTTGAATTTACTATTAAATTAGGATCGAAGCATTAATTATTATTAATTCGTATAGATCTGCTACAAGCACTTATTATTTTTTATAAAAATTAGACGAAATAAAAAGTATCCCATCGATCGTAGTCATTCGTAGTGTAATTCTAACCTTCAAATACAGAAAAATGATCTTAAAAAAGAAATTTTTTCAAGAATAGAGTGTGATTTTAATATGTGTTATTGTGAAATATAAAAAACACCACGTTGTTGGTGAGCCCCCCCCCCGTAGTTTCAGTTTTTCTCATTTCTTCAAATATTCTCTGTTTGTGCCTTGTCACAAAAAGGTTAGAAATGTTTTTAAGTGTTTTTAAATAAAATTTTCTTGTATGTTGTTCTTTACTTACAGTTAAAATCTAATATTTTAACGTCTAGTTAAGTTTTTGTTTAATTTATATCTAACCTTCAATATTAAAATTTCTATGTAATGTCATTATTCTTACATACTTAAATGTAGTATGTATTTGCTAATGTATTTATTGGATACCGATATAATTTAAACATAGTATAATATAAAATTATCTATAGATTAATAACAATAAGAAATGGAAAATGTATAAATTATAATTAGGTACTTACGAGTACATTTGAAGTATCTTTATTTAGTAAAATAAAATAAAATACATAGTATTGGCAAGACTAACTAATTGGTTAGTCCGTTAATCCATAGCAAAAAATTAAAATTTCATATACCAATTATTAATAATAATATTTTCAGGTCGTACAGGGAAGATAAAAAAAACCAGCATACGCCGGGGAAGGAATGCCATGAAGGGTTGGTTCCTAAGAGATGGGTGCCGTCGCATAAATGTGTATTGTAAGGAACTAAATGGGTAAGTATTTCATGTAATTTGTAGGTCTTATTTGTTCAAGTAAATATCTTTTAGGTCAATCAAGAAAATTCGGGTCAAGAAGCCAAAATTCGTACAGGGTGGAAGAAAGAAAATATTCCATTTTCATATCTAATAAAACAGCATGTCTTTGATAATTAACCAAAGACGTCATCATCATCAGTTAAGTTATCCGTTTGTGAATTGTTGAGATTATCATCAACTTCCGTATTTTTAGGTTCAATGAATGGATCCAAAAGCTCTGTCGGAGTAAGGTTGTATAAGTCATATAAGTTAACTGGAGTTTTTCCACCGTAGGAACATTCTATCGCAGCTCTCTCATCATCATACAATCCACACTCCAACAGTCTATGGATGGGGTCATCCAAAACCGGTTGAGCAAGATCAAAACGGTTTGAACATGCCCGACACGTACCATCTTCCAGCTTCCCCAATCGATGGAGAAACTTTCTGAATTCCCCGTGCCCTGTTAGTAACTGTGCAGTTTTGAAAGTCGGAGGGTTAATGAGTTTCATAGAAACTTCGGGTAAGAATTGATAGGTTACCCTACCAAATTCATACTCATCCCATCTTTTTTGCCAGATATTGTGTATTTCAGTGGAAAGTGCCTGCCTCATATGTGTTTTATACTTAAAACCCTGCGGGTCATAAGTTTTCCCACAAAATAAGGCAGTTCTTCCTCTCTTTAATTTCTTCCAGGCATTTAGTCGAACTATTTCCAAATCTAAGGGATGAATCCCAGCAATAACTCCAGCACCCATGGAGGATACAGAAGCATAGCCTTTGATCATAGTTCGACAGCAAATTCCATAACAAGATAAGAGTCGCCTTTGCACTGAAATTTTGTCAATTTTTTCAACCCAAAATTCGCTAGCATAACCTATTATCGGAATAATAGCTCCTTTATAAATTCTTTCCATTGACTGAGAAAGGTTAATATCCCATGATGCTTTGGCCTTTCTCCTGAGGGATGAGACCAAAGTAATTGCTTTTCTACACACGTAGTTTACATGTTCTTGCATGCTTAGTTTATTATCTATCAGTAAACCTAAATATTTGAATTTATCGACAATCTCAACTTTTTTGTTATTCAATTTTATATTCCATTTGAAGTAGTTCTTCCAAATTGGCCTATGTACCATGATCTTAGTCTTCTTTTCGGAGAGATTCAGTTTCATGGACCTACACCAATTATGGAGAGAATCTATCACAAACTGGATTTTTCTACATAACTCAATTTCAGATTCCGCTTCTACAATAATGGCAACATCATCAGCGTATCCTATCTCAGTGATTCCTCTCATGCCTTTAAGTGGACCTTCGAAGAAATCATCAAGACAGGAGTTCCAAAAGAGAGGACCAAGAACCGATCCCTGCGGGCAGCCCTTAGAAATCTTTTTGAAAACTTCAGTTAAACCATTTTTCAGGGAAACTTTTCTATCCATTAGGTAGGATTTAAGAATAAGCCTCAGTCGAAGCTTAATCTTTTTCTTATCAAAAAATCTAAAAACAGCCGGCCACCAAAGATTGTTGAAAGCCCCATCTATATCAAAGAATATAGATGCTAAAAACTTGCTTTTTGAAGATTTAACCTTGGTGAAGTATTCACTCAAGGCCAAACTGGTTGACTTCCCTTCTACAAATCCAAATTGTCGAGAAGAATGAAACTGAGGACAATCTTCAAGCAATCTAGATTTAATTATTTTTTCAAGAATTTTTCCCATTACAGGAAGAAGAGTAATGGGTCTGTAATTATTTATGATTCCGGGGTCTTCCTTAGGATTTTTAGTTATAATCCTAAGTTCTCCAGTTTGCCAGAAAACCGGAAAGTAGCCTAATTTCAAACATGCGTTAAGAATATTCAAGATTATAGGCCTGATAACAATATAGACCTTCTTAAGGAAGGATCCCTGTATGTTATCTGGACCAGGAGCTTTCTTAGCTTGGGTGTTTTGAACAAGAATATCTAGCTCAGCCACATCCACAGGTCTTACGTTCTCCATATTCTCCCCTCCCCCCAATGAATCGAAGTCCGACCTCATGATTTGGTGATCCATCGTTGCATCAGTACTCTTATCATCATCCGGGAGAAGCTTGTCTAATAGGAATTTCAAATTCTGGGCAGGCGTCATTGTTTCGACACCCTTGTCATCAAGGAAAGAGGTTAGAACATTTCTCCTCTTGAATTTTCCCGCAGCTAGTTTGTATGTAATCCCCCATGGGTTTTCTGGTAAATCATTCTCCACAAATTTTTTCCAGCTGTTTTCCCTAGCTAGTTTTAAAGTTTTCATGAATCTATCTTTGTAGATAATCATTGTGTCATAAAGGGCTTGTTTTTGTTCCGAGATTTTACATTTGTAAAGAAGATTTTTCTTATCAAGAAATTTCCTTCGTGATCTCTCAACATTATCTGTCCACCAATCAGGTCTCCCAATATATGTTTTTTTAAACCGAGCATGTTTTGAAATAAGATCTTGAAGAGACTTATTCATATCTACCACTAGAGACTCGATTTCTTCTTTTCTACTAAGATTTTCAGAGATTTCAACATTGGAATTAACCCAAGGATGAAGGACTCTTTCCACCGTTTCAATTGGAATAGTATCTGGGTTTCTAATTTTAATGTGGTTACCTGCAACACCTTCTACCCTCCCTATAGAAAAATAGATGGCTTTGTGGTCTGAAATACCTACCCTCTCCATCATTTCCCAATTATGGGTTTCCGGAATAGAGCAGACTGTCCCAAGGGTAAGATCAATATTACTTGACCCCCCCCTTTCGTTCTCATAAGACATTTTCCTACAGGGCCGGTTGAAAATATGCAGGTTAAATTGGAAGATAAACTCTTCCAATTTCAAGGCACGCTCGTCAGCTTCCTTAACATCGAACCAAAGTTTGGATCTACAGTTGAAATCTCCACAAAGATAGATTCTATACCCCCTGAATTGCAGAAGCGTTCTTCTAATTTCGAAAAGAGCAAGGTCTATATCCACTGAAGGTGGGATATAGGCTCCTATGATAATGATAGGCTTCTTTGACCTGAAAGTTAATGAAGTGACCGTGTGATATATACTTGAAGAATGCCTAAGGAAATTAAAAGTAAAATCGTTCCCAATAGAATTATTTAATATAACACAAGTAGAGAATTTATCTCTACTTAATGCTGCTAATTGCATGTTCGGAAAGTAAGGGAGTCTGAAGGACCCCTCTGAACTGAAACAATAGGGATCTTGAAATATCCCTATTCCAAATTTTTCATCGGCCATCAAGCGTTGGGCATCCGCTGTGGCGGCCTCTGAATTCCTAAGATTGATATGGATAATTTTGAAGAAATTATCCATCAGAAACGTCATGATTTAGGATTGAACGGCAGTAAGCCTCCAATCTTGAATTATAAACTCTACAACTTGCGGCAGCTGTAGAGTGCCCGGAAGCTGCGTATTTAGCCCTTACGCAGTTAACACATTTATGCTTAGCAGCATCCTCTTTTACAGAGCAGTCATTCGTTCCATGCTCCGTGGATGTGCAATAGGAGCATGTCTTGACTGATTTACAGAATTTCGCGGTGTGTCCAAACCTTTGACAGTTGTAACACCTAACAATATTAATGTAATCAGTTACTGCATAGTAACCCCAAGCGACGCTGATTTTTTCATTTCTAGTTACCCTTTCTCTCATGAGAGGATGTACTTCCAACACCCATTTATTTGATGGTTTATTTCTCGAGGCCACAAGGTTTATGCTTCTACACCAGTTCTGTCCAGTTTTCTCGATTATGTCGCCAAATCTTAATTTAAAGGAGTCCATTATGTCTTCTTTTGTAAAGATTTTATCTACTCCATTTATCGCTATGTTGGGCCATTTTTCTTCATGAGCTTTCGCCACTAATCCTTGTTCGCATACCACATCGTTATTAACTAAATTAAAAATTTCTTTACTAGAGGATTCGATTAGTAAACCCTTGTTCTTCAATTTTATTATTTTTTCTGGAATAAAGTTCATACCAAACGTAGTAACCGGGAGCCTCATCAATCTTTTGAGGGTGTCATCTGAATTGGTTGCATTAACACATTCCGATGGATGAATCATAATTTTATATTTGGTGCCTGTATTTGCTTTTTCAGCTGTTCTAATTCCTGCTTTCTTCTTAACAGCCGCGAGGTAGTCAAAAGGTGGGTTTGCCACTTTATTAGTAGCCGGGCCAACATTCGTTCCATCTCTTCCGTCTTTGATCAGTTCTTTCTCCACAAGTTCAGGGAGGTTGCCAAGGCGAAGACTTTTCCTAGGTGCTGGTATTGGAATGGTTCTGATACTTCTATCAATATTGTCAATTTTCTGAACCAAAACGTTCATATCTTCATTGCAGATTTTTTTAACCAATTTTCCATTTGATGATTCCATAGTTTGATTATTATCGATTTTCCCCGCCGTTCGAATAACTTTTCTCATTACTCTATTCATTTCTCGATTGCTGTTCAATAATTTGTGAATGAGTCCTTCTCTTACCGCTTTCGAGTCTTTGCTTTTATTGATGAAAAGTATCATTTCCTCAATAACGTCACTGAAATTGTTCGTCATATCGTCAATTTCCCTATGAATTTTCTCTTCTTCACTTCCTTCATTGATATCAGACTCCTTTCTCATGGTGTTAATCATATCTACCACCTCCTGTTGAGTATTTGCCATTGGTTCATTATTACAACTAATTGAAGCTTCATTATTATTGTTTCCCTCCTGGGAGACGTCCCTTACCGTTTTTGAGACCAAAGTCGAACTACCCACGTCATCGTCCATAAAATCTTCGAAAGAGTTCCTTCTGTCTCTTTTCTTACTGAGCTGTAGATTAGAATTTTCTGTGTCTGAATTATCAGAATCAATTAGACAATTTTTTCTTTTCTTATTAGTGTCATTAACGATTGTGTTCCTTTTCTTCACCTTTTTCGAAGTGGTTCTTTTTTTGTTTATACTCTTCCTTTTTCTGAGGTTTTCGACTAGTGTCCAATCTTCTTCTCGATCTTCCAATCCAGATTTTCCTAATGCAACCTCCGCGCCATCCGGTTTGACTGATGGTAGGCGCATTAAGTGAGATTCATTATCGGTTTTCTCAGTTATGATTCCATTATCTGAGTTGATGTGCAGATCAGTCTGAATAGTGGATTCATTTCTGAAGGGGAATACTGCTGAACTCCCTCCGGGCACTGCACTGAGTGCTGCCATGAGATTATCCCGCAGACATCGCACGTCCTCATCCATTTCCCCACTATTCGTTCCTTTCTGCAACATAACATTGCTTAATACCTTGATTGCATTATTGACGTCCATATCCATGCTTGAATTTGATTCGCCCATACAATTTTTAATCGCTTATAATCTTCTATCAACTTTCTTCACTTACGAGTACAGAAGATTAGCCGGCGCGGTTTATTTGATTCAGCGATAACAATAAAACATAATTTTACTATTTGTACCTATTAAATGAATACCTGCAACTTCAACCTATTTTCGATTATCCACTTATTATTTGTAAATATTGTCCTCTACCACCTGATTATAAAAAAGTTTGCAAAATTTCTGGGGTATATTTCATGGTGCAAGACGTAGCACTTTGTTTCTTTTCCTCGATCGCAGTTCAGGATGCAATTTGACTCTTCTGTTAAAATGAGATAAGGAGAGTTTTTGCCGCCTTAGGAGGCCAGAGATATTGGGTCGCCCAAGATATGGTCAGGTCAAGAACGCGGAGCTCCAATAGTTTTATGTAATCTATATGAAATTAACTTAGCGTCCTAAGTTACAAACCCCCAAAACAAGGACAAAAATGTCCCTCCTCACAATAACGACAAGGACACTACTGGATCGCTAGTGTCCAAGCTTGGGCTAACAATTATTGAGTTGGTCAAGACCTATGGTCTAGACTAAGGTACCTTCGGACCTAATCAACAAGTCATTAAAGAAATCATGGCGAATCAGGCCTATATAAAAATAGTGCCACTTTCCAAAATCCGCTCATCAACCAGCTTGGTCAATGAGATCCACTTTCAAGTTTCAACACCTATACCCTCTTGCCCTTAACCCGAATTGCCCCCCCCCTCCTATAGAGCCACAGAAACAACAAAAGTGACCGATATTTCCCCTCCCCCTTATGTTCAGAATACACAATACGAGTCGAATGATGATTAACAAAATGAAATTTGGAGATTTTGAGAATAGAGAAACCGGCTGTTGACAGATCTCTACCAGACGTTCTGACCACTGCATTGAGTAGTTCCGGCGCACACTGGGCTGAAAAATGATGTAAAAATTTATTTTCCAATTAATGTTTATATAGTAAATTTTTTTAGTTGGTAATATTAAAAAAATCGCACATTACAATCGCAAAATTCGTTATGTTCTGGTGGATTGTTTTGCGTTTAAATGCTTATGAATATTAAATATGATTATATTAAACAGATGATACTCATAGCAATGCGTTTATTTTAAAATTTATAGGTAAAATAACGATTTTAGGGTTTATCTTAACTTGAACTTTTCGAGCGTTCTATAAAATTGAGAACTTTAAAATTTAGACCTGCGTTACTGTTACCTAAACATCTATATCGTGTATCAATTTCTCGCTGGAATGTTTGCCTATAAGGAAGATATTGTCATTTCAAGTTTTAATCTCTTAATTTTATGTACCAAATCCGCTCATTTTCATCATAAAAATATGAAAAAAATGAAAATATAAATGTATATCAAATATATTTGTAACACGTAAAAGGAATTAGATTAGTAAATTATTAAAATATATCAATTAATTTACTATCACGTATTAAAAACTAACCAATTATAGTTAGAAAATACTATAATAATTTATTATTGTTGCATTGATTATACATAGCGTAAAAGAGTTACCTATCAGCGAAAATTTAAAATTAGTTTTGTTACCAGAACCCACCTAAACAAATTTATATTTGATTTAAACTAATTTAAATTAATTTTTATTAATATATGAAAATAAATTAATAGTAGCTACATAATTATTAATTTGTATCGCTTTCAGTAGCGTCTGTTAATTCAATTTCTGGAGTTAATTCCAGTAATTCCAAAGTTTCGGGTAAAAGATTTTTTGTTTGTCTTTTCTGAAATGGCCGAATACTTGATATAAAAGGATCTGAAGATATTAGCATATTATGTAAAATATCTTCGTTGGATGCTTCCCTGCAAAACTTTCTAGATCGGGTTTCTCTATATTTTCGAAAATCCTTATTTCTTGCTTCGGAAGCTTCTTCTGATAACTGGCCAATCGGAAGAAGAGCGTGTTTAATAATGCCTTCACCATGAAAAAGTATTTTGTGAAGTGAAACTGGCATATAATACCACTCATATAGTGAAACATACAAATTCGCTGTTTCTTTTGCAAATATTTTGAATTTTGTCAGATTAATTTTTTCACCGGACGCTATTGCATGTAATATTGTACGAATTCTTTTTATAAGATCAACATCTATACTAGTTATTTCTGCTGATATTTCTGCATTTTCAAAAAATTTTCTAGCAGTGTTTCCATCATTTGTCGTGCCATGTCCTTGTTTTACTATATCGACGAGTAAGCCAAGTCGAGTTTTAAAAAGATTTTGAACTTTTCTTTTTTTGCTTTCTTTCATTTCTTTTTGTTCTGCAGTTTTAGCCGACCATTTCTTAAATTCGAGATTATAAGAAATGTGTAGTAAACACTCGAAGCTTCTAATCCAAGCATGCAAAGGAGAAATTCCAAATTTATAATTATCTTCGTTAGGAATTTTATCTTCTAATTTTTGGAAATTGTTCATCTCGCTTGGTTTTGCTTTACAAATATAACATACCATTGAGGAAGTAGTTTCTGTTAGTGTTTGACATACTTTGCCGTCTACCATAGTGAAACATACTATATGCCTGATTGTAATATTTTCTTTGTATTTTGTCAATATTAACGTATCAATTTGTCTTTGCAAAAATTTCATTTCGTTCTTTATAACTTCTGTACTTTCCTTAATAAATTCAAATTTAATTGGGCGACAAAAGAAAGTTGAAGATGGTCGAGAATTAGTCCAAATGATATCAGATTCATCTTTATGATAAAGTTTTAGGGGAACTAAAGCTGTCATAAAAATACTTGAATCATGAGCAGTTTCATCTGAAAATTTTTGTTTGTATGTATTTTGACCGGAAGCTCCATCAAAGCCGCATTTACTTATTAATGTGAATTCGCCACTTTCATTTGTTTGCACATATTTTAAAATTCGGCTAACAGTGTGATCTAAAAGTTCTTGCAAATTAATTTGTGCAACAGTTTCAGTCACGGTTATGGATTCTCTCCTAGGATAACAATCATTTTTTGCTTGTTGAATTTTATAATATGAGGGAAATAATTGAAGTTCTTCTTTTGAAACCGAGTCTCTAAGTATTATATATTGGGACTTGGACAAATTCAAAGATGTGTATATAGACAACGCCTTTTCTTTCGAGTACACGACAGGTTTAAATTTATCATCAAGAATTTTTCTTATTTTTATAACAAATTCAGGATTTTCTTGTAAATGTTCTAAAATCCTTGCAACATCGTTAAGTCCATTGTTGTACATACTCCTGATTGTAGAACACATGAGCTCCTGCGTATCCTTATATTGAATAAATTCGGTCTTTTCTACCATATCTTTAATTTTCAGTCTTATACAATGAGGCCAATTAAACTCAGAATGCAACCATGAATTATTGTTCTCCAAAAAAATTTTTTCAGTACGGTTGGACTGTTTCCACTTCCTACGCAGCTTCAAACAAAGCATTCTAATACTATTTTTTAAAGTATTCAGTTCTGATTCACAAAAATTGATATCAAGTCTGGAAGTAACCATTTCAAAAAGTTTCTTGTAATCATCAAGATGTGTGTCAGGGGAGCTTTTAAGTAATAAATAAAGATCATAATTTGTTCTTAAATTATAATTCATCTTGATTTGATTTGCTTTTTTTCTAATTCTCTATTCTATTTCCTTTTTTATTTATATTTTCTCGATTTTCAAAACCTTTATAGGCATATTATCTCATCGTATATACGGATCAATGGATTCTGAAGCATGAAAGCTTTCATATTTTAGCGAAAATGAGCGGATTTGGTACATAAAATTAAGAGATTAAAACTTGAAATGACAATATCTTCCTTATAGGCAAACATTCCAGCGAGAAATTGATACACGATATAGATGTTTAGGTAACAGTAACGCAGGTCTAAATTTTAAAGTTCTCAATTTTATAGAACGCTCGAAAAGTTCAAGTTAAGATAAACCCTAAAATCGTTATTTTACCTATAAATTTTAAAATAAACGCATTGCTATGAGTATCATCTGTTTAATATAATCATATTTAATATTCATAAGCATTTAAACGCAAAACAATCCACCAGAACATAACGAATTTTGCGAATGTAATGTGCGATTTTTTTAATATTACCAACTAAAAAAATTTACTATATAAACATTAATTGGAAAATAAATTTTTACATCATTTTTCAGCCCAGTGTGCGGCGCAGCGGTTCTGAACACTGAACCTCACTCCTCCTCAGAGCAGGTCGATTCGGGAAACAGAATACCGAAAATCGATATGAAAGAACTTATTACCAGTTATTTAACGATGTATAGAGAAGATCAGATAGGAAAAATGAAATGGGGTAAAGCCTGAGGCTGGCAGATCTCTAATCAGGTGGCCCGACCTCTGCCTTAAGCAGTCCCGGCGCAGCGGTTCTGAAGACCGATACGAACAAACCCATCTATTAGCGCACTTGAGCGAAAAAGATCAAAAACGTTATAAACGACGCTCGACAACGGATCAGAAGTGGTATGAAACCTGCAGCTGGCAGATCTCCGACAGGCGGCCCGACTCCCGCGTTGAGCAGTCACGGCGCAGGTTGATTTGGAGGAAGAGGAACAACGATGCTAACGGACGAGATGGGAAGAAGCCTGCGGCTGACGAATATCTGCCAGGCAACCTGACCCCTGCCTTAAGCAGTCACGGCCGGTGTGAGTAGTCTGATCGAGTCTTCCCTAGAGCAGACTAATTAGAGGGAAGAGGATCAACGTATAAAAGAACGAGATGTGAACTTTTATTTACTGTTTATTGTTATGTACATGATTGATTTTGTAAATGTATCCTGTACGTTTTTAAATAAATGGTCACGTGCTATATAGCGACGCGACGGGTCGACTGTACGAATGCTGAAGTTAGAGAAAGCAGAGCTGCACCAGCGGCGGTTCTAGGGCGGTACGACCGGTGCCGTCGCACCGGGCGCCATCCTAAGGGGGGCGCCAAAATGACAAAATATTTCGAAAAAATGAATAATTTGTTTGTTTTTTTTGGAAAAAAAAATATATTATTTTGAAATTTGCAAGCGCAAAAGCGAGGAAAGTAGCTTTGTATTTAATTTTTCTTTCTTAATTTGTTTAAATACACCTTTTCAAACAACTATTGTTTTTTTTTACGTTTTACTCCACGGAGGGGGGGGGGGCAAAATGAGATCTCGCACCACTTAAAAATCTTGCTAGAGCCGCCGCTGAGCTGCACCTGCGGTGTTTCACGTCGTATAACTTCAAAACAGCCATTTTTCTCTTACCGCTAATTACAGAGGTCAGATAGGAGTTTGTAATTCTTAATTTTATATCAATCACAAGGTTCACAAACAACATAATGGAATAAACAACAAAAAATATTAAAATTTTTCGTTTTTATTAAAAACAAATAATGCATTAGGTACACAAAAGGCATATAAAAATAAAAATATATTTTTGCTATTTTCCTTTCAAGATCATAAAACATTGTGAGATGTGAGAGCATAGCAGTTAGCTATCATTAATATTACTACTTATATTAGTGGCAGCTATCAGCAGAAAAAACAAAATATACAGCACTACAGTCAGTCAAGTAAAAGCGTGATCGGCCTGTCATAGCTAGTAAACGGTATCGAACAAAATCTTTGGTGAGTCGGTAGAGGTAACCTTTGTCCTTGATGTACTGACATAAAAGCAAAGCATATATACAAAGATTCAGTTGTGGTTGATCCTTTGCCAAATGCGCGTTACAGTACGAGGATGTGTTCATGTGTACCCATATGGAAGGTATGAAAATGTTGCAATTAGCGGATGCTAAATGCCCGAGAGGGCCGAGATCATTCGTACAGAAGTGGGTGCATCGTTGGTGCTGCTTTGTTCGGCACTTTGCATCTGTTTACCGATAACCTTAATGCCCAAAATATGCAGATAATCTACCTACTAAAAGGCTTTGTTACCATCTGATAAACGTTGTTCAACCATATAAATCAGGACTGGATTCAGCAAGAGGATAACGATCCCAAACATCGAATAAGCTCTGTATCGCGTGGAAAACTAAATCTGGCATCGTTACGCTCGATTGGCCGTGGCAGTTTTCGGATCCAAATCGCATCGAAAATGTGTGGACATATCGTACATCATGACTAGACCTGATAGTTTCCGGATCTGGGATGAATGGGCACTACGGGCTCTAGTGATGCCAGATCTATCCTAGGGCAAACCGCATCCAGGCCACATTCCAGCTCTAAGAGATTTCTAGTGAGGATGGTAACTGGACGCATTATTAATTCAATTGCATCTTTGTTCTATTTTTTCAAAGCCCGACACGCTTTCACTTTACCGACTGCGTATATTGAAAGTCTTAAGTTAATAGTAATCTAATGTGGTTGAACCAGTAAGGTAAGTAGCAAAGAAGATTTGTACTATCTGATCAGGATTATTCCGAATAAGGTCAATAACTGAATTATATTTTACAATCATAGCTTCCTCACTAGGTTCTCCATCAGCAGAAAGCAGCAAAATAATTAGTAATAAATTTGGAACAGAATGGTTACATTCCAGAATACTTCCAATTAAATCCATTCTCTTCGCTTCACATTCATTGCTATCATAAAAATATTTCAAAAAAAACTTCAGATATTTGTAAAACACTTGAACAATACCGACTCCATAAGTTTTAACTGAATCGTCACAGAGTTGAGAAATTCTTCGACCCACTTCCACCAAAGGTAGCTTTTCCACGTAAATTAAAGTGAACTGCAAATGCAAAACTTCGTGGAACGCTTGGTGAGGTTGAACAAAATTATTCCATAACTCAACAAACTTGTAGAGAATTGGTTTATCAGAGCAGCCTTGTACAATGAACTGCAAACAAAACTCTTTCAAAAAGTTAACTACGCAATTACGACTGTCGTTTCGTTTATTATGATCCACGCGAGAAATATTTGCAAACTTAGTCGCGACGTCAAAATATCTAATCAAGCGCTGTTCTTGTTCCAACTTGGGCTCACAATAAATAATAAACTGGCAAGTAAACGTCTGGATTATGGACTGAAAAAAGGTTAAAGAACAATCCTCACAGTTGAAAAAATATTTGCTGATGATACTTTCGCAAAATTCTTTTGGAAGATTTCTAATCACCTGTAGTGTAACTTTTCCCAGAAGATTTCCCTTTTCGCCAAGGTATTTATCACCATGTTTATCCAAAAACTGCCACGTAAACACGATGTAATGTGGGACATACGGAGTCGGAATTTTATCGACTTCCATCAAAATATCCAAAGCTTCCTTGTCTTCAACATGCACCTCACTCAAATTCAATTTCACCAATTCCCAAGATTTGTCATCAGGATTTTTGATGAAATAGTTGAATATACCCTTAAAAAGAAACTTGCGAATGGATGCATTTTTCTCCGTTTCCATAAACTTTCTTAGAATGTTGAAGATGTTGGTTTGATCCAAAAGTCTGAAGGTTAAATGCATGACATGTTTTCGTACGGACACCGCGCTATCCGTAAATGTTGCGAAAAATTCCATAAGTTTATCCTCGTTTGTAGTATCCGCTGCAGAATATAACGGACGGATTATTAATTTTAAATAGTCGCCTTTGCAAAATTTTAAGATGCTTGGTAAAATTATAGATGCAGGGTGAACGTGGGATAAATATTTGGTAATTAACCTTTTGATTTCATAAAGCTGTTGCCCTTCTATGGTTTGAGCATCTGCTCTTAGGGTTGTGGGGTAATAAGGTTCAATAAAATTTAAAAACTCATTTTCGCTCAAAAGATGTGATAATCCTACGATCGCACCTTCGTTGGTTTGATGCCTTTCCATACATAGCGGAATCATTCTTAGGGGTATATTTAAATGAGTATAATTTTTGCTATATATCCAAAAATAGTAATCGTTTCCCCAGTAACTCTTTGTTATGGCATGTTTAGTCACCTCTTCAATATTTTCGGAAACAAATATAGGTCGATTTTTGACTAAAAAGTTTAAAATACTTCCGTCTACGTATGAAGTTGACTTAGATAAGTAGGATTTCAACAGTAATTGCGTTTCTTCGTGATCGGGTTCTTTACGTAGCAAATACATTAAGGTTCTGTCCAAATCACGAACGCGCTCGTCTGTTTTAATACGATTCTTGATGAACTGTAACAGAAGTGGATATGCAAATAAAGATATCACATCTTCTGCATGTCGGGAATTCCAATCACACAACGCATCGATAAAATCGATATAAAATGATTGTAACCGATTATTAGAAATATCGTTTATATTATCGTAATTTTCTGACAAAATTTCGTAAATCAACATCAAACACTTTTTTTCGTATTTGGGGTTATCTTTGAAAATGTTAAAACCTCTACCATGATCTTTTAATAATTTAATAAGTTGTTCCTTGATAGGTAATTGATTTTCCAAACGAAAGTAGATATTTGCCTTCAGAAATTCCATGGCCTCGTTAAAATTTTCACCATTCAAAGCAAAAATTTGAATCAATTCATTTATGCTGTTCCAATGGCGTTGTTCCAATTTCTTCAGATCAATTTGCTCTTCCATGGTTCTCAAAAATTTACCACGTATGGATACGTGGTCGCTGCGGTGTCGTTTTACCATATATTCACATAACTGGGCCAGAGCTGCCACATCATCATTCAAGCTGCACGACTTAACTAAACAGCATATTAGTGTCATCCTTGTATTGACATCAGAAGATAAAGAAATTCGTTTCTTCAAATAAGGAATTGAAATGTCGGTTTTGTAATAACAATACCAATCATCTTCCGACATGCTGCTGGGTTTATTCTCAATTTTTAGAATTTCCTGTCGTTGATGTAAAGGAATCATATGTAGTATATCTACAGTAATATATTCTGGATGACTCAATAAGGAGGAACCGTAAGCTTGCTGAAATGCGTTTAGTAACAAATTAATATCTCTCATTCGTTTGGGCAAACTTTTAATTGAAGAAAATATGGAACGCTGTTTAGAACCATAATTACTGATGGAAGTCGGAAATGATTTTATAAAAACTTGCTGATAATCGCTTCCTAGTGTTTTTACCACGCGTTTTTTATTAAAAATTTTGAAAAATTCTTCGTGTTTTTGAATGATATCGTCTTTGTGAGTTCGGACAAATTTTTCCGTTACACGCCAGCCTACTTTTTGCTTTGATTTATACTTTTCCCTTAATTTGAGAAAAAAAGAAATGTCGTTTCGGGAAAAATATTTAAATAGCGCTATATATTCTTCACTGAAGTTTTCGGAGTAACCCTCCATGATGTCTAAAATTTCCTCGGTACTTTCGGGATATTTTTTTATTATTTTTAAAATCTGACGATAAGAAAATTTGATTTTTTGAAGCTTGATATTGTCTAGAATTTTTTCCAAACTGCACGAAGAAAGCAATTTAGAAGCGAAGTGTAATCCATATTTATTTTTGATCGCTTCGAAATATTCGTCAGCTTGTTGGGTGTTTTGCAAATTTTTCGACAATTTGTTTATAATTTTCAATTTCACTTTTAAAGAAACATGGGGAAAAACAACCGACACCAATTCTTCACCCCCGACGTTTTTGAATGCTTCGTCAATAAACCAAGAGTTATTTCGCAAAACTCGTCGAATTAGCAGTGGATTTTCGCACTTCAAAACTTCCAGTAGATTAGGAACTCTTTTGAAATAAATGAGAGCGTCAATTTTAAATTTTTCTTCTAACGGCGTTTTGGGTTGCACCATGGAGAAGTCGACGTCCAAATCATTGGAATCGATTTTGTTCAAATATATAAACAAATTTTTGCGTCGTTCTCCGATGGTTACTCCTGACAAAGAATGAAAATTTGTTGAAAATTCTTCTGTGGTTATTTTCATCTTGAGAAGGGTTCAAAATTCTAAAAATAAAGAATTTTCAAAAATAAAAAACTGTAAAATACACTAGCAAATCTGGGAAAAGTTGGGTTTATTTAGCAGGATATTAGCTTGAAACAATAAACGAATCATCTAAAATACTTCCTATTTGACTTAAAATTTTCAAAATTACATTACAACTTAAATTTAGAAAAAACTACACATTTAAAATATTCACAATTCATCAATAAATGGAGATAAATCATTGGCTAGAATCACAGCTAATTTGCTCGGAATTGCCATGGCAGTATTCCGCAAACCCCACATTGCTTTCATGTCCACTGATGGGTTAATAAGAATTTCTGTAAGGTCTCTAAGTAGTTCAAAGTGTTCTGGTTTAGTAACTAATTTCGAAATTAACTTGTATACAAAACAATAATGATCAAAAGCATATGCGAGTGGTGCTGTATATATTTCTTCCTCCTCGGCATTAGCTAATATTTGTTTCAAATAATACGTGCTTGGTAATAATGCAGGACGTACAGGTTTTAGCGGTTTCAAAATGCTTATTTTTTTAGCGGTTTCTTTAGATGCATCATTGCTAGCACTTGCATGGACTTTATCTATGGCCACTCTTTTTACGTTTTCCTTTAGAATGTTCGGATTTACATTTTCTGGCTCACTTGCAATATCACACACAGCAGCTTGCGCTTTCTTTCGTTTCACCATTATTATGTTATATCTCTAAAATCGTTGATTGAATCAACGTGTCAATCAATACTAAAACGTAACTGGTATTTTATAATCAATGGTAATTTCTCCAAAAATAATTATTTTTACTTACATGGAGCAAATCAATTTAAAAAATGTAACCCATCATAATTAAGTTAGGAGTAGAAAGACAAAACTTTGATTTTTGTACCGTAAAGAGAATTTAAAAGTCCGCACGTGGTTCTAGCACAAGTAAAACTATCAGTAAAAATTTATCACTTCTATCCATCCTTTATTTTATTTTCTTTGCAGATTTCAAAAAATTTAAAATAAGTAAAATAAGAACTAATTTAACAATAAATATTAATTATAAGATTTGGAGATATAATTAGTAATTATTAAATTATCGCCCTGTATTAAGAATACTAAATGATAATTTATTCAAACTCTAATAGGAACCAAAAGGATGCCGATTAACAAGGACAAAAGGACGGTTCCAGGTGAGGAGAGCTTCCCTTCTGAAATATTTTTAGGTAAGTGGTTGAAAAAAATTATTTTGAAGTTCGCAAGTTTTAGCAAAATCAGTCAAAAATTTTGAGTGATTTTGAAATAGATCGAAAAACTTGACTTGAGATATTCAAGCAGAACAAATTGAAGTTTACTTAGAAAGTTTTCAATTTGACATCGACATTGAATTACTTATAATTTTTAATTTTCAATAAATTTTTCATTCATTCTGCATTCAACTGATTTGATAATACGGAAATCATTCAGTCAGCAGCGCTTCCTAAATTATGGAAGCCGCATTAGCAGCTTTAGCTACAAGGAAATTACCGTCTTTCCGTGTGTAGTTAACATTGTTTATTACTGATTCCTCAGATACAAAAACCATTTGAGTTAATCTGGGAGTATAGAATTGTTGTTGTAAATTGAAATCAGACTTTGAAGTTATATTTGAGTTTGAATTTTGGATGGGTTGTGTATAGTGATGTGTCAACTCGAGTATTACTCGCGTTAAAACGAGTCAATTAGAGTTGCATAAAAAATTACTCAAGTTATTCGCATACAACGCTGAGTTTTTGTAATTACCCTTTTAGCATACAAGAGCTAAGATTTTGCAACATTGAACTTTAGTATCTTTGACTATTCGTGCACAATCATCGGTGAAATGTCTGCTTATGTATTTTACGCGCCTTAGGACTGAGGTTGCAGTTAAATGATCCGTGTCCGTACTACTGGCATCGATGGCATTGAACTCTGACAGCGCGTATGGAGTACTCTGGGGGTGCATTCCACTTAAAGCCCTCGATGACCGCGGTGTGGCCCAGTGGTTCTTTGATTGGACTAAAGATCGAACGCGGTTATTTGATTATTTGATGGAAAATTGTAGTAGTAGTAGTAAATTAACGAAATGCTTGTCGTAATACGTATTAACGAAAAGTTGCATTGGATCAAAATGTATAGTACTATTAACGACGATTTTCGTTAAATTCACACCACTTTTTTTTCTGTGGATGTAGATTCCTCCTAATTGACAGATGTCCGCACTTAGTACGAATTGTAACAAAAAGGAGCCCGAACTTGTACTTGCTTAGTTTTAAAATTTTGGACATGCACGAGAGAAAGGTTATGAACAGTGAATTCCTTCTTAATCATTGTCTAGGTGAGATATGGGTTTCCTTTCAGCACAATCCTAACGTTTCTTTCTGCAGAAAGCGTAAAACTGAATCCTTGCGCACCTTCTTCGAAAAGATCCTTTTGAGGTTTTTGCGATTGTTTGAATGGATATCCAGGAGAGGCCTCGGATGGCGTGTTTGGTCACCAATCGGCATCTGTCACTGAGCTGCTTGATGTTGTTTATTACATGGGGAAGAATTATCGGAGGGGGCTTTATCTGTTTGGTTGGTTTCGGTTTTGCACTTATCGATGACTTTTGGTACGAAACTTGGCTTTTTAAGCACGTGGTCCAACGATAGTCTAATGGTCTTTTCTTGGTGATAGGAAGTGGGAGGGAGCTAGTATAGGCCAAATCTGTCTTCCAATTCTGAAGGAGAGATGGTTTGCTCGGGTGGGATTGCTTTCATGATTTGGTTGTCCTGAATATTTGATTTGCTTGATTGTTGTTCCATGACTGGTTGGATTGGATTCCAATCAATTATTTGAAGGGGCAAGTGGAAGGTGTTTTTAAATTAAAGCAGTTACGAGTGGTAGATGCTTTCCTTCATTTTTAGTATTATTGTGCCAGTAAATGGAAGAGGGAATTAATGTACATTTAAATAAAAAATTTTTTGTAAGTTCAGACGGTTCAGACCTTTAAATCTTTGAAAACAATACACACTCAACTCTAACTAACTGAACAAATTAAATCTGAATGAATAAAAATACCAATTAATTTTACTAAATCCTATTTATCTCATTAACCTTCATTCGGCAAATTGCCCGCATTAAGAAACTTAGGGTAGTTTGTGGCTGTACTGAGCCGGCTGATAGAGCTTCTTTATCAGAACACGGATATCGTCTAGTGGAGGAGATACTGATTAGAAAATACAGCCCTTCCCATCTCTCCCATGACGCCCTGGATGAAAATTGGAGAGAAAATTCAAACCGGCACACTTTAACTCCAAAATACGCGAGCGGATGAAGGTTAATATGTTTTTGTAACATAACTCCTTCTTCCACTCCCCTTCAATTGATTGTTTGTTTTTAAGGCATTTTTGTTTGAACTTTAGAAGATTTTATTAGAGTGCTTCTCCAAGATCTTTTGTGTTCCTCCAAAAAGGCAATAGCCAATATTATGCATTTGGGAGAGGAATAATCGTAGTTTAATCCTTTGTGTCCAGGGCCGGTATTCTGAACTCGCTCCACTCAAAGTGAGTGGCTTAATTGCGAGTGGTGTGGTAATTTTGTATTCTCATTGATTCTCATGTGCCGCTCCAGCCATATAACAGTTTTATCGCTCCGCTCCTCTAAAAGCGAGGACCTCAGAATACCGGCCATGATAGGACTATAAAAATTTCACCGACTTGAATTAATTTTTATTTTTCATAATTAATTTTCCAGGTTTGAAGAAACATTATTCAAAACATTTCTGTTAGTATTAGAACAACAAAAGTAGAACTTAGAAATTACAAAAACAGTCTGATTTATAAAAAGACTTTTGTGTGCCGCTTCAATTTTGTGCCGACAAAATTTAATACCAAACACAATTTACCGGTTACTTTCTACGCCCATGCTCACTGTATAAATTCAAATTGAGAATATTTTAAAAGGAAAATTAAACTAATTGAAAATAAAAATAAATATTATCTAAACTATTAAGATTATTTATTAATATTATTGAACTTTTGTTTATTAGTATGTAATAATAAAACGCAAGATTTAAATTAAATACTTATTGTGGGTATGCAACTATGCGTGAATCCACAAGATTATTGTGTTAACCTACAAAACTTTTATCTAAATAAAAATACCAAAACAAACTTACATTTAAAATGTATTTTCAATTTTTAATATTATGTTTTTAAAGGAACAATAAAGACACTGACAATAAAAGGGCACTAGTTATTCACAATGTTTGCTTATTTGTCACGAAGACTGGCCGAATGTTTGGTGACACACCTCCTGGTTAACAAAACATACACCAGTGGCGTACGTAATATTTTTATGTTTTCAAAATGCAACAAAACTTTTATCTTACAAATTCAACTGAAATGTTAACAGGTGAAAGTTACAGGGATAACTTTCGAGAATAAATAATATGAAATTTGAACATAACAACCCTCACAGTTTTATGATCGAAAATTAGAAATATTCCGGCCTTCCGACCTCGCATCTCTCACAACATTTTGAAAATTTAATTTAGTAATTTAAAACGTTAAATAAATTCGGAAGAATGCTTCATACACCCAATAGCAACTCCAGGTTGACTGTTGCAGAATTCGAAATAGCGGAGTTGAGGCGAAAGTTAAAGGAAAGTTATGCTTGTCTCGAGGAAACCAAAACAATCCATTAAATCGAAAACCTCGCAGAAGGCTAGTCGATCAGTCGCAACGGATCGGACGAAACCAAAATCTAAGACTGGTGGCAAGTCAAAGGAATCCTCGGAAGGAAAAGCGCTACGAGGCTTGAATAGCATCGGCTGAATTTGGAGTATCTAGGTAAGAGGTTCGCTATCGAGGAACAGAAATGTACCTCCGAGAGGGACGAAAATAGGAAAGATGAAAGCGTAATAGAAGAGGAAACGAAGAAGAAAAGGTTGGCGAAAAAATAACTCGAGGAATCTGTTTCAGAAAATTTACCATCAAGTTCATTAGTACCGTAAACCGTGGCTACTTTGAACGCTGTGGCTACTTTGAACGCTGTGGCTACTTTGAACAAAATTTTAAACTTTCATTAATTTTGAATATTATTTCGATAAATGATAATTTTGCCTGTGTCGCCATTTAATTTTTAACAGAATAAGTACCTGGAACGTTTTAACTACATAAACCAGTTTAACATTGTCAAAGCTGCATTCCGTACCAACGTTAACAGCAACATGTAAATCCCGCTTTTTTTAAGGGTGTGCAACTTTAATCTCAAAAAGGTAGATATTCTGCATTGTTTTTATTTATGGTGTGCTAAGTGTTAGAATAATTCTTTATAAACATTTTGGTAAAAAGAAAGTTAATCCAAGTTTATAATTTAAAAAGTTATGAATATTTGTAACATAACATTCAAATTTATTTGAAAATCGGGGTTACATTGAACGCTTAAAGTTGCCCCAAAATCTGATTAGTATTTACAAAAACATAGGTATCTAGTTATTAGAATTTAGTTGTGTGTTCCAGAATATGGTATAAACGTACAAAAAACGGCTAAAAGTCGAAAATATGTTTTGTATTGTTGTTACACATAAGAAAAATAAAAATATTTTTTGAATATTGAAAAGCTTTTTTCGATGCCTTTTTCCCCTTACACCTGTTGCACTATTTTTTAAACAACTTGTAAATGTTCCAAGAATCCCTTATATAGGCTTAACTTTGTAACAGACGAAGAATAATAGCATATTCAAAGTAGCCCCGCACAAGGGGCTACTTTGAAAAGGCACAAAAACAATATAAAAATATATACGGGAAGTATATGTTCAATTTCTGAATACGTCATTCTGGAGATAAGCCAATGACCCAACTTTTTGAAAAAATAATCAGTATTTTTAAAGAACTATTTGCAACGTACACACAAAAGAACGTGAAAACTGTTCAAAGTAGCCACGGTTTACGGTACCAATGAAATGGAAGTTTACGCTATTTGTGTAATGACTAATGAAATTAGGCGCATTATGCTCCCCTAGTACCGCGCACGTCGTGAAGAACAAAAATGCTTTGTAGTTTATCGATAGTAACCGTAAAGCAGTTTTGGTTATCAAAGAAAACCATTATGTTGACGACTGGCTGGATAGCTTGGATACCGAAGGGGAGGAAATCATGGTTGCCCAAGACGTTGTGAAAATCCATGCAGAAGTTGGGTTAGGAATTTTGTCTCCAACTCCACTCGGTTACCTGGAGCCGTAATTTTGTTTTTGAGCCAATTTGGTTGGGAGCTGAAGCGTTAAAGAAGAGCCTAAACCTGGAGTGCAACCCAAACGGCGCAAAGGTTCTTGGAATGTGGTGGTCGACCGAAGATGATGCCTTGTTATACAATTTTGATCAAGTACCAGCTGAGATAATGGATGGTAGACGATGTCCTACTAAACGCTAGGTCCTCCAAACCCTGATGATGGTTCTTAACCCACTCGGTCTTATAGCCTGCTTTTTGGTGTACCTAAAAATCTTATTAGAAGAAATATAGCGGTTATCTATTACTTGGGATGAACCAATTGCGGAAAAGTGAATTATATTGGCAAGGACGCTGTCAACATTGCCAACGATCAGGATCTCAAGATGTTATATAAAGGACTCTTTCACCAATTTACAATTGCACTTATTTGTAGACGCTTCGATCAACGCCTTCGCAGCTGCTGTCTATTTACGTTTTTAATATCGAAAAGGGACCAAGTGTGTGTTTGTAACTGCCAAGACCAAACCCGCGCCGCAGAAGTGTATGTCGGTCGCACCACTTGAATTATAAGCAACAGTATCAGGACCCCAATTGGATAGTCATTAGGCGCTAGCCACTCGTTCCAACCAATCCTTAGGTTTTTCTGGTCCGACTCTACCGACGTGTTGTCGTTGTCATAGCTAAGATCAAAGCATCGAAGGTTGCGTTAATTTATAGCGTTTCGCTTCGAAGAAATCCTACATCTGTCCGATTTAAGTGAGTGGCGCTAGATTTCTACCCGAGACAATGTGGCCGATAAAGCCACCAAGTGGAAAGATCAATCCACGATCAACCCAAGATAAATTCAAGATGTGGTTGGTTTGCTGGACCTGACTTCTTACAGTTACCGGGAAAACGAATGGCCAGTAGAACGATTACCGTACCTGGAAAATGAAACCGAAGAGGAAGCCATAATATATGGATATCTAATCTCAAATCCCAAAATATACGAACGACGGACGCCGAAAGGAACGTACACAAGAGTCGCTGTCAAGGATAAACAGAAATCTGGTATAGAGTCAGTGTACCGAAACACAAGATAAAAATGCAATCACATGCACGATCCACATGTAAATTTTGGGTAAACCACCACAACAGTCGATGTTTACAAAGCATGGAAAACAAATTCATTGCCAAGTAATTTTAATATTCACGGACTTATTTTAAATTAATTTATACCCGACATCAACAACTGCGTATACAGTAAGTCAGGTTTTCAAAAATTTTGATACTGTGGTATTGCACGGCGTAGAGTTATTGCCGAATGTACCGATACAGTTTCACTTTCTGTGAGTAAAATCTTTTCTGTACCTTTTGTGAAAAGTTTGTTGGCGATAAGTGAAAGTGGTGACATCGGTGCTAGAAATTGCATACTAGTAATAAGAGTAACTGCGTGGTAGAGATAATTTAATCGTTAGTAGCTGGAACGTGTATTGTAATATTGCAATATGTAATATTCGTTTCTGCACATTAGCCACTCCCAGCCACTAACGATTAAATTACCTCTAACCAACTTGACAAGAGATACATTTTAACAAGTCGCATTTATCACACATTTTTAAAATAATCTGATGTCGACGATTTTATAATTTTTTCTGATGATTATCAAATAAAATATCGATAATAAAATAATCTATCGATTTATAGGTAACGATTACTTTGGCGTATCAAACATAAACTCATTCACAACATAATGTTGTAAACTACAAACACGCCACTTACACGCTAATCATGTCGCCTGGTTTTTACACTCGTTTTCCAGGAAGTAGCCCACGTATGAGGACGCCAAACATCTAAAACGACCATATGGACGCTGATATGCTACGCAGGAGCAGCGAAAATTTTATGTATATAAAAACCGTCTTCTGTAGCAACTTGGTTGCTGCAGGAGACAATGTGTTTGTAATATGTCAAAAAAATAATAGAGTCTGTTGAATTGAATTGAACTTTTTAATTAATTTCAAAAAAATTATTTTCACCAATTACAGACATGTCAGCCAAAACTTATTTGGTGTGCAACTCAATTCCAGGGGAAGTGATTTTAAGTTGGTAAAATTTTGGATCAATTATGTTGTCGGACAGATTGACATAGGTGGATTAACGTCCTGGGTTTTTATATGCTAACTTATTTGGTGTGTACCTCCAAGAGATGTGATTTTAGGTTGGTAAAAAGGTGGATTATTTATGTTGTCGTACAGATTTTTAACAACGACAAATCAGAGTACGTCGCGTGTCAACTTCTACGAGTAAAATGAGGCAATGACCGTCAAGGCAATGACCGTCTCTACAGGTCCAAGTATACTCACTAAACAAGTTCAAGTTAGCGACGCGTGGTAGCGTTTGGTTAATGTAAATTCCCAATAGTGTTGGATTTTCGTATTAACGGAGATAAATTGGAACAACTAGGTTTTTGGACAGATTAATACAGGTGGATCAGCGTCCTGATTTTTCATATATTGTCCCTTGTTCTCTCTTCTTCATCTTAGTTTAGGCCTTAAGCAGTGGCGTAGCTAGGTGGACAAGGGCCCCGGTGCATAAAAAAAAATCGGGCCTCACCCTCCCCCTTTTTTCACATGTTTGCATTAGAAATTAAAAAAAAAACAGCTCAGGGGGCCCCCTGGGCTCCGGGGCCCCGGTGCACTGCACCGCTTTGCCCTATGGTAGCTACGCCACTGTCCTTAAGGCCTGTTATTCCAGCTTCTTGTGATATAGACTGCCAGCTTTCGTTCCATCTCTTCAGTGGTCTTGCAGGCAGTTGTTTTCCATGGACAAATTTCCCATCTCTGACTATTCGGGCAAGCCTATTGTTGTTCATACGATTGACGTGTTCGTTCCATCCTATTCTTCTTTGTCTCACCCATCTTACTACGTCCAATACTTTACATGTTTCTCGGATTACTTCGTTTCTCGTTTTTTATCATTACGGCTGTTCTTAGTAGCATTTTTGTTTTAGAATTATCGGGAGGTGTCTCCGCAGCATAATATGTCATTGCTGGTCTTACACATGTTTTATATATCCGAACTTTACTTTTGATGTTTAGAAATTCGTTGCTCCCTGTTCCATATTGTTTCTCTCAAGCATCCCGATACAGCAGCCACCTTTACGATCTGGTTACGTACCTCCTTGATTAGGTCTCCACAATTCGTGATTTCTACTCCCAGATAGACAAAAGAATCCCTGTTCAACGTCTTGACCGTCGACGACAAGCTTACAATCATCTTGGTTCCTTTGATATCACTAGACTTTTGGCTTTTCTACCGATATTGTCATGTTATTTTCCCCTTTTATGTTATATTACAAGCGTCTAGAGATCCTACGGATCTCTGACGCTTGTTATATTATAATGTCATCTTCTGCAAATAGGGCCTTAATAAGGTAGTAATTTAGCCGAGGATTTCCTGAAAATTTTTTTAATTTATAAAACGGATAAAATTACACTGAAGTATTGGATTGATATCAACTCTTGATAAGAAAGTTTTTTCAGCAAACTTATAGGTTATACTTCACAAACAACAGGCCCCCAACAACAAAGGGTCGCCCAGCGACTGCTCTTACTTAGGTTTCTATATTTTGTCAGTCGAAACTTACATCAGTCAATTAAATTGTCGGAAAACCAAGCAGAGTGCGTTGCGTGTCATAAATAAATGACACTATAAAAATGGCACACTGGAGCGTACTAACCTTTTATTATTGTGATTTGCTTGCAAAAATTTTCTTATTTATATTATACCCGACCAAGATTTGTTACCGCGTAGCAGTAAGTCAGGTTTTCAAAAATTTGGGTACTGCAGTATTGCATCGGCATTGAGTTATTGCCGGATGTACCGATACAACTTCACCTTTTGTTGGTAAATATTTTCTGTACCTTTCGTGAAAAGTTTGTTTGCGATAAGTGAAAGTGGTGACCTCCATGCTAGAAATTGTATACTAATAATACGAGTAACTGCAACCACCTTGAAAAGAGACACATTTTTAGCAAGTCGTACCACGCGTACAACACATGAAAGCATTAATATACTGATGCCGATGATTTTGTTGTTGACCCTTTTTAATAATGTTTTAATTTTTTCTGAGATACCATAAATTTTCAAAAAAGCTTTATGAGCATTAATCATCAAATGAATTATTGACAATCTATCGATTTATCAGTAACGATTATATATTAATTAATTTAAAAAAAAAAGCAATTTTCACTGTGCCACCACGAGATGTGATGTAGTTGCGTTGTCAAAATCGACTGTCTGCTCTCTCCGCTCCGGTCCCGTACTCTACGGACGCTCCGAGCACTAAAGATATCCCCTAGCCTAGACCGGTTCTACTCGATCAAATTACCAGGGAAAAAATTACCAGGGGATTAAATTACCGGGGACAAAATTATTATGGGGACCAAATTACTTGGTAATTTCACCCGATTACCGAAAAAAAGAGAAAGCCATCCCCTTCCCATTAGCACACTTTGCCGAGTTGGACGGCCTTAGGGGACATTTGTAATTGGTATTGTCAAAACGGCTCGGAGAGGAGGGGATCGGAGCGGAGGGCACAGAGAGTCAGTTTTGACAAAGCAACCACTACTTGCTATCTCGGAACCAACATCATTAAATCAATTTAAACCATTGAAACTTATTAAAATGCGTGTTTGGGTGGGTTAAACTGTGGGATGGACGGAGCTTATCTTATAGCTGCATCCAATACTATGTCGTGGATAGCCAGTTGATATAAAATTTTGATTTGTTTTTTAAATATAAGCCTTATTTGCAGTGATCGTTAAAAGTTTTGTTTTTTTATTGTTTTTTGGACCATTTACTAACATCCTGTCATCTTAAAATTTTTAAATTCGTGGACTGCTATTTTCTTGTACTATCCCCATAATTACCAAAGGATGATATTACCGGAGGTAATTGTTTTATTATTGTGTTCTTGGACCTTTCACAACATTCTGTCATTTTAAAAATTTTAAATTCATGGGCTATTTTGTCATGCTATCCCCATAATTACCAAGGGATGACATTATCGGAGAAAAAAGTGGTCGATAAACGCGAGGAGATAAGGTTCTTGTGAATTTTAAGTAATTTAAGTAGTTTAGAATACACAGGGTAAAGTAATTTAAGTTATAACCTCAAAGTTCGTTTGTACCCGATTGCAATTTCCGCAATTGAGATTGCCAAATGATTGCAAACGGCCATTGGAGAGTAAGAAATCTTCTGGCAAATGAGATTCGGGTATGAGTATGATGTAGTAAACGGTCGGAAGTTGATGGAACGGAACAGTTTTCTTGTTTGCCTACAACTTGTTAAACGAAAGCTGAACTGAGGCTGATCGGAGAGTCCGGGTGTAGGTTCGTCTTGTGTCGTCGATATATCGGTTACCAAAAATAAAGCTAAATCAATATCTGTTCGACAAGAGGTGGCGGTGTTGGTAGTATAACGAATTTTTACACTGCGTTACGTGGTATTACTTCTGATTTAATTTCAAGTTTTCTAAGTACTGCCCTTGCTGGCAGATGGTTGCGTGCAACTTTGACGTTTGATTTTATATGAACATTGCGGCGTAGGAATTAGTTAGTTACCCGAGGACCAAATAGCAGAGCGGATCTAAATTGTTGCAACAGTTGTCTGAGTGCCGAATTGGTCTATGTTTAAACATGTTTTTGGTTTAACGATTTCCGTTTTCGTGTCAGTTTCATTTGTAATAAGTTTTTCCGGCTCTGGCTAACGTTTTTGAGGCCATTGAATACAGCTGGCCTTATATTGGGTAACTCAATATGGTTTCTACTACGTAGTTCAGTTGGTAGCATCCTATTATTGTTTGTTTTTGATGACGCCTGGGGAATTATTTTCATTGTTTGGATTGTCCAATCTTGTTGACATCTCCAATACCAGCACCTTTCACTGGTCCAGTTTCCAGCTACAGATCTACAAGCAGTGTTTTGTGTTCTCGAAGTCGATCAAGTGCTACTGCATAAAATTAGAACTAGTTACAGATTTCCATCTTGTAAGCCAGAGCGGTCGTATGTCGAGTAGGAGGAGACGTTTGTCACCAGCTAAGTTGTAAACTTATGAAAACGTTCGTGTTTCTGGGCTTTTGTTTTTCAATGTTGAGTAACCGTTAGAAGTTATTCTGTTTATATTTTGGTACTTGTTTAACTTAAGTTGGGTGCACTTTTTCTGTACGAGTTTTCGTTACTGCACATTAGCTACGCTTTTCTTTCTTCCAGTACCGCTGCTTTACCACGAACAATAATAGTATACTGGGTGATCCCTTTAACCCAAAACTTTCAAATATCTCGAGTAATAAGCACTACAGGAAAAAATGTTCTAAACCAAAGTTGTAGAATTGGATGGGAGCCTTTCGGCGGTATATGTTACTCTGACTTTGGGCGGAAGAGTTAAGGTCATTCAAGGTCAAATTCGTTTTTTTAAATGAGAACTCCTATTTTTTATTGCAAATTCGGATTTTACGGCTCATCATTCATATAATCATGAATAACAGCATAATCATGGCATTCAAGCTGCACGATCTAAACAATATATTAGGGTCATCCTTGTATATTGAAGATTCAATATTCTGAAAATAAAGATTAAGAAAAAAAACTGAGCTGTTTTATAAGAAACCAAGTTTCGAAGGTGTCAAAATGTCTGCTAATAGTAAGACTAAAAGAGATAGTAACTAAGATTGTTGTGCTGCTCCCTTGTTGTATTTTAAATACCGCTTAAATGAGAGGTATTTAGCAGGATATTAGCTTCAAATAATAAACGAATCATTTAAAACATTTCTTATTTGACTAACAATTTTAAAATTTTCAAAATTACATTACAACTTGAATTAAGAAAAAACTACAAATTTAAATTATCACAATTTAGCAACTATTAACATTAATAAATCTCCACGAGATGAATCACTATTTGGAATCGCAGGTAATTTACTCTGGGTTGTCTCCAAGACAGTATTCTTTGAACCCCACATTGCTTTCATATCCATTGATGGGTTGAGACTACAATTCATGTCATAAAGTAGTTCGGAGTGTTCTTCTGGAAGTTCTGATTTCAAAATTATCTTTCGTAGTACACAATTATCAAAACAACTTGGGAGTTCTTCTCTATGTTTTTTTCTTCCTTCGGGATTACATACCTTACAAGAACACGTGCATGATACCAATAATTCAGGACTTAAAACTTCTGGTTTTTTCAAATTTTCTTTAGATGCATCACTACTAGCACTTGGATGGACGATATTTATGGCCACTTTGTCTACGTTTTCTTTTAGAATGTTCGGATTTTCATTTTCTGGCTTACTTGAATTATTATGAACAGCAGGTTGAAGCTTCTTCGAGCTCCTTAGTTTCATAATTACTATTTTATATATCTAAAATGTAACTGGCATTTTATAATCAATGGTAATTTCAAAAACAATAATTATTTGTACTTACATGGAGCAAATCAATTTAAAAAATGTAACCCAACAAAATTAAGTTAGGAGTAGAATAAGAAAACTTTGATTTTTGTAGCATAAGGAGAATTTCAAACTTCGCACGTGGCTTGAGCACAAAATAACACTATCAGTAAAAGTTTATCACTTCTACCCATCCTTTATTTTCTTTTCGTTGCAGATTTAAAAAAATTTAATATGAAAGAAAAATTTTTAATTATTAAATTATGGCCCTGCAGAAACACGTAAATGATAATTTATTCTAACCCTAACAAGAACGAAACTGATCCCGATTAACAAGGACGGTTCCAGTGGAGGAGAGCTTCCCTTCCGTTCACAAAATTATTTTGAAGTTGGCAAGTTTTCTTCAGTCAAAAATTTTGAGTGATTAGGAAAAAGTTTGCTATTGTCGACTACTTTTCCCCGATTTACACAATTTTTAACATACCTTTTAGGCAATAGTTTTTTATACTGCAGGTTAAAATTTCAGGACCCGGATTTGAATAAATTTTGATTAAATCGATTTTAAAAATCGAATAAATTGGTATTATAAATTAGGTCCTGTAATTACCCACGGTGAGATAATTAATGTAGTTAAGTTTATGTAGATTCATTTAGATAATTTTTTATAGGTTGTATTGACGTTAATTTCAACAACTGTCCATTGCACTTGATTCCGAACATCAAAAATTATCGAATTCTCAACAATATTTGTATAGTAATTGATTATAATATAGTGACGTGAATGTTTCCTACATACCCCTCAAATGGGAACATTTCCACGTCTCTAATTAAAGGTTAAAAATATCCAGATGCATTTTGAGTAGCTTCCTTATTGGCCGTCAAAGGGCCTACTAAACGTGGTTTATCCGCTAGCAAACTTTGAATATTCCACGGCTCTTATGGACAGTTTTATACACGCGTGGAATTATCATAAGCAATACAACAAGAGCTTTGAATTTATCCGAATAATTTTTAATTTCAACGAAGACGTGATCTACAATTTATCGAGAGAAAATTTGATCATCCATAATCACGAGAGCGATCTAGCGCAGCGTAGATCGCTAGAGTGATTATGGCCAGATCAAATTTTCTAGAGCTAAATTTTAAAAGAACGTCTGAGTGATTGAAAATTTAAAATTATTAGGATTAAAATCAAAGCTAGTGTTGTATTTGATAAGATAATTCCTCTAGTAAACCTAGTAAACGATGAAATTATTAATTTTCTTCGGCAAAGTTCGGTTGCACGAACGTAGATACTTCAAATTAAATTAAATATCACGTAAATAAACGGATGTCATATTTTCACCTTGTAAATAAGATTTTCGTATTATAACCATTACAGCGGATATATTTATGTATCAAAATATTCACAACTACGCTTAAACACGAATAAAACTATGTAAAACTTTAAAAATTTTTTTGAACTGTCAATGCGAAAAAGGTAAACAACAAAATATCCGATGAACCTTTAATTAGTGACGTGAATGTTTCATACACATACACTTCAAATGGGAACATTTCCACGTCTCTAATTAAAGGTTAAAAATATCCAGATGCATTTTGAGTAGCTTCCTTTCACGGCCTACTAAATCGTGGTTTATCCGCTAGCAAACTTTGAATATCCCACGGCTCTTATGGACAGTTTTATACACGCGTGGAATTATCCAAGTAATTTTAATATTCACGAACTTATTTTAAATTAACTTATACCCGACATCACCAACTGCGTATACAGTAAGTCAGGTTTTCAAAAATTTGGGTACTGCAGTATTGCATCGGCATTGAGTTATTGCCGGATGTACCGATACAATTTCACCTTTTGTGGGAAAATCTTTTCTGTACCTTTTGTAAAAAGTTTGTTTGCGATAAGTGAAAGTGGTGACATCCGTGCTAGAAATTGTATACTACTAATATGAGTAACTGTAACCAACTTGAAAAGAGACACATTTTAGCAAGTCGTACCACGCGTACCACACATGAAAGCATTAATATACTGATGTCGACGATTTTGTTGTTTACCCTGTTTTAATAATGTTTTAATTTTTTCTGATGATTACCGTAAATTTACAAAAAAGCTTTTTTTAATCATTAATCATCAAATGAAATATTGACAATCTATCGATTTATCGGTGACGATTATTTTTTAATTAATTAAAAAGGGCGGTGCGGAGAAGGCTTGGGAACATGCATAGATGTCGAATGGGTTCCGAGTGTGTTCGTCTGTTAGACAAATGATTAGTGATCTAGGGTTAAAAAAAAAACATTTCATTAAAAAAAAATTTACTACAAAGTATATAAAATTATTAAATATTTAAAAATGCACTAAAAAGTAGAAAATAAAAAAAAATAATTAAAAAATACAAAAGAAAAGCTAAAAAGTAAATAATAATTAAATTTTAAAAAACAATTCAAAAATAACAACCCTATTCACTAACTCTTAACGAATGTTTAACAATGGTAAAGTTTGGTTTCCGCCAAATTTTTTTAATAACAGCTTTTCAAATTGTTCTGATAGAATAATCAATTTTAACTCGAAACCCGGATCGATTTTTTTCAAAATAATTGCGCAGTTAGTGATTTTTCATATTATGTTAATTGCATTTCATTGCATTTTTGGGTTACTGGTTACTAACCTAACCTTAAAAATAAATATCGCAAAATTTGACTATAATCGTCCATAAAATATGTATACCTAGTATATTGTATAATACTAACTTATTAGTTAGATGTTAACGTAACTACAGCAATCATCGCAATACATAATTTGATTGAGCCAGTTGATTTTTCTCATCGAAATATATAAAAAAAATTCGAAAAAGTAATTGTTTTACAACACTGAAATTCTGGGGTAAATAATTTTTTTTAAGCTAATGTATAGGTACCTACTAATTTTGATATTCTTTATTTTGCAAATACTTATAATTAAGTATTTATGTCCCCTTGTCTCATAATACTTTTTGTATTACTTCAAAAACAAAATAGTTTTGTTTATACTTAACATAAGAAATAAAACGAAAGTTGATGAATAGCAGTGAATTTATTTTAATACAACATCTACAGAGTGTAAATAAATTAAATTTTATATAATACAAATTATAATTGAGAATAGGTCCTTAATAATCTACAGGTAGATTTTAGTTTTTAATTTTTACAAATAATTATAACAAAGGTACAAACAACCAGGACCGTAACAACCAGGACCGTAATTAGGATTCGATCTTCATTGAAAAAATTAGGAAGAAAAATTATAAAATCAAAAAAAGCATTAACGGATTACATGTTTCAATCTAATTCACGATTCCTACTCATAACACTGATCTCAGCAGACTCGTACTGGGGGATATTGCTCAACTATAATTTGTATTATATCAATACCTATAATATAGAAGGTCAACTAAAAACGTTTTAATAATTTTGTATTTTAATACATTAGCCGCCACGTGCATTAAATTTAACTCACACTAACATTAAGAACAATAGGGTGTTGGTGCTTTTTTGCAGACAAGGTGTTAAATTCCGATTTTGGTCTGCAGTAGTGAATTTATTCTAATACATCTACAGTATATAATTTAAATTTTCATGTGTAGTTCATTCCTTTAAGCTTTTAAACACAGCACTTGCTGAAATTGCAACTTTCACAACCTACAAAGAAAATTTTATTAGATAAAATATTGTCGTGATGCACAGCTCAATCAAACCTTCCAGTATAATAACAGAGAGTAAAATCTCGCTTAATGTGGACACTCGAACAAATAAGCCCCGGTTAGTCTTATGTCGGTTCACAAATCTGAGGCCACAATATCTGCAGGTTGTAGAATTCACCGATATTAAGTCAATTAAAGAGCGTAATAAGTCAAAAGGTAATTTATTCAAATTATTCAGAGTCAACGCTGGAGCAATTTTAGACGTTATTGACACAAGTGTCAAAAGAGATGTAATATTATGTAATTGTGTACACAGTATAAAATGGGTGGTATTATTTAAGTTCAAATAATATGCTATACCTCCATTTAATACTGTGAAAATGTTTAGAGTGTAATGAATCAACAAATTATCAAAAGTGTTTTCAAATATAAAGTTCTGTATCTTACTCATTAAGTTTTTGATTTGCACGAGTTTTGAAGCACCATGTACTTCGTAGAAATTATGATGGAACGATAGGCAACAGCGCTGCAATATGGCTTCCAGTTTGGCTGGTGTGGTAGCAGTTGGCTCCCGTTTTTGTCCAAATCTTCTTTTCTTTGCAAGAAACCAGTGAAAATAATGTGTGAATTCTTCTCGTGTGGTGTTTAAATCTCGGATTTCGATTTAAACAAAGTTGTTCGGTTTTTTTGTCGAATAGAAGCGTAGACATGTGTTGCGTAAATTTAACCTCCAAATTTCAAAAATGATAAAATCATCTAACTTTTCAATCATCAAAGCTGGTATGTAAGATAAACCTTGATTTATACAACGTAGAAATTATGAAATAAATATTCTTCACGATATTTTAGACGTGATGGCATCCAAAACGCAAATTTTAACAATGGAATCGAGATGATGCTCGCGATTCGTAAAATGTGTAAAAACCTCGTTTTTACAGAGTAAAATTTTTCAACAAACTCACGTTTACTATTTATCGCCGATATATTCGCTTTTGTGGATACAAAAGCTTGCAGAGAGGTCTTCTTTGGGAAAATCGCGAAAATGTCCGCAACTCACAAACGTCTCCCAAGACAATCGGCACAAGACAACCTTCGCCGTCAAATTTTGCTTCATAGTTCAAAATACCACAATTATAAAATAAAATTTAACAACAATTTCGTAAGTATCCGCTTCATTCTTTGCCGCCACAGATTTAAATATCACTTTCACTTTCAGAAACAAATCACATCTTAACATGAGTGAAAACATCATAAATCCTCAACAAATTACAAATGGAAAATCAAAATTGTATGTTTTGTGTGTCATATGTTACAAAATATCTCTTTCGTCTCATAGAATTGCATCCAGCTTAAATGCCTTTAAAGTCGACATAACTTATTTTAGGCAAATTCCAACTGGCTAAATTGACTGACTTTTGCACACTTCAATAATATATTCAACGGTATATAGGGTTGCCACCCGTACTTTATAATACAGTATTGTACGTTATTTTAGGTAATTGTACTCTATACTTTATGAGAACAATAAAGTACACGAAAATACTTTATTTCGCATGATTTGATTTCTTAGGGATTTTGTATCTTTTCGTTAAACGAAATTTTTCTATTAGTGCTGAATCGATGTCGCAGATGTCGCAAAATGTCGGTGGGGAAATTAATTTTGGAGAACTCACGAGCGACTAGTAGAGTTGTGAGGTCGTAATTTTGGTTTGGGAGGTTTTGTGTATAATTCTCGTTAATCCATTTATGTGTGTCATTTACACTGCATAAAAATAACGTGAAATAAAATTATTAAAAAATTTTGCCAATAGGGAACTGAAATATGAATAAATATTTTAAAGTTAAATTACTTACTGATAATAAAGTGTTTATACTCATTGCTACCAAACCACAAGCTGTGAATTGTAATTGCTTTTGAGAAGCCTGAATAAGCATTATCACGGGAGATTTTATTTGGCGAAAATATTTTGAATACCAATCAGAACTGTAAATACCATACGAAACAGTCATTGCCTAAAAATGAATTTCATATTTTTTGTAGTTGATAATAAATCTAATGAAAAGTTATTTACTTCTTCAAAAATCAAACTTGATGGAATACAATAAAATGCCAATTGGGTGATTAGGCAAATTCCTGCAAATCCAGATCGTAACGTGAATGGTAGAGAAGTACTGAAAAACACTTTATTAGAGATTTTGCTTGCTTATAAATAAAATATGGCCACCTTTCTGAAGTGGCGTATATTTGGCAGCAAATTAATGGAGATATTGTCAAATACTGAATCATGAAAGTGACTGAATAAACATTTTGCATTTATTTCAAAAACCTGGAAACAATTTCTGAAGTTATTAAAACAGTCTTATGGTGCAATTTGGAAACTATCAATTGTAATTTAGGTTAGCCAGTACTTCCGACCTAATAGCATGCAGAAACACCGAATTAACCGAAAGGTTTACGACCGAAAACCTAGTGGCCCTACATACTATGTAGTCTTCTAAATTAAAACTTACTCTAGTAGAAACTTGTGATGCTGAATATTTTTTCGTAATTGCTCATAAAATGCTTGAAACTCTTCCTGACTGTTTATATTTCTGACACTTAAATTTTCGAAGCTATTGCGCAAAATTTTAAATTGTATTACGGCTTCGTAACACAGGCCCAAAAATACACTATCAAAACTTGCAATAAAGAAAAAGCAAAAAGGAAGCGTAATTACATAGCTAAACATTAACGCGTAATATAATTGTCCCTTGTTTTCCATGTTCCAACTTCCAATGGGTAGGGCTTTTCCGAAAAATAGTGATGAGTTGTATACTTGTGCACATACCAGCAGTGCATAAAAGAAAAATTTTTGAAAAGCCTTTATTGCATTAGCAAGGCCGCTTACTTCCTCGTTCAATACATTAGAAACGTTATCTGTATTCCAAAATTGTTTCAAAATTGTAATCAGGTTTATAAACTTTTCCTTATTGTAAGCACTTAAGCAGAGTTTTAGAAAAATCTTAAAGAAAATTATAAAAGGAATTACTTATACATTATAAAACATCGTGTCTATGTAGGGTAGAATGCTCTAAGACTGCGCACTTAAGGTTTGACCCGGTATATTAAAAAAACTAAAGCAATTAAAAACTCAGAAATTTGTATTAAAACTTATTGGTCCTTCAACAACATTATTACAAACTTAATTAGTAATTATTACATATTAAAAATTCAGAAAAAGTCATTTGCGCAGTCTTACAGACCCCGTCGTGTAAGACTGAGACCATTTTTTTACGAAAAAAATCGTTAAGGGTAACCACGCTATTGGCAGTGATGTGTGGGAATTAAAATTAGCAAGAAAACAAACACCCATGCCGAAATATAATGGGTGCGCAGTCTTAGAGACCGCGCAGTCTTAGAGCACCTTACCCTATCTGTTCATAACGCACTAACAGATTACCAGGGACTAAAAGGATTACCAATGTAGAACTTCAATAATTGAAGCCGAACGCCTAACAAACATTATCAATTGCTGATTAAATAGTTAAAAAACTCAATACATTTTTTTATTGATAATACTTTTGATTCCAATCAATCACAGAAGCTTTACAAACAGACAGATAAGTAGATTTTATTTCAAATTCTATTTATAATTGAATCGTTAAGTGCGAAAAGGTAAGTACTACAAATTCAATATTTCGAGATACTTGATTATTTAAAGTGTCTGCTGTGTGTAAAACTGATCTCCAAATTTTATATTTTTTTCACAATCCTTTAGAGCTTTAGATATATATTTTCCTTATATGAAACGGCAAAAAAAAACAATTTTGAGATCAAGTTTACTCACAGCAGACACTTTAAATCAAGTATCTCGAAGTATTGATTTTGTAGTACTATACTTACCTTTTCGCACTTATGGATTCAATTGTTTTTTTAAAATTTTTATTTAATTGGTTAAACACGAAATTTACCTGACAATATCCTGATACAGCTGAAGTATTATCGACAATATCAAAAATATTATTTGTTATATAGAAATATTGAATAAACGATGTAACCATACAAAATAGCATCAGCGATCCAAACAGCGCGGTAAAAAGTTTTTGTTTTATAGAAATTTTATTATTTAAACAAAAAATGCCCAGTTTATTCAAATTTCGCATAGGAAAGTCTACTAAATTACTGTCATTGTTCTCCATAATACCAATGATATTATATTTTTTACTACTTCAAGTCGGCAGGTAAATAGAACTGTCTTATAGAAACCTATTTTCACGATATAAATAGCTTTACTGTTAATTAAAATTTAACTGTTAATGAGCCCTATTTTGATGTTAATTACTGTAATTAATTTTTTGTTGTAAAATAATCTAAAATTTTCATTGTAAATTTATTAAGAAAGTTCAAGTGCTACTGTTTTCAAGTTAAACTATAATATCGACAAACATTTTTTTTAAGCATTTATTTTTAAGCACAGCTATGGAAATTTACAGAAAATTTTCAATAATCGTTAGTGACAAATTCAAAATTACCTAGAGGATTTTTTGTTTTTCAAAGAAAACACGAAGATATACAAGAGTTTATTCCAACTTTTTTTTTTGACCTTTTATTTTTGGGCTCTAAATGGGAGAGTCTTTCTCCAACCCTTCGACCACGGTGTAGAAGCTTCATATGGAAAATATTAGACCCTGATTAGACCGTATTTTAATGGTAATTTAGTTGACAGCGTTCTCTTAAGATGGCGCTGTTTCAATAGTTATTTAAAAAAGGAAATAATAACATAACATTATATCATAGAATATCCTATAAGTTGCAATTGCAAGACTATTAATAAATTATAACAGTGAAAAATAGTTAAATTGAGTAATTTAAAAATATAGTGGAATAATTAATTTAGTTTAGTCTAATTTAGTTGACCTATGACACCCAGGGGGCGCAACGATAAGACAGTATAAGACGGTCTACACTTTTAACATGGAAGTTTCCCTTCTATTGTGATCTTTTATTCTAAGCGTTCGCCCAACAACCACATTGAAGACTTAGCTCTAATTAGCATATTAGCCTTGTGTACAGCGCTCATTGCCAAAGTGGCTCGCCTTATCTCCTTCGTCGTAACAATGACCTAGCGGGTAGGAAAATACTTAAAAAACTAAGCAGAAGTAGCACCAGATTTGCGCAAGGCATGATCAATCTTAGAATGAATTTAATACAATCAGCGACAGTGTTTCCTTAAGCAGTTAATTCCAATTAAATGTAAAACTTGCATAAATGCGTTTAGTTGCTCATGAATCGATTTTAGCATATTGCTTATCGGCTTGGATATTTTCATATATAATTTCCCATGTGCATAAAATATTATCGATCATTTTGTTCGATTACATATTTTTCGACAACAATCGGCCCTCCTCTGCGAGTCGGGCCGATTGCAATCGAAAATATGTAAGAGAACAAATGATAGGATAATATTTTGTGCAAAAGGGAAATTCCGTGGACTATCTCCTGATGACATTATTTTTATATTAATATTATGCAAAGAGTGTCGTAATTTATTAAATTTTACAAATGCGTAGTTACCATTCGTTATTATTTGTTATTGTTTATAGCAACATTATAAAAAATTATCGAAAATGATCGGTAATTTGTGCATATTACTCGTGATTGGTAGATTTCATTAGGCAAATGAAATTTTCACTAAATTGAAATCTGATTGGACTACATTTTTGAAATGAGATCTGGTGATTGGTGGACAGGTTAGTTATGACGTCAGAAGGAGATAGTCATTGAAATACCAGTTTCGTTGTCAAATTTTTTGTTTTTCGTTTGGTATTTCAATAAAAACATGCAAGCCTGTAAGCAGGTTTCGACGACCAGCCTGCACTCTGTGGCTACCATTATGCTACGTACAGAGTGGACGCTGGTCGCCGAAACCTGTTTACCAGCTTGGATGTTTTTATTAAAATACCAGCTTTGTTTGTCTTCGTTTACATTAAATTAATGTATTACTTATTATATTATTAATTATATTATTGTATTAATTAATGCAATCGAGAACAAAAACTTAGGTGCCTTATCTTTTGATGATCTGCTATTATTAGCAGCCGCTTCAGCTGCTACCACTGCTCATCGCTAGGTTAGGTTCATCGTATAGAGGGGTGGAGGGTTTACCTTCTGGTGAAGGAGTGAGTGGGGCTGGGGAAAGGTCGCGGGCGACGATGATTAGAGTGTTCACGGTGGCTGGCGTTGTCTTCTTAGTCTTCTTGGAGGCTTTTGCTGTCTGCACGGCTTGACGCATAACACGACGGGTCTGCCTGGTCTTCACTGGGATGTAGTCATCGTCCTTCACATCGTCATAGGAGGGGGGAATGGTAATGATGGAGGTGATTAGGGACACCTGGACTGCTTGGGGAACCACTGCGTTAACAAATATGTTAAGAAAAATTTGTGTTAACAAATTTATTACTAAATTAGTGTTAGTGGCGTACGGCCTTAACAAGTAATAAGAAAAAAACGGCACAAATACTTATCTTATCAATAGTTTGTCTTTGAATGCAGGTATCAATAAATCTTCCTTCTATGACCGATAGTCAGCCGAAAGGACGTGAAAATGAACAACTGAAGATGGTGGGCTTGTCTTTGCAAAACTCAGATGACCATTACACACTAAATACCACAATCAACCAGAAAGATTTAACTGCAGAGCTAATACAAATTAGTAAACCAAGGTTTCAAAATAATACCGAGGTCAATCCAAACAAATGATCATAGTAAAAACGGTCTAATTACACTTTCGGAAGGTAAAACAACAACAAGATTTTATGAAGGGTTTCAATATTTGAGATAGTACGGTGCTCTTCTAAATATTATGTGAAGTCCCAATAAATAATGTTAGTTCTAATGTCATAATGTCACATGATGAAAAAGCGTGCCCCACGTTGGTTGCCAACTTGCCACAGAGAAAATTCGATATTGGAGAATTTACAAACAATAATGAACAATAACATAAATAATAAAAATGTAGTTTTGATGATGGCGCTAGCTAATAAACCGAAATTGTTTAATTCTGTCCACTAATAACCAATATTTTTTATAATAAAGAAATAAATACACAGTTAAATAATGTTTAGTGAATTTAATAAATTATTGTTATAAATCTGTGTTTATAATAAATTGTAGAAAACTTATGGAGAGTACATTAAATATTGCGATAAATATTTAAATATTAATTTATATAATTTAGATAATATTATAACATTGTTGTGTGGGTTAATATAAAAAGAGTAGATAGTATAAATTTAGTAGAAGTTCAGTTCATGCAAGTAAACTATAGATAAAAAATAATTAAATCTTATATTTCACAAATTCTTATACTTACATTATTTTTCACAAAATTAGCGATATATTAACTATTTGCTCGTTAAATTTCTTAGGATGGTATAATACGAATAGGTTGATTGGAGAACCTAAAAATTGATCAATTATAAATTAATAAATTTTCTTATGCATACGATTAGGGGAGAACTTTTTCTTATTTTACTTATTACAAAAATGGAGTATTAGGTACAATATTTAAAAAAATAATTTACAGAAATTACAGCGGAAAATATAATATTAGTATGGTTTTCGTAATTAAAACTTAAAGATTAAAATAATATATTGTGGTATTTTAAAATCCCGAGTAGAAATTTGTATAAAGGAAGGATAAATTTTTGAGTTTGTTTCAATTAATATTGCTCTAATGAGTAAGGGACAATATTGGCATGAATAGATACGTACAAGTGAGTGCGTACGATAAAATATTTTCTTTTGAACAATCAATCATAAAATTACAGGAGGTGTGCCACACAGGCAAAATTATGAAGAAAGTCCTGGTATTTTCCAGAAGACAGATGAAAAAAATTAGATGAAGAAAACTCCAAAGAAGAAGAAAAGTGCAATTTAATTAAATAATAAATAAATAAAAAGAAGTAGAAGAGGTAATCGTCAAAAGATTGGAAGTAAAGAAAGATGGGAAGGTGGAAGAGGTGTGCCACACAGGCAAAATTATGAAGAAAGTCCTGGTATTTTCCAGAAGACAGATGAAAAAAATTAGATGAAGAAAACTCCAAAGAAGAAGAAAAGTGCAATTTAATTAAATAGGGAAAGTTATGATATAAAACAAAATAAAATAAAAATTAAAGTTAACGGATTGGGAGGATGTTCCGACAGGGAGGAAGTATCCCAATTAACCAGCTGGAAGGAAGATGATGATTGATGAGCATTTGGATGACGAAGGAGGAAGACCGTTAGAAAAGTTAATATTAGGGTAAGTTAAAAATAAAAGGGTAAGAAAGAGGAACAGTTTTAAAGATGGTTGCACGAAGAGGATGGAAGTTTTCCAAATAAGGAAAGCCCCTTTGCAAAAATGGCAATACCGTCGAGCACAATGGAAAATAGTCGAAGAAGACAGCAGCTCCCAATAAATTATGACAAATGGGTAAAAGAAAATTTATGACAACTGCAATGGAAATGTTAACAGAAGATTTAAAATTAAGTGTAAAGATAAACAATTAATTAAGAATTACTGAATTGAGTATTGATGGTAAAGATTTTTCTACCATAATAAGGTAGCCTTAAGATGAATAGAGAGTAATGGTAAAGATTAGATGAATGAAGAGTTAATTATGTTAGTGAGTTAAAGAAAAGTTTTGTATAAAATACAATCAGTGGTGTGATGTACTTTTAAAATAATAACATAACGTAAATACGTTATGTTATTCTATAGTGTTTTTCGCGAAACGGTCTCACGTATCATTTTAACAAGCCGCTATTATTATAACGTGAACGTTATAATAAAGGTTTTCCTAACCGTTATAGTGCGAAATATAAATGCACCTAAATTTCACCCGTTATATTTCGCACTATAACGGTTAGGAAAACCTTTATTATAACGTTCACGTTATAATAATAGCGGTTTGTTAAAATGATACGTGAGACCGTTTCGCGAAAAACACTATAGAATAACATAACATATTTACGTTATGTTATTATTTTAAAAGTACATCACACCACTGAATAATTGGAAAGTAATTTAGAAAATTATACATATTTAGTAACAATGAAGAATTTAATTATGAAGTGTTTATGGTAAATTTTAAATGATAAAGAGAAAATTGCAAATATGATATAATGGAAAAATTATTAAAGGTCCAAAGAAGAAAAACAAAATTTAGAAAAATTATTAAACATTTTGAAAAATCAAGATTTTGAAAAAAATTTTGAAGAGAAGTTTATCAAATCACCGAAGCATGGAATATTAAAAAAAATCAAGAAATTTGGGGCGAATTACAAATTTTGCAAAATTCATATTTGGTAATAGCAGTCATTTGAGAATAGTAAGGGGTATAAATAATATTAATTTGGGTTATAAATTATATTACCAAATTAATTAAGGGGATTTGGTTTGAAATTTATTTATTTTGGAGTTGTGAATATTTTGATTTCTGAATTTTGAATAGATTAAGGGATGCTTCACATGGGGATTTGGTTTTTCATTCCAAAATCCATTGTCTTTCACTAATCCCTTTTAGATGTATCAAAAGCCAGGGAGGATTTATGTCGTGGTATATTTGGAATGAAGAACATTGATAATTTAAGTTGAATTGTAAATCTAAAAAATTGGTTGATTTTAAAAATTTGTAATAATTTTGAATTTGCGCGGCGAATCAAGTAGTGGCTTCGCTGACAGGGCGCGGAAGAAAGACGAACTGGCGTGCAACCTACGGGGCCGCTAGCGTGTGTAAAAAATTTGTCTGCGAAAAAGTTTACAATTTTGATTAAAGAAGGAAAAATAAAGTTTGATTTTAGTGGATGTATGTTTTATTTGAGGTATCAGAGTGTTGGTGAAGTGAAGGAATTCCAAAATGGAAGGTAATTTTGAATAATTTTACATACTAGCACCAAAAGGTAAAATTTTACGAGGACTGGAGCAGCTGTGGCGCATGAGTTTCTGACTGATCGACGATATAAATGTGGTTGGATAGCAGCGATAATTAAAAAATTTTATTGCGATTTTGAATATAAAAATTCGTGGGGTCGGTTTAGAATACTACAATATTTTACTTTTTATATGGTTATACTTACGCCAAGCATTGTGGTCAAACCCAATAACTTAAATTTTCCAATAGTTGGAACTATTGGTCTTTGAGCTCTTCTCATAATTAGTAGTAATGATTTTTGAATCCGTAGATCAACACCAACAAAATCTAACTCATAGCATACATCAGCTATCTTGCTACTTTCGGTTATAACTTGCTCTCCCCAAACAGATAATATCAACAGCAAACAATTCACAACTAGTAAAAGCAAAATATTTCTTATACCCAGATAACTTAGAATATTGACCTAAAATATTATTTTGTTACAATAAATATAATCTTAATATTAAAACGTTAATAAAATTACAATTGTGATATGATATAGTAATAAACATGAACAAATGCTTAACCCTCCGAACCACACAAGAACTATCATGCAAAAGCAATTTTCAATTTCAGCTCCAGTTTCATAAATACAAACGTGGTAAGGCACCAGTTTTCTCAATTTTATTTTAACTGTTTCCCAATCCACAACGTCATTTGAACTATTGAATGTTTGAAGACTGTTGGATATATGGTTTTGATTTTGGCTTTCCTAAAATATCTCTCAATTATTGTTAAAATAAAATAACTGATTTAGATAAGTTACTTGTAATGAATTTCTTTCTCGGCAATTCATTATCAAAATTAGATATTTCCGAAACAGCTTACAATGCCCGCATATAAATGTAAAGACATTTACATACAGAAATAATACCGTAACATAAATAGGACTATATATGCCAGTCGACATAATATTGGTAATATATTTGATGATATTATTATTTAAATCAATTCCAACGCCAAATGGTAAGAGCCATTCCCCTTTTTTTACTGATAAAATGAAAGACACTGTTGTGCAGCTTAATATTACAAAACCAGCCAGTACACATCCAAAATAGCTCTAAATATAAAGAACTAATATTAAAATAAGTAGAATACAAATCTTAAAAAGAAATTTCAAGGATAGGTGTGATATTAGTGTGTATTGTAAAATATAAATTTAACTATAAGCGCTAAAATATTAGAATTTTAACTATAAGTCAGGAACAACATAAGAACACAAGGTAGAACCAGATATTCTTTGGTTATACCTTGTTACTAAAGGTTAAAACTGCTTTTTTCCGAGTTTTTAAATAAAATTTTTTGTAGGTTGTGTCTTATTTATAGTTAAAATTCTAATGCTTTAGCGCTTAGTTAAGTTTTTGTTAAATTGATAGTTAAATAAAAAATTGCAACTTTATCGCACACAAGTGCTATAATAGGACATTCTCATACGCGTTACATACAAAATTTCATCTCTATAATGTTGAAAAAAAATTGAAAGCAATAATTAGTTAAAATTAAAATAACAAGTAAAAGAAACAAATTAAACAAAAGACTGGTTAATAGTTAAATTAATTTCGGAATTGAACGCAATTAAAAATCATTTCTTTGTCTTTTTACCTGCTTCCTAATCAAATTTTTGTATCTAAACATAAAATCGTATCCATTGATGCCGTTATCGCAGTTTGAAAGATCATCAAGTTCTTTCACTTTTTCAAATACTTGTTCAATTTTTAAACGATTCCAATACACGTAAATGTAAGTAATTAAAACTGAAAATGAGAAATAAACATAATTATTATCACACTGCGTAGTCTATACTTTTACAAAATATATTTTAAGTAATTTTAATTTAAATAGAAAAGATAATAGTTGAGGTATAGGTACACGCAAAGAAATTTCTACTGTAACATCGAAAATCACTACCATTATATGAAAATTAAAAGCATTGCTTTTAAAGCAAAAAAATTACAGGTTAAATTACAAGGATTGTAGTTTCTATACTTTTAAAATATGCTTTTAATATTCTAAAGTAGTTTTTTGTTGTTGAATTTTTTGCTTAAAGAATTTGTTTGTAATAAAACCTTAAAAAAGCTTTTTTAAATATTGTTGAAATTAGTATTTTTATCATAGTGTGGAGTATGTACACACAATTAAAACTGGTAGAAAATCGTTTATTCAACAAAATTAATTCAATGGTTGACAACTGTCAAATGTTAAAATCAGATCATCTTTATCAAGTATGTGAAAGTATTCAAAATTTCTAAAAAATAATAATAATTAAATCATTGCACAGGGTCGCCACAATAGTAATACTGAAACAAACTTGAAGCGAAATATTTAAAATCCCTAAATTATACTTACTGGTAATGTGTCCAATTTGAACGAACGTACAATAAACAAATTGGTCCAAGTCCTGACGCATTTTAAAAAATTCTGGGATTATCAGTACTGAATAGGTTGTTAAAACAATTAACAGGCATAATCCATAAATTCTGTATAAAATACTTTCCGAGGTCTTTAATCCTAATAACTTCAACATAAATTTTTGTTGAGCAAAACAATCGTCAAATAATTGGTTTTCCCTTTTATCCATTTTTAAAATGCCTTGTGTAGTTACTCGCAGTAATTATCTACAAAGATAATTAAAATTTTAAAAATTCTGAGTTATTTTAACGCAGTTACAAAATAATTGTTAACATTATTTGTAATAATGATAATACATTCCAAGCTATCAATTATTTCGCTAATATAAATGTTATAACTTAAGGGTAGTGGTTATTGTTTTGGTTCTTGATATCTCCGGCGTTAGAAGTCAAGCTGGCTGGAATCTAGAAAGAATCAGCTGAAAGGTACGAGTGGCATATTTCAGTACTAAAATCAGAAACAAATTCACATCCTTCAAAAATATAACAGAAATAAAAATCTGAAGAGTTAAAATACTGTTTTAAATTACATTTTTTTTTTCTTTAGGTGCCTATTCGATTCCGAATGTTTAACGATTCTCCCGGCTAAGCTAAGAAGGCTGTACCAGGGAAATGTTAATGTTAATAGGGTGGTGGTTTGCCTTCCCCATAGTCCACAGATCCATTTTGGACTTTTGACATCATTAACATTTTAAGGATTCTTCTTGGTATATTACTCTCGGTGGTTTGCCATTGCCTTCTGAGGGGAGACGGTCAGAATAAAGTTCTTACTCCACTCGGATTCGAACCGAGTGTTTAGCGTTCATAGTCAACTCGCGTGACCACTATGATCCAACCGCTTCTAAATTACATGCAGAGTAAACAAAAATACAATAAAATAGTTAAATTTTTTATTAAATCTGAAATTGATTTCGTCAATAAAAACTGATGAATAAGTAAACTATGAATAAGTAATACACAGTCAGTTTATGCTTCGAATACTTGAATAGTTTACATTATTTTATGTCGTAAATACAACATTATTACCTTGATTTTACGACTTATAACTTTATTTGATTTTTTTAAATGTGTCCATTACATCTAGGAAATACGTAACGAGTACAGCAAGTAGATACTAATCAGGATTTTTTTTAAAGATAATAGAAGGGATTTTTAATAAATTACTGAATTAAAAATAAATAATTTCTCCTTCAGAAGGTTTTCAAAAAACATACTAAATTTCGACGTTAACTTTACGAGAAAAATCATCCATATCCTGTTTTCTCTAAATTTTTTCTTGGTATTAAAATGCGACTAAAAGCTGAATCTGATGTCACAACTGTCTGAATTAAATACCAACAATTTTTTTTTAATTAGTTGTAATAACATAGGTGCAACAAAGACACACACTATCATGAATCATTCTTGAGAACCTGATTTTAGAAATGCCGTTTATGACGTCAGCTTCATCTTTCATGAAAACAACTGTATTGGAATTTGTTACATTGGATTTAATGTGAATGACTTTATATTCATTATATTGCTTTTCAATCGATGATTTCGGTGTGCAAATGACATCCTTAATTAAATGATGTATGCCATATTAAAACTTGTTGCTTTACTCATATAATTACTAGAAAATATTGCTACTAAAGTTTCGTGTTTTGTAAATGCATTCTAAATTTCACACATCAAAAATTAATATGGTTGAAAATTGTCGTGTTTCTTTAGCCAAAGAATCCCTATGATATTTACTACTGTAGTCACTAAAACATTCATAAAATCATTCAAGCACACATCATACACAGATTAAATTTTAAAACTTGAAATTTTAAATTTTCAAATAAAAGAAAATCTAAAAAAGAGAAGAAACAAAGTTACAAATCTAGCAAAGTAAAGCCTTTATGAGATGATTTGTCTTTTAATATAAGAAAATGTAAAATAAATGTAATTAGATTGAAATTTAAAAATGTTAAATTTGTAGGAGAGAGGGATGTAAGTTGACCACCTTTTACAATTTTGGTCATAACTCATCTCTAAATAGATATTTTTTGGATGTTGTAACGCCATTAGAAAGAGGATTTCATTAAGCAAAACTTTGCTGAAGATACTTTTTAGATTGCTTGAAAAACAAAAAAAGTTATGACCATTCTCCTGAAGGTCCAAAAATTGGCGATTTTAATTTTTGGGATGTAAGTTGACCTCCCCCTAAAAAGTAGCTGAAAGTCAAAAAAACTTAACTGATATACAAAATTAATTGTCATTTATTGATTTTAAGATGTACAGGTAAATAAAAAGAAAAGAAAAAAACATATGAATTACTCAATATAATCATCTGAATCGCAGTTCGGACAGATGTAAAATGCAAAATCCAACAAAACACCTCAAAATTTCACTAAAACACCGCAAAAATACTTTGAAGTTGATTCGATGTAAATTTCAAACATGAAAATGTAATAACAAATTGTTTAACAATGGAAACAATGCAAGAAATGGGGTGGTCAACTTATATCCCACAAATATGGTCAACTTACATTCTGGACACTATTTTGAAACACTTGCAAAAAAATTGTTGTATAACATGATTATGTTTGAAATTTACTCTGGATTAGTAAAATTCAATGAAATAAGAGTTCAGCACATATATATTTACCCTGCGATATCACCGAAAATTGTTTAGTTTATCGGCACACGAAAAAATTGAATTTATTTTTTTACTCAAAGTTTGTAGCAGCCAGAGCAATGCGTTTATTCACTTTAAAACCACATAAAGATTGAATGTTGTGTTAATAAGCACGATGATATATAAAATGGCGGTGTTGCAACTCATAGTTTTCTCTATAAAGCAGGGTGGTCAACTTACATTCCTCTCCCCAATTAATTAACTTTATATAGGCACCCGAATTATTAGGTGAACTTTTAAATAAGAAAAAAGTAAGCATGTTAAGAAAAAATAAACAGAATACCTAGCCTAGGAGATAAAAAAAAATGAAAAAATAAACAAGGAGTTCAATTTTGGTTTTCGAAACGAACAGGTCGTGAAAGTGCGAGCCTGACAAAAAAGAACCAAAAGAAAAAATAAATTGGTTACTTCGTGTATTTTGATCCTTCGAGGAAGGAGATAAGAAAGCAGTTATTTTGGTCTTTCCTAAGTGAAGGTGTGACAACAAATCTCGGAGGTGCATGGAAACAGAATAGAGCACATTTTTGGATCCGTGAAGAACGAAATAAAGCACCTAATCTATTCGGGTGTCACATGTTTTTTTATTTTAAACATTAATGCCCGTTTTCACCAACAATTATTTAAGAATTTCCTAGTAAAGAATTACTTAGCTAGGTATTCCATAAATTTGATAGGTCAAATTTGACAGAGTAGTGACATAAAAAACTCTTATGTCAAATTTGACCAATGAAATTTATTGAATACCTAGCTAAGGAATACTTTACTAAATAAATTTTTAAATCGTATCTGGTCACGTGTCGTTATCCGCAAAATTATAAACTTTGTTTGCATTGGATCCGAGGCCCAAATCTTGGGAGTCCAACCTCGAGGTTGTTGCCGAGCGTGGGGACGCTATTCTGGTTGTGGTTGCAGAAAAAATAAGCGGAAATAAAAAATAAAGTTATATTTTAAATCGGTTAGTATGCGGATGGTGTCGTTAGAGACATAACATCGCAATATATTATAAGTGCGGAATTCCGTATTCTCATGCAATATCTTTGTTTGTCACTACACATCATATTATATTATATTATATTGCAAAATTAACTTGAAAAATTTTAATATTTTTAAACTTAGTTTACTTAATTAATTACTTTTTTAATTACTTTTCAAATTGCTAGATTAGATTTTACTTACCCATATAAAGCTGATTTTAAACTATATTGTAGACAATTTCCGATTGCAGTAATTTAAAATAATATATTATAATAAAAACAACAAGGTAAACTGCTTTAACAAAATTATTATTGTTTTCCTCCTGACACTTTGTATAAGTATTTTTTGCAAATCTAAATCGCGCCAAGAAAATTCAATTCAAGATGCCGAAAATTCAAGATCGTGATACTTGTTTCACTGTCTGTGGTCAAGTCAAGATGTGGTTAACTATTGCATGTATTTAATTTAATCGATCTCCGTAGTTCTTATTCACTTTCCAAGTCATTTTGTCGCATTCAAATAAATGCTTTCGTTATTAATAATTTTCTAATCAATTCCCGTCAATAATACCATATTTTAGGAAAATATTAAAACCTTTTAGGTATCCCCTGTAGTATTCTTGTTCGGTATATAATTTGTTGGTAAATTTATTATAAGATGATAATGCATAACTAGGAAGTGCTTTATTTTAAGATGCATTTTAAAATTCATGAATTTTAAATTATTGCTTGTTAAATATTAATATTCAAAAATAGACAATTGTTGTTGTTGTCGTTTTGTTGATTGATTGAAAATGCTATCATTGTTATCGAGTTTTAATAGTTTTTTAATGAAACTTAAAAATGCACTTGATAAATATTGTGGTCTAGTGCAGTGGTGTCAAACTGATGGGCGGCCGGCCACGTATATTTTTTCGGCTCGAATGAACTTCGGTGATTCAGATTTCTTGGGTGAACGGTGAACCTGTCATAAATTCGGGATGCCGAAAAGTTAGTTTGAAGGTTGGGGAAGATAAAAAGTTGCATGCAACATATTTTATTTTTCAGTCCCACCTAGGACGGGATGATACATTTTTATTCATATTTTGTCCCGTTTTCCCAGGTCCGTAATCCCGGGATTTTTTCATTCCACCCGGTCGACGCATGTTCCTTCGAGCAAACGTCAGCGAGGGATTCAACAAGTTTGTTTAATTATGAAAAAAGTTTCGGGGAAAAATTGAAAATTAATAGGATTATACGTACCTACTATGTTTTTGTAAATAAAGTTTAAACTTTTATAAAAAAAAAAAACTTAACAAAACAATAATAAAAAGATGTATACCCCTCTTTTTGTAATTTTATGAATTACAAATTTTGATTATACTTGTAATACTATGGATTCGCGAGACGTGCGGGACGGGACGTGGCAGGATGGGATGGGACCTACAGACGGGCAGAAAAGTAATCCCGCATTCTTCTCTAATCTGAATCAATTATATTAAAATTTTATTTAATTATATGATTTCTTGTATTGAATTGTATTATCTCTTATCTTGAAGAGATGTAATATTATAATATCTCTTGAAGAATAAAATTTTAAAATACTATAATTGATTCATGTATAATTTAAAATATTGTGGTGTTCTAAAACCAACTGCAAAGCCCCTCACTCGGAAACTGAGATTAGTTGTGATGTTTTGAACACACACAGGTCAAGTTCCGACTGCTTTGCTATCGGTAGAGCATTTATCGAAACTACCTATTGACACTTTACACTTGCTGAAGCGCCACGTAGTGTCTTTAATGGTAACTAACCTGGATAGTAGTTTTTATTTATTTATTTATTATTAATTAATTAATATATACCAAATTGATTTAAAATCATCATCACCAATATAAAAAACACAAAGTAGTACAATATATTATAAACTACAGATTTAACCTATCACGCGTATGTTTTATTGTGAGTGATACTACCCGGCTCCGCCATATTGCTGTATTATAGCGCCATCTACACGTAGTGTAAAATGCCAATTACGCAAGGAAGGCTAGATTCTAAATTACAATTAAGAGACTCGGGATATTTGATACTGTTTAATAGATTTGAACACAAAATGTGAAAATTCGATCTTGTTATATGGACTACAAATAGTCTTATAGCTGTACGCATAGATTTGTGTGATTGTATCAAACCACCATTACATTTAATATCTATTCTGCTAAATAGCGCCTTGATAAAATCTATGATTTTGTGTGGCACAATCAATAATTGTACAAAAATAACAATGTATTAATAAAAAGTTTTGACGAACCAAAAAGTTGTTTATTTGAGAACCTTTGTGTTACAAGTCACGCCTTCGGAAGTTGATTCAGTAGTTGAACATCTGCAACCCGCATTTACCAAGTGCTCTTATGCATCAGCGTCCTGGTGCTGGTTTGCTTCTTTAAATTTTACCGAAAATTTGTAAACCCGTGTAATCACAGTTGTTCACGAACAATATAAGTTCTTCTGGTGTGAATTGGTGCAATCGAACATCAAGATTTTACAGCTGGTTTCTGGTACATAACCTCAAATTTTTGTATTTCTTATTTGTGGTAGTTTTCGCTATTCTAGGGATCATTCAGCGTTTTTACCGTTGTATTAACCAATATAGACGCAATTCGATATCGAATGACCACTATTTTCATCAGTGAAACGCAAATTTGTATGATTCTTGCTCATGTGCATGGACGGCGTCGTCTCGGAAATTCACACAATCTTCTTATCTTGACCAGAAATTCGGATATTCCGAACTAAGAAATGCACTATTTAATCGCTCGAATTGTTTCCCTGGACCGAAAACTTCGTTCCAAAGAATAAAAACTCAAAATTCGCAAAGTAAAATCGACGTCACCCAAAATTTCGCAGCTGCCTGCAAAACGTCGACGACGGAACAGAAAGTTTTATCTTTCTAACCTCTTCTTAAAATTTCCTAGGATTTTCAAAAGGACATAAATTAGGAGGTAACTGTGTTTGGCGGTAAATTAAAATTTCAAACTGATTACTCTTATTTGCAGGTTTATCAAATTTTCAACACAACACTCGCACAAATCACATTATAGAAACAAGCATATTGTGTTCGTGTAATATGTGTATGGTAACAAGTTAGCTTTAAGGCCGTCTTCTGGTTTAAAAGCATAAATTATGGGCGATTTGTCGAGCTCAATAAAAACAAAACCAACAAAATTTTTACCATTCAGTTTTTTACAACATATTTGTTGATATTTCGAGAATATACAGAAAAAATTTTAACAAAAAAAAATTAAAATTAAACAAGCTATAAGCTGGTAAAGTTGGGGGTAAAGAAAATTGATAGTGTGCTGGTTGACATGATTGCAACCCTTCTGGTCATCGAAAACAAGATTTCAAAAAAGATTCTTAATTAGTAAGAATGTCGTTATAGCCCCTACTAAAATGAAAACGGAAAAATTTTTTTTCGCAAAATGGAGGCTGTCTGAAGAATAAAATTCATTTTTTGACTATTTTTTTCACAATTCTTAATTTTTTAAAATAGTAAATCAAATAATTTTTATACCAAAGTAGTAGGGGCGATAGACAGTTATATAGTAAAGGTTGATATAAAATTTGAAGCAAATCGGTTGAATAGAACTTGAGATATTATGTCAACCAGGTTGAAAAATGTTGTTTTGAGAAAAATACGTTTAAAGTTTTAAGCAAAAGTTTCAACCACTAAAACAAAGAATTTTGTTACAAAAGTGGTAGGGGCGATAGACAGTTATATATTGAAGGTTTGTACAAAATTTTTAGTACAGCTTTTTCAGTACAGCTTGTAGTAGCTTGTACTGTGATTGGTGAATAGTTATAAGTTTATCCCTAGGTTAGCGTTAACCGACTATTGTAAAAGCGGGCCTTACACGATAACAATTATATCCAACTATTTAGCAGGAGGTTAAACTAACTGACTTTGATGATCCTCGCTTTAATTATCATTAAATACATAAATTTGTTTTTATCGCGACATCGACATCCTTACTATTATGTGTACCTTTACTCGGCCAAACCCTTTAGACTAATTAAATACTTTAATAGAGACTTACCTTGATTGTTGAAGTCTCCGCTTCCCTATACGAGATGATGGAAGTTGGAGTCTCAGCCAATTATGAGGTGGTCTTTCCTGTGATCACAATATTTCACCAAGTCCACCATCTTCCGAGAAAGCGGCAGTTCAGATGAATCTATTAGGAGGTAAATCTACGTCACAATTACGTTCTGTTAGTCATTCCCAAAATTATAGCTGAGCCGGACCATTGTTAGGTCACCGTTTCAATGAGCTGCAGTAGAAGTGGCCTGCATTTATTAGGTATAATAGATACATTCCCAAAATTTATTCGTGTTACCTGTGAAAAGAAGAAGCAAAAATCTATAGCATGAACAGCAGAAAAATTACTTCCACATTACATACCCAAAGCAATTTCTTGGTGAGAATAGATCTAGGTCGGCGTTGGGGCATTGATTAAAAATACCCCAACAGTGACCATTCAACATTCGATAGCATAGCATCTTTTCGTTTCTGAAGTTTTGGGTTTTAGTATACTGAAGCCATTCGAGCACAAACACGACACGAAACAAACACTTATCTTATAAATAAATCTTCTTTATACGACCGATGTTTAACCAAAATGAAGTCTTAATGACAGACAGAACTATCCGCACCGGAAGAAGGTGGGATTATCCTTGCAAAACTCAGATGACACAGCAACTGCCACAATCAAACAGAAATATTTAACTGCATAACTGATACAGATAGGCAAACTAATAAGATCCCAAAATAATATCGGGACAATCCAAACAAAAGATAAGCGTAAAAAGGTCTAATTCCATTTTCGAAAGGTAAAACAAAAACAAGAACCCTCGAAGATGTTTTGGAGGGTTACAATATTTAAGATAGTACGGTGCACTTCTAAATAATATGTAAAGGCCCAATAAATAATGTTAATTCTAATGTTTGTAAATAGAAGATTATAAACATGATGAAAAAGCTGCCCCAAGTTGGGTGCCAATTTGCCACAGAGAAAATTCGATATTGGATAATTTACAAACAATAATGAACAAAAAAAATAAAGAGTAAAATTTTGGTCTGCAGTAGTGAATTTATTCTAATACATCTACAAAGTGTATATAATTTAAATTTTCATGTGTAGTTCATTCCTTTAAGCTTTTAAATAACAGCACTTGCTGAAATTGCAACTTTCACAACCTACAAAGAAAATTGTATTAAATAAAATATATTCTACGGTATATTATAGTAGTAGAGCGAGCACAAAGTAAGTTGAGAGGGCTTAGACAAAATCCGGCGCAGATGGGGAATTAATTTTGGAGAACACGGGAGCGATTAGTACTGCTGTCGAAAGCAAGAAGGCAGAGAAGTACATTTTTTCGAAATCGAGTTTTTCATATTTTTGAAGTAAGCGCAAAAAATATATCTATGTGTGTAATTAGATTTTGCAAAAGTTTTTTAAATTTTAAATAAAACCAATTTTAAAATACATCAATCGCAAGAAATCACCCCCGATTTTTGGCATGAACACAAGCAAAGTAAAATTTTGTATTAAGTAGTACTTCGTATTGTTTTTTGATTTGATTCGGTTTTTGCGATTTACTCAAAACTATCAAAAGTGTACTTACTGCCTTCTTCCTTATGACGGGAGAGTACAGCCGTGAAGTCGTAATTTTGGATTGGAAGATTTTGTGTAGCTTTCTCTTTAATCCATACACGTGCGGCATTTTCACTGCTTAAAAATAACGCAAAATAATATTATTCAAAATTTTGCCAATTACTGAAATATGAATAAATAATTTCACTTTAATTACTTACTGATAATAAAGTGCTTATATTCATTAGTACCAAACCACAAGCTGTGAATCCTAATTGCTTTTGAGAAGCCTGAATAAGCATTACCATGGGAGATTTTATTTGGCGAAAATATTTTGAGTACCAATCAGAACTGTAAATACCATACGAAACAGTTATTGCCTAAAAATGAATTTCATATTTTATAGTTGATAAGAAATCTAATGAAAAGTTATTTACTTCTTCAAAAATCAAACTTGATGGAATACAATAAAATGCCAATTGAGTGAATAGGCAAATTCCTGCAAATGCATATCTTACCTTGAATGGTAAAGAAGTACTGAAAAACACTTTATTAGAGATTTTGCTTGCTTATAAGTAAAATATTTACCTTTCTGAAACGGCGTATATTTGGGTGCAAATTAATGGAGATATCGTCAAGTACTGAATCATAAAAGTGACCGAATACACTTTTTGCATTTCTTTCAAAAACCTAAAAACAATTTCTAAAGTCACAAAACAGTATTATGGTGCATTTTGGAAACTATCAATATGTAATTCAGGTTAGCTAGTACTTCGGACCTCATAGCATGCAGAAACACTGAGTTAGCCGGAAGTTTTTCTACCGAAAATCTACTGGCTCTAATACATACTATGGATACTATTTAATTTGAATCTTTTCTAAATTAAAACTTACTCTAATAAAAACTTGTGATGGTTAATATTTTTTCGTAATTGTCCATAAAATACTTGAAAATCTTCCTGACTGTTTATATTTCTGACACTTAAATTTTCGAAGCTATCGCGTAAAATTTTAAATTGTATTACGGCTTCGTAACACAGTCCCAAAAATACACCATCAAAACTTGCAATAAAGAAAGTTACAAAATGAAGAGAAATTGCATAGCTAAACACTAAGGCGTAATATAATTGTTCCTGGTTTTCCATGTTCCAACTTCCAAGGGGTAGGGCTTTTCCGAAAAGTAGTGTTAAGTTGAATACTGGTGCACATCCCATCATTGCATAAAAGAGAAATTTTTGAAAAGCCTTTATTGCATTACCAACGGCGCTTACTTCCTCCTTTAATTCATTAGAACAGTTATCTGTATTCCAAAATTGTTTCAAAATGTTTATTAGGTTTATAAACTTTTCCTTATTGTAAGCACTTACGCATAGTTTTAGAAAGATCTTAAAGAAAATTATAATAGGAATTACTTAAAACACCAGGTCTGTGTATCTGTTCAATACGATAACCGTCAACTCAGCGACGGTCAACTCGGCGACCAGTCAACTCGGCGAGAACAATTTGCGACACCGGTCCACTCTGTGACCAAAAATTCAAAAAATAATATCTAATTAAATTTTATTATTATAAATTTTTTTTAGATTTCGAGAGAACTGAGAAAGAGAAATATTAGTAATTACATCGCAATAGAGCACACAAACATAAAAAGTGCAGTACGCGAAGCGGCAACACAGGCTCTGGGAATATGCGATAACAACAGAAGGAGAAAAAAACCACCTTGGCTAACGGAAGAGGTAGAGATTTTTAATTCAAGAAAAGCCAAGCTTATATAATAACTGGTTAGGCTGCAAGACAAGACGAAACAGAGAAGTATATAGGATAAAAAATAGTGAACTTTGAAGAAGAATTAAAGAAGAAAAAAACAATTATTGGCAACAAAGATGTCTTCAAATAGATAGCTAAATAGGTGGTTCGAGATCGACGGAGGTGTGGAGGAGTATAAATAGCATGAAGCCAATAATATGAATACTGTTAGAGTGGGCATTAATATGAAAGAATGGGAAAAGCACTATGGAGAACTTTTGATAGAGAGTATACCTTAATTTATGGAGAGTTCACAGCCTTCAAGAGAAGAAATTGACAACCTCATAAAAAGAAATACGTACAAAATCACTATAGATGAGGTCAACTTGAATATAATGGCAATGAAAAATGGCAGATCAACAGGGCCAGGTGGAATACATTATAGAGTTAGTTAAGAGTGGAGGAGTAGAATTATGGGAGAGAATGGCACAATTCATGGAGAACTGCTGGAAGAACTATAAGGTACCGAATGAATGGAAAACATCTTATGACGTCTCCATTGTTAAAAAAGGTGACAAGAGAGATCCGAAGAATTATCGGGGTTTTACTGTGACTAGCACCTTTAGTAGACTAATTAGTAAAATACTACAGAGCAGGGTAAGAGATGAAGTAGAAGGTACAATTGGAGAAGATCAAAGTGGTTTTATCCCTGGAAGATTATGTGCAGATAATCTCTCTATTCTCCAACAACTAATGGAAAGAGAATCTCAATGGGACAAGAGGTTCACCTGGCCTTTATAGACCTAGAAAAAGCCTATGACTCGGTACCCTGATGTAAACTTTGGCAAGCACTGCACAACATGAACATAAGCCCGTCCAATTATTAAACTAATAAGAGAATTGTATAACGAGAACACCTAAAGAGTGAAAATAGGCCAAACACTATCTAACCAAATTAAAAGTAATACGGGGCTCAGACAGGGGTGTAGCCTGTCTCCATTATTGTTCAACCTGTACATTGAAAATACTCTACAGAACTGGAAAAGAAGTTGTGAAGGCATGGGTGTTCTAATCAATGATGTACATTTGTTGTACAAAGGTGGTGGTAGTACAGGACTTATACGACCTCGAGTTCATGATAAAGAGGCTATACACCGAGTACAAAAGATAGGCCGCCGTATTCATAAAAATAAATCAATATTTACGAGAGGTTTGTAAACCCTTCTTAACCATAACCTAGCTTTTTTTGCTAGTAAAAGCTTAGGGAAAAAAGCTAGGTATGGTTAAGAAGGGTTTACAAGCCTCTCGTAAATATTGATATATTTTTATGAATACGGCGGAGGGTCTGCAAGTCAGTCTTAAAAAGACAGAATATCTTGCAGTTAACACCGAAGCTGCATTTGAGATCCCGATCGATGACGAGGTTCAAGTTGAGCAAGTGTCAATAGAGAGGGTCTGGGGTCTGAGGAAATTTGAAATCGTATACTACAGGCCAGAAAAATCATAGGAGCGCTTAATTCATTGTGGCGGGACAAAAATATCTCAGATAGAAATAAGAAAAGAGTTGGAATGGTTATGGTCGAGTCGGTTCTTTGCTATGGTAGTGAAGTTTGGAGTCCAAATGCGAACATGCAAAGACGACTAAAGGCAGTCGAAATGGACTCCCTTCGTAGAAGTGCCGGGGTATCTCGCTTACAACACATAAGAAACGAGCAGATAAGAACGAAAATGAACGCAAATGAGGAAGTAACCCAAAGGATTGAGAAACGTGGTTTACGTTGGCTTGGAGATCTACTAAGGATGGAAGACAACAGATGGCCAAAGAGGTTACTTAAATGGGTACCCCCAGGAATAAGGAAACGTGGAAGACCGAGAAGATCGTGGAACGATGGAATAAAGAGAGCTATGACAGTGAGGAACTTAGAGGAAGAAGATGCAACCAATAGCGAGAGGTGGAGATTGGGGATCGGGTAAACAATTCTAATTGTATGGTGCAGAATTCAATGTATCAATTATGCAAGTATAATGTACTAGGTAGCCCGAAATATATGATATCGTCTTCCGTTTTAAAGTAAAGAGATGTCATATTTTAATATGCAACCCCTAACCCCAGTGTGAATGGATAAAATTAAATGAGACTTTTAGTTTTCGAGTTTTTGAATTTTTGGTAAATTGGTAAAAGACAAATAATGTTCGATATTGTCTATAGAGTATAGAGGAACAAAATGCACCTTTTAAATCCATCAAGTGCTGACTGGGCACAAAGAATTTTCTTGAATCAAAATGTAGACTGCAGGAAGTCAAAATTTGATTGTATGTTTGTATTGATGTGTAAAAGGGTGAGGAGATTGCGTCACTGTAAAACTAACAGGAAAGTGAAAGGATTGAAGTGTTGGAAAATTAATGGAACGAGACTACGGACTAACGTCGTTAAAATTAGGAAATTTTGGATTGAAAGGTTTTCGGAAAATTTTGATTAAGGAGGTTGGCAGGAGGAAATTGAAAAGGGAGAGCCGATTGTAATTTGGTCAGAGTTGGGCGTGTTTTTGGTTGCGGCTTGAGAACTGTGCTCAATTTGATTTTTAATTTTCAAAGTACCTCTATGGATGGTGAAAATTCGGTAACTCGTTGCCGGTCGTTGCATAACGATGTAAATTATATTTGCGTACACGATCGGAATAATTATTTCCTCGATGTTCGAAAATTTATTCGTGATAAGGACGTGTGTCACATTTTGAAGCCAGTTATTGCAATATTTTCTAAATTTTGGATACCGAATATTTATTTTATTAATACAAGGCTTGTAATGATTGACCATTATCTACAATTACGTTTATCGGAATATTTTGGATATTAATGAGGTGGATAATTACCGGTACAGGACAACTCGGCACCGGACATCTCAGCACCGGACAACTCGGCACCGGGAAAACTCGGCACCGGCATAACTCGGCACCGGCGGACTTGGCACTTCGGATTTTTAAGACCATTTCCGTCGCAAAGTCACGTATGATAACTTCGGTAGCTTTTGTTCCGGAAATGACATTGAAAACGCGCTTAACGTTCTCGAAGATTATCTGCCACCAGAATTAGAACCAATCATGAGTTGGTTTACTAATACTTAAATATGTTGGTAGAATAAAAAATAACTGTGCAAGGGCCCCATCTATGTTTCCCTACGATGTGTGGTTGGTACATCATCGTACTTTGGTTGGGTCTGATAGAACGAATAACTTCGCCGAAGCTTGCCATAAATAGCTGCAACAGGGATATGGGGTCGCACATCCACATCTATTCAAATTTCTTAGTAATCTAATAAAGATACAAAGGACATTTGATGCCGATTACGAGCGTTTTGTCGCAGGTTATGAAGGACCTCAAAAATTAAAATTTTTTTAAAGTTTTTCTACTGGTGCCGAGTTGTGATGGTGCCGAGTCCGCTCCAGAGCCATTTTTGCAGCACTAAACTCATTAAAAACATCCCCGTAGGGCCTTCCAATTCGGCAAATTATGCTACTGGGAATTGGATGAATCTTGCGTTTTTTTTTCGGTACCGGACCATAAATTATGTCACACATTCAAATATTTTTAAGTAGTAATTAATCTACCTTTTAATGACCTTCTCTTTAAAAAAAAGTCGTGTCCTAACACTAACCTAGCCTCGACCGGGATCTACCTTTTAATAATGATCCTCATACATTTTTTTATATTTTAATTTTTTTAAAGTTTTTCAACTGGTGAAATTAATTATTTCGCTTCCGTTTAATTTAAAGAATTAACTTTTATCAACGCGGTGTAACTTTTAAAGTTCGAATGATTAGTGGCGCTTATTGATATCGGCATTGCGTATTTAACAGTGACGTATATGTAGTTTTATTTGGGGAAAATTTACTGTATTAATTTTTGAATAGACTGAACAATTTGCAAGGTCAGGAATGGAAATTTGCTATTATTAAAATATGCCTTGCAATTTGTTGCGTCTGCATTTTGTTGGTTGAGTAATTTAATTTTGATTTTTTAAAAACCATTCGGTGGAGGACAATATATTGCTACGTTATTTCGGCCGTGCGGGGCTGCGTACCGAAACAACCACTACGAAAGGCTTCGGTTAACTATTATAAGCCGGAGAAGCACGTTTGTTGAATTAACTACTAGTGTAGTTAATTTTAAATTTAGTTGATAAATCGACTCTATCGTACAAGGCTTGGGTTCGGTGCCTTTAAGTTCCGTTCCAACTCACAAAATTATTTGTATTGATCTTCAAAATGGGCCACCACTGGTTTATAAATTTGTTCGCTTTAATTGCTTTATTTTAGCTGCGATTTTAGATTTATTGAAATTACCACCGGTTCTCAGACTATTATAAGACATAATAAAAGCTTGTTGACTTCGCAAAATCGTAATGCAAAACAAAACAGAAACGTCAACCAAATTACCACATTTATTTAAATACTTGAAATCAAAATTTACTCGCCAAAATTGTAACTCGAGACAAAACCTCGATATGAAACTGTACGTGTGGATTGTGTTGATCGCAATAAATAATGGAACTCAATCGTCTTTTGCATGTATCAAAATTGTGTAACAAATTGTGTAGTTCAATAAAAAAAATCAGATCAATTTTACAATAAAAGTTATTTATCCCAAACTGTTAACAAGCACTGTTTTTTGGAGTGCTAAACGCGACCATATCGTTCATTCACAGCTGACGTTTGTTGATAACTCCCGGCTATCAAGATTACAAACAATTAGTGAAATCCTTGTAGTAGCCGAATTCGTTAAAAAAAAACCCAGTAAGTAAACTCAACTATAAAAACAGGTGTGTAAATTTCCACACTTTCCAAATTAATTGCTACCTTAAAAATCTGTTGCTATGGGTTTAATGACAATTAACTAACAATAATCAATCATTTAGGAAATACGATGGTGAAACAAATCCTCAAAATATCTAGAAATGAATCAAAATTTTCACCAAGATGGCCGTCTTCATGTGGCACCAAATAAATCGATTGAAATTGATCTAGAAATCAACTACCGGAATTTACTACGTTCACTTAATTTATCAGCTTATGTAAGCTACAATCACAACATCAAACTTTTATATTGAAGAAAAACGAAAATTTCCAAACTATGGAAAATAATCACTCTCAAAATTTCCACACGGCCCCTCGATCGCAATGCTCGACGTGGAAGAGACATCTTATCTTCCCTTCACTCTATACCACGGAAAATTGTTCTTATCTTTCCCACAATTCAACCAATAGGTAGGTTTGGCGGTTAATTTAAATTCTATCACTAACATAAATTTGCATTTAGATAAAAATCGCTACCTCACCAGAAGAATCACTTCACCAAGACAACGTTCAACAAATCAAATAGTGTTACAGTGTTTTTAAGGAATATTTAGGTTTCTTTATATTACAATTTTTGGCGGATATCGTTGGTATAAAAATTTTACCATTCTGAATAATGAAATTATTTGGTTGATTAACTGATCGTTTTTTGCATCACGATAATATATAATATATTGTCGTGTTTCGAGCCAACTGTCCACCCCCCTATTGAGTCGGGCAATGGAACACGCTGATGTGTTCTCAACTCAACAAAATAAAGTGCTCCGGAAACTATTAGTCGGTTCGCGTATGAATTCCTTTTAGACCCTCTATCTGCAGATAGCCGGTTCCAGAAAGTATTAAAACAAAAGTTCCTTGGTGATGAGTAATTTTATTGTATTTGAATTTGGGTTTATTAAAAATTGATCTTGTTAATCGGACTACATAAATGTCCGTTAGCCGCTCGTGTAAAATTGTGGTCCTTATCGAAAAATTATTATATTTCATGTTCACTAATCCTAAATGATGTCTCGAAAGGATCGAAAGGATTAAACGAACCCCTTTGAATGTCGCAATGTAGGTCGGCACTGTGAGATGAGGTCATCCAATTCGATCGAGACGCCACCACTGCGACATGGCCTCCGCTACTGAATATGCACCTGCCTATTGAAATATTATGCGTGTTCGGATAAAACCCTCAAATTCGTCAAAATAATTTTTCTTCCACTTTTCTTTCCAATTTTGTGTGTGAAAATTTAACAAAAAATTTCCGATACGGTCGGTTATTGCAAAGTTCTCAAAAATTAACGTAATTCACTTACGAATTATTCCACACTCTTGGAGAACTTGTTCTATACTCGATAAGCTTTCGATGAGAAAATTAATAAACTTTAAAAAGTGTTAAATTTGTGCTGGAAGCGAGTTAATCGAGTGAATAATTATCTCGAACAAACGGTCGCCGTATGGAGATATGAATTTCCTTAATAAACAAAAGGATTCATGTGTTTTATTAAAAACAAAATTAATTTGTTTGATGGAGGGATGCTGATAAATTTTATCAAGGAAGCGACAACATTTCTTAATCAATTTAATCATTTGATGATTGATTCCAACGTTCATCATAAAATAAAGGATCGACTTGATTATCAGAAGGAGGACCGATTTCACACTGCAACGTTTGTGATCGCAACGCATAAACTCATCGACCGAGGATCGACACATGTGCTTCGAATAATACAGCAAAATTAAAATTAACAGTGCCGCACAATGATAAAATTACGATAAACCGATTATTTTCTCCAGTTGGATTTGTAAGTTGGTAGAAAATTTATTAAGATCATATGTCTAACTTACAGATTCAAAGCGGAAGTTCGTTGTTTGGAATTCGTTTATTTCCGGTGTTCCAATTAATCACTACAAATGTACGTTGACAATTACATAAAATCAACGAAAAATTTCTCTTTTCTCAAAATTAAATTTTCATGTATTATAACAAGTGGTTTGTTTTATTGTACTGAGTAGTACTGAGCTATAGCCGGGTGAATAATTATACGAAATATATATTATAAAATTTTTAATTTTTAAAGTGCGCTACGGAAAAGCGAATGTTAATTAGTTTTCAGTAATCAGCATAAAAAAGAGAGATTCACCCCTTCCCGGTAGCACAATTTGCCCAGTTGGAAGGCCATAGGGGGATGTTTTTAATGAGTATTAGTGTTGTCAAAATGGCTCTGGAGCGTTCAGAACGGAGCGGAGCGAAGCGGGCGCGCGGAAGAGTCAATTTTGCCAAGACATCCACCCTCGACAGATATCCAACGTCGTTAAATCGATAACCCTTTCCAAGTATTTTAGGCCCTAAAAAGGACCAATTTTTATATTCAACAGCATGTTTTCAGGTAACAAAGGTAATCGTCGCAACGAAAAATGATAAGTGCTAAACTAGACGAGCGTTATTTCCGTCGCGTATTTTCCGCCGGATCGCAACCGGGTACAGTTCGCGAAGAAACTTTTGCTAATGGTGTTAGTTAAAAATGAATACCACTAATAAATTTTTCCGTGTCAAACATTTGTATAGACTGTACAATCGCTGGCATTTACGCTTCAGTGTAGTTTGCCAGATTCAAACACTGTGTTTGCGTTCACAGAAAAACGCCGGCGAGTCTCGACGGGACGGAAACAACGCTCTCGATAGCGTACAACTCGCTCACGCCGACGGAAGAGCGTTTTCAACATTGGAAATTACGCTTGTGTAGTTTACTGCATTTAAACGTGGGGTTTGTGATCCGGCGGAGAATACGCGACGGAAAATAGGCGACGGAAATAACGCTCGTCTAGTTTGGCTCTAAGAATTACTACTGGACGCATGTTACCAAGTACTACACAGTTTATATTTATAAACTTTCTGGGGGGGGGGAGCGTAACTGTATTGCGGGAGCCAATGAAATGTTGTAAATCGTAAGACCGCCTCCAAACAAGTCAAATTTTGAAATTTTGCATTTTGAAAGCCCTATTTGCAATGGTTCGCAAATTTTCTCATTTTGAATTGCTTTTTGGACAGTTTTTTATGAGAATATGCTTTGAAAATTTAGAAAATCGGAGTCCTGGATAACCTAGCCTTTTTCTCCATTTATTATTAGGTCGCCGAGTTGGCCGTCGCCGAGTCGTCGTCACACTTAACGATTTAATTAGTTTTTTTAAATTTTTATTTAATAGATTAAACACAAAAGTTACCTGAACATATCCTGCTATAGCATAAGTAGTATCGACGATATCAAAAATATTATTTTTTATATAGAAATATTGAATAAATGATGTAACCATACAAAATAGCATCACGGATACAAACAGCGCAGTAAAAAGTTTTCGTTTTATAGAAGTTTTATTATTTAAACAAAAAATGCCAAGTTTATTCAAATTCCGCATAGGAAAGTCTAATAAATTACTGTCACGGTTCTCCATAATACCAAAGATATTTAGTACTACTTCAAGTCGGCAGATAAATAGAACTGCCTTATTAAAAACCGATTTTCGGGATATAAAAATAATTTCAGTTGATTAAAAATTAAAAGTTAATGAGCCCTAATTTGGGTAAAAGAGTCCTATTTTGATGTTAATTACTGTAATTAATTTTTGTATCGCAAAATATAAACAATTTTCATTTTATATTTATTAAGAAAATTACAAGTGCTATACTGTTTTATTAAAAAAACAAAAATAATATCGACAAAAATTTTTTATGCTTAATCACGGCTATTGAATATTTATAGAAAATTATATTGATTGGATTGAACGATGTATTTCTGTCTCCAAGAATTTTTCCAAACTGATTCTCTCTCCACACATGTGCGGCGTTGATTTTATATCCTCACTAGCTGAATACCCGGCTTCGCCCGGGGTTTTACATAATATAAAATACTTATTCGCATGAAGGTATATAGAAAGAATTTGTATTAGTGAGTTACTAATTCATTTTTCTTAATTAATAATATTGGTTTCGGAATATGTTCAACTCCCGAAGTGGATGCATGTTAAATAATTTACCTTTTTAGATTGCATTAATGTTATTATTAGTTTTCGATTAGCATGTCGTTCGCCTTGTGTTTGAAGTCATTGATCGCATTCATTTTCAGTTTCTGCGGCACTTCGAATGTTTTTTTCTTCTTGACTTCTAGCATCAGTCACTCTCAACCTGTTAGCTTCATTAATAAAGGACCTATTTTCACTTTCTTTACTTCATTCTCGATCTATTAGTTTTACGTCGAATAACGACAACATCTTCGTTTGCTTCAACTCTGGCATCGGCCATTCTGAACTTCTTAGTTTTACTCTGAATCAAGGCAGGATCTTCGTTTTCTTCTACTGTGGCATTGGCCATTCTAGGTCTCCGTGTTTAATATTTTGGATATTATGTTATGTTTGGTTTTGTTTTGTTTTACAGTTGTTTGGTTTTTCTGTTGTTTTGACTTTACATTATGGGTTTTGCTTTGCTTTACTTTTGGGTTTTGCTTTGCTTAAATCTTATCTTTGCTTAAATCTTATTAATTAATTGTTAATTAACGGTAACTATTGTTAATTAATTATTAATTAATTATTGATTAATTGTGCACACACACACACACACTTTGGGAAATATATTGTAATGTTATCGCATTGGAGGCATTGCGAGGCAAAATGATTAATTTAGTTTTCATTAAGGGTTGAAATTTAAACCCACAAAAAGTTGAACCAGGTTTGGTCATACAGGAGCTGATATGTTACTTATTACACACAAATACACTTTTTCCTTGTTATGAACAATCTTGTGTGGGGCGTAATGAGTTTTGTGTGAGTTTGGGACCTGAAATGAAGAAATTTGTGTTAGTTGAATAATTTTGAATTGCCCCAAAATGGATATTTTACCTGATAAGTTTAGTGTTGTCAATTTCTGATTGGAGAAGAGGGTTCGAAGCAGACGTGGTGGAAATATCCGGCCGTGTTAATAAGAGGTCGCCAGCGAACATGGAGAGCGGCCAGACGTGTTAATTTTCAATGGAAATTAATTTCCTAAGAACCAAGTAGAAATGTTTGATTAATTTACTAGGAGTAAATTATAGTGCCCGGAAAACGAGTAGAAAGAGTGTTTTTTTTTGTAGGAGACCTGGAATTGCTATTTTTGATTAATCCAGAAGTTTGGTTTGATCTATTTTGATAAGACGTCACCGCCATTTTTGGAAATTATTTGGACGCACATTTTGTCGATGAAGTTTGAATTCATCCTGTTTATTAATGGAGATTTGAGAGTTTTTGGTTTGCCAATCGACCTGCGAATAACAATCCTAGTCAGTTTCGAGGAATTCAATTTGGAAAATATCGAGTATAAAATTCAAGGTTATATAGGGTGTTTTTTTAGCTGCATGAGAACTTTCAATAGGGATAACAATTGAATCAAGATTGCTATGGAAACAGTTTTTTGACATTTGTGTTTAGCAAGGTTTGGCATTTGATAATGCATAGATTGACCATTGAACAACGCTACCAAATTGGGCTCACAACCAATTGGAAGTGGATCAATTTTTTTACCGTAAAATTTTGTTCAGTGACGAGGCACATTTCTGGTTAAATGGGTATGTGAACAAACAAAATTGCCGTATATGGAGTGAGACCAATCCGGGACATTATCTTGAGACTCCATTGCATCCATTAAAATTGACTGTTTGGTGTGGAATACACGCCAACGGCATCATTGGTCCATATGTCTTTCGAAATGAGGAAGAAGCTACCGTTACGGTGAATGGTGTGAGATATCGACACATGCTCAATACATTTTTGTTTCCAAAACTTCAAGAGCTAAACATTGACAACTTATGGTTCCAACAGGATGGTGCTACGTGCCACACAGCCAACGAAACCATCAATTTATTGAAAGGACAATTTGGTGACAACATTATTTCAAAACGTGGTCCTATCAATTGGCCTCCAAGATCGTGTGATTTGACACCTCCAGATTATTTTCTGTGGGGGTATGTTAAATCCATGGTTTATGCTAACAAACCAACAACTCTAGAAGCATTGGAGGCTAATATTCAGCAAGCCATTTATGAAATAAAGCCAGAAATATTGGAAAAGTGGTCAAAAATTGGACTGAACGGATGCGCTTCGTAACCATTAGTCGTGGTGGTCACATGCCGGAAGTCATGTTCAAATCATAAATGCCTTTAACTGTACTTTCATAAAAAAATTATAACCAAAACATTCCGTCAGGTTTTTAATGTTTTATTTCATTTTGAAGTTCTCATGCAGCTAAAAAAACACCCTATACATACTCACTTGAAGTTTTTTATATGGAAGTTACAAATCCGATGCTGGTATCCACAAGATTGCGATTACAGCCCCAGTCCGATGTTCACAATCACCCACAGGTATTGATGCACAATCAACAATGCGTCGAAGTTTCAGTAGCAGAAGATAAGGTAGCAACTATTGTCATCCTCAGAGGAGCGCGAGTTATTTTGGAACTACAATCTTTGTCATTGGCGTCTCGTGAATACGGGGTAAATAACAAAACAATTTATATAAAATTCTATTATTTTGATTCATTTTTACATTTAACATTTTATAATAAGAATATAAGGCAAATTAGAGTAGCAAAAATCACAATAAATGTGTTTGCCTTATATCTCTTGTTAACACATTTACACCCAAAGCTTCAGAACGATAAATGTATCGAAGACATTCCTTCTTTGATAAATTTAATTAATTATGGTTAATTAATAAATAATCATTTTGCCGACGCTTACTTTTTATTGCTTGAACTTTACAGCTCCATGTTTAAAGTCATTTGTTCAGTCAAGAACACTAAGATAGATTTTGATAATTTTATACAAGTAGCATACATCAGTTTATGCATCAAAAAAGCAAGCCGAATTATAACCAGTGCCAACTCAGCTAAGTTAAATTTAGTAAGTTTAATAAATAAACGATAGTCTACTTGGACCACCACCCGAAAACTTTCAGTACTTTTCGGACTCACAACCCTAACGAGATTAGTCTCGAACATCGTATATAAAACTCTAATTATCACGGTATTTAGACAGATATCATTGCTTTGCTTCTATATAGCTGCCGATCGCATTCTATGCTGTCAAACTTCCTGCGTAGTTGAAACAAAGAAAATTTGTTTGCGCACAGCGAAAATCGCTACAATATATTAGAAGAAGATAATGTTAAAGAATGTAGATATTCCTGATGACAAGCACAAATACTATACAAATACTCAAGCAAATAAAATGCTTGGAAATTCTGCAATAAGATTAAAGGGTTGCACTACTGACGATAATGTAGTCATACCCGTTCCATCTTTCGATTGAGGTCAAACAGATTCAAGAAATATGTTAGGTGTAGTTCTTGGCGAAGAAGGGGGTTTTATAAAATAGGAACTAGAGCAGGAGTTCTTCAGAAATGCTACAGTCGAAATGAATTTGAGCCAGTGACACAAAAGTTTATACATGCAGAAGATGTATCTGCAGACGAAATTAGTCTTCGGGCTGCGGTGTCAACTTCTTCCTCTACAGGTGGCCAGGGAGTGTTGAAGTGTAATTGTACGTACAAAGAAGTGTATAAATAAATCATGCAAATGCCTTAAAAATAGAGTAATGTGTAATAGTCGCTGTCACTTTGCTAATCCATGTACAATAAGTAGGTAACCTAATATTTGCAGGTTTATATGACCTATTTTTATATAGCTTTTAATAAAGGTTCCTTTTTAAAATAATTATCTACTTATTTACAATTTCGTGTTTTTTATTGCCTAGTCAATGTGAGTCTGTTACATTTTCAAAAAGCACATTATTATATATAACTAACAATATAGACACTGAAAGACTGTAGCCATTTTGCAGATTGCCTAAAATACTAGTGAATTTGCATAATATCTTACGAATTGGTCGGTTTACACATTATCTAGGCATTGTGCAAATTGACAGATTTCGCGGATTGCCGGTAACATTATATACATAGATATTAAAATTGGTTTCCGAGTTCCTTCCAGTTGGAAATTCACTGAGGGCAGTTTGAATAAAAATTGTCTTGATTATCAGTAATCGTCGTCATTGTCATTAAATTAAGCTACCTTTGAGCACAGAGACGCTAGATTACACGACTGTAGTTCAGGTATCAAATCGAAATTTCGCCAGTGTGAAAGAATCTTGAGCGATATTTGGTTTTGTTGAGTAATAATTTTATTTGTGAATTTACAGAGGCTTCATTAGATGAACCACGATGAATGTTAACAACCGCGTGGTATGAACCTTGTAGAGCAAAAATTTCTCGCTAGACTTTAATTTATAATATAAGATCAATATTCCTGGAAGCATAGACAAATAATAAAAAGGTGAATTATTAAATAAACCTTTTTCTTTTCTGCACAAATACAAGTAAATGCATGAACAGTATCAACAGACGAAGTACACAGACACTTACCTTATCAATAGATAGTCTTTAGATGTATGTAGGTATCTATAAATCTTCTTTATAAGACCGATATTAAACCAGAAAGATGCCAAAATGACAGACAGAACTGTCCGCACCGGAAGAAGGTGGGATCATTTTTGCAAAACTCAGATGACACACCAAATGCCACAATCAATTAGAAAGATTTAACTGCATAACTGATACAGATAGGCAAACTAATGGTGAGATTATGCAAGACATTTAATATAAGCTAATTTAAGCTAATTTAAGTTATAAAAGTTAAACATACGTAAACTAATGTAACCGGTTATGCAAACATTTAATTTAATTTAACAAGTGTCAGAAATTTTATCTTTTTAATAGCCCCGCCCCATTATTATTAAATTACGTTAAATGCTTGCATAATCGATCATTTTTTGTTAGCTTAAAATTAGCTTAGCTTAAATTAGCTTAAATTACACTAAATGCTTGCATAATCCCACCATAATCCCAAAATAATATCGGGGCAATCCAAACAAAAGATAAGCGTAAAAAAGGTCTAATTCCATTTTCGGAAGGTAAAACATAAACAAGAACCCTCGAAGATGCTTTGGAGGGTTACAATATTTAAGATAGTACGGTGCTCTTCTCAATATGTACAGGCCCAATAAATAATGTTAGTTCTAGTGTTAGTAAATAGAAGATTACAAACATGATGAAAAAGCTGCCCCAAGTTGGGTGCCAATTTGCCACAGAGAAAATTCGATATTGGATAATTTATAAACAATAATGAACAAAAAAGTAAAGAGTAAAATTTTGGTCTGCAGTAGTGAATTTATTTTAATACATCTACAAAGTGTACGAGTATAATATAATATAGATTTTCATGTGTAGTTCATTCCTTTAAGCTTTTAAACACAGCACTTGCAGAAATTGCAACTTTCACAACCTACAAAGAAAATTTTATTAAAAAAAAATATATTCGACGGTATAGTATCATAACAACAAACTTTGTAGATAATTTCGTATAATTTATGAAAAGTCGAAAAGTTTCAAACATTTCAAAGATTCGTTGACTAGCTTCTCCGCATCCCGTTTGGATTTAACGTAAGCTAGGGAGGATTAATGTCGTATTATTTTGGAATGAAGAAGTTTAGACTTTGAAATCTTTTGTAATTTTATAAATTTGTACGACGACGCCCATCGTGTCAAAAAGCCAAGATGGGGGAATTAATTTTGTAGAACACGGGAGCGGCTAGTACTGCTGTCGTAAGCAAGAAGGCAGTAAGTACATTTTTACCAAATGGAGTTTTTCATATTTTTGAAGAAAGCGCAAAAAATATATCTATGTGTGTAATTAGATTTTGCAAAAGTTTTTAAAATTTTAAATAATCCCAATTTTAAAAATGCATCAACCGCAAGAGATCAGGGGTTTTCACCCCCGATTTTTGGAATGAACACAAGCATTTTGTTTTTGATTTGATTTGATTAGGTTTTTGCGATTTACTCAAAAATATCAAAAGTGTACTTACTGCCTTCTTGCTTATGACGGGAGAGTAGAGCCCTGAAGTCGTAATTTTGGATTGAAAGATTTTGTGTAGAATTCTCGTTAATCCATAATGTGCGGCATTTTCACTGCTTAAAAATAACGCAAAATAGTATTATTTAAAATTTTGCCAATAACTGAAATATGAATAAATATTTTCAACTTAAATTACTTACTGATAATAAAGTGCCTATACTCATTAGTACCAAACCACAAGCTGTGAATCCTAATTGCTTTTGAGAAGCCTGAATAAGCATTACCACGGGAGTTTTTATTTGACGAAAATATTTTGAGTACCAATCAGAACTGTAAATACCATACGAAACAGTCATTGCCTAAAAGGAATTTCATATTTATAGTCGATAATAAATGTAATGAAAAGTTATTTACTTCTTCATAAATCAAACTTGATGGAATACAATAAAATGCCAATTGAGTGACTAGGCAGATTCCTGCAAATCCATATCTTAACTTGAATGGTAAAGAAGTACTGAAAAACACTTTATTAGAGAATTTGCTTACTTTTAAGTAAAATATTATCACCTTTCTGAAACGGCGTAAATTTCGCTGCAAATTAATGGAGATATAGTCAAATATTGAATCATAAAAGTGACCGAATACACTTTTTGCATTTCTTTCAAAAACCTGGAAACAATTTCTGAAGTTAAATAGTGTTATACCACCGAGTTAGCCGGAAGGTTTACGACCGAAACGCTAGTGGCCCTACATACTAAGTATATTATGGGAAAGGTACATTTCGCCGAGAACGATTCGCCGAGATACACTTCGCCGGGAACGATTCGCCGAGAACGATTCGCCGACAGGTACGATTCGCCGAGAACGATTCGCCGGGAACGATTCGCGGGGAACGATTCGCCGAGAACGATTCGCCGAGAGTAATTTTATATATTACATTTTTAATATTATGGTAAAATATAAGGTTTAAGAAGCAAAAAAAAAGATTTAATAAAAGGAAATAGATTAGTTAAATGTAGATTATTTAAAATTTTATTTAAAATAATAAAAATAAATTTATACAGTTTAGTTACAGTTATTAATTCAAATATCCATAAAGTCCAAATATTCATTTTTTTGTTAATGAGGGGACCGTGAAAAGAGATATCCACCGGCCGAACTTAGGTTAGTGTTAGGAAACGATTTTTTTTTAATGAAGAGACCGTGAAAAGAGAAATCCACCGGTCGAACTTAGGTTAGTGGTAAGAAACGATTTATTTTAATGAGAGAACCGTGAAAAGAGAGATATACCGGTCGAGGAGGAGGTTAGTGTTAGGAAACAATTTTTTTTAATGAGAAGACCGTTAAAAGAGAGATCCACCGGTCGAGCTTAGGTTAGTGGTAGGAATCGATTTCTTTTTAATGAGGGGACCGTTAAAAATCCAAGGTCGAGCTTAGGTAGTAGTAGGTTTTGACTGCGGCGAAATGGGTGGGTGGCGAAATGGTGTGTATTCAGATTAGATAGGTCGTAGATACATGTGGAGGGAGAACGCTTGACACCCAATCTTACCAACATAAACCCGCATGTACGAGTTTTCGTTACTGCGCATTAGCTCCAACTAAAAATTGAAATTTTATCACAAAATTCAGTCTTTCAACCGCCTAATATATTTCATAAAACTTTTAAAGAGCCGTTAAAAGTAAAGGTGGATTTCTATTGGCTTGTTAGAGTTAACACACGTTTTCTATTGGTTAATTAGGAACTTTTAGATAACGCTTTTATTATAAAACCGGCCTAAGCGCTAAAATATTAGAATTTTAACTAATATGTAAAGAACAACATACAAGAAATTAATATTTAATGTCACTTTAAAAATTGTGTCACGGAGAATCGTGCCTCGGCGAATCGTTCTCAGCGAATCGTTCTCGGCGAATCGTTCTCGGCGAATCGTTCTCGGCGAATCGTTCTCGGCGAATCGTGTCTCGGCGAATCGTGTCTCGGCGAATCGTTCTCGGCGAATCGTTCTCGGCGAATTGTTCTCGGCGAATCGTTCTCGGCGAATTGTGTCTCGGCGAATCGTTCCTCGGCGAATCGTGTCTCGGCGAATCGTTCCCGGCGAAGTGTTATCGGCGAATCGTTCTCGGCGAAATGTACCCAACCCTATTATAATGTATGTAGTTTTCTAAATTAAAACTTACTCTAGTAGAAAATTGTGATGCTGAATATTTTTTCGTAATTGCTCATAAAATGCTTGAAAATCTTCCTGATTGTTTATATTTCTGACACTTAAATTTTCGAAGCTATCGCGTAAAATTTTAAATTGTATTACGGCTTCGTAACACAGGCCCAAAAATACACCATCAAAACTTGCAATAAAGAAAGTTACAAAATGCATCGAAATGACATAGCTAAACATTAAGGCGTAATATAATTGTTCCTGGTTTTCCATGTTCCAACTGCCAACGGGTAGGGCTTTTCCGAAAAATAGTGTTATGTTGAATACTGGTGCACATCCCATCATTGCATAAAAGAGAAATTTTTGAAAAGCCTTTATTGCATTAACAACGGCGCTTATTTCCTCCTTCAATTCATTAGAACAGTTATCTGTATTCCAAAATTGTTTCAAAATGTTTATCAGGTTTATAAACTTTTCCTTATTGTAAGCACTTAAGCATAGTTTTAGAAAGATCTTAAAGAAAATTATAATAGGAATTACTTATCATTAGAGACAGGATAGTTTGGCAAAATAAAACCTCAAAAAATTCAGGCAAAAAGGCATTAAAAACAAGCAAAAAAGGCAAAATAAAAGGCAAAAAGGTACAAAAAAGGCAAAAACGTTTTTTCAACAAAAATCATACAAATTCAAATTAATTCTCTTTATTTTTGTACTAACTGGTTACCAGAAATGTTTCGATATTATCTACAGCAGCTTAAATTTGTTCTCCTGTCACTCAAAATTTGTTTGAATGTGGAGAACGATCTCTCCACATCGCAAGACGTGCTATGGGCAAATTTCAATGAACTTATCTGATCTGGAGTTAGCTCTAAATCAATATCGTCATTCGAAATTCCTTGATGTATTTTAGAAATTTCCTGTATAATTTTATACGATGGATTTTTTTCTAAAACATTATATTAATTTTTCATTAAATTTTTTCCCTAGTGTCGATTCTCTGCTTCACTGGAAAGCTAATATAACAATAACATCTCAGTCAGTTTGGAATTCGTCAAATAAGCATAACGTCGACGAATCATAGTAATGTGATAACGCGAGCTTCATAATCGAATGGAGAAGAGGTTTTGTTTTACTAATTACGTCTAGCATAACCAGATTTCATTTCAAGAATCGGATTCTACCGATTAGTAGAATTTGAATTTAAAAATTTAAAATTTTTATAATTAAATATAACATTTAGAAATTTTTAAATAAAATTAAGAAATAAATTTTAAAAAAGCAAAAAAGAAATATTTTGGTTCAAAAAGCACAAAAAAGGCAAAAACAACCGCAAAATAGGTGAAAAAGGCAAAAAAGACTGGAAACCCCCCAAAAAGGCAAAACAAAAAATGAATTTTTGAATAGTACATGCTCTGAAACGGATTTTAAATTCGGTCTGCCTGAAATATTTCAATTTTTAAAAAAAGGCATTTTGCCTAACTATTCTGTCTCTACTTATCATACTTATAAAACACCAGGTCTGGTGTATCTGTTCATAACGCACTAACTGATTAGTGGGGACTACATAAAAGCATTACCAATGTAGAACTTCAATGAGTGACGCCGAACGCCGAACCAAAATTATCAATTACTGACTAAATGGTTAAATAGTTAATTAATTTTTTATTATATTGATAATACTTTCGATTCCAATCAATCACAGAATCGTTATAAACAGACAGATAAGAAGATTATATTACAAATTCTATTTATAGTTGGTTTATTAAATTTTTAATTTTTATTTAACAGATTAAGCATAAAAGTTACCTGACTATATCCTGCTATAGCTTCAATATTATCGACAATATCAAAAATATTGTGTTTCATATAGAAAAATTGAATAAACGATGTAACCATACAAAATAGCATCAGCGATCCAAACAGCGCGGTAAAAAGTTTTCGTTTTATAATAGAAGTTTTATTATTTAAACAAAAAATACCAAGTTTATTCAAATTTTGCATAGGAAAGTCTAATAAATTACTGTCAAGTTTCTCCATAATACCAAAGATATTATATTTACTACTTCAAGTCGGCAGGTAAATAGAACTGCCTTATTAAAAGCCGATTTTCAGGATATAAAAATTATTTCGGACAATTAAAATTTATAAGTTAATGAGTTCTATTTTGATGTTAATTACTGTAATTAATTTTTGTTTCGTAAAATATCAACAATTTTCATTTTAAATTTATCAAGAAAATTACAAGTGCTACTGTTTTATTACGAAATCCAAAAATAATATCGACAAAAACTTTTTATGCTTAATCACGGCTATTGAATATTTATAGAAAATTATATTGATTGAATTGAACGATATATTTCTGTCTCCAAGAATTTTTCCAAACTGATGACTGTTTCTCTACACATGGGGCTCTGTGCGGCGGTGATCTTATTTCCTCTTTTCTCATGGGACCAAATATGGCAACACCGAATATAAAAAACCAACATCGAGACTACGAAATGAAGGATCCACCTAAACCAAAACTATCCCGGGCAGCCAGGAGGCATTTACAAAAGAAACGCCGAGAGGCGCCTCAAAAACTTAATAAGCAAGGTGCAGAGACCTCTGAGAAATCTACCCTTTTCGAAAAAAATGATGCGGAGAAGGGGACCCCGACAAGAGGGGTTAACAAGCGCAACCGGTCATCAGGAAGCACTCCGAACAGCATTACCTGGCCAACTAAGAGTGGCAATGGCATTCGTATAAGAGGAATGGCCATTCCTGCCCCGAATGATATCTAAATGTTGTAATCAGCAAGGAGTAAAGTGACTACACTGGTGCTTCAAATAATGTAAAACGTCAATATAGAGTAGACTTGTCCTGATTTTGTCATATCAGCACCGTGTAAACACTCTCACGACTTCATCGTTAAGAAGCACGCTTTTAGACGGATGTCTTAAGATATCAATAACAAATGAATAAATTTGTTACAAATTCTTAAATAAGTAAAGCCTCTTCTCCCATTAATTTGTAATAAATCAATAAAAACTATTTGAGATAATCCACTAAGTTATATTATATAATATTATTATAGATGCTATTCTAGAAAAGGAGAAAATAATATCTAATTTCCAGAACCCTTGCAGCATTTCCATCCAGTTGGACATTTTGGATGGACGCCCATCATATGTAGCTCCATTTCGCATTCTGTATCGCAATGTGATCTAGGGATTGGTTTTCCGGTGAGAGAGCAGATGCAACTTCCTATAAAAAATAAACGTCAAATTGTTAATTAATTAATTCGAATTTTGGGCTAGTTTCGTACGGCTCTCGTGAGTCAGTTTCCAGCAGGCTGCTAACCCTGCTAACTGATTTAATGTTTAATATCACAGTGTTGATCTATAGATATTATTGAACCTTACCTACCATTCATCCCGTTCATTCCTGGTATTATGTCGGTGGTTGTTTCAGTATTGCTCAGTTGAGCAACCACCGCAACGAATAAACTGACGAAAATTAGGTAATAAGTTATCTTCATGGTTCTTCCAACTATTCTGCTGTTTTAAGTTTAAGCATTCGCTATTTATACTCTTTTTGCAAATTAACGAATAATTGGCAGTGACAAGAATTTCAAAGTCGTAAATACAAAGTTGGAGAAATTACTTTTTAATGCCAATTTAATGATAAGCAACAAACACTGTAGAAAAAAGTTGTAGATACAATTTTAAATATTTTTATTTGCGGAGGCACAAATCAATCATGGTGTGGGACTATGGTAAAAAAATTTATATTAGTTCTGTAATCTTGTTTATTTCTCGTATTTTCCGCTTTATTAAAGAAACTTAGTTTATTAAAAAAAATTAACAAGAAATAAAACCGAATAAACAAACAAATCGCTAAAATTGTAGCCTGAAATATTCAAATTCTTCAAAATATCTAGAAAAGCTTCTCTTTAAACGCCTGTACATCCGCGAGAGGACAAATACCCAAAAAGGATCTTGAAGTTTGTTTAAGTTAAAGGTGCTAAAACCGCAAAGCACAATAATCAGACTTTTTAATTACTTTATTTTGTATGGACCGGAAGTGGCGGGTGCGAAAATTAAATCAAGAACCAAAAAACATTCCCACAAAGTTTTAGCAAAATATAAAATAGTGCAGCAATAATTTTTATGATTTTTTGATGATTTCATTTGGAATGGCTCTAATTGTAAACAAAATCTTCTTGTAACCAAATAAACATCTAAGCTTCTTTAATAAAGTGGACAATACGAAAATTAACAAGATTACAGAACTAATATAAATTTTTTTACCATTTTAAAAAAATTTGAAATTGCATTCATAGCTTTTTTACAGTGTTTATTGCTTACCATTAAATTGACATTAAAAAGTACCTCTAACTTTATTTTACGACTTTGAAATTCTTGTCACTGCCAATTATTATTGGTTAATTTGCAAAACGAGTATAAATAGCGAATGCCTAAACTTAAAACAGCAGAATAGTTGGAAGAACCATGAAGATAACTTATTACCTAATTTTCGTCAGCTTATTCGTTGCGGTGGTTGCTCAACTGGGCAATGATGAAACAACCTACAGAACACCAGGGATGAAATGGATAGATGCTACCGTTGAACAGAAGCAGGCAGTAAGTACATTTTTCGAAATTGATTGTTTTATATTTTTGAAATCAGCATAAAAACTACATCTACTTATATGTGTAATTAGATTTTGCAAAAGTTTTTTAAATTTTAAATAAAACCAATATGAAAATGAGTCAACCGCAAGAAATCAGGGGTTTTCACCCCCGATTTTTTGCATGAACATTGAACACAAGCAAAGTAAAATTTTGTATTAAATACTTTGTACCTACATATTGTACTTTTGCTTTAGGTAGTGAAATTTTATGGTAGACCACAACAACTATAGGGGCACCAAAATATATATTATTATATTTTTAAGGTTTTACATAAAGTTAATTTTTTTAAATAAAAATTCGAATTAATGAATTACTTTGACTTACTTATTAATTTGACGTTTATTTTCTTATAGGAACGATTAATGATCCACTCACTACCTCATATTTCGAAACACAAAAATGAAAATGCAAAAAAGAAGGTAGATACATAATAGGATGGGCATTCATTGAAATCGACCAACTGGATTGAAATGCTACAATAGTTCTGAAATTTAAATATTATTTTCTCCCTTTCAGAGTAGTATAACTATAAAATTATAATGTATTATCTAAAATAGTTTTTATTACAAATGGTAGAAGAGGTTTTACTTATTTACGAATTTGTAACAAATTTATTCATTTGTTATTGATATCTTAATTAAAATTAATTATCATTATTTTATGCTCGATTCTTTGAAGATTTTAAACGTGCAGCGCTGAAATTCGGGGACATTAAGCGATGACCTACGTGCGTGAACTTGTGCATGGAGGTGTATCTAATCCAGTCAAAACAGACAAAAACAGTGGTAACTTGTCAAAAATTTCCATAGAGCTGCAAATGGTTATAGGTCTTAAATACACTATTCCAATAAAATATCAAAAGTTCCCACCGATCTTAAGTCTGTTGAAAAATTTATTCAAGGTCTAAGGTCAAATATATCGGTTTTCGTATCTTTCCTATCCGAATTCCATCCCAAACCTATATCCGAAGCATTGGGATAGATTTTTCCCGATTTTTACCCTACCTTGATTTGCATCATATAGATCTCTTATTGCTTCAATATACTGTAATGTTATCGAGTTTTGAGCGTTTGCAGAGGCCAAATGATTATTTTTGTGATTCAAAAGCGGGTGAAATTACACCCATTTCAAATTAATTGAACCAAATCTGCACATAGAAGAGCAAAAATATTACTTTTAACACATAAACACACTGTTTTTGTTGTGAACAATTTTGTGCGATTTGACGATTTTTAAAGTTCGATTTGTGATCTACAAAAATAAGAAAATGTGATTAGAACAGTTTCAACTTGCCGTTATGATTTCATCTTACTTAGGAAAATGTAGACGTGGTGGTATTTCCGAGAATGATAAGAGATTCTTGCGCTCGAAGCGTAACGAAGACGACACGTTTTGATTTTGAACTGTGAAAATTTTCCAATTTTTACAAAATTGGAAAAGTTAATAGTGACTTATCGAATAGTTTTCGATCGTGATATTACGAGGTAGCAAATTGTTTTTTGTAGGCAGTCTGGTTTTTCTACACCGAAATAGTAGAGAAAATTTGGTTATTGATCAACAAGATTAGCGTGGTATCCACCATTTTGAAAAATTGATGCACATTTAATCGATGAATATTGAAGTCATCCGGCTTATTAATGAAGGTTTTGAGAGTTTTTGGGTTATCGATCGATCTGCGAATAATAATCCTAGTCAATTTCGAGAATTTCATTTTGGAAAATATCAAACATAATATTCAAGGTTATACTCATGTACCTACTTGAAATTCATTTTATGGAAGTTACAAATTCGATTTTGGTATCCACAAGATTGCCAACAACGTGCGAATCTGATGTTTTCTATCACCCACAGAATTTAATGTACGATTACAGATGCGATGAAGTTACAGTAGCAAGATATGAACTGATAGTAAGTGTCACCTGTACCAACACGCGTGTATCCATCGAACTAGAACATTTGTCATTGGCGTCTCGTGAATACGGGGTAAATAACAAAACAATTTATTTTGAACTCATTTATTTTGAATTTTGCTTCCACTTGACATTTTCAACTGGAAATACAGGGAAAATTAGAGTAGAGAAAATTCCATTAAATATGTGTTTGCCTTGTGTTTAACATTTACACAAATTCTACACTTTTAAGCTTCATAACGATAAATGTATCGAAGACAGTTTTGGTTTAATCAATTTAATTAATTATGGTTTATTAATAAATAATAATAATCATTTGGTTCACACATACGTTTTATTAATCGAAATTTACAGCTCCGCATTTAAAGTTAGTTGTTCAATAAGGAACTCTAAGACAAATTTAGAAAATTTATTAGAATTTTTAGCACACATTCAGTTTGTGCAGTACAAAGGCTAGCCAAATTATAACCAGTGCCTCCTCAGCTAGGTTTAATCTAGTAAGTTTATTATGAAAAAGACTCCACTTGGACCATCCCCTGAAAACTTGCAGCACTTTTAGGTCTCATAACCCTAACGAGATTAGTCTCGACCATCATAAAAGAAACTTTAATTGCCACGGTAGTTAAAAGGATATTATTACTTTCCTGCTGTATAGCTGCCGATCGCACTTCAACGTTGACAACTTTCCCGCGTAGTAATTTTGTGCGCACAGAGAAAAACGTTACAATACTCCTAGTTGATGTTTAGTTCTTTAAGCATTTTGAATATCTCCGAAAGGGGGACATTATTATAAAATGCTTTCTCGAGATCAACGAAAACTATATTATGCGTTTCTCTACCACTTGCTTTTTTTTCTTTCTAACAGTTGTCGAATTGAAAATATGTTATCTATGCACGACCTTCCTGCTGTGTAACCACTCTGTTCTTCCCCTATGTCAATCATAGCTTCTAGGCGTGTTTTTAATATTTTCCCATACAGTTTTCCGATTGAGGATAATACGCTAATCCCTCTATAATTGTTGCAGTCTGTCTTATCTCCCCTTTCGTATATACATAGGCGTAATGTAAGCTACTTTCCATTCTTGTGGTACTTTTTTCAGGACATTTTTTATTATCTCAATGATGTATGTAGGTATCAATAAATATTCTTTATACGACCGATGTTCAACGATAAGGATGTCAAAATGACAGGCAGAACTGCCTGCACCGCTCAAAAAAGGTCTAATTGCACTTTCCGAAGATAAAACAGCAAGAAGAACACTCGAAGATAATGTGGAGAGTTTCAATATTTAAGATAGCACGGTGCTCTTCGAAATATCTAAAGGCCCAATAAATAATGTTAATTCTAATGTCAGTAAAAATAAGACCAGAAACATGATAAAAAACGGGCCCCACGTTGGGTGACATAATTTGCCATAGAGAAAACTTGATATTGGAGAATTTACAAACAGTAATGAACAAAAATATAATTATTAAAATTGTAGCATTGGTTATGGTACCACTTAATAATTAACTGTAGACAAATTTATAAATTATTTTATTCTGTGGGAACAGTTCGTTATCCCTCACCTGAGGATTTCAAATTTATTAAAGAAATCTCAACGGAATTGGATAGAGAACATTAAAACTAAGCGATTAAGGTGAGGAGGAATGTCATATATCGATTAGTTTAGCTAAATAATCGATTTCAAAGTTTCCAATTTTGCTGGAAAGTCGACCTTATAGGTTATTCTGTCGCCAGTCCGTGTGTTTCTAAGTACGTCTAAAGCGCGGAGAGCGGGGATCGACACTAGACTCCTTGTCTTGCCAGGACAACTCAACCTGCAGGATGCACTCATAGTGACCAGGATTTCTGGTTATAGCTTGTTTTTAAATAATATTTGCCTCAAGAGAAGTTATTATGCCTCAAAAAGTTGAGAAATTTTTATGATTCACATACTAATTTCTTTGAACTAATTATCGGGAACCTCCTTCCTCATTTTTAATTACGCAAAAATGCTTCACATTCTTGTTTGCAGGGACACACCTGAGATATTTACTCATTACCTCGGCACCGTCCTAGATCAGTCTCTTCAAGATCGTTATAGAGTAGGGAAGTGGGACTAAATTGTTGTCCTGGAAACCTACTTTTGGTCTGGTGTAAATTTACTTGTAATATTCAGTCAATTTCACTCAATCATATGAAGGCCGATAACTGCTACACGCGTTACAGCACTCGTCTTCGTGCTATTCTAAGGCTCCGTGCTCGCTAATTATAATAGTCATACCATTAATCATCAATTGGAATGTCCTGAGATATTGAAAGAGGTTATGGATGCTGCGCCTCCAACGAACTATGTAAACAATGAAATGCTATGCTATGTGGGGATCGACCTAGCACTGTTAGTTGTACCTACACAATCATACAGTTAACATCCAGCTAATTTCAGTTCTTCAGTAAAAGAAGTGTGATCTACCGCCTTCCCAGTAGCATAATTTGCCGAGTTGGACGGCCCTAGGCTAGGGGATTTTTTTAATTGGTAAAGTGTTGTTAAAACGGGTCTGAAGCGTCTGAAATGGAGCGGCGTATGCGGGGGCAATTTAATTGACAGTTCAAATTACTTTATGTAGTAAATACATTAATACTTTGATTTTACGACTTACGACATTATTTGATTTTTCTTATGTGTCCATTACAACTATGATTTCACAAAAAGTACCTAGATACCGAACAGGGATTTTTTTAAAGGTAATAATTCAAGGTATTTTTTAATATGCCACGTGTTGATTAGCGATTAATAACTTACGATTTAACGACCTTCACCAGAGAGCAGACAGCAAGTACTGTTCAAACCTGTGTTTCCCCGCATTTTCACGGTCGCTGCCTATCGGCTAGGGCGCTTATCGCCCTAATTCACTCGAAAATGCTTCATGTATCATGGATGCTTAAAACTGAACAACTAATATTTTTATTTTACACGTCCATAAAATATTAAATATCACATTTAGACACAAATCGATTGAATCAGTTGATTTTTCTCATTGAAATATTTAAAAAAATTTCGAAAGGGTATAATAATAATAATTGTTTTACAACAATGAATTTCTGGGGTAATTAATTTTAAAACCTCTTTTCGGAATCCGATTATAATTTCGATATCCCTTTAAGATAAAGTATGACTAATTAATTTGATACTCTTTATTTTGCAAATACTTATAATTAAGTGTTATTGTCCCCTTGTCTCATAATACTTTGTATTACTCCAAAGAAAACATTAGTTTCGTTTATACTCAACACAAGAAATAAAACGTAAGTTGATGAACAACAGTGAATTTATTTTAATATATCTACAGAGTGTAAATAAATTAAATTTTATATAATAAAAATTATAGTTGAGAATAGGTCCTTAATAATAATCTACAGGTAGTTTTTAGTTTTTATTTCTTACAAATAATTATAACAAATGCATAAACAACCAGGACCGTAATTAGGATTCGATCATTATTAAAAAAATTAGGAAGAAAAATTATAAAATTAAAGAACACATTACCGGATTACATTTTTCAATCTAATTCACGATTCTACTCGTAACACTGATCTCACCAGACCCATACTGGGGGATACTACTCAACTATAATTTGTATTATAGTTAATATCAATATATAGAAAATGCAACTTTTACAACCTATAAAAAAAATGTTATTAGATAGAAATAATAACAATAAAACTTTGTATAATATAATTTTATCTAATTTTTGAAAATTTGTCGGAAAGTTTGATTTTGATTTTAGTTCATAAAAATTGGTTCTTCATTCCAAAGATTCGTCGAGTAGCTTTTTCTCAAATCCTTTTGGATTTATCTAAAGCTAGGGAGGATTGATGGGGAAATTAATTTTGGTTTGGGAGGTTTTGTGTAGAATTCTTGTTAATCCATTTGTGTGCATCATTTTTACTGCATAAAAATAAAATAATTTTGCCAATAGGTACCTCAAATATGAATAAATATTTTCATGTTGAATTACTTACTGACAATAAAGTGTTTATACTCATTGGTACCAAACCACAAGCTGCGAATTGTAATTGCTTTTGAGAAGCCTGAATAAGTAATACCATGGGGGATTTTATTTGGCGAAAATATTTTGAGTACCAATCAGAACTGTAAATACCATACGAAATAGTCATTGCCTAAAAAGGAATATCATATTTATAATTGATAATAAATTCAATGGAAAGTTATTTACTTCTTCAAAAATCGAATTTGATGGAATACAATAAAATGCCAATTGAATGATTAGGCAAATTCCAGTAAATGCAGATCTAATATGAATGGTAGAAAAGTACTGAAAAACACTTTATTAGATATTTTGCTTGCTTATACTAAAAGTAAAATATGGTCACCTTTCTGAAGCGGCGTATATTTGCGTGCAAATTAATGGAGATATTGTCAAATACTGAATCATGAAAGTGACGAATACACTTTTTGCATTTCTTTCAAAAACCTGGAAACAATTTCTGGAGATACTAAAACAGTGTTATGGGGCAATTTGGAAACTATCAATAATTGTAATTCGGGTTAGCCAGTACTTCCGACCTAATAGTATGCAGAAACACCAAGTTATCCGGAAGGTTTACGACAGAAAACCTAGTGGCCCTACATACTATGTAGTCTTCTAAATTAAAACTTACTCTAGTAGAAACTTGTTATGCTGAATATTTTTTCGTAATTGCTCATAAAATGCCTGAAAATCTACCTTCCAGTTTATATTGCTGACACTTAAATTTTCGAAGCTATCGCGTAAAATTTTAAATTGTATTACGGTTTCGTAACACAGGCCCAAAAATACAGAATCAAAACCTGCAATAAATAAAAAGCAAAATGGAAGCGAAATTACATAGCTAGACATTAAGGCGTAATTATTAATTTATTATTTAAACAAAAAATGCCAAGTTTATTCAAATTCCGCATAGGAAAGTCTAATAAATTACTATTATAGTTCTCCATAATACCAAAGATATTATATTTACTACTTCAAGTCGGCAGGTAAATAGAACTGTCTTATTAGAAACCTATTTTCACGATATGGATATTCTTTCGGATAATTAAAATTTAAAAGTTAATGAGCCCTAATTTGATGTTAATTACTGTAATTAATTTTTGTTTCTTAAATTATCTATACAATTGCCATTTTAAAGTTATTATGAAAATTACAAGTTCTACTGTTATATTAAATGAAAAAATAATATTGACAAAAACTTGATTTTAAATGTTTATTTTTATTCACGGCTATCGAATATTTATAAAAAATTGTCAATAATGATTAGGTACAAATTCAAAATTACCTAAAGGTTTATTTTCCAAATAAAACACGAAGATAAACAAGAGTTTAATTCTTTTTCGGTGATTACTGATTAGTAGTCTTTTTCCTACTTCCCCTCTTTTAAACTTATCTCTCTCTTTATTTATTATTTTTTCAAAGCGTTTCTTCCAATTCTTCATCCCTATCAATTGTAGTATATTTGTTAGGGTTTAGTTATTCTGCTTTAGATTTCTAACTACCTTCCACGCTTCCTCTGTTCGCGTAGGTACCTTCTATGTACTACCGGCCAAAAGTATTTGCCCACCCAATAAATTGCTTTAAAGTATATATTGTTTTGTGAAAATGAAAATTTCAAAAACAGAAATTAAAAATAGGCTTCAAAATAACAATTTTATTACATTTTACTTTTATCTATATATCCTCCTTTCTCATTTATAAGTGTTTTACCCAACTTTGGCATATTATTGATTCGCTTAAATAAAGTTGTTGATGGAATTTTCTTTCATTCCGACTCTAAAATCTTCCATAACTGTTTTGCACTCGAAGGACAAACTTTCCTGACCTGCCTGTCTAATTTATCCCACAATAATTCAATTGAGATTACATCGGGAGACTCTGGGGGGTCCCAGGGAAAAAATCGTGGTTTTTCAAATGCCTTTCGCTTGATAACTGATCCAAATATTCTGTAAAAAATTTTGACGTACGCTTTGGGTTATTATCACGTTGGAAGGTAAATAATTTTCCAAAAATTCGCATTCCAAAAGCAATATTTGATTTTTAAGAATGTCCTGATACTGCTCCTTTTTAAGGATACCTACAACTTTATAAATATTTTCAACTTTATCAACACCAAATCCATAACAGATCATCCAGAATGGTTTACAGAACGCACTCGACATTATTCCGGCGTTCACTCACCTGCTGATCTTCGAACAAAAACTCTTCGTTTAAAACCAAAAACCTCGAACTTCGATTGACCACTCCACAATACATTTTTCCATTCTTCCGGTGTCCAGTTTTATGCTTTTTGGCCCATTTCAGTCTCTTTTTCTTATTTTCTGCACGTAAGAATGGTTTTCGAGCAGCTACTTTACCGTAAAGGCCTTATTCTCGAAATCTCCGTTTTACGGTAGTAACACTAATCGGTTTGTCTCGCTCCCAATTCACATCAGCTGCTAATTCTGCAACGTCTGTTGCCTTTACTAGTTATCACTATCTAGGAATCACCTACAAAAGTGGTAATTTTAGGCCGTTCAGTATGTGATTTTCTCTTTAAACGTGCACTTTCCGTGAATTTTTTCACATTCTAATCAATTCTTGGTCGAAAAATTTTCAATAACTTCGATATTTGTCGATTACTTTTACCTGTTTCATGATGAACAACGATGGTAGCATGCGTTTCAATCGAAAACTCCTTTGATATAGGCATATTTTTGTCAACACAGCACAATTTATAATATTACACGTATAAAATATAAGAACAAACTGAAATTCTGATATGTTTTAAAATGTTAAAAATGACCTAATGGATTATAGTAAAGAAAGGGATGCTACCTAATATGTGCAATTCCACCCTCAAACTACTAACCGAGTGGTAGTTTATAATACCGTGTTTCATGCAAAACCTTATGATTCTTGGAAAAATGTGTTTTGGTCTACAAAATTATAAATTTTTATGTACATAGGTTTAAAATATCTATAAAGACATTATATAATTATATAAGACTGAAATAATTTCTTAAATAAGGGTAATTATTGAAAAAATATAAGTAGGCAAATACTTTTGGCCGGTAGTAACTATCAATTTCATTCGCAATTCGCAAGAAAGTAATGTAATATTATTAATATCATTATAGATAACTGAAAGGAAAGTGTTGTCCTTGTCCTAACGTACAACCAGGTCTTTTGTACCTTGGAACAGTACTAATAGTACCTTACTACACATGATACAATAAGTTTAATAAGGTAAGCTCACTTGGTGAATGCATTACAGATTCTACCGCGCATGACGTCACTGAGTGACTTTCGTGGACTTTCGTAATTCCTCAGCTAAATTATCTTCGATGCAATCACAATTTTTTCACTTATCATAAATAACGCAGTTTGCCAGTTTACTAGAAGTAGCCCAGATTCATGTTTCAAAATTTTGTCGTTCATCATCAGATGTCCCTTGTCTAATACCCTTCGATTTGGGGCCGAAATCGATCTTTATTATAAAATTATTTTCAAATATTCAATATTTAAATAATTTTATACTCTATATGGAGCCGGAGTTCTTTGCACACAAATCACATGGCTAGTGATGCTGCTTTTCGGCGGTATATGTCACCTGGACTTTGGGTGGAAGAGTTAAAATAATTCAAGGTCAAATTCGTTTTTTAAATGGGAACACCTATTTTTTATTGCAAATGAATCATTTCATATGAAATCATCAAATCGGCAAAGCCAGCATATTTTTAATTTTGCTCAAACTTTGTGGGAATATTCTTTAGGGTTCCTAAGGTCAAAATCTAAAAGGATTTAATTTTCGCACTCGCCGCTTCCGGTCCACATAAAATAATGTAATTGAAATGTCTTATTTTTGTACTTTACGGTTTTAGCTGTACATTTTTTTTTATTAGAGATGTCTCCTCGACCAAGGTGCCATTTTGAAGCTGAAAGATAATAGTTTCTAAAAAAATATAAAAATTTACATAATTGTTATACCTGAAAAATAACATGGTATATACATGTATTTTTTGTCTTTTAAAAAAAGACAACTTGCCACTTTTCTTAGGAGCGGGAGGAAAAGTAAAAAGAATTACAAATTTATTACTTCGTCTAAGATTCCAAAAATGTAATAAATATTTGCTTTAAATTTCGTAATTGGCTTTCAGAAAGACAAAAAATAGTATATTCACGTTCGGGATTAAAGTGAATTTTCGTCCTTCGGGTAATTTTTCCCTTCGACTGCGCTTCGTGTAAACAAACCTTTACCCTCATGACGAAAAGTGGCACTTTACTCCCTTGGTGTATAATATACTACTATTGATATTTTGTGATTTACAATAATTGACTTCAGTATCTGCGCTGTTGAATGTAAAAGTCTAATCATTCTAAGATACCAAAGTGCACATATCCTAAGAGAATAAAAAATTAATATTGACTTGTCAGTCAACTCGTTATGAAAAAAGCTTTGCTTGAAATTTTAAGAATTTGCATATTTCAGGCTACAATTTGGACATGTTTGGTGAGAGAAAAAATTTTGAAATTTACAGGATACTTAGTTCTTACCGAGTTTTTACCTTTAATTAAAGAAACTTCAAGGTTTTTTGGGGGGTTTAGTCCTCTTGTGGATGTCCAGGTGTTTAAAGAAAAGCAAAAAATATAGCGATTTGTTTATTTATTCGGTTTTAATGCTTGTTAATTTTTTTCTAAAAGCTTTCATAAAATTTTTGTACTGGCCTCAGTAGTACTCAAAACCCAAAAAGGACCTTGAAGTTTTTTTTATGTTAAAGGTAAGAACTAATATCCTGTACATTTCAAATATTTGCCTCTTATTGAAGGATCAAATACGTCCAAATTGTAGCATGAAATATGCAAATTCTTCAAAAATTTCAAGCAAAGGTTCTCTTTAAATGCCTGGACATCCGCGAGAGGACGAATACCCACAAAGGATCTTGAAGTTTTTTTCAAGTTAAAGGTAAGAACTAAGTATCTTGTAAATTTCAAATTTTGGTCTCTTATCAAACACGTCCAAATTGATGTAGCCTGAAATATGCAAATTCTTCAAAATTTCAAGCAAAGGTTCTCGTTAAACGCCTGTACATCCGCGAAAGGACGAATACCCAAAAAAAGACCTGGATGTTGTTTTAAGTTAAAGGTAAGAACTAAATATCCTGTAAATTTCAAATTTTTTTCTCTTACCAAACACGTCCACATTGTAGCCTGAAATATGCAAATTCTTAAAATTTTAAGTAAAGATTTTTTCATAACAAATTGACTGATTGACGAATATTTGATAATTGATGAATTGACAGTCAACTTTAATTTTTTATTCTCTTAGGATATGTGCACCTTGATATCTGAGAATGATTAGACTTTTACATTCAACAGCGCAAACACTGGAGTCAATTGAAAATCACAAAAAGTCAATAAATTACACCAATTTTCAATACCATGTTATTTTTAAGGTATAAAAAGTATGTAAATTTTTAGATATTTTTTTTAGAAACTACCATCTTTAAACTTCAAAATGCAACCTATATCGAGTATATATCTCCAATAGAAAAATTTTTACAGCTAAAACCGCAAAGCACAATAATAAGACTTTTAAATTACTTTATATTGTGTTATCGTGAAAGTATGGCGGGTGCGAACAATGAAGGTCTTTAATATAGTGGACTAAACTTAAACAAGATTACAGAACCAATATAAATTTTTTTACCATTTTACCTTTTTAAAAAAATTTGAAATTGCATTCATAGCTTTTTTTACAGTGTTTATTGCTTACCATTAAATTGACATTAAAAAGTAATTTCTCTAACTTTATATTTACGACTGAAATTCTTGACACTGCCAATTATTCGTTAATTTGCAAAAAGAGTATAAATAGCGAAAGCTTAAACGGCTTAAACTTATAGTAGCAGAACAGTTGTTAGAAGAACCATGAAGATAACTTATTACCTAATTTTCGTCAGTTTATTCGTTGCGGTGGTTGCTCAACTGAGCAATAATGAAACAACCACCATAGCACCAGGAGCGAAATGGATAGCTGCTACCGGCGAACAGAAGAAGGCAGTAAGTACCTTTTTTTCGAAATTGATTATTTTATATTTTTGAAATCAGCGTAAAAACTACATCTATATGTGTGTAATTAGATTTTGCAAAAGTTTGTTAAATTTTAAATAAAACCAATATGAAAAATGAGTCAACTCAAAACTATCAAAAGTGTACTTACTGCCTTCTTCCTTATGACGGCAAGGATGGTAGATAAGGTGCAATAATATCTATAGATCAACACTGCGACATTAAACATAAAATTAGTTAGCAGGATTAGCACCCTGCTAGACCCTATAGCATATTCTTCTTCTTCTTCTTCTTCTTCTTAGTCGTTTTATTTTCTTATATTTTTTTTCATACTAAGTAATACGACTAAGAAGAAGAAGACCCTATAGCATATACGTTATAATGAATATTATTCAAGTGCCCAGAGAGTACATTCACACTTGACACAGTTCATTATAACTAGACGAAAAATAAAAAATTTAAAAGTGTAAATGTAGGGGTTACATAATATTACATTAAAAATTAAGTATAAAATTTAATTTTTTTATTAGCGTATTTTCATATTGATTTGCAAGAAACTGGCTCAAAAGACGTACGAAACTATATCAAAATTCGAATTAATGAATTAATAATTTGACGTTTATTTTTTTTTATAGGAAGTCTTACTGATCCAAGGCCTAAAGTACAGGGCCACACGCAAAATTGCAAATGCAATAGACAAGGTATATAATTTGATGAGCATCCATCCAAATTGTCCAACTGGATTGAAATGCCGCAATAGTTCTGAAAGTTAGATATTATTTTCTCCCTTTCTAGAGTAGTATAACTATAAAATTATAATGTATTATCTAAAATAGTTTTTATTTCAAATGGGAGAAGATGTTTTACTTATTTACGAATTTGTTACAAATTTATTCATTTCTTATTGATATCTTAATTAAAATTAATTAACATTATTTTATCCTCGATTCTTTAAAGATTTTAAACGTGCAGCGTTGAAATTAGGGGATATTGAGCGACGAGCTACGTGCCTAAATTTGTGTATGGAGGTGCATCTAATCCAGTCAAAACAGACAAAACCAGTGGTAACTTTGCAAAAATATCCATAGAGCTGCAAATGGTTATAGGTTCCAGTTGGAAATTGACTTAGGGCAGTTTGAATAAAAATGGTCTTGATCGTCATGTAATCTTACAAGCTACCATTGAGCACAGAGAAGCTACCGAGATTACACGACTGTAGTTCAGGTATAAAATCGAAATTCCGCCAGTGTAAAAGAATCTGGAGTGATACTTGGAATTGTTGAGTAATAATTTTATTGGTAAATTTATAGTGGCTTCATTACATGACCCAATGATGAATGTTAACATTCGCGTGGTACTAGGTACGAACCTTGTAGAGCAAAAATTTCTCGCTACACTTAGTTCTTAATTTATATATAAGATCAATATGCCTGGAACCATATACAAATTTAATAAAAATGTGAATTATTAAATAAGCCTTTACACCAAATTTTATGCACAAACACAAGTAAATGCATGAACAGTCAAAAAGAGAAGAACGACACAAATACTTATCTTATCAATAGATAGTCTTTAGATGTATGTAGGTATCAATAAATATTCTTTATACGACCAATATTCAACGATAAGGATGTCAAAATGACAGGCAGAACTGTCCGCACGGGAAGAAGGTGGGATTATCTTTGCAAAACTTAGATGACACACCAAATGCCACAATCAACCAGAAAGATTTAACTGCATAAGTGATACAGATAGGCAAACTAGGATCCCAAAATAATACTGGGACAATCCAAACAACAGATCAGCGTAAAAAAGGTCTAATTGCACTTTCCGAAGGTGAAACAGAAACAATAACCCTCGAAGATATTATGGAGAGTTTCAATATTTAAGATAGCACGGTGCTCTTCTAAATATCTAAAGGCCCAATAAATAATGTTAATTCTAATGTCAGTAAAACGAAGACCACAAACATGATGAAAAAGCGGGCCCCACGTTGGACGCTATAATTTGCCATAGAGAAAATTTGATATTGGAGAATTTACAAACAGTAATGAACTAAAATATAACTAGTAAAATTGTAGTCTTGGTTATGGTGCCAGTTAATAACAAACTGTAGACAAATTTATAAATTATTTTATTCTGTGGGAATAGTTCGTTATCCCTCACCCGAAGATTTCAAATTTATTAAAGAAATCTCAACGGATTTAGATGGAGAACATTAAAACGAAAGGATTAAGGTCAGGAGGAATGTCATATATCAATTACGTTACCTAATCGAACTTATAGGTAATTCTGTCGCCAGTCCGTGTGTTTCTAAGTACGTCTGAAGCGTGGAGAGCGGGGATCGACACTGGACTCCTTGCCTTGCCAGAATAACTCAACCTGGAGGATGGTGCGTGCACCCAAAGGCACCAGGACTTCTGGTCATACCTTGTTTTTAAATAGTACCTATTTATCTCAAAAGAAGTTATTATGCCTCAAAAGAGTTGAGAAATTTGTATGATTCACATACTAATTCCTTTTAGCCAAAAATCGGGAGCCTCCGTCCTGATTTTTAATTACCCAAAAATACCCAAAAAAAAGGTGTTTACTCAATACCTCAGCACCGTCCTAGATCAGCCTCTTCAAGAAAGTTGTAGAGTAGGGGAGTTGGACTAAATTGTCCTGGAAACTTACTTTGGGTCTGGTGAAAATTTACTTGTATTATTCAGTCAATTTCACTCAAACTTACGAAGGCCGATAACTGCTACACGCGTTACAGCACTTGACTTCGTGCTATTCTAAGGCTCCATGCTCGCTAAGTATACTCATACCATGATATTTGATATTCTGCAAGACTATACTATGGGAACGTTAAGTGCGAAAAACCTACCTTGCCCAGGAGGAAACGGCCCTAAGTCATTCAAAAATGCTTCATGATGCTTAAAACTGCACAACTAATATTAAATATCATATTTAGGCACAAATCGATTGAACCAGTTGATGTTTAACCTCAACATGTTGATGATATTTAAAAAAATTTCAAGAAAGTAATTGTTCTACAAAACTGAATTTTAGGGGTAAATAATTTTAAAAGAGATAATTAAACTAAAATCTTTTCGGAATCCGATTATAATTTCGATATTCCTTTTAAGATAACGTAGGACTAATTTCGATACTATTTATTTTGCAAATACTTATAATTATGTATTTTTTGTCCCCTTATCTCATAATACTTTGTATTACTCCAAAGAGAACATAGTTTCGTTTATACTCAACATAAGAAATAAAACAAAAGTTGATGAATAACAGTGAATTTATTTTAATACATCTACAGAGTGTAAATAAATTAAATTTTATAATATAGGTAATACAAATTATAGTTGAGAATAGGTCCTTAATAATCTACAGGTAGATTTTAGGTTTTATTTCTTACAAATAATTATAACAAATGCACAAACAACCAGGACCGTAATTAAGATTCGATCATCATTAAAAAAATTAGGAAGAAAAATTATAAAATTAAAGAACACATTACCGGATTACATGTTTCAATCTAATTCACGATTTCATCAGACCTGTACTGGGGAATACACTCAACTATAATTTGTATTATATCAATATATAGAAGGTCAACTAAAAAACGTTTTAATAATTTTGTATTTTAATACATTAGCCGCCACGTGCATTGAATTTAACTCACACTAACATTAAGAATAACAGGTTATTGGTGGTTTTTGACAGGCAAGGTGTTAAACTCAAAGTTTGAATCATTAATTTTACAAATTAAATTTTCATGTGCTGTTCATTCCTTTAAGCTTTTAAACACAGCACTTGCCGAAAATGCAACTTTTACAACCTATAAAGAAAATTTTATTAGATAGAAATAATAACAAGAAACATTGTATATTATAATTTTAAAATTGGTTTATTATTAATTCGTGAAATTAAATATGTTTTATTTTTAATAAATAGCGAATTATTATTTGTAATTTTCTTACGAAGGTCTTAATGCAAGACCGAAAGCTCAAAATAAAACTTTTAATATTATTTCTTAATTCGCTATTTATTAAAAATAAAACATATAATTTTATCTAATTTTTGAAAATTTGTCGGAAAGTTTGATTTCGATTTTATTTCGAAAAAATTGGTTCTTCATTCCAAAGATTCGTCGAGTAGCTTCCTTATTTTGAAAGGAAGAAGTTTGGACTTTGTAATTTTATAAATTTGTACGACGCCCGTGGTGTTAAAAAGCCAAAGTGGGGAAATTAATTTTGGAGAACTCGCAAGCGACTAGTAGAGTCGTGAGGTCGTAATTTTGGTTTGTGAGATTTTGTGTAGAATTTTCGTTAATCCATATATGTGTGACATTTTCACTGCATAAAAATAACGTTAAATAAAATTATTCAAAATTTTGCCAAAAGGTAACTAAAATATGAATAAATATTTTAATGTTAAATTACTTACTGATAATAAAGTGTTTATACTCATTGGTACCAAACCACAAGCTGTGAATTGTAATTGCTTTTGAGAAGCATTAATAAGCATTACCATGGGAGATTTTATTTGTCGAAAATATTTTGAGTACCAATCAGAACTGTAAATACCATACGAAACAAGCATTGCCTAAAAAGGAATTTCATATTTATAGTTGATAATAATTAATCTAATGAAAAGTTATTTACTTCTTCAAAAATCAAACTTGATGGAATACAATAAAATGCCAATTGAGTGATTAGGCAAATTCCTGTAAATCCAAACCTTAACATGAATGGTAGAGAAGTACTAAAAACACTTTATTAGAGATTTTGCTTGCTTATAAGTAAAATATGGTCACCTTTCTGAAGCGGCGTATATTTGCGTGCAAATTAATGGAGATATTGTCAAATACTGAATCATGAAAGTGACTGAATACACTTTTTGCATTTCTTTCAAAAACCTGGAAACAATTTCTGAAGTTACTAAAATAGTGCTATACCACCGAGTTAGCCGGAAGGTTTCCGACGAAAACCTAGTGGCCCTACATAATATGTAGTCTTCTAAATTAAAACTTACTCTAGTAGAAACTTGTGATGCTGAATATTTTTTCGTAATTGCTCATAAAATGCTTGAAAATCTTCCTGAGTGTTTATATTTCTGACACTTAAATTTTCGAAGCTATCGCGTAAAATTTTAAATTGTGTTACGGCTTCGTAACACAGGCCCAAAAATACACCATCAAAACTTGCAATAAAGAAAAAGCAAAATGGAAGCGAAATTACATAGCTAGACATTAAGGCATAATATAATTGTTCCTGGTTTTCCATGTTCCAACTTCCAAGGGGTAGGGCTTTTCCGAAAAATAGTGATGAGTTGAATATTGGTGCACATCCCAGCATTGCATAAAAGAGAAATTTTTGAAAAGCCCTTATTGCATTAACAACGGCGCTTACTTCCTCCTTCAATACATTAGAAAATTTATCTATATTCCAAAATTGTTTCAAAATTTGTATCAGGTTTATAAACTTTTTCTTATTGTAAGCACTTAAGCAGAGCTTTAGAAAGACCTTAAAGAAAATTATAAAAGGAATTACTTATTCATACATTATAATACATTAGGTCTGTCTATCTGTTCAGTGCGAAAAGGTAAGTAGTACCACAAATTCAATATTTCGAGATACTTGATTTAAAGTGTTTGTAGTATATAAAACTGATCTCCAAATTGTATATTTTTTTCACAATCTTTTAGAATTATATTTTCCTTATATGAAACGGTAAAAAAATACAATTTTGAGATAAATTTTAGTCACGGCTAGGGCAGACACTTGAAATCGAGTATCTCCAAGTATTGATTTTGTAGTACCTACCTTTTCGCACTTAACGATTCAATTGGTTTTTTTAAGTTTTATTTAATAGATTAAACACAAAATTTACCTGACCATAACCTGCTAAAGCTGAAGTATTCTCGACGATATCAAAAATATTATCTTTTATATAGAAATATTGAATGAACGATGTAACCATACAAAATACCATCAGCGATCCAAACAGCACGGTAAAAAGTTTTCGTTTTATAGAAGTTTTATTATTTAAACAAAAAATGCCAAGTTTATTCAAATTCCGCATAGGAAAGTCTAATAAATTACTGTCATAGTTCTCCATAATATATCAAAGATATTATATTTATTACTTCAAGTCGGCAGGTAAATAGAACTGTCTTATTAGAAACCAATTTTCACGATATAAATATCTTTACGGTTAATTAAAATTTAAAAGTTAATGAGCCCTAATTTGATGTTAATTACTGCAATTAATTTTTTTTTTTTCGTAAAATAATCTACAATTTTCATTTTAAATTTACTAAGAAAGTTACAAGTGCTACTATTTCATTAAATAAAAACTATAATATCGACAAACACTGTATTTTAAATATTTATTTTTAATCACGGCTATCGAATATTTACAGAAAATAGTCAATAATGATTAGTGACAAATTAAAAATTACCTAGAGGTTTGATTTCCAAATAAAACACGAAGATAAACAAGAGTTTAGTTAAAACATCTTTTTTGGACCATTTATTTTTGGACTCAAGACGGTAAAAATTGTTACAAATTCGTAAATAAGTAAAATCTCTTCTCCCATTTGTAATAATATATCAATAAAAACTGATTTCGATAATTTGGATTTAGATTTACATAACTTACAGTGATTATGTCGAATCAAGATTTCAATTTTGTCTGTGATTCTAAGTGGCTAAAAAAATTATTTCTCACATATCTCGAGTTATGAATTTTTGAAAATGGACAGGTTTTACCATAGGTTTCGTATTTATGGGAGTTATAACGCGTATGTCCTGAGATCTATCCCAGTACAGGCTAACTTTTTTTTTGGAAAATTATGTAATTTATTATCGGAATTAAGAATTTAACGACCTACAAATTACCATTCCAAATTCTTAACCGCTAGACCAGTGATTCTCAACCACTGTGCCGCGGCACTTTTGTGTGCCGCGAAATTCTAAAAGTGTGCCTCCAAATTTTAGATGTTAATATTATTGTTATACGTAAGTAAATAATTTTGTGCCGCCAAATTTTTTAAATCGTTAAAAGTGTGCCGCAACAAAAAAAAGGTTGAGAATCACTGCGCTAGACCATGGTAGTTTTAAACATTCATAATTCAAAAACTGAGGGCCAATCGACTAAAAGCCGAAAAGTGATCATTTTCTTAGCTACTAGAATCACCAAAAATTTGTGATCTCGATTGGCGACATATTCAATGTATGTCCCCTTGTAAGTTATAGTATATAATTTTAGTTACTATTCTAGAAAGGAAGAAAATATTTTCTAATTTCCAGAACTCTTGCAGCATTTCAATCCAGTTGGACATTTTGGATGGACGCCCATCATATTATGTACCTCCATTTTGCATTCTGTATCGCAATATGATCTAGGGATTGGATTTCCAGTGAGATTTAATGTTTCTTTAATGTCACAGTGTTGATATATAGATATTATTGTATCTTACCTACCATTCATGCCTTTCATTCCTGGTGTTATCTCGGTTGTTTCAGTATTGCTCAGTTGAGCAACCACGGCAACGAATAAACTGACGAAAATTATGTAATAAGTTATCTTCATGGTTCTTCCAACTATGTTCTGATGCTTTACGTTTAAGCTTTCGCTATTTATACTCTTTTTGCAAATTAACGAATAATTGGCAGTGACAAGAATTTCAAAGTCGTAAATATAAAGTTGGAGAAATTACTTTTTTATGTCAATTTAACGGTAAGCAATAAACTCTTTAAAAAAAGCTATGGATGCAAATTCAAATTTTTTAAAATGGTGAAATGGTAAAAAAATTTATATTAAAGCACAAGACGGAATCTCATCCAGCAATAAAATTAGGAGATAAATTCTCGGGATATTGGATACGCAAGTAAAACAAGTAAGCTGTCGGTCGACGTTTCGGCTTTATTAACTCTTGTTAAATGACGTGCGATCCCATCGGATCTTATGTCCTGTGTTGCTGTTTTTTAAACATTCTAGGCTTCGGCTTTGTGCTTTTATTGATGTCTGCTGTATTTTAGTCGACGTTACCTCACTCTCTATCCTACTGTGCTGTGCTTTTACAGGTATTTTTGATGTGAAGAAATTTGAATTTAGTTTTTTTTTGTAAGGAACACCATTTTGGTGATTTTCCTGTTTGATCATTATTGTGTTGGTTGCATTGGGCTGTGCTTATCTTGAGAAAAAATTTTTGTACAGGTTATGTAGTAGTACATCAGTATTTGTCACATTTGTATAATTGTTATTTGAATGTTTTACATTTTAACTCGTTTTCGTTATGACTTAGTTGAAAGTTGTTGCCCAATCTGCCATTGTTGCTTCACAGAGATTTTCTACGCGTAAATACTTTACATCTTTAGCCGTTGGGTGAGAGAGAGGTTTTGATTTATTGTTATCGCTTATATATGACCTGTTTATTTCCTCTTACAGTCCCGAGGATGGCATTTAGTTAATAAAGCCGAAACGTCGACCGACAGCTTACTTGTTTTACTTGCGTATCCAATATCCCGAGAATTTATCCCCTAAATTTATATTAGTTATGTAATCTTGTTTATTTTTCGTATTGTTCACTTTATTAAAGAAGCTTAGATGTTTACTTGGTTACAATATGATTTTGGTTACAATTCGAGTCATTCCAAATGAAATCATAGAAAAAAACTAAAAATTGTTGTTGCACTATTTTAGATTTTGCTCAAACTTTGTGGGAATGTTCTTTTGGGTTCCAAAGGCAAAAATCCCAAAGGATTTAATTTTCGCACCCTCCACTTCCGGTCTACATAAAATAAAGTAATTAAAAAGTCTTATTATTGTGCTTTGCGGTTTTAGCTGTAAAATTATTTATATTGGAGATATTATCTACTCGATCAAGGTGGCATCTTGAAGCTGAAAGATGGAAGTTTCTAAAAATATCTAAAAATGTACACAATTTTTATACCTGAAAAATAACATGGTATTGAAAATTGGTGTAAGTTATTGACTTTTTGTGATTTTCAATTTACTCCAGTATCTGCGCTGTTGAACGTAAAAGTCTAAACATTCTCAGTTGGAGAAATTACTTTTTAATGTCAATTTAATGTTAAGCAACAAACACAGTAAAAAAAGTTATGGATATTATTTAAAAAAATTTTATTTGCGGAGGCACAAATCAATCATGGTGGGGCTATGGTAAACAAATTTATATTAGTTCAGTAATCTTGTTTAATTTTCGTATTTTCCGCTTTATTAAAGAAGCTTAGATGTTTATTTAGTTACTGGACGATTTTGTTTACAACATTGGTATTTATTAGACATTCTAGTTAACCCATTTGGAAAATGTTAACATTAAATAATTAACAATTTTTTTCCCTAATCTTTCTAGTGTAATTATAACTATCACTTTGTAATTACAAAATAATTTATTCAGCTTGATAATATTTATGACTTTAAAATTATTGTTTTCTGCTAATTTATTCAGTAATTCATGGTGAAAACTTAAACTTAACGACTCAAAATAGTTGGAAAAACAAGGCTACTAAAGGAACAATAGCGAGTCGTGGATATTTATTATAGTTTATTGAATAAATAATAATCGTGCTACAATTTAAAATTTAATTTCTGCATTATAGAACGCCCCATAATTATATTAATAACGGCTACAATTACTTGTAAACCCCAACAAATTGTAAAAATAATTTCAAATTTTAAGATTTTAGATAATTTTTATTTTTTATTAGAATTTTTTTGATGAGAATCAATGTTTCATGAAATCAAATTAATGTTGAGAATTTTAAGATATGTTAGCCTTAACTAACATAAAATAATTTATAACCTAAACTGTAAATCGGGATCCTTGAAAAAGTGAATTCTATTACTAAATCAATAATATAAAATAACTTATAACCTAAGCTAGAAATCGCTTGAAAATGGTGCTAAATCAGTTAAGAATAACATTCTTTTACAAGTACCTACTTAACTTCGACTGCTTTAGTGTATTTTTTTTATCTCATCATAGATTACCCCTTAGGGATTAAAATTTTTCTTAATTATTTTTTGAGTAATCAAAAAGTTTAATATTAATATTATAATTAATTAAAGAAGTTCAAAATTATTTTACAAAATTTTTATTTGGACCCCACTCAAAAGTTACCCCTTAGTGCTTATAATTTTTTCACTATTTCTGTTGTATTCTCAGATCGACTGTTATAATATAATTAAAAAGTTTCAAAATTATTACACAAAATTTTCTTTTTTGCACCCCTCAAACATTTCCCCCTGACGATGAGAATACATATTTTCACTATTTTTGAAGTATTCACAAGTTTAATATTAATATAATTAAAGAGGTGTACAATTATTTTACAAAATTCAATTTTTGACCTCCCTTAAAAGTTACCCCTTAGTGATTATAATTTTTCACTATTTTTGATGTATTCACTGGTAGAATATTAATATAATTAAAATTTTTCAAAATTATTGCATACAATTTTTATTTTTACCTCCCTCATAAGCTTCCCTTAGACGATGACTATTAGAACTTTTTCACTATATTTAAAGTATTCACAAGTTTAATATTAATATAGTTATAAGTGTTTCAAAATTATTACATAAAATTTTTATATTTACCTCCCTCAAAAATTTTTATATTTATCTCCCTCAAAAATTTTACCCTAACGATTAGAATGTAATAAAGCTTAATCTTTAGTTTTTATACGCCCCCTCCTCAACAATTACCCTCAAAACGCTTAGAATTTTTGCACTATTTTTGGGATATTCGTAGTTGTTTTAATGTCAATATAATTTATGAGATTCAAATTGATTTGGTATTTTTTCCGACCCCCTCATTTAAAAAAAAACACATTTCAAAAATAACAACCTAGTTTAATAGCTCTTAACGAATGGTCAACAATCGTAAAGTTTGTTTTAGACCCATAACATTATCGGATTCTTTTTCTTGGTCGTTTTTGCCCGAATTCGGACGTCGTGACAGCATTCATGATGAGCAATTGCTTATCATTTTTGCGAATACTGCTTTCTTGGGACATAGTACGTATACAGTAGGGGTCCCCCTCCTTTCTGTACCCATCAATAAAAGCGTGGAGCGCTGTTTGTGGATGATATTATCAGCACCACGCTTTTATTGATGTTAACCTATGGTTAACCAAAAGGAAGTTAATATGACAGCTAGAAATATTCAGCAACTGAAGAAGGTTGTCTTATATTTGCAATACTCATCAGATGACACTGCAAATGCCACAATCAGCCAAAGATATTTAAATGCAGAATTGATACAGATAGGCACACTATGGTCTCAAAATAATACCGGGGTCAATTCAAACAAATAAAATCAGCCTAAAAACGGTCTAATTGCACGTTGGGAAGGTAAATTCAAGAACTCTCCAACATAGCCCAAGTAACATTTTTCCCCTGCCAGATATCTGCTAGGTCTCTGACAGAGAAATCTCGCAGGGCCCTGTCTCTGTAATTGGATTGTAACAGGGTTCTGTCACATAATATGAGACAGAGAAAATGGACCCTGCAAACCCTCTGCAGCAAATTTGTTGCAAATCCTAACAGGGTATCTGTTAGGTACCCTGTCAGAGACTCTGCAAGAGCTCTGTCAGTGACTCTGCCAGAGTCTCTGTTACAGAGACTCTGCCAGGGCTCTGTCTGTCCCTGTTACAGAGAAAGACAGAGACAGGTATAAAAAAATATTAAATTTTAATAAAATAAATTTTTCTCACATTTTTTAGAAAAATTAATTTTTATTTTTAGTTTATTGCAATCCATTGATTGTGTTATTATATCGCATTGAACTAATTTAACTCTGGGGGTTTCAATTTTATTTACATTTACATGGTTACATTTAATTATATCTACCTGAAATAGTTATACTGTTAAAAGTACAATATAGTATTTAAATTTAATGAATTAATGAATTTAATGAAAAAATGGTAAAAAAAAAGACAATTTTTATGAAGACCACGTGGTATATACGAGCTTTGCAAATTACCTGTGACAGGGACCCTGGCAGGGTTCTGCCACAGAGTTTTTGCAGAGCTTTGCAAATTACCTGTAACAGGGACTCTGGCAGGGCTCTACCACAGATTTCTTGCAGGGCCCTGCAAATTATTTTCAACAGAGACCTACCAGGGCTCTACCAGAGTTAATTTTCAGGGCTCTGCAAATAATCCGTTACAAATACCTGCCAGATATCTGTAAGAGCTCTGTCAAAAAAACCCTGTTAAAACCCTCTGGTAGATATTTGCCAGGGCCCTAGCAGAGAAATTTAAATTTCAACAGGGAAAAATGTTACTTGGGAGGCGCAACTAGGGGGGCTGGGGGAAGCTAAGCCCCCCCAAAATTCAAGTTAGCCCCCCAAAAATATCTCAATTTTTCGTTATTTTTACCCCCTCCCTTAAAAAAATTGTTTGAAAACAATTTTTTAGCCCCCCCAAACTTTTGACCCTAGTTGCGCCTATGCTCTCCAAGATCTTATAGAGGGTATAAATATTTGAGATAGTACGGTACTCTTTCATATATGTGAAGGCCCAAAAAGTAATGCTAGTTCTAATGTCATTAAAAGCAAGACTACAAACATAATGAAAAACAGGCCCCACGTTGGGTACCAATTTACCACAAAGAAAATGCGATATTAGAAAATTTCCCTAGAGTATTGCAAATTTTGGTACAGGCATAACCTCACAACGGGTCTGGATGACGATTTTGATAAAATGAAATGAAGTCAATGGACTACACTTGCGCCTTGAAACAACTCAGTTAAGGTTAGGTTTATGCCTTTAGTAGAACTCAAAAAAACTGGGAAATTTGCAGTAAGACGAATTGAAAGACTAACAGAAATTCTTACCTTTACTTCCTTATACAATGGATTAGTGGACAAATCGCCAACTATGGTCATTTTGATGATGGTCGGTGTTGAATTGTTGATGAATTTCGAAAAATTTGGCCATTTTAAATTGACAGGATGTGGCTAATGTGTAGAACCGAAAATTGGTCCAGTCGGGTCTATGTTGGTTTTACTTAGTGGAACTGGGTGTCAAGCGTTCTTTTTAATTAGAGGTTAGAGGTTGCAGGTGAATTGTTTATTAACGGTAGGAACACCTTTTGACAGTTAAGTAATCATTATACTGTGTGGATCGTTTTTCAAGGTCAAATCCATTGTGATTATTGGAATTGTGAAACCGCTCTCAATTATTTTTTACTTTTACTATCACCTGTGTTTTAGTGTAATTGCCCAGATTAACTTTCTTGCAGAATTTTCGACCTCGCTGCTCCCAAAAAATTGAGGGCTAGCTTATAACATCGTGGAGATGCAACTTTGCGTGGCAACTGGAAAGTTTCTCTCTGAATTGCGACAGAATCTGAATCTCTGTCTTGGGCAACCGTCTCATTAGGGGTTGCATCACAGAGGGCAGTGTGTGTTTCAGGTAGATAAAACAAAAAACGTTTTTCTTGTATTGTTCTATTTAAAAAGCATTCGTTTACAAATCTACAGTTCACAAACATCCAGAACTTGAAAATGGATTCTATTACTAGCAATTTTTTTTATATTAGTTTTTAATGATTTCTCGTTAATTTCAACACTCCAACTATACTACTTATAATGAAATTATAAATTTCTAACATTTGTGAGGACAACAATCCGGAAACAGTTTGGTTAAATCTTCAGTTTGTGTTCCTGGAGGACAATTGGGATCTCTTTGGAACAAACCACACCTAAAAAATAAATTTATAAACATAACAATATCATAAAAAGTTCAGCCTGTCTTTTTTTGTTCATAATGCTACAGGGTGCGGCAGGGGAACTTACTTATTTGAAACGCGCACCCTGAAGCGACAATTAATCCGAGAAGCTGGGGTGGCGTTCATTCGAAAGATCGGATCTTAAAGTTTTCTATCATGTAGGTTTTGTAATGATCATGCAGTGGACAAAGGAGGAGTGCGCGTTCGCCTTAGAAGCCTACTTTTCAAACTGCTGTTCAATCATCACTACGCAACGTGCATTCCGAAATCATTTCAATATCGCGCCCGTGGGTCGTGTTTCTGATCGGAAATCAATTCTTTTATGGGTGGACAGCTTTAGGAAAACCGGTGCTGTGCAGAAAAAGATTCTGGAGGTTCAAGGACGATCAGGATACCCGAAAACGTTGAGCAGGTTAGGCAGTCAATTTTGCGATCTCCTAGGCGATCTGGACACAAACATGGAACTGCTCTTGATGTCTGATCGTTCCGTCAGACGAGTTCTTCATAAATAACTGCAATTTCATCCATATAAATTGGTATTGGTAGTAAAACGTAATCCAAGCGATTTTCTTTTACGAAAAAAATGAATGCGAAGCCGTTCTTAACAATATGCCTCATGATGCCCTTGTGTTCTTCAGCGATGAGTTTCATTTTCATCTTTCTCAACTCTCAGCTCAACTGAAGAAAAATATTCAAGCTGTTATCGATAACATACCCGTCAATATAATGAAAAGAGTGTAGAGAAGCGTCAAAACTCGAATATCTCAATGCATTGACCAGAACGGAGGCCACCTTAATGATATAATTTTTAAAACATAGTAAATAAAAACTTTAAAGGTGTCTCTGTGATGTGAAAAAATAATTAAACTCTTATCTCCTATACTGTTTGTGTTATTCATTTTTAAAATAAGATAGTTCCCCTGCCGCACCCTGTATTTACAACTTTTGATTAGTTACTTTATTATTTCCATTTCAAAAACTATTTAGTGATTCTGATTACTCGAGTTTCAACTCGCCATGACCACTATAAGGTCAGGGGGTCTATGGGATGACCTTAGTATACTATAAACACACTACAAATCTTTAGAATATTTACCCCACGTATGGATTAAGTACTCCATTGACACATTGAACTTCTAGGCACTCTCCCAAAGGTGCAGAACCTATTTCATTATGTTTTAGCACTCGATCGTTAACGGTACAGGATCTTTCACCTGAGAAAATGAACACAACAAATCAATTTTTTGTGATAAAAACGAGAACTGGAGCATACCTTGGATAACCAAAGCAAAAGCAGTTGTTGCAAAAAGCAACGAACAAACCAAAAACACTAAAAACTTCATTTCTAAATTATTATGTTTATTCTACTATAATAAAAGTTCTTTAGGGGTCTCTTATAAGGATTTTTATAAGTAGATAACAATTATTGAAAGGTCATGCGATAATGTAATCAAAAATTTGTAATTCAAAGATCAATTTTTTAAAAAATATGCTACTGTTTAAATAATACTGTTGTTTATCATACTATCAAAATTTGATATTTAAATTTGTCACCAATGCTCTATATGGGAACAGTGAGACACATGAACCTTGGGAAAACTTGATCTTTAGCTGTAACTTGACCTCCTAATTATTTTTTATGTTTTTAAGTTAGTACGCGTATTTTAGATTTGGTTTATCTCTACAGAAAAAATCGCATCGGTCATGATATGATAATTTTTTTATTTCTCTTTCTGCAATAATATAAATTAACATTATTATTTTAAATTTTGTGTTGATACTAGAAGGAAGTTTTATATCTCTTGAATATCTAATAAAAAGAATAACCTAGGTATATTCAATATTTAAAATATAGTCGATGTCTGCTAATTCTTATTTACTAAATTTACTCTGTGCACATTATAGAAATTCAACATAAAATTACAATAAGAAAAAAGTTGTGTCAATTTTACTTACCTCCCTGTATATAATAATCAAACATGAAATATTAGTTACAAAAATATTCTTTGTATAATCAATCAATGCTGTCACAATATCTTTATTAGTACGAAGTTAACATGGGTGTCAGATTGTACTGTGTTTTTTCGTTCCTTCTATATTTTGGTGGCCCTCTTGTTGATGGAAGTATAAGTAAGTAATTGCATTCTCCATGTACTTACCACACGTTTAATTTTATGAGTACAATCTCAAAGAATATATAAAAATTTTGAAGAAAAGCAAAAAGAATGGTAAAATATTGAAATGTTAGTGTTAAAAACCAGTTAGTAAACAAGTTTAATTGGCATTGACCATAGCATGCAATTACTAGGTATACCAAGTCTTTGTTCTTGATGAACTACGAAGGAGGGATACGTTTGGTTGAATGTAAAATTAATATTTAATTTTGTCTCGAAAATATAATATTTTTGTCATAATAGATAGCAATTATATGCGATAACATTTATATCATTGTATGTTTTGCTTTATATGCATGAAATAATCTTGGTCCAATCATTTACCCTTTTTTTCAAATCTTCTGGTTAAAAATATTTTATGTACTATTTTAGTTTTTCCATGTGTCACCCCAAATGCAGAACACGCTTACTGCAGGTCTCTATTTGAATGTCCCGTTTTAATGAAAGCATTGTCAACATTGGATCCATCCACCATCGCTTTTGTGAAGGAATCTAAATGTTTAGGGTGCAAAGCAGGCGATTTTATGGTATGTTGTGGAACGGCAACCAATTTTGTGCAGTTGAATAACTGTACCGTGCAGTTAAATTTAGACAACAAAAATGTTGCAAATTCCACTAACAACAACAGTGCTGCTGTTGTAAATAACGCAAACACTAAGAAGAACGATACGGGTACTGCTGATACCAATAATGATATCGAAGCGCATAGAGAATACGTTAGAACAAAACTTTTACCTTCATCTCAAATCTGTGGCCAACAACACACCGATGACAGATTCGTGGAGAACAATAATTCTACTGCTATTGACGAATTTCCATGGTTAGTGCACCTTAAATTATCGTATATGGAATACGATGAAGAATACGGTGATCGATGTAACGGCGTCTTGATCAGTAAACGGTACATCCTAACGGATGCTTATTGTGGTTATGAGGCGTAAGAATTATATTTAGCTTATTTTAACAGAATAAACAAATTTTTCTTCCAGTGTTAGAGCAATTATGGGACAGTATAACACAGGGCAAAAAGTAAGTTGTACGGATGCGACGAATGAAGAGTGCACGGAACCGGTGAGAGAGTACCAAATATATTCTAAAGTGCGTAGTGGAAAAAGATCAAATGGACCCCTTGATTTTACACTAATAAGATTAAACAGGACAGTCCAGTATTCAGGTAGGCTTCTGGTAAGTCATGCGGAATTGTACTTTTAATATTATTTTTTGTTACAGATTTTATTAGACCAATATGTTTACCATTAGATGGTTCTAAAAGAGAAAACGATAAGCTAACTTTCTCTGGTTGGGGAGCATCAGGTACTACTTCATCACAAGTCTTGATGAACACTAAAACTGATAATACATTTTCTTGATTTGAAGGTCCTGCAGAAATTAAGAAGAAAAAGTTAGTTTACAATGTGGTAGAACCAGAAGTTTGCTACAACGATGATGTAGGATTGGAAGGTAATGTTAACTTTGCTAATGCGTCTTGGCACGTTGTGGCGTGTTTGGCACCTCCTCCTGGAAATACGGATAAAGCATGCAATGGAGAACGTGGAGGTCCTCTTATGTATAGACATCAATTTAGGTGGTATACAGATGGAACTGCAGTTGCAGTTAATGGAGGCGATGATGGATCTTGCGGCAGCACATATACTTTAAGTGGACTGTTCATAACACCATCAGTAATGAATTGGATTTTAGACAATATGCATGATTAAAATAACGCAGATTTTAAAAATTTAACAATTATTATACTCAAATATTTAAGGTGGCACAAAATGCTCTTTTTGATGTGGTGATTTCATAGGTAATAAAATTATATTATATTGACCAGATGACCGCAGCTAGCATTGATATAGTAATGGGCTCCTTTAACCTAATTTTCAATGGATATCACTTTAATACTCGTATATCGGGGAAATTTATTGGAAGTATATTTTGTGCCACTTTATAAGTCGAGTGTTTCAATTACCAATATAAAGCCCTTAGGTGGTGATGAAACCCTTAGGATTTAGCCTTCTATAACGCAATTTCTCTTATTTCTTCTTTAAAATAGCTATATCATCATTGTTTATAATCTGGGATTATTTGGAATCAACGGTTTTCTGATTAATTAAGCAAAAAAATTCGAAAATTAATTTCCTTGTTTAATACATTAGCGGCCACGTGCATTAAATTAAACTCAACTATTTTTAAGCGTGGCGGTCTACGTGTTAATATTTCTTGCTTAATTTAATGTATAAATCGAAAACCTTTGAGCCTAGACATTAAAATACTATGGCTTAATTTGTAGAGAACTTCAAGTTTTTTAAAATAGAATTTATTGAAAGATTAACACCGAAAAATCAATAGTTGTAATGTTATGGACATTTTAGGGCATCAATGTGGAAGGGCCGCATTCTGAGAGTTTTAATTTAGATAGAAACTTTAGTTAAATTTTGTCTTGGAATGTTGGCTATTACCACCTAAGAGCTTGGTATTAATCATTTGGAGACTCTGATTAAAAATAATAATTATTATAAATAATAAATAAATAACTTTGAGTGTCCGACTTTTTTTTACTTACTTAGAGATTAGTTTTTGAATTTTATGGTTTTTCAGTTTGCAGATGGGACCCTCATTGTTATTTACTTGGGTATAAATTTCGTCTTTGTTTCTGATAAATTGATGGAGTTTGCTCATTTGTGTATTTTTACCTGAATTAAACATGAATGACATCATACGTGGGCTAAATGCTACTATTCGCCTGAATTTGTCAACTATAAGCGAAGAAAATTGTTTATTTTAGTTCACGAATAATGAAAATTTCGATACTATCCCACATGTGACGTCACGTATGTTTTCACATAATTTTTGTTAAATTCTTCTTCTTTGTCCGTACACCCAAATCCTCTTAGGACAAAGTACGTATGCAGTAGGGGTTCCTCTCCATTCTGAATCGAGTTGCTTCTGCAATTTCTATGCAGTATAGTTGTTAAATTGTAAATACGATACCAAACCAGTTTTATTTTATAAGAAAGGACGAAAATTGAATCATGCCAAGGCAGATTTTAATTTTGGTTTTATATTTTCATTGTAATGTGAATTGAAACGACACAAATCCAGATCCTAATGTGTACTACTTTATAATACCAAATGCCCAAATGGTCCACCTTATTAGACCCAAATATAGAATAATTACGTGATATATTTGATTTTTTAAGATTCGTGCTTCCGTGTTACGGATTAGAATGAAATTAGTATCAATCGAAAGAGATTTTTTTTCTGCATCAGTAGATACCCAACACTTAATGTTTGCTCTTTAATTATTATTGTTAAAAATATAGAACTTTAATAAAAATAAAATCTGTTTCCGATATTTGTACTGTCAAAGCTTTTCAAACTAAATCTAATTTCTTACAAATTGTTTATTTTATTTCCTAAGCAGTTCTGTTTTATTGAAAATCCCTTATTTTACTTATTATGAGTATTTTTAACAATAATTTAATTAAAATTGGTTTACATTTTATATTTTATGAAAAAATTCATAATAATGAGTTACATGGCGAAGGGTGCATTGCACTTGAAAGCTCAAATATAATATTAATTTAATTCCATTAATTCGTAAATTATTAAAATAATATCAATTAATAATTTAATTAAGTGTCACATCATTAATTTCTTCTGACTTGGAAACAAAGTATCTTTCAAAATTGATATTATTATTTTCATTCTAAAGAATCTTAAAATTACTAATTTCCCATGTTAATCTCCTAAGTTCGGTTCGAAGGTGGGCCATCCGATTTCAATCATCATAAGTGGAATTTCACTCCACTTATTCATTAATTATAATCGTATACATTGTATAACAATTGGTCTTGCAGTAATAGCCAAAAGTATTAAGTTGATAATAAGAGCACCGAAGGAAAACAAACAGTTTTAAGACTATTTCGATCACTCCCATAGTTATATTTTACTTTAATTTTAAAGTAACACAACTAAATCAAGGAATAATTTTCAAAATATTTTAAAAAGTTGATCCAACAATAAAGAGGAGAAGAATTAATTTGACATTCTTGGCTGTAATCGATATTGCTTATTTAAATACAAAACCTATACTTCCCACCTCGCGAATAGGGATACTCATTTATATTCTACATCTAGCATAACCAAACCCCGTAATTTCGTCTGTGTTACATACTCAAAATCTATTGTTATGTTTCAAACGAATAAGAGACTCGAGGTTGGAAATTGAAGTCAAATGGGGTGTGAAAGTGAACACCGATATTGGTGAGAATAAATCTTGTTTACATCGAAAGCCAATTTGTTACCTTACACATTACATAAGTACAATATTTGTTTGTTTCTATTAATTAACTTGTGCGGATGTTGTGATCAAATTTTTAAAAACCTGCCAAAGAAGAATAATCAGTTTGAAATTCAAATTTACCGCCAGAAACAGTTACCTCATAATTTATGTCGATTTTGAAAAATCTTATAGGGAATTTTGGAATTGGTGTAGGAGGTTATGAAGATAGTGAACTTCCTGCAACGATTTTGCAGAAGACGGCTGCGAAGTTTATAGCGTCTGAGTTTTTTGCGTTATTCTTTGGAACGAGTTTCGGTCCATGGAAATCTATCGAGCGATTGAATAATGTTTTCCTAGTTCGGGATCTTTGAATTATTTGGTAATTACGATTAAAATAGAGAAACTAAAAAAGGACCGACCATTTTGTGAAAACGTGGGCTGGTTGCACAAATTTGATGTTTTGAAGTAAATTTGTGGTCATCCGATAGCGAATTTCGCTTACACTTGTTAATCCGACGGTTTGTACGCTGGATGATCCTAAAATAACAAGAATTATGAAGATAAGAAGAATAATTTGTGATGTTAGGTACCTTGAAAAGAGCTGTTAAATTAAGATGTTCTACGACATAAATTCACCAATATTAGTCCGTGGACAACTACGAATACACAAGTTTACAAGTTTTTGGTAAAATTTAAAACAAAGCAGATGTGCATGGAATAAAATTCAAGTCGTACAAATATCTCGTAAATGCGGGTTGCAGCACGAGTTCAGGGTTGATTTCCGTGGCTAATATTCCAGGAATCCTCAAACAACACAACATTGCGGTTTGTGAAAGCTTCTTTATTAAAACATTTAAATTGTGTACATCTATTGATTTTGCCACACCAATTACATTTGATAGTATGAAAACGCCATTAAGCCAAATTGACGTTAAATGTAATGGTGGTTTGATGCAATCGTACAAATTTACACAAGCGGATATAGGACAATTTTGTAGTCCATAAAATAGGATCCGATTTTCACTTTTTAGTTCAACCTCATTAAACGATATAATTTATCCCGAGTCTTTTAATTAACTTTGAATCTATAGTCTTCCCTGAGCTAATATTATCTCAATTAGTGCTATGCGACGACAAAGCTACCGAACCTTTAGCTTTTGCGTGTTTAGAACATCACAACTTATCTTAGTTTCCGAGCAGGCCCGTAGCCAGGGGGGCACTTGGGGGCACGTGCCCCCCCTCCCCCAGAAATGTTGAAAAGACAAAGAAAATGGAAGGGGAATAACCGAAAATTTTACATTTTACAAAAGGTTTTTTACATGTGCCCATGTGTTCAAAAATCCCTGCGTTCAAGCGTATCTGCATTGAAACGAAAAATCTGCATACAACCGACTGCGTTCAACCGGCCGAATTCCAATGTCCTAAATATAATCCATCTCGCAGATATTTTCATTAATGCAGTTGTTTGGCACTCGGTTTCACTCATACAGAATGTGACCATGCGTGAAGGCCATAGTTATTCGGCCTGTGGCCTTACCGCACTTGAAGCTGTTAGACGCCATGTTCTGGAGTTAGTAATGGGCATGGAATCTTATATCAGCCTTTTCCGCCCACTGCTGGTCATTAGCCTCTCCATATTATGGAGGTTTTTTTGGCCATAACTCATGTAATATCCATGGTATATCAACAATATTGATAAAAAAATTAAAGAATATTATATTGCAATCGAAATTATATGCGTTTTGTTTCGTGCTAAATTCAAAATTAACTATATTATTATTATTATCTAAACGTGTACGGCGATTAATACGAAAGATATTCTGTATAATCAATAAATGCTGTCATAATATTTATATTAGCAGAATCTTAGGATGTATTTAAGGTTGCGCTGTGTTTTTTTGTATTTTCTATGTGTTGGTGGCTCATTTGTTAATGGAAATATAGGTGAGTAATTAAATAAAATATTATTTTACAACTCAGTTGCATAAAATGCATAAAATTTTTGAATAACAAAAAAAGGTAATATATTGAATTGTTCGTGCGTTAAACTAAGGAAAACCTTATTGGCTCCTACATTGGGGTAAATGTATAAAGTATAAATTTTAAAAAGATAAATTTGTCCACAAATTATAGTATTTCTATGTTAATTAATTGACGAGTTAATTATGATAACTTATCACTGTTTGCTCATGTTGCTCAACCGTTTTTTGGATACGTTTGAAAAAATCCACTTCTAATCATTTATCCTTGAATAATAATACCCATTGGATAATATCTTTATTACTAATTTGATTGTGAGTTTCATATACTACCGGGTGTAGTTTAACATGGGAAATTAACATGGGAAATTGATTTTTCTTCAATTCCTGCTTCCCATTATAACGGATAAGAATGAAAATGGCATCAATTTTGAAGAGATTTTTATTCCGCTTCTAAAGATACCTAACACTTGATATTTTATTCTTTAATTTCTGTTAAAATCTCACTAATAAAATGCAAAATAAAGCATTTGAAAATTTTTTATTTGCTTTGTTTGAATTTTATTGCAATTGTTTTTGTTTGAAAACCAATAATTTCCAACAAGTTACTTTGACGTATTACAATAAATTTGGTTAATGTAAGTTAAGAACTTGTTGGAAATTATTGGTTTTCAAGCAAAAAAAATTGCAATAAAATTCAAACAAAATGCGCTATTTTAAATTTTATGCGTTTTTAACAGTAATTAAAGAACAAAATATCAAGTGTTAGGTGTTAGGTGAAGAAGAATAAAAATCTCTTTAAATTGATACCCATTTCATTATAATCCGTTATAATGGGAAGCAGGAATTAAAGAAAAATTAAAAGAATTAAAAAAAATAACACAAATATTTCTTCAAAATACTGAAAAAACTGTTATAAATAATGTAAATTACACAGATAACAATAACAAAGAAGCACATAGAGAATACGTTAGAAGAAATCTCTTACCGTCTTCTGACGTCTGTGGCCAACAGCAGACCGATGATAGAATTCTTTCAAACAGCAATAATACAGCATATGACGAATTTCCTTCGTTAGTAGTACTTAAATTAGATTCTGGTGTGAATCGTGGAGATAATGAAGGTCCATATCAATATAGTGATCCATGTAACGGTGTTTTGATAAATAAACGATACATTCTAACGGATGCCTACTGTGGCTATGAAGCGTAAGAATTTCATTTAATCTAGTTTCCAGAAAATAGGCAAATTTTCCTTCTAGGTTTAGAGTTGTTTTAGGACAGTATAAGACAGGGCAAATGGTGAGCTGTGCGGATGAAACCAAAGAAGAGTGCACAGAACCGACGAGAGAGTATCAAATATATTCCAAAGTTCGTAGTGGAAAAAGATCAAATGGTCCTCTGGATTTTTCACTGATAAGATTAAATACAACCGTGCACTTTTCAGGTAGATTTTGTAAATCAATCGACGTGGTCGTGGTACCTATTTATTGTTGTAGATTTCATTCGGCCAATATGTCTACCACTAGACGGTTCAAAAAGTGATCAAAATAACTTGACTTTTAGTGGCTGGGGAGCATCGGGTAGGGACTATACTCAATTTATTGTAGTTTTGTAAAATTCTTATAATTTATAGGTCCTGCGGGTATTCAAAAGAAGAGGTTGGTTTACAATGTTGTAGATCCAGGAGTATGTTACAATGAAAGTGTTGGATTGGAAGGTAATGCTGAGTTTGCAAATGCAACTTTGGTGTGTTTGTCACCTCCTCCTGGAAATACCGATACAACATGCATTGGGGAAAATGGAGGTCCATTTATGTACAAATATAATTATAGATGGTATTTAGAAGGAATTGCACTTCAAACTTATGGTAGCGGATACAATTATGAAGATTGTGGCAGTACATTCACTTTAAGCGGACTAGTTATCACACCATCAGTAATAGAGTGGATTTTAGATAATATGCATGATTAAATAAAATAAAACTTGAAAAGGTCGTAGAATTTTGTTTCTCTGTTTGTCCGTAAAGGTCTCCCGAATTTCTCATTGTTTCCCTAATCATTATTATTTTATTTTTATTTTAGCATTTACATTCCATTGAATATTGCTATCCCAAAAACGGGATTTACAAATCCATTTGAAGGGGAGGATTAGCCTTTAATTATAAATCAAGAATAGTTACATAATAATAACAATAGCAACAAGTAAAATGAGAGTAACCCCATAGAAAAAGGGCGTAGTTCAGAATAACCCCCATTAGGGGACCGCCTGCTCTTCCACTTCTTTCATATATTTGGTTTTTCCTTGATTTACTATTAGTCCCATTTCTCTCGCTTTCCTTTCCATTTTCACAAACATCTCCTCCATTCTTTTACGGGACCTCGCCATTATTACAATGTCGTCCGCATAGGCTTCCCTAATCATTACCAACTAAAAATGCATTATTAACATCATTCATTCATTTAGACTTATAAGCAATTGTTCCATATAATACATAAAGTTGATTTTTCTTCTTCTTATATGGCTTTACATTCCTAGGGGAATTTCGCTACATTTTCCAATGTTTTCAAATCCCGCTTGTTGGGGTGGATTAGTCCCCGTATTAATCTATTGAATTGATTTGAAAACCAGTGTCATTTCAATAAACAGTTTGATATTTAGTAAATGATCATAGTCGGAGGTATATCACCAAACTACATTACAATAATATGGAGCCAAACTTTCAGCTCTCCTCAAACCACTCTCCAATCATAACAAAGTTTCATTCACAATCGTCATATAACCTAAACCTCCAACTCTCTACAATAAACAAACTGATTGGGTACTGTTTAGAGAAGTACTTCACTCCAATCTACTGCAACATGACGTTCCTTTGAAAATTTAATACGATTTAGATGAGGCTGTTCAAAACTTAACAAAAAACATTCAAGAAGCAGCTTTTGGACAACTACCCCAACAAAGTTAAACCAAAAAGAGCTACAGGATTACTGCCCGAAGCGTATTCAAAACAAAATACGGGAAAAAAGAGTATAAAATGGCAGTCGACCCGGGCACCCACATACACAGCAAATTACAACAGGGCAAAAATAAAAACCTTAAAAAACTTCTAAACCATTTTAAAAACCAACAAAGTTAACTCCGGAGTTCCGCAAGATAGCGTCCTGGGCCCAATACTATTTCTGATCTATACGGCTGACCAACCAACGAACGCCAATACATTTATTGCAACTTTCGCCGACGACACAGCCATTCTGGCCTCCGAACGCAAGCGAATATTGCGTTAGCCAACCTACAGGTACACCTGAACGAAATAGAAATCTGGTTGAGGAAATGGAGAATTAAGGCTAAACACTCAAAAGTCGGTACACGTGACATTTACAACCAGTAGAGACACCTGTCCACCCGTTAAGCTAAATGGAAAAATTATCCCTCCAAAGGAAGATGTCAAATACCTCGGTGTACATCTCGATCAACGTCTTACCTGGGGTAAATATTGAAGTGTGAAAAAGTCGATCAAATGAGCAAATAGTAGTTTTGGTTAAATTTAAATTTTGTCGATTGTAAACATTTAATTTTGAAGCAATTTTGAGATGACGGAAGCGATTGTTTTGTTACTTCCAACACACAAAACAATACAAATTTGATATTTCTTAAAGACTGCTATATTTCTTGAGAATTTGTGGTGTTTTAACTCATGTGGAATGTGATTTTTATTCTGAAAGTGAAAAGTGATAATTTAAATTGTGGCGGTAAAAATGTGGCGAATACTTACGATTTTATTGCTAATTTTTGTTTTATTGTGGTGGTATTTTGAACTATGAAGCCAATTTTGCGGCGAGGCTTTGTCTTGCGCCGACCGTTGATGAGGACGACCGTTCATGAGTGCATTTCATGGGGTTGCGAATGTTACCTCGCAATTTTACCCAAGAAGACCATTTTTGGGAGTTTGTGTAGTCACAAAAACCATTATACCAGCGATAGGAGATAAGCGTGAGTTATTTTGAAACGTATTATTTTCGTAAATCAACGTTTTTACGTGCACTTTGTGGGCGCAAGCAATATTCGACTCTATTGATGTCATTTTGCTTTTTGGATAATTTCGTATCTGAAATTACATTTAGAAGTTTAATTTCGATGATTTGTACTATTACACAAATCAAATTCCATTGTACGTACCGAACAAGTAGATATTCGTTAATTTTGGTGGTTTAAAAGAACCACATGTGGAATTTGGAGGTTAATTTGTCCTGGCAGATGTTTTATGGTTCCGATTTGGTTAAGAAGTTGGAAAGATTTTTTTAAACCGACATTCGAGGTTTGAACACTACACTGGACGATTTCCACACGTTCACTTCACTATTTATTTGGATAAATGGAAAAGCTTCTGGATCAACACAGATGTTAATTCGCTACCGTCTTTACCAACTGGACGGCATCTTGACAAGTGAATGCTGAGTACGGTCTGATGTACTGGGTGCTTCGTAATAAGTATCAACAACAAGATTTTCATGAGTAAGAGATTGAACATTATTTTATAAAAACACCATTGTTGTAAAATTTTCTTTATTGATGTTACACTTTTGCACATTTATGGAACATCTAATAAAAGTATAGCTAAAGTGTTGTACATAAATGATACTCTTTATTGGATGTTTCTACACATTTACACACCTATTGAATATCGCTTGACGATTGTGTCAAGGACGTCCGAAATTGCTTCATATTTGTTTTTGAGTCATTCAAATAAATTACTTTATGATTTATTGTGCCTATTGATTTGCTTAATCTCGCCGAAACCTACAACCTGCAGATATTGTGGCCTCAGATATGTAAACCTGACTTAAAGCTAGCCGGACCTCTATTGTTCGAGTGTACACAGGTTTCATCCCTGACTATAATTAGGGGCGTAACTGAGCTGTGCATCACGACAATATATATGGAGTAAGAAACTACAACTGGAACACTCCCTTAGGAAACACATGTGGTTTCTGGGTCGCAACTCGCAACTTTCACTGGAGAACAAGGTACTCATCTACAAAGCCATAATAAAACCAATTTGGACATATGGCATCTAGCTTTGGGGAGCAGCTAGCAATTCAAATATCGCTAAGATCCAGCGATTCCAGTCAAAAACTCTCAGGATTATCACTGATGCTCCCTGGTACGTACCAAATCATGTAATCCATTGTGATCTTCAAATACCTGCCATTGAGGAATGTGTCCAATCACTTAGCACCAGATACCAGGATGGTGCTAGAGATCACCCCAACCCTCTTGCAGCGGATCTTCTCGCCACACATCGTACCAAAAGACTAAAACGCCATGATCTGCTGGACCTACCGCATCGCTTTAGCTGATGTCGGACATGAACAATTATTAGTCATTATAATAACTGTTAATTACCAAAGCTATGATACAATTACGTATAATATAACCACTATAGAAATTGAGACATATTAGTTGAAGAAATATAGCAAATCCTTATACTGAATAAAATACAAACAAAAGTGAGGTTATAAACCCTTACGACCCTTACATCCAATAAATTAATTTCTTAAATTTTAACAGGCCGTTAAAACTAAAGATTTATTTGTATAGTGGCTTCCCAATTTCTAAATAATGGTTTGTAGATTTTATGGAGAAAGATGTCTGGTTCTATTCTTGATAATTTTCTGATTGAGAAAGCAACCAAAACGTAAATACGTACAATTTGACTTAAGAGCGCGCAGCAAATTTTGATACAAAAACATGTTTCGACAGATGGCGTCCCCTAAATTATTAATCTTTTATAGTTATCTTTCCACCAAAACAGAATTCTAATAATTTATAAAAGTCATATGAATAAACGATAACTAAGCTAGGCAATAAGGAAGTTTGAACTTTCAAAAATAAATATTTTTAATTATATTCAATATTTTCACATGTGCATATATTTTTGGAATATACTTTTAAATATTCAACATTGGAAGCTCAAACTTCCTTATTGCCTAGCTTAGTTATCGTTTATATTCATATGACTTTTATAAATTATTAAAATTCTGTTTTGGTGAAAAGATAACTATAAAAGATTAATATTTTAGGGCACGCCATCTGTCGAAACATGTTTTTGCATCAAAATTAGCAGGGCGCTCTTAATGGATGAAACAAAATAATTTTTTAATTTTTATGTTGGTAATACGAACTATTGGAAAATTTGATACAAACTAAATACTGTGATAGCAGTTTTTAAAAGTGAACGTCTAAAAAAATTCAAGAAACAAGAAAATGGACGGCCATACATATCAATGTCAATATTGTTCCATAAAGTTTAACTTCAATGATGCACTGCTGGTACATCAAGAAATACACCAAGAAAATATAGAGGGTACTTTTCCATGTAGCATTTGCAATAAATTATTTTATACTTCTAAGAATCGTGATGAACACGAACAGTGTCATATTTCTGTGGAAGGATTTCAATGCACCGTTTGCTGTAAGTATTTAGATATTTAATTTTGCCGAATTTGTATGCTAACTTATGTTTAAGTTGCATAACTACTGTACCTATGCTTTTTTTTTTAGTTAAAACATTTACATATTTGAATTATTTAAAGAATCACTGTTTAGTACATGCAAAAAAAATATCATATAAATGTGAATTTTGTCCTAAACAATTTCGTAGAAAAGATCAATTTAAAAACCATGTGAGGAGTCATACTGGAGAACAACCATTTGAGTGCGAAGAATGCAAAAAAAGGTTTAGTCAACGTTGTAATTTGCAGACTCATATTAGGACTACTCACAAAAACGAAAAAAGACATCAATGTACATTATGTTCACAGGCTTTTAAAAGACGAAGGTTGCTTGAATATCACATTTTATCGAAACACTCAACTAAAAAACTATTAAAATGTACGTATTGTGATAAAGGATATATTTATCCAGAATTGTTAAAAAGACATAACCTGAATTGTAAATTAAAACCGCCGACAGAAGAGTTTTTCTTAATTGTAAGTAGTATTTCTATTTTTAAACCAAATGCAAATTTTAATTAAATAATTTTTAGACAAGCACCGATGATCAACAGTTCATTGTACAGCTTATTGATAATAATTATTACCTTGTGAATCCAGATACACGTCTTCCAGAACAAATGGTTAAATTGCGTATAAATTCGGAGCAACAAAGTTCAGCAGCAATTCAAACTGATGATCAAAACCTTAACAAAGATATATCTAGTCTCTTCCAGCAAAGTTCGGAAGAATTTGCAGTGGTCAGTCCGGAACCAAATATTGAAGCACACTCTAGAATTGACGTAAGCCATTTTCCAAGTTGCGAATCAAATATTCCTCTCCAAGAAACGAACACTACGCAGAGTAAACAACCGCCTGAAGTATTTGAAGTTATTTTTAAAGGTTTAGACGGACAGATGTACACTTTGTTATGCCCCCCCTTCATCCGGCATTACGCTCCGGTTTACTCAATCGTGAACAAAAGACTATCTCAGGGTGGAATTTTCGTTGAATACTTTTTCTGATATAAACTTACTAGGCATTCCAATAATGTTTACAATCTGAAATTAAATTAGTACTTATTCGTACTGTTTCTTTTTATAAAAAGTCAATAATAATTTTAAATGATATAATAATGAATAACAATGACTGTGTAATTAAAACACAATAATTAAACAAAAAGGAAACTTAACTACTTAAACCTATGATTCTAAATCGATCGATATCAAACTTAACACTAGATAAATCTTAATAAATGTAACATTCTTTCAAATAAGAATTTACTAATTTAGTTAATTATTAAAATGAACAATTAGTTAAAGTTGCCATAATAAATAGGCAACGCCAAAGTTATATATGGTAATTGAAATACTTTGGTCGATTCTTACTAATAAATAATTTACAGTACCTCAATAATTGCTGTAGTAAGCTTAGATAGAATTGGTTGTATGCTTCTAACCACGTGAAGAATTGGAGAAACACGAATTGGTAGTTTCGCCATAATATTTGAACCATCATTGTTGATGTTTTAGGAAATAGGTTGAATTCCATATTAGTTGGATTATAATTTAAATAGTTCGAAATTAAATAATATCCGATAACACGTTAATTAGTACACTTTTTATATTTAGTGAATCGACACTGCAACGAAATTAATTATTATAGTTTGGGTGTTAGAACACCCTACCATTTTGATAGTTTATTCATCACAACGTTTAATTATAACATTAACATAAATCACGTAATTAGATAAATTATTAAGTTACTTTATTGTGGCATGATAATTATAACATGCGCGTCTACTCCGTCTTAAAGCTAAACGGATTCTAGATGCTTCTGACTACTTGCATGCACGGAAGTGAATAATATTAAAGTAGGGATAGTGCTGTTTACTTGCGCGTATTGACCAATAGAAACGCTGAATATAAAGCATTACCTTATAAGGAATGGTATTTATGCTGGTAACTTTACTGGAAGAAATATCTTTGTATTACTCGACTTAAAAAAGTAGATTTAATTCTTAAATGAAATAAATTTGATATTTAAAAATGTGAAGGTGATTCTTAACCGTAACACATCCGTAATCGTTATAAAAAACAAAAAAAAATGCGTAAAAGTAGAAATAAAATTGATATAAAATAGTTAATCAAACTTTAGAAAAATAGTGACCAATAGCGAAACAATATGAAAATTAAGGTAAAATTATATTTAATACTTTAATAAATTAAATAGATAAAATGATAAAAATGATTTTTCCCAAATCAAAAAATGTTAAAAGTTAAAATTCAAAAATTAAAGAGTTAAAAATATAGAAATCCCACAAAAAATTTAAAAGAAAAAACAACCCCAGAGAAAAATTGATATATCCATCGTTGCATCATTTAGCTAGGATATTTTGGTTGAAGATACTGTGTATGAAATAAAACCGCCCCCTATACACAGGACACGTTCATCTTAAGATAACTTGTATCGAGTTAATGCACTACATTGCAGCAGTGGGCTTTTCATATTCTGGTGACGCCAGAACGAAAAGAAACATCATAAGGATAGTGAAGCTTTATCTTCCCTATATGGGCACCTTCCCTTTAAATGGTTCCAAAGTAGTAATTAAAAAGTGTTTGATTATTAAAAATAATCAATGAGAATTTAATTCTCTAAAATATCTTTATAAGGAACGAAACACCACTGAGTTCAATGAAGGTGGACTGAATCGGTATCCTGTCTTTCAGTCTCAGCAACATGATACTCCATTCTCACATATTCATACTCAAAGTAATCCGGAACGAATCGAGGAACAACTTTCTCAGGCATTCAATTCACATAACAAAAATTAAATAAACATAAGTCATACATAAGTGAGGAAAAGGATAGTAAAAGGAAACAAAAGGAGTTGGAAATGAAAGGGTAGTTTCTTGAGATATACACGGAGGGACTAGCTCGAAAATGATAACAAGATCTTATTGTTCTTCTGAACCAAAGGATTGATTCAGGAAATATATGTTAGGCGCCACTTGATTTGGGATATTCTGACCCTAAAATCAAGAAATGAAGCCAGAAAAGTATTGGTGCAATCATATTTACAGCACGTAAAAGAAAGTTTATATAAAAAAAACTTGAAAAGTGTAATCATATTTACAACACTGCACAGGGTAAAAATCATGCCATCATATTTACAGGCGTTAAGATCAATTATTCACAGTAACCATTTATAAAAATAAAAGGTGTCTCAAAATTAGAGTTTGAACCCGTAGATTAAATTAACAAAACTATTACAGAGTGGCAATCGGTATCCGCGTCAACCGATCGCTCTAATCCCAATAAAGCCTTGAAATCAATCACAAGTTCTCCTTCCATCATCTGAGATTTAAAAATCATATTTACATTAAATAAGTGAATAATCAAAAATCAAACTATGTTAACTTCGTCTTGTATCTAGAAAATATTTAATAAAATCAAGAGAAGACTAACGGGACCAAAAGCTGGGTTTTGCCCTACCTAACCTAAAATTAAAAATTAATAAAGGGATTTTCTAGAAAAGTTTCGAAGTGTATTACTTCAGATAATAAATTATCAAAAATAATCCGTTGCATCAAAATTAGGAAGTTCGGTCCTGTAAAGGAAATTCAACCAAATAAAATTACAGAGTAACATCAAGAGTCCGAGTCGTCTTGTCATTATTTGTCCCAATAAATTATAAGGAAGTATCCCATTACAAATTTTCCCAACCTAACCTGATGTGAAGAATCAAATTTACAATATTCAATTTCCGGTATTGAATATTTCAGAAGATATGGAAACTTACTTCATATCCGCCACTCCTGAATGGGGATTATGAAAATATTATTATGGGCCAGACGCCTAAATTGTTATTGGCCAGACGCCTAAAATTTAATGCGTTGCATTTAAATTATTTAATATTTATAGAGCTCTTTTTCGTAGAATATGGCAGGTTTAGTTCTAGTCGCAATGGTCTTTCATAACACAAAAATTAGATACTAGCTGATTTTAATCTAAAGCTAAGCTAATTTTAAGCTAAGGGAATTTTAAATTTTTTTTTTTTTTTAGTTAAAATAATTATTAATTTAGATAACTTCGTTAATTACGACATTTAATAAATTCAACAATACACAAGAAAAGAAAAAGGGACATAATGTTCAATCTTACAACACGGGACGTTATAGTTAATTCAATAAAATTTTTTTTTTTTAACATATTCACGCGTGACGTTAAAGTTAAATAATATAAACTTAATTTATTTCAGACAAAAGTAAAAGTAATAGTATACTCGACATTAATTATTAATTAGACAAAACAAATTCAAAACTCTAAAAATTAAGACAACAAAATACAAAATTAGATAGGCTTTCAAGTGACAACTACGTTAGATTGATTATTTATTAATTAAATAACAAATTTAAAATGCTAAAATTTATGATATCAAAATACAAAAAATTTTTATAAGTTTTCAAGGAATAACTACGTTAAATTGATTAATTATTTAAAAAATGATAAAATTAAAATATTAAAAGTGAAAGGAGCCTATCAACAAAACAACATTACATTTACCGACTATAGGTGATCAATCCATAATCAATGGTAAAGTAAATCAAGGAGCGATTAAACATTATTGGGGTTGCGACCAAAGACTACCATATTATTATGTGGAATAAAATATTTTTATTTTATTCGGAACGATTCGAAAAGAAAATATTAAGATAAGAGACGGCAAGATAAGATTTTTGCTCGAGACTTATCGGTATAAGATATTATTAGATTGCTAGCGATATTCAATTGATACGCGATGCTAATCATTTGAAGTTAATCATCGATATTTCTGTTATCTTTTAGATAAAATATATTATTATCGTTAGTTGTTATATTTTAACAACTAACTATAACTATAATATATAACTATTGTTATAATTATTAAACTATTGTTGACCTAAATTTAAAAAAATAAAAAATTGTTAATTAAGGAACTTAACTTACTATACTAACTAAATCTTAAAGTAATCGGCAAATTGGTATAGGCAAAGATAATGATTGTTTAAAAACCCGTCGTCAATAAGTTCTCTCAAGTAACTTTGTAATTCCTTAACAGATAAACGCCTGTCTTGGAAGCACTAAGGGATTTAAACTGGAATACGCATTACCAGACGTAATTCTGATTCCTTATTTATTTAACAGCAACTGAATAATTGCCAAAATAATTTATTTGGGCCATAACCAAGATGTTAATAAAAGATGTTTAATAAATTCCTAACTCTTCTTATTGAGCTGAGGAAAGCCGATAACAATGATGTTAAAAAGATTAAGAGATCTAAATTAAATAATCATACTCTACAAATTTAAGACAATTCAGAGCCATACATATGTGGGTGTTTAGAATACTTAATTCTGTTAGAGATTTTCTTTTTATTAGATACAAGTGTAGTATTATTAAGGTGTATTAATTCCTAAATCTTAATGAAATTCATATTGTTCTTTATTGAAATAAGGAAAGCTGATAATAAGGCTGTTATCAAAATTAAGAGGTCTAAAATAAATAATAGTACTCTACAAATTAAAGAAATTTCCATGTCATACAGAGTGATTAGAAATGTTCAATCTTATTCGAGATTTTCTTTATATTAGATAAAATTAATTTCTTATCAGGAGGTATATTAATTCCTATTTCCTAATGAAATTCTTATTATTCTTTATTGAAATGAGGGAAGCTGATAATAAGGTTGTTATAAAATTTTTAGAAACCTAAAATAAATAATAATACTCGACATTCAAAGAAAGTTCAGTGCCATACGTAAGTGGTTGTTTAGAATCCCTTAAAATGTTCGAAATTTTTCTTTATAAAGGTATAAGTTATTATCAAAAGGTTTATTACTTCCTACATCTTAACGAATCTACTATATTAAAATAATATATTTAATAAGTCAACATAGCTATAATTTGATAATATTAATAAATGAGCACATAAAAATAAAATATGCTGGATAACAGATCGATTAAAGTTACATAATTCGTAATACTTGACCTCAGACAGGACAATTATTGTATACGTATTTTATGTAATCCGATAATTGTTCATTTTTAAATTTAATATTTAAAATGACTTAAAGATATTCATATTTACATGGACCAGTTCCATAGAAATTCTCAAATATTGATGTTTGTTGATATATCGTAAAGACAATAAAATGTTTTCGATAAATCTTAACTTCGAGAATTATAATTGATATGAAATTTAATTAACTTCTTTTTGTAGTTCAGATCCTACCTGTCAAAGAGTCAATTACATATTGGCCAAACGCCAAAGTTAATTTCAACTTAAAAGTTGTTTCTACTTAATTACTGGAAAAACGATTCCAATAATTTTGTAGGGTTACCTATTTTTTCCTTTTGCTACTCATCCTTATTAAACATAGGACATGATAACAAAATTAAGATAGTAGTACTAATCTACCTAGATAAAGTCATCCTCCTAAAAATAATTATAAAAAGGGAAGTTACTAATTTAATTTGAAGTTAAAATGATTAAATGTTGTTAAAGAAATTCAAATTGTTTTAATTCATATAAGTTATAAAACATCGAAAAGAAATTTAAATGAATTAAGGTAAAACATTATTATAATTAATTAATGATTAATTAAAAACAAAGTAAAATGACTTACGCAAAATAATATAATTGAGATTTGATAAACAAGAAATTACTTATAAAAATTCAAAAATGAAATTGAAGATAATACAATAATTTTAACGTTACTGAAATTAAATAATGTATGTATTTAATTCAAGGAAAATATTGATTAATAAAAAGAAATAATAAATTGAACTGAAGTGATTTAACAATAAAGGGTTAAAAATAAAAATGAAGATAAAACAAAAAATTTAACGTTATTACTATTTAAATAATGAATTTATTTAATTCAAGAAAAGTATTAATTTACAAAAAGAATAATAAATTGAACTGAAATAATTTAACACTAAAGGGTTTAGTTACTACTTCAAACGCTATTAAAGTTAATTTGAACTTAATAATTCTGCAACAAAATTTAACAATACTATAACGGCATTAGTTCGATATTCATTAAATAATCGTATAAAAGATAATCGTGGTTTTATCACGTAACTGGACTTCCAATTATTTTCCTATAAGTTTTACCTATGCATCAGTGAAACAGAAAAACATTTAAAATAAATCCATCAACGAAATAGAGTTACGAATTATTTTATTATAAAAATCAGTTAAGTAATTCAAAACATAACACTAAGTTATAAATTAATTTTTATAAAATTAAATTCAAAAATGATAATGGAGATATTAAATTTATTTATGCCAAAATAAAAGTTAAAATGTTTTAATTATATTACTAAAAAATGTGGGACGACAACAAAATTCACCTTGAACTTGAAAAGTTAAGGTCCTACACCAATGATAAATTAATCAGTAAAAATGATCAAACGAAAAATTAAAATTTAATTCAATACTAGTTTCCAAAATGACTAAATAATTGATAGTTAATTTACTTTATTTTAGAAAAGAAAATATAATTTTTAAATAAAATTCCATTTTAAAAGATAGAATGATACTTTCTATTGCAGAATGAGTTGTAACGTATAACCTTCAGATCTAAAAATAAATGAAACGAACACTTCTTGGTGTTATTCAAGGATTCGATGAGGTAGCCTGTAAGGAATAAGTTGGTCATTGTTCTTTAGTTATCGACGTCTCGATAATTAATGACGTAATCACATATTCTTAAAAACTATAAAACTTAATATTACGGAAAGCTTTAAAACAACTTAAAAATAATTTAAGTTAAATACTAACTAATATTTCTTGATCTAAAATGAATTAACGAAAATCTTATTTAAGATTTATTATTTACAGGGAATAATTATAAATGACTTAATTCAATAATTAAAGCAAAATTCTTACGCGATTAAATCCTAAAATTAGATAACGAGATTATTTTTATACACTAAAAGAAATTACTTACTTAAGAGTATGGTTACACAAAAATAAAAATCTATTAATGATAATAATTAGATAGCCTAATTTAATTTATATACAGAGAAGAAATTTAAATAACTAAATTATACCTAAAACAAAAATAAAAACCTATAAGTGATAATTTATAGTCAAGGTAACTTTAATTTATTTACAGGGAGTTTCTAAAATACTTGACCGTTCTTAAAATAAAAATGTCAATCTATAATTGATAATTATTAGACAACCTAAGTTAATTTTATACACAAGGAAAAATTTAATTTAAAAGATTACATGCAAAAGCAAAAAAATCTATACTTTATTATTTATAAGGGAAATACTAAATTACTTGATAATACGTAAAAATCTACAATAAAAAATCTAAAGGGTAATTACTAGACAAAATATCTACATGAAATTCATATACAAGGGAGGATTTAAATTACTATATTACAATAAAAACAAAAATAAAAATCTATAAAAGGACGTTAATCTATCAACTTTTATGTAAGAGAATTAATTCAAATATACGTAATTTGGAAAACCAAAATTTAAAGAGATGTTCAAAAATTAGATTTTCAGAAATTAAAAGAATTTAGTTTTTTAATTAACGAAACTAACTTTATCCAAAATTAAAAGAATTGGGTTTTACTAAAGAATTAATTACGTTATGATCGCAAATAAAAATACGAAAAGCTAAAAGGATTTAAAATAGATATCTAATATAAATTAACGACCCACTCATAGTTAAATAATTAGTACATTGTACGTTTACATGTACATTTAATGTAAAAACATCTACGAATTTATAAGTGAAGCAATGATTTTTCAACATTCGAAATTATTTTCAAAAATAATTTTTAATCTAAATAATTAGAATTCCAAAAATTCGCAAAAACAAAAATTACGTTAACTTTACATGTTTACGAAATTTAAAAACACAATCTTCAAAACTAAGTTTCTAACATTTAAAATATATTTGATAAAGCTAATTAAAATAATTTTTAAATAGGGACGAAGAAATTTACTTTTCTTAAAAATATTCGAATACGTTATGAGTTAATTATTAAAAAGAATTACACTACTAAGTTATGAACTCGACAAGTGTCACCAGGCAAGTTGCTTCTCGCCAGTATAAAACAGGGTTACTAAACAAGTTAAAAATATAAGTTAATTATTAATTTTAATGAAAGAGATTTTACTTTTTATATTTTTCACTAGCAGAATTGATTTATTATTTTAAGTTAATTACTTGATCAAGGTAATTATTAAGGATTTCAAAAAAAAAACAAAATTTATCTAATTTAAAATTTAGAATTGATAAGACATAAAGAAACATATTTTTAAATGATTACAAGCTTGGCTTGCTTAATAAGTATAAAAATATAATTCGTTACTACACGGGGTTATTAAAAAGTTCTATACAAAATTAATTTATATTTTTCAAAAGAATTTAATTTAGCAGTTATTATTTATCAGTTAAAACTTCTGAGTTCGTCTCATTCCTACACAAAAGGATAATATGACCTCATACCTAAACGAATTTGCTCGAAAGCGCCGACTCCCTCAAAACCCATTCGTTTACGATCCAGTTTTACAAGAAAAAATAAAATAGCTATTATGTTACACGTTAATTTGACTTAAATATTTTTTACACAAGAAATCAAAATTTGTTTAATAAAATTTCCGACAATTAATTAGATAGTAATTTATATTACATTACTTGATTACACAGAAAATAATTTTTACTTTAAATTGTTAAGGGACAATCAAAATTAAACTTTAATATACTTTAAAAGATTTGATAATTTCTCAATTTAATTTTTTAGGAAGCTTAGCTGTTATTATTAATTTCCAAAATAATATTTTATGACAAAAGAAAATGGATGACTTAAAATTTCCAAGGATATTCACAAAGTAAACGTCAATAATAATTTTAAAGGATTAGATAATTTCAAATTGATTTTTGGAAGATTTAAGTTTTTCTTAAATATTACAAATTAATCTTTAAAGACAAAAAAATAGTTTAACTCATATTTTGAAGAAAAGTTCGTAATAATATTAGACATAATAAACATTTGCCTACAACTATGTTTTCATAAAAAGCGCTAATAAGAATAATTTATACAAAAAGCTTTTTTATCAATATTTACAACGGTAATAATGGATTCGAAATTACTGAGGAAGCATTTCGATATTTTTCTCAAGAAACAGGAGTAGTCATAATCAGGATTTTAATCAGTCATTTTTCATTCTCACACCATCTCATTAATTTGTCAAAATCAGGAATATTTTCGTCATGATCTATTTGATTTAAAATCAAAAATGATTTTCATTATTTTATATCTCTAAAACAGTCATTTTTAATATATTTTCAGATTCTAGTTTTCAAACCGCTTTACGTTAAAACAAAAGGTTACTAAATTTAGGTAATCAACGTTAAACATTTAAATTAGTTATCAAAAAGTTTGAATATTTAAGGAATTTTATTTTAAGCTAATTAAATCGCAAAATTCTAATTTTTTATAGACAAGGAATCATTATGCAAAGAAAACAATTTAATCACGATACACCGTATTCAAATACACGAACACGAAACTAAAAATTATGTTGTTATTTTCGAAATTTACCCAAGAAAAAATCAAAATTGTATTCAACTGAAAACCGTGTCGCTCAAGCCTCGCGTTGGACAGCGCCAAAGTGTTATGCCCCCCCTTCATCCGGCATTACGCTCCGGTTTACTCAATCGTGAACAAAAGACTATCTCAGGGTGGAATTTTCGTTGAATACTTTTTCTGATATAAACTTACTAGGCATTCCAATAATGTTTACAATCTGAAATTAAATTAGTACTTATTCGTACTGTTTCTTTTTATAAAAAGTCAATAATAATTTTAAATGATATAATAATGAATAACAATGACTGTGTAATTAAAACACAATAATTAAACAAAAAGGAAACTTAACTACTTAAACCTATGATTCTAAATCGATCGATATCAAACTTAACACTAGATAAATCTTAATAAATGTAACATTCTTTCAAATAAGAATTTACTAATTTAGTTAATTATTAAAATGAACAATTAGTTAAAGTTGCCATAATAAATAGGCAACGCCAAAGTTATATATGGTAATTGAAATACTTTGGTCGATTCTTACTAATAAATAATTTACAGTACCTCAATAATTGCTGTAGTAAGCTTAGATAGAATTGGTTGTATGCTTCTAACCACGTGAAGAATTGGAGAAACACGAATTGGTAGTTTCGCCATAATATTTGAACCATCATTGTTGATGTTTTAGGAAATAGGTTGAATTCCATATTAGTTGGATTATAATTTAAATAGTTCGAAATTAAATAATATCCGATAACACGTTAATTAGTACACTTTTTATATTTAGTGAATCGACACTGCAACGAAATTAATTATTATAGTTTGGGTGTTAGAACACCCTACCATTTTGATAGTTTATTCATCACAACGTTTAATTATAACATTAACATAAATCACGTAATTAGATAAATTATTAAGTTACTTTATTGTGGCATGATAATTATAACATGCGCGTCTACTCCGTCTTAAAGCTAAACGGATTCTAGATGCTTCTGACTACTTGCATGCACGGAAGTGAATAATATTAAAGTAGGGATAGTGCTGTTTACTTGCGCGTATTGACCAATAGAAACGCTGAATATAAAGCATTACCTTATAAGGAATGGTATTTATGCTGGTAACTTTACTGGAAGAAATATCTTTGTATTACTCGACTTAAAAAAGTAGATTTAATTCTTAAATGAAATAAATTTGATATTTAAAAATGTGAAGGTGATTCTTAACCGTAACAACTTGTGATTACGTTAAAAAGACACCTCAGGATGATTTTAGTAGTATATCACTTCAAGATTTGCAGAAATTAGTACCAATAAGGAATACTGTGGAAGCAGTAGCTGAAGAAAATAACGACGTAAACGCAAAAGGTGTTGAATTATGAAATTTAAATGGAGATTTCTTTGTATTATTAATTTATTATGTATTACCATATTATATAGCTGACAAATAAACTATTTTATAATATATACTACATAATACCATATATATTGGATTTAACCCACTTAGGCGACGCGACGCGACACCACACTTTATGAGGCGACGCCGATGTGGAGAGACGCGCTTAGAAAAGTTTACATACTAGAATCAAATGCAAGTCCGTACATTAAGACCATGCGACACCTCGCTACACCACGAGATATCTTTTCAATCGTTCAATGGGCATTCAAGCGACGTTTTGAACCTTTGATCTATTTTTGCCTTTAACCTACTCAACAAACCTCTGTGATTCTTAAGACTATGTGGTGCTAACGTACAAAACGGTTTTAAAACTTTTTGTAATATTTTTTAAAACAATATTTACCTCTGTAATTATTGTTTCTTTGGGTTCTATCCTTTCTTTTCGATATTTCATTATCCTTGATGCTGCTGTTATTATGAACCATTTTCAATTAATAAATTTTCAAGTCTTTTATTATTTTCAGTGGTAAAAGAACAATGGCTAATATTATCAACCCTCGACATTAGTCCGATAACCATAGCTTTTTTAATATTAATGTGGTGATAAGAATGGTAACCAACTAATGTACTAGAAGAATATGGTTTAAAGTACCAATTCAGTGGCGTAACTACCAGTATGCGAGGTGTGTGAATGAACAGTGCCCGTAAAATCCTAGGGGCCCGAGCCAATGAAGAAGTAAAAACGAATGGCACCGCGCTAATCTTCTTCAGACGGGATGGACCGGTCGATGTATGTTGCTTGGAGCAAATGCAGGCGAGGGATGAAACAAGTTTAATTGTAAAATAGGATAAAGAAAAAGGTTATTTAAAAAAATTCTCGGGAAAAATTAATAAAAAAAAAGTCCAACCGTCTTAACCGTCGTCGCGTTGTACTGAACGGTGTACCGTTTTCTTGAATCGTACAATGCGGAATGGGGGAGGGTGGAAATAATGCAATTCGAGTGTCAGAATGTGAATGATTTTAAAATAGGGGTAAAACACTAGGTGAAAGTATAGATATTTAAGAAATTGTAAAAAAAATTTAATTCTTGAGAATACATCTAAATGCTTACTTATGGCTGGAGGGTATTCCATACCCCCAGACCACCCCGGTTTACCGATTATTTACTTTTGAAAGTTCCCTCCAGATCAGGGGGAAGATATTTTTGGGAGAATAAACTACCTAAATAATATCTCATTTTTAAGTGTATTTTTTAAGTGTAATTCATTCCCACGATACGATTTGTCCATTTGTCATTTTCGCATTTAAAAAAAAATTGCCTCGTCTTCGAGTTCAATGGGCGAAGAGCCACATATTTACGGTAAAAGCTTAAATAATCGAGATCTCGTTCTCCGCCCGTTTGACACAATAAATGTACGCTGAACTTCGGTTTTGGTATGGGGATTTTCACTATTAGGATTGTTCCCTTGTCTTCTATGTCATCTATTGTCATTTTAGTTAGTTCGTCTCGACCACAAGCTCCAGAAATACCAAACACTAAAGCAACCTAAAAATTTCAGAATAATTTATAAAATTTTATCTTATTTATAAATATTATATAATACCTTCAATATCAAGTTTTCGGATATATAAGCAAGCATGACATTTTCTGAATAAGATGATCCAACTTTATTCATTTTGCACCATTTAATGAACAAGTCAAATTCTCTTTCATACCTTTTTTTAGATTTTTCTGGTAATCAATTTAAAATTACACTCTCCGCGGCTTCTACGATGTGTGGCCGAGTGGAATCTATTTCATTTTCATAACGTGTTTACTATTCACAATATTTATTGATAAAACAAAATGGAACGCAAAATTTCCTTAGAAACGATGTAGCAAGGCTAATATGATAAGAATAATATGAAATAAAATAATTCACTACAAAGATTGAATGTAAATCTTTATCTAGGTTTTGATCAATTTGAAAGCGGGCGGAGGAAAAATAGTATGCATTCTTCAAGCGTAAAGTGACTTTTGTGCTCGGAGGCGATTACAGCGCTCGCCTGCGGCTCGCGCTGTAAATTTCGCCTCCGAGCACAAAAGATTCACTTTCCGCTTTTAATATGCAATATACTATAAAATGTAAAACATTGAAGTAACAATTATATAAATGTGATAATATTATTGATGTACTACTAACGTGACCTGTACAAAAATTTTACTAAAGATAAGCGAAGCCCAATGATACCAATAGAACAATAATTAGACAGGAAAATCACCATAATGGTGTTTCTTACAAAAAACTAAATTAAAGCATCAAAAATACCTGATAAAGAAAAGCACAGTAGGATCGAGAGTGAGGTAACGTCGACTAAAATATAGCAGACATCAACAAAAGCACCACACTGAAGCCTAAAATGTTTAAAACACAGCAACAACAGGACATAAGACACGACAGAATCGCTCGTCACTTAACAAGAAACCAGAGTCTTCGATGTAGGCAACTCTTCTGTTCTTTAATATCAACAGCTTCCTGAGTTTGCTTCTTATTGAGTTGAGTCACGTCGCCGCCTCTGGACCAATGTTTACCCACACCAAATCAAACCCATAGTATGAATAAGTAAAAAACGGCCGAAAATGTGGCCCAATCTACCAATGTTGCATCACATAGTTTTTTCTACGCTAAAATATTTCACATCTTTAGCTGTTAGGTGAGAGAGAGGTTTGATGTATTGTTTCCGCTTTTGTATGACCTGTTTATTTTCTCTTACAGTCCCGAGGATGGCATTTAGTAAATAAAGCCGAAACGTCGACCGACAGCTTACTTGTTTTTGTTTTGATATCCAATATCCCGATAAGTTTTCGTATACTAATTATATGTCTGGATGAGATTCCGTTTTTTACTTAATAGGATACTATTTTTATTGTGTTTTTTTAATTTTAGTTTAGAATACTCCTCAGCACAAGGAAGTAACGATATGACTTTTTAAAATTAAAAAGATACAAAAATTTTTGAGGATACATCTTTTGCTTACTTGCGGGGGGGGGGTATTCCATAGCACCATGTTTTTCAATTGTTTATTTATAAAGGTATAATTTTTCAGAAATATAAACTACAAAATACTTAATTTGATCTCATTTTTAATTGTTTTTTTTCTATTTTCTAAGGTTGATAATCCCGATAAACATCCTGAAATGTGAAGAAATGCGTTTGAATACGAGGACGGTATATGGGCAGTGGTGTAAATACCGGGGAGGGGGCAGAAGGAAGAATGACCCCAAGCCCAATGCTTTGCCCTTCCCCCCCCTTAAACTGCATTATATGCGACCAAGTTTTGCTTTTTTTTCGCACACCTCTCAATTGGGGGGCTCATCAAAGCTCTTGCACCCTGCCTAAAATTTGAAGTTACGCCACTGTACCAATTAGTTAATATGTTTAGATCTTTTCTTCTTGTTGTTCTTCTTCTGCACGTATTAGGTGAATATACCCCTACCTAACTAATTTTTAGTTTTTTTTTGTTGGTAATAAGAATTATTTAAAATAATTATATAAATGAAATACTGAATTTCTGAAGTTTAACTGTGTTTAAAATTGAAAAAAGAATATATTTTTGTAAATGGCTGCCCACTTAGAAAGATTTAGTTCCAATAATGCACTGCTGATACATGAAGATATTTACCAAGGAAATAGAAAGGGTGCTTATGAGAAAAAATCAGAATGGATCGTTCGAAAACCATATAAATGTCCAACATGTCATAAAGAATTTTTTAGAAAAGTAGAACTTCAAAACCATAAGAGGATTCATACTGGAGAACGACCATTTGAGTGCAAAAATTGCGAAAGAAAGTTCAGTCAAAGTTCTAATTTGAAAACTCATATTCGAACAGTTCACAAAAAAGAAAAAAGACATAAGTGTTCATCTTGTCCAATGGCTTATAATAGACGAAGGTTGCTTGAATATCACATAAGTTCAAAACACACAGTTGAAAAACCATTAAAGTGTGCGTATTGTAGTAAAGAATATGTTTATCCACAACTGTTCAAAAATCACAATCTGAAATGTAAATCAAAACCGCCGACACAAGAGTTTTTCTTAATTGTAAGTATTTATATTTTTAAACCAAATGCAAATTTTAATTCAATAATTTTTAGACAAGCACCGATGATCAACAGTTCGTTGTACAGCTTATTGATAATAATTATTACATTATAAATCCAGATACACGTCTTCCAGAACAAATGAACCTGAAGTATTTGAAGTTATTTTTCATGGTTTAGACGGACATTTGTACACTTGTGATTACGTCAAAAAGACACCTCAGGATGATTTTAGTAGTATATCACTTCAAGAGTTGCAGAAATTAGTACCAATAAGGAATACTGTGGAAGCAGCTGAAGAAAATAACAACATAACCGCAGAAGAAATTCATTTGCAAATAATTTCAAAATAAATTTTTTTAATTTATTTAGAGATTTTCTTGTAATTTTAATTTATAACATGAATTTTCAGCCCTATATGTATTCGTTGCTACGTGCGGTATTGCATATGAACGATGTTTGCCCCCACATTTCGGATTCAGATTTTATCTGGAACAATCTAGATTCTAGAACATCCGCTTATAGATGTCATTTCCGGATGCAATTCTTGGGTTTTACGCGCTGGTGATAAGCATAATTGGTCAATTGTTTGCTCCTGTAAAGTAAAATACACATTAAATTAAGGTGCGTATTTTGGTTCGGTTAAGTTTATTGCTACTACCTAGAAGTTCCTTTAGCAGTTTCAAATTTTAAGTATGAAATTAAGTATGTGTTTGGTTTTCAAGAAGTTAACAAAAATTAGATGTGTAATCGATTCATCGCTTTGCGTGGAAGCTAAGTCAAAGTTTAAGTGTTTAATATTTGAAATTAGGGAGGATATTTTGTGCCCTCTGGTCATCGATACCAATATGTTCTGTCATTGATTACATTAAATTATAACCGTTACCCCATTCCCTCTAGGATAAAGATTTTAAAAGTTATATTCCTATAATTTTTAAATATACTGCGACTTATATTTATAACGTAAATAATATTTACGTATAAAAAGTATGGTCTTTCGGCCTCAACAACCCATACTTACATTGATTTGTCGCAAGTTATATGGGAATTTAACTTAAAACTTCTTTATCTCCGACCACAATCAAAAGTTATGTAACGACCTCAAGAAGAAACACCAAGATTGTGTCCTCCTGATCCAATGGAAACAAAATTTCAAATTGGTGGATAACGAAACTTGATTGAATACAATTTTAAAGCTTTTTAATTCAACAATATATTTATAAATGTCAATATTGCTCTTGCCCATGTCCTTGGCAATTAATATACAAAAAATTTTCCCCAAAATTTAAATTAAACACAAAAATTCAATTACATACAAATAAATATTTAAAATTATAGAACTTGTGATACCCGAATCGGTTAGGTGTTCTTTTTCTTTCTGCACATCCTGCAATGATTTTTTTATTTCAGCTTTCTTCGCATCTACTTTGTTCCATTCACTAAATTTTCTCTGCTTTCTTTTCTTTGTTATGAACTTCCATTCTTCAATTTGATTTAACTTCCAATTTCGACCTTTTTTTGGAAGTATCAAAAGTAACTAATATCTGCCCCCACCTTTACCTCGGTGGGACAAAAATGAACTACCTTCTCTTTGGAAGGATCAAATGTAACCCCCTAACTGCACCATCTCCTCTATGAAAGACAACAGGCTGTGTGGCTTCCAATTTCTAAATAATGGTTTGTAGATTTTATGGAGAAAATTTTACTTTCTGATTGAGAAAGCAACCAAAATGAAAATACGTAGGTACAATTTGTACTTATTAGAGGATGAAACAGTATAATTTCTTGTTTTCATGTTGGTAATAAGTATTATTGGAAAGATTGATACAAACTAAATACTGAGATAGCAGTTTTTAAAAGTGTTTTTAGAAAATTTTTAAGTTTTTAAAAATTCAAGAAACAAGAAAATGGACGGCCATACATATAAATGTCAATATTGTTCCATAAAGTTTAACTTCAATGATGCACTGCTGGTACATCAAGAAATACACCAAGAAATTAGAGAGGGTGCTTTTCCATGTAGCATTTGCAAAAAATTATTTTATACTTCTCAGAATCGTGATGAACACGCACGGTGCCATAGTTCTGTGAAAGGATTTCAATGCACCGTTTGCTGTAAGTATTATTTAGTTTTCTATTTTGCCGAATTTGTAATAATATGCTAACTTTCTTTTTTAGTTAAAACATTTGCGAATTTGAATTATTTAAAGAATCACTGTTTTATACATTCAAAAGAAAAACGACATAAATGTGAATTTTGTCCTAAACAATTTCATAAAAAAGCATTTTTTAAGAACCATATGAGGATTCATACTGGAGTAAAACCGTTTGAGTGTGAAGAATGCAAAAAAAAGTTTAATCAGCGCGCAAATTTGCACTCTCATATTGAAATAATTCACAACGACCAAAGACATCAATGTACAAGATGTTCAGAGGCATTTAAAAGCAAGAGGTTGCTTGAATATCACATATTTTTGAAGCACAAAAATGAAAACCCATTAAAGTGTACGTTTTGTGGTAAAGGATATATTTATCCAAATCTATTGAAAAGTCATAATCTGATATGTAAATCAAAACCGCCGACACAAGAGTTTTTCAAAATGGTAAGTATTTCTATTTTTAAACCAAAAGCAAATTTTTAATTAAATAATTCTTAGACAAGCACCAATGATTATGACGTAAACACAAATGGTGTTGATTTGGTGGTTCATTCTCCAATTTCTACAGAGGAAACTAATTAATGAATATTGACTTTCACTTTCCAAACAAAATTTAAATTTAAATGGAGATTTTTTTGTATTATTAATTTATAATATGTACCATATAATAATATAATATATTGCTGACAAATAAACTACTTAATTTTGATTTTAATCAGAAAAATCTCAACTCTTGGAGAAATAGGTCAAAATCTAAACTTCGAAGACGTTTGCGAAAGATTCTAGACCAAGACCAAGATATGAGATAAACTAAATTCTTTCAGAAGAAACGGAAAATGTTGCAGATTCGACATAATATAATAATCACCCCTATTCTGTAACTTTTTCGTTACGAATCGTTAAAAACCGTAAAGTTTGGTTTACACTCACAATTGGATTATAGATTATGGTAACGATAACGAAAAAGTTACATAAAAGAATGAAAATCATCAATATATAATTTACAAAAGTGGCCAACGATTTTATCGGTAATATTTTTAGAAAATAAAGATTGCAAAAATTGATAATTTTTAGACTTGTGATTAGGAAATGTGTTGGGTTGTTATCTATCAGTATTTTATTTAGCGAACTGTTAGGTATTTATTGTGTTAAAAATATTTGTTTCGTAGTCCACAATAAATTTAAATTCTGGTTTAGATTTAATTAAAGCACTAAATAATTTTCTTCATCAAAATGTCGACGTATAAATTATTTATAAAAAATTTAAGTTCAACTGTCGATACCATTCGCTTACGTGAATTATTTGCAGTGTATGGAGATATCACTTATGTTAAGGCGATTATGAGAAATGGAGGAAGGAATGGATTTGGTTTTGTGTGCTTTTTTTCAGAAGATAGTGCGCTTAGAGCTATAGATGAAATGAACGAAGCTTTCGTGGAAGGTAATCGAATGTATGTAAAATTTGATGAAATAAGAAATAATAATGGAGGTAGCAAACAAGAACATTTGTCTCATCTTCCAAATGGTCAGCAATTTAATGAGAGTCGTTGTTCTCCTCGTGATTTGTTGACGAAGGTTGAAGATGATTTTTATACACATACACATCGTGCACTGGAATCACACAATTATACAAATTGGACAGATTTTGACCAACCTAGTGAAGAACAGCAATCTTCATTAATTCAGCAATTAGAAATGCCATTACCAGGTAATTATTGGCCACAAGCTCCTCACTCGAATCCTCGTGTCTCAAAAGAGTTATGGCGGCCTTATTTATTATGAAGAACCGTGTAATTGTTACTGTGGAGATCTTCAATTAGTTAACCAAATTTTCTAATTGTCTTGCAAAATGTTGAGGAAGTTTTAATCTTCATAGCTTTTTATTATTTTTGTTTTATAATTGTTCATCCTTTTTACCTTTAAAAATTTACCGTCACTGTACAATGGAATTAAATATTCAGTAAAGCATTTTTATCATTAATTGTGTACTTTTTATTTAGAGTTAATGCTGGTTCGGGGAATCTTAGGATTTACATTACCATCAAAATCGGATTAGCAAATTTGAAAAATTTTTCCATAGGATAATTAAATAATCATAGAGCTGTAATAGATAATCGGATTAGACGAACTTAGTTCTCTCTATAAAGGTAGAAAATAAATGCTTGAAAAATTTGTACAAAAAATAATTATTTTATATTCAAATTGTATAATAGAATTCAAAAAACAAAACGAAATGTCTCAAACAATAAATATCGTTAAAAAGCGAAGAATAGAGGGAGCAAAACAACGGTTGAATGACTTTTATCCCACTTTCAAAAAATTACCAGATAATTTAGGAATAGCTTCAACCTCCGATCCTAAAATCAATCACTCACAGCAAAAGAAGTGGTCGATTAAATTAGATAGAGGTAATGATAACGTCCCAAACGAAATTAAACAAAACGGACATGTTGTGAAATACTATAAAATGCGCAAAACACTGTTTTCCAAATACGACGACGGAATCCAAATGGATGAAGAAAGTTGGTATTCGGTGACACCGGAATTAATTGCTCAAAATCACGCCAGGCGCTGTAAATGCGATGTGATAATTGATGGTTTTTGTGGAGTTGGAGGAAATTCAATTCAGTTAGCTATGACTTGCAATCAAGTTATATCTATCGATATCGACGCGAAAAAGATAGAAATGGCTAAAAGCAATGCGAAAATTTATGGGGTTGAACACAAAATTGAGTTTATAGTGGGAGATTTTTTTCAAGTTGCTCCTACATTAAAAGCTGACGCAATATTTTTAAGTCCACCGTGGGGTGGACCGGAATATGCATATCAGGATTTTTTTGATTTAGATCGGGATTTGAAACCAAAACCACTTAAACTGTTGTTAAGTGTTGCTAGAAAAATTACCAATAATTTAGTGTTGTTTTTACCAAGAAATAGCAATCGACGGCAGTTAACAACTGCGATTGGAATTAGCGGGTACGAGATTGAGCGGAATATATTAAGGTGGAATAGAAAAAATAAGATTGTTGCGATAACCGTCTACACAGGGAAGTTTAACCTGACCAATTCAAAAATTACTGATCCACCTCAGTGGCGAAGTAAACATGAGAATTGTTCAAATAATGAATAGGTATCTACAATAATAATTAATGATTTGATAAAATATTTAAAATCCATATTGCTGAGCTTAGCCGAGAACAAACAAAGGCTGGAAAACTGCTATTAAATTACATATAATATTATACAAAATTTATTTTAAATATAAATAAAGTAAACATTTGCTAAAGAATTTATAAATTTCAAAGGGCACGAAGCAGTGGAGATAAGTTGATCTTAATTAACCCCCTCCATGTGTTTGCAACCTTGTAGTTGGTGAGGGGGTTTGAGTGTTTTGATGAAGCTACAGGCGTGAACCCCAGGGCGGGCGGCGGTGGAGGAAAAACCCCTTTACTGTCGCACGGACGGGAGTCGGTTTGGGGCCGTCCGGAACATAAAACTCTTTGTGGCGGTTCTGGGCCGTCTTCTGAAGGCTACTAACGGCTGTAGTTGAGAAACCAGACTAATTGGCAAGCACAAAAGATCAGAGCGTAAACCGCTTGTGGGCTGCAAAGACTCTTTTTCAGGAATTAATTCTTGGGAGATAGTAGTGACAAGGGGCACGGGAGTCTTGGCTTAATCGCCTGGGCTAAGTGGATGAGGAACCACCATAAAAACCTCCCAATTCTCACGGTAGGTGGAGCCAATGAGATGCAAGGCTGAGGGAAAGCTCAGTTGTTAGTCACCGAACCTCAGGGAACCAGGCGAACCCTATTGTATTTAGCCCCCGTCGTACATGGGGCTCTGTGCGGCGGTAACCTTTATTTCCCCTTTACTCGTGGGAACATTTATGATCTTAATTAAAAAAGATAATGAAATATCACCGCTAAAAATTCGTTTTAATTGCACTTGGGCAAAATATTTCCCCCCCCCCTCCATGAAAGGCGAAACTAGATTGTACAATCCAAGTAAATTAGCACTAGCGTCATCTTAGCCTAACAAATACGGAAGCTTATTTGCTTGCATAAGCAATGCCGATGCTGAGCAACAATTACGAAGCCAGGAGCAGCTGTGATGCTTTCGTGCCCCCTCCTCTGAGAGGGCTATCCTTTTCCGCTATCGGAATAGACACCGTAATAAGGTGTAATAAAATGTAATTTAATTAAGTAATTTTTTCAAATATTTTACATATTTACGATGAGCCCCTCAATGGGGAGTATTTAGTGCCCCCTTAGAGTTTGCTCCCATTTCTTTACACTTCACACACACTATCCTACCATTTCCTAGCGCTAGATTGGTGATTATCTTCGCCTCTTTCAGAAGGCTGCTTCGTGGACACTTTTACATTTCAAATGCAATCGGCGAAAACAAAACTTTGCAATTTGCAAATCTTTCCTAAATTAATTTTTATCAAGTTAAAAGATCCAAATGAAAATTACAAAAATAGCAATATTTCTCACCCACCTTTCAGAGTTACTGAAAATATCACGACAATATAATTTAAAAAGCAAAAGTATTATGGTTACTATAAACTTTCTTGGATTAGCAATAAATGAACGTCCAATGATAAACGCGATAGAGCTTCTCGAATATACAGATAGAAAGAAACAGACACATACATAGTTCTCTACTTACAATATTCTTATGTACTGTCATTATAGAAAATTTAAATTAATAAATGTAAAGGGAAAGAAAATTTAAAAGAATCATTAATCGTCATAGTTCCACCAAGAGTTCGGCTCCTTTGAAAATTTCCGAAGGACTTAAGCCCCGAAGCCCCTCCGTACCCGCCGCCACTGTTAAAAGCTCCAAATAACGCACTTTACATATTCAAAAATTTATCATTATAATTTTGTGGGTGCAAGCGATTATCTTCTGCTCCGAATTGTTAAAATTAACTCCAATAATGAAAAAATTTCAAATAAAGCTATTAGATATTTATTAACAATTGTTTAATTGCTGTTTAAATGCATTGTATTGAGATCACCTGATAAAATGATAAGCATGTTATAAGTTCTGGTTAGGTACTTACAAAATAATTAAAATTTTGAGTTTTTAAATTTTTTTTTAATTTGGCGGCAAGTAACAGCAAATTCCCTGCTTTTGAAAAAATAAGGTGGGGTGCATTTAGGTGGTAGAATTGTAGAAAATTGCTCGGCTGAAGTGTAGTTGTAGTCTTGTAGTTGAGAACCCAAGAAATAAAGTGTTAATTGAAATTACTACTAATTATTGTAATACTCAAATGCAGTTACAAAAACTCCAAATTTTTTAATTTAATTCGAAAAAATCAACAAAATGGTAAATATTTTTTTATATTTTATTTAGAATTACTTGCAAATTTTACAATAGATTTAATTATTTTTGTTTTTGATTAAAAATAAAATCGATTTTGTTCAGTTTAGCAAATAAAGGATAAATACATTTTTATTGTAAAATTTGGAAATGCATATCTACAAATTTTTCTGTTAACGCGTGTTAATCATGGTTTGATTAGTTGTTAACTCTAAAACCCGGTTCACACTATCTGATTTCTCATATGACTTGTCATATGACTTCTCATATGAGAAATATTTTTAGGTTCAGACTATATGATTTTTGATATTATAGAAGTTATGGCTTTTATGATTGGCTGTTATGATGGTATGACTTTAGCCATGACTTTTCTTATGACTAAGTCATATGAGAAGTCATATAGTGTGAACTGGCTTTTAGACAATATGGCGCCTGATGCAACCTTAGGATGCAACCGAAGGCGTCATTTTAATTTTTATTATGAACATCCACATAGATGCCCAGTATATCTATTTTGGAATTATATTGCCTTCGAAAAATAGTCACAAAATTTTGGTCTTCTGATTTTTTTTGTTCTAAAATAGAAATGTGCAGATTTAAGTGAAATTTTTTATTTTTTCTTTGATAACAATCGTGATTGCTATTTAAATGTACCTTAAAAGACATAATTTTACCATTACTTTATATTATGAGTAAGAAGGGTGAATTAATTTATTCTTTGGATTACCAAGCAATGGCTTGATAGAAGCTAGACCATAGGTACCATACTGCCAGGTACCTTTTTTTGGTTGTGGTTTATTCAAAAAATTCAAATGTTGCGTTCCAAATTTCATATTTTTTTCGAAATTTTATTATTCAAATTAAATGTGATATATATTTTTTAGTTTACATTTTAATATTTTGTGGTTTTAATTTTGTTTGGAAAATCATTAAAATAAATAATATTTTCAAAAATTTATATTTTTAAACTATAATCCGTAAGACCGTTAAATTTAAGAAAAATTTTGCATAATATAATTAATCTTTGCTTGTAAAATGTGGGGAATTATGCAGATTTGTAAGAATTGTACAAAAGTACAGTACCTGCACTTATTTAAAAAATCTTTTGTTATGCTATAGCAATAATTATTATCAAAATGGAAAGTACTTTATAATTTTAAATTTTATTTCTAATGCTAATGTGTAATAATTAAAGTTTTCGGAGAAATGCTTCTAAACATGGTAAAATAAAATTTTCCTTTATTTTTTGAAAATTTTGAGTTTTTCACCTTTTGTCCGCAATTTCCAAGAAGCTAGACAATATGGCGCTTTCGGGCTTCAGTTCTTTGCGTTCGGCTTCAGGTTTGTCGGTTTTATCATTGACACCTTTATGGGGTGCAAGGGAAGGACAGTAATCCGACAGACAGTTGGTTTACGTTTCTTTTTCAAAATTTTTGTAGCTTTATTCAACTAATTTGGTTTTTTTATTTTCTTAACTTTAAATTTTGTGTTGTATGTATGTAACATATAAATAATATGGGACTTCATAAAAAATAATTTAAAAAACTGTATTCCTTTTACAAAAACATCATTATTAAAATTTTTGGAAAAAAATTGTTTAGCCTGGTAGAATCACAAAGTAATAAAATACAAAGACTTCATTATATTACAGGTACAAAATCCAGGTTTAAGGGGTCTCTCTGGTAGCTTAAAATGTAAGGTTTGAACAAGTCAAAATTATGCTATTTTGGTAAAGGCTTAAAATTTTTAAATTGAGATTAACTTCGTAGCAATAATTTAACCATCAATATAAACGCTGTGATTGGTCATATTTAAATTAGAATTAAATTATTAAGAAGTTTAAGCCAAGAAAGGGGCTTTCAAAGACTTAAATCGTCAATATGATGTAATTACTAGGGATGAGATTTTTGTCTTTTTTTAATTTTTACGATCTATTTTATTTAGCATTTTGGATAATTTTCTTTAATTCTCAGTTCAACGAGAAAAAACCTCGCCCTTGCAATAAAAGTTGAAGTCATTTTCAATGTATAAAAACATTGCAACTGGAAATAGCATTTTTTAGGTACCTGTTTTTGAATTTTAACTACCTAAAAATCTCTAGTAATTACATTCATTATGGTCAGATTTCCATAGAATTTTCTTGCAACAGTAAGATAATAATATTATCATATTACCATAAAAAGTCATTTTTGACGAAAAGAAAACAAATGTGAGCGTTGTCCGTCGTTTTTTGTGCTTAGCTTAAAATGCTTGTGCTGTAAAAAATAAATATTTGTAAAGGATTCGCGTTTTAAGCATTTTAAGCTAGTAGAGAAGCGCCTTAAGAAAGAAAATATATTCTGTACAATAATTTTTAATATAAAAATGGAAGAAAATTTGGATCTTATCCACTTTCTTATAAAAAATTAAATATCCGCTAATATTATAAGAACATAATCTCTCTGTAAATAGTACGCAATTTAACGCAATTTAAAACTTTTTAATTTTTTTTGTATTGTATAAATTTAGTACCATATTTTGTACTAAAAAACTAATTCAGCGTTTCGAAATTGAAAGAATTTTCTTTAATTCTTGGTAAATTAACATTGATGTAAAAATACAGAAATTTCAAAAGCGGCACCATTTGAAGCAAATAAATATTTCTGAAGTACGGTAAATTAAATATTTGATAAATTTAAAATTTTCAAATAAACTTTTTTGATTGTATAAATTAAATCCACTAAATAAATTGTCAACGTATGCGTATGGTACTCGGAGCAAATTTAAGCTAGGGATTCAACAAAGTCATTTGTGCGGCCAGCAGAAATTTTGCTTTCAGGTAGCAAAAGAAGTCATTATTAAAAGCCATTTTTGGAGAGGGGGAACTTTTGTAAAAGTTCTAGTTACACCACAGGGTTGCCACGAATACACTTTTTTCACTTTATTCAGTATTTTGAAAATCATTCGCTTTTCTTCACTTTTTTTACAATTTCACTTATAAAAATTTAATTTTTTGATAAATTTAAATTTTTTTCATTGTATAAATTTAATTCAATAAATAAAATTTAAAAAATTGTCATTGTCAACGCATGTTGCTCAACAAAGTCATTCGTACGGCATCTCGGCAAAGGAATCTCGTTAATCAATCATTCGTGCGCGTCAGTACCTTTTTACTTTTTTTATGGCCGGTTTCAGTAACCTTAACTTAAATTTAATCTCTGATTAAATTAACCCAGATTAAATATGAACCAATAGAAATCGGTTTTATGACTTCTAGTCGTTTTCCATTGGTTTATATTTGATCTGAATTAACTTAATCAGAGATTAAATTTAAGTTAAGGTTGCTGAAACCGGCCATTAGTAGCGTAGCTAAGGTCGGGTCGTAGATGGGTGTGGGGGGCGAAAGTTCTAGTTACACCACAAAGAAAAACTAAAAATTGAAAATATATTTACACTTTTTATCACTTTTTTCAAAATTTGTATATTATGCTGTTTTTACTTTTTTTTACACAACTTCTCGCTTAGAACTCTGTGGCAACCCTGGGATAATAGCAACGGATTATTGTTGCCAATTAAATAACTAATTAATTTATTATTATAGTTAGTTACAAATAAATTTGCCTTACGTCACGAAATTCTGTTTTTATAATGGAAAATCAAAGAATATTTACTATTTATATTGTAACTCTTGTAAAAAGAAGTTTGAGATTGCATGTGATCATGATTTATGGCAGCTAAATATTTTTATTTTTACATAATATAAATTGCAAAAGTTCTAAAATCAGGCTCTCAATTTTGTCAATTATAAAGGGTCTGACCGGTTAAATATGTTTAAATGCCTTTTTTGTCTTGTGCAAAATTTCAACCTCCTAATTTAATTCCTATGGACTTTAGAGGGAAAAACTACGTTTTCACATTTCTTCATTTTTTGTTTGTATATCCGAAAAATCTCAAAAATTCTATTTAAAAAAAAATGATTTAACCCTGTTAGAATTTTCTTAGTGGTATAAAAAAAAATTGACTGATTCTGCAGTCACAACTTTGAATTAAATTTTGCATTTTTGATGATGTTACAGGCGGAATTTCGAGATGATTTTTTTTAGTTGTAGGGATTTTAAAGCAGAATTATGTTAATTTTTTTATACCAGTAAGAAATTTCTAACATGGTAAATCATTTTTTTAAAACTTGATCAATTCTTATTTCGAAGGAATTCCAAAAAATTGTCTTCATATTTCTTAGGTGATTTTTGATTTTTCTGAATTTTTTGAGATTTCTCGGATATATTTTAGTACAAAAAAAATGAATAAATGTGAAAAAGTAGTTTTTCCTTCTAAAGTCTCTAATTAGGAGGCTGAAATTTTGCACAAGACTGTCTTTTTGCATAACAAACTTTATAAAACATTATCAAATTCAAAAAAGGCAATTTGATCCATAAAAAAACTCGCGCTTTTCCGAGCTTGATATATTGGGTGATTTTTACAATCACAATTAAAATGTAGCTAATTTTTAGGAAACTTGAAAAATTTACATACATTGTAGGTTATATTGGTCTTATTGTCTTATTTTCCGTGGTCTCAAATTTATAAAAATATTTGTGTAAGCCAGAACTTACCTAAAACGCAATGCCACTTACAGATTTAACTGATTTTATTATTTTGTATCATCCATTTATAATACAATAATTTATTTATTATATTGTACAGAGTATAAATAATAATAATTAATAATTTCAGTGCATCAGCTTCAAACTTCGTGGAATTGCACACATTTCACAAGCAAACCACCACACTTTCTACCTTTACACAGACGCTCTAATCCTAGGATGGACTAGAGCCATTGGAACATCCGTTCCAATCATATGGCGCATTTAAATTGGAGAATAAACCCCGAAGGGCGATTATTTTCTAAATATTTTTTTTTAAATATTACCATTGTTTGGTATCACAGTCCTAGTCTTAGGTCCTAGTGCACGTACACGGTAAAAAAGGTTGGAAAGTGAAGGTCAGACTGAGGCAACAGGATTTTTTTAAATTTTAAAAATCTAAGGTTGATTTTTGAGACCACACCGTTATATACAGGGTGTTCACTATCAACGTCGAACATAGGACATTTACAGTGATATCAATTGTTTTGTCGATTCCTGCTCGCCAATTCCTATTGCGCATTTTATGATACCAAAATTAATTTTGTTTCATCGATCTTAATTTATTAAAAAATTACATGTTTTTAAAATCAAGTTACCATGTTTTCAAAAAAGTTGATATTATCCCTTATGTCAATACCCAGGTACCCTTTTGCATGTTCTTACTTAAATATGCTATGTATTTAAAGAGATATCTTCAAATCCGGCCGGCCAATTGACGTCGATTCATATAAGTTTTGATATTTAAATATTCAAGAAAGTAGAAAAAATTAGGCGCTAAAGTTGAATACCCAGTTGATCAATACCCAGGGTACCCATATATGTAAAAACTTAATACATCTACAGTTTTCAAAATAATAAATAATTTAACTAATCTCTAGGGGGTCAGAAATAATATTTTATATACAAATAAACGTAGACATTTAACTTTTAATTATAAATTAATTACATTTAACTATAAATTATATGTAAAATATCCTCATATGAACGACGAATGACGATATGAATGACAACGGAGACTTTACTGTTTCCCTTCCTCTTTGCCCTTTATTAACTATTCCATAAATTAACAGGTTTTGTGGCAGTAGGTATTCCCACTGTGACTCCCAACAACATAGAATTTGAAAATAAAAATTTCCCAATTCCAATTCCTTTTGTTGACGAAATATAGCATAGGGTACCCCGGGTATTGAACAACGTAATAAAGACTGGGTATTGACATAAGGGTTAAAAGTTGCTTATTTCAGAATGGGGGTTTATTTCAATAGAAATTATTATTTATTTTTCTCTTGAATTTTCTTTGATTTGTTATAAGTTTCAGTTTAGCAACTGTCTTTAGCAAGTTATGATTAATATTGAAAATATTAATTCTGTCAACTTTTTTGAAAACCCGTATCTAATCAAATTTGGGTCTGAAAGAAGCTAAAAGTTTCAAATAATTCAATCAAATGAATTTATACAGGCTTAAAATTAATTCGAACTGAAGTAGATTAGACAATAATTTATTTTTTTTATTTGCTTGAAAATATTTATTATAATATGACTTGTAATTTTAACATTTTAAACAAGAAATCTGAAGATGTGAAATTATTTTTAATATTATTTTCAGGATAGCGCCAGTGCCAACCCCAATACTTCGTTATACGTGGGAGATTTGCCTGCGACTACAACTGAGAAGGAACTCGCCGAAGAATTTGCAAAAAGTAGTCCTGTAGTTGGAATTAGATTATTCAAGACTTACAACGGTTTATGCTGCTATGCTCAAATCGATTATCTCACGCATGACGATGCAAAGAAAGCAATGGAAGAATTAAACCATCAACCACTTCTTGGTGTTCCAATGCGTATAATGTGGTTTAGCAAAGATTCAAGGTACCGTAGATCAAACGTTGGAAATGTTTTTATAAAAAATTTAGAAAAAACCATAACCATGCAAATGTTACATGATACCTTTGCTGCTTTTGGCAATATTTTGAGTTGTAAGGTTGCATTGGATATTAACGGTAAAAGTAAAGGGTTTGGATTTATTTCTTTTGAAGAAGAAAGTAGTGCGGAAAACGCAATTGAACGAGTTAATGGAGCACTTTTAAAAGAAGTCCAGGTTTACGTAGGAAAATTTATTCCACGCGGTCAACGACAGACCGAAGTAGTTTTCAATAACATCTACGTAAAAAATCTGCCAGCAGAGTATACTGAAGAGGATTTAAAAACCTTATTTGGAGTAATTGGAGAAATTGGAAGCGTTAAAATTGTATCCCATATCGATCCAAATGAAAATGTGCTAAAATTTGGGTTTGTTTGTTTCAAAGAATTTGATTGTGCTAAAAATGCCGTGGAACAATTTCACCAGAAAGAAATAAACGACAAAGTATTACATGTCAGTCGAGCTGAAAAGAAGATTGACAGGGAAGCAAGATTAAGGCGTGACTATATTGCACTAAATAGAAGCAGACGCTATCGTAATCTTTATATTACTTTAAGTAAAGGTATAAGCGAAAATGAATTTTTAACAGAATTTCAGAAATTTGGCACTATTGAGTCAGCCAAACTAATGAAAGACGAATTTGATGTGAGCCGAGGAATTGGTTTTGTTTGTTACTCTACGCAAGCAGAAGCGAAATTAGCAATTCGTGAGATGAATGGTAAAAATTGGAATAATCAAATTTTGTATGTGTCGCTCTCTTTAAGTAAACAGGACCGACAAGATATAAGTGCAAGACATGTTTACATGCAACTTGGAATGAGAAATGGATATTTCCTTCCACAACTTGTTGCACCAGGGCTTCGTTTTAACAGAGCTTCTAACCAATTTTATGCGCATCTTCCACAAGTTTGCAATCGATTCGTAGAGCAAAATCAAGCAACTCCAGTAAACGAAGCTGCTTGTTCTACAACGGTAGGATGACTAAAAGCCGTTGTTTCAGGCATGACTTATCCTGAACGAAATGTTTATAATAAAATGATCGTTGAAATTGAATCCGGCTTCGGCTGGAATATTTCTCGATAGGTAGGATAAAAAATTAGAAAAAAAAAATTACTATGAAAAAAAATTATTGGTTATTTAAATACAGCAAAGGAAAGGGTTTAGCCGAGTAAGTGGCACGTTTTTGACACTCTGTGAACTCAATAAATTGTTAATTTGGTAATAAATAAATTTTTCCTTGATTAAAGGATTTTGATTGATGCCCGTTTTGAACGATTGGAATGTTAATTCATATTTAATTTGCTTACTGGTCAACCAGTAATTAAATATTTTAGGTATTTAACCTGTATTATGCACAAATGTGTTAACAATTATGTTGCTGCAACTCAAATCGGACTTAATCTAAGATTAAATTCCTAAATTAACGTAGCCGAAACCGACAATTACTCGGTTAAACCCTTTAGTGTAAATTGTATGTGTATTTTATATATTTGTAATTTCAGCACCCAAAATAATAATCATTCATTTGTAATTTTTTGTAGTTTTTGTAAATAAATACTTTTTAATGACTGAAAATTGTTTTTATTAATTATTGCAACAGAGAAAATTCGACTGTCATGAAAATTATTTGACCATAACTTGTGGAAACCCAAAAAAATATTAATATTTTTAATTAATTTTTCATACCTAGTACTTCATTTTGATTGTAAATTTAGGTCAGATGTAAGTAAATCATACAAAATAATCAATGTTTTATTGACGTCCAATAAATTAAGAAACACAATAACTAATTCAAGTCCAATTATTTAGACCATGTTAATCACAAAGGATAATTGTTCCACAATTAGCACAAAGTTCCTGTGATAATTTCAACTCTTGAGGACGGGAAGAGTTAGAGGGGGTTATTGGGCTTTGACTGCGCTTAATGCAACTATCAGCTTCTTTTTTTAATTACATTTAACTTATAAAAATAATAAAAAAACTTCATGATTTGTTAGAATTTATTGCGTATTATCCCCCCCCCTTTATCTACCTTTATTTTATTTTCAAGACAGACTCCATGTCATCAAGGGTCAGAAATTCCCATTAAATTTACCAAAGTCATGTGTCATATTCAGATGAAGATCAGCGAGATTCGCTCACGTGGGTGAAGTTATCCCCACTTTTTTGAAATTGTTATTTGTTTTTGTTGTTCTGGATTGTTCTCAATTTGTTCTTAATGTTCTTAAAAAATTTTTTGATTTTGCAAAATAATCGAGAAAAACACTTTTTGACGCCAGCCCCCCTTTTTTTGAAATTCCATTTTTTTTTAATTGTTCTCGATTGTTCTCAATTTGTTTTGAAAAATTAAATCTTAAAAAAATCTTAAAAATTTTTTTGATTTTACAAAAAAAAACAACCGCGAAATTTGTTTGAAAATGCAATTTTTTTTAATTGTTCTCAATTTGTTCTTAAAAATAAATTTTGATTTTGCAAAAAAATTAACGACGAAAAACGCGAAATAAGATTTTGCACTACGTTCGCTGGTTATATTTCCACGTATACAATATGAAATAGCCCATAGGCGCAACTAGCGGGGGGGGGGGCTATGCCTCCCCAAAATTCAAATTAGTCCCCCCCCGCAAATTCCAAAAATTATTAGTTTTCAACGGCGATATGCGATATCGATTAACTAAACATTCGCAACACTTATCTTCTTAGTAAATACGGAATTTCCACAGAAACTTTATTTTTGGGTTATTGGCAATCTGTCACCCACTTGCGAAGTTGATTTCTATAACTTCCCCCTTATTTTTCTGTAATTAGAACTGATTTTTTAATTAATTGTATGGTAATTTTCAAAATAAATAAACATTAACAAATTTTAATTACCGAATATGGTATATTTGCAAAAATCATTTTTGTTACATGCGATATTTCAGTTTAGTGCGGGGGGGGGGGAACTATTAATCTTAGAAAAATATGAATATGAAAAAGCGATTTTCCACCCCTTCAAACCAAAATGGCGGCACGAGCCCCCCCCCCCCCAAAGTCGAATCAAGGAACTTTATATAACTTACCTAACTGAACAATCATGCCAATTTTAAACTTTCCTATACCTTTTGCAACGTGGGGCCAATTTTTCTCCCTGGGCTATTTAATATTGTATAAGTGGAAATATAACATGCAAAGCTAGTAAAATCTTTTTTACGCTTTCCGCGGTTGTTTTTTCTGCAAAATTAAAAAATTGTTTTAAGAACATTGAGAACAATTAAAAAAGGTTGCAATTTCAAAAAAAATGGGGGCTAGCGCGAAATCTTGTTTCGCGTTTTTCGCGGTTAATTTTTTTGCAAAATCAAAATTTTTTTTAAGAACATTAAGAACAAATTGAGAACAATTAAAAAAGATTGCATTTTCAAAAAAAGGGGGGCCAGCGCGAAATCTTATTTCGCGTTTTGATTTTTTTGGTTATTTAGGAACAACATTAAGAACAAATTGAGAACAATCCAGAACAACAAAAACAAATTACAATTTCAAAAATAGGGGGGCTAACTTCACGCAAGTGATTCGCTCGCATCTGCTCAGCAAATGCCATTCACGTCAGTCATTCAGTTACTATGAGCTATCAGTTTTGAAGTGCATGTAAGTTTTTAAAGTATACAATTTTTGTTTTTGTTAGAAACAAAAAGAGAGGTACGCAGTGTTACGAAAATTATAGAGGGCACATAGATATCGAAAGTTTTGAGAAACATTGTCATAATAGGCCGAGAATTAACGACAGTTTTCATCCATCAGACGCGGACATTTTATGGCATATAAATAGACATCTATATGTTTAATTATTAATAAATTACGAATTAAGGAATAATTATAATGTTATATTTGAGCTTTCGATCTTGCATTAAGACCTTCGTCAGAAAATTACAAATTCCTTAATTCGTAATTTATTAATAATTAAACATATTTATTTTCACGAATTAATAATAAACCAATTTTAAATAGACATCTACATACAATACGGAAAATGGCAGACGTTTATTTGGGGTGGGTTGTACCAACGCCGGTTAAACCTCGTTCAACTTTGAACCTAGTTCAACCAATCAACATGGTCAAATACGGGGTTCTTAACCATGTTGATTGGTTGATGATGATTTGAACTGAGTTCAAAGTTGAACTAGGTTTAACCGACGTTGGTACAACCCACCCTTGGTCGAATGGGGGGGGGCGAAAGGGGTGAATTTTGCAAAAATGACAGACTTCTACCGACTTCATCAAATGGTTACGTATTGTTATAGAATATAGATAATGAAATAGTATATTGTTTGGAAAGGGATGAAAGAAGACGATTTCAGACAAGGGTGAGAATTGCCTGCCCGAGCGAAAGCGAGGGCTGGCATCACCCCGAGTCTGAAATCGTGTTTCATCCCGTGTCAAACATACTATTTTTCATATTACCTGTAATGAATCTAAGGGCCAGTTGTATAAAAGAGGGTTAACTCGGGGATCAGCTGATCCTGGTTCAAGAGCTGACCCAGGATCAACGTAAGGTAGATAAATTTACTTGATAGGTTTATTTTATAAAAAAAATTTACTTGATAGGTTTATTTGTAATCTATCTACCTTGCGGCGGATCCTGGGTCAGCTCTTGAACCAGGATCAGCTGATCCCCGAGTTAACCCTCTTTTATACAACTGGCCCTGAGAGTTTTCATAACATATAAGAATTGTCAGCTATCACATTAATTGTTTACAATTAATAAATTCAATTCTGACAGGTTTAAAATGAAATCAAAAACTGAGTAAGCGGGCAGAAACTGGACGTTTTCTGTCCTAGGGCAGACACAAATTTAGTTTCTGACCAACAATCGCGTTGATCTGCAATTGTCGTGTTTCGACTGTCTCAACATGCAATGAAACTCGCAGTTTCATGACAGGTAATATGAAAAAAATATTTCAGATTGAAATTCGGCCGGGAAAATCATAATAATTTCCGTTCAATATGCATCGCCCGAGTAGATGTGAGGGCTTACCTTACCACAGGAACATACAGAGAAGAATGCGGGATGGAAAAAATTTTGTCCCGTCCCGCGCGCGGGACGTAATGCCAATTCAATCCCGCGCGGGATTTATAAATTAATTTTACACAGTGCACATTTAAGCGGTGTTTACATGAAGGTTCTTGCCTTGCTTAGGTGGAAGCTAGCAAGTACCAATGGGATTGTGGTATTTTTAAACATAGAAATAGGATACAAGAAAATATTTTAATCTAATTGGTTTTTGCTAGATTGCTACACCCCTGTGCGAACGCACATGGCCCGTGAGCCTTAGGGAAAGAGGGCTCCACTTAAGAGGAATCCTTAAAGTTGGAAAATACACTTTCGTAATTCAATGATATCTTACTTATTACTCAAGAAAATTGCACAAAAGTATATATTTTTTAAAAGAGGACACTTGGACGCATACTACTGTGTTTTTATTTTTTTTAATTCAAATTTTTTGAAAAAAAAGTTTTGAAACCAAATCTTGACAGTTTCGTTAGTATACGTCTTAAGCCAATAGGTGGCACCCTTAAAAATGTCGCCGAAAATAACAATAGAATTTGCAAGAGTTTCCCGTATTGTAAAGTAAAGTATTTGTTAATAATATTAAACAATGATTAGATACATAACGGTTAAAATAAATGGCTATACATAATTCTATTGGTTAATTCTTTTAAGTGATAAGTGAGTGAGTATAAATCAGCCATAAGAAATTCGGTTCGGTTTGCACTTCCCCTCGATCGATGCCCCCCCGAAGGTATAGGTCTCTCTAAGGTCCCCGCCGTATTAGCTCCGCAAGGCGGTACGATTCGGTGATTGGGTCCGCCTGTACGCCACTTGAAGCCCAGAATTTCCGCTCTGTAACTCAACCAGCGATCACACCACTGCAGTTGCGAAACAGTGTACTAGTTGATGGATTTCTATTCAAATAGCATTGGTTGTTGTGAAGCAGCTTTTATTTGTTTGCGAAGTCCCTCTGGATCTAATTGATAGAGAGGGGCCAGGTAAACATAAACAATCTTGAAAGCACCAATCAGTTCCAGGCACTCTGTAAACATATAATAAAAACTGGCTTCAATATTAGCGTTGATTGAAGAATTAAACAAGATACGCAGCCTTACGAACAAAAACGTGTCGTGTAACGCTACATTTATATCTGACACTTATTGCATGAACTTTACGCAGGGTGCTCAGCGGGTTACTTTTTTAGTAACTGGTTACTTTTTTTTGATTCGGTTACTTTAAGTTACTTTTCTCAAATTTTGGTTACTTTAGTTACTTTTTCAATCCCAATTGAAAGATTTAAAAAAAAATTTAAGAAAACTTAAAAAAAAAGGTTTTAAAAAAACTTTTATAAAATATTTTCAATTTAAAATTTTTTTAAAAATTATTTTTATTTATTATTTTTTAAAAAAATATGTCCGTACCAAATTTTTTCTTAAGACAGCTTAAAATTTTGTAAATAATCTCTTTTTTACACTGCCGGTAAGTTACTTTTGAGTTACTTTTTGAATTATTATAAGTTACTTAAGTTCCTTTTTTTTTTTCTAAATAACACTGAGCACACTGTTTACGTCGGACAGAAATTCTGTCTCTCTTACTGTCTCTTATTTTCCGAATCTTACTCTTACTGTCCGACATAAAATTCGTACAAGAAGGGTCAGATCTAATAGCACCTTAATATTATAAAATCGATGCTTGGGACATCTTGAAGGAGTCAGGTTGGCATAGGCGCAACTAGGGTCAAAAGTTTGAGGGGGCTAATAAAATGTTTTCAACCAATTTTTTTAAGGGGGATGTAAAAATAATGAAAAATTGCGCCGCAGGCAAAAATTTAGATTTTTAAGGTCAACAGAGCTTAGATTTGAAGTTTAAAATTATAAAAAGATGTTTTTGTACTAATTTTTGGGATTTCAGGGGCAGAAAAAAAAACTAATAATTTTTGGGATATTTGGAGGGGGGGCTTAGCCCCCCAACCCCCTAGTTGCGCCTATGCAGGTTGGCCCTTATGCTAAAAGTTTGGAAACCCATGCATAAAACAAAAGAACTTGTATAAAATTTTGCATTTTGAATAAAATAAACGCAACAAAAGCTTTTGAAATTTGCAAAGCCTTCGGAGATAATTGTTTTTTGCATTCAAGAACTTTCGAATGGTAAAAGCTATTCAAGGAAGGGACAGACGGTTGATGACGATTTTCGCTCTGGAAGACCATCAACATCAATAATTGATCAGAAAACGTCGACTGAGAGCCATTACTACATGGCTACAAGGGGTCCAGTTGCACCCATACATTTTTTTTATTTTTAAGGATTATTTTTCTTATCATTTAAATCTGCATGTTGTTTCACCCAAAGAAACATTCAATACCAGCCGCCCTTGTCTACGAGAAGTATGTTTTCGAGATTGGCACAAGTGTGTAGTTCAGTGTTGGTTCAGTGGCTCGCCCCTCTATGGACGATTTCTAGTTCTAAGGGGGCGATAGTTGGCAGAAAAGAATTTGGGGGGGGCGTTCAAGTATGGTCGGGGAGGTGGAAATAGACCATTTTTGTAAAAGAAAAATATGACTGACATTTTGTAGCCCTATTTTAGTAATGGGGGGCGTTATAAAAATTTATGCTCAGGAAAGTGGGGGGTGGTCCAAAAGAGTTTGAGAACCAATAGTATAGCAACTGCAGAAGGATACATTCACCCCTATTCTGTAACTTTTTCGTTATCGATATCGGATCATTAAGAACCGTAAAGTTTGGTTTCCATATGCCATTAGGTACTATATTCTACAATTATTATTGAATTGTGCGTGTAAATCAAACTTTACGGAAAAAGTTTCTGACAATCAGGAGTGGATCCACCAACTTTTTCAAGGGGGGGGGGGAAATATAAAAATTTATAACCCCTCTCTACTATTTTCCCGTACTTGTACATTTTATGTTTTATATTCGCTGGGTGCGAAGTGCATAGTGGGGGTATTGTAAACGACGCCAGCGTCCGCTGCGGACAAATTGTGAAAGAAATGCTGCTCTTTTTTAAATTGGCAATTTAAATTTTTAAATTGGTGAATGAAATACGATTTAAAATGAAGTATTATTGATTATCGGATTATTGGATAAAAGAGATAAACCGGTTCATTAGATAACCGGATGTAACTGTCATATAAAAAATTTGTAAACAAGGAGTGCGGTACACCTCATAAAACTTTTGCTGATCGAGAAACTCAAGCAAATAATCAATTTGCTGGATTTTCATCAATTACCAAACATGAACAACTTATTGATCTTGCAGGCGTAACATTCGATAATTTTAATTTCTTATTAAAAAGAACGTGCACGCCTAATAAATACCGTTGAAAAGTTAAAGACTGTTGATATTTTTAATGAAACTGAAACTGGGGCTAACATTTTCAGCTCTAGGTGTATTGTTTAATGTTCACAGAACAACGATTTCTAGAATTTTTTTTGAAATCTTAGAAGGGTTAATTACTGCGACAGCTAATTTAGTATTTTGGCCGAATATAGATCTTGTGCAAGCAACAATGCCGCAATGCTTTCATCCTGACTACAGTAACACTAGGGTTATAATCGATTGCACTGAATTTAATATCGAAATTCCTGCGAGTGTCGATAATCGAGTTTATTGTTACTCACATTATAAAAAAACTTTACTGCAAAACTACTCATAGGTATTACCCCAGCAGGCTTCATTTGCTTGAAATCCAAAGTAGCTGGTGGTCGAAAGTCTGATTCTCAAATTAACAATTGAATCGGGATTGTTAAATTTACTTGAAGATGGTGACATTGTTTTGGCTGACAACAGTGATTGATGCAAGTGGAAAAAAAGTGAAAATGGTTATGCCACCTTTTTTAGAAAAAAAAAATGAATTTACAACAAGAGAAACCCAATAAACCTACAGTGTAGCAAGAGTAAGAATTCATGTAGAACGGATTATGCAACGATTAAGGCTTTATCAAATATTGACTAAAATACCTGAAAATCTGTTCCATTGTGTAGATGACATTGTGCACATATGTTGTGTTTTAGTTAATTTACAACCACCAATAATTTCAAATAAAAATTAACTATAAATTTATTTTTAAAATAAAGATTTATTTAGAACTTGTATTTTAATTAGAACAATGTTATTGTCATTAATGTTAATTTTATTTGTTTTCTACAGTGATTGCCGCATGTAGAGCAGGTAAATAATGTTGAAAATGCATAAAAAAATGCATTTAATAATACTAACAAAAATTTAATGAGAAATAGATATTTTCGATACTAGTGCGGAAAAAGATACTTTTCCACGCGTATCGAACAATATTTTTTCTAATAGTTTTTGAAAAAGAACCAACAACATACTTTTTATACCTAATTTAAAATAATTTTATATACTTTATGAAAATATATATAATATTTAAATTTGACGGTTGGTAGCCGTGGTATTATTGACTACCAACCGTACTTTGGCACACTATATTAATGGACGTATGTAGACTGCACCGATGGAAAGAAATTAATCCTTTTTTTTGGGGTTTTGACCGAGGGTCATATGTAGATTGCACCGATGGTCAGATGTGGATTGCACCGATCCCCACATGTGGATTGCACCGATATAAATACTTAATCCCTGTAAGTCAAAGACTTACCAGCAATCTTGTAAGGCTTGCCCGTAATGTTTTTACTGAAAATGAAACAAGGACGTATACAAGGAGTCGTCCCAAACACTTTTGAAAAACTTAAAATAACACTAATAGATGGCCAAAATATTTAATTTTATTTTAATTTATTATTTATTGAAAAAAATTCGAATTTTTATAAATTGGATCCTGGTAATTGTTTTGTCAGAATACAAATGTTGTAATTTGGGTTGTTTACTAACTGTAATGTCATTTAGCTCTGGATCTAGGGGGGGGGCTAACCAGGGCATCTGTCCCGCGAGGTAATTCAAGGGAGCACCAAATTATATTTCGTGAGATTTTTGATATCTTTAAACTCAAATACTAGAGGAAAGGGGCGCCAATGTCAAGTTCTTGCCCGGGTTCGGAAAAATCATAGATCTCGGGCTGACGGCATTAACTGCTTATCCTTAGGTTATGTTTTAATTTGCATCATTTTTAATATCTCCAAGAAGGTGTAAATCAGCGGGTGGAGTTATAAAAATGTGAACTAAATACGTTATAAAACAACTCACAGGCATTCGTATTCCGGTATATACTTGATGTGCGTGCTGCTCAGAGCTTTGATGGAAAAAGTGAATCTGCATCAATATAGGTTCGAAATATATAATCGGAATAGGTGTTCAGTCGTACATCGTCTGGCATTATCGATATTAAATCTTCACTATAAGCGGCATCAACTTCGTTGATGAAGAGCAACCATTGATCAATTTCGGAAAGATCGTTTTAATATTCTGCGACCAAACCTACTTTTTGAATTTTTCTATACCACGTTTGGCTTAAATGAAATCGGAATCCAATAAGTTCAATATTTTCCCAAACATGTTAAGAGCAATGTCCAGTGCTACCCCTCCCCCCTATACAGTGTGAATATTTGTGTTTCCTGTCATTTATTTCTAGGACGCTACAAAAATTTAAATAATTGCTAACATTACAAAATCTTTCAACACTTTTTTATATAAACACGCTAAAGAAAGTTGATTTATTTATTAGAAAACCATGTTATTCGAAAATTAGAACATGGGAATGTCCCCCCCCCCTTCCAACCGTAGTTTTCGAATTACGCGATGTTCAAATAAGTAAATCAATTTCTTTTAGCGTTTTTACATAAAAAAAGTAGAAAGATCTTGCAATGCTAGCAATTATTTAAATTTTTGTAACGTCCTGGAAATAAATGACATAAAACACAAATATTCACACTGTATAGGGGGGTAGCACTGGACTATGCTCTTAATGCTTACAAGAATAGCAAGTTCAAAATCAACGGTTGCTATTATTGGTTTAAAAAGTAAATCATTTTAAGAACATAACTAACGATTAACATAACTAACTAACGATGTTTGTTTTGCCTAATAAAAAATAGGTACGGTTCTTTGGGTTTTGCTTAATAAAAAAAAATATTGAAAGATGGGAGGTTGAAGGGTGCATAATGTAATATTTGGAGATAAGTCTAGGTTTTTGTGCAGTTGGGGAGGGTTGAATAATGCTTAAAATTGCGTGACGTAATTTATGAACGACCCCTAATCCATAAGTGCAGTCTTCTAAAAAATTTTTCGCAAATTGTAATTCAAGCCAATCAAAATTTATTTAACAATTTATGGACCAATAGAATGGTAGCAAATCGTAAAATTTTAACTAACTAACCTAAGCTCTACCGGTGAATCTCTCTTTCAACGGTCCTCTCATTAAAAAAAAATCATATCCTAACAATAACCTAAACTCGACCAGTGGATCCCTCATTTAGCGGTCCCCTAAACGTAAATCATGGATGAAATGAGGGTTTCCCATAAATTATTGCTATAAGTTTTACATTATGAAGCAATGAAAACCAGAAAATGTAAATACAATCTGTAATATTTACATACCTCTGTAGTAAATTAAATACCTCAATCCTTTGATGGAATTAAAAAAGATTACTTACTGACCATCGGTATCAACGCCATCGGTGCAGTCCACATACTTACCCTAACCGAACCCGGTGCAATCTACATGTCAGATTATGTGACCCTTTGACCATCGGTGCAGTCCGCAATTGCCCATATTAATGATCATGATCAGTATGATCAGTTACAAAAGAAAATTAGTGATGAAAATTAGTTAGTGATCGCAGGTTTTTTTAAATTTGGTGCAAAGCTCAAATTTATGGAGCTGTTATTCCATGTTGCGATCGACATTGTCGAACTTTCTCTTTTCCGCACTAGTTTTCCTTCTCTTTTCTCTTTCCCACACAGTATTACTTTTCCACACTCTTTTGGATATCACAAAGTAAGACTTTTTTTTAATTATAATTTTTTAATTATAAACTGTCACATTAAATTTTATTTTAACTTTATTTAAATTAAAAATAACCCTCTTGTTTTTGGCAGTCGGGTAATAAATAAAAAACATGAAGCATTATAATATTATATTTTTCTAATGTTGTCAATGGCAACGTACTTTATAGAATTATAATGTAACGTTGTCAATGACAACGTACTTTATAAGATATAAAATAAGTTAAAATTCTAATTTTTATATTAGTGTTAGAAAAAATATTGAAGACAACGCGTGTTTTATAGATTAAAAATCTTTCTCTATTAAATCCTCACTCCCTACGGTCGTTCGAATTTAAACTACGAAATCGATTTTTAAACAGTCTATAAAACACTAGTTGCCTTAATAGCTATTTTCTAATGTTGTCAATGGCAACGTACTTTATAGAATTATAATGTAACGTTGTCAATGACAACGTACTTTATAGGATATAAAATAAGTTAAAATTCTAATTTTTATATTAGTGTTAGAAAAAATATTGAAGACAACGCGTGTTTTATAGATTAAAAATCTTTCTCTATTAAATCCTCACTCCCTACGGTCGTTCGGATTTAAACTACGACATCGATTTTTAAACAATCTATAAAACACTAGTTGCCTTAATAGCTATAAAATTTTAAAGTTTGTAATTTTTAATTTTTCCAATTACTATTATTATTTTTTACTTTAACCCTAAGATTGACGGACCGTGTGCATTCGCACACCGCGCACACTGGTAGTTACGACACTGACTTTATATTTATACCAACAATATGAAAATATAAAAATTATAAATTATGTTATGTTCTAACTAGCTCTTCGCGAAACCTTGATGATTTTTCTATGGAACTCAATTTGAGAACCGCTGCTCTGATGTAGCTAATTCTTAAAAGTAAAAGGATTATTTATTAAAAAATCCTAAGAATTCGAACAAACTTGGCCTGCAAAAATATTTATAATAAAGGAGATCTAATTACTTCTTCATTGTTTAATTTGATCAAAAACTAAACTGGCCCATGGGGGGATCGAACCCACGACCTTCGCGTTATTAGCACGACGCTCTAACCAACTGAGCTAATGGGCCGGTGTGTTGTAAATTTGAATATCAATCTCAGACTTTCGCCTTTATGAATAGCTTAGTTAATTTCATTTTCTTATCACTTTGTTTTGATAACAACGACCTTAGATTATAATTTATTATTTTAGTAAAAATAAAAAAATTATATTTTAACAGGACCTGGGGTCCCCGAAGGGGCCCGGCACACAGAGAAAATTGATTTCTATTATTTGCAGGGACTTTTTTGTAAAAATAATCTCTGAAAGTTTGTACATTGTACAGAGCCCTTTTCAAATAATATATTGAAATTTTGTGAAATCTTACGATAACTTTTTTCATTTACACGTTGTTTGTGAAAAAAAATTATTATTTAATTTTTATTTTAATGAATAATAATTTGGTTTTGGGCATTGGGTTTTGCTTTACACCAGGCCCCGTCTTGACTAGCTACGTCACTGATCAAACCGATATAAGAACGCGACTTTTAATCTGCGCATGCGTCTGATGGTTTGCAAACGGTTTCAGACTGCTGAGTGCTGAAGAAACAAACCTTAGCCTGACGTTACCAAATAATGGTACCCGGTGTAACTTTTGATTAATTTTAGAGTTTAATAAATTAAAAAAATAAATTCAAAACAAGTGATAAGAAAATGAAATTAACTAAGTTATTCATAAAGGCGAAAGTCCGAGATTGATATTCAAATTTAGAACACACCGGCCCATTAGCTCAGTTGGTTAGAGCGTCGTGCTAATAACGCGAAGGTCGTGGGTTCGATCCCCCCATGGGCCAGTTTATTTTTGACTCACTGTAGAGTAAAATTGGGGAGCGTAAAATGGGTGTATCCACATTTCTTACGCCAGACAAGACTAGACAAGTTGCTTCAGAAGGTTCGGATCTTTTTCAACTCGAGCACAGATTAAGCGCAATGTTTCCACTTGCTCTCGCTTCTGAATTGCGTTCTGGGATTTAGGAATTGTTTTCCTACCAAAATCGGCATAATGTTGATCCACACCCTGTCAAGTTAGAGCGGCTAAGCTCTACTCGGGTTTCGATCTTCGAGTGGAAGAGTAAACAAATTTAATTCGTCTGTTTACCTCGTAAAAAGACGAGGTAACCAATAATAAAAATGACCTAGTCCCGGCACAACGAAAAGTGGTTTAAACGCTTTCTAGGGTGGGCTTCGTCCCCTAATAGTTGCTACACCAGTGGTTTCACTTGTATTTTTTAGTATGAGCTAATTTTTCTGACACCAAGAGAGAATTCTTTTAACACAGCACCAGAACAAAACAATGAATATCGCAAAGCTTCCTCAAATATAAACAGGACCGTTCAATCATTGTAAAACAAAACAAGCACTAAGTCCCAAGATGATTTACCTTTATTGCTCATACGGATTTGAAAATATATCTCAATCCACCCCAAAGAGAGAGAAATCCTCTTATTCCTAGTGATTCGGCCTTCATTCAGAGCATTCTGTTGCTCAGTGCCGTAACTAGTAATGTGCAAAGAGTGGAATGCACACCGGCGCCGGTGCTCAATAGGCGCTGCGCTAGACATCTTTAAGCGTGATCAACCGAGCATGTTGCTCGGAGCAAAGCGGTAAACGCATAATATTGCATGGAGTAAATGTAGGCGAGGGATTCAAGAAGTTCAGTTATGAAATAGGGTTAAAAATAAAAGGTCATTTAATAAATTTTTTGGGAAACATTATTAGATTTTGAAAAGAAAGTCATTCGCTGTGAAATCAGAAAAATGTGAAACAAATTACATGCTGCGCCAGCGCTAAGCTGTCTTGTTACGCCACTGCTATGGTTCAAAAAGTAGAAAACCTTTGATAAGTCGAAAAAAAACCGTGACTCTCTATTTACCTTTACTTTTTATTTAATTACCTTACAAAATTGCGATAAAATGTAAAAGATTTTTCTAGAAAAATTTTGGTAATTGATTTGAGCACCACTGATTTAAGATTGTTGCGCCGCGTCGTTCAATTTAAAAATTTTGTACAGATGTTGCGTAGGTTACTCGCGGCGAATTAAGCGTTTAAAGTGCTTAAAATCTAGGAGGTTAATAATAATAATTATTATTAGTGATTGTTTTAATTTATTTTGACAAAATTTTACCTTTGTTGACTGGATTGAGATCAAGTTGACGGAATTTCAAGATTGTTTTGAATGTCAATTTGTTGTCATACTGAGAGCACATTTTGAAGGTAACGTTTACATTTTTCTTTACAAAAACTTAGCAATTCAATTATTTTGTAAACAACTTGATTATGTTATTTTTTATGTGACTTTGCTTTTCGTATATTTTTAAGCCGGTGATAATGGTTTGTATTTAATACCTGCAATTACCATTTGGTGTTCATAATAATCGCATGGTGAATGAAAATTAAGAACTTTGAATTAGAAATAATCTATAGTAATTGGTAAAATATGCATTATAATGTTTTGTTTGTTACTAATTAAGAGACAAAAAGTGCGGGTCACCTATTGTTGGGGTTACTTTGCACCAATATTTAAAATGTAGTACCTATTTATGGTTTGTTTAACTTCTAACTTAAGAATGAAACAAACCATGTAGAGTAGTTCCAAAGAAAGAAGAAAAGGTGGAGCTAATGTGCAGAAACCAAAACTCGTACAATCGTGTTTCAATGGTACAATGGTGGAATTGGGTGTCACGCGATCTCTACTGCGCCGGATTTTGACTACGCCTTTTCTTCTTTCTTTGAAACTACTCTAACAGCAACAAATATTATGAAATTATTAGATTGACCAAGAGGTAATAAATGAACACTAATCAGATTGGGTTACAGACATCAAATAGCAGATAAATAGATTTGGGAGGTTTTGTACCATAAATTATCGGGAGGCAATCAGGAGTACAAACAAAAAGACAGTATGAAATGAAGAACACTTAATATTTTATCGTTGGGGTGAGTAGAAGGTTTGGGGTCGTACGTTAACCTGGAAGGATGTAATTTTGTTTGTGGTTTTCTAAATGAAAAACCTTAATTATGGGAGAAGGAATATTGAAAGACTGCAGCTTCTAAGATGAATTTCACTCTACGATATTTAGGGTAGTCCTTGGCTTAAACCTTGACCAACTTGGTTGATTAGGGGTTTATAGATGGGCGTTTTATTCTATTAGAAACTTTTGATTTGCTTAAGGATGAACTTTTCGATCGTTTCCATTTTGGCATTTAAGTGAAGCTAGGGTAAGAGGTGATACAAAAGCATTCCTTTGTGGAGCAAAGTAACCCCACTTTACGGTACTCACATATAACTTTTCGGCATTCAAAATCTCAGTGATCCATACAATGAAGTAGAAATTAAATTCTCATGATTTATGGTTTAAATATTCAAATTATTTTAGGAAAACCAAGAATGGATCACGCAAATAAAAGCAATTTTGAACCATGCCTATATGTGGCCAACTTACATCCAGATGTGGATGAGATGAGTTTGTATGACAAATTTTCAGAAGTGGGACCGGTAACTTCAGTCAATCTATGCAGAGATGTCTTAACCAAACAATCGCTTTGTTATGCCTATATTAAATTTAAAGAACTCTGTGATATGGAGAGGGCAGTGATTCAGTTAAACTTCACCTATTTGAATAATATGCCAATTCGGGTAATTCGGTCCAATAAAAGTCCCGAAGTAAATAAATTGAATGTTGGACATATTTTTCTAAAGAATTTGCACAGCGACGTTGATAACAGAGAATTGTTTAACATTTTTGCACAGTTTGGCAATATCATATCTTGCAAAATTGTTTTAGATAACAATAACCAAAGCACCGGTTTAGGTTTCGTGGATTATGAAGATGAAAGATGCGCGGAAGAAGCAATGAAGAGGACGAATGGAATGAGATTGCGAGGTATGAAAGTGTACGCGGGAAAATATATTCCACGCCAGGAAGTGTCGTTTCATTATGTACGGATTAAAAATTTACCAGATGGTATAACTGAAAAAAAATTGAAGACGATGTTTGAAGAAATTGGACCGATCGATAACACCAGAATTTCGATCTATAAGAGTGGTACATCCCAAAAGTTTGGATTCATCTGTTTCAAAGACTTAAAGAATGCAATTGAAGCTGTGGAACTGTTTAATAACAAAATTTTGAGTGATAAGATAAAGTGCCAAGGATTTGAAAGTGAGAAGATTGAATTGGAATATGTGAATCGTTTCAAAGGTTCCAATTTGTATATCAAATCTTCGGATAATAGTTGCTATGGAAACGGGTTATACAATGGATGTCTTCCTTATAATAATGAAATACATCAGAAGAAGAAGAGGCAAAGTCAAAGTTACAGACTTGTCGTGTCACGTGAAGAGAAGCAGATTTCAAAAGAAACAAACAAATCAATTGAAGAACAATCTTCAATCACATCACTAGAAGGAAGAGGTAACCATGCATCAAGAACAATTAATCGCACCGAAGAAAATGCGCCCCAAATTATTAATGAAACCAATTGTTCCGTTGGAGAAAGCAAACTTCCAGATAAAGCGTTGTTGAAAAATCAAGATCAAGAGATTCGAGTATGCAAAATGGCTGCGGTAACCAAAGAAACAGCCAATTCTGTTAAAGAGAACACAGGAAATTTGGAAGAGAAAGTTTCAGATGGAACGACTTTAACCAATATTGAAAGAAGTAAACAATTACAGGCACCATTACAAGAAAATATAGAGCAGAAAGAATCTTCAAAACGCAAAAGATGTAGGAGTAAATCAAAAAGTCAACCTTCAAATGTAGCCTTGGAGACAAATGAGGAACAGAAACTTTCTGCAAATAGTAACAACATACAAACAGCTAAAAAAGCGTGCCATTCCGTTAAAGAAGTTACATCTCAAAATACTGCAGAGAGAAGTAACCATGAACTGAAACTTTATTCAAATGTTGCTGGTACCAAAACGGGGATCCCCAAAACGGCAAGTATTGGAGAAAGCAGTTCTTCAAAGCCAACAATAGAGGCAAATAGTGGAAAATGCAGAGTAGTTGCTTCTGAATTTACCAAATCGGCAAATAATTTGATTAAAGAAAGTAAATCTGCAACTACAGATTTGAAGAAAGAACAGAAGACTTCTTTACCTCATGAGCAACTGCACAATAAAAGTCCAATAGAAGCAGTGAATCTTCGAAATGCAGCATTAGAGGAAAATAATACAGATCCAAAAGTTTCTTCAATTGGTAATCAAATTCATAGAGAAAGAATGACTAATAATGGAGCAAATGAAATTGTTGTCAAAAATGGATCTCCAAAAATAACATTGGATAAAGATAAGAACTTGAGAACGAAAGCAAGTAAATGTATTACAGATCCAGTACTAAAGAAAAATGATCAAGATAGAAAAGCTTCTTCAAATGATTGCCAAATTCATAGAATAATTAAAACTGTAAATGAAGATCCAAGAACAGAATTGGAAAAAAATATGGCCCAACTGCATAATCTAAATTTAACTGCTACGAAAGCAAGTAATTCCATTAAAGAAGCGAATACAGTACTACTAAAGAAATCTAATGGAGATCAGAAAGTTTCTTCAAATGGCAACGGAACAACTAATTCCATTACAAGAAATGGAGCCCCAAAAGCAACGTTGAAAAATATAGATCAACTGGATAGTCTAACTTTGACTACTACAAAAGCAATGAATTCCATTAAAGAAGAAGAGAAAATGAATCAGGTTATGAAAGTTTCTTCAAATTGCAACGAAACAAATAACTCCATTGCAAAAAATATACCTCTAGATGCAATGTTGAAGAACAATATCGACCAACTATATAGTCTAAGTCTGAATACTTCAAAAGTAAGTAATTCCATTAAAGAAGCGAATTCTAAGTCACTAAAGCAAAACAATGAAGATCAAAAAGTTTCTTCAAATGGTAAAATAATTATGACTAGCAATGGAGCTTCAAAAACAGCATTAGAAAAAAACAAGGAAGATCACATATCTTCTCCTACCAAAGCTATGCACAAGTTAATATCTGAAGAAATTAAAACTCCAAATGAAAATAAGAGTAACAACATATCTGTAAATGATAACCACACGCATTTTTCAACCGTGCCTTCCAAATACCCAAATAATTCAGTTGGAGGAACCAAGTCATCAAATGTAGCAGTATTGAAAAATAATGAAAAGAAGTTTTCTCCTGCTTCAAGTGGAATTCAGATGTCGGAAATTTCCACAACTAAAATACCACAAAAGTTTTTTCCTAATTTGCCAACAGTTAGTTCTCAAAAATTTCAAAAAACCTCTCAGTTTGGATATAATCAAATGGCATTGCCAAAAATGTTTCCTCAACCATCTTGCTCACCCATGGTGTATCAGCCTTATGTAGTGGTTTTTGCTCCATCTGCACAATATCCTGTACCACCTATGATTCAGCGATGTCTACCTCATCCACCATACACGTATAGGCAACAGCATCCAACACTACGAGAATCCTTATTGACAAATAGTAACATTGATTATATAAAACAAGCCATTGGAGAGAATATTTACCCAAAAGTTGAATTTTTGTATCCTAAATTAGCTCCAAAAATAACTGGTATGCTTCTTGAACAAAATGCTTTACTACTGGATATGATGGAGGATAATGAATTATTGAAGTCGCAAGTTGAAGAGGCAGCGTTATTGTTGCGTTGTTATTCGGAGAATAATGATGATATTAGTGACTAACGAAAGCTATAGGTATAATTAAAAAGTTGTATGCTAAATAATATTATAAATAACTCAATTTGCTTTCAGATTTGAGGTGGATTTAATTTCACTTTAATTGGAGTTCAACTTGATGTTGCAGGCCTTTATGAACGAGCAAGTCTACAAGAAAATTGTTAATTTATTTATGAATTATAATGATTCCTTATTTTAATAAATAATTAGTTTAGTTCATTGTAAATAATATGCGTTTAAGCTCAAGAATGCCTATCAGAAATTTTAAATTCATTCTTCATTTGTTAACACCCAATTGATTGGTTAAACAAATTAATGTTGGTTGTTTAACCAATCCAAGGGTTGTTAACAAATTAGTACAAGTGTCACACGGCCTTTAAACATGGCCTTTAAACATAAATAGCAAACATCAAATTAATTCAACAACTAATGAACCCCTGCAATTCTACGGCACTGTAGTTTTTTTTATTATGTTTATGTTGGTATGAAATGAAAAGTCAAAAATTGCTAAATTTGTTTGGTTTTGGTTCGATGTCACTTAACCTCACATTATTTTGAATAACTGCAGATAAGTCGAAATAAAATGCCGGCCAGCATATCACAGGTAATTAATAATAATTATTTGAAATAAATATTAATTTTCGCTTATTTAGCTTAACAGTACATCCGAGAAGTGCAAAACCTTCATCATCGATGGGGAAGGTCACACTTTTGGAAATGCCCTAACGTCAATTATAACAACATAGTAGGTATTCTCGAGTATAGTTTTGATGAAAATATTAATTACGTTTAATTTTTAGCGAAGACGTAAAATTTTGTGGTTACTCCATAGTCCATCCTTCGGAAGTAAAAATTGTGCTTCGTATTCAAGTATATAAAGGAAATGCGATTGAAGTTTTAAAAAGGGGTTTACGCGATATGATTGAGTTATGTGATAACACAGTGGCTACTTTTGAAAAAGGGGTTTCAGAATATGAAAATGAATGAATGCTGTGTGAATTGGTAACCTTTTTTTTAAAATGATGTTTGTACATACTTAAACGCTAATAAATTTTTTACTTGTTACTTACTAAATTATTAGTTTGTTATGAAAATTGCTAACCTGAAGTGGACATTTTTCCTGACATCAATTAAGCGTAACCTGATACTGGAAGCGAATTCATTATTAGGAATATATAAGATTTATGGCCGAGGTTATAAAGGTTTTCAAAAATTTTTTAAATATTGTGCAACTTCAAATTTTCATATGAAGGCACGTTCTCATGATTCAAGTTTAGTTGACCTATTTACAGTTGATCAATATTCTACTAAAAAGTTGATTAACTACAATCGGTCAACTAAACTTGAATCGTGAGAACGGGGCTTGACTTTGACACATTAGAGTCAATTTTTAAAACTCCCACCTGTTTTAATTTTAAACATATTTTATGATTCGTTATTATTAATATTATATGAATTTTTGAATTATATGATTATTATTAGATCAATTTTATATATTTTTTTGTAAATAATCATTTGTAAGGGCCTGATTTATCATTTGGACAACAACTTTTCCAATAGGTGGCGCAGTTACTTAGATTTGAAACTGAAGTCTTCCATTTGTTGGAAAGAAAATTTTCATTGGTTTCAACCAAATTTATTTTAACTATTTTTAAAATTGCTAATTAACATAATTAAAATGTTAATCCGTTATCAAAATCAATTAAAAATTATATCATGACCTTCAGAAAATTCTCCTCTTTCCATTAAAGAACAATTCATCGCTCTATCTATAACCAATTTTGAGTTGTAAATGAAGTTTTGGAACAGTCTAAAATCGCACCCTTATGGTGAAATTAATAATACTCTTTTTTTTTAATTATAATATAGGTAATTTTATAATAGCTCTATTCGCGGTAACAATCCTGGATACGTTTTATCCTATACTGCATCTGCGGATTTATACTTTTTATCATCTAATTTGAGCTTTAATGACAATTTTATTATAAATCCGCAGACGCAGTAGGATAAAACGTATCCAGGATTGTTACCGCGAATAGAGCTAATGTATAAACTATAGATAATTCGGGACCTTCAAATCGGGACGTATGGTAAGCCTCATATTTGCCCCCCCCCATATACAAAGGGGCTACAATCACTGTAGTGTCAAGTTTTAGAGTAGGTGAGATTTTAAAATCCAAAAAAACAAGCATTTGGTGGTCTCTGTAATCAATCATTCGCTGTCCACCTTGGTACAGTTCATCCAACGTTAGATGACTAGGCGGAGCTAATGTGCAGAAACTAAAATGTGTCCGGTCGGATCCATTTTTAAACAAAGGGGTGTCAGGTTGAATTAAACAACTGCTTAGTATCTGTCCAAAGTAAATTAAATGCACGACGGCACTGAAACGTTCTCCCTCCACTTCTACTGCGCAACAAATTGGCTCCGCCCAGTCATCTAACTTTGGATGAACTCTACCTAATATACTAATTTTGAAAGCAAGACGGATTTTTATTTTACATTGCTGTCGTTACTGGACCACCACCTACTTTAGCCCCGCTTTTATGTTGCTCGGAGCACATCTGTGCCAAAAAAGAACAAATTATTTTCTAGAAAGTGGGGGGAGCATTTTCTTTCTTTTATTTGCATTTTTGTGGCGACCTTAATTCAAATTTAAAATTGGCTGGCACCAGCGCCTCTTAGGTTATCAACCCGTAAGTAGTGATTGCAATACCGAATACCGGTATTTTTGAGGTCCACTTCCCCTCTAGCCCTCCCATTTCGATTTTTGGATAAATTTTTGTGTCATTTGTTTGTGTAGGTTTGTGCAAACATTTTTTTCGTTTGTGCAATCACAGTTTATACAAAAATCGAAATGGGGGGGGGGAATGGGGAAATTGTATTTCCCCAGCCCCCAAACTTGTTTCTTAAATAATTTACGAACGGTGATTGCACAAACGAAAAAAATGTTTGCATAAACCTACACAAACGGTGCACAAACGAATGACACAAAAATTTATCCAAAAATCGAAATGGGAGGGCTAGGGGAAGTGGACCTCAAAAATACCGGTATTCGGTATTGCAATCACTACCAGTAAGGTAGGAAATAGCAGAACCTATCGAGGAAGATACCTCCAGATCTCATAAAGATCTGGGGGGTTCGGCGACCAAGAGCCATCAAATCAATGCAGAAGCTGAGGGGCTCGGCGCCCAAGTCATCATCGCCTGTGAATTCAATGCAAAACACCTCGCTTGGAACAGTCGTAAGGCCAACCAAGCGTTTCAGTCGACTTAGGCTCAGGCTGCTTCCAGAGTAACCTGCTCATCTCCCTCCAATGTTAATTAATGTAACCTGTAACAAACGAATCTGGTAACCGGACTGATATTTCAATGTAAAGATCGAAGCGGGTAAATCGAATCGAAAACAGGCATTCACTGTGCAAAGTGAAAATTTTTCTTATTGACTACAGGAGGAGCCAAATTTCTACGCAGTAGATGTGGAGGGAGAACGCGTGACACCCAATTCCACCAATTGACACCAACATAGACCCGATCCGACGAGACGAATTTTCGTTTTTGCACATTAGCTCCACATAGTCCACCGAGGAAAAATTTCACTCTACGCAGGCAAAGTCATAATTTAAAAAAATAATACATTTGTGTAGGAGATCCATCCAGGTTGAACTTCTTTCTTCACTAAAAACAACTCTTTCTCTGCTTTCACTTCATCAGTAAATGTATGTTTTCTTCCAAAGTTAATGCAATTTATGGTGGTCTTGGTACTGGAGATTTTCGTACGATTATTTTCTTATCTAAAACTGCAGATGTTGTTAAGCGCCCCTTAATTAATTAAGAAAAAATAGGGTGTCCTTAAAATTTTTCGTGAAATGTACATATTTTAATAAATTGTTGAACGCACCCTGTATACAAAGAATAAAAGAAATAACAATTCGTAAACATAACCTCAATGTACACTTACTATAACCTCAACTTTGACAACAACATGTTTTAGAATTAATATAATTTAAAAACAGAACAAAAACAGCTATGTCGTCGAGTGATAAAAAAACCTTCCATAAGGAAAAACGAAATAATTACTGTGCATCTTCCAAATTATCCGAAGCCGACGCAGGAATCACCGAGTACATAAGCGACTTTCCTGAGATAGTCGGAGTGATCAAAGAGCGTTTCTCCGATTTTCACGTCCACGAAATTGACTACTCTGGTGTGGTTGCCAAGCTGACGAATTTGGAGGTTCCACCCCAGTTCCGTGAAGATCCAAAGGAGGAAGTTAATTTTGATTGTCCCAGTGAGTTAGTGTCACCGGAAACTTGGGACTGTCTAAAAGCATTGATCGAGGAACCTAATCCCACACCATGCGAAATCGATGTCACTACGATGTCGAAGGAAGAACGCACTCGAATTCATGAAATTATTAAAAAGACGTTTGGTAAAAAGGTGGTTTCCAGTACGAAGACCATCGGGAACAAAAAGGTTGTCGAGGTGAGGAAATTTAAAAAAGGAATTAAGAAAGACCATCGTATTCAGTGGCCTAAAGGATTAGGAGAGTATGTTTATTTTTTGGTTTACAAGGAGGCGATGGATACCTTGCAGGCGTCGTTTAAAATTGCCGATTGTCTCAAAGTTAACTCGGCTGCATTTAGTTATGCTGGAGTGAAGGATAAACGGGCTAAAACGACGCAGTGGTTTTGTCTTAAAAAGATTCAACCTACAAAATTGTTAAATTGTTGTCGCCGGTTTCGAAATATTCGAATAGGTAATCTTGAATTTAAGGATAAACCGTTAAGTTTGGGTCAACTTAAGGGTAACAAGTTTTCCGTTGCGATTCGTAGCGTCACAGCACAGGACGAACTAATCGATCAGGTTATGAATTCGGTGAAAACGAACGGTTTTATTAATTACTTTGGTTTGCAACGTTTCGGGAATGATAAAGAGGTTCCTACGTATGAAATTGGAATCAAATTGTTGCAAGGAAATTGGAAGGAAGCATGCAATTTAATTTTAAAAGTTAGGGCGTGTGATGATCCGTATTCGGAAGTCACGAAAGCAAAAACTATTTACAGTAAAACTTCAAATAGCGGGTTAGCTTGTGACGCATTTAAACGACTACGTAATAAATGTGTTGAATCGAAGCTGCTCATTGGTATGGCTAAACATAGGAGCAACGATTACGTTACCGCTTTAGAGAATATTCCTAGAAATATGAGGCTGTTATACTTGCACTCCTTCCAAAGCATAGTTTGGAATAAAATGGTTTCGAGGCGCCTTAAAGAGTTCGGTTTGACACCGATAATCGGTGATTTAGTCTTTGCTTCCGATAAGGTTGTTGACGTTGACGAATCAAACGACGGCCCTGTACATCAGGAAGTTAAAATTTTAACGGAATCCGATCTCAAAAATTACACGATTTACGATATCGTCATGCCCCTACCTGGTTATGACGTGGTGTACCCCGAAAACGATATCAAAACGTGGTATACTGAAATGTTACAATCATACGATTTGAAATTGGCCATGCCACAACAAAAAGTTAAAACTTACAACGTCAGCGGAGCCTACCGTAAAATGTTGAACCAAGTTAACGATTTTTCGTACAAAATTTTACGTTATAACGACCCTCACGCGACGTTAATTCGGTCTGACATTGAAGAAATGGAAGGTAACACCGAACCCGAACAAGATCCGAATGGAACGTATAAAGGCATCGTTGTGGAATTTTCTTTAACGTCTTCGAGTTATGCTACCGTGGCGTTGAGGGAAATTCTCAAAATTGATACTAGTTCTGCTACGCAGTCCCAATTGAATAATAAAGTCGAAAGTAAACAGGAAGTTTTACCTAAGGAAAGTGAAACTGTGATTTGTAGTACTGATAAACTATCGGATCCAGACAGTTTGTTAGCAGACCCCGAAAAACTAGAAGCTTTCAAGGAAGTGATTATGAAAGCTGCTGTATCGAGTCCTGATGGTGTAAAACGTAAACTTGACGATGAGGAAAATTTACCGGCTGAAAAAAGGGTTAAAAGTGACGATTAGTTTAGTAGTTTTACAAAAGGTTTTTTTATTGTATTTATTTGATAAATAAAAATTTGTTACAAACTAATATATTAAAATCAAATGAAATGTATTATAATAAAGAAATTAAATTTTAATTTTGTTTTACATTCTGGTATAATTTCAAAATGTTTGTATTTTTTCTATACAGATGATAGCAGATTCTATACAGATGGTATACCCCAGGGCAGCATCTTAGGACCACTTTTCTTCGTCCTCTACATAAATGACCTCCCACCAAATATGAAATGCCTAACGATACTGTTCGCCGACGATACTGCTTATTTAGAGGAGCACCAGGACACCATGATAACCAGCAATCAGGGCACTGCAAAGAAGTGGTTCGAAACAAATCGATTACTGATAAATGAGGAAAAAAACCCAAAAAATAACTTTCACCAGAGACAGAACTGACGAACACAAACACAAGGCAGTGAAATATCTAGGAATCACACTGGACACTTACCTCACTTGGAATGACCACATTACTAACTTAGGAAATTCCCTAAGCACAGCCATATACGCGATACGAAGAATAAAAGAAACTGTTGGAAAGGACACTGCAAGACTGGTTTATTTTTCCATGTTTCATGCAAAAATGGTCTATGGTCTTCGAATCTGGGGTCATTCGACACATCTAAACCGTATTTTCATAATCCAAAAGAAAGCCATACGAGCACTAGAAGGACTACCTGGCAGGGAGCACTGCAAACCATTATTTCGAAGTCTTGGAATAATGACACTACCCTCTGCGTACGTGTACGCCACCGTAATGTTCATTAAGATGAATCCTACGGCACACGTCACTGGTAGTCACACCCATGACACAAGACAAAGAAACCAATTACAGACAACGCGGGTCAGGCTTAAATGTTGTGAAGGCGGAAACCAGGGCGTCAAATTGTTTAATAAGCTGCCAGAAAGTGTCAAGGACCTTCCTTTGATGCAGTTCAAAAGGAGAATCAGGGAACTTCTGATCGGAAAAGCTCTGTATGAAGTCTCGGAATTTCTCCAATGAGTTGAGATGAAAACCAGCAGCATAATATGCAGCTGATCTCCACTGTTTTAAACAAAATATTGTTGTATTGTATAATTTTATTTCTGTTTAAATAAAGATTATTATTATTATTATAGGTATTATTATTAATAATAGGGGATGCTGTTTTTAACGGAAAAGATTTAATGTAATTTTTTACGCTTGTGCACGTATTTATTTCTATCGTTGTTGCCTACTCTTATGAATTGGGCCCATAACTTAAGGGGGCGGAAACTTTTTTTTAAATTATCCCTGCGTTCGGGGAGCAGCTACTTTCGCTACCAAGCATTTCCTATTTTCCTCCTTACGAGCTTCCATACGCTTTGGCTCCGCCCCTTTCAGTCGCTACAAACATTTTGGTGGAGAGCCAAAGCGTTTGGAAGTGACTGGAAGCTCGATAGAAATAAAAAAGAAAATGTTTGGTAGCGATAGTAGCTTCTCCCCAAACGCAGGGTATATAAAGCTAAAATTACTTTAAAAAAATATAGAGAAATAAAGAAAAAAAAGTAAGCACTGAGACTGGCAAGATAAATACAACTCTGGCAATTGAAGAACTATAGACGACGAGGAAATAGAGAAAAAAAAATGAAAGTATAGTACTACAGAGCAAGCTTGAAAAGTATGGAGAATGCGGGGATGTGAATGAGAAATTTGAAAGAATGACGGAAAGTATAATAGTAAGCGCAAAGTGGGTGATAAAGTGCAGAGTAAAGCAGAAACATAAAGACTGGTTTCACGAGGACTGTATGGAAATGGGAAAGCTAAAGAGTGAGGCAAGAACGAAATGGACTGGTACGGGAAAAGATGAAGATCATGAGACTTATAAAAGGAAAAGAAGAGAAGCTTACAAGATGTATAAGGAAAATAAAAACAGATTGATAGAGAAAATGATGGAAGAACTGCAAAAAAGTAGAAAAATGAATAACAATAGACTATTCTATCAGAAACTAAAGAAACAGAAGGCGGGGCATAATGAGAAAACTAGGGAAATGTTGGACAAACAAGGAAAAATAGAAGACGACCCGGAAAGAGTAAGGAACATTTGCTAAATGATGTTCAGAGAATTGACAGAATGATTATAAGCGAGGAGGATGAAGAAACACAAGAACTAACATATTATGAAGAAGTACGGGAAGTAATAAAGAATCTAAAAAATGGTTAAAAATTCTGAGACCTGGTACAGTTGCTCATCCTATCCCCACCTCTGAGAAGACCTGCTTATATCACCATCTCTCTCTCTCTCTCTCACTTATCGTAAGTGGACACATCTCAACTATTATACGTTATAAACTTGAAATCACCGCTATTGCTAAACATATTTTAATGGATGGTCATGATGCTGATTGTAATAACACCAAACTTATTAAATCTGTTACTAATTACTAATTAGTAACTAATTATAAAGATCACCTTCTGCATGAAATGAAACTAAAATGAAATTAAACAGGAAGTTGGTCTAGTAAGGTGGGTGCCGGACTTGTTAGTAGAATTTCTGAGTTCGAATCCTACTCGGAACGATTTTCTTTCTGTCCTAGTGGTTCGGATTCCACTTTAAACTGTAGGTCCCGTTGAGTGGTGCTAATGCACTGCTCTCTGTAAAAATATAGTAATATATCAAAAAGGGCTCATGAAAATGAGATATACCACTTTCCTGTTATTGGGTTCGCCTGTTGGAATTTAACTGATTATTATTATCATCATCATCATCATTATGATGATTATGATTATTATTATTATTAAGAGGGGAGTCCAGTCCAACCGAGGTTTTTTTTCAATGCGATTTTTTCTTCTCCCCAAGGGGATGTGATTTTAAATTAGTACGACCAAAGCCATAGACCAATCTGAGTGCGTTGCGTGTCCTAAAAAATGACACGCTGGAGCAGTAACAGCGTGCTGGCCGTTTATTATATTTTGGATATTATATTTTGATTTGTTTTGTTTCAGTTTTTTTCTGTTTAGTTAGGTTTTTTTTATTTTGTTTATTTGTTTTTGTTTTATAATTTAATTAATAAAGTACTGTTCTTATTTTTTTTTATTTCGTTTTGTTTAAAAATAAAATTAATTTATAATAAAATATTTATTTCTAATGCTTCCAATTTCTTAAATAATTTGGGACTTTTTATCATGTTAACCAACGGATATGTTTCACGCCTTCCACTGATTTGAATATTTATAATTTATTGGTAACAGGAAATTATTCGTATCATATTTTTGATTAGTTCTAGAATGGTTCTAGTATAAATATAAATGTTAACGGAGTTAATGTGCATTAATGTTTTCTGTCTTTGTTATCACTTTTTCTATTTTGTTCTTTTTCTGTGTTCCATCAAATGTTTCGGCCAATTATATTGAAGGTATATAAATTATTATTTTCGTATTTTAACTTTAATTAATAAATAATCAGTAAATATCAGTTTCTTTTCAATTTAATGTTTTATATTTGTGTCGTATATGGGTGCATTTTTATGAATTTAAATTTTAGATTATTATTTGAGAAATGCTGACAGTTTAATTCCTAGTGATGCTCTAGTAGCAGGAAAAGCACTAGATGACACGCCAATTTACATCGGTCAAATTTTATAATGCTGACAAAATAATTCCTGGAAAGATTCTCCATAGCTCAAGTCAAATTCATATAAAATATTCCTAGGCTCAACATGTATTGAACGAAAATATTTAAGGTATACAAATACTTATAATCATCAACAACATTCATTTAAATTCTTTTCCAGATATTATGTTCCAATCATCCCGAAAAGTTCATTTGGGTACCAACAATTGTGGATGAATTACATCATATTATGCAAAACAAACATATTTTTGAGGTGGATATGAAGGATGAGGAAACACTTATATTGGAAGAGCCATATCGCATGGAGAATTAGCTGTTGAAAAAGTTATTTGCTGGATTAATAGAAGCTCCATGCCATTTTTCACCTTTGAGGATGGGAAGCCGGTACCGGCTTACTGTTTAGTAATTTTCAAAATTCTCACATTTGACGATTCTGTCTCTTACCACTGAAGCACATACCATAGAAGTACCTACTACAGTAATAGCTACTATCCCAGAAGTAACTACTACTGATATATAACACAGCTTAATAATTGCTGCTCAATTTTCATATTATTATACCTTAATATTTTCGGTCAATACATATCGAACCCAGGCAAATTCTATATGAATTTGACTTGAGTTATGGAGAATCTTTCCAAGAATTATTTTGTTATATAAAACTTGACCGATGTAAATTGGAGTATCATCTAGTGCTTTTCCTGCTACTAGAGCATCACTAGGAATTAAACCGTCAGCATTTCTCCAATAATAATCTAAAATTTAAATTCATATAAATGCACATATTCACAAACCTGTTCTTAAAAATACAAATCTGCAGAAAACAATTCCTCCTTAAAAACAAGAACAACAACAAAGAAAAGTAACATACCTAGATCATAGATATTGTGTAACGAATTTTTGCATTTGTTACATGGTACTACTTTTCATAGCATTTCACAATATCCGTCGATGCGGCCCTGCATTTTTATTTGACGTGTTTTGAGTTTTGTATTTAAATTGTTGGTAATCCGTAGTGGTTACTGTTTTGATTTGGGTGCTTGAAAATTTAGGAAGGGTGCACCTTGTGATTGCGACACCGTATTCTCATTTACTACTGTGTATGTTTGGCACAGTAATTTACATTGTAATTATTGGGATTGTGAAAGCACCTCTCAAATATTATTTTGAATTAAAGCACTTTATCACCATTTGCGTTTTTTTTTAGTTAGTACAATATTTTCAGAATCTACGGCCAGTCTCCGCATAAATCGAAAGCTAGCTATTAACATCGTGGCTAAACAATTTGGAGAGATCTTCTCCGGATTGTGATGGACTTTGGTCTCTGTTTGGGCCAACCCTCTTATTGGGGGTTGCTACTCAGAGGGAAATTTTCGTTTCAGTTGCCGCACCATTAAGGCGAAGCATCACCACGTGACTAAATATTGGTGTAAAACGTTCTTTAAAAAGATTTGTTAAACATGTTTTTCAAGAAATATTTAGATATTTTTGGAATTTTAAAAATTCAGCTTCGTAGCTCAATAGAATCATCGTTTCTGTAAACTAAAGTATTACAATAATTGTCTTTATTACTACATTTGAAAAGAAATTTGACATTTCTTTTTTTGAAAATTCTGAATATTGGAATTCGAGATTTCTTTAATATACGTATTACTAAATAGAATTACCAAAAGTTGACAGTATCAAGAAACAATTATTCTATTGAGCTACGAAGCTGAATTTATAAAATTCCAAAAATATATAAACATTTCTTGAAAAACATGTTTAACAAATCTTTTTAAAGAACGTTTTACACCAATATTTAGTCACGTGGTGATGCTTCGCCTTAAGGCCTTAAGTAAATAACATGAAAATAATCCTGAGGTTACGCCATTAATAATTGAACTTATTATACCAATGCCTTGCAGTAAAAGTATTTAATTAGATCACAAGAAACGTATCTTCTTTGGTCCAATCACGATACTGAACAAAATTTTCCTTTAATCCAAATTGGTAGGAATTATAAATTCCTATTGTGTCAAGGCAGTGCTATAAAATAAAAATTAAATCAAGCTTATACTGAAATGTGTAGAAAAAAAACTCATGTTCATATTTTTTTTTTATTACATAACTATATAATAATATATAAGAATAGCATTACAGGCCTTGTAGACCCATGGCTTGTTTAACCACTCCGGACCATTTCTTTCTATCTCGAGTTTCATCCATCCATTTTTTAATATGCGGAGAGTTTAAATCTGCTTGTACTTCCTTTTTCCATTTTGACCTTGGTCTACCTCTTCTCCTCGTTCCACCCATGTTCATTCTCAACATGATGTTAGGCACTCTCTCCTCACTAAGGGCCGCTTTTACAATAGTCGGTTAACGCTAACCTAGGGATAAACTTATAACTATTCACCAATCACAAGCTACTACAAGCTGTAGTACACAGTAGCTTGTACTGTGATTGGTGAATAGTTATAAGTTTATCCCTAGGTTAGCGTTAACCGACTATTGTAAAAGCGGGCCTTATACGTATTAAATGACCCAAGACCTAGCCACCTTATACGATGTGATTTAACCACCCCAACAATAGCAGGTTCATTGTATAATTCGTACAGTTCTTGGTTGGTTCTTCTTAACCATCTCCCCTTTTCGTATTTTCCACCGAATATTCTTCTCAACATCTTTCGCTCCCACACATTTAACATTATTTGTTCTTGCTTCCTCAACGTCCAAACCTCGCTTGCGTACGTTACTACTGGTCTTATTATCGTCTTGTAAACTCTAAGCTTAACCCATCTTGAAAACATTTTACCAGTTAATATTGATTTTAAGGTAAATGCGCTTTTGTTCCCCGCCGCGATTCTGGCTCTTATTTCTTCGTTACTTCCCACTTCTCTTGTCACCAATGTTCCGAGATAAGTGAATGTCTCCATCTCCTCGAAATTGACCATTCTATTATTCAATTGTATCTGGAAAAATTCACCCTGTTCAAAAGGTCTATCACCCCACCGCATATATTTGGTTTTTCCCTCGTTGACCTCGAGTCCCATTTTTTGTGCAGCATTCAATATCATTTTTGTAGCTTCTTGCAGTTCGAATTTTGTTCTCGTCAAGATTGTTATATCATCCGCAAAGACAAGACCTTGTTGTCGGTTACGAAATATTATGTTCCCACCACCTATTTTGCTGTCTCTTATGGCTTTTTCAAGCACAAAATTAAATAACACTGCCGAAAAGGGTCTCCCTGGCTTAATCCTTGTTCTATCTTAAACTTTCTTGATAGTTTCTCGTTCATTTTTACTTTATTGGTGGTTTCGTCTAATGTCATTTCTACCAGTCTTATAAGTTTATTGGGTATCTTGAACTGCTTAAGTGCTATATATAGTTGGTCTCGCTTGACGCTGTCGTACGCTTGCTTAAGAGGGCCCTTTAAATTTTGATGCAAAAACATGTTTCAACAGGTGGCGCGCCCTAAAATATTAATCTTTTCTACTTATCTTTTTACGAAGGCAGAATTCTAATAATTTATAAAAGTCATATGCATAAACGATAACTAATTTAGGTAATGAAGAAGTTTGAACTTTCAAAGTTAAATATTTTTAAAAATATTCAATATTTTCAAATATGAATATCTTTTTGGAATATATTTGAAAATATTCAACATTGGAAGCTCAAACTTCCTCACTACCTAAATTAGTTATCGTTTATTCATATTATGCATTTTATAAATTTTTGGAATTCTGTATTAGTGAAAAGATAAGTAGAAAAGATTAATATTTTAGGGCGCGCCATCTGTTGAAACCTGTTTTTTAAAGGGCCCTTTTAAAGTCTACAAACAATATGTGCTTTGATAACTTAAACTCATGACTTAATAGTCTGTATTTCTCTGAGTACGTATATTTGATCCGATATTATGATTCATAACTAGTTACATAAATAGCTCTCTATTGTCTAATACTTTCTTCACAATGAAGTGGGGTCTTGCCTTGCTTCGGTAGAAAGCTAGCAAGAGCCAATCAAAATTAACGATTTTTTAATCATAGAAAAGGATAGAAGAAAATGCTTTTCCATGTTTACCTATTATTTTGTAATTTCTGATGATAACTGCATCCGCAGTTGAAAGCTCAAATACATTATTAATTATATTTCCTTAATTCGTAATTGATTAAAGTATAAAACTAATTTATTTGCAAGAATTAATAATAATTAATCAATAAAAATACTTTTACCTAATTGGTTTTTGCCAGCTTTCTAGAAGTAACTAGAAATTCTTCATGGACTTTTGAAGGTCGCTTTTAAGAAATAAATTTTTTTAGCTAATTACCTTGATAATTCTTGTACCTACCAATAAGTTTCAATTTTTATAATTAAAAGAACCTGAACATCAGTAAACTTTTAAATATAACCAAGCAGTTGTTATTTTATATTGATTAGTTTTCAATTTCATTTCCCTATGTCTTAACTCTTGAATAATTAAATAAAATAAATTTCCTTATTTTGAGGCCCCTTGATTTACGAGGCCCCAGGCGCGCGCCTCTTACGCCTGTTCGAAAATCCGCCACTGCGTGCAAAGTGAAAAAAAAAATGCTAAACATTATGTGGATTGTAGTATATGACTACAAACTTGTAGTTTATGACTGAATATCTAGGTTCTAGGCTAGGTAATAAGTATATTAAACAGCGGTAGCCAAGCTATTGGGTCCTGCGGGCGACTATGTTGGTGAAATTTCAAATTTTATTAATTATTTGTGTCTTTTCCTGGGTGACTGGTCGGAGCCAAATTATTGCGCAGTATATTATGATGTTTTGGTCACTAAAGCCGCTGGACCAGTTTTATGCCGGAGAAGGGTTTTTCTCTTCCACAGGGTAGATGGGTTCAACAGACGTAATAATAAGAGAGTAATTCAAGAACCACATATTTTATTAAATGAAATATCCAAACGTGAAAATTTGCATCAAATTATTCTGGACAACAAACTTGTCTCGAACCAATGTGTAATATTTAGTGTAATTATGCAACGATTCAGAAATCCTCACCACATTTAATTTTTCAATTTAGAAGCTAAGCTTGGATTTCGAGTCGTTCGTGTAAAAACATGTGTAAAAAAAGCAATTATAATAAATTTCAATAAAGTTCCTTTAATTAATCTGACGACAACACAAATCGTTGTACTTTAGTCAGATTCATTAAATTTTCTACCTTATTACATACTACTTGGTTTATTTCATCACCATAGAACAGTTGGTAACAATCCCGTTCCCTATTCTGTCGGTAGCCATTCGAAGTGTTCACCGCCACTGATGAATGTGTGCCAATATTGGTGTTTAAAGTGCCGCTTAAATCCTTTTCTTTCTGTTAACCAACTTTATACGTTGTTGATTAAACAATCTTCGTTTTAGATAACACTTTGGTAAGTAATTACTTAAATTATCAAACTTAATTTGTTCACCACGTGTGACCATAACCTTTAATTCATACCAGATGTACAAATATCTGTAATCCACTTTGTTTCAGATATTTAATCGACAAATATCTAATTACGCACGCAATACACTATTTTCCAGTAACTACCGGAATTCCGTAACTCACGACTCCGCTTATTAATTTACCTCTGTTTAATTAAGTAAATTTTATGCTTTTATTCTTTAAATCAGAGAAGCACATTTGAGTTCCTGATTGGGATTTTATCGATAAATCTACGTGTTTCTCAATCAGCGTTTCCCCAAGAACTCTCGACACGTTCTTCGTTTGAGCTCTCCCAAGAGACTTCACATGCTCTTCTATTGAAGGCCACTAAGGAACTCTTCCCTGCTTGAGTTTCACCCAGGAACTGGCTTCATTTCTTGCTCGCTGACTTTCTGTCCCTCTCAAAGTTTTTCAAAAACGAATTTTTATGGTGGGAATTTTGTTCCTTGTTAGCCAAAATTGATACTATTGACAGGTAACACAACGTCGTTAATTGCGTACGCACTGAATTGTTATTAACACTTTACTTTATTCCAGTTACTTGGCGCTATTTTCAAATGAAATTCATACACAAGGCGTGTCACAAACTTTGTACCTCACAAATAAATACAGAAATGTTTTGTTTTATGTGTAAAATTCGTTACAAGTAGTGGTTTTCATGTAATTGATGCAAATATCACTTTTATATCAGCCAAATCAACTGATTATTGAATTTGAAATTAAATTAAATCAAATTACTGCCTTACTTGTCTGCTTTCACCCTTAAATTGGTCAAAATATCACAACAATATGTAGAGGAAGAAAACGTGACATCCAATTTCACCAATTGACATCAAAATGGACCCGACTTGACGAATATTCGTTTCTGCACATTAGTTTCGCCTAGTAACTAATGAAAAATTTAACTCTACCATACAACGACTGTAAAAAATGTTTATTCGGACAACCGCAGACGACTGACGCGACATCTTGGCTATCATTGTGCTAGTTTAACAATTAATTATTGTATAGTTACAAATAATAATAAGATACTAGCGTTAGATGTGGTGCTGAGCTTAAATGGAATGGAAATGGACTTAATATATATTTTCCATATTCTTTAGAAATGTGTAGTAAGAATATATTGATTGAAAAACCTGAAACATTGGGAAAATAAACGACATAAGTAATTTATTTAGTATAAACCTACCCCAACCATTGTAGGTAAATTTAACATTTTAAATTTGCCAATTGAGAGTTCTATAGGCTTCTGTTGAATATGCAATAAAGACTTTTGTATTCTTACATCAAGGCCAACAAAATCAGCTTCATAGCACGCACTGGATATTTTACTACTTTCAGTTTGAATTTGATCTCCCCAAAAAGCAGGTACACCTAATATTGTACTATAACATAGAACAATTAACATTAAGTCTCTCCATAAGTAAAGATTTCCCAGAGGAAACTAAAAATATTGTAATTAACAACTTTTAAATATAATATAAAATATTTACGGTTGATCCATGATATATTAGACAGCATGAGCCTGCACTTATTCCGCTAAAAAGACAACAAATAAAGAGGTAGTAAGTATTTTCAATCTCAGTAGATATTTCAATAATGGTGGTATGATGGTCAACAACTTTTTTTAATTTTGGTTTAAAATTTTCCCAACTGATAGTTGCAAATTGCTGGTTATAGTTCTTGTTTTTCTAAAAAAAAAATTTATCACTATGTAGTACTTAATTTTCCCATAATCTTGATTTTTTAACAATCTTGTTTACCAAATTCCCCGAAATTCCCATATCAAATCTACAGTAAATTAATGTAAAATAATTTGTTACCAGTTTATAATTTTATTAAAAAATATTAATAATTGTAGGAGTTGGCTTACAATTTTTTTCATCGTGTGTGGCTGGACGGTTGACTGTCATCAGATTTGTAATTTTTCCGGAATTTTTTGTTTGTTTCTGTTTCAGACAAGTATAACCCCTTAAACAAAGTCTATTCGAGAACAATATAAAAAGGGCTCGTCTTTTGAAATCATTCAAATTATGGTCAAAACGTAACTTTAACGTAATTGTGCGTTTTTGATATAAAATGGATAATTAACATAATCAAAATATTAATCCATTATCAAAACCGATTCAAAATTATATCATGGTATTCAGAAAATTCTCCTCTTTATGTTAAACCAGCGGTTCCCAATTAGTTTTGGCCGCGGAACCCTTGGGCGATGTAAAAAATTTGGCGGAACCCTATTTGGGAACCGCTGTAGTTAAACAAAAATCATTGCTGTATCTATAACCACTTTTGAGGTGTAATGAAGTTTTGAAATAGTTCTTAAACTCGCACGTTTAAATCAAATATAAATATTATTACCTCCACTAAACTTTCACTACTTGGTGTAATTATTGATCTTATTAATTTTTGTAGATATTGGCAATGTGCGGACACCAAAGCAAGCATGTTCGTATAACTAAATAATCCTGAATAAAATACAGTTGCAATTACGCCATGAGTGAAAATTTGAAGAAAAAATCTTATAGTGTTATTTTCTATAAATGTACCAATTCCAAATGGCAATATCCATTTTTCATTTTGTATTGAATATAAAACAGCTATTATTGCAGACCCTCCGAATGCTACAGCCACCATTATGGTTCCATAGAAACCCTAAAAATGTAGAAAAAATGGTAAATGAACAAATTGTAAAATTTTTCACTTTGCTCCAACTTTTTTCTCGGAACTGGCACTTTCGGCGGACTTTCGGCATCGGATCTAACAATGGGAATAAAGCAGTTAAAGAGAGAAATAATAAGGAAAGCTTATAAATTAACGATATACATCTCACATAAATTAATTTTAATTGAAATTTATTTCCATATTAATAGAACTTCATATTTATACTAATATGTACAGTGACTCGCAATTGTCCTCGGACAACTAATAAAAATTGCAATAATTTCAATGTAATTTTACTTTTTGAAGTTATTTAAAAAGAAAATAGCAGTATCAATTTATGATTTTATAAAATATCCCTTAGGGTCACCAGTAACACAAAAAAGTTTGAAAAAATTCAATCACAAACAGAATTGGCAAGAGTTTAATCAGTTGCAATTCTTATGAAATTAAAACTGCAAAAATTCTCGGAGAAGTTTCATTGTATTATTTTAACGCTTCTTAGAATTGTGTAAGAATGTTAAAGTGCATTTGCAGCTACTTTGTAAATACCAAGGATAACATTAACGCTCAGTTTTAATCGTGAAAATTAATATTTAGCACAATGGAGCTTAAAAACACAAAATAGGCAAGTTTTCATTTAAGGCAATTAGTAATTTTTCATTATTGAAATGTACATCGCATCAGGAAATTTGAAGTCGCTCAATATGGACAATAACACTGCGGCACATATTATTATTCAAATTAAGAGCGCGCTGCAAATTTTGATGCAAAAACATGTTTCGACAGATGGCGTGCCCTAAAATATTAATCTTTTATAGTTATCTTTTCACCAAAACAGAATTCTAATAATTTATAAAAGTCATATGAAAAAAACGATAACTAAGCTAGGCAATAAGGAAGTTTGAGTTTTCAAAGATAAATATTTTTAAATATATTCAATATTTTCACATGTGCATATCTTTTTGGAATATACTTGGAAATATTCAACATTGGAAGCTCAAACTTCCTTATTGCCTAGCTTAGTTATCGTTTATTCATATGACTTTTATAAATTATTAGAATTCTGTTTTGGTGAAAAGATAACTATAAAAGATTAATATTTTAGGGTACGCCATCTGTCGAAACATGTTTTTGCATCAAAATTTGCAGCGCGCTCTTAAGGAAGAAGATCGGATTGATTTCAAAGAGAAAAGTGATCTACCACGTAAATTAACTTATAGACTTGAGAACTATGTTTTAAGAAAAGTTCAGAAAGACCTAAGTGCGTTAAAATTAAAATCTATAGTGCTTGACGAACTAGGGGAAGAGTGTGGCTGTGTACTACAATCAGCAAATGTTTTTAAAAAATGGGTACAATCATTGCCTCCTATACTTACAAGCCGTGAAGTGGCAAATTTGGCAACGTCGCCGGTGGTCCTAATTTTCAAATTCTTGTATTGATGTTTATGTGATTTATGCATATTAAATTTGTGTAAGAACACTTTGTTAGTAATAATTAACAACTAAAACTAACTACAATCATAGGTAAGTGTACAAGAACTGTATTAAATAAGTCTGTAGCCTAAAAATGGATTCAATTCCTTATTAAATAGTTGAAAGGTAATACTTTACTTTTTGTAATTCGTTGCATATTGAATAATTATTTATTAGTACACTTTATTAATGACATTGTTAATAGATCCTAGATACTGTGTGCCAGATTGTACATAAAAAAATTACCTAGAAAGAATCCGGAACAAGAAAGAAATGAATATAGTTAAAAAGAACTACAAAAATTTAAGAATTTTTAAAAACGACAAAATAGAAAATTATAATTGATTGCAAGTTTTACAAAGAAGCTAAAGTTTGAAAACTGGAATTATAAAATTTATGAAAAAAGTTCACGTTATTTTATAGAATGAATATCGATTTTGAAATTTCCAACACTTCTTGTCATGTCGAAGATGAGACAATATAGTGATAAGTGTTTCAGTTTCTTAAAATATGACTGTCAAAATTCTGCAATTTTTCGCTAAAAAATTCGCTAAGAAAAAAAAATTTCGCTAAAAATACGAAAGGTAAATGATAATATCTATGATAATTATTATCAACGTCGATTTATTTGCAGAGGAGGAGGGGTGCAATTACTTTACTATGCTATTCATGTGGAAAGTGACCTAAAAATTTAATTATTCAAATGTACAAATCGTTTTGTTATATTCTCTTAAATAATAACAGAAAACTTACAAATGATCAATTTCAAACTGTTGAAAATTTAACAAAATAGAGAAAATTACATACACTTTTACAAACCTAGAAATTGCTTTTATTAGTTATATTTGTGTTTATATTGTAAAGTAAGTACTTTTTTATAATAATTAGTTTAACTTTTTGATAATAAAATTATATAATTTATTAAATCTGTTTATGAACATAAAATAACAAATAATTTGTATATGAGACACTTTGCCAGTAGGACCACCAAGTACTGCAAATGCGACGTTGCCAAATGTAACTTCACGGCTTGTAAGTATAGGAGGCAATGGTACAATAGTCGGATGGCTAGAAAAAACTATTTGTAAATTATGTTATAAGGGAGACACCTCTTATTTACGCCAAAAAGTACCTACAAAAGGACTTATCATGGTGGAATGATGTTATATTGGCAGATGAGAATAAATATAACATCTACGTTTCTAAAAATCGAATCCTGATGTACTTTAAAGCCAATAAATAGCTTAATATTAAAAAATTACGTGGTAAGGTCAATCACTGACTAAGAAATGTCCTTGTTTGAGGTTGTTTTTCATCTAAGGGGGTGGGTAATTTAGTTGTGTTCGATAGCATGATAGACCGTTTTAAATATTTACAGTTACTCCAAAAAGAAATTATTCCAAATTGCGGCTCAAATGGGAATTCAAAACCCTTTTAAATATCACGAGAATAATGATCCTACACCAAAAATCCCGTTTACTTCATCCCATAGAAACTCTATGGGATGAATTAGATTGTAAGGTATGAACCACCCCTATAAATAATAAACAAGAATTAATTCGACGTTTACAAGAGGAATTGGCTCTTATAAGCGAAAAATATTTAAAAAAAATCATTTGTAACATGACCAATCGACTGAAAAAAGTAATAAAACAAAACTGATACCGCATCAAATATTAAATAATGACATATTTTCTCAGTTTCCCTTAAAGTGCTAATTCTTGTAGTGTCCGAGAACTATTGCAGTTTTAATTTGAATAGAATTGCAACTGTAGAATGATTGAACCCTTGCTAATTCTGTTTGTGATTGAATTTTTCAAACTTTTTTGTGTTACCGGTGACCCTAATGGATATTTTATAAAATGGTAAGTTGATATAGCTATTTTCTTTTTAAATAATTTCAAAAAGTCAAATTACATTGGAAACTGTTGCAATTTTTATTAGTTATCCGAGGACAACTGCGAGTCACTGTATATTCGCAGATAGTCTTTGATGACAATAAATAATTACTAGCATTTACATTTAGTCACAATTATATGTACATGCATTTCATATGATTAAATTTCAGAAAACGATCATACAAATTTATAAACCATAATTACCTGTTTTATAACAAAATTTTCATAATTTTGAACAATCAGAAGGTCATCTTCGTTGTTGAAAGACCTGGCGAAATTACCAAGAATTTGCATTTTATCAAATAGTTCATATAATGCAAATTTTTTCCAATACATACAGTGTGTACCAATTAAAACTAAAATCAATTTTAATATTTTTGAAAAACTTAGGTAAAACAAAAGTAATTAATAAAATATTTTTACATTAACAATATGAAACAAAAAAATTATTTTATTAATTAATTGTCACGATTTAAAAAAACCTATCAATTTATAACAAAATTATTATTGTATTTAATTGAATATTTTTGAAATCACTTTTTATTTTACAAATTTTGCTAAAAATAAATTAATTTACCCATACAATATGCTATTTCAAACATGATGCTGTTGATAAGTTCGTCAAAGCCATTATTTTTCACTTTAGAGATTTCAGAAATTACGGTGAAGGGGTAAATCGTTACAATTATTAACAAACTCATTAAATAAATCCTAGTTAATAATCCCGCATTTGATGAAAAACCAAGTAAATTTAGCAAATTTTTTTGTAAAGCAAAACAATCCTTGGAAAAATTTGTAATTTCCATTGTTCTTTTGAATTAGCTTTTCTCTGTACCGGAACCAACTTGAAACTGAATGTAGTAGTATTGGTAATTTTAAATCAATGCATTGATAATGCGTTCGTTTTTATTCCATAACATATCATAAAATTCTACGAAGTAACTGCCTAATAATTATTTTAGACTGGGATCATGCAATCCCGAAGTTTAAAATTTGTATGGAAAATTTTGTTCTAAACAAAGGTTTCAAAGAAAAACAAATATGGATCAAAACTGTGATATTACATTCAATTTGCAAATTACAAACTTACCTGGTGAAATATGGTGCTACTTCAAAAATTAGGCTATCACTAAGTTCCTTTAGTTTTGCAGAAGACGTTTGAAATTTTTTATTAAAGTTTCGTTATTTACAAGCTAATCGCGCAAAGTCTATGAATCGCTTACTTGTTGAAACATCAAAAATATTTAACATATAATTCGAGACTGCTTTTAAATATAATACACATTCTTAATCGATAATAATTTATTAATTATTATACTATATTTGGTTCCCTACTTTACCTAGAACTACCCAATTATTTCAACCTTCATCATGCAATGATCTAAAAAAAATTATATTGTATACATATAAAATTTATTAAGAATAATTTATTATAATTGAGTATTGATTATAAAAAGTAAAATGTAGACACTAGTTCTTTAACTTTCGTTATCGCGAAAAGAAAATATAGAACGATAATTTAGCTTATTTGGAGCCTCTTTTGTAGGATAAATAACTGATAAATATTAAAAATTAATTCCATTTTGTTTTAGTTAGTTGAGACGGTCATTGCCTTGCAGCTAACGCAGTTGGATGCGAATGCGAGGCACCGGGTTCAAACCTGGGGAGAGTCAAACTTTCTTATGACTAGTCACATTAGTCACGACTAGGCACGTTAAGTCGGTGGTCCCCTGGGTTAGTGAATTGTCACCATTAACATAAAAAGCAGGATACATGGCACATCTGAAGGCAAGTCTAGCAAGCTACCTAATGGATGTAAAATTTGTATATGCTCACAGAACTAACACTGCCAAGCAAACGACGCAGATGTTGATAATAACAAGCATTACGGGTTAAACTACGTTGAAGAAGAAGAAGAATTCCATTTAGTTGAGATAAAATAGCCGAGAAAAACTTTTCAGCCGCCGAGAGCTGAAAAATTGCGATGATAAGCGATTTCGGGGGCAGAACGCCAGAAGAACCCACCGAACCGATCTCGACGGGAGAGACGGCGTTAGTTGCGGAGAGTTCCGGGAAACGTCCGGGGCCTCCGTGCCGAAGCCTCAAAGTTATTTTTGAACAATTGTTGTAAAAAGGATTCGGAAACGGTGGGTGGCAGACGGAAGTTTACGTCAGAGGTGTTAAAATGTCGGTTTCGACGAATTTTATCCGAAATCTGCCCAACAAAATTCGAGGTGTGACGTCGGGGACGGAGGAGGCAGAAAAGTCTTCCCGGCGCGGCAACGCTATAGCGACCGAACCGTGAAAACGTTAACGACCGGACCGGTACCGTTCGACGACCAAAGGACCGTACTAGCGCTTAGATGAGGTGGCGGAGCTTGGAGGTGATGGCTCAAAGACGAAGATTTTTAAAAATTTTGCTTTTTGATCGAAGTTTCGTTCGAAAGAGAGAACAATTTTCGAAATCTTTACATTTTATCGTAGATTCGATTAAATCGCGTGATTAACTATAAGCAAAAACGGAGAGGACGACCGATTGAACCGTCGCACATTGGACGTGGTAAAAGATGAAAGACTTTTTCCGAAAATGTTAGATTTCGGTAAATTCAACTTTGTTTTAACAAAATACTACCTTCGCCTCGTGCATATAGATCGAAAATGTCAAGAAACATTTTGTCGAAAAATTCTTCCTTACCGTTTAAAATTGACATTTTAATATCGTCATGAATTTGCTCAAAAACACCTAGGATTTTAATTCGAAATTTCCACGACCATCTGTTTTTTAAATTTGACCTTATTTGTATTTAAAAATTTGAATAACTACGATATCTAAAAGCGTTAAATACTCGACACGAATCTGCTTTTGTTTTTTGAATTTTTTCTCCATTTTGTCGTTGCGCTATCGCTTAGCAGAAAATTGCGAAAAAGTTTTGACCGCCCGTAGCGCCCTTATTTACCGGCCGATTTTAATCTTCCAGTTGGATCCGATGCATATCGCTCTCGAGGAAACTCTTCTATGGTCGACTTTCGTATCTCCATCGGGAAAGGCGCAAAATGCAATTTAAATTCAACAATTTTCGAAAAAAGAATTTCCGTTTTTTTCGCTCAATCCCTAGTCCTCGAGAATACCAGTCGAAAACGTCGAATAAATTTTGTCGTAAAAAGCCTCCTTCTCTGTTAAAATTAATATTTTCCAATAATTACAATTTCGCTTATAAACTGCTTCAATTTTTATTTTGACTTGCAGATAAATACTATGCGAGGCCGCAGGCCGAGTTATGAATAAATGCGAAGGCCGTTGGCCGAGCTATGTCTTGTGAAGAAAAAGTGCGAAGGATCGAAATTTCGTTCGAAAGAGAGAAAAACGCGACATGGTAAAAGACGAAAGACTTTTTCCAAAAATGTTAGATTTCGGTAAATTCAATTTTTATCTCGCAGAATACATCCGCCTCGTACCCGCATCAAGCTAGCGCCGCCACTTCCGCAAAATTTTAAAAAAATGTGTGGAGAATTTGTGGCTAATTTGTTGCTAATTAGTTGCTACAATCGCGAATTTGTTGCTCTTATCGTTCGCGAATTACAGCCATTTAAGTGGTAGCGGCGCTAGGTTATGTTTTTTTTTATCAATTATCTCCAATTTATTGAAAAGTTGAAAAATTTTAAAAACTTGGATTCCTGAGGGCGTCCTTCTTGCCATTCCGTAGATGGGGGCGTGCTATGTTTTCATTGATACACTGGGAAACACCTGTATGCTAAAACGAATGGAACCTCGTTAATCGATTCATGCGCGTCATTGACGGCTCCACTTAAATGGCTGTAACTCTCGAACGGTAAGAGCAACAAATTCGCAATTGCGGCAACTAATTAGCAACAAATTAGCCACAATTTATCCACATATTTTTTTTTTTAGGTTTTGCAAAAATGGCGGCGCTAGCTTGATGCGGATCCACCTCGTGCCTATATAAATCGAAAATGTCAAACAACATTTTGGCGAAAAATTCTTGTTTAACGTTTAAAATTAACATTTTAATTTCGTCATAAATTTCCACGACCATCCTTGTTTTTTTTGTAAATTGTGACATTATTGGGCGGTTTAGGAAAAATTTGTATAATACGATATGGAAATTTGCGAAATTATGATTAGATGGATTTTCGAATTTACAAAGTTCTGATCTTGCAATAATTCTAATAGAACTTAGCAAATATGCAACTATCCAACAGAAATCTAATTTAGTTAGAATTGTAGGGTAGAGGCTTGTAAGTCGCCTCGGCTTGTAAGTTGCCTCGGTCTCTGAATTTCGGCATGTAAGTGGGCCATAACAAAAATTTCAACAGAAATCGACAGCAAAGGAGGTGTGGTCAATTTTAAACTACTTTTGGACCGGAAATATTCAATATCATAGTGTTTACTGAAAAAAATGTAAAATACCCTAAATTTAAAATTAAATAATTGAAATCGTGTTTTTGTTTTGTGATCATAAATTGAACATTTTTCTATAAAATTCAAGGTAAAATTTTTTACTGTGTTGTATTATATTCAATTTACATAATACCAAAAGAATTTCAAAAATATCATAATTTGACAATTTTTTTCACGAATTTTTGTAAAATAGCTTCAGAATGTAAGTTGCCTCGCTTTAAAGCTTGTAAGATGCCTCACCGTTCTTTCACGTTTATTTCAGCTTCATTAGGGGGGGGGGCACTTGTAAAAAACCTTTTGAAAAATGTAAAATTTTCGGTTGTTCCCCTTCCATTTTCTTTGTCTTTTCAACATTTCGGGGGGGGGGGCACGTGTGCTCAAGTGCCCCCCCTGGCTACGGGCCTGCAATCTTGTAATCACTAATTTTAAAATTTTTTTTTAATTTTTGGCCTCTAAGAGCAAATAAAATTTATAAATTTGTAAATCAGGTGTTTTCCTTCTCGTTTTTTAACATTTTCAGCAATTTGACACGGGGAGGCAACTTACAAACCTAAATTTCAAGGTGCCGATTTTAGGTACTTTAGAACATTGCCTGTATAACTTTTATTTTTTGAGATTAACAATGATTTCTACTTCAGGATTATGCCTTTATACTTCCTCTTTCCAAAGTATTTTTTATATTTACAATTATATTGATTTTAAGATGAGTTGTGATAAAAAATGCTAAGACGAGGAAACCTACAAGCCATTCCCCTACTAATTTATTTTTTAATTTATTTTTTGTCACTTTACTCCCAGTCTTGCGGGAGCAAAGTGCCACTTTTCTTAGGAGCGGGGAGGAGAAGTAAATTAGTGGGAGGAAAAGTAAAATAGCGGGAGGAAAAATAAAACAGCGGGAGGAAAAGTAAAAAGAATTACAAATTATTACTATTTCCATCATTTAAATTTACAATTATATTAAAATTGGAGCATGAGTTAATGTGAAGCAACCGATTAAAATCCACCGAAGTTGTTAAATTTTGTTACTGGTTTGAAATGGTGACTTTAATTTCGGGGTTCACACAACTTTATCGGCAAATTTAATTTCGGCCTTCACATTACTGAAAATTTTATTCTTTCAATCTGACTTCTTATATAGGGTATACTTTAGTTAATTACCACCAACTTAAGTTGGTATTACTTAATCAACACTTTGTTGATTTATTATTTTGATTGATTATGACATTAATGTCATGTGCAGGTCTGGCTGTATGGTTTAGTAATAATTCTCGCTTATTCTAACAAATATTTGCTTTGAATTTCGTAATTGGCTTTCGCAAAGGCAAAAAATACTACATTCGCGCTCAGGATTAAAGTGACTTTTCGTCCTTCGGGTAACTTTCCCCTCGGCTGCGCCTCGTGTAAAAGACCTTTACCCTCATGACGAAAAGTGGCACTTTACTCCCTCGGTGTATAATTATACTATTTCACAACATTTCGGGGACTACTTGAAAATTATTATTAAAAATCAAGTTCTATGATCGTTTCCTTTTCGAATTCATTACAACAAACAGCAACAAACATTGGTCGGCTATTTTGGATATATTTGTGTGTTTTATTTTCAGCTGTATTGTTTTCAAATTTTCAACAGTAACGAAACGGAGGACTTAAACTTAGAAAAATTTTGCAGTCCGGCTGAAAACTTGAGTATAAAAAATAATTAAGCCCAGTGCTTACATTTCGTAGACTGACACAGTTAACCACTAGATGCCGCGCTCCTTGCAGGACAAAATGGAATCGGTCGCTATTTTAGAAATTAAAGAGAGCATGCAAGAGGAAGCCTAGAGAATTTGAGAAGGACACTGTTGTTTACCACAAGAAACTTATCTTCTTCGGTCCAATCACGATACTGAACAACATTTTTCTTTAATCCAAATTGGTAGCAATTATAAATTTCTATTGTGTGAAGGTGCCATAAATGAAAATAAAAACTAAATCAAACTCATGCTGAAATATATAGAAAAAAGAACGCATGATCATATTATTTTTTATTTCATAACTAGTTATATAAATAGCTATCTATTGTCTAATACTTTCTTTAAAAAGTTACTCTGTAGAAAGAGTAACTTTTCGTGCAAAGTGTGTTAATAATGCTAAACATTATGTCGATTGTAATGTATGACTACAAACTTGTACTTTATAGGTTTGTTCGTTTGTATGAACTAACTTGAACTTGGTTATCTTTCGAGATCAAAATACTCCCACCACAAAAGTTAGATAGTGTTCTAACTTGCACTGCCTACTCCTCCTATGGAGGTCGAGCAAGAAGTTCATGTTCGGGCATGAACTGAGCAGCCAAACGAACACAGTTCATTTGCACTAACTTGAACCGAGCAACTTAGTTCATACAAACGAACAAACCTTTTGACTGAATATCTAGGTTCTATATAGTCAATAAGTATATCGAATTAATAGATAGTACATAATATATTATAAGTAGAGTAGAATGGGGTCAAATAGGTATGGGGGCATAGTAGGTCATTGGCTTTGACGTCGCCATTTTATTACATAGGCTGCCCGTTTTGCGCGAATTAGATACATAGTGGCGAAAAACGTTCACGGCAAAATTTTGGCTGTCGCCATGCATCTGTCAGTTTAGTTATGGTGTCATTCATTTTGACGCGTGTTCTTCTGTGAAAAAGCATTGTTTTCTCTCTGAAATGCAGTGCATTAAATTAATGCAAATAATTGTCAAGTGAGTTTATTTTTATGTAGAATTTGACGCTGAACACGAATATTGTGTTGGTTCTTCGATATTTTTGATTTTGAAAAAAATACAGACCCCAACATGAAACATGTGCTTGGGGGCAACATAGGTCACTATTTTTAACGCTCACGGATATAAATGAAGCGTTGCAAAGCTAATTGATCTAAGCGGCAAAAGGTACTTTTGTATGGGAAAATGGTGTTAAACATAGTAAATGGTAGTAAACTGTGTTGTTAGAAAATAATAAAACAAGTGTTATACTTTATATGATATTAATTATTATTGACATTATACATGAAGTAACTAAAGGTCATTTTTTATATAAAACCCAACAGGAGAAATTTAAACGAAAAAATAAAACAACAAATTTGGAAATGAATTAATTAGACTATAGACTGCAGCACGTTGACATAGACGCTGCGTCACCTTGTTATCGCATTTCAAACTGCAAATAAATTGAAATGTGGCTTAGATCATATAGCACTGCATTCGCCTTGGTATCTAGATCATTTTAATGCAAAAAACTAAAATTTCAAATTTTGGCACTTAGATCAATTAGCTTTGCAACGCTTCAAATAATTAAAAAATTAAAAATTAAAAAAATTTTTTTAGATTTTTTCGGAAGATGATATCATGCCGGCATCGTAACCCGATCAAGAGGCTGGTCCATCGAATGCCGATCAAGAGCCCGATCTATCAAATCTCGACCCGAAAAATTGCAATTAAAGACACGGCCGTTTCCCAAAGCTCCACTGCTCAAACCATCGAATTGTTATTAGTGTTACTAATTTTTATATCAGGAGTATTCATACTCTTCAAATAAAAGCATTAGAGCTAATTTTTTACATGTGATTGTAGTTTTATTTCACCTCGAATATCTGTGACCTATCATACCCCCAAATTTTTAAAATATCAAAAAAAGGTACCTTCGCCTTATCGAATGTAGCTTTCAAAATATTTATGCTAGACATAAAGTTAGTATGGCGAAAATGTTGCCAGATAAATAATCTTTCCAACGAATGCTTATTTTTCGAAATCGGTGCAAAAACACCGTCGCAAGGGCTCTTCAAAAAAACCTACCTACTTGACCCCACTCTACTCTACTACTATAACAGCGGCAGTCAAGCTATTGGGTCCTGCGGGTGACTATGTGGGAGAAATTTCAAATTTTATTCATTATTATTTGTGTCTTTAATTACTGTCGAAATGAAACAGTAGATTGAAATTTTTTCTGAGTGACTAGGTGGAGCCAAACTGCTGCGCAGTAGATGTAGAGGGAGAATGCGTGACACCCAATTCCACCAATTAACACTAACATGGACGCGCCCTGACGAATATTCGTTTCTGCACATTAGCTCCGCCTAGTCACTGATGAAAAATGTAACTCTACCATACAACGATTGTAAATGGTTATTCAGATAACCACAGACGACGTCTTGGCTATCTATCACTGTACTATTAGTTTAACAATTAATTATTGTATAGTTACAAATGGAATATATTCAAAACAATTACTTTTATATAAATAGCAGTACTAGGGTTGTTGGATGTGGTGCTGAGCTTAAATGGATGGAATACCCAACTAATGTATATTTTCCATATTCTTTAGAAATGCATAGTAAGAAAATATTGATTGAAAAACCTGAAATAATGGGAAAATAAACGACATAAATAGTTTCTTTAATATACCTACCCCAACGATTGTAGGTAAATGTAACATTTTAATTTTGCCAATTGTCAGTATAATAGGTTTCTTATGAATATACAATAAAGATTTTTGTATTCTTAAATCAAGACCAACAAAATCAGTTTCATAACATGCACTGGATATCTTACTACTTTCAGATAGAACTTGATCTCCCCAAAACGTAGGTATACTTAATAGTATATAAGACATAACAATATACATTAAGTCTTTCAAAAAGTAAAAGTTTCCCAAATGTAGCTAAAAAAAATTGTAATTAATAACTTTTAAACACAATTATAAAATATTTACGATTGATCCATGATATAATACACAGCATGCGGTTAAACTTACTCCGCTAAAAAGACAACAAATAAATAGGTAGAAAGTGTTTTCAATCTCAGTAGATATATCAATAATAGTGGTATGATAGTCAACAACTTTTTTTAATTCTGGTCTAAAATTTTCCCAACTGATAGTTGCAAATTGGTGGTTATTGTTCTCGTTTTCCTAAAAAAATAGTATTTTTTAAATTTTGTGTCAAGTGTGTCATATCTAATTCGGGTTACAGTCAACACCAACGGTTACATGAATTATGTTAATTACTATAATTTATTTATTTTGTAAAATAAAAAATATGTTTTTAATATAATAATGAAAATAATGCACTATTGCATTAAAAAAATACTATATTTATTGCCAACTAAATAGTTTCGAGAATTTTGTATTCTTATCTTCAAGAACAAATTCAAATGAATATAAAATTTTTAACCGATATAAATAGCACAAGATTGACAAATTTATAATGAAAAATACAAATTATTTTTACAATTATTTTTTTTTATATTTCTTATTTCATACAAATGCCGTTATTATGACGAAGCTTCATTATTCGTGAAAACAACTGTATTAGCATTGTTTCAACTGACCCTGTTCTACCCTATTATTCGTGAAAAAATTAGTATCTATATACCTACAAATATAAATTTATTAATTATTACCTCTACTAAACTTCCACTACTTGGTATCATTATTATTGATCTGAATAATTTTCGTACATATTGGCAATGTGCGGACACCAAAGCAAGCATATTTACATAAATTATTAATCCTGAATAAAATAAAATTGCATTTACATAAAAACTAAATATTTGAAGAAAAAAATTCATAGTGTAATTTTCTACAATTGTAGTAGGACTTCCAAATGGCAATATCCATTTTTCATTCAATATTGAATATGAAACAGCTAGTATTACAGAACCTGTTAATCCCACAAGTACCATTCTAGAACCATTGAAGCCCTAAAAATGCCAAAGTAAACTTTCTAATAAAACTTGAGAACATTAATAGATACTGGAGAAAGCAACGTTAATCTAACATTTTTGAGATTAAAAATGTCACTTTTCGCCAAATTTTTTCCGAAAAAATTGCCACTTTCGGCACAGGTCTTACAAATTAGAATAAAGTAATTGGAGAGTGAGAAATAATAGACAAAGCTTAAATTGATGATATATAAATTTGTTGTGATAAAATGATAATTACCAGCATTTACCTCTACTAAAATAGTAACAATTATAAATAAATTTAATTTCACAAGATAAAAATTAAGGAAACAATAATACAAATTTATAAACTAATTAATTACCTGTTTTATAATAAAATTTTCATAATTTTGAACAATCAAAACGCCATCATCATTGTTGAGAGACCTGGCTAAATTACCAAGAATTTGCATTTTATCACACAGTTCATGTAAAGCAAATCTTTTCCAATATATACAATGTGTACCACTCAAAACTAAAATAATATTAATAATAATTAATATTTTTAAGTAAAACCAAATTACTATTTTATAAAGAAATATTTTTAAAACCCTCTTTTATAATAATTATTAACTTACGCATAAAATATCCTATTTCACACATAAGACTGTTAAGTTCGTCAAAATTATTTTTTAATTTAGCGATTTCAGAAATTACGGCGAAAGGGTAAATCGTTAAAATAATTAACAAAGTCATTGAATAAATCCTAGTTAGTAATCCCGTATTTGATGAAAAACCAAAGAAATTTAGCGATTTTTTTTGAAAAACAAAATAATCGTCGGAAAAATTCTGAATTTCCATTATGCTTTTGAATTAGCTGCACTCTATTCCGAAACCAACTTGACACTAAATGTAATATTGGTAATATTAGAATGAATTAATAATGCATTAATTTTTATTCCTTAACAGGTACTATATAATAATTTATTATTTCTGATCATTTATAATTCAACCAAGTAACTGACTAATAATTATTTTAGAGAGATCATGCAATCCTGAAGCTTAAAATTTTTATTGAAAATTTTGTTCTAAAAAATTGTTTGAAGCTTCGTTGAGGTTTGAATTACCTTCCATTTGATCATATGAATTTCATTTTCTGTAAAGTTACGAGTATTTCAAATTTGGAATCCTTCGAGTAAGTTTCATACAATAATCCTCAATTTTAATTTTTTTTGTTAAAATTAAAATCTTTGGTCCTACTTAAATTTGAAATTAATCACCATAATAATTTTGATGGAATAAAACTGGTAAAATTAATTCTTTTTTTGAAGGGTCAGCAAAGCTGTTTTTCATCTAAAAAAAAAATGAACTTCTCCTTGAACGAATCAACATTCCTAGTCGCTGAGTATATGTCAACATATTTGTTAAAAATACACGACACCAAGTATTGGAACGAACCTTCGAATTTGGAACCATGGTGTTGTGGAACCGATAGATGCAAATTCGAGCATAAATCTCGGTTATGAACTTCCGACCTTCTGATGAGGAGATCCTTAAGGCAGTCTGGTTGTCCAGACTTTAGTATTTTAAATATTAACACTGCGAAACGATATTTGAAGCGGGTATCCAGTTTCATTATTCTTTGAGCGGAATATGTGGGGTAACATGGTCCCTATACCCGACGTCATATGCAAAGCGAAGGCAAGCATTTTGCAGAACTTGAAGCTTATTTTTTAGTTCCTCCGTCAAACTTCCATAGTATACCGTGATACAGTAATCGAAATAACATGTCCTGACGATCTTCTTGACATGAGCAGAAAAAGACATGTGCCTATCCCATATCATGCCAAGGTTTTTTTACTTCTGTGCACCGTTTAACTACGCAACCGTTAAAAAGTACCTGGGTATGTTTGGCTTCCTCTGCTGTCTGGCAACGATGAGGACTGCCCATACACATTGTAAATGTTTTGGTCGGGTTTAGCAGTAACCCATTTTTTAGACACCGTCGTTGTATCAATGCCAAGACAAAATTCATTTCCAACAACTTCGTGCCAACGAGTTTCACAAATTTAAGAGACAGGACTCGAAGAGAGCTTATAATCGTATAATTATTCTGAAATTCAAACTTCTATTCTAGAAAATTTTTATTACATTTTTTGTGCAACTTACTTGGTTGGTAATCACGTGTGTTGTTCTATATACCACAAATCGAAATCTAAAAAGAAACCCCAAGAGAGAGTAAGGAAAATCGGGGTAAGGAAATAGTAGGGGAAAGGGATGTAAGTTGACCACCTTTTACATTTTTGGTCATAACTCATCTCCAAATAGATATTTTTTGGATGTTGTAACACCATTAGAAAGAGGACTTCATTAAGCAAAACTTTGCTGAAGATACTTTTTAGATTGCTTGAAAAACAAAAAAATTATGACCATTCTCCTGAAGGCCCAAAAATTGGCGATTTTTATTTTTGGAATGTAAGTTGACCACCCCCTAAAACGTAGCTGAAAGTCAAAAAAACTTAACTGAAACCAACTGATATACAAAATTAATTGTCATTTATTGATTTTAAGATGTACAGGTGAATAAAAGGAAAAGAAAAAAACATCGAAAATGAATTATTCAATATAATCATTAGTAAAACCAACATCAACAATAAAATTGGAAAAAACCCAACAAAATACCTCAAAATTTCACTAAAACACCACAAAAATACTATAAAGTTGATTCGAGGTAAATCAAATATAAAAATGTAATACCAAATTGTTTCACAATGGAAACAATAAAAAAAATGGGGTGGTCAACTTACATCCCACAAATGTGGTCAACTTACATTCTGGACACTATTTTGAAACACTCGCAAAAAAATTGTTGTACTATACACGATATGTTTGAAATTTACTTTGGATTAGTAAAATTCAATGAAATAAGAGTTCAGCACATATATTTACCTTGCGATATCAGTGAAAATTATTTAGTTTATCGGCACACGAAAAAGTTGAATTTTTATAAAAAGAAAAAATTTTTTATACGAAGTTTGTAGAAGTTAGAGCAACGCGTCTATTCACTTTAAAACCACATAAAAGGTGAGGGTTGTGTTAATAAGCACGATGACAATTGAAATGGCGGTGTTGCGACTCATAGTTTTTTCTATAAGGCAGGGTGGTCAACTTACATGCATGGTCAACTTACATGCATGGTCAACTTACATCCCTTTCCCCTACTAATAAAAATTTTTTTTTGGATTCTATTCTTAAAATTTATTGAAAAATAATAATAAGCATTATCTTCTTCATTCCAAACGAGTAGTGCAAATAATATTATAAATGGTGCCAGCAGAAATTGATCATTTTATGACCAATATGGTGCAAAATAGTATTAATATAAAACACACAAAAAATTGAAGTCGTGCAGTATTCAATAAAGTTGTTCGATTTGAGAGAAATTCGCTGGTACTGCTGGTACTGGTGGTACTTGTATATTAAAACAACAGTTGAGGGGCGCATTGCATAGGGTCACTCCTGGTATCGGTGTTACGGTAAAACTACTACACTTTCCACTGCTACACTTGAATGTGACTGCAGCTGAAATGCTAATACCAGCAGGTAATTTGCAGTCATCTCCATCTGAAAATAATTATGTTGTAGTTTAGGATACATGTAATATATTATTAATTAATGGCCAACAGATTCGTTTATGTCACCCCTGTTCTAACGGACTGATACAAATACAATATTACTAATACTGCTAAATTTTTCAAAGAAATTATTCATAATAGTGAGAATACCGTATTTCTATCTGACTCAAATGTATTCTTTTACAGTAGCCTAATATATTTAATAACATTTCTGTTTCATTCAAAAACCCTGCTTAGGTCATTTTATCGTCATATATGTCATTTTAGGTATAAATCCTCTAAGTTATAGTGCAGAATTTACGCAGAGAAGAGCGCATTTCTTTCTTAAGCTTTTAATCAATGAAACAATGAAATAAATAATAAATAAATAGTTTATACATACCATTTTGCGTAAATACCACATTAAACAAACTTAAAGTAACGAGAGAAATTAGTAAAAATTTCATTTTGAAATTAAAATGTTTGGTTGAATCACTGTGACTTACTGAAAGCAGTGTGAATTCGTTTCATCAATTTCTTCATTTTTATACTCAATTGAAACGGTTATCAGCAAAATTATAATTTATTTATAAAACTATACCTACTTAATAACACCGAATTTTAAAATATTTAAAATATATTTAAAATATAGTATAAAAACTAAAATTAGACTTGTTAAAAGTAACGGAAACAATAAATTAGTACATTAAAAAAATTTTGCTTAATATGAAATCGTTTGAATTTAGACCTAGTTTTTATTGTTTTTTGAATAATTTTGCCATTTACTTTTCATACTTTTCGAATTTTTATCAGAGTAGCCTTCCAAAACATAAACAATTATGATAAAATGTAAGATATGAAATGGAATAATAATTCATAATTTTTTATCATGGAAAGTACGAAGAATTAGTTCATTGGCTTCAAAATTTGCATAACATTAAGATTAACGTTTTTTTAAACACTAAATTAAGTTTGATTGAAGTCAATAAATCAGAATTGTGAAAAATCAAGTTTAATAGAGCCTATTGAGCATTCTTCAATAATGGAGCAGCCATTTTCCCTGAAGAAAATTCTTTTGTTATGTTTGGAGTTCCAATAGTAGTTATAATAAAGTTAGTAAGTGAAGAATAGAGATAGAGAAAGCTGGGATTCATTTGGAGTCCTTCATCCTCATAATGTTTTCATAATTCAAGAGCTTCCATGTGTATATCGAGATCTTCTAGCAGGAGCGGAATAACTCAACCCATGTGTAGGTTGCAAATCTTTCCAATTTCCTTCATCAAACAAAATAATAAATGGCATGAAAAGAAATCTTAATTTGACTGATTGTACAACCGAAATGGTGTATGTAGTGTTAATTTTAAAACTTTTATTTGAAACTATGACGACAAAGCGATTTTATTTTGTAAAAGATTCTACAAATAACTATTATCTGATTTTTTGCTTTTATTTTCTTGTGTAATTTAAACGTCACTTGTTTATTCTTTTTCATATTGTTAATCACAGGGTAAGCTAACTTAAAAGTGTGGAGGGTGACTGTAAACTGCCCCAATTCAAGAAACAGGTCAAATTTTTAGGATGTAAACTGCCCTCCGACAAAAAACGTCAACACTAATCATGTATGTAAACTGCCCCAATATTGGAATGGTATCAGGGCAGTTTACACCCTGCTTACATACGAAGGACAATGAGATTTATTTAGTAGGGACTTATTACTAAATTTTATGATATTACTATATTTAAAAAAAAAAGTATCGTTTTGTAAGCCGTTGATTTTAGACAATTAAAGGTTTGAATTTGAATTTAGTTTGTAGATTATTTCACACTCTTTAAAAAAGCACTAAACCATTTTTATTGAAAAATCAATATTTTCGAGGCTATGGCCATGTGAAGGTGGAAGTCAAGAAAAATGCTTTAAAGAGGCCTAACTCTCGAGGGTTTGAATTTAGAAAAAAATGTTTGTTAAATATTGTTCTTAGTTTAATTGTGTCAGTAAAAATGTTAAAGCCATATTGGGTGAGTGTTCATTATTGTATTTTATTATTAATATTAACCTAGATTTTAGATAACCTTGCTCTATATTGTCGACTAATACAAATTTTGTTAAAATTACGTACGTTTGTGTTAAAAACAGTACCGTAAAACAATCTAGCCTAGCACAATCGCCGATTACTACATTAATCTGAGGTACTACGCTTCCAGCATTATGATGTAATCATTTTTGTTTGGTTTGGGACAAAGTTACACCCTAGGCCTAAAGTAGCCCGGTTTTACAGTACAGTAATGGTACATAATGTTAATTTGGATCTGGTAGACAATCTACACAAATGCTAGCTTTAATTCAGATAGCGTCAATTACAGTTCAGATTAGCTAATACTTCCGGCCTCACAACCTTCCATCTCACTCAGTACCGTGATGCGGGAAGTACTTGTTAATCTGATTTACAATTGATGCTTTCTGAATTACAGTTGGATATGGTATAGATCCAAATTATGCTACTTTTTGGTATAGTTGTTTTTTTGCGTATTTTTGTGTTGTTTTTAGTGTATATTGTAGATTAGAGATAAATCGGAAATAAATGATAATAAAAATGAAACAGTTTGATATAATATTTTTATTTGTATCTGTGCAACTCAAAATGTTATTACAGTATAACATGTGTAAATAAATAAGCTTTGTTCATCATATCATCAGATTAAAAAATTTAGTCCTATTTAAATTTGTTTAACTTATTAAATTTACAGGTTCACTAACATTTTGATGTAAAAAATTGTAAAAATTTTATTAAGTAATAAAAAATTGGTAGTATAAGTTCCTGTATCAGTTTCTTCCACCGAGAACTTTATGATAAATACGAGTATAATGTTGATAGGTACTAGGTACTACTTTATTGATAAAAAAGTGTTTCCTCATTTACTAACCTAAAGTATACGATTATATTTTTTAATTATTTTATATATTTTAAACAATTTTACGGGTTAAAATGAATTAAATTTTTAATATATTTTTATTGGTTATGTGACGTTTCGCCCCCGACCGTTTTGCCCCCGAAAATAATATATAAATTAAAAGTTCATTTTTATTAAGCTTTGAGGCATGGATATGCCTTTCGTCAGAATTGAAGAGAATTGAAAATATTATACGTTTCATTTCAATAATTTTATACAAATTTTTATTAATTTCATGAGCTAGAAACTTAAATAATATACAGATAAACTTTAAAAAATATTTTCCATTCTTTATAAGAATAATATTAAATAATGTAGGTAGGTACTCGGTACTACTTTATTGATAAAAAAATGTTTCCAAACTATTTCTTATCAATTTATTACATCAAAATTATAATAGTCACTTACTTATTTATTTTTTAATTATTTGGTAGGTATATTTTAAACAATTTAACGGATTAAATTAATTAAATTATTAATATATTTTTATTAAGCTTTCAGGCATGGATATACCTCTCATCAGAATAATACGAATAATTTAACACTCGTAAAATTGTTTAAAATATACCAATTAATTTATTATTTCGAGTTAACAATTTATATATTTTTAAATATCATCTGAACTAACAGTTGAATATTGCTGCCCGTGACTTGCTCAGAGTGCTTGCAAATTACAAATATCCGATGCTTTAAAAATATTAAAATAAAATGAGTGGATTGAATACTCAAACAAATCTCCATCGATTGAGATCTATTTCGCACATACAAAATCGATTACCGCAATCTCTGTCCCCTTTCCTTACAAAAATTTGCGGTTGAGCCTTGAGCTTATTGAAGCTTCATCAAAAGATCAACTTTTGGAAAGGATATTTTGTGCAAAAGGAGCAAAAATATACGCAGCGGTCAACCAGTTTCACACCCCTACATTAAATTAATACATGCATAATGCAGCTAACTATATTTATTATTTTCAAAAAATTTAGTGTTGTATAAATATAAGCAGTAAAATGGTTCGATGTGGTGTTGAGATACAATAGATAGAATGCCCAACTAATATATATTTTCCATATTCCTTAGAAATGTGTAGTAAGAATATATCGATTGAAAAACCTGAAACAGTGGGAAAATAAACAACATAAGCAAATTTTGTAGTACAAACCTACCCCAACCATTGTAGGTAAGTGTAACGGTTTAATTTTGCCAATTGTGAGCTTTATGGGCTTCTGCATTTGAATAAGAAATAAAGATCTTTGAATTCTTAAATCAAGGCCAACAAAATCAACTTCATAGCACGCACTAGATATCTCACTGCTTTCAGATAGAATTTGATCTCCCCAAAAAGCAGCTACACTTAATACTGTATAACATATAACAATAAAGATTAAGTCTCTCAATAAGTAAATATTTCCTAGAGGTAGCTAAAAAAATGTAATTAACGACTTTTAAACAAAATTATAAAATATTTACGGTTGATCCATGATATAATACACAGCATGAGGATACACTTATTCCGCTAAAAAGGCAACAAATAAATAGGTAGAAAGTGTTTTCAATCTCAGTAGATATTTCAATAATGGTGGTATGATAGTCAACAACTTTTTTTAATTCTGGTCTAAAATTTTCCCAGCTGATAGTTGCAAATTGGTGATTATTGTTCTTGTTCTTCTAAAAAAAAATAGTATCTTTTTTAATATAATATAACATCAATTCGCTTTTCATAACTAATTCGGGTTACGACACACAGCACTAGGCAAGTAAACACCAACGTTTTTCGCAAACGCTGGTATTCTATAATTGTTTACATAAATACAGTTTTTATTTTGTATCAAATAAGTTTTCAATATCCAAAAATATTTAATAATCTAATATGCATTGTAAAAAAATGGTGCATGAAAGTTTCACTTCTTCTTCTTCTTGGTCGTATTGCCCGAATTCGGACGTCGTGACAGCATTCATGATGAGCAATTGCTTATCATTTTTGCGAATACTGCTTTCTTGGGACAAAGTACGTATACAGTAGGGGTCCCCCTCCTTTCTGTATAAGAGACGGCCAGAATAAAGTTTTTACCTTATCCGGAATCGAACCGGGCATTTCGTGTCAACAGTCAACTCTGACCGCAAAAAGGTTCATTATTTGCATGTAAATTGTAGTTTTTCCGGAATTAATTTTCAAAATTCATACTGTGTTACAGAAGTCTAACCCCTTCAGAACAGTAGGGTTAGAGTGCTCTAAGACTTGACTCGGTAGTCGGTATATTAAAAAAACTAAAGCAATTAAAAACTCAGAAATGTGTATTAAGGCGAAGATCTATATGTATAGGCACGGGTCACATTAGGCTGGTTGCCAGCGCTGGTAACCAGCGGCTGGTAGTAGCACCAGCAAGCAGCGGCTGGTAGACCTGTCACACTAGGCTGCTACTCGCCAGCTCGCTATTCGCGAACATTTCGTTGTATTTCTCCTAGCAACGTCTAGTAAAACTTTATTTGCAAAAATGCAATTTTAACAAATTAGTTTGTTTTTAGGTTATAAATTCCATTTCATTAGAGCAGGGTTTCTTAAATTTTTTGATTTCCCAAACCTTTTTTGGTATGAATTTGACCGTAGACCCACTTATTTTATAAAAGTTATAAATATTGTTAAAAATAAAATTTTAAGCTTAATAAATTATTAAATATTATGATTTAAATTTATTATATCAAACAAATTTCATCTTATTTCATACAATTGCCGTTTGTGACGTAAGCTTCATTATTCGTTCAAACAACTGTATTATATTATTAATAACATAATAACAAATTTAAAATGTGTTTAAAATTAAAATAGGTGCCATAAAATACTATTTTGTATAATTTTTAATTATTAAAACAGAGCTCGTTGCTGGTGCTAGCTGTCACGTGATCTAGTCGCCGCTGGCTGCTTTTAAAGTTGAACATGTTCAACTTCACCAGCCGCTGGCAAACACTCGCCGGCTGGTGGCACCATTTTTACGGTCACACCAAGCTGCTCAACGGCTGGCAGTAGCGGCAGTAGTGCTTAAATGCCTGTTTTCACCAACAATTGTTTTTGTGTTGATCAATGAGTTTTTTTATGAATACTATGTCAAATTTCACCAATCACATTTATGGAATCCTAGCTAAGTAATTCTTTACTAGGAAATTCTTAAATAAATTGTTGGTGAAAACAGGCATATATTTTTTCTGTCTCATTTCTACAATTTTCATTTTTTTGCGTTCAAATTTTGTAACAAAGTATAAAACTATAAACGAACTTTTTTGGATTTCTTTTTGAAGTAAGGCTTTCGTTTCGACTTCTTCCTCGCTTCTTCTTCTATCAATTCTAATTTGTAGGGAGAACTAGTTATAATATCGGATTTCTTACCCTTCCGGTTTATTAATCGTGCAATGGTACATTTGGGCAATGGCGAAATAATTGTTAAGGCAATATGAGTTAATATTTGGGAATTGGTCCAATCAGTAGATGTTCCCGGCATGTTGGAAATATCCAAACTAATGTTTGCAGTCGGCAATTCGATTGTAGCAGTAGGCGGTTCCATAGAACCATTGGTTGATTCCAGGTCTGCAATGGATTATTGAAATGTGCCGTGAATTGCAGTTTCAGAGATTTCCCTTTCCGTCACACGACTGGCCATAAAATCAACCTCACTTTAGGTAAAAAGAATAAAATTAACCAGTATTAAAATGTGAGATTTGTAAGAGTACGCGCGCAGTTTTACAAACCACCACTCTGCGCAGTCTTACACGCCGCTTCATAAATTTAAAAAGGACAGGAATATAGCCATCTCCAATTAAATTGGAAAATAATACAATCATCTACGCTTGGTTAAGAGTTTTGTTAATATGATATTGCAATATGCAGGCGATAATCACAAAAACAACGACACCGTACACAATTTCCAGAATGTCGAATTATTATATCAAAACAGCTTACGATAATATTTATTATCCATTTTTTTACAACAAAAATCGTTGAGGGTAACCACGACATTGGCAGTGATGTGTGAGAATTAAAATTAGCAAGAAAACAAACACACATGCCGATATACAGGGTGTCCCCGCACTCACTTTACATAACTTAGGTGGTGATAGAGGACACTTTTCTAAAAACAATATTTAACAAAAATTTTTTCTAACTTCAAACCCTTGAGAGTTAGGCCTCTTTAAAGCATTTTTTTTTAATTTCCACCTTCACGTGGCCATAGCCCCGAAAATTTTGATTTTTCAGTAAAAATGGTTTAGTGATTTTTTAAAGAGCGTGAAATAATCTACAAACTAGATTCTAACATTTTATTGTCTAAACTCAACGGCTTTCGAGTTATGAATTAAATTAATTTAAAAAATGTCGAAAAATTTGAGCTTTCCTTTTTTTTGTTTTTTTTCTATAACCTGTATCTTTTGAACGAAACACTTTACAAAAAATCTGACGCCCCATTCCGGATAGGAAATTTAACGGACTACAACTTTTGTCTAGTAAAAATTTTTGAGAAACAAATCCATTTCACAGAAAATAATAAAAAAGGTAGCTACAAAACAAAAAATTAAATTAAAAAATTATTATTTTTTTTGAAAAATTATTTTATTAATTAATTTTAAACTATTAGATTATTTAAGTAAATGTTAAAAATGACCACTCTCATTTTTAATACACAGTCGTGATCGTTTTAAAAGATGTTTGTCGAAAAAAATCGAAAAAAGTCGATTTTTCGACACTTTTAATCGCAGAAATTCGATTTTTTGACACTTTTTCACACTCAGCGATCGACCAAACTTGGACTCGTAATCGACCGGTCGACCCTTTGACCTTGTTGACCACCCCTGGTATAGTGGCTCTTAACAAAAAAGGAAGTGTTATAAATAATACTATAAAACATCTTTTAAAACGATCACGATTGTGTATTGAAAATGAGGATGGTCATTTTCAACATTTTTTACTTAAATAATCTAATAGTTTAAAATTAATTAATACTCGTAAAATAATTTTTCAAAAAGAATAAAAATTTTGAGAATTTAATTTTTTGTTTTGTAGCTACCTTGTTTAATATTTTCTTATTTTCTGTAAAATGGGTTGGTTTCTCAAAAATTTTTACTAAACAAAAGTTGTAGTCCGTTAAATTTCCTATCTGGAATAGGGCGTCAGATTTTTTGTAAAATCTTTGTTTAAAAGTTACAGGGTTTTGAAAAAAACCAAAAAAAGAAAAAGCTCAAATTTGTCGACATTTTTTAATTTACTTTAATTCATAACTCGAGAGCCGTTGATTTAGACAATAAAAGGTTTAAATCTAGTTTGTAGATTATTTCACGCTCGTGAAAAAAGCTCTATACCACTTTTACTGAAAAATCAATATTTTCGGGGCTATGGCCACGTGAAGGTGGAAATTAAAAAAAATGCTTTAAAGAGGCCTAACTCTCGAAGGTTTGAATTTCGAAAAAATTTTTTGTTAAATATTGTTCTTAGAAAAGTGTCCTCTATCATCACCTAAGTGAGTGCGGGGACATCCTGTATAAGGGGTGCGCAGTCTTAAGGGCCCTTCAGACAATCAATATAATATATTGTCAATACTGTCAATAAATATTGACACAGTGCATTTGACTCAGACGATAAATATTTATTGACCCTCACACGTTCAATAATATTGACATATCAATATATTGACAATATACAGGGTGAATGAGAGCACCCGTATCAGCAATTTTTTTCAAACACGGCTAGTCGTAGAGAGTTGGGTTAAAAAAATTTATTATAAAAGCCATAATAAAGAATAGAATGGTGATATTATTATTTCTCAGAAAGGTCGGCGTCCCGAGTAGTTTGCTCCAGAAACTCCAGAACTCCAGAATTTTAAATGGCACCATAGGTCGAAAATGGTATCGTTAAAAAGATCTTTTAGAAATAAGCAAGTTTTGTAGGAAAAATTATTTTATTACTCCCTCCCCTTTTCAGTAATATTCGATTGCATATGGGTGAATGAGACCACCCGTATCAGTCTTTTTTTTCAAAAACGGTAGGTCATAGAGAGTTGGGTCAAAAAAAATTATTATAAAAGCCGTAATAAAGAATCGAATAATGATATATTATTTCTCGGAAAGGTCGTCATCCTGAGTAGTTTGCTCCAGAAACTCCAGAATTCCAGAATTTTAAATTTTATAGATCGAAAGTGGTATTGTTGAAAATATCTGTAAGAAATAAGCAAGTTTTGTGGGAAAAATTATTTTATTAATCCCACCCCTTTTAGTAATGGTGGTCTCATTCACCCATATGCAATCGAATATTACTGAAAAGGGGAGGGAGTAATAAAATAATTTTTCCTACAAAACTTGCTTATTTTTGCAAGGTCTTTTCAACGATACCATTTTCGACCTATGGTGCCATTTAAAATTCTGGAGTTCTGGAGTTTCTGGAGCAAACTACTCGGGACGCCGACCTTTCCGAGAAATAATAATATCACCATTCGATTCTTTATTATGGCTTTTATAATACATTTTTTTAACCCAACTCTCTACGATTAGCTGTTTTTGAAAAAAATTGCTGATACTGGTGCTCTCATTAACCCTGTATATTGATCCTCTGAATGGGCCTTTAGAGCACCTTACCCTACCTATACCTTACATTATTCAGTGTATATGTATGTAGATCTAATAATTTACCTCCATTAAACTTTCACTAGTACTTGGTATAATTGATCTGATTAAGTTTTGTACATATTGACAATGTGCGGACACTAAAGCCTGCATGTTTGTATATATAAATATTCCTGAATAAAATATAAATACAAGTACAAAAAAAGCGAAAATTTGTAAAATAAATTTTATAGTGTAATTTTCCATAAATGCACCACTTCCAAATGGCAATATCCATTTTCCATTTTGAATTGAATATAAAACAGCTAGTATCGTAGGGCCTCCAATTCCCACGGACACCATTATGGTTCCATAGAAACCCTAAAAATGTCATTGTTTATAAGTTAGTATATTAAGGTCGTGTTCTGGTTTGGAATTAAAAAAAATCAAGTTTTTGTTTTTTTGCATATTCTTAAAGTTTAGACCTTTAAGAATATATTCTCAAGAGAAAATTTTAAAATTCCAACAGTTGACCACGTTTTAGCTATTTTAGTGACGCAGAAACTGAACCTGCAGTGAGCAACTTACCGAAGGTCGTAGTAATTATGTATTTTATGACATTTTGACATTTTTCAACCTGGTTGACATAATATCTCAAGTTCTATTTAACCGATTTGCTTCAAATTTTGTACCAACCTTCACTATATAACTGTCTATCGCCCCTACTACTTTTGTATCAAAATTATTTGTTTTACTGGCCGAAACTTTTGCTCAAAACTTTAATCGGATTTTTCTACAAACTACATTTTTCAACATGGTTGACATGATATCTCAAGTTCCATTTGACCGATTTGCTTCAAATTTTGTACCAACCTTCACTATATAACTGTCTATCGCCCCTACTACTTTTGTATAAAAATTATTTGGTTTACTATTTTAAAAAGTTAAGAATTGTGAAAAAAATAGTCAAAAAATGAATTTTTTTCTTCAGACAGCCGCCATTTTGCGAAAAAAATTTTTTCCGTTTTCTCTTTAGTAGGGGCTATAATGACATTCTTACTAATTAAGAATCTTTTTTTAAATCTTGTTTTCGATTACCAGAAGGGTTGCAATCGTGTCAACCAGCACACCCTCAATGTTTTTTACCCCCAACTTTACCAGCTTATAGCTTGTTTAATTTTCATTTTTTTTTGTTAAAATTTTTTCTGTATATTCTCGAAATATCAACAAATATGTTGTAAAAAACTGAATGGTAAAAACATTGTTTGTTTTGTTTTTATTGAGCTCGACAAATCGCCCATAATTTATGCTTTTAAACCAGAAGACGGCCTTAATAGATACTGGAGAAAAATGGTAAATAAACAAATTGTAAAATTTTTGGAAATAAAACTGTCACTTTGCTCCAACTTTTTTCACAGAAAAGTGCCACTTTTCGGTACCGCCTCTAATAATGAGAATAAATCAGTTGGAGAGAGAGAAATAATAAGTAAAGCTATACATTGACGATATACACCTAGTCGCACATAAATTAATTTTAATTGGAATTTATTTCCATAATAATAGAAGTTCAAATTTATAATATACTAGCTGGATACCCGGTTTCGCCCGGGGTTTTATATAAAATAAGATACTTTTATTTATAATTCCTTTTTTCTGCTTAAAGTTGCCAATCTCCAACGAAGTACAATAAATTGAAGAAACTTTGGCTGTTCATCAAGTAATGGCTGGAGAGAACCTATTTTGTGGTATATTTGACCCTGAACTTTGAATGTGGGCATGAATCCACTTTCATTTATGATATTACCTCCAAACGACGTTATCTGAAAAGCAGAATTATATGCTCGAATGTTTTTTAAGAAATCTTCCGATTCTCGTGTCGTTCCTGTAAGTATTACATTATTGCAACACATTCCTGGTGATTCTTTATGCAACTTTTTGACACCGCACTAATCGCATATTTTAGACATTGGCCTGTAGTAGAATGATTAAAAGAATATTTGTAATTTGTGAGTAAGCAATAAAATAATTTATGTATCGACGTGTTAGTTAGGGGTCATTCCAAATGAAATCAACAAACTTTTTAGACTGACCATTTCCGATTTTGATAAAATTTGGTATATCGATAGAGTGTACGGAGACTAACAAAAATACAAATTTTGATTTAATTATCTCAAACGGTTTCCAAAATATCGCTATGTAAAATTTTCAAAAATTGGCTGCCAGAATATTTTCTAATCATTATAGCAGCTCTCCTAATTAAGTTACAGAGGTGGGCCTGGTGTCATTTTACTAAGTTTTTAATGCCCTTTCCGATGATATACAGCACATCGTTAGTTTTTATAAACATACTTTCTAAAACTCAAAATCAAAATTTTGAATTTGATTTTCTGAAAAAGTACATCTTCAAAATTTTTCTGGGAATAGTCTGTACTTATGGTAAGTGACTGCCAAAATTTGAAAGTGGGACGGTAATGGCTTCATAGTTAAAATAATTTTTAAGTACAAGATGGTTTTGAAAGAACGATAGATTTTATAATTATAGTAAGTGAAGGGGGTTTTGTAAACTCCGCTAATTTCGACCCACCTTAAGATGGGGCTTATTTTTTTTATAATCCTGGTTGTAAACTCCCCTAACGTCGAGGGATTACTAGGCAATAAGATTATAACGCTTATAGATAGGCTTTAGGGATAATATATTGCTACCAACTTTGATGAATATAAATAATCAAATAAATGGAATAGAAAAAATAAGTCAATTAATTAAAATGTTATAATTGGTGTAGTTGTGGTTCGTTTTTCTACAATAAATTGTTACATTATGTAAGTTTTTGAGTTCATTATTGGCTATAAATGCAAAATAATGCTACACAACATTGCTAGACAACATTATTTTGCATTTATCACGTTTGGTTGTTTGTTTGTAATTATGAAAAATATTATTTAACATTGTTTCAAATGTAAAAATGTTGGGTATCCATAAGTTACTGCTTCAGGGGTTTATTATCTCAAGTTCTTATTTTTTATGTACTTTTAAACATATTGGCCTATAGTTCTTTCACGCAGCTTTCTTTGTTCTTATTAAAATTATTTTTCACTTTTTAGAGCACTTTTTTAGTTTTAAATAAAAGGTCAACAGAAACTTCTTGTCAATGTGAAATCCATAGCTAGAAAATCATAGCACACCAGAGCTTAGGTTATTTGTTGAAATTCGCTCTTTTTTTTATAAATTTGTGGCCAATATGCAATCTATACAGACAGGTTTGGAACATCAGAGCTTTGGGGTCGTCCATAAAAAAAATCATCTACGTCTAGGGGGGAGGGTTACAAAATGTGCCATATAAAAAATTCTTTATTTTCAAACATATTGGTCTGTAGTTGTTTCAAAAAGCTTTCTTTGTTCTTATTAAAATTATTTTTTAATAAACAAATTATTGTTTTAACAAAAACTTCTTGCCAATAATGAAATCCATACACAGATAAGTTTGGCACATCAGAACTTAGGTTATTTGTTGAAATTTGCTCTAGTTTTTATACATTTGTGGCCATATGCAATCTTTGGAACATCAGAGCTCATGAGTTGTCCATGAAGGATATTTACGCATACGGGGGGGGGGGAGTCATAAAATGTTTGCTATATAAAAATTGATTTTATAATTATTACTTCAGGGAAATTATTATTTCAAGTTATTCTTAAGCGGCGTTCACAATAAAGTGGGGTCTTGCCTTTCTTCGGCAGAAAGTTAGGAAGAGCCAATCAGAATGAACAATTTTTTAATCATAGAAAAGGATACACGAAAATACTTTAATCTAATTGGCGCTTGCCAGCTCTCTACAATGCAAGACCCCACTTCATTGTGAACGCCGCTTTATTTTTTGCGTATTTTCAAACATATTGGTCTGAAATAATTGCACTACTGGTCAATGTGGTAACAAATTGTTAATTTATGAGGATTATAAATTTTATTTTAATCGTGCATTAAAAAGTGGAGATGCTGTGATCAAGCTTCCAACAGTGAACAATAACCATTGAAGAGATAGAAATTAACTCAATTATTTGACGAGGAACATCATTAATTATTATCAAATATGCAAATTAAAACAAAACATATGGGGAAGATTTTATAATAACTTTGCAGAAAATGAAAATATAATTATGGGAATGGAAGCTCATTCAAGCTCAAACGAAGCTCTATCGATAGACATCGATTTCGCAGAAAAATTCGTAATAATAATGAAAATAGGAAAACGTGTCTCCAGCCCCACCCCCAAATATTTCGCGAAGAACTCCGCGACGGTTGAGGTTCAAACAAAAAATTTAGAAGCTCATTGATGCTCAAACGTTTGACACCAATTTCACCCCAAAATTTCACTTGAAGGGCATGTCGGCATCACAGTTTTATAGGTGATTGGTTTTCATTAAGAATTTTGTGTAAATTTTAAACTTTAAATAAATTCAAAATTTTCTGTTTAGTTATTATGTATAATTTAGTTAAGTCCTTCTTAATTATCCTACTTAAAATGTATTACATTCGGGGAGTTTACAACTAGGATTATTGGTGAAATCTTCAAAATTAGGGGAGTTCACCACTTTTGAACTATGGCTAAATGGCTAAATGCCATTACAGTTAGTAAACAAGCCAAATTACAACATTTGATCAACTTGTATTCTGACAAAACAATTACCTGGATCCAATTTATAAAAATTCGAATTTCATTCAATAAATAATAAATTAAAATAAAATTAAATATTTTGGGCATCTATTAGTGCTTTTTTAAGTTTTTCAGTAGTGTTTGGGGCGACTCCTTGTATATGTTCTTGTTTCATTTTCAGTAAAAAAAAACATTACGGGTAAGCCTTATAAGATTACTGGTAAGTTTTTGACTTACAGGGATTAAGTATTTATATGGGCATATGTAATCTCCCCTAATCCAGCAGGTAGAATTTAAAAAAAGTGGTGAACTCCCCTAATTTTGAAGATTTCACCAATAATCCTAGTTGTAAACTCCCCGAATGTAATACATTTTAAGTAGGATAATTAAGAAGGACTTAACTAAATTATACATAATAACTAAACAGAAAATTTTGAATTTATTTAAAGTTTAAAATTTACACAAAATTCTTAATGAAAACCAATCACCTATAAAACTGTGATGCCGACATGCCCTTCAAGTGAAATTTTGGGGTGAAATTGGTGTCAAACGTTTGAGCATCAATGAGCTTCTAAATTTTTTGTTTGAACCTCAACCGTCGCGGAGTTCTTCGCGAAATATTTGGGGGTGGGGCTGGAGACATGTTTTCCTATTTTCATTATTATTACGAATTTTTCTGCGAAATCGATGTCTATCGATAGAGCTTCGTTTGAGCTTGAATGAGCTTCCATTCCCATAATTATATTTTCATTTTCTGCAAAGTTAAGAGTATTTCAAATTTCGAGTCCTCCGAGCTGGTTTCGTACGAAAATCTTCCCCATGTTTTGTTTTGATAATAATTAATGATGTTCCTCGTCAAATAATTGAGTTAATTTCTATCTCTTCAATGGTTATTGTTCACTGTTGGAAGCTTGATCACAGCATCTCCACTTTTTAATGCACGATTAAAATAAAATTTATAATCCTCATAAATTAACAATTTGTTACCACATTGACCAGTAGTCCAATTATTTCAGACCAATATGTTTGAAAATACGCAAAAAATAAAGCGGCGTTCACAATGAAGTGGGGTCTTGCATTGTAGAGAGCTGGCAAGCGCCAATTAGATTAAAGTATTTTCGTGTATCCTTCTCTATGATTAAAAAATTGTTCATTCTGATTGGCTCTTCCTAACTTTCTGCCGAAGAAAGGCAAGACCCCACTTTATTGTGAACGCCGCTTAAGAATAACTTGAAATAATAATTTCCCTGAAGTAATAATTATAAAATCAATTTTTATATAGCAAACATTTTATGACTCCCCCCCCCCGTATGCGTAAATATCCTTCATGGACAACTCATGAGCTCTGATGTTCCAAAGATTGCATATGGCCACAAATGTATAAAAACTAGAGCAAATTTCAACAAATAACCTAAGTTCTGATGTGCCAAACTTATCTGTGTGTGGATTTCATTATTGACAAGAAGTTTTTGTTAAAACAATAATTTGTTTATTAAAAAATAATTTTAATAAGAACAAAGAAAGCTTTTTGAAACAACTACAGACCAATATGTTTGAAAATAAAGAATTTTTTATATGGCACATTTTGTAACCCTCCCCCCTAGACGTAGATGATTTTTTTTATGGACGACCCCAAAGCTCTGATGTTCCAAACCTGTCTGTATAGATTGCATATTGGCCACAAATTTATAAAAAAAAGAGCGAATTTCAACAAATAACCTAAGCTCTGGTGTGCTATGATTTTCTAGCTATGGATTTCACATTGACAAGAAGTTTCTGTTGACCTTTTATTTAAAACTAAAAAAGTGCTCTAAAAAGTGAAAAATAATTTTAATAAGAACAAAGAAAGCTGCGTGAAAGAACTATAGGCCAATATGTTTAAAAGTACATAAAAAATAAGAACTTGAGATAATAAACCCCTGAAGCAGTAACTTATGGATACCCAACATTTTTACATTTGAAACAATGTTAAATAATATTTTTCATAATTACAAACAAACAACCAAACGTGATAAATGCAAAATAATGTTGTCTAGCAATGTTGTGTAGCATTATTTTGCATTTATAGCCAATAATGAACTCAAAAACTAAAACTTACATAATGTAACAATTTATTGTAGAAAAACGAACCACAACTACACCAATTATAACATTTTAATTAATTGACTTATTTTTTCTATTCCATTTATTTGATTATTTATATTCATCAAAGTTGGTAGCAATATATTATCCCTAAAGCCTATCTATAAGCGTTATAATCTTATTGCCTAGTAATCCCTCGACGTTAGGGGAGTTTACAACCAGGATTATACAAAAAATAAGCCCCATCTTAAGGTGGGTCGAAATTAGCGGAGTTTACAAAACCCCATTTATATCGGTGCAATCCACATGTGGGGATCGCTGCAATCGGACGTATGTGGACTGCACCGATGGAAAGAAATTAATCCTTTTTTTGGGGGTTTTGACCGAGGGTCATATGTAGATTGCACCGATGCGATGGTCAGATGTGGATTGCACCGATCCCCACATGTGGATTGCACCGATATAAATACTTAATTCCTTTAAGTAAAAGACTTACTATAGTAAGCTTGTAAGGCTTACCCGTAATGTTTTTTTATCCATCCATCCATATTTAGAGATCCACCGGTCGATTTTAGGTTAATTTTAGGAAAAGCTTTTTAATGATAGGACCGTTAAGAGTTAAATAAAGTTTTAGATTTGGGCCCCAAACTCTGATCCGGTCCTGTTTATAAAACTAAAAATTTAATTTTTACACACATTCGACTTGAGTATGGCGCATGCGCGCACTTTACATTTAAATAAGCTTCACATTTGCCGGTAATTTTTGCGCGTGCGCACATTCGAATTAAGTAACTGCGCACGCGCGCACGTAGCGACTTTTACTGTTTGCTCCTATCAAAAACTCATTTTCCACTTTTTTGCCGATTCGGATAGAGTATGAGACGCTCTTTCAGATGGTGAAAACCAGAAAGTAATAATTTGTGGAATTACCAGGCAACGCAGATAAACGGGAACACCTAATGCGAAACTGATGCAACTAGTTATTACCTTTAACTGCTGTTTTCTCAATAACTTATTTGATCATTTTCCACTTTTTTGCCGTTTCAAAAATTTCAATATCAGATGATGAAAACTAGAAAGTCATAATTTGTGGAATTAACAGGCAACGCAGATATACGGGAACAACTAACGAAACTGATGCAACGAGTTGTTACATTTAACTGCTGTTTTTCCGATAGCTTGATTTCTCACGTAAGCTCCCTTTTCATAGACCAGACCACTATTATTCGCTATTATTATATTACTGATTTTATAAATCTTCTAAATAATCAAAGAATTCATCTCTAAACACATCTTCATCCATTTTAATAATACAAAATACGAATGAAAAAAATACAAAAACACAAAATACCAAAAAGCATGCGCAAATATTATAATCCTATAATAGATCAGAGCTTCAAACCGTCCACAGACTAGGGTTAATCTCGAATCTCGGATTAGCGCGACCATTGCAGGTGTTTAAGGTCATTCCGAGATTTAATCATGAATCTCGGATCAATCATCGACTATTAATACGGGCATTAGTAAGATAATCCACTGGTCGATGCGGATAATCTACTATACCACTCTTTCGCGTCACCAAATTATTATGCGATCTCTCTCTCTCCTCTCAAGTTTTTAAAGTTTTTTTTTGCACAGGAACCTAACCCGAGTCCTATAGTGAGCAAATGTTCCAAATTTGGTTCAAATCGGTCCAATGGCTTAGGAGTGTATAGCGATCAACAAACAATTTTTCTCTTTATATTATTTAGATAAGAAGTTAATCATTGATTATAATAAATAATTACTAGCATTTAAATTTAGTAACAATTGCATTTTATTTCATAGGATCAAATTTAAGAAAATGATAATAATACAAATTTATAAACCATAATTACCTGCTTTGTAACAAAATTTTCATAATTTTGAACAATCAGAACGCCATCTTCGTTGTTTAAAGACCTGGCTAAATTACCAAGAATTTGCATTTTATCAAACAGTTTATATAATGCAAATTTTTTCCAATACATACAATGTGTACCAATCACAACTAAAATTTCCATTTTAATATTTTTGAAAACATATTAATTAAAATAAAAATAATTAATAAAATATTTTAAATAATAATACTGATCAGGTTTACTAAAGAAATCAAAAATAAAATAGGAAAAATACACTCCAAGCGGTGGATCGTACCCTCTGCCAGCTAACTCAGGATTAATCAAACTAAATATTTAAAACAATTCAGACTCGAATTTCAATTTTTTGCAATATCAAAATTTTATTAAAATAAACCAAAATACTTAAACCAAATAATGTTCGCAATTTATTGTAATGCTTTAATGTGCAAACACTGCACACCTTTTTTTTTGTTGAAAACTGATTGCAAATCACAAAATGTAGGTGCACAAAAATGTAAGACATATTTAACGTTCATCAAAATTCATTTCTGATGGCCTTACATAATTGTCCAGTCCAATAAAAAAATTTACAGAAATTAATTATACCTACACCACTTCAACTTGCATTTAAACTCAGCGGTACCGATAACTACCCTTAACTTTCGCATTTCAATGATATCTTGCTTATTACTCAAGAAAATTGCACAAAAGTATATATTTTTTAAAAGAGGACACTTGGACGCACATCACTGTGTTTTTATTTTTTTTGAATTCAAATTTTTTGAAAAAAAAATTTGAATTTGAATTTGAATTTGAAATTTGAATTTGAATTTGAATTTTTTGAAAAAAAAATTTGAATTCAAAAAAAAATAAAAACACAGTGATGTGCGTCCAAGTGTCCTCTTTTAAAAAATATATACTTTTGTGCAATTTTCTTGAGTAATAAGCAAGATATCATTGAAATGCGAAAGTGTATTTTACAACTTTAAGGATACCTCTTAAGTATGTTGATAAAACAAATTGGATAAATAAACCGTCGCGTCGCCGAAATAATAATTTGAGTAGTAATTTATTATTAATACATATACCGATTTTATTAAAGTTCGCAACAATAAACCAAATCTTCACAATGTTCAGGAATCCAAATGAAATTTAGAAAAAACGGTCAGTATATAGCCGGTTACAGAAAAATTGGGCGATGGTAAACTCAGCCGCTTAACAGAAAGGCTACTAATCCTACTAGGTAAACTCAGCCTGCTAGAAATTTTCTGCCTTAAGGCGAAGCATCACCACGTTGGTGTAAAACGTTCTTTAAAAAGATTCGTTAAACAAGTTTTTCAAGAAATGTTTATATATTTTTGGAATTTTATAAATTCAGCTTCGTAGCTCAATAGAATAATTGTTTCTTGATACTGTCAACTTTTGGTAATTCTATTTAGTAATACGTATATTAAAGAAATCTCGAATTCCAATATTCAGAATTTTCAAAAAAAGGAATGTCAAATTTCTTTTCAAATGTAGTAATAAAGACAATTATTGTAATACTTTAGTTTACAGAAACGATCATTCTATTGAGCTACGAAGCTGAATTTTTAAAATTCCAAAAATATCTAAATATTTCTTGAAAAACATGTTTAACAAATCTTTTTAAAGAACGTTTTACACCAATATTTAGTCACGTGGTGATGCTTCGCCTTAATCTTCACAGGTAAACTCAGCCGGTAAATACCTAAGCCTTGCCATACAGGGTGGCCCCAAATATCAGATGGCTGCCTATTCCAGGACCGTACCTACCTTAGGTTAGGACGGTTAGTTAATTAATAATTGCCATACAGGGTAGCCCAAATATCATATGGTTGGTACTTTTACGCAGTACTAGCAACGGTACTAGTATAATGTAGTGTAGTGTAAGGACTAAGAAGTTAGTAAAGTTAAAAGTTAGTTAGAAGTTTTGTTTAAACCGAAATACAGTTCATCACATACAATGGAAATTGTCAAAGAGATAGTTAGCCAACGAGGAAAATATAATGCTATTGAAAAGCGCATATTACATTGAAAAGAGAGATCCACTGGCCGAACTTAGGTAAGTGTTAGCTAATGATTTATTTTAATGAGGGAACCGTGAAAAGCTAGATCCATCGGTCGAGCTTATGTTAGTGTAAGGAAACGATTTTTTTTAATGAGGGGACCGTTAAAAACTAGATTCACCGATCGAGCTTAGGTTAGTGTTAGAAAACGATTTTTTTTAATGAAACGACCGTGAAAAGAGAGTTCCACTGGTCGAGCTTAGGTTAGTGTTAGGAAACGATTTTTTTTAATAAGAGGACCGTGAACAGAGAGTTCCAACGGTCGAGCTTAGGTTAGTGGTAGGAATCGATTTTTTTTTAATAGGGGGGCCGTGAAAAGAGAGATTCACCGGTCGAGGTTAGGTTAGTCGTGGTAAGAATCGATTTTTTTTAATAGGGGGGCCGTGAAGAGAGATTCACCGGTCGAGCTTAGGTTAGTGTTAGGAAACGATTTTTTTTTATGAAAGGACCTTGAAAAGAGAATTACACCGGTCGAGCTTAGGTTAGTGTTAGAAAACGATTTTTTTTCATGAGGGGACCGTTAAAAGAGAGCTCGAACAGTGCGAGCTTAGGTTAGTGGTAGAAATCGATTTATTTTTAATGAGGTACCATTAACAATCCACGGTGGAGCTTAGGTTAGCGTTCAAATTTTTAGGGACGGTGAAATGGGGTGTATTCAGTGTAATGCAGTGTAGTTTTAATATTTCAATATTTTTTAATTTTTTTGTTAATTGAATATAGCCAATATAACCTTCAAATGACAGCATACCATATTACTTTGTTAAGGGGGCAAATCAATAGGCGCTGAGCTTGTGTCAAGTTCAATTCAAAAACGAATAATCGTAGAAAGCTGTTTTTTATAAAAGATGACTTAAAACTGAATATAGCCAATAACCTTCAAATTACAGCATATCATATATTACTTTTATTGCTCGGAGCAAAGCGCTCGTGCATGTTGCTCGGAGCTAAAAAAATCTTGTGGGCAAAATGTGCGCAATATATAAATTCTTTCGATTTCATATATTACGCACATATATATTATGTCGGTTGCAAATTTGCTCACGTATGTTGCTCGGAGCAAACTCGCTCCAGCATGTCAGCCCAAAATGCGAACCATCAGTTGATAACTGTAATATGTACCTAACTATATATTTTTTATCAATTTTTTCATTTTTGTTTTTTATGAAATGACTCAAAACTGAATATAACCAATAACCTTCAAATTACAGCATATCATATATTACTTTGTTAAATTGTTGCTTGAAGAACTTAAAAGATAAGCAGCCTTACGAATAAAAACGTGTCGAAAAAAAATGGGTCGAGATGTAGGTTACGTTTATCCTTCAGCGTTGATTGAATGAATTAATATTAATTATATTAATTAATAGTAATTATACAATTCTACCAATCAACGCTAACGTCCACATCTCGACCCATTTTTTTCGACACGTTTTTGCTCGTTAGGTTGCGTATCTTGTTAAATTCTTCAATATTTTTAAACATTTTTAAAAACACTACGTTTTTAAGATTTTATTATAAAATTGGTAGTATTGATTAATCTTAGCCGCCATAGGCGCAATTAGGGGGGGCTGGGGGGGGTTAGGCCCCCCCAAAATTAAAGTTAGCCCCCCAAAATATCCCAATTTTTCGTTATTTTAAATGTTTGAAAACATTTTTTTAGCCCCCCAAACTTTTGACCCTAGTTGCGCCTATGTTAGCCGCTTAAGACTACCAGGCTGAGTTTATTAAGCCTAAGCTTAATCCGAGATGATTAAAATACCTTAAAATTTCAACAAAAATTCGAATTTCATACAATTTCGTAAAGTGGTGCAATACTCGAAAAATAACGTGCTTATAAAATTCATAAAATAATCCAAAACTTCCGTGTGACGAATTCGCATTCAATAATGTGACGAAATTTAAATAACAAGTCATAACAGTCTAAATTAAATTTTTGGTACTACTCAAAAATTAAACTCAAATTCAAACACACTTAAGAACCATACTTCAATACTTCCTGATGCCACAAATTTTCACTTCTTTTTAGCTAATGCAATGGCGCAATCTCAACTTTGTAAATAAAAAAATTCAAAATATCATGAAGACTGACTTGTTGTCGCCTACATTTTGTTGTAACAGTAAACACTTTAGAATTTAAAAGGTGACTCGTTCATATTTTGAAAATATAAAATATTGAATTCAAGACACTCAAATTCACGAACATCATTTTGATACATTATTTACAAAAATCTCTCAACTTTTAGAAAAACACAAAGTCTCATTTGTGTTCATTTTTCTGTGGTTTGAACCTGTTAGGTGAAACTAAATATAAAGTTGTTAACAAATTAAAATTTTTATTTTATTAATTAATTATCAGATTATCACGAGTTAAAAACTTAATTTTGCTAAAAATTATTAACTTACACATAAAGCATCCAATTTCAAACATGAGGGTGTTTATAAGTTCGTCAAAATTATTTTTTATTTTAGCGATTTCAGAAATTACGGTGAATGGGTAAATCGTTAAAATAATTAAAATACTCATTGAGTAAATCCTAGTTAATAATCCCGCATTTGATGAAAAACCAAAGAAATTTAGCACGTTTTTTTGATAAACAAAACAATCGTTGGAAAAATTTTTAATTTCCATTGTGCTTTTGAATTAGCTTTACACTGTACCAGAACCGACTTGAAACTGAATGTAATATTGATAATTTTAAAACGAATGCATTGATAATGCGTTCAATTTTATTCCATAACAGGTACTATTGAATTATTTGTGATCATATAAAATTCCACCACGTAACTGATTAATAATTTTAGACTGGGATCATGCAATCCTGAAGTTTAAAATTTTTATGGAAAATTTTGTTCTAAACAAAGGTTTCAAAGAAAAACAAAAGTGGATCAAAACTGCGATACTTACGAGTATATTCAATTTGTAAAATTACTATTAATTATTACACTACTTGTGATATTATAAAACAAATTATAGTTGAGAAAAGATCTAGAATAATCTAACAAGTAGATTTTAGGGCCGTCATTAGGATACGATGTATATTCAAAAAATTAGCAAAAAAAATTCTAAAATCAAAGAACTCCAACGGATTATGCATTTCAAGATTGGTTACGTTTACACGTAACATTTCTATCATAAGATCCGTACTAGTTTTATGAAAATACAATTTTACTCACCAACTTTCCAAAAATACTTCAATCCTTTAGATCCTGATGGTTAAATGCTTTGTTGATAATGAAATGTAAGAAGTTTACACGAGCTCTTTTAGTATTAGAGCGTGGACGTGCAAGTTTTGCCAACTGCTCAGGCGGTTGATAAATTAATGTTTAATATTTTTGATTATTTTCTTTTAAAAAATTGGATTATATTTAAACTCAAAACAACTTTAATTTGAATTACTTACATTATTCAGTTCTTTGACTATTTAGATATTTGAATTTTGAAATCAACGAAAAACATTGCAATTAAATGTAACTAATATAACCAATTATTTTAGCCGTTTTTTATGTATTTTAATTTTTACATCAACTGAACGTGTCAGTATGATATTCAATTTCTGAATTATTAAAAATTATAAATTTTATAAAATAATTTTTGTTACTTTACCTAAATTCCTATCTAAAAGCAACCGAATTAAAATGATAGATGTCCATATAAAATTCTAAAATCTCAAATTGTGCAGGCTAATATACGTAGCAGATAGAAAAGAAATCAGCTTCTTCGACAACAAGAATTTTTCGCTTTTCTTCTGAAATTAAAAGTTTTCCTTTTGTCATTGAAATATAATTATCAAATATCTATATAATAATTTGAATAGAAATTAACTAAATAATATGTCACAGCTGGTCAAAACGTATACCACGTCTTCTATCTTCTATCAAGATTGATCAGATAAAGTGAAGAATACTTGAAAATTTATTTAAATTATACAGGTAAACTTAATTCTGTCAATGTTTATAGTACTATTCATATAAAACAAACCTACAAAATTAGTCATATTTAAAAAAAAATACTTGGGAAAAAATTGGCACTAATTTACATAATCAATTAAATTACAAACTTACCCGTGAAATATGCTACTTCAAAAATTAGGCTAGTACTAAATTTTTTTCTATCTGCAGAAGGAATAATTAAATTATTTAATATTTTTATTATAACTCGATATAGTATTATAATAACTTATTTATTTATTACTAAGTTCGTCAAGATTATATTTTTATTTTTACTTTTTTTTATAAATTGCGGCGAAAGGATAAATAAATCATGTAGCAAATCGGCCCTCTGAACATCAACCCCTCATGTCAACCCCTAATGGGAGGGTCGATCCTGAATAGAGACCTCGACCTGCGACAATCCAAAGATACTCTTCGGTTTTTGTCGGCCACGATGTTAATATAAACTAACTCGCGATTTAATGCCGGAGGCCGAGTCGATAGGGTTCTGTAACAAAATTGTAGCTAGGAATGAAAAAAAACACTGAGCTAATAACAAGTGTATAATGAAACAAAATGTGAAATTTGAGACGTGCTTGGCGCTCGTGCAAACAATCGCAACGCTCAATGCTGGTCGCAACAAAACCCAGCGCACTGACTCTACTACTATCAAAAGATGTTCAATACAATTGGCAAGGACACAGTTATAAATATGGTATGACACACAATACACGTCAGAATCTACGGTATGATACAAAATTCTTACCCAAGATCTCAAGCAACGACCGATGTTCATCCGCAGCCGACGTGTTCTTAAATTGATGCAAAACTGGCCCTTGCACGGGTTTATACAGAAACAACTGACAGACGCGATTAGGGTTGCCACCTTTTTTTTTTGTAGTTAAAGTACATTGGTTATTATAGGTAAGAAAAAAAAAGTACATAGTATCAAAATAAAGTACAATTTATTTTTCTTTATTATTATTAATTTAACAATTTTTTTTTATAATAGTACGAAAATTCTAACATGGTCAAATAATTTTTTTAAAACTTGATCAATTATTATTTCGTGGAATTTAATAGTGAAGGAATTCCAAAAAATTGTCTTCATATTTCTTATATGATTTTTGATTTTTCTGAATTTTTTGAAATTTTTCGGATATCTTATAGTACCAAAAAAATGAAGAAATGTGAAAAAGTGGTTTTTTACCCCTAAAGTCCACAGGAATTAAATTAGAAAGCTGAAATTTTGCACAACACTGTCTTTTTACATAACATACTTTTTAAAAAATTCCCACCATCAAATTCAAAAAAGGCATTTTTAACATGCTTAACCGGTCAGACCCTTTTTTTATATTTTAATTTTTTTAAAGTTTTTCAACTGGTGCCGAGTTTTCCCGGTGCCGAATTGTCTGGTGCCGAGTCGCCGGTGCCGATTCGCCGGTGCCGAATTTTCCCGGTTCCGAGTTGTCCGGTGCCGAGTTGTCCGTGTCCCAAATTATTTTATGTATAGATACTATGAAATTACTAGCGTCTACTGTGTTCAAAAATTATAAAATATTCAAAAGGAATTATCAGTGTGTTAAACCGGTGCATTTTAATTGATTGTATTATTCATGAAGTGCTAAAAAAAAAAGAAAAGGAATTTTTATGTTTGAAAAATCATTAACAGGAAATACTTTTTCAATTCAGTTATTACGTTTCTGTTACACAAAAACAGCATATAAGGGCTATAGAGAAATTGACAAAGAAAATTTGAGAAAATTTATGAGAAATTATGAGAAAATTTTAAATACTTCGAATGCGTAAGTAAGTTTTTTTACTTTCCAATTTGCGAAATTGTGATCAGGTGGATTGTCGAATTCCAGAGTTATGATCTTGCAATTGTAAAAGAACTTAGCAAATCTGCAACTGTCCAATAGAAATTTATTTTAGTTGGAATTGTACTAATTTATTTTTCACAACATTTCGCGGACTACTTGAAAATGGTTATTAAAACTCAAGTTCTATTATCGTTTCCTTTTCGAATTCGATACAACAATCATTGCTCGGGTAATTTGTATTTTTTTTGTTTTATTTTCAACTATTTTGTTTTCAAAATTTGGTCTAGGTGAAAATGTGAGTAGTTATAAAAAATAATTAGGCCAAGTGCTTACGTTTCGTAGATTGACAAAACTTAACCACTAAAATCTGCTCTCCTTGCAGAAAAAACGCAATCGGTAGCAATTTTGGAAATTAAAGAAAGCATGCAAGAGGAAGCCTAGAAATTTTAGAACGACTCGGATCATCCTGAGTATTTCTTGCAATAATTACCTTGCCAAACTTTTTGTCTAAATGTCACCTCCCCCTCTCTCCTTGTTAACCTACTAACTTTAGCGATGGTGTGCTCTTACTATCCTCAAACTGTGGTACCACAAGCACGTCCAGTTTTTTTAATTTCACTCCGACTACTACTAGTCACGGTATTTTCTGTTTTCCAGATTTTCATTTGAAGATGGAAAATTAAGGACGAAGATATTAAAGAAGGTATTACTAACTTGCAGTATTAAGTTATGCTCCTGGATTGGCCTGTGACATTTCAGTCGCATCTAAAAAAAAAAAAGAATTCCCCAATTTCAGCCTGATTGGCTAAAAAAATTTTATAACTGTATTAACTTTAAAATTCAGATAAAAAAGATGTGATTTGGTGATGCTAAGAAATTTCTCTTCTTACGGATCCAGAAAAACAAACATCGGCCGATGAGTAAAATCAATAAACTGTGATAGCGAATTATGCTAAAAATATTTGTATTTCAAAATGGAATGGCACGGCATCCACAGGTATCGACCAAATTGCACATGGATCCTAAGTTTGAAAAATTGTGGAAAATATATAATTTCGTGACCTTCAACAGCGTAAGACCGCATTTTCTAGCTTTGTCGCGATATTCCAGCACTCCAAAAATCCCAAAATTATGGCACTAACGTGATATAAACCAGTTTACCAAACTTCGTTGGTTTTAAAACGAAAACTACCCTCTGAGCAGCAAACCCCTAATGAGAGGGTTGACCCAAACAGAGATCAGAGTCTATCACAATCCGGAGAAGACCTCTCCAATTTCAAGACCTCTTCAAATACCACTTGTTAATAAGCTGGCCCTCTATTTCTGCTGAGTCTGCGCCGTAGATTCAGAAAAAAAATTGTAGCTTGGGAGAACTGAAAAAAACGCAACGAATTTGAAAGATACTATCACAATCCCAATACTTGCAGTATAAATAACTGTGCTAAATAATGCTCACACACACAGCAGCAAATTAAATACGGTGTTACATCAAAAAGTGAACCCATTTCAAATTTTACAAGTATACCCAATATTGTCCCCATTGGAAATATGAAAAAATATTTCCGCAATATTTCGTATTATTAATCCTGAGATTACGCCACTAATTGAACTTCTCACCAGTAATCGTTGTGCAATAAAATCAAATTTGTGATAGAAGTCGAATCTCGAATGAAACAGCTTCTTGATGTAAACGATCGTCGAACACTATTTGACAACAAGAATCGTATCTTCTTTGGTCCAATCACGATACTGAACAAAATTTTCCTATAATCCAAATTTATAGCAACTATATATAAACTTATACTGAAATTTATATAAAAAAAAACTATTATAATAATCATATTTTTTTTATATCAAAACTAATTACATAAATAGCTACCTATTTATTTAAGAAGTTACTTTTTAGAAAGAGTAACTTTTACAATGTAAATATCCTGCAAAGTGCGTTAGTAATGCTAAACATTATGTCGATTGTAGTGTACACCGTGTATTCAAAAAGTTCCAGGACTGATCGCGCACAGACCACACAATACAGGGAAAACATGTATATTTAATATCAGGCTTCTGCATAGTCTTCTCGCAAGTAGATACAACCTTTAGAACAAGTAAAAAGGTCCGTCATAGCTTTCTGGAACGCCTCAACTTCAACACTATTCAGCTCCCTTGTCACCGCTTTTTAATCGCCTCGATCGACTCTTACCGCTGCCTCTTCATCTTCAATTTAAGTTTTGAAAACAAAAAATAGTATGGGGAGTACAGATCAGGTGAGTACGGGGGGTGGTCAATACACAGAGAAAAAAAATTTCTAGTATTTACAAAAAATTTTGTACATTCTAAAAATACGGTTATTAATTTTGGCCAAGAAAGGCATTTCTAAAATGTACAATAGTACATTGTATATATTACCAAGAGGGATTAGCCCAGGCTGTAATACATTGTACCCAATGATTTGTAGTATTTAGAAATCATTTGTATAATTATAGAACATACGATTTTACAATATATTGTAAAAACATTTGTAGTATTTAGAAATAAATTGTAGATAGAACAAACGATTGTACAATATATTGTAAAAACATTTGTAGTATTTAGAAATAAATTGTACATAGAACAAACGATTTTACAATATATTGTAAAAACATTTGTAGTATTTAGAAATAAATTGTAGATAGAACAAACGATTTTTGCAATATATTGTAAAAACATTTGTAGTATTTAGAAATAAATTGTACATAGAACAAACGGCTAGGCTTAGGGAATGGGGGACACGTGGTTAAATCATTAAAATAAGATAAATTTTTTCTTTATTAATATTTTTTATTGATAAACATAATAATAATAATATATTATAAAATAATATAAAAAATACAAACAAAATAAAAAAACAAATAACAAACAAAATAAAAAAAAACAAATAACGTAAAGAAACGTAAATTTCTTTGGGTTCACAAATACTGTCTCCAATAATCCCTAAACTGAGTTGGACGTTTGCTTCATGCGCATTTTGATGAGCGATGAAAGAATCCCATGCAGTTACTGTAGGATGAACATTAATTATAGACAGCTGCGCATCCTTAATTGTATATCGCTTAGTTCTTTTACTGCCATCGCTAGGATAGGAATAGGATAGGAAGCAGATAGAGAAGTGCTGCATTACGACCATCTAAAAATTTTAATCAAGTTAAAAATTATTGTTATTATGTATGCAGATTACAAATTTACCTTCTGTTAAACTGTCTTTTTGTAGTATCAGTCGAGTAAACAGCTTGATACTTTCGGTATCTTTAACTTTGCCTTCAAGCACTGGAAGTAACTTTTCAAAAAAAGTATCAAACACGTCATATAACTTCGAGTGACAGCCATAGGAATATTCAAAATCTTTAGAAATCTGAATAAAAAGTAAAATAATTAAAAAAAATAGTATTGTTAAAAATTCACCAAATTTACCAATTTGTATCCATAAGACTGCTTATAATGCGGCCAATTGGTATACACTTCTTTCATATCCTTGGATTCCTTAATTTGATTTAAGCGTGTGTTTCGGCATTTGTCGTAATGAGTTAGTATCTCTTCGATACTAAGATTGTCGAATTTTAAGGCTCGAATATAAGATTCCTCTTCTTCATTAGAATCCATCGGTTTGTTGTTGCTCATTACCTGTTTTTTTTTGCTTGCCACTGGTTGTGGTTTCGGCAGTAGTTTTCTTGAATAATGACTTTTTATTATGGAACTTATTGTACAGTTTTCCTCTCGGACAGGAATTCTTACGATAGCTATAAATAATATTCCTAAAAAAAAATATCACATTAAATTTTTGTATAACATAACAGTATAATAATAGGTACCTTCGTTTCTCCTTTAAACAAACTTGGAATTTCATTCCATAAATTGTCGAAATCTTGTGTGGTCAGTTCAAGCTTTTTCTGGATATAATAATCCACAATTGCATCTAGTAACAATTTTCGCACGTCATCATTACTAATGCGACCATGTGTTTTGTAATGTTCCAATACATTTTCCCCATAAACGGACTGACTTTGTTGACAACTAATTGAAAAGTGAGGTGATAACGTAATAATTTCAATATGGCGGGCGGAAACGTAATGTTGAAAGAACGACGCACGCATCGCCCGGTTACCGCGTGGTAGGTTGTCAAAAAAATCAAAAGTCTCGTCTTTCTTTATATTTTTTATTTTCATGATAATTAGTAGCGGGTAATTCTTTTTATTACACCCACCGTGCGTTCGAAAAAACTAACGAATAAAAATAGAGAGAAGTAATTAAATTTAAAATATATTTTCTTTCACGAATGACTTTGCCCGATCCTAATTGTTAATATGGACACATAAAAAAATGTATGCAATCGAACGAAATAATTTTACGTCGTTTTATTAATTAACCATAATTTAATAAGCAGACCGTTAATAATTAAATTAACGATCGAATTCTACCGACCACGTGTTCGACGCCGGTTGCTCGGAGCTACGAACTTGTAAATATTTACGGAGATATTCGCTCCGAGCAATAATAGGCGGCAGACAAAAATTTGGGGAAAATCATCTACAATATATTATAACAAAAGGTCATCGTAGATTTCACAAGATTTTAATATATTTGAGAAAAGCTCTGTACAATATACAAAATTTCATAGATTATTTTTTATAAAATATTATTTTACAATAATAATACAAAGTATTCTGTTTAATTTAGAAATATGTCGTAGAAATTCTAATAAGTGTTATTTGTATATATAAGAAAAAGTCTTCGTAAATTTCACAAAAAGTCATCGTAGATTTTACAAAATTTTAATATATTTTAGAAAAGGTCTGTACAATGTAGAAAATTTCATAGATTATTTTTATAAAAATTATTTTAGAATAATAATACAAAGTATTCTGTTCAATTTAGAAAAATGTCATAGAAATTTTATTAGGTGTTATTTGTACTACAAAAGGTCATCGTAGATTTTACAAAACTTTAATATATTTTAGAAAACCTCTGTACAATGTACAAACTTTCATAGAATATTTTTACAAAGGCTTTGTAAATAATATAAATTTTTTTTCTCTGTGTACCACAACCAAAAATTCCTGCACAATTATGGACTTGTGTGTCGGTGCATTATCGTGCAAGAGTACCCACTTTAGACTGTTCAACAATTCTGGTCTCAAACGCCGCATTTGTTTCAACAGTCGATCCAAAACATCTTTGTAGAATGGTCCGGTCACAATGGAACCTTGACGAAGAAATTCTTCAACAGTTTTCATCAGTCCGACACGAATGAGGTCGCTCTGCTCTCTCATCATCTTCTGTCGGATCTTTTCCATCTTGAACCTCAAAAACCACTCAAACACTCGTAAACGACTCATTGAATCCTCGCTATACACTATTTTAATCATTTCGTAAGTTTCTGTGGCCGATTTGCCCAATTTAAAACAAAATGTAATGTTTGTTCTTTGCTCCATTTTTTTTCACAATGACAATAGCATGCCAACTCGCTTTATACAAATGAACAGCGACAAGTCAGAACTTGTTAGAAATGAATGAAATTTGGCATGGGTATGGTCTAATGTTACTGCTACGTGATGCCGTTTGTCGCGCAGAGATAGCGCCACTTGTACTGTCTTACCGGGCAATTGCGGACTGCACCGATGGTCAAAGGGTCACATAATCTGACATGTGGATTGCACCGGGTTCGGTTAAGTTAAGTATGTGGACTGCACCGATGGTCAGTAAGTAATCTTTTTTAATTCCATTAAAGGATTGAGATATTTAATTTACTACAGAGGTATGTAAATAATACAGATTGTATTTACATTTTCTGGTTTTCATTGCTAGATAATGTAAAACTTATAGCACTAATTTATGGGAAACCCTCATTTCATCCTTCATTTAGGTTTAGGGTAGAGAAGAATGCGGGATCAAAAAAATCCCGTCCCGTCCCGCCCCGTCCCGTCCCGCGCGCGGGACGGGGTGCCAATTTAGTCCCGCGCGGGACGGGATGCCAATTAAGTCCCGCGTTTGATTTATAAATTTATTTTACTTAAGTAAAAATTTTAAAAGTTATTAAGGGTGTTTTGCGATTTTCTTCAATGAATAAAAGTATCTAACAAAGAATTTGTTTCAAATTTTCCATTGCAAATGGAATTTCATGTGCAATAATAGCTGAAAATGTTAGAGAAAGCTTAGAGTGGATCTTCTTTATCAAAAACACGTACCTATGAGTGGTACAGTGCATTCAAAAGCGGTCGAGATGTCGTGAAAGAGTTGCCTCACTCTGGTCGGCCATCAACGTCTTCAACTAAAGTTAAGTTCTTGCTAGAAAGTCTGACGGTACATAAAGAACATTCTCTGGACGTTATGCGGCGTTTGAGAGAGCAAATTTGGAAAAAAGCCAGGTTTGTGGAAAGAAGTCTCGTGGATTTTGCACCACGTTAGCCGACGTCAGCGCACCATCTCACAAGGCTATCATTGTGAACTAATTTCTGGCCAAAAACTCATCAAATATCATCGAACAACCGCTGTATTCACCTGATATGGGTCCGGCTGATTTATTTCTCTTTCGAAAACTAAAATTATCACTTCGAGGCACCCCTTTTCAGTCGATGGAAACCACAAAAGAGAATTCGCGGCGAGAACACAAGTCGATTCGGGAAAATGCCTGTGAAATTTTTTTTGATGATTGGGTTAATCGTTGGCATACGTATATTATTTAGGAAGGGGCCTATTTTGAAGGCCATATAATAAATAATAAATATTTTGTGTTTTATTGGCAAATTCCCGCTACTTTTTTGACAGAATGTATAATTTAATACAAATATAAAGTTATTACCTCTATTAAACTTTCACTACTTGGTATAATTATTGATCTGATTAATTTTTGTACATATTGACAATGTGCGGAAATCAAAGCCTGCATGTTTGCATAAATAATTATTCCTGAATAACATATAAATCCGAGTACAACAAAACTGAAAATTTGAAGAAAAAATTTTATAGTGTAATTTTCTATAAATGTACCACTTCCAAATGGCAATATCCATTTTCCATTTTGAATTGAATTTAAAACAGCTAGTATTGTTGGGCCTCCACATCCCACAGCAATCATTACGGTTCCATAGAAACCCTAAAAATGTCATTGTTTATAAGTTTATAATACTGAAGAAATAAAATGGTAAATAATCACTTGCAATACCATTAGTAGTCGTAGATAATATGTCGAATATTTTGCCGTGATATTACGAATATTCGTTGCGCTTCAGCACGAATGCTATTCGTAAGCGCAAATAATATGAGTGATACCACCACAAAATGTTCCACATTATCTACGACTACGAATTGTATTTGAGAGACTATTTATTGAACAAATTTTACGTTTCAAATAAAATTGACAACAAATTGAGTTGCACATGATTTAATTTCTGTGACATCCAGTAAACAAACTTTTGTTATTCATTCGTTTCGAATATTCAATAGTGGAATACTCATAAGCAATACAACAAGAGCTTTGAATTTATCCGAATAATTTTTAATTTCAACGAAGACGTGATCTACAATTTATCGAGAGAAAATTTGATCATCCATAATCACGAGAGCGATCTAGCGCAGCGTAGATCGCTAGACTGATTATGGCCAGATCAAATTTTCTAGAGCTAAATTTTAAAAGAACGTCTGAGTGATTGAAAATTAAAAATTATTAGGATTAAAATCAAAGCTAGTGTTGTATTTGATAAGATAATTCCTCTAGTAAACCTAGTAAACGATGAAATTATTAATTTTCTTCGGCAAAGTTCGGTTGCACGAACGTAGATACTTCAAATTAAATTAAATATAACGTAAATAAACGGATGTCATATTTTCACCTTGTAAATAAGATTTTCGTATTATAACCATTACAGCGGATATATTTATGTATCAAAATATTCACAACTACGCTTAAACACGAATAAAACTATGTAAAACTTAAAAAAAATTTTTGAACTGTCAATGCGAAAAAGGTAAACAACAAAATATCCGATGAACCTTTAATTATTGACGTGAATGTTTCATACACATACACTTCAAATGGGAACATTTCCACGTCTCTAATTAAAGGTTAAAAATATCCAGATGCATTTTGAGTAGCTTCCTTTCACGGCCTATTAAATCGTGGTTTATCCGCTAGCAAGCTTTGAATATTCCACGGCTCTTATGGACAGTTTTATACACGCGTGGAATTATCGCTGCTATTCACCACTATACTCTGTTTACCCAACAGATGCACCGAAGCTCCTCCCTAAAAACGCGCGGGATATTTGAATAGAATTTTTCTATTGATCGAATTTTGAAACTCCCGTTTACATCACTAACGTCATAGTTTGTTTTAACCTATAAATCAATTTTTAATGTTATACAGTCATTTGAACTTTTATGTAGACATTTTTAGCGTGTAAAACTGGTTGATGCGCTCATCATCAGTATAGTATAGTGCAGGGGTGGCGAACCTTTATGTATCAACGTGCCATTTTTTCTAAAGAAATGTTTAATGAGGCCATAGACGTGCCATCAAATAATTAAATATAATATTTAATAGTGTATTTTTTTATCGGTGGCGTGCCCAAAATATTGTGTCGCGTGCCATACACTCAAAAAAATGTTGTTCATAATATTAATAAACAGTGGTTACTAACTTGTATTTAGTTGTCACAATAATCATATTTATTGTTAGGACGAAATTTTTTAATTATTTAAGAACTCTGTTTATTGGTACAATAATTCAATATTCATTGTAAGAATAAATGGTCTAACACTGATTAATAACAGAAAATTCATTCAGCCAGTAACTAATTTTATGTATTTGATTAAAACATTTAATTCTCGCAATAAAAAGTATTTTTGTATATACAAATATTCAATTTATCGTGACAACGAATGCATTTATATTGATAGTTAATACATTTATTAAATAATGTAAAAAATTAATTGATTAATGAAAACTATTACTTGTTACAACAACTATAGTTGTTATTACTATAACAGCAATGAAGTCATCATGTTTTTGTCGATTTCTTTGGTGTGATGTCATTTACTTATTAGTGAAATCTGTGAGTGAACACGTAAATTTTGAAAGAGATTAAACATTGTCTGGTACTTTTACTGTTAAAATAAGGTAAGTTGGGATATTAATATATTACAAGTAAATTATCACTTGATTTATACATGTTTTTTGTGGAATACGGCCGTTGTATCGCTTAGCGTCAAGTCACCGTCTGGAAAGGGAAATTTTGGAACGATTCCCAACAGAGAAATTGGTATCTATTTGATCATCAAAGATTAATTCTTTAATTTTTAACACATTTTATTACAGGAATATTATCGTATTTCGAAAGGAGGCAAAATTTATAATAAATATTGCAACATGAAAGCTTCGCTTAAATCAGCCATAATTAGCCATGTTTTACCGCCACAGCTAAAAACTAAGGAAAGAAAATCTCGACACGAGAAGGATTTTGGTAAGTGGCTTGCAAACAATTTATTGCTTTTATTTTGAAAATCAATTTTGTACAGGTTTTAAAGACCTTGGTATAACATTTTTTTAGAACCTGGAGTAGATGGAGAAAGTTTACCCTATTTTAGACGCTTGGCCTTTTTATAAAACATCTTCAGGATATCATTTGGTACGTCACTGCATTAACTATAAATTACAGTTAATTATTGTTAGTTTCCTTTCAGATTGATATTGATTTTAAAATTGCATTCGAAGACAAAGATGGTCTTATTATGAATTGGGATAATTACCGTGGCAATCTGGTAAAAGTTTTATTCTGCAACGTAAAGGACAAAAAAATAAAAGGATTGTTAGAGACAGTGAGGGATACCTCTGATTTACAAGAAAGTGAGTGTTTTGCATACATTAATTCGTGCTATACTTATTTGATTTTTCACTTTCAAATAGTTAAATTCATAAATAATAATTTAATTGTTCTTTTCAGATAGACATAATGCCGCTATTTTTTGGTCATTACATCATGGCTACTTCGTTCCTACAACACTAAGTATTCAAAAAAATAGGCGACAAAAGGGTCGGCACCCTTATCAAAAATAAATATGTATTTTTTATATTTGTTTTAAATTTTTTTAATTCTGTATTATACTTAGGTTATAAACATTTAAATTAATTTCAAATTGTGTTCTGAAAATAAAATTTAGTTTTTAATATGTTGTTTGAATTACAATTCCGTCAATCCTATCAATTTTGGCATGAGTCCAACCAATAAAATAAGGTGAGACAATGTATTGTAGTGATATTTCCTTGTTTAAGAGATCCAGATGGATTGGTAGACAGATAATTGGTAAATTTATGATTTAAGTTCAGTAGTCAGTCGATACGACTAACAAAAAAAAATAAGATTTGCATCAAAAACAAAAACCATCCCATGTAACGAATAATTACACATGAGACACAATTTGAGTTTATTTGTGAGATACAAAAGTTTTGTAACACCCTGTGAGTGCTTTTTAAATTTGATAACAACCGCGATTTTCTGTAAAACAAAAGGTGAAAGTGATAATTCAGTGCACAAGCAATTAATAATTCCATGTTACCTGAAAATAAGTGTGATATTGGCAGACAAAAACGTCGATTCCCACCATAAAAGTAAAAAGTTTTGAATTTTGAAAAGACAAAAATGAAAGAGAAGGAGAATGAAGCCAGTTCTTGGGGAGACGTCGATTGAGAAAGTGTAAATTTCTCGATAAAATCCCAATTAAGGAACTCAATTGCGGTTCTTTGGTATAAAAAGACCAAAGCATTAATTTACTTAATTAAACGGAAGTAAATAAATTTACGGAATTCGAGTATTTGATGAAAGTTGTGTATTGCGTGCGTAATTGGATATTCGTGAATTGAATATCTGAAATAAAAGCAGATTACAGATATTTGTACAATCGGTACGATTTGGAGGTTGTGTTCACACGTGGTGAGCAGGTTAAGATTGGAAAATTAATTGATTACTTACCGAAGTGTAACTAAACACGAAGATTAATCAACCAACAGTTTTTCAAAAGTTGGTTAACAAAATTAAAGGATTGAAGCAGCACTTTTAATCACCAAATTTGGAACGCATTCACCGATCACCGGTAGCTGTGAAGACGTTAATGGCTTCCAACAGAATGGGCAACCTGATGTTTACCAACTGTTTTATGGGAACACACCAGATCAAGTAAAAAGTAACAAGGTACAAGATTTGTTTTATTTTTAATTAATCTAAATTATGAATCAATGAATTGTGTTGATTTTAGATTAATTAAAGGACTTTATTGATTTTAATGATTATAATTTGTTCCCATGATTACACCAAATAATGAAATATCCAAATTTAGCTCCTAAATACAAGGATTTAAATGTAATTTGGATGCTTTAATTATTGCACAAAAATAACACATTGGTTTTAGACAAAATTGTTGTCCAAGTTAATTTGATGCAAATTTTTATTGATTCTTTATGCTACTTAATAAATTATGTCTACAACAAATTGCCCTCTTATTTAGTCTACTGAATCCACTGACTCTGAGGAAGAGAAAAACTCTACTCCGATAAAACGTTAGCTTTGAGGGTCTTTCTTTTTTTGGGGTGGTTATTCTTAAAGTAAGAATAATCATAACAGTATATCAATTTCATTTATTGCGTCCATATTTTACTAAATTTCTTGCTTTTTCCTTTGCGGGTTTAGTAGACAATAATTAAACTCTATAATATCTCTTTTAATAGATTAACGTTTCGAGGGGTTTTGTTTCCTCTTCGTCAGAACCAATTAATAATATGTCATAAATTAACATTCAAATATTTATAATTCATTTAAATACGTATTATAAATATTTGAATGTTAATTTCTGACGGTTCCGACGAAGAGGAAAAAAAAACCTGGAAACGCTAATCAATTAAAAAAAAATATATATAGTTTAATAATTATTGTCCACTAAACCCGCAAAGGAAAAGGCAAGAAACAAAGTATGTATATCAATAGCTCTCTCAATTACTAAATTAATTTTGGCAATAAACGATGTACATTGAGCCAATAACTGCAGTAATTGATAAAACAAACCTATTAATGAGTCCAACAAATAAAATAAGATGCGACAATGTACATCAGTTACTCTCACAATTATTAACTCCACTATGACAATAAACGATGTTTACTGAGAGAATTAACTACGTTTATAGCATTAATAAACATCGTTTTGTTCTAACAATTAAATTGGTAACTGGACAAATTTTAATAATTATAGTTGTTGGTTTAATAAACATTTTTACTGATATTATGTACCTTTTTTTTTGAGTGTAGGTTCGCCGTCCCTGGTATAGTGGAATATTCGCTACATTTTATTTTGGTTGGCCATGAAATCTCGCATCTAACATTTTTATTGGTCCACCTTTGACAGATAACAGGTGAAAAAAATAGTCAAATTATAAAATTTTCGTCATTGCACAGCCTCTAATAATGAGAGTAAATTAGTTGGAGAGAGAAATAATAAGCAAAGCTATAAATTGACGATATATAACACCATGTCGCACATAAATTAATTTTAATTGGAATTTATTTCCATAATAATAAAATTTCAAATTTATAATCTATACGCAGCATAATCTTTGATGATAATAAATAATTACTAGCATTTAAATTTAGTAACAATTATACATGCATTTTATTTCATAGGATCAAATTTAAGAAAATGATAATAATACAAAATAAACCATAATTATCTGTTTTGTAACAAAATTTTCATAATTTTGAACAATCAGAACGCCATCTTCGTTGTTTAAAGACCTGGCTAAATTACCAAGAATTTGCATTTTATCAAACAGTTCATATAATGCAACTTTTTCCCAATACATACAATGTGTACCAATCAAAACTAAAATTTCAAGTTTAATATTTTTGAAAAACATAATAAGTAAAATATAATTAATTAATAAAATAATTTAATTAAAATTAATAAAAAATAAAAAAATTAATCAAAAATAACCCTAGTGTGTTCACGGAAAATGGTAACAGTGAATAATTTTTATATGCTACTAGATACAAAAAAAAGTTTAAATAGTTTTTTATTCAGCTGGAAATTTACTATCGGAAACTGATGATGTATATTTTTTTATACTTCAAATTAAACCGGAAGTGAACATCAAAATTTTTTTTCAAATGGCAACATGTCTTTTTTTTAACATTTTCGCAATCTGTAATTTTTTCTTTATAAATAGGTATACAATTTTCATAAGGTTACATAAGAAAATATTCGAGAAAATTCGAGATTTAAACAGACAATAATAATTTATTAATTATTTACACACAGGTATGTCGAGTGTTATGAACTTTTTTGGTAACTTTTTTCTATTGGGTCATTTAAAAACAGTTGTTTACGCAAATCCGCCATTAAATTTAAAAGATTTCAAAAACAAAAAATTAATTTAGCATGTGATCAAATATCACTAAATCAACAAAAAAAAGCATCTAATGATGAACACTAGAATCATGTCTTGAACAAAACGGTGGCCATTTTGAAAAATTTATCCGATAAATGACAGTTGTGTTTTCTGTAACGTGATTTTTTGTTTTTCATAGCACTCTACATACGTTTGTGTGTAGATAATTAATAAATTATTATTGTTTGTTTAAATCCTGTATATCCTTGAATATTTTCTAATGTAACCTTATGAAAATTTTATATCTATTTATACAGAAAAAATTTCAGATTGCAAAAATGTTAAAAAAAAGACATGTTGCCATTTGAAAAAAAAATTTTATGTTCACTTCCGGTTGAATTTGAAGTATAAAAAAATATGGCTCAGCAGTTTCCGATAGTAAATTTCCAGTTGAATAAAAAACTATTTAAACTTTTTTTTGTATCTAGTAGCATATAAAAATTATTCACTGTTACCATTTTCCGTGAACACACTGTAGAGTTAAGAAAATAATAGTATTATTTTAGTATTTAATTATATTATCACGAGTTAAAAACTGAAACAATAATTTAAAAAAAAAAGGAGAGTTTTATTTAAAGAAATACTTTAGAAATCCTTGTTTTAGAAGTTTGCTAAAAATTATTAACTTACTAAGAAAGCATCCAATTTCAAATATGAGGCTGTTAATAAGTTCGTCAAAATTATTTTTTATTTTACCGATTTCAGAAATTACGGTGAAAGGGTAAATCGTTAAAATAATTAAAATACTCATTAAGTAAATCCTAGTTAATAATCCTGCATTTGATGAAAAACCAAAGAAATTCAGCACGTTTTTTTGATAAACAATACAATCGTTGGAAAAATTTTTAATTTCCATTGTGCTTTTGAATTAGCTTTACACTGTACCAGAACCGACTTGAAACTGAATAATGTTGGTAATTTTAAACGAGTGCATTGATAATGCGTTCAATTTTATTCCATAACAGGTAAATACTATTTAATGAATTATTTGTGATCATATAAAATTCCACCAAGTAACTGACTAATAATTATTTTCGATTGCAATCATGCAATCCTAAAGTTTAAAATTTTTATGGAAAATTTTGTTCTAAACATAGGTTTCAAAGAAAACCAAAAATTGATCAAAACTGTGATACAGATACGTGTGACATTTGTGGTGGCACCGGGCGCCATCCTAAGGGGGGCGCCAAAATGACAAAAAAGTCTGAATTTTTTTTAATTTAATTTTTTAAATAAACCTTTTCAAACAAATATTGTTTCATTTTACTGTCCGGTCGGGGGGGGGGGGGTAATGAGATCTCGCACCACCTAAAAATTTTGCTAGAACCGCCGCTATGGTTAGTTACCATTTAGTACTAAATTTTGTATAAAATTTACACAAGTGTCACACGGCCTTAAGAATTATTATATTGCTCTTAAATACAGTAAAGTGATCGCAAAGGTAGATGAGAGGGCGTAGACAAAATCCGGCGGAGTAGAAATCGCGTGACACCCAATTCCACCAATTGACACCAACATAAACACGATTGTACGAGTTTTGGTTTCTACGCATTAGCTCCACCCTCTCATCTTCTTTTGCGAGAAGTCTACTTGTGTGGTTTCTGATTATTTTGCTTTAAAAAAATGGATATTAAAACTGAAAACAACTTTAATTACTTACATTATTCAGTTCTTTCACTAATTAGTAATTTGAATTTTGGAATCATCGGGAAACATTGCAATTAAATGTAACTAATATAATATAACTAATTATTTAAGCCGTCTTCTCTGTATTTTAATTTTTATACCTACTGTTGTGTCAATATTATGTATTCGATTCCTTAATTATTAAAAATTATAAATTTTATAAAATAATTTTTGTTACTTTACCTAAATTCCAAACTATGCTTAATTATAAGCATTCAAAGCAACCGAATTAAAGGTGATAATTATGATAGATGTCCATATAAAATTCTAAAATCTCATAATGTGCTGGCTAATATAGAAAAGAAAGCGGCCTCCTCGACAGAAAGAAATTTTCGATTACCTTCTGAAGTTAAAAGATTTCCTCTTGTCATTGCAATAATTATCAAATATCTATATAATAATTTGAATAGAAATTAACTAAATAATATGTTACAGCTGGTCAAAACGTCACCACGTCTTCTATCGAGATTGGTGAGATAAAGTGAAGTATAATTTTTATTAGGTATTATTATTTATTATTATTAATTTATTATTATTATTATAATTGAAAATTCATTGAAATTACAGGTAAACTTAATTCTGTCACTGTTTATAGTACAATGCATATAAAACAAAGCTACAAAATTATTCATATTTAAAAAATAAATACTTAGGGAAAAATTGGCACTAATTTACATAATCAATTAAATTACAAACTTACCCGTGAAATATGCTACTTCAAAAATGAGGCCTAATAAGTTCTTTTATTTTTCTGCAGAAGAACGTTTGAAAGTTTAATAAAAATATTAAATAATTTAATTATTTTTTTTATAATTCGATATTATTATAATAACTTATTTATTTATTACTAAGTTCGTCAAGATTATATTTTTATTTTCACAATATTTTTGTTTTCACAATATTTTTAGAAATTGCGGCGAATGGATAAATAAATCGTTCAGCTAATCGCGTACTTGTTGAAACACCAAAAATATTTAACACATTTTTTAAATGTTGAAAACAATCGTAAGAAATTTTTTTATATCTTTAAGTTTTAGATTAACCCTATAGCTCAACCGAATTGAAACTAAATGCATTATTCTAAAATGTTTAATCGATAATAAGTATTATTAATAATTATATACCTACCAGATTTGGTTCCCTACTTTAAATGCATTTAAAATTCAACCGAGAACTAAGCAATGATTATTTCAAACTCACATCATGCTATTAATAATATAATTTTTGAGTATTGATGAAAAAGTAAAATTTAGACATTAGATCAAAATGAAATATTCTTAGAAAATATAGAACGATAATAATCACCGGCGAATTTAGTTTATTTGAAGCCTGAGCGTAAATATTATATTGTGGAACCTCTTGGATAATTTACACTCTTTTAGCTTAGATTTTTTCTATAATATTCAAATGACTACAGAGGATGCCAAAAGTTTTTCTGTAGATAACTTTGTTGTATGGCAACCTAAATACCATGTAGTTGAGATAAAATGAGAATATCTTGTCCATGAGTATTTTTTTGCATAATATTTATTACGATGAACAATAAGAAGTTGAAATAATAAGAAATTATTTTTACTGCTATGAAATTTGCTTGCGTTTACTGTGTTCAAAAATTGTAAAATATTCAAAAGGAATTATCAGTGTGTTAAACCGGTGCATTTTAAATTGATTGTATTATTCATGAAGCAGGAATAAATTGCTTTAATTCGATTTTACAGACTATCAAATATAAAAATAGCTTAAACTAACAATTTACATGTTGGTATAATAACGCAATATTGCTAACGTTACTAAAAAAAGGAAAGAAAAGGAATTTTTATGTTTGAAAAATCATTAACAGGAAATACTTTTTAAATTCAGTTATTACGTTTCTGTTACACAAAAACAGCATAATAAGGGCTACAGCGGATTTGACAAAGAAAATTTGAGAAAATTTATGAGAAATTATGAGAAAATTTTAAATACTTCGAATGCGTATGTAAGTTTTTTTACTTTCCAATTTGCGAAATTGTGATCAGGTGGATTGTCGAATTTCAGAGTTATGGCAACTGTCCAATAGAAATTTATTTTAGTTGGAATTGTGCTAATTTATTTTTCACAACATTTAGCGGACTACCTACTTGAAAATGGTTATTATAAATGAAGTTCTATGATCGCTTCCGTTTCGAATTCACTACAACAAACATCAACAACCATTGCTAGGGTAATTTATACTTTTTGTATGTGTTTTATCTTCAGCTATTTTGTTTTCAAGATTTAACGGCTGGGTGAAAACGTGAGTATAAAAAATAATTAGTCCAAGTGCTTACGTTTCGTAGAGTGACAAAACTTAACCACTAAAATCTACTCTCCTTGCACAAAAAACGCAATCGGTCGCTATTTTGGAAATTAAAGAAAGTATTCAAGGGGAAGCTCTGAAATGTGAGGACTCGGATCATCCTGAGTATTTCTTGCAATAATATCCTAGCCAAACTTCTTGACTGAATGTCACCTCCACCTCTCTCCTTCTTAACCTAATAACTTTAGCGACTGTGTGCTCTTACTATCCTCAAACTGTGGTACCACAAGCACGTCCATTTTTTATTGTTTCACTCAGGCTACTACTAGTCAGGGTATTTTCTGTTTTCCAGATTTTCATTTGAAGATGGAAAATTAAGGACGAAGATATTGAATAAGGTGTACTAAAGTCAGAACTCACTAAATTGACCTCTCTTTAATTCGAAATATCCTCTAAATCGAATTATTTATTTGGCACGTCCAACTAACTTACTATCCAATTCTTACTCTCTAATTCGAACTCTCCCTAATTCGAACAAATTTTAATACATTATGAGAATTCGATTTGGAAAGTTTTGACTGTATTACTAACTTGCAGTATTGAGTAATGGTCCTGGATTGGCCTGTGATATTGGTTTTATGTAACAAATCTATAAACCATCTTAATCGTGATAAAATTCCAAATTGCGAAGGGCAGTCCAGCTTGTAAATTATTTACTTTCTACAGTTTGTGTCGAAAAAGTGTTTTGAGATACCAAAACCCTGTTTTGTTTATAATTCTGAATACACACATACTCTGGTTTTATTTACAACTGGTCTGGGACCAATAGGTAACCTTCATAATCTTCTACACTACTTTCAGCTTTAAAGCAAAACATAATATTATAACAAAATAAGGTATAGTAGCTTATTGGAAAGAAATCTATCTTACCATCGAGAATAAAATTCGAAAATATATAACGACTATCAAGCCAATATGGACATATTATAGCCTTGAACTTTTGGGATGCTTAAGAATGTCCAACGTCCAACCTTAATATTATCCAACGGTTTCAACTAGTGATGTGACGAGTCGAATACTTTTTAAACTAGAGTAACTCAAATTCGAAAAATTTTCAACTCGAGTTAATACTCGAGTAATTTTACTCGCCTGCGCGCGCACTTTGTATCATTAATAACTAACCCTCCAGTGGTCGCGTGGTCTACCACCGTAGACCAAGCTTTTTTAAGCCTTCTTTAATTCTTTAAACCGCCATAGCTCGTAACAGTTCGAATTATATCGGTTGCATCTTTGAGTAGCTGACAAAAATTAGTCAATCTTTCGGATCCAGTAGTTTTTGAACTTTTAAAGTGGTAAATTATTGGTTTTATTAGTTCTAAAACAGGGCTTGTCTACAAGCGTAAATCACGCGCCTAATGGAGGGTTAAAATAACATTAAAAATTATTAAATTTTAATCATTAAGGGCCGGTTTTACAATAGAAGCTTAAGCTCAGCTCAACTTTGAACCAGCCTTGAGCTTCAAATTTTACAAATTATGGGTTTTACAATGTGCGCTTAATACTTGAGCCGAGCTCAACTTGAAGCTTTACATAGGTAAAGGGGGTTTTGTAAACTCCGCTAATTTCGACCCACCTTAAGATGGGGCTTATTTTTTGTATAATCCTGGTTGTAAACTCCCCTAACGTCGAGGGATTACTAGGCAATAAGATTATAACGCTTATAGATAGGCTTTAGGGATAATATATTGCTACCAACTTTGATGAATATAAATAATCAAATAAATGGAATAGAAAAAATAAGTCAATTAATTAAAATGTTATAATTGGTGTAGTTGTGGTTCGTTTTTCTACAATAAATTGTTACATTATGTAAGTTTTAGTTTTTGAGTTCATTATTGGCTATAAATGCAAAATAATGCTACACAACATTGCTAGACAACATTATTTTGCATTTATCACGTTTGGTTGTTTGTTTGTAATTATGAAAAATATTATTTAACATTGTTTCAAATGTAAAAATGTTGGGTATCCATAAGTTACTGCTTCAGGGGTTTATTATCTCAAGTTCTTATTTTTTATGTACTTTTAAACATATTGGCCTATAGTTCTTTCACGCAGCTTTCTTTGTTCTTATTAAAATTATTTTTCAATTTTTAGAGCACTTTTTTAGTTTTAAATAAAAGGTCAACAGAAACTTCTTGTCAATGTGAAATCCATAGCTAGAAAATCATAGCACACCAGAGCTTAGGTTATTTGTTGAAATTCGCTCTTTTTTTTATAAATTTGTGGCCAATATGCAATCTGTACAGACAGGTTTGGAACATCAGAGCTTTGGGGTCGTCCATAAAAAAAATCATCTACGTCTAGGGGGGAGGGTTACAAAATGTGCCATATAAAAAATTCTTTATTTTCAAACATATTGGTCTGTAGTTGTTTCAAAAAGCTTTCTTTGTTCTTATTAAAATTATTTTTTAATAAACAAATTATTGTTTTAACAAAAACTTCTTGTCAATAATGAAATCCATACACAGATAAGTTTGGCACATCAGAACTTAGGTTATTTGTTGAAATTTGCTCTAGTTTTTATACATTTGTGGCCATATGCAATCTTTGGAACATCAGAGCTCATGAGTTGTCCATGAAGGATATTTACGCATACGGGGGGGGGGAGTCATAAAATGTTTGCTATATAAAAATTGATTTTATAATTATTACTTCAGGGAAATTATTATTTCAAGTTATTCTTAAGCGGCGTTCACAATAAAGTGGGGTCTTGCCTTTCTTCGGCAGAAAGTTAGGAAGAGCCAATCAGAATGAACAATTTTTTAATCATAGAAAAGGATACACGAAAATACTTTAATCTAATTGGCGCTTGCCAGCTCTCTACAATGCAAGACCCCACTTCATTGTGAACGCCGCTTTATTTTTTGCGTATTTTCAAACATTTTGGTCTGAAATAATTGGACTACTGGTCAATGTGGTAACAAATTGTTAATTTATGAGGATTATAAATTTTATTTTAATCGTGCATTAAAAAGTGGAGATGCTGTGATCAAGCTTCCAACAGTGAACAATAACCATTGAAGAGATAGAAATTAACTCAATTATTTGACGAGGAACATCATTAATTATTATCAAATATGCAAATTAAAACAAAACATGGGGAAGATTTTCGTACGAAACCAGCTCGGAGGACTCGAAATTTGAAATACTCTTAACATGCTCTTAACTTTGCAGAAAATGAAAATATAATTATGGGAATGGAAGCTCATTCAAGCTCAAACGAAGCTCTATCGATAGACATCGATTTCGCAGAAAAATTCGTAATAATAATGAAAATAGGAAAACATGTCTCCAGCCCCACCCCCCAAATATTTCGCGAAGAACTCCGCGACGGTTGAGGTTCAAACAAAAAATTTAGAAGCTCATTGATGCTCAAACGTTTGACACCAATTTCACCCCAAAATTTCACTTGAAGGGCATGTCGGCATCACAGTTTTATAGGTGATTGGTTTTCATTAAGAATTTTGTGTAAATTTTAAACTTTAAATAAATTCAAAATTTTCTGTTTAGTTATTATGTATAATTTAGTTAAGTTCTTCTTAATTATCCTACTTAAAATGTATTACATTCGGGGAGTTTACAACTAGGATTATTGGTGAAATCTTCAAAATTAGGGGAGTTCACCACTTTTTTTAAATTCTACCTGCTGGATTAGGGGAGATTACATATGCCCAGGTAAAGCATAGGTGCGGTTCAGCTGAGCATCGGCTTAGTTGAGCCGATGCTAAACCTCCAATTGTAAAACCGGCCCTTAATCCTTTTTATGAGTTGCGACTTGTGAGTATTTGAAAAGGCAAATCAGTTAGTAAAAAACTATAATAATAATTTTGCTAACCAGAGTAATACTCGAGTCGTCACATCACTAGTTTCAACCTAAAGCCCTTCGGAGGATCATGGATGCGGTGTACGTGAGTAACCATACTCTGCATAACAAACCTTAATATACCATACGTTAGGAGAAGTTACACAAAAGCGTATAGCACAAATTCCGGAAAGAATTTGCACTACAGCTTCGATGATCCAAGAGATGTAAGGAGCCACAGATTAGCCAAGAAGTAAAATCTCCTTCACAAAACACAAAACATAGCTCGTTCTGCGGCCTTCGCACATCTTTGCCACTAATTATAGCTTGGTAAACTTATACTGAAATTTATAGAAAAAAACTAATGATCATATTTTTTTTTATTTCAAAACTAATTACATAAACAGCTCTCTATTGTCTAATATTTTCTTTAAAAAGTTACTTCTTAGAAAAAGTAACTTTTACAATGTAATATCCTGCAAAGTGCGTTAATAATGCTAAAAATTATGTCGATTGTAGTGTGTGACTACAAACTTGTAGTTTATGACTGAATATCTAGATTCTATAATTTGTCTCCCCAAAATGTATTTAAGCCAATTGTAAACGGGAGTTTCAACATTCGAGCAATAGAAAAATTCTATTCTATTTTTTGGGAGGAGCGTAGGTGCATATGCTGGGTAAACAAAGTATGGGCGATAAGAATATTAAATTAATAGATATCTGTATGCATAAATGTTACTATAACAGCGGCAGCCAAGCTATTGGGTCCTGAGAGCTACGGTGTTGGTGAAATTTCAAATTTTATTTATTATTTGTGTCTTTAATTATTATTATTACTGTCGAAATGAAATAGTAGAGTGAAATTTTTCCTGGGTCCTTTTTAAGGACAAATTTAACTCTACCATACAACGACTGTAATTGGTTATTCGGACTAACATAGACGTCGGTCGTCTTGGATATCATTGTACTTGTATAACAATTAATTATTGTATATTTCCAAATGGATTATATTCAAAATATTTATCTTTATGTCAAAAGCAGTACCAGGGTTGGATGTGGTGCTGAGCTTAAATGGACGGAATACCCAACTAATGTATTATATTTTCCATATTCCATAGAAATATATAGTAAGAAAATATTGATTGAAGAACCTGAAACATTGGGAAAATAAATGACATACGTAGTAATTTATTTAGTATAAACTTACCCCAACTATTGTAGGTAAATGTAACATTTTAATTTTTCCAATTGTCAGTTTTAGAGGCTTCTTTTGAATATGCAAGAAAGATTTTTGTATTCTTAAATCAAGGCCAACAAAATCAGCCTCATAGCACGAACTGAATATTTTACTTTTTTCAGATAGAACTTGATCTCCCCAAAAAGTAGGAATACTTACTAGTATATAACACGTAGCAATCTCTCCATAAGTAAAGATTTCCCAAAGGTAGCTAAAAAAAATTGTAATTAACAACTTTTAAACACAATTATAAAATACTTACGGTTGATGCATGATATAATACAGAGCATGTGGCTAAAGTCGGTACGCGACAACTCGGCGACGTCAACTCGGCGACGGGTCAACTCGGCGACGGTCAACTCGGCGACGGTCAACTCGGCGACGCGTCAACTCGGCGAAGCGTCAACTCGGCGACGGTCAACTCGGCGATCGGTCAGCTCGGCGACGGGTCAACTCGGCGATCGGTCAACTCGATGATGGTTCTCCCAACGAACGGCAGGAGAAGTAATCGATACTACAATGCAAGCGATAAACTTTTTTTTAGATAAAATGTTTTCTTTTCCAAAAAAAATCTTGTCGCATTTTTCGCATTTTTAAGGACCGCATTCAGAGTGAAAGTTTTTGTTTTAATGATGTATACAGGGTGAAGTATCAACCATCAAAAACTCTAATTCTAATAGGATGAAGCAGGAGCTGTATTTGACAAATATGACTAAAAAATTAAAAATAAAAAATAAAAAATTAAAAAAAAAACCTTTTATTTAAGAGGAATCCTTGAAGTTGAAAAATACATTTACGTAATTCAATGATATCTTGCTTATTACTCAAGAAAATTGCACAAAAGTATATATTTTTTAAAAGAGGACACTTAGACGCAGGTCACTGTGTTTTTATTTTTTTTAAATTCTAATTTTTTTCAAAACTTTTTTTTCAAAAATTTTGAATTTAAAAAAAATAAAAACACAGTGACCTGCGTCCAAGTGTGTGTCCTCTTTTAAAAAATATATACTTTTGTACAATTTTCTTGAGTAATAAGCAAGCTATCATTGCATTACGAAAGTGTATTTTCTAACTTTAAGGATTCCTCTTAAAATTAAAAAGTGCACTAAAAAATAAAAAATAATTTTAATAAGAATAAACAGAACTTCTTGAAAACATCAATATAAAAGCGTAGGGCTATGAATTTCGTACACCAATAGCGAGCCTGATTTTAATAAAATAGCCTCACGCTTTTATATTGATGTTTTCAAGAAGATCTGTTTATTCTTATTAAAATTATTTTTTATTTTTTAGTGCACCTTTTTAATTTTAAATAAAAGATTTTTTTTGAATTTTTGATCAGAGTGGAGGTGTCGCGAATTGTCCGTCGCCGATTGCAATTTAAAATTAGAAATACTTAACCTAGCCTTTTTCTACAGCCGTTGGGTAAACACATTCTTTAATCATCGCCTAATCAATTAATAGCGTGAGACGTTAATTTTAGACTAAAACAAGATTTTTTGGAAAAGAAAACATTTTATCTAAAAAAAAGTTTATCTCTTGCATTGTAATATCGATTACTTCTCCTGCCGTTGGGAAAACCATCGTCGAGTTGACCGATCGCCGAGTTGACCCGTCGCCGAGTTGACCGATCGCCGAGTTGACCGTCGCCGAGTTGACGCGTTGCCGAGTTGACCGTCGCCGAGTTGACCCGTCGCCGAGTTGACCCGTCGCCGAGTTGACCCGTCGCTGAGTTGACCATCGCCGAGTTGACGTCGCCGAGTTGACCGTCGCCGAGTTGACCGTTACCGGGCTAAAGTTACTCCACTAAAAAGAGAACAAATAAATAGGTAGAAAATGTTTTCAATCTCTCAGTAGATATTTCAATAATAGTGGTATGATAGTCAACAACTTTTTTTAATGCTGGTCTGAAATTTTCCCAACTGATAGTTCCAAATTGGTGGTTATTGTTCTCGTTTTCCTAAAAAAAATAGTATTTTTTAATTTTTGTGTCAAGTGTCATATCTAATTCGGGTTATAGTCAACACCAACGAGTTTCGCTAACGCTAGCATTCCATAACTGGTTACATGAATTAATTGAATTATAAATTATTTACTTTGTAAGAAATATGTTTTTAATTTAATAATGAAAATAATGCACTATTGCATTAAAAAAATATTATATTTATTGCCAACTAAATAGTTTTGAGAATTTTATATTGTTATATCTTCAAGAACAAATTAAAATGAATATAAAATGTTTAACCGACATAAATGGCACAAGATTAACAAAATAATGAACAATATTTTTCATGCAAGATTTACCTATGTTCATTTTAATTTGCTCGAGAATACAAAATTCTCAAAATTAGTTGTCAATAAATATAATATTTTTTAACACACTGCACTGTGAGTAATAGTGTATTATTTTCAATATTAAATAAATAAGTGTGTTCCACTACAAGACTATTTCTTCTTGTACGCTCTCCGCTATTGCTATTAGTTTATGAAATATTAGCGTTGTTTCAACGGACCCCCGGTTTACCCTATTACTCGTGAAAAAATTAGTATAAATTTTTTAATTGAATCGCTGATTGCATAAAGGGAAGTACTACAAAATTTATATTTTGAGATAATCGATTTAAACTGTTTAAAATTTAAACCATAACTTTCAGCTGCACAATTTTTTCACACATATTTAGAAATGGCTCTTAGCTATAGGGAAAGTGAAAAAATAACTTGATTGTATCAATAGTGCACCCAAAAAAAATATTTATTACATGGAAGTACTTTCCTTTCTGCAGTAAATAATACTATTTAATTTAAACAACATAAAGAACTTACGCAAAAGAAAACTTTATTCTATAAAACATAAAATATACTCATTCAAATCCCAAATGGGTGATATGAATAAAAATGAGCATGAAGTATATACTATACTCAAAATTTTGAAATAAATACTCAGATTATACGAATAAGATTGAAATGTAGATGCTCAGCGCAAGTGGGTATTCTTTTTATAAGGGTATCTACTCATATACCTAGTTACTTTTTATATTCGTTCATAGAACTCTGGGTAATTTTTCAAAATTTTGAGTATATACTTCATGCTCATTTTTATTCATATCACCCCAAAACCAGTACGTCACTTTCAAATTAGGATTTTTGCGATTTTTGAAGAGCTGGTACATTTTTGTAACAGACAATCGTGCGTCAAGGTATTCAAATTCTTTGCCCGAATAATGCGATATTTTCGACGGAAATTACTAAATGACCACTATTAACTAAGTAGGCTATGCGACGTTTAGTGCAGAATAGAAAGTACTGCTCAGATCTTCCCTTTCTGTACCTAATGCATATTTTGATAACGATTAACTAAGTGACGCTTGATGGTAGAACTTTTATTCCTGTACCAAACGATCGGGCTATGTCGAAAATATATGACCTGATGTATAACTCAATTTCGACAAATTTGTCAGTACTTCCCTTTCTGCAATCAGCGATTCAATTATTACCTCTACTAAACTTCCACTTCTTGGTATCATCATTATTATTGATCTGAATAATTTTTGTACATATTGGCAATGTGCGGACACCAAAACAAGCATGTTCAAATAAATAATTAATCCTGAATAAAATACAATTGCATTTATGATAAAATTAAATATTTGAAAAAAAAAGTTAATAGTATAATTTTCTACAATTTATTGTAATACTTCCAAATGGCAATATCCACTTTTGATACTGTATTGAATTTAAAGCAGCTATTATTACAGGAAATGTCATTCCCACAATTATTAATCTAGAACCATAGAAGCCCTAAAAATGCCAAATAGTACTTTCATCACGAGGCAGGAAAACGCCGTTTCGTGTTCGCGGGAGCGTTAGTAGGGAGCCGAGGCGTAGCGTAAGCGGAGGCGAGGCTTCGACCGCCCCCGAAGATGTAACGGTGTTTTACTGCTGAGCTGAGGAAATGCATATTTCGTCGCTTTCGCGTCCGCGCGGACGAAAATTAACTTTGTAATAAAACTTTGCGAACATTAATAGATACTGGAGAAAACAAGGTTAATGTAACGTTTTTGAGATTAAAAATGTCACTTTTTTCCAAATTTTTCCCGAGAAAATTGCCACTTTCGGTACAGGCCTTAAAAATTGAAATAAAGTAGTTAGAAAGTGAGAAAATAGTAACAAAGATACATAAATTTAATCTCCCACGATCAAACTTAAGGAAATGATAATACAAATTTTTAAACTAATTAATTACCTGTTTTCTAACAAATTTTCATAATTTTGAACAATCAAAACGCCATCATTATTTTTGAGAAACCTGGAAAAATTACCAAGAATTTGCATTTTATCAAACAGTTCATATAAAGCAAATCTTTTCCAATACATAGGTACAATGAGTACCAATTAAAACTAAAATGTTAATTTTAATATTTTTAAGTAAAACAAAATTATTCAGAAATATTTTTAAAATCCCTCTTTTATAAATTATTAACTTACGCATAAAATATCCTATTTCAAACATGATGCTGTTAATAAGTTCGTCAAAATTGTTTTTTATTTTAACGATTTCAGAAATTACGATGAAAGGGCAAATCGTTAAAATAATTAACAAACTCATTGAATAAATCCTAGTTGGTAATCCCGTATTTGATGAAGCACCAAAGAAAATTAGCAATTTTTTTTTAAAAACAAAATAATCGTTGGAAAAATTTTGAATTTCCATTGTTCTTTTGAATTAGCTGCACTCAATTCCGAAACCAACTTGACACTAAAAAAATGAAATATTGGTAATAATTTTAGAATGCGATCATTTATAATTCAACAATTTCTTACTAATAATATTAATTATTAATAAATATTTCGGTACTTCTCATTTACTCAAGGGTGGTCAAACTCATTCCAGCTACGGGCCATTTTATAGCAAGCAAAATTTCCGTGGGCCGCACGTTATGCAAAAATATACGCAGCGGGCCACCAGTTGCACACCCCTAATACATTAAATTAATACTTGCATAATGCAGCTAACTATATTTACTATCTTCAAAAAATTTATTGTTGTATAAAAAATATAAGCAGTAAAATGGGTCGATGTGGTGCTGAGATAAAATAGATGGAATGCCCAACTAATATACATTTTCCATATACCTTAGAAATGTATAGTAAGAATATAGTGATTGAAAAACCTGAAACAGTGGGAAAATAAACGATATAAGTAAATTCTTTAGTATAAACCTACCCCAACCATTGTAGGTAAGTGTAACAGTTTAATTTTCCCAATTGTCAGCCTTATAAGCTTCTGCATTTGGATAATCCTTAAGGATCTTTGAATTCTTAAATCAAGGCCAACAAAATCAACTTCATAGCATGTACTAGATATCTCACTACTTTCAGATATAACTTGGCCTCCCCAAAAAGCATGTAACAATAAAAAATAGGTCTCTCCATAAGTCAATATTTCCCAGAGGTAGCTAAAAATATTGTAATTAACAACTTTTAAATACAATTATTATAAAATATTTACGGTTGATCCATGATAAATTACACAGCATACGACTACACTTGCTCCGCTAAAACAACAACAAATAAATAGGTAGAAAGTGTTTTCAATCTCAGTAGATATTTCAATAATCATGGTATGATAGTCAACAACTTTCTTTAATTCTGGTCTAAAATTTTCCCAACTGATAGTTGCAAATTGGTGATTATTGTTCTTGTTTTTCTGAAACAAAATAGTAATTTGTTTTTTATTATACTCGTAATCTAATGTCAATTGTCGCTTTTCATAACTAATTCGGGTTACGACTAGGGCCATTGGAATTTGATTCCTCGATCTTGAGCGATAAACAATCGATTAATCGATGATCGATTAAAATTTTTTAAATAATCTATGAATCTAAAGTCGATTAATCGATTGGTCGATTATTCGATTGTTTTTACACAATAAATTTTTGATTGTTAATTTTAACAATTGCCCAGCCCTAGTTACGACATACAGCACTTATTGGCATGCAAATACACCACCGCATTTCGCAAACGCTAATATTCTATAGGGTGTTTTTTTAGCTGCATGAGAACTTCAAAATGAAATAAAAGATTAAAAACCTGACCGAATGTTTTGGTTATAATTTTTTTATGAAAGTACAGTTAATGGCATTTATGATTTGAACATGACTTCCGGCATGTGACCACCACGACTAATGGTTACGAAGCGCATCCGTTCAGTCCAATTTTTGACCACTTTCTCCAATATTTCTGGCTTTATTTCATAAATGGCTTGCTGAATATTAACCTCCAATGCTTCTAGAGTTGTTGGTTTGTTAGCATAAACCATGGATTTAACATACCCCCCACAGAAAATAATCTGGAGGTGTCAAATCACACGATCTTGGAGGCCAATTGATAGGACCACGTTTTGAAATAATGTTGTCACCAAATTGTCCTTTCAATAAATTGATGGTTTCGTTGGCTGTGTGGCACGTAGCACCATCCTGTTGGAACCATAAGTTGTCAATGTTTAGCTCTTGAAGTTTTGGAAACAAAAATGTATTGAGCATGTGTCGATATCTCACACCATTCACCGTAACGGTAGCTCCTTCCTCATTTCGAAAGACATATGGACCAATGATGCCGTTGGCGTGTATTCCACACCAAACAGTCAATTTTAATGGATGCAATGGAGTCTCAAGATAATGTCCCGGATTGGTCTCACTCCATATATGGCAATTTTGTTTGTTCACATACCCAATTAACCAGAAATGTGCCTCGTCAATGAACAAAATTTTACGGTAAAAAAATGGATCCACTTCCAATTGGTTGGAAGCGAATTTGGTAGCGTTGTTCAATGGTCAATCTATGCATTATCAAATGCCAAACCTTGCTAAACACAAATTTCAGAAAACTGTTTCCATAGCAATCTTGATTCAATTGTTATCCCTATTGAAAGTTCTCATGCAGCTAAAAAAACACCCTATATAATTGATTACATAAATAAAGTTTTTATTTGTATAAAATAAGTTTTCAAGATTCAATAATCTAAAGGCCCATTCAGACGATCAATATATTGTCGTGATGCACAGCTCAATCAAACCCTCCAGTAAAATAACAGAGAATAAAATCTTGCTTAATGTGTACACTCGAACAATAGAGCCCCGGCTAGTCTTACGTTGGTTCACAAATCTGAGGCCACAATATCTGCAGGTTGCGGAATTCAGCAATAGTAAGTCAATCAAAGAGTGTAAAGAGTCAAAAGGTAATTTATTTGAATTATTGGGATATAACGCTGGAGCAATTTTAGACGGTATTGACACAAATGTCAAAAAAGATGTAAATTTATGTAGTTGTGTACGCAGTATGAAATGGATGGTATTATTTAAGTTCAAATAATATGCTATACCTCCATTTAACACTGTGAAAATGGTTAAAGTGTAAGAAATCAACAAATTATCAAAAATGTTTACAAATATAAAGTTCTGTATATTACTCATTAAGTTTTTGATTTTCACGAGTTTTGAAGCACCCTGTACCTCGTAGGAATTATGATGATGGAACGATATGCAAACAGCACTGCAATATGTCTTCCAGCTTGGTTTGAAATGGTAGCAGTTGGCTCCCGTTTTCATCCAAATCTTCTTTTCTTTGCAAGAAACCAGTGAAATCAACGTGTGAATTCTTCTCGTGTGATATTTAAATCTCGAATCTCGATTTAAACAAAGTTGTTCGGTTTTTGTGTCGAATAGAAAAAACGTGAACATGTGATACGTAAATTTAACCTCCAAATTTTAATTATGGTAAAAATCATCTAACTTTTCGATCATCAACGTCGGTATGTAAGATAAACCTTGATTTATACAACGTAGAAATCATGAAATAATTATTCTTCAAGATATTTTAGACGCGATGGCATCCAAAACGCAAATTTTAATAATGGAATCGAAAAATGCTCGATTCACAAAAATGTGTAAAAACGTAGTTTTTACAGAGTAAAGTATTCAACAAACTCACTTTTACTATTTATCGCCGATATATTAGCTTTTGCGGCTACAAAAGCTTGCAGAAAGGTCCTCTTTTGGAAAATCGCGAAAATGTCCGCAACTTACAAACGTCTCTCTGGACAATCGGCACAAGACAAGACCTCGCCGTAAAATTGGCTTAAAAGTTCAAAATACCATAATAATAAAAATAAAAGTTAGCAACAATATCGTAAGTATGCGCCACATTTTTTACCGCCACAGATTCAAATATCACTTTTCACTTTCAGAATAAAACATAAACTCTCATCAAGTTACAAATGGAAAAATCAAAATTGTATGTTTCATGTGTCATAGGTTACAAAATATCTCTTTCGTCTTGTAAAATTGCATCCAGCTTAAATGTCTTTAAAATCGACACAACTAATTTTAGGCAAATTCTAACTGGCTAAATTGACTGACTTTTTGCACACTTCAATATATTGTCAATATATTGATATTGTCAATATTATTGAACGTGTGAGGGTCAATCAATATTTATCGTCTGAATCAAATGCACTGTGTCAATATTTATTGACAGTATTGACAATAGTAGTAGTAGTATCGGAATAGCTTTTACGGAGCAGATGCGGGCTTAGCCCGCTTTTCTCCTTCATCTATGTGTAACATAGCTGTTGGGTTTTTAATTGTTTTGCGGCATCGAGCCTTTGTCATGATTTAGGAGCTGCATTATTCCAGCGGTGTGAAGCACCGTTGGTGCAGCTCAGTATTGACAATATTTTATTGACAATATATATTGAACGTCTGAAGGGGCCTTAATATGCATTGAAAAAAAACTGTGCTCTTTTTAACACAATTGTGCTATTTTCTAACACTATTATTGCACCTAATTCTAACATAATTTTGAGTTTTCAACAATCTCGTGTGCCAAAAGTTATTACCTCCGTTAAACTTTCACTACTTGGTATAATTGCTCTGATTAATTTTTGTACATATTGACAATGTACGGACATCAAAGCCTGCATGTTTGTATAAATAAATATTCCTGAAAAAAATAAAAATCCAAGTACGCCAAAAGTGAAAATTTGAAGGCTCCAAATGGCAATATCCATTTTCCATTTTGAATTGAAATTAAACAGCTAGTATTGTAGGGCCTCCAAATGCTATTGACACCATTATGGTTCCATAGAAACCCTAAAAATGTATAACGTTATAACGTGCGTCAAGCTAGCACCCCCACTTTCTCCAAATTAAAAACAAAAGAGTTAGGAATTTTGTGTAAATTCTGTGTAAAAAAAGAAAATTTTGTGCTTTCATTGTTTCAAAGTTACAACCATTTTAATGGTGGGGATGCTAGCGTGACGTCAAGCTAGCACCCTCACCTGCATAACTTTGCAACCAGTTGTGGTACGAAAAAAATAAACATACCAGAATTTTGTGTAAATTATGTGTAAACTTTGTGTATAAAAAGAAAATTTTGTGCTATCATTGTTTTAGAACTATAACTACTTGACGCAACACTTAGGTATATTGAAACAGCGCAGCGCCAAGGGGTGCAAAGACAATATTTCGTAACGTTTTGCTGCAAAAGCATTTAATTAAAAATACATTAAAAAATTGTAAATTTTACGGTCGCGACATCTGTTGAAACATGTTTATTTGCAGAGCACTCTTAAGGGTGGGATATTCACACGTCCGACTGGCGTCAAGCTACCCTAGAGTACCTAGAGTACTATGAAATTAATTTCTCTAGCTGGACGTGCCATAATTTAAAGCAGTTTTAGTTCTAAAACAATGATAACACAAAATTTTCCTTTTGTACACAAAATTTACACATAATTTACACAAAATTCTGGTATGTTTATTTTTTTAGTAACAAAATTATAAAAAAAAAATTATAAATTATGATTACCTGTTTTGTAACAACATTTTCATAATGCTGAACAATCATAACGCCATCTTTGTTGTTAAAAGACCTGGCTAATTTAGCAAGAAATTGCATTTTATCAAACAGATCATATAACGCAACTTTTTTCCAATACATACAATGTGTACCAATCCTAACTAAAATTTCTATTTCAATATTTTTGAAAACAATAAGTAAAATAAAATTTATTAATAAAACATTTTAAATATAATAAACCGGGTGACCGGCCGCCAATGTGAACATAGGACATTAACATGGGAAATTTATTTTTCTTTAATTTCTGCTTCCCATTAGATCGGATAATAATGAAAATTGTAAAAATTTGAAGAGATTTGTATTCCGCTTCTAAAGATACCTAAACACTTGATATCTTGTTCTTTAATTTCTGTTAAAAACTCACTAATAAAATACAAAATAGCGCATTTAAAAAAATTTTAGTTGCTTTGTTTGAATTTTATTGCAATTGCTTTTACTTGAAAACCAATCATTTCCAACAAGGTACTTTGACAGATTGCAATAAATTTGGTTAAATATGAACGCAAACTTCCTTTTAGTGAAGTTTATTGGTTTTCAAGCAATACATTGCAATAAAATTCAAACAAGGTAACTAAATTTTTTTAACGCGCTATTTTACATTTTATTAGTGAATTTTTAACAGTAATTAAAGAACAAAATACCAAGTGTTAGGTATCTTTAGTAGCGGAATAAAAATCTATTCAAATCGATACCCTTTTCATTCTTATCCGTTCTGATAGGAAGCAGGATTTAAAGAAAAATCAATTTCCTATGTTCACATCGGCGCCGGTAGCCGGTCACCCGGTATATAGTAAAAACTTAAACAATTTAAAACAAAAATATTAGGGTGATATATTTAAAGAAATACTTTTGAAATCCCTCTTTTATAAATTTTCTAAAAATATTAACTTACTAGTAAAACATGCAATTTCAAACATGAGGCTGTTAATAAGTTCGTCGAAATTATTTTTTATTTTTGCGATTTCAGAAATTACGGTGAAAGGGTAAATCGCAAAAATAATTAACTAACTCATTGTGTAAATCTTAGTTAATAATCCCGCATTTGATGAAAACCCAAAGAAATTTAGCAAATTGTGACGTGATTTTTACGGACGCCGATTAAAGGCAATATTAGTTAGGAATATTAGGTTTTTAAATTAATTTTGTACTAAAACTTCGTGGTTGTACCTCGTATTTATCAAATAGAGCGGTTATTCATTGAGACATGAGTATTTTTACGTTAAATAATAAATATTAGATTTTATGGGATTACTAAATTAAATGTTAAAGTTATGGTCAAAAGTAAAATGTTATTATTTCGTCAACTGCAGCTGCAAATAATAAAACGAGACCCAAAAAGCAATAATTATAGCACCGGAAAGGCCTAGTTTTGGGAAAACTAATATTATTTAGTTAAGCCGGTCTCGAGTTTTATGGCTTTTTCAGAGAAGTGAACAAAGAAGTAGCTGTGGGTTAAGGCGAAGCATCACCACGTGACTTTTTAAAATTTTAAATTCTTTCCCCTTGCCTCTTCGTTTATGACATCTTCTCAATGATAGACAGCGCCACCTCACGTAATAATTATGTTCTTTGATTACAGAACTCTTGATAATTTTTAGTTGCTACAAACAGTAGCAAAGCGAGATAGAGAAAAAAAAAAGATAAGAATAGTTTGTTGTTCTTCTTGCTCTTGTTGCACCGGTTTCTTCTTTTCTTTGACAATTTGAGGTTTGAAGTCAATTTATTACATGTAATTTGTAACGCCGAACGACCATTCGAGTGACCATAAACCAATTATAAAGGACATTCGGTAGCGCAATATTTTTTTCGGTATCCTATATTAATATATAGGACAGTTTCATTTTTTAGGTAAAAAGAATTCCTTTCAAGTTCATAATACGTAATAAAGGCACTTATTACTCAAAAACTGTCTTGCGCAAAATTGGACCAAGCTGGTCGTAAAATGCTTTTGTTAAAATAGGAACGGTTGTCCCGTTTAAAAATGTCAAGAAATTTTTAAAAATTTGCATACTCAAATCTGTAACTTTCATTTTCTTTTTTTTTGATGCAGAATCTTTTTAGCTAAGCAGACTTTCATAATTTTGAAGTCATTAAATTTTGTTTGTAACAACATTTTTACAGCAGGATTATGAATCGAAGAAGAATTTGTGGTAACAAACTGAACGACAATCGAGTTTTGTGACTTGAAGACAATTTTACGTTTTGTGGTTTTAATAACCAAAGCACTGACCGTTTCCTTTGGTTTGTAAAAGGAAATACACAACAAACAAATTATCTTTTACCGATGTTTTTTTACAATTTTCTTCTGAAATGGGCTCTAATCAGTCTTTTTGTTTCTTGAAAAAATGAAATTCTCTACACAATTTTTTGCTTTTACCAAGTGGTAACAAAAACTCCCAGTAGCAAAGCGAGATAGAGAAAAAAAAATATAAGAATAGTTTGTTGTTCTTGCTCTTATCGCGCACGGTTTTCTTTGACAATTTGAGGTTTGTTGCTTTGTTGGCTTAATTTAGGAAAATTCAATTTATTACATGTAATTTGTAACGATAACATGGTATCATTTTCATTTATAATAACGATATTGCAAGTGTTAAATTCACAGATACACTATATTTTTTAGTATAAAATAAAGATCATTATTCTATATTATACAAAAATTGCAAAAGTTAATTATTTTTGTTTTTTTTTGTGGAGTGGAATAATAAAGAGTATATTATATCATATCAAAAATAATTTATTTATAACAAGTACTTGTATCAAGAAAACAGTTTTATAAGTTAAATGTAATTCATTCCACATTAAAAAGAAATATCATCGGTAGGTCAAATTTCAAATTTTTAAATTATAAATAACAAAATAGTAAACAATAAATTAATTATTGATTTTAGTAACTTTTATAGTAATTTATGGGACTAGTGAGTAAAGATAATTTTTATCCACAAACGGAAGATAGCACACGAGGCAACGCAGAGTCTTCCGTAAGTGGATAAAAATATCTTTACTCAAGAGTGGTACACAACATTTTATCCAAAACCTGCAAGTAAAATGAAAATTTTCAAAATCAAAAATTTTAATTTTACTCATTATTCACAGTGAGGGAAAACTTCACTTTCGCTCACTAATGAATAAAATTCCACTTTGGTTGCTTGAAAATATTAATGTAAAAGTTATTTTATTTGCAGGTATTGGATAAATTAATTGTATCCAATACCTGAAAGTAAAGTGAGAGAAAGTGAAGTTTTCGTTCACTAGTGAATAAAATGAGTAAAATCGCAGTATTTTATTAAAATTCAACCAAAAGTCTAGAATGTCAAATTGATTACTGTCACAAGCAAGCAATATAATAAATTATGTAATTTAAAATTTTTGATTATGTAAATTTTCATTTTACTTGCAGGTTTTGGATAAAATGTTGTATGCCACTCTTGAGTAAAGATATTTTTATCCACTTACGGAAGATAAGACACGGGGCAACGCCAAGTGTGCTATCTTCCGTTTGTGGATAAAAATTATCTTTACTCACTAGTCCCATAAATTACTATTATCTAATGATATTGTTTTATATGGAATGAACATATCCCGCTTTGTTTAGTACCCGACCCACGTCCATTGGGGTTGGTTACCCAATCTTCATATTAAAGGGTTGCTCGGGCTCCAGTTGCTAGCCATGGAGGCACAAGTCGGAATTGAGTAGGTTAAGCTATGGGGCGCTAACAAGCGCCACTGTACTACGCACCCTACTCGCTTAGCAAAAAAACAGAAGTACTTTTTCTTCATTGCTTATTTTTGATTTCTTTATTAACTAATTTTGGCAGCATATGATCAATGTAAAATGTTTTTAACTGATTCAACATTTTTTCTTCCCAAAAATGGCGATCTCGCGCAATCTACAAAAAACAAAGACGTTAAAATACTATAGTATCACCTTTTGTAATATTACCTTTTCAACTAATATCCCCTTTTGGTTATATATGTTAGCGTGAGCCAAAAATTACAATAAAATAAAACAAAATTAGCCTTTTTACGTACTTACGATTTATTACCGTTCTTACTTTATTTCTATTCTACTTGTTATTACATAATTATTCTCTGGTATAGTATACTACAGTTGATTACCGCCCTCATAATACCAACTTAGGTTGGTATTACTTAATCAACACTTAATTTAAAATTATTAGTCAGGACCGTATTCATTACAGGTCCGTATTCAGGTAGTATGGCTTAGTAGTCCTCGCTTATTCTAACGTACAGGTCCGGTTGTGGATAAACTCAGGTTGTATGGCTTAGTAATCCTTGCTTATGCTAACACGGCCTTCCTGCAATTGTCGCGTCCTCGTGACATAATCTTGCTCCCATCTCCAATTTTGTAAGGCCAATTTATCAATTTCTTGTGAATTAGTGCTTTCTCAGGTTCCATCGTTCTACATAGTGGCATCATTATTATGATAGCGCCTTCAGTGAGGTGCTCCATGCTTCTCGGTCATGTGCTGCGTGAGTCGCCACATGCATAGTCTGTCCCGCCAGAGTCTTGATCTGGTCTACCCATCTTGTTGGGGATCTTCCTCTCGGACGTTTTCCTTCGATCTTGCCCTGGATCATCAATTTTTCCATTGCTTCTGGTCTTCTTGCAATGTGTCCGAAATATCGTAAGACGGACTGGCTGATCTTAGTTGACAACCGCGTTTTGACCCCCAGCTCATTCAAGATGGACACGTTTGTGCGGTGGGCCGTCCAAGGTTTTCTCAACATGCGCCGGTATGCCCACATCTCAAAGGCTTCAATTCGTCTTCTGTCGTCCTTTTTCATTGTACACGTTTCGGCCGCGTATGTGACTACAGGGAATATCAGTGCCGACAATTTTCGTTGTTCTGGTAACGGTCGTCTCTCTATATATTGACGAGTTTAGTGGTCGCTGTTCTTGCCATAGCCAGTCGTCTCCTTATTTCTGGCGTACTTCCTTCTGAGTTAGAGATCGTGGAGCCTAGGTATATAAAGTCACGAACCACCTCAAACCCCATAGATGTGTGGATTTCAGGGGAGTTATTCTTGGCTTAGAATGAAGTGAATCACCATTGTTGTCCTAATCATTGCTCATTTCTGTGTCACGATTTTATCGGCGATACAAGGAAAAATAATAATCAAAATTAATATTGTACAATAAATAATCAGTCATGCCGCCGAAATAATCAGTCTTGCAGTCGTAATCCTAATAATTCACCATAATAATCTTAATAATCCTGAAAAATAATCAAAGTTAATGTTGCACAATAAATAATTAGTCTTACAGTCGTAATATTAAGTAGTTCGGCTTTGCCGACATAATAATAAGTAATCCGGCCTGACCGCTATAATAATCCCGGCCTGACCGCCATAATAATTCCGGCCTGACCGCCATAATAATTCCGGCCTGACCGCCATAATAATTCCGGCCTGACCGCCATAATAATCCCGGCCTGACCGCCATAATAATTCCGGCCTGACCGCCATAATAATCCCGGCCTGACCGCCATAATAATTCCGGCCTGACCGCCATAATAATTCCGGCCTGACCGCCATAATAATTCCGGCCTGACCGCCATAATAATTCCGGCCTGACCGCCATAATAATCCCGGCCTGACCGCCATAATAACCCTCAATATTAATTCGGCGTAATTAAACAGCACCCCTTAATATTGATTCGAAAATCTCTTTACATAACCCTCAATATTAATTCGGCATAATTAAACAGCAACCCTTAATATTGATTCGAAAATCTGTAACTTCTACACTAAATATTAAGAGTATCTTGAATAAAGAAACTTATAGCGAAAAGAAAATAATATAGCAACTTTACTACTCCCTTCACTGTTCATTGGCTTGATCCAATAACGGCCAGAATCCCAATAATCTTCTCTAATAGCTCCTCCCAATACGTAACGCTCCATAGATAGTATATCCTGTATCATCATTCATCACTATTTCTCCAATCCCAAAGATATTGCCTCCAATCCACGTTCATCCAATTTTAACGCTGTTTCCTTCAAACTCTTCGTTGACTAGTATTCTCACATAGTTCAGATCCTCCATCTCTCCATTCGGTATTCCCTTTAGTGGTTTGTTTCCCGCTACTAATTGTTGCTTATTTCTAAATATTAGTGTATTTCGTCATCGACTTTTCATTTTCTTACGACTCTCATGGAATTCAATATCGTTCTCATTAGCCGTTCCGCTTGTCCGTTGCATCTGGGTAAATATTTAGAGAACTTCAATCTCATATTGTTAGCTTGAACTTTTTCAATTTCCCTGATTCAGCAAATCTTCAAACGTGATAACTTCATAAATCAATCTTTCAACCACTCGTCCAATCCTGACCTATTAGCTGTTAAATCGTTTGCTTTTCTTTTTATTGAATACCATGATAGTCTGAGACTCGGTTCACACTCTCTTGTATTGACCCATATTATAATCCAGTACATTGAATTATTTCTTAACCAATGAATGCATCGATATTGAAGATGGTGCCATATCGTCCTGGCGCTTGAATAGTTTTCTTTCCAATTCGCTTAGATTAGTCTAAATTTTGAAATAGTTAGCTTTTTAGTCTCTCCCTCTCGTTTCTCTAATACGTTTACAGAATCAACATACGTTGTAATTTCTTATATGGGAAACCCCTTGGTTCGTATTATCACTAGTTTTGTTTTTATCCTGTAGTTGGCATCCCCGTACAACTTCTTGTCTGTTATTTTTTTTAAAGTAATTTGATTCGTTATGTCCTAATCGTTGACAAACATCACATTTCCACATACTCTTTTGCTCGTCATAATCTTTTTATTTTTAGAAACTGTTCAGCAAGTCAAACTTGAAGTATTAATGCAGTCTTAGATCTCTAGAAGACCCCTTTCGCCACTTCCCAAACATCTTCTTAACTGGATGAAATTACATTCAGCGTTCAATTTTGGTGATTCTCTACAATCTTTCTTCAAATGCTCATCTTTTCCACAATTGGAACAACTTAGCCATGAATTACTGCTTTCTTGATTGCTTTTTAGCCTAAACAGTTTTATTTGTCTTTGCAGGTCGTCTCTGGCTCATTGTCATATTCGCGAAGTATCAACATCAATTTTCTTTAATTACCCGGATTAGCCATGCGTACTCTTTTACGAAAATTTGACTCTATTTCACCTATCCCGTACGATAAAACTAGATTTTTAGGCTAAGTGTGGTTGGTAACGGTATAAACTTTGAATTTTCGGTTTTATCATCACTCTGTATCACTTCCACTTTGCCCGTAGTTACTCATTGGTTGCAGACCTTACAAATTTCGTATACCACGTTTTCTGATTGGAAAAATTATTACATCTTCAAATAAAATGTTCCCAGTTTCGCTCATGTGGCTTCAACTATCGAAAATTTTCGACCGATTCCTCTAAGCGCATCTCCTGTTTTCAAAATTATGATCAGATAGTGTTTTGCACGTTTTCTTATTTCGTCTATTTGATTGGTACATTCTTCGGTGGAATGTTTACTCTCGTACGGGTTATGACTTAACAGATTAAAGGAAAACTTTTCTGTATTATCTGTTGGCCGTTGTCCAAAATTGGCCATTAGAACAACTCAAAGAACAATTTCATACACCGTTGAAGATTCGACATGTCAGGATCGTTTTCTTCATTATGTGGGGTTATTTTATATTTTGATCAATTTAAAAAAAAAAACAATACGATACTTTGAATTAATTCTAATCTAATCTCTAAAACAAATTTAGCAGTAAACCGTAAAAAAAAATTTGTACTTATCCTGTTGTGGTTAAACGTGGGTAATTATCCCGACTTCTGATGTTAGCGTGAGCCAAAAATTACAATGAAATAAAACAAAATTAGCCTTTTTACGTACTTACGATTTATTACCGTTCTTACTTTATTTCTATTCTACTTGTTATTACATAATTATTCTCTGGTATAGTATACTACAGTTGATTACCGCCCTCATAATACCAACTTAGGTTGGTATTACTTAATCAACACTTAATTTAAAATTATTAGTCAGGACCGTATTCATTACAGGTCCGTATTCAGGTAGTATGGCTTAGTAGTCCTCGCTTATTCTAACGTACAGGTCCGGACTCAGGTTGTATGGCTTAGTAATCCTTGCTTATGCTAACATATATGACAAAATAGCAGAATTCTTTATTTGTTATATGCAACTGTCCCTGCACTTGATAATAATAATTGTGATTATTTTTTAAAACCATATTATAATTTTCGATAATATGTCGAGTTGCTCTTTGAGATCTTGGTTGCAATTTGAGGTTTGTTGGGATTTCAAAGCCATCATGTTTAATTTTTTTTCTGTTTTTGTATATATCTTTTCTGAGAAAACTTACAAATGCCAATGTTAGGACCCCTAATTGTCCTTAATTTACGAAAAGTCAATTTATTACATGTAATTTGTAACGATTTGCCCCTATTTACTATTTAGCATGTGTACGCCATGTCGTATCGTAAGTTTCGAGAATTCAATTATTATACTATACTTTTAACACGGCTGGTATAATTATGTTATTGTATGTATTTCGGACATGGTAAATTTATGAAACTTACGTAATAACCCGTTAAGTTACAGGGCTGAAGAACCCATGTAGTGCCTTTGTCAGTCTTACGCCTGCATATTACTGCCTTTGCTTTGTAGTGATGTGCGTAAATTTTGAACATTTAAATGAATCAGATTTGGGTCATCCCAAATTCCGAACAACTCGGAACTGTACATTTTACTCCACCTAAATAGCTAGAGCTTAGTAGCTTACTTGATTATTTTTGTTCTTAATAAAAAAATGTTATTATATTAAATTATTATAATAAAAATAAATTATAATAAATAATAAAAATAAATTTTTTGAAATTCTAAAATTTTTTTGAATTTTTTTAATTGAATTGAATTTTTATGCAAATTCTTGCATTTTTATCACTTAATAATTCAAACGTATGTACCAAAAAAACTTCTTATAGGTTGAACAATTTTACATTTATTGACACTTACCGTAGGCCATAAAAATCTAAAGTGCCTTCTTGAAATGAACTCATTTTGTCCTCGTTTATGTTATTGTTGAACTATTCTCAGAAATAATATTGTGCTCGACTTTCTATGATTTTTTACATTCTACCCTTTGGCACAATTATTGTTTATTTTGTATATTATGTAAGTTAAAGTTTAGCATTGGGTTTGTCGCTAAAGAGTGAACAGCAAATTAAAGGATTAAAAATATAAGTCTTCTTTCTTTCTTTATTTCTATTTTAACTATGGAAAATTGGGAAGTTGTTATGGGTGAAAATGATAATGGTTACTAAAAAAAACTTTTATGAGCGACTTTTCAATTCTGCACCGCCTGCATTAAAGTCGTTTGTTCTCAAATAATGTAAAAGTGAAAAGCTATGAATGAATTGGTAATCCTATACCTGCTCTGGCTTCGGTCCGACCGAAGCGACGTGGTCAAAAAATTATACGCAACGGTAAACTTATGTTGTGTTGAAAACATCATACAAATGCATAGTTCTTAACAATGCCGCTCAAATCTGCGAGGCAGCATAATTCAATGACTAATAAATTTAAAAAATGTTAACATGTTTTTGCATACCATGTTGTTAATATAAATTAGATTTAATTAAAAAATTTATGGGTGACTTATAAAGTCATGATGTTTGGGGCCACGAAGCAATAAACAGCTAATTCGAAAAATAAATATTAAAAAAATTTAAAAAACAAAAAATCAAACGTAGCTCAATAGCGTTTATAGTTTTATACTTTCTTACAAAATTTGAACGCAAAAAAATGAAAATTGTAGAAATGAGACCGAAAAAACCAAAATGTGATGTTTGACAGTATAGATCTTCGCCTTAAGTCATCATGTTTAGGCACAAGTGCGTGTGAACGGCTTACAAACGGTACCGCACGTCACAATGTCGCGGATGAAAGTTACCACAAGGCACGTATATCCATTAGTCAAAAACTTACTAATCGTTTTTAAGAAACCATAAAAATTGGGGGTGTGATTAGAAAAAAAGGAGGATGAAAACCCAAAATGAGACATCTCATTGGAAGGTACCCTTCCTAAATATTGGGAAACTTATGTTAACAATTAGGAAGAACAGGCAGATCGCATCACTCGACAAAGTGATTTTGTTCAAGTACGATATCCAACTTGCGAGATCATTTTGTAAAACATTTAACATCTTAGTTTTCGGGTCAAAATTAGTTAAAGATTCGACGGTCCATACTTATAAAAATTGTTCTATAAGTATCGAATATACCAAGAACATCTTATCGGTAGTCGAATCAAAAGTAATTGTAAAGATTATTAGTGAATAAAGACATTATTTTATGTAATAAAATAGTGAATTTCGTTGGTAAACGGGTAAAATAATTAAGTTTATGTGATCAAGAAAAATACGGATTAATTTAAAAGTGTGTATAGCCGATCGTTAATTATAATTTAATTCGGACAATTAGTATCAAAAGAATCGGAGTATAAAGTTTTTTACGAGAATAATTAGAAAATTAGTTCTCCAGTAATTTTAATAATTTAATATAGTTGGATTGTTCAGTTATAGGGGAAAGAAGCCAATTCTAGAACAGAAGCGTCGCCAATCAGTGCACATAAAAAGCTTGGTTGATTCTAGGGACTTTTCAGACCTCTGACTTCATAAAATTTTGATCTAAAGTCTATAAGAAATCCAAAATTATTACGTACGTAATATTATAATTCAAACGTCGTGAAAATCACCGTAGTGATTAAATTGATTAAGTAGAAATCAACCTAAACTAAACCTCCAATTGTAAAACCGGCCCTAAGTCGTTATTATTGAAAACGCATAATTTTCAAGACTCTCTGTAAAGTTTATATATCTTTTATTTAGGTCATTATAAAGTTTTGCATAATTTATTCAAATTTTATGTTAATTTCATTTGCGAATATTTGATCAGAAAATATATGGATGCGAGTAACTGACGAAATCTTTACATTAGTTTCAGAAATTGAATCGTGGAGTTGTAATCAAAATTGTCATCAATTTAGTTATTATCTTTAATTTTGCATATAGTAATTTTGTATTTTAGTGAACTTATTTGAAGTTTAAATTGAGAAGTATTGATAACGTAAAGTACATCGATAATCACAATTATAAAGATTAGTTCGGTCAGTTACTCAAATCGAACATAAACCTATATCAATATTGTCAAAATCATTAGTTTCATTAGAATTAAGAAGATTTAGCTTTACGAGCTATTTAGCTTTACGGGACGTTTCGCCCCCACCGTTTCGCCCCCGCCGATTCGCCCCAGCCGTTTCGCCGCCAAGTTTGGTTTTACACTACATTCACACTTTGTGTTAATTTCTACTATTGGTCACGTTTAAGACCATTTTAAGCTTACTTTTAATAACAAGTAAACAATTTTTTGTATTATATTTTGTCAAAGATTATTTTATTGTTTTTAAGCTGGTAAATTAATTCAATTGGTAAAAATTAAAATACTCAATTAGTATGCTGTAACTTTCTGTAATTGTCTATGTCGCCTATTGTTGGTTTTTCCAACTTGATTAAATTCAAATCCAACTTTTTTCCAACTTCCTAAAATAATGGGGCCCCCCTCCTTGGGCACGGCCCTTATTATAGCAATTACAAATTGAAACGTTTATTAGCGTTAATAATCTTCCTCTATTGATGAGTTATGTTAGGGCTAGGGGTTAATCAATCACATGAATTCGCTCTATGAATTCGTGAATGAATTCTATGAATTCGACGCGCTCGTAGAAGACGAAAATTTTCCTCAAGATGCACTGCCCATTGTGGATTATTTTGAAGACTGTTACATAGGACGAAGAAACAGAACACATAGACGAGCTCCTCAATTTTCTATTGAAATGTGGAATGTATATAACCGAACCATAAATGATCGTCACAGGACGAATAATCACATCGAAGGCTGGCATCGCGGTTTTCAAAGCACTTGCAGAAATTTATTTCCAAACATTTTTCAATTTATTAAAAGTTTAAAAAAAGAACAGGCTCTAAAGAGATATGAAATTTCACAGTTATTATTAGATGATAAGGCGCAATTCCACTGAGGCAACACTGAACGACACGAGGCATGCTACTTGTTTTCTGGTGTTGTCAATGGGGTGAAATAATTAGATAACAGCTTCATTAATAGAAGAATACCATAATTTACCCGTATTATGGAACAATAGAATAAGTATTTGTAAAGATAATTGAATATGGGCCGATTTCATAATCAAAATGTTAATGGACTAATGAACTAAAATCATTGTTAACCAATAGAAAACGTCCGTTCACTCTAACAAGCCAATAGAAATTCACTTTTAATTATAACGGTTCGTTAAAGGTATTATGAAATCGGCCCTAAGTAATTAGAAATTAAATAATTAAGTTAATTAAGTTAATTAAATTAATGTAGCATGCCTCATTTCGTTCAGTGTTGCCTCAGTGGAATTCCGGCTTTAGACCAAAAATAAACAAAACATACTATAGTGTAATTTCAAAAAGAATAAAAAAACATCGCAGACAGTTATGGAAGGATAGATAATATGGATTTTTTGTTGGGCATTTTAAAATTACCTTTTTTTTCGACTTTTAATTTATTTATTATTTTAGGGGGCGAAACGTCCCGGGGCCAAACGGCAGGGGCCAAACGGTGGGGGCTAAACTGTAGGGGCGAAACGGCGGGGGCGAAACGTCACATAACCCTTTAAGATATTAAGTGTTTTCACTAATTGTTTTTATATATTGCATACAAAAATCATTAATTTCATAACATCAGCCGCGCGTGGATAAAGGGGATAAACCGTGTTCTTTGTTGCACCGTTTACCGGTCCACGCAGTTAACACCAGTAGCGAGCGGAAATTAATTCAACAAAGTGGCGCCTTTTATCATCCATAATATCGGATTTTAAGTCGAGCAACATAATTGTAAATAGTATAGTGACACTTCGCCTTACCACTTTTCCTGTAATTTTCTTTAGTAAAGAACCTACGCCGAGTAAACCCTGAGCAAGTCGAAAAGCCTTCATTAAAAAGTCGTAACTTTTATTACGTGAATAAGGGAAAAGGGCGTCGTGTGAAATCAGCACGTAATAAAATTTTGTTGAAAAACAAAACAATTGTTGGAAAAATTTTTAACTTCCATTGTGTTATTGAATTAGCTTTCCTCTGTACCAGAACCGAATTGAAACTGAATGTAATATTGGTAATTTTAAATGAATGCATTAATAATGCGTTCATTTTTTGTCCATAGCAGGTACTATTGAATTATTTGTGATCATATAAAATTCCACCAATAAGTAACTGACTATGTCACAGCTAGTCAAAACGTTTATCGTCTTCTGTCGAGATCGGTAGTACAATGCATAACAAAACAAACCTACAAAATTATTCATATTTAAGAAAATGAATACTTAGGGAAACATTGGCACTAATTTACATCATAATAATCAATTAAGCTACACACTTACCCGTGAAATATGCTACTTCAAAAATTAGGGTATTACTAAGTTCTTTTTTTTTCTGCAAAAGAACGTTAGAAATTGCGGCAAAAGGATAAATAAATCGTTAAATTTTTGAAACACCAAAAATATTTAACACATTTTTTATTATGTTGAGAACAATCCTAAGAAAAATTTTGATTTAATACTTTCATACTCTGAGTGTTAGATTAACCCTATAGCTCAATCGAATTGAAACTAAATGCACATAATTCTAAAATGCTTTTAAATATGCACATTCTTAATCGATATTACTAAGTATTATTAATAATTATGAACTAGTATTATTTGGTTCCCTACTTTAAATGCATTTAAAATTCAACGGAGTACTAACCAATGATTATTTCAACCTTACATCATGCCATGACCTAAATAAGTTTTTTTATTTAATCTATAAGTTATTAATAATAATTTATGAGTATTGATTAAAATGTAAAATGTAGACACTAGATCAAAATGAAATATTCTTAGAAAATATAGAACGATAATAATAATCACCGGCGAATTAATTTACTTGAAGCCTGAGCCTAATTATTGTATTGTGGAGCCTCCGGGAGTCTCTTATGTAGGATAAATTGAGATTAACTTGTACAATTTTTGGGCTAAGATTTTTTCTATAATATTCAAATAATCACAGAGGATGGTAGTTTTTCTGTAGATAACTTTGTTGTATGGCAACCTAAATACCATATAGTTAAGATAAAATAAGAATACCTTGTCCATGAATATTTTCTTATTTGCATATTTATTACGATGAACAATAAGAAGTTGAAATAATTAGAAATTATTTTAACTGCTATGAAATTTGCTTGCGTCTACTGTGTTCAAAAATTATAAAATATTCAAAAACAATTTATTATCAGTGTGTTAAACCGGTGCATTTTAAATTGATTTTATTATTCATAAAGCAGGAATAAATTGCTTTAATTCGATTTTACAGACTATCAAATATAAAAATAGCTTAAACTTACAATTTCCATGTTGGTATAATAACGAAATGTTGTTAACGTTATTAAAAAATGGAAAGAAAAGAACTTTTATGTTCTTTTACTTTTAAAACAGCATTATGAGCGCAACAGAGGAATTGACAAAGAAAATGAAAAAATTTTAAATACTGCGAATGTATAGGTAAGTTTTTTTACTTTACAATTGCAAAATTGTGATCAGGTGGATTGTCTAATTTACAGTTATGATATTGCAATTGTAAAAGAACTTAGCAAATATGCAACTGTGCAACAGAAATTTATTTTAGTTAAAATTGTATCTACTAATTTATTCTTCACAACATTTGGGGGATAAACTTGGAAAAGGTTAATAAAAATCAAGTTCTAACATCGTTTCCTTTTCGAATTCGTTGTAACAAACATTGCTAGGATATTTTGGATATTTTCGTGTGTTTTATTTTCAGCTGTTTTGTTTTCAAATTTTCAGCAGTAGCGAAATGGAGGACTACAATTTAGTAGAATGCCACATCCTTGACCGCCACGGTCAAGGTGAAAACGGGAATATAAAAATTAATTAGGCCAAGTGATTACGTTTCGTAAACTGACCCACTTCACCACTAACAGCCACTCTCCTTGCAGGATAGCACGGAATCGGTCGCTATTTTGATGTAAGACCCTGGTACTTTAGGGTTGTCTTTGATTATTTTCTCTTCCTCTGAATTTGAAGTACTTACTATTCAGCTTTAATATTTAATCGATTTTCGCTACCACCAGTTAGAATTTTATTCGAGATTCTAACAAACTCCATCAAGTTTATTTATTTATTAGTAGACGTGTTTATTCAGAAGCGTAGGAAATTTAACTTATAATTTGTCACTATAAACTTTTATGAATAAAAGAATTGAAATTTAATTTACTCAATTTATTTGAAAAAGGTTAAAAATTGTTAATATAAAAGAAGTTGTAGAATAAAAACATTTAAAAATTTACTTACAATAAAGTTGAAAAACACAACACTGAATTTAATTGAAATGGAAAAATTTGAACTCCTCTGGTTCAAAGTTAAGACACAACTGATTTAAAAAGATGCATTAATCTTTACTCTTTCCTTAAAATTATTTCTTATCATTTTACTTAATTATGGAAAATTTCCAGTATTTTGTAATATTATACATCCCATATGTTTATCAAAATCTATAATTGTAATTTATAGTTTTGTTTTTCTCAAAAAGACTAAAAGTTACGTAAGTTTATATTTCAATCATCGCTTTCCGAAATTATTACCCTTATCTCTAAAATTCCGATGTAAGTTACCCAAAAATATTTAACATGTGGAAATGATTTGAATTGTTAAAATAATATTTTAAATAACTAATAATTTGGTTAAATATTTTTGCTAACCTAATATAACTAAATTAAAATACAATTATAATAAATAAGAAGTTTAATTTGAGTTTCAAATTAAATTTCTTTTTATTCAAATTTACCAACTTAAAATGTATATCATTTCAATAATGAGATAACAATATAAAATTATACAGGGTTGGATTTAGAAATATAATTTTTATAATAACTAAATTTAAAACTTCTGTCAATTGATAATTATTTATATCAATATTTAATTTATGTGCAAAAATAATTATATTTCCAAGTTAACTGTTAAAGGCGGCAATGTAGTAACATTGACAATTAAAGAAAGCATGCAAGCGGAAACCCAGAGGTTTGAGAGGGACTCGGATCATCCTGAGTATTTCTTGCAATAATTTCCTCGCCAATCTTTTTGACTGAATGTCAGTTCCACCTCTCTCCTTCACTAACTTCAACGACGGTGTGCTCGTACTATCCTCAAACTGTGGTACCCACAATCACGTCCAGTTTTTATTGTTTTACTCCGGCTACTACTAGTCAGAGTCTTTTGTGTTTTCCAGATTTTCCCTTGAAGATGGAAAACTATAAGGACGATGATATTGAAGAATGTATTACTAACTTGCAGTATTAAGTTATGCTCCTTGATTGGCAAGCTAATTGTTTTTGCGAAATTTCAGTCACATCTAAAAACAAAATTCCCAATTCCAGCCATTTATATAATGCCAAATTGGGGAGGGCAGTAGGGCTTTTAAATTATATTCCTTCAACAATTGATGTCAAGAAAGTCTTTTGAGAAGATTATACCAAAACCCTGTTGGTTTTCGAAATCGATGGTTTAGTAGGCTGTGTGGCACCAATTCTTTCGAAATGAATGTTAATTGGCCTCTAAGATCATGTGATTTGACGGATCCAGATTATTTTCTTTGGGGGCATGCTAAATCCATGGTTTATGCTAACAAATCAATAACTCTGGAAGAATTGGACTGATCGGAAGCGCTTCGTAACGATTAGTCGTGGTGGTCACATGCCGGAAATCTTTTTCAAATTATAAATGGCGTTACATTTACTTTCATAAAAAAAATATAAAAAAAAACATTCCATCAATTTTTTTATGCTTTATTTCAATTTGAAGTTCTCATACAGCAAAAAAACACTCTCTATACTATCATATTATAATAAATTGATCATTACCAAACAGTAATGACCTGGACATGAAACCAAAAACTTTCCTCCATGAGCGCTTACTTCGGGAAATTTGATCGACGTCCAACAATGATGAGAAATGATACTGTAAAATCAAGTTCACAAATAAATTAGGTAAATACATGCGATTGAGAACAAACCAAACTCTTCAAAGCAAAAATTAACGATTCCAAATAAGATGCCGACGCACTGAACGATAAAATTTTTTTATAATAATTGTATTAACGTTCAAGTTAAAATAAAAAAGATGTGATTTGGTGATGCTAAGAAATACTCTTCTTACGGACCCAGAAAAACAAAAGTCGGTCACTAACCTCTGAGCAGCAACCCCTAATGAGAGGGTTGACCTAAACAGAAATCAGAGTCCGTCACAATCCGGAGAAGCCCTCTCCAGTTTGTTTGTCCAGGATGTTAATAGGTTAGTCCTCTATTTGTGCGGAGGCTGGGCCGTAGATTCTGAAAAAAATATTTTAGATTGAGGGAACTCAAAAATACGCAAATGGTAATAAACTGCTTTAATAATTGACAACAGAATTTGAGAGATGCTATCACAATTCTATTAATTGCAATGTAAATATCTGTGCTAAACAATGCACACAGCAGGTAACAAATTAAGTACGGTGTTACATCAAAAAGTGCGCCTACTTCAAATTTTACAAGTACTACCCAATATTGTAATTCCTAGTGGCTGTTTCCTTGCGGCTAAGTGGGTTGTGGGGGGAGGTTTTAGTCAGTGAAGTCTGACACTATCGTCACAGATTGTGGCGGTGTCTCAGAAAAGATTTCTTCCTCCCAGCAGAACGCATACCTGCACTATTTATGCAATGTAAAAAAGAAGTACCCAATATAAAACACAGTAACCTTTGAATGTTACTCAAAATTAGTTATTGCTATTAGTTTATGAAATATTAGCGTTGTTTTAACGGACCCCCGATTTATCCTATTACTCGTGAAAAAATTAGTACAAATATAAATTTATTAATTATTACCTCTACTAAACTTCCACTTCTTGGTATCATCATTATTATTGATCTGAATAATTTTTGTACATATTGGCAATGTGCGGACACCTAAGCAAGCATGTTCAAATAAATAATGAATCCTGAATAAAATACAATTGAAGGGTCCACTGGAAGAACGATGAGACTCCATTTTTTTCAAATTCGATATTTTATCGGAATCTCTTAGCTTGTAACATAAGCTATGAACATACCAATCCTCACAGGAAACAAACAATGAAATTCCACTAAAAACTGCGGTTGAAAATAGGCAGCATAATGTAACGTTACGTGTTTTGAAGAGTTGTGAAACTTTAAACCTCGTTTTACTCGACTATTTAAAAATGTGACCCTCATCGTTCTTCCAGTGGACCCTTCAATTGCATTTATGATAAAATTAAATATTTGAAGAAAAAAGTTCATAGTATTATTTTCTACAATTTATTGTAATACTTCCAAATGGCAATATCCACTTTTGATACTGTATTGAATTTAAAGCAGATGTAAATTATAAATCCATATAATTCTAAAATGCTTTTAAATATACACATTCTTCATCGATAATAATTATTATTAATTTGATTCCATACTTTACCTAGTACCACCTAGAACTAACCAATGATTATTTCAACCTTCATCATGCAATGATGTAAAAAAAGTTTATATTGTATACATAATATAAAATTTATTATGAATAAATTATGTATTTAGTATTGATTAAAAAGTAATATACTATAGACACTCCCAGAATTTATTTCAACTTTTTTTTCAAAAACTTTCAATTTAAAAAAATTAAAAACAACACGGTCTGCATCCAAGTGTCCTCTTTTAAAAAATATATACTTTGGTGCAACTTTTTTGAGTGAAAAGCAAAATAACAGCGAATTACGAAAGCGTGTTTTCCAACTTCGAGGATTCCCCTTAAATTGAGCAAAGAGGCTCAATAAATAATTTTTTTTTTTTTTTTATTTTATTAACAACCCAAGAAATTTACAATCTGTACAAGACAATAAGTAAATAGTTTGACAATTATAATAACTCGTTAGGTATAATCTCAGTAGTTTATACCTTTTTAATCAATACGGGTAACTAATTATAATTATATAAATAAATTATTTAAATCTATTTGTAAGATCTTGTGGTTTAAATCTTTTCAATCTACTCTTGACGGTTTGTTTATTAGTCAAGTTCACTGTTAGTTGATTTGGATGTACATTAATCCTGTCTTTATACTTCGCACTATAGGCACCGATTTCTGTCTTCACAAGTGGAATAGCGAGGTCATTATTTATAACCTCATTTGGGACAAACCAGGGAGCGTTCACTATGTTTCTAAGAACTTTTGATTGAAACCTTTCGATTATCTCCAAGTTAGAGTTGGATGCAGAGCCCCACAGTTGGATTCCGTACGTCCAAATGGATTTAATTATGGCTTTGTATACCATCAACTTGCTTTCCAATGAGAGCTTAGATTTAGCGCCAATAAGCCAGTACATTTTATGGAATTGAATGTTCAGTTGCTTCCTTTTGGTCCAGATGTGAGTTTTCCACGTTAGGCGAAGATCCAGGTGCATCCCCAAATACTTTACTGACTCTGTTTGTGGAACTTGTTTTTTATTCAGGATTACAGGGGGGCATGTTTCACTTCGGAGCGTGAAAGTTATATGTGCTGATTTGGCTTCGTTGGCTTTAATTCTCCATTTTCTTAACCAACCCTGAATTGTGTCCAAATGTATTTGCAGAATTTCCGTAGCTAATATTGGGTTTTTATGAGACGCCATGACAGCCGTGTCATCCGCAAACGTAGCCGTGGTAGTTTGTTCCATTGTTGGGAGGTCTGACGTAAACAGAAGATACAAGATTGGCCCCAGTACACTACCTTGCGGAACTCCAGCTTTAATTTGGTACATTTCTGAATATTCTTCTTGGCATTTTACAATGAAATGTCTGTCACTAATATATGTCTTAATAAGGAGGTAGAATTCATAAGGAAATAGCTTCTTTACTTTATACAGTAGCCCCGGGTGCCAAACCCTATCGAAAGCTTGCGAGACATCCAAGAAGACCGCCGAGCAGTATCTTTTCTCTTCCAAGTCTTTGTTGATTTGTTCGACAAGCCTGTGGACTTGTTCTATAGTTGAATGCTGTTCTCTAAAACCAAATTGATGGTCTGGTATTTTTTTATTTGTTAGCAGGATTGTTCTCAGTCGTTTCATTATTAGCTTTTCCAGCACCTTTGACATTACAGGAAGCAGGCTAATAGGTCTGTAAGATGTAACCTCTTCAGGAGTCTTTCCTGGTTTTGCTATCATTATTACTTGTGCCACCTTCCATTGCAGAGAAAAGTAGCTAAGTCGTAGTACTGCATTAAACAAGATGGTAATCATTTTTATTGCTTTTATGGGGAGTTCTTTCAAAACTGTACCAGTTATCAGGTCGTAACCCGGCGCCTTTTTATGACCAAGATCTTTTATTACTTTCTGTAGTTCCTTTATTTTGAACTTCTTTATAGGAAGATCCATTTGAAGAGGCACATTCAGGAACTTGTTGATTTCTCTTTCCTCCTCTTCCCCTATTTCTGATTGAAAGGGTTCGAAGACTTTTTGTAGATGTTCCGCGAATCTTTGAGCCTTTTCTTTATCATTTTTTGCCCAGTTTCCATTTTTAAGTCGAATAGGTGGAATGTGCGTTTGAGGTCGTTTAATCTTCCTTGTTGCCATCCACAACGAGTACTCTGTGGCCTTAGTTGCGCTTAAGCTCTCCAGATATTCCTGTATTGCTACATTTTTTTCATCATTAATCAGATTCTTTAGTTCTTTTATTGATTTGTTGAACTTTGCTTTATCATGGGGGGATCTGGTTGTTTGCCAAATTTTTCGAAGTTTAAGCTTCTCTGCAATTTTAATTTTTACAATCGTCGAGCAGGTCTGATTTTTTCTAGAAGTTTCGCATTTTGGAGTAGATTCCCATGCTGCTTCCTGTATCATTGAGGTGAAGTTTCCTATTGCTACTTCGAGTTCTTCTTTAGTTTTTAGAGGTATATCCAAGCAAATTCGGTTATTCAGGATATTTCTGAAATCGTTCCAGTCTGTTTTATTAGAGTGGAGTGTTGGAGGCTTTTGTTTTTCTCTCATCTGGGAGCCAAGAGTAACTATTATGGGAGAATGATCAGAGGACAAATCCAAGCAAGATTCAGCCTTTATGTTACTTTCTGGTATTCCCTTAGTCACGCAGAAGTCAATTAAATCAGGAATCTTTCTTCGATCAGCAGGCCAATAGGTAGGTTCTCCAGTTGATACTGTTCGCAGATTGCCCTTTTGCAAGGCTAGATATAATTGCCTACCCTTTGGGGAAGGATTATTGGATCTCGAGCCCCACCACGGGTGCTTAGCATTATAATCACCACCGGCGATGAATCTATTTCCAAGTTGTTCAAAAAACTGTGTAAACTGTTGTTCTTTGATTGCATATTTTGGTGGGCATTAAATAGCAGAGAGTGTTATTGATCCAATCCAGTCCTCAAGGATAATAGTGGTTGCTTGCATATATTCTTCTTTGAATGAGTCTTGCTGACTGTGTTTAATTGACGACTTGATTATAATTGCAGTACCCCCGTATGCAGCACCATCCGGGCGCTGTGTACTATATATGTCATATCTTGGTATTTTCAGATAACTTTTTTTTGTGAAATGCGTTTCAGAGATTAGCATTACGTCTATGTTTTGATTAATTAAGAAAGTTTTTAATTCTGGTCCTCTTTGAACCAGACCGTTGGCATTCCAGACTGCAATTTTTAATGAAGGCATAATTATGGCATTTTGGAAATGAGGGCTGTAAGAAGGTTTAGAATAGTGTCCATTTTTACCATTAAATTTATCAGCATATTTTCCAGATTATTGTTTGATTGTTGAATTGGAGCAGCAGGTTGTACAATATTTTTGGGTTGGTGTTGTTTGAGATTCTCATTTACTTTTTGCGCGTATGATGTTCCTGGTACAATATAATTTTGTTGATTTATTTGATTAACATTAGTTTGGTTATATTGATTATTTCTAAGCGAAGGAAACAATTTTTGAATTAGTTGTTTACGTACTGTCGTATTCAACGGCTCAATTAGACTCCTACTTATATTCAGCAGTAAAACCTCGCTTAATGTCGTCCACTCTAACAAAATAGGTCCGGCTAGCTTTAAGTTCAGTTTGCACATCTGAGGCCACAATATCTGCAGGTTGTAGAGTTCAGCGATAGTAAGCGAATCAAATGACGCAATAAATCAAAAGGTAATTTATTTAAATAATTCAAATTCAAAAATGGAGCAATTCTGATAATCTCTGACACAAATGTCAAGCAACATGCAATAGGTGTGTAAAATGTACAAACGACAAGTAAAAAGTATCATTTACTTTCAAAAACTCAGCTATATTTTTATTTGTCGTTTTGCTTATGTAAATCGTGTAAACATAATAAATAAAAATTTGTACAATAATGTTTTGATATAAAAGTTCAAATTTCTTACTTGAAACGATAATTTGATGTAGAACACAATTTGTGAAACACCCCGTACATCGGCAATGGTCGAATTCGGTAATGTGCAACTTAAACATCAAAATGGCTTCCAGCGTATAAGCAGACGGTAGCTCAGCTTCCGTTGGTTTCCAAAATTGTGCTGTTATCCAAAAATAAGTGACGGGAAAGGGTAAAATTCTTCAAGTGGTGTATTTAAATCTCCAGTGTTGATTTAAACAAATTTCTACCAGTTTTAAATCAAAGTGTGCAAGTTTTTCGTTAACCTCAAAATCGAAATGCGTTGTCTTTAAATCGGCAAAATTATTGGTCATCTAATATAATCAGTGATGTAAAACTCGTTCATACACCATATAAACCATTAAATAAAACTTCTTCACGTTATTTTAGGTGTAACAATCCCAAAATGTGCGATTTCAAAATTATAATCGAGAATTGTTCAAGATGAACAAAAGATTGTGAAAATGTCGTTTCCACATAAATAAAACTTCCAAAATACTCACGTTTTATTTATAACACTGGGATAATTGCTTTTGTGCCCAAAAAATCTTCAAAATAACTTCTATTGAGGAAAATTTCGAATTAACTTTCGCAACACGACGAAACATTCCCCATCAACGGCCGGCACAAGACCACCTTTCATTTCCGAAACGGCACATGCAGTCCCATACCACTACAAAAATTCAATTTTTCAACGTAAAACCGTAAGTGTTCACTTCCTGCCGCCTTTTATTCAAAATAATAGAATTTTCAAATTCCAGGTAAACAATCACAGCACTTGTTATGACACATCGGAATATTTACATGAAGCCCATTACATTTTCAAGAAAAACAAATCTGTGCAGTTTTTTATGTTTTAAGTTACAAAACAATTGCTTGTTATACAAAATTGCTTCAAATCAAATGTCCTTCTAAGTGACAAAACTTTACTTTAAGCAAAAATCTTTAATTGACACATTTGACTGACTTTATCACACTTCAGTACATTGCAACCCTTGTAACAAGCAGGGTGGTTGCCACCACAATTACAACATTTCACATCTGGGCCTTTTTCTTTCCTTGGACAGTCCGTAGTTAAATGCATAAATAATAAAGAGGCTTTTTTAACACGACAACTTCAAGATTTTTACCACGATAACTTCACGTTTACTAACACGATATCTCAATGGTTTAGTTACATGACTTTGTCACGAATCACGATCTCTTCATGACTTTTTGACAGGTAGAAGTATAACAATCTAGAAATTAAAAGCTTAATTTTCGGGAAGCTTTCGGCTCAGTTTCGATGTTTACAGTTTAAATTAGGAAAAGATAGAAAAAAACAACAACTTGATTTTGCAATGAAAATAAAAATTGCCAGTCCGCCTACAGATATGATTTAATTCATGATAAATAATTTGCTGACAAAACAAAATTTTTGCTAAATTTTATGTCAAACGAAGGGGCGTAAAATAGCCTTGCTTTTGGAAGTTTCCAAAAATTGTTACCGATTTTATTTCGGGTATTTTTGGACGGGAAACTGTTTTGGTGATTAAACTGTTGATTAAATCATGTAGTGCTGAAATATAGAGGGAAGGAAAGTAATAAGTAGGACCGAGACAGCGACGGACTAAGGCTAAAGCGGGCCCTAGGCAACATTGGTAATTCCGGGCCTATTTTCACATACTTTGCGTTTGGTAGGCCCAAACGGTAAGGACCCAAAAATTACGGGCCCTAGGCACGTGCCTAGGTTGCCTAGGCCTTAGTCCGCCCCTGGACCGAGACCAAGATAAGAGAGCTGTAGACTTCCTACTTGTAAATTGACCTGTTGCACGTAGAGTGCAAATTTTTTCAATAAATGTAGTTCGGGTAAGACAGCGATTCGAGGGTTAATTTCGTGTTTATGAACTTAGAAAAGTTATTGAATTTGAGTTAGTGTTTTGTTTTCCTGTAAAATACAGGCGATACATTTTTCGGTATTTTCGGTGACGATCATTTGATGTTTGGGTGGAATATACCAGATAGTGGATCGTGTTAGGAGGCGGTCGGAGCCTAGCGGTCACGCGAGTTGACTATGAACGCTAAATACCCGGTTCGAATCCGAGTAAAGTAAGAACTTTATTCTGGCCGTCTCTCCCTCGGCAGGCAACGGCAAGCCACCGGGGTGTAATCTGCCATGAGAAACCTTGTCTTAGGATAAAAGGACCTAGTACGAAACATATAAAGTACATAAATCGTCCCCAAATTAAAAGGTTCACCAAACCCTCTTTAGGGTAAAAGGACCGAGAAGGAAGGAAGTATCGTGTTTAATTAAATATTAATCATTTGTTGTTACAGAAGCCACTGTTAGTTTTTGGTAGTTTTTGTGTTGTTTCTGGAGTATAGTGTGGACTAGAATAAATCGGAAGCAAATGATAAAAAATGAAACAGTTTGATAGTTATTATAATATTTTTATTTGCATCTGTGCAAATCAAAATGTTATTACAGTACAACATGTGTAAATAAATAAGCTTTCTTCATCATATCATCAGATTAACAATTTAGTACTAATTAAATTTGTTTACTTTAAATTTACATGTTTACTAACATTTTGATGTAAAAAATTTGAAAAAATTTTATTAAGTAATAGAACCTTGGTATAACTTTCTGTATAAGTTTCCCCCAGTAAGAACTTTATGAGCTAGGAACTTAAATAATATACAGATTAACTTTAAGAAATATTATCCATTCTTTATAGTATATTAAATATGTAGGTGGGTCAAAATCACCAAGGTGGAGAATTAGCTTTGGCAGCAAATAAGTGACGAAATTCACATACTTTTAGATTAAATTATCATTAGTAAATACTTAAATTTATTCAATTCAACTGGACATCATACAATATAATTCAAAAGTTAAATATATTTAATATTATTTTAAAAAATAAGTACAAAAAGTCATTTCGGGAACGCGTCCGAAGTAGCAATTCTTAGAAACAAACACCGAGAATTCTTATAAATTAAAATTAATTTAACAGTTTTCATTACTTGCTAGCCTTAAATTTTATCGAATATCAAGTTTTTGTAAGCATTATTGAAAAAATTTAAAAATAATAATGAAAAATATGTTAAAATATCTTGTCCGACAAAGTAAGCATCATTTCAGTGAACGTTTTTTGACTGCTCGAAAAATTTTTGTTATAGAAATTATTTTTGTTATTGCTAGGTAGCGCAGTTGTAGTGGAAGATGTAAAGTGATTGTCGCCAGTGATTTTCGCCAAAATAATTTGAAATAAGAGATAAGTATCTTTCTATTCATTATTTACAGAGCGTACATCAATAGTTCGTCATACCGGGAACGCGTTGATTTGCTAGAAATATTGAAAAAATACGTTTTTAGAGTATAAACGTATAATATATCCAAAAATATTTTACATCAACCATGTCGGTTATGATGTCAAGATAGCCGTCGTTATAAAAAGGGCTCGTTTATTTGAAAATGTCATTTCGGGAACGGTCATTTCGGGAACGTTCCCGGACATCTCGAAATAATGATGACGTTTCCCAATGACTATTTGTTACCAAAGTGATATCTGCTATTACTATTTCTCAATTAATTTACTGTGAATGTTGTAGTCCAGTCAAAATAGACAAAAAAAAGTGCAAAGTTTGCAATAATTCGCATCCAGCTGAAAATTGGCATAAACCTTAAATGCACTATTACAAACAAAATATCAAAAGTCCCCACCGATCCCACATCTGCTAAAAAAGTTATTCAAGGTCAAAAGTCAACAATATCGATTTTTTGCATTTTGCTCGTAAATGATAAGTGTTATCGTAAAAATAGGTTAGACAAAAATTGTAGATCATGAAATTCTCTACAAAAATTATCCTTATACTTATTTTCGTACAAATCGCTATTCCGGATATATCTCGATTTCGAAAATCACTTAATTATTACCAATATTACCATTTTTTCAATCAATAGGACACTGTCTAATAAAACTTCCCAATTTTTGAATCGTGATATCTGATGAATAACGATTCGTACGAAAATAAGTATAAGAATAATTTTTGTAGAGAATTTCATGATCTATAATTTTTGTCTAACCTATTTTTACGATAACACTTATCATTTACGAGAAAAATGTAAAAAATCGATATTGTTGACCTTTGACCTTGAATTTCTTTTTTAGCAGACGTGGGATCGGTGGGGACTTTTGATATTTTGTTTGTAATAGTGCATTTAAGGTTTATGCCAATTTTCAGCTGGATGCGAATTTTTGCAAAGTGAAATGTCTATTTTGACTGGACTATTGTGCTAACATAATTTTCAACAAAATGGTTTGTTTTCAAAGCAAAATGGTGTCTCATGAAGCTGCAAACAACATCCGAAAAAACGACCTAAAAAAGATAGTTTAGCTTATTTGCGCCAAAGGGAAAAAGCTAATGCTGAACTTTGAGACTGCAATGAAAAAACTAAGAAGAAAAGAAAACAGAGAACAGAAGAAAGACCAGGTACCTACAACTCCTAAGAGCAAAGTTGATGCATTGATAAAACACGTGGACCTACCTACTGAAGTATGCAAAAAACTTTTGTTTAGTGAAGTTTTGACTACGCAACTACAAGAAAAAGCCAATACTTTGCCCAAAAAATTCCAAAGAGAGAGAAGTCTTCCAGAAATGTGTTAGTGGAACTGTGGTAAGGAAATAAAAATTATTTCACATGACCAAGAAGTTTTTGCCAAAGGAGAGGAACAATTCATCGATTCTGAAGTCTGATGCCAAAGGTTGAAGCCAGAAGTTCGTCAAAAAGTCAAGGATTTCACACAAACATCATTCCGTGAACACCTCATCATTTCCGGGAACGTCACTAAAATCACGGAAAACACATAAAATTTTAGATATTTTGAAAAAAGAAAATAGTAATATTTAAAAAAGTTGGATTCTCAGTAGCTACTGTTAATTCATTTTGTTTTAAGTTTTGCGACATTTTCATATTTAGATAATTTAATACATAGAAATTGTAACATAGTCTTGTTTGTGGTGGTATTTTACTTCCAAAAGTTTTTAATGTAAAATTCCTTAAGTTTTTTATTCATATTATTAACTGCATATATCTATCCTATTGTATATGCTAAATAAGAAATATTTAAATTATTGTTTAATTTTATTAATAAACCTTACAAAAACGTTCCCGAAATGACTGTTTTCAGTGATGGTTCTCTTTAAAAAGAATATTACAAGAAAATTAATTAATTCTATGCTTGCTCTTCGTAACTATTGTTTATACACAAGTTTAGTGATGATTTAAGCTAGTTGTCAAAATAATAGCTGCTAAGTATTTTCATCATAAAACTGAATTTGGAATTTGCCACCTTGGTGATTTTTACCCAGGTTGTAGTACTCTGTTTAGTACTCTGTACTACTTTATTGATAAGAAAATGTTTCCAAACTATTTCTTATCAATTTATTACATCAAAATTATGGTAGTTACTTACTTACTTACTTTTTTAATTATTTGGTAAGTATATTTTAAACAATTTTACGGATTAAATTAATTAAATTATTAATATATTTTTATTAAGCTTTCAGGCATGTATATACCTCTCATCAGAATAATACGAATAATTTAACTCATAAAATTGTTTAAAATATACCAATTAATTTATTATTTCGAGTTAACAATTTATATATTTTTAAATATCATCTGAACTAATAGTTGAATATTGCTGCCCGTGACTTGCTCAGAGTGCTTGCAAATTACAAATATCCGAAGCTTTAAAAATATTAAAATAAAATGAGTGGATTGAATACTCCAACAAATCTCCATCGATTGAGATCTATTTCGCACATACAAAATCGATTACAGCAATTTCTGTCCCCTTTCCTTACAAATTTTGCGGTTGAGCTTATTGAAGCTTAATCAAAAAATCAACTTTTGGAAAGGATATTTTATGCAAAGGGATTTAATAATGCTAATAAACATGATGTTGATTGTAGTGTAGACTATGAACTTGTAGTTTATGATTCAATTCGTAATTCAGTACGTAATACATTAACTCAGGGGTGTCAAACTCATTCCAGCTACGGGCCTTTTTATAGCAAGCAAAATTTTCCTATGCCGCAGGTTATGCAGCGGGGCACCAGTTTCACACCCCTACATTAAATTAATACTTGCATAATGCAGCTAACTATATTTATTATATCTTCAAAATATTTAGTGCTGTAAAAATAATATAAGCAGTAAAATTGTTCAATGTGGTGCTGAGATAAAATAGATGAAATGCCCAACTAATAAATATTTTCCATACTCCTTAGAAATGTATAGTAAGAATATATTGATTGAAACACCTGAAACAGTGGGAAAATAAGCGACATAAGCAAATACTTTAATATAAACCTACCCCAACCATTGTAGGTAAGTGTAACAGTTTAATTTTGCCAATTGTTAGCCTTAAAGGATTCTGCATTTGAATAAGCCGTATAGATCTTTGAATTCTTAAATCCACGCCAACAAAATCAACTTCATAGCACGCACTAGATATTTTACTACTTTCAGATAGAACTTGATCTCCCCAAAAAGCAGGTACACCTAATAGTGAATTACATATAACAATAAACATTAAGTCTCTCAGAAAGTAAAGATTTCCCAGAGGTAGCTAAAAAATTGTTATTTGTTTTTGTTTTTATTACAATTATTATAAAATATTTACGGTTGATCCATGATATAATATACAGCATGAGGCTACACTGACTCCGCTAAAACAACAACAAATAAATAGGTAGAAAGTGTTTTCAATCTCAGTAGATATTTCAATAATAGTGGTATGATAGTCAACAACCGTTTTTAATTCTGGTCTAAAATTTTCCCAACTGATAGTTGCAAATTGGTGGTTATGGTTCTTGGTTTCCTAAAAATAAATAGTATTTTTTTTATTATAATATAATGTCAATTGTCGTTTTTCATAACTAATTAGGGTACGATACACAGCACTTAGAAAGCAAACACTGGTATTATATAATTGATTACATAAATAAAGTTTTTATTTTGTATGAAATAAGTTTTCAAATCCAACAATATCTAATAATCTAATATGCATTGAAAAAAACTGTGCTTAAAAATTACACTATTTGCATGTAAGCTGTGCTCTTTTTAACACAATTGTGTTCTTTTCTAACACTATATTGCACCTAATTTAACATAAATAATTTATAGTTTTCAACAATGTTGTGTACCAAATCTGCATATTTAACTTTTAAGGGGGTTAGACTCATGTAAATCAATCAATCAATTTGAAAATTAATTCCAGGAAAACTATAAATCTGATAACCTGAATTTGTCTGTAATTTATTAATATGAATATTACCAATTATAGGGTCAAGTGGGGTAAATATGAAACAGGTAAAAATGAGGGGAAAAGTGAAACAGGCATGTAATTAATAAACAAATGGCTTAATGACAAAATTGAAATCGCTATCATATTCTGTATAGTTTATTTTCAATACGTAACAAATTTTTGCTTTGTTGCATAGTTCTCAGCATTCCATCTACTGTCGTTTCAATTCACCACCATCAACTCCGAGCAGTGTTTATTTGTGTGCGTAGTTCTGTCAAGTGCTACTATTTTAAATATTTCAACAAGTTCCAAGTTCACCTGTATAGCACCCCGTTGGTCTCGATTGGAAGTGCCTGTCATTCTTAAGATTGTAAGCTTAACGAGAGCTCGAGGTAAGCGTTTTTATTTTCCTCATCGTAAGCATAGACGTGTGTGTGCTTTGTATTTCATATTGAACAACCTTGGTGTTGTTACCTTGCTTTGGTGCTTGTTTATATTTACGGCGGAGTGCTTTGTGATTGAACCGCTTATTTTTTCATTTGCTACTGTGCAGTGTTACCACAGTAATGTATACATTGCAATTGTTTGGAACTGTAAGAGCATCTCGAATTGTATTGTCATTGAATTAAAGCACATTTACCATCATAAGTGTTTTATTTTACGCTACCTGTTATTTTCAGAACCCCGATCCAGCCTCCACAAGAATCGTGGCTAGTTTATTACCATCGTGGCAAACGAACTGGAGAAGAACTCTCCGGATTGTTGCAGACTCTGGTCTCTGGTGTGATTAACCCTCTCATTAGGGGTTGCAATCCAGAGGGCGGTTTTTATTTCAAATAAATTATATAAAAATTTGAAATATTATATCTTCCTAGGAGTATTGTAGATATAGTCCAGTCATTATAGATTTTGACCCGTGAATAATTTCTTAGTGGTTTTTTTTTTCTCAGCTGTCTCGGGGGGGTCACTGGGAGTTTAAATTGAAAATCTCGACCAAATTATGCTTTTGCGTATATTCGAAAAATGGTTTTTTTTTCGTAAGAAACGGTTTTTCTTGAATAACTCGGCCATTTTTTATTTTACATAAAAATCTTAGGGACAAAAATTGTACGAAATTTGAATCTCTACAAGTTTCGTCCTCACAATTTTTCTTCTAGGATCGATATTTTTGGAATTGGACCCGAAAAAAGCGACAAATTCAAAATAATATCATTATCTCTTTTATTTTCAACTTAACGGCATAAATGAAGAGGAACAAACTTGTAGAGAATAAAATTTTGGACAAATTTGGTCTCCACCTGTTTTTACAAAAATCGATATTTTCGGAATTTAACCTAAAAATATGTACCCGTTTAGAAATATTCCCATTATGCCCTTTATTTTCAATTTTACAGGCACAATTAATAAGGCGAACATTGTCGCTTTTTTCGGGTCCACTTCCAAAAATATCGATCCTAGAAGAAAAATTGTGAGAACCAAACTTGTAGAGAAAAAAAAAACCACTAAGAAATTATTCATGGGTAGGGTCGGTTTTTTGGATATAATGACTGGACTAATAACGCCTTTTCGTAAACAATCTAAAAATATGTAAAATTATTTTCATTTTTTGTTGTACAGGGTGGCTCAAATTCGCTTCTTCTTATGGGGAAATCGGTAACTATAGGAGATATCGAAAAATGGATGGCGCATCCTCGATCTCTTTCTTTGAGAAAAGCTCAATGGCGAAAACCGGAATTCGCTATCTTTTTTTGTTTTCGAGTTATAGCCAAAAGTTCGATTATTGGACTTTTAGATAAATGTCGATATCTCGGTTGTTTTTGAAGTTGCCAAAGAAGTGTTGCCACTTTCATCAGACACTTTTTTAAGGGCAACAAAATAGGCTGAATAGATTTTAAATATTTAAGTGAGTTTCCGAGTTATAATACAAAGTTGTGTTTTTTTAAATAGAAACCATAGTTGAATATGACATTTTTAAATAGCATTTTTTATCCTCTTTTTAACCCCCGACCCAAAAAGAGGGGAGTTATGAGTTTAACGTGTGAGGGTGTGTGTGTGTGTGTGTGTGTGTGTGTGTATGTATTGCATTAACTGTAACACCTTGTGCGAACATAGAGCTGAACTGTTGCATCTGTTCAGCTTGTGACATCTTACACCCGGATGCCACAGCAAAAATTGTATTTACTTGGTAGTTCAAGTACTTTCATAATTCATATTTGAATTTCCTGCGCTTTTGGGTTGATCCCTACCACATAGAATGAACCAATAGCAGTTTATATCATTTTTAGAGTTGTGTATGGAATGTCATAGTTTGGTTTTAAAACCTATGACTTTTTTACCAATCCGTGACATCGGTGTATGCTGGCGCCCTCTATGTTACACACATATTTTTATTCAAACTAGTCTTGAATATTATTCTGTATGTAGCTGCTACAATAGGTACCTATTTACTGTTCTTGGTGCTACGTTATTAATAACGATTTCAAAATCTTGATTACTTTTGCGCGCGATATTTTTTAGTAATTAGAATTATATAAAATTAATTACTATACTTATTATTATTTTATTTGATAACATCTAAATGAGTAAAAAGCCGTTTACATTACATGATTTCTCATGAAAGACTTCTCATATATGAGATTTTCTTTTTACGTTCAGACTATAATATGATTTTTGACATTATAGAAGTTATGGCTTTTATTATTGACTGTTATGATTTTAGCCATGACTTTTCTTATGACTAAGTCATATGACTAGGGCAATTCTTTTGTTGCATTTAAAACGTGTAAACTCGCATTTATTGATCATAATAAAATCATAACAACTTAAAAAAAATAAAACTAATCAATGATTGGTTAAAAAAAATAAAACTAATCAATGATTGGTTTTATTTTTTTAACTTAAAAAATTTTTTTTATGATCAATAAATGCAAGTTTACACGTTTTAAATGCAACAAAAGAATTGCCCTACATTATGACAAATCATGTAGTGTAAACCAGCTTTAACAACCTTTTTTAAAAACTACACCAAACATCACAAAGGGTTACTTTTATATGCGTCTCGCTTAAAACCATAATTAATCGTATAATTAGCCTAATTATTTAAATGCGATTTTAATTCATGTCTATTCGCCACACCTTATTTTTAAACTTATTTGACGTTTCTGGTAATATGTTTTAAATTTTATTCGCAATCAGTATAGTTATCGATCCATTATTAAATTTTATTAAGTTGGGAAATAGTTTATTATTTACTTTAACTTGCCTGTACGAGTAATATTTAAGTAAAATTTTTTACATGTAAAAATTTTTTTTAGCTTTTTGAAATAATTGCACTGACCCAAAGCGTCTTCTACTTAATAGTCATGTTTTGCTGTTTTGCTTAATTTTGACCCGCAGCCAGAAAAAGTTGGCGACCCCTGACTTTATATTATAATATAAGTAACAGATTTCAATAAGTGAGCCTTATATAATATAAGATTATAATATAATATAATTATAATATAAGTCGTAAGATAACAGTGGCGGGTTTCATAACATTCGAAGGATTGGTCTAAGGTTCGAATCTTGGTGTAGTAAGTAAAGAAAAATTCAAAGATTTTCAGATTTACATGATGTTCGGTACTGCAACATATCCAAAGGACAGTGGTAGAAAAATTAAAATGATTTTCAGATACCATGATTTATTAGAAGCCTTACAATAACTTACTAAAGATATAACGATTATAGAAAAATGTAATATTAAATATAAACTAAAATAGGTAATACATTAAAAGAAATACATAAAAATAATTAATTTTTTTCTTATAAATATTTCATAATAATTAAAATATTGAAAATCAATATCGGACTAATATAGCGCCAATATTTGACTTGTGTCTACTGTCTACAGACAGTATTTTTTGTTTTTGATTCTGAATCCCTACGCATGCGCATTTGTTTCTGTTTTGTACTCAAAAATATCATAATGTAATTTTGACAGCTGTCAAAGTACGTTTATTATTTAAATTATTTCCTTCTATAATAATAGACCGCCGTAAACGGCAATGCTACTAATTGTTTAGTAGTTTCAGTGTGAAATTTGTGATTACAAATAATGTGCACATAAAAGGACAATTAAAAAATCACTGTAAAACTCATACAGGCGAAAAACCGTTTCTAAGTATATAATTTGTGACAATAAATGTGCACATTAGGGAAGTTTAAAAATTCATACGTAATAATTATAACAGTTTTACTTATTTACTTTGAAGGTATTAGTTGATTTCTTGAAAAGCCGTCAAAAATAAATAATGAATAAAAACACATTCAATATTAATCATTATCTTTAATTTAATTTTTAAATTAAAAAAATTAAAAAAGATGCAAGGGTGACGTAACGAGTCAATAAAAACCTAAAACGTGCAGAAGAAGAAATTAAAAAGTAAAAATAAAAACACATTCAATATTAATAATTATCTTTAATTTAATTTTTAAATTTAAAAATTAAAAAAGATGGACTGATGAAAACGTGCAGAAGAAGAAATTAAAAAAATAATTATTTAATATAATATAACCTATAAATGAAATTGCTCAATTTTTAATTACTAATAAATGATATAAAGTAAAATAAGTAAAACTGTTATAATTTATTATTATGTATGAATTTTTAAATGAATTTTTAAACTTCCCTAATGTGCACATTTATTGTCACAAATTATATATACTTAAAAACGGTTTTTCGCCTGTATGAGTTTTACAGTGATTTTTTTAATTGTCCTTTTATGTGCACATTTGTAATCACAAATTTCACACTGAAAGTACTAAACAATTAGTAGTATTACCGTTTATGGCGGTTTATTATTATAGAAGGAAATAATTTATATAATAAACGTACTTTGACGAAATTTGACAGCTGTCAAAATTACATTTGATATTTTTAAGTACAAAACAGAAACAAATGCGCATGCGTAGAGATTCAGGATCAAAAACAAAAAATACTGTCTGTAGACACGAGTCAATATTTGTGCTACATGGGACGTGAGGTTTGTTTGTTCATTTTTGTCAAATGATTTTTTATATAAAATTTTAAATCAGTCCATTTTCTTTCAATAAATAAGCCAGGATTGCTTTCAATAACGGTACAGCACTTCTCTTTGCCGGGAAGACTTTTTGTTTTTATGAAAGTTCTGAATTCCTTAAGAATTATTTCTATTTCTTGACTTGACCATGGTTTTCTTCTGGAGTAGTTCCTTTTCGGATCATCTTTTCTTTTTTTTAATTGTTTTCCTAGACATTAAAATAATTTATGTTAATGACTACTTTATAAAAAACATTGAAATACCTTTTGATTTAATATTTTTCTTAAAATTATTTCTGGAATCTTCTGTTTGAATTAGATCATCTTCTGTTTCTATTTCTTTATCTTCTTTATTTTCTTTATTCTTATTATTTTCTTCATCATCGTCATAATCATTGTTATCATCTTCATCATCATTATCGTCAACATTTGGTAAATCTATTAAAAAAAATATATTATAATATCTAATGTATATAAATAGATAATTCATGTATAGAAACCTTCTATGTTTATTTCTTTTAATTCTTTTCCAGAATACTTGTGAGCTTCTCCTTGATCTACAGCCAATAAGAGCCTGCTGACTTTTGTCAATTCTACTGCGTTTTCTTGTAGACGATAAAATTCACGATGAACACGTATGTCGTGACCCAAATGCCTTGCTAGCCAATCGTGTTCGTTTTCGCTTAAATTAAATATTTGGCAAACCGTTGCAACATATTTGCGCAATGTTGTGCTGGTAATTAGATCTGGTGATTGAAGTTCAGCTTCAATACAAAATTTTTTTAAACAGTCGTGTCCCCGCATGTGACTGCTGGAAGAACTTGTTATAGCAAATATATATGGATTGTCACTAGCAATTCCACATTTAACTCGATTTAATATTAGCAAGTCCACCGATTCCTTCATTTCATTTGTTAGAATAACTGGCACTATTCGGCCACGTTTACCAGTTATTCTCACAATTGTTAATTTTGAAGCTAATTTGTTTTCAAATGGAGTTAAAGCGTCTTTCATTTCCTGAGTTCCAGTACTGTCCCACACTGGTCGAGATGCATAATCAGTCATGGTCATTTTCGCTGCTTCTCCTGACCGCCTTTTATTAAAAAGTATTATTCTTGTTAAAGTTAAATTTGCTAATTTAATCCACTTTGTAGAATTTATATTCGAAACATTACTTTTAATTTTTTTTATTTCAGTATCTATATAATTACTTAGTTTGACCAAGTCGCTGGTTATTGGCAGTAAATCCTGAGCTGTCTTCTTTCTGGTATATAGAGTTTGTAAGGCATTTGAAGAAATACGTACGCTCCACTCTAGATCAAGTAAAGTTAAAAATGATGAAAAGTTTTTATCGCTTTTTAAGTCTCCTGCTCTTAAAGCCTGTCCTCTTTCAATAGATATACATTTACGTAAAGCGTACCCTATCTTTAGAGCTAAAGAAGGTATTCCAAACTCCGGACGTTTGGTTATTTCTTTTGTTGCAACGCATAGTTGTTTCGTCGCATTGACAATACAATCGAACGTTTTCGGCACAAGATATTCTTTTAAAGTCACAAAATTTTCATCTTTTTTCTTTAATTCCAACGTCAATCGACCCAATTGTCTCATGGACTGGCGAATAAGTTCGCTTTGGGTAACGTCATATTTCTCATACATGAAAGCACCAAATTTCATAATAGTGTCGTCTTCCTTGCATACTTGCGCTATTTCATCATTTTTAAATTTATTTATGATATTAGTAATAAATTCAGTTGTCACATTTTTCCCTAAAATTCCGTTTAGTAACGCGGTGCTTTCCGCTAACGGTTTATTTTTATTTTCATGTGTGTCTTCTTCGTTTTGGTTTTGCTTGGTTTTTACTTTACATGAATATTTCAGATGGTGCCAAATATGTTTTTTAACCATAAAACCCAAACATTCGGGACATGGGCCAAAGTCGGTATAATTTAAATGCTTAATTTCGGCTTCGGTTGGTCTTCTTGCTAAAATTAATTCGCCACTTTTTATAGCCAGAGTATTACAATTGTGGTAAAAATCACCACACCTAGATAATTTCAAAAAAGAATCTCTTCGTTCTTTGGAACCTTTTGCATATGATAAAATTCTCGCTACTTCCATTTCATTTTTATGATTTACTTCAAAATGGCGAGCTAAATTATTAATTACCAATTTGTGACAAAAATAGCACGAATGGCCCTTATCTCTCAATCTTTTCCCATCTAATTTTTCAGCTGCCCTTATTTTCACATGTAGTGGTCTTTCTAAAATTTTGGGTTTTATTGCCATATCGTTTAAGTTTGTATTTTCAACAATACTTTCTATTTCATCAGAAATACTTGATACAACGGAAGGAACATATTCGCTTCCTGAATCGGAATATGGGTCAGGAATGTCACTTATAGAATCTGAAATAGATGATACCAATTCGTTCGAAATCTGAAGAGAAGGAAAGGTCTGAAGAGGTGTATCTTCATGTAAGGTATATTCGGTAAATATTGTATTTAAATTTACTCGGGCTCTTGAGTAGTTTGGGATAACACTCATATCTTGATTAGTTTTTTTATCTTGCGAATTCAATGGTTTCACCATGCAAACCGGTTTGGGAGATAGTAAGTAGTATTCTGAATCTGATAAAAAAAATTAGTATATTAAAGCTGGTTCACACTATATGATTTTTCATCTGACTTGTCATATGACTTGTCATATGACAAATATTTTTAGGTTCACACTATCTGATTTTTGCTATTATAGAAGTCATAGCTAAATAATAAGCTCGGTCATAGCAAAATAATAAGTGATTTTCAGAATAGGACGGTGTCTATTTTGCTATGACTTCTTGAAAGATTTTTTTACAAAATTTCAAAAACTTAATTTTTTATAAAAAATTATTATTTATCGAAATAATCACAAAAACTGAAATATACTTTAACAAAAATTTATCGAAAATTTTTCTTTAAATTTTTCAAAATATCGTTAATTTTTCCAAAAAGTGACTTTTTTCCGAAATTTCAAAAACTAAATTTTTATAACAAATTAATGATTATTTATTGAAATAATCACAAAAACTGAAATATTTTTGAACAAAAATTTATCGAACATTTTAGACAAATTTTCTTAAAATTTTTAAAAATTTCGTTAACATAATTTTTCGTCAAAAATGATTATTTCTTAGAAAATTATTGGATAAAAAGAAGAAATAGACACTGATGACAGAATAATTTCTATTAAATATAAAATTCAATTCAAAATTAACCACTTATTGCTATAAACTTAGGTTAATTATAATTTTTTTGACATATGACAGCCATTTTGACGTTTTAGTAATAAGAAAAGTCACAAGCAATATTACACAGTGTGAACATAAAAATTGTTGGTCATATGAAAAGAGAGAGAAAAAAGAGTTTCGTATGATTTTTGCCATGACTTCTCGTATGACCAAGTCAGATGAAAAATCATATAGTGTGAACCAGCTTTTACAGTGACATATTAACGATGAGCGTACTTAACGTACCTCGGATAGCTACATCTCTTTCTAATGGGGAAGTCCCTTTTGTTGACTCATAGTAAGGAATATCTAAATTTTGCAATAATTTGCGGTCCCTCACTTCCAAACTTTTGTTTGCCATTTTCATAATTTTCGCCGCTCTTGTTTCCATTTTTTTTCTTTCTAAAATATATTTACTATTACAATACAGAAGTACGCGTAACGTAACTTGCAAGCTTGGAGATGAATTTTTTTTAAAATTTATTAGGGGGCGTCTTTTGGCGATTTTTCGACCCCCCCTCCCTTGGTAAGATTTTGTGAGATTTGGCTCTACCTTCTCTCCCTCGCCCTAATCTCACCTGAGATTTTTCAAAATGTGTTATTTTTTAAAAAATGTATTATTTTTATTTTATTAAATAAAATTTATTAAAATTTTTATTTAAAAAAAAACATAATTTGTTTTTTTTTTTAGTATTTTTATTTAAGACTATTATTTGACTAGTTAAGGGCGGTGACTATAACGGTGCGACTAAAATTAACTTTAATTTCTTACTCTCTTGCTTATTACTCAAGAAAATTTCACAAAAGTATATTTTTTAAAAGAGGACACTTGGACGCAGGTAACTGTTTTTTTATTTTTTTCAAAAAATTTGAATTTAAAATAAAATATCATGTCGGCTTTACATTTTGTCATTCCGGGTTCGATCCTGACCAGAGTCATATTTTTTTATTTAAATTTTCATTTAAGTATTATATTATTATAATAATATTATGACGGAGATTGTAATAAGGGCCGACCTAAATGTATCTACTAGAACTAGACTAAAATTAGTTTTTTTAATTTATGAATCTCCTAGGTAAATTTTTAGATTGTGAACGGTGCTTTACCTACGTACAAATTTACCTAGGAGATTCATAAAATAAAAAAACTAATTGTTAGTCTAGTAGATACATTTAGGTCGGCACTTATTATAATCTCCGTCATAATATTATTATAATAATATAATACTTAAATAAAAATTTAAATAAACCAATATACTATGGTGAGGATCGAACCCGGAATGACAAAATGTAAAGCCGACATGATATCTACAAGGCCAACGGAGTCATTAATAAATATATTTTAATTTGTCATATAAAGACATATTCGATAAAATTGATCGTAACACTTTTATGGCAGAGCATGACAATAAGATTAAAAATTATTATTGTTGATATTAGAATATCGGCTTATATTGCTCGTGCTAATTAAAAATTAAAAATTTTATTAAAAATCAAAATTTTTTCTACAATTGTTTCGAAGGGATGATCCACTTCTTCTTCAGGATTCCACAAAGTCACAATAAAAAACACATAAACGTTGCCTTTATATAGGAAAATCTTGTTATCAACCTGAAAGGATTAAGGGATTGTGTTATAAAGAAACCCCATAAGGAGTAATGAGTTAAAGAAAAAGAGTGAAAAGAAAAGAAAATAATTAATCCAATCGTTAAAGGGCTTGGAACAACAGTGGTGAACTGATGTTGTGTAGCTCCGTTTGTAGATTGGATAGATTCTTCTTGCTTAACAACGCTTTCTTAATCTCCAATCCCTCCAATAGGGTCAACATACGCCCTTTGCATCCATGATGCAGTACTTCTATCCGATTGGTATCTAAAGAGTGACCCGTGTCCAGACAATGTGTAGAGAAACCTGTCGATGCTCGAGCATGGGCTATATCTGCCATGTGTTCCTTCATACGCGTAAAGATGGATCTCCCGCTTTGTCCAATATAGATCGCGTTGCACGAGTTACAATTGAGTTGGTAAATCCCGCTGTTAGAGAGTCGGTCTCTCTTCCCCTTGTTATTAGATAACAAGGTTCCGATGTTGACCTTGTTCACTTCAGTGGTTTTTAGTCCCAACTTATTCAAACGTGTCCTTATCTTGTTACTTACCCCAGGCACGTAGTTGATAACACCCCACACATAAGGTGGCTCATCTACTTTGGAAGCGAGCGAAGCAGTTGCTAGATCAGTTGCTAGATCCCTTAATCCTTTCAGGTTGATAACAAGATTTTCCTATATAAAGGTAACGTTTATGTGTTTTCTATTGTGACTTTGTGGAATCCTGAAGAAGAAGTGGTTCATCCCTTCGAAACAATTGTAGAAAAAATTTTGATTTTTAATAAAATTTTTAATTTTTAATTAGCACGAGCAATACATATAAGCCGATATTCTAATATCAACAATAATAATTTTTAATCTTATTGTCATATAAAGTATTATCTAATAATAATATTATTACTATAAATATTGATAATAGTAAAATGTACGTTATCTTACAGCAAAAATTGATATTATAGGGTGTTTTTTTAGCTGCATGAGAACTTTCAATAGGGATAACAATTGAATCAAGATTGCTATGGAAACAGTTTTTTGACATTTGTGTTTAGCAAGATTTGGCATTTGATAATGCATAGATTGACCATTGAACAACGCTACCAAATTCGCTTCCAACCAATTGGAAGTGGATCCATTTTTTTACCGTAAAATTTTGTTCAGTGACGAGGCACATTTCTGGTTAAATGGGTATGTGAACAAACAAAATTGCCGTATATGGAGTGAGACCAATCCGGGACATTATCTTGAGACTCCATTGCATCCATTAAAATTGACTGTTTGGTGTGGAATACACGCCAACGGCATCATTGGTCCATATGTCTTTCGAAATGAGGAAGGAGCTACCGTTAGGGTGAATGGTGTGAGATATCGACACATGCTCAATACATTTTTGTTTCCAAAACTTCAAGAGCTAAACATTGACAACTTATGGTTCCAACAGGATGGTGCTACGTGCCACACAGCCAACGAAACCATCAATTTATTGAAAGGACAATTTGGTGACAACATTATTTCAAAACGTGGTCCTATCAATTGGCCTCCAAGATCGTGTGATTTGACACCTCCAGATTATTTTCTGTGGGGGTATGTTAAATCCATGGTTTATGCTAACAAACCAACAACTCTAGAAGCATTGGAGGCTAATATTCAGCAAGCCATTTATGAAATAAAGCCAGAAATATTGGAAAAAGTTGTCAAAAATTGGACTGAACGGATGCGCTTCGTAACCATTAGTCGTGGTGGTCACATGCCGGAAGTCATGTTCAAATCATAAATGCCTTTAACTGTACTTTCATAAAAAAATTATAACCAAAACATTCCGTCAGGTTTTTAATGTTTTATTTCATTTTGAAGTTCTCATGCAGCTAAAAAGCACCCTATATAATTAATAACAAATACGAAAATGTGTTTAAAATAAAAAAATATGGCATTTAATTCATCTCATGTGTCAAAATTAAATGTAAATCAAATTACAAATTAACTTTGTCAGTTAATTTAGTGGCAAAGTTAATTTTAGTTGCACCGTTATAGTCACCGCTCTAAGACAATCACAGTGAAATTATTTTCTCGCACTTTTACACTGTTTCTTGCGGGAAAACAGTTACGTGATATTCGCCGAGGCCCCCCTCTCCCCCAAGTGAGATTGGGTTAGATTCGGCTCGACCCCCTCTAAACGCATCACATAATTTATGGAATGATTTATGGACACCCCCTTAGTAGATATATTTTACAATTTAAAAATAGTAACTCATCAGTTACAAATAAGTTAAACTTCCGTAACGCGAACTTCTCTAACACGAATTATTCTAAAATCGAATTTTTTTGGAAAATTGTCAGATATTTACGTGTCATTTTATCTTCATAACTCGAATTTTCTCTAACTCCATGTCCATAAATTCAAAAATATTATTTTTAAATTTTAAACGGTTTTTAAAATTGTTTTGATTAAAATATGTTATAGATTTTTCCGGCTTACACTGCATACGCAGTTTCCCAATTCAGCAGCAAAATTTATCCCGCGTTTTGTCAGCGAGAAAGCGATTTAAGATTTGCGGTTTCCCGCTATACGTCATGAGGGTAATTTATAAAAAAATCATTGAAATTTAAAAATGGAATTCTCCAGAACAATGATTTACACTAATATAATATTGATTTGCGTTGTCGTATCTCGTTTCGATGTGTAGTAATAATTTTTCGGTATTTCCCCGGAGCGTCGTAACACCAACGCATATTGGGGCATTCAATTATTATTTGTTTACAATATAGTAGATAATTATTAGATACAAAAGGTGAACAAAATTCTTATTTTATTACTTACCTACAATTAATATTTCGAAGACTAATTTTGATCACAATTAATAGTAAATAACTCTTCACTTGACCTTGCACGAAAACACCACATATAACGTTAGCAGTTAGGAGCACTTAGCACTGTATGGTAGTATAATAATTGTATAATATCTAGTATGTTCCGATCACATCATGGACTTGCGTTTTAACACCATATTATTTTTAGAATTCGTAGGATAAAATTCTTATTTTCATACATCTCACTAGGTACGTGCTGGAAACGTAAACAAGTTCTAGTATTACTTACCGCCTTCATTACATTTTTATACCGTACGAGTGTTTTACAAAAAGTTAAAAAAGTCGATTTATTTTAATTCCAACCACTTAAACTTTTTATTGAATTTCGCTATTTTTTTATTTTGGTAAAATTTAAAATTTTGACAAATTTAATTTTGAAGAAATAGTTTCAAATAAAAATAACTTTTACTTTTATTGGTTTTAAGATTTGTAATTAAATTATATTGATTCTAATAATTTATTATTATTTTAGAAGACAGTGGCGGATCTACAGGGGGAGGGCTGCGGGGGGCTAAATTTCTGATGAGACCTTGTATAACGCTATGTCATAAAATCTGATATTGTTTCTAAACTTTGTCGATATATGACCCAAGTCTCTAACTCTATCCACAATAAATTTTCTCTAGTACACGTCATAATATATTTAACGACACGGCTTGAATTACATTTGTATAAGTTTGTCATTTTCTGAACTTTGTGAGTGTCGCCAACAATATTTTACGGATTGCGAAGAGCGGCGCCATAATATGAATTTAAATAAAAGTGGTTTTATATTAGCGTTTCGTAGCTCAAACTCCGAGCTAGTTGCGTTTTGGGTCACAAGGATCTAGTACTAAAATAAGACAACTAATTTTTGGTCAGTATTTTTATCATTAAATGATCAGTATTATTTAAAATAAATGGTCAGTATAATAATATTTTGGTCAGTATGCTCATGGAAGGTCGAACACCTAATAAAAATGTATTATCAACAATAAAATTTTTTACGCATTTGTTGAATGGGAGAAATAATCACTCGATAGAAAATATTTACTTTTTTTAACTTTTTTCAACTTTTCAATTTTTTAACTTTTGGCTTAAATAGAGTAAGTTTTAGGAACCTAACTAGACTTTTTTTTAAAAAAATACAAAGCCGTTTCAATATAAAAATGGTTTTAAATTTGCGCCTCGTAGCTTGAACTCCGAGCTAGTTGCGTTCTGGGTTACAATAACAATTACTAAATTAAATAATATTAAACGTTTATCTTTTTTAACTTAAGGCTTAAAGTAAGTTTTAGGCTCGAAACTAAAAAGAAATACAAAGCCGTTTTAAAATAAAAGTGGTTTTATATTAGCGTTTCGTAGCTCAAACTCCGAGCTAGTTGCGTTTTGGGTCACAAGGATCTAGTACTAAAATAAGACAACTAATTTTTGGTCAGTATTTTTATCATTAAATGATCAGTATTATTTAAAATAAATGGTCAGTATAAACACAGATTAGTATAAATATTTAAGTATCGATATTAAATCGAATTGTACTGTAGTACAATAATTATTGTTCCGTACAGGTTGCAGTAACATTTTGCTGAGTTAGTATATTTTATTGTTCAGTTAATTTTTGTTGTCGGTAACTATTTTTTTTATTATAAAATAAGAAATCCAAATAATAATTCTAAAAATATTATTTTATTAATTTATAAAAATTGGCAGCGGCCATTCAAAAAATTCTGTTTGATTTTTCTTGATAAACAAAGGTAGATCTTTTAAAAAAAAATTTGTCCAAATTATGAAATTATTTGAAGAAAAAATGAATTTTTTCTACAAGGACGATACCATGTTATGGTCATTTACAACATTTTCAGAATTCTTTGAATATTTTTATGAGATTCAGCTTAAACAGACCAACAATCAAAACAAAACATTTAGGATTTAAAAAAATAATAGTTTCGGGGTTATATGGGTTAATGATTAACTTTTCGCTTAGTTAATCAAAAATTGTTCTTTGGAAAACCTTGTAACATACTTTTGTAGCTACATACTAATAAAGAAATATTTTGTTTCGTTTTTATCATACTTACGATACTGACCATAGTTGTTATCGTTATCTTTAAATGAATGTGCATGATCATCAAACATGCATACTGTGATGTTGCTCTCTCTCACTCTATGCTGAAAGAGAGTTTGTGACGCCATACCCCAATATTATAGTATGTATATATGTCGTATAAGAAAAATATAAACTTCATCGATAATAGAATTTAATAAGGCTCAGTTTTTCAATCGTAAATTAAACTAATAAGTTAAAGGGTTAACTTATATGTCATGCTTCTTATGACCATTCCGATGTCAGAAGTCTGAGTTAACTCGTGAATTACGCTAAAAGGCTAAAACAGATCAAAAATTCCGGTTGCAAAATAAAAAATACTGAGTGAGATCAAATTTTTATAAAGTTTTAGCAGATGCAGGTTTACGGGGAGAGGGGATTTGAAGTCGGTCGGTAAACCAGGTGGTTTAGACAAGAGATATAATTATAAGTTGACACTAGATGACACCACAATAGATGCTGAATTCTGCTATTATTGTGGCATCTTTACACAGCATACACTATTGTCTACTCTTTTATATATTTGAGGCATCTGATGCCACAAGTTGGCTTGAGAATTCTGCTATTATTGTGGCATCTTTACACAGCATACACTATTGTCTACTCTTTTATACATTTGTGGCATCTGATGCCACAAGTTGGCTTGATGCATGCCCACATATGCAGCCATAGAAGCGATACTACGGTGTGTAAAGGGGCGGGAGTTGCACCCAAATTTTTGTTTATGTCATGCTATCTCGTAGTAGGCTGTTTCTCTCTGATGCCACAAGTTGGTTCTATGCATGGATGCGACAAAAATATGGCGACAAGTATGTGTGTGTGTGTGTGTGTGTGCGCTCTTTGTTTGAGGACACGTATCTCCCAAACGGATTCACCAATTTGGCTAATTTTTTTTTTAAAATGTTCTCCATAGTCCAAGGATGGTTCTTACGGAGAGAAAAATTAAAAAAGTTGGCCGGAAAATTAGAAAAGAAAGAATATAATTTTTTATTGCCCACATAAACGAGGAATTCCCAGTAAGCCGCATCTAGTGCGCATGCACTACATTCATTATTTGACATTTACATTTAAAATTAAGTAGGTGGGAGTAATATATAAACTTTAAAAAGCACTAAATAAAAATTAAATTAAAAATTTAAAAAACCCCCAACCCAAAAAAACTCTAAAATTAAACCTCTAAAAAGTAAAATAATAATTAAATCGATCTAACCGTCGCGTCGTCGTGTCGGGGGCCGTTAAGCAAATATTAACAATATCAAATCGTTCTGTGTAAATCCCGTCGGTCCCCCGACACGACGACGCGACGGTTAGATCGATTTAATTATTATTTTACTTTTTAGAGGTTTTCAATGATATATTATATGTGGGGTCCATCATTTCAAATAATTCCCATTTTATTAAAAAATGCAATAAAAATAAGAAGAAAACAAAAAATTAATAACATTTTAAGTAAATAACAATAACAATAAATTTGCAAATAAAACAATAAATACAAAATTTAAAGTAAAGTATTCAAATTGAAGTCCCTTATTTTCAATATTATAATTTTGTCAAAACGAACCACACCAAATCTTTATTGACACCTAAAACATCGTCACCAATTGTTTTTCAGTAGGAAACTTTTGTTTAGTTGCTGTCGTGTTTAAAATTGTTATTGTTATTTATTTAAAATGTTATTAATGTTTTGTTTTTTTCTTATTTTTATTGCATTTTTTAATAAAATGAGAATTATTTGAAATGATGGACCCCACATGTTATATATCATTAAAAAGAGGATAAAAAATGCTATTTAAAAATGTCATATTCAACTATTGTTTCCATTTAAAAAAACACAATTTTGTATTATAACTCGGAAACTCACTTAAATATTTGAAATCTATTCAGCCTATTTTGTTGCCCTTAAAAAAGTGTCTGAAGAAAGTTGCAACACTTTTTTGGCAACTTCAAAACCAACCGAGATATCGACATTTATCGAAAAGTCCAATAATCGAAGTTTTGGCTATAACTCTAAAACAAAAAAAGATAGCGAATTCCGGTTTTCGCCATTGAGCTTTTCTCAAAGAAAGAGATCGAGGATGCGCCATCTATTTTTCGATATCTCCTATAGTTACCGATTTAACCATAAGAAGAAAGCGAATTTGAGCCACCCTGTACATACAACTTTCTCTATTATTGCAATATAAATTGAAATTTTGGATTTATATTAATTTTGCACGCAAAAAATAGATGAAAGATGAAACTGACTTGCTTACTTTATTTTTTTGAAAAATTGCTTTTTTCCATTTTAAATTTACATTTTCCCGTGACTGTTTCATTTTTTCCCGTAATCAAGGTTAAAAGTGAACCACTGTTTCTTAATATAATCGGTTTTTGAAACGCATTACAACGTTATCCGAGCCCAACTACCAACCTTGCGAATTGGTGTTTGGTTTGTTAGCATTTTACATTTTTTACCTAGACGAGGAGCAAGCCCGACGTAGAACCCCCAACCTGGAGGACCAGAGAGACGGCCAGAATAAAGTTCTTACTTCACCCGGAGTCGAACCGGGCATTTAGTGTTCATAGTTAACTTATTCGACCACTATACTCCGACCACTGTTTCTTTATTTTTTTAATACTTACTCAGCATTTAATTTTAATAATTCACAGGTACATAATTAACAAGATTACCTAAAACCGTTGATTGGACGCTAAAAAGTTTTACCTTTTGTTTCATATTTACCCCACTTGACCCTACATGTTTAATTTTATTAAAAACTATTTATAATAAATTGTAGGGTTTGGCTTACAATGTTGTAACTCGTTGGATGGTTGAGGGTCATCAGATTTGTAGTTTCTCTGGAAATAATTTTTCAAAATTTTTCAGTTTTACAGCATTCCAACCCCTTAAGCACAGTATTTGTTCAGTGTACCTAGTCTAGCCATAAATTCTGTCACATGGTTATACGATTATTTATGGTATTTAGAAATTAAAAAAAAAAAATTAATACCATTTTATTGCTAAGGTTATAACGATTAATTTGGTATATGATTTATTTAAAATGGGCACGTTAAACTCCTACATAATGGCTTTAAATTAAACGTTGCGGGCAACCATCAGTTGTGACACGCTCAACTTTAATGGGAATGGAAGCTACACTGCTTTCACCAAATCTCGCTTAAGGAGCTCAATATTTTTATGTGGCCTACCCAAGGCATTATGTCTTGCGAATTAAAGATGACCTGACACTTGGGGCATATCTTCTTGTAACAGAACAAGGACTTACCGAGGCTTTAAAAAAATTACAAGGGTGAGATCAAAATAGAGTTTGCAGAAGCACGCTAATGACAATCATCGAAGAAATATGTTTACAGATGAAAAAAATTTTACTGTAGGAGAAATATTTAAGAAACAGAATGATCGTGTGTATGCTACGAGTTCGAAGCTTTTCAAAAAATTTCGAGGGTGCAAAGGGATCACTACCCTGCTTTAGTGATGTTGTGGTGAGAAGCATCGTATGATGGTGTAACTCGCCTTCATTATTTGTGAAAAAAAGGTTAAAACACCTGCAATTGTGTACCAACAGATGTTAAATAATGTTGTTACACCTCTCAACAAAAGCTTATTCAAAAATCAAAAATATATTTTCTACACTGAGAGAAATTTCGGACTTTGAAAATAAAAGTTAACACTTTAAATTCAAAAGTTTTCATTTTTATTATAATTTGTCGCGTTTTTAAAAGCAACATTTTCAATTTTATAGTGTACATTATAAAATTAAGAATAACTTTTTAATATCAAAAGTTTCAATGTTAATTCAAAAATAACTTTTTTATATCAAAAGTTTCAATGTTAATTCAAAAATTTAAAGTGTAAAATTGAAGGTGTATGTGATACATTCTAACGGTGATATAGCTGCTGACACATGAAATTATACAATTCATGCGTGGATTGACTTGAGACTAGACTCGTTGATAATAAAACCCGGGAAGAAAATTATTTTATCTGCAGAATTGTTCATAATCGTGCAGTGTAGAACGTGTAACAGTGACGGAAGTGTTTCTTTTAGTTAGTTTCGAGTGCAAGGTGTAGAGAATTTTGTTAATTATTGTGATTTAAAATCCATAAAATGTTAATGGTAGAAAATGTGGATCAGAATGATACCGAGAACAAAATACAACTGCAGGCAAATCTGGAGGGAAGGAGTACCAATGTGATATTATTTATACCCTTGTTTGTGACGAAAATGATGAAAAATAATTTCAACTTTTACAAGAATTTGACTTGGAGAATTTGTATTCCGATTTAAAACGTAAGAAAACCCCGTGAAATCACACGATAAAGTGCGATGATGTATTAATTATTTTTTAAACTAATTCATTTTTATTTTCAGCATTTGGTGTTACATATCAATCATTGAGATAATATATGAAAAAGAGATGATATTGCCGAAATAATAAAACCGTTTGGTTTGGGAATGGAGTTCCGAGAGAAACTCCTTACCTGGAAAAGGAAAGAGGAAATAAAATCAAAAGGTAAACACCTATTTTAAAATTTAAAAAAATTGATTTCTGCTGTAGTACTTAAAGGAATTAGTGCAATACAGTGGACTTCCTTTAAGTCAAATTATCACTGTCATCTGTTAAACTGACAATTTGAGTTCTGCTGACTTAAGGGAGTCGACTGTATAGTTGTGACTGTTTATATTCTGGTGATTTTTAGTTTTTTAACTTTGAAATAATTTCATTTTAATTTTATTGTGTTATAATAACTTTTTCTTTTTAAACATAGTTTGGAACTGACGAAGAGACGATTTCGATTCGTTCTAAGATTAAAGAATGGTTTAACTATGAGGAAGGAGGTGCTGTAACCAATTTTTCATCCTCGTCAACTTCTTCGGCACAAAATATTCATCTGCGAAAGGTATCAACGTGAAAATAATTTAAAAAAGAACTGTGAAAAATGTATTAAGTCAAACATCCAAAGGACAAAAGTGAAATGATTATTATGTATATTTAAGTATATTTTTTCTCTTTAACATGAGTGTTTTGTAATTTTATAATGTGTGTTTTATGTAATAATTTATTATTTTTGTAATTATCTGTAAAATAAATTTTTTAATTTATACGATTTTATTTGTATTCAAATAAACCAAATTTAAATTTAAAAACTGCATTTTTAATATAAAAGTTATCGTACTACAATCAAAAATTATTCACTTTTGAATAGAAAGTTTTTCATTTTTGAGTCAACATTTTACACTTTTAAAATTATATATTCTACACTTTTGAGTTAACATGTTAACTCTTAATATGAAAATTATTCAATTTTGAGTCAATGTGTTACTATTTAAATTAAAAGTTGTTCACTCTTAATTCAATATGGTGCGTCTTTAAATCTACAATGCATTATGTTCAGTTTTCATATTAATATTAAAAGTTAAATATTCAATTTAAAGATTTCCAACCTAAGCTCCCTTTCATGTTTAAAAATGTTTGATTCAAGTACGTTTTCATTTATCTTTAAAGTGATTTTCTCTGAGTGTAGCAAAATTAACGCAACGCGGTCATACGTTTGATATTACCTGGTGAGATTGTTAAAAACCAATTTACCTGCGTTTATTGCGGCATTAGATAGGCGATTTGGAAAATCACACTTAAAATCTTTGGACTATAAATTATGGTCAATACTTGAAGGCATACTTCTTTAGACATACTCGGAGCCATCATTTTCTATTTCTTTAAGGATTTTTACCAATTTTCTTTAAAACTAATTTTACAAGTGCAAGGGTGCTTAAAATTCGTAAATCTCCGCTTATGCTCTGAAATCGCTATTATAATTGGATATATCGCTATTTAGCTCGATACATGTTGTGTGACATTTTTAGCGGCTTTAATAACTTGAAAACTCCACACTCTGATGTGTTTACTTGATTATTACAAAATATCAATTATTGTAAGTTTATTTATTAATAAGTGGTGAACCTAAAAATAGCAATTTTGGCTACGCCCACGCTTTAAAAAGGGAGAAACATGATCTTATATTGGTTTGACAGAACTTATGGCAAGTATGTAGAGTAGATCTAGAGTTTTATTCGAGAATAATTTAATACAAATATAAAGTTATTACCTCTATTAAACTTTCACTGTTTGGTATAAATGATCTGATTAATTTTTGTACATATTGACAATGCGCGGACACCAAAGCAAGCATGTTCGCATAAATAAATAATCCTGAATAAAATAAAATTGCAGTAACGCCAAAAGTGAAAATTTGAAGAAATAATATTATGGTGTAATTTTCTATAAATGTACCACTTCCAAATGGCAATATCCATTTTCCATTTTGAATTGAATTTAAAACAGCTAATATTGTAGGGATTGTAATTCCCACAAACACCAGTGAGATTCCATAGAAACCCTAAAATTGTCAAAGTTAAGAAAAATTAAAATTAATAGATACTGGAGAAATAAAGGTAAATAAACAAAATGTAAAATTTTCGAAATTAAAACTGTCACTATACTCCAACTTTTTTCAGAGAAATGGGCCACTTTTCAGCACCGTCCCTAATAATGGGAATAAAAAGCAGTTGGAGAGAGAAATAATATGCAAAGCTTAAGGGGTATTATCTGTTTGAAGCCTAAAAAAACAGGGGTTCTTCTGGATTTTCTTTTGACGAAACTATAAAAGCAATAAAAATATAATAACAATATATTAAACAACGAGTTTCATAATCGATGTTTTTATCGCACGAAATCTGTTTATAAAACTGTAACAACCGGGGGTGCGTTTTTAAAATTACTTGTAAAAAATTTCTCTTAAAAGAATAATAATTCTAAAACACCAGAACCTTTTTATTTGGCCTAAATAAAAAGTCACCCCGTATTTGTTCTTTTAATTTATTTGGTTTCCCAAAAATGTCTCGAGTTTTGAGATACTCCTGAATTTTTGGGGATATCGACGAAGGTTCCATACGGTAACAAAGGACAGTCTGTTTTTAGTTTTATACGCTGCCACCCGACTAATTCCTTTATTAGTTGTCCTGGACCTCTTCAATACGTTTTGGTAGCCCTGGTCTGATTTCCCAATCTTCACGAATGACGTGAATTTCGCTGGCTAACGTTGAGGGTGAAGGTGCCCTCGTGCAGTGATTTTGGGAAAACGTAGAAATCGTTAACTTTTGAAAACTTTCACTTTATCTTATTGGGTTCTTTTAATTCCAATAAAAGAATTATTTTCCAAAAAATAACAATTTATTAAAATATAAATGGTTGTTTGATATTTACAAAAATTACAAAAATGAATTATAATCAAAATCAAAATTTGGCAACAGTTGCCAACCAATAACCAAAGAAAATAAACCCTTGACAATAATTTGCCAAACGAATAAACAACTATAATTAAGTGCAAATCTTAAATCAATCGTAAAGATTTACCAAAATTTATCATAAAACTAATCAAACGAACTCTAAATATTAAATCAATGGCTAAACTCGTAGTTAGCTATATCTATCAAAACAAACAAAACCCAAATCGACTCACGATTTTGAAAATAATAATTGACGAAACGAATAAACAACTACAAGTTAATTCGACTCTGAAATCAACCATTCAGATTTCCAAAAATTAATCATAAAACAAAATAAACTTATAAAACCTTACTCTAAAGATTAAAATATTTGCTAAACTTGTATTCAGCCAAACCTATCAAAACAAACTAGGAAACAATCCACTCGCGATTATCACTCGATTCTCAATAAAACCTATGAGGAAAACCTCACTTTAAATTATAACAATTAATATGGAAACCTAAATTTTATTTTCCTTAATAATTCGTTAGAACAAAATTTGCGCCCTCAAATATAATTTGACAAACGCACACACAAAAATCAATCATTTATCAGTAAATAACAATTTTTACCTTTGGTTGTTGTTTCAGCAAACCACCAACTTATTTATTTAAGTCGAGAAAACTATTTAAATTATTTAAATTAATTGATGCCACTAACTTATTTATCCAAAACAATAGTTCGATAAATAGTTGCAACCAAAATTACCAATTGAGCTTTTGTACTCTACAAAACCCAATCATCAAAATTCAAACAAAATCGCACTTGGAGTCTTCAACTTCAACTTTGTGTTTTCGAAATTAGCGTCATCAACGGACAGCAAATTTCTTAGCAAACAGGTGAAGGAGGACTCTCTCGAGTCTTCAACCTCAATCCTTGTGTTTATCGAAATTAGCGTCTCAGCGGACAGTACCTTTCGTAGCACGGGTGAAGGAGGACTCTCTATTTAATATACAAAATTAACCCGCACTTTGAGTCTACAACTTTTACCCTGATCAAGAAGCGTCTATGTTCACTCCCTTGAGCAACGCATTTTGATGCAGGTAACGGCTGGACTCCTTATTTATCAGTACAGGTCCCCATATTAATAACCTCTGACCCACTTCTCTTCCAAAGTGAATCTTTTTACTTCTTATTTTAATATTTTTGATGGGTACGAGACGTCTGCCCGACTTAAAAAAGGACATCACCAATTGCGCGCTACCCATTCTGTAAAAAATGCACGTTTTGCTTTTCCCACGAACTGGCTAAAACGGTCACTTCGAATTTTTTTCTATTTTCCATAGTTTTGAATCCTTTCACAATATTTTTGTATAACTGAAATCGTTGTCCCTTAAACGTCACAAATATAAAATTTATTTCCTCCTAGGACCAATATTAACGAATTAGCCTCGAAACATTATCACTAAGATAAGAAGTGTATTTATATTTGGTTATCAAAGTCTGCGAGATATCAAAACTTTAAGCCCCGAATTTACTCGCGGTTCCTATGTACCGATTTTCCAGAAATTTATATTTTCGTTACCTCCGTAAAATTTCACGTATGCTTATAATGTTTTATAACCGAATTTTTATGACGCTTCGATTTTAGTTTCCAAAACTTAATTCTTATCTAAGAGGAAGCGGTCATCAAATTCTTGCGTTATCTCAACATACAGCACCTGCAATACGTAGGTATCTTCTCTGCATTAAAATGTAACAACTTTACTTTGCTGCAAAGCTAAATTTGGTTTTTAGCTCAAAGTAATTTCGACTCGATCCCGTCGATATTTTTAATTTAAACCTAATTTTTCGCCCATTCAAATGATATAAGAATCAAAAAAATGTCTAAACCGTCAGCACAATTTGAATTAATGCTTTCCATAGGCGTACACAAATTAATTCTCTTGCATATAAAATTGCATTTTAACTTCTATATAAATCCTTTAAAATCATAATGAGATAAAATAAACATCCCGAAATTAACCATTAATTTCCGGGGTGTTACAAAACGACCCGCATAGAGGGAAGTTTTCTAAAAGATAAGTGTATTTTGAATTTTTTATGGTATTTTAATTAAAAAAATTTGTCTACATGATAAAAACATAACAACAAGACTACTTTTCGTTAATACGTCCCAATGCACGCATCAGTAGTGAACGCTCGGCCTGTTTGATATACAGTACATTGGCTTCTATACTAAAATCATAAATATAATGATAAACCATCATTGGAGGTGATAACTGATAACAGCGATGTCAGTATATAGAGCACTACATTGTCACTCGATGAAGTCTTCCAATTTTACTTCTTGTACGCGTCACATAATTAGTTCTATTTCCATTTTTTTAAATTTTAAAATCAAATCAACAACAAAATCAAACTGGGAATGCACTACTTATATATTAATATAAAACTCTTTACAAATAGAGAACGCATACACAGTGGGACGTTTCTTTTGCTTATTTTTGTTTTTTTGATAAAAAAAAATGTTTATGCCTGCTTTCGTGTCCGCCATATTGTATAATTTTTAAAATAACATTACGGCGTTATTTCGAATCCAATATAAAAATAACTTTAATAAAATAATTTTTAAATTAATTAATCTAGCCGCAGAAGTCGTTAAGAATATAAACAACTTAAAAAAATTTAAAAAGGCCGCTTTTCTTCAATTTTTTTAAATTTTGGATCACTTCTGCGGCTAGATTAGTTAATTTTAAGATAACTTTATGAAGGTACTTTTTTTGTTTGATGCGAAATTACGCCGTAATTAGACTTTAAAACTAATTAATTAATTAACATTGGATAGTGCTTCACCCCGTGGTTAATTACGGAACTATTATTTTTGAAAAATATGTTTAGCGGTTGGCAATCCTTACATAATATATTGACATGTTGACTATAACCTATAACGGTACCTGTAGTACAATGCCATGTACCTGTAGTTTTATGACAAAGGAATTTATCCTTTTCTGAAATTTGGGTTCTTTTGTATTTATGAAATTTTTTTATTTTATTTATATAATGAAAATGAAAGAAGAAATTTTTGGATGAAATTGGTGTCAAACGTTGGAGCTTCGTTAGAGCCTAAATGAGCTCTCATTTTTTTCGTTTGAGCATCAACCGTCGCGGAGTTATTCGTGAAACAGTTGGGGGGGGGGCTACAGACATGATTTTCTATTTTCGCTATTTTTATGAATTTTTGGATGAAATTGGTGTCAAACGTTAGAGCTTCGTTAGAGCCTAAATGAGCTTCCATTTTTTTCGTTTGAGCCTCAACGGTCGCGGAGTTAATCGCGAAATAGTTGGGGGGGCTGTAGACACGTTGCCTCCCCCCCCCAAGTTGAATTTTGGGGTGAAATTGGTGTCAAACGTTAGAGCTTCGTTAGAGCCTAAATGAGCTTCCATTTTTTTCGTTTGAGCCTCAACCGTCGCAGAGTTATTCGCGAAATAGTTGGGGGGGGGGGGGCTGTAGACACGTTGCCCCCAAGTCGAAGTTTGGAGTGAAAATGGTGTCAAATGTTAGAGCTTCGTTAGAGCCTAAATGAGCTCTAATTTTTTTCATTTGAGCATCAACCGTCGCGGAGTTATTCGCGAAACAGTTGGGGGGGGGGCTACAGACATGATTTTCTATTTTCGCTATTTTTATGAATTTTTGGATGAAATTGGTGTCAAACTTTAGAGCTTCGTTAGAGCCTAAATGAGCTTCCAATTTTTTCGTTTGAGCCTCAACCGTCGCAGAGTTATTCGCGAAATAGTTGGGGGGGGGGGGGGGCTGTAGACACGTTGCCCCCAAGTCGAAGTTTGGGGTGAAAATGGTGTCAAATGTTGTTAGAGCCTAAATGAGCTCTCATTTTTTTCGTTTGCGCATCAACCGTCGCGGAGTTATTCGCGAAACAGTTGGGGGGGGGGGGGCTACAGACATGATTTTCTATTTTGGCTATTTTTACGAATTTTTGGATGAAATTGATGTGAAACGTTCATTTCAACGATTGACACAAAATTCACCTCAAAATTCGATTTGGGGGAGTAACATAAGTAAATAACGTCAAAGAGGTTGGGCATTACATTAGCTACTGTTGGCGGGCTAATTTAGGAACTTGGCAACTATATGATGATCTGCAACTGTCACCTAAGACAGTAAGGCGGACTAAAATTGCTATTAACTTCCAGTTCCTTGTATAATATAGTACCTATTCAAAACATAATTATATCAAGAAAAAAATTTTGTGTAATTTTTTATTAATAAAATTTTATTTTGTAAAATTAATTTTTCCATTTTTATTTATTATGAAGATTATAATGGCAAGCAGGATTAATTTTTTTAATCTAAAGAAAAGTTTTAATCTGGTAAAACAAAATAAAATTTGAGGATTATCGGACGCAACTTGCTCGGAGGAATCGAAAAGTTGAAATGCTCTATATGAGTGGAAGCTCATTTAGGCTCTAACGAAGCTCTAACTATTGACACAAAATTCACCCCAAAATTAGATTTGGGGGGGGGGGGCAGCGATATGCACCTAAAACGAATTACGTGCCGTAAGAAAATTTCTTCTTCTTTCATTTTCATATTTCATAAATATACAAGAACCAAAATTTCAGAAAAGGATAAATTCCTTTTGTCATAAAACTACAGGTACATGGCATTGTACTACAGGTACAATATTGTTGAATGCAAAAAAACACAGCTTATCAGAGACAAAGAAACGAAAGTTCAGAAAGAAAGTTTTAGTTTTAAAACTAACCTAGTAATATAACTAGTTACTAAATTTTTAGTTATATTTCTATATGTTTGTCCTTTTCTGAACTTTCGTTTCTTTGTCGCTGATAAGTTGCCCGATTTTGAAAGCTGGCTCTTAAAGCCAAAAAATGAAAAATGGAAAAAAAAAATCAAATAGATAATAACCCATAAATTGACATATCGTAGGTACATAAATTAATTTTAATTGGAATTTATTTCCATAATAATAGAAGTTCAAATTTATAATATTCACAGCTAATCTTGATGATAATAATATGATAATTACTAGCATTTAAATTTAGTAACAATTATACACGCATTTCATTTCACAGGATCAAATTTAAGAAAATGATAATACAAATTTATAAACTAATTACCTGTTTTGTAACAAAATCTTCATAATTTTTAACAATCAGAACGCCATCTTCCTTGCTAAAGGACCTAGCTAAATTACCAAGAATTTGCATTTTATCGAACAGTTCATATAATGCAAATTTTTTCCAATACATACAATGTGTACCAATCAAAACTAAAATTTCATTTTAATATATTTGTGAAAAACATAAGTAAAATAAAATTAATTAATAAAATATTTTAAATAATATATTCGTAGAGTTAAATAAAATTATTATTTTATTAATTATCACGAGTTAAAAACTTAAAACAATAATTTAAAACATATTAGGAGTATTTTATTTAAATAAATGACTTTTTCTATAAATTTGCTAAAAATTATTAACTTACTGATAAAATATCCAATTTCAAATATAAGGTTGTTAATAAGTTCGTCAAAATTATCTTTTATTTTAACGATTTCAGAAATTACGGTGAAAGGGTAAATCGTTAAAATAATTAACATACTCATTGTGTAAATCCTAGTTAATAATCCCGTATTAGGTGAAAAACCAAAGAAATTTAGCACTTTTTTTTGATAAACAAAACAATCGTTGGAAAATTTTTTAATTTCCATTATGCTTTTGAATTAGCTGCACTCTATTCCGAAACCAACTTGACACTAAATGTAATATTGGTAATATTAGAATGAATTAATAATGCATTAATTTTTATTCCTTAACAGGTACTATATAATAATTTATTATTTCTGGTCATTTATAATTCAACCAAGTAACTGACTAATAATTATTTTAGACAGATCATGAAGCTTAAAATTTTTATTGAAAATTTTGTTCAAAAAAAATGTTTGAAGCTTCATTGAGGTTTGAATGACCTTCCATTTTATGGGGCACATGAATTTCATTTTCTGTAAAGTTACGAGTAGTATTTCAAATTTGGAATCCTTCGAGTAAGTTTCATACAATAATCATCAATTTTCATTTTTTTTGTTAAAATTAAAATCTTTGGTCCTACTTAAATTTGAAATTAATTTAAAAATTTAGCACTCTTTTTTGATAGATAAAACAATCGTTGGAAAAATTTTTAATTTCCATTGTGCTTTTGAATTTGCTTTACTCTGTACCGGAACCAATTTGAAAGTGAATGTCATATTGGTAATTTTAAATGAGTGCATTGGTAATGCGTTCAGTTTTATTCCATAACAGGTGTTATTGAATTATTTGTGATGATATAAAATTCAACCAAGTGCTGACTAATAATTATTTTCGACTGCAATCATGCAATCCTGAAGTTTAAAATTTGTATGGAAGCAAAGGTTTCAAAGAAAAACAAAAATGGATCAAAACTGTGATACTTATATTCAATTTGCAAATTGTTAAAAAAAATTAAAAAAATACGAATTATAATAATACAGTGAAACTTCCCTAACACGAATTATTTTTGGAAAAAGTAGAGGTTTGGCAGATATTAAAGTGTAATTTTATCTCCATAACTCGAATTTCTAAAACAACCTGTTAAATAAAATTTATGTTTTTAATAATAGAAAATTCTTAAAACTCTTTTGTATGCCTTGAATCAAGAGAAAATGTTCCTAACGTTATTTACACTTCATTATAATAAGGTTGAAGATTTTATACAAAATGAAAAGTGGTGTTTTAAAAGTCAAAATAAAATTATAGACTATTTCCAATAATATACATGATAATAATATAATAAATCTATTATTCTAGCAGTGACTTTTTTATTTTCTATTCGTTACTAATTATAATTAAAAATAAAAATTTTGATGCATTTTCTCCAACTCGAAGCTTCTCTAACTCGAACTTTTTTGGTGGTCCCTTTGAAATTCGAGTTAGGGAAGTTTGACTGTATTAATTTTAATTATATATTTGAATTTTGGAATCATCGGGAAACATTGCAATTAAATGTAACTAATACAGGGTGGCCCTTTGAAAACGAAACAGACGGGATTGTGGCCAGCAAAATTTTGTTTTCAAGAAATGCAAAAACACGTCAATTTTATCATCGAGGGGGAAAACTTTTGTGACCAATGTCACTCCCGTATTGTTTCATCCCTTCGCGCTGTGATGACAACCCCGGAAATGTTAATAGGGATGATATGTCAAGTGACACCTCATTTAAAAGGTCTTTCTTCCCTGAATTCAGCAAAATGATTTTTTTTAAGTTTTATCAATTATTCAACAAAAAAATTGAAGCTGCAAAAATACGAAATAAATCCGATATTTCAAGACATTTAAGAATAAAAAGTGAAAAACGCTTGATCAGGTTGATTTTAATTTCAAGGGCGCTACTTTTACTGCTATGCATAAACATTGATATTTCAACCCTTAAGGTAAAGGGCAAACCACCCTTAGAATTTTGAATGAAAATATGGGTCTGATAAAAAGATCAGTTTAATAAAATTATGTGTTCAAGTTGTTCACCACCAGCTTCTTCAATGGAAGAATGTTTCAATTCCTCATTGCATTCAAGACTGTAAGGGTGGTTTGCCTTTTACCTTCAGGGTTGAACTGTCAATGTTTATGAATAGCAGTAAACGTAGCCCCCTTGAAATTAAAATCAACCTGTCCAAGCGTTTTTCACTTTTTATTCTTAAATGTCTTGAAATATCGGATTTATTTCGCATTTTTGCAGCTTCAATTTTTTTGTTGAATAATTGATAAAACTTCAAAAAAATTATTTCGCTCAATTCAGGGAAGCAAGACCTTTCAAATGAGGTGTCACTTGACATATCATCCCTATTAACATTTCAGGGGCTGTCATCACAGCGCGAAGGGATGATACAATACGGCAGTAATATTGGTCACAAAAGTTTTCCCCCTCGATGATAAAATTGACGTGTTTTTGCATTTCTTGAGAATAAAATTCTGCTGGCCACAATCCCGTCTGTTTCGTTTTCAAAGGGCCACCCTGTATAACTAATTATTTAAGCCGTTTTCTCTGTATTTTAATTTTCATACCTACTGAATGTGTCATTATGATATTCAATTTCTGAATTATTAAAAATTATAAATTTAAAAAAATTATATTGCTAACGTTACTAAAAAAAATGGAAAGAAAAAGAATTTTTATGTCTGAAAAATCATTAACAAGAAATACTTTTTAAATTCAATTACGTTTCTGTTACACAAAAACAACATATCAGGGCTACATAGGAATTGACAAAGAAATTGAGAAAATTTTAAATACTGTGAATGCGTATGTGAGTTTTTTTTTCACTTTTTTGGCGAAATTGTAATCAAGTATATTGTCGAATTTACAGAGCTATGATCTTGCAATTTATTGTAAAAGAACTTAGCAAATATGCAACTATTCAACAGAAATTTATTTAAATTTGAATTGTACCTACTAATTTATTTTTCACAACAAACATTGTGCCACGGTTAAAATTCGCTGCTACTCAATTTACCTCAACGACTCACCTCAGGGAGATGGCAACGCCTCTTCTGGCTTGCTCCAGCAGAGAGACCCCAAATTGGCCACCGAGTTTCTTCCAGATGTAAATTTTGTTGCACGAGGAGTAGATTAAAATTTGCCTTGGGCGCCACGTAATTTTGGCTACCCCTCAGCACCGATCTCTCTACCCAGATTGCGAGATGGTAGAGAATTGCGGTCGAAACTCGGCAGCTCCAGAGATACAAGAGTTTAGTTGGTTTTATAAACTTATTTTGATATTATGAAGATGTTCGGTATTCTGGAAGAGGTAGGAGTGGATGCAAGAGAGAGAAGAATTGCTATATAAATATAAACTGCTATAATTGAATGTAACGGAGAGATGGAAGAAGCTAAGATGAAGCGAGGAGTAGGACAGGGGTGCTCCCTTTCCCCGTTACTGTTTAATTTGTACATACAAAAAGCAAAGGAGGACTTCCGGCAATTAAAACAGGCAGGTATAACGATACACGGGGAGAAAATCGACACGATAAGATATGCAGACGACATAGCCCTATTTGCAGAAACAAAGGATGAACTGACACGGTCTCTGACTGATATGGACAGGGTGCTGCAGACGGGATATGATATAAAAATAAACAAGACAAAGACCCGAGTGATGGAATGCGGAAAGATCGATATGTTTGTGGACGGTGAAGCTATAGGAGAAGTGAATGAATTCCCATACCTAGGTAGCTTAATAACTAAAGATGGAAGGAGCAGCAGAGAAATAAGGAGTAGAATAGCTCAAGCGAAGAGAGCCTTCTATAACAAAAAAACGACTAATAATCGCCAACAGCATTCGAATAGAAACTAAAAAACGGTTTATACAAGCATACATTATGAAGTGTGGCGCTGTAAGGGTGTGAGACGTGAAACCATTGGAAATGCGGACATAATGAGATTGGAGGCGTTTGAGATGTGGTGCTACAGAAGAGCCCTATTATAGATCAGCTGGGTGGAAATGACAACGAACGATGAGGTTATGAGAAAGATGGGAGAGGGAAGAACAATGTGGAAACAGAGAGTCCGTTAGGAGAGATCAGTTAGTTGGGCACATATTGACAAGAGATGGATTGTTGAAGATTGTTTCCCCCTCTGTAAAGGGCCGTTCAGACGAGGCAAGTTGGTAAGTGGTAACTAAATCGTTTAGTTAATTTTAAGTTAAAATTTAGTGGCTGTCCGTTCACACGCATTTAAGTTGTTTAGTGGTAAGTAGGTCGGATACTTTTTATTTTTTATCCACTTTCTTTATACCAAAATTATTAATTTGCATTGTATGATGTACAATTTCAGTCATGGCACTTTGTCTGGCTTGCTTATTTTTATAAGCCGAACTTTTAAAATTCCACAAACATTCGTGGAGTAGGTACATAATTTTCTACAAATTTTATTGTCGACTCTTCCGTTCATTTCGACATTTTCAAACAAATATCTGTTTAGAATGATTTTAAAAGTTTTTTTTTTTTTTTAAGTTTAAAACGTCAAATTAAAAGTTTTTTTTCTAATAGTGTTTGAAAAAGTCTTACTTTGTGATATCCAAAAGAGTGTGGAAAAGTATTACTTTTCCGCACTAGTGGAAATTTTTAAATTTTTAAATATTTTTGGAATTTTAAAAATTCAGCTCTTTAGCGCAATAGAATGATCGTTTCTGGAAACTATAAAGTATTTCAATAATTGTCTTTATTACTACATTTGAAAAGAAATTTGACATTCCTTTTTTTGAAAATTCTGAATTTTGGAATTAAAGATTTCTTTAATATCCCTATTACTAAATAAAATTACCAAACGTTGACAGTATCAAGAAAAAATTATTCTATTCCGCTATAGAGCTGCTTTTTAAAACCCACCAAGATATTTCAACTTTTATTGGAAAATATGCTTTACAAAGCATTTTAAAGGCCATTTTACACGAGCAAACAGTAAAAATCGCTACGTGCGCGCGTGCGCAGTTACTCACGTCGAATGTGCGCACGCGCAAAAATTCCCGGCAAATGTGAAGCGTATTTAAATGTAAAGTGCGCGCATGAGCCATACTCAAGTCGAATGTGCGCCGAATGTGTGTAAAAATTAAATTTTTAGTTTTATAAACAGGACCGGATCAGAGTTTACGGCCCAAATCTAAAACTTTATTTAACTCTTAACGGTCCTGTCATTAAAAAGCTTTTAAGCTAACACTAACCTAAACTCGATCGGTGGATCTCTCTATTAACGGTCTCCCCATTAAAATAAAAATCGATTCCTAACACTAACATGGTTGATCTCTGTTTCACGGGTCCCCTCATTTAAAAAAAATCGTTTCCAAACACTAACCTACGCTCAACCGATGGATCTCGCTTTTTACGGCCCCCTTAATAAATAAATGTTGTTTCCTAACACTAACCTAAGGTCCACCGGTGGATCTCACTTTTAACGGCCCCCCCCCTTAAAAAAAATAAATTCCTAACACTAAAAAGCTTTTCCTAACATTAACCTAAACTCGACCGGTGGATCTCTCTTTTAACGGTTCCCCCATTAAAAAAAAATCTATTCCTAACACTAACCTAAGCCCGTCCGGTGGATCTCTCTTTTAAGAGCCCCCTCATTAAAAGAATGGTTTCCTAACACTAACCTAAACTCGATCGGTGGATCTCTCTTTTAACGGTCTCCCCATTATAATAAAAATCGATTTCTAACACTAACCTGGTGGATCTCTGTTTTAAGGGTCCCCTCATTTAAAAAAATCGTTTTCAAACACTAACCTAAGCTCAACCGATGGATCTCGCTTTTCATGATCCCCTCAATAAAACAAATTTGTTTCCTAACACTAACCTAAGGTCCACCGGGGGATCTCACTTTTAACGGTCCCCCATGGTACAACAAAATTATTATATCGTGCTCCTTCCCATTAAAATAATCGTTTCTTAACACTAACCTAAACTTGACTGGTGGATCTCTCTTTTAACGGTTTCCTCATTAAAAAAATCGTTTCGTAAAACTAACCTTAGCTCCACTGGTTGTTAATTATTGTTGATTTTTTCAAGTACTCGAAAAAATTCGTATATTTGCAGCTTAATTCATAGCTTTAAAAGAGAGGGTTTAAAAATTTGTGCAAAAACAAACTGCAGTTCGAGAGCACCGAAAAGAACTATACCCAAAACTTCCAATTAATGGTTGCAGAAGTACCAACTAAAGTTTAACCAAGTGTAACTAAATAATACCAACCGGTACAATGTCGCAATCGCCGAGAGTAACTGCGCACGCGCGCACGTAGCGACTTTTACTGTATGCATTTTACACGGCCATTGCGAACAGGACCCTTAATATAGTATACCAAAGTACGGTTGGTAGTCAATAATACCACGGCTACCAACCGTCAAATTTAAATATTATATATATTTTCATAAAGTATATAAAATTATTTTAAATTAGGTATAAAAAGTATGTTGTTGGTTCTTTTTCAAAAACTATTAGAAAAAATATTGTTCGATACGCGTGGAAAAGTATCTTTTTCCATTCTCGGCTGCGGTTTACGAACTCGGCCTTCGGCCTCGTTCATACAACTTCGCCTCGAATGGAAAAATGTTACTTTTCCGCACTAGTATCGAAAATATCTATTATTAAGTGTTTACACCCGATAATTTTATAAACAGTGCTGACCACGCCTCAGAAGATGCGCGCGCAACTTAACTAAATCGAAAAATAGACTGAATTCTATTTTACTTACCACTTACCAACTAAATTGTTACTTAATCACTTACCACTAAATCAACTTACCAACTTGCCTCGTCTGAACGGCCCTTAAGTCGAATTTTGGGGTGTAATTGCTATCATACGTTAGAACCTAAAGGAACATTCATTATTGGTTTAGGATTACATTTTGTAATCGAAACAAAAATTTTACGATCTAACACCAATTTCACCAAAAACTTCAAAAATATAACGAAAATAGAAAAACACATCTACCCCCCCCCCAAGATTTCGCGAATAACTCCGCGACGGTTGAGGCTCAAACGAAAAAATGGAAGCTCAGTTAGACTCTAACGATGCTTTAACGTTTGACACCAATATTTAACCCCAAAATTCAAATAAAGAGGGAAAATAGAAAAACAAGACCACGACCCCCCCCCCTCAAATTACCAGCAAGAAGTTAATCGTTTATAGAAGGAGGCAAAGCTGAAGTTCACCGATAAAAATGGAAAATGGAAACTTCCCCAAGTCCTAGAGAGCTGAAATTTGGAATATAGCTTTCACTTGTAGCGAATGTCTATATATTAATTTTGTATCCCAAAATTCCGCGAAATAAGCGATAAATCGGGAAAAAATTGAAAATAATAAATCGCATGCGTGGCTGCGCATTGTACAGTTATACCATACAGGGTGAAAAGTTACATTACTAAATCGCATTCGCATTTTTAAGGACCACATTCAGGGTGAAATTTTTTGTTTTAATGATGTATACAGAGTGAAGCATCAAACATCAAAAACACATACCAGAGGAATTCTGATAGGATGAAGCAGGAGCTGTATTTGACAAACATGACTAAAAAATTAAAAATAAAAAATTAAATAAAAAATTAAAAATTTTTAAGAAAAACCTTTTATTTAAAATTAAAAAAGTGCACTAAAAAATAAAAAATAATTTTAATAAGAATAAACAGAGCTTCTTGGAAACATCAATATAAAAGCGTGGGGCTATCAATTGCTTACTTACCTCTAAATAAATAGCCCCACGCTTTTATATTGATGTTTCCAAGAAGCTCTGTTTATTCTTATTAAAATTATTTTTTATTTTTTAGTGCACTTTTTTAATTTTAAATAAAAGGTTTTTTTTTTAAATTTTACTACCTTGATTTGCATTCCAAAATAAATAAAGCTAAATGTGAAGTTGTCTTTTGACAATTTTTGGACCTTTGCATTAGTATTTTGGATATCTCTGTGTGTTTTATTTTCAGCTGTCTTGTTTTAAAATTGTCAGCAGTAAGGTAAAATGGAGGACTAAAATTTAGGAGAATTTGGCGGTCTGGGTGAAAATGTGAGTATAAAAAATAATTAAGCCAAGTGCTTACGTTTTCAGACTGACAAAACTTAACAACTAAAATCTGCTCTCTTTGCAGGACAAATCTGAATCGGTCTCTATTTTAGAAATTAAAGAAAGTATGCAAGAGGAAGCTTAGAGGTTTGAGAAGGACTCGGATCATCCTGAGTATTTCTTGCAACAATTTCCTCGCCAACCTTTTTGGCTGAATATCACCTCCACCTTTGTCTTCCTCCTTCTAAACCTACTAACTTCAGCAACAGTGTGCTCTTACTATCCTCAAATTGTGGTACCACAAGCACGTCCAGTTTTTATTGTTTCACTCCAACTACTACAAGTCAGGGTATTTTCTGTTTCCAGATTTTCCTTTCAAGATGGAAAAAATTATTATCATCTCGTCCGGAAGCTTTACCATTTTTCATTTTTTGTATTGCTGTTTTTATTTCTTCGCTTGAGGGTGATTGTAGATCTTGGGTATTGTAGATCTTGAAGTTAGTAATTTCTAATTACCAAGTTAGTTATTAATTTGAAATTGAGAACTTGAAGTTCTGAAGTTGAAGTTCGGGAGAAAACGGGGTCCCCTGCTGAGTGAGGGGCATTTTTCTTGCGAAAAAATATTCAGAAGAGTGCGGAATAGATTTCCAAGTTCACAAATAATATTTTTAGAAATTTCTTTATACATTTTTGACAGGGATTATTGAGATGAGAGTTCAACAATAACAATAAGAAAATAATAGAACAAAACACATATATTTATTTATATTGTATACAAATTTCGTATGTTTATCTATTATTGCTAACATCAAACATACAATGCGATAATTTTTTTTATTTTGTTACAATTTAAGTACAATTTTTCATTTATAATAAAATAACGGGTAGTAATTATCTCAACATACAATAATAATAGCATTCCATAGAAAAAGAAGAATTTATTTACAATAAATTTGATTCATCTTGGACAGATTTGCAATTTATATAATACATGCTGGAGGGAATGTGTGACTCATTAAATGCAAAGCATTTAAAAATCGCGTTACTGTGGCTCTTAAATGCCTCACTATTAAACCATTTTACCACGCGCAGTTTCTTATAATTAGCTACAGGGTTCGGATACTTATTTGTATTTTTATGTTCCTCCAAATTTTTTAAACAAACAAAAAAATACAAACAGTTGAATCATCATTTGCTGGCTTAACTTAGACTTCGTGCAAGCTTCAAAAAGCAACGCTACAGGTCGTGCTTATATAAATTCGCTATTAAGCCAGCGTTTTAATTTAGATTGACTTGTATAGTTATACTTATATTATTAAAACACAACATATTAAATGATTTTTCTATCCTACAATTAAGTACTGAAAACTACAATTATTTTTAAGTTATAAACAATAAAACCTAAAGCCCAGAAACGTCTAGCTTTTCAATTTTTAAAATTATAATTCAATATATTACTTTTTTAAAAACTATTGCACAAATTGTTTTTCAAAGTGAAGAGTGCTAAAATTATTTAAGTGTTACTACAAAAATATTATAATAACTATTCAACAGCTTAGTAATTGTTAAAAATATTATGATCTTCTTTTAAAGTCAGTAACGTTGTTGAAATTCATGATGCCATCTGTTAAAATCAATATGGAATACCACTATTGATCCTAACGCCAAACCGGCTAGCAAAAATCTGGAAAAGTAAAATAAAAACTATTATTAACATTTTCTACATCACAAATCGTAAATAAAAAAAATTCAACGTTCAATCGACTAAAAAATGACGTTAATCCATTCATGCGCGTCATTTCCACTGTTAATTATAAATATTACTAGTGGCGGATTTAGCACTGAGACACTGAGAGGCCCCAGATGTAATTCAATTTTGAGGAGAAATATTTTCACATCATACAACAGCGATTTCCAAACTATGAGGTGCGGACAGGTGCAAGGAAAAGCTCGAAAATTTTGTTGTTAAAAAAAAAAAGTTTTATTTTAATATAATTGGTAATTTTTTTAGGGGTAAAACAACAAAAAATGTGTTTAAAATTTGGTTAAATTTGTGAACACTGAAAAAATAGTAACCATGACTTGAAAATAATATTAGATTTAGCGTTTAAGGTGAGGATGAATCACCAATATTGATTAGTTTAGCCAAAAATTGATTTTTTGGTTATTGATTTTTAATAAAGTTTCGCCCTTATTGCCGCAATTTATCAACAGTCCGTGTACTTTTAGCTAGTCTTGTTACGGGGTGTGGCTAAGGACCACTTCTGCCGTAATAGTTCCAACGCCGTGCTCGAGTAAAAATTCATGTATTTTTCAGTTTTGGGCAAAATTTAGGCCATATTTGCAATTATCTGCAAAATGTTTGCTTTATATTTGCATTTTGGGTAAATTTTTAAATTCGCGGTCAGGGTTATCGTGTTATCCCCAAATTTTGTTTATAATTTTTAAAACTTTGTATGTATTGTCGTATTCTTTTATGAGGTCTACAAGTGGAGGCATAAATTATTGTAATTTTTATGTGTGTATAAAATTTTGAAATTTTTAAAAATTGTGTGTGACGCCCCTGGTGTAAATCTGTTAAACTTGTGAATACCTACTACAAAAAGAGTGAACAAATTTTGAAAGGAAAGGGGTAATATTTTCTCTAAAATTTTTGAAACTGTAAATTTATTAATGTTAACTCTGGGAATACGGCGAAAACAGTGAAAAAATTCTATTCGCAAAGGGATGATTTTAAGGAGGGTTAGCAATAAAAATTTTGTTTGAACACTGCTAAAATAGTGCAAAAATTCTAAACGAAAAGGGGGTAGCTTTTGAGGGAGTAAATAGTAAAAATTTTGTTTTCAAAAGTTTGAAACTATGTACCTAAATTTATTACCTTGAAACCCGCGAACACTAAAAAATTTTTATTCGCTGATGCAGCGATTTCCTCCCTGGGGAGGCGCGAAATTTTGTTGTAAAATTTTTTTTTTATTGTATTAATGCATTTTTTACCGTTTAAAAATGGTTGTATTATTTTATGAAATAAAGGGAGAAGACGTCAAGATTGAATTGTTTTTCAAGGGGGGCATATAACATAAAGTTTGGAAATCACTGTCCTACAGTGTGCATTCCACAAGCATGGTTTTTTCTCTTTTACGTTTAAAAATTCAAAATATTTAAAAAAAAAACGGTTTTGTTAACAAAACACTGATAATAGTAAAATTATAGTTGAGGAAAAGGTCTTAAATAATTAATAATCAGTTTTTCATTGGACGCCCGACCCTGAGGATGGTCCTGATTATTGTTGGCTTGGCCATTGTTATATTGAATTTGTAGAATTATATCTACTTGTAGATTATTTAAGACCTTTGCCTCAACTAAAATTTTACTAATATAGGGAAATAACACTAAAATATTAGCCAATATAAAATTACAATTACATGGCTGTATTTAAAAGGTTTGCAGATGTTCAGATCATATTAATTAAATTATTATTATGTGTTGTGCATAATTCCCTAACAGCCGCTAGGAAAATATTTGTAGTTGCGATTCTCTTCTTAGTGACAAGCACCAATCTCAGTGTCCAAGGTGGTTTTTTAGACAGCACCAGTGATGGAATGAATTTTCAATGAAAACAAGAAAAGTTTTCAAGTCCACTCCATCACGGCTGTTTCTTAGATCCAAGTCTAAAAACCACCTTGGGTGCTGGGACTGGTACCCACTAAGAAAAGAGTCATTTCTCAGTCAGAGTAATATTTGTATTACAATACAACAAATTGTACTTACTTCTGATCATGTGACAACGCAAGAGACCTAACGCTACTATCACATGCTGGAAAGGCATACAATAAAGCCAAGTTGAACGTTCTCCAAACTTCTACTATGCCCTTATCTCCACCAGTCATTAAATATTCACCATCTCGGCTTAGTAATAGGCACTGAAATTAAAAAATCAAGTCAAAATTCAAGATTCATGTCAACACGGTTAAATTACCTGTAGATTATCATTATGGGCTTCACATCTTAACCTTTTACCATTGATTGTGAACGCAGCTATATTTCCCCGTTCGTAGTTGATTACTATTACACCTTCACGAGACATGGCGATATTTTCCGGCGAAGCAAAACCCGTAGGCGGATCCAAAGATCGTAATAAATCGCCAAACGTAGTATGAACCAAAACAGGACCATCTAAAAACAAATTTTTAATAAAAATGCTCCACTGGTTCTTGAAAATCTGCTACTCACTTTGTGATCCAGAAACGACCAAACCAAGTTCCGCCGAAATCACTACACTACTAACAGGTTGCTCGTGCCCAGTTAAAGTCGCTCTGGGTGTAGGTACTTCCCCTTCACCTACTATGGTTTGAGTTCTGGCGTTCCAATGCCAGAGAAGCACCGTACAGTCGGCGGAACCCGACGCAATGTAACAATCAGAAGTAATGTTGCACTCTGATCTCGATAAACATGTGACGACGCCGTAATGTCCAAAAACTATTTGAACAATTTTGGCCATTTCGGTAGAGAAAACACGAAAACTATTATCCCAAAATCCACAGGACAATAAAAATCTACTATCGACAGTTGTAACAAAACAATTTGAGCGTATCTTTAAATTTTGACTAAAATTATCGCCGAGATGACGACGTAACATTGGATTTGTACTGTTGTTAGTTTGAGCTAAAAAGGAAAACATTAAACAAATTACTTATGAAGTAACAAATTACGTACAAAGAACCGGATCCATTGATAACGGTAAGTTGGAAGCTTGATTCTGTGGTGTATCAGCAAAACTAGGAGATTGAGCTACTGCTGCATAATTTGAATTCCAACGATTTACGGCAAATTGTTGATGCATCGTTACCGTAACTACCGAAGGCAAAGGCAACTGTGGATAAGTATTTGCAGAAATATGGACGATCGGTGAGTTTGACAAAAACTTCATCGTCATACACACATCGTCTTGTATATTGGAGAACATCATCGGGGACAAATGCATAGCAGAACTACGAGGAGGATGAGGTTCCATTAACAACTGCGATGGTGTTTGTCCAAAATTTTTTATTTGATTTTCGATCGCTTCTTTCATAACTTTATCGTTTATCGCTTCCATATCGACATTTCCTTCATACGTTAAGTAGTAAAAAACGTTTGTGGCGCGTATCGCTTCGGGTCCTCGTTGTTTATACCCAAAAATCAAGTCGATCCATTGATGCAACTGACACGACACGAATTCCGACTCTAAAGCCTGTAAAAAAAATAATAAGACCTGGCGTTTTGCTTTGATTATAATTTTACCATTCTGTTAATCCGAACAAATTCTTCCGGAGTGTTGGCCCAAGGAGGTAATTCGACATCTCCAACGGTGACTCCGTCTTCCTGAACGCCCAATCGATAACGGTTAGTGTTAACAAACATTTCGGGAAGAAAGAAAAATTCTGGAATGAGCTCTTTAACGTCAGATGTGTCTCTTTGGCAATTTTTCCATGAGAGAGCTACCGATGAAAATAATCTATTTGGATGATCAAATTTACCACCTTGTAGAGCCAAAAACATTGTTGTAAGTGGTTCCTAAACAAATAAAAATAATAGCCATCTAGTGGTTAAGAAAAAATTAGGTTTACCATTCGTATAAGCCAATTTAGTACAAAAGCTGCGGTGGAATAGTGGGTTCCATAATGAAAAGGTGGAATGCTTTCGTGTTCCCAACTCGAGTACCTTTCTTCAAAGTAAGCTCTTCTGCTGGGATTTAAAGCGCCGATTGGTTTAGATAAGTCTCGATAATTGTTGGGTTGGCTAAGATCGAGTTCTTTGCTTTCGTAATTTGTGAGCACCCATGGAAATATTGGGTACTGGTTTAAGTCATTATAAGTACGCCCTAAAAAAGAAATATTTGTATAAATTTCCATTTTTAATATTAAAAAGTGAATTAATTCTAACGCAGGTAATTAAATTTTGTTTGTTTTTCAAATTTTGATTGAATAATTTACTGGAGTGTAAATTTAGTTTCCCGTGTGTTAATTAACTCTTCAAATTAAATTTGAATGTGAGATGTGAATTATTACTGCGTTTGAAAATTGCAAATAATAAATAATGCGGAATGATGAGCTTTAATTAATAGTGGCAGTGAAGAGTAAAAAAAATTGAAAAACAAAAAAGCAGAATAGTAAATATCTACTAAAAATATTACACTACCGGAAGCATGAAAAGCAAAATATATTATTATTCATGAAAATCAGATTTGGCGAGGGAGAAAATCCAGAAATAATTTTAGACCCTGCAAAACAATGAAGGGTGGCTGTAATCCCTCGGCTGGTACGGCTTAAAGTGAATGAGATGGCGCCTAATTCGCAGTGACAAGTTCCATCCGCCTAGCTCAACGAGCGAGCGTCGCGACGTATGACTTTGTTACAAATAAAAATAAACCGAAAAATTGAAAAGTATAAAAATAACAAGCAAAACAATAAAAAAATATCGACGACACGAAAATCAAAACAAAATTATTGCATTACAAATCGGTACATAATTAGTTCTGGAAAAACTTTGTCTTTTTTTAAATACTATGTCGTAAAATTAACCCGTAGGATGGGGTGGAGTAAACGAAAGACTTAATTAGTTCCTATCATTCACTCAAACTGCATCCAATTGCCTTTGAGTGGTGGTGTATAAATACACTTGGAAAAAAATAGCTTCCAGCATATGATGTATGTGTTTTTAATTTAGCCCAGTCTTTCTGACAACTGCTAATTTTGCATGAGACATTTTCTTGAGCGCCACAAAAACTGTTTTAACTTTCCGCTCTGTCAACATGTGGAATTATTTCCTGCTTACTGGGAATTTAATTTCATCTTTGTATAATTGAAAGTGACGTGATTTATTTTGAAGTAGTAAGAAAATTTGGACAAAAAAACGAACGTTTTGATGTATGGATACGCATAAAGAAAAAATTAACAAGTCGAGTCGATGAACCTAATACTTTAAAGAGAAAAATTTGGAGAAAAAGCTTACCTGCAATTGTGTTTAAGAACATCAGATACTCGAAATTGGAAATTTCTCGACGTTGCCATTTTTGAGTCATATTTGAGTTACGCATCAGTTGCCTAGGTGACATCATACTTGCTCTTCTGAAAATGAGAAAGGTAAAATGTTATAGTTTGTTTAAAATTGCATTATATTCTTGAAAGATTCTTAAAATAATTTTTTTAGTGAGCATTCATAATGCGGTTGCATCAGTTTTGGTGCAAAGTACACTTTATTTCCTAATTTAGATTTTAATTTCTCGTTCGAGGACGTTAACTGGGTCCACAAGATATTATAGCTATTAAAAAAAAACTCAAAGGGATCTTAAGATCTCTAAGCTATGGGCGAACGTCAAATATCGAGTATAAATTTTGATATTTCGCGATATTTTACGTCTGATTGTTGCATTGGTGTTGACGATCCGTGCGCTTGGTGTAAATACATACAGAACGGCTTAGAAAGGGGCCGGGCTACCCATTCCATACAGTATGGAATGAACCATAAAATTTAAGTTTTATATTTGTAATTTTTTATACCCTCAACTATAAAAACTGTTTACTTTTTTGAATTACTTTCAATTATTTTCGTAACTTCCCATTTATTTATAAGTTTACATCATTTTAGGTGGCATGGGGCCGGCTTGAGGAAGGAACAAAAATTCAAAACATGTCGTAGGCCTCCGTGTCTCCTAATTTCCAATAGATTAGATGTAGGGGGGGGATTCATTTTAATAATTTTCATTAAAAAAACTTTAATTTTTGTTTTTCTGAGATTTGTAAACTTTCTAAATATTTGGAACGTTAACTATCAGGTAATAACACAAAATCTAGGCATTTTGGAGGAAATAATATAATATCAAGTATAATTTTTATTTTTACAATGTATCTACTCAATTTTTATTCAATTTGTAGGAATTTTACCTAGTCATTAAGTAAATTCTTCCTTTCAAGTTAAAAAAAAAAATACGAAATAAAATTAGAGTAAAATTACAAGTAGCAGAGTACAGTGCTTCGCACTAATGCGGAGAAATAAAATAGAATTTTGCTGTGTGTGTTTTTCTGATATATTTGTATAATCCGTAAAATTTAAAAATTCAAACGGGACACATATTTTTTTATGTTTGGAAGAGTTGAATACTAATAAAAATACTAATTTTTATTAAGATTTAATTGACAAAGTTTTATTTAAAACTAACCCTAACCCTGAGGGGTATTCCATCTATACTCTCCAGACCCCCAGGACCTAATACTAAGACTTGAATATTTCTTGTGACCGGGGGGTTTGGGGGGTATGGAATACCCTCCAAAGGGTTTGCCAAGTTCTGCTTGTAGTTTGAAGCGTTCAGAAAATGCAATGAACTTCGAGGCGTTCGGTAACTCACTTTTTGATGGAATTACCAAGTGTTTATTTAAAATTTTGTTCTATGTTGAATAGTTTTCTTAATTAAGGACTTGAAAGAGTGCGTGATATAACTTTTCGTCAACTCTTTTGTTTTCAACTATTTATTCGTGCAAGCAGACTGAGTACAGCAGCATAGCTAAAACCCTGCGGTGCGAGAAACCAAGAAGTTAGGTCCATGTCGCTGCCCCCGCCCCCCCAAATCCAATGTTTTGGGCTTAAGAATTTAATTAATGGAAAAATTGGTAACAAGGTATGAAATATTATTAAGCGATGAGCGCGTGAAATCTTTCTAATGGTGATATATACCTAGTCGTGCCATAAATATTGTCACACCAATATAACATAAAGTTTCTCACTTTAAAGGAATTGGGTGTATCCAAAATTGCTATTATTAGCAATTTACTTTTGTTCATAAAACTTAAAATAATCGATACTTTGATGAAAAAAATTTACTCGCAGATCGTACAACACTTTTGAAAAAATTTCGAGGCTGCAAAGCGATCACCACCCTATTTCAATGATGGCGTGGTAAGAAGCATCATAAAATGATGGTGTAACCCACCTTCATTATTTGTGAAAAATGGGTTAAAACACCGGCCATTGTGTACCAACAGATGTTAAACAATGTTGTTAAACTTTTCAATAAAAGCTTATTCAAAAATAAAAAATGGATATTCTACTAAAGGCTCAAAAACGCGGTCACAAGTTTAAAATTATCCAACGCTGGTTAGAAACAAATTTACTTTCGTTTATTGCGGCAGAATATTGGCCATCTAGAAGTTCAGACTTAAATTATTTAGACTATAAATTATGGTCAGTATTTGAAGGCATGGCTTGCGGTAGGCCGCATAAAAATATTGAGCTTAAGCGAAATTTGGTGAAAACAGTAGCTTTCATTCCCACTGAAGTCGTGCGTGCCACAACTGATGGTTGCCCGCGACGTTTAAAGCAATATATCATAGTTTTAAGTGCCCATTTTAAATAAATAATATACCAAATTAATCGTTATAATCTTAGCAATAAAATGGTATTAGAAAAAATGAATTTTTTTATTTTTAAATGCCATAAATAATCGTATAACCATGTGACAAAATTATGGCACGACTATGTATAACCAGGTCTTATTAGTAATACATCAAGGTCGCACGGTTACAACTTTTCGTATAAAATAAATCCAATGTATCAACTACTGTTGTTAGAACGTGATAAGCCACAAAAATAGAATTTAAAGAAATCAACGAATGAAAGTTGAATAATATCATGCAATGCAAAAAAAAAGCTAATTTTAGTAGTCCCATTTCAAGGATCTAACCTAAGTGTTGAAGTATTTTTAGTGTGGCTTGTTGTATAGGGTGTTTTTTTAGCTGCATGAGAACTTTCAATAGGGATAACAATTGAATCAAGATTGCTATGGAAACAGTTTTTTAACATTTGTGTTTAGCAAGATTTGGCAATTGATAATGCATAGATTGACCATTGAACAACGCTACCAGATTGGGCTCACAACCAATTGGAAGTGGATCCATTTTTTTAGCGTAAAATTTTGTTCAGTGACGAGGCACATTTCTGGTTAAATGGGTATGTGAACAAACAAAATTGCCGTATATGGAGTGAGACCAATCCGGGACATTATCTTGAGACTCCATTGCATCCATTAAAATTGACTGTTTGGTGTGGAATACACGCCAACGGCATCATTGGTCCATATGTCTTTCGAAATGAGGAAGGAGCTACCGTTACGGTGAATGGTGTGAGATATCGACACATGCTCAATACATTTTTGTTTCCAAAACTTCAAGAGCTAAACATTGACAACTTATGGTTCCAACAGGATGGTGCTACGTGCCACACAGCCAACGAAACCATCAATTTATTGAAAGGACAATTTGGTGACAACATTATTTCAAAACGTGGTCCTATCAATTGGCCTCCAAGATCGTGTGATTTGACACCTCCAGATTATTTTCTGTGGGGGTATGTTAAATCCATGGTTTATGCTAACAAACCAACAACTCTAGAAGCATTGGAGGCTAATATTCAGCAAGCCATTTATGAAATAAAGCCAGAAATATTGGAAAAAGTGGTCAAAAATTGGATTGAACGGATGCGCTTCGTAACCATTAGTCCTGGTGGTCACATGCCGGAAGTCATGTTCAAATCATAAATGCCTTTAACTGTACTTTCATAAAAAAATTATAACCAAAACATTCCGTCAGGTTTTTAATGTTCTATTTCATTTTGAAGTTCTCATGCAGCTAAAAAAACACCCTATATTATTGCTCGACATGATTTTGGGAAAAGTAGAATTTAAAAATATCTACAATAATTGAAAGTTGAAGATGTAAAGAAATAAAACTGTTGAAATATTTTTAGGGGCGCTTAATAAATTGTGCTGCAATTGCTTTGATATACTTTAACTCAATTTTGGAAAATGTGTTGCTTACCATGTTCTAGCAATAAACCATTGAACGGAATATTCAATAAAGCTTTATATCTAATGTTTTTTTAAAGATTAGTTGCTAAACTTAGTGCTTTCTTGCCTGGTCTAAATTTTGACTACTTCAAGATTATGAATCCTTATTCTACCTCATAAGCTTTAATTCTGTGTAACTTAAATACAATTTAAACGACTTTATTTCAAATTTTGAGAAAAATTGGTTACAATAATTATTGAAACAAATATTTTTTAACGTTGGCTAATAAATATCATCAAAATTTGTTTTTTTGACTGTACCAATAAATTGCTATAGGGTTCTGGCCATCAAGCCACATGCACTTGTCTGTACGGAATTGTCCGAATTCTCCACATTGTAAGTCCGTCTCTGTATCTTTATAGCTAATTAAATCCTTGTTTCTTAGTTTGAGTAGCTTTATAACTAAATAATAATTATAATAACCATCTTTGTACTCTCCGAACCGGTTTAAAGCAACATGTAGATAATTGGAAACAGCGTTTTCAACAAATTATGCGAAAAATGGATGAAGAAATATCAAAAGTTAGAACATTAAACAGCATGAACACCACACTGTTCAAAATACAAAATATTACCAAATTTGGGCTTACCGTGTTTGCGGAATTCCATACTTGATTCCTACTCCAACTCTTGGTAAAGCTTTGATGACTTTCTTTACGGTGGCTTGATCGGGAAACGCAAATAGAATGGATGCTGTAATTCATTGTATTAGATTTGATTAACAAAATTAAGTTTGACTTACTTCTGCTAGCGAGAAATATTTCAATTGCAACATTTTGCAGCAAATATCTTCTGGAGAAGATTGCCCTAATTTCGGAAAAGTACCACTTGCCATGAAGATGATCACAGTATTTGAGTACCTGAAATTATAAAAAGATTTCATTATTATAAATAATTTCGAAAATATTTAATATTATATTGTGACAAATTTGGATCGATAAGACGTTCAAGATGGCGGCAGTATAAATGGGAGTGGTCCACGAAATTCCATCAGATAAAAGCATTGATTATCTCTGCAATTCCAACATTGGAGAAATGTTGAGATTGCGCTTTAACTCTCTAATAGCTATAAAGTACATTAAAATATTACAAGTTTAGCCAAATTTATTAACCAATTTGTTTTTAACTTGTAAACAGGTAGCATCAGGTTTAACAAGATAAATTTAAGAAAAAATTTAATTAATAAGATTTAAATTTTTAAAACTGAATTCTGTATTTAGCAAAAATCAGAAGAGCTTTCGTGAGGGAAAATTTTGGGATTGGACAAATTCAGTAAAGAAAAATGGCTTTATTATTAGCAAAATTTTGATTTTAAGAAAAGCAACGAGCAATTCAGTGGTCAAATAAAGAAGTCGAGGAGCAATAAAAGAGTGTCTACAATTTTACAAAAACTTTATGGATTTACGGTGTGATAGAACGCAGCTTTATGGCCAATTTAAAGCATTTCTATACACATTTAAATTTACAGCGTCGATTAAGACGTATCTACCCACCGTTCATTAAATTTTGGTCCATAAACTTTAAAATTATTTCTCTCTTAAAACAAAACTTAAATTTACGACAAAACTTATTAAAAATTTGGATGGGTTCAGTCTTTGTTTATAATAGATTCGATTACAGGTATACGTTACCGGGGTTGAATGTCACCCTGTAACTTCACTTTATTGCAGCTTGCTGAGATCGGAATGTATGATAATATTCGATACCTAAAAATTCTTTGTTTTAAAATTTATAATGCCCAAAGTTACGACAAAATGTTTTAATGTCCAACTTTTATCAGTAAATTAGTTTTGATCTTGGAACGGTTTTTTGACGACCTGTTTGGAAGAAAGATTGATGGGACGAAAAACTAAAGCAACTGATTTTAATCAAAAAGGTTGGAAAAAGTATTGTGTTTATTATTTATAGGTGACGACTTCGATTAGAAGAGACAATGATTGACAAATGAAAGGTGTTGTGTAACAGCAGGGGAGTTCCATTGTTTATCTGTCCGCACTTCACTTTGTCACAATACTCTCAGCCTCCCCAAACTAATCACATCGCCCAAGGAAATTACCGAGATCCGGTGTCCCATTAGTAGCCGAAAGTACAAGGGGATTTTAAATCTCATGCGAATAATACAAATCCCAAACACAAACTCAGTAATGAGATCGAAATAGAACGATGCCTAAATTTGAAACAAAAATGATACATTAAATTTTATGATGGTAGTGTAGTAGTTCCATAAATCGAAAAAATTGATCGAATCAATTACACGTACATAAAATGTAGAGTTCGTGCAAAGCAACCGTTACAAGTCGAAAATTAATATTATCGTCCTAATGCAATGCCATTATCTTTGAATTATCGTGTGTCTTCACACCTGGATACACCTTTTGGATTATTCTTCTTCCCCCAGAACTAAACCGCTATTTTGAGTATGTCACACATATGGTAGATTCTCAGATACCAGTAGCTACCACAGAATCTCAAATAATGGATTCATTTAGCATCGCCCCTCATCATCAGTTATCTTTTCATTAATCTGCTTAATGTGACACGAGCCGAACCGCACAAATTAAATTTTGAAGAGTTTCGGGTGTAAAACATGAGCAGTGCTGGTGTACGTTTTGGTACCGATAAAATGTGTGTGCCTTCTAACATAAAATAGAAACATAAATAAAACGTTGTCGTGAATTATTTGAGAAGCTTTGCAGCCCTCTGCAACAACGACGATTAAGGGTTGATTTACTACACCAGAGTGGAGTAATAGTGACTGCGATAGAACACGATTTTACCACCCCTCCAAATATGAATTAAATTTCAAACAAATATTTACGGTTGCACATTATCGCTGTTTTGTTATGTTTTACTAATTGTAAAGCATAAATGTTGAACGATTTAAATTCCAGTATTACTTGGTTCACAGACAAGAATTTATGTATGCAATCAAGATGAAGAAAACATGAATATAAAATTTTATGCCATCTTATTTCTACTTTTCTTGCTTTATGTCGTTTATGTTTATTGTTTGTCCAGATTTATCGAACGTCCTGCATGGTGAAGATGTCGTGTTTGGAAATCGTAAAAAGGAGTCATTTTATCTTTTTCACAAACCTCCACGTTATTCAATATCTTCAGTTTCGTGTTGTACATTAGTACAACATAAATAAGAACTTTATAGATTCTCAATAAGGAGTACCAGATAATCGATACGTTCGGATGCAAGCAAGAATTGCGCATACTGTTTGGATGCAACAGAAAATTCGGTGATCTCTTGATGAAGCACGAACGAGGTCAATTAATTTACATACAATGTCAAATACAAGCTCATCCATCAAGTGCTAAATAAAACACTTATATGCAAGAGCCATGAGGTTGGTAAAGTTGAGGGGTCATATAAATGCAATTGCATCTAGTAATGGGTGCAAATTTCATTACTCTTCACTGATTAGATTATAAGAGGGGGACAAGACGATAAACAAAATTACTGTCACGTCTGGTAGAGAACTGCTAGGAAAAACGACATTAGGCATCGTACTAACACAATTAACAATGTTCATGCCCGAATGCCTATGCTTTTAGCGTTCCTAAATAAATCCAGCAGAAAAATTTTGGATGACGGAACGATAATTACAAAACTGTTTCCAAAATAATTCAATTAATCGGCGACATTTTTCCATAAGAATTAAATCGTAGTTAAAAGATGACAGTTAATTTTTTGATGGTACCAATAAAATCTGCAATAATTAAAATAATACAAAATTCAAAAAATAGTGGATAGAGAAAAATTAATGAAATTGGAACGTACATAGTGGTAAAGGGGCTGGAAACTAATTTAAGTTTACAAGAGAGAAAATTAAGAGCAACCAAACCATGACGACCCACAGATCTCAATAAAATGAATTTTACTGCGACAATCATGATAAATCCAAAAATTACAAGAAGGAAGAGAGTAACACTTGAACATACCAAGTCCCCTCCCTCGTGACCACGGTTACAATGCAGTACAAATTTACATAACACAAATTTTTTGTATTGATAAAATAAAATATAGTACATTTTCCCATATTCTCACGACGGCGACGTGCAAAAATTCTTGAGATTCATAACAGAAAAATTATCATTTAGTCCTCTATCTATTGATCCAGTATCCGTTAGTTTTCAAGAACCCTAAACGAAAAGACTTTGCGTGTATCTCGACAATGCACGCTACTGAATATCTCCGATGAAATGAAAACTCCAAAAGATAATATTTTTAGAAAACTTAACATTATATTAAATCATAAGCTCCTCCCTCAAGTTATCTAAATTTGCATTTTTAAAACGAGCAATATAAACAGGTCTCTCTAATGGATGGTTTCATAAAAGGTTTCATAAAAAACCCACCATAGAAGTGCAGTTTGCAGCAACCAACCACACAGTTTCCCAACCTGGTGTGGGCAGCCACAAGACGTGAAACTGTAGGTCTCCGATCTGTACTGAACTTTAGCGCTGAGGAAAGTCTCTGGCAGAGAAATTGCAATATTCAGCTTTTCACAATAAAAGAAGAATAAAAGGTAAAATAGCAGTGTAATTTGGAATAATTTTAAAACAAACGCAAAGTCGGTTGAACAAAAATGTCACATATTGTGACGAATCTGTAATTTAACCGATGGACCACAAAAATAATTTTTGTTCCAAATAAAACGTATAATTTTTCTTCAAACCTCGAAAGTTAACTAAATTTAGTATTTAGTTTAAACTGCCACCATACAAAATCTTTTCCAACCGCCAAAATTCCAAAATTTAACATTATGTAGGTAAATAGTAACAAAACGACATAATTTTATCGTCAATTGAAGAAAAAAAATACTATAACGTAAATTAAGGATCACAATTAATGACGTTATGAGCCTAGGTACATAATTCGCGTTTTACATTAACAAAACGCCACCACACGGAATAATTTCAAACTCTATTTTGGACGTAATGTTGTTAGTGATGGTGGCGCCATCAGCGGTAATGTAAAACGCAAATATTGGGTAAATAAATGTTTACATTATTGTAATATATAGGATGTACCGGGTGGCAAGTCTTATACACCCGAACATAAGGAAATAACATCGTAATTTTGTTCCTACACATTTTGGGTGCAAATCGGAGATTACTTGGAATCGTCAGCATATTCTGCATCATTTAACCTAACCAAATATAAGAATAACATTTACTAATTAAAAGAGAACTAACTAACCATTGGTATTTTTGAAATGGCGATTACAATCGCATCGTTTGCGCTAAACATTCAAATGAGAATTCTGAACGTCATTAATGCCATAAATTTAAAATCAATCCGATATCAAATTGATCCTCGACTTAAGAAAATTAATTACGAACACTAAAATTAATTTTACAAGTTTTTTATTGCTTGAGAATAAATTGATTCACTTTATTGGACTTTTTTACAATAATAATTTATTGTTATTTTATTATTAAAGTTTGAGTACATTTACGTTCTTGCTATAAATTCTATAAGAGACTCGGGAGGATACGAAACTCGCCTTAGTCTCTTTCTGTACCTTTCCATGCTTGGTATTAAATAAAATATTATTGATGAGAAGAAAGGGCAAAATTATTCCTTGCCATTTCGTATTATTATATTATGGACAGTAATATTTTCACTAAAAAGAGTGCTTCTTCCTGCTTTATTGCATAACAACGCATCATAACATTAATGTATTATGTCATTGATGTGAAACTCGAATATAACTATATTAAATTTATACCAAATAATATAACAGCCTAACTTTCATTTTGTATTTAAGTTTTTAAACAAAAATTAGCCTGCGTGCACAGTGAACGCTGGTTTCCGATCCGGTTTACCCGCTTCAATCTTTCCATTGAAATATCTGTCCCGTTAAGTTTACGTAAGAACTTTCTTCTTACTTTCAGGCTCCCACCCCTAATTAGAAAAAATAAGAAAATGCATACCCCCTCCCCACTAACCTTTCGTAAGATTAACATGACCACTTATTTTTTTACTCAAAACGGGACATCAAACCTTTTTTCTATATTATTTCATATTTTCTACATCTTTTTTAGTCCCTTTTTCTATTTGGAACCCATATTTTTCCAATTTTAAATTTTTTGCACAGCTAATAACTTTTTTTAACCCCTCCTTCGACGTGAGACGTACGTATGCCTATACTAAAATGATGGAGGGGTGACACACAATACTAACTCGCATATTTATTTTTCTCTGCTACTGAGATTACGCAAAATTAATGAAAATAATAGTGGAAATTCATATCTCGAGTTGCAAAGTTAACTCTTTATTTGTTATCTCGGCTACTCTGAAAACCTGTAAATACACAATGAGTATGAGAGTATGGATCCTCCACACTAAATAAGACTCTTAAAACTGTACTTAACTCGAATAAAGAAAAATAATACATTTTCGTATATTATTATTCTAAAAAATTCAATACTTCAGCTACTATAATGTTTAAATCACGAAATACAATTTCCAACCAACAATTGTCCCTGGTGCACATGTAAGCAGATATTTAATGTTCAATATCTCCAGATACTTACATGAACGAAAGAGAAAAAGTTTCTATAAAAATCATAGGTTTTCGTATAACTTCGCAAAGAAACAAAAGAAAGAAATAAATAAAGGCAAAGAAACGAAATGCGCGATGCCGCTCCAATAAGCAAATCACATATACTAGAAGCTCCAACAAAATTCCACGAATGCGGTCGTTGAAATTGTGTATAGTTTTTCTAAAAGTGCATGTTATTATCAATCGTAATCCGTTATAATGTCTCATATGGTAAGTATCGTCATCATCCAAAATTTTCTAACCTCTAAACTTGAAACATGACTTCATGACTTTGAAACAAAATGATTCATCAGCTTGAATCCTCCCAAATACTGAAGAAATTAAATAGTAATAATAGAGGAAAATTATACGATTCACTCCATCCACCATCGGATATAAAATATTTAAGGCCGTCTTCTGGTTTAAAAGCGTCAATTATGGGCGATTTGTCGAGCTCAATAAAAATGAAACAAAAAATATTTTTACCATTCAGATTTTTACAACTTATTTGCTGATATTTTGAGAATATACAGAAAAAATTTTGAAAAAAAATTATGAAAATTAAACAAGCTACAGCTCCACCAACGTTAGAACCGACTTTAGGGGCGTGTCAGGTGCTGCTAAAATTAAAAATGTACACTCAAATGAAGAAGTTTCTCGGCGCGAATATTTAAAATCCATAAATTATTTTGTCAAATTGCAGTCACGAAATACGTAAAAAATGTTACCGCAAATATTAAATAAAGCACTTTTGGAATAAATTATAAAATAACACAAAACCGTATAACACAAAAAACCACGACAAATGTAAACACACGCAATGATTTATAACTTTTACAACAGAATGTACTTGAGAAATAACTCAACGTTCATTGGTTCATTCAAATTTTTATCAAATTAGTTGGCATATTTGCCGCGTCCTTTCTAAGCTTGGTGGAGCTGTATAAGCTGGTAAAGTTGGGGGTAAAAAGAATAGAGGGTGTGCTGGTTGACACGATTGCAACCCTTCTGGTAATCGGATACAAGATTTCAAAAAAGATTCTTAATTAGTAAGAATGTCGTTATCGTCCCTACCAAAGAGAAAACGGAAAAAAAATTTTTCGCAAAATGGTGGCTGTCTGAAGAAAAAAATTCATTTTTTGACTGTTTATTTCACAATTCGTAATTTTTTAAAATAGTAAACCAAATAATTTTTATACAAAAGTGGTAGGGACCATAGACAGTTATATAGTGGAGTTTTGGTACAAAATTTGAAGCAAATCGGTTACATAGAACTTGAGATATCATGTTAACCAGGTTGAAAAATGTTGTTTTGAGGAAAACACGTTTAAAGTTTTAAGCAAAAGTTTCAACCCGTAAAACAAATAATTTTGATACAAAAGTGGTAGGGGCGATAGACAGTTATATAGTGAAAGTTGGTACAAAATTTGAAGCAAATCGGTTTAATAGAACTTGAGATATCATGTCAACCATGTTGAAAAATGTAGTTGTGAGAAATATTCTATTAAAGTTTTCAGCAAAAGTTTCAACCAGTAAAACAAATAATTTTGATACAAAAGTGGTAGGGACGATAGACAGTTATATATTGAAGGTTTGTACAAAATTTGAAGTAAATCGGTCAAATGGAACTTGAGATATTATGTCAACCATGTTGAAAAATGTTAAAATGTCATAAAATACATAATTAGTACGACCTTCGGTAAGTTACTCACTGCTAGGTTCAGTTGCTGCGTCACTAAAATAGCTAAAAAGTGGTAAACTATTGCAATTTTAAAATTTTCTCTTGAGAATTATATTCTTAAAGGTCTAAACTTTAAGAATATGCAAAAAACAAAACCTTGATTTTTTTTCATTCCAAACCAGAACACGGCCTTAACAAAACGTTGACAATTTTACACCTGCTTCAGTCATCAGCCACACTCTCCAGGAATGTAAACAAACCCATTTCCCAGTTTTCCAGGAACAATAAACTCTTCTAACACTTGAAGACACGATATCAAGAAAATAACTCCATCGAAAACTCAATTAAAATTGTCCTACAGGACACTCTAAATTTAAGAGTGCCACTCGCAGAAAACCAAAAATTTCTAAATTTTTCCATCACTTCCGGATAAAAAAATGCGCGGTTTTATCAACTTTTTCAAATAATCAACATTTTTACTTGCAGGTACTAGAGTAAACAATTCAAAATTCATATCAGTTTTACAAAATAAAATACAGTTGTAATCACGAATAATGAAGCTTACGTCACAACCATCTGAATTAAGTACAGACAACCATTTTTTTTAAATTAAATGTAGTAACATAGGTGAAACAAAGGCACACTATATTAAATTATTCTTAAATGTCTGATTTTAGAAATCTTTTACGTCGAAAATTATCTGACACCCAACGTATGATATAGAAAGAGATAGATACAAGAGTTCTTAGCGTGCATAATAATTTGAATGAAAGTAGTTTTTATAGTGACTGTTGCTTTAATTTTTTAACAAATTAGTTTAATTTTAGGTTATATTTCCATTTTTTGTTTTTTTTTTCTTTTAAGTTTCTTAAATTTTTTGATTTCCCAAACCGTTTTTGGTATGAATTTGACCGTGGACCCACTTATTTCATAAAAGTCATAAATATTGTTAAAAATAAAATTTTAAGCCTATTAATTATTAAATTTTATGATTTAAATTTATTATATCAAACACTTATGTGACTCACAATTTTCGTCTTATTTCATACAAATGCCGTTTATGACGAAGCTTCATTATTCGTGCAAACAACTGTAAAAATTTTCTCCTCCCGAACCGGCGTTGGTGCAGTTCTTTGTAAAATTCCTCCTTTACCTTATAAAATGTTTTAAGTAATACAAAAATATTCAAAATTCCAGGGGATGCAAACTCATTTTGTTATCACTTATCACTTAATCAAAATGCAAGATGACAATATACAGGGTGATATTGTAAATACGAGTATAATGCTCTAAGAAGAACTAAAATCTTAGGTAATAAATTGTCATGCCCCCCCCCCCCCTAAACTTCTTTCGTAATACTTAGATGATTTTTATGCAAAAGTATTTGAGTTAAGGTTCGTGTGCGTTGCTAAGCAACATTACATTTTGTTACAATCTCAATCTTGTTAATAATACAAAAAGAAACCAATCTTATTGGGATAAAATGAATTATTTTATTATTTTGACAATAGAAAATTAAGGTTCTAAAATTTAGATCTTGAAGTTATGAACTTTAAATTATCAAATTAGAAGCTTCAAGTTTTGAGGTTATAAAATTTTAAATTGTTTAGTTGTTGTTAATTCGTGATAATAAATTAATATTAGTATATATTTTAAACAATTTTACTAGTTAAATTATTTAAATTATTATTATATTTTTATTAAGCTTTCAGGCATGGATAGGCTTTCGTCAGAAATTAATAATTTAATTCATTTAACTCGTAAAATTGTTTAAATATACCAATTATTAATTTATAAACTTACTTATAATCTTGTAAATAAGAACTTGAAGTTTTAAAATTAAGATCTTGAAGTTATAAACTTTAAATTATTACTATGAAGGAACCAAATTTGTTAATTATAATACAAAAAATAATAATAAACACTCAAACCCAATTATTTATTATTTTGAAAATAGAAAACCTTGAAGTTTTCAAATTAAAATCTTGAATTCCCATATGGTTTTCATTTCACACACCTACTGAATTTCTCGCAAAATCCAATCAATTGTGAAACAAAGGAGTAATTAAAATATAACAAAAAGTCATGTGGCTTATTAAAAGACCGATATACGAGAATGCAAATTTGGGATAAAAAAAAATCAATATAAGTTTGTTTATTAAAGAATCTGTATAATGAGCAAGTCAGATACGATAAATAAACAACCTCGAGTTGACTGTCTCCTTTAATTACACCAGTGAGATGAAGAGATAGGAACCAGGTATCGTATATCAAGTCTTCCATGCATTTTACCTGACCGCATGTCCAATTCTTAAAATAGTGTGATGACACTTGACCATTAGATAGATCTTATCGGTTTTCTTTATTCTCATATAATTTATTTTTAAGACAATGCCAATATATTTAGGAAAAAAGTTCGTCGCAGGACGCAGACTTGAAGATCCTATCCAATTTTTTTGACTCATAAAATTTTAAGTGCGTAAAATGATAATTTAAGTTCTAGTTTTTTTACTCATCATTAAATAAAAAAGGAGCTAATCACCAAAACATTTATTTTACAGCTAATTAAAAATAAAAACTGTCGATCAAAATTGGAAAGAAACAACATAAAAAGTTAGTTGGTTGGTTGGCTTCAGAGTTCAGACACGATGATGAGCTTGAGAAAAATTATTTGACATTTTGTATTTCAATCTGGGAGTACTTACACGTATGTAGACAAGAAATTTAAAATAAGATTACACGTTACCTATGCGTGAGGAATGAATAATGTTGAGAACGTAATAAAACATATTCACACCTGAGTTTCCCAGCAGGGTGGAGCTAATTTCATACGTTTACCTACGATTGGGCTAAAAATTATGAGTAAATGTTTGTTCAAGTGACTTCTTTTCCAAAAGATGTAAAATAGCGGCCATGCTTTTTTACCATGAATGTTTACCATGTTTACAAGGCAATTTTGAATTATGCAGCAGATTCAAATTTTTCAAGATAAATCTTGGAAATTGTAAACCGGATTTACCATCGTATGGTTTTATTTTATTATTTTAAACGACTTGCATGGGTTTTGTTGTGGCGACAAGTACAAATATACGTTGACATCCACATGAATTCATTGTTGTATTATTTGCATTCGTGACAAGTAAACGATGGTATAAATCAGTTTGTAGGGAGGTGAAGGACAAAGTAGGGATTCATTTTTAAATATTTTTACGTAAACCTGTATATCAACTTTCGAATTTAAAATTTTTAAATACCTGGTAGTTTTAGTCAAAAAACTACATGACATTTTTCGTTAATTTCTTAATAAGGGATCAGCCCAATGGTAAATATTTGTTCCTGTAATAAACTATAATTTACTTCCTTATGGGTGTTCCAAATTAGAAGATAATTTGAGTGTTGGTGGCGCTTGCATATCCGTATCCTGTTAGCTAACAACTCGCAGATGGCTCAAATTACACTTGACTGACAGGAATTTTGATCTAGGGAGGTCCAGATGCCAAAAACATCTCTTTTCAAATTTCTTGCAAATGATACCTTAAATATTTCTTTGATAACTATTAAACGGTTTTAAGACCTACTGGAGTCTTCTGCCTTCCTCACAAAATACGAACTTTTCAATTTCGTAAACAACAAATTTCAATTAAAATTTAAACCTTCAGTTTTAATAGGTAAATGTATCGAATTACGGAAACATAAAGTTGCTTTTAACTGTGTCCATTCCAACAACTATAACCGCATCTGTCAACACTTAAATTTAAAAAAACCCATTCATTTTCGAGTTTTCCACCTGAAGCAAAATATATTACGCAAAGGGCGCCAAACCTACATTAATGACGACTTAGCATATCCTTTAATTCCTATCTGGAAGTCGTCAAAATGTGTCACTTCCTAGATCCAAATTTATGTGTTCAGTGTTGGTGTAAGCTTCCTCCTAAATTAAATTCATTTGGTGTAGTACAATGGTCGATTTAAAAAATGACGAAGGTGAAACGAAGTAAGAAAAATAAGAAGTGTGTCGCTAAGCTTGGATAAATTCCAGACAGCACATGGTATATGAGTCCCAAATGTTGTGCTAATTCCGATTATCATACAGACAACTTCATCATTCGTCAAAAAAGTTCACAAAAAGTAACCCAACAGCCAATTAATTTCGACTAAATTACACTACATCCATTAAAATATTTGTTTCTTTTTGATTTAATTGCGACTAAAGTAAATAATTTAAATTGTTTGGTTTGTTTTTCATCGGTATTGAATTAATTTGATAGTTTGGAAGAACAAAGTTTCAAAAAATTTAAATTTTACTCCCAGAAGTTTAGTTCCTCAAAAGTGGATGAGAGTTATAGGCTAATAAGGTTGATTGGTGACTGTAATAAATTTTCCACTAGAAATAGAATTTTACTTATTAATTTTTTTTTTTTTGTATTTGGGAGGTCTTTCTCAGTCACTTTCAGTCACTTCCACCTGTGGTTTAGTGTAAGAATTAAATAAACAAGAAACTTAATATTCGAGTAAAGTTAGCCGGGGCCCATCATATTTAATATTCTTAAACTGAGAGCATTAATCAATATCAGTTTCTTTACGATTTTAATCCATATTTTCAAAGTTTTAAAATTGAAAGAAAGTTGAAATTTAAAAAAAAGGAGGAAGAGTTGGTTGAACTTCAACGTCCACTTCATTTTTATCTTTTATACAGCATATAAACCTAACACTGCAGATTCACTCATTCATCAGAAGATCGAGATTGGCTTAAAATGTGCCAATCAAAATAGTTTTAGTGTGGAAATTTTTGATCTAATTTGCATTTATTATTATTCTACATAAAAAGTACCAAAAATAATAAATAAATACTACAGAAAATTATCCATTGTCGCTAAAATAAAGAATAAAAAACAATATTTATGCAATATATTATGTACCTACCCACATAGTTATTTAAATTATGCAATGTAATTAATTTTTAATTTAATTAAAAAAATATGTAATGCAAATCGATAATTACCTACTGACAATACCTTTCACTTTTAATATTCAACACGAAATAATGTAGATGGAAATTAATATTGATATGAGAAAAATGAAGTGGATTACACGAAAAGAGGAGAGCACTTGAAAAAATTTTTAAGGATGACATTAGGTCGTAAACAAATTTTTAAAAGCAAAAATAATTCATATCTCTTAAAAATTGCTGATAATTTTAAACTATAAAATGATTAATCGAATTTATGAATTGAAAAGATACACTTAATTAATTTAACTTCAAGACTTCCTTTGCCTCTACATCCCATTATGAGATAAAACAAGATATAAGAACAACTTGCCAGATAACCATAAAGTATTTTGTAAAAACTAATGAAGCTGACGATATTATTAAAAAGATTTCAATTTCAGTACCTAATTAGATAAGAGACAAAATTAATGGTGTATGCTATTTGGTATCAGGACTTAACGGAAAATCCAACAAGAAGGTAAAATTTCTGAACTAGAATAATTTTTGAGTTTACTCTGGCCGTTAGAGGCGCCACCTATGCAATATTGCAATATTTGGCGAAGTTGTACATTCGAATAACGAATAACGTAAGAATTTGAGTTAAATCTTAAAAATGTTACACGAAGTTCCAGAGTGGCCTATTAAATTCAGCTCCCTGGCTCAAATAATCTAAAAGGTTTTGGGTTGATCCTGAATTTTTTATTAATTTATAATTTTCATTGTTTTCTTCTTGATATTTTTTGTAGGAATTCCCTTTTTTATTTTAGTAAGAAGATTTTCTTCACAAAAATTGTATTATCCTTTAATTCCTTCCATTAAGAATTATATCATGTGAAATCACCCTTTGTATAAGGGGAAGATGAGTGAACTCACACTTCGGTTCATTATTTATTATATTTTTCAGATTATGTACTATGTATAGGGTTCTATTTCAAAAGTTTTCAGCTCAAATATTTCCAAAAATAAATTTCCCAAATTGTTCAATTTAATTTCTTACGTCAAACCATAGTATCTTTTTTATAGCTTTTGTTTGATATATTTGTTTGATATATTGACAAAAAATATTTAGAATAATAAATTAGTTGTTTTTATAAAATATTTCGTGCTAGTAAAAACTGGAGAAAACCAATTTGCAGATTTAAATGTTTTTACCTAAAAAGGTAACATTTTTTACGGTTTTCATTTGATATATTGGAAAGGGTAGAGGAGGGTGTGGGGTGACGAGGGGTAGAATTGAAATTTTAGCTTTTTCGTACAATCTGCACAGGTGTAATTAGCTTCGAATGTTAGGGGTGGGCCATAAGCCATAACACCCTTACTGTAAGTTGAATAACAATGAAGTAAATTCTATATTAAATTTAGTACAATTAACTAAACTTTGTACTAAATCAAATCAAGTCTCATACTGCCTTAAAACGTACATATGAAAACATAGGCATGAAATCAGGGGTATGGGAGTACTTTCCAGACCAAGTAGGCTTCAAGGGTAATTCCCCTAAAAATTTAGTGAAAAAAATAATATTATCTATACCTAAACTAATTTTATCATATCTTTTAAGTGATATTTTAGTTGGCTAAAAATGTTCTAGTGCGGCCTAAGGCCTTCTAGTCATGCTAGTAGTATTTCGAGTTGAGAAATTTTCGATCAATTCATTATAATCAGTCCTATTTCTAAGATTATGCTAATTTCTCATTAACCACTTTAATAATGTAATTTTTTTAATCAACGTGAACATTACCATATAATATACCAATATAGCTTGACGAGCTTGACGTAGCGTTTATGTACGAAGCCATATAATATAATTTGTTGTAGAAACAGAGATATCTCTCTTGTTTATTTATATCTAATTTGAAAACCCCTAATACAGATGGGGCCCTAGTAATGTTCCTTTTGTGCATTTAAGGTAATGTACCACTGCTTGTAGACCATACAGGGTGACAAGTCGCATGTCAATAAATTTGTGTGAAATTTTAACTTGTCCTTTCAATACAAAAAAATGCTTTCAAGATCAACGAATGACAAATTTGAGTGAACTATTAAACCCATAAGGTAGGGTTCCCGCAATGAATCGTGACAGAGCGACGCAGCCTATTTTATGCGCAGTAGAGGTGGAGGGAGAATGTACCAGTATTGTCGTGTAAACAATACTGTAAACAATTGGACAGGACCAGTTCTCATATCTGGACATTAGCTACGTAGCTACATCACTACAGCAGCAGATTGTGGATTTTAACTTTGGGGGTGATTTCCGATTGGTCAAATATTTGAAATAGAACTTGGCGGGAATTTATTTTGAGAGTTTGCGGAATTAACCCAGAATATTTAACAAATATGTAAAATGAGGGTTAAATTTGCCAATTGGCTCTTCAGTGTCGTAATTATGGCACTAAGACTAAATGAAAAACATTTTATTTAGATAAATTAAACGAAATTTTTATCTCGTATTTTGAAACTTGAAATACTTTTGCAAAATTCCCAATAAACTAAGCTCCTAGAGCGCGGATTCTAAGCATTTTGCTTAATTGCTTTAAATTATAACCAGAAGATATTATTTTTTTTTATCTTTACGTCCCTACAAAATGTTGATAATGCTTATTTGAGCTTTCTTTGATGGATTTTGTTTTTAAATCTATATATTATGCAGGAAAGTTACAACAATTAAAGAATTTGTGTGTAATTTGTCCGATTCAGCTGCAATAGCAATTAAAGTTGGTCAAGAAGTACTAAAAATTGACGAATTTCTAAAAACTAATTATTATTGGTACGTAAGTGAATGTAAGTATCAAAAATCTTGAAAGAAAGAATCCTATACTAGTGGATTCTGTGAACTTGTGAACAAATTCATACATCAAACTGGAAATGTACGTGATCTTATTTGAGAAACAATTAATGAGAAACTTCAAGAAGTTCTTTATGAAAATGAAGGTTTTCAGGTGCTTACTATCACTATCACTGGAAAATTTTTGAAATGAGAAGCAACCGACAATTTTACCATCCCAGTAAATGAAAAATGCGCCGATAATGTCAGTTCACGTAGAAAGAAGTTTCTCTGTTTCTGAAAAATCTTTTGACGGACCGCAGGTAATCTTTTAATTTAAAAAAGTACCTACATACTTCTGATTAATTCTATTTTGTGTATGCCATCCTTGAATAATTAAGAAAACATTTTCTTTGCTAAATATTAAGAATTTTTCTTTTATGTAACTACAGAATATTTTTTTATAAATAAAAATTAATATTATATTATATTTAGCTTTTTGACTGCTTACGTTGCTGCTTATTTAAGCTTTTAATGGGATTTTTTTTTCAATTTTTAATGCTTATATTTTTCTAAAGTGGATATTAATCCGAGCTCAACTGTTAATTTAATATGAAATACATTAAATTATAATATTTAATTTAAATTAGAGCATTTATTGCTTATTAAATTAAACTATTATATCGGTCACAAATTTCCGCTATTGTGGAAGGACTATTAGGGCAATACAAAATTGCAGATCATTTGCAAAGAAATCCTCGCATAGGTTGGTTTTATTACCTTGATCAAAATAATCTTAAAATTCTAATTCTAATTCAAACTGTTTTCAGACAAACACTAATAATAATTATTAGGGGTTGATTTACATAAGATACGAAGTATTAAGGGCGTTACGATTTTATTAAATTTGCATACTGTCTTTTATGACTCTTTTAATTAGGTATTAAAATAGCAACAAGAATAGGTATATTGTCGTATTCCTTTTGGAACGAAGAAGCTTTGCACGAATATTGTTTTGAAAGTTGTGATTTTATGCGTCACTACTGGATTGGGAAAAAGCGCGAGGGGTCGGAAGTGGAGAAAATGAAGGAATCTCGCGAACGATGAGCCGAATAGCAGGGTCGCATAAATTTGTATTGCTAAAATTTTATGAATTTTTCAGTTTTGTCTCGTGAAAAAATTAAAGGAATTTGTGAAAAAGTGCGTTTTATTTTCCTATTAACAGGATTTAAAAACGAAGACATTTCTAGAATATTGGAAAATTAGTAAAATTATAAATTACAAGGTCGTGCGATAACGTCTGGACGCGATAGTTAACTGAGCTAGTCGGCATATGGATCAATTATTAATCCGACATATTTGAAAATATAAGAATTAAATTTTGGAGAAGTTTTAATTTTACTGTGGTTTTTCAAATAAGATTTCATCAGGCTTTCCCGAACGTGGGGCTTCTTGGAAACCAATTTTCAAGGCGAATTTGTTAAGGGTTGGATTATTAGATTTCAATATTTATATGGTATCAAATTTAATTTTTTACAATAATTTTTTTTTCTATCTGGAAAAAACTGTTTTAATTTTTCCAATTAATATTTAATAAAATTTTCTAATTTTCAATTATTTTTGCTCGAATATTTTCCTATGTGAGGTGTCAAAATTTTATGCCTTTATTTAGATTTAGATAATTAAAGGATCTATTAGAAAAAAGAAAATAATTGGGGTCGCCATTTAAAAAACGAGGTCGAGATGTCATTACTCAAAACCAAATGATCGTGAAAAATTGAATGTTATTTGCATTGTTATAAAATAAAATCGAACTGTTCAAGGATAATAAAGTCGATCACTTAGTTCCTACTTCTAAGTGAGTAAAGGGTAACTTTTCGACACAGTTGTGCTCCGAGCAACACCCGCAACATTAAAATGTGAATAAAGTTGGTGGAGAGTAGTAGTTAACCTTCGGGTGAGCACGTGGGGTCTTTTGGGACCTTTGGGGGAATTTGTGTTATTTTTGCACGCATAACTTTAAAATTTAAAAATATTTTAAGTTGAAAGTTTAGGATATCTCTTTTGAATGTTTATCTAATATAAATAATCTAATAACGTTGAGCTGAGATCATTATAAATAATTTTAAAATTTTTTCCAAATTTAACCTTTTGGTAAATAGGTTGCACTGATGGGCACTTGGGGTCTTTTAGGACCCTAGGAATAATTTGTTCTTAGCTGTCTACAAAATAGCTTATTATTTGTTACCTAATTTAGATAAAAAAATTCTGGAGAGAATAAAGCTAAAATTGAAAGGTATACATTTTTTAAGGGTTCATAATACATTAGTCACTTTTAGAGCTCACTTTCACAATTTTAAGGTGTATTTATACAACTTATCCTAAATTTTCTGGGGACAATTTGCCCCGAACGGCCATTTCAGGTTAATTACGATTTGGCCAGAGATTTTCAACTATAACCGAGATGGCTAACTACCGATATTTCCCTATTATGAAAAAATGAAGCCGGCGGCCATTTGTAGTTCAGGCAATATTCTAACCTCACAATTTCCTTATAGTACTATAAATGGTCTTTCTGTATGCGAATAATGCAATTATTTTATAAATTGTGATTAATTATTTGAAAATGTATGTATTCAAATAACAATAAATGTAAACTTAAACTGTAAATAATATCCTAATATCACTTTTTATGTTAATTTGCCTGAACTGCAAATGGCAACCATGCAAAAGCATAGCCTTCACTGGTTTCACTTTTGAACGTCCAGTTATTTATTTAGGTAATAGTTTAACATCTCTGGATTTGGCGGAAATACCATAGAACCCAACCTCGAATGTTGGTACAGAATAACATTATGCAATGTTATAGAATAACAAAAGATACATTGAATAAGGAGTGAACAATGAGGGTTAATTATATCGTTCAATGAATACTTGCAGCAGCAAAAACGCAATAGCACCAATAAAATCCAGAGACAAGGTAGAGTGATCACAAAGGAAGATGAGAGGGAGTAGACAAAATCCGGCGCAGTAGACATTTGACAATTGACACCAACATAAACACGATTGTACGAGTTTTAGTTTCTACGCATTAGCTCCACCCTCTCATCTTCTTTTGCGACTACTTTACTTGAAATTAAGTCGGAATACAGTCGGAATAATGTAATTATAAGCGATGAATACTTTGAGTCTAAGCCGCTAGGTGGTAGCAGCGATGATTGAGAACTATAACAACCTGCCCCGGGCGTCCTTACACGTTATTTTTAACCGTTTTTAAAAAAATAGCCATCGGTCGAAATAAAACGCATTTGGTAAAATTGATCGTAACACATTTTGAGCAGAAAGTAGTTTTGCATATTACTTGATAACGAAGTGGTAAATCCCTTTGATACAATTTTGTCGTAAGTATTTTAAATAAATAGATATATAGGTACCTAAGCTACTTGAGCAATTATTGGCCGATATAAAAGAAGTGTCTTCATAATTATCAAGAAATTTTGACTTTTAGTCGAAAATATCCAACCCATTGCCATTTGTTGGATTTAAAAGTTTGCTGAATGTGTTTAGGATGTTCAGGAAAAACATCGGCTCCACTTCGGGTATATTTTTGAGTGATATTTGGCAATTACATAATTAATGATTTGATCTTATTAGTTTTAAATTTCTACATTTTTGTAAAAAATATAATATAGATACTATTTAAACCTTTCTATTCGTCAAATTAATAATAGAAAATTTACGAGTTAATTTAACACAATAGCAAATACTATATATTTTATGAACTTTTAACTACAATATTGGTCGTCCTAAAAGTAGTCCTTTTTAATACCGTATACCTATTACCTATAATCAGCTGACGGAACATAATTTTACTTTTAGTTCCACGTAAAAATATAAGTGTTTAATCTAGTACGACCCATTTAGCTAACATCTCATTCTTCAAATTTTTTTAAGTTAATCTAATAATTTAGATTACCATTTTGTGGAATAATTTATGTAGGTACAAATTAAATTAAAACCTAAACCATTAACCTCACTTTGTTACAAAAATGTATCAATATCATCTATACAACTTGGAGATTTATGTAAAATTCACTTAAATTAATTTAAAATTCTGATACTGTTTTTGTTTAAGGTAGTAGGGTCGCGCAAACAAAATATTGAGAAATCTTTTAAACTTTGAATATAAGTAATTAAATGTAGCATACACACGCTGTTAAAATTTCAAGGCGATTTACCGTGTCTAATAAGAAATAATTGCAATTAAAAATGACATTATTTGTACATGTAGCATGGAAGAAGCGAGTGAAAATGACAGGTTTTTTAATTTTTTTCCTCGAAGGAGTATTGGCATTCTGACGAAAAACTAGTAAAATTGAAGAAACATATAATTTGAACAATTAAAAAAAAAATGAAAATTATTTACCGTGTAGTTTTAATAAAAATTTAAAAGTAATTCCATGTTTAGATTATTATTTTTAGTGGAGGGATATGAGCTTTTAGATATGAGTGACCGAGAGATATGATATGTTAGACCGGGTCAAGTAGACGTAAGTATTGTGGGGGGTACACTCACGTTAAAAAAACTTCGCCTATTACGTTAGTGCAGCCGCTTCGTATAACATGGGTAATAAGCCATAACTTTCTTACTGGAATGTACGGCCTCAACTACCTTAATTTCCGTCTAATAATAAATTGTAAGTAAATATTAATAATAAGGCAAGAAAAAATTTTACCTTGTTAATTTTTAAATTTTAATTTAATGTACTTAATACTATTTTAGTACTTCAACTGTGATATTCTAGCTAATACCTACATATTATTTTGAACTGTTTAGTCCTCATCAGCACCACAGTACATTCAGTACTGAATAGTATTGGAAATTAAGTAGTATAACTAGTATACAAAAAATAAATTACCTATTCCAAAAAGAAAAAGAAATATTTGTACTCACTCAGATATAAATTTTATAAAAAAAATTGTAAGCGAATTAAACCCACAATGACGATTTTTTGTTATAAGTCTGTATAAGAATATTGTCAAGAATTTCACGTTTCGGTCAACATAAAAGTTCACTTAAATTGCACAAACTGAGCATTCGAGAGCTTACACAAACTATTAAGCAGACAAAAAAGGTACCGAAAAGAGCACAAAGGTACTTAAGAAGACGTACACCTTAAAAGGACAATAGGGATGTACTGTTTGTAGTTTGAAAGAGCAAAACAAAGTTTCTTCTGTCGTACGCAGTAGGGTATTGTGACAGAAAGAGGCTCCATTACCCAACCAAGCCCTGTCATCTTCAAACGGCTATTGATCGATGATCCGACTGAGATGTCTTTATTCCATTGTATTTCTCAACATGATACACTCACTCCAAAAACTGATACCTAAACCAGAATAATTATAGCTAACGAGAATTTTTCAAATTTCTTCGACGAGAGATTTTATGGAAGACACAACAAACTACTCGGTTATTTGTCCTCACATAAAGAGCCTAAGTGTGGACGGATATACCACTTTTTTCTGTATTAAGATGAGTGCGAACGTTCACTCGTTAATTTATGGGAGCACTTTGGAGCGGAATCAACTAAACACTTGTCACGAGAAGCGTTTCTAAAAGTACCGCCTCGCCTTTTAATGAATTATTCTAATATTAGAATTAAGCACCGCTTCTGGGCAAGGATTCATTAACACTTTAAACATATAAAGTTAATTATGCGAAACAAAAACGAGTACTTCAAACTTATCACCATGAAGGAACAAAAAATTAAAACGTGACAGCATCATCGCACAAAAAACTTTTTATCTCTTTCGTACTATAAAATTAGTATCCATTATTGAAGAAAATAATCCCTTCAATTAAGCTGTCAGATTAACAAAAGGTATAAGGATAACACGCCGAGCATAAACTTCAAAATAAGCTCACCATACAAGAGGGTTACATATTGGTAATAGAAAACTGTATTTGTGCTTAACAATGATGTACAAGAGAAACGGTCATCATTTTCAATTTTTAGGGATCATAATTGCAAAGATCGAATGACAGCAGATGTTATGTTGTTCGACCGGTGAAAAATACGATTGCATCGAATTGAGAAGAAAATGAAAAATTTTGCTACTTACGTTAGATATCTACAATCGATACGCCAAATTTTGAAAATACTGAAGTAACATTTTCCGAATGCAAGAAAAGCAGGAAATTTTAAATAGCGAGGCGTGGTTTAGTGAAGTTCACAGGCGGAGCATTTTATCGATTTTCGAGCACAAAGACCCCATGCTAGTGCGCGGACTCCATTCGTTGGAACAGAGCCCGAGTGCCAGCCTTCCCAGCCCGCCCTGGAAACCGGAGCCGGAAACATGTTCACCTTCTGAAGCCCAGTATTGTAGCAACGGTGGGAGTGAATTGTGACTCCGGGTGCCATAATGCTGGTGCCACCAGATATGCTGGCGGCCCAGTCGAAGATGCTCTATCAAATAAACAAATACTACGGAGAAAGAGTGCAAACAAGAATGGGTACCATCGCAAAAACAATACGTGAAGTGTGCAAAGTTGTTCAAGATGTCCTTAAGGAAGTCGAAGTGCAAGAACCAAGATTCATTTCATCTTTGACCGAATGTAATGGACGTTACGAGGGTCTCGAGGTGATTTCCCCAACGGAATTCGAAGTGGTTCTTTATTTGAATCAAATGGGAGTTTTTAATTTCGTCGACGATGGAACTTTACCCGGTTGTGCGGTTTTAAAATTGAGCGACGGACGTAAACGTTCCATGTCACTGTGGGTCGAATTCATTACCGCTTCGGGTTACTTATCCGCAAGAAAAATTCGATCCCGATTTCAAACTTTGGTTGCTCAAGCTTGTGATAAGTGTTCCTACCGAGACTGTGTTAAAATGATCTCCGAAACTACTGAAGTTAAGTTAAGAATTCGAGAACGATATATCGTACAAATTACGCCGGCATTTAAATGTTCCGGCGTTTGGCCTAGATCGGCAGCACATTGGCCAATTCCTCACATACCATGGCCTCATCCGAATTTAGTGGCTGAAGTTAAAACGGAAGGGTTTGATTTATTATCGAAAGAAAGCGTCGCAATTCAGGGTAAGCAATCGGCCATGGAAGGTGATGCCTGGGTTTTGTCGTTCAACGAAGCAGAAAACCGACTACTTCAAGGAGGATGTCGGAGAAGATGCTTGAGTATTTTAAAAACTTTGAGAGACCGCCATTTAGATCTGCCAGGAAATCCCGTAACGAGCTATCACATGAAAACTTTACTTTTGTACGAATGCGAAAAGCATCCGCGGGAAAGCGAATGGGATGAATCTTGTATTGGGGATAGAATTAACGGAATTTATTTGCAGCTCATTTCTTGCTTGCAATGTCGAAGATGTCCTCACTATTTTTTACCCAATTTAGACTTATTCAAAGGAAAATCTCAAAGTGCGTTGGAAAATGCGGCCAAGCAAGTTTGGAGGTTGACGAGGGAAATGTTAACAAATACAAGGTGTTTGGAGAAACTGTAAAATAATTATTAACGAAGGCATTATTGATAGTTTTACATTCCTCGAATCGTTTTTCACACGCTAAGAATAAGAAGTGAAATTTTTTTTAGGATCTATACCCGATTTTAGTCTTGTTTGTGCCATACATTTTCTTTTAATGAGGCAAATTTGTATTCCTATTATGTAGATAGTTGTGTAGTTTTAGAAAACTCTTTTGTACATGTTTTATTTATTTTAACAATTTGGTTACTGTTTGAGATGTGTAAATATTGTAAATATAAATTTTTTAAATTAAACTTTTGTTTACAAATTTGTTGTGACTGCTTCGTTATGTTTATAGTAAATTATTTTATGATTGAATTATGTGATTTATTGTTTGTAGGTATATCAATAAAAAAAAGCTTATAATATTAAAAATGTGTTTCCTTTTTGGCAAATTTCGAATTTCATAACTCAAATGATTATTCTTATGATGGAAGAAAAGTTTTAGACTTTGATCTTGTTAACATTAATTAATTTTCATTCAAAAGTAATAATAAATTGAAAAAAATCTAAAGTTAGGACTTTATAAGTGAAATATTTTGATATTTTTCAAATTTCAAGAAATTAAAAATATGCGACACAAAAGTATTAAGTAAAATTTGTCTTAAGTTTTCTTGTAGGTACCTATTGGATAAACTTAATGAATATTAATATTTAAGGATAAACTTTTTTATAATAAAATAATCATCTTTATCAAAGTACCTATCAGTGCAAAGAGAAACTATAAAAGAAAAACGCTTATCTTCATTATCTATTCTACCACAGACTATGGTAGAATCTACTATTGTTTTCAAAATCCAAATTGCAATTTTAAAATTGTAAAAACTTACCTAAGGGTAGATTATTGTGTTAACATTACGAAACAATAAAAGCAACGTACCTGAAAAAAACACAATTATTAGATAAAAATCTTTCGACATTCGGGGACCAAGCATCAGGGTGGGTGAAAATTTCTATTTCGACCAGTAGTAAATTAACTTTGAATTTAAAAAATTGAAAATTGAACAAAGTTAACTTTTTGTTGCAATGAACCTCAAGAAAACCCTTAAACATCCGAAACAGCAATAACCGAATGTTGCAAGTTCAATTTTATTGCGTTTATTTAACTCTATAATTTTTAATATTTTCACAAGATAACAGGTTAGGTAGCCTAACTTGAAATATGAATTATGGGACTTCAAAACGTGAAATAATTTCCTCTGGAGATTTATCCAAAACCGCTTCGTTTAAGCGATATTTCCTTCCGGAGTTGCAGAAGGGATGAATAATTTCGAAATGATTTATGTGTGTACCTGATGTACTAACAATAATAAATAAATAAGCGTTTTCCATACTTTACATAACCAAATTTTAAAACATTTTAATTCATTTTGTTTGAAAGTATTGCACCTATCAATGACAGAGGCCCATCAATAACGTGACATTCCTTAATCGTTACGATCGACGGTCATTAAAAAACTACAAATCAATCAATTAAGTTTTAACTTCGTACCAAATAATTTATTGTCATATTTTGTTCAATTCGGAGCAAATCGCTAGAGGAAATATTTTTGTTCCTAAAACACCCTGTATATTATTAGTTGCACAAAACTATTGGGGTTAATTAAATAAAATAAAGGTTTACTTTAATGATTCTAAATCGAAGTATTATAACTAAATAACTCCTAAAATGGCAAATTAGATCAACGCTCGTGGTGAGCAAAAAAATTAACCTTAATTTTTCTTGCTGATGTTTATGCTATGTTGTGTGGGCAAAGATACAAGAAAAAATTGACATACTCGAATGCATTCGTTTGGACTAGAAAAGAAAAACATAAAATTTTCTAATGTTAATTTTTCCCAAAGTCCGTCATCCTGGGGTTCCCATATTTTTATAAAAACTCATATTTTTTATACGAAATTTATCAGTGAAAATCATTAAATATGACTAGGCAATAAAATTTCGATATGTTGGAACAATAATCTAATTGAAGATGCTGACTTGGCAAGATTTGAAAACATTTCAAAAATATGTGTCACTAACATTTCTAGTCTAAAAATTAAATTTCGTACCGTCGTATTTCAAAATATTGTTCAAAGTAAGAATTTAATTTTATCTTTTGTCGTTTTAACTTTCATTATTATTTCATTATTTGCAACTGAAGATTCTCAATAAGAATGAAACACCATAATACTCATTAATTTTTACTTTTTAAGCCCCATTTTTAACAAACTTTCTAGCAGATCTTCGAGAGCAGAAATTTGGATTTTCATTATTATGGTAATTTTTTTGTAGAAAATAACAGAAAAATGTAAAAAAAAAATTGTAGAAAAAACACTGCATTTCCTTATAGATCAGATATGCTGCAAAAACCGTAACAAATACGAAAAAATTATACACTGAGGCGACACTCCTTACACTCGAATATTAGAATTATTGTCCTTTACAGTTTTACACAATAAATTAGCTTCTTCTTCAAGATTCCTGCTTTCCAAAGTAATGAATACAAATGAAAATAGTATCAATCAAAAGAGATTTTGTTTCGCTACCACACGGAATAATTTCTAACTCCATTTTGGACGTAATGTTGTTAGTGATAGTGGCGCCACCAACGGTAATGTAAAACGCGAATTAGGCTTGCTTTAAAGGGTACAAGGGCACGTGCTCTCTCATCCCCAACTGAAAATAACCATATAATAATAGAAATACAACGGTTAGGTACCTACTTGACAGGGAACAGTAGGTACAATTTTTGTTTTGATTATTATGAAATAACTTCGCGATTCAATAGGTTTGTTCGTTTGTATGAACTAACTTGAACTGGGTTATCTTTCGAGACAAAATACTCCCACCACAAAAGTTAGATAGTGTTCTAACTTGCACTGCCTACTCCTCCTATGGAGGTCGAGCAAGAAGTTCATGTTCGGTCATGAACTGAGCAGCCAAACGAACACAGTACATTGCACTAACTTGAACCGAGCAAGTTAGTTCATACAAACGAACAAACCTAATGAGTTTTCTATGTTAAAGTGGTCCAAAAATCGAAAAAAAAATGTTCTATTGTTAAAACTTCCAAATTGTAGAACACTTTTTATCGACATTTAATAAAAAAAAACGTTTAGATCTGTCTCCGTCATGGATCAATTAGGATTAATTCGTTTATTTATTAGAAACTTTAACATAATTCCATTACAGGCATTCTAGTTGTTATCAAAAGTATCTAATAAATCAAAAACATAATTTTTAGATCGATTAGTAAATACAAAGGCACCGTTGCCACAGCAACGCAAATAAAGCAAACTGCCTGGTTCTTTTTGTTTTACTAAGTTTCGTTTTTATTACTTTTTCAAAAGAATTTCTTGTAATCTAATTATTGTTTAAATTTTACTCTTTACTGCAGCACAATTTTAAAAAACTGATATGATTTTAAATTGTTCCTTTTAACTTACAGTAAAAATTTAAATACCAATATCTAGTTTAACATTTGGTTAAGTATTTTGTAAATCATTTCAATTCCGTTTAATAAAGTTAATTTAATTAACCTTATCAAAAGGAAATCGTGTGATATTTGAGTTTCCTTATTGAATACATCCGGAAAAAGATAAGAAATGAGACATTTTTAGAAAACAGTGAAGGAGATCATGTTTTTCGTAGTATCGAATATTTTATTGATTGATATTGATCATTGGAATGGAAATTTTTTAAATTTTAGTGCTATTTGACAAGATTTTAACTGTTAAAGTTAAATAATAATAATTAAAATTAATTTAAAATTATTATCGAGTTAATTGGACACAATAAAACCAATTGTAGGTAATATAATGTTTTTGAGTTTTCAACTGCGGGTGCAACTTTCATCTGAAAATGTAATAATAATAATAGCAATAAAATATATTACAAAATTACTTTTATTGCGTTCAATTAACTTGTTTTAAATTTTAATTGTAATTATGACACATTTTATACGCTAAAATAGTTAAAACTGCATCCCAAGCTATTATTAGTATTACTTAATTTGAATTACTTCAAACATTATAGGTAGTACATAACCCATTTTAGTAAATAACTGCCCTACAATGGTCGTTTTCGAGTTATTGTACAAATTAATGTACCCAAAAAATTACAATTTCGATTCAAATTCCTCAGTAGTATGGACAAAAACGTGCAAAGCATTCATTCTATATCGGCTACTATTTGCTCATGCTTTGTATTTGTTGAAATACGACAATATTACAATATTGTCATGAGCAAAAAAATATTAGCCGATATAAAAGAATATCTTCGCAATATTAAGAAATTTTGATGTTTAATTTATATTACATTTTTTGCGTAATATTACCTAATAAAATTATATTAAAATTATAATTTTTCTACCCCAGAAACAAATAACTGGTGGATTGTTAGGACCAATATTTACAAAGACTAAAATTTTAACCAAATTTTAAATTAATCAGTTTCTTCCCAAAAGGAACGCCTTGCAGCAATAAGTTTTTCAAAAAAACTTCGATCCAATTTTAAAGAGTGCTCAATGTTTTGGTCATTTTGTAAAAATTATTTTAATCGCATTTAATAAATTTTTACCTTGTCAAAGGGAACTAAAAGTAAATAATTTTTTATTTTATAGTTCAATTTTTTCGTTTTCGCTAATTTGACTCGATTACGTGCAATAGAAGATTTTCGATAAGAATCTAACAACAAAATTATTATTTCTGTTTTGTTATGTTTCAAAATTTACTGTTTGTAAATTATTTAAATCCTATTTAGTTAATCAGTTTCTGTCATGTTTTTAATCAAGTAAAAATAAAGATTAATTATGATAAAAAATTTCTACATCAGATTTTTACTAATGGAAACCCAAAAAGGATAAAAATCGTTATGTTTTTTATTTTTCCTAAATTTTTTTATGTAATATATTTAAATATTCAGTAAAACTATAAGTTTCTCGTCAGTTATCTCTAATCTAATTATTATTATTATTATATTTATGCCGATTTTGCCGGATTCTGGGCCATGCTTTTTGAATAAACAAAAAATCTGTTTAGAAGTTCAACATTTTCAACAGATTTTTGAAATCCAAAAGGAACAAGCAATCAGACTGATTTCAAAGTTTTTGTAAATTAAATTATTCAATTTATTTTTAAAATTTTTAGTAAATTTTTGTTCAATTTAATTTCTTTTTCGATTATTTACCATTCTAAATGTCAAAAATTTGATTTTCAATTCTGATAACAATGTGAAGTGTGAAAGTAGTCACAGCCACGTTATCAGTTATGTACCTGATTGCTTACACGAAACTTTGGAGAGCACCGAATAAAAATCAATATGAAACATAAAATAGCCAGTATTTTGTTAAAATCCAGTTTTTCTCTACTATTAGTAATAAATTTTTTGTAATCTGGAATTTGATCCTAAACGACTGTATTCCAACAAGCAAAGATTACAATAACCGGAATTTAGTAAAAAAATTATCATTCAAAAGCAATACATTAACGTCTTTGAACTTAAAAAATAATTTTTCTCCGAGAAACCCTCGCATGGAAAAATTAAATGAGTTTGTTGTACAAAAAAAAATAAAATAATTGCTTTCCGTTTGCAAAAGCTTGCTGAAAGCTGATGATAAAGTGATCAAGAGTTATTCTTTGTCAGATAACAAGTTTTCGTAGATTATCAAACATAATGCGCTTTCTTTGAAGTCTTGAGCTGTAGAATAAACAAAGTCAAAATATAAGATTTGGTATGTAGAATTCCGAGGATTGGTGAAGTGTAATAAATATTATGGAAAGCTACAATAATAATAATAAATAACAAAAGCTTAAATATTCTTGTGGATTGGTTCTTGACAGGGGCGGTTGATAAAGGCAAAGCCGGCCTCCAAGGGTGGGGTGTTCGCACCTGGGCCGTGCGCCGCGAAGTCGCATTGTCGTCTCGGTGCTTCCCCACGATCCATCACCGTCATCCCGCTATCAGATAGACCGTAACATCCCCCACTTCTATACTTCTTGAAGAAGATATCATCGGATTCGGATGATTGTACCAGTCGTTTCTCATATCGTTCTAAGAGAACATGTTAGTTCCTCCGGACATGCTATCGGCTCAGTCTAAAATGGTTTACCAAATAAATAAATATGTTACTGAGAAAGTACAAACGCGTAAAGTTCAGGTAAATAAGACCATTCAGGAAGTGTGCCGCGTTGTTCAGGACGTTCTCAAAGAAGTCGAGGTTCAAGAACCGAGATTTATTTCATCCTTAACCGATTATAACGGCCGTTACGATGGTCTCGAAGTTGTTTCACCTACCGAGTTTGAAGTTGTGCTTTATTTAAATCAAATGGGAGTACTGAATTTTGTCGATGACGGCACTTTACCTGGATGTGCGGTTTTAAAATTAAGTGACGGACGTAAACGCTCCATGTCTTTGTGGGTGGAATTTATAACAGCTTCTGGTTATTTATCGGCACGGAAGATGAGATCCCGCTTCCAGACTTTAGTGGCTCAAGCTTGTGACAAATGTTCCTACAGGGATTCTGTGAAAATGATTGCAGACACTACGGAAGTCAAATTGAGGATTCGGGAGCGATACATTGTACAAATAACACCGGCTTTTAAGTGCGCCGGCTTGTGGCCAAGATCTGCCGCGCATTGGCCTCTTCCGCAGATTCCCTGGCCGCATCCTAATTTAGTCGTCGAAGTCAAAACGGAAGGATTTGATCTGTTATCAAAGGAGTGCATTTCCTTGCAGGGAAAACAATCCGCAATGGAAGGTGATGCTTGGATGTTATCGTTTCTAGAAGCTGAAAATCGACTGTTGCAAGGTGGTTTCCGACGGAGATGCTTGAGTATACTAAAAACTATTCGTGATAGACACTTAGATTTACCAGGAAATCCAGTTACGAGTTATCACATGAAAACCTTACTCTTGTTCGAATGTGAGAAACACCCCAGAGAAGCTGAATGGGATGAGGCGTGCTTTGCGGACCGTATCAACGGAATATTTTTGCAACTAATTTCGTGTCTTCAGTGTAAAAGGTGCCCTCATTATTTTTTACCCAATGTAGACTTATTTAAAGGAAAATCGCCGACGGCGTTAGAAAATGCTGCCAAACAAGTGTGGAGACTGACGAGAGAAATGCTAACAAATTCGAGATGTTTCGATAAATTATAGTTTAAGTGTGATCGTAAATTAGCGTAGATAAAATTTGAGAGGCTGATTGTTTTGAAAATTGACAAATTATCAAATTTAAGTACAAATTATCACGAAACACAGCGACGGTGCGGCGTTGTTTCAGGTTCGTTAATTTATTTAAAAAATTCAAACACTTATAAAACATTGTACATATTTATTGCAAGAACTATTAATTATGTGACTGTGATTTAATATTATGGGTAGATTATAGATTATTATTTTGAAAATTGTAAAAATGACAAACGTTTTTGTAAACGATATTAGTAATTATTATATAATAATAAAATAATTTATATCGCTTCCTCGTTTTATTATTCAAAATTTTAGGTACAAACTAAAATGCTAGTCAAAATGTTAAATTTCAGACTGCTTTGTTTATAACAAAATTCAAATAATACAAAAAGTCAAAATTGGTCCCACTGTGCATACTAAAATCATGAGTTTCAGAATAGATTCAATAAACGTGAAATTTTTTTACTACTATTAGAAGAGAATCTTGCACGAATCAAAAAAAGGTGAGGTCAAAAGCTCATAGATTTTATGTGGTGAGGGCATAATAATTCACTCGATATGAACATCCATCCACGCAATTTATTTAAAAGGGCGGCAAAACAAAGAGACCGCGGGAGTGAATAATTTAATGATGTTTTTTAAACAAATAGACAGACTGTAAGAAGACATGGCTCCAAAAATCAATCGATAATAACCAGAAGGTTTATGGTTAGTCGTATCGTTTGCATAATATTTTTAAAAAGATGCTTCGAGCACTCACCTGCATTTCTCTCAATGATAAATATGGTCAATTTATGTGCTATTAAATTTAAATACTGTATTCCCACACTCAAGATATCGAAAAAAGTTGAATTGTATAGGTCATTCATCACGCAGAAAGAAATTTTATTAACGATTATTTTATGAACAGTTTGATAGAATTTATAATATCGTTTTGTTGTCAATTTATTACAAATCCTGTTGAAAAATTATTTAAAAAAATTTTTTGTATAGGAAATCAGTATCAAAAGAAAATCTGTTAGGTCAAAATATTTTTAAAAAGGGTAAAGGAACTTAAAGCTCCTCAGATGGAATTAATACTATGACAAAGAAATTAGTAGCTAATAAAAAGAAATTTTATTTTCATTTTCCTTAAAATTTTTGGTATCGTTTGAAGAACGACAATAAAATTAAAAAAAAAAATCAACACATTAAAATTAAATCTGTTTTCATTTTCTACTGCTTACCTAGCCATATTAAAGTCAATTTTATAGATTTTCCATATCTGTAACTGTGATGCTGTTTGCAATAATAATATTTTATGTAATGCATACCATGACAAATATTTTATACCCAACATAAATTATAATAAAAACTGTCAACGTTAAAAAAAACAAAAATTTAAGTTAATTTTTGAACAAATATCGCTACTAAAAATTTGCATATTTCCAAAATACCTCTAATCTTAATTATTCGGACATTATTTGCGCAAACAAGAAAATACTTTAAAAATAAACACGTAAAAAATTAAGTTAGTAGCATAAATGCATAAAAAATAACTCACAAAATTATTATCAGGTGAAAATTATAATTAGGCACAGAACATGCAAATTTTAGTTCACCGACATTTTTTTTTAATTTAATGCTATAAATATAAATTCCCATTATTTTAAGCTTTTTTTTTCATTTCGAAGCTATCATCTATTTTGGGGTTGATACACTGATGAAGTCGCTTAAACTGACACGCGGTGTACATCACAACCCCTGAAAGTCGCGATCCCATCCAAAACATAAATTATATTGAGATGCAATAAATTTCACTAAATATTTTTAATATTGAAAAATCGTCACGTTGCAATGTGTTAAGTTTAAAGATCCCAATTGAAAATTATAACAGGCACTCCTCCACGTGCCTTGTTGCAACTCAAAAGCTTTTAAATTTGGGCACTTTTCGGTACCTATATGAAAAAGTAGCCGAACAGCCGACATACATTCTTATCTTTTTGAACACTTCACTTCAAAATTTAGCCGACCTACAATATTAAATTACAAAAAAAACTGCTTCTTGAAGGTTTCATGAACTCAAGTGGATTGATGTCCGAGATATTTAAAAATGAGTTATTTTTTGTCGACGTATAAATATAAAAAATAGAAGACACAAAAAATAAAACTGTAACAAACTTAGAATAACAAATGATCAGTCTGCTGCAGAGATTTTGATATATTTTTATAGTATTTTTCGCATTGTAAACATTTTTATGTTCATTCTAAATTCAAAAAAATAGTTATGGGAAGAAAAATATCAACAAAATTTATGAATATTTGATGTTCCCTAAAACGAAAAGGAAATGAAAAATGATATTAAAATTTCGCGAAGATTTTATTCCGCGATCGGGCCGTTTTTGAGTGGTGCCAAAGAATTCATTTATTTTGTCATAATTACAAATATTTCGTCACGCTACTGGATAAATACAAAATTGTATAAATTTACTACGGCGGCGGTCGTTACAAAAAAACGGAAATGGTTAATGATGATAGGAAAGACAAAACAAACTAAAATCGTAGGTGCTTTTTTATCTGAAAACCAGATAACGAGAATACTAAAGAGTTAATAGCATGGAACGATGCATGTGGAGTTGATGGAGGTAAAACTTACACCATCTGCATAGTGGAAACTGGGTTATATCGAATTTTTCCGTTGTATACGTGCCGTACCATCAATAGACCTTGTTTATCTTCACAATTGAAGATGAGATGATACCAAGAAGAAAATGTTGATTTCGTATGGTTCTTTTGGCCTTTTCTGGTAGCCCTTTAGATCAATTTGGATGAAAGTAGATCAACGGAACCGCAGTTTCTCATTCCCAAGTTTTAGTTTTTAATTCAAAATAATGTCGGACGGTGCTACTAAATTGGAAAACGTAATAAATTGCACCAATGCAAACAAAGATGTAGGTACAATACACTTCATTTCGCCTTCCAAATTAGTAGCGTCATCTAGTGATAATTCTTGAAATAATAACAGCTTTGTTTGGTATCACAGTCCTAGTGCAACCCGAACTACACTTTGCTCTAATAATCGAAAATTGATTGGTGTAAAATCATTAAATCACCAACGCACTTTTTAGTTAAACTAACTTACTCGAAGTAGTTCGGAGTATATTTAACATAACAAACAAAACCTCTTATTTATTAATTATTGTTATTACATATTATTTTATAACAAATTTTTTATAAAAGTAATTTTTGAAAATTGCGCCGCGCCGCTGGGTATCTGCAAAGTTGAGAGAAGGCCGAAAGAAAAGAGAGGGGACTTGCATGCGATGGTTCAAGTCACGAGCTGTCGATTTTTTATTGGAATTAAAAATTAATTGTAGAGTGAAATTTTAGAGAGAAAAATTTGGAAACGTTAAAAGGAAAATTATTCAGTAAAAGTATCGAAGGTCGATCGATAACGGCGGTTTGACAAAGGAGAGATAACCGATTGAGTTAGCGGGATATGAAATGAACGAAATAATCCGACCATTTTTGGAAATTAAACCATAAAAGTTTAATTTAATTTTTGATTTGAAAGAAAACCGTAATAAGCGTGGATTTTATTAATTTTTATTTTGGATCCTGTGGAAAGCGGTTTTTCGGGAAATTTATTGAGGGTCGGAAAATTCGATTTCAATATAAACAAACCGGGAAGGGCACAGGGAGAAAACAATTAGTCACATTTTATGCTAACGAAGATGATTTAAATTTAAACAAAATCAAACTTTTTGGACTAAAATTGTTTTCTCCTATCATTTCATCTTCCAAGGCGTCATTTCCGCTGTTCGTATTTATTTATATAATTATTTTATTAAGCTTTCAGACGTGTACACGTCTTTCGTCTGAATAATACATAATTTATTAAATTTAATTTAACTCGGTTTTTTTTAAATATACCAATTAATATCTATAAAATTATTAAAGAAAAACCTTCCTAAAATGCATTAGTTTGCAAAGAGAATGATTAATGTACATGAATGGATTAACGAGATTTTTGGTAGTATTCACTATTTAGGAACGGAAATATGCTTACGGTAAACAATGATAATAATGAAACTTACGATACTAACTTGGCAATGTCATAATCATAGGCGCAACCAGGGTCAAAAGTCTCTTTTGGGGGGGGGGTGAAAAATTGCGCTTCAGATTTAGATTTGAAGTTAGAAATTATAAAAAGATGTTTTTGTACTAATTTTTGTGATTCCAGGGACAGAAAACTATTTTTTAAAAAATAATACGCTTCTCGAAAGCCTGGCCTTCCTTCCCTGGTTTCCTTCCCCACTAAACTAAAGTATCATAATAACAAAAGCAATTTTTGCAAATATAGCATATTATACTGTAATTAAAATTTGTTAATATTTATTTATTTTCAAAAAGTACCATACTATTAATTCAAAAATCAGTTTTAAGGGGAATCCTCACAGTTGCAAAATATACTTTCGTAATTCACTGATATCTTGCTTATTACTCAAAAAAAAATTGCACAAATGTATATTATTTTTTAAAAGCGGACACTTGGACGCAGGCCGTGTTGTTTTTATTTTTTGAAATTCAAATTTTTTTCAACATTTCTTTTTCAAAAAATTTGAATTGAAAAAAATTAAAAATAACACAATAAAAAATATATACATTTGTGCAAATGTTTTTAGTATAATAAGCAAGATATCACTGAATTACGAAAGTGTGTTTTCCAACTCTGAGGATTCCTCTTAATCATAGAAAAATAAGGGGGTAGTTATAGAAATCAACTAACTAGGTGACAGATTGCCAATCCAAAAATAAAATTTCAGTGGAAATTCAGTGTTTACTAAGATAAGGGTTACGAATATTAAATTAATCGATTCTTCATAATATCGCCATTAAAAACTAATCATTTTTTGAGTTATTTGGGGGGAGGGCGCATCCCCTATGCCCTATGGTCATAAGATAATATTTTGATACACAATTTTTTTACATTAATAATTAAATTAATTCATATTTTAATATTATAACCCCACATCTCATAAAAACGCTAAAAATCGTATTTAATTCAGAAATTAAATAACATTTTCTCAAAAACGTATGCCTATTTTGTTCCTTTAATAATTTCTGTTAGTTTCAACAGCAGAAATTTTTCAAAATTAAAATTAATAAAATACTATTTTAAAACTCCTGAATTTCTGGGTACAAGAAATTTGTCGGATTTGCTCATGGGATTTGCTTATCGTTTAAAAAGAGAAACTTAAAAATTCAAATCACGAACGAGTAGTTTCGTTCAAACAAAGGTTAACCTGCTTTTTATTTTACCCCTTCACCCCTCCTCCTCGACTATCCACAATGTTGATTTTTAACAAGGGGTTTATTTCATAATAGTATTTAATATATCAGGGTCTTCTTGTGCCAGTTGTGCCACTGGTGGAGATTTATAGATAAAATCACGAGCGAGTGACGCGCGTGAATGGATTAACGAGATATTCATTGGATTTCGTGAACCAGCTGTAACCTCGTTAATCTATTCATGCGCATAATTATCATATTTTCTTCTTAAACTAAAATACCAAAAGCACAAAATTTTGTGAAAAAATATTTGAAGTGAATAAAATTGGCACAAAATTCTGATGATATTCAACATAGAAAAATTATTTGTCCGTTTTATTAAATTTTCTACTACACATTCACGGACGGATACGTAGATAATATGGCATATTCAAGAAAATCTATGTACTTTGCTTTTATAAATATCACGTATACAATTAACATTAATTTTAATTAATTTATTAATTAAAAATTTTAAAATGGTTTTATGAACAGCAGAATATAATTATATAGTAGGAAGGCGAACTGGCCAAGTTGTTTTAGTTATTAGACTTTCAGAACAAGGTAAAGTTTATTTTGTAGAAATAATTGTTTAAATTGCAGATTATCTTAAGGCGGTTCTCGTGTCTTACAATGCTAAAATAAGAAGTCAAAACTGGTAATGTTAATAATAAATATTTTTAAGTTATTAAAAAAGTTAATTAAGTAAACCATATAATTATTTTGGTACAGGCTTAAAATTTTGATATTATATTCGAACCAATAATGTCTCGCATATATTGATCATTATTGTCACATTATTACTTCGAAATTAACAATAAGTTCCAAATTTTAAATCAAGTCAAATCAAAGTAATTTCACCCTAAAAAGGTAAAAGGTTTATAAATATGTCGAATTATACATTTTCATTTATTTGCAATGATATAGGGTGAAAATTCAGCTTTAATTCTAATTTCTCCTTTTAAGGAAGTTCCCCATATTCACTGGGACGGGACCTTATTAAAAAAATAAATAAGAATTAAAGCTAAAAATTCCACCTCCTATGATTGCAAATATATAAAATGTATAATTTGACTTACTTGTTTTACCAATTTTCAAAAATCGCCTGCGGAAACTGATCGAGACAAATAGCACGTGCAATTTTTATTTTAATTCTTTCATTTAGGACTAAGGTCGTGCAATTTCCCTGTGGAAGGTCACCCATCCGCGCATTAAAATTAAATATAAATGGTACGACATTCTGCGGTTGGTTTATAAATTGAGTCGCCTATTTCCAAAACCGGCTAAATCCATATTTTTCAGTAAATGAGTTATTGATGCCATCGGGTGTAGCATATCAATACCTTACGACTGACAAAAAATTGGGTGTCTAAAATAAATTTAAAGCCTCCAAATTGTAAACCAAAGATTGTATTTACTTCCAAAACCGACTAATTCATGCATCAAATGGGTTTCAAAACCGACTAAATCCTTGCTACGTACAGAAACAAATTCGGTTAAATCCAAGCAGTTATTTATACGGTTATTATAAGTTCTGAAACAAAATCGACTAAATCCAACCATGTATGTATGTATGAAGTTTGCAGAGTTGCACTAACCTGCATAATATTAAACATAATTTGTAAGATTTTTTAAAATAATTAATATTATTAATTGTTCATTCAATGCAATTGATAATATTCATTCTCAAATTAGTATGAATAGTACTGAATAAAAATATTAACTTTATCATAATATTATGATCATTTTCAACATTTACCGAAATTATGTAATAGTTTAAAATTAATTAATAAAATAATTTTTCAAAAAAAATATAAAATTTAGTGAATTTAATTGTTGTTTTATAGCTGCCTTGTTTATTATTTTCTGATTTTCTGTGAAATGGAGAGGTTTCTCAAAAATTTTTATTCGACAAAAGTTGTAGTCCATTAAATTTCCTATCCGGAATGGGGCGTCACATTTTTTGTAAAATGTTTCGTTTGAAAGATACAGGGTTTTGAAAAAATCCAAAAGAAAAGAAAGCTTAAATTTTTCGACATTTTTTAACTTACTTTAATTCATAACTCGAAAGCCGTTGATTTTAGACAATAAAAGGTTTAAATCTAGTTTGTAGATTATTTCGCGCTCTTTAAAAAAGCACGAAACCATTTTTACTGAAAAATCAATATATTCGGTGCTATGGCCACGTGAAGGTGGAAATTAAAAAAAATGCTTTAAAGAGGCCTAACTCTCGAGGGTTTGAATTTAGAAAAAAAATTTGTTAAATATTGTTCTTAGAAAAGTGTCCTCTATCACCACCTAAGTTATGTAAAGTGAGTACGGGGACACCCTGTATTTGAGATTAAAATGTTAAGTCATCATCAAGCAATTTCACTTTCAAAATGAGTTAAATCCCTGTTCATTTCCAAATCCGGTTAAATCCAAAATACTTTTTACTGTAGTAGCTTCAATTTTCAAAATAATTTTACGGCATATAGTTTGAATGTAAACTGATATTTTTTGAATAATTTTGATGTTATTAAAATTTTAAAATAGTGTATACTTTTTATATTATGGCAGTTTTTCTGATCTCCTGAAAAAAATGCTAAAATGGATTTAGCCGGTTTTGGAAATAGGTTACAAAAAAAGTGGTTTTACAATATTATTTTGAAAAAAAAACAAAAATTCAAATTTAGGTACCTAACTACATCCAATACCATAGATAAAAATCAAAAATATTAAAAAAATGTTGAAATATACCGCACTGCCTACCATTAAATTTAATTTGAAAAAACGTTATTTTTCATCTGGTAAAATTTGTTTAAATATTTCATTTTGTTATCTTGAGCATCACAAATAAATTACAGCTTTGAAAAATTCTTCACGTATTTAACATGTTACCGAAAAGTATTTTGAACTTTGCAGATTCTTTGATAAGCCGAAAATATTTAAATAAAATATCAATCAGGGACTAAAACCAAATATGGAGCTACTGAAATTCTTAAAATTATTAGAATTTTTTCCAGTACCAAACTACAATTTTACTAATTTCTACTGTTTAATGGGAAAAATTTGAGAAGGTTTTCATTGCAGATAAACCCCAATAATGGTTAATTTTTAATTAACCGTTCAAGAATGTGCTATAAATTTTATGATCAAACTATAAAAGCAACTTTTTCTGACATTTAGTAGAACTTACCAATAGAAATGTATATTATTTTAATTTTTATCGGAACATTGTTGCACCTATAATTCAAATCCTTGGAACTTTCACTCTTTATTGGCAATGGCTATAATGCCTGCCCTTTGAAATATTCAATAAAAAGTACAATTCTTGTAACACGTGTTATATATTTTGAACTAAAATATGAAAATTCATATAATTTCTGACACTTTTATTCATAATTTATTTATATTATGACTAACTTAAATCCGGCCTGCAGTTAAAAATAATATACCGCCGAAGACACTTCAAACTGAGCTTTTAAGCTCTCGTCATTAAAGTTAACAAAATTAGTATAATTATTTAGAAATTCGGTAGTTCTGACAAAATGCTTGAATAAAATTGAAAAAGCCTTCCTATTAGAGCTTCTGTGCATTGGCGCGAGTGTACTGGCGCCTAACCCCTGTTGCGACAGACCGGGCCTATGCCCCCTTTGGTGTACCTTTGACATAATTCTACATACTTTTAAGTACCAGTCTTTTGTTCTTCGTTTAAAACATAAATAAAATTACAAATCGCTAAATGATTAATATAATAATTAAGTACCCCATTAAACCCCCTCCCGTTCCGGAAACAGCACTGATATTTTAAACAAACGACATAGAATGAAGAGCTAAAGTGGATGTTAAGTTAATGAAAATCGTTTCGTGTGAACAAATATTTTCAACAGCTGAGACTCATGTTCGACATTACACTTAACTTTTTCTTCCGGACGACTTAATGCGATATCTTGAGTCTTATAAGGGCCGTAAATAGTTTTCTATTAGGTTTTATCTAAGTGCTCAAGAAAAGCGACACCTGGGTTCTCCTTATATTATAAAGCCTCCCATATTGTGTTTATAAAATAATGAAGAAGACGTTTCTTGAAAAGTACACAAATTGCGCATTCAACCCTTCCCTGGATAATTAATTTCCTGCAGAGTAAAATATAATAATTTTGTTAGCCCTTTCATTGTTGGGAAAATTCGATAAGTTACCTGAAAGCTAAACCCGATAGTTGATCACGCAAGTATAATGCATGAGGGAGATCCCGGAAAACGTATAAGAAAACTAATGATCCTTGCACTCTTACTGGTCTTTGGCTTTCACATAAATGTGATTTCCCTAGAGGAAATTGCTAGAAATTTGTAAAAATGATTTGGTTTCAATTTTGATTTTCAATTACTCCAGGTTAATCATTAAATTGTAATAACACTTTGCGCGACAATGGGTATTAAAATAAAATTAGGGACCCCCCATTAAAGCGATTAAATATTAAAAGGAATTTATCGTTCGAAAGTTCATTAGGAAAATAATTAACATAATTTTCTTCATTTTAACAGTTTTATCTGTTATACCTACACGTTAAGTGCAAACTTCAAAAAGGGGGTCTTAAAATGGCTACATCCTTTTAAGTGCCTGATATTGTACTACAATGTTTCCTAAGAGGAAACTTTCGCTCGTTTATTTTTATTTAAGCCGCCCTTAGGGAATTTAATAAAAAATGATACTATACTAGCACATACAAAATAATTTAGTATCTACCACCAATTTTTTCATTTTCTTAAATTACGAAAGCGTTAAAAGATGCGAAAAATTATAAAGCGATTAATTGAAGTACATCGTGGGGGTTGGATGAAGCAGAAGGTAAGGGGTAGCCCTTAGCCCATCAGGGTTAAGATTTATGAGTATTGTCAATCGAAGCATCGACCGGAACCGGCCCCCTCGATGTTTCTCTTGGGAGCACCCGCCAGACAAAACATTACATTAGTGCCAACATTTGAATATATGTTTCCTATGCATAATAGGTGAAATATTGAATTCATTAAATTTAGTGCTCCGTTTTCCCCACTTACCAAATGCAAGATGACATTTGTAAATAACCTTTTTTATTGAGAAACGCGAGAACTTCATCATTTTTTGATGTAATAAAGAATATTGAACAACGTTCAGGACGTCACCCCATAAGGATTCCAATAAATATTTTAATGGTGGAAGAAAACAGTAGGTACTGCAATGCAAGACGGTGTTCCACCACAAAGTAGACAAATTAATCATGTACATACCACCTAATGACTTTCTCATCAATTATAGTTTGTTTAAAGTGGGTAATTTAATCAAGTTGGTACCATCATTAACGGCTAGGTATACAAATTTAAATCAAATTTTAAAACTCGTTAATGAGGTGGCTCCTGATATATTTATAAAATTACAGCACACGTTATAATTAATAATGGGTTGTCATCGCCTGCTGGATAAGCCCAAGTTTGAGCTAACAGATAAAATCAAATTAAATAGAAAACATTTTTTCAAACAAATTCATTCACTTTCGTTTTTCCGTTTACCCTTTTCATACAAAGAGAATCTGTGGTAGTACTGTATTTGTAAACCTGATTTGTATAGATATGTGTAGTACAAAAGCCCAATAATAAAGTTCAAACAACGCTGTATAAATGTGTTGTAATCCGAGAAGTTTCCTATCAGGTAAAACAATCACCAAATGTTGGTAGAGAAATAAAGAGTTGAACATGAACAGAATAAGGATTATAGCATAATGGGTCCATTATTCCATTTTATATTCTTCCTTTCTTTTTTAATAAAAAGATTTCAAAAATGATTGCCTTATGAAAATTTCACAGGGCTATCGTTTTGCATGGAACTTCTATGACCACATCCGTTTCAAAAATGCCCTTATCTTCCTAAAAATATAATACTCGCATATGATTAGATTTTGCATAAACATATGATAATACAGACATAAAATTATAAACTAATGGTAATAGTGAAACCACTAGAATTTTTGTTTTAATTATTGTTTTTGTGAAAAGCTACTTAAAATGTATAACTATATGACCATCAATTTGAAACTTGCAGGTAGATAATTTATCTGCATCATTGAGATATCTTCAGATCTTTTATACTTTCGGTTTTAATTTTGCAAACGGATGTGGTCAAGTTCCTGCCGTCGCCCGTTTTTCATTTTGGAACCATATTCCAATTTATCGAATTGGACTGAGCAGTAAATTCAAGTTTATGTGCACTCGAATCGGGTTAAACTCAATCTATCGTCGTTATAAATTCTAAATACAACACTGGAATGTCTTTCTCGAATTTTCATTTTCTATAGACGTTAGAGATGTTGCTATGTTTAAGTATTTATGCTATTTTTTTGGAACCCTTATAAATTTCTTATCATCTACGTTAAATTATTGCGTGGCTGTAGTTGTAATAATACTACCAAATGATTCAATAATTCAAACAAAAGAACACGAAAATTGATAAAATTTTCTTTAAAATATCTTTGTTTCAAATTATTTCAAGTAATTCGCATGATTGGATCAACGAAATTACTTTTTTCGTGATTCCCTATTTCTTTTTCTTTTTCAAAATATAATTGTTAAATTAGGGCAGAAAGTAGTCATATCGGGAACAGTTAGGCACAACTTTCATTTTTAAAATTTTTGAAATTTTACACACATGGAATAGTATATATTGTTTGGCAAGGGATGAAACAAGACGATTTCAGACGAGGGTGAGAATTGCCTGCCCGAGTGAAAGCGAGGGCTTACATCAAATCCATATTGGTGTAAGAAAATATACTTAAAAGAAATTCACCCCATAACAAATAATTTGAAAAGTCATCGGGAAAACATAACACACATAACTACAATCCAAAATGCTTCCCTAAATGGTTATTGGAGATTGTAGTGGACAGAAAATGTTAATTTTTTTATTTTAGAATTTAGGTCGTTTGGACGATAAATATCGGAATAAGCCCAGGGGAGGGGAGAAACATTCAGTTTTCCACCAAATCAATTTTTTTCAAGAAAATATTGTTTTATTTCGAAGTTCTATTTTAATTTTTAACCCATTTAACCTTAACCACATAACCCCAAAACCACGGAAAAAATGACCTAGGTGTTGAATTTGTTGTTCCATTTTTCTGTTCCAATTTGTTATTTTGTTGTGCTTCTAGAATCTAGATATTATGCTATTCGGCTATTCAGTGGCGTAACTACCAGTGTGCGCGGTGTGCGAATGAACACGGCCCGTAAAATCTTAGGGCCGAAGAAATGTAAAGTAAAAAATTCTTAAACAAGGGTAAAAAGCGCCTGTGTAAGCCGGAAACGGACAATTCGGCAACGAAAATCCACCGGTCGAGCTTAGGTTAGTATTAGAAAACGAATTTTTTAAATGAGGGGACTGTTAAAATAAGAGATCCGTGATCCGCCGGTGCCGAGTTATTGTGTACCCTTCCCTGTGATGGGGGGTATTTTCAACAAATTTTTTCATAGACCTTCTGGTCTGCGTTTTGCGGAAGATAGAAAAGTCAAATAAAGAGTGAATTGGCTTTTATTTTATTTTTATTTATTAAAAGCAAATATCGTTTCCATGGTTACCGATAATTCTCTTCAAACTTGACACATGAAACCATTGTAGGGCCAAGTGGGTTTGGGGGTCTGGATTTATTGTAAAGAGTAAGATAAACTCACACGCATAAGCTTCTAATTCGGACCCATTGTACTACATCCGGTTTTCAGCTTCACTCTTATCCTGTCACTCCCCAAGCCACTCCAGCTGGGCTTGGGGGTATAAAATATTCCGTTTCGTATGTAAAGCAACAAGAAGACAATTCAAGAATCAAACTTGCTTGGTTATCAATTTTAATTAAGTCGGCTTGTTGCTTACGTATACCTGGGGGGTATTCCCCCAGGCTGTATTCTTCTTCTTCTTCTTTGTCAGCTTTTCACGGTCCACTCCTGGACATAAGCCTCTCCTAATCTTCTCCAAACCTCTCTCTCCTTAGCCCTCTGAAACCACTCCCGACCCGCCACTTTCTTGACATCGTCGAGCCATCTCTTCTGGGGTCTACCTCTACTCCTTTTCGTCATTCTTGGTTTCCAATCTATTATCTTTATTGTCCACCTGTTATAGTCCTGCCTCGCCACGTGCCCAGCCCAACTCCATTTCAGACGCGCCACATGCTCCATGACGTCCACAACTCCAGTTCTTTTTCTTATCTCGCTATTTCTTATTTTGTCTCGCAAGCTTACGTTCAACATCGACCTCTCCATCGCCCTCTGCACCACCCTAAGCCTTTCCGCACTCTTACTGGTAATAGTCATTGTTTCCAGCCCGTAAGTCATCACCGGCAGTATGCACGAATCGAACACTTTTCTTCTTAAGTTTATAGGGATTTCTGTGTTTGCAAGCACGTGCCGCAGCCTTCCATAAGCTACCCATGATAGATTTTTTCTCCTTCCAATCTCAGCCTCTTGGTTTCCTTTTCCCAATCTGATTTTGTGGCCTAGGTATATGTACTCATCGACTTTTTCTATTACGGCACCGTCCAATTTTATTATCTCTTGTGCTTCTCCCTCGTCTGATAGAATTTTTGTTTTGGCCAGGTTCATTTTTAGCCCTATGCGTTTAGATGCTTGACTTAGTTCCTGAAGCATACTTTCCAGTTCTTCGACCGCACTGCTAATTACGACTATATCGTCCGCGAAACGTAAATGACTTAGATATTTTCCATCTATTTTTATGACTTTTCTATTTTTATGCCCTTTAAAAAAAAAAAAAAAGGCTGTATTAAACTGTATTATTTTGGGACCAAATTTTGTTTTTAAATCGCACACCTTTCAATCGAGGGACCCGTCAATTTTACTCCCTGTTCTCCCAGGTTACGCCACTGCGGCTATTCCTATACTATCTGTCAGCGAATATCGTATGCAGAAATTACACAAAAAAACCTAAAATTTATATATTTATTTATTATGAATTTATTTATTATTATTATTTATGAGTGCTCCTCTCGAATGAAAAACCTGGTTATTGGCCTGCAACGTCAGTTAGCTCAGCGATGGCCATTTTGGCGCCGACTACCTTGACACCAAATAAACTTAGTGCCAAGAAAATTAAGCGCCGTTTGCATACCTATTTAAAATTCGAATCCGGAGCTTAAATTTTCTTTTCAAAACATTTATTACTCTGTTTGAACGACTAACCATTTTCTTTATATATCTGCCCACCCTATAAGGCACCTAGTGCTGCTACTCTTCAGCGCGAATAAAAGAGTTGTGAAGAGTCATTTAGGTACACGAGAATTGATCAAGATTATGTTTTGCTATTTAAATTTTTTAGAAGCATTTGAATCTAACTGGAGTGGTCTGGTTATTAGATTTCGTGGCGCCCTCTAACGGATTTGTGTTGAAACTAACTGCCAGTTATGAATGACTTATGATACAACATAACCTTAAATTGAACGAGCGTAAAATCAAAAAGTTATAAAGCAAATAGACGATCTTGTTTCAAAATCTTTGAATTTTGTCAGTTGATCCGTGAATTTTTAGAAATGCACTAACTGGTTTCGATAAAAATCCATTAGAGGGTGCCACAAACTCTAGTAACCGTATCACTGCGGTTAGGTCTTCAAAAGCTCTCAATATTTTTCCTATTTCAACTTATTCAAAGTTATTTGAACTTATTAAAAAAAAGTTGATTCTTCACGAATTTGATTACTTTATATGACGCTTCAAAAACAACGGATGTGAAAATATACAAGACCATGGTAAAACCTATAATAATGTACGCCGCAGAAACACTGCTTATCACAACACGAAACCAAATTATTAAAGAGACTCAAGAGAAAGATATTACGAACAATCTTGGGAGTAAAAGTCGAAAATGGCGAAAAGAGAACAAAGAGAGGAATCATAAAATTTTGCAGGAATGCGATGGTGAAGATATAGTAAATTCGTGAAATCGGATCATGTGAAGTGAAGAAGAAGGAGTTAACAGAAATTCATGTAGGATAGAGCGAGGGGTCAACCAAGAGTTAGATGATGAGACCAAGTGACCAGCGACCTGGAGAAGATGGGTGTGAGAGATTGGAGGGAGAAGGTTCACGATAATACAGGGATGGAGAGAAGTTGTAAGTAAAGCGTCAAAACTCAAAACATTCCAGATTATCAAAGAAAAGGAAAATAACAAATAGGAAATAAATACAATGTATTGTCATGTATCATTTGGAATGCAGAAGTGTAGATTTAGATTTTATTATTATGAAAATTTTTAAAATTGAATTTCGTGGCTGTGTGAGGTCGCTGCGGCAGAACATTCGGGAGCAGAGAAGATAAGGGGCTGGTGTGCGGCAGTTCAAGTCGTGGACAGTCGATTTTGGATAGAAATGAATTTGAATTGTAAAAGTTGATTTGATTTTGAAATTAAATGGTGAGTGAAAATTATAATAAGAATTTTAAGGAGAAAATTAGTTAATAAGGGGTTGGGTACATTTCGCCGAGAACGATTCGCCGATAACACTTCGCCGGGAACGATTCGCCGAGAACGATTCGCCGAGAACGATTCGCCGAGGCACGATTCTCCGTGACACAATTTTTAAAGTGACATTAAATATTAATTTCTTGTATGTTGTTCTTTACGTATTAGTTAAAATTCTAATATTTTAGCGCTTAGGCCGGTTTTATAATAAAAGCGTTATCTAAAAGTTCCTAATTAACCAATAGAAAACGTGTGTTAACTCTAACAAGCCAATAGAAATCCACCTTTACTTTTAACGGCTCTTTAAAAATTTCGTTTTATGAAATATATTAGGCGGTTGAAAGACTGAATTTTGTGATGAAATTTCAATTTTTAATTGGAGCTAATGCGCAGTAACGAAAACTCGTACATGCGGGTTTATGTTGGTGAGATTGGATGTCAAGCGTTCTCCCTCCACATGTATCTACGACCTATCTAATCTGAATACACACCATTTCGCCGCCCACCCAGGGGGTTTTGACGCAGTCAAAACCTACTACTAACCTAAGCTCGACCGGTGGATCTCTCTTTTCACGGTCTCTTCATTAAAAAAAAAATCGTTTCCTAACACTAACCTCCTCTCGACCGGTATATCTCTCTTTTCACGGTTCTCTCATTAAAATAAATCGTTTCTTACCACTAACCTAAGTTCGACCGGTGGATTTCTTTTTTCACGGTCTCTTCATTAAAAAAAAATCGTTTCCTAACACTAACCTAAGTTCGGCCGGTGGATATCTCTTTTCACGGTCCCCTCATTAACAAAAAATGAATATTTGGACTTTATGGATATTTGAATTAATAACTGTAACTAAACTGTAAATTTATTTTTATTATTTTAAATAATCTACATTTAACTAATCTATCTACCTTAAAGTTAATTATAAAACCACTATTTGATTTTAAAAGAAAAAAAACTTTGAGTTTCCTTTTATTAAATCTTTTTTTTTTTGCTTCTTAAACCTTATATAAACCTTATATTTTACCATAATATTAAAAATTTAATATATAAAATTACTCTCGGCGAATCGTTCTCGGCGAATCGTTCTCGGCGAATCGTTCCCGGCGAATCGTACCTGTCGGCGAAACGTTCCCGGCGAAGTGTATCTCGGCGAATCGTTCTCGGCGAAATGTACCTTTCCCGTTAATAAGTACTACAATTTGCAGTGGAAATATTCTCGCTAAAGTTTTACTTTGGTCCATTGTGGGCAAGACCTCAGGCGGTTGCCAGGCAACAGGTAATTTTAATAAAGTAAAAGGAGGAAATCAGATCAAATAGAAAAAGATTAGTATGGCAACTCTGGCCATTCTTGGAGTCATCTTGGCGGTATTTTTTCAATGCTCAATTGAACTTAACCAACATTGAATGAAAGGTCGCTGTTCTCTCACCTTGAATGAAAATTCGATTTTTAGATAGAAAATGGACTATTTGCATTAAATATTAAAAAAAAATAAAGAGAAATTACTCCTAAACTTTTTAAAAAAGGTTTAAGGTTTTTTTAAGTCTTAAAGGTGGTGACCAGAATCGACGAATTTTGAAATTCAAAAGAACATGAATATTGATGAACAAAAGACGGTTATGCAAGTGCTACTTTCCCTGGGGTGGATATTGGCCAAATTTTCTTATGGGTATGTCGAAGGAAACAAAAATGTGGTAAATAAGCAAAGAATAAGTAAATAATATACCTGCAGATCGGCAGATGACGATCCTTAAAAGACGAAATGATTAAATTTTAGAAGCTGCAAACAAAATTAACAATGAAACTATGCAAACATTTCGCTCAGAATTCACGAGAATTTGCGCTCAATAGCTGGAAATAAAAGCTAGGGATAATTTTTGGAAAACCTATCAGGTATTGTCATGTTATTTTATTATAAAAACTGTGCACGAAGAGCAGAAAAAATTATGCTAATTTGTAATATTGCACACAACTTGGTAGTTTTAATGATCCCAAAACTCAACAATTATAATTTTTTGTCTAAAAAAATTTATTCACGATCCAACTAAAATTACTACTGCTACGCAGCTTCAATTTTTCCAATAATAAAAATATAATAGTAGTACTAATAAAAAAAGTTGTAACCTTTATCAAAGCTTTTAGAACAAAATTAAATTAAGACAAATAAAAAATAAAGTCATCAAAAATTTCATGTTCACTCGAAAACACTTTTGAGCCAATATAAAAAATAATTTGTCATTTTAAAATATTAAGGCACATTATTTATTGATATACACAACAACAGGATTTTCAAAAAAATGTGATTGCATTAACGTGGGATTCGAGATGCCTGTGTAAGTAGCACTTAAAATAGCTCAAGAAACTTTTTGATTAATGTTAAGCATATCGATTACACGAACGACAAGGCAAGTTTTTATAATCATTTTGGTAATTTTGATTAATTTATGTCTCGCGAATTCGTACTTTTTATTGTGGCAGGTTGAAATGGAAGCTTTCTCGATCACGTCAGTGAATGAAAAGGCGGAAAACCGACACTTTGAATATTTCAATGGGTAATTTGAGAAGAATTTGACTTATTTTGGTGTTCGTTTCAACAAGGGTCGACCGTAAATAATAAAAATAAGTTGGGTGATAAACTGAGAAACGTTAGTGTTAAAACGTTTTGAACTTTCTTAAAAATGTTATACAAAATATACAATAAATTATTTTTAATATCAATTTATAAAAAAAACCAAAGATGTCCGACGCTAATGGGCGATGAAAATTATTGCGAGTCTAACGCATTTGTCAAGCTATTTTAATCATACAAATTTTATTATCATACAAAAATAACGTACCGAAATAGATAAAATAGTGTGACTCACCCACACCTTCGATGTATTCTATAGAGACGTCTTGTGTGATCACTTACCTGAAACAAAACAAAATTATTATAGTAAATTATGCAGTCAAAAAAATTGTAAACACATCAAGGAAATGCGATAGAAATCTCCTAATCATAATACTATACCGCATGTCAGAATCAAGACGTAATCAAAAATCAACGGCGCGAAATAATCCACCCTGTAAATGCAGTATGTCCATTTACAATTACAAGGGTAGATCACAAGTTCATTACAAAAGCGTCGCGGCGCACTGCATCGCTCTAGTGGTGCGTGAAATAAGTACATCCCAAACCCGACGTGATTCGATACGTAATAATTTACCCTCGTAAAACCATTACTTATAGTATTTTTGTTCCAAAAAACGATAGGAAATTTTGAACTGTTCATCAAAAATGGATTGAAATTTATCGGTAAGAAGCTTGCAAGAAGTATAGATCGACATTTCAATTTAATTGGTCGATTAATTAATAAGTACAGTTAACTTCAATTTGATTGGTTCCTACAAAAGGTACAAATAATCTGATGTGAACATAGTTTTAGGGTTTCCAAATTACAAATGTCAACAAACCTAAATTAGTCACACATTTGAACTAATTGATCCCGAAACTAGGGGGTGTTTCCATTGTAAAGGAAAATTTAAAAACGTTCGAAATTAGAAAATAAAATGTTGAGACAAATTATTAAATAGCAGGAAAATGTTGGTAATTTGATATCAAATTAAAGTAATTACTTTTACATAAGTACGAACTGCGGGATATTAATTAATATTTGTACAAATCTAATTTTTTTGACGAAAACATGTGTCGTTAAAATGTGCCAACAAAAAAATTCTTACTAATATATAATACGGTGTCAACGAAAAAAGCACGCGATCACCTTTATGAACATTAATGAGCAATAAGGGTGATTACAAACGGCGGTAGGGCGGATCAAAACGGACGGCGTTTGTGATCTTAACTACCCCAAGGCGGAATTTTGATTAGAAACCACATCAATAAAAAATTATTTTATTTATTAACTCATTAATCTCTCCCAATATTTTATTTGTGTTCAAAAAGTTAACATTTCGACTGGAGAATTTTCCTCGCCGTCTTTAAAAATTCCAACAGTTTCGTTTTAATCAATAACTAGAATAATTAAAAATTTATTACGATTTGCCGAATGAATTTCACAATGTTCAGAAGGAAAAAGTTTAAGGATAATTATTATGATGTGCCGCCACCGTCGCTAAAAGAACGATTTACATAAAGCAAAATGTGAAACAAACCAATGATAATTGTTATTAATAAATTGGCATTCAAAACTCATTTTACAATTTTAAGAACAATAATTTAGCAACTTTATCAATAACTTTTATTATTACATTTGTCACGTCTAATTATAAAATTAACCAATAAAGAGCTCCTCTAGTTGCGTATCTCCGTTAAGCACACGCAGCGCCATCTATCATGGTCACTTGTGGCATAAAACATCTAATTAATGTTCAACTTGGCCGACAGAGCGGCGCCACTTTAGCTGAACGAATTACCGAGTTCTACAAAATTCAGGAATCAGGAGAACCGAGGCAGTTGGAATGAACAACTCCAGGCGTACGGAAAAAAATAGAAAGCGTAGCGCGAAATCTGAAATTGTTTGTGGTCAATGTTAAAGCAGAGTAACCTGTATGATTTAGGATAGGGGGTGTAGAAAAAGTCATTCGAAAAAGTATAGACATTTAGGAATTAAATATGCAAATGAAGTATTTTTTGAAATATTGAACGAAGTGCCATTTTACCGACATTTTATTTGCTCCAGAGGAAGCTGGCCAAATTATCTACCGATTACACAGCAGCACGTTTTCAATCCAACCCTCACACAATTTTAGTAATTGATCTAAATAAAAATTCAATTAATTAAATTCGAATTTAGAAAGTTTTTGGTTAGAAGAGCGCCAGAACCAGCATAGCCCCTCTACTTCGATGCCGGTGGTTTATATAACTAAAAGTTGATGACACGTCATTTCTTCAATTTAACTTGTACCTAAGTGTTAATTTTGTTTGTCAAGCTGTGAATTTCTTGGTAAAATTACAACTTGTTCGGATTTTACGGGATTTTAATAAACTTAGAGCTACAGATTATTGTCCAATTTATTTCAAAAAGAATATTTAAACGAAGATTTTACGTAAGAAGGTAAGTAATACTAATAAATTATTGTTCCATTAATTTCAGGACCTAATACACATTACCCAATGTGAAATTTGAACTTGCTTATAGAAATCACTTTAGGAAAATCTGGAGTTAATTAGTTATAAGGGTAAATTGACACAGAGGCGTAGCCACGAATCATAAAGTCTTAGTTTTACTCACGATCAGCTACCGAAATATTTATAAATTACATTGTCCAGGTTGTGCGGCCTGCAGGCCGCACTGAAACTATATTTACGTTGATAATAAATGAACGAAGCAAATTAGTTCTAGAATCTAATAGACGCTTAATTATAATTTTTATATTACAAATACAATCACATACTTTATATGAAATTCTAATAAAATCACCTAATGTTAACTATTCTTGCCACTCATTTTTATGTATTAGATATAAATATAAATTTTTAATTTAAGAGGAATCCTCAGAGTTGAAAGCACATTTTCGTAATTTGCTGTTATTTTGCTTATTACTCAAAAACTTGCACAGAAGTATATATTTTTAAAAGAGGTTCTTGGACGCAGGTTGTGTTCTTAATTTTTTTAAATTCAAATTTTTGTCAACATTTTTTTTTTAATTTTAATTTAAACAAATTAAAAACAACATACTCTGCGTCCAATTATACTCTTTTAAAAAATATATAAGTACTTTTGTACAAAGTTTTTGAGAAATAAGATAAATAACAGCGAATTACGAAAGTGTGTTTTCCAACTCTGAGGATTCCTCTTAAAAAACTATAAAAATAAGTAATATTTATTGATTTTATCAAATTTATTAAATTGTAGTTGTTAAATTGTACGTACGATATAGGACCATCATATTTATTTTACATGAAACGACGCAAATTGAATCACACCGACGCAAATAAGATTTTCAGCCATGCATTTTTGATGCAATGTAAATCGAAACGACGCAAATCGAGACCACTTTAAATGATTTGAAAGTATAATCAAGCTGGCAGCGTTGAGCGTCGGCATTGTACAGAAATATTCTTAATTATAATCTGAAACCATGAACCCCCCACCCTAGTGGCGGACTCAACACGGAATGATATATCGACAGATTAATATATATGGCCCAATATGAGCTCACAAATACATTATCATTAAGTTACCAATTTATTTTTCTTTAATAGTAGAAACATTTTTTTCAAAACAAATTTGATCTCTTTCATAGTTTTTCTCCGTATGAGGAATCCTTAACTTCAAGAACTTTCACATTATTCCACGAAGTTAAAGTACTGGTCTGATCAAGGTAAACCAAAACTTGAAACAATAATCTATAGTTAGAATCAAACCCTGAGCAGTGGCGGATTTAGCACTTGAGAGGCCCCAAGCGCAATTCAATTTTGTGGCCCCTCTCTAAACATTTTCCTTACCCCTACACCCTAAAGTGTGTTTTCTACATGTATATTTTTTACTCTAGTATGCCAAAGTGGAAATTTGAAAGTGGAAGGTTAGGAAATCTGCCACTGACCCTAAGACTTCAGCACCATAACCCACACAGTTAATAGTTCATGCAATATTTATGAAAAAATTAAAAATTGACTAACAATAATGAAATAAAGCGGGAAAAACTATATTATTTGATACTAGCGACATCTGCCTGCGAATTAAGTAATACTCTTACCCTGCGTTCGGTTAGAAGCTACTTTCGCTACAAAACGTTTCCACCAAGCTACCAAAGCTTCTGCTCGCTTCCAAATGCTTCGGCTCCCCACCTAAATTTTTTTAGCGTTTGTAGCGACTGAAAGGGGCGGAGCCAAAGCGTTTGGAAGCGAGTAGAAGCTTCTTCCCGAACGCAAAAGAAATGTTTGGTAGCGAAAGTCTTCTAGCCGAACGTGGTGGGGTTAGTTTGTTCTGTATTCAGGGACGTAGCTGAGGAGGAGCCCTAGTATACCCGAGTATACCCTAGAAAATTGAAAAAGCGTTTTAAAAATGCGTTAAAACTAAGCACATGTCCGTAGGTTATTTTGCTTAGGAAATTTCTTCAAAAACCGGGGGGTCTGGGGAGTATGGAATACCCCCCAGCAGTCAGTAAGCAATTAAAAATCAAATTTGTGTCGTTATCAAATTTGAAAGTCCCCTTGTTGCTTCCTTACAACTTCCTGGCTTCTTGGGAAGATATTTTAATGTAAATAAAACCGATTTTTCAAGACATAATCGATCAAATTAATTGTGACACTTTTGGAACAGAGAAAGGGGTAAGTGACTGTGGAATTTTGATGTACCGGTTTGAAGAATATTCCTGGAATTTTGGATTTTCTGTAGATTTCTTTTGGAGATTTTTATGGAATTTTAGTGTCCACAATTTTGCAAATTGACTTACCCCTCGTGCGGAGTATTATCATTTTAAAAACTGAAATAATTATATTTTAATGATAACTACGAAGACGATTCTCCTTATCGGCGTTAAGAATCAAATTTACTTCGTTATCAATTTTGAAAAGTCCTCTTGATGTCTTGATGCTTCCTTACAATTGAGGGGTATACCATACCCCCAGACCCCCGATTTTATAACCATTTGGTTGAGAATAGAGCGGGAATTCCAGATTAAATTTGTAAGAACTTAAAAATTAATCAAAATTTAAAAAAGCTTTGGATGAGCAATTGAGGTATCCGCTTCGATCCAGGGTGAATTAAGAACCCTAAACCACCAAGGTATGTCTAGAAATTTAAAAACCTATCCATTCTAAAGGCCATTTAAAATTTGCTAAAATATCTTCATAATAATAACTGGGTGATCACAAAGTGAACCATATGTGATGATTATAAAAGAACATAAACAACAAAATGTATACATATTAAGAAGTGTGCCGATGTAAACTAGGTATTTACCCATCGGCGCATATAAAATAATATCAGACTATTATTTAGAATACTTACATAAATCTCTCTGTAGGCATCGTCTGCAAAAGGCACCGCTTTATAACGAACGGCATCGCGTGATAGCCCCCGCTATCCCATATAGCAAACCAAAATGGCAAATTGTTAAAATTACAAAGTTTCTCTTGAGAATCTATTTGATTTTATTAAGAAAAATTAAATCGATAACGAGCTTGTTCGATTTAGCATATAGTAAACAAGTTCTAACCCAAACATTATAATACTTTTCATAGAATAATTATTTAAATTGGGAAATAAAATAACGACGCTTTATAATCGATCAAAACATGTCGATCAGATAATAACCGACAAGATTTATTCTGCTTTGAATAGGATGCTACGTTACGCATTCGTTATAAAGAAATAACAAAAAGAAATACAAATATTTCGGTTCTATTATTTGGTTGTAGTCAAAGAGCAGACACCGCGCTTCCATTTTACACTCAAATGAACTAAAAGGATAAGGCTTAGTACATTTTTTGTTTCCTTCCAATGGTCTTGCATATAAAAAAACTTCAATATCAGTTAGATGGTTAGATCAGATAAGAAAACATTTCACCTTGAAAATATTTTAAAAACCAGAAATGTAAAATTATTCGCTAATTAGAAGCACGAAAATGTTGATCAAATTTTATTCGTCGAGAAAAAACGCCCAATTAGTTAGAAATTATACGAACATAAGATGGCAAATATTTGTTAATAACTTCTACTACAAGTTTTCTTGCACCAGACGAGTGAAGAACAGTTTTTGGTGTCCAGTTTAATCTTTCTATTTTGGTCTTCTCGTTTTTGTATCTTCTGAAGTGTTGGGGTGCGTTTCAAAATTGATCTGTTGGTATGCTTCTCTCACCAATTATCGTCCAATTTCAATGTTATGAAGTTTTCCCAAGTTAATCTAAACTACCTCTTCCTCGCTATTAAGGACTCCGAACTGCAGAACGCTTCAGTAAGTGTCAGTTACATGAGACGTAACGTCATATGCCGTATGTTTTTGTTTATAATTTATTGTTTTATATTTATTTTTTGTCTGATAGAATGTGCAGGTTTTGCAATATTTAACCTTTTCGGACACAACTTGAGCGATGAATTTTCAAGACAATTCAAAAGAATTGAAATGAGGAAACGGTCGAATTGTACTGAAGGATAAATTGGACAGCATATTCTAAAAATGAATTTCTAGAAGAATATGAGCTGCAGTCGTGAACAACGTGACAAATTTTTCTACCACCTGCTTAAAAAAACTGGGACATGATGGTAGCACTCAACAGCTTCGAATATCAAATAACAAGGGAAATTAATCGCATAATCCTATTTGGATTAGCTATCGACAAAAAATGTCAATCAGGAGGAAGGCCGAAAGTAATTATAATATTTCGAGAAAAAAATATGAAAAGAAAAGTTAACTCCGGTTGCCTAAAGGTATTATCCAATTAGAAGTAGTTTAAATTAAAAAAAGTCGAGCTGATGAATGCCAAACTGATAATAAAACTGTCACGGTAGCTGCTGGAAGGTAAAAGAATCGTAGTAATGCAGTCGAGATTCCGTAACGTTTGCGTTGCACCTGAAGAAATTCCAAACCAAGAACACGACAATTAAATCAAAGTGTCTCCTGCGTCGGTGTTAATAACGGACTCGATGCCACCATGCCTAAGATCTTTCGTCTGTTCGTGGACCCGTTTTTCAGTATTTCCATAATTTATGTCTTCAGGTTTACTTACTTTGTTGATCATGTTTTCCATTTGCCTTTATTGCAATACAAAATTCTTTGTTTTCTGTCGATTACTTTTTTTTCGATTCAGTTCGGTCGCTTTTGTTTGTTGAATTATGCAGGGCCTTGTCCATTGTTTCTTTTAAAACGATAAAGAAACGCGGCCCCTTTTTAAGAAATGTGTCCAACGATGATATTTCAGCATCTCCATCTCGAAGAACCACTTCGTGATTTGAATTTTTGCAAAAAAAGCCTTTACATATTTTAATGGTTCAAAAAATGGTTGTCCAGTTGGCCAACATGATAATTATTACAAGTACTTCCAGAACGCAAGCATCTTGAACAAATTAGTGGAATTGCCTCTGGAGAGGTATTCATACTCATCATAAGAACAGTTGTGTACTTTTTGAACAAACATCAACTCATCAAAATATTTCTAATTAAAGGTATCGTTATCATGTTCATGTCTATTTGAGTGGTAACCTCCTCCTGTCAGCTCTTGGTCGAGAGTGGGTTTGCCCTGCATGACACTCGTCATTTAAACTGTAATTATTATTCAAGATGCAGCAACAGGTTGTTTAATGCTGTTTATTTTTCTACTTGTAGCAATTTTACCAGGATATTGATCTAAATTATTACGGAAATTAAGCCAAAAGAAGGAAGGGTTAAAATTCTTCACGAGACGCACACACGTTTCACATTTTGAATAATAATAATAATAATGGTCACGAACTCTGCTATGTAAACACATAATTAGAAGCACGTCAGTCAATCAAAAACGTCTTTTGGATTTAAAGGAATTCTCACTTGTCGACAAAACGTTCCGTGTAAAAGTTTACCAAAAAGAAATAATATAATGTGCAAATAAAATCGCTTACAAATGGCATCATTATCAATTGTTAAAACTCTTCGGTGGTCTAACTTTTAGTTATCTAAAAGCAAAATGCATGGAGAAGTTGTCCATTCCAAAACTTCACCGTAGGGGGTCAGTGTCGCACAGTGGGGTTCTATTGTGATCATGTCAAGAACTTTAAGGCTTACACCGTTCATAAACTATCTTTATTATTATTATACATAACGACAATTGAAAACTGACGTAATTTTATTTAAACGGAGCAACCGAATTTTAACTCTATTTTTAAGGCGTCGCAGAGTTATTTTTGAAAATTAAGAGAAGGGGTGAAAGTTTTCAATTGAAGATTTTCATGAGTTAGTTACGTTTTATGAGCGTTTCAAAATTAATTAACTTATTAATGAAATAAAAACTTTATGTTACGATTTTACGGCAATAGGCTATAAAAAGAGAACGGGTTTTTATTGCTTTGTAAGTTGGCAATAAAATTTGATTTGAGTTAAAATAATAAAAGCTGGATGCACGGTTTTGGATGAGCGTCGAAATTTGATCATAGGGAATCTAAAAAAAGTTTTAAGTAGTAAGTATTATACAAAACTTATATAAGAATTCGCCTCACCTTCGACGAGTTAAATTGACTATAAGGAAAATTTAATTACTAATATAAAATTTGAAAAAATTAATTATTAATTAATGTGACGCAATCCGGAAGTTGATTTTGCATTATGTAGTAGATACTTAAGCGTGTGATACATAAAACGTTTTTTACTTTTATAGGATTATACAGGTACGGACTGGCACAACAGCGTGAGCTCGAAGTTTAACGTGAGTTCCAAACCACGGAAAGTCTAATACTTTTCATTTTGAGTAGTTTTTATTAAGCACATTACACGCTGATGATTTGCCTTTCAAACGGACACAATCAGAATAAAATTCTTTTATTATGTACTTCGACCACTGTCGAACCGGGTAATGTAATAAATAGGGTCCGGATTTGTAGGCATTTGCATGTTTTTTTTGCGTACAGGCACGTGAAAAATTTTAAAAGGGGAGCTTGTTTTACGCCTTTCTGAATCGTTTTATGTAGTTTTTATTTTGCCTATAATGCATATTTTGAGTTTAAGTGCATATTTGGCGGTTTGTTGCCTATAAATGCTTATTTGCATATATTGGTATATATTTTGCATATTTAGCAAATCCGGTGCACTCGAACTGCAGTGCGGTTAATCCCTCTCCTAATTTTTACCCATGGTCCCTATAATCTGACCCTCGAACTGCAGTGCGGTTTCAGCAAATCAAGTAAGTAGGTACTTAATAAAATTTTTAAAAATTTTAATTATTCTCTTTCTGATGTTGCCGCCTTTTGTATTATTTAAAACAATAATTTTAATTAATATCTACTTTGTTAACTGTAGGTGATTCAGTGCAATAACTGCATATTCTATTAATATTACTGCTCTGATCATGTTACCAAGAAGGTGCATGTCCCCCCCCCCATTTCGAATTTTTTGTACTCCAAAATAGTCTCAATCGTTTGTGCTTTGTTTGTGTCTGTTTGTGCAAACATTATTTTCGTTTGTACCCAAATAGTTTTCGAGATAATTCAATTTTAAGTTGGGGGGGGGGAGGTAGAGACATGCCTTTTTGATATTCGAATTTCGGATTCAAAATAGTCTCAATCGATTGTACTTCATTTGTGCTTGTTTGTGCAAACATTATTTTCGTTTGTACCCAAATAGTTTTTGAAATATTCGAGATTTTCGGTAACACGTATTAGCATGATGTGGTAATATTTACAGTTTTTGAAATTTGAATTTCGGAGTCAAAATAGGCTCAATCGATTATAAAACTTCGTCAGTTCCTGTTTTTTTAGCGCATATTTGAGTGCTTATTTTGAAGTTTTTAGAGCATATTTGCCTGCATATCTTCAAGTTTTTTAGTGCCTACAAATCCGGACCCTAGTAATAAATACTAAAAAAATATTATTATATTATACAATACAATTTTATTTAATTGTTTTCTATTGTTTAGTCCATTTTTAAACTAAAAAGTTTACCTACAAACAAGTTATAAATTTGAATGGTAAACGTGTTTCCGAAGCCAGTTTTGAGGTGGTTTTAGATCTTTGATTTCAAGCTGCGTCCGTCTTTTCACAAATCTAAATTTTCTGTTTACAATAAATTAATTCGATACCAAATATTTAGTGATCAGTTTGTATATTATTAACAAAATCGTTGTATAATAGCGCCGCAGACGATTTATTTCAATCACATAACTGGAGGACCCTTTCGAGCTCTTTAACTCTAAAAACTTATTTGTTATTAATATTTCACTGATGCAATTTCCAAGGGGGGTCTTGATTGTTGATGTCTTTTGAAATACAGTATAATTTTTGCAAAAGGCCTTCAAATTAGCGGATTTAATAATTCGATTTTTTCTATTAATTAATTTTACGAATTTCAGTAATCGCGTATTTGAATGGCTTTTACGGTAATTATAATTATTGTTTCCATTTATACGAGGAATCAAAGGCGCAGTAGGTGATTTTCATCTTTGTCTATGTGCAGTTCTTGTATTTTTAACTAAACTTAGCTCACAGTCAGAATCAGAAACCACAGATAGTCAAGGAAGAACGGGAAAAATTTTATTTACGTCAAGTTGAATTAGGTGTACAAGTATTACCCTTAGGGGCAGTTCTACAAAGCAAGTATAAACTAAGAATAAGCTATACTGAGAATAAGTATCTCTTTTCTCTCTCTAAATTGCGTTCTATGCTTGCGTAGAACGAAATCTGTGTGACTTATTCTCAGTATAGCTTATTCGTAATTTATACTTGCTTTTGTAGAACTGGCCCTTAATAAGGGTGCCATATTATTAAATTTATATCTACAAAATCATTTTTAAAATTTTATCACTGTTTTGTTCATATTTGAAGTTCAATGTAAGTAAGTAACTTTAACTTATAAATAAGGTACAAAAACAACAAATTTCATGTAATACAACATGGAAACTTCAAATTTTCATTCCGACAGGTGTAATTAATTCTTACAAAACAATATGACATTAATAAAATAATAACAAAGCACATCGCATTAATCCTTCAAATAGTGTAATTTTTTAATAGAAATTAAATGAATCACACCATAAAAATGAAATATGGGTACTAGAAAAATATACTGTAACACCCTGTACATACAAATATTATAATTAGTTGCAAAAATAAAAAAATGATAATATGTAAAATAAAATTGCAAAGAAAAGCAAAAAGAGAGGACACGAGGCAGAAAGGAAAAAGTGGGCAGAGGAACCGGGTACGCGCTTCGGGAAAGTGAAAGTGTGTCGTGTGTCCAGAAAAATCTAAAAACTGCAAAGCAAAAGGTCAGATAACTTAATATCATGTTTTAAATTGTTAAAATAACTTACACCCAGGTTTTTAATTATTAAAATGTTTATTTGTTATTAATTTAATAAATAGGTTTAACTAATATTTGAATTTTATTTAATGGACTGCTATGGTAGACAAGGATAACGTTTCCGAAGGAAAGACAAATAAATTATAAAAAGTCAATTAAAGAGGGGTAAGGAAGGCATAAGGTCCTTCCAGAACCCCCTCTATTAACCCAAAGGGTTACAATGGTGGCAGCGCAAACTAATGTTACCATAGCGGTTCCAGAATTTAAATTTCAAAATTTGTTTTTTAAATTAAATTAATTTTTATATAGGTAATTAATAATAATTCCAACAAGTAGGAAATAATGGTGATGGTTCAATTTAAATTTTAAAATTGGGTGCAGTATAGTATTTAATTTTGGTGTACAAATTAATTTTTCCATAGGTAATGATTTTTAAAAAATTTGGTATTTTTACACAAAAATTTTTGTTTATGTTAATATTATTTTCTATGGCATTTATATAATTGAGGTGTATGAATAAATATATAGGTCAATATTATTTTATATGGTATTTCATATCATTTTGCAAAATAAGCGAGGTATTTGAACTTTTAATAATTGAATTAAATCATCAATTTTAAAAATGCCGACAACTACGGGAAGTGAAACTGGTGTTACGCAAACATTACCTCTGCAATCTTTAGCAGGTGTCAGCAATGCACCTAGTAACCCAATTTTATCGATGCCGTATATGACGTTGGGGATGATTGCAACTACGTTAGAATCATTTTCGGGTCAACAAAATGTTAAAGAATACTTTGAAAAATTAGATAATAGGGGTGCTTTAGATTCTTGGACAGATGAAGTTAAATTGAAATTGGTTAAATTTAGATTATCTGGTGAGGCATATAAATTTTATAAAGCAGACGCATCCGTTTATAATGAAAATACTTATTCAGGTTTTAAAAATAAATTAATTGAAAAATTTTCAATATCAAAAATTCCAGGTCAGGCTTTATTATCTTTAAGTAAGTGTTACCAAAGGCATGACGAATCTATTGCAAACTATGTCATTAGATTAAAATCTTTGGGCGCACAAATTTTAGAAGAAGACTTAAAAAGTGCACCTTCAATAAATATACCCGGATTAAAACAAAAGAATCTAGATTTAGTATTAAATCAATTTAGATTAGGTATAAAGAAAGATATGTTGAAAAATTTAACACCTTTATTAATGCGTACAGAAAATTTAACCCTGGAACAAGCTGAAAATTTCGCAAAACAACTTGAATTATCGGATATGATAGTAAACACAAGATATCAAAATTCAAATACGGTGTTTACAATACAACAAAGTAAATGTGTACATTGTGGTAGAAATAATCATTACTCTAAAAATTGTTGGTTCATAAATCAAAATAGGCAATATCATCCTAATCATTTTAATCAAACTAATTCAAATTTTAACAGGTTTAATAATCAAAATCATAAAAATTATTCCAACACGAATTTTAATAATCAGAGAACGTCAAATTTTAGAAATAATTTTCGTCAAAATTTTGGAGTTAACAATAATTTTCAAAGGGAAAATTTTAATTTTAACAAAAATTTTAATAATGACAACAAAAGTAAATTTAATTACCAACCAAGGAGATTTGAAGTTCAAAATCAAAATAATACAGATTATAGGAACAATCCAAGCAGGCAATGGAGAGATAATAACACAAACAACAATTCGACAGGAAATAATAATAAATATAATGTTAGGGACGACAATTCCAGAAGGTTAAAAGTGAATCAAGTAGATGCTTTAAACATCGAAGGACTCTCCTTGCAACCTCGAAGGAAGAGTCTAATGTAATTGAAAACAAGAAAGAGTCAACGCCCACCACATTTCTAATCCCACAAGTCACAAAATTCGTAACAATACAATCACCAAGTATTGTATTTTTATATGTAAATGGCATTCAAAAGAAGTTTTTATTGGACAGTGGATCTGCTATTACTATAATTAAAGAAAGCGCATTAGATAACGCACTTATTGAAGATGCTGGTGAAATTTTATTAGCAGGTATAACTGGCAAAGGCTTAAAAGCGATAGGTATGGCTAAAATAAATTTAGGAACTCAACCTATATTAGAAAACTATAAATTTAAGGTAATAATATGTGGAAATGATTTGATGGTAGGGGCTGATGGAATTGTAGGCCGTGATTTATTAGGTAAATTTAATGCTATAATAAATTACCAAAAGAACACTTTAAAAATTTGGGGCCAACAAATTCCGATATTTTTCCAAGATGAAGATAATTTTGTAGACAATTACAATAATAAAGAGGAAAATAAAAATAAATATAACTTCAGTACTAATGAGGAAGAATTCGAAGATGAGGATAATATAAATGAGAATGAAGAATTTTTTGATGCATTAGAAGATAATGATATGGAAGAAAATCAAGTATGGTTTTACCCTATTTCGAAAAAGGATAATAGTAATAGTAAAGAAGAAAAGGAAATAAGTGAAAATTTTATAAAAAATGGAGAAAATAAATCAAAAACAATCCTAGAGAAAAATAAAAGGAAAGTTCATTTTGAAGAAGAGAAGAATTACAATAATGAAGAAATACAAATAGAAGCAATTATCGAAGAATATGGGGAATTATCTAGTAGCGATGAATCAGACGATAATTGGTATGAAAATCGTAAGGAAAAACAACGAATTTATGCTAGGCATAAAATAAGTGATGAAGTTAGTAATCAAAATGGAAAATTTAGTAAAGAAAATATTGAATATGATGATGCAAGTGCTAAACAATGTGAAAGGGTTAAGATGAAATCGGTGTCGGTTGCAAGAAATGATTGCAAGCAAAGAGATCGAGTCTCAGATAATAGTAGCAAAAATTTTGCTCACTCAAGAGAAATTGGTAATTTAAATATTGTTAATAATAATAGTAAGGGTAATAATGAAACAAAAGTGCAATGTCATAAAAATGTAATAAAATTAACAGAGGATACGATTTTACCTGCATGGACCGAAATAAATTGTTACGCAAATAATAATTATGGTAAAGAAAGTGAAGAGGAATTTATAGAGGTGGTACCCAATAGTACGAATATAAATAATGTATTTACACCTCATATAGTAACAAATAATAATAAAATGATAGTAATTCGCATAATAAATTTAAATAAGCATGAGGTAACTTTAAAAAAGAATCTGGACATTGCATATGCGCAACCAATTTCAAAAATTCTTGAAGAAAATAAAAAGCATAAAACAAAATTTAAAGTAAATCAAATCCAAAATCGTACAATAAACTCAAATTGGATCGAAGAAAATTTTGATTTTTCACATTTAGACAATCATGAAAAAGGCTTACTACATGAATTAATTAGTAGATATGCGGATATTTTTTCTGAAGGAGATGAAAAGTTATCAAGCACAACTGAAATACAACATAAAATTCGAGTGGATAACAATCAGCCAATTTATAAACGTCCATATAGAACTCCACATAAACAAAGAGAAATTTTACGAAAAGAAATAGATAGACTGTTAGAGCAAGATATAATACGACCATCAAATTCGCCATGGTCGGCTCCTGTGGTCCTGATTTCAAAAAAATTAGATAATGGAGAAGAAAAAATTAGAATGTGCATTGATTATAGAGGATTAAACGAAGTTACCAAGAAAGATATTTTTCCATTACCAATACTGCAAGATATAGTAGATCATTTAGGAAATTCAACTTTATTTAGTGTTTTTGATGTTACGTCAGCTTTTCATCAAATTTCAATGGATCCAGACAGCATAAAATATACTGGTTTTTCTACAGTTGATGGACATTATGAATTTTTGAAAATGCCATTTGGATTAAGTAATTCGGCAATTACATTTCAAAGATTTATGTCATTTATACTAAGTGGTTTGATAGGAGAGATTTGTTGGGCATATTTAGATGACATTTTAGTGTATAGTTCTAAAGGTATTGAAGATCATATTCGAAAAATTAGTACAGTATTTGATAGACTGAGACAAGCTAACGTAAAATTAAAACCTAGCAAATGCAAATTAATTACGAAGGAATGCAAATATTTGGGCCATATACTTTCTCAGCAAGGTTTTAAACCAGACCCATCTAAATTAGCAGCAGTGAAAAAGTTCCCAATACCTAGAAATGTTAAAAATGTTAGACAATTTTTAGGATTAGTAGGATGGTATAGAAAATTTATACAAAATTTTGCAAAAATAGCAGAACCTTTAACTAAATTAACAAAAAAGGAAGTAAAATTTGAGATTGCGGAAGAGCAACTACAAGCAATAGAAAAACTTAAAACAGCACTTACATCCGATAGTGTTTTATGTTATCCAGATTTTTCAAAACCATTCATGTTAGCAACAGATTCTAGCAACACTGGAATGGGAGCCATTTTGAGTCAAAATCATAATGGGTTTGAAAAACCAATAGCTTTTGCTAGTAAATCATTTAACAAAGCAGAATTGAATTATAGTGTTTCTGAAAAAGAGTGTTTTGCTGTTGTTTTTGGGATAAAGCAATTTAGATGTTATCTATATGGAAGAAGATTCAGCATCTATACAGATCATAAGCCGCTTAAATGGATTTTTTCGATTAAAGACCCTTGTTCAAGATTAGCAAGGTGGGCTTTATTGCTAAGTGAATACGACTTTGAAATTTTATATCGCCCTGGGGTTAAACATGGTAATGTTGATGCATTAAGCAGAGTTTATGAAGATAATAAGGAAGAGATGAATAAAAGAAATACTAATAGTAAATTATCATTTCAAGAATTTTTAAAATTAATAAATAAAAATGTAATCAATAGTAGTAATGTTTTTGTAAAAGAAGGTAACTTATTCCATTGTCCTGAGTACTATTCATTGGCACATTGTGTATCACAAGATTTCAATATGAGCAAAGGAATTGCTGCACAATTCAAAAAGATTTATGGTTCATTAGACATTTTATTAAGACAAAATAAAAAAATAACCGAAGTGGCATTATTGCAATTACCAGAACGCAATATTTATTATTTAATAACCAAAGCAAAATACATGGACAAACCAACTTACGAAAATGTATGGATAGCGTTACATAATCTTAAAATTAGTATGATAGAAAATCAAGAAACATTTTTGGCATTACCAAAAATAGCTTGCGGCTTAGATAAGTTAAATTGGTCTATAGTTTTTGAAATGATCAAATACGTTTTTCACAACACGCAAATAACAGTATTTATTTACCTTTACAATCATGTGAATATTGAGATAGGAGCATTACAGCAAACAGTAAATGAAACAACACCAATCTGGGATCGTGAAGTAATAAAAAAGGAACAAAAACAAGATTCATTTTGTAAAACAATTATTAGCCAATTACACGATGGAAAAGAAGATTTTGGATTTTTTCTTGATAATGAAGAAATTCTCTATAAATCAGATGGCAATCAGGAAGCATTAGTAATTCCAAAAGCTTTTGTAAAGAAAGTTTTACACGATTTTCATGATCTTCCGTTTATAGGACATCAAGGACAAGAAAAAACATTCACCTTAATAAAATCACGATGTTTTTGGCCTAATATGAAACAAGATGTAATAAAATATGTAGAAAGATGTCACTCGTGCAATCAAAGAAAAACTTCACCCCATTTTAAAAAGGTACCTATACAAAATTTTCCAGAAATTACTACACCTTTTGAACGTTGTTCAATGGATATAACCGGTCCGTTTGTAACATCTTATAAAGGAAATAAGTATTTATTAACATTCATTGATCATTTTTCAAAATACATTGAACTTATTCCAATTCAAGATCAAAAGGCAGAAACAGTAGCTCAAGCATTTTTTACAAACATTATAGCTAGGCATGGAACACCACAGAAATTAATCACAGATCAAGGAACAAATTTTGTATCAAAACTTTTTAAAGAACTTTGCAGGAAGCTCAATATCGAAAAACTGCAAAGCTCAGCATATCATCCAATCAGTAATGGTTCAATAGAGAGAATTCATAGAGTTTTAAAAGATTTCCTTAGTCATTATGTAAACAAAACTCAGTTAAATTGGGACGAATGGATTCCATATATGCAAATGTCACATAATATGACAATACATGGTTCAACGAAATACAGTCCATACTTTTTACTACATGGTAGGGACCCTATTTTTCCTTTAGATCAAGTGATTAAGCCTACATCAATTAAATATGATACTGACGAAAATTATGTGTCAGAAATGATGCAAAGATTAAATGTAGCGTTTGCCAAAGCAGCAGAAAATATGAAAATAAACGCAGAGAAAAGAGCCATACAATATAATAAAACAGCGAAAGAGAGATCTTTTAAATTAGGAGATTTAGTGTATCTTCATGATCCAAGTACAAAAATTGGGATTTCCAAGAAATTAAAAAAATCATGGTTGGGACCATTTAGGATAACAGAAATTAAAGGTCCTGTTACTTATAAAATAAAAGAATTACATAAAAATAAGGAACTTATTGTACACACAAACAGATTAAAATTGTTAAAAGAAGATATAAACCAAGAAGAAACCAGTGAAGAAACAGATGATGAAGCAAACAATCCCTTAAACAATTGGAGCGTAGAACCAGAAGAAGAAGAAGAGGTAAATCCAAGTAACAATACTTTATCCATAGCACATGGTTTAGATCAACAAAGAATAGAATTGGAAAGTGAACAACAACAGGAAGCAAAAGGTAGAAATTGGAGATTACATATAAATAAACAAACGAGAAAAATGGTACAAGAAAATGCTGATCAGTTAGGGGATGTAAGCACATATGGTTCAATTAATAAAGATGGAGTAAGAAGATCTGCACGTAGAAATTAAATTTCATTAGAATTCACTGAATTACATTTATTGTATGTTTAGATATTTTAATTTTAAGGTAATTGGTGTATGTAAATAATTATTGTATTATTTGATTTTTTAGTTTAAGTGGTTGTAATTATTGTAAGCATAACTATTTCAATTTATTATTTTTGTGTTTATATATTTTATATTATGTTCAATGTAGCTTAAAAATATGGATATATTATAGGTAAAAATAAAGTTAATTTTAGGGAAATAGAATCTCGACTGCTCGTACCGTTAGTGTTAATATTCGTGAGTGCGCTAAAAAAAAAAAAAAAAAAAAAAAAAAAAATGTGTCGGTGCTTATCGCGTTTGACTGTAAAATTATGAACAATAACATATCAGCAGTGTCAATTCATGAGGTAGCGGCCTGCCCAGATGAAAAGGAGGATTACCGTGAAAAACCAACTTCAGCAATAAATTATACTTCAACGAAATGAATTTAAAGAGCAAAAAGTAGTGGTCTAATTGAAGTAACAAGGATAATACAACATTGTGGAATGCATAGTCATACATCAGCAGTAGCAGGAGGTGCATTTTGATAAATATCTACATATCTACAAATCTACATTCATAAAATTCATTGGAAGACAGGAATATCAAAATGTTCACCGTTAACGTACAATAAATATTTTCAATCAAGTATTGAAAGAATAACTCCCAATGGAACAACGAATGCCGAATTGACAATACTAGGAAGCTTACGAGATCATGGAAGCTGTAAAAGAACTTCGTATAGTGAAAATGGTCACTCTTGGTCCAAAGTAATCGTAGTGGCAAGTGGCAGCAATAAAAATTCATATTAGAGATTATTTGGCAACTGTAAAATTTAACGAAAATGAGATAAATTTAATTGATGGAATAACTTGCAATTATAACTAATGTCATACAACCAAATGAGCAAATTATGGTAATAGAACAAGGAGAGAAGATATTTGCTTTGTCGCTGATAAAAATAATAACATTATGTGGGGGTCGACATTTGGCAATCGGAACATCCAAGAATAGTGGTAGTGTTAAATTATACTGCAACTTATCTAATAGGCAGTACGAAACAAATTTCACAAAATACAGAACACACTATATGGAATACTCTCGCAGTTTGGATAGTGCATAATCAACAAAATAAAACCAAGTCGAATAACATAGAAGAACAATGAGATACTTTAAACCATGAAACAATCACTTCACCACCAAGCCAAAGTATAACACAATCGGCATCACCGACATCCTATCCAGTGTTGGACAATTGGACAAATTCGCTCACTACCCCGGCGTAAGTGGTAGAGCCAATCGCGTGTGTATAGACAAACATTTATTACAAGTGAACATTAGACAAGATAAAAAAAAAAAAAAATGTGTATGGCCTTTCAGTGCTTTAATGTTAACGGAGGCGAGCAGAGATCTTAAAACTTTCATTATTATTTTGATTTAATTATCATTATTATTATATTGTATTATTAAATTTGATTGTTTTTATTTTGAAATTATTAGATGAATTATAATAATTATAATTATTGTTTTATATATTAATGTTTTATAATAATTAATAATTGGATGTATAATTTGGGTAGTATTATTGTTTATTGTTACTAGGGAATTAAGGAAATACTGTAAAACTTATTATATATTGTATGTACAGCCAACTAAGTCATCAAAGTTTTTAAATTCTGTGTTTTTTTTTCAAATTGGACCTGTGTTTAAAGGAAGGACAAGTCCAAAAGAACTAGTCCTTCTTTTAAAAAACGGGGGAGTATTGTAACACCCTGTACATACAAATATTATAATTAGTTGCAAAAATAAAAAAATGATAATATGTAAAATAAAATTGCAAAGAAAAGCAAAAAGAGAGGACACGAGGCAGAAAGGAAAAAGTGGGCAGAGGAACCGGGTACGCGCTTCGGGAAAGTGAAAGTGTGTCGTGTGTCCAGAAAAATCTAAAAACTGCAAAGCAAAAGGTCAGATAACTTAATATCATGTTTTAAATTGTTAAAATAACTTACACCCAGGTTTTTAATTATTAAAATGTTTATTTGTTATTAATTTAATAAATAGGTTTAACTAATATTTGAATTTTATTTAATGGACTGCTATGGTAGACAAGGATAACGTTTCCGAAGGAAAGACAAATAAATTATAAAAAGTCAATTAAAGAGGGGTAAGGAAGGCATAAGGTCCTTCCAGAACCCCCTCTATTAACCCAAAGGGTTACAATACTAATATAACTGATAAAATATAAACAGCGTGGAGTTAAGCTTATTTTCCCTAGGCAAAGCCGAGGTGTTAGTTAGCCTTACGTACTTAGAATTTAACATTATTTTATATCGAAATGTCTAGATTTTTAATTTTTTTTAATTAAAATTAAAATACCCCAGAGTAAATAAAGATAATTTTTCATTTAAAAACATTTTTTATTACAGTAATTACATTTACTATACAGTGTGATAATAATTAATTAAAAAAAATTAGAAACTATAAAAACATCCAATATAATAATTTGCTAGAAAGCTCCTCCTCCATGTTATTTCTAGGCGCGGCTCTAATTGGTTCGTTCGTTTACTACCACCCGAAAAATGTTATCAACTTACATAAAATAAATACCTACTAAATAGTTTTGTTACAATTATCTCCGAATTAGGCTGCTGGCCGAACAACTACGGCTTTCACATATGATCGCAATGTTTCCTTGTTGTCAAGGGAAAAGGCGTCGTTGAGGTATTTCTCAGTAACATTGTAAAGAATGTCAGAATTTCATTTGTAGTTCATATTATGTTCATTTTTTGCATACGTGGACATCGGAATGTTCCACGCGCCACAGTTTCCCAGCGTCTGGGTGGCATCATTTTTCTGGCGACAAAACATATTGCACCCGCTCAGATCTTAGGAGTGTGTTAATTAATCAGTTAGCTTTTACTATCCACCGAGTAAAAAAAGTTTTGTTTTTCGAGTGGCGATTCAACTCTATACTCAAATAAAATTAGGCACACATTAGGCCAAAGTGCGTATTTTGGTTCGTTTAAGTTGACTGTTACAACCCCGGTTTGATAATTACAATGCACAGTATGGTACATAATATGGGAACATTTTAAGAATTTAAGAAAGCTTTGAGTTAATAATGATAATTATACAGCGTGTTCACATGTTTATGTTAACATTTAGTAGTATACCGGCTGCGACTTAGGAGCATTTTTCTTTGATCGAGAAATTTTGGTCATGTAGTTTCACTTTACTTTTCAATTATTGGATTCACGGGTTTTATCAAAATGAGGGAATTTAGTAATAACCCATAAATCCACATCTGTATCACGTGATGCCACTTCTTTTCTTTCAACATTTACGTCCTCTGGAGAAAGAATCATTATTATTTATTGGGGGTCAAATTGTGAAGAAAACCTTGATGGAGACGCAGTTCAAAATATACCTCTAAATCATCTCATATAATAAGTCAACTATGTTTTATGTATTCTACAATATTATAGTGTGTGCAAATTTTACCGCGTCAGTCATTAGTGAAATTTATCGTTTAGTCTTTAGTGCAATCAATTTTATTAATCAACGTTCAATAATTGTAGTTATTCAATTTTGTATTAAATTTCAACCATTTTGTCAATTAGTTTATATTTTAATTTATAAGAAAAATTATTCAATTCAACATTTTTGTACTGGCCAGGTTTAATCTTTTGGATGACATTTTATAGTTAAGTTTACAAAAAATATCAGAACGATATTTGGGGACAACTGCTATTATTGTAGTTCAGTAGTTCTTAAAGCGGACGATATAGCCCACTGTGGGCGATTTCTAGTTCTAGGGGGGCGACAGTGAGCATGAAATAATTTGGGGCGCGCTCATGAGCAAAAATACGAATCCTTCTTTACCCCTGTTTTAGTTGTGGGGCCATTGTTATTAAAAAAAAAATTTGAATGACCTTCTTTTAGCCCATTTTTTAGAGTAATGGGGGCGTTATAAAAATTTATGCCCAGGAAAGTGGGCGGTGGTTTGCACAAAAATGAGATGAAATTAGTAATATTCCTCAAAATATTTTCCCCTTACCTACCACAAATTAAATTTTATTTTCCTCGGTTCCCTCTGATTTGGAGGTTAGGTACTTGATACCCCTCGGATCTTCTGTGAATTTCTTCACATTTTACACACAAAGTCCGACAGTAAGTGGATTTAGCCCCCTCATAGCTTCAAACTATCTCTACGCTAATAAAATTTAAGAACAAAACCATTCAAAAACAGCTAGCACGAGAATAAGCTGATGCCGAAGCCCATCGATTGCGAGTCGCGTTAGAAATTCAATATACTCTAGCATGACAAGCAACTCGACAAACCACTGACGTTGATGATAATTATGATTTATTCTGATTATGTTTTAGAAAATTTTTTTAATAATTATTATTAAGATTGCTCAGCCTGTAGGGCCTGTATGCCGCATTGGTACCATATTTAAGTTGGTAACACATGAATCAAAATCACAAACCGAGAATTATACCATTACCAAATTTTAACAATAATAACGATTAAATAGCTATTTTAAGGTGCCCCCTCTCCACTTTTTACTTCACTCTCACTGTTAGTTGACCTCCCTTGTTTTCCGTTGTTATAACTGTGGGAGGAAAAGTGGAATTTCACTTCCGCAAATATTTCCTATTACATTTTATTTCAATATACCAAATTGACACTTTTTAGACCATAAAGAGATAATAATAACTAATATGGGAGTAACCGGGTATCGAACCTGTGAGACTCATGACCTGTAGTCCAACTGATTCACTTACACATACGTAGCTTATTATTAGACTGTACATTTTTAATGAATTTATTTTGTTTATAACAATAAAAATTTGAATTTAGCATGTTTTATAATAAATTAGTTTTTTATATAATTTATACTACTTATAATTAATAATTCTAAGTTTGGACGAAAAAAATTTAAAAACTTGAAGATACAGACGCATGACTATAAGAAGCATGGGGCCCTGTTTTTCAATTTCACGATATTTATTTTAAATATAACAAAAACATTTATTTATACCAAACATCATCACAGAGGTAAACTATAGGGAATAAGACCGAACGCCGAAAAGCTTCGAACTAACTAAATTGCAGTTATGAGGTCGGAATTACTATAGCTAAACTGAATTACAATTGACACTTTCTGAATTACAGCTGGAAATGGTGTAGATCTGTCTGTAATGCTCTGTATCGTAATCGGGATTGTTTTACTGATTTATTAACTATAGAGTGGTGCCAAAGACAGAAGAAAAGGTGGAGCTAATGCGCAGAAACCAAGACTCGTACAGTCGTGTTTATCTTGGTGTCAATTGGTGGAATTGGGTGTCACGCGATCTCTACTGCGCCGGAATTTGTCTAAGCCTTTTCTTCTTTGTTTGGAACTACCCTTAAGTATTTTGAACTAGAATAAAGCAATTATCATAACAATCCAATGACAATTCAAATTATTTGTATGCGGTGAGCTCACTTATAGTTTCTTACATACCCTGCATTCGGGGAGAAGCTACTTTCGCTACCAACCATTTCCTTTTTTCCTTCTTTCGAGCTTCCAGTCACTTCCAAACGCTTTGGCTCCTCACAAAAATGTTAGTAGCGTTTGTAGCAACTGAAAGGGGCGGAGCCAAAGCGTTTGGAAGCGACTGGAAGCTCGAAAGAAGGACAAGAAGAAATGTTTGGTAGCGTTTGGTAGCGAAAGTAGCTTCTCCCTGAAGGCAGGGTTAAATATAAAAGTGAGGGGGTAGATTCTATAGAAAAGTGTAGATAAAATCGAAATCGAAGTCATTCGTTAAGGTTAATTTAAATTTAACATTGATTCATAGCCCTCACAGGAAAATTGGCCCTGTTTTACATTATTTTAAACAAAGTTGGTGTATTTTCGAAGAAAATAAGAAATTTGTTATATCATTTTCTCCTATTAGAATTTTTATTTTCTGCAGATTATTGTTTGTGTTCCAATTTTTAGAGGTCTATCATCAATTTAGAAAGCAAAACAAGATTCAGAACAATATGTAAGTAATAATAGATACCACCATAATTATAAAAGGGTAAGAGGGTATGGCTAATTCTACGCCTTAGCATAACAAATGCTAACTTAACTTCCCACTCAGAACATAAGATGAATTAAATCTCTAATTTTACTAATTAATAATGACGCCATTTCGTTTTTTAAAAGAGCCGATCCTTTGAAACTAAAAGACTTTTTCTTCATCACCGCAATATATAGAACTGTGCCCATTTTCTTTTCGAAATATAATGAACTTTTCCATACCCTTTCAAATAAGAGAAAAAATCTAACTTCAACCCGAATCGAACCGGGTGCCTCGGTAATAGCAGTCAGTGCAATTAGTTAATTAATTCTAGTTTTCCTTTCTTCAGGATGAAAGAGTAATAAATATCATTACAATGACGAATTAAAAAAGTTCTACGAGGTGGTTCACGGGTTTTTGTCTGATAAATACAAAAAGTGGTCGACTTCCACTCCTCGCAACGCAACCCAATAGTTTGATCAAGTATTTGAAATTTTTGAAAATCAGGTACCAAAAACTTGGAAGGAACTGCAAAAGGCAACTACGCTCACTTTGCTCGCTGCCTATGTGCAACTAAAAATCATCGTTTTCCATTTAGAAACAAGCAAAACCAAAACAATTTTCACAACTCTAATCAAAGCAATCTAATAATAATTAAATAGCGCTATAAATTAATAACAAAAATTGTACCCAATCTTACATAATAATAAACAAACATAAAATTATGTAAACATGTGATTACGAGCGACACTAATTAAACCATAATTAAAGCTTTTAATTACTTAAAAACAAACTCTTGAGAACACTTCGACGATTCTAATTATAAATTGAGCAACAAAAATAATTTGCTAATTTACTTAACTGCAGGACATTAGGTATTTATAATATTAACAATAAATCAATACTACGATTTTAATTACTAATTTATGATAATTTTTTGAGAAATTATGTGTATAAACGCGCTGCGTGTATTTCAAACACTCGAAAGCCGCTTTATCTTTAAAATAATTTTTTTTTGGTGCGATTGTCGTTCCAAAACCTTTGACGAGGTTTGTTATGACACGTCAAATAGTGATGGTTAAAAAATGCAAATAAAACCAACGAGTCAATTAATTTACGTCAATTATAAACGACTCGAAAATTTATAATTTAAAAAATATATGACATTCTATTTTTTAATTTGAAATTTTACAAGTTGTTCCCATCGGTGTGGACGAGGCAGATTCCAGTCGCGTCTTCAATTTTCGATTGGAAATGAAAAAAGCAGGGTATAGTTGTCCGTGCCCGATGGATCAAAAAAGTTTGTAATGCGAAATCGTTTAAGAAAAACATTAATGTACTACCAGAAAATTTAAAAAGCATAATTCAATTTTGTAGACTAATAATTATTAGTTTTGTTTGTTCAAATCAAAACTTTTAACTAAGCACGAGACGGAGATGGTAATACCTAAACGTTATAGCCACTATGAATGTTCATAATAATTAAGAATTTTGTGCCCCACAGCGATCCAAGATGTAAACTCGAGCCAGACTGGACCCATATCACGAAGGATATTGAAATAAATGATAATCATCCGGTAATTAATTCGTATAACAGCTTGCGGTGAATTGTTGTTTTTGGCCCACGCTAAACTTAATCTGATGTTAACAGCTTTTGAAGTCTTTAGAGTTGTTTTTTCTAATTATTTATTTTAGGGTGATTATTGTTCTAATTGTGAACTAACTGGTGCAACTCTTCGCTCATGCGATTTTGCGATAGTGGATTCTTCTCATGGGTATGGTTATATTTGCCAATAAATTGCAGTACCTCAAAAAACTTTAGTGTTTTTGATATTTATCTTAGGAATAGTCGATGTCATTCTGATTTACTGATGCTAGTTCATAAAAGTGGCATGGAAAGTATGGCTATGGTCGTATTTTATGGACAAGACGACTTGATATCTGTAACGGTAAAACAATAAAACACTGCAGGGCGGCGATGGGTGTGCGTGTTGTCTGGCGGGCGGCGGGCGGTCGACGGCGCCAACTAGAGATCTCCAGATTTGTGGTTGGTCCAGTGGTTCCACAAGAAGCACGATACTCAGAATTAACTAATATGAATCCATAAAAAATATATTAGATTGTGTAACCATAAAAAGTTAACGAGGGTGTTGTACGACTGTCACGGTCATCTTTAATGAATCGGTTATGTCGACGTTCGATGTCGTCTGAGAAGAGAGTATGCAAAATAGATCCAAATTCAATCACGTGGGAGAAGAATTTTAACGCGTTCCTATACCTGAATGATGGATCAGTTCACCTGGAACACTTAGTGAATCATAATGCAAGAGTTTAAAACAAAGATCGTGATGGCACTCGGATGCGATCCCACAGCAGGGATATGATTGAATGCGTAGGTCTAGGCTTCCCGTGGTATCAATTATGCTCAGTTATCTAAATTTTCTGCCATCTACATTTATCAAATAAATAGTGGTAGTGATTAAAGTTCTTCGATTAAACCACTCGGCCATGTGTATGTAATTAACTAGAAAACGTAAGCAGAAGAAATCCATCCTTCTTGACTTAGCATGAGGATAAAATGATACATGCCGAACAATTGCTGCTTACAACTGTTATTACAAATCATTTATTTAAGTCGAGTTATGTGGGCGAAAGACGATGGTGATGGTGGCTTTTATCTATTCTTTCTTCCATACGCAGCTTTGGCTGCGAGCAACATTTGCAAGATGTAATTACCTAACTGACTACAAGTTGACTGCTTACTAATTTTACATGTCCATCATTCAACACGCATATCTTCGAGTTAACTTGATGAACGTTGGTTCCTGAACTATTTTGGCAGGTGACCCCCGTAATCACTGTCCATCCTCTCACCAATTTCTTAGGTTAACGAGCGTATAATGGGCCAGGTAGAGTTCTGCGGACCTAACTCGGCGGGTGGTCACTACACTGACTACGTATTATTTTTCCGTGTTACCAACTTTGTGTAAATATTTGTCAGGTTGTATGAATAATGAGAAAGCTCCCGTTTCAATTTTCTGCTAGTTATATAGCCCATTAGTTCATTTATCTTTTTTACAACTTTTCAAAAACAATTAACGTTGCGCTGCGCGCTGGTAACGTTCAATTTATTAAATAAATTTGTAAAACTTCAAACTGGATGCTATGTACCATCAGTATTACATTTTGCAGTACTAGTAAACATAGTCGACCATCTTATAAATATTCAACACATTTAAAGAACACTTTAAATGCAAATCGATATCGTTTTAGTCTAAATGAATGAATATTAAATTTTGAAAAATCCTGCAGAACTGGCAGTCGATTTCAATTAGAGGTCACAACAGCTATTCATTACAAGAATCAACAGCCTCGGGTGGTGGACTATGCTAAATGAGTATCGACATTATTTATAACATAATTATATAGCGATTGTGACAGGGTGTGATGGTTTGTGTGGGATTACGGTAGTCCGGTCCAAGACCACCGAGCCAGACCCAGCTAATTCCAATGATTACCTGGCACTCGATTAAGCTGGGCTGGACATGATGTTTAGTATGCTGATTGATACTCATATTTATCACTAAAATCAAAATTATTTATTATCTTAAATCGTTCAACATCTTATAATAACCCATCATAACAATATATACCATATACCGGTTATTATTACATTCCATAATCTCAATTTATCATCTCAATGGATAAGCACACGTTTATAATTTTAATTATTGCATTGTTGCGATTTATAGTTTCCTTATAAATAAACCCAACGTCTTATTGTTTTGTAATCAACGATTTTTTGGACCAACTCGAAAAACTGTTTTATACGACGACGAAAAAATAAAAACAAAGAGAAAGCTGAAGAGAAGAATGGAACGACACAATCTTGATCAGTAAATGTCTCTTCCATCATGAAATTCAAGCTGTCCGAAAAGAATTTTTGTGGAATTGCATGATAACCATGAGACTGAAAAACGCACATTGCGATTCCTTTCTCTTTTGCTCAAACAGCATCGAACCTTTCTATAACTTTTCAATATTGTGATTTTATCACTCTTCTGTTTGAATTGTTGACCAACTACCAAAAGTTTTTTTAGTCTTCATTTATTATGTTGGTTGTTATTAATAATACATTTTTTTTTAACTTGTGTATACATTTCAGTCACAATATAACAGTTTTCTACGTGGACTGGATTTACTATGGTAGTTTTGACATCTATTCGCACGTTATATAAATTTTAATGTATTTGTAAATAACATGTTCTTAATAAGCACGAATTATTACGTATGTTAACAGAGAATTGCAAACGTGTCTAGCAATTTCAATGAGAAATTAAAAGAATTTCCATAAGATTGGGTACATAGTCCATTATAAACTTGTGGCGACCCAACATTTCTAGTTATTTTAAATATGTTAGTTCCAACCTCACACCAGAGAGGTCGCTACGAGTCACTACTAATTAGTGCACCGACTGGGTAGTTCGTCCGGGACTTACACCACCATATGAAGGACCGTTCCTCGTCATCTCACGAACCGACAAGAATTTCATAATAAGCGTAAACGGGAAAAAGAGTACGGTCACTGTCGATCGGGTAAAGGCTGCCCACACCGTCGATAAGCCCACTCATGAATCAACCTCAACACCACAGCCGCCGCAACCAACCGCAACCAACCAACCAACCGCACCAGAAAGGAAGAAAGTCTCATTTGCACCAGAGGTCGCGACACGAACCGGGAGGAGGGTTAACCGCCCGAGCCGCTACAGATAGGAAGATTTTTTTTAAATTTCTGTATCTTTTAATTTTTTATTTTTTTGTAATTTTTATTTTTTTTTCTCGCTCAGCTCTTCTCTTGAAGGGGAGTACTGTGGCGACCCAACATTTCTAGTTATTTTAAATATGTTAGTTCCAACCTCACACCAGAGAGGTCGCTACGAGTCACTACTAATTAGTGCACCGACTGGGTAGTTCAACGGGGCAGTAGTTCAGTTATTTATTATCAAGCAAGTTGTGATATTTATTGTTATTGTTTAAAGTGAAATAAATATTTATACGTTAACCGTTCACCTGTCTACTGATTTATACTCAAAAGAATAGGCCAACACACTTGCCTATAAGCTCATAAGAGATACAAAACCTCCGAAATGTGTGATTTAAAATTTTATTGCTAATTAGTTTATTTTCAATCATTTATAACGTTTAGGGCTCTATTCTCTACGAGAAGATTGTTTTCAATTTATCACATTTTATACATTAGTACCTAGTATAATATTTTGTCAGTATTGCAGAAAAATAATTTCCAATTATTTAGAGTAAAATATTATTATGTTATGCCGTGTTGAAAGTTGTAATATGTTGAACATAAAGCACGCAAATTTTTGTGAAATTGGAATTCCAACAAAAATGAAAAATAGAATTTTGTATTATTACTATTTATTTACTTTATACTTTAACACGTAGACCGCCATTCTTAAAAATAGCCTATTGTTTTTATGCCCGCTTTCACCATCATTTTATTTAAGAATTTGCTAGTAAAGAATTCCTTAGTAGGTATTCTTTAAATTTGATTAGTCAAATTTGACATAATAATTTATTATGTCAATACTATTTCAAATTTGACCAATCAAATTTATAGAATACCTAACTAAGGAGTTTTTTACTAGGAAATTCTTAACTGAATGTTGGTGAAAACGGGCATTAATGTTAGTGTGAGCTAAATTTAATGCACGTGGCGGCTAACGTATTAAATCCAATTTAGTTTATATAGCAGTCAGTGGCAAACTAAAGTTTTTTCTAGTCCAAAATTTTAATACTTCTACATAATTCTCTGTGTTTTAAAAAATTATGCGTGACGAGCCCAAGATAATTACCACACTCCCTAATTTTTCTGATTCGTAATGGTTTACAACACCTAATTTTATAGACATTTTTTCTCTTCTATTTCTTCTGTTATGTAATACATAGCCCTAATACATTTTCACCAGGGATTTCCACCATTTTAGACCAGTTGACATTAAATTTATCAATCATACAGGACTTTAAGAACTGGAAGTCTACTTAGAAAACCTAATGTTTAACGTGGGTTACGAACCACGGGAAGCCTAAAGGCCCATTCAGACGATCAATATATATTATCAATATATTGATATTGTCAATATTATTGAACGTGTGAGGGTTAATAAATATTTATCGTCTGAGTCAAATGCACTGTGTCAATATTTATTGACAGTATTGACAATATTTTATTGACAATATATATTGATCGTCTGAAGGGCCCTTAACACACTTCGGAAGTGGTTCTTATGACGATCACCTCGATGATTCACCATTGTCTTCAAAAGAAAAACAATCAATATAAAGTACTTAGTTCGCCCGAGCTCACACATGGTCGGCTTTAAACAAAAAAACTCCTGCAGATCAATCGCAGAAGTTTCTTTATCCCCACAAAGTTAGTACAGTAAAAAAAAACAACCAAGCACATGGGCTCATTTCTATTTTCGTTCCTCGTTTATATGAAAAAAAAAAAAGTAAAGAGACATTATAAAGTATAACCTTCACTCGCCATTTTATTGCATGTTTCATTTTGCTTATTTATTAATTATTTACTAGATTGCCCAGACTGTGCAGCCTGAAGGTCGCACTGACACTCTATTTATGTTGATAATAAATGATCCAACCAATGAGACAGAGTGTTATAAATCTAAATCTTTCTGATGAATCCATTTAAATGGTACCTGATCGGGATTATGGATAACAATGACTCAATATTACATTTGATAAAAACAATTTTAAGCGAGAAAAGCAAGCAATCTATAACAAATCGATAAAGAAAATATTATTTCGACATCAGAAACCTCACTTAACTACACAAACTCTACTTTAACCTAACCTAACTAGACCAACTCTAACCTAACCAAATTAACTCCAAGGCTACGTACAGAGTGGACGCTGGTTGCCGAAACCTGCTTACCGACTTGAATGTTTTCATTGAAATACCAGCTTTGTTTGTCCTCCATTACATTAATTAATATAATATAATTAATAATATAATAAGTAATACATTAATAATTAATGTAATCGAGGGCAAACAAAAAGCTGGTATTTCAATGAAAACATCCAAGCAGGTAAGCAGGTTTCAGCGACCAACGCCCACTCTGTACGTACACTAATGGTCGATTTATCCTCACTTACTTAACACAATTTTGTAAGAAATAACCAATAATTAAATAAATAATGGTTAAAATAAATAGCAATACATAATTCTATTGACAACGTATAGACTGGAAACGATGACTGTAACCATCAGCAAAAGTGCTGAAAGACTAAGAGTGGTACAGAGAGCTATGGAGAGATCGATGCTCGGAGTGAGTCTACGGGATTACATCCGTAATGAGGAAATAAGAAGGAGGACGAGGTTGACGGATGTGATAGAACGTATGGCGCGGCTGAAGTGGAGTTGGACCGGGCACCAAAAAAGGTGGCTCAACGATATAAAGAAGGTGGCAGGTTGGGAGTGGCTGAGGAAGGCGCAAAATAGAGATGTTTGGGAGGAAATGGGAGAGGCCTATGTTCAGGAGTGGACTACTACAAGCTGATGAAGAATTCTATTGATTAATCCTCTTAAGTTTTAAGTGATAAGTGAGTGAGCATAAATCGACTATAATTTAAACAAACTATCTGTGATTATGTAAAGTTCCCTCCAAACTTGACCAAAAACTGTAAGCTACCCTCCGAGTAAAAAGGTAGCCACTAATCTGGTATCATCCCATTTCGCCTCCTATAAAATCGCTGCCTATAAAATATTACATTTGTTAAATAAAACTCAACGGAATTAGATAGACAACATTAAAATGAAGCTATTCAAATACAGAGGAATGTCATATATCGATTAGATGAGCTAATCATCGATTTTAAAGTTTCAAATTTCTGTTCGAAAATAGACCTTATAGGTACATTGTGTTTGCCGTACGTGCATTCTACGTAGAGAGACATATCTGAGGTATTTACTCAATGCCTTGGCACCGTCCTATATCAGTCTCTTCAAGATCACCGCAGGGTAGGGGACCAGGATTGATTGTCCTGGAAACCTACTTTTGGCTCTGCTTAAAAACTTACTTCGCAATATCGCGTCAATCTCTTTCAATCCTACAAAGGGACAAAGGCTAATTACTGCATAACGCGTAACAGTACTCAACTTCGTATTTTTATACTCATAACCCATCCACGAGATATTCTAAGATGTTGAAAGAGGTGATATCCACGGAACTCCGAAAACAAAGTGAAGCTATGTTATACGGTAGCTTTAGTCGTACCTAACACCAACGTACAGTTCCTGGGTATTTTTGGCTTAAATTTGCCGAAAAAAAGAGAGATCCATCCCTTTCCCAATAGCAAATTTTGCCGAGTAGGACCCGTGTAAGGGATATCTTTAGTTAGTATTCGCGTTTTACATTAACAAAACGCCACCATACGGAATAATTTCAAACTCCATTTTGGACGTAATATTTTAGTAATGGTGGCGCCAACAACGGTGATGTAAAACGCGAATAGGATACAAGTAACAAGAAGTTACTTTGTTAAGAATTTCAAAAAGTCCTCTTGTTATCTTCTTGCAGCTAGGGGGTATTCCATACCACCCAGACCCCCGGTTTCTTTCCCCCAAAAATTGTGAAAAAATTCTAAGCACAGATAGTGATTTTTGAGGGGGGGGGGGATAATAAAAAAATTGTAAATACTTTACTCTTAAACTTGTAAACAAACACTGCATGAGGCTAGGTAAATTTATTAACGTTAAATCTGCGAATACTGCTAAAATTCAGAATATCTCAGAGACTTAGGGGTCTGGGTAGGGCTGGGAACTTAGAATATATAGCTAAGGAAGGACTACTTGCATAATTCCATATGCATAAAAAGCGAGACAAAAATCGTGGGTAGAAGCTCCGCCCAGGACACTAACTTCTAACTCGGTGACTCATAATTATTATATTTTAAATTGTTATAATGATTTGTTGTAGTGTTTGTGGGACTTCTAAGACCAAGAAAAATGTTAAAAATGGTATAACTTGGCATACGTAAGTACTTAGAGTTTATGTAAATAATTTTATAACAAAAATATAAATTTGTGAGGTTATTACCACAATGTGCTTAAATCATAAGCGTACAGTGATTCTATATATTTACATTAAATATCGTTTTTATAATTTAGATTTCCAAAAAAATGAGATGATAAAGATTATTTTTGGTTAAAAAAAATGAAAATGCCGTAATATTGGTCTCCAACTCCATCGTCACGCTTGTGTTCAAAACATTTTACTGACGAACTTTGCCAATATTTTTATGCTACGCCACTGACAAAGCCGCCATAGGACACCACTTTTACTCGCATTTTGTATTCAAGTAGTCCTTCCTTAGCTATATATTCTAAGGCTGGGAATTAAGTTCGATTAATCGATTATTTAATCGATTGTTTTCGATTGAATCAATTGTTTTTACACAATCGATTTTCAATTGATAATTTTAATAATCACCCAGCTTAAAACCCACTATTCCAGTTAACAAAACGCCACCACACGGAATAATTTAAAACTCCATTTTGACGTAATATTTTAGTGATGGTGGCGCCACCAACGGTAATATAAAAATCTAATAGCGTTAATTAAAAAGGCTCGGAGCATCCGAAGCGTAGGGGACCGGAGGGCGCGGAGAGTCGATTTTGATAACACAACGATGGCAAATCTCAAATCAGGATTCAATTAAATAGTTACGTAATTGGTCGATTCTGGCGTCTTCTGGGGACCAATCTAAGTTTGCCAATCTAAGCATGTCTACCATCTCTACCAACCTTAAATAATTTATTTTTGGGGGCAGCGAAATAGGAAGGCGGCAAAATGGGGGTGTATTCCCACTAATCTCACATGTAAACTGCTCTCCAAATGTTACCCTTTTGTTATACGCTTTAATTTATTAATCCTTAAGGACACCAACGTGATTAAAAAATTAAAATGACTCGATTTCTTATTGAGTAGTTTTATTTTTGAATAATTAATAATAAGAAAAATTTGAGTAAAATAGCGAAAACGAAAGTTATTGGAAACACTACAAATGTTTGGAATTACTTTTTCAACAAGTTAGTGAACGAGGGGAACCCCGGAGAACCATTGCTAAGAGAAGCTTCGCCTAAGAGTTTTTTTTGTCCTAAACAAGAACCGTTTTAACTACTGATTTTGAAGTGGCAATGAGAAATACATGTAAAATTCATCGATAGAAGGATGCAGATTTAATCCATCTTTTCAAGGATCCCGGTTTATTTATAGCTTAGGTCAATAGTTTTCAACCTTTTCCTGGTGATGGCACACTTTCAGCCGAGTTGAGTCCGAGTTGAGTCGGAGACTGCCTTTTCATTAGCGCCGCAGATGATTACGTTTAGAAAATACTACCTATTTTATATACCTGAGACCCTTCTATAATTAACCTAGTTTTAATTAGGTTAACAGACAATCCTTCGGACACTTCGCTGACTCATGCGAGACCAGCGGCCGAAATCACGTATCGTGATTACCTAATAAAGGATAAGTCAAAAATCTGACGGTACACCAGGAGGATATTAAGAGCAGACTGGTTGAAAACCACTGTCTTAGGTCAGATGTTATAATTATGTTTTTTATTTGGTATTGGGCCCTCGGAAGGCAATGGCAAACCACCGAGAGTAATATGCCAAGAAGAATCCTTAAAATGTTAATGAACTAAATAAGTCCAAAAATTGATCTGTGGACTAAGGGGAAGGCAAACCACCACCCCATTAACATTAACATTTCCCTGGTGCAGCCTTCTTGGCTAAGTCGGAGGGATCGCCGTACATCCGAAATCGGATAGGCACCTAAAGAAGAAGATTTGGTATAAGATAAGAGAAACTAATTTTAATTGCATTTCGTTAATTTAGCACCATTTTCAAGGATTACTGTTTATAGCTTAGGTTATTTGTTAGTTCATGTTCTTTATTTATTAAGAGAAACTTCTAAAAATTTTTTGCTCTGTCTCTGTATCCTTTTACAGTTATAGTCATTCGTATATAAGTTCCCCTAATATCATACCAACATTAGGGAAGTTTACATGTTGACGTTTTCGGTCAGAGAGCAGTTTACAATTTTGAATTTATATACCTGTTTCATGGATTGGGGCAGTTTACAGTCACCCAACTGTCTATACCCTCACCTAACTTAAACAAATCAACTCTAATCTAACCCACATACCTCTTAAATAAACATGGACAGCTAGTGCCTAATTGTTCTGAATATAATTTTTATCCCCTACAGATTGCAAAAGTCATGTAATGGCACTGACGGCTCTCACATGGATGGGTGACCGTTTCCTATAATAATGTAGTAAATATTTTGTACCCAAAACTTGTTTAGATAATTTGTTTAAATTTATATTAAGCATTGTAGCAAAATTTAATAAAAACTTGCAGCAATTTTGAAATTGAAGTATTTACCACAAAGAACAGTAGAAAAATCAAAGAAAATCTAAACGAATCGGATTACAAAGTATCATTTTGCGCCCTTGGAACGTAAACTACAATATTATCAACCTCGAAAAAAAAGTCCTGATTTAAATCAAAATTTCATGTCTTGTCGTGACAGATAATTGAAAGGAATCATTGGAATAATAGTTTTCCGCTCCATAACCTGCCGATCTGTGCCTTAGGTACGTCACACTACTTTTAACCATGCAACATAATAATCTTGAAATTATTCAAAATCATCTTTACTTGCTTCGGGTTCAGAACAAAACAATGAAAAATGAAAAGCAAATAAATGCAAATTATTAAATTCTATTAATCGAATATACAAATTAAGTTCCCGAGTACCTACTGACAGAAGAAATTAACAGAAGATATTTTTGCAGAAAATAACGCTATGAAATACGATTTAATAATCAATCAAAATTGAAGTTTCCATTATATGCACCGTACACCCTTCAGCACGAACAACAAGAAATAAAGAAACACTAAAGAAAATAAAAAGAAGTTAAGGTAAAAGTTTTGTATTAATTTTATAGAGCAAAAAATTTCAAGTAAGTCTTATATTTTTGATGCACCTAGCTGTTGCTTATTGCAATAAATTTCATACGATTTACTTGCGTGCCAATATTTCACCTTACCTATATCGCTTTTCTTCGCTAATAAATTATATTTCAATCTATTTATTATTGTTCGGTGAGGTTTATGGCACTTACAATGTAACGAAACGTGCAAGAATAAAATTTTCTTATAGAACAATCAAGTTTGGAAAATTGACAAATTTGAAGAACGTGCGCAATACCATAATTATATTGGGAGTGCCCCAAGAGAGTGTACTCAAACCTGTCTTTCTTTGTGGAACCTGCATGTTTTTCATCAGAAAATTAATTTTTGAATAAATAATTTTTTCTTGGGATTCTAACCTATAATTATAGATTAACTGAACTCGAGTAAAGTTTAGTCCATTATAACCGGGTTTGTGCAAATATAACATATTGCGTGCTGATTTTTGCTCATTTGTTGGAAAAATAGATCAAATAAATTTAAAAAATTCAACAAGGTATAAAAAATTAAAGAAGAAAAGTATAATGACACGAACGTAAGACATGTATATTTATATTTAAATTTAATTGAACGTTTATGAATGTAAAAATATTTACATATTCAAATTAATGTTATATTTTTATTAATTTTTACATAAAAAGAGGCGTGTAAATGTCTACTTTGGTATAGTATTGTGTAAAATGAAAAAGTAAACATATTTACACGTGGCGTGACCAATTTGATGTATATGTACATAGTTACGGGGGCCATTTAGTTTATGTAATTATTCATTTCCTTTGTATTGATTCTTTGGACTGTTTGTTTAATTTGTATATCGTTTTTGTTAATTGGGTAAAATATAATATTATACATAATGTACGTTGTGGATATAATAAGGTATTAAAGACCCATTTTAAATATTTGCAAAAAATCACTAATTTAAATAAATTATGTTATTATAAGTGATAAATTATACATAAACAAAACCAGTTCTACACGATGACATTTCACGATGTAGTATACTTAAATATTCAATTTTTGTATTTTTATTTTTTTTTAAGTTTTAGGGAATATTAAAAATTCTCTTCGGTTAGATGTCTTCCATTCTTGATTATTATGGTCCGAGAAGCATTAACTTGATAATTGTTTATTTGTTATTTTTACCATGCAAATCCGTGCTGTATAGAAATCACTTTCGATTTTTACATTTTTTATGGAATAATGGTGAAACCACACCATACTAACCAAGTTTTGATTTAATATTATGGGCAATTAAGTTTTAAATTACCAACATTTTTAGTGCTTACCAAAATATATTCGTTAATTTCTTTTGACAAGCTCTTATAATAAAATACACATAAATATTTATGATTATAGTTTATACTTTTGTTTGTTTTTCTTAATACAACCATGAATCTAACCCAACCACCTACCCAATCATCAAGCGTAAACCGGCTTGAATTTTTCATATATAACCGAGGCTCATTAATATGACGATAATCGGTTAAAAATTAAAAATATTTTTGCAAATATCTGTTTGTTTATATCTTTTACGTCTATTGTCGTTGTCCTTACGTGTTTATTTAACCATAAATTTTATTTTAATTCTGATTCAAGTCTGAATGAGAAAGGGTTATGTAAATTATATGACACTTTTATGATGTTAAAACACACACATGGCTAAAGAATATTATATATTTGCATAGAGGTACCCAATATAAATAATAAATAGTATAAAAAGTGCAAGACAATTTCAATTTTATAAATAAATTATAATAGAAACTCCAAGAAAAAATTAATTTTAATTTCAAACAACCCCTAAAGGCGTTATTTTCAACGTTGGCTGTCTGCTGTATCATTAAAGTCGCCACGCAGTTTGTTACGATATTTTATGTTAAATTATAATTTAATAACAAGGCAATTAACGTTTTCAGCATGTTTAAACAACATTTCATTTTACGAAGACGAAATTTAATTAATGATGTACGGGATGGTTTAGAATAAGTAATTGCTTCGGTTCAGATTTTGGCAGGCTTTTGAAAAAAACTAACACTAGTCGAAACTATTGGCAAAACAAATATTCAATAAAAATGTAATTCACTTTTCAGACACCTAATTCATGCTTGTTAACCACTTAATACCTATTGACGTGTCTGACACGTCCAACTCTACGCGCACCGTGTCCTTGTTTATTGTACCGTAGGTTTAATTAATGTGAATGTGTAACGAATTTTTGCAATTGTTAAGTGGTTCTACTTATCATTTCATTTCACATATTCCTAATTTGCGGCTCTGCATTTTTATTTAAATGCAATATTTGAATGAATGCAACTTGAACGTTTTTGCGTAGGATTAGTTCCTTTAAAATCTTCAAGACTATGGAGAAGAAGAGATAGGACGGTAATTTTTAGGATCAGACTTCTCTTAAATACCAGAACAATCCTAGCATCTCTTACATGTAGAAGGGGAGAAGGAACTGGTTCGGAACTAAAATATTGTTCTTGATCGATTTCCTAAGAGTCACGGTCCAACAACAATCAAGTATGGAGTCCTCAACAGGACTTTCTACAGGTTCGGATCTCTTCATTCCTGATTTAGTTTCTATTCTCGCTTGAGAAGTAAAGAGCTACACATGATTTAGATTTACTTCTACTTACTATTCAATAAGAACATGTGAATATGGTTTTGGTGTTGGTAAGTAAAAAAGCCTTTCCAAAATGAGAGAAGATGCTTCCTTGTAGTCATCATTCTTTCAAGTAGAAGAAGCAGTGACAATTCGATTGCAATCTTTTGAGTAACTTTATCTCTCATCAATTTTAAGGTGTCCTCCCATATCACCACGACTCATGACAATTATGGTGGGAAAAATGAATACAAGTTATACCTGGAATTCGTCCATCACCACACTAAACAGGTGTGGGAACCAACACTTGTTTGATAGTAAGTTAGACATATTTAATTACTCCTTACCTAGACTGAAAGGTACAGAAGAAAGATATAGAAGAAGCTATGGTGCAGCCATGCAATCACTTAAACGATTTTGATAGTGAGCTTTATCATTATGCAGACAAACTTTTTAAGCAGCGAACGGGCATGTCTTGAGGCAAACAAGAATGTTTGCTGTTATAATTTTTTACAGCTTTTTATTAATTAGAAGAAATAAGTATGTAGTTTTAATACAATCAGGTTGCCAGCTAATTATTATTATTATAAACCACTGGAATAAAATGATTACTAAAACCGTAAGTTTAACACAATTCGAAGTTAACAAGCATCAAACCTATAATTTAATAAACTTCTGAAAGAAGAAAAAACTCAAACCTACAATCAAATAACACTGAACTTGATTAATACCGAACTTCCTACATCATTTACATTTATCTTGTTTAAAAAAATTTTAATTTTGAAGCGGGAAAAAAAGTGAAAATAATTTCAAACAAGTTTTATGTAAAAGGAAAAAAAATGAAAAAATTAATTTTAGACGGAGACGGCTTGAACTCGTATGACACCATCATGTCCGATTGAGTTCCCTCTCGGAATTTAACTAATTGATTAGTCCGGATTGTAGTAAAACAAACAGTGCGGGCGCCCCCTGGGGCAGGTGCTTCTTTAGGGACGGCCAATTATCCGACTACCCGCAGAGAAGACTCCGGCACGGCGAGGAATGCTACATACCAAATTTTATATGTCCATGCGTTTCAGGAATATTTTTGATGAAATGATTTAGATTTATACGAACGAACGTACTTATTTAATTTTATGTAACCACACAACCATTAAAATGTTTTCTCCCATCCCAAATCATACTTTTTGTTTGTAAAGAAAGATGCCAAAATTTCAACAAAAATTATCTTCTAACATCTCAACTGCCCGATTTGAACAAAAAATTAATTTTGCCTAACTTGATTGCAAAACTAGCGAACCATTAATCTGAACAGTTTGAACTAAAACCACCCACCAATTTTCTAATTAAATTACCTTTTCTAATTTTCAATTTACTCATTATACACTCCTATTAGTAAATTGATCTCTATTAAATTACAGGTAAGGCCTAAATTTTATCGTTTACCAAACTGTCAACTGGTCCCGCCTTAATCAAATGATTTATGAATTCCTTGATGAATATGTAATGTTCATATAAGAAATATCAATAAAAACTAACTTTTGATTAATGATTTATTCATGTAACTTGAAGAAAATTAATGAACTAGCCATCGTACAGGTTTATGCTATAGGGCTATAATGCAAATCTAGTTAATTTTGTTTGATTTTTATGTGTTAACTAAAGTAAATTAACATAAAATTCTGAATATATTTTAATATATTATTTGCAACATAAGTATTTTGTTTATATTAAAATGTTTTTAGCGAAATAAATGCGATGAAAAAATTTTCATCGATCTGGATTCGAACTCGCTACATAACTATCCCCTCAGAAAACATATCGATTTCGAAACTATAAACAGGAGCGAAGGATTAGAAGAGGAGCTAAAAAATATCAGAAAAGTCTGATTTTCTTGTTCTTAGATCTTGATTCAAATCCTGGCATACTAAAGATATAAATAAGCACGATAAACCAACTGCACCTATCGAGGAGATTGCGGTTTTGTGTGGCAAATAGTAAAACAGACGCACAAATTATAACCACGACGAAAACAAGTACAACAATAATGAATACATCACTTGAAAGATATCTGAGATCTGTACTGTAGTGCCCTCTGGCTAGATCTTCCCCGCTATACATTAAGAAGGTGAATAGGAAAAGTTATTTTATTTCAATTTTCAATCAGTAGGAACTTAAATTTAGCACCTACAGATGCAAATTTAGGAATCTAGCTTGGTAGGTACCTAATTCTAAACTACATTTTGTTGATAGGTTATCTAAATATGTTGAGAGATCACCCAAATCTCCATAGAGGAGTAATAATTTTAAAAAGTTCAACTTGATCATTTGCCGATCCTCCCTTTTCAATTATAACCAAATTAATCCGGACAGAAGAGTCGATAGAAGAGAGGAACCAATAATTTCATTCAGATAACAAATTATTTAGCTGTCAGAGGTCAGAAGGTGACAGTGAACAGGTATTATACTGAGAATTATATATTTGCATTTCCTCATCCAACAATTTCCAAACTTTTTGAATGGAAGACCAGCTGCAAAACGTTTAGATCTAGTGCGGCCTTCAGGTCACACGGCCTGGTTTTGTACTTTAATTCAGAAAGTATCAATTATAAATCAGATTAACCAGAACTTCCGGTCTCACTACCGCATCCTTCTGGTTAATTCTGCGAGGTCGCTCGTAGTTCAGCTTGAACCCTTCTGGCTAGATCTACGACGCTGCTTCTTCGGTCTCGCACAACTATTTAGATGGGCGGCTGTGAGACCGGAAGTATTAGCTAATTTGAACTGCAATAATTGAAGCTTTCTGAATTAAAGCTGGAAATGGTGTAGTCATACATTTAAAACATCAGTTATGGGAATCTGTTCGTGACGCACTTCTCATTTGATGGGATTAAAAGCATTGCCAATATGAAAATTTGGTGAATGAGGCCAAAGGCCGAACAATCAATAACGTACTAGATTGCTAGGCCGCCTGTGGCAGCTAGACATAATATAATTTATTTAAATTGGTTAGTTGTCAACTCGTGATAATAAATTAATTGGTAATATTTTTATTAAGCAAATGTAATGACGAAGAGCATACAAGTACTTGAAAGTTTAATAAAAATATATTATTATAATTTAATTTATTTAACTCATTAAATTGTTTAAAATATACCAATTAATTTATAATTTATTAGTGTATGCCGAAAATTGTAACATTACAAATCCTCTTTCAATTTAATATTTTATAATTTACAATTGCCACATTGAAAATTAATGATCATTAACTTTTTTTTAAATAGGAGATTTGCAAATGATTTAATTTATTAAATAGCTTAAATGAGGGGCTCCGTTCCAAAACTCCGCTTATCCATATTTGGAAAAAAAGTAGTTTGCGATGTTAATGGTTTCTAGGCATATTATTCCACCAGTAAATAGCAAATTAACATTCAAAAACTGGCTTTAAAGGCTTTAAAATACATGATAAACATGGGCTGACTTTCCAAAACTCGCCTTTTCCTATGAACAGCCAATGAACGCATTCGATTTAAGATATCATGTGATCTTGAATGTTTTAATATCATTCCAAAAGTCTCCTTATCCATTCCTTATTCAAATCGTCGTGTCAAAACTCGCTTAATCCAAATTTATATCTATTATTATTCAAAATTGGGCCTACAAATTTATATATTGTATAAATCAAGATACTCTTGTCATCATAATACAAGTCCATGACCCTTCAGGTAATACCTTGGAAGTTTTTTTTACAAAATTATAAGTTTTTTCGATTTCCTGAAAAATGAACTAACATGGACAAGGCGAGTTTTGGAAAGTAGCTCCTCAAATAATAGTTGATTAATTTAGTGAAAGGTAATTTCAGTATTTGTCATTTGTGTATCTGATTCGTTAAATTACCTCTGAAATAATCCTTAATGATCATTATGGACGGAATTTCATGAATTGGATACACTTATGAAAAATACTCCAATTACCATTAATTCTGATACTTACTCAACTATTATTTTTTATTAATCAAAATACTTTTTATTTTCAAAACGCCTGCTGGCCAAATAAATACACTTCGTCGGCCACATTCTACATGTGAGCAAATGTTTGGGGGTCCTTTCTCTAATCAAGAAGACGACTTTTCTAGAATTATATTTAAATTTTAAGAAAACACTATTTTTATTTAAGGAGTGTAGTGAAGGGACCCACTTTTAAATCCAGGGCCCCCCAACCCTCGTAATTACGCCGCCGAAAACAATGTTTTTTTCGATAGCAATGTAACAGTTTTGAGTAGAATTATCAAATAGATGGCGTTACAATTTCTATAATAACTTTGTTAGAAATTCTGTTACATATTTTATTACTTATTTCTAATTCCTTCATGGACTCCATTCTCCATTACTGTGACGTCACAGCGCCAGCGTCGCCAGCAATTTTAGTTGGGAATTCTAGGCGCTGTGATGTCATTATTAATAGAGTAAATTGATTGTCACACACGGACTTCTTAAAATAAAATGGACTGCTATGCTTATGGTTGCGAATGCCAGGGATGGAGTCGTAAAATAAAAAAGTGCCGGAGCGATAAAACAAAAAAGTTCGCCGTAAGGGAGCGTGGCCAGCGTTTTTTTAAACCTAAATTACTATTGGCCAAATAACAGTTGAACCACAAATGGCGGCTTAAGGGGACTAGGCAACGGTTAATGATTCTCTTGTTTATCTTAATTTTAACATAGAAACATAGAAGTGTATCTGTATACACTTCTGTAATTTTAACCAATGTTTATTGATATATAAATGATAAAAAAATTTGTGCTATGGAGGTCATATAAGCTTACAAAAAGGCAGCACAGTCTGCGGCGTATTTACTCGTTTTTCTTCCATTTTTACCGACTATCGTACTTAAAAATAATTTTTTTTCGGTTCTGTAACTGGTCTTTCTTTTCGTAAGATACATAATTTCCCGCGAAACCTAAAATCAGAACGATTGAACCGGAAGTATTGAACTCGTAGACGAAAAACCTCGATTTTTTAGATAAAAATACGATTCTTTTGTAACTGGACAAAAAAATCGTGACTTTTTAATTTTTTCTGGAAAATCTCGAATTTTTATGGATTGTTTCGGAGGTTTCGCGGGAAATTACGTATCTTACGAAAAGAAAGACCAGTTACAGAACCGAAAAAAAATTATTTTTAAGTACGATAGTCGGTAAAAATGGAAGAAAAACGTGTAAATACGCCGCAGACTGTGCCGCCTTTTTGTAAGCTTATATGACCTCCATAGCGCAATTTTTTTTATCATTTATATATCAATAAACATTGGTTTAAATTACAGAAGTGTATCTGTTTCCTTTCTATGTTAAAATTAAGATAAACAAGAGCGCCGAATTCAATCATTAACCGTTGCCTAGTCCCCTTAATACCCGTAATATAATAATTATTATAAATATTTGGTAGGATTCAAACAGAAGTAATATTATCTACATTCTAGAAACTGATTTCGTATGACACATTAATTATATCGAAGATATAAAAGCTGTAAAGATTGAAAATACTGTACAAATTTAAACAATACATTGTATATAGCTTGGTGCGCGCATGCGTAGTTGCTCCTTATCCCTATAGTGATCTTATCCGTTATGTAGTTATGTGTCCACCACTAACGCGCATGAATGGATTAACGAGAATCCCGCTATCGAGAGCAAAATAGAACAATAATCCAAACATATATGTATGGATTGTATATTGACCACAAATTTATTCTAAAACGGAATGACATAACAAATAACCGAAACCAGTGGCGTAACTTCAAATTTTGGGCCCGGGAGCAAGAGCTTTGACGGGCCCCTCGATTGAGTGCGATTTAAAAATTTAAAAAAAAAATTAGTAGCAATATAATGCAGTTTAATGAGGACCAAAGCATTGGGCATTTATGCCACTGTCCATACCTCCCCAGACCCACGCTTGCTTATTTATTCACATTTTAAGATATTTGGCAGGGTTATCCACCCTAAATAATCGAAAAAACACTTAAAAATTAGATAAAACTAAGTATTCTGTAGTTTCTGTTCCCGAAAAAATTTTTCCCTGGCCTGGAGGGTACCTTTAATTATAAGCAAACAATCAAAACACCGGGTGCTAGGGATTACCCCCCAGACGTAACTAAGCACAAAATGTATTCTAAAGAATTAAATTTGCGTCTTTATCAATTTTGAAAAGTCTTATCGTTACTTCTTTGTGGTAAGTCCACCCTAAAAAATGGAATCAGCATTTAAAAAATGTGATAAAGTTAAGTACATTATGCAGGCTATATTTCTAAAAATAAATTCCCTAGGAACCGGCGGGGGGGGGGGTAATTTTCTCACTATTTACACATGGGAAAGCTGTCCCATCGCCTAATGAACCCAAAAATTGTCGCAGCTTCTATCAAATTGTTATGTAGAAACTAGGCGGAATGGAGTATTCCGTCCCTTAAACTGTAGGTCGCCATACATGTGAAGAAATATATGAGAAACCGGGGATTTGGGGGGTATGGAATACCCTCCAACGGTAAGCAAGAATCAAATTTGTGTAGTATCAAATTTGAGAAGTCGTCTTGTTACTTATAACCGGGGGGTATTCAATACCTGGGCCCCTCCCCCGAGCTGTAAGTAATAAGACGACTTTTCAAAATTGATACCACGCAAATTTGATTCTTGAAATGTCTTACTTTACTTATGGTTACTAGGTTATAGCTGGGGGGTATTCCATACCCCCCAGACCCCCCGGTTTCCCATCCATTTCTTCACATTTTACACCCTGGACTATACAAAACGACGCACAATCAAGGAACAGCGTTTATCATTAGTTATCTGAATTCAATCGCAGTCATAGTTCGCTCAACGACGAATTTCGTAAAGATCGTAACAAAAATAAATCAAATTTATTCCCCTAAATTGTGAACGAATTTCAGACTGCAATTGCCCTCCAAAATCTTTAGGTCCTGCAGGAAAAATGCATTAGAAACCCTAATTTCTGATCAGGATAAGGATCAGGATAATAATATTCGTATAAACGTAGAGTTAAATGTACGATTCTTTCTCAAGTAAACAGATGATGATGGTAAGGATGATGGCGTCATCCTAACCTAACCAATTACCGAAGCATATTTGGTTGCATAACCAATCGATGCTTAACACCAAAGACTCGGTGCCAATTTATTTTGATTGCACTATAATAACAAGTTTTTTAAATTTTCGTCTTTTTCCTCCTTAGGGTCTTTACACCAGGATGCTATGCACCCCTTACACCACCTCTTTCTTGGCGAGGCTAACTTTAAAAAATATAGTCGGTACCTACTGATGGCGACGATTAACTTGAAGAAAATCAAGAAGTTTTCAGAAATATAATATAGATGGCGTATAATATATCGATTTGAATTTTCAAATCATTTCAAAAATAATTACAATAAAAGAATTTTAATAAATTGTACATATTTTACTAAAAGTACTATATTGCCGCTATTAATCATTATCTTAAGGCAACTTCAGTTAACTAACTTTAGCGAACTAAAAACAGCTCTTTTGTTACTTTTTTTAAACAGATTTCTGTTTTACCAACCAGAAGATCAATAAATAAACAGACGTTATAAATACCAAGTAGGTTTTGTTTATTTCAAAATATTAAAAGGACACTAACCTCAGTATCAATTTTCTTAAATTCTTCCTCCTCTTCTTCCACTTCAAAATACAGCTCAGTTGATGTTATGGAAACCATTCCAGGTGCAACAATACCAGGAGCAATTAATTTCGCCTTAGTGCTAATATTCACTGGACCTACAATTCAAGTGAAAATTAAAATTTCAATTTCTTATAATCTATGTACCAGTTAGGTCATTATCTAAGTCCCTATCATCAGTTAATAGCTCATTATCATCCATGAGGTCACTTGATTGCATCTGTTGATTATTCCTTGAAACTGCAAGTTGAGAATGGAACTCTTCTCTAGCCTAAAACCATCAAAAATAATAAAAACGAAAGGAATCTAAAGAGGATGGGGTTTTCCTCCACGATAAAAAATTGAATTCATAACTATACCTGCATTATAGCATCTTCAGGCGCTCCATGCTCAATTGCAGCTTTCAAAGTAGCCTCTGGATGAGTACAACCAAGAGGATTGTGAACAAAACGCTTTCTTCTTCTAGCATCATCTTCCCAAGCGTCGAGCTTCCAAAATTCAGTCAGTCTACAATAAAAGTTTAAAGTGACAAATAAAAGTTCAGGGTAACTTAACAAACTTTGCTCCAATTGGATCCATATAACCCCAAGCTCCATGTTTATTTGACATGATATTTCGTATTTTTTCTAATAATCGACTGGCAATTACAGTGTCTCTTCTTCTTGCTGCAGTTATCAAATGATCACACATCCGCTCCTCCTCTTTTCTATCCATCAAAGTTTGAGCACATTGAGACTAAAAAAAAACGGTTCAAAATATTCTTTAGCAACAAGAAAAGTTACATTTCCTTACCTCAAAATCTGCATGCTTTAACACATCATCTGCTCTCATCCGGTTTAAAATAAATTCAGCTTCGTTTGCCACTCGAACAATGTGATCCTTCATGGCATGCGATAGCAACCTTCCTTCGTTAATTAGTTCAATAAACGCCAACCCAGCGTGTTTTTGCAAGGAATTTTGCCATTCTTGTGAACACAACAACATCACCAATTCAACCACTGAATTGCTATTTTTAAACGTGGTCAACCCTTTGCCTTCCATCAGCAACTCTTGACCGTGGGAACCCACCAAGGTTTTAGATAAAAAAGGTGCAAAATCGACCATAATTTCTCGCAATAGCGGACAAACCGATCCTAAAGCCATTTCTAATTTTTGAGTGAGGGATGCTTCACGTGACGGTGTAGGTACGGAAATGTGCTCCACAATGTTGTTTATGGATAAATCATCGGCGTGTATTTGTGGAGGCGCTTGTATTAGATTGTCTGGTACTCTCACAACTGCAATTTCAGAATGCATTTTTTCTCGTTCGTTAGAATTTAAACTTGAAATGTTTCCTTCCGTATCCACCATTCCCATGTGGGAGTGGGAAATGTTTTGAATGTTGCGGGAATCTTCCTTAGTGTTGGACATATCGAGATCTTCGTTCAAGTTGATGTCTGTCCAATTTTCGTCGTTATTTAAGATTTTGTTATCGTCAATTACGTCGTTGCTTGTTTCCAAAGTGTTCATATCGGATGAATTCATTGAATGGACCTCTTCTATCGAGTCGGTGCTCTAAAAATAGTGGTAAAATGTTTTATGAGGAGTTTATACATTATAAGGCGGAGAGTAGAGCGAAGTTAGGGTAAAAAGTGAGGAAAAATTATTCGTTAATGCAAATTTAATTATTAATAATGTGAATTTGTTCGATAAGGAGTCAATTGCGCGGCGAACAAATAAAACTTTGGATAAAATAGGGCAGAACTTTTTATATAAAATAAAGTCATCACAAAAATTGGTAATACAGTTTTTGAAAGGAAGAAATTACAAAATATATTGGATAAGTTTAAAATATAATTTGGAAGAAAATTTTGCAAGGTCGCGCGATTATCGCCGTAAAAAGATAAATTTAACTGGGCTAGTTGGCGCACATGAGTCGGAAAATTCAACAATTTGAATTTATTCTGGATGCTGGATTTATTCGATTTCAATATATCATACAACCGGGATATTTAAGCCCACGCAACTCCAAAACCAGAATATTTAGCCAACGGATTTGCGTGGTGTGTTTTTAGGTTAAAATTCTGTTTTAATTAACGAAATGCAATTTAAAAGCTTTTTAGTTTGATATTTCCAGCAAATGTATTCGTCAGCTGCGGTTAGGCCCTGCCGCAAGTATTTACATCGAGCGCACGTACCGTCAACAGAGTGCAGCAAATTGGTGGTTTTTACGTTAAAAATCGAAATTTAACCTTGCACTGTTTTTGAAGGACCATGAAATGTTCGAGCTGAAGTAATCGACGCTGCGCGAACGTGCTGAGCTTGCGGGGAGTCTTCCTGGAGTAGCGATTGAATGTGGTCACGTTATTACGGATCTCACGATTTTTAACATGTCAAGTTCGATATTAGTGCGATTAATGTCTTTCTTCACTACTGTTTTTTGACGCCGGCCGCACAGTGGTTTAAAATCGTAAAAACCTGGCCAAAAGTCCAGAAATAAAGTTTCAATTTAAGGAATTTTGACTGTTGGGTTGTGTAGAGGGAAGATTTAAATGTCATTAAACGATGTTAGGTAGGAAGAATTGTTTATATTTACTTTTATACAGCCAGTACAAAGTAACTGTCGAACCAGTAGCATCTAGGATGCACGCAAGGATAACATATCATTGTGCGCCGGTATCGCGGCTCCATATAAAACCCTGCCGCGGCGCCTATATGAATTCAGAGTCCATAACCTTCGGCATCGCACAAATAAGGAGATGGTCTATTAACATCGTGCAAACAAACTGAAGAGGTCATCTCTGGATTGTGACGGACTCTGGTCTCTGTTTGGGTTAACTCTCTCATTAGGGGTTGCGTTTCTGACGGTAGTTTTCGTTTCAAGTGTAGCCCAGTCATCGCTTAGTGATTTTTACTTCTGTTTATATCTGAGAAGATTAATATCTGCGTACGATCTACCATATTTTACGTGCTAGTTTAAATGACGCCATCCGATTAGACGCGACTAATTTATTACGTTCATGTGGTCTGTTACCATCCGAAAACAAAACTACTATCTTAGATTTTTATTATATTGTTTGAAAGTGCGGAGTTCGTGAATTTGGAGATTCATTGTACATCTGGATTGTTTGAAATTGCCACTTGCTACAGCAGCTGCTTAATCATCAGTTCCGGCATCTCTCAGCAGTGTTCACTTTTTGGATAATCGTACAACAGTGGTTTGGGAACATCGACGTACATTGCCATTCACCTTCTGGAGCCTACACATCCACATCTGGTTTGGATTGGGCCTTCAAAGGGTTTTTCTGGAGGAAGATCTTAGGCGTGAGTCGCGTTTGCATTTGCTTCGTTAGGTCCGTTTTGATTGGGAGTATTAAGGGCATTTTCGGTAGTTGTTTCCACATGTGGGGTTTTACTTTTTAGTTAGTCGGCATTTGACGTATTTCACGTCGGCATGACAATCGTGACACCTGAAGCATTGGGTAGCTGAGAGGTTTCGTTCCCGTTGGGCGCAACTGTAACGTCGTTGTTGAGGATACTTTTGGCGTTGAATATTGTCTTTGCTTCGGGCGTTTTGTCGAGTTTGACTCAGGAATATTGCCATGAAGTGGCGATCCGTATCACGTCGCATCTGGTGAACTGAGAGCACGTGACTTGGGGATGTTTTGATTTAAACTGGCGATAGTATTCTGGGGAAACCACTTATTACAAACAAGGAGTGGTTTTGAGTTCATTTTGCTCGGGGAAATAGTCAGATTTGAGGTTTCTGTTGGAGAAGCTGAGCGATAGGGAGTGCTGTCGTCAAGCGTCTCGACCATCGTGACACCTGGAGGTGGGGTTTTGTGTTCGCGTTGCGTTTGAAAGCTTCGGCCGAGGATGTGGGTGTCCAGGGCTTTAAACTTGTTAGGTGTGGTGAATCTCTTGTAAGAGACCCGCTTTAGAAAGCAATGATCAGGTGGGCCATCGAGGCAGTAGAGTAAACTTTGATATATCTTACCTTTACCATTGCCTCAAGAGTGTTAATGTTACGTTAATGTTATGTTAATTATTCTTGTTATCATTAAACTCTGCCGCATATCTCATTTTCATTCAAGAAAAAATATTTCTAGAACATTTTCAATATTTCCCAAAATTTAAGTTATCACAATTTTGTGATTAAAAACTATTAAATAAAATAAATTGGAACATAATGTGATACACTTGCGGCAAAAAAAGTTCAAGTGGCCGTAACTTTTTATAAAAAAAAAATACGGTTGAGTGGCACTAAACTGTTGAAGAACTAAAGTACCACTCAAGAAGTAGTAAAACCCAAATTTAATGTCTCTAATTGTCAGGGTCACATCTTTCTAGTTCAAAAAATGTTTCTATCTTAAAGAAGGATTACCTAAATTCGCTCCACTGATGTTACATTAATTAAAAGTTGGGGTTAACATTAAAATGCTAATTACACTACGTCAATTACATATAAGATAAAAAAACGAATTAGTTAAAGTGTACACTATCAGGCAGATATGCATTACCTTTTTATTATTAATACGAGTACTGTCACGATTTCGTGCATGCCTCATTCCGTCCAACGAATAATCTACTGCATAACCATGTCCCATAGATGGGCGCTGTCTAGCGCTAACCTGTAGAAGGCGCACCGCAGCACAAGCAAAGTTAGTAAAAAAGTAGGTACATTCACAACAAATGTTAAGATGTAAATTTGAAAGAAGTAAACCACACATTCATAATTATTAAAAGCATAACCACTACGAACAATTAAAATTTTACCTTAATAGATGGAGGTCCTGAGTGCAAATCGTGTTCTTGCACAGAATTATTATCTTCCATAACATACGCAGTTATGACTTCATAGTCTCCATCTTCATGGGTAGTTGAACGACTGTGAATAGCTCTTTGAGCTAAAACGGAGTAAAAATTAGCTGCAAGCTTTTAAAATTGTTTTTATCATGCTGCAATATTTAAAAAAAATAGGAAACTCATAAAAAAATTGAAACCAAAATTGGAATGAAAAGAAGAGATTAAAAAACCAACATAGCTCGCAATAGATCAAGCTTAGAAGTTTAAATTTCGAAAAAAACTTTTAATTAAAACAATTAAAAACTAAAATACTCTAGAAGTTGTATTGGTTCATGCTACAAGCGTTACACCTACAATGATGGTTCAATTGAGACATTCGCTGATGGAAGAAGAACAAAGAAAGACAAATTTGGAAGAACTGAACAAATTACTTCGATTGAACCACCAAAGATTTTCAGTAAAATAAAAACATAAAACTACATTTTGAAAAATTAAGCTTCATCAGCAAAAAATGCAAATATTTCCATGGCGTCGTGGATTACCTGTATGACTGGCAATGGAGTTTCTATGGTATCTGTGGTCAACTTTGTGATTGTAGTGATGTGAATGGTGGTTATTATTATGGTTATAGTGATGTTTCACATAGGAATGCCTATGGCGCACATAATTGTGATGCGCTGCGGCATTGGGATGTGAACCAGGAAGGAATTGGGGATAAACGTGATGTGACCACTGCGGAAATAGAGGCCTCGCACTGCCTTCTGCTTCACACAAACAAGTTCATTGTTAGTTCTTTACACACTTATGATTATGGTTTTGTTAGTATGATTATTATTAAAGTGCAATTTATCAAAGCGTGAGTGTTAATGGCGGCTGTGATTTTAATGAGTAACGTACGCTATTCAAACTTAAACTTCTATTTACTGAAAGTTGTATGTGATTTGGTAACGTTACCGCTCAAGTTTTCGGGTAAAAATGAGTAATAACAGTCACCGCGTTTAATTTGTGTCAAAAATTCATATGAATGCAATGCTTTCTCACCTTGAGGACTGTCAGAGTGATGGGAAGTTCCGTTACTTCTCACAGTTGGTGGTGGACTAGGAGGGCGAATTGAAATTGGCGGTTCCAAAATGTCACGATATTTGGAAACCATCAAAACAGAAATGAAGTAAACAATGGCCAAAGACAAAAATTGAGCTTGCTTTGTTTCTTCCTATAAGTGAAAGTGTTAAATTTTATTTAGTAACAAATTTAAGCATAAGTGCCTGGATAAACGTTCTCACCACATCTCTATAAATAACAGCCCGTAGTCTATTCACGTCCATGTCCTGCAACAACTTCTCTGGATCTTTCACTGGACTTGATTGACTTGACAAATTATCCGCAATATTCTAAATAACGTTGAGAAAATTTCAATTTGCTGATTATATTTTAAGAAAAGCAATTAAGTTTGAAATTTAGTCCTTTAGTTTGGAATATTGAAAAATAAATAAAAAACGATTGATTTTCCGAATTTTGACATTTTCAATTTCATACTTAATTACTTGCATATTTTTAGAAATGTTAAGCAAACATAATTTTTACAATATTTACATGTAAAAAAGTAAAATTTGATTGTGTTGAGCAAAATGTTTCATAATTTCTATACAAAATCATGCAAATGAATATGATCAAAGTGCTTAAGCAAAATACATACCTTTGGAGAGTTTTGACCTCCACGAATGAATGATTGCAAATGTGCTGACTTATGGCTAGTGTTTAGAGGTGGTGGTGCAAGTATTGAGTGCGGACGACTTCTTTCTTTACACTCCAAACAGTTGCGGACCGCACAAGTGCATACCTAACATACGCACACAATTCAATGCTTCATACACTCATAATTTTCATTTTTGATTGGACCATGTTAATTAGAAAGGATCCAAGTGATATTTTTTCAAAAATAACGAATCAACCGACTCTCTGCTCCTGTCCCCTCCGCTTCGAGCCATTTTGATTAACATTGGACTAATTAAAAATATTCTCTAGGACCGTCCAACTAGGAAAAGTGTGCTACTGGGAAGGGGATGAATCTCTCTGTTTTTTATGGATTTGAAATGTGACTTGGTTGCGTTGTCAAAATCGACTCTCCGCTCCGCTTCGAGCTGTTTTGACTAACGCTGTACTAATTAAAAATATCCCCTAGGACCGGCCAACTCGCCAAAGTGTGCTACTAGGAAGGGGGGTGGATCTCTCTTTCTTTTATGGATCCGACATGTCACTGTATGAATTAAAGATATCCCCTAGATCCCCTGGACTGGTCCTACTTCGCAAAGTGGGGGTGAAATTACCAGAGGATCAAATTACCATGTACGATTTCATGTACCCCTAAATTGCAAGTAAGTAGAGTGATTCTTTTCCTTAGTGGTTGGGAGTGGCTAATGTGCAGAAACGAATATTCGTCATTTCAGTTCTATGTTTGTGCCAATTGGGTGTCACATGGGATTCTCCCTCCACATTTGCCGCGCAAGACCCAGTCACGTGCCAACCACTAAGGAAAAAATTAATTCTACACACCAAAAGCAATACTACACAGGGTTATCTTTAAGAAGAGGACTATTTCTGGAGCAAAATATTGAAACCCTAATTATGTGGTCAGACAGCTGTAGTGGACTGGATCCTTTCTGTTTAACAACGTCCGATTTTAAAACAATTCAGATGAAATTTGGATAAAAATTGAACAATTTAAACTTTAACTTTCCAAAACTTAATTTTATATAAGTTGACTATACATTATTATTATTTCGTTCCTTTTTTCTGACTCATCAACTACATTCCTGTTCATTTAATAAACTATGTAGGTTTTTAAAAAAACTAAAATTGCCCAATTAGAAAGTTGCAATAGCAAAACAGTGCTAGTCATTGCCTTCACAGTGTAACAAAAGGGAAAAAATTAATTTTTTCCCCTTTCTTAAAGGCCTAATATTGAAAAATGATTTAAAATTAATAACTTAATTTAATTCAAAATTTTACAATTAAATAAATGGGCTAGTACGGTCCTGTAGTAGATGCAATTGGAAAGTTGCATAAGAAAAGACATTTTTTGGAGTAAACAATTTAAAAAGTTAATCTTGAATCAATATCTCTGGCGTAAAATTACTAATATTTCTAATGAATCAATTTTATCACAATTTTCTTTCAGTACTCACCACCCAGCTTCTCCGATTTATCATCGAATGGGCTAGCATATACGACCATTGCATACAAACGGGTATTTAAATGATCTACGCTGCCGAAAGTCAATTTTTCAAGTCAAGTCAAGTTTCAGAATTCCCAGATATTCGTAAAGAAATATAACCCAATGGAAAGAAAAAAGTTTAAACATTTAAAAATCCTTATCCATTTCATTTGAATTGTCACTTTTATGTACACAATTTAGCCAATTAAAATATTAAAAAACACAAACATTAAAAAAAACACAATAATAAAAAAAGAAGTTAACTAAACTTACCAATCTTAAGCACTGTCTTAAAATGCCACCACTTGACATATTTTTTTCGGCTTCCAGTTCACCAAAATTTAGCGAACTCGCAAAAATCAAAACATCTGCCATATTTACCAACCTCTGAAGGAAAGACACAGCAATTTCAATTGGCATTCCTTGAGTTGGTTCAATTACGTCCAATTCGCTCTAAAATTGCAACGTTAGAATGAGCAAAATAACTTCGTGCCTTACCGTACATTAGGAGATGTTGCCGACGCAAGTAGTGGTAATAATCCTCCACAAGCTATTATCAGATTATCAGCCAGTTGTGATATCAAATGAACCGTATTCACAACGAAAATTGCATTTTCGCTACTGTTAACAAAATCCAATACCGATTTCGTCGAATGACTTCGCCATACTTGAATGTCTGTCTCTAAAGAAAATAAAACGTCGGAAAGTAACCGCTGATGAATGTAAGACCACTTAAATTCGGGAATACGAAACGGAGGTCTTGTGGGACCTGGGCTAAACATGGGACGAGCAGACGGCGTATCCGGTTTCGTATTTTTCGGATCAACTAATAAAAAAATTGAGTTAAACATTTATCCCCAAATTAGTTCAATAATTATAAACTAGTAAACTAGACTTACCAAAATGATTAGGATCGACCTGCGTAGATGTGGACGCACTTCGAGGTCGTTTCTGAGGCGAAACCCGATTTGCTATATTGTCGTCGTCATTTTCTCCTCGTTCTAGAGAATTAAGCGGTAAACTGACGCGTCGCTTCACTTCTTCGGCATTTTTAATATTTTCTTGCATAATGTCATCATCGACGTTTAGTGACTTTTTGGTGTCAATGTCGCTGGAAATAAAATTCGGATCACAGAACTGGGAAATGGTCGAAATACTTTCTACAGGTGGAACGTCCATTTCACTTTTAACCGATTCGTCGGGCGAAAGTTTGTTTGAGTCTTCACTTATTTGACAAGGAGGTGTAGCATCATCTAAATTACTCTCATTTTTGGACGGCTCTAAATCTACACTCACAGCACTTATTTTATCATCAATTGGCACAGTTTTAATCACTTCACTTTCGCTAACTTCAATTTTATCGTTATTTAACAAATTATCACTATTGTCTTCATTAATTTTAAGTTCCTCAATTTTTGGTTCGATTATCGCTTCGGAAATTTCGGCTTCTTGAAGAGGTTCATCTATTTTGTCGTCTGAAACAAAATCTTCAAACGCTTCCGCTAAAGATTCTTTTGAATCAAGCGTAGCTTCTCCGCTATCGTCGTTAGCTGTTGTGTTTTGTTCTTCCAACTTTTTGTCTACAGCTTCGCTCAATTCGGTTGGAGTTAAATAGCGATCAGAGATATCGCTATCTAATATTTCGCGTTCTGGACTCGTAGGTAGGTCAACGTCTCCCGATTCGATCATCTTTTGAGGACTATCCGGAGCAGTGGTTTCGCTAATAGCGTCAACTTCGTTATTATTGCTGGTTTCATCATCAAGTTTCACGGAAACATCTTCAAGAATTTTATTGTCTTCCACAACTGTTTCGTTTGCCTTATCAGGAATGTCGGTCGTTTCTTCAGTGTGTTCAATCTCATGTAAGAGTAGTTTTTCTGTTTTCCTCATAATTTCTTCGACTATGCAGTCTACTATATCAGTCTTTTGCCGTTCAATAACATCGGCGTTGTTCTCTTCGCAAGGACTATCAAAACTTGGAGTGTGGATTCCGTTACAGACGGGAGAGTCCGATTCGATCGCGCCTTCAGTGATTGGAGACTTGAGGGGAGAGTCTTGCGAAAACGGTGACTCTTTTCCAATTTTAACGTCACTGGATAAGTCACTAGTCCTCGAGTCTAACGAAACACCTTCACTATCTACCGGTTTCATAACGAAAGAAGCCGGACTACTTTCAGAAATTGACGAATTAAGATCACAATTGCACACTTGCTCGGAGTTTTCGTTTTCTATTTCGCGAACCGTAACCGAGGAATTCCACTGTTCTTCATTTTGATGGTAGCCGTTTACGAGACCTTGAGCATGGTGTTCCCAACCTGAAATGGTACTGATGGGCCTTTGTTGTCGAACGGCAGGATCGGTGATGTTATCCGTCCTTTGTCGTTCGTAATGTTCGTACATTTGAGCAAATTGAAGTTTGAACTCTTCATAGGATACCTAAACACAGGGATTAAGTAAATTTTTTTTTAAGAAAAAAAAAACCGACTTACTTTCGAATGAACAATAGCTAAAGTGTCGACCCAAACTCTCCAACCTCCGTATTCGTACTTAATAGCGTGGTGTAATAACATCCGAAATAAGGAGTAAACCATATCGGAAATTTTCTGTTCTTCCGTATTTTTTGGGTGGATGTACGCCATCGCAATTAACCACTCTTGCCAGACTGACATTTGAAGGACCGTCCTTCGATTTTCGCGATTGTTGTTGCATAATAAGGTCATATCCGACAGAAACAACTTTTTAACCTCTAAAAGTTGTTCGGTTTGTTTGGATTGGCGTACTAAGGTGGCGACAACTTTAAGTATCACTGGAAAACGAAACAATTTGAAGGAAATGGCTTTTTTGTGCAAATATTGGGACTTACTTGGATTTTCGAGTCTGAAATGGGACTCTGGTTCGGGATGCCTGGTGTATAAAATTTGTTGACTTATATGTTCCGTCATAATTTCGTACAAAACGTTGTAAGTCGGTAAGGTCAGAGTATCTTCATTAAGTAGGAGTCGTTCGGCTAAAAGCGTGTACAAATTATGGGGACTCATTACGTCGTACTTTCTTTTGTGTGTGCTCCGACTAAGAAAGAATCCAAGCAGTTTCAATGCTTGCAATCTAATTAATTGACTTTCGGAGGCAAGAAGTTTAAATATTGATCGTACTCCGTGCTTACAATCAAATGCTGGAACCATTGATGAAGGATGCTCTGACATGAGAGATATTAACATTTGTAAAACGTCGTGTAGATTTTCGTCCTGGAATCATTGAAAACATAATAATACGAATAATTTATTGTAAAAGTTGATCGAACATACTTCGTGGATTGTAGTCAGGAAGTTGAGAATGCTTTGCAATTCGTCGTCTTTCACTCCGTTTCCTATCATAATAAGTTGCTTCAAAAATAATAAGATGTACGCTCGAATAGCTAAAATATCTTTTTGGGGCGGTCGCGGTCCATCTAAAAAAGTTGGACGTTCGAGATATTTACGATGTGAAAAAGTTATTAAAAGTTGCTTTTGAATTATTGCTTGATGTAGAAGGATGAAGTTAATTCTATGATTGAATTGATGAGGCGGCTTTTAGTCGCAAAAGTCAGTTCTTTCACAGAGAAAATAGAAATAAATAACAGCGATAATTTTGAATGAAACGTATAACAATAAAAGTTGTTAGCTTTTAGTTTACTTTCGGTTCTCTTCCATTGTCGGAATTATATCTCGCCGATTAAAATCCCTCTTAATCATCTTGAAATAATTGAAAGCAAACAATTTTTATTTAGTTGGCAAAAATTAATTACCTAATCCTTTAGGAATAATTCCGCTTTTACCTCTCGGATTCACAACCCAGTAGTAATATTTTAATGTATGTACAGTTTGGAGAACAGTCGATACTCTTCGCACGTTTGAGTAAATTTGGGTATCCGATAAAAATTCGGTAGCCAAATAGGAATACAACCTGGTTTGAACGGGCGATGGCGTGTAGATCCATAAGGCGGGGTTGAAGAGAACGTGATCCAGCAGCTGCCACGTTAGAAACGAGAAACAAAATAACTACATCAAGATAGATTTAACCGCTCCCGGTACTTACCCAATGTCACATTTATTATATTAAAGAAAAAATTATTAATTGAAAGCAAAATGCAAAAAATAAACGCAACATGCATGGATAAGTACTGGTCTTCACATGTCATCTACATCTGATAAGCTGCCAAGTAAGATAGGTTACCAAAAATTTTTAATGCTTAACGTAAGTTTACTTTCATTATTATAAAATAGAAAAATGTTAATTACTTCGGTACAAACCTTTGGTTTTAAAAAATCACATAAAGAACACTAAAATTGAAAATATTGATTGAAGAGGCTGACTTACCTGTTTCAATAGGAGTTCGCTATTAGCGGTTAAACAAGTGACAAGGTATTTCGTAAGATTGAGAAACGATCCGAGAACATCGACGGTTAGATGCTCTCGAGAAGATCTTTGCAACATAAAGCTAATGACCAAAAATCCACGATTTTGGATCATATGTTGCTGAACTGTTTGAGATGATTCTACCAATTCGCATATAAAACCTAACAGTTTTGAGCTGAAATACAAAAAAAAAGTTGTTTTAGAAAAGCTGCACGAAAATCAGGTTTAAGGAAATTCGAGTGGTTTTGGAATGCTGCCAGTTTACATACGTAAGGTAAGGTTGGCGGTACAATACAATAGATAATGATGTGATGTATAACCTTCCACGATAACGGCTTTTCCAATAAGATTACGGAAAATTGTTGACAATTTGTTTATCACAACAAATTTTATGTAAACATTAAATACCAATAAAACGTTTACACGAAAGTTATAAATAGCTTTTCAATATTACCAAGTAAGCACGTACCACGATTTATCAACGTGTTTTTCACATTGCACGTTGAAATAACGTCTATTTAACATTGCTTTAACGTTACTATTTTGAAGTTAATTTGACGTGTTTAAGACGAATTCTTCTTCTTTAGGTTCCTATCCGATTCCGAATGTTTATCGATCCTCCCGACTAACCCAAGAAGGCTGTACCATCAGATAAATGTTAATGGGGTGGTAGTTTGCCTTCCCCCTAGTCCACAGATTAATTTTGGACCTTTTAGATCATTAACTTTTTTTTTAAGATTCTTCTTGGCATATTACTCTCGGTGGTTTGCCATTCCCTTCCGAGGGGAGACGGTCAGAATAAAGTTCTTACTTCACTTGGATTCGAACCGGGTGAATAGCGTTCACAGTCAACTCGCGTGACTACTATGCTCCGACCGCTCCCGCAATTTAATTAAACAATATGTTTTATTACTTAATGTGTTGAAGTTTTATAATTAACTGTCCGTACAAATATAATAAACAATTCGTGACTATATAATTTTGATTGCAGTTTTGGAGCATAACGGTGTTTAAAATCAACATGAAACCTTTATGTATGTACATCGGAATCAGTTCAGCAAACAAGGAAATCCGAAGGATGTTATGCACCAGGATTGCATAGCTGTGAGATTTCCAGATATTTATAGTTGCAGACCGAACATGTACGTTACAATAAATTTAGTAGACGAATAAAGCACCTGTACTTTCTCATTATGTTACTTTTGAAACATTTGTTCCATTTAATCTCCACACAACAAAGTGCTTTGTGTACTCTAAGATTTGTAAACCTAAACCTTGAAGCGCAATGCTGCCCTGAAGAAATATGCCTCGATCAAGATTCGAAACCTAGCTGTTTTTTATTTTGTAGCTTATATCGGATGACCGGCTGCCGCACCGATGTGAAAATAGAAAATTAACATGGGAAATTGATTTTTCTTTAATTCCTGCTTCCTATCATAACGGATAAGAATGAAAAGCGTATCAATTTAAAGGATTTTTTATTCCGCTTCTAAAGAGACCTTTATTTTTCTTTAATTACTGTTAAAAACACTCTAATAAAATGCAAAATACCGCATTTAAAAAAGTTTTAGTTGCCTTGTTTGAATTTTATTGCAATTGTTTTTTTCTAGAAAACCAATAATTAATTTCTAACAAGTTAAGAATAACCTGTATTTGCGTTCATTGTTAACCAAATTTATTATAATATGTCAAAGTAATTTGTTAGAAATTATTGGTTTTCAACTTGTTTTCGAGCAATAACAATTGCAATAAAATTCAAACAAGGCAACTAAAAGTTTTTTAATTCTTTATTTTGCATTTTATTAGTGAGTTTTTAACAGAAATGAAGGAACAAAATATCAAGTGTTATTAGGTATCTTTAGAAGCGGAATAAAAATCTCTTCAACTTGATACCATTTTCATTCTAATCCGTTATGATGGGAAGCAGAAATTAAAGAAAAATCAATTTCACATGTTAATTTCCTATGGTCACATCGGCGGCTGGTCACCCTGCTTATATAATAGTATCGTCTAGTTCACGAACTGAGAAGATTTGATTTTTGTAAGTTCTTTCCAATCTGGTTGTTTCAGAGCACAGTCCACCAAAAAATTGATTTATGAGTAGTTGATTTTCATTTGTAGATTTATTTAGCGATAGCGACCACAGATGAATGATATGTAGCGAAGAATCGAATTCGGATCAGTTTAATAATCAATTTGCAATTGAATTTTGACTACACTTTTTACTTTCCGGATGTCATTGGTTACTACTCATTATTTATTGAAGAATAGATTGACCTGGCTGTCCGAATCAGAGATGCGAGAAACTGTTACAAACTTTATAATTGGGGTGAAGTCATTCAAATACACGATAATTCAGTTTCGTTGGGTTCATCCATTCAGGACTTGATTGTTTAATTTGGTTTATTAACTGTTTAATATTTTCTGCTGTGGACCTGATTTTAGATTTCAAAAACATGTCAACCCCACCTCTTTTTGCTTTTATTTTGGTGGTTTAATTAAGCGGTGTTCTTCTTGTCTTTAACAGTGTTGTTGAATCACTTTGTGCTCGGTATATTTTGTGACCAGATTTTTCTGTTGTAGTATAAGCATTTATGTGTATTTGTGTTAATTAATTACGTTTGAGCGTGGAGGTCGTAAATTAAATTATACCTTCCCGAAAGCTCTTAAAATTATTTTCAAAGCATTTTTAACCTTTAAGTGGTGCCGTGAATTTTTCCTACATAAGTAGTGCCGTGGGCGTCTTTGGAACGCCCATATGTTTTATTTAAAAATATTGTTTTAAATGTTAAATAAAAGCATTTTTATGTCATATATTGCAAGAATAGATCATTACCTAATATTTTATGCACTTTTGAAACAATAAATAAAAGGCGTTAATGAAATATCGGTGTTTATTTGCAAGTTGAATTTTAATTAAATTTTTCAATAAGTAAATATACAAAATTGAAATTATTAGTAATTGGAATAGCATTTTGTTACAATTTATAAATTATAATATATTAACAGAAAAAACTAATTGAAAACTGTCGAAAATAAGAAAATTTAAAATTAATTTATCTCCCTCCTTATCTATTACATGCTGCTATCAAAGCGGCTGCACTATTTTGTTACGTTTTTAATACATACGTAAGTAGTGCCGTGGGCGTCTCATCGACGCCCGGCAAATTCATCCTTTTGCTAAATTGATCGTTTTAGGAGTTTTCAATCGAATTTTTAAGAAATCTGTTAGGGGTATGTTCCTAACACTACAGACGAGGAATACATAGAAGCATTTTTTTAAATTATCAAAAATAACAAAATTACAGTCATTTTAATTTCAACTTTGCCTCAAAGACGCCCACGGCACCACTTAAAGGTTAAATACGGTCGAATTTATTTCGCTATCGTCAAGTTGCATGTGAGAACATTCTCGCATAATAATTATTATACCTTGGATATTGTTTACTTCAACCGAATACAATGGCCACATTGTAACGGCAACAAATAGCCGGTGCGAAGTTGCAAGATAGCAAGCACATTGTTGATTTGAGTCTTACTTTGTCTATTTCTACTTTTGACCTTGTCATTTTAGTTCGCTCAAGGGTAGAGATCCTTTGATTTAGTGCATATTTTTGATGTTAACGGCAGTCAAGGACATATCGTAACACAAAACGTTCTTTTCTAGTTTATCGCAGTTAATTTGCGGATGTGAGTGAATTATCCTACCTGGGGATTCACCGCTCTATGTCAAGTGTCGTATACCACCATTCTAAATTTTGGGGTCACATCGTTTGTAAATATTTGTGTGTAGTTAAACTTCCATCTCTTTTCCGATTAATTCGATCAAGGAAGTTTGTTTTATAATATTAGGGAGGACACATTTATATCATTTGTAACGAATTTTTGCAATTTGTTGCGGGCCCACTTTTCATATCATCTCAATATCCTTAAGTGCAGCCCATCTATTCGTTGCAATGCATTTATCATTTTGCCTTTGCATTTGACCTTGCAAACTTTGGTGCATTTGAACGCACGTGACGTTACGCAGAGGTTCAGAACGAAGCGGTCGATTTGTGTAGGGTGAGGAAGTTAAAACTCCTTCAAGTGCCGATTTTTTTTGAACGTTACCAATTATTTTTGGTGCAACGGCTCCTGTTTTTCGTAGCCGTTTGTTAGAACCACCTCTCGTTAACAGCTGATGTTTTTTTCTGCACACGCAGAAGCACATGTGTTTATAATCCGAGTATATCGCCAGCGCAATACATTGACGTAGTCCTACGTCGTTCATCCAAGCGACTTCACCCGAATTGTTGGTAGTATGTTTGTTTTGTTCGTGGAACAAGAACACATAATCCTTACCAGTTCGTCGTATTTTTTTCAACTTTGGAACTCTCGAAGAAGTCCCGGATCTGCAGCATCCCATCTGTATCTGCCCTTTCAATCTACCGCCATCAACCTACAGGCATTGTTTATTTTGTGCCGCGTAGTTCCGATCAAATGCTACTGTGTAGATTTGAACAAGTTCCAGATTTCATCTTTGATGTCGATGTCATGTCGATATTAATCTTGTAAGGTTACCAGAGCTCTAGGTAAGCGACTTTTTATCCATTTCGTATGCACCGACGTGTGTTGTGCTTTTGTAATTCGTTTTGAACAGCCATTGTGGTTATTGCATTGGCGATTGTTTGTATTTATAATGGAACACTTTTCGATTGTGACGTTTAATTATTCATTATTACTGTGCATGCTTTTTTGCACCCCTAGCTACATTCTTTTCAGAAACCCCCGATCCAGCCTCCGCATAAATTAGGTCTAGAGCTTATTACCATCGTGGCAAACAAACTGAAGAGGTCCTCTCCGGATTGTTCCAGATTCTGGTTTCTGTTTGGGTTAACCATCTTATTAGGGGTTGCGTCTCAGAGGGTAGTAAGTATTTGTGACACATTACGTTTGTAATTAGGGGTTGATTGTCGCAGTTCTATCACCTACTTTAGTTCGATTTACTGCAAGCATTTATGGTCGTGGTGGAAGCTCGATCACCAAGATTGCAGATTTTTAGTATTTTTTAGTATTTTTAGTGCGTAGTATCGTAAGGATAGTCGTGCGGTGATTAACCACCCTAACCGATGATATTATAAACTACCTTATTTTGGTTGGCTGGCGAGATCCTTGAACCGACTTTACGGCTTTCTGCTAATTGATGCCCTTTTGGCGTATCGTCACCTGTTTCATATTATCATAGTAATTTTAAAGTAACGATTGCGTTTGGCCGAATATTTTAGATAGGGACTCTAGTCGATAAGCATTTGGGTACATTGATAGTGCCATTATTTACTGGGTGTACTCCAAGTGATTATTTATCTCACTATACAAGCACCTACAGCTTAATTAACGTATTTTGTTTATTTTGTAGCATTTTAGATGTGCAGCACATCATAAATTATTAATACTTCGTAAGTTTTGTTCCCTGTATTGAACTTGCACACTGTGGAGTGTTTGAATCAGCATTTCCACCTGAGTGTATCAAGGTCACAATATGTTCCCTTATGTTAGATTCTGGCGCCTATTATTCACCCTTTACTGAGAATTTTCGAAATCCTCGATATTCCTGTTTTCGACACTAATAATTATAAAGGCTAACTGCTCAAAGATTTGGGGACTTAAAGATAAATCGTCACTATAAGGTGCTTAATCTTCTATTATTATTTCGAGAGTATGGTAAAGTTATGGGTAAAGTTCATCCAAAATAGATGACACTGGGCGGAGCTAATGTGCAGAAACTAAAATTAAATGTACGACGGTACTGGAATGTTCTCCTTCCATATCTACTGCGCAAACAACATCTAACTTTGGATGAGCCCTAAGCATTTAAGGTACATATGGCTGCCTCCATAGGTGCAAATGCAACTGGAATCAACATTGCAGCCATCAACAGGATGAAGTGTGATGTATTTGCTCATTCAGGACATTGAAAGCGAGATAAATGGAACCCGGCGCAATCAGAAAATGGATTTAGTTCAAGGATAAGCTGGAATGTATTTGTTCAAATAAAGGTAGAGTTGGCCAATTAAGTTTTTAAGATGGAAAACTATGGATAGGCTAGATAACTTCCTGCAAAGTGATGGAAGTGAAGCTGCGATGCTATAAAATAGATGTTAGGGTTCCAGGTTTAGGTTTTGAAAGGTGGAACCTGTTGATCATGATTATTTGAAATAACCTTGGGTGATCTAAGCACTTGATCTTTATCAGCTATGCTAAATAACTGCCCATGTTATCTTGAAAGGGGCCAAATTCGAATCCCTACGTATCAACGTTAATGGTTGGATATAATTTATCAGTCATTTCCGTGGAAGATAATTCTAATTTTCACCTTCATCGGTCTGCCTCAGCACAGTTGCGCTTGAGTCCATTTAATATTACATCTCCGTTAACTGGGGGTGCGTTCCATTTAAAGCCCACGGCGACGGCGGCGTTGTCCCGTGGTTCTTTGATTGGACTAAAGATCGAACACAGTTGTTTGATTGGACTGATGATCGATCGTGGTCGTCGTGGGCTTTAAGTGGAACGCACTCTGGAGTGAGGATCTGTCAGAGTACCATTATTTTTAGTTTTGTAATCGCGTATTTCATTGGCATTATTTAGTATTTCCATTAATGTAAGAAATGTGAAGCACCGTAGAAGATTTAATCTTATGGTTAATTTACGTGTAGTTTTTGTATTTTTAGTTAGCGAGTTTAACTCGCCCAGCAAGATGACTACCGGAAGGATTGAATATATGACTCTTATCAGAATACTAGTAAATTGGATGAGGTAATCTGCAATTGCTGTAGATATTGATATAATAAAAGTCCAAAATCAAAATTGCTTTATGTAAAATGAAAATCAAGTTCGTCCTAAAAGGATTTATTTAGATTTTCAGTGTTTATTCGAATGTATTTACTTTCCGAACTAAGTGAAAGGTCAAGACTCTCAACATTCCGTCGCAAATTTTTACTGTAATTTTGAACAGATAATTCAAACATGGCTGGATTTCATCAAGGTAAGTACATCATGGCGCAGTCGGCGTGTGATTTAAGTCCCTCAACGAGCACCAGGCCAATTTAATAGATGATCTTCTTACCGTTCGTTGGTTGTTAGTTTAAAAATTGCTGTGTGAATATGAGGGAGGAGACCACAAAAATAATATTACAGATGGGAAAGGCAGTGAGGCTCACTTAAATTATGTCTCCACGTGATGTTGCAGTGTTTCTATGGTTACAGTGGAACAGATTTGACAATTTACTAATAATTGTAATTCAGTTCGCTCTGCTGGTCTAATACCTATTTCGTAACATACCCGCTTTGTAAATTGAAGCGATGATGATGTAAGTATAAAAGGCGTCTTTTAAACATTTTAACGGGTTAAATAAATTATCAAGCTTTCAAGCACTTGTATGCTCTTCGTCAGAATAATACATAATTTATTAATCATTGGTAAAAATTATTGGTAAAAATTTATTCTACAATTCTGTTTATTCAATTTAACCAGTTTTTCCAATGAGGAAGAACTTCAAAATAATGGCTAAATGTTGATAATAGTTGCATAAATAGATGAATTTTAGGAGTTACAGTTCAATGCAAAAGTTAAACACTTACCATAAAGTAGGATCACGTTTAGAATCTGTAGTTTCATTACATTCATAAGGCATATCCAACTGAGAGAATAACGGAAATAAAACTTGAATACCTCCAATTGAATTTAGCGTACTATGGATGGAATGTGTTATCACAGCTTTCACATCCTAAAAGTAAGAAATACATTGTAAAATGGAAACTCGACGATGCTTGATTGTAATACATACTTGCAGCATGAGAGCATGTGGAGTGTGGACGAAGTAAGAAACGTTCCCTTTGGGAGCAGATTGCAAACATAACTGACTATCAGTAGCAACAGGATTGTACATAAAAACAATGGCACTTGATAACTTCCCATCGTACAAAACCTAAAATGCGAGAATGAAAATAGGAAAATGTGTAAACTTAAACAAAGCACTAGAAGATTTAACTTGAATGGCAGTTGCAATAAAAAAGCTCTTTGAGCTCGAACAAAAACCAAATTAAAAATACACTAAGCTAAAGGTAGTAATAAAAAATTGCGTGCGTAAAATCAACTAAAACCTAAAGTATAAACTAAAAAAAAACTAAATCATGCTTACTGATACATCGGATTCAGGTTGCGCAATGCTACTTGTTTGGTTGAATTCGATTTCACTCACCCTTTTATGATTGTCAGGGAGATTCAAGTGGCATTCATTATCAAACCTAAATTGACTCTGAAAATGTTTAATTTAAAAACAATTAACACTGCCTTAAATCATTAAGGTTACCTTATAACCAGGACCTAATCTATGCATAGCACAAATTTGATGGGTAGTAAGAGCTTCACTAAACAAGTAAATAGCAGACATTTGACCACAAAAAATACGTTCTTCATCTAATTCAGGTGTTGCACCAATATAACACTTATCAAAAGGCTAAAGAAAAGTTTGAAATTATTTTTAGGTTAGGAAAAAAAAGTTTAAAAGGGACTTACATCGTTAGTGGATACCAACCAAGCCATTTCAGTACTTGAAGCTAATTGGCCATTAACTAAACATTTAATTTCACTCTTTGTCCATCTATTATAAATATATACAACCGCAATCATATACCACTAAAACGGAAGAAGAATTTCGTCAAAGATAAAATTATAATTTGAGTAGCTTACCTTTCTAGGTTGAAACTCATATTTTACACAATGTTGGAAACCCTTTCCTTTAATTTTCATTGACGTTAAAACCAAACAGTTTCCAACAAAGTGAGCCGAATACCCAACTCCTTTGCTGGTTTTGAAACTAAAATATAACTTGTAATAAAAGAACTCCACTCATTACCACACTCTCATACCAATACAAATAAGGCTTTTCTCTTTCGATGTTAACAGAATTAATTGGATCTAAACGAAACCATGTAGTAAAAGTGAAACCATTTTCATAAGGCCACTTAGCTAAAGGAGGTAAAACAACAGCCTAAAATATTAAAAAATTAATTTGTTTTGTTAATTATTAGGAAAAATGTTCTATTACCGATCCCTTTCTTCCGGGAAAACTGAAAAATACGTCGGGTCCGTTTCTGTGGGGCATTTGTCGTAAAACATTTAACAATTTTGCAGAATGACGAGGCTGCAATAAGACGGATCATTAACATTTCAATTCTTTTCCAATTTAAAAATTGACAAAGAAATAAGAAAGTCTTTTATATGTAATTCGTTCATGCAAATTTGTATCTCGACAAAAGAAAATTAAATTTTAATTTCTCTGGAGGATACGTAACAACTACAAAGACTACTTACCCATTTTCCATTCATTGCTTTCATCGCGCCAAACAAAAGCTTCAACTCTTTTACAGTTATACTGTAGCTGGCAAGGACGCCCAACATTTCTATCAAAAGATCTGGAAAATCAAGAAAATATCTTTTTTATACACCTTCAAAGCGATTACATTCAAATTTATTTAGGGGTTATTAGGATGGCATCATTAATAATAAATATTTTTAAATAATGTGGAGTAGTTTAATATTCTTTATGATAATGAACTCTGCCAAAAGTTGATAAAGCAAATTTGGAAAATATTTTACGATTAACTTTTATTCTTATTTAGCTTTTGAGGTTAATTAAACTTTTAATCTTAGCAAGACCTGTTCGAAAACATTTTTTTGATGACCCCTAGATTCTTTGCCTATTAAATATTCGATATTTTTGCATGAAACTTCAACTCGTAAACTACTAAAAGCCAAATCGAACTGGCAAGATCCCAGCTCTCGACACTGGAAATAAAAACGGTCCGGCCGCTCTCCCTGCTCAAGTGTATTTTTTATACTTTATTTTTTAACACTAGCAGCTTACTTCTTGTTTACATGTTGACTGTTTACCTGAATGCAGAACATTTTCATTATTTCAATCCTAACTTATAAAGCGGGCCAATTTTTGAATTGCTACATTACAGATTCGCGCTCTGGTCTTTTAAGTCAAAGTAGATCGAAAGTGTACCGAAAATTTAAGTAAGAATTTTTACGATGCAAACCGTCATTTTTGGTGTGGGTATTTCTGATTTAGAAGTATCGAGAATATTTTAGAAGCATTCCTTTTACCCCACTTCATATAGATTTGATAAGAAAATACAGTTTCTAATAGTCAGTTGATTCCAGTCACTTCAACAATAAAGATGGGTGAGTTGATTAACAACACTCAAATCATTAACATGTAATTCTTAAAACAACAAAGTTAATAAAATGTAAATTGGTTCTTTTCGCGAAAAAAAATGGTGTTTCCCAAAATATTTTACTAATTTTGGCAGTTTATGCGATTACAATTAAAAATTAAGAAACGGACTCGTTTCATTATTTTTCGGTAATTTTAACAAATCAAGTAAAGGATACAGTTTCGCTTATGAATTATGATAAAGGAAGAATTATCTGGAATAAAATGACGTTGGGATCAAAATTACAGTTATGATTTTTCGGCAGTTAAAAGTAAAAGTTCGAGTGTTAAAGTTGATTTTTTTAAAGTCGGGAATTTTTAAGACGCGGATGCGAATTTTAAAATTATGAATTTCACCCATAATGAAGCCACAATCGCCTCCAAATCCACTAAATCAAACTTACATCTGGTAGCAGCTTGCTAGGCTAGCCTTCAGATGTGCCTGTTGCCTTGTTTTTTGTTAACGGTGGCAATTCGTCAACTCAGGAGTTCTTCCGAAGCACGGAAACTTGGCAATAATAAAGTTTGACTCTCCTCAGGTTTGAACCCGGTACCCCACATTCGCATCGAATTGCATTAGCTGCAAGGCACTGACCTTCTCTTCAAATTATCATAAATTATTTGCATCAATATTTAGGTCATTTAAGTCTTTGGTGTTCATTTTAAGATATTTTGTTAAATTAGTCTCCTTATTCTCCTCCTTCGATACTTCTTATTCGATAAGCATTTTAAGTAGAGTCATTTCGCACTGGCCAGCCTAATATTTTTGTATTACATTTAGAATTAAGGTAAGACATATTATCAAGAAGATATTTGGAGGACAGCTATTTAGAGCTGTTCCAAAATATATTTTGGCTATTTTCCTTTAATTATACCAAATTATATTCAATTTATATTCAAGACGGTCATTGCCTTGCAGCTAACGCAGTTGGATGCAAGTGCGGGGCACCGGGTTCAAACCTGGGGAGAGTCAAACTTTCTTATGACTGGGCTCCGTGCTTAGGAAGGCACGTTAAGCCGGTGGTCCCCTGGGTTAGTGAATTGCCACCATTAACGTAAAAACCAGGATACATGGCACATCTGACGGCAAGTCTAGCTACCCAATGGATGAAAAATTTTTATATGCTCACAGAACCAACACTGCCAAGGAAACGACGCAGATGTTGGTAATAACAAGCCTTAAGGCTTAAACTAAGAAGAAGATATTCAATTTGTGTTTGAGTGCGGTCTTTTGGGTCGTTGTTTTTTGTGTTTGTTTTCTATTTTCTGTTTTCAGTTTAAGTTTTAATGTAAAGATCGTCGAACTGTACCCGCCAACAAGCTATTAAGTTTAGTAAGAGCACGGGAGGTCCGGTAACGTAAGAGTTCTTTGTTGCAATACGCTACCCTCCTCCATTTTTGGTACAATCTGCGCTATCGACAACATTAGAGTGGCGCCTTTATTCTTTGACGTTTATGTATAATAGAGCCGGGCGTAAGCATCGTTCCTTTGTTAAGAACATCTAGCGAACCCATCCTTTTCGACTTGAGAAGTCGGTACACTTATTTACGGGACAGGGTGAACGAGCGGCGAGAACATCCCGTAATACCTTCTAAGATTTTTGCAATGTTATGAAATCTATTCTTTGTCTGTCTTAAGAGATTGTCTGTACAGATTTGGCGAAGAAAATATTCGTTTCTGGAAGCTTCTGGCCGCCTTTGGCCAGCTAGTCCGTGATTGATGTGGTTGTTTGGCATTTGGACCATACACCATGTTCAACATTCGGTCTCACGTGGGGGGGGGGGGGATAAATCAGATACATAAACGTAAAATGTTAAAATTAAGGTGGCCGCCGATTTCTATCAGGATTATCTACTTAACTCAAATTTATGTAACCAACGATTACAATTAAATAATACTATTGCTACAGTTACGAAAATTTTATAGGTTGTTCCTCAAAGCTTCCCGTGTAACATATTGAAATATAATTTATTTAGATGATTTACGAATATTTAAGAATTATAATTGGAATGATTATAATTTATTATAATTAATTAAAATGATTCTTTAATTTCGAGTTTGAGCCCAATCTTCCCTGAGGGAGTACTTTTGTTCTCCACCATTGTAGCAACCAGGACCTTTAGGAATTTTGAAATATTCATTATGGTATATATTTTTGGAGCAGTGGAGTAAATTTGAAATGTGCAAGTGTTTTCTGACGTATGGACTTTTAAAATTCTTTCTACCTTATTTTAAGAGAAAATTGAATTATAAACCTTGCAAAAATAATTTCAAATTAATGATGATTTGTGTGAGAGACACTGTCACCGATGATTTTATGTGAAAATTGTAAATGTGATTAATTTTATATTACTTTTATAAATTATTCATTTAATTGAGTTCAATAATTACTATTTTTAGCTTCTAATGCTCATTATTAATTTAATGTATAAATGTTTTAATATTTCAGTTCCTGAAATTTAAAAGCATAGTCAGCAATTTTGCTGAAAGGCATAGGCGTAACAAATGTAAGTTTATTTAAGGTTTCCAATCATATTTGATTTTTAAACCAGGTACCATGGTTTACCCTTTTTCTAATTTCGTTATTTTTTAGTTTCTTTCGTATTCTGATGTACAATAAAGTTTTTTTATTACTTGCTTTAGATAAGAAGTTGTGGGATATGTGTGGCTGATGAAAATGAAAAACTAAAAGATTATAAAAGTTGGGAACGGTAAAAGTCAATTTCAACTTTCACTTAAAAATTAAGTGAAGAGAAGAGAATGAAATTATAGAAAAGTTTAATTGCTAATTGTTTCATAAAAACTTTTAAAAAATCTGACATTTCAATTAGCTTGTAAAAGTTAATAGCTGCAATGTGATAAGATCGGAGCAATTCTTAATGAAAATGAAAAATTAAGCTAACTTTTAAGTCTAGCGGAAAATTAAATATTTAAGTTTTTTAATTAATTTTTACATAAAAAGTTGACAGAAATAGATCGCCAATTTATGAAATGCTTTTGGCACATCATTAATTAGCATTTCTCAAAAACAATCGTGGCTCGAAAATTAAATTTGTCCTTGCAATATTTTTTTTAGGGCCAACACAACTGCCTCTTGGCTAATTATGAAAATTTTACTTAACCCTTATCAGCAGTGGTTCAGCATAACTGGGTAAGTGCTGAAATTTCTGCGATTGTGGTAGGAAATTAAAAATTTATTAAATCGGTCTTCTGAACTGTGAAAATTTTCATTATGAAAATAAATTATTTCAGGGCAAATAAACTTTGTACTTATGCATATTTTAACAATTTCGTTTATTTCTACAATTTATTATTAAAGCACAGCTGTGTTTTTCTAGCACAAAACAATTTCCTCTGAAAATATACCGTAAGCTTGTGATAGATGCACATACATTCCCGCAATTTTAAGCCAATTGTGTGAAAATATATTGTTGGGTAGCACATGAGAAAAACGACAACATTTTAAATTACTCTCCCTGAAAAATTATTTAAATTTCCGCCTTAGAGAATCTCTGTTTTATAACAAAAGTGTACGAAAGGTGCAGCTGGCGTAATATTAATACTAGAAAAAATTGTCCTTCTAATTAGTAATTACGTGGAATAAGAGATCACGGAAGAAAACATCCGGCAGCCATTGCTTTTTACGAGCGCACAAGAAAAAATTAATAAACCACATAAAGATGAAAATGATAAATTGGCTACCACAGACAACGGCATCAGCACAATCAGCGATTTTGGATGGGAAGCCTAATTAAAAGTGAGTTTTTCAGCGATATTGATATTTTCAAACATTGAAAAGCGTCGACTAAAAAGAGTGGGTTGGGAAAGTTTCCATTTTCTTATGATGAGATTATGAACAACAGGGTAATAGAATAGTCCGTCGCATTCTTATCCTCAACCAGAGCATTACAAATCGAATTTTCTGTAGGTCATTGGAGTTAGAAAAATACAAAATTAAATAAAATAAGAAAACCCTAGATAGTTGTGGTCTCCAAGCAATACTCAATTCCGGACGTGACCAGCGTTCAATATTATACCCTTTTACAATTTTTTTTCGAACGGATGAAGTATTGAACATTTTCGTTTTTCTTCTTATTTATTTATCAAGTTGTCAAATTTTATTTCCTCGGCATCAGGTAAAATTCGATAAAGTGAATTAATTTTCATCAATATTAAATCGCACAAGTAACAATAATTTATAATCATTTTACGAATTCTTGCAAATTCACCCTTTAATGAAAATAAATTTAAATATACGTTACAAAATTATGTCAATAACAAACCAAAGTAAATATAATTTATTATTAATGGCTAATTATTATTACATACGTCAAGCTTATTAATAATATAATTATTAAATACTTCATAATATTATAAACATTAGGTACGCAATTTTCATTACAAACAGAGATTATTAAATCTAGCAACTGAAGCACAATTACACAATTTTGTAAAATTAATTTAATATTATAGAAATTGCATTATGCAAACCCCTTCGAAACTCTCAGGCTCCGCCTGTTTCAAAAATTAACACGCTCTCTTTACAAAATATAAATTTATTAAATTATTTAGTTTCTTTAATTTGTGGCCTTCTTTAATTTGGGTGATACCAAGAAGGACCAATGTGGTAAGTATATAATAATATACATCCTTTACAGACCTTCACAACCGGACCAAAATAGAAGTATATATTTATGTGTATTATTAACTCGTAAGAATATTTAATTATAGTTACTAAATTGTAACTTGTATTATTTTATATTCAAGTTAAGGATAAATAAAAATTAAAATTGAATGTATATATACCATGACAGCTGTTTCGTCCTTTTTTGGACTTATCAAATGATAATAATATAAAATCAAAGATAAATTTATTGTAAAGTGATGTAAAACAAAATTTTTAAAAAACTAACAATTATCATTTGATAAGTCCAAAAAAGGACGAAACAGCTGTCATGGTATATATACATTCAATTTTAATTTTTATTTATCCTTAACTTGAATATAAAATAATACAAGTTACAATTTAGTAACTATAATTAAATAATCAAAATAGAAGTATGCTATTGGTTGAAAAGCAACTCTACGATGAATTTTTCTGCGGTTGACCAATGTAAGTTCACAAACTTTAACCAAACAAGTATGCAATAATCCTTTAAAAAGGAAATTGATGTTAGTCTGGCAGTGTAGGCCTGTAAAGTATGTTTATAGACACCCACTAATTGCGCAAAATGCAAGGATGACGTTCTATTATTTTGTGGAAATGTTATTATCCAATATAATAATTTGTTAGAAAGACCATCGTTCCTAATACTACGAAATATTAATATATTGTCGAATTTCAAAACAGGCCTGTACAATCTGGCTTTTATTTCGAACTTATAAATACCATGGAAAATGAGCGGAACTTAATTGCAAAGTGCAACATGTGGGTATGTTAGAATTTCACTTAATTAATGTTGATAATTACGCAACTATCTCTTTTAATTGCATCGATCTACATTAGATTAGAATTTTGATCTAGAAAATGAAAATTATTCACGAACGTTATAACAACGAATTTTAAGGTTAGAAAATGTTGTAGTTGAAAATTTGAATTTTCCACAACACGTCAGATGTAAACAATTTAATTAGTTCACATAAATTGTTTTTAATATTCAAGTTTTCGTCCTTTCGATTAACAATAACTAACTTGTTTAACATTGCTTCAAATAAACGGCAACTTATCGCAACATTACAATCATTATAAATACGTACATTTGAAAGATAATCTAAGTTACGGAACCTTAAATTTTTATTGTATAATTTGCAGGATTATTTCATGATTAACCTATGGAATTCTATAAATATTAGAATTTGAAATAATTAATATTAAATGTAAAGTCTTAAAATCGCCAAGTTCAGAATATTTGATGAAACTTGTGTTTCTGACTTTCCGACCACGATTTTGGTCAAAATAAATGTTTGTAGATGCAGTTTATCCAACTAGTAAAGGTTAATTTTTTTATAACCTAAATATTGAATGTTTTATTAATTTACAACATTGAACACCATTATAAACCAATCTTTAAGAGTTAATATTTTGCAATGACAATATCTAATTGAAATAGTTGCGATTTTATATAAGGTTTGTTCCAACCAGCCATAAAACTGTACAATGTACGGTCACGCTCATGTACAATAGGTAAAAATTATGCACAATAGATAAGAAATGTTCCTTTTTATCTATTGCGCATGAGAAATGACAGTACATTCACTATGTTGGTCTTTATGAGGGGGGGGGGTAATGTGGGGGATACACGGAATGACGTAATTTGAGTTGACTAAACAGAAGTAAAACGTGAATTTATTAGCACCACCACTCAAGAGGAGGGAAATAATGGTTTTGTATTAGAATAGCGGTTGGTATTGCTGAATTAGTATAAAATATATAAATCTATAAACATAAGAATGTCGTAAAATACTACATCGATCTGTCACTCTGCCCGTAACGATATTTAGAATTTCTTATTGGTTATCCGTTTAATGCCAATTTAAAATTAAGTTTAGGTGCTGGTTGGTCCTTTAGATCAGTTATTACTTATTACACTAGATCAGGGATGGTCAACCCGCGGCCCGCCACACTTTCTCGTGCGGCCATTCAAAGATTTTAAATTTTGACTTTTAAAAATTTCTACAGTGTCCCTAGGTTTATTTGGTTAATAAAGAGACAATTTGAGTTCTTTCTTACAAAAAAGTTTCTTACATGCGGCCCGCACAACATTTTTGTAGCTGGTCCGTTGTAATAAAAGGTTGCTCATCCCCGGTAAGCGACATTTCGGCGCCGGCCGTTTGGACGCCAGGAAGTTTCGGCACCGGCAGTTTGAGTCACAGGACGTTTGGGCGCCAGCCGTCCCAATCTCTGTAGTAGGTGGATGTGTTGCCAAAATGGCTCTGAAGCGTGCAACGCGAAGCAGAAACTTATTAAAAACATCCCCCTAGTTACTGGGAAGGGGATGAATCTCGATTTTTTTGAAACTCTGTCTTGGGTGCTAAGCTCATTAAAAGATCATCCCCCTAGCGCCTTACAACTCGGTAAATTGTGCTACTAGGAAAGGGGTGAATCTCGCCTTTTTTGGCTGCAAATTTAAGCTAGAAATACGCTTAAAATATGAAATTAACTCGATGTTAACTGTACGACGATATAAGTACAACTGGGAGCGCTCCAACCGAGCGTAAGACCAACTCAATTAATACGGGCCGACAAAATCGAGTGAAAATTGGCAACTTTAAAATCGATTATTGGCCAAACTAATCGATATACTACATTCATCCTCACCTTATTCGCTTTATTTTTATGTTTTCTATCTAATTCCGTCGAGTTTTCTTTAGAAAATTTTAAACTCTCGGGTGCTGGTAAATGAACTGTACTCATTCTAATATTGTCCTGTCTCCATATGATACGACAATTCGCCTTATTCTATTATCCACTTCTTGATACTTCTTTCTTTTAGCCATAGGAGCTTCACCACGTAAGAATTGCTCGTTTCTGCAAGCGCCCAAATGTCATCTCTACACTAGATGATTTTTTTTTGCCAAAAAACCGTGAGTCACAATCATTGTTATTAAAAACGCTTATATGAATAATAAAAATCCGCTTAAAGAGTGAGCACAACGGGAATTACATATAAATTGACGTGATATGGGCCCACCGATAAATTCCGGAAACTTTCCAAAATTAAATAAAATAATCCGGGCCATTAATCTCGCCCCCAGCTGCTCAGTCCAAAATACTTTGTCGTCCGCGGCTTTATCGGCACGACCTTCTAAATGTTTGTTTTAAAACCAAATCCACTTTAAATTTCTACAAAGAAGTAAATACCAACTACATCACTTAAATCAACTTTATTTATTCAAAAAAAAATCAATCTCTTTAAAACTCAAAATCGCAAAAATAGCACAACCGCAACCACCTCACTCGGTGGGTTGCGCGCGAACTTCCTTCTTCCTTCCGGCCCCCTGCCGGTTTCGCCGAGACCCCTAGTGGCCGCGCGAAACATTCAAAAATTCAAATTTTTATAATACAAAATCAACAATTTCAATAATTAAACTTTTGCTTCTTCATTCAAAAATAATACGACAAAATATATGGTAGTACCCGGGTACTGCATATGGCCGATATAAGGTGTAAATTTGTATTGCTCCATAAGGGTTAAAATAATCTACAACAGAAATATGTGTTTCTTTTCTAAAATTCATCATAATACATTATTTAACTAAAATACAATGTTTACTTACATTGCATTAGTATGTTTACATAATCATAAATCGTACAAAATTCATTACCAAATAACCAAAACTAAAATTAATTTATTACCAACAAACAACACTAAATTTTAACTTGTGTAAAATGTTTGTTTTATAAGTTTAAAAACAAAAATAAAACATAATAACCTCCATATAAACCGGAACATAGTGGTCATGCGAGTTGACTATGAACGCTAAATACCCGGTTCGAATCCGAGTGAAGTAAGAACTTTATTCTGGTCGTCTCTCTGGTCCTCCAGGTTGGGGGGTTCTTCGTCGGGCTGGCTCCCCGTCATAGGTAAAAAATGCAATGCTGTGAATGCCATTTGATATTAAAAGTTAATATTACAATGGTCAGCCAAGAGCCATCAGGGTTGTAGCGCTACACGATAATGATATAAACCTTAACATAAACACGAACGATGTCTCCAGGAGTAGTTCAGATTTTATCCGCACTGGTGCTGGTATCTTAACATTAGATCCCAATAGAGAAGCGTCGTTCACCGTTAGGGACCATGTCTTCCTCTCATGCGCCTTGTGCGATGCTACCGCCAGCCCGCAGCCCGTCATCTTCTTCACCTGGTCCGTCCACCTGGTTGGCGATCTTCTTACCCTCCACAATAATCTCTCTTTTTTTTCCTTTAGATTTTTTATCATGCCGTTTGTATCTGTAAAGTTTTTCACAGTATTGTTTCCAGACTTCAGATTTTCCTTCTGCATCTGTTATGATTTTACCGTCTGCAGTTTTTATTATTTGTGTTTGTGGTTAGAATTCTTTGGCTAAGTAACTCACCTTGTCAAATAGCTCACGAGACTCCAGTCGGTTTTAAATTAATTTAAATCCAGTAAACTTAAATTACTCAATTTAATTCAAAATTTCAATTTCTCGTTCTTTTCGAATGCTGACTAAAAGAAAAAAACACACCAACATTTTATTTTACACTGATTTTATTTAATTTCTCACAGAAAATACAACTTTTTCCAAAAACTATATTAAAAAATACCAAAATCACGACCGTCTCACCTGGGGGATCCGTGTGGAAGTCATTTCTACCCGCACTTCCCTTATCCAAATTTATTCAACCCAGTGGCGTCGCACAAAACTTTCAAATTTACAAATCATACATTTCAAAATTAATTTCTAACAAAAACTTCTTCATCCCATAGATTATACGATCACATAATATAATCAACCCAAAAAAAGTTTATGAGGCTAAGGAAGATTGGTAACACATAAATTCAAACTTTCTAATCTAATTTAATAATTTTGATAACTCTGATTGATTCATACATTTATTATTAACAAACAAAGTTTACTAACAAAAAAAAAGTTAAAGGCGTCCGAAATAAATGCACCTGTGATTGGTCACGATGCCCCTACAAGCGGTCTTCACTTATTCACCGATTCATAAAAAATTGAGATTGATCTCGAGAAAGATAAAAGAATTGTAGTAATTGAGAAAAATAAATTCATGTCTTGTAAACATCAAATAATATTTGGGATATTATACAGTGGCGCCAGTATAGTGGGGCCTCCGAGGCTCGTGTACCATTATAAGAAATGTCAAGGGGGGGATGCAATTGTAAAATTGCTGTAAAATTTTGACGGCCACTTATAATAACATTCATTACATTATTTTGTAAACTATTTTGTAAAATCGGCGCTGGCGACAAGCAACCCCCTCCTTTTTTGCTTCCGGGCTGCTGGGATACACTCTAATGCCGCCCTTACTCGCTATACCCAAAAGAATTTAGTTTTAAGGCAAAAATTTGTTAAAAATTGTATTTTTAGAGCATAGAATGCAAAAACGTTTGAAGTTAAATTGGAAGTTAATTTTTGTTAGTTGTTAATAATTTTCTATTTGATGTGGTATTCTTTGACTTGATTGTGAATGTTTCTATAAAACATTTTCGACTGTTAGGTTATAAAGGATCCTGTTTGAAAGGTTTCATTTATAAAGTTTTTTAAACCACCTGTGACGACATTAATATTGTCTTGCCCCGTAGAGCAATTTCTTAAGTCTGACGTTCTCTTACCCACGTTTGCTAGAATCTAGGGGTTGACGTACAATTTTTTATGGGGGTAATTTATTTAACGTAAGCAATTAAACCAAATAATATAAATCATACATACCAGCCACAACAGTTTCAGCGCTACGAAGCCTTTTCAGGACATGTTCTATGAGACCCACGTCTGTACAAGCTTGTAAGTTACGAACACTTTTCCTTAAGATTGCAATAAAGACGCTCCATATTTCCGCCTGAAATCAAAAAAAGGCAAGATTAATAATTTTAAACGATAAATTTCCCTTTATTTCTAATAAAATTTGTCATAAATTGAAGTACATGATAAAGCTTGAAAGATTTTCATGTGATTTACAATTTTCCGATATGTCACCATGTTGGTGAATGGCACTAAAATATTTCATGTACATTGGATCCTGTCATATTTGCCAGGTGTCGCGAGTATAAATGGGGCTTCATTATGTCAAAAACAGCTTCACAGTTTTCCTCGCCGGTGACATCCATTTACAAAACCAATAAAACGCATGAATGCTATCATATAGTTTTCGTCAAGCGAAAAAATTTAATTTATAAATTTTAACTCAATTTATCCATTAAAGTTGATTATATGAAAAACTGATGCACGTATTTTGATTTGAAATTATTTGCTGCGAAATTTAATATTCATAACTGTTTATTCAGTAACTAACCGTATTGAATTTCAGATGTGTGCTTTCAAAATTGCCTGAAAGTGGCAACCTGTAATAATAATCAGAACTATGAGCACAATTCACCCAAATTACATATGCGACAATGGACTAAAACGAATGAAACTAACAATATGTGTAAATGTGCACGTAATAATAGAAATAATTGGTGATAGCAAAGTACTTTTGAACAAAACGCCTTTTAATTGTATCAAATAATTGTTTAAAATTGTTAAAAAAGAATCAAAAGTACGGTAAGTACCTCGTTAATTTAATTACACGATACTTTCAAAGGCAAAATTCAAATATGCTGAAAGACAACTCCAGCCATTGAAAAAGTGCATGTAGCGGCAAATAACAAAGGTTTTATTTCAGTCGCATATATTAAATTCACCTTGCCATCAAAATTAAAGTAAAAAAAAGTACGAAAAACATCAGTGGTTCACTTTAAAACCCTCGATGCCAATTTTAAAGAACGAGAAGCAATAAAGAAGGACACTTAAAATCGGCGAAAACGATATATTTGAAAGTAAGGGCAATTCCATTATCAAGATAAAATGTTCACCTCTCTCTACCCTAAGATATAAAACTTTGTTGGTATTATAGAGACGTGCTTTTAAGGGCGCGTTTCAAGATTAAAGCTTGTTGAGAGTTTCTTAAAATTATTATTAGTCATACATCAAATATACTCGTAAAGCTAATATTATACATTTATAGTGCGCCAAACAGCCCAAAACGTTGCGTCAACCAACCCCGATATTTATTTATCGTACAAAAGTTGTTTCACCTTTAAAAAAGCAATTAAACTAAAAACTGCGTCACCCAACCCAGGGCTCCTAATAATAATTATATTTTTGAAGTCAAAAAAATTTAAGTAATATAGGTACAAGTTATTTTAGGTACTAACGCTACTTCCCGATTTAGATTTTATTGGTGGTATTGATTTTGCCATCCCAGCTTGCATTACATTTCTATTATTGCAGTTTTTAAAGTAACATCTATCATATAATAATAAAAAGGTCTGTTGTACATTTGGATTGAAATAGTTTGTTCAGCTTTTGTCGACTTGAATAACTGCTGAAGAATATTAATGATCTGTAATTGCAGCTTTGTTATTGATTTGAAATTTTATGTAATAATAAAACTGAAAATTAATGATTTTAACTGTTGAGTTATTTTTTTTAATTCATAAAGCGGCCTTCGGCGTATTAGCAGAACCCGAAGGGAAGATAAGAGTCGCTGCTAGCCGGAGCACTAGATTGTCTCTACCGGTAGTCCCTTTTTATTGTGAGCTTCCCCGATTTAAAATTTATTATCAATTTATTTTAAAGACAACCGGTAAAGTACAATATATAATCAATAATAATTTATTAAATTTGGGCATTAATTATTGAAATCGCATTAAAAACATAGCTATAATACAATTCCTTTTACTTCTCACCAACACTGTCGTATCCTGATAGTCGAAGGTGGTGGAAAAGTAAATATTGATTAATATTATTCTAAATGTTAGGAAAAATGCGCTGATATAATAAAAATATATTAAAATCAGATCGAAACCGCGTTAACTCGATCAGATATTTTGCTAAGAGCTGACAAACTGATAAATGTTATGGCATGTGAAACGCTTAATCTCCCCTCTTGTTCAGTCGGGGAATTAGACAGTGATTTGCTCAAAGAAAATTTCTCTTTGACTATGTTATAGCCAATGCGAAATTGTTTTTTATTTTTGACAGTTTTCATACTTGAACTAAATATATGAGCGGCCAATGTAATTGTAATACAAAAACCTTAAGAGTGAATTTAGTCTCGATGTTTAGGGGTGCCATGTATAAAATGTGAAGAAATGGCTGTGAAAACGAGGGATCTGGGGCGTAAGGAAGCAATGAAACGACCTTTTAAAATTGATAAAAACACAAAATGGAGTTTTGAAAAGTGGTTTTGCTACTTACTTACGGATGGGGGTACCTAATCCATACCACAGATCCTCCCGGTTCCTGGCAAAATGGAAAAGCAAATAATATGGGATAATTGGGATTGAATAATATTATAATTTTTGAATATTTTACAAAATATTATATGAGAAGTTAAATAAACTTGTTAATTATTCAGCACTACAGACATTTTGGTGGTCGTTGGAAATTTTTGGTAAAAATGCCGACAAGATTGTAGAAAATTTTAGTTGAAGAATAAGTAAATTTATTAATTAATAATTTTAGTTAGGTATAATAAATGATTGAACCAATCCTGACAGAACTTTATAGACGTTTCCTATTATGATTAAAAATGGAGGTGAACTGAATGAGGTAGGGAAAGTAAAATGAGGAGATTTGCTGAAGAAATAAAAAGAACAAAATTTGGAGTTGTTAAACGGAAGCAGGAAATAAGGTAAAAATTTACCTTAATTTAATTATTAACTTAATTAACTTAACTTAATTAAACCTAATTTAATTATCTGTAATATAATTAAGCTGAATTAAAACGAAGAACGAAAGTGATCCAACTGTTTTTTAACAAATTAAGAATTTAAAAATTATAATCATAAAATCAATTTTGAAATTGAAATTTACACAACAATGTCGTGCAGGCAGATGTAAAACATTCGGGTGCATTTAAGATTGTTGGTATGATCAATTAGAAATAAGAGGTGAAATATAAATTCAATTTAGAATTTTTAGAAATCCCTAGAATAGTAAAATTATTAAAAGATTAGGATTAGCAAAGAAAAGAAAATTCAAAATTATAACCAAACAAACTTTTGTAAAAAAATTAATTAATAACATATTTATTTGTATAACCTCGGATACAAAGTCAATAATATAACGGAAATTTTCATATAATCAAGAACTTGAATCAATGAACGAAACTTCAATCAATATAGAACATAAAATTTTTTGGTTCTCTGTTCTAGCGTAAACCATCTCCGAGAAATCGTGCACGCAAAATGGCGTGTGTAAAAGAAAGTCCACTTGTAACAAATTTTTGCATTTGTTATTTAGTTCGTGGTTCCTCCTTGAATTACATTTCACAATATTCCTCGATACAGTCCTGCACTTTAATTTAAATGCTATCTTTGAATGTGGACATTTGGCTTGCATTTGAATGCGTAGGAATATCAGTTTCCCAATTTCTACGACAGTGGACATACATAATTTTAAAATGACTTTGTTGCCGATATAGTTTGCGTGGAAAAATCTTTTTTAGTTTAACGTCACTATTTTTTCATGCCAATTCGTTTAATACTAGTAGTCCGGCTGTCGTATAGTGTTTCTGAGCTCCTGTGTGAACATCTGGAGTCTTTTTTTTGGCACGCAAGTCTGATGACCATTTCCGATTTTCTACGGTTGGCAGCGTCTTTTGTGTTGTTGTTTTGACAACCATATCCTAACCTACAAACTTCGTTTTTCGTTGGAAGATGGATCACTTGGGGATTTCCTTTATTATCTGGATGGTTCAATCTTGCTTATCACCTCCCAGTGGCATAACTACCAGTGTGCGCGGTGTGCGAATGAACACAGCCTTTAAAATCCTAGGAGCCCCAGACAATGTAAAGTAAAAACGAATGGTACCGCGCCAATCTTCTTCAGACGCGATGGACCGGTCGATGTATGTTGCTTGGAGCAACTATAGGCGAGGGATGAAATAAGTTTAATTGTGAAATAGGGTAAAGAAAAAGATTATTTAAAAAACATCGCAGGAAAAATTATTACGTTTCCAAAAAAAAGAGTTAAATATTGCAAGTCCAGCCGTCTTGTTACGCTACTGAACGGTGTACCTTTTTCATGAACAGAACAATGCGGGATGGGGGAGGGTGAAAATAATGCAATTCGAACGTCAAAATGTATGGTTTTAAAATAGGGGTAAAACAAAAGGAAAAAAGTATAGAAATTTAAGAAATATTTTTCAAAAACTTGTATCATGCGGAAAAAATCTACCGCACGGGGGTTCTGACCAGGAATTAGGATTCTTAGCACTGTTCCTCCACCCTGTGAGGCCGAACAACCACATCCGACACCTTAGATCATATATCCGACACCTTCTTAGATCATATATCCGACACTCATAGGAGGTGAAGGCGGCCATATGCCTCAGAACCGCCTAGTTTTCAATAAAATTCTATATACCCCTTCCTCCAGAGCCGTAACAATGGTAAAAGCATCTGCTGCAAGCAGGTTAATTTGCACTACTACGCTTGAATATTTTTTTAAATATTTATTTTCATATCTAAACGCATCGTTACATCAAAACAAAATTTATCCCTAAAATGTGAAGAAACGGGTGTGAAACCGGGGGGTCTGGGGGGGGGCGGTACGGACTACGGAGTACCCTCCAGAACAAGATGAAAACAATCTACTGATATCGTCTCATTGCATTCTTATAGGTAGGGGGTATTCCATACCCTACAGACCCCCCGGTTTCCCATCCATCTCTTCATATTTTACACTCGGTGCCCTAAAATAAGAGGCATCAGTATCCGACATCCTCTAAATTGTGAAGAAACGGGCGTGAAACCGGGGGGGGGGGGTTGGGGGGGATACGGAATACCCTCCAGAACAAGATGAAAACAATGTACTTATGTCGTCTAATTGCTTTCTTACAGCTGGGGGGGTATTCCATACCCCCCAGACCCCCCGGTTTCCCATCCATCTCTTCATATTGTACGTTCGGCGCCCTAAAATAAGAGGCATCAGATATCAGACATCTTCTAAAATGAGAAGATATGGGCGTGAAACCGGGGGTCTGGGGTACTACCCTCAAAGGCAAGATGAAAACAATCTACAGTATTATGTCGTCTCACTGCTTTCTTGCAGCTGGGGTGTATTCCATATCTATTAATTTACTTATTGATAGTATCTATTAGTAACTATTAATTTCTATAAATAATTAAAGTGCGGCCTTCACCGCACAGCCGGGGTAATCTAATAGGATAATATTTTTATTATTTTTTTAAATTTTAGTATTACACTATCTCCAGCACAAGGAAGTAACGATAACACTTTTTAAAACTGATAAAGATACAAATTTAATTCTTGAGAATACATTATCATTTGCTTACTTCCGGCTGGGGGGTATTCCATATTAGCTTTTTGTTTTTTTCAGAAATATAAACTACAAAATATTTAATTTTATCTCATTTTTAAGTGTTTTTTTTTCTATTTTCTAAGGTGATTTTTGATAATTATTTTGAGATTTGAGATTATTTTGATAAGCCCGCTAAACAGCCCGAAATGTGAAAGAAATGAGCGTGCAAACGAGGGAGGTATATGGACAGTGGTGTAAATACCTGGGAGGGGGCAGAAGAAAGAATGGCCCAAACCCAATGCTTTGTGCCCCCCTCCCTTAAACTGCATTACATGCTACCAAATTTTGCTTTTTTTCGCACACCTTTCAATCGAGGGGCCCGTCAAAGCTCTTGGACCCAGGCCTAAAATTTGAAGTTACGCCACTGTCAGCTCCAACATCAGCTCTCTCATGGTCCAGCCAACATCAGATATGCAGCAGTGTTTTGTGTAGCGCAAGTCGATCAAGCGTCTCCTGTGTAAAATTAACAAGTGTTCCAGATATTCATCTGATTGGAAGCGAGTACCTGGTCACTAATAAGTTGTAACCTTATACGAGTTCGAGGTAAGCAATTTTATCTTTTCGAATTCGTGTGAACCGACGTGTTTTTGACTGTTGTATTTCATTTTGGAAAACTATTAGAGGTTACTGTGTGTTTATTGGGTACTTGTATAATTTGAAGTGACTGCGCTCTTTTTATTGTAACACCGTATTTATTTTGCTACTGTGTTTATGCTTTGCACAGTAATTTTCAATGCAATTATTGGAATGATGATAGCATCTCTCAAGTTCTATTTTCAATTAAAGCACTTTATTATCAATTGTGTTGCTTTTACTTCCCCCAAGCTACCATCTTTTTTCTGAACCTACGGCTCAGCCTTCGCATAAATCGAGAGCTAACCTATTAACATCGTAGCAAGACAAACTGGAGAGGTCTCTCTCATTAGGGGTTGTTGCTCAGGGGATCGTTTTTGATTCACACTGAGGAAGTGTACCTGTACGACGCCATTTGCAACATACTCAAATAAATACATAACTATTCGTCTGCTCAAAAGCAATTCTCAAACTTAGGTATGATTTTTAGACCCTAAAGGGGTGGTGTTACTCCTTAAGCGATTCCTCTCGTACCCCCTTAACATACAATGGAATTGAATTATTTTAGAAGCAGCATGGGCCCTCTCCATTTTCAGTACTGAGGGATTCCTTGTTATTGTAGCTGAGGGTTGAAGTCCAACCCACCATTTCATCTCAAGTAGTCGCGACCAGGACGATTCTTTTACAACCACGTGATTCAAGTGTTGTTTCAATGCCAATTCCATTTAGACTAATGGAACGCAACTGTTTGCAGATAATTTAATTCTCGTCTAATAGGGTGAAATTTTTGTATTTTTTATCTTCTATGAACCGTGAATTTTCAGGATGGCCCAAAAAATTGAAATAAGGAATCGTGATTGTACTGATAGGAGAAGTTAAATTACAAGTTAGTAGTACTGTACTTATTATGAATTATTGAAATGTGGCTTTTTTACTGTAGGGCGTCGTGAGTAAGATGTGAATAAAAATGTGCACAACTAAGAATATTGGATGGTACGGAGTTTTTTTTTTTAATTCTGGAAGAGTTAATCATAGTTTGATCACTATAATAATAATTAACCCTTACAATAATTTCGGTCACAATGACACAGGTCGCCCATAGTTTATCTACTTAATCGCAGATTCAATGTCTTAACTTTGACCTGATTTCGAACAGGATTCTTTGGCATTAGCAGTCAAATAATTCCAAGCTTAGTTGTAAGCAGATGATATAATGTTAATATATTTTGATAAAAGCGCATTATGGGATTTTCAAAATACTTTTGGTAATTGAAACAAGATAATCTAATAGAAAAACTTTGTAGGTAAAAAAACTCAAACTAGAATTAAGTTTTGTAAAAAATCTGGTATAAAAGAGCAAGGTAAATTCAATTTTCGTTCAGCCTTATACGATTTCAGTAATCCAACAAAAAATAAGTCCCAACATCATTTTACTTCTCAGTTTCACATTTTCGAGGTTCAAGTGTTCACGGACTAAGAAAAATTTATTAGGAACCGCTCAAACGAAAAATTCATCTTGAATTGGCATGCTGACGACTTTCTCACCATACACAGCGATATAACACCCGAATAAAATTGCAACGGTTTTCCGTTGAGAACCTTTTTGTAGAAAAATTTTATAAAATAAACAGAACTAATATAAACAAGATTTTATTAGACCTTACAATAAAAACAAGCTAAAATTCGGTATTTTCAAAGCGTCCACCCATCCACCTTCCAATAACATTCACCAAAATAATTAAGTGCCGAATTTTCTTTTCTTGCTCTTCAATAATTTCTGCTAAATTTCCAATTTCAGTAAACATCACATCGCGTTGATTCTCCAAGATTTGAATTCTATTAACAAGTTTAGGAAGTTCAGCCTCTTTCGATCGGTTCGTCCCGATTTTAACTAAAGGATATCGTTGGGCCGCTTCTGCGTAAGAAGCACAAATTACTTGAAGATCGCTTGCTCGATGTTTATAGTAATCACGTTCCATTCGAATTTTGTCGATGTCTTCGCATTTTTTAGTCAAATTCGCAATGTTACCTTCACTTGTAGAACTCAACGATATGGGATTTAAAAAAAAGTGGGCTCTCTTTACATTACTAAACAATCCATTGCTATCGCCGCTGTTGAGCCTCTTGACTGTCTCACTACAATATTGAACCAACATTTTTGAACTTACTCTTTCGAGAAATTTTGACTGAGGTAACATATAATCTGTCAAACTGAATAGTCTTACTAGATTTTGAATTACCAGTCAAAATTAATCTACACGAGTAAACAGAATTATTGCGTTTGTTGCCAGGACAAATTAAATAAAGGAAACTTTAAACAGCATTAAGACTATTGTAACGTGGATCATTCGGGAAAGGACATTTGAAACTAAATTTGTGTAAATATTGAATGAGCAAACAATCATCACTACTAAACCGCAAATAAAACAATGAATTCAAATAGGTAGTACTACGAATGAAAGTATACAAAATTATACAAATTAATTATAGAATTAGTTATTTCGTACTAAAATTAATCCCAAAATTCTCTTGACCCATAGACCTGAATAATTCAACCTTAATTACTAAGGTCCGGTAGTTACATCATGGAAAATGTTCTGAAACGCCTATTTTATGGATAATTAACCAACAACTTTACCAAATTAATACTATGCTAATGAACCAACATTATAGTTTAAGTTATAACAATAATCTTCAAAATCGATTATAATAACTGATTATTAAGGCAACCAAAACATTTGTACCCTCGGCTTAATTGAATTTATCAACTCAAAATTCAATTTGTTGCCCAAAAATTATGTCAGTATAATTAATTAAAACTTTATAAAGTATCAGCAAATTTAATTATATGGGCAAGAAAACTAAGTTAAAATTTAAAAAATTCGAAATGGGATGTTGCCTGAAAGTAGTTTAATCAGATTTACAGTAAAGTAAAAAGTTCTGGCTATAGAATTTGCAGTCATGTGTTAAACCGGTAGATACTCAAATATAAATGAGGGTTGCACTTAGCTTTAGCGTATTTCGTTAATGACAATGTCTATTGTTAGAAGAAAACCACGTAATTAGAATTAATATTTAAACAACTGGAGTATACTTTTCAATTCATTTGAAACCAAGAACTAACAAAATCTTCAATAAGAAACACTAACAATTGACCTAGCAATTATTGTCCACTGGGAAAACCTTATGAAAAGAGCTATACGCCGGTTGCTGTTATTTAATATTGTTGAAGACAATGGTAAAGATTATAAAGTAAATTTATTTCTCAAAATCAATATAACAGTTAAGGGGTTATTAGTTTTTCATTAGACGTCGATCCTAAGAACGGTCCTGATAATTGTTGGTCTTTGTTATGTTATAAACATTTAACAATTTCAAAATTTTTAAATTTGAATTCATATTTTAAAACGCCATTACCTATATAACTTTCTTTAAGGCAGTATAGTATTAAAATTCCATTTTGTCACGGATTGTATAAAGCCATACAAACCGCGAAAAGTTCGCACTACATAATAAGCAATATCTGCATTATACAGCTTAAAATGATTAAAATATAATTACAGTAAAGTGTTCCATATTCCTATACTTAACTTTCCATAAAAACTTGAACTTTTACGCGTTTGTTTATAGCATAGATAAATTGTCCTTATAACGACGGTGGCCACTCACCGCAATCTTGCAGGACAGCGATTATAATTATTATTTTACACAAAAAACAGCGCAAATTAACAAATCATTTTTATGGTGCAATATCTCGCCTAAAGCCTGAGCCATATGAGAACTAGAGGATTCGTCGCTTTAACTGTAACTGTACCTTTATCTGGTTAAAGTCGGTGTAAAAGTTATCAAGTTTTCAAGTTAATTTTTTGGCAACGCGTCATATTTATGTCAATAAAATTACGATTCAGTGCTGAGGTACTCGGTTGTCAGTCCCTGTGAATTGATGTACGCCACCATGCGCAGGTGTAGTGCATTGGGAGTTGAATTTCAGACCGTCTAGTCCGAATAGATTTGAATCCCAGTGGCTGTTAAATTTCTTGTGCTGAGGTTGGGCTCCCACGAGGACTACACTCCTTTATTGTAGGGTGCCATGCATAAAATATGACGAAACGGGTGTGAAACCGAAGGATCTGGGAGGACGGAATAACCTCACCTAGGTACGCCACTGAGTTAAGAAGGTCGTGTGGCAAGAATAGTTGATAATGGAAAAATGTTTTGAAAAAAATAACCTACACGTACAATTTTATCACAGTTTTCGAATGATTTTCCATTTTCTAAGGTATTCGCGTTTTACATTAACAAAACGCCACCACACGGAATAATTTATAAATCCATTTAAAACGTATGGTTTGCAGCGCCACCAACGGTAATGTAAAACGCGAATAATCTAAGGTTCTTTAGCTCTATTAGCTACAACACCCGTGTTTATGGGGTGAGTTGATTTGTAATTGATGTATATAAGTGCCACTATTACGTTACAAAATAATTTTACTAACGAAAAGTCGTAATACCAGACGGCAACACTAACGTCACCCTGAAGAAGTTGTCCAAATAACAGCATCGCGGCTGTCACAGTTACTATTACTACAGATAGAGAAATATGGCTGCTATGGTCGCCTTGGAATATCTATCGTAACACATAAGACTTCTCTTATCTTGTGCTCTGCATCCATCTGAATAAATTCAGCTATTTGCTTACAGGCATCCATCCAGCATTTCTGGGGTCTTTCTCTTATTTGTACCATGGTCATCATTTACTTATGGTATCATACGGGATATGAGATTTCAAGATAATGGGAGAATCCGCTACATGGAACGGATGATTACCAGCCTGTGATTATGTTAAGTTTGCTTTTCAATACTTTATTTCCTTCCCTTCTCCTTGGTTGTTCTGCTGTTTGTGTTTTGGTTGCTTCGATTGGCGAATCTGCAGCGGGATGCATCTACCTGTTGTTCTATTTCTTGTGTTGGCTTTGACCCTGTAGGAACTGATACTTGTTCCTCCAATCTTCTTCGTCAAATTCCCTTGTAATATAGCATTTCTTACTTCATCTGTTCCTTCACCTGAGCCGTCACTGCGTCAATCTTAAAACGCATTTTATCTATATGTTGTCTCATCTTTCCTGCCTTTGTCATTATTACACTATGATACAGACCCAGTTATATCTGTAACTCCTCCCGCCATCCATTTTTCTCTTGATAGGTAGTTTCGTATGTATACCTCTTCTCCAATTTCAAATGTTCTAACTGTATTTCTTATTTCCCTGTCTTCTTCTATAATTGGATGTGGATGCAGCTTGTCTAATGCGGTTCTAAGTTTTCTACCCATCAATAATTCAGCCGGTGTCTTTTGAGATGTCTGACTTGGTGCTGTATGCTGTTTAAACACCACTCGAGCTAATTTCAAATTGAAATCTCCCACTTTCAATTTTTCTCATTCCACTGCACCATGCGCTCAGCTTGGCTATTACTACTTGGGTGGTACGGTGCCACTGTGTATGATTTAATCCCGTTCCTTGCATGAAATGACGACGACAATCGTCTAAGGACGATTGTGACGTTACCAGCTTTATTTATAACCATTTAGACATTGCATCTACTACAATTAAAAATACTTATCTACCTGAGCATAATTTCTTTCGCTGGGGCCCAAAGTTCTTGATGCGAATGCGACTGACTGTTCTGCCCCATTCGTAGCTCGATGAGCTAGTACCGCTCCTATGCCACATGATGATGCGTCACAAGATAATACTAACGACTTTGTCTGATCGTAATGAACCAAAACTTGGGCAGACTTCAATACTTCTTTTAACTTACTAAATACATTTGAATGTTCTTTAGTTCATTTGGAACTGTTGTGTATTTGGATATTCTTTATCGACCACCAAATGTTGATATGCAGTGATAGGAGGATTGGGGGGGTAAAGGTGTTAGCCTAAGCCCATCTAAATTAGTCCCCTCACTCGCAAGGTAAGAAATATAGGTTTTGTATTGGAATGACTATTATTATTGCCGAATCAACCCAACCCCTTAAATTTGAGATTAGTTGAATTAATAATATTAATATAATAGTACGCGTGACTGACTTCAAAATTCAAATTCAAGCTCCTTCTCCTTTGTGCTATTTACAGAAAACATAAAAAAGCTTGCTAGGTACCTACGTAATTTACGTATGAATCTGATTTATATTGATTAGGATCATAAGGCGACCATCCGTCTTTAAAATTGGCCATATTCGAAATTCGAATTACCATTAATTTGTGTGTTTGTCTCCGATTGGCTACGTCTGACATTTCATTTTCAGTGTGTTTTTAAATTGATGCTTTAAGAAATATATTGTAACGAATTTTTATTAATTCTTACTTTGGTTTCCTTTTCATATCATTTCGCAATATTTCTGAGTACGCCCATGCATTTATTTTAAATGCAATCGCAAATTTTATGCATTTTGTTAGGCAGATGGTGGTGAACTGTGAACGTTCGATGTGATAGGAACATTTCCGGCGTAGAATTTTGTATTTAGAACAGTTACCTGAGTACCTAAGAACCGAGCGGTTGATATTTTTGTTGCGTCAGTTTCTGAGTGCCGTTTTGGAGTGTGTTTTTTGTTAAACCACTGGTTGATCGGCCAGTTTATTTCGTAATATGGTTTTCCGGCTCTGGCTATGTTTTTGGTGCTACTGTATGACATCTGACAGTAGTTAGGTAACTCAAATGTGCAAGAATCGATTACAGTTTTTTTTCTTGTTGGTGTGCAACTTGTGCGACCATTTTGGATTTCTTCAAGTTGGCTACATCCTATTGTTTTTGGATGGATGAGCACTTGGGAAATTCTTTCCACCGTTTGGAAGGTTCCGTCTTGTTGACATCTCTACACCATCTCTTACTGGTCCAGGTTCCAGCTACAAATCTACAAGCAGAATGTTGAGTGTTCGCGATTATAGCAATCGAGTGTTTTCTTGTGTGATTTAACAAGTTACAGATTCCAACCTTCAAGCCAGTGGTCAATGTCGAGTAGGAAGATGCGTTTGTCAACATCTAAGTTTGTAAACTTATGAACGTTTATGTAAGTAAATTTTATTCTATCTTGCTTGTCTGACCGATGTACATTTATTTGGCTTTTGTATATTAATTACTGGTAGCCCATAGCGGTTACTGTGTGTTTTGGTACTTGTTAAATTTAAGCTGGGTGCACTTTTTGATTGTGACCGTAATCTTCCAGTTGCTACTGTGTGCATTCTTGCAACAGTGATTTACATTGCAATTGTTGAAACTGTTGATACATCTCTCAAGTTCTATATGTTCAATTAAAGCATTTGATTGTATTTGCGTTTTTGAGTTTTCCCAAGCTACCTGTCGTTTTTCAGTAACCCATTGACCCGTGCCTTCGCATAAATATGGCTAGTCTAATTACCATCGTGGCAAAACAAACTGGAGAGGTTCTCTCCGGATTGTTGCAGATCCTGATCTCTGTAGGGGTCGACTCTCCCATTAGGGGTCGTGTTTGCAGAGGGATGATTTGTTAACAATATTAAACTTTATCTGCTTTGAGTTGTTATTTCCTTTCATATTGCATTTATATTTTTGGGTTGCATAATCTATATTAAGCGGCTAAAAGTGAGTGGCGCCCATATTAATGCCAGAAACGCAAGAGTTTGTAAATGGAGTTTTGCAGGTTAAGCAATTACGAGTGATGCAAGTCTACCTAGTCAATCAAGTAAAGCTTTGACAAAATAGAACTCTTTTAACTCGAAAAATTAAAAATCAGTTAACTTTTCCACAAAAAATAACAGCTTTGAATCACAAAATTGTAAATGCTCATGTGGTGACCCAGTTCAAACACCCGCAATATCCTAAAAGGAATATAACAACAAAAATTCAATTTAAAACTAATGAAATATCGAACCAAATAAACAAAAAATATTTAAGCGAATAATGAAATTCAATCAGCAATTAATTAAAAAATGGGTAAATTCTCATTAAAAAGCTCAAATGTGAAAGCGTATTTCTTTATTAATCTTTTGAAACAAAAGATTATGTTTAATTAAAAGAAATAAATTTTTCTGCAATTAACTTCCAGTGACCCCAATAAATCACAATTTTTGTCGTGGGGTATAAACTGATTTTGTAGTATATGGGCTATATTACGATTTTAATTAAGTTTTAGTATTAACCAGTTGCTTATGCAATTCGCAAATCGCAGGTGTTCATTTTGATAGGATGGTTCAAAATTAATGAGAATGTGACCACATGCGGCTTCTATATCATTGCACCCCTTTGCTATAATAAATTATTGAAATCATCGTTATGAACTTGAATAGACGAAAATGTAAATTTGGATATTATACAGAGCGAGTGGTTTAGTAAAAATAAAGTTTATAATAATTTTTAATCAAAATTTAAACCCTAAAATAATGAAATATAAATTCGAATGAACCTTAACGAGTGATCGGTATCTATTATAATGAAATCTATTTCGCCAGTCCCATATTGGTACAAGAAAATGTAAATCAACTTATCATTCCCAAAAAATACGAAATTTTTTTAGATACATATAACCTCAAATTTTGGTTGGAAAAATTTGTCTAAACTTTCATGTGCACGTTTTATGATACCTTATATGTTTTATGTAAAATAAACACATAAATTACTAACGGCATTTTATATGAAGCTATTCTGCTGTGCAATTTTGTTCAAGAGCTTTAGGTAGCGCTTTAGTAACAATAGAATTGTAGTTAGTATTCGTATACGCCAAATTACTCAAAAGGATTTTGTTATTCAATTTTGTGATAAAGAGGTTATGTGAGCTCTAACTAAAGCACGCTATCGTATTATGTAGGTAAGTTTCGTTTTATTTAAAATTCATATGCGCTCAGAGTGTGTAATTAAACACGTTACTTTACTTCAAGGGTCAACAAAGAGGACCTCTCGGGGAATATAGTAAACAAATTAATGGAACACTAAATTACTTTTGAAAATCTTAACGTACTGGAAACAACATTTTGACCTAGAGGGTTTGTTCAAACCACAATTTTATAGCTTTTTTTTTTATCATTTTGTATGTTATTTAATATTTTTTCATGCCGTAGTACGAAGGACTAATAAGATCGAAACATGTAGGTAAATTTTAAATATATAAAAAAAAAATAATAAAATGTTTGAAAACAAAAAGTATAATTTCACACTTTTATTGAGTCATCCATTGTTAATTTTTAGGAAATAATTAATTGTATCATTTATTAATAGATTGTTAATGAAAAACGAACATAATTTTAATTTTCATGAAGTAGCAATTTCAGTTTATAGCTCAATAATCAGCACAGCGAGAAATGAAGCTTACTTTTCTCATCGTCCTGGAATCAATTGAATTGCTGTTTGCAGGGATCTGGCACGTGCTCCTGTATTAATGGAGCCACTTAGACTGAAACCGGATGCTCCCCATCGGACTTTCAACACGATCCTTCCGTGCCATATGCGTTCGTGATTGTAACAAATTGATTATCCCCAAACTTTTTGGGTTTCTTTTTTTATTTCTCTTCGACCGAGTAGTATACATTTTTTGAATTAATAAACATTGTATTGTATTATTACATTCTAAATTGAATTCTTTATAAGAAACCGGAACGACAAATACAAGATACAATTTTACTGCATTCGAGATAAAAAGAACACTTCGATTGATATTTATATTTGATATACCAGAAAAGCTCGTTTTTGACTTGATGCATGAATATTTTAGATAACGTAAATTTTTTATTTTTCGATTTTTACCTTCAATAATACAACAGCTCTCGTAGTAAAATATTACTAAACAAATGCTGACCTTATTCATCCAACCATCGAATATATTGTGACTGACAAAAATAGTAACAGATATGGGGGAAATGTGTGTGTATCCTCAACGGCTATGTAAGGTACATATTATATACAATATTTTTCAAATGACAAAACTTTGAATATGTCAATCATTCCTAAATATAGAAAGAAAATTCAGGGATGTAATATTTATGGAAATTTCTCCTTACAGTGTCAAAAGTGATCCGTATAATGAAAAAAATGTTGCAAAGTTTGTAACGTTGCTTACAAAATTCACCTTAGCTAAAACGATTCGTTTCTTTTTCATGAAAATTGCTGACGAGTATGTTACATGTTTGTTGAATTTTTTATCCAAAATTTACTGGTCTTCTCTTTACTAACTATTCTAAGTTCAAACCGCGGTTTTTCGCAAATGTAGATAATATAGTCTGAATTTAATAACTAGCTCATCGGATTCAACTGCATAAAGACTCTTTTTGCATGTTGGTAGATCTGACTGTATTCACTCGAAATAAAACATCTGATTTTAATAAAGAAATACATTTTTTTCATCTATTGGAATCTCCCGTATCAATTAAAACAATCTTAACATCCAAAACTTTCATTAAAAGTCGGGATATACAAATTTCATTCGATATCATAGGATATCGAATGAATTAATTGGTTCAAATTTACTTTACAGGTCAAAATTAATATAAAAATCTTAACAATAAAAAGTATACCATCAGTAGCCGATCTAGCGACTACCTGAACAGGCCTCGGTGCAAAAAAACATTCGCATGGGTCCTAATTTTCAAGTATTTTTAGAGACCTTAGGAATATTATTCACTCGCACTTTTAATATCAAATAGTTTGTAAAACTTAATATATTTTGGAGGCCCGGGTTGGACCCCTCAAACCCAAGGGCCTCTGGGACCACACCGTACTGTCCGGTGATACGTCCGCGCCTGTGTCGCACGCACTCATTCTTTGCTTATCATTTCTTCCAGACCTCCCTCTTATAAATCACGTATGTCATCCGACCTTCCTAATTGCAGATGTTAATCAGCATCATCTGATAGAATAGGACAATTCGAATCCTTCATACGCACATAGTGGACCAAACAGTATAACAATTTATTATTGCTGCAAAACTTTCTTGTACTTGTCCATAAAAACGTAAGTTAACCTTAAATAATACTTCTTATTATAGTAGAGGTGGTTGGAGCATAGTGGTCACGCGAGTTGACTATGAACGCTAAATAACCAATTCGAATCCGAGTGAAGTAAGAACTTAATTCTGACCGTCTCCCCTTAGAAGGCAATGGCAAACCACCGAGGGTAATATGCCAAGAAGAATCCTTAAATGTTGATGACCAAAAATGTTCAAAATTGATCTTTGGACTATAGGGCAGGCACCTCAATATCATTTACCTGGTATAGCCTTGGATCTCCAACATTCGGAATCGGATAGGCACCTGAAGAAGAAGAAGAAGAATACTTCCTAATAAAATTTGATTTATCTTCAAAAAACCTTTCAGATAGCCAATTCCTCAAACATATTATCACATAATTACATTTAATATCAACCATTCAAGGTTGCAATCGAACTAACCGCAATTTTAATCAGATCAAGCGTCGCTGATTTATAAAATCACTATGGGTGACTCACCACTATTGATATTAATTGAGTTATCATCCATTAACAATTAATTACGCACTCAACCAACTCTAACTCCCAGCTTCAATCGTGATCGGAGCAAAAAGCCCATAATCCTGCTCAATTCGTTATTATGTTGGCTACATGAAGTTTTTGTACCCAATTTTGCTCACTAGCTGGGAAATTTAATAATTTGTAAGTTGATAACTTTTCGACAGTTCTATTGTTTATAAATTTGTTTTAAAATATTTCGCACCTGTTGATGACCAGAACAATAATTATATTACACTACATGCTCCCCAATCATCTGTTCTCTAATATAAAGTGTTAACGAATACAATTGCGCTCTTTTTATGAATATACAATTGAAAGCAAAAATGATGAAAAAAAGATGATTTCAACACATTTCGATAATACTAACATAACTGAATCAATTTTTATAAAATTTTGGGGACAAATAATGTTTTAAAACGTCTTTATTTCGTTTCAAAATAATGTTAGGCTGTCCAGACATTTTGTAATACGACAATATAATGTCATCGATTTTTGTAATTCAAAAATGAGCACAATGAATCAGAATTCCTAAAATTTAAATTGGTTTATTTAGGGCCAGTTCTACCAAGCGAGTATAAATTCAAATTAAGCTATACTGTAGGGGTGGCCACCCCAAATGATCTTGTGGGCCACTTTGAAAATGCATCATAACTCCGCGGGCCACATATAAAATTGTATATCCCCATATTAGATTTAGATACACTAAGTTTGCGGTAAAAGTTTGCGGGGGCTGGTGGGGGGTAAAAATAGCAAAAAATTGCGCCGTAGGCAAAAAATCTAGAATTGCAGGGACAACAGAGCTTAGATTTAAAGTTAGAAATTATAAAACTATGTATTTGTACCTACTAATTTTTGTGATTTCAGGGGCAGAAAACTATTTTTTGAAAAATAATAAGCTTATTGACGCTAACCTCATCGTTTGGTAATGAATTCAAATTTCATTTTCCACTAAACTGAAGTATCATAATAATAAAAACAATTTTTGCAAATATACCATATTCGGTAATTAAAATTTGTTAATATTTATTTATTTTCAAAAATTACCACACTTGTAATTCAAAAATCAGTTTTAAGCATAGAAAAAAAAGGGAGCAGTTCTTAACATTTCTGACAGATTGCCAACTCAAAAATAAAATTTCTGTGGAAATTCAGTGTTTACTAAGAAGGTAAGGATTGCGAATATTAAGTAATCGATTCGTCATGATATCGCCATTAAAAACTAATAATTTTTGGGATATGTTTAATTTAAATTTATTTTTCAATATTTATTTTGAAAGAGTTGTATCAACACGGCAGGTACACGATGAGGCGATGTGGTAAATTGAATCAAATTTCATTGTTATAAATCCGTTTCGTCATTCTTGTGATTCCAATTTTAAAAATTACCAAAAAATATGCCATAATTTTGAGGTTAAAAGTTGTAATGAAAATTTTACTCACGTTACGTAATTTTTACGTAACTTTCCAGTTGAAGAGAAAGTTTAAGATAATTTTGATAAGTTTGCACTGGATTTTCGTATGAATTTGTCACACGAGTGATTCTTGTCAACCAACTTCAAGTGTGTGTGATGTGAACAAAGTGGAAAAGTCGACAATATATTATAGTGGCGTACTTAAACGAAGTTCTGAAGGTACAAATGAATTTTATTTGTTAATGATTTTATTTGCTTTGATTTGTGCCAGAGAATTTTAAACATTAAATTTCTATTTACATGCTCAAATAGGGTCTCTGTTGGTTGTAAACTCTTCTCTTCTTCTTCTTCTTCTTCATCAGCCTTTTTTCCGCTCACTGCTGGACATAGGCCTCTCCATATTATGGAGGATCTGGCCATAACTCACCACGCTGGCCAGACGGGTTGGTGAGTAGTCCGCAGATCGATTTTGGACTATAGTTGTTTTACATCCGTTAGCAGCTTGCTAGCATAGCATTTAGATGTGCCTGTAGCCCTGTTTTTTTGTTAACGGTGGCAATTCGTCAACTCAGAGGGACCGCCGGCTTAACGTGCCCTCCGAAGCACGGAGACTTGGTCATAAGAAAGTTTGACTCTCTAGCTCTAGCTGCAAGGCAATGACCGTCTCTGGTTGTAAACTGCGTTTATTTTATTTCCAATCCACAACTGACGTGTTGATTTATTTACAAAGTCATACACATACATTTCTCTCTTTATGCAAGTAAAATTTTTATTTCAATTAGAGTCTACAATTATTGCGAACTGAGCTAGACGAAGGTAAGGAAATATCTTTGCAATTGGTGACAGAGTTTTTCCCCGTTCATTTTATTAATTGTTTCCGATTGCAGAATACCACAAAATTAACATTATAAAAATATAGTAATCGGGCGCTTGGAACATTTTATTAATAAAATATTATAAGGCCTGTGTCAGCAATTAGTATTTTTATTTATATATTTTTTCGTAGGCAGGTTCTTTCAAAATAAGTGTAATTTTTTATAGTTCCTTTTTAAATTTCATTTTCAAGTATGAATAAAAGAGCTATCAATCAGTGAAATTTACATCAAAATAGGTTCAATATTATAGTAAATATAAATCTTATGGGGCAACTAAACATAAACAAGCCAATGTTTGTGATAAAATTAATTCGAAAAACTCATCAACAACAACAACAACAAAAGAATCTCATAACTTCAATAATTTGTTTCCATAATTTCACAATGCTTGTAATTTTATTGCTATTAGGTACAAACTTATATACTTGTAAAATAAATAAAATAGTACAAGACAGGATCTTATTATCATCCTATGGTTATAAAATTTAAACATAAATTTCGTACTTGATGCAGTCGAAAATTTGCAAATCAGAAGTAGTTGACGTTATATCTCTATTGTGCCACATTTCAACTGGATGTATTCAAAACCGATGTTACGAGACGACTAATTCCAAATTTAAACCGCTTCAGTGCGATAATAAAATGCACATTAAGGTACATAAATGTAGTAAACCCAGTTTCAAATTCCTCATCTGGTAATATTGAAACAAGTTACATTTGTTTAGCAAAACCCACGATTTGGAAAAGCAGCTTAGCTGACGAATACATGCATCCATTTTGAATAAAAGTAATCCTAAAATTAACACATAAAATATTACCATTTTCAAAAGCAAAATTTGGAAAGGATATTGAATATGCAAAGCAGTCAGTCGGTTAGCAGTTGGTTTAATTTATATTTTTAAATATTTTCCGTCATCTGACTGAAATATTTTTACGGAATTCAAAGGGTAAAACTTTTAATTGGCTTAGTTTGAAGATATACTGGGAAAATGAGAAATTATACCGAACTAAAATTAAATTGAGATTGAGGTTAAATTTCAATTAAATTACTGCTTGTATTTTTCACAAACTTTAACACTGTGCGTGTTGTAAATACTTCCACTTAATGTCAGTTTTCAATAAAAAAATTGTTTTATTAACAAAATTTATAATACAAGAAAAATATGAAAACGTCAGCGCGAACTCAAGTAAATCTAAATAGATGAAGCCTGGACATCCTGAAATCCGAAGGGATAGCGCATGCTAAATCGGACGAGGGATTTATATGTTTACCGGAGTGACTGCTATTATAGCGGCTTCAAATTCGTTTTAACCCTAAATTATTTTTTATTTTATATCCACGGATTTTTCCTAAGTAACAAACAACGACGAAATTATACTGAACTCGATTTCGAAATCGGTTAATAAGTTTTCGATTTAAAAACAAAACGCAACTCAATCCATTTGATATTGCACACCATCACGAAGAAATTTGATTGTCCATCCAAAAAAAACGAATTTCAAAATTTATCTCTCCAGTCACATTTATTTTGTTAGAGTTACGTTTAGGTCAACTGAAACAACTAAATCCTGACAGTCATTGTGTTCGAAATTTTATTTTGAAGTTGTGGTTGGAATTTTTAAATCGACCATAAGGTAATTTGTTCGACTTGGAGTAGATCAAAATTAGATGAGAGTTTAACGAGTTGTTCGGATTCGGCTGGAAGCTTAATGCACTTGCATATTAGATACTCTGATTTCCACATCGATGACCAATTATTATCAATGACATATCAGCACCCAAGGCTTCGTAATTATTCAACCAAACATCATCGTATAAATAGCTCACGTGGAAATATTTACTGTTATCGATAGCGAATTTTCAACTGCTAAAAGTTCAATGCAATTTTCTTCTAGTTATTTAGATTTTATGTATAAGAAACGGAAATCCTTTTTTTGTATAATATTAATTATTATGTTATTTTAAGAAACTATCACCAATAATAATCGTTTACTTAGTGGAACAAAATGTAAAACAAACGATAAAGTGACAAAGTAAGAGGTTATTGAACGTAAAATGAATTTTTGAATAAAAACGAAATAAATTAGAAAAAAAATATGACGGATTTACAAAAACATGATTGTACAAGTTATATATGAATGTTTTTCATATAATAAATCGAAATTTACATGAAATTTAATTGATAAAAGTTAAATAAAAAATTATAGAAAATTAAAAAAAAAATGTTATTTAAAATTACAAAGGTGCACTAAAAAGTAAAAACTAATTTTAATAAGAACAAAAATTCGCCGCAAGTGAAAGCAGTGTACCAAATTTCAGCTCTCTAAGGATGTCGGGAAGTTCCAATTATCAAGAATTATTTTTCAGAATTAATTTTGTAATCACAAGTTTATAACTTCAAGATCTCAATTTCATATCTATAATTCCTATTTTCAGGATAATAAGTAACAATTGCTTCCGGGAAAAATGCGGTGAAATGCTGAGATGGGTTTTCTATAGGTAGTATAAATTATCTGGTTATACAACATTTGATTTTAAATTGGAATAATTTGTTTTTAGTTACAAAGTAACCAACCACCAGAGAAGTTGCCACTTATTTGCTGAAATCATATTATCTGTTTTAGAAGCGTTTTATCAAGCTGTAGAGTTTAAGTGCCACCATCACGTGAAGATACCAACTTATAAAATGTACCACTAAAGCTAAACCGATATACCGAAGAAGACCAATAAGGACAATCGATATAAAAGAAAAAAATCAACATTTATTGAGTTTCACAAGATAATATTCGCTACGTGATTTTATTTTAAGTTATGACGGAAAACGAACTAAAAGTATCAACATGGAATCACGAAAAAGCAGAAAAATTTAACTAGAATTTGATGTAGTTGGCAATGTTACATAGATTTCAAAAGAAATCTTTTACCAACAAATTGAAACTAATGTTGTAAATGAAATTCCAGAACTTTTACTTGTTTCTTGTTTCAAAATAGAACCTGGTCGAGGTGTTTTGTCAGGATTTGATTGAATTTACGATAGGGATTAATTCAAACTTCAAGATTCCACGTCAAGTTTACATTATAGCAAATACAGCAATTGAACGTAATTTTGAAACAATAAAAGAAAATAATAAATTTTAGTCACTTCAGCACTTGAAAAACAATTGAAGTATTCAAATAGTAATAAATAAATTAGAAAATTGTTACAACATTGTAACCTTATGGAATTTTTCAAGCAAGTATAATTTTTTAACCCTATGAAGTCATACAAATTTAAACTTTGAATCAGTAAATTTTAGTGTTCTAGTACTACCCATGATCCTTTTATCAGAAGTTTTCATTTGTCTAAATAATATGTTAAAAGTTTAGCACAATCAAATCGGCGGAAAAAAAGTTTAAAATCTTTAAAGTAAAATACCGCCTATCAGTTATGGTTCCTTAAGTGTTAAATTGATTAAAGTTGCATAGTTAAACAGTGCTAATTTGCATTGTACTTGATTATTAAAACACTCAAAAAATTGTTTATCAAAATTTTGGATTTGCATAGAAATTTGCATAAAATTTTAATAGTTCATATATTATGATTGCACTTGGTGATAATAACGCCAAATAATTTGCAACAATAATTAAGTATCTTCGTTAACATGAAGCTGTTTATAATTTTAACGACTTTGATTTTCATCTCGACTTTGTCATAATGAAATATTTCATTATTAATAAAATTTAAATCAAAAATTGCCCTGAAATCAAAATATTTTTTATTTTGAAGAAAAAGAATTAATATTGTCATAAAATTTCAGAATATTTGAACAAAATTAAATTTTTATCAAATTTAAATCAAAAATTGCACTGAAATCAAAATATCTGCAACTCTAATGCATTTGGGGCTTAGAATTTTTTCGTTATTATTCCTGTATTTATTACAACAGCATTAATATTTTCATAAAATTTCAGATTATTAGAACAAAATTACATTTTTATCAAAAAATCAAAATAATTGCAAATCTAATGCATCTTAGGATTTAGAATTTTTTCGTTATTTTTCCTCTATTTATTACAACAGAATTAATAATGTCTTAAAATTTCAGAATATTTAAACAAAATTAAATTTTTATCAAAAAATTTAATCAAAAATTGCCCTGAAATCAAAATATCTGCAACTCTAATGCATTTAGGGCTTAGAATTTTTTCGTTATTTTCCTGTGTTTATTACAACAGAATTAATATTTTCATAAAATTTCAGAATATTTGAAGAAAATTAAATTTATATAAAAAAATTTAAATCAAAAATTGCACTGAAATCAAAATAACTGATTTTTTTGTTATTTTTTCTATATTTATTATTACAGAATTACTATTTTTAAAAAATTTCAGAATATTTGAACAAAAGGGTATGACCGTGTAAGCATGCAAAAACTGCCCCCAGCGATTTTTAAAAATCAAAATGGCCGATCGATTTATAATCGGAAAAAAACATTTTCCTGAAAATTTCAGCTTTCCAACCCCTAGATTAACGAAATAATAGGGAAAAACGTGTTTTTTTGTTTTTATTTTATTGTGCCTATTGTACTGAGTATTTTTTAATGAAATTTATTTTGGTAAGAAATATTGATAAGAGACTTTAAAAAGTAATTTTTTTGAAAAGTTACAACCATCCCCCTTTTCAAAAAAAATTCCAAAAGTTTTGGCCGCTTTATTTAAACATGTTCCTTAAAAGTGTCAATCACGAATTTTTTTTAAAAAACTTCCCTATGGCCTTTCTGTACATGGTAAAATTTTCAACTTGATCCATTTGGTGCAACACAGTGAAAAAAAATAAAATAGATACGAATTTGATTACAAGGGTATTTTATACATAGTAGGATAGTACGTATAATATGCATTATTATTATACATTACTTAATATAATATAGTATTTTAGAGTATATCTCAGAATTTTATTACATATTTTAGAATGAATCATGTTATAGAAAAATGCTTTAGGTGCAATATTATCTACGGAAGGCAATGATTATTATTTATTATCAACCAAATACGCATGAAATATCCGGAATTGCTCGATATTGTTGTGATTGTAATAATGGTAAGCGCACTGTCATGTTCTGCTCTCACATTGCAGCTATTATATAATTATCTTTCTCATGCTCGATATTTGGCTAAAATAATAAAACCAGCTGAGATATTGAGTCATTTGCTTACAGAAATAGAAGTGAACGCAGTAGTGAATGATGACAGTGACGAAAATTATCGATGTTATTTGAAACAATTTTATTAGAAAAATTCTTATATTGTAATTAGTTACTTTTATTATAATTATTATATTATCTTGTAATATTTAATTTTTCATTACTTATGTTGAAAACGAATCAATATATTTTTTGTGAAATAATTTCATTCTTCATCTTCTTTATCAGCCTTTTTCCGCCCACTGCTGGACATAAGCCTCTCCATATTATGGAGGATCTGGCCATAACTCACCACGCTGGCCAGACGGGTTGGTGAGTAGTCCGCAGATCGATTTTGGACTATAGTTGTTTTACATCCGGTAGCAGCTTGCTAGGCTAGCATTCAGATGTGCCTGTAGCCCTGGTTTTTGTTAACGGTGGCAATTCGTCAACTCAGGGGGACCGCCGGCTTAATGTGCCCTCCGAAGTACGGAGACTGGGTCATAAGAAAGTTTGACTCTCCCAGGGTTTGAACCCGGTACCTCGCGTTCGCATCAAACTGCGTTAGCTGCAAAGCAATGACCGAATTATTTCATTGCATATAAATAATTATTAAGAGGGCTGTATACCTAACTTTTAACGAATATCCATATAGCTCTTTTATTAATGTATGGAATTTAATGCGGTTTGAAGTAAACGATTAGAAAAAAAATCTAGTTTCACGGAAAGTCATTAAGAAGTTAAAAAAAAATGTTTCATTTTTTATTATAATAATTAATCACTCCAGTGACCTGCAAGTGACTTTCCATGAATATACAAACTATTTAAATTAAAACTATTTTTAAAATATCTATGTACTCGTATATAAGACAAAACCCTTATATATTTGCTTTTTAAGAAAGTGCATTTAAATCGTAAAATTTGGTTTACACCCATAACATTGCCGGTTTAACGAATTATTTAATTCAATTATGAGTGTAAACCAAACTTTATGTTAGGTATAAAGTCCTCTTAAGAATCATCATCAGCCTCAGCGATTGTCATAAATCATAATAGTTTTTTTAAAGCCCATTGCCTTCCGTAGATAATATTGCACCTAACGCATTTTTCTTTAACATAATTCATTCTAAAATATGTAATAAAATTCTGAGATATAGGGGAATGTCGGGAGGTTTGGGTCAGAGGAGGTTTGGGTCGATGCCAAAATTACATTCCCAAAGCGTTTAACGTACGCATAACTACCTCCACCAAGGTCCCATAAGGTATCGAAACTCTTTCCCATTGTTATCGCAGCATGACTGTAAATATTAATTGTTTTATCGAATAAAACGGTTTTTTGACCAGGTAAATTTTCGTTTTATATATCTATTATATGTCAGTTATTTTTTATTTCTTTGAAATATCTCTAAAACGACTATTACATTGGAATGATTAGTTATTAAGCTTAACATGACTATTATTCAATATAATCCAACTTTCCACATGCGAAAATTTCAACCACATTTTTGTGTTTTGGCACCAGTGGGAGGAATGGGTCAGAAATGTGAGAGATTGCTAAAGGCTAAGAATCTATAAGAATAGAGTAGGGAGTTAAGAATTGAATCTTTATTGAAATATTTGTTATGTTGCGTTAATATTTTGTTTATTTTGCTTCGTGATAGTGTTGCTTATTAATATTATTTTATGTTATTTTAGTTTATGTTCATTAAAAAACAATTCTTTTAGTTTAAATGACTATATACCCATACATCCCTATTACCTACCCAAACCTCCCCACATGCGGGATAAATGGGTCAAATTTTCTCTGCTACTACAATTTAAAAAAACTTGTGTCAAAATTAAAGTGATCCATTCTACATTATTTACATAGCTTGTGCAATATCTGTTCTATGCAATGGTATATTTAATGTTCGTCAATTATGTTTCAGAAATTAAATAAAATGTATTTATTAAAAATTGACCCAAACATCCCGACTCTCCCCTACTCTAAAATACTATATATTAAGTAATGTATAATAATATAATGCATATTATACGTACTATCCTACTATGTATAAAATACCCTTGTAATCAAATTCGTATCTATTTTATTTTTTTTCACTGTGTTGCACCAAATGGATCAAGTTGAAAATTTTACCATGTACAGAAAGGTCATAGGGAAGTTTTTTAAAAAAAATTCGTGATTGACACTTTTAAGGAACATGTTTAAATAAAGCGGCCAAAACTTTTGGAATTTTTTTTGAAAAGGGGGATGGTTGTAACTTTTCAAAAAAATTACTTTTTAAAGTCTCTTACCAATATTTCTTACCAAAAAAAATTTCATTAAAAAATACTCAGTACAATAGGCACAATAAAATAAAAACAAAAAAACACGTTTTTCCCTATTATTTCGTAAATCTAGGGGTTGGAAAGCTGAAATTTTCAGGAAAATGTTTTTTTCCGATTATAAATCGATCGGCCATTTTGATTTTTAAAAATCGCTGGGGGCAGTTTTTGCATGCTTACACGGTCATACCCTTTAATTTTTATCAAAATTCTTAATTTTATATAGGATGTACCCGAGATCTTGTAACAAATCTATATTATAATAACTTTTCTTAAGATTAGGTCCATCATAATGAAATCTGATCAAATGTTCATCAATGATATTATGATACCGGGTGACCGGCCGCCGATGTGACCATAGGAAATTAACTAAAAAAATTTTAAATAAGCTATTTTACATTTTAGTGAGTTTTTACCAGCAATTAAAGAACAAACTACCAAGTGTTTATCTTTAGAAGCGGAATAAAAATCTCTTCAAATCGATACCCTTTTCATTCTTATCCGTTCTGATGGGAAGCAAGAATTAAAAAAAAAACAATTTCCCATATTAATTTCCTATGTTCACATCGACGGCCGGTCACCCGGTATATTTATTATTAAATTATTATTATTAAGAGGGATATTTGATATACTTATCCGGCTATGATCAAGTGAAAATTCAGCGCCTTCAATGTTTTTGTTGATTTTGCAAATGGAATTTTGAGACTTTTTTTTTTAACTTGTAGAGATTCCAACGCAGAATCATATCAAATTTTTTGAGAGTGGTCGGAAAATTCTAAAATGGTTAAATAAATTCCTGAAAAGTTGTCAATTTTTGTTTCGTGGAATGTAATTGCAACTCAGTTTAATGGGCCAACGAAAAAATTAGTAAAAAGACAAAATAATATAATTAATTACCTAGTGCAAAAATTAATGGCGTTACGTTCATTGTTAAGTGAAATGCAATGATAAATTTTAATAATGTCAATGCGATAGCAACATTCTTCTTTTAAGTACAAAAATGACCTGTTAATTATTATTATAGATATGAACCTAAGCAAGTAACAATATTTAAATATTTTCCATTATTGAATTTAAATTTTGTTACACAATTTTGTAAGTACAAGTTGCTGGAACCATAATTAAATATCGCTAATTAATTTAATTATAAAATTTGACATTTGCTATTGTATCGATGCTACATTTATCACATAATAACTAATAGGAAATTTCCACCCATTTTTTTTTAGATATTGTTGTGACGAATTTCGTGATCTGTGATGTAAAAGATGATGAAGTTAGCTTTTTATTATATACAAGAGATAATAAAAATGACCCAATGATTTTAAATCCAATATCATCCAAAAAAGTTTCGATTAAAAATAAAACTATGTTTATTATACACAGATACATCATGCGAATTATACAAAAAATGGCTTTCATGATATGAAAGACAAATATTTAGCACGTTGCGATTGTAACGTCTTTATGGTGATTGGTCCAAAATTGCGAATGAAGATTATTTATCCGTCGTTTACAAATTACCTGACGTTTCGCTTATTGTATTAATATTTTTATGAAAATTGACAAATAACAATAACATTAAGATGGAAAGCGTTCATTTGGTGGGTCATTCCTTGGGAGCTCAGATATCTGGATAAGTCGGGTTTGATATAATTAATGTATGTAATATAAAAATTGGTAGAATAACAGGATTGGATCCTGCTGGACCACTATTTCTGAATAAGTCGAAGAATTAAAACTTGCATCCAAATTTCTTCTAGTTTCTAGATTTTACAGTAATAAATATTATTTATGAGAAACGGAAATACTTTTTTGCATAATATTAATTATTCATATTATATTAAGAAACTAAACGATAAACTGACAAAGTAAGAGGTTATTGAACGTAAAATGAATTTTTGAATAAAAAAGAAATAAATTAGAAAAAAAAAAACCTGATGCGATTACAACAATATGATTGTACAAAGTTATGTATATTATGTATAATATACTTAGTTTTTCATAAAATAAATCGAAATTGACATGAAATTTAATAGATAAAAATTAAATAAAAAATTATAGAAAATTAAAAAAAACCTTTTATTTAAAATTAAAAAGGTGCTCTAATAAGTAAAAAATAGTTTTAATAGGAACAAGCAAAAATTTTCCGCAAGTGAAAGCTGTGTACCAAATTCCAGCTCTTTAGGATGTCTGGAAGTTGGTTAAAAATGGCCTCAAAAAAGTCCATAGTTATCAGTACTGACAGACTGGTGGCAATGAGAAAAATTGTCAAAACTACAATAAAAACATAATATCCGTATACATGCAGTAGTTAGGTCGCCCGAACTTATTATAAATACTAACATCATTGTTGTGGATTACGAAGCTTATGCAAATTTCACCTACCAACTTGGCTTACTGATGAAATGCACCGTGTATTGTTTAAAATGGAGCTACATTTTGATGCTGTTTACATTTTAGGAGCGAAGTTTGATTGCGTGAATAATTCGTTGCTGTTGTTGAAACTTGATACTGACATTAATGGTAGCAATTCTTTCACGGTTTCAGAATAAACCATGGTAAACTGTTGACAGCTGATAGGAGGTCTCTGTTTTGTAGCAGAGTTTATTTTAACTTTCGACTGCAATTACTGTTATGCTCATTTCAGTTATTTATAACTACTAAATAAGTTAACCAGGCAAGAAGGATCTCAGGTAACTTACTAGAGGTAGCTCAAAAGACATCAAAAGTAAGAATTTTTCTATTTTTTTCCAATATTATCAAGAAATAATTTTGTAACCACAAGTTTATAACTTCAAGATCTCAATTTCATAGCTATATTTACTATTTTCAAGATAATAAGTAACTTGATTTTGAATTGCTTCCAGGAAAAATGCGGTAAAATACTGAGATGGGCTTTCTATAGTAAATAATCTGTGATACATTTGATTTTAAATTGGAATAATTTGTTTTTAGTTGCAAAGTTACCACCAAAGAAGTTACCACTTATTTGCTGAAATCATATCTGTTTTAGAAGCGTTTTATCAAGCTGTAGAGTTTGAGTACCACCTTTAGATGAAGATACCAACTTAAAATGCTCCACTAAAGCTAAACCAATCAATATAAAAGAAAACAATTAACATTTATTGATTTTGGCAAGTTAATATTCGCTACGTGATTTTACATTAAGTTATGACGGAAAACGAACTGGAAACGTATCAACATGGAATCACGTAAAAGCAGAAAAATTTAGCTAAAGTTGATGTAGTTGGCAATGTTACCCAGATTTCAAAAGAATTCTTTTACGAACAAATTGAAACTAAATGTTTCAATGTTTCAAATGTTTCAAAATAGAACCTGGTCGTGGTGTTTTTGTCAGGATTTGATTGAATTTACGATAGAGATTAATTCAAACTTCAAGATTCCACGTCAAGTTTACATTATAGCAAATACAGCAATTGAACATAATTTAGAAACAATAAAAGAAAATAATAAATTTTAGTCACTTCATCACTTTAAAAACTATTGAACTATTAAAATGGTATCTATATAATAAAATAAATGAGAAAATTGCTACAACATCATAAACTTATGGAATTTTTCAAGTAAGTATAATTTTTTAACCCTATGAAGCTATACAAATTTAAACCTTGAATCAGTAAATTTTAGTGTGGCGGTACCACCCATGATACTTTTATCAAATTTTTTCATTTGTCTAAATATGTTAAAGGGTTAGAACAATAAGATTGGTAGAAAAAAAAATACAAATAAAATTCCGCCTATCAGTTTTGGTTCCTTAAGTGTTAAATTGAAAAAAGTTGCACAGTTAAAAAATACTGCTAATTGATTTTATTTTAACTGGCTTGTAGAAAAAACTTCCGTGTTTTTACATTGTACTTAATTATTGAAGCACAAAAATAGATTTTTTATCAAAATTTTGGATTTGCATAGAAATTTGCATAAAATTTCAATAACTCATTTGATTACATTTGGGTATATAACACCAAATAATTTGCGACAATAATTAAGTATGTTCGTTAACATGAAGGTGTTTATAAGTTTAACGACTTTGATTTTCATCTCGACTTTGTCACTATCAGGTAAAAGTTTTTTTTAAATCATTATTACATCATTTTATGGTAAGAAATTTTATAATTAAGAAATATTTCATTATTTTTCCCATACATGCAATATACAGGGTGTCCCCGCACTCACTTTACATAACTTAGGTGGTGATAGAGGACACTTTTCTAAGAACAATATTTAACAAAAATTTTTTTCTAAATTCAAACCCTCGAGAGTTAGGCCTCTTTAAAGCATTTTTTTTAATTTCCACCTTCACGTGGCCATACGATAGCTCCGAAAATATTGATTTTTCAGTAAAAATGGTTTAGTGCTTATTTAAAGAGCGTGAAATAATCTACAAACTAGATTCAAACCTTTTATTGACTAAAATCAACGGCTTTCAAGTTATGAATTAAAGTAAGTTAAAAAATGTCGAAAAATTTGAGCTTTCTTTTTTTTTTGGTTTTTTTCAAAACCCTGTATCTTTTAAACTAAACATTTTACAATAAATCTGACGCCCCATTCCGAATAGGAAATTTAACGGACTACAACTTTTGTGTAGTAAAATTTTTTGAAAAACCAATCCATTTCACAGAAAATCAGAAAGTAACAAAGAAGGCAGCTACAAAACATAAAATGAAATTCACAAAATTTTTATTTTTTTTGAAAAATTATTTTATTAATTAATTTTAAATTATTACATTAATAAAGTAATTGTTGAAAATGACCACCCTCATTATCAATACACAGTCGTGATTGTTTTAAAAGATGTTTGTCGAACAAAAACTGAAAAAAATCGATTTTTCGAGTTTTAATCGCAGAAATTCGAATTTTTGACACTTTTCACACTCACCGATTGACCAAAATTGGCCTCGTGATTGACCGGTCAATCCCTCGACCTTGTTGACCACCCCTGCTATAATGGCTCTTAACAAAAAAGTAAATTTTATAAATAATACTATAAAGCATATTTTAAAACGAGCACGACTGTGTATTGAAAATGAGGGTGGTCATTTTCAACATTTACTTAAATAATCTAATAGTTTAAAATCAATTAATATTATAATTTTTCAAAAAAAATAAAAATTTTGAGAATTTAATTTTTTGGTTTGTGGCTGCTTGTTTATTATTTTCTGATTTGCTGTGAAATGGATTGGTTTATCAAAAATGTTTACTAGACAAAAGTTGTAGTCCGTTAAATTTCCTATCCGGAATGGGGCGTCAGATTTTTTGTAAAATGTTTCGTTTAAAAATACAGGGTTTTGAAAAAAAAAACAAAAAAAAGAAAAGCTCAAATTTTTCGACATTTTTTAGCATACTTTAATTCATAACTCGAAAGCCGTTGATTTTAGACAATAAAAGGTGTAAACCTAGTTTGTAGATTATTTCACGCTCTTTTAAAAAGCACTAAACCATTTTTACTGAAAAATCATTATTTTCGGAGCTATGGCCATTCCAGCTAAGGTGGAAATTAAAAAAAATGCTTTAAAGAGGCCTAACTCTCGAGGGTTTGAATTTAGAAAAAAATTTTTGTTAAATATTGTTCTTAGAAAAGTGTCCTCTATCACCACCTAAGTTATGTAAAGTGAGTGCGGGGACACCCTGTATAATCGTATAAATGTGCGAACTTTCGTGATAGGTCATTAAGGTATAACCTAACCAATGGTGGTGACGTAATACCTAGTTCGATGATTAATATTATATATTTTTATATTTGATAAACTGTGAAAATTTTTAAATGTACATTGAAAAGAAAGTCATCATCATCAAGGGAACAATAAGACAAAAAAGATGTTTGGTTGATATCTTAAATAAAATTACTTTGAAAGTTTTGGTTTCAACATAAACATTAATTTTAAAAGTATTTTTTAAATTAGTTTTACATTTTAAATGATTTTTCGATTCTTTAGAATCTTGCTCTGAGTATTTTCAGTCAAGGGAACGACACGTTCCACATAAAATATACCTTGATTTTTTCTCCTAAAAAATTTACTTTGAAAATTATTGCTATCTAAAGTTAAAGACACAATTTAGTTTTTACGGATACAATTAAAAAAGTTAGTTAAATCTAGCAAACATGGGGTGGATCCATTCAAAGATCATGAGGGTAGGGTAAATAATTATTCGTTTTTGAAAATCAGAAAGGTACATTTTTGAAATTTATAACAATTTTAGTTCACTTAATTGTTTTTCTAGAAAAACCCATGTTTTTGCACAGTCGATTTGCACATGAACCCCAAAAACTTCATAATAGAATTTTAGAATTTTTTTTGTAAGTAATAATTATTATTGGTGTTGTCCATATTTAACGATTTTCAAAAAATTATATAATGCGTATTAGTTTTTAATAATAATAATGAATTTATAAATACCTACAATATAATAGTACCTATTTTTTCCACATTTTATTAGTATTATACCAAATATTTTATTTTTGCAATTCTGTGATTTTTTTGCATGAACATGGAAAAGAATAAGGTCGTATTTGTCAAGAGAACAATGAAATTAATTTAAACAGATTATTTAGTAATTTTAATTTTTTTTAAATATAAAATTGATATTAATTTAAAGAACAAATTGTTATTTTATTATGCTGAATTTTCGGGAATACCTAAGTTTCTTAAATGTATTTTTTTTATCAATGAAACTTTTATCAAAATTTTGAATTTACATAAAAATTTACATAGAATTGTAATAAATCAAATGATTGCGTTCTGGGCTATTTAACGCAAGAAATTTGTAAATATAATGAAGTACCTATGTATCGGTACTACTTCAAAATGAACAAATACAAGGTGATTATTATTTTAACGATTTCAATATTCATGTCGACGGCGACGTTGTCAATATCAGGTAAAACTTTACATTTTTTTACATTGTTTCGGTGTCGGATATTTTGTGAACTTCACTAATTACTAAATAACTATGCAACCTATCAACCTCAAATTGGTCAGATTATGCTAATATTTAGTTTGATGAGTTGAAAAACTTTTAAGCCGGATCGAGCTTAAAATAAATAATCTACATTTATTTAAAATATTAATAAAATAATAAGGGTATTCACACTCTCTTGTATATTTCATAGTATTTATCCTAGCAACGTCTAGTAAAACACATCTTTACTAGGTGTTACTAGGATAAATACAAAAGTGTATAAATACAACGAAATATACAAATATATAAGGGAGTGTGAATACCCTTAATAAAATGCTAGGTATATAAGTGATATTTATAAAAAGTTATGACATTGAATTACTTTATAACCCAAAATCATACGTATTTTAGTGATCCCTAGATATTGCCAATATTTTCCTTTAACTTTGGGCATTGACATTATTTTTATAATTTACTACAATAATAAATTATTATTATAGCAATGAAACGGACTATATTTTTTGAATTCCGTATTTACATTTCCACAAAAAACCAATTTTAATATAAAATTATTATGTTTATAATTATACGGTAATAAGACCGCGAATAAGAGTATAACTGCTCGGACTTTGATGTTACGTCATTATAACTCGATTAATTAATAAGAGGTTTAGGTTAAGTATTATACTCGAGTTCAAAGATTTTTTCAATTTTTATTTTTCAGATGGCTGGAAAAACCCCAATACAAGAGTTGATACTGCCATACCGATATCAATGGCAGGTGACCTTCTCTCCATTTTAATAAATGGAACAGTTCATTTAGCAGGAACTTGCACTACAGATGTTGACACAAGCCAAGTTCAGTACTGGCTGTACACGCGAGCGAATAATTCCACTGGAGAATTAATAGTAGGTACAGGAAACATAGATCCCGCTAAGCGAGTGATTATATTACTACATGGATGGGGTGGTTTCAGAAATGTTAGCTATATAATTCCAATAAGAACTAATTATACACTACGTTATGATGCTAACGTTATAGTGGTTGACTATGGACCGTATGCAAATTCTGACTACCAGTCAGGTTACTGCAACGCACCCTATGTTGCTAAGAACGTAGCCAAATTTATATGCCTACTGAAAAGTGCGCTGGGAATCAGCATTCCATTAATTCATGTAGTTGGCCACTCATTAGGTGCACAAATTGCGGGAATGGCCGGAAGTGGCACTCAAGCTACTTGTGGTGCTACTATTGGTCGGATAACCGGCTTAGATCCGGCTGGACCACTATACGAAGGAATTAGCCCAATTAATCGTTTAGATAAGACCGATGCTTCATACGTTGATGTGATGCATACAAATCAAGGGTTGTATGGATACATTGGGCAATTAGGACATGTAGATTTTTATCCCAATAGTGGAGTACTTCAACCAGGTTGTCCTAGCGTTTTGACTAACTTGACTTTCTTAAGCAACCTCACAACAGATTCTGTAACATCGTATCCGTTAAGTTTCGGTAAGTGTTTCACCCATTTCCAAATCAAGAAGTAATCGCAATAATTTTTTAGTTACGTGTAATCATCAGAGGAGTTGTTACTTATTCGCTGAAAGCATAAATATTAACAGTTTCTATTCGAGCAGTGTCTTCCAATGCGTTGCAGGACTTTGTGTGCCAACTATTCCAACTACGAATTGTTACATGGGAGAAAATCTGCGAGCACCACCGCCAGGTACCAATAATCAATTCACATGCACCACCAATGCTGTATCAAAATTTGGGCAAGGACCAGATGGACCCTTGACAGAACCATAAAATAATTAACAACTAAAGCCACAGTTATACTCATTTCATTTTATCACTTATCATTTAACATTTAAGAAATTGACTAGTAAATTATGTATAGCCATTTATTTTAACAGTTATGTCTTGAACCATTGCTTAATCCGCTTAAATGTTAAATGTTAAAATGTTGAGTATATTTCGACTATTAGTTTTGTTTTCTCATTACGTATCGAAGTTTGTTTTGATGTCTCTAAATTAACATAATATAATCAAGTTTTCTATTGGTGATGGTATCAGATTTTGTACACTTTTTAATCAATAAAATGCACTTCTTTTTACAATTTGTATTAATTTATTGAAAATATAAGTTGTTCCACATTCAGCCGCACTCGGAAGGATCGAAATTTTATGGTAGCAATGTTTTTATAAAATTTGATATGTAAAAACCTGACTGCGCTAAAAAAATATCAACTGAAATGTAAAAAACGTTAATTTGTAAGAGCAATATAATATAATGTTGGAAAAGGTATTGCAGGCTGGACAAGAAAAGAATTACAAAACATAATTTGTTAATTTTAGGGTAAATTTTTCACTATACTTTACTATAGTTTTCTTTGGGGGCGTCGAAATTATCAATTATTGATTTAAATTTGTATGATTTACCTACAGTGACTCGCAATTGTCATCGGACAACTAATAAAAATTGCAATAATTTCAATGTAATTTTACTAGCATATTAATAGCAATATCGACTTCAACAAAAAAGTTTGAAAAAATTCAATCACAAACAGAATTAGGGAGCGTTCAATTATTCCACAGTTGCAATTTAATTCAAATTTAAACTAAATTCGGTAGCAGGTAAGTAGGCTCAGCTCGAGAATATTAAATTTATTAAAAAAAACTCGACGGATTTAGATAGAAAAAATATAGACGAAGCGATTAAGGTGAGGATGAAAGTCGTATATCGATTAGTTTGGCCAATAATCGATTTTAAAGTTGCCAATTTTAACTCGATTTTCAAACGTCACAGTCATTCTGTCGTCAGTCCGTGTGGTGTGAGTTACTCTAACACTTGGAAAAACCGGAGCTTGCTTACGCACCCAGTAGTACCTAGTCCGTCGCGCAGTTAACATCGACATAATTTCACTTTTTAGGGGTATTTTTGACTAAAAAACACGGGAAAATTCATCGTACAGTTAATGTAAATTCACAATGTAAAGTAAATTAATGTAAAGTAAATTCACATTTTCAATGTATTTTTGGCTTAAATTTGCAGCAAAAAAAAGCGAAATTCACCCCTTGCTAATAGCACAATTTGCCGAGTTGGATCACCCTCGGGGGATGTTTTTAATGAGTTTAGTGTTGCCGAAAAATGGGTCTGTAGCGTGCGGAGCGCAGCGTAGCGCGCGAAAGGCCCATTTCGGCAACACAAACACACCCGCCAGAGATGCATAACAAAAGCGAGATTTACCCCTTGCTAATAGCACAATGTGCCGAGTTGGATCACCCTAGAGGGATGTTTTTAATGAGTTTAGTGTTGCCGAAAAATGGGTCTGTAGCGTGCGGAGCGCAGCGTAGCGCGCGAAAGGGCCATTTCGGCAACACAACCACCCCCGCCAGAGTTTCAAAAAAAAAGCGAGATTCAACGTCGTTAAAACCGTAACCCTTTCTAAGTATTTTTGGCCCTAAAAAGAACTGTTTTTTAACGCTCAACACACGACACATTGTTGTGATCGCCAGTATGAACTGAGAGCATTTTATGAAGTACACACCTTATATAAGCTTTTGGTGGGATATGTTAGAGGCGGGGTTTCGGCAGCCAATGGAATGTTCTAAACCGTTTCTAACTCGTAAGACTGCATCGGACAATACAAATTTTGAAAATTTGACTTTTTAGAGCCCTATTTACAATGGTTCGCAAATATTTTGTTTTATAATAGCTTTTTGTACCGTTTTTAATGATTCTTGACAGTGGAAATTTTAAAAAACCGAGCTGAGGTTACTTACCTACCACCCTAAATTCGAAAATAAGTCAAATTATATCCAAAATACAACAACGACAGACATGTTTCGATCTTGTTAGATCTCATCAGTGACGTATAGCTGTGAATTTGGTTATAATTTGACTTTATGTTTTTTCCTTATATAGCATTTTATAAATAAAATTAAATGGATAATCCGATAAATCAGAAATTTAAACTGCAATAGTTCTCGGACACTACAAGAATTAGCAATTTAGATAAGGGAAACTGAGAAAATAGCCATTATTTAATATTTGATGAGGTATCAGTTTTTTGTTCTATTATTATTCTTAGTCGATTGGGCATGTTACAAATGATTTTTTTTTAAATATTTTTTGCTTATAACAGTCCATTCCTCTTGTAAACGTCGAATCAATTCTTGTTTATTATTTATAGGGGTGGTTCATACCGTACGATCTGATTCATCCCATAGATTTTCTATGGGATTAATGTCAGCTGATTGAGGGGGTGGAAGTTAACTTTGGGTCGTAGGATCATTATTCTCGTGATATTTAAAAGGGTTTTGAATTCCCATTTGAGCCGCAATTTGGTATAATTTCTTTTTGGAGTAACTGTAAATATTTAAAACGGTCCATTATGCTATCGAACACACCTAAATTACCCACCCCCTTAGATGAAAAACAACCTCAAAAACAAGGACATTTCTTAGTCAATGCTTGACCGTACTATGTAATTTTTTTAATATTAAGCTATTTATTGGCTTTAAACCACATCAGGATTCGAGTTTTAGAAACGTAGATGTTATATTTACTATCGTCTGTCATATAACATCATTCCACTATTGTCCATATTGAGCGACTTCCAAATTTCCTGATGCGATGTACATTTCGATAATGAAAAATTATTAATTGTCTTAAATTTGCCTATTTGGTGTTTTTAAGCTTCATTGTGCTAAATATTAATTTTCACGATTAGAACTGAGGGTTAATGTTATCTTTGGTATTTATAAGGTAGCTGAAAATACATTTTAACATTGTTACACAATTTTAAGATGCGTTAAAATAATACAATGTAATTTGTCCGAGAATTTTTGTAGTTTTAATTTCATACGAATAAGAATTCTGTTTGTGATTGAATTTTTTCAAACTTTTTTGTGTTACTGGTGGCCCTAAGGGATATTTTATAAAATCGTAAGTTGATATTGCTATTTTTTTCTTAAATAACTTCAGAAAGTCAAATTACATTGAAATTATTGCAATTTTTATTAGTTGTCCGAGGATAATTGCGAGTCACTGTAAGTTAAAAATATAAGTTATAATTACATTTTAAGTTCATTGTCTGCCCTATTAAGTATTTTTCTGCATTTCATAAATATTACATTATTCTACATTAATAAATATTTATCTGATTGTTGCAGATATTGATTGCATTTACAATACGATTAATTTGAATTTCGATGATAAAAAAAAATAATTTCAAGAATCAAATGTCTTATATAAATTTACCTCATCCTACCCGCTCCTTGGATTGCAGTCACCTTTCTTTACTCTCTACAATTTTACTAGGAAATGCATTTTTACTCAATTTGTAGGTTTTGGAATACTCACATTGGTGTCGAAAACCCGTACGAAAAATGTAAAAATTTATAATAAATTCAACTCATAAATGATAACATAATTTTGTGATAAATATTTCACACGGTTGTGTTAAAATAACATAATTTCGTTGATGTATAAGTCGGCTTGAAATGAATTATGAAACTATTATTTCCATACTATTGGTTATATTTTTGATATCATCCGTTGGTAAGTAATATTTTCCTACTTGTTATAAATTCTTGTGATGATTTTCGGATGCATAGCAACATTCGCTAGGGCTAGTGTTGTAAATACATCCTCGGGAGTAATAACAATCATTATCTACTGATCAAATCATACACTAATAAAAAACAAAAATAAACCTAAAATTATTTAGTTCTTCAAGAAAATGGCGGATACAAAGATGATATCATCAACCAAGAAAACAAAAAATGGATTAGTTCTAATAGTGAAATAAGTGAAACTAAATTATTACTGTATACAAGAAGAAATCATACAAACCCCATAGAAATACACGAAAGCAATGTAAACTACTTATTAGAAAAGAAGAAGAAAAATGTTTTAATAATCCACGGATGGGATTCAAGTCCCTCTAATCTTGCCTTTCCAGATCTACGAAAAAAATATTTGGAACGTTACGATGCCAATGTAATTATGGTTAACTGGTCAATAATTGCTGGAGAAATTTATCCAATCAGCATTTTGAAACTTCCAATTATTGCCGAATTTATAGCAAAAGTTTTATGCGAAATTAATAAACAGTTGGATATTTCGCTAATAGACTTTCATTTAGTGGGCCATTCAATGGGAGCACAGATGAGTGGGCTAATTGGTCAAAATACTCGAAATATATGCAAGCAACGTATTGGAAGAATAACGGGGTTGGATCCGGCAGGTCCTGTATACGACCTTTTTCCAGAAAATGAACGCTTGGATAAATCTGATGCGTTGTTCGTTGATGTAATCCATACTAATGAAAGGTTGGCAGGTTATTCTGGTAAATTGGGTCATGTCGATTTTCATGTCAATTGTGGTACAAAGCAGCCTGGATGCCCAAAAGTGGATTTAAAAAATATTTCGACGTTGCTAGAAATGAGTATAATATACCATGTGTGAAAATTTTTTTCCCAAATAAAAGCTTTCGTTTATAGATAGATGTAGCCACATCAGAAGTTTATTTTATATGGTCGAGAGCATAAATTCCGACAATTTTACAGCACAAAGCTGCAGTTCCTGTCCATACATATGCCAAGGTGATAGCAATCCAGAATATGTTACAATGGGTGAAGATTGCTCTGTGAACTCAAAACATCAGGTGTTTTGGATACCAACAAATCCTACTTCACCATATGCCGCTGGTTGTTCACTTTATGAAAATGGATGCTCATAATTGGAGCGGCTGTTATGGAATTCTTTTTTTAATTTTTTAGAATTCCAAAAATATCTATAATTTAACCAATTTCTGGGATATTTACCGTAACCAGAAGACGTGAGACATTCGGCATCTAATTCCAAGTGGTTAAGTGTTACGTACCTGCAACGAAAAAAATTATTAGATATGGATGAAATCAGAAACATAAAAATAATAAAAAATAAGCGAATTGGCTTGATCAAGCATGAATTCATTACATTAACATATTATTAATTTGTAATTTATTTCAAATAATTCACAATAATATAATTTTCGCAACTACTCAAAATATTTATTTATACATTTCAATTCAATAAAAAGTTAATATGGTATTTATTTCAATCGCTAAAAATGTTTGCAAGTGCCCAGTAAGTATTAAATTTACATAAATATGTACAACTTTACATTAATTCAACGATTTTAGGACGAAGGGTACATATTTTGATAAATATCAATTTTTGTTAGTAGGTTACAGATAAAAATAAAGATAGTTTTGAAATGTAAACCTTGTAAACCTACTGTCATTAATGAAATGTTGAATAATTAGCTTATTGTTAATAAAATTTTAACTATTAATGTAATTTATAATAATTTCATTTGATGTAAAATATTCAGAAATAAATTTTTAATTGTAATTTATAATTTCAAGGGAAGGATAATATTTCCCATTTTTCCAGAAATTATTCATTTCGAAGAGGTTTTTTATTACATAAGCAATGCATTAAAATTTAATTTTTTAAATACAAATTAACATTTTATTTTCTTAATTATTATTTACTAAGTAATTGTTGTCTTTATATTGTGCTGTCCTCAGATTGAAAATTAAATGTAAGATAGCAGCTAACACATAAATTCTAATTAACCAATCACGTATTATCGTGAAAATGACTTCATCACAATTTATTATTATATTTGTGTAAAAATATAAGTCAACTTACCCCATCCAAATAACTCTAACATAAGCTCAGCATAATGTACTTCCGTACGATATATTTTTTGCACGAATACAGCCCAGACAATGTAATTAAATTCCTAAATTCTAGCTGCTATCTTCGACTTAAACTCGAATTAAATTTTAAAAATACAAATTGTTTGTTGTTACCCCAACAATGTTTATTTTCTTCCCTTATTGCAGGATATCAGGTAAACTCAAAACTAATTAAAAATCTTTATTATGAGCATAACTTTTAATTGTAATACAATACAAATATTACAATAAATAAAACAAGCCATACTTTGAAGTCAACAGTTGAAAATTAATTCTCTTGTAGTAAAAGTTTCAACTTGGATTTTCTTTTCGAATTTTCTTTTAAACTTGTTATTGCAATTTATTATTAACTTTGATGTAGTAACATAAAGTGTACTTACTAAATATAAGACTACAACTAAGTTATTGATTTCATAAAATTTTAAATCTAATTTTATCCAACTTTAAAAATGATATGCATCCATAAACCCAAGCATTAACTTTCTCACCTTTAGATTTAACAACCTTCCCTTCTGCATATTATAACTTTTAATGTAGAATTATGGAAACTTATTTAATTTCTCTAGTAGATGATGACTAATTTCGAACTTAATTACCACCTGGTCAGATAGCGTGATTAAGATGATGCAATAACATTATGGCAAAACAATCGGATAAATTACTACAAATTTTACACCTTGGAAGTTTAAAACGGCACCAGAACCCAATAGGGAGGCATCTGTTTGTACGTAGAAGGCTTTTGAAATCTGAGCAGGAGTAATCAATGCTTTGATTTTTCAAAGGCTGCTTTGGCCTCTGGATAGTTTAAAATTAATCTCTAATAGTGCAGCGAAAGCCTATATGTTTATTAATAAAAAATGGCATAGGGGCAAAAATCAATTAATAATTCAAACAGTTGGTAATGGCAACTGTGACAATAATTTTATCTAATAATTAAAGTTAACAATTATTCCAATTATTCACTCGGAATAATATATGATTACAAAAACTTTTCTTCTGCCTTCCTACTGCCACATGGCGAAAATTTAAAAACGACTCCCTAGGGAACAAAAAATCGTTCCCACAGAAGGTAAACCATTCGTAATAAGATATTTTGTTTAAACAAAAAGTTATAAAATAATAAAAAATATTTTAAAAAAACGTGAATACCATAAATATTTATTTTAATTTGGAAAACGTGAATATAAAAATTTTGTTGTAACAAAACTCGGCTATATAAGTTAAAAAAACTTTTAAATAATAACATTTAAACCAATACTTAGTCCAGGTGCCTAAGTTGAATACGAAATGAAATTCAAGTTTATTATATTTTCTTTGTTCCGTTTTTACTCTCGACAGCAGCTAGCAGGTAAATTAAAATTTTTAATTTACAGAAATTAGTTAATGAAAACAAAGAGTAGGTATTTAATTAACCCTCATGTTACCGAATAAAAAAACCACATATATCACCCGGATGGGGTACCCGGGTACCCCGACATAATTTTTGCGAATTTATGTTTTTTAGTGCTTTTTTCGAGATTGTTAGTGTTTTGTAGGTAATATCACGTGCATTATAAAAAATAAATCCCTTTTTTTCAAAGAATGATCCGTTTTTAGGTCAATAATATGCGATTTTCAATAAGGGCTTCCCCGACATAATTTTTGCGAATTTATGTTTTTTTAGTGCTTTTTTGAGATTGTTAGTGTTTTGCAGGCATTATCACTTGCATTATAAAAAATAACTCGTTTGTTTTCAATAAAATCATCAGTTTTTAGGTCAATAATATGCGATTTTCAATAAGGGGTACCCCGACATAATTTTTGCGAATTTATGTTTTTTAGTGCTTTTTTCGAGATTGTTAGTGTTTTGTAGGCAATATCATTTGCATTATAAAAAATAAATCACTTGTTTTCAATAAAATCATCCGTTTTTAGTTCAATAATATGCGATTTTCAATAAGGGGTACCCGGGTACCCCATTCGGGGTACCCGAAAAAAGTTTTGCTAATTTATGTTTTTTAGTGCTTTTTTCGAGATTGTTAGTGTTTTGTAGGCAATATCATTTGCATTATAAAAAATAAATCACTTGTTTTCAATAAAATCATCCATTTTTAGGTCAATAATATATGATTTTCAATAATGGGCACCCGGACATAATTTTTGTGAATTTATGTTTTTTAGTGCTTTTTTCGATGAAAAAAGTTGTGGTGCAGTGTTTTGTAGGCATTATCATTTGCATTATAAAAAATAAATCACTTGTTTTCAAGAAAATCATCCGTTTTTAGGTCAATAATATGCGATTTTCAATAAGGGGTACCCCGACATAATTTTTGCGAATTTATGTTTTTTATTGCTTTTTTCGAGATTGTTAGTGTTTTGTAAGCATTATCACTTGCATTATAAAAAATAAATCACTTGTTTTCAATAAAATCATCTGTTTTTAGGTCAATAATATGCGATTTTCAATTTGGGGTACCCGGGTACCCCATTCGGGATTATAGGCATAGTCTGTTATAATCGCGAAAAAATTGCATTTGTAAAAATCGAAAAACTTTTAAAATTGCTTTAATTTATTTAGAACTATATTTTATAAGATGTCACAAAGTCCCAATACGCTGTGAAAAATACAAACTGAGATATACACCTGCAAAGTCAAAAAAGTACCCGGGTACCCCTATTCGGTAACATGAGGGTTTTAAGGATCGATAGAAATAGAAAACTGAAATAATGCAAAAATGAAATTTACTGTAAATTTTTATTAAAATAGTTGAAATTTTAATATAATTTTGCAGAAGGGTGGATCATAGAGGATGCGATTGGTAAAGGATTATCTAGTTTTATCAAGTTTATAGCGACACGTACGTCAGACAACAATGCATCAAATGACCAGTATTGGCTGCAAAACAAAAACCTTATCATGCTTCATTAAAATTTGCTGTCAATGCACTTAATTTAAAACAGCAATCAAATAGTCGATCAAATATTTGGTCATCAATGACTGCCTCTTCTTTATAGCAATGTCAAAGTTTGGGTTATAGGACCAGAGGAGCACAATCAGACAGACAAGTGCTTTAACTGCATGGGGGAGATGCATGGGAGAGATTTTATTTGTAGCAATTAAATCTAGGTCAAACATTGAACTTGCAAAGGAATTATAAATAAACTCAAGTATAAATGATTTCCAAGTTTGAGGAAACAATATTATTGAACTTAAAAATTACATTATGAACCAGCTGTAATAAATTGGTAGAAAAGCGGAAAAGGAAATAATAAATTTGCAATTACTATTATGTTAAAAAATTCAATAAACATAACATTCTCAACAGATCAAATTATTGCAAATAATATAAATAGGGTATATTTATTGAATAAAATTAGTAACGACCGAACGTTGTTTGTATTAATATCTTTACGACTAATTTCATTGGTCACCAAGGTCTAAAAAGTCTTTGTTGCAGAGATCATGTAATAAACCAAAGAAAGTTAGTTTCAACCGAATAAGTTTCAAGTCTGAAAATTATTCACTTACAGAATTACATAGGTAAATTTATTTAATGTAGTCTATATATTCCGATAAACATTTGAAAAGGTAAGTAGGTAATACATTATATTTGTATAGTATAATTTCTTCGACGTACGTACCTACTACAAGTTTGCTTGAAATGAACTACAAAATTGTTATTTCAGCACCACTAATTATATTTTTGACACCATACGTTGGTAAGTAAATATTGTAGTGTTATTCACTAACAAACTAAAGTGCTCCAACAGCTTTGTTATCGCTAAGCATTTATTGAGACTCTTCATACAGGGTTGGGTTCAAACTCGTAATAAAAGGCTCGGGTAAAATTATTTTGTTTAATGAAATGGAAATAAACAGTGAGAATAGAATCCCGCTTTTTGGACTATAAAATAGTCCTCTGGCCGTTAGTGTAGATGTGTGCAAGCGCATCAAACCACCATTACATTTAAGTCAATTTTTCGGTCGGCTTTTCGAAATTTTTACCACTTTAATCGTAATAACTGGATAATTCGGAGTTCTTGCACCAGGAAAAGCACTAATCAATCTCTCTAACGAAATCTTTGGAATAAAAATTGTCCCAAAGAAAAACGCAAAATTCACAAAAACCCGGACACTAAAATTTTGCAGATGGTCGCCAGCAATTCTCCTTTCTTTGTGTTCTGCTCTATAAATTCAAAAATCCCCAATACTTTCCAAATTCCTAGGTAAATGTTTTGGTAGTAAATTCAAACTTTGAATTTATTATTTCTTTATTGGTTGCAGGCCTATCAAAACTTATCACAGCGCACACACAAATATCACTTAAACGCAATAGATAAAATTTTGTAATGTATAAAGTGTAATGTAACAAATTGGCTTTCGATTCTCACAAGATTCATTCTCACCGACAACGGCGTTGCATTTCACAACCCTTTTTGATTGAAACTTCCAACCCCGGGTCCTTTATTGGTTTGAAACACCACAATATGTTAAAAAAATAATAACAATAAACAATTAAATATTTTATTTGTTCAAGAAAATGGCGCTTACAAGGATGATACCGTCGGCCAAGGAAACGAAAAATATATTTGTTCTAATAGTAACTAAGTTATTACTGTATACACGAAGAAATCCAACCAATCCCATAGAAATACATGAAAGTAATGTAAACTTAATAGAAAAATAAGTAACATTAGTTAATAATCCACGGATACGAATGCAATCCTTCTGCTCTTGTATTTACAGATCGAAGAAAAAAATATTTGAAACGTTACGATTGTAATGTAATTATGGTTGATTGGTCAAAAATTGCGGAGGAATTTTATCTAATTGGCGTTTGCAAACTTCCAAAGGTCGTCCAAGAGACTGTACGTTTAAACAAAGCTGAATTGAAACCATTTAAGAATATAGTCTCGATTTTTGTTTTTGGATCATCATAATGGAAGTTGTTCATGGCGCAAATAGATCAAAAATTTCTTGGCAAGCCAAACAAAGTATACGAATAAATTATAGAATATTGTTTATGTTTTTCTCATTTTACGATAATCGGAAGTCAAAACATGGTTTAGTAAATAGAAATTAATCAGAATTTAAATTATGTGTATAGTTTTGCGCTAATTAATTTAATAAAAACATCTGGAGCTGTTTTTTCATTTTTTAGGCTCACCGTCATATTTGCCCATTAAAAAAAGTATGTTGTTCTGATGAAAAATGATGTTCCAATCATATGAGCTTGGTGTATTTTTTGTTGTACTGAAAATATGCTAACTCAGAATAGCAACAATTACATTTTATATCCATGTTCCATGTTATGCTCGTTCGTTCTTAATTTAAAACAATAAATAATTTACTTTTTCTACTTGATAGTTTAACTAAACTAAATTATTATGTAAGTAATACGCATATCCGAAGTAATGCACAAAATTAACATAAAACATAAAAAATATCGAGGAAATAATTAAAATTTACAAATAAATATGATAATTATTACCTAAATAATACGTAACAATCAATCCCATTCGCGAAAGTGATAAAGCGCTACTTTCCATAATATAATATTAATAGTAATTATTTTCAATATTTTAGTATTCAATACCTAGAGTTTTCTTGTAAAACGTTTCATTTCATAAAATGAAGATGTTAAAAGTCGTTTCTATACTTTTCCTATTCACAACCCCTAATATTTGTAAGTACAACACGAAAAATTATCTGAGAGCTCTCAATATGTTTTAGATTGTGATGAAGCATTGGATGTCTTCTCAATTGAAGAGTTAGTATGCGACCTTAATAGCTTAGAAGAAATGCTGATAAAATTATCACTTTTCACGAAGACAAATCCATTATTTCCCATTATTTTAAATAAAACTAATCTAAATTTATTACGAGAAAAAGAAAAAAATGTTGTTATAATTAGTGGATATCTATCCATCTCATTGATAAATGGAACTCCACAATTACGAGATGCTTATTTGCAGCGCTATGATGCTAATGTAATTATAGTCGATTGGACAATACTTAGTTTCGAATTTTATCCGATCCTTACCTGCAAATTACCCAAAATAGCAGAATTCGTAGCAACTTTTTTGTGTGAACTCGATATTCCACTTTCAGCGTTTCACCTTGTTGGTGTTTCTTTGGGAGCTCATATGAGTGGTCTCATTGGCCAAAACACTATCAAAGTGTGTAATAAACAAATTGGAAGAATTACAGGGTTGGATCCCGCTGGACCGCTATTTCAACATGCTCCAAAGGATAAACGTTTGGATCCTTCGGATGCATTATTTGTTGATGTGATTCATACGAACGAAATGAGTGCAGGTTACTATGGTAATTGCGGTCATGTTGACTTTCATGTTAATTGCGGCAGAATACAACCGGGATGTCCACAATCAGACAAAGTCAATATTTTGGGTAGTTGTAGTCACTTGAAAAGTTTGGATTATATGACAAAGAGTGTAAATTCAAACAATTTTATTGCCCAAAGCTGCAGTGGGTGTCCTGAAGAGTGCGGTGGAGATCTTAATCCAGAATACATTGTTATGGGGGAAAATTGTCCCAATAACTCCACAAAGAAGGTGTTTTGGATATCAACATATTCTAATCCACCGTTTTCTGCTGGCTGTTCCCTTTATGAATCCGGATGTACTTAAATTAAAAAATATTTTCCTTTCTATTAAAGAAAACAACGGCGATTGGAACCTAAGGCTACGTAAATTATATAATACTAAGTGTTGTTACCAGCTTACCCGCAGAACAAACGAAGCTGGTAACAACAGATATTTCAATGCAAATATCCAAGCAGGTAAGCCGGTTTCGGCAACCAGCGTTTACTCTGTACGTAGCCTAAGATCCACATCTTCTTCTTAAACATTGTAATCAAAAGCAAAAACAAATGATGAGCATTACTTTGTTGAGTTTTTATCATAATGCGGAATTCCTACTTCAGTTTCTAGGTCATATTTGTCTTTGTTTACTTACCCGATGGATAAAAAAGTAAAGGTTAAGTAGCGATAAAGTTCAGATAAATTTTTATTGCGTTAAGGTTCTTGAATGGAAACGCGGTAAGATGAATATTTAAGATTTCGTTGATTGAATTCCTATGGTAACACTAATCAGTATAAATGTACGTAACTTTGATAGTTATCAATGTTACTAATTCGATTTGTTGTACCGTAACTAACAACATTTCTACTTTGGTCTAAAGTTCGCATTTAGGTCAGTTGTAAAGGGATTCGATCGGTTTGACTATTTAAAACCATCAAAATAAAATTTTTTGTTTTGATGTTTATAAAAGTAACTCAAAATACTGTTGCTATATTTAATTTGCCGACGCATATGAAATGATAAAATGGAATATTTATCAAAAAAAATGGTGGACTTTAAAATTGTTATAAATAAATACAACAAAGTTATTATCGATTTGTTAAATTGACCAAATCGATTAAGATGAAAAAAATATCTTCCTTTTTATAAATGCAAGGTTAAAGGTTAGGAAATGGTAACAACAATGTCGTTGTGGAAAATAACAAAGCTGTTTGATGACACAGTAAATAGGGCTTGGAGAAGCCGAGCATATTACGTCAGGTCTGGCCTTTCTCAATGAGTTTGAAATCTCGATAAAAATTTAATTCGGATTTATAAATGTGCATTCACATTAACACATCCGTTTGTTACATTATAAAGCTTAATTTTATGCAGATAACCCGCAGTATCTAAAGAATTCGATTAGCTTTAGAAATTACTACGTATGATAATATCATCGTAATAATTTTAACACCAGTGAATTAATCGATGGTTTGTTGAGCAATTTATCGATTGAGACATTTTTGACGCGTTAGTTACTGGCTATAAATGGGATTCAGAATGATGCGTTGATAATCTAAATCATCGAAGAATTTGAGGAGACAAAGAAACGAGGTGTAAGAGATACACTCTTGGTGACGAACCTATGACCCGCGGGACATTGACCCACGAAGGCTTTTCAAATGACCCACGTGTTGATTTTTATATCATAAAAGAGAGAACAAATTTTCTATAGCATCACTGGTCTATGCATGACGCGTATGACAGTCGACCATAAATTTGGCACGCACAGTCAAAAAAAGTCAACTGTTAATTTTCGGTGTTTCCACTTATTGGTACCTTTTTTACCGCATTCTCAACGCCCCTTTCCAAGTGATACCACTTACTTATGACCCTTAGTTGAAGTTGCGTTCAAGTTGATGCTCAGCTAACCCTGACGTTAAAATTCGTGGTGCCCTCGAACGGATCTTTATTGAAACTGAACGAAAACATAACCTTAAATTCTACTACTTTTATATCCTTAGGGGAATAGTCGACATTTATTTATAGTTAAGGCTTTTTGCTGGTTTTGTTATAACTTCCATATTTTCTATGCTATTAACTTTCGCGAATGCGACCAATAAGAAATGCTCGTAACGTTCAGTGACTGACGCAATTAGTACCTACATTTATAGACCGCACACCTTGGGCAACCTAGCTTTTACAAGTTGTCTTTCCTCTATTCCAGTAAATATTTGCGAATGGAACGCCATATCGACACAAAATTCTTTTGCGAATTTTGACGCAAAAAATGTCAAAGTAGTTGGCATGATAAAGATGACATAATATGAACCAGGCAACACCAGATAAGAAAACTCCACGTAAAGTTGCCCGGAAGCCGGGGTACCCTTTTAGTAATTGACTCCATTACCTAGTGCTGATGTCAAAATGCCTACATATCAGTGGCGGCTCGTGACATTATGAAGCAGATGTGCTGCAATAGGGAACTTCAAAAAGGGTGGGGGGTTGGCAATTGTTTTTAGTTATTATTTAAATGATTTTATCGGAAAACATACGGAAAACTGTACTTTCCGAACCTCTTTCTGAGGTCGGAAACATATTCTTTATATGTTAGAAACTATAGTAGAAATTTACCAACCACAAAATAATTGGCAGTTCTGCATCTCTTGCAGCTCTGCAGCACATAGGGAATAACCGCCACTGCTACATATAATAGGCCAACTTAAACAACGCGAATTGACTAAGTGTTAATTTGCCGTAAGAAAGCGAACATGTCGTCGTCCATTTTTGATAGTAAACATCAGTTGCAAATTTTTCATCAGTTCCGAATTTTTAAGTTTCTGGAGTCAAACTTGATTCTGGAAGTATTTAAGTGATTTCATTGAATTATTCCTGGATACGGGAACCTCTCAAGTTATTAGAAAGTGATAATTTGGAGATATTTTGATATGTGACCGCATGGTCAGATTTAGTCGATCATTGTGCAATTTGCGACAATTTTGATATATTTTATATTTTTGATTTAATGAAAGATCATCAAATTTGAGTTGTTATTGTCTGGATGATTCTCACCCCTATTCTGTAACTTTTTCGTTATCGTTATGGAATCGTTAAGAATCGTAAAGTTTGGTTTACACGCACAATTAGTGGTATATTGTAATGTAATCTCCCCTGAACCTTTTTTTTTTATCTTTAATCGAAGGGATAGAATAACAAAAATCAAGGCTGGCGACACGCTATGTTGCCGGAAGCATATAGAAACTCTCTCGGGCTTGAATTCAGGTCTGTTAACTCCTTACGTGTGAGTCCAGCCTTAGCATGGACCATCAAAATTAAATTTTTTACCAACCGTTGGCAATTCGCAATAATGCAAAACTGTGGGGTACCTTGTAGTTCAGAAATAATAACAATACAAAGCTTAGCAAAAAATAATGACTTTATTCCAAAGTAATAATAAACAAATCGAGCATACTTTGTATTCGACAAATTTCGTATCTGGTCGCTAGTGTACATGTGTGAGAATAAACGCTCTTACGCAACCACATTTAATAATTGTAAACGGAATTATCTCAAATTGCACCAGGCGTCAATTATTATGTGTAAAATGTGTGACACAAAATAAATTTTCAACAGAAATTTTTAAATTGTTTTTTATTAACACCTCTGGTAGTAGTTTTGGAAGAACTGGTTTTCTAGATTCCAAATCTTGCCGCTCGATCCACCTGTTGCTGGAACACCTTTCGAAACAGCTGTGGTTTCCTTACAAATGAGTGAATCACCAATTTGTGATTCGAATCTTTCCAAAATCAACCCAATCATCAAAATACGCTGCTCGGTGACCGTAATATAAGTGGTAAACCTCCACCGATTTGAAACCACACATAAAATAAAGTGAGTTAACCTCAAAATAGCCCGCTTATGCAAAATTTTGCCGGTTTCAACCAAATATTTGATTCTACAGGTCGCTGCTCGGTGCATCGACAATAAACAATCGATTTCGCACCTCAATAGCTTTCCAATTATCCAGAAAACACTTGGATTGTAGAAATTCGTCAAATGCGTACAAATTTCAAATACACGCAAAAATTACTCAATTATGATCCCTGAATCAAAATAACAACAGTCGTCCGCATTAAACGTCGCACTTATCTTCAATATCTCACGATCAACCCTTTATCGCCAGTTTTTCACTTATTTTTGCGGACACCGCAAATTCTGCGTTCCGTTGGCTCTGAAGCTCACGCAGAAGGCTCCGAAACTTCAACCTACCACTACTCAAAACTCAAAAATTTTCAAAATCCTGCTACACAAAAAGGTAATTTTGGCGGCAAATTTAAATTGTTCACAAAATTTAATTTTTACTCTTTTACAGCTTCGATGACACAAAACGATCCCAAAACACTTGGTTACAAGAATGTTTATCACAAATGGTGTAATTTGTGTCAATGGTAACAATGTTTCGACCCTTAATTTACAAAATTATGCTCGAGTTAATGGTGGACAATTTGACCGATTTTAAACTACAAATTATTTGTGTACTCCTCGTATTGTCATTTCGTTTCACCACAATATAATATATGGAAACCAAACTTTACGGTTTTTAACGATTCAATAACGATAACGAAACAGTTACAGAATAGGCGTGTAGATACGTTAAAGAAACGAAGATTAACAATTTGCTTTTGCTGAACGGTAAAGGAAGTTCCATTTTTACATTAGTTGAAAGAATACTCGTACAACTGGTTATATTTTTGATACCAAAATTAACTGTTTGAATATAATTGAATAGGAGTGACTGTTGTCACATCTGGATCGACGTCTATTCTTAGAACTTAGAAGACTGCAGTGTTATCAACATGGATAGTATAACATTACACGGAGAAAAATTAAGGTACCATAAACTTTTATAAAGTATTTGTTTTTTTTGACAGTTTATTCCTTCACGAATGCAAGGAGTAAGGAGTACGATACGATTTTGAAAATAAATGTGTCCTTGCATAAGCGAGAGAAGGATTTAATCGGGACTTGTTGTAGTCTCATATTTTAATTTATAATTATTCGTATTCGCTGAAGAATTACTTGATTAAGAGTCATAGCTAGTCGGAGCAATAGGATTGTCTTTATACCGGTCTCCCTTTTTATTCGAAACTTTTCTGACCATTTTAAATGTATTATTTTTTTCTTAAAGGCTTCCGGTAGTATGTTAATTTCTTAAGGCTGATAACACTTAATTAGTCAATTCGCGTTGTATGGTTGGCCTATATTCTAGGCGTTTCAACGTCATACTAATGGAGTCAATTGATATTATATTCAGGACCGTCGCTAGGGGTACTTTTTAAATACCGTTTTCTAAATTTCTATTACTTTTTTTCATTTTCTAAAGTTCTCTTTCCTTGGCATAACGCGAATGACCGCGGCAGTTTACTTCCCCATGCGTCTCTCCCTCTCTTACCGATGCCCCTTAAGCTGCTCTTGGCCGCCCGTGTATTTTGCACACTGTGCACAATAATTATTAATATTATAATAATAAAGTAAAATTAAATATCATAAACTCATTAAATTGTAAATTAAATTGATTCTATGCCCGAGCATTTAAATTTCATTAAATTAAAACCATTGAAAATCTCATTAAATTAAATTTAAGTTTTTTATTTAATTTTATATAGTACTTTCAGAATGCATTTTAGTTTTATTAAACTAACTTTAATTTAATAACTTTTCTAAAAGAAAACCATGGCAGTAAATTGTTAATGAAAGTTTTTCGAAGAAATTTTTGATGTAAAGAAATTTTGTGTCTAATTAATTTACTATTAAATTAAATCTTTTCAGTATATTAGTGAAATTACATCCAGCATCCAGATCTAATTCGTTACATCTTTTTACTTGATAAAAAAATTAATTTTGATGTGCAATTTAAGAAAATACGCATTAGATTTCAAAATACTATCCTTAGTTATTTTATAAATTATATATTACGTCAAATCTATTTTTATAATGAAGTCCTTGTAAGGAAAATATTATTGAACGCATTACGATGATTATCTTAGTCAATATTATATTTGTTTGCATTGATCACCCCATAAAAACTTAACTGAATAATATCTGTTATAATTTATTTTTAAATTACTTTTTTCATTTTCAAGAAAGCTTTTAATCAACAGGAATTTTAAGACATCAAAGCGACTAAAATTTTGGAACACGATTTCAAGATAAATATAAATACTATGCTGTCGTGGACTTTTTGTAGGAACTTTAAAAATAAATATTGGTAATATCTTCGTATTCCTTAAAAAAAATATTAATATACATTTTAAAATGTTAGGGTGAGGTGAGTGGTTGCTAAACGAATAAGGTTGACCATTTAACGATGACATGGTGCAATCTTGTGACGATTAATTCATCGAACTCGAATTCATATGGGTGAGCGGTGCCCCATATGGATTTTGCAATAATTGTAAATAATTTATTGATGTATTGTGCTGCTTTCGGTGTGTGTAAATAAATATTATTAAGTACATTATCAGTTGATCTGTTAATCAATCCAATTAAATCTACAGTAAATTCATGTCCAGTTAAATTAAAATTTTTAAAAATTTGGAAGACAATATTTTAGATATGTTAATGGAAAAATGATAACCAATAATAGTAGGATTACATAAGTTCAATTGATTACGTGACATTGGTCACGTAAATATCGTAAATATAATCAAGCACATGCACATAAAAAGTACCAAGATACAGCAAAAGAGTTAATTGGAAATTCGGATTATGGATAACATTTTATTCAATTGAGGTGTTCGGATTATCCATTCGTTACTGCACTCGATTAAAGCTTTGAACATTTTTAAATGAATTTTATACAAAATTCTCTTCTAAAACCACTCTACATTTTAAGAGCTGCAAAATAAGAAAAATTCAAATACTCATTTAGACTAACACATTTTACGACCCACTTTGGGAACAACATACGTGCCTCTAAAATTTTAAGAACGAAAACTTTATGACATGATTCCCTGCATGAGCTATTGAAACTACGTGGAGTAAATTGCTTTCATCCTGAAATAAAAATGTACAACCAAGACTAAATTTTCTGTCACAATAGAAACAGGAGGAAAGTCGTCATTTTAAAAATAAAATTTTAATGCTATATTTATAATCTATTGAAACTGTAAAACAGTTTTTTTTATGAAAAATGAACTTGATAAAAATTAGGAGTTATAATAAGAGTAAGGTCAAATAATTAATCAGTAATTCAACAACCTCATAAAAAATATAATATTTCCGTTAAGTATTTAAGTCAAAAAGATGCAATTACAGAGGAAATTTTGCACATAAAACTCAAAAGGTGAAAATATCACCAAGGTTAATGATAAATAATATTCGAATATGCAACTGTAGACGAAATTAAAAACTGATGATATAAGATGTTGCAACGGAGTAACAGAATTGACGTCTTCAGTAAAATTAAAAAAAAATATTGATAACAATTAGAATCGATTGGGGGTATTACGCACTCCAGTATCACTTGTCAACAACAATTAATAATTTCGTCTTTTTCTAAAAACTTATCTCAAAAAGAGATACAAGAGTGGTTGCCCCCCTCGACGACTTAAACAATAATTACAATATAAGTGGGATAATTATAACACAATTAACATTCAGAAACTGATTACTCTTTCAAAAAGTTGTTAAAATGGTGCACGTTAGCAGTATAATTTTTCTTTTTGCTGCCATGACATTGCAAAATGGTAAGTTTTTCTTTTATTATTGCATTCCACAAGCTAATTAATTAACAACGATAAATAGGTAACTAATTAGTTTTTATTAATTTCAGTTTCATCTTTTGGAGAAATAAAAATATCAGATCTCAGAAAAGGAACAGCCGACGAACTCGAAAAATTATTGGACTCCTCGACGATAAAACCAATTTGTAAGAAAATTCGTGATGTAAAAGTCAACTTTTTGTTGTACAACCGGGAAAATATAGCCATTCCCATCAGTCTCGAAGAAGACAATGCTGTCCAAGTAACAAACAAAAAAACTATCATGATAGTTCACGGTTGGCTGTCCGACTCAAACTCCTCCACGACAATCGAATTGAAAGACGAGTACATCAAACGCTACGATTGTAATGTTATTGTAGTGGATTGGTCGCAAGTTTCGTGGGAACGTTATACATCCGCATTTTGTGCAATTCCAAGAATTTCCTTTCATGTATCAAAGTTCCTGTGCAAGTTGGAAGAACGATTAAACGGATCGTTAAAAGAACTACATACGATCGGCCACTCGGTTGGAGCACATATTTTGGGCGTTGTGGGTCAGTACGTAGAGCACAAGTGCCATCAAAAAATAGGGAGAATCACGGGGTTAGATCCAGCCGGACCACTCTATCAAGATATCGTGGAATGGAGACGATTAGATAAAAGTGATGCAGTATTCGTTGATATAATTCATACCGATCAGTTTCATTTCGGTTACAAAGGAAATATGGGATCGATCGATTTTCACGTTAATTGTGGTCAACTTCAACCGGGTTGCTCGTCTGTGGATGGTTTTGATAATAGCACAAGTATTTCAAAAGGTAAATTTTAGTGGAAGCGTTTCAATGAAGTATTGGTTCTAATTTTTTGGTTTCTTTTTAGTTATGTGCAGCCACCTCAGGAGTATTGAATATATGAAAATTAGTGTCCATTCGCAAAACTTTTTAGCTGTAAGTTGCGGTTTGTGTCCGAGATACTGTCGACCGAATATGATGTCTGAAGTTTACGTCGTTATGGGAGAAGACTGCACGGAAGCTCCTCGAAGCGCGAATAAATTCTATATAACAACTTCTAGTACCTATCCCTACCACATGTCTTAAAACTGTTAATAATTTATTTATTATTTATATTATGTAATACCAATTTAGTATTTTTAGTTTAATGTAGTAATTGTTAACAATAAATTCAGTATTTTAATTTGTTACAATATTTATATAATAAATTGTATGAACTAATATGGCCTTTTACTAATACTGCCCCATACAGCTACTGTCCCATTAGCCTGCCATCTATTAATATGATATTTCAACCAGTCGAAATTGTTGTTCTTTGTTCTGATTTTTGATGATTCAATAACCAGGAAAACTGTTGATGAAATAAATGAAGAAATTAATCCTTTTATCCAATAATACAATTAGCAAATGGCACCTTATCTAAAAGGGCGAAAACCTTATCTAAAATCATCATACTTAATAATTAGTAATTACTTTAGATTTCAGTGAAGAATGGAAAATTTAATAAAACTAGACTATATTATCAATATTGTATGTTCAAAATATTGAACTAAATAAATATAAATAATAAAAGTCCAAGGCTATGGAAATAACCCAACATCACGAAATTTGACTACAAAAATCCGAATAAGAAACACCGCATACATGACTACGGAAATAACTCAATAGCAGGAAGTCCGACTTGACGAAATCCGACTGAGAAATGGCCAATTAAGATTAAACATTTTTTAAATCAGAAATTCAAAAAATTCGTTCGGTAGTTGCTAAGAATTTTTATCCAATTGGTGGATGACAAGACGGATCTCCCGTGATGACGTTCGTATTCACGTTAAACCTACGACTATGTCCCCGAACATAGCCTTGAAGCCTCGGTTTTTTGGAAGAATTATTACAGAAATATACAAAATTTACATGAAAAAGAAAAAAAATAAAATTATGAATTATGAATCGATAACCGTTGATTCTAGACAATAAAGGCTTTTAATCAAATTTATTGATAATTTTGGGCTCTTTAAGAAAAATCTGAATAAATAACACTAAAAAAATCAATAGCTACGATGATATGGTCATTTTAGATAGGAAAATTGTTTTCAAGAGACTATGAAATTAGACAAAAATTTGGGTCGAAATGTTTTCTTAGAAAATTATCTCCGTTCACCATCTAAGAGCTGGAGACACCTTGAATATAATTTGAGTGCTTTGTCACGTATTACTACTTAATTTGCTTAATTATTTGCGAATAAATATATCATATTAATGTACTAGATAAACCGTAACATTTCACTTTGAACTGCTCCACCAGGTGAGGGTTAAATGCATCTCAAGTTAAGAAAAGCTCAATTTTACGGTGTTTAATTGATGGACATAATTTCTTTACAATGAACGGCAAGGTGCTGTACTAAAAGCTTTCTGACTGCAGTTTTTTTTATCAATTTCTCAAGTCCCTCCAGATGAGCAATTGCTCTGAAATTTATCACAGTTAATTAATACCGGTACTTTATTTAATGGATCATGTTTATAAACTAAATAATAATTTTTACAAAGGTACAAATTTTAGAAAAGGTTTGAAATAAATTAAAATATTTCAAAATATATTTTGCAATGTTCATTGATTTTTTAAATAATAAATAAATAACATATTATTTGTGATTATTATTATTACATCAAAGTAAACAGAAATACGTAATAACGTACAAGTAATAAAAATTTCCATTAATGTCGCAGATTTGGATGTTTACGTAATTTTAATAATAATTCTAAGAGCTCCTCATTGGGCTGATGAAATGTTACATTTAACAGGAAAAACAATAATAATTGAAAGTTTTAAATTCATTTTAAATTGATTCGAGTCAACCAATCAAATATTACCTACTCAAGTTTCTTTCGGCACACTTTTGGATAGGAGACCATTTCAGATTTTGCATGTTAAAAAAAATTGCTAACCATTTTTAAATATGGAAAATAGATTTTTTACGGATATCTCGTTAACGGTGCGTCGCCTGATAAATTTTATATGAAGTAAAATTAACGGCAACAAAATTTTGAACAAAAGTCATATTACTCAAATTGCCATAAAAGCTATAGCTCACGCGGTATGGAGACCACGAGTAAATTATGGCACTTTTCGCACGCTTTGGTATTCCAGATAGGTGAAATAATTTTACTTTGGATGATAAAGGTATCAATTTTGGCACACTTTTGGTCTATGTTCTAATTTCGTAAGTCATTTGGGATGCTATCTAATCCTGGCGTTTTATATAAAAAAATTGTTCTTAAGTTATAAAATCACTTCCCATTCAAATGTGATCGAACAATAATTCTTTCTTGAGATCCTTTATTTAGAATGCTGATCTACTTATAATTTTGAGACCAAAGACCTGACCAAAAGTGTAACGTATTATCTTAGAACGGAAAATTTACTAATTTGTTTATAGAACAACAGAATTATTGACGTACAAATGATGATTTTAACAAAATATTGACAACAATCTAAATTGATGGGGGGTATTACGCACTTCAGTTTGAAATTTTGTCAACAATTATTGATTTCCTCTTTTTCTAAAAAAACATTTCCAAAAGAGATGCAAGACTGATTGCCCCCCTCGAAGAAATATAAATCACAATATAAGTGACGTATTTGTAACACAATTAACATTAACAATCCAATAGATCTTTCAAAAAATTATTAAAATGGTGCATGTTAAAAGTGTAATTTTTATATTTACCTTCGTGATATTATTGAAAAATGGTAAGTTTTCTTTTATTTTTACTAGATATTGTTTTCTTCTTTTTGTAAATCTAAAATTTTTAAAAATAATTTCACTAAGAAAAAGTGAAATATTTTTAAAACATTGCAATTGAATCAACAGAAATAATTATATTATTATATTTTTGTTAATAAAAATAATTTATTAAATAATTTAAAATAACTGATTTAGAAAAAAAATTTTTATCCGACGGGAAAGCGCGGGAAAAAAATCGAAACAATGAAAATAACAGTAAGAAATAAAACTGAAAGATTGGAAGAAAACGTAAAATTAAAATAAAGTAAAAATTAGAATATTAGAATTTTCAGGACAAAACAGGTTAAAAATATAATATCTGATATACCTGGTGATCGGCCGCCGATGTGAACATAGGAAATTAACATGGGAAATTGATTTTTCTTAAATTCCTGCTTTCCATCAGAACTGATAAGAATGAAAATGGTATCAATTTGAAGAGATTTGTATTCCGCTTCTAAAGATACCTAACAATTGATATCTTGTTTTTTTATTTCTGTTAAAAACTCAGTAATAAAATGCAACATAGCGCGTTTAAAAAATGTTTAGTTGCTTTTTTGAAATTTTATTGCAATTGTTTTTGCTGGAAAACCAATAATTTGGAACACAGATTGCAATAAATTTGGTTAAAAATGAACGCAAACTTCATTTTAGTGAAGGTTTATTGGTTTTCAAGCAAAAACAATTGCAAGAAAATTCAAACAAGGTAATTAAATTTTTTTTAAATGCGCTATTTTACATTTTATTAGTGAGGTTTTAACAGTAATTAAAGAACAAAACATCAAGTGTTAGGTATTTTTAGAAACGGAATAAAAATCTCTTCATATTTACACCCTTTTCATTCTTATCCGTTCTGATGGGAAGGAGGAATTAAAGAAAAATCAATTTCCCATGTAAATTTCCTATGTTCACATCGGCGGCCGGTCACCCGGTATAACAATTTTTGCATAGTAACATTATTGTAATAATTATAATTAGCTCTTTAATTTAATATTGCTCCCTATCTTAATTTCTTCAGTTATTTTCATTTCATATCTCATAAAAAAGTAAGAAAAATTCAACACTACGAATTAGCTTCCCGGGTAGAGCGTATAATTATGTTCGGCTGCTAATAAAATAAAACCTGCCTGGTCGCGCAATAACGGCATTTTAAGGAAGACAGACTGTGATATTGAGATTGAGGTAAATGTAGAGGTGGTCCGCGATTGTGATTGGGTTGCGAATCTTTAATGATTCTTTTGTAATGCTCCACATTTGATTCCACATTGATCTTCAACTCAATCATATTGACAGGAATAGTCATTCTATGCTATTGATTTCATTTGCAGGGGAAGAAGTGCTGGAGATTATCCATCGATTGAAAAACTGTAATGGTTGTGGTGATGAAGGGATTACTTCTTCTTTGGTAAAGGAAATTGGGGATTTCTTTTGTAATTTTTAACGTTTTTAATTAATTAATCACTCAGAAGTGGCAGCTTTCCTGCAAGGTTCAATACAGCTGCAGTTTGCCCTATTCCAAAGAAAGGCGACCCTAAGCTTTGGCCATTAACCGTTGTCTAGTCCCCTTAAAGAAGCGACTGATAATCTTGGGATTCTGTTTGAATGGTTTTGTTCCAACAAACTGCATTTTAATGCTCAGAAAACAGTTTTCATGCTGGTGCAGTCTTCTGGGCTGATGCTATGCATTTAAATCTGAATGATTTTGAACTTGCAAGGGCTAATTCAGTTAAAATTCTCGGTATCCATTTGGAGGATTCATGGCTTTGACCCATAAGCTGCGTAAGGTTGTTATCAGATCAGAGGTTCAAGATGGCTCGTGAGCTTGTCAATGATTACAACGTTCTATTTTGTGGAAGTTCAGTCGCGATTATCCTACGGTTTAGTCTTTTGGGGTATGTCTGGGCATGAAAAGAAGGTCCTCTATATGCAGAAACGCATTGTGGGAAGTATAATTGGTGGTCGGAATTGGCGCTTTTGCTTTTACCATGTTTGTACATTCAGATGATAGCGATCTATGTTCTCCAGAATGTTCTACATGGTGAGGGGGGGGGACTTATTCTTCCCTAATAGGTGTAAGTCCTGTTTGTATGGGAGGACGAGTTTTTAATAAGTTATCTGCTGAGATTAGAAATTCCGCATCACTATGAAAGTTTTTTTTCTAGAAAAAACGTGTAATGACGTCAATCAGTCCTTGCTCTAATTGTTATTGTTGAACTTTCTTGCCTTATTGATATTGTTTCTTGATAGCTCATGATTGCCCTTGATTGATATTGTCACTATCTTTTGTTCTCTTTGACACATTCGTTCTCTGTGGTGCAACGTCATATTTGTAAAATAAATAAATAAATTTTTTTTTTTTTTAATTATTTTCGAAATTCTTCCACTGGGAGGTGCTATTTTACTTCTTTCAATTTTTAGTTCCTCTTGCCTCAATCATGATTACCTGGCGAGGGTTTAAAAGACCGTAATGTCATAAGCTACCGTTTTTTCCCCTATTATTCATTAAATTAAACTCCCGACTCGAAACTCTAATTCAATATTTTATTTACTGGGATAGATGTATTTAATTTTCTATATTTTCCTTGAAAATTTTAATTTAATTAAGGGGGTGTAACTCAAAAATTCAGCTTTTCACCGAAATTAGTACAAAAACGTTTAAAAACAACGGTGAAATCCCCAAAAATATTAACAAAGATTACATTTAAAGTTCTACTTTCGCTGCCTGTGACGTCACATCTCCATGAGCGAATAGATAATTAACAGCGTAATCGGTGTGTAAATAAACAAATAAAAGAAGGAAGATAAAACGCACTAGTCATCGCCTACCACATATTTATACTATACTATGTAACTGATGAGGCCGATGTCGAGTGATGTCACTATCAGTTTTCTCTTTCTTAAAACATTTTATCTACGAATGTGTGGTTTAAAAATGTGTTCTTAAAATTTATTGCACTACAACTGTCATTTTTGACCTACTTAATCCTTTTTATCTCATTTCAGTTTTATCCGTGGAAGAAAGAACAAAAATAGCAGACCTCAGTCAGGAAACGGTCGATGAACTCAAAGAATTATTGGACTTGAACACGAAGTTCAAATCAGCTTGTAAGAAAGTTCACAATATACAAGTCCACTTCTTGTTATATACTCGGGAAAATCAAGACATCCCCATCAGTTTAGAAACAGACAATCTTCTTGAAGTTCAGGAAAACAAAACAACTATCATGATAGTCCATGGATGGCTATCCGACTCCAACTCTTCCACAACAATCGCATTGAAAGACGAGTACATCAAGCGCTACGATTGCAACGTCATTGTAGTGGATTGGTCGCAAGTCTCCTGGCAACGCTACACGACTGCGTTTTGTGCCGTTCCAAGAATTTCCTTCCATATAACAAAATTCTTGTGCAATTTGGAAACACGTTTGAACGGGTCCCTAGAAGAACTACATACGATCGGTCACTCGGTCGGAGCGCATATTTTGGGCGTTACGGGACATTACGTTAAAAATAAATGTCACCAAAAAATAGGAAGAATCACAGGGTTAGATCCAGCCGGGCCACTATTTCAGGGTGTCATTGATTCGAGACGATTGGATCAAAGTGATGCAATATTCGTTGATGTAATCCATACCGATGAATTTCAGTTAGGCTATCGAGGTAATATGGGATCGATAGATTTTCACGTTAATTGTGGTCAACTCCAACCAGGTTGTCCAGCAGTACGTGGTTTTGATGACAATTCAAGTATTGCAACAGGTAAATTTAGGGAAAAATTTTTTGAATGAAGTGTTAGTATACTAATTTTTAATCTTTTATTAGTTATGTGCAGCCATCTCAGAAGTATGGAATACATGATAATAAGTGTTCATTCTCAAAACTTTTTAGGCGTAAGTTGCGCATCGTGTCCGAGGTACTGTCGACCTGATATAATGACCGAAACTTATGCTATCATGGGAGAAGACTGTACGGTAACTGTTCGAGGCAGAAACATGTTCTACTTGACAACTTCAAGTACTTATCCTTTCCACATGTTAACTTATTATTAATGGTTTATTGTTTATTGTTTATAATATGTATATAGTATTTTTAATTTATTTATAATTGTTAAAACTTACACAGAGTTTACGATTTGTTATAATATTTATAGAATAAAATATAAAATAAATTTTGTTTCGTTTGTAAATAAATATTTCTGTAGTTCAATTTGGTCGCTAGGACTGTTGCCTAGAATAATATTCCTCGTGAATCTAAATTACTACACTCCAACTTATCATACCTTCACGCCTTTGAAATCTGCAGCTCAATTTCACTTACAAGGGGAGCGCCAACTTTGACCATGTATTTTATCAGGTGGAAATTTAAAATGCCGCCATTCAACCAATTTGGAGAACATCGAATTTGTACAAGTAAAAAACCTATGTTCTCAACGTGGTTTACATGTAAAAGATTAGTGAAGTCCTAATTATGAACCACACGTACAATAATAATTAATTATGTTGCAAATCGGTGATGGCCAAAGTTGGAGCTCCCCTTGTTAGTGATATATTCGATGATAAATCAGTGATATAGCTGAAAATAATATGTAATTATAATATGCTGAGTTAAATATAAGAATCTTTCCCATTATGAATTTTTTTTGAGAAAAATAAACATCTGAAGAAAGATCGACAATAACTGATAGATAACAAAATGATTAAAATTTCATTGTATTTGCTTATCTTGTTCATTCCAACATTAATATTAATTACTTATAGAATATAATCAATCAGATAATAAATTATAAGTCGATATCACTTCGGTCTCCGTAATACATCTAATAATTTTTTCATATATTAATATTTGAAATCCTCACAGTGAACAAAAAATGAGGCGCCTAATATTTCTCTTGATTCAAATAGCAACAGGTAAGCGAATTTTTACTCCTTTCTCTGCAAAATTTAAAATTACCCTTTTAGTATGCTGCTATGATAAGATAACAATTGGAGAACTCGAAGAAGACATAGCACGCGATTTAAAAATAATTTTGAAAAATCCATTCGATCTGAAAGGAGAATGTCAACCTATAAAAGAAGTAAACGTGACATATCTATTGTACAATCGAAAAGACCCCGATCAGGGAAAACCGATAGATCCCAAAAAACCAGAAACTATAAATTCCAAGAATAAAGTTGTAATCTTAGTACATGGATGGTTAGGAAATTCAAACTCATTGAACATTCGGGACCTCAAAACTGCGTATCTGAAACGTTACGATTGCAATGTCCTCATCGTCGATTGGGGCAAAACTGCGTGGCAGTCTTACGTAACTGCTGCTTGCGAGCTCCCTTTAGCAGCCCAATATACTTCCAATTTCATCTGCTTACTTAGCAATCGACTCGGTATTCCATTGGAAGACATACACTTAATCGGGCACGGATTGGGAGCCCACTTAGCTGGAGTTGTCGGATACAAACTAAACACAAAGTGTAAAACAAAGATAGGAAGAATTACTGGATTGGACCCAACCCATCCATTGTTTTTCAGAATTCCCGAAAAAGATAGGTTAGATCAAACGGACGCTTTATTTGTCGACATAATTCACTCTGATACGGGGAAGTTTGGTTACTTCGAACCTTGCGGTGCTGTTGATTTCAGTCCAAATTGCGCTAGAATCCAACCGGGATGTCCCCAAGTAAGCGTAGAAAATTCAACCTTAGTAACCGACGGTTTGTTAGGTTAGAATCATTTTTTTGTACTTATTATAAAATTTTCTTTTAGCTATGTGCAATCATTTGCGAAGTATTGATTATATGACCGATAGTGTAAATTCTAAAGAATTAATTGCCGTGAGTTGTGGGTTGTGTCCCCGAAGGTGTAAGGCAGATATAATTAACGAGGTATATCAAGTTATGGGGGAAGATTGTCGAAAAGTCCCAAAACCTGCTAGAAACTTCTACATTCCTACTGCCAGTTCTCCACCGTTTGGGTTAGGAATGGGACCATACAAAGTACCATTTAAGCAAAACTTTACCTTAGAAAACCTATTTCTTGCGAGTTTTCCAGGAAACGATTATCTCCCAATTGATTAATTAACTAATTATTATCAAAACTCAAGAAAGTATTTTCTTGGCATAATTTCCAACATACAATTTCATAATATTTACTAACTGTGGTTTGGATTCTGTAAATATTTTAACACACTGAAGCTGTCGATAATGACCATATGATGTTACATGTAAATCAAATCACTTTACCACTTAATTAAATCTGTGTATAACAACTGAGTTGGCGTTGGCTGAATAACTTATTTAGATTGATTGATTTTCCTTTTCATTCGATTACTTTTACAGTGAAATGTTGATGCTGAAAACGAAATTGACAAGTCAGAACAATCACTTCGTTCGTATTTATAGATTACAATTATATAAAAAATTACGTGTGCTTAATCAGAATGACTTAGAGCGTTCTTATTGTAGGGGGCGCCGGTGCGGATGCAGATACCGGGGTAGAATGAAAAAGTGGTGTATTTCCATTAGAATTTTGTAATCTGTCAAAACCGTTAAAATTGTTTCGGTAACACCCAGGACATTCCCATTTCCCAAATGATGAAGTTTATTATGTGCACTGAATTAATTATAAGTTTATAAGTTAAGTGCAATATGATTGAAAGTGGCGGAGAGATATATTTCTAAATGGAGGTATATGGAGCAAAACAGGATATATAATATTATCTTACCTGACGCATGTGTAAAATAATATTAGAGCAAATTAACTACAATTTCTGATTCGAGTTCTAACATAATTCAATCTCCTTCTTTTCGGAATCGAAGGTACTAATTTATAGCTCGAAGGTTTCTGCAGTTTTATTTTCTACAGATTGGAATCATAATGGAACTTTATGTATTTGAAATTAGTCTTATTTGGAAATCGGCTATAAACTGGCATTTGTGTAATTGGATCCGATTGGATATCTTAAACTCACCATCAATTTGTTTAACATCTGTGCGATCATTTAGATTAGCTGATGAATACCATTGGCGTACGTAAAAACCCAATAGCGTAACGTCAATTACAGAAAAAAAACTAGGGTTTTCGTTATTACTCAGCAATGTCCGACTTTTATTTACCGTGTATTATTTCGTATTTAATGCTTTTAACTTATTGTTCTTTTTTAGACCAATTCGTTACACTTTATCTTCTGTCAAATTTTTTTTGCATTCACAGTGTCAGGTTTCATCACCCAGCGATCAACATAAACTATGGTGGCGCCCATATTTGTAGCTTTCCGTCCTGATCTCATAAATTATTGTCCTTGCATGAAATTTGAAATCGATTAATTCATATATCCTATTTGTAACGTCAAACAATAATACATTATTTAAAGTTAGTTGTTGTGTTAATATTTTTATTATTCTGGACAGAAAATTGGAGAGCAATTCATTATAATCAAATTTATCAAAATTACCAGTATAATAATAGTAGGAACTAAAATAATTGTAGTACGAAAATATTGGGATACATTTTTGCCAATAAATGTTGATTTTCAAATAAAACTGAACTGCTAATAATAACAATGTTAGTTTCTCTGCACTAATGAAAATAATTATGATAAATTGCGTCAAAATTTAACGTTTGCCCCTAAAATACACAAAAAACTAAGCACATAAATTTGTGATGCCAATATTTCTCGCTCAATTAGTGCAAGAATTGTGAATTGTAGTCGCCGAGAAATAGCTATTAGCCGTATAGCTTTTAGTATCAGTTTCACCAATATTAAGTGTAACTATAATTTTCTATTAAATGTCATGTATCTTTAGCGCGAAGATATGTTGAAAAATTACATGTTCCTTAGTTTGAATTCTAACTCTCTGAAGCAACTGCGCCACCGAGGAAATTGCATATATATTCGAATTTTCTTTATTTGTTGCCAATTTTAGGACCGCTACATTACTCTCCTTCTATTAAGTCTATCGTGTGTGGATAGTGATCACTGCTCAAAAGTCTTGAATTATTTTAGAATTTGAAAGAGCTGGATATTCTGATCCCCGCCTGACAAGTGGCTACTACCTACGTTAAGCGGCGTTCACATCAAGATTAGCGTCTTGCCTTGCTCAGGTACAAGGTATTTTTTAGCTAAGAAATTTCGTTAAGTCTGCGATTCGAACTCAAGCAACGGTCACACCAAAACACCGTCTAAACAACGCAAATCGAATCACATATTTCCATAAGATTCCATATATGTTTCCATGTTTACTCACTTATTATTTGTAATTTTCTGACGAAGGTCTTAATGCAAGACCGAAAGCTCAAATATAACATTATAATTATTCCTTAATTCGTAATTTATTAATAATAAAACATATTCCATAGTAATATATTAAATGGGTACAGAGATCGTCGTGAATTTTATATTAAACGCTAATAAAATTTCATACAGGAGAATAGCTAGTCTGAAGTGTTAGTGAGGCTGCGCCCTTAAAAATGCGAAAAAATGTGGGTAAAATAATTCATCGGTAGAAATAAAATTTTTAATTAGAAAACTTTGAAAACAAATAATGAAAAAACGCGGTGAAAGGTCTTTGGCTTTTAGTGTTAAATCCAACCCAAGGAATCATGACCGGGCGGAGCTAATGTCCAGAAACGAGAATTAGTCAGTTCGACTTTATGGTCGTGTCAATTGGTGAAATTGGATGTCACGTGTCACTTACTGCGCAAGATTTTTGGATTTCTTGGGTTAGCTTTATCAATATTAATTGATGGTAATATTAAATTGCAGTTAACTTACAAATTCTCCCTATTAAACGTTTCACAATTGATTTTATGATTAAATTTCAATTGTCAAGTCATATGTACGATGCTAAATCAGATTTATTTTATATGAAACGATGCAAATGGAATTATACTTAACCAGATTAGATTTTCGAGACAGGGAGAAAATCGAGACCCTGATGGATATTGGGTTCGATTTTAATCATCATAAGAGAGATCACACTTAACAATTTATAAACAGATCGCAAACATTGTTAATAATTTGTTTTATGCAATAAATTCTTATGGCCCAAAAACAAAACACCGCAAGGTCTCCAAATATTAATAAATAACAAAGTTAAAGCATTTATCTCAAAATTACGTTTTTAAATCGGCGAGCAAGATATTTCAAAAACCTGTGCACCAATCTATCTCAAATTTTGTGCGCTTTTTTTAAACATTTAAAACTAGTCTTTAATCAAAGGATTTTCCAAAAAACTTAAATTTGACAATATGGCAGCCATTCAAAGTCAAAATTTCGATTTTCGTTAAAAAATCACTTTTGGATCATAAATTTTTATTTCTTCCATTTTATATGTTTTTAGGGGTGCTGAATCCGAATCTGAGGTTTGATAATAAAATTTCGTGACGTAACATTGAAGAAAATGCAAAAAAAATGCATTTTTTGGCATTTTTGTTGTTTATAACTCGGAAACTATCAACTTTTCAAAAATAATCTCTATTCAAAATTAAAGTACATAAAATTTCCTACAAATTTCACTAGTTCGGTTTTTTTTCTCCTACGGACCGTTTGGGCTAAAGCGCTAGTTGAGCGCGTTCATATTTACGATTATTTTATGTATTATGTCTCAAAATTTACAGCATTGTTTTTCTTTTCATTTAATTAGTTTTATATTAACTTTTACTTTTATAACTCGAAAACATAAGACAGTAGCCAATTTTGGTTTTGATTTTGTGATTCACTTACGCACATTGTTGACTGCTTAATTAAGTGATCCACTTACCTGAAACAAAAGCAAAGATTAATATATTAAATCAATAAATTAGAAATTTATTTATAACTAGCTATCTGGTACTTGATTGATATGGTTGCTCGGCCTTCGGCCTTACCCAGGAGAAATACGACCAAAGTGTACGTATATGTTCTCTATTTTCTATATTATTGATTAACAAACCAATCGGAGGTTGTTTAAAATTAAAAATGAATATTTTTCAATTTTAACCATGCAAAATATAATTTAAACAGAATTATATTTTTTTTCAATAATTTGGGCAAATTATTTTCAATTTAAGATTCATTCACATTTGTAATGCAATTTGCAACATAGTAATTTAATAATGATGATAACAAAAATGCAGACTAATGCATGAGACAATGAACTTGAAATGTATAATCTTAACATATCGACGGTTGAAAGGATAAATGGCTAATACGCCAAGTTATAAAGTGGCGTATTAGCCATTTCTCCTTTCAACCGTCGATATAATTTTGACTTAATCTTGCGATTAATAATAATTAATAATTTTTATAATTCAAATAACAACTTGCAGTAAGTAAATTATGTAAATGGTTATATTACAATGTAAAGGATTGTTCATCCAGAAAAGCATAACTGAGGTGACGCATCTAATGTAAGTCACATCTAAACTCGTAAAAACTTGTAGATTACCAACGCAATGAATTTTCTGCAACTTAGCAGTAATGTTAATGACTTTTGCAAATATTCTTCCTTTGTTAAAACCTGTATAAATAGTGATATTTTGTTAATAAACTTCAGTCAGCTTTGAACGCTCTAGTAGTACTCATTCTGATTCCATCATGACTTCTGTTTAGACCAAAGTCTATCACATCCTGCATTTTGAGACTGAAATGCACTAAGCGGAAGGTCGACGACGAAATAAGTTTCTCCAGGTCGGGGAAATTTATACAGAGGTGCTTATTATGATATTGAATTAGATTTGTACGGCCTAAAGACCGCACTTCACCTTAATTTCATTTATGTTAGTAATGAATTAGCCAATCAAAGATGGAGAAGGAATAAATTACCACACTGGGTATAGTTTGAAGCCGTATAATTTACGTTTATGTACGAATTTCGATATATTGCACAACTGCAGCAGCAGCGAAGGCAATACTCGGGACTAGTTATTGACGCACATGAATGGATTAAAAGATTTATTCTGTCCTACCTATATTTTAGTATAACCAAAGGCTTGAAAAATCAACGCATAAAAAATACAGATAATGTAATAGAGACAGTCATTGCCTTGCAGGTAACGCAGTTGGATGCGAATGTGGGGCACTGGGTTCAAACCTGGGGAGAGTCGACTAGTCTCCGTGCTTCAGAAGGCACGTTAAGCCGGTGGTCCCCTGGGTTAGTGAATTGCCACCATTAACATAAAAACCAGGATATATGGCACATCTGAAGGCAAGTCTAGCAAGCTACCTAATGGATGTAAAATTTGTATATGCTCACTGAACTAACACTGCCAAGGAAACAACGCAGATGTTGGTAATAACAAGCCTTACGGCTTAAACTACGTTGAAGAAGAAGAAGAAGAAGATTGTAAATGAATGCAATAAATTGAACATCTTAAAAATTTTAATTTGAGCACATAAAAAAACAACATTTTTTATCTTATCAATGTAACCATCAGGTGCTTGAATCGAAGTATTATTTAATGTTACCTAAGTTATTATTGTTGACAAGTTGTTATGTCCTACAATGTCAGATGACAATTAAAAATTTCCTATACTCGAAAGATAAATATTTAAAGTTTTTATCAATTTACACTGTTTATTACAGTTATCAATTTGATATAGTACCAAAAATCACATAACAGTCTGAAAATCATGATCAACAAGTTTACATTAGCGTTTGGCTTAACTTTGGTTACAGCAAGTGAGTAACTTAAACTTTATTAAAACTATCCAATTTTTCATTTCACTCCAATTAATATTCTTTAGCATTCTGCTACGATGGCATTAAAATTAAAGAGCTTCCTCCAGCTTTGGCAAGCGACTTAAGAATAATTTTGAAAAATTCTTTCGCAATGAAAGGGGAATGTGAAACAATAAAACCACTGGAAGTTAAATTTTGGTTATATAATCGAAAGAGTCCAAATGAAGGAAAAGAAATCGACCCAAGAAAACCGGAAGAGATAAACTCGAAAAACAAACTTGTAATGTTAATACATGGTTGGATTGGAAATTCTACATCGTTGAACATTCAAGAACTTAAAAATGCGTATTTGACACGTTACGATTGCAATGTTCTTATAGTCGACTGGAGCGAAACTGCCTGGCAACCTTACATTACATCTTCATGTGAATTACCTTTGGCAGCCCAACGCACTTCAAATTTTTTGTGTTTACTCAGTAACAGGCTCGGGATACCACTGGAAGATATACATGTAATTGGGCACGGATTGGGAGCTCATTATGCTGGAGTGGTTGGTTATAATTTAAACACTAAATGTAAAGCCAAGTTAGGAAGAATTACTGGATTAGATCCAACATATCCAATGTTTTTCCGAGTGCCGATAAAAAGTCGGTTGGATGTGACCAGCGCTTCGTTTGTCGATGTAATGCATACCGATGTAGGCTACTTCGGTTACACCGAACGACTCGGTGCTGTGGATTTTAGTCCAAACTGTGGTCTGCATCAACCAGGATGCGCTAGGAAAAGTACCGAAGACGACACTCTTGTAACAGATGGTATGATTAAATCTTAAAAAAATAATTTGTTGTGTTATCATTTGTTTTGGTTGCAGCCATGTGTTCTCATTTACGAAGTATCGATTTGATGACCGAAAGTGTTAACTCGAAAGAGTTGATTGCAGTTAGTTGCGGTTTGTGTCCAAGGTATTGTAAACCTGATATAATAAATGAAGTTTATCAAGTCATGGGAGAAGATTGTCGAAGTATTCCAAAACCTGCCAAAAACTTCTTAATACCTACAAACGGTTCCGCTCCATTTGGATTGGGAATGGGACCGTATGAAAAATTAGCCAGTTTGGATTATACCAAAGCAAATGAATTCTTGATGAGCTTGCCATAAAATAATTTTTTTTGTATTATGTGTATGTTTTCTGAATATTAAATAAATAGTAGAGTAGTAAATAAGTTATTAGAGTTCAGTCTGCATCTCAAATAATCTACCATAAGCCCAAAAAGCAAACTATGATAAATAAAATATCTTGACGGAGTCAGAATTGAGATATATTAGACAAATAAAGGGTAGTTTAAGTATAACAAAATCAAACACCAACACCGACGTGAACACAAATGCTTTGTAAACACATGTAAACTTGCTTTTACTGGCGGCGGGTCACATTTATGCCTGTTAGGTTTGTCTCTTGAAGTCATCAAAATTTTGCCAACGTTGTGTTTAAACTTACTTTGAATATTAAAGACACGGTTGAACCTGCACAGATTTAAGAATTTGCATACAAACTATGTTTACAATATTGGGTTGAGTCGAATAATCCATTTGTAGGCCTTATTAGTCTTACAAAATCCTGGAGATGAGGAATAACTTTATTGAAGCTAATCGATCCATGAACTAAATTTCAACAAATGCCTTTCAATGTGTTTCTCTTACAAAAACATAAAAGATGCATTACAAACTTAGAAAACTATGCTAAACTGCTTATATTTTAAACAAACCTGAATAAGATCGTAGCAATCCTTATCGACAAACAAAAAATAATGTACTAAGTTTGCCAAGGCTAACCGATACTTTTAATAATTAGTAACAATGTTCAAGAAGTAACTTAAACTATTAATTGCATAGCTGGGTTCCCAAAGTTTATAATCTTGAATGTTTTAATGATTTGGTTAAAACTTTAGCATCACTTGAAGAATAAAGTTCAACTTTAATAAATCATGGAAAATTATCCTATTGTCACGAACACGTAAAATCACTGTGTGTTCATAAAGTAATTTAGTAACTCCCCACAGGGGCGCGTAGTTGGAAATTTCTAAATGTTCCAGAAAACTTTTCCAAATTTAATAATAATTATTATTATAATCATCAGGCAAATGGTTAAATCGAGGTAAAATAAATTTCATAGCAACTTTCCAAAAATATTTACGTATTAAAAATGTTGACTATAATGTATGTTACATATATCGTAACACAATGAATAAACCTCATTTTAAATATCGATTGGTTTAATTGGCAGTAAGCCACCTACAATGATGCTTTAATTATAATATCAACGTTCTCGTTAACAAGCAACATTTTCATAACTAAATAACCTTTAAAGCATATTTCATTCCATACCGGTATGGCATAGAGAATGTAATCCGTAGTACTTCTGTGTGTGCTGATTACACTCTCTTTCATAACTCGGAATAATTAATGACAATCATGCGAGTTGCTTGTATGTAAAACGTATATTTACCCATAATTTATGACAATAGCTAAAATTTCATTCCTTGTTTTATATTTCATAATTTTATCTTGCAGCATGGACCTTTCAGGGAGCCCATATTTATAAGCCAATAAGCGGAGATCTTATCTACCTTCGACATACTGAAAATTAATGTTCATTAACTTTTTTCTGGTATGAACAATATTGCTATTGCAGGGCAGTTGATCCTTGAAATGCTATTTTTGTAACATGGAAACTATCTACATTATATCATTATATTTGATCGAAGTTACCGATGTCTTTTCTTGCGCAACTATTTAGTTGTGTACTGTGTATGTTTTTGTTCAGGGATTAATACTACAATTGCAAGGAGCTGTCAAGCATGATGGTAGGCTTATGTGTTGTTTGTTTTTGGTGACTCATTTGTGCTGGGAGTCGTTAGTACTCTTTGAGAACGAGAGAGTCACGTGACGTTTCCGCGAAATCGGCCCTGGCGCCCATTTCTCAAGTACCGGACGTGTCTACTGTCTAGTGATGTCCGCAAAGCATTATATTCGCATTTACTTGTTTCGTTCTTACCATCCATCTTAACGTTTTGTTACGGGTAAATATCGCTTTGCGGAGAAAGTCCGTAACAAATATCTGCGGCGTCTTGACAGAAACTGATATGCCTAGCATGTTATTTTAATTTTTATAGACAGACATATTATCAGCTTCTGCCATAACACCACAAATATGCCAGTTTACTTGTGAAAATCAATTTTCACTGTTCTGTTTGCGAATTTTTGGTCAGTTAATTAATTTTTATTTCATGCTTTTATGATTACTCATTTTGTTTGATAATTTTATTTGTTTTCGATTTATATGCGGTGTTTCTGAATTTTTACAACAAATAAAAATTTTAATCTCATAAATTGTTTTCTCTAATCGAGTTACAATTTTAAGTAATTATTCCATTTCATTTGTTGAGATTAAATTACAAATTTCATTAGATTCCGTTCTCATAACTTTTCAAATTATGAGCATTTAAAGTTTGACACCTTTATGTGCATGCCTGCTCCTGTTTTCTCGATTTACTACCGGGGCCACAATTTTAAAAATTTACGAAGTAAATAATGATTATAAATGGTGTAAATAACAAGAATAAATTTTTTTTATAGATCATTGAAACTAGCACCTAAATTTTGCTAAAAAGTAAAAAAATAGCTAAACTGGCATTGAATTGGCTGTAGCTATAAGGTTAGCGCCGCCCACTTCGACGACTGGGAATCACAAGTTCGAGATCGGGATCGTTGAAAATAAGTGATATTTCAAACAAAAATTACATTTTAATTCGATGTTTTCGCTACAACTTCAGAAGTACGACTGACCTACCCCCCCTCACTCTCAGAGCGCATCGAGAGCGAAGTTCGTCTCATTTCTTTCGTCGTAACAATGACATAGAGGTTAGGAAAATTCTTAATAAACCAGCTAGCATGCACCGGTTCAGCACGTAATAATGTGGAGTATTGATGCGCGCAAGGCATTTCATACAAGGAAGTGGCAGATGTTGGTGACCCCAGAAAACTTTTTAAGTGCCCCGAAGCATACTTACTGTGGAAAAATTACCTCCACCTTACACAACCAATGCATTTTCTTGAAGAGAACTGATCTTGGCCGGTGGCGAGGCACCATCTCCATGTGATACAGCTAAGAGTAGTTTTGATTACACGTACAGACAACAGAATGATGCCAATAACGACTAAATTTTCGTAAAAATATAAATTTTGAAATCTATTTTTGGTTAAATTAATTGATATAATATGACATTTGCGCATATCTTAAATGTTCCATTTTAATAACTATAATATCTTCTGGGCCTGTTAACGTCCTCGAACCTTACTTCCTTTGCGTAACTTCTTGTAAATTTTAGATCTGAATAACCTTCCCCATTTTCTACGTTGTGGATGTTTACTGGCGAGCCGGGGGAAGAAACTCTGTGAAGTCCGCGAATTCAACCCAGAATGTAACTTAACCCTAGCTCAACATCACGATTGCTGCGGCTGTATGACGTCAAAGAGAGATAAGAACCTGCGAAAATGATTAAGTTCTTCGAACGTACGAAAATTTTTTTATGTGCGCGTCTAATTTTTCGCACGTCCGTATTTTTTAAAAATTACTCGAATTATCCAGCAAAAGCGTTGCAAATTCCTGCACCATTTTTTATGTTGACTGGATGAAGTTCTCGTATTCGAATCCTTTCCTTTATGGCTCCAATTTTTGACAACCCATACGTCTTTAACTTTTTAACACAGAAGCAATAAACAGAAGACATAACATCTCACATAACATAATTGAATCTAATTTATTAAAAAATTTAACTAATAAAAACACTTCTTATGAAGATAATGGTAGAAAAGAGAACCATGGTGGACCAGCTGCCCCCCAAGGAGTCTCAAACGTGACTCGCTAGCGGTAGACTTTGGCATCAACTTATTGTAGGGCTTGCATTTGTTGAATCGTTTTATTTTTCACCAGTAATTTTCTTAGTTTCTTGTCGTGGATGCATTTGATTAGGGATCTTGATCGGTTGTATTGCAAAGGTCTTTTAACATCCGATCGCTGTCGTGGTTGTGATTCTTGAAGGGTATATTTTTGAGAACTCCTTGAGGTGCTTCAGTCGCACTTGGGTGGTGGAATCCTGATCATTCAAAGGTAATAGTGTGTCTATTTCGTAGGGCGTAAACTTCTATTAACGCTTAAAAATAGCCTATTATTTTTAATGTTAGTGTGAGTTAAATTTAATGCACGTGGCGGCTAACGTATTAAATTTTGTAATTATTAAAGGGAGAGGGGACTACACTCTCTTTGGGGGAGTACTAATTAAGCACTACCTACAGCTATTCGAATGCAAGACCTGAATTTTCCAATTTGGATCCGGGTTGCTAATTCAGATTTTACTTGTGCTTAGCTATCTCAAACACCGTAACTCAGTGTATGCTTGGAGGGTATTTCATACCCCCCACCCCCTGGCTTCCTTGCAACTTGATAATCAACATGTTATGGTATTATGACCGAGGGTCTGGGCTCGGAGGGAAGGTATGGAATAACCGCATTGTGAGAAGATTAAAAGCTATAGTACATACATATTCTTAATGATAATTATCTAAATAGAATAATGTAACGAATTTTTGCAATTTGTTACGGGCTCTACTTTTCATATCTTTTCAATATTCCTAAATACAACCCATCCATTTTTATACAAAAGCGCAATTTAATCTTGCAAACATTTGGCATTTTGAACGCACGTGATCGGCGTAATATCGCAATATCGGCGTAGTAATTTTTAGTTACGCCGACATTCAAGAACAAAGCGGTCGCATTTTGTCCTGTCAGAACTTAGAATGCTTTCTAAGTGCCGAATTTCGTGTGCGTTGACAAATATTTTTGGTTCGACGGCTCCAGTTTATCATTTATCAAGCTAGATCGTTTGGACAACGTTTTAGGTTATCGCAAGTGTATTATTGGTTGCCACCGTAACATCTGGTACCAACCTTTGGGCAGCTATGGTTTATTCTTGGTGTCGCAGCGACACGATCCGACTTTTAACGACGTGAATGTTTGTTGTTTGTCAACAACAACATAACCGCCAACTTCTATTTTTGATAAGTTCGAGTCGTTTTCGAATTTTGGAGTTTCGAACATCGAGGATCGGTGTTACTGTTACACCATCAGCATCACCTCTATCAATCTCCAGCCGCCGATCTGCAGCAGTGTTTGTTCGCGTATCCAGTGTGTTCGAGTGTTACCTACTAGGAACTAGGAATTTTCAAGGCAATCGTTCTATCACGAGTAGAAGGAACCGTTTACCACCTGTGTCATTGTAAACTTACTAGAGCGCCGTATGTAAGTAATTTTTATTCTACCTATTTCGTTTGGCGGACATGTTTGTGGCTATTTTGTATTCAATCTGAGTAGCCCATTAAGGGTTACGGTGTTGTGGATGCTTGCAGATTTAAGGAGGGTGCACTATGTGAATTAACATCGAAATTTTCATTTGCTACTGTACATTGTTTACCCCAAAAGAGGTTGGTCCATCGTAGTGGCATATGGTTTCCATGAGAGTAGGTAAAAGATTAAAAAGTGACCCTCACGGGACCTCAGGGGCGGCCTGTCTGTCGCAGATCCTCCTCACCTAGAGGCATATATTTGAACTTGCCACTTCAGGTATATGGAATAGGTACCCGAAAGGGGAAACTCAAGATGCAGGATAAATATTAAGTTTACATCTAGCATCTAAAACTAAATCTCTACTAACTGTACATGGTTCACCACAGTAATTAATATTGCAATTGTTGGGGATAGTGAAAACACCTCTCAAATTTTAGTTCAATTAAAACACGTTTACTATACCATTTGTATATTTTTGAGTTCCCCTAGCTACCTGTTTTTTTCAGAAACCCACGATCCATGCCTACGCAATAATTAGTCTATTACCATCGCATCGTGGCAAACAAATTGGAGAGGTCCTCTCAGGATTGTTTTAGACTCTGGTCTCTGTTTGGGTTAACCCTCTCATTAGGGGTTGCGATCTCAGAAGGTTAGTTTTTGTGACAAATATATGTCGCAGATATTATCATTGATGTGGTTATTCGGTATTCGGCCTTGCTCATGGTGAATGTTACATTTGTGAATCGTGTAAATTTTTCTCTGTGATGGCATTAAAATTTAAACGATCTAGTTCCTTTACGTTTACTTTCGTATTAATTGTTTGACCTTCTTTCCAACGTAAGGACCAGCCCCTTACCAACCGTGCAGAGTTCTAATTATTTGTCCCGCGGTTCGGATTCCACGTTTAGTTAAAAAGTCTCCAGTAAAAATGCGGACTTCTAAATTTGTTAATGTGATTTTATCTCTAAATCACAATTTGAAATATTATACGATCAATAAAAAGGATATTGTAATTAGTATTTTACTAAGGTTTGTACTTGAAAGGCGAACGCCATCATGTTGTTATTCAAGCCAAAACAATTTTAATAAGAAGTAACAAAAACCACTTCTTTGAAGTGGTAGTTCATTTTCATTAAAAAAATTTTCATTATAAATTCAAGCTTTTCGTGAACTACCAGGATGTTTATTAATTATTAATTACACGTAACTGTAAGATTACTATTAATTTTTGTTGTAAATTAATTTTCCAAAAATCGTCATAGAAACAATACTTCCCTGCGTATCTACGCGCAGGGAAATTGAATTATACTGACTAGTCCGGTAATGTCAGTAATTGATTTTTTCAATGTGTTTTGACACATTGACAAACTTGATTTTTGCTCATTTTAAAAATGTTTTTCATTAGTGTTTTAAAATTTCGATTTTTTACGATTTTTGGAAAAATTTAATACAAAATACGTCAGGAAAATATCTCACTTTACTCGGAGCTCTAAAATACTCGGCACAAAGTGCCTCGTATTTCAATATTGCTCCTCGTCAGTAATATATCATTTTCCTGACTTTCATGTAAATAACTATTACAAAAATTACGTAACTGAGATGTTAAAACAAATTAATCATAAGTCGTAGTCCTAGCATACAACATATAAATACAATAATTTATTATTATGTACAAAATAATATGAAGATTAAAATTAAAACAAAGGATTTTCTTTTTATTCAGATTTTCCGTTGTTTTAATTTTGATATTTTTGGAATGTCTCTAAGTTATTTAAAATAAATTAATTTGATCTCTATGATAAAATGGACACGAATTTTAATAAAAATTCAATTAGTCCGTTTGAAAATAATAAAAATTTGTAGGTAGGTACTGGAATAATATTAAATCATAATTAATTGCTTTTTCCTTCAAATTTGATATTATTGTAAGGACCTTAATTTTTAATAATTCATTATACCCAGGGGCGTAGCTACCCTTGAGTATTAGGGAGGCTACAACATCTGATTATTCAACAGCAACATAGTTCATCTTTCATTATGTTTATAAATTAAATATATAAATTTTTCTTTGTTTAACTGTAAATTATTCATGCTTGGTAACTAATAATCCTTTGATGCTGATGCTCATGAGTTTGAATCTCAGTCAAAGAGGATTTTTTTTTGTATGGATTACCCGTTAAGTTGTAACATTACAAATATAAATGGTGTGGTTTATCCGTAAATACCGTACAATAAATGATACCACCCCGTTCAGATTTCGAAATACATTTTTTTTTTGGTTTAGTACCGAAACATACGTAGTACATGAAAGTCATTGAATCGGCATGTACCTTCAACATAATAAAGGTTGATGAATGACGCCACCGGTAATTAAATGTCAAGCGACAATAATGAACAGCAGCGCAAAAATGGGAATTTATGGAAGTCCTTAACGAAGCATTAAATAAAAGTGAAAATTTAAAAATTAATTATTATAAAATTAAATAAATGACCAGATTCGTTTATCAAAATAGTATATGAAAGAGGGAAGGAAAAGCGTTCTATCGACAGGACTAAGTTCGAACATCTCATTGTATTGGCTTGATTTATGGATCAACTTCTTTCCTGTCAATGCTTGTCGTTCTCTGGACGATCACTTTAAAAAGGCTCTTACACGCGAATAACAGGAGAAGTTAACAGATAGGGAACACTGACAGGATGCTTTCAAACTATAGTTTTTGCAAGTCAGCTTGTTTTTTTTACAAATAAGAAAATATTAACTAAAAGATCATTCAGACATGAAAACCGATTAAGAAAATTGTAGGAAACATTCCTAAGACTTTTGTAAATTTAAAGTTGAAAGCGTAACAAGAACTTAACCACAGAAATCGTAAAATCTGAATAAGTAATCCTGCAGCAATCTTTTAGGGAAACCATTTAAAGTTTCCGAAACTAATCTTGGTATGTCTTTCCTCTTTTGTCGTTTCTAAATTTTAAAAACTTCTTGCGAAAGTACTCAAGGAGGTAACGATGCTTCACATAAAAGCTCTCATCAAAAAACTCGAGTTGATTCTTCACTGTCAATTTTAAAGACATTGATTTACTATCTGCAGTTCAACAATTAAATTACTGAAAGGTAAGGAAGTTCAAGTGGTTAGTTACTTCTTAAGCTTAAGCTATATTAAATCACCTTGGTGATTTTGAAGAATCTACGCAAGCATACGTTTCGAATAGTCGCAGTTTCAACATTTTCTGCTTAATTTGTGATAAATTTAAATTATCGATCAGCACTTAATAAAAGCACTTCATTACGCGAAGATGTCGTGAAAACTATTTTCAAGTCCTTAAAGTGGAACTACGACGAAACTTTTCGAAATTAAAATTAACCCTAAATGACGCAACAGAAACTTTTCGTGTCGATTGAGAAAAAAGATTATTATAATGAAATTTGAAACGGATCTTTAATAATTGCAATTTAATATGATTTTGCCTCCCAAAAGCTCTTTGTATTTAATCAAAGCACTTCACCTAATTTAGCCCATGTCAACTTAGCAGTGTCATATAATGTCGAATATTACCCACAAGAATTAATGTTGTGGAATTAATGCAAATTCATTGCCACTGTTAATCAGCAATTCAAATCATACTTCATAAATTGTTTCGACTTTGATGTGCATCAAAAAACACGACTGTGTATTTAGTACCGAATTGCTTAAATTTGTATTCTCTGGTTTCAAACGCACAACAAAATTGAAATTTGCACTCGAAATTACCTAAAAGTTAGCAGAGTGCTATTAAAATTCACACATGCGTTTTAAATGCTGAAAGGGAAACAAACTGGTCCAATCTTGCTACCGCTGAATTTCATGTTTATGAGATAAAACATTAAACTCGGGAATTGCTCCGATAACGCTAAGTTGTTCTCCAAACAAAACCTACTTCCCCGTGTTATACATAAAAAGCAAATATCACTCCTTTCATACTTTAATTACTTTTCAAAATATAGCATGCAAAAAGATAAAACAACAAAAATTGTTTTAACAACTGAAGATGCGGCATCTTAATACGGAAGTGAACATAAACTTTAGGCGTTGCTTCTAATTTTCGTGGACCTAAAAGTTATCGATCCACAAGCCATTAAAAACAGCCGTGTAACCTACTGAACTACGTGTCCCGCTGCGATCCTTGAGGATTAATATTTGGACAGGATAGTGGAAAAGACGTTATACAATGCATAAACACGATCCAATACCAAACAACAATTTGCAAGTTCAAATTTATTTTTTCATTAAACAAAACTTAAAACTTACCTAATAGATCGTTTAGAAAACGTTTGAAAAACGGATATAAAATGCGATTTACCCAGAAAAACCAGTTGAGAAAATTCTGTGGAAAATTCAATTGAAAATGTGAAGAAAACAACTACTGTAAAAGTTTAAAGTAAAGTTGAGTGGATTAAAAATTTAAAAATAATAAAAAAAGAAGGAATGAAAATAGCAAAGCCACTTTGGTTATTGATTACCCATTTCACCCATAATTTTGAAGTACCGACCTAAGTAACCCGAAGCGATTAGGAAACCCGAGAAAATTAAAGAAATTTTTTTAGAACAGCGAAATTTTACAACGACGTTGATTTTGAAATGAATAACCGCAATTTTCAATTTCATTTTATTCAAAATATACTACGTATTTTTGTGTAAGTCTAGTACATAAAAAAGTAACCCAATTCATTAGTAAATTATTTTCAATTTATTTTCATGAAACGAAGTCTTTTGTGATATCTCAAGCGTTAGCTTCAGGCATCACTAATTTTTGCAGTTCAAAATAATTGATTTGATTAACCATGCTTACATGTTCCATATATAAAATATGAACAAAAACAACGAAACTTTCCATTAAAGTGTTGAAAGTAAATTATCAACTCATTAAATTCAAATTTGGAAATAAAATCGCGGAGATATTCTCATAAAATTTTATGCTTTTAAAAACAACCCCGATATTTTGTATGGTTTATGATTAAATTAAAATTTTTCATTCCTAGAACATCAGAAACTCATTGAAAAATATTAACCCCGATCTAGATTCAAACTCTCGCGTACCAATTGTGATGTGAAGATTATTGGTTTCACTCAGTTTCGGTCCTGATAAAGCATTAGATGTACTAATGATTAGAATTTCGAATTAAAACTTCATTGTGTTGTGTAATAATTTTTAATTGTTACAAAAATTCCGCGGTACGTTAAAAAAGAGGACAAGTTCGGGAAAATCCGGATGCATGGCAACTCTAACCTACACATGCGGTAACTGAAAATTGAACTATTTGAACTTTAATTTTTAAGTCTTACGCTTATGCTTACGGCCATTATCAATGGGAACAAAACCTTAACACTTTTGTCTTAAAGTTGTGAAGTTTTAACTAACATTCGAGTAAAAAATGTTGATATTTTAGGTATTTTAGGTCAACTAACCCAAATTTTAGGGCATTTCCATAATTTGTTAAAATGCTAGGATTTTTTAGGACATTTGAGAAGTCGAGTCGGAACAATTTTGATAATCTGGACACAATTTGGAGTTTTTACCACTGCCAGATAAATTTACTGCTACAATTCATCTATTTTATTTATCAATATTTTAATATCAGTTGCACTTGATTTAAATTAAATAACTAATTCTGTCTTTATTTAAACATATTTTAATTTTTGTCATAACCACGAGAGGTCGAGTCTGACTCAAATAATTTTTTTCCTTATAACTCAAAACAGGTGAAAGATATCAAAAATATTGAAGAGGGCAAATGTGTTACGTTTACAAAAAATTAATGTGGTTTGTTAATAAAATTGTTTTAAATCTTTCACCGATTTCGAGTTATTAAAGTGAAACAAAATCTGCCCTCGGAAACGCAACCCCTAATGAGAGGGTTGACCAAAAGAAAAACCAGAGCTACGATGTTATCAATAGCCCTCGATTCGTTGGGGGGGTGGGGGACTCAAATAAAACGTAAGTGATGGTAAATTGCTTTAATTGACAAACAAAATTGAGAGATATAGTCATAATTTCAATAATTGCCATGTAATTGTACTGTGACTGTACTGTGACTGTACAAAACAATGCACACAATACAAATGAAAATACGGCATCAAAAGGTGTTTCTACCGATAATAAACAAGTCTGTTGTTACTTTAAAAATCTTACCATGAAAAAATAATTAAACGAATGCGAGTCATGATAGAATCACCAGGGTGGGAACAGTTTGGTTGACAGTAAAAGACAAATTTTTATAATCATACAAATATCAATTTAATATTTTCTTACACAGAATACAATTATCATCGTTTGCACAGAAAAATTCGGTTTTTTTTCCTCCTGCACCCACTAGCTTTCATCGTTGTTCTCCATTTTTTATTTTTTGCGCATGCCGCTTACGTCGGTTGCCTTTTTTTTCTTCTTCCGCCACCTGTGTTTTCAAGTACTAACTAGGCCGCGGAAACCGGAACGGACTCGCAACTAAATCCTACGGACATTGCATTCTTTTTTATTATTCAGAATAATTTTTTTTTTAGCCGTAACACCCTCTAAATAGTCCGATAAAAAACAAAAAAATGCGTATATCCTGATTTACATCTTAAATTACGAACGACATAACTTACTAAACAACTAACTTACTTAACTAATGTTTAACTAAATTTGTTAAACCGAGTTTTTCTGTGGGGTTTTAAATGTTGAGCGCCACTTGTTTATTCTAGAATGTTTCGGCCAAACAAGAATACCGAACCATGTAGGCAAATCATATTTACAAGCCAGGATGTAACTACAATTAATTTAATTAATATTTACAAAAGAAATTTTGGAACCTTTTCCAATAACCGAGCGTAATGCCTCTCAAGAGCTATCCTGTCAAACATCCGGGTCAGTAAGCCAGGGGACCTAGCACAAGAGATTTAATTCGCCTGTTATCAGAATAGAATTTCCAAAGTTGGACCTAACTAAAAAATTAAAATTAATTAAAACTAGTAGAAGACTACAAGATTTCTTCAAATGAAAGAATCTATCTTCTTGACAAATTTTCAGAGTTGGACCTAACAAAAAATTAAAATTAATTAAAACTAGTAGAAGACTACAAGATTTCTTCAAATTAAAGAATCTATCTTCTTGACAAATTTTCAGAGTTGGACCTAACAAAAAAATTAAAATTAATTAAAACTAGTAGAAGACTACAAGATTTCTTCAAATTAAAGAATCTATCTTCTTGACAAATTTTCAGAGTTGGACCTAACAAAAAAAATTAAAATTAATTAAAACTAGTAGAAGACTACAAGATTTCTTCAAATTAAAGAATCTATCTTCTTGACAAATTTTCAGAGTTGGGTGGCCTGCCCAAAGATCACTAAATATATTGCACGACAAAGGTGCTTACGGTGTAATCGAGCGCGTAGACAAAACGCAACGACTTAGCGTAATCAAACACGTAACTGAATTTATGGTAGCGCAGTTTTTTTTGACAATGCCTAGGTCGACAAAAAAACTAAACTGATCTTATTAATTACACAACCTCAAACGGAGCAATCACAACGAAATACTTAATCTTAACTAACGAAATAAACTTAATCCTTATAAATTTAAACTGAAATTTCATTAAAATGAGACCAAAATGTCCGAAACCTTGAGCTTAAAATTATTCAGGCTCGTGCCAATCCGATGTCCTTACTCCTAACTGTGCTAATACAGTTTCTATCACGGGAAACTCGTCAGCTCCTAAGAAAAAGTACGTACGCTACATCAAATCGTAAAGCCATGCGAACTCACCCGGACCAATACAATTTCAAACTAAACTAATTTAATTTTGATTTTAGTCTCCCCTGTATGGCTTTAAATCCTTAACGTGCCACACACCAACATTTTTTCCTGCCTCATTTTGTAACTCATAAGATAAGTGACCTTTTTTCTTAATAATTTTACACAAAATATATTTTGGTGCTAATTTAGCGGAAAAATTCTTACTAGCATTAGACAACACATAATTTTTTTTTCAAACTTTATCACTAACCTGAAAAGACAAGGGTCTCTTCCGCAAGTCATAGTGTTGTTTACTTTTTTCATATGAACGTTTCAAATTTTCTCTAACTTTCTGATACAACTCGGGAATTTCTTTTTGGTCTTTGTCTAAACGAATTCTTTCCTCAAATTCAGGAATTTTATCGTCATCGGGCAAAGGACCAAAGAAACTTCCATCTATCGGAACATAACGACCGAACATTAAATATGACGGGGAAAATTCACTGACTTCATGTTTCGCCGTACGGATAGCTTGTGCTATTTTATGAATATTTTCGTCCCATTTATTGTGCTCTAATTTATTTACGTATGATGAAATTGCCGCAACTAAAACCTTGTTTACGCGTTCCACCGGATTATTCTGGGCGTGATAAGCGCTATTCTTCCAAATATGCTGAACCTTATAATCCCGAACTAACTTATTAAATTCTTTAGAAACAAACTGTACTCCATTGTCGCAAATTATAATTTGAGGTACTCCAAACAGTAAAAAGACCTGGTTCTCCATAAATTTAACTACAGCCGCTGCAGTGGCCTTTGCCAAAGGTTGGACTAACACGAATTTTGTAAACCAATCGGCAACTACTAACAAATGCTGATTTCCTTTTTTTGAACGCGGCAGCGGACCTAATAAATCTACGGAAATTAACTGAAAAGGAAAGGAAATTTTTTTGTATTGACCCATCAAACCTGGTCTTGCTTGAGTCGAATTTTTGTATGCCGCACAAACCTTACAATTCGCAACATATTTCTGCACATCTCTTTTTAATTTTGGCCAATAATATAATTCCGTGAGTCTTGCAATAGTTTTTGCAGCTCCAAAATGACCCGAAGTTGGTTCGTCATGACATTGATTTAAAATTTCAGCCCGATTTCCCGTAGGAACGACTAGTTTCCATTCCGGAATATTTGAAGTAGTAGGTAAAAGAGACGGAACGAACTTATATAATCGATCTTCAACTATCTTGAAATTAGGATAATTTTCCGGTTCCAGTTCAATTTTATGTAGCATTTCCGTATACCACTCATCCGGAATCAATTTTTCAATATTTAGCGAAGCAATATTACGCGACAATACATCTGGTACTACGTTAAGTTTACCTGGTCGATGGCGGACCTCAAAATCGTATTGAGCCAAGTAAAGAGCCCACCTCGATAGCCTACCCGACGGATTTTTAATGGTGTTTAAAAATTGCAACGCGGCACAATCAGTAATTACGACAAACTCCGTGCCTTCGATGTAACCTCTAAATTTATTAATGCTAAACATAATACCGATCAGCTCTCTTTCCGTGGCTGAATATTTTTGTTCTGCCGTGGTCAAGGTCCTGCTCGAATACGCAATCGGATGCTCTAAACCGCCTTTTTCCTGAAATATTACCCCCCCTACACCTACCAGCGAAGCGTCCGTCTGAATATAAAATTTTTTGTTAAAATTTGGGCTTATTAAGATTGGAGAATTCGTAATTAATTCCTTAATTTTCTGAAATGCCAATTCGGCTTCTGAGTTCCACTGAACGCTTTGTCCTTTCTTTTTGTTCTTAATTAAATTTGAAATGGGCGACGAAATAGTCGACAAATCCGGTACAAATATTCGATAATAACTTATTAATCCTATTAATCGCCTAACTTCCGTGGTTGTTTTCGGGGTTTTGAAGTTATTAATAGCGCTGACTTTTTCGGGGTCCGTACGTAATCCTAACTCGTCAACAACAAATCCTAAAAATGAAAGAGATTTTCGAAAAAATTCGCATTTATCAATGTTAACCTTAAAACCTGCATTTTTTAATCGGTTAAATATCAAATTCAAAGTTTCCAAATGCTGATCAAAAGTATCAGATACCACAATGATATCGTCTAAATACACAAATGCGTCCCCTTTATGTAATACCGATCCTAACGTACTTTCCATAATTCGTTGCAAAGTTTTTGGCGCATTAGTAAGTCCAAAGGGCATAACCTTAAATTCAAACAAACCTTTACCTTGGACTACAAAAGCAGTTTTTTGTTTCGAAGATTCCTCTAGCGGAATTTGCCAGAAAGCCTTCCGTAAATCAATACTTGTCAGATATTTGGCGCTACGCACTCTATTTAAAATAGTATCAGGCCGCTGAAGAGGATACCCATCTTTGACAGTTACCGCGTTTAAAGATCTAGCATCATAACAAACACGAGTTTCTCCATTCCGTTTCTTAACTAAAATTAGAGGACTGGTCCATGGAGATTTAGATTCCTGAATTACTCCTTCTGCTAACATTTTATCAATTTCGGCATGTAACTTACTTTGCATTGCAGGACTTAAAGGATATTGCCTAGTTTTTACCGGTTGCGCATTACCTGTATCAATGTAGTGTTCTACCCCCTTAGCGCATCCTAACTCATTAGTTGCCAATGTTTGAAATTCTTTAATAATTTCACCTAATTTCATTTGTTGATTTTTGTCTAAAGTGGTTTGACCTAAAATTCCTTCAGTAGCAGCTATCTTATTTGACTTTGGCGTTTGCCACGAAAAATTTTTAAAATGCAAGGACAATTCAAATTTTCTACAAAAGTCCGCACCTAATAAAATTTCATACGAAAGATCCGGAACAATTAAAAAATCGATGGTTTTAACTAAACCCCCAAGCCTTATTTCTAATGGTAAAACACCTCTTACTTTGCTACTTGCTCCGTTAGCTACCTTAATTTCTTTAACATTTGACAATTTAATATTTTGTTTTTGTGTGGAGCCTAAATATTCTAAACATTTTTTTCCAATTATCGACGACATTGCGCCCGTGTCTAGTAGAGCAGTTGTAGTTTGATTGTTTATCACGATTTCTAAATGCGGACGATTGTCTAAAGGTTTTTGTGCCATTACCGGATCAATATTCACTGATTGTTTGTAAAAATTGTTTATTACCCGAAGCCACGCACTCCACTCTTTTTTATTAACTGTTTTGTTCAGTATCGTTGGAAGGTTTTTCCACGACCTCTTCTCCAATTTTGATTTTGGTGTGCCCCTTGCCGATGAATATTTAGCTGCTGCACTTGCTGTTCGAGAGGGCTGAAAGAATTGTTGAGATTGGGGACACCCTCGGTTTCCACAACCTCTTCTTTGTTTTCCGAACTAACTATATTTATTTGGTTAGGGGAGCAATTTGCGCACTTTGCTTTTATCACATCATGTCGTCCACACCCGTAACAAAAAAGTTTCCTAGTCCTTGTACACTCATTTGCTAAATGTCCGATTTGTTCACAATTCCAACAACGAATTTCTGACTTCACTCTTGACGACTCCATTGTGGTGGCAAAAGTTTTTTGTGGGCCTACTTGGTTTGATTTTTTTGCAACGTATGGTTTATAGATACGTTGTACTTTACTGGTTTCCGGTGGATAGTCTTCATTTCTACATTTAAGTTCTTGAACTCGCTTACAATGTTCCTTAAATTTTTCTAAATCATCAAAATCTTCCAATGCAATATGATTTGAAAAAAATGGGTTCAAATTTCTAATAATTTGATCAATTAAAACCTTATCCGAAACCTTACTATCAATGCGTTTATATAACGATTCCATTTCTAATATATATACCATCACATTTTCACTCACTCCTTGCATTTTATCCTGCATTTCTTTCCTCAGTAAATATTCATAATCTCTCGGTAAAAATTCCTTTTTCAAAGCCTGCACTAACTCAGTCCAATTATTCACTTTACCTTTAATGTTTCTTAACCATTTAGTCGCGTTACCCGTAAACAAGTCATGGCAACTCAAAAATATTTCCTTATCTGAAACTTGACGAGCTTCTTTTAAATCTTCTACTCGGTCCAAAAATTCCAAAATTCCAATATCGCTGTTGTGTCCGCTGAAAGTTAAATTCCATTTAAATATTTGTGCATTTTTCTTATTACTCGTACTCGACAAATTTTCTACAGTCGCCGTAGTCTGGTTCTGATTACGTAACGCTGATATGGGTAACCTTGGCTCATCGCATCCTATTTCCATCAACGCACCTTCCATAATTTTTATTTCCGCTTCTAGCATAGCAACCACAAAACTTTCCTCTTCCCCCTTTATGTGCACCTTACTTAATTCTAATCGATTGTCTAAATGTATAAACCTTGATTTTAAAATGTCACGCTTTTCTATGCTAAGTTGCACTGCATTTTGTTCTAAAATTATTCCAATTTCTATTATTGATTCGCGAACTTCTTGCTCAAAAATGTCCCAATCTACTTTTTCTAAATTTGGTTTTACCGAACCATCTCGTAATGCAATGTCTAGCTGAACGCGGCGCGACACCTCCGTTATACGCGGTTGAATTTTCCGGCACTCTAACTCAAATTTTAATTCATTTGAATTCAAATATTTAGGCTCCATCGTAATTTATACAATAATAAACACATAAAATAATTTTTCAGATAAACACAAAATTGTCCTTAAAATTACTTAACACAAAATTTTATTATTAAATTTCTCTTTTCTGCCAATTGAACTGTTTTAACTGCCCGCACGTTGAAAAGCGCCACTGTTACTTTAAAAATCTTACCATGAAAAAATAATTAAACGAATGCGAGTCATGATAGAATCACCAGGGTGGGAACAGTTTGGTTGACAGTAAAAGACAAATTTTTATAATCATACAAATATCAATTTAATATTTTCTTACACAGAATACAATTATCATCGTTTGCACAGAAAAATTCGGTTTTTTTTCCTCCTGCACCCACTAGCTTTCATCGTTGTTCTCCATTTTTTATTTTTTGCGCATGCCGCTTACGTCGGTTGCCTTTTTTTTCTTCTTCCGCCACCTGTGTTTTCAAGTACTAACTAGGCCGCGGAAACCGGAACGGACTCGCAACTAAATCCTACGGACATTGCATTCTTTTTTATTATTCAGAATAATTTTTTTTTTAGCCGTAACACTGTCCGCAACAGTAACCTCCAATGGTTACACAAAAAAGAGTATAAAAGCTTGAGCTCTTCATAAGTTTACAATATGTAAAAACATAAAGAAAAGTGCTGCTGATACTACTACTTAACCAATAAGAGATCTGATGTTGGAGATGCTACGCAAAAAACAGGACCAACCAGATAATAAAAGAATACCAGAGGACGATGTTTGAAGGTTAAGCTAATTAACACAAAAGACGTTGCCAACCATATGGAATCGAAAATAGTCGTCAGACAGGTTCAACAAGACTGTGTAGAACTCGTGCGCATAAAAGAGCCTCTCCTACCACCTTTGTTCACCAGACCATTTGTCACAAACGAACTGGTAGGAAAAATAGATATCGTCGAAACCAAAAATATTTGGGCACTCAGAAAATCGTTGGGACTAAACAAAATTGCATTCACTCTTTGCTCTAGTTATCATGAATATTCATGAATATTCATGATAACGCCGCGTTCAGCCAGGATATCACGTGCACAAAATTGCATGCAATTCAGGGTCGGATCGAGGAACATCGTGAAATGTAATTTAAAGAGGAACCAAGTAACAAATGCAAAAATTTGTTACAAAAGGAAATCTGGGATGAATCATACTTAAGCGTTTCACTTCTTTTTGTGGTTTTCAATAGGTTTGTACTATAAAAATCAGCAACTAAAACGTGACAAGTAATACAAACTTTTCAATGCCCTTTCCTTGTAAACATCGGCGGCGTCCTAACCGTTTTAACTTAATACTATAAAATAAAAATAAAATCTTTTTTATGTAAAATTAAATAATAGAAAAAATTTGCTAATTTTATTATTTTTATTAATTATTTACTTAATTTCAGAACGAAAATCATTATTTCCAAGCCAAAACGTTATTTTTTTCTACTATAGTTTCAGTGGTTCGTCAAAATACAGATTCCACACAAAAAGTAACAGTTTTCCTGCTCTAAAATTTAGTATTCTATTTTTTGATATGTGTATTTTAAGTTGCCTAGAAGGTAGCAAATTGACATTCATTTGTAAGCTCAATATTAGTACTGTAAATATTTAAATTTATATACAATTTCCCGATTTAAAAAAATATTATTTAATGTGCACCATGCTGGCACTTAAGATCTATTTATAACTCACGTAATTATTCTTCTTCTTCAGGTGCCTTTATCCGATCTGGCTAAGCCAAGAAGACTTTACTAGGGAAATGTTAATGGGGGTGGTTTCCTTTTGCCTTCCCTATAGTCAACAGATCGATTTTGGACTTTTTAGATCACAGCACATATCTGACACAATCAGGATTATAACTGCGGTTTCCCGCTTTATAGTCTATTCGTGTTTGATTTACGCCAGAATTCTAGTGATAAATGTAATTATTACCTTATGTATTATTTATAGTTAAAATTCATATCGTAATAAAAGTTTTCATACGAAGCTTTTCATGTTGAAATTAAAATTTTATAGCTTTTTTTTTTATTTTTAATAATAAATCTACTAATTGTCCTAGATATTTTGTTTAACTGCTTAAAATGGCAGCTTTCATATTGGGATTTTACATTATAACTTTTTTAAAATAAAAGTTAACGAAATTTTTCTTTTTACAGAAAATAAAATTTCGTATTCTCTTATTTTTTGTTTTTCTAATTTCTTTCCATTATTTTTATAATATAAACTTGACATACAAAGTTAAAACATATTCCAAATAGACCCAATAAAAATACAAAATTCGAAATGTATACAGAATTTAAAAAATTTATTTAAATGATCAACCGATGATGTATTTATAATATTTATTTATACTAAAAACAACAATATATCGTTACACATAATCGACACAATTGCGTAATCATGTGGGGCATCTTCATCTCTGTAGGATTTAAATCGTTGCTTCGCCGAATTAATGTAATGTACATACATCTAAATATACTGTCGTGATCCACGGCTCAATGACACCCCTACTTATGGTCAGCGGTGAAACCTCGCCCAATGTGGTCCACTTCAACAATATAGGACCAGCTAGCTTTACGTCGGTTTGCATATACGAGGCCACAGTATCTCAGGTTATGGGTATCGGTGAGATTAAAGTAAACCAATGAGCACAATGAATCAAAGGATAATTTATTCAAATAAAATGGAATAGGAGAAAAGTTGTTTTTGTGAAATATTAGGCTCATAAATGCCTGCTCTGCCGTGGGGTGTAAAGGTGAATCGCAGTCGCAAATTCAGTTACATTTACTGTTCATAAAAATTCTGAACGAATTTACGACTGGATTAATTGTAAATGTGTTAGAGAAAAATGTTTACAAAATAAATCAATTTTGACACAATAAAAGTTTATAATTTCACTAACCCTTATAACTCCGTGAAATAAAGTTGTCACAGCTTGATAAAATTAGGAACCTCCAAACATCGAACAAATACACGCCGCCACTGGAAACTGCTATATGGCACGCCACTGTCCAAACTTGACAGGTGCAGCATTCATAAATTTCTAATTTCATCCAAATTAACTTATTTGGTGTTTACCAATATTGCCAGTGTTTTCCAGCAAAGAATACTTGTTAAATAAATCCTGGATAACGTTTACGGGCATCCAAATTACTACGCCGCTTTGCAAGGTAAAATTTAACCTCAAATTCTTACAATATCCAAATTTAACCAAAATTGCAATTATAGGGTTTATTCGATGAAATAAATCGAATAAATAACTCTTTCACACAATCAATAATCCCCACGATCATCAAATCATAAACAGGATCGCATTTTATGTGAAAATTATGACGAGGTCAAAACGGCCACATGTTCATGTGAAAAATATCAAAATTAGCGTAAAAGACTCACGTTTTCACTTCCAGCGATTGTAAACTTTGTGTTTTACACAAAAATCATATCTCGGACATCTGGTTCCAAGAAAAACTACCGAAATTCACCTTTTTTGTAGGTGTCTCGAAAAACACACCTGGTCTTCAATGGTCGCTGGGAAAGACAAAAATTCTCCTTCCACTTTCTCGTACCTTTTACAAAACGGCACTCTACTTCCAAAAACGTAAGTTCCTAACTTTTAGTGGTAAACTTTGAAATTCACTGTCACTTACAAATTTCACTTTTAGATAGGATTCAAAAATAACACTTTATCAAGACAAATCAACTAACTTAAAATTATTTGTATCAGTGTAAGTGGAAATTGTGACAAGTTTTGGCTTCAAGACAACAAAAAACAACTTTTCTCTATCGTGCCAGCATTTCGGCAGACAGTTGACTTTACTTTTTATCAAGAATTTCACTCTCGAATAAAACGCTGCAATACTACAGTAATTATTCGTTGAAATATAACATCATGACACTGTCAATGGTGCATCTTATTCGTTTAACGAACATTGCATCGTTAGGGGTCACCCGAATGTCGTATTCGGTACTACCCTTACCACTGCTAACTCTTTTGCTTGCAAGTTAACAACCCCGCTTACATTTAACATATACAAAGTACAAATAAAATAAACACTACGCCACTGTTCGTATCTGCTAAATACAACAAACAAACAAAACTTCGTTTGTTCCACTAGAATGACCAACTCAGGTACCTTGGCCTTTCCAATAGTAAGTCACCAGCCATTCTTTCGAGAAATTCAATACAATTCGCGTTTTACATTAACAAAACGCCACCACACGGAATAATTTCGAAGTTCATTTAGAACGTCTTTTGCTTTGTTTACATAATGAACTTGTTTACATTTACATTAACGCCACCACACGGAATAATTTATAAAATCCATTTAAAACGTATGGTTTGCAGCGCCACCAACGGTAATGTAAAACGCGAATAGCAGTCGAAATTACCCTGCACCGATGTCCAATATTAGTTAATTTTTCCATTCGACTATTTGATTTTCAGCAAACTACTGACTTTATATCAAGAGGAAATTTGCTAACATAAAATGTGAAAAATTTAGTTCACAAAGGATAAGTAATGATGTTGCATAAATCGACAGTTTCATCCTTATGTTTATGTAAAAGCTCCGGCACATTATGCATTGTAGTGGATATAATGATAACTTGATTGTGCGCGAATTAGCAATTTAAATATAAAGCTTGTTCTACTGCAGATGTTTTATTTAAAATAAAGATGAAAAATTTTCAAGCTGTCTAACGTTTAATTAATTGTATGGAAAATGATAATTAAAATTGAAATTATAATATTTTTACATTCAAGCCATAAATATGCAAATGATTTCTACAGACAATCAATAATTTATTCATCAGATATTAATTAATACGACACTCTTAAAGGAGACATGCTAATAAAATTAGAAAAGTGGAACTTTTTTCTCGAATAACCTAATAAAAAGTTCAATTCCCATTTGCACTAAAATAATAAAAGAAATTTGCAAAAAATGCAAATTTTATATGTATTTACGACGTCTTTTACGTCTTTTAGTGATCCAAATTTATCTTAAAAGCTTACTTAAGACAATTTTCGATGGAAGAAAGTTACGAGTCAAGACAAAACTTTTCATATCTGCAACTACTTCCAATATCGATCGGCTTTTATTCATGCACAGTAATGTGATCATTGACCAGTCAATTACAGAAATTGAGCCCATATTACCTAGTAAATTACAAGAATTGCCCAATTACCAGTTAAATCTATCAATATAATGTAATATATGGTATGTTTAACAGTTGAATTGTTGTTTACGTAATAAGAAATAAAGGTCCACAGTAAATTGGTACTGCAGATAAAGCGATAGAATAGACACAAATGAAATGTAATGAAAACGCACAGTGAATGGTGATTTTTCACCGAGATAATGTTAAATAGTGACTAATGACAAAAACATCAACCGTTTTACTTTTTTAAACTGAAAATAAAACGGTGATAAACTGACGTACTTTAACGCAATAAAAACTTCACAAAAAATTTAATATTTGTAAATAACAAAAATGTAGCAATTACCTATGCTTTTAGGAAATAATTTATTGTTGAAGGATGGAAGAGCATCCAAATGATTTTCAAAAATACACAGATCTACTTTATGATAAAATTTCATACCTACTTATTTTGGTATCAGTCTAACGAATATTTTTTGGCACAGAAAACAAATTTAATGAAGAAGTTATTTCATGATAGTCAAAACGAAAATGTTGTATTTTTCTTTTACATACTTTTAACACAATTTGGATTTGTCGACAATTCAGAACAAAATAATTGTGTTATTTTTCGATGAAACTTTGTATAAACATTCTTCTTCTTTTATAATATAACATGGCTTTTTCATTGTTAATTTTATATTATAAAGTTCTGGTAACTATAAAATACTTTCAAAGGAAACAACTCTGCTGATATGTTAAAATTCCAACTCGCAAGTTTTAAAAGCACAGAAAAACAAAAACTTACAACAAAAACAACTTCTATGGTAATTTGCACTTATTTTTGCTCAGATTTACATACTTCAGTGGAAGTTAAATTTCATTTAACAAAATAACTACATGATAATTTATTGAACAGTCTGTTTATCTGGTTATTTTGGTTTATTACGTTGAATATTATTCAAAATATATAATAACAAATCGATAATGTTAAAATTTATAACAGATACAATAACGAAACATCCAACCTTTAATTGACTCCATTAATGTGACGCCTAGAATTTACAACTAAACTTGGTCAAGCCAATGGAGAATGCCAATATTCACTTAGTGCCCATTTGAATTAAATGGATGCTAAGATTCGTATTGTGTCTTATTTAAAGCCACATACAGTTTTAATAGAATTTTCATGCATTTATCTTCAATAATTCGTCTAATAATTTTCTAGTTTTTACCAGGTCTTGTGGCGGACCTTAAGATTCCAATGCCACAATTTGAACAATGCGCAATTTTGTACTAATTGGGTTGGTTAGGTTTACGGTTACGTCTTGTTTGCTTGTTTTACAACGCACTAGAAACCTACGAATAATCTAGATTTCCCTAGCTCTGAAACGGGGGACCCTAGATAGTCACCTATGAACAACAGACAATTGCACAAAATTTTATTTGTAACATTGTAACAAATTTTTGCATTTGTTGCATGATTCTACTTTTTCAAATCATAATTTCACATATTCCTAAATGCGGCCCTGCAATTTATTTAATGCAATCTTGAATTGCAGGCATTTTAAGGCACGTGATCGGCTGGCTGAATTTTGCGTAGGAACATCAGTTACCCTGACCAAAGGGTGACCCAAAATTCACGCAAGATTTGAATTGTACGCCATTTGTGCGGTAAAATGTTACCAACAAAAAAAAGACAGCGCCAAAGTTATTAACAATTGAACCACACACAAAACGTGTTGTCATTCCTCCGCAATACTTTAAAAATAGTGAAGGTTTGTCGCATTGGAGTTTGGAAAATCCACGAGTGATTGTTGAGAAACAAATGCATTCACAACATGTCACTATTTGACATATAGAACCATTCCTTTTCGAAAATGCAGCAAGTTAGGCAATAACAGTTAATGGTGCTCACTATCGCGACATGATAATCCAGTTTATTGTACCTAAATTGCAGGATATGGACATGGACGACATGGTTGTTTCAACAAGACTGTGCCACATGCCATACAGCCCGAGAAACAATTCAATTACCGCATGAATCATTTCCTGGTCGTGTAATTTCCCGTTTTAGTGATCAGAATTGGTATCCCAGATCATGCGATTTAACGCCATTGAATTTTTTTCATTGTTTTTTTTTAAGTCTAAGGGATATACCAACAAACCCACCACCATCCACGCCTTGAAGAAGGTAATTCAGAGCTCTATCGACGAAATTTAGCCACATTTATGCAAAACAATCATGGAAAATTTCAACGCAAGAGTGCGAATTTGCCAGCAAGCCAACATTTACCAGATATACTATTCCATACATAACCCCTTATACTGTTATACTTCATGAATCAATAAAATATTTACAATTTTTAATTATAAACCTGTGTTTTCTATCAAAATTACATCTTGCGTGAATTTTGGGACACCTTTTAGAACCAAGCGAAAGTAATTTTGTTTTTGTTACAACGATTTTCTGAGTACCGAATTAGAGCGTTGACAAATATTTTTGGTTCAACGGTTTCTGTTTTTCGTGCCAACTCGTTTGTGATAAGTTGTCCAGTTCCCGCATCTGTTTTTTGGTTTGCAAATGTAGACATCTGACAATAATTAGGCAGCTTTTGGTACGCACGGCTGACGACTATTTCCAATTCTCTACGGTTGGCAGCGTCTTTTGTGTCGTTGTTTTAACAACCTGATCCTAATCTACAAACTTCGCATTCCGCTGGAAGACGTATTATGTAATGTAAAATCGTCATTTGACGTTTTTGTTCGCACACCTATGGATTTATACCTTTGGTTTCGTTGTTATGGCTATGGAAAAGATGGCGGTGGTTTTGGTTTTTTGGATAAGAAAGAGCGATTGGCAGTGTGAGAGGCCGTTTAACTTTTGTTAGTTTACAGAGTTCCGTTTAGTTTTTACCGCTGAAAAATAGGCGTAAAGCAACTGTTTCCTTGCGTTGGGTTAAGTAATTGACGACGGGCGCTCTTTTACGGATTTTCCGTACTCTGTTGATTAACTTATGCTTAGGCTATCACGTTATCGGGATTACTATACATTTCCAACGTGGACCTCCAGGCTGTGCAGTGGTATTTTTACCTTCTATACCTTTGGGTTGGAGTATCCAACCTGTGACCTTGTGGCTCCATATTGGCCGATTTATATCTTTGAGACCATCTTTCCAACTTCCAGCTGGCAATCGTATACCAGAAGATTTATTTCGTTAAGGACCTTGTACCATTTTGAGTTATCGATCGCATACAGAGAAACAGTATAAGGTAAAATTTGTGAGCACCCAAAGATCTAAGGTGAGTCTATCCTCTGTATTGCGATTGCTTTGTTTAATTTTAGACCGTTTAAGGTATGTTCAGGTACTTCCAGATACCTTCAAGCCAATTGACATTGCTCAATTTTATAATTTGGCGGATGCTCTTTGTATGCGATTTTTGTGTGTGTCCGTACTGAATAAAATAACGTTTGTTTTCCAACTTAGTTTTGTTTACCTCGACAAGTGGCAAACCGTATCCTCACGTTGCCTCCTAACTACCAGAGAGCTAGTTGTTCCATCAGGGCCTACCACACGCAAATTTACCAGTATATTTGGGCGTGGGGGAATTCCAATTTCTTAGGCGATCTGGAATTCTGTTGCAATCACTTGGGGAATTCCTTTGTTATCTGGATGGTACAATCTTGCTTATCAGTTCCAACATTAGCTCTCTCACGAGCCAGCAGGTCAACATCTACCAGCAGTGTTTTGTGTTCGCGGAGATCGATGAAGTATCTCATGTGTAAAGTTAACTAGTGTTCCACATTTTCATATTTTGAAGTCACGTGTTGGAAAGCGATTGGAAGGGAGCACCTATCACCATTATAAGTTGTAAACTTACCAAAGCGCTTATGGAAGTAAATTTTATCTTTTCCAATTCGTGTGTACCGACGTGATTTTGACTTTTGTGTATCAATTTTGGGTAACTCTTAGCAGTTACTATTTTATACTTGGTACTTGTTTAATTTGACGTGGGTGCACTTTGTGATTATGACACCGTAGTTATCATTTGCTACTGTGTGTATATTTTTGCACAGTCCATACATTGCAATTATTGGAATTGTAATAACACCTTTCAATCAAATTCATTTTTACAATAATTAAAGCACTTGATTACTATTACCGCTTTATTTTTCAGAATCCACGGCTCAGTCTTCACAGAAATCAAGAGCTAACCTATTAACATCGTGGCTAAACAAACTCTGATCTCTGTTTGGGTAAAGCCTCTCATTAGGGATTGCTGCTCTGAGGGTAGTTTTCGTTTTAACATTCAATACTTTACTTTGCTTCAAAAGGTTCCTTTAGAGTTAAGTATTTGTGAATTTCACAAATTTCAATCCCTCTTTTAACATCTGTTCACATAAAACTCATCTCCATTTCAGTCCTCCAGAGTCTCACTAGAGTATTTACTAGTACCACCAAGATCTTCACAGACGGCTACCCCGGATACTTCTGCGCTCACAATTGTTAGCGAATAACGATTCATGCTATACTAACCTAAGGTATATAATAGAAAATTCGGACGATGGATGGTGTATAACTTAAATTTAAGTTATGTAATGTCCTTTCATTTTAATGAATCCTTGATTGGGAACCTAATAATAACTTTTATTAATAATATATTGTACCCTACCGATCGTCTTTTATAAATTAATTTAATCGTCGGGCAGCTTCAAGCAAAACGCACGATCGGCAAAGACAATCTCATTGCACCTGCTAGCTATGACTCTTAATGCTCTCTGTTCAGGTTCAGCGAATACGCCGAAGAACACCTTGTTAAATTCAAATAAATCTCTCGGTAATTTTTGGAGAGGACAATTTTTTGTGTTTCTAAAATTTTAACACAAAACCAACAAATTATTCGTATTAAATTGAAATTTGGAACTATTATACGTTCCGATTGAAACCCTCGCTCGTTTATGCAAGGAAACATTTATTCTCAAAATCGTATGCTACTCCTTGCACTTATGAAGGAATTAACTGTAAAAAAATTGTAAAAAAAATGTAAAAAAATTACATGTAAAAAAATGTAAAAGCAATTCTAAATTCCTCAAAATAAACAGTCTGTTGGTGGAGCTTCTCAACATTGGAAACTCAACTTGAATCAAAATTTCAGCACAAAAATTAAAATTATCTGTTCCTTTCAAAAATAACAAAACTGGAAAGTGACACTCAACATTTCCGTAGCATCCTTTAACATATTCACTACTGTTGAATATGACAAAAAAAAGAATACGACAATATAGTGTGTACATTAAGTTGAATATTGTTATAGGATGCGCTTATCAAAGGTAAACAGGCAGTAGATGCATCTATGTAAATTATACAACGCAAACAGTTCAAATTCAATTTAATATACTGATCACAAATGCGAGGTATTCGTATTCTTAGGAAAATCTAATAAGAACGTTATCTATCGAAAGCTATCGTTTTCTAATTTTCATTAATATTCCACATTTCCTTTGTTAAAATTTTCCAGCAAATGAAATTATTTTAACAACAAAATTAAGTTTTGAAAATTTGTTGAAAATTTACACAATTTACAGCTCTTTGAAAAGAAAATGTTGTTTATAAAGTTAGTGTAGTTTCCTCAAAAAATTAAATGATGATTTGAAAGAAAAATCAATTACGTTGAAGAACAAAGGGAAAATATTTACACAAAGTAAAATAAATAAGTACACAATAAAAATATAAAATTGTTGGATAAGGTTTAGGTTTCAAGATGAAATCACGTAAACAAAATAAAAAACTTGTTATATTTTTCAATGGTTTTTCAACAAATAATTCATAGCAACTTTTTAAAATAATCATCCCTTGAGTGTATTAAAACGTGACACATAATAACCATCAAGAGTTAAATTAAGTTGAAAACAAATGTAGATAAACAGTTCAGTAAACCCTTGTCCGGTGAGATTAAATTTCAGTTGAATATCTAAATAGTGAAGTGTGGCGAGAGTAACACGAGAATGGCAAAAATATTTTAGAGCAACCCTTAAAATAAATTCCTGCTATATTTTAATTAAAAAATTACAATATTTTAATTAAAAATTTTTTATTGCACCCTGAACTAAATAAATTTTTAGATAATATAATGATTCTTTCGTACAGGATTTCAAGATTCCCTCAATACCCAAAAAAAACAATGATCAAGGAAAACCACACATGATTACCTTACATCAGCATTGTGCATTATAACATAACCATGAAAATTAATAATATGTGTCAATAGTAACAAGTAAATCACAATGACATTTTTTAAATTGTTTGGAAAGATTCGGTGAAATTGATCCGTTTTAAAAAATAACTCAATAAAAGTCTAATGCAGTGAAGAAAATTTATTGATAAAAAGAGCTACCTCATTATTCATGTCTTTAGGGCTGCAAAAGCTTGAGGTCAACGGTATGCAGGGTAAACTAAAACTAATAGACTAGAAATAATGAAGTGAAACCATCTACCAGTCTGCCGGGTTTCAAATATTGACGCTTCGATTAGACAAAATTAAATCGAACAAATAGCAATTTAAAATTAAATTATATCAAAATAAAATAAATTACGCAATTCTCTTTCTTCGGTTTGAACATAATTTCCAATTTAGATAAGAAGGTCAAAAATTTAAAGTTCAACAAAATAATCTATTGAGGTAATTAAACTTTACGTAGCACAATTTCATTTTTATTTTGCAACAACACGTTAGCTCTGTTAGGATCCTCGTGGTACATAAAATTACAATTCAGCACACGGACAGTAACAATCATTGGCTACTGCATTAAGTAACGCAATTAGCATTAGCAGAAAATTATCATCGTTGATTTCTATTAGGGGGTCGAACTGGAGATTGGTTAAGGATTGTAAGGAGGAATGGAATATCAAAATAAGTTTACAAGAAGTCACAACATGGCTAAAATGGAATTAAATCATACATTGGAAAAATAATCGGGTATAAATTACTTTGACAGACCGAATCCAGCACGGTTTAAGCCTTAAATCGTGCCGAATGATTTCCACGGGCAGTTGTATTACATCAAAGTTCATTAGAAACATGCCCTTATATCTCCGATAGACTGGAACCTAATGAAGTTTGCTTTTTAATCAGATATTCGCGAATAATTTTATTTATTAAACAATTTAAATAATAGTTGATTAAAGATCAGAAAAGATGGCAATGTGGATATTTTTCATAAATCCGATTCGGGAAATTCGGTCGGAAAGAATCCCTGGGTGAAAATAATTGATCAAAAAACACTGCAAACGGCGGCCATGTTGTTGGTAAACTTGAACAATGGAAAACGCGGTCCAATGTCGCTTCATGTTCTTATAGTAAATATTCTTTGATATTGCCTCAGTTAATTTAAAGGATTTTTACACCGCGATTGTTTCATTTCATTATACATCAGCAGTGTATCCGTCTAACGTCGTTGATGATACTGCTGATGGGTGCTCGGATTATCTCATCAGTTATCAGATAAGGCTAACTTAGGTATTTCTGTGGCTAGAGTTGGACATACACATAGCAGGTGGCACAGTTTCTTCCTCCTCCCCACACATTCTACATGTACGATCTCCGACAACCCCAATGATGTCAAGATGTCTGTTTAAGCAGCAATATCCTGTATACAGTCCTACTGCTTTTCTCAGCTGGAGAATTTCTGGAATCTATTTTTCCCTGGAGGGACCTCCAATGGACTTCCACGACTCCCTTAATCCCGAAAGGCCCTTGCACTACATAAGATGTTACTTTCTTAGTAGTTCTTTAATTTATAGGTGTTTTCCTTCAGCTGCCTTAAGTCTGATCTTTCATTGCCTCTTATGCCAATGTACCTCCGCACTCACCTCAGAGTTAGGATGTTGCGTTGTGTCAGTACTACTATTGACTCGAGGCAGTTCTTTACAATTCTGGAGTGTATTTGTACTTCTTCTAAAGCTTTTAATGCTGCCCCAGCTCCTGTTCGGTGCCCTCCGCTCCCCTCTCAGGTATTATAGCTTAGAGCCCTAAAAGGTTTTTGGAAATTACTTACAGTGATGGTTCTATCGGATTTCATGTAAAGCATAATATTGTTACTCTTAATGAAGTTGAAGATCATGGTATGATAGGCCTCTCTAGGAGTTCCTCTTCCTTCACCATTTGTCGTAAGTCTGTATGCCGTCATTTTAGCCTAAATTTCCACCACTAAATGTAAGGGGGTGAAGCCCCAAAAGTAGCCCCCGTTATTCCTAATCAGAGGCAATAATTCTTTGCAGCTTATTTAATTTGTTGATACTTTCCCTTTTCTTGGTTTTATGGCACCAGATAAGGGAAGAGTATGTTACCATGGGTATCACAACTTTTGTATAAAGAACCATTTTTGGCTTTAGTCCCAACGTTTTTTCGATCATTCTCAGGCCCTGGCCTGGCTCGCATTGATCGTTATGTTTTCTATGTGTCTTTACCCGCATCAAGCTAGCGCCGCCACTTTCGAAAAACCCCAAAAAAATATATGGAGAATTTGTGGCTAATTTGTGGCTAATTAGTTGCCGCAATCGCGAATTTGTTGCTCTTACCGTTCGAGAGTTACAGCCATTTGAGTGGTGGCGGCGCTAACTTTATATCAAGCCAGCGTCGCCACCACCCAAAAACTTACTAAAAATAAAAAATAAGTATATCAGAATTTGTGGCTAATTTGTGGCTAATTAGTTGCCGCAATCGCGAATTTGTTGCTCTTACCGTTCGAGAGTTACAGCCATTTGACTGGTGGCGGCGCTAGATTTATATCAAGCCAGCGTCGCCACCACTCAAAAACTTACTAAAAATAAAAAATAAGGATATCGGAATTTGTGGCTAATTTGTTGCTAATTAGTTGCCGCAATCGCGAATTTGTTGCTCTTACCGTTCGAGAGTTACAGCCATTTGAATGGTGGCGGCGCTAGATTTATATCAAGCCAGCGTCGCCACCACTCAAAAACTTACTAAAAATAAAAAATAAGGATATCGGAATTTGTGGCTAATTTGTTGCTAATTAGTTGCCGCAATCGCGAATTTGTTGCCCTTACCCTTCGAGAGTTACAGCCATTTGAGTGGTGGCGGCGCTAGATTTATATCAAGCCAGCGTCGCCACCACTCAAAAAGTTACTTAAAATAAAAAATAAGGATATCGGAATTTGTGGCTAATTTGTTGCTAATTAGTTGCCGCAATCGCGAATTTGTTGCTCTTACGCTTCGAGAGTTACAGCCATTTGAGTTGTGGCGGCGCTAGTTTGATTTCATGCCAGAGCTGATACTCAAAACAAAATTTTAATAAACTCATAACAATAGAACATGATGTAAAACAATGGTAGGTATTATGAAGAATATAATAATATAATGGATGGATTTTTTAGTTTTTATGTCAATTTTTTCTGAATTGGATTTACAATCATCCAACTTTATCCAAGAATTGTCATTTCTATAAGATATGGCATAATAATGACCTATGAATGTTTTCTTTTGGTTTTCGGATAAATTTGATGGAGCTTGGAAGTGTACCACCGCTCTTAGGTTATAACTGTTATTCATAAATGAATATTGTATTTTTATGTTTTATAAATTATTTCATATTTAATATAAAATTGAAGATGTTACGCCAAGTACTTCTCAAGCACAGTCAAAGGGTCTGACCGGTTAAGCATGTTAAAAATGCCTTTTTTGAATTTGATGGTGGGAATTTTTTACAAAGTATGTTATGTAAAAAGACAGTGTTGTGCAAAATTTCAGCTTTCTAATTTAATTCCTGTGGACTTTAGGGGGAAAAAACCACTTTTTTACATTTCTTAATTTTTTTGGTACTAAAAGATATCCGAAAAATTTCAAAAAATTCAGAAAAATCAAAAATCATATAAGAAATATGAAGACAATTTTTTGGAATTCCTTCACTATTAAATTCCACGAAATAAGAATTGATCAAGTTTTAAAAAAATTATTTGACCATGTTAGAATTTTCGTACTATTCTAAAAAAAAATTGACATAATTCTGCTTTAAAATACCTACAATTTAAAAAAAAAATCATCTCGAAATTCCGCCGACAACACCATCAAAAATGCAAAATTCAATTCAAAGTTGTGACGTCGCGTCGCACTACACTGTCGTCGAGTCGATTACACTGCAAGCTATCAGAATCCTATAATTTATCGCAATTTCTTCAATAACTTCAATTATGCCTGCTTTTCAACGTGGTTTTATGATTTGAAACGGCATCTTGTTATTTCTAGATGATTTCATCGATGACAAAAAAATATCCGCATTAACCGGGCTAATACCGGGTCCTTTTAACAGGACACCTCACAAAGTACCTAATAACTTCTTTATTTGCAATTTTTTGGCAGATGCCGTGTATAATAATAGTATTTTATTGATTTAATTGATTCAATAAAAGATTAAAATTCAAGAAAATTTTTATTTAAACTTAAAACTAACTAAACTTATAAATAAAATTATTTATTTAAGTTAATAATATGTACAATAAAATGAAATTAAAAAGAAAATGTTTTGGGAAAAATAATATCTTACAATTAGCAGGAAACAGTCATTGCATAGATTTTTATAATAATTAAGTAAATTAATAAAATAATAAATTAAATAAAAATACACATTAATCTTCTTCATTGTCACTGTTAATTACTGCATTTACTTCTTCCATATCGAAAAGTGCTGTGAGAATCGCGGCTGGTCTTATAATCCTGGATAAATATCGAGCATTTGCCAAATAATAAATCACTGCTGCGATGTGCGAGCAGCATCCGACAGTGCGTCTACCGTTTGGACATTGGACAATCACAAACATAACGCCGGATTCCTGAAGGACCTTGTGAATTCCGAGTATAATCTATGTAGCATTTATACATATTATGTCTTGCTGTTCATATGTCGTGATCTCACGAGAATCTGAATGATTGAATTCGAATTTGGTAGCAATCCTTCGATATTATCGATTCTTTTAGATAAATCTTTTAATTTTTTGTTTTTAAAGATATTTGTCTCGATTTTGAGACGAAATAATGATGGGTCTTTTGATGGGTGTTTTGCACAATACAAAGTTTAAAAAACAAAACAAAACACAAAAATACACAAAAGATTCAAAACACTTGTAAGATAATCAACACAAAGAAAGAGAATGACGTACAACACCAGATGACCACGATAGTGGAAGGGAGGTTTTTCCTTTTTTCGTTTTTTGCTGTGATTATTACTTACTTGTGATTATAATAACAACAATCAGCATTTATTTATAATTTTTTCTTCTTTGATGATATACAACATATTTTTAATTTAAAACATATTTAATAAAAATATTATGTACTATAAATTAATTAAATGATTTGTGAAGAGATATTGGATTTCTATGAAGCACAAGAGAACTATAGTTTATTTATAAATCTTGGAAATCAGAAATAATGCAATACACTGAACCTACTATGTTCTTAAAAATAGCAGACAAAATTGAAGTTATTGAAGAAATTGCGATAAATTATAGGATTCTGATAGCTTGCAGTGTCGACTCGACGACAGTGTAGTGCGACGCGACGTCACAACTTTGAATTGAATTTTGCATTTTTGATGGTGTTGTCGGCGGAATTTCGAGATGATTTTTTTTTTAAATTGTAGGTATTTTAAAGCAGAATTATGTCAATTTTTTTTTAGAATAGTACGAAAATTCTAACATGGTCAAATAATTTTTTTAAAACTTGATCAATTCTTATTTCGTGGAATTTAATAGTGAAGGAATTCCAAAAAATTGTCTTCATATTTCTTATATGATTTTTGATTTTTCTGAATTTTTTGAAATTTTTCGGATATCTTTTAGTACCAAAAAAATTAAGAAATGTAAAAAAGTGGTTTTTTCCCCCTAAAGTCCACAGGAATTAAATTAGAAAGCTGAAATTTTGCACAACACTGTCTTTTTACATAACATACTTTGTAAAAAATTCCCACCATCAAATTCAAAAAAGGCATTTTTAACATGCTTAACCGGTCAGACCCTTTGGCCATTTTGTCCCTAGCAGAAGCGCAGGATGACAAAATTCTCATGTCACTCCTGTGGCATGGTTACTTATATAAAATATATAATTCCAGGCTGTAATGGGTGCACAGAATAAGTTTTTTTTAACTTATTTGATGGTTATTCATTAGTTTAATAAATATTCTTTCTCATGATATGGTTTTTAACTAAAAAAAATTATTACTAAAAATTTTTTATTTTGTTCATCTGTGAGACGAATGTGTAATGATAGTGTAACTAGATAATAATGATTAGTGATCTAGGGTTAACATAAGGGATTTATGAAAATAGTACCAATATATACCAATCTCCAGGTTGCATTCAAAAATTCAATCGTACCTTCGTTACGAGCTCTGGGTTGAAATCGAACTACCGCCGCCGCCACCAAAATGGCTGTAACTCTCGAACGGTAAGAGCAACAAATTCGCGATTGCGGCAACTAATTAGCAACAAATTAGCCACAAATTCCGATATCCTTATTTTTTATTTTTAGTAAGTTTTTGAGTGGTGGCGACGCTGGCTTGATATAAATCTAGAACCGCCACCACTCAAATGGCTGTAACTCTCGAAGCGTAAGAGCAACAAATTCGCGATTGCGGCAACTAATTAGCAACAAATTAGCCACAAATTCCGATATCCTTATTTTTTATTTTAAGTAACTTTTTGAGTGGTGGCGACGCTGGCTTGATATAAATCTAGCGCCGCCACCACTCAAATGGCTGTAACTCTCGAACGGTAAGAGCAACAAATTCGCGATTGCGGCAACTAATTAGCAACAAATTAGCCACAAATTCCGATATCCTTATTTTTTATTTTTAGTAAGTTTTTGAGTGGTGGCGACGCTGGCTTGATATAAATCTAGCGCCGCCACCACTCAAATGGCTGTAACTCTCGAACGGTAAGAGCAACAAATTCGCGATTGCGGCAACTAATTAGCAACAAATTAGCCACAAATTCCGATATCCTTATTTTTTATTTTTAGTAAGTTTTTGAGTGGTGGCGACGCTGGCTTGATATAAATCTAGCGCCGCCACCACTCAAATGGCTGTAACTCTCGAACGGTAAGAGCAACAAATTCGCGATTGCGGCAACTAATTAGCCACAAATTAGCCACAAATTCTCCATATATTTTTTTGGGGTTTTTCGAAAGTGGCGGCGCTAGCTTGATGCGGGTTGTGTCTTTTTAAGGTCAGCCTGCTATCTAAGATTAGATCCAGGTATTTGACTTCATCTTTTTTCCAAGGAGGATGGGCATCCTCACATCCTGCAGTTTTCTGCGCTTTATAAAGGCTAACTCAGCGGTCTTATCAGGATTAACCAACAACTTTTCTTTGGTGCACCACCGTTACATAATATTCTCAGTGCCTTTATCACAATAATAAATGTCAACACCGACGACGCTCAGCCCATAACGCTCATACAGGATGAAAATTAAAACTGGTAACGATTTTCACTCTGTGAGGCCGAACAACCATATCAACTACGCTCTGGATTCGCGTTTTACATTAACATAACGCCACCACACGGAATAATTTATAAGTCCATTTTGAACGTATGGTTAGCAGCGCCACCAGCTGTCTTTGCCAAACAGTTCTCTTTATTGTAATTATTTTATTCCAATTTAACTTTTTTCCTTCAAAATGACATCTGTCATTTTTTAGAAACCCAGAAATGAATACATTTTTTTTCCAAACCTCGACTTCTTACGATATTCGCAGCTATGTATAAACATTTTAACGGATTCGCAAATTTTTAGCTTTCAAAATAATAAATTATTAAGCTTCGAAATTTACAGAATTTCAATTCGATCAACCCCTACTCCTGTGGCTTTCCAAAAGATGACATTTTATGTGGTATTTTGCATTTTTTAAGCAGTTATATTTCATTAATGTTAACGAATTAACCTAAACTTCTCATATCAGTTTAAACTAACATTGAAATACCAGCTATAGTAGAATAAATATAGAAAACTGTAATTTGGATAACGCTTTACAAGTAGATATGCGGGCACTTCAGCCTGGAAACTTTTATTTCAGAACAATAATATTCACGAAATTTTTATTTACGCCAAAAGCACCTTAATTTAAAAAAAATTTCGTAGTAAATTGGGACGTTAATCCGGATTCAAGAAATTTGTTATTCGTATTACCCGTTTTTCAAAGTATTGTAATCAACAAGGAGTTAAATTTTTGTTTTCGACACGAACAGGTCATGAAAGCCTGACAAAGAAAAGAACCAAAAGAACAAAATAAAGTGATTACTTTGTGTGTTTTGGTCCTTCGAGGAAAAAGGAGATAAGAAAGCAGTTATTTTGATCTTTCCGAAGTGAAGGTGAGACAACGAATCTCGGAAGTGCATGGAAACAGAAAAGAGCACATTTTTGGATCTGTGAAGAAGGAAATAAATCACCTAAACTATTCGGGTTGTCACAGGTATTTCCATTTTATTAATTAAATTATAGAGCTAAATAAATTATTAAATAGTATGTGGTCACGTGTCGTTATTCACAAAATTGTAAAATTTGTTTGCATTGGATCAGAAGCCCAAATCTATTTGGTCCTTCTCGAGGTTGTTGCCGAGCGTGGGGACGCTATTCTGGTTGTGGTTGCATAAAAGATAAGCGGAAATCACAAAAAGTTGTTTAAAAGCGGTAAGTATGCGGATGGTGTCGTTAGAGACATAACATCGCAATATATGATTATTTCTAATAATAAATAGAAAAGGCGACGAAAATCGACATAACAAAATATATAAAAGTAGTTTATTTTTCAAAAATTAAAAAGTTAAAAATTATAGAAATTTGTATACTTATACGCAGTAAACTTTGTCAATTAAATCTTTTAAAAATTATCTAGATAGAATGGATCTCCCAGATATTATCATCGATGTGGTGGTTCGGCCCTTGGCCTCACTTATGGGGAATGCAAACATAAGTAAAACCATAATTGTTAGACTTAAGGCCTCACTCGCGGGGGGGGGGGATTGTGAGAACATTTAAACTTATAAGACACGCTCCTCCCTATTCCTCCTTGAATACAAACTGAAGCAAATATGTTGACGTCACACGTGGATTTATATCGAGATTTATGTTATTGCCGAACAAGGAGGAGATATATTATTTCACGATAAATGTGAATAATATTAAAACCGATCACTTATTAAGGGTAATTTAAATGTGTATATTGTAGCTGTCAACTTTCTGTTGTCATTTGTGTTGTGTTGGAGATTATATTATATATCTTATCTACAAGAGAGATCACATGACCTGACTTGACAACTTTTTATTTTTCAAAATGACTGTTTAAAATTTAACATTTTTAATAATAATTACTCTTTTTACGAAGTATTTTTCCGTTATCTGTGTATCTTTTTACATTAAAAGAACCAGCCATCCTGGATTACGCGGGGTAGTCCCGAATTTGAATAGTTTATCTTTCATTGTAAATTGTCCCAGATTTAATGCGGAGCTTTCTTACTTATTCCATGACGATTTTGCATATTTTATATTATTCTGCACCTTGGAGACATATTTTTATCGTAATAAACATAATATTTATTTTATAAATAAAATTATAAGGGAGATAAATAATGAAAGATACTTGAAACCATAGAGGCGGCATAAGTTTGATTTCCGATCCTAATTAGAAGAAATTTTTAGTTTTTATTTTGCAATAAGTTCTGCAATAAAATTGTAGCATCTATAAAAAAAGAATGGTACTTTTTTAAAAGTAATTCAAATAAAATATTCGTTTAATTATCTTGTTTCATTACACTCAAATTTTTTATAAATGAGCATACCTAAATTTTACTTCAAATTTTAATCTGGTTTCTTTTGAACAATTAAAATCTCTTTTTTAAGTGATTAATTTTTTTTTGGTAGTAGATTTACGTCCAATTGGAAATTCTGCTTTGTTAATTAATATATTGTGATTTAATTTACATTTTCAATGTTAATTATTTTCTTCGGTTTCATAAACTTCGGTGACCTTATTAGGGATTCATTTTTAATTGAATTTGTTTATTTACAAGGAAAGGTTACAAGAATTGCTAATCTTCTTGATTATTTAATGTTACTATGAGCAGTCGACGTTAACGCTTCTTATTTGATCCCACAGCAAAGTTTTCAACAGAGCACTTGAAATTGATGAAACATTTTTATGTACCGTTTTTATTTTCATGTAAAACGTCACGTACATCTGTGAAGAGGAATTCTCAAGTATTGTCATCGAAGCTGTTTTCAACAAATTTGTTTGTTGTTATATCGTATCACCTTTCGTGAGCTATTGAGTAAAAGTTTACATTTCTGTTGACAAATATTGTATTATATTCCATTGTACAGTTTTTAACTCTGTTAATAATTGTTGTTACCGTATTATACCAATTAAGGTAATATTTTAACACAGAGGCATCATTAAGTGATTTCAACTTCCCTTATTATGTTTTAAGTATGTAAATTTGACAACAAACTCCCCATACCATATCTTACCCTCACCACTGCTTCATCTGATATCAGGTTAGCACCCCGATGTCAAGAGACGAGGCATGCTATAGATTACCAAAGGACGAATTGCAAGTGTATTGGTCTTTTTTAATTGATAGATTTGGTAATCAATCAAAAAAATACAGGAATTTCTAAACTTTCACGAATTGATTTCCATCTTACAATGAAATGAAAGAAACTATGTTATGTAATAAAAAAGAAGAGTTAACTTAGTTCACTCACCCATCCCCAAACATAATAATTATAATAAGCTGTATGGCCCACTGATTCGCTTACAACTTACATTCTACATTCATACCTACACTTTTAGAAAAAGTGACCGACCTTAACATATTAAATAATATAACAACAATACTTCCAACGCAGTGATAGAAAAGCATTGATCAATTATAAATTGCAAAATTTAGGTAAAGACGATAATTAGATCTCGTAATGTACTGCACACATTACAATGTATTTAATTATTTATAAATTACAATAATGTAGTTACCGGCCATGAACATGATTATTTTAAATCTCAAGACGAAAAAGCCTTGATGGTTCTATAAAATGCGCTCTCACCACAGAATTATGCGGTAAAGTTAATTCTGCAATGTTCAACAAAACAAGCCAGTGTATCGTGCGTTTTAATTATCCAGTGCAGTGTAATTTCGGATTTTTGTGCGAAATTCTTATATTTACCTATACGTTTAATTAAGTGAAAAATAGGATGCACAGGATATACATTTTCACATTAATTTTATCGCTAACATCAGGTAAATAATATTTGAAAATTTAATTTAAACTGAAGTGTTTTTTGTTGACCAAACCAATACTTGTAAAACCACACATTTTTGGATTGGTTGCACAACTTTTACAGAGTAATTAATTAAAAAAATATGATTGATCAAGTTTTACTTAAACAAATAAATTTAGCTTGTCCAATTTTTTCCTCAACTTATCAAATTAGCGCGCCAAAATAATTATAGGGAATCTTCAATTCGTTATTAAATTATAAAAATTACATAATTATAGCTCGTGGTTAACAAATTAGAAATTAGAACGTCACACTAATTAAATTTTGCACAATTTCGTTTTTATGAAATTAAAAGTGTTAAACAGGTACCAGTTTATTGTTGTAATTTAAAAAATTATAAATAAGCGTGATGATTGTTAACAATGAGTTATACTTCCGTTTGGTGCATTTGAGATCATTGTGGATGTGTCAGATTCATCCAACGTAAAAACTAACACCGATTTGCTTTTTCGTATGTTCTTGACACACCTTAATTGTTATACTTAAGAAAAGTAATAACAGCAATCCCAATTCAAAGACGCAAACAGGAAGAACGTTTATGAAAGGTGTAAAACTTGAAATAAAAGCGAACCGTCAAGCAGTCATGCGGTACGTCGTTTATTTCCTGAACTGAAGGTTTCACTATCACAAGTCAGTGTTGAATTAAAATAATTTTCTTTTATAGGACAACTTTTCAACATACCTAACGAAATTTTGCAATTACCGGGTGAAATTTTTCAAGATGTCTCCAACATAGTATCCGGCGTAATTAACGTAGTTATACCGACTTGCGAAGAAGTAAAACCCGACGAAATTACATTTTACCTATACAATAGAGAAAATCGCGACAAACCAATATCGTTAACCGTACAAAATTTCAAAGACCACCTAAAAAAAGCTCCAATTAAGATGTACATTCACGGATGGATCAGTAATGGTCACACGCCGCTCAGTCAAGAGTTAAAAAATGCGTATCTCAAAAGAGGAGACTACAATGTAATTGTGGTGGATTGGGAGAAACAAGCAAACGAAAATTATGCACTCTCCATTTGCAGCATAAAAAAAATTTCCTTAATAATAGGGAAATTTATTTTTAATTTGCAAAGTGTTGGTAACGTGGATTTGAACAACATTCATTTAATTGGGCACTCGTTGGGTGCGCATATGTCGGGACTGGTGGGACAATATATTCAACGTCGAACCACAGGACAAAAATTATTCCGAATAACTGGATTAGATGCGGCGGGCCCTGGATTTCTAGGGTTCCCAAAGGACACTCGTTTGGATGCAAGCGACGCTTTATTTGTCGATGCAGTACACACAAACGGAGCACAATTTGGTTACCCTATAAATTATGGAAGTGTAGACTTTTATCCCAATTGTGGTTTGATTCAACCTGGATGTTTAAGTAATTTCGAAATTGATCTTAATAGTAATGCGACTTTACTGAGGCAAACGTCAAAGACACGTAAGTAAATTTCCCACTTCGTTTCCAAAAGCAATAACAAAATTGTTTTTTGTTGTAGTTGGTTGCAGCCATAACAGAAGTATTCGAATTTTCATAGAAAGTATTAATACGAAAAAATTTCTTGGGACAAGTTTTCGGTTTTGTTTCTTATTGTACCGTTGCTCGACGTTGTTTAATTATGAACCTAGGGTCGTTATGGGTGAAGACGTTCCTTTGAATGCTCATGGATCTTACTGTTTCGACACACACGAAGAGGCACCTTATGCTAAAGGATGATCAAACAATGGTAAGATTCTTTTCGATCTCAAGAGCATTGAGTAATCGAATTAGGGTAAACAATTCCTTTGAGGATTGTTTCAATAATCTGCCAATACAACTTAAGATTAGGGCTTGTCGTTAATTTCACTACTAAACATTTCATTATTAACATGAAAACCTTCGCGTAACTACGTTAAAAAGCAATCTAGTCAAAGTAATAAGTAAATTAATCTCTCACGAGATTTATAGCAAAAGCATAGTTTCAATATAAACTCCATTAAAGTGTAAATTAATGTACAGCATAGTATGGCGTAGTATATATCCGCCGTTTCCATAAGGCACCATAACACGAACAAATCTGATTACTAAATCTCTATTAATATAAATTAAGTTTGTTGAAAAAGTTGTCAAACTTTTTAGATTATTTGCAAACTTAAGCCTGCATGTCATTGTTGAAATTTATATTTATAGCTTCAAGTTTAAAGCATCATCCGTCAAATATAACATTCCGAACGAATGAAGTATCGATCCGTGCGTTAATTTCAAGACACCCAACTACTTCCTCGTAAAATTTTTCACGATAAACTTAAACACGAGTTGCTACATCATTTAAAGTCGACTTTTGAGTAGAAGAGGAATTAAGCTATATAAGAAAGTTTTTAGATGTAAAGAAATGAGCATTACGTTTACAGGAGCCAAATTCCAACAAGTTCTGTGAAGCTGAAACCGCTAAACCACCCAAGATACCGAATCCCCAAGGAACTAACAGCTCAAGCGAAAAGCGAGGGCGATACACTGAAGATAGTCAGTTTAATTGGTAATTTTGAGAGCGAGATATCAAGATATGATGGAAGTTTTTTTTCCAATTTTTTTACTAATACAAAATTGTTGTCAAATTCGAAATTTACATTAAATTAATATCATTGCACATATTACTGTTGTTTGATTTTTAAGTAAGCAATTTTCCACGTGTCCACGGAAAACTTCGTTTGGATTAAAAATTCCTAACCATTTTTATGCAACGTATCAGATTATTTTTCCATTTTCGGCATGTACATCATTCATTTTATTTTCGATTTGCGGAAAATAAGTTAACAGGAAACTGATTTTAAAATTTTAAGTTTCAGGTCATCATCCACATTTCCAATTTTCATTTTGTCACTTAAATTGACACTTTTAAATTCGAACAGTTAGATGCTTATCTTCTTGCTGCAACAGGATCCTCTAATTAAAGAATTTATTTCTTTTAATTGATCTAAGCAACACGAATAATTTATTAGTGAATTTTTATTCCAAAGAAGATAAATAAACTTTACCATCAAAATCATTAGGTTTGTTTAGTGCACACCGAATGATAATTAATAATAATTTTAAGTTTTACTAATGAAATTTTTCCTTCAACCAATTAATAAAAATTTACTGTATCTATGAAAATTTCATAGTATTAATGAACAACTTTATTGAATTTAAGAATTTAATATTCATAAAATCAGTGAATTTTAGCATTGTTCTTGCACTTTCTACACCTATACAAAAGTAATCACACTGCAAGAAAAAAAAGGTAAGTCACCTTCAAAATAGCCATTTTGGTTTATTTTTTAAGGAAAAAGTAAGAAATAAAATATTTTAAAATGTACAACAATAAATTACAGCATCAGCATAATACTTCACTAATTACCACTAATCATTTATGACTTGGCAATTATTACTACACTGATTGAACCAAAAGTGTAAAGAAACGCCCGAGGTCAAGTCTCCCTCTTACGAGGGACATTTGATCCCCTGCCGTAAAAGCTTGACCTAATCCTAATAACACAATTAATTACATTGTTGGATATACATAAAATGAATTGTATATTTAATAAAAATTAATATATGTAATGAAAGTATGATTAGGAAAGAGCAAAAAAAAAAAAATAAATAAAAAACTAATTACTGTTTAAATAAATAGTTATTTATTATTATTGACGACTTGCCTTGAAAATTGAATGGAAAATAATGGGCTATAATTAATCATAATAAATCGTGAAATACCACAATAGTGCATTTTTATTTCAGTTGCAACCTTACCACGACAAGGACCATAGTATATTTAAAGAGGTCCTTATGCGGTCAATTGTACAATATGAAATACTGCAATAAACAAGAAAAGAGAGACTTTTTCAACGGATCATTTCTACTTTTATCAAAGAAAATTCCTAGCAACAAAATTATTAGGTAATATATTGCTAATAATCCTCTTATTGCTAGATATTACAAGCTACATTTCACAGGTTGTGCGGCCTGAAGGCCGCACTGGAACTAATTTTACTATAATTAAATAATAACCAGGACTCTTAGCATTATGGACCGATCTATAGGTTTCTTATTATAACTAGATCAGGCGTCGCAAGACCGATGTGACTTTCTAGTTTTTGATTGATATGCATACTCGACCTTCGGTCTCACATAGTAGAAATCATGACCGCAATTTTACTACCTTTACCATCACGGACAGATCGAAACGAATCCTATCATAATGCTAGAAAATTGTCCTTCAACAAGGATGGACTATCTAAAACTTAAGAGGCAGGGGTCATCAACATGTGGCACATGCATTTCTTGCAGCCTGTGAACATTAATGCAAGCCAATCTATGCAAAATGTTAAGGTCGTTTAATTTGTGAAAATTATTATTAAAATTATAACGCAATCATTTTTTTTCGCTATCAAGTCTTCTTAAATTGCCTAATTTGTAATGAATCGTATCCAATCGCCCGTGGTGTTATTTTTTCAATTTTATTTGAGTCACCCCCCCTCCCGCAATAAAGTTCAAATTATGCGACTGGTTGTGGCCTGAATAATGAATTTAAAAATTTAATATGACCCATAAAATAGGAAAAAGTTGTCAATTCCTACTCTACATCATATTTTCTATATCAGTGGTCTTCAATCGCTTTTATGGTCCCTCATATTAAACTGATGACAAAAATAAAAAAGATTTGAGGGTGGGAAAACGAAAATATGAAAAAAGGAAATAGTGTAGTCATTTGGTAATTTAACTGAAAAGTTTTCCGGGAGTGTAAAAATTAAAAGGAGGAACTGCATTGCAGCCAGAAGGAAAGTCGTACGGCATCACGGAACGGAGGCGAACGATCAATACAAAGCCGCAAAATAGAGCTGCGCGGGGCCATTTCATACAGCCAAAAGAAGTGCTGGGAAGACGGTAGGTCAACAATGACGTGGGGGGGGGGGGAGAGGATACAGACTCGTGACCAATATACTGGCAGGACGAGGTATTCCAGGCCTGATATACAGATATACTGAGGAAGATAGTTAAAGAACTGTTTCCGACACACCCGCTGGATGAAACTCCTGGCCAAGATGTGGGAGGTAGCCCCGACATGTTGGTCCATCAGAAACTGATCGAAGCGGTTGGAACTATGTCTATCCTGGCCTGGATGGCATACCAACCGAGGTCATCCGGTATTTGTGCAAGGAATACTCGGACACCATCCTAGGGGTAGTAAACGACTGCCTTCAAACCAGGACCTTCCCGACCATCTGGAAGAAAGCTAGACTGGTTTTACTAAGAAAAAGGGACAAACCTTTGGAAAACCCCAGCTCCTACCGACGGATTTGTCTGATCGACAACTTGGGATAGTTGTTCGAGCGCCTCCTACTCGGCAGGCTTCAGAAAGAGATCCATAACACCGGAGGTCTCCCGGCGTTTCAGTCTGGCTTTGTTAAGGGCCGCTCGACAGTGGATGCAATCCTTAAGATAAAACAGCTTGTAGCGGCGACGAGGGAGGCGGTCGCAGCATAGTGCTAACGTGAGTTGACTATGAACGCTAAATACTTGGTTGAATCCGAGTGAAGTAAGAACTTTATTCTGACCGTCTCCCCTCGGAAGGCAATGGCAAACCACCGAGAGTAATATGCCAAGAAGAATCCTTAAAATGTTAATGAACTAAATAAGTCCAAAATTTATCTGTGGACTTAAGGGGAAGGCAAACTACCACCCCATTAACATTTCCCTGGTGCAGCCTTCTTGGCTAAGTCGGGGGGATCGCCGTACATCCGAAATCGGATAGGCACCTAAAGAAGAAGAAGAAGAAGCTGCGACGAATGCGGGCACGTGGAGAACGCGTAAGTTATGCCTTATCGTCGCCCTATACATAAAGAATGCCTTTAACTCCGCAAGATGGTGAAGAGGGGCATTTCACAATACTTGGTTGGACCTGCTGAAGAGTTATTTGGGTGATAGGTCCATCCATATCGAGAAGGAGCTACTGAGAGAGGAATATGATGTCACCAGCGGCGCGGCGTTTCGAACATTATGTACGATGGGGTTCTTTGATTGGATATGCCGGCGGGGGTCAAACTAGTTGGCTTTGCCGATGATCTGACCCTTGTGGTTTCGGCGAGGACGGAAGAAGATCTTGAACGGCTAAATAACGAAGCAATCCAGACTATCATTTCACTGATAGATAGTAAGGGTCTACAGGTGGTCCCAGAGAAGACGGCGGTTTTGTTGGCCATCGGAAAGCGGAAATGTGACATCCACCTTATCGTCGAAATCGGCAAAACGATCAAGATACTGGGAGTACAACTAGACAAGAGGATGTGCTTCGACCCCCCATGTTGAGGCAACGGCGGCAAAAGCCCTACAACTTCACCAAGAGAAAAGTGCTGGCATCGGTTGTGCACTTCATTATCCTCTACTGACCACAGGTCTGGCACGAAGCAATGAGGGTGGACAGCTACCGGACAAGTTCGAGCGGGTACAAATAGCAGTTGAACTACGGGTGTGCTCGTCTTATAGGACGGCATCCAAGGAGGCACTCCAGGTGCTTTCGGGGCTTCCTCCCATAGAACTTCTTGGCGAGGATCGAAACTCTAACTATCTATTTTGAAAAGTGGCAGACCGAATGGACGGCCAGTCCCAATGTCTAGGAAGACACCGTGTGACATAATGCTCTTCAACTGTCCCCGGTGAGACGACATCCGACGTAACGCTTAAATGCAGCAAATGACGCCCAACAGCCTCATTGGTTCAATGCTGATGTCAGAGGATAATTGGGCAAAGATACGATGTGACAAAGTAAAAATTACCAATTTTCAAAACTCCCGGAAAACTTTCAAGGTAACCCCCTTTTTTAGCACGAAATGACTATAAGACTAAAAGGAAATGAGGTAAAATGAAAATGAAAAAGTAAAATATATCAGAATATTTATAAAAATAAAACTGGCCAGTTTTGTAAACATAAAACTAAACTACTTTTCTTATTGTATTAATTTTGCTGTTAAATTTAGGTTATAAGTAACTTTTCGTTACTAATAGATGGACAGACAGACAAATCAAGGATTTCATTAATATGAAGTATGAATCACTTTCCGACAGGTGAAGTGTAATATCCTACTTCTTTGCTTTATGAAGCAGAATATTATTCTGACATTCCAAAAAAAAGTGTTTGAATTAATTTTCCATTGCTATGACATGTTAAATGAATATTCAATCAGCGATTTAACCGAACTTCAGGTACGGTCTAATATAATTTTTAAATTGGTAATTGGATGCGGGTTGGGTCATGTAATAATTTTTAATTGCGGGTCGACTCTTAACATAATTTGCAACTTGTAAGTGCGGATTGGGTCTAATATAATTTCAAATGTACAACATCAAAGCTTAATGTTTAATTGCTATGTTGCTACAAAATGTGGTCATGTACATATGTACATAGATGCAGTAAATAGATTAATAAGCATCATCAAAACTTATTCCAAAAATTAAATTTATTTGGTCAAGACAGATGGATCGGTTATTTTCGATAAATTTTCTTTATTAAAATTATTATACTGGTCGAGTTCGGATTTTCAGGTAATATTTTAACAGCGTTTAATGAAAACTGCTCAATTTGTTTACATTTTGCTTATACATATTTCGCCAATAATCTGCACTATAAATTATAATAATGAAAAATATTTCAGTTCAACTACCGCGAAAAGTAAAAATAATAAAAAGTTTACGTTTATTTGTTTTATATTTCATTTTACGTTTATTTTGTGTAACTTTTGTATTTACATTATTTTATTAACATTTATATTACATTTTTAAAGATTCAAGTTATGGAAAGCTGAAGTTCAACTTTGCGGTGCTTTATATTGTCAATAGATAACTGATTATGATTTTGACACCACAAAGTTTTCAAATAAATCGATACTATTTTTTGTGTGCTAATTATGGAAAACCGTGTGAAGAACCGGGGACCCTAACGTGAACTGCCAAGGTTAAAAAAGCTCTACAATAAAATGTGTAATATCTATCGATTTCTTTTGCATATTATGTAAATCAAATCTTCAAGCTCTTCCAGGTGAGCAAGCAATCAATCGCTTTGAAATTTGACAGGGGTGTATTTCCTAAGACAAAACTTAACTGCGTTAAAATTAATTTTTTGTAATGTAAATAACAAACGAAATGGGAGTGGTTAATTAACAGGAAAGAGGAATCCTTCCACCGGGAAAAGAATCTGTTCAGATCAGGATTTTGTTACCGAATTACTTCAATTTTAATTATAAGAATGTAAAATATAAAAAAAGAATCTATTAAATATAACTTGACTAATTATGTCTTTATTTTCATTAGTCTAAACAAATATTTAAAATAAAACAACAATTTTCTGTAACTCGTTAACCCATATAAACCTGAAAATATTTTTTTTTGAAATTTAAAATTTTTTCTTCTGTATCTTGGTCACTTTATTATGCTGAATCTCAGAAAAATACTAAAAAAATTCTGAAAGTGTTGTAAATGACCGAAACATGGTGTCCTTTTAAAAGGACGGTAGGGTTATCCACTACTATGGCATAATAGTACCTACACACAAAAATGCAATTGAATTAAAATTATATTATATAATAAAATAAAGTGAACACAGAAATAAAGTGTTACACTAATTTATTGTCCAAAACCCAAAAAAATAAATAGTTAATTTCAACTAATGTTAAACAAAACTTTGAATTATAAAATTCACTCCAGCTTCTTCGATTTATTTTAAAAACAAACGTCTTAACTCGAGCACATATCGTCACAGAATCCACCTGCAACCCCTCGATAACAGAAATGACCATATTTGAATGCCTTACGACCTTCCGTTTCGTCACATGTGTTATTTTACAAATTTAAGAACCCTAATTTACAAGTTTCTAGCCATTCAAAACAAAAATAGCTAACACTAATTAAAATTTTTGCATTTGCCTTTACATAAACTTTGTTTCTACTTATTTATAATGTGGATTATACAATAAAAACCGTAAAATAAACTAAAAGCAGGATTTACAAAAGAAAATCTTTTAAATCAAGATAGTAGTGGATAACCCTACCGTCCTTTTAAAAGGACACCACTTTTCCTTTTCTAATAATTTACTAATTTGGACAAATAATTTCAAATTTATTCATAAAACACGTTTATTGGTCTTTTATGTATCCAAATCTGATATAATTCAATCAAAATTGATAATAACAATAATTTTAATAAGCACTTTCGCTGACCTCTAGTTCAGAGTCGACGAACAGCTCACGACGAAAACGTAAAAAAATATTATAAAATTCAAAAATTTTAACTAAATAATATTACAAATAGTATCTCAATACTTCCAAGTATCAAATGAAACCATAATAATTGGTTTTATATTCATCGTGTGTATTTGACGAGAGTTTACTTTTGCCGTTGCTTTGCTGTCCTTTATAAAGGACAGCCGGTTTATATGGGTTAATAAAAAATTCTTTTCTTTTGTAAAATTCGTTTCCACATTAGGTATCTCATTATTCTATGCTTCCAATTGCAACAAAAATATTTAAACAAAAGATGAAACGTTACAAAGGCTGTATCAATTTGATGTAAAAAAATTCTAAAATTAGCAATTTATTCAAATTGTACAAATTTCAAAGCAAACTGGAGAATAACATATGTATAGCGAGTTTTCCCTTAGGCTAAAAATTTAATTAAGTTATTTTTAACTTATAAAGTGAGGGAATAGCCATTCTCATTCATAAACTCGAATTGCTGTTTGATGTTAATTTGAATAGCACAAACTCCAAAGGAAGAGTAAATTATTGGAAAGCAAAAACCTTAAGGAAAAATTCTACTTTTAAAACAATTTTCCTTGCGGTCGAATGAGTAAGCAAACATTTGGTACAAATTAATGTAAACAATATTGTGTATACTTCGTTGCAATAACTTATTTATAGAGCGACTATGAAGACTATTGGGCTTGGGAGGGTGGTGCCGCATCGTTCTTCATGTACCAGTTGGCACTGATGAAATAAAATTAAACAGTGCAAGGTAACAAATTAAGCGAAAACGGATTAGAAAAAACTGTTTAGGCTTGGTTCAAAGGGATTAATTGTTGTAACAAATTAAAAGAGGAGAATGAGAAAATTTTAAGTGGTTAAATAAAACACAACCTAAGTGACAGTTAAGTGCTTCTTATCTGAAATAAATGAGATAGTAAAACAGACAAACTTACTAGCGGTACTTACAACTAAGAACAACTTGACAAATTAATGATATTCAGAAAGCGCCACTTTAAATTAAGCATTCAAAACAGATTTTCACGTAACAATGGATACACCTAAATTAATTTTAGACCAATTTGTGAATGCGTGTCAGGAGCATTAAAAGACACGCACGATACAAAATTCATATAAAACTTTACAAATTGAAATCCTGCAAAATATTCGGCTTACACAAATTAATTAATGTTATTGTGGTGTTAAGGGTTTTAAACGATTAAATGTTGGTTTAATCCTAAAATAAAATAAACAAGACTAACCTGAAGATTTGGTGGACAATGGTCAAGCAATTCCAGCATGTGACGTATATTTTGGGCATCCTGTATAACAAAATTAAGCTCCATGTCGAATTCGCCACCCACAAGCTGAAACAATAGTCGTAATTAGTAAAGGATTACAATCAATGCGTCAGTATAACAACTGTACAAATTAGTTTGACTACAACCCCCAGAATAATACAATATATTTCAATTCTAAATTTTGTTATAGTACTCAAGTAAGCACAAACCACTCTGAATAATTAAGTTAAATACACGGCTAAAAATAACAAAATTTCCTCGAGAAAATGAAAGAATAATGAAACATTAAAAACCAAAAACAAATTATCTGTTGGGAGAAGCAAACCCTGTGTGTGCAGGAAATTAATGTACATCCTCCAAAAACATTTGCGTCTTGTACCACTAATTTATTACAAACTACGGAGATTTTCTACAACCTCATTAAGAATTCCATTTGCATCAAGTAATGGTTCGGTGTGTAATATCGCACACCAAATTATGTCAACAATTAGTACCTACCAACCATTCCCGGTTTCTTATTAGTGTGACGAATGAGATACTGATCAAAAGTTTGTTAATTACTGTTCATAAAATAATGCTGGTGTACTGCCTCATTAGCTCTAAAATATGATCAAAAGAATTTTTTGTTTTCAACTATTTACAGTTTCGAGTTCATTTAATTAAAACTCGCACATAATTTATTTTAATCCCCTTCCTGATAATTAAAATTGGAACAGGAATTTTCAAAAATTACATACTACAACCACAATAATATACTCTTGCATAGTCTCCAATTTGAAGGAAACTGTTTCCCAAAGGAAGTGGAATCCAATCTCCCAAGTTTGCCAAACAAGGATGCTACCCTTATTACCACGAGGCTCGGCTTTCCTGCATATGAATAGGTACATGGTGGTACATAGAAATTAAATTTGACATAATTATGGCATAACAATGCACTTGAAATTATGTTTCACAATTTATTATTAAATAAATTCCAACAATTGCTTTCACTTCATATCCCTATATTCCTCAGAGCTTTGCAAGTATTTTCCTGGCTTCTAATTAATTTATTAATCAATGTTTAAATAAATTCTTTACTTACAATACAACATATAATTTAATAATACCAACTGCTTTAAAATTAGAATTTTTAGAAAAAAAAGTTCACCTTTTTTTAGTTCTTTGTTGTAGCAATACGAGTGCTTTGTATTATTTTTTTGAGCACGCATTTGATTTGTCATAACCCCCCCCCCCGAGTGAAACTGCATACCTAACAACTATGGGCTTCAAATGTGGTCGCATTCCCACTAAGTGAGGCCGAAGGCTAAACCACATCAATATTACTATTTGAGAGATCAATTATTGTGTTCTGTTTTAATGAAATCAATGACATAATAATATACACTATAATATTGGTAATTGATACTGGGGGGTTTGGAAATATGGAACATCCTCCAATGATAGAACAAGAATTAAGATATTCTCTCTTTGGATTGGGCTCTAAACTTTACTTACTATCATTCTCGCTGTAGTTAAGTACCAATTTCTACTTTGCCTCTCCTCTCAAAGGAAATTAATGCATTTTTAATAAAGTGCCAAAAATTTTAATAAATATAACCTACAGATGCACTTACCCCACTGCACCTTACAGAAAGAGGAAGAAGCTTACCGAAAGAAGACTACGCTTGTTAAAAATCACTTTTCGTTGATTCCTTCAAAGAACTTCTAAAATTATATCATTTGATTATTCAAGAAACTCTTGAATAAATAATAAGTAAGCCAATGTTATCAACAAATAAATACATAAATTACAGTAACATTATTTATTTGAATAAAATTGCCATTTTAAAATCTTGTTTGAATTGCTATAATAATCACATGAATTGTGAAACTTCAAAAGGTTTTCACTGGAGTTGAATGCGTGTATCTGAAGCTATAGTTGATGATTTCAAACCGTTTTCAATCAATCTAGAATAAAAGAATCTGTTCAAAAAGGCTCTTTGCATTCAAATATTTCAATTTTCACGTTCTATTCAACAAAATTTATATTGTCGTAGGTAGAAACTATAATGCGGCGGAAATAGCGAGCATGTCGATAAATCTTGCAGAGAAATTAAGGAATGAAAGGTGGTAATATTTTTACTGAACTGAAGGAAAAATACATTAAGGCAACTTTACCAACACACAGACACTGAAAAGCGATCGAGAGCAATAAACATCTTCAAAATGGTAAAATAATCATTAAGTCTAATTGTTATTAAAAGAAGCATAATATATCGATCAAAATTATTAAATAAAAGCTTGTCAGTAATTTGCCAACACAAATTTTTGTTACTAAATTCGCAGTATTGTAGCTAAATAATAAATTATTGTTGTATTGCTGAAGTCATTTCCGTTTGTATTGAGCGAGGCTTTCATTAAAGTTTTATGAGAAACTTGGCAAAACGATTCGTTTAAGCAATTTAGGTAGAGGTAATTACAATAATTGAAAAAGATTTGGAAGAAATTTCATACTCGTTTAGTTGAATGGAACATTTGTGATGGAGATTGGACGAAATTGAACCGAATGGTTTCAACTCTTCTATGGAAAGCTATCATTTCCATAAAATATTCTGAATTAAAATGAGAGTCGAGTAGTAAGGATCAAAAACCCAAATCAGGTCGTTTACTATATTTCCGTGATATATGAAACAAAGATTGAAGGGTACTTCTATTCAGAGTATTTAAATTTATTGCAATTCGAAATACTAACTTGTACTTAAACAAGTGGACTTGAACTTGCTTTATCCTGAAATAAGTGAAATGAGAGGAGAAGATCAAAAGTGTGTATTTATTATATCTCGAATTCAAATTACCCGCACGAATTTTGAAAATCGAAGACGATTTAGGGTATTAGTTCATTTAACTATCGAAAGAGGGGAGTAAAATTAAAGCCTGGTTTATACGGGTATAGTAATCAGGAGAGTAGAGTAGCTAGTAGAGTTCACTATACTTTTGGTTATTTTTTCGTTTAAACATAGTCGAGTACCAAGTATAGTGAACTCTACTAGCTACTCTACTCTCCTGATTACTATACCCGTGTAAACCAGGCTTTAACCATTTTTAAAAGAAAATATTGCGCAATAACGTGTACACTGCAACTAAACTCTACTTGATACTTGCTGTTGTAGGGGAGAAGATATTTACACGGCTAGAGTGGGGAAGCTAGTAGAGTGAGAGTTGTGGTGGGGGGTAATAGAGTACAGTTACTTTACCGCCGCTAGTAAAGTACTCTACTCTACCAGCTACTCGCTACTCTACTCCATACTCTACTCTACGAAGCTTTTTTCGGGTTTCTACAGGTAGAGTTACTCTAATAGCTACTCTACTCTCCTGATTACTATACCCGTGTAAACCAGGCTTAAGGCTGCGAAGGATGATCGAGAAGTGGCAGTCAGTCCGACTATTAATCTCATACATAGGGTGCGTTCCACTTACAGTCCATTACGACCGCGGTCCATCTTCAATCTAATCAAGAAACCTTGCGACCACGCCGCGGTCGTCGTGGGCTTTAAGTGGAACGCACTCATAGTATAATTATAGGCTACAACAATAATTACTGCGCATATTTAAAAATTCTATAACTTTTAATCTCGTGTCTGACCTCCTGGAACTATTCCATAACTACATCTTAGACCCCCCCCCCAAGTCATAATATCAAAACATAATTGATATATCCAGTTGGCACGGTTGCGAATTGCGATTCAACAAAAACAAAAAGTATTGTGGTGAAACGAATGACAATACGAGGGGTGCACAAATAATTTGTAATTTCAAAAAGGGTGAAATTATCCACCATTTACATCGAGCATAATTTTGATCGTTTGTCGATTTCGTTCGCTTGTGTCATCAAATCTAAAAAAAAAAGAAGAAATTTACTTAAATGTAAACTATTCGAAGTTACCGCTCAAAATTACCTTTATGTGAGAGGAAACATTTACAAAATTTTGGATTTCTGTATTGGTACTTTGAAGTTTCTGCGCCTTTTGCGAGAGGTGCGAAGCCAACCCAACACAAAAATTTGCGGTCTCTGCAAAATAAGTGAAAAACTTTGGTTTTCTTGCGGTCAACGTTTTTGATCGCGAGATATTTAAGTTAAGTGCGATGTCTAATACGGGCGATTAATTTAATATCGATTCTGAGATCGAAATTGCGTTTTTTCTGCGTTTGCTTGAAGTTTTGTCCACGTTTGACAAATTTGTAGAATCCAAGAGTTTTTTTACCTCGTTTTATTTTATGTGTGGTTTCAAATCGCTGGAGGTTTGATCAGAAGCACTTAAACTACGAACTACAAACTGCGAATTTGGACAATCAGGAGGACATTTTTGTGAAGTTCGATTCAAAATTGGAAATTTGGAAATCGCCAGCCACAAACAACAGCTGTTCGGCACAATTAATTTAAAACTATTTGAAAATTTCTATTATAAATTTATTTGTGTCACATTATTACACATAATAATAGGTGTCTGATGCAATTTGAGATAATTCAATTTGAAAGTAAATGTGGTTGCATAAGGGCATCTATTTACACATATTTACACTAAAGGCCAGGGACGAAATTTGTCGTTTATGTCGTTTTTTATGCTCGATTGTTGTTTACTCATTTATCAGTGCGTTAAAGCATTCAAGTCATTTATTTTTGCAAACCTCAGTATTATTATTTTCGAACCACGAGAAACCCCACAGTTTTGCATTATTGCGAATTGCCAACCGTAGGTAATTATTTTAATTTTGGTGGTCCATGCTAAGGCTGGACTCACACGAAACAAGAGCTGAGCCTGGATCCAACCCTCGGGAGAGAACTCTTTATGCTTCCGACAAAATAGCGTGTCTCAAGCCTTGATAGTTGTTATCACCTTTTTCTTTGAGTGCAGGGGCGTACTTGTAAGGAAAAATAACATCACATCAGTATATTATGTTAGACCTTGTCACAAGAAAGGTGAAACAATCTTAATTATTATTACCATCAGCTCGTCGGTTCTCAAAATCACATAAAGACTCTTTTGCATTCATTTGTAGATCTCATTATAAATATTGAATTGAAATAAAACAGCTGTTCTCAAATTAAAGAATTTAAATTCCAATTTAATTCCAACTCAATTACCATCAATTACACAAGGTTCCAAAATTAATTACGTTCCTCAAACATCTAAAAATTATAGGCATAAAATTGCACGCAGATCAGGTTTTCCAAAATCTGTCAACTTAATCAGTTCAAGCGTCGCTGGTTTATAGAAACGCAACATCTGGACTGTCTACTATCGATAATGGACTTTTCTGTCTTCAATGGCGGTCGGCACAAAAAGCCTGAAATCAAGTCAATTCCATCCCGCGGTAGGCAACATGAAGTTTTTGACCACACAATTCTTGCTTTGTGGCTCTAATTTTGGGATAATATTTGTAAGTAGTATATGTTATGCTTTTTCACAGATATTTATGTTTCAACTTGTTTTTAGCACAATTACGCTCTCTTAAGTATTTTGGACCTCAGTAACTATCTCTTTGCAACTTGTTAGCAGATCTTGGAATTTAACGTTGGTTTTGTCATTTTATGAAGAGTTACTGAATTTAAAATTATTGTATTAAAACTTTCGATTTTCACCTTGTGTAAAATATAACTTGTGTGTAAGTAAGATACAATACTACCGTCATTTTGCGAAGGTGTCGTTTCCTACGTAATTCCCAGTTAAAGAGACGCTTCTTTTCACCCCACTTCATGTAGATTTGATAAAGAGATACAGTTTTAGGTTACTCGATTAACAGCACTCGAGTAAGTAACATGTAATACTTAAAACAACAAAATTAACAAAATATAAATTGGTTCTCTTCGCGAAGGCGGTGTTATTCAAAATATTTTACTAATTTCGGCAGTTTCTTTGATTACGATTAAAAATTAAGAAATCGACTCGTTTAATTATTTTTCGGCAATTTTAACAAATTAAGTAAAGCAAACAGTTTGGTCAGTGCCTAATTAAGCCAGCGCGGGGGCCATAGAAAATGTTGTCCGGGTGCCCTCCTACTTTTTTTAATTACCTTTTTTACCCTTTCTTAACTAAAAATACTATTTTTTCGGAGGCGGGAACATCAGGAATGACTAACCTTACTTTTTTACTACCGTTTTCTTAAAATAAAAGCACTTTTCTGCCTAGCGCGGGGCCTGTAGCTACTTCTGCTACTGTGTTAATCAGGCACCGAGTTTGGTTTATGATCAAGAAAGAGTGAGGTAGCAGGTAAGTAACCACGACTCGAGGATATTAAATTTTTTAAAGAAAACTGAACAGATTTAGATAGAAAACATAAAAATAAAGCCATCTGGATACGGAGGAATGTCGTATATCGATTAGTTTGGCCAATAATCTTCTTCTTCTCGCTCATTCTATCGTCGGTTCGTGTTAATTGAGTTGGTCTTACGCTCGGAGAGTCAGAGAGTCGAAAGTTAGTTTCAGTTGTAAATTAATTTTAAGTATCTTAAGTAATATTAGAAAACTAAATTCAATTCACTTTTGCGTTTGGTCCAAATTATTAATTTTCATTAATAATTTTAGTAAATTGGATACTCGCTATCCATCTTGTAAATTCATTTCTATGTATGCCTAAATTTCATTGTTTCATTATATGAATTTTATTGTGGACTTTTGGTCAAAGTTGTGTTGTATTTTGTTTCAGATCGACTGCACTGTAAAGTGAATAGAATTGAGGACCCCCAAAATGATATTAAGTAATTTCGATTGTTAGAAACGCGGGAGGTTCGGTATCGTAGGATTTCTCTATTACAATACGCTAACCCCCCTTTATTTGGTAAGATCGGCGCTTTCGGCAACAATAAATAGAGTGGCGCTAATCTGGATTTATACCAACTCGATTAAAAATAGAGTCCCTCTTAAGCATCGTTCCCCTGGTAAGAGCAGTCGGCACATTTATTTGTGGATCAGGGTGAACGATCGGCGAAAAAGTTTCCATGAATGCAAACAAGCATGCACAAACCGTGTGAAGAACGGAAGCGGAAGTGTAGAGTCTACTTTGTTGGTTGTTTTCATATTTGAAATTGTTAAAATTTTCGACTGCTAGTGAATTTGTATTTTGAGCATCACCTTCCCAAAGGTATAAGCTGGAGATCTTAGGGGTTGAACTTCGGTTTGATTTAATACACTTTTTAACAACTGGTTGGGTAAGTTTAGAGGTCATTTTTACCTTTAATCTTGAAGTGCACCAACCCATTTTTTATACCAATCAATGTTCGCAATTTTTTACACTAACTTACTCGGAGTAGTTCGGAGTAACATAACAAACTGAGCTGTCATCAGCAGTTTTGTTATTTTTATTTAGTTGGTGTTTAACTTACCGTTGACAAATATTATCCTTTTAATTGAGAGCGAGAGAATATTTATACAATTAAAATAAGCAAACTTAGGTGGTGTAAAACTTTTAACAAGCCCGACGACTGCATTTTAGTTTAATTGGAATATGTAGAACTTTCACGGGTAGCTGCAGTGAAGTACTTGCAAATAAATTGTTATGTGATGATTTAATTATCTTATATTGTGTACATATTCAAGTCATATCATTCATTTGTAGAAATAATACAAATCGTCAGTATTATTAATTTCTTTTTCAAAATTGTATTCAAATTAAATTTGAACAGAGGTAGAGAAAAATACTCATCGCAATTAAGCTTATTTCAAAAAACGAACATAAAAAAATACAATACATACCTCGGGGATATCTGCAGATTTTAAATTAAAAAATTAAATTTTTATGATTGATTTTTATTGTGTTCAAGTTAATTCGAAAATAAAGTAAACTAAATCAAGATATCGAAATTTATTCGGTGTAATATTTATAATGATCATTTACATGCATGGCAGTGTGTCAAGGATATAATAATATTAAAGAAATCTTTAAAAACCACGAAAGCTGGTATGGTTGCATAACCAATGGTGGTGATGATTATATTCGATCAGGTATGCGATGATGTAACACCAAAGTTCCCTGGCACAGGCTATATTACGGATACATTTTCTGTTTCAAATTTGACTTCTCGTAATTACCCCCCCTCTTTTAATATTTCAAATATTTTGAATTAATTTATCTAACGCTGCAGTTTTCCATAATGTTATTAAAAAAATGTATTGGCGGCGTTACTTTCGTTAACCTCTTTAATTTTGAGAATAAAAATGTCATAAAATAGAAATTCTGTTGAACTTATCAACACATAAAATCCTCTCGTAAACATTTTGACGGACTTTGTTCTCTGATGTGCCGTTTTTATGGTCTCATGTGATTAAACGACTTGCAATGAAAAAGTCTCATTGTGGTAAGCTTAGTAAAACCTTTTCAACAGTTAAAGAATACTTATGAAAAATTTCTTTAATTCGCAAAAACCCTGAACTATTAAGCTAATGTTTCAATTAAGCTCCAAGATAAAACTTTCATTATTACCACAAGTAATTTAAGCTAAAGTTAAAAAATATCAAAATGTAGTAGGCAGTTAGTGAATTCATTTTGTACCTTGAAAAGCGAAAATTCACGTGGCAACAGTTGTTTATACCAAAGAGCCAGCTAAATAGTCCTCATTCCCTGTGGAAAGTTGTTAGTTTAACAACGAACGGTTGGCTAAGTTAAATTTTATGACCTTTTCAAATACAAACTTTGGAAAACTTCTAATCTCCCGTCTCTTTATATAAATCCTTAAAGCTATTTTGAAATTAACTTAAAAGTGGAGGTGTAAAATATGTCGACTAAATATATCTACTCGTAGTTAACTTGAAAAAGTTGTAACTACTTATTATCTTATGTAAATGTGATTTGCTTTTGACATTCTACTTTAATAACGTAAACAATGTAAAAGCCTCCAAGTTCGCAATTATACTGAGGTAGTACTAAATTTACATCTTAAGCTTGTGTTGCCATTATTTTGTAAAGGTAGAAACCTCATGACTAATGAATGCTATTAAGATATGTCAGTTACTTCAAGACTAAGAGTAACACTTGTAATTAATTTAAAGTATTTTAGTTTGCTCGGCCGATGAATTTGAATTTATCATGTTAACTTGACTCTCAAGTTAAACCTATTACCAACAAAATAGTGGAATTAGGGAATATATAATATTCAAACTAAACTTAACTCATAAATTACATTCGAATCCATTATTGGAAGATTGAACAAATGTAATACATAGTAGGTATGTACTACATTCGAACGATCTGTTTTATTATTTTTAATAGGATCTTTAATTGCATGGGATCCTTTGAAGATAAATCTAAGTAAATATAAGATTACCTCCTGAAAAGAAGCGATGCATATGTAAATAGAAAAAGATAAAGAGAGTTTTCTCTACTTTCTTCCATACTTTAAATGGGCTTCTTTATTGAGGGACTTTGTAGCTGCAGGCTCCGTCTTTAATTACTGTGTGCCTGACTTGCCATGTCTAAATTTTATAAATTATGACACGGGAACGAAAAAAACATTTTCTACTTGAAACTTGGAAGTGGAATATTTAAATTAATGTTGATAAAAAGAAATATGATCATCATCGAGGATACGTGTATCGCATAGCTTCAGCAAGCGTCGGTCGACTTTATCAGATTTTAATTAACCTGCAACAATCAGTAGCTTGAATGGGTTACTTTCACAATGGAGGATTCAGATATGTATCTTGCACTCGATCTAACATAACACCAAAGTTAGATAATACTACTGACCGAAACAGATTTAATTTGACACTTTTTGTCATAAAACTGCAGTCGTTTTGATAAAAAGTACTGATAAAACTGAATTTGCATGAAACTATTAACACAGTTAAAGTGGTCAGACGCAGCAAAACAAAGACTCTACACAGATGTGGTTCTTTCATCCTTTTTCGAAATTTCGAAGCCACATCCGTGGTATTTCACTGGTCTTCACCAACTTATGGCACACAATTTATTAAGCAAGATTGCAGTAGTTTTTATGTTTGTATCCGTGTTCGAAAGGACCATAAGTTGAAATTTCTGTGGTCGCCCAAAGATGCGCTTTCCATTTTGTGGTGGACTGTGTTGACCTTAGGTAGAATAAAAGATTTGTTTTCTTCGTATTCGGACGTGAAATCGCACCTTTATTCGCGAACTGTGGTTAGGCTGGTTTGGAGTATTTGGTTGCAACAACAATAAATAGTAGAAGTAAAATTCTACTGCGTAGAATTTAGAGCCCATGGTCAAATTATAATTTTAATATTGTCGTGATTTCTTATGTGGCCCTACAGTAGGGTTTCAACCCTAGATCACTGATCATATTTTCGAGTTACGCTGTCTCGATTGACGTACACACGCAGTACGTACGCGTGGGTCACAAATTTTCTTATTTAGAAAGGTACTGAAGCAGGGCGAGGTGGGGTTGGTTCGGGCTTCGGGAACATGCATAGATGTCGAATGAGTTCTGAGTCTGTAGCCTCTGAGACTAATGATTAGTGATCTAGGGTTGGTAATGATCATTTCATTTTTACTAATTTTGATAATTAGTAGAATTAGCCCTAGGAATTACGAAAGGGCAAAACTAATATGCAGAAGCGAAAATTGGTATGGTCTTGTCCATTTTCGTAAAAAAAAAGATAGGTCAACGGAAGCATTCATAACGTTAGATTTAGTCTTTTGCTGTTTTGACAGTAAGTTAAGGCACTGGCACGTTCTCACTCCACATTTACTACGCAGGATTTTGGCTCCGCCCTTTCATAATTCCTTGGGCTAACAATATTACTTCTAAAAATTTGTGTGATCAGAAATGGGGAAATTCTTGATGACCAAAATCAGTTAGTTTATCCTCCTGCTAAATAGTTGGATATAATTGTTATCGTGTAAGTGGGACTTTGGATAAATTTGACGTTTAATTTCCAAACACCATCTGTCATCTGTAGAAGTGAAAGTTAGAGTAGAATCTCGTGTAAATTAGAAAATAATTTACTTTGAGCTTACTGTTTTTACTATTATGTGAGTGATTTATATTAAATTCGAATTCGAAACAGATGACAGATGGCGTTTGGAAATTAAACGTAAAATTTATTTTAAGTCCCACTTACACGATAACAATATTATATCCAACTATTTGCAGGAGGATAAACTAACTGACTTTGGCGATCCTCGCCCCTAGTCATTCATATTCTAGCATTCCTACAAGTCAGATCTTATAAATTGTATAAAAAATTAAAGGTTAAAAATAAACTGAACAAATGAAATTTTGTATTCTTTGGTATTGTAATAAGGAAGAATAATTATTAAGAAATAATTGAAAAAATGATAATTTCCTGAGGAACGGGTAGTAAATTTGTTGTAATATTTATAAATTAGCAAATCAAAATCAATAAAATAAAAAGTTAATAATTAGTTTGGCAAATAAAAATTAATTTTTAAATAATTTGTTGAGATTTGAATATACCGCCACGACCGCAACTAAATGAGAAGTAGAGTAGGGTAGTCGAGAGTTACGCAAAAGTTAGTATTAAGAATGTAGACATGTAAGCCAGTCATGGCGAGTTAATAAATAGTGATTTAAAATAGAAAATGCAGTTTTTAATATTTCGATATCTATTTTAAAAATACAAGCAGGTGAAAATCATACCCAAAACATTGGTCCTTCGAGTAGATTAATGAACATTAAACAAATATTTTTTAATGTTTTAAATACAAACAAGTAAATCCAACCGCACCCATTTTCGAGGTCAAATCGAAAATTAGCCGACATTTGCCAAGAACAAAGAGCTCGACTACAGTAACAAGAACAAAGACAAAAGTACCACAGGTAAGCATTCCTTTTAATAAATTTACTTATCCCATTTGCTTATTTGTGCAATAATATGTCTGAAGATCTTAAAAAATTAAATAAAAAACGCGGTGCGTTGCACGCACAATTAACTTTATTTGGAAAATTTCTAGATAAAATTAAAGTACAAGAAGTAATATCAAATTTCGATATTATTTCGTTAGAAAAACGACTGGATAAAATTGTAGGATTGTTTGATATCTTCAATGATATTCAGGGTGAAATAGAAGAAATTGAAATCGATAACGAACATCAAAATTTAATAAAGAGAGAAGAATTTCAAGATCTTTATTTTGATTTAACTTCTATAGCAACTGATTTAATTAATAAAAAAACGCGTGCAATAAATAAAATCAATAGTAACAGCAGATTAAATAGTAAACAATCTGAATCAGTAAATGAAGCTGATAATAATCAATCAGTAGCAGGCAGTAATTTAAATAGTAATAATGAGTCAAATAATAATGAATTAGAATTAGGTAGTAATTTAGGCACTGAATCAAATAATAGTACTAGATTTGACTTACCTACCCAAAGAACTCTTTTGCGTAATATTAAATTACCGCGTATTGAATTACCCACTTTCGATGGCAACTTTGCTCATTGGAGAGAATTTTTTGACGTATTTTCATCATTAATCCACAATAACTCAGAAATAACTAATAGTCAAAAATTATGCTATTTAAGAGCAGCAGTAAAAAATGAACCCGCAGAAATGTTAAGATCATTAAATACCACAGATTTAAATTATGACATAGCATGGCAATCTCTCAATAAAAGATATAATAATAAACGCCGAATAGTAGCCACGCATGTAAATAAACTACTCAATTTAGATACCATTGTCACTGAAGACCACATTACTTTAAGAAAATTAATTAATATAGTTGAAAATAATGTTGAGTGTTTGCGTTCTCTCGAGCAACCAGTCGATCAATGGGATGCAATAATTATACCAATGATAACAAACAAAATAGATTCGCGTTCTGTAAAAGAATGGGAATCACATTTAAATTTAAATGAACATGCTAATGATGTAATACCAACACTTGGTCAATTCTTAAAGTTTCTTAATATGCACCAAAATACATTAGAATCTATTAACTTAAAAATTGAAAAGTTATCGATCAGCAAACCACACAAATTATATTCAAAATCAACCCAAAATATTAAAACATTTGTAACAACCAATATTTCATGTCTTCATTGCAAAGGAGAACATCACTTAAAAAATTGTAGTAATTTCATTAAACTCACTCCGAGTGAACGAAGCAATCTGGTCAAAAGTTTAAAAATTTGTTTAAATTGTTTAAGAAAAGGGCATTTCAGTCCAAATTGTTCCTCCTCCATGTGCCAGAAGTGCAACAAACGTCACCACACACTTTTACATATCAATTACGCAAATAAGAATGAACTCGACTCAAATCAAATAAACAATGAAGAAACCCCAATACCCCTTACCCAAGTAATTGCACAATGTTCTTTCACAAAAATTCAAGATGTTTTATTACCTACCGCCCTGATTGAGGTATATAATAAAGACAATAATGCTATCGTATTAAGAGCTCTACTTGATTCAGCTTCCCAATCGAATTTTATAAGTGAAGAAGCATTTAACAAATTAAAATTGCAGAAAGATCCTGTCAACGTCTCAGTAATCAGTATAAATAAAAATTCAAACGATATCCAATTTTCCACTACATTTAAGTTTTTTTCACAGCATAACAATTATTCAAATAATATTCAATGTTTAATAATACAAAAAATCACAAGTGAATTGCCCCATAGTTTAATAAATCCAATGAATTTAAAAATTCCACCACATGTTAAATTGGCGGACCCAAGCTTTAACGAACCAAGAAACATTGATATTTTAATAGGATGCAATCTATTTTATGACTTATTAAGTGTAGGCCAAATTAGCCTACCCAATTCCCCAATATTCCAAAAAACGAAATTAGGTTGGATAGCAGCTGGGAACTATAACATGCCAAATAATCCCATTTCCAACTTGCTGTCAATAAATAAAATTAATGAAGATTTGCAATTATTCTGGAAAATAGACGAGTTTTCACAAAATAAAGCGTTTTTAACACCTGAAGAGAAGTATTGCGAATCCCATTTTACCGAAAACACCACGCGTTCAAACGATGGAAGGTTTATTGTCAGAATTCCATTGAAAGAAAATATAAGTGACTTAGGAAATTCATATACAGTAGCATCAACTCGCTTTAAATCATTAGAAAATAAGTTTGAAAGACAAGAATCATTTAAAAATCTTTATTTTGCATGTATCAATGATTATAAAAATCAAAATCATATGACAGTAGTTCAGAGCCCAAGCAAAAATTCTTTTTATTTACCCCATCATGCAGTCATTAAATTATCAAGTGAATCCACCAAGTTAAGAGTAGTATTTGACGGTTCATGTAAACTCCCTGAAGGTTTACCAATAAATACATTACAATGCGTTGGTCCCACAATACAAGGTGATCTATTTTCTATTATTTCAAGATTTAGGACGCATCGCTTTGTAATGACAGCAGATATTACCCAAATGTACCGTCAAGTACAAGTTAATCCATTGGACCGACGATTTCAACGAATTCTGTGGCGCGATGACCAATCCCAACCCTTAAATACATATGAATTGAATACAGTAACATTTGGGATGGCAGCAGCTCCATTTTTAGCCATAAGATGTTTATTTGAATTATCAAATTTAAATCAAAAATTACACCCAAAAGAGTCAGAAATTATACGAAAAGATTTTTATGTTGACGACCTTCTCACAGGTGCAACAACAATATCGGAGTTAGAATCAATAAAATGTAATTTAATTAAAATTTTAAACCAAGCATCTTTCAAATTAAATAAATGGAAAAGTAATTTACCCTCGTTTAATGACAATGTACAAAATCCCCACGACAATGACCAAATCTGTATTACTAATAAGACGTTAGGTTTATTTTGGAACCCCAGTACTGATTGCTTTTCGTATTCAATAAATAATGTAAAATTTTATTCCAAAATAACCAAACGCACAATATTATCGACAACTGCACAATTATACGACCCTCTTGGTCTTCTTGCACCCATAATTTTCATGGCAAAACTTATAATCCAACAAATTTGGCAATTAAAGTTGTCATGGGATGAATCTCTTCCAGCTGACATACACACAAAGTGGATGTATCTGAAAGACAATTTAAACCAAATTGACAAATTTATAATAGACCGTTTCATTTTATTACCGGATCCAATCTTTTTAGAACTCCATGCATTTTCAGACGTTTCAGAGCTTGGTTATGGAGCTTGTATATACATTAAAACAGTAAATAAAGATCAATCAACAGTAAAGCTTCTAGCAGCAAAATCTCGTATTGCTCCGTTAAAGAAGTTATCAATTCCAAAATTAGAATTATTAGCAGCGGTTTTATTAACTAATTTAATTCAAAAGTTCAAAATTATTCTTAATCTAAATTTTAAATCTGAATACTATTGGACAGATTCCCAAATTGTGCTATCTTGGATATCTTCTTCCCCAACGAGATGGACAACTTTCGTTGCCAATCGCGTAGCTCACATTCAAGAAATGACTAATATATCCAATTGGTATCATATTAAAACTCACGACAATCCTGCAGATCTAGTATCCAGAGGCTGTCTACCCAAAGAATTAATTAACTCCAATCTTTGGTGGACAGGTCCAAGCTGGCTGCATCTAAAACCCCAACATTGGCCTCAATTAAATAATAAAAATGATTCAACCCAAATTCCAGAAGAAAAAATCTCTAAGAAATGTTTTTTAAATATAATTAAAACCCCAAAAATTGAATTTACTAATTTTTCAAATTTAAATAGATTACAAAGATCATTTGCATATTGCTTACGATTTATAGAGAACTGCAAAAAACCAAAATTAGATAGAAAATTAGATTCACTTAACGCACATGAATTAAATAATTCTTTAAATAAATTAATAAAAATTTCACAATTACAGTCATTCAACGAAGAATATAACAATTTAATTGAAAATATCCCAATATCATCCAAAAGTAAATTATTAAGTTTAACCCCATTTATTGATGAATTAGGTTTAATCCGAGTAGGTGGTAGATTGAAAGAATCACAGTTTAATTATGGAAAAAAGCATCCAATTTTATTAAGTAACAAGCATTGGTTAACTAAATTAATAATAGAAAGAGAACATAAAATATTGTTACATCCTGGTCCCACTCTTCTATTAACATCAGTTCGCGAAAAGTATTGGCCTATTGCAGGAAGAAATATGGCAAAGGCAATAGTACGAAATTGTGTGAAGTGTAGGAGATTTAATCCAAATTTAGTAAAACCACAAATGGGAAATTTACCTGAACTAAGAGTGACACCAATGCCACCATTTTTTAATGTAGGTGTAGATTACGCAGGGCCTATCTTAATAAAGGATAAAAAAGGCAGAGGTTCAAAAAATAGCAAATGCTATATTAGTGTTTTTATTTGTTTCTCAACGAAAGCAATACATTTAGAACCAATAACCGCTTTAAGTACCGAAGCATTTATTGCAATGTTCAGGCGATTTGTGGCTCGACGAGGCAAACCCTCAAAGGTGTTTAGTGATAATGGTACAAATTTGGTAGGCGCAAATACTGAAATTTTAAAACTTTATAAATTTTTAAATAATGAAAATGATAATATACGTCAAGAAATTTCCACCCAAGGGATTGATTGGAATTTTATTCCCCCTCATTCACCGCACTTCGGAGGTCTTTGGGAAGCGGGAGTAAAGAGTACAAAATATCATTTAAAACGTGTAATGCATGACGCGTCACTTACTTTTGAAGATCTTTATACAGTTCTTGCACAAATAGAATCTATCCTAAATTCCAGACCTTTGACCCAATTATCCAATGATCCTAATGACCTGGAGGTACTTACACCGGCTCATTTCTTGATTGGACGATCATTCACAACTTTGCTCGATCCTAATGTTCGAGAAATTAAAATCAATCGTCTAAGTCGATTTCAATACTTACAAAGGCTAAATCAAGAATTTTGGCACAAATGGTCACGCGATTATGTATGTCAACTTCAACAAAGAGTCAAGTGGAAGAAAAATGTTTCCAATATTGCCATTGGAAACCTAGTTTTGGTAATGGAAGACAACCAACCACCTGGAAAATGGCGCATGGGCCGAATCATCGAGGTGTGTCCTGGGCAAGACAACATAGTGCGTGTAGTGAAAATTAAATGTTCCACGGGAATAATCAAACGCGCCGTCACAAAAATTTGTGTTTTACCAGTTGAGAGTGAACAATCTAAATGTTAAAAAATAATAATAATCATTGAATTATTTTAATATTTACAGGACTTTTTATTGTAATTTAGATTTAATTTTTTTTAGTTAAAGATATTTTTTTTTTATGTATTTTTTTTCTCTCAATTCTTTATTTTTAGTTTTATTTTATTTATGTTACTCATTTTAATAATCTTACAAAATTGTATTTTTTTTATTTTTTATTAATTTTGAAATTACAGGATATTTCAAGGTGGGCGGAATGTTGAGATTTGAATATACCGCCACGACCGCAACTAAATGAGAAGTAGAGTAGGGTAGTCGAGAGTTGCGCAAAAGTTAGTATTAAGAATGTAGACATGTAAGCCAGTCATGGCGAGTTAATAAATAGTGATTTAAAATAGAAAATGCAGTTTTTAATATTTCGATATCTATTTTAAAAATACAAGCAGGTGAAAATCATACCCAAAACATAATTTGACTAATCACAAGCGAACAGCTGTGTAGAACATTTGAAATGTGTCGACAGTATTTCCTTGCCTTAAATCTCATTCGTAAAAATTAAATTAAGAAAGCAAAATTCATAACAAAATTAGAATATCTAAATTTTCAAAACTATAATAGTAAAAATTTTTCTTGCCCCTTACAAGTAGTAATCACAGTCAGTATATCGGCAATCGAGATCCAAAGTTTTTGGGTGATTCTAGGAGCCAAAAAAATTATCACATTCTCGGCGTTTAGTCTAAATGCCCCTTAGTTTTTGAATTATGAAATTTTTAAAATAGATATGGTGGTTTAACCATAGCTAAAACTGCTATTTACAACTTCTTTTTTTTTAGAAAATTATGTGATTTCTTATCTAAATTAACATTGTCGTATGATGCTTTTACGAGTAAATGTAATAAACAGTAGCGAACATGTCAAGGGATGCTACAGAAAGTTTCACTTAATTTTTGAATTTTTCTGCTTGATTTTTTTTTTCAAGTTGAGTTTCCAAGGTTTGGGAAGCTCCGAGATATTTTCTAAGATGAGATTTATGTCCTCTAATCACAATTGAACGATTAACTCTTCTGGGAAGTTAAAAATTTATAAAGTGGTGTTGATTTCTTTTTCGTCGGTATAGCGACTATAATTGAGATTATTTGAAGATAGTGCCACGTGGTGCCATTTTTGATTATCCCGCGAAGCGAGATAAGGGTGCAGAAAGTTAAATATTCAAAATGTGGTACGAAGATAAAAGGAGTCCTTTCTGGTGACCATTTTGGAAAGGCGAACGTGATAATTTTGTTCGAGCATTAATTTGCGAATTTTGAGTTTTCTGGAATCAGCATTGATTCCGAAAGTATTAGAGCGATTAGTAGCGTTATTTCTGAATACGAGAAGATCTGGAGTGATTTTTGCCGGAGAGATTTTGGCAATTTCGAGAATATGACCTCATGATGGATTTGGTTGTCCAGTTGTGAGGTTATGGTAATTCTGGATTGGTAGCTCTATCGTTGTTTTGGCGAAAGACCAGCATTTTTGGATGGTTATTTTTTTTTTGATGATTCCAGAGAAATTTGGATTAATAAAGATTTTGAGATTAGGATCGATCTAACTTACGCTTTATTGGTGTATTTTGATTGAGTGCAAATGAAAGTTGATTTACAATTAATTGTATGAAGAGGATAATATTTTGGCGTACCGAGGTTATCAGCTATGAATTGACTTCCGTTGTGGAAGTTAAAAATTTCTTTTACAGGTAAAGAAGATTACGTTTGTGTTGCGGGTAAAGTTACACAATTTCTTTGTAAATTTGAAAATATTTTTCTTTAATTCCTTCGTTTGTGCAAGAGGGAGGATCCTAATTTTGAATTTAATAAATCTTCCTTAGTTAAATTTGTTAAAATAATTTGTTGGTTACAGCAGATAAAATTTGTCTTTTCAAAAATTGCAAATTTTCTTTGATAATAATTGATCTCGAATATTTTACTGAATTACATAAGGGCGTCCTTCGTAGTAATTCTCAGAACCCGGAGAGAACAATAAAGAGTCGTTGCTAGTCGAAACACAGGATTGTCCATACCGGTAATCCATTTATTTTGAAAACTTCCCCGACCAATTGAATTTATTATTATTATTACAATTTATTATAAAGATCAAGTACAAGAGGAATTCAGGAAGAGATAAGGATCAAACAGGTAACTTGGGAGAAGGAGAAAAAGGAACTAACACAAAGAATAGAAGATATGGAAAATACTATTGAAAACCAAGAAAAGGCAAGAAGAAAGAACAATATAGTGATAAAAGGAATGGGAACGAATAGAGAGGGTAATCTAATGGAAGGTGTATGTAAATTGCTAATGGATAAAATGGGAGTAAACGTGAAAATAATAGAGGCATTCGAGATAGGAAAAGTTGAAGGGAGAATGGCAGTAGTAGCAAAGGTACAAAATTGGGACGAAAAAATGAAAGTTATGAGGAGCAAGAATAAACTGAGAGGAAGTGAAATTTACATAGACAACGACATGACAGTGAAGGAAAGGCAGATCTAGGGTAAGATTAGACAACTGGCAAAGAAGGAAAATGAGAAAGGAAACAAGGCCAGAACAGGATATCAAAAATTAACGGTTAATGGTAAAACTATACAATGGAAGGAATTGGAGAAATCATTGGAACCTCAGGAGAGTAGTAGAGATATATTGGAATCAAAAAACTAGCAAAGAAAGAACCGGACTGTCCTATTATGACAACACATGAACAACGAGAACAGATATTGAGAAGGGTCAAGACGAATTGGTTATACATATGAATATTGAACATGCAAAGAAAACAAGGAAAAGAGGAGAACAGAAAAAAACTATGAAGATTGCCATATGGAATGTGAGAACGCTGCTGAAGCCGAGAAAGATGAGCGAAGTGGCAAAAGAATTGAAAAGGTACTCAGTGGAAGTGGCTGCAGTGCAGGAGGTCAGATGGAAAGGAGAGGGGGAAGTGGCGAAAAAGGAATATACGTTTTTTTTACTCGGGAGAAAAGATGCAGGGTAGGAATGGAACAGGGTTTTTTGTGGCGAGAAATGTACTGGATAATGTTATGACTTTTAAACCAATTAATGGAAGAATTGCATATTTAAGGTTGAGAGCAAAAACAAATTTGTCCGTTGTGAATGCATATGCACCAACAGAAGAAAGAGAGAAGGCCGACAAAGACAAATTCTATGAAGAACTAGAGGCGGTGTGTGATTGGATACCCAAGCAAGATATAGTGATCATGATGGGGGACTATAATGCACAGATCGGGAGGGAAAGTTATGTGAGCTCAGTTGCAGGAAAACATACCGTGCATGAGAAATCAAATGATAATGGTAATAGACTGTGCGACCTGGCAGAAGCGACAAATATGGTAATAAGTAGCACTAAATTTGAACATCCGAAGATACATAAAATAACATTGGTATGGCCGGGAGGAAGTAACAATGTAGGAAACCAAATAGACCACGTACTGATCTCACAAAGAAAACAGGAAGTGATACTGGACGTGAGATCGTATAGAGGCGCAAATGCGGACACAGATCATTACTTGGTGATTGCAAAAATCAAGCAGAATGTACCAAAATGCAAGAAGGGCAACACAGGTTCAAAGAGAATAGCACTGGAAGAACTGAAAATGTAATGAGGAAAAGCAATACAGCGGCGATAAAAGTAATAACGTTGTGGAAGCCAAATGAGATTAGAGCGAGGGGTAGACCGAGGGTGAGATGGTGGAACCAGGTGATGCAAGATCTTGAGACCATAAAAGTGAATGGATGGAGAGAGAAAATCGACGACAGAGTGGGATGGAGGATGATTGTGGAAACGGCGAAGAGGCACGCAGGACTGTGAGAGAAGGAATATATGGAAAATGTGTATATTAGTGTATTTGACAATATGTTTATTGTAAAATGGGGATTAATCCACCCCAGTAAACGGATTTGTAAATCTCGGCAAGAGATAGCAATATTCAATAATAGAATGTAATGCTGAAAATAAAATAAGTACAATATATTTCTAAAATTTTATTTATTTTTTAACCTACGAATTACCATTCCCATACGCCCACATCTAGACTACCACGGTTTCTTTTATAATAACAGCCAATAATAGAAGTTACTTCTATTTACAAAAATTCAATTTTGCAAAATGGGACTGTTATGTCTCCTTTTTAGTGGCATTTGAAACTTTTGAAATAATTTATAATTCAATAATAATTGTAATGAAGAGAATTTACAGAGCGCCTATAAATAACACAGAAGAGGAGGTGAAGCTTATTTCTATTATTATATTGGGTTTGAATTTTGTTCTAAAATTTAGGGGTAATGATTCAGCATTAAAATCGGCTATTCGAACCTATATTTACCACCTCGCGAGTAGGGGCACCAAGTCAGATTTTACGTGTTTATAACAAACCCCACAACTTCGTATATGCTTGGGGGGGGTATGGAATACCCCCCAAGCATATACGATATACGAAGGTATGCCATACCCCCCAAACCCCCCGATTTCAAATAAAAACAGGGTGGTTGGTTCTAAATTTTTAAATGGTACATTAACATGTCGCCGAGTGGTGCTACGACCGGACGGGGTATGCAGGGTGTTGAGGTTAAAATTTATAAATTTTGTTAAATTATACTATGTGATTAGATTCGTGCATCCACTTCGTAGGTGGTAAATTTGTTTCAGACCGGTAAACTATTCTTGGTTGCAAAATTACACATAATTTAGAGTCTCATGCAAATAATAAAATTTTCCGGCTGAAGCTAGCAAATATCATAATTGGCTATATTTTTCTCAATTTTTATGTAAATTCTTCAAAATTTGCAGTTCACTTTCTATATTTAATTTGTGCGAAAATATAGAACAATAAACCAGCAATTTAGGAAGGCAGGTTAGGAAGCTAAAAACCGCGGTTTTATTCCTAGTCGCGCCACATACACGGCTGGGAAATTGGAGATAGTACAATGGATCCGAAGTGCATGCAACCTTATCTTGCCCTCCACAATAAAATCCAATCCTAACTAAGTACATAGTTTGGCACTTTCACCGCTAAAGATGCCAGCTAATATAACAGAAGCCCAACTTCTGCAAGTCTATAAATTTAAAGATTTTATCCATATAAAAACGTATTTATTATATAATTTTTGTTTTAGCCGACTTGCACAACTTAACCGAGAACGATTTTTTATGGCCCACAAATATAATAAACATATTATGCTTTGTATATAAATCACGTAAGGCGTATCTAATAGGGTATGGAAGATTCACCCCGAGTTCCTCATTTAGTTGAAAACTCTTAAAACTTTTATGTCGAAAGAAGCTGCCGAATCGTAAGACTTACAGAAACATTACATTTTGCCTAAAATTTAAAAGGAAAATACTTTTCTCATTTCCGAAAGCTCTTCCCGTTTATTTTTCATTGCATTTATTAGCCAATAATTAAGTATTTCATTATTTATTTTTAGTCGAGCATCCAACCTTTCGACAAAAGAATTAAAGTTTAGATGCTTGAAATATATGAGCTTTTCGAAACAATTAACCTAAAAATTATGCTGATTAACTCAAAGCGAACGTGACCTGAGGAAAACAGGAATATTTTCAATATTTCTTTCTACGATGGTAATAATATTGATGGTCGTCCTTAACATCGGGAACCCTCAGGCAAGAATAGGAATAACAAATGGATAAAATAATCCTTAATTAATTTAGTCCTACATATTCTGTTTATGCACCTTATTAAAATTTAGTACCTAAATTTTGAAGGAAACTTCTGATTTTAGCAAGTTCCAATTTACATTATTTAGGTTCTTGTCAAGCTTGTTAAAAGTTTTCAAAGCAATGTTGTGGTCATGTTTCATGAAATAACCCTTTAATAAAAGTTTTTGTTAAAACTTTGATAGCGAAATTCTGTTCAAACCAATCACAAAGCACCAGTTAACCGTTATTGGTTATCATTTATTTGATTATCGTTGAACGATTCGACAAAACTTAAATTGGTTTACTTTAAATTCGCACTAAAATGTAACAAGTTTGATCTCGTTCTACCTTATAATAACAAACATAATTCCACGTTAGTATTATAGTAAAATCGTGCACCAATCACCCTAGAAAGACTTGAGAGTTTTTGCTTGTAGAATCTCAGTGAATATAACATAAATAATAGCAACAATAAGCCAAGAAGTTTGATAAATCCGATGTAAATTAAAAGATTATAGTTCCAAGACTTTGTTAAAGATTGAGATAATTCGATATGTTGGAGTACTTCCAAAATCCGAGTCAAAAGTCCAACGTACAAGTTTAATTAAAGTTCTGCAACTTAGCGAAACGTTCCTAATTACATTCTAAGACGTAAGTAGGTTGAGATTTAGTTTTAATTCAATATAATCTTGTTTACTTCTCGAAGCATAACTTTCAAGTTGGAAACAAATTTTACGGCGTCTTAGGTGCTTCATCCACGTCATACATTTGAAACAGATAATATTATGAGTGCGTTCTGGCCATTAGTATAAATATCGGATAACTTAGAAGGAAATTTTCGTTTGCGTTTCAGTTATCATCTTTAATACAGTTTAAAATTTACTCAAAACATTTTTAATACTATTAAATGTATTTACTATTTTATTGTCTGATAGAATGTCTGGCGCTTCTTCCATAGAGCTTTCACTTATTCGGAATTTATAGACACCCTTATTTAGTAGTGACAAGATTTCCACTCCTTACCCAGTCACAAGTATAATAAATTTTCCACAATCAGACACTTTGGCATTTCGAGTTTCGGTAAACCGAGTAAATCTTCTGGTCCAATTTTGACAGTACACTTTTTGTAAAACTATAAATAAGTATGGAATGGAGATAAGAAACCAGATCGGAAGGATAATAATAGTTTTGAGTACTTTTGAAGTTTTCCTCGAAGTTTATAAAGCTTAACCATTAAGTAATTAAGAAATTCCTAGTTTATTTGTATAAATGAAAAAAGAAATTGAATTTGTACTGGTATAGCTTCATCTAAGTAACTCGAGATAATCTGTAAAAGTGAAGTATTTAATTAGTTTCAAGTTAGTTGAACAAAACTTATTAGTCTCAAAGTTCGCACGAAACTTTTTAATACGGGGTATTAAAATCCATTAAAAGCTCGCGTGTGCTGTAATATAATATTAACCCTTCACTGCATCGTGATGTTTATAAACAACATAAATTTAAATCACCTGTAAAAATTTAAACTTTTGGATTTATTTGAACTTTTTTCTTTAAACAATGCCACGATATATCTGAGATTCTTGCTATCACGTGCAAAAGGTATAAATTTCAAAAGATAAGCAGATTTCAGCAGATTACTCTTTCGAAGTCGTGAATCTAATGTGATTGCTTGTTACTGCATATTTCGCTCCGTATTCATTTATTAATTATTTTCGTTTTAAATTGTTTTTTTTATTGTTGTGAAGTTATATTTAGTTTAGAAAGGTATTGAGTAACACATTTATTTAATTTATTTATAAATTAGTGCAAAAGAAAAATTTTTATAGCAAATAACATATTTAGAAAAAAACATCATTTTATTCGATAAAAAAAATTCCTTGCAAGAAATATTTTTTTAAATATTTTTCCATATATCAGGAAACCACAATAAACAAAATATATTTTTTTTAAGGCAAAAAAAAATGTCATGCAGTGAAGGGTTAACGTTAACACTACAAAAGATGGTGTCCCTTTTAATATAGGTAATGAATGTCCTTGGAAGCTTTCTACTCAAACACAGGTTGCTTGTTTACTAAATTGTTGGCCAAATCAAAAAAGTTAAAATGAATACAAGGCAAGCGAATAAAGTCGTTCGAACAGTTTAATTGGAGCTAAATTGTATAAACTGAATCAATATGTTGGAACTGGAAAAGCAACCAGGAGGACTATTATTAACGGAACGGGAAACGGCGGCAATAACCGACACCGATTATCAATCAAGCATAAATTCAGATTTCCTTTAATGGTAAATTCCAAACGTCTTTCAGGAATGTACTTTAACTTAAATTAATCTGTGAAGAAAAGCAGCTTCGTATATAACGATGGGAAAATGCATTAAATTTGATTTTCCTGAAACAAAATTCAAAGTCATTAAAATAAAATACTTCCCTAAACATTCAATAAATTACCAATGTAATAACCATTTCCAAGAATTAAATTTATTGAGAGGAACCAAAATTTAGATAAACGCTTTATAGATTTAGAAATTAATTTTTAAATGAACAGATTTAAAAGCTGTCTTCGTTGTCGCGCAAAATTAAGACAGGATCTCATCTATGACAAAACCTCATCCTCGTCAATCTTGATCCGAATATTTGCGAGGATAATCTTATCCTGTAAATAGTTGTTAAAAAATTCTCACTATTTGTCCATGTCCGCGCTTCAAACTTCTTCCATAGAGTTAATTTACATGGGCGGCTATCAAACGTGGATTTCATTTCCATGAAGAGATCCGCGACCGGCATCTTCCGTTTAATCTTGAACCGTTCAAAAATCTGTTTAATCCTTCGTTTAATTTATATGCCGATTGGGGAGGTTTCTCCCACTTCTCCCAAGTGAGATAATCTTCTCCGCTACCACGGTTACATCTAATTGACACACCGAAAAATGAGACCTTTTTAGGAATTCTTTTTGAGAAAAAGCAATCAAACTGAGGTTTAGAGGGTTTATTCTACATAATATTGTCCTCTACCCCTAAATTACTTTTTATATTACTCTTAGGAATATGGGTACGTAGGCCTATCTTTCCTCCAGCTAGCTCAATCAAAAAAAAACCTTGCAAAACTTTGATAAAACAAATTTTATTTCTTTGTAAAATGAAAGGATAATTCTCGTGATTACAAAAATTTAATATGCAATATGGCATATTGGGATAACAACTCAGCTTTGTTTCCCGTCGTGGTTAAACTTTCACGTCTGAACTGTCCTTTTAGTTCGTAAAACTGTAGCAAAGTATTTTATTTGTTTTTGAATTTTATTAAAAATTCATCTTGGGTTATTAATGATTAATTGTTTAACACATCATGCAACCTTGAAATTCTAGTATCGCTTTAAGCAAGAGCGGTGTGAACACTCGACGCGATATTCAGTCTTCCCATACCTGCGATCACAATTGGACTTTATTAGTCAATTACTACTTATTTCTTTAAGTGTGTAACGAATTTTTGCACTTTGTTACGCGGTACAACTTTCTCATTTCATTTCAATATTTCTTAGTATGGCCCATGCATTTTATTTAAATGCAATTGTTAAATTCAATGCGTTTTGATACAGATGGTTGATAGCGTGAACGTTCCGGCGTAGGAATACTTGAGTCGGGGAGTCTTGTAATCTCAACCATGGTAAACGTACGCTGCTTTTCACGACGATTTTGTTAAGTGCCTGTAGTGCGTAGACAAGTATTTTTTGGTCCAGCGCAACTGTTTATTTATGGCTTCCCGTGTGAAACAGTGGTATAGTTGTCGTATGGTGTTTCTGGCTCCTATTTGTAAACATCTGAAACACGAGAGGCTTTCATGCGCAATCTATTACGCAATTTCTGGTGTGCAAGTTGCAACATCCCAATCCTAATCTACCTGCTTCGTTTTCCGTGGGAAAACGGATCACTTTGGGAATTATTTCGTCATCTGGATGGTCTGGCGTTGCATAACATCTCCAACACCATCTCTCACTGGTTCAGTTTCCAGCTACAGATCAGCAAGCAGTGTTTTGTGTTCGCGAATTTCAATCAAGTGTTTTTCTGCGTAAATTATAACAAGTTATAGATTTTCATCTTTGAAGCCAGACGTTAGGAAAGCGGTTGGAGGCGAACACCTGTCACCATTATATTGTAAGCTAATACGAGAACTCGAGGTAAGCAATTTTATCTTTTCCAATTCGTATGAACCGACGCGACGTGTTTCTGGGCTTTTGTGTTCAATTTTGAGTAACCGTAGAGGTTACTGCTTTTATTGGGTACTGTTTAATATTTGGACTGGGAGCACTTTTTGATTGTTAATATCATTGGCTACTGTGTCTATGTTTTGCACAGCCATACATATTGCAATTGTTGGAAAATTGTTGGAACTGTGATAACATCTATCAAATTCTATGTGTCAATTTTTACCGGAATCACCAGCCTTTTTTCAGAATTCCACGACCCATACCTTCGCACGAATAAGGAGTTAGTCTATTAACATCGTGGCAAACAAACTGGAGAGGTCCTCTCCAGATTGTGACGGAAGATGGTGTATGTCTGGGTTAATCATCTCATTAGGCGTTGCGATTCAGAGGGTAGTTTTTGTTACACGTGTTGATATTTATGTTGAAAACGGACATTTGGAAACTTGTTGTGACGCGCGGAAGGTGGACTCCTAAGCGACAGCTTAACCTTGAGGTGGCAAGTAAATCTCTAAGGGTGTTCTAATGGGTCATCCCTGAACCTTGCCGAGCTTAGCTTAGCCAGGAGGATCTTCAACATCTGGAATCGGATAAGTACCTGAAGAAGAAGAAGGTCCAACTATCGCTCATTGATTTTGACTCCCGCACACATCAAGAGTGTTTTTCTATCTGGGAAGATCTTTGTCAATGTGCAAACTCACCACTGTTTTGAAGTTTTGTATTCGGTTTTGCTCTTATCGCCGAAGAACCAAACATCTATTTTTCAACTTTAGATTATCATTGAAAAGTGCCGAATTAGTGACTCGGGTGTGTATCTGGATTGGTTGAAATTACTTCTTGCTACTGCAACTACGCCATCTACGGTTCCAGCATCATCTCTGCGCAGTGTTCGTTTGTGAAACTCGTGTAACCAGTCAGGTGCTACTGTTTATTTGGAACTAGCTTAACCATGTTTCATCTAGAAGAAAGCTGCGGTTTCAGTAAACTTACCAGAGCTCGAACTAAGTAATTTTATTTTTTGTATATCGTATAAACTGACTTTTGCGTTCAACCATTGGTAACCGTTAATGGTTATGATTTTGTGGAGGCATTTTTTCCTATTGTTGGGAATACCTTTTGACTGCGTTTAACTTCATTAAAGCACTGTGTGTATTGCTTTTGTATGTTGCCTTCACCGTAATCATTTGAATTGTGCTCTTTATCTCTATATTGTTAATTCATGATTAAACCTGTTTTTTACCGGTACAGAATTTTATTTGGAAAGCTACCCCAGATCCACATTTTATTTCAGAGACCTACGGCCTTGCTCTCCGGCAATTATCACCAAAGGCTGGTCTATACCAACATCGTGGCAACACAAACACATTCTTAGATCTTTCTTTGAACAACCGTCTCATTTGAGGTTGTGTTCAGAGGGACAGTTTGTGTTTTGTAACTTGAAGTCACTAACCGTTAATTTATTCATCCTAATTGTTCTTTAAAAATTGTTCTCACTAAATTAATATTATAAGAAACTATTCTGATCATTGGCTGTTTTCACATCCCGGACGAGCCCCCAGAATTACAACCTTTGATATAATTAGATGTTATATTTGATCAAAAATTAGATAAAATATTTATTTACATATCATACAACGCAAATACGTACAGTCAATACATAAGTCTTGTTTATAAGAAAATATCACCCTAGACTACCCTCGTTACGTGTCTGCCTAGTGGCAATCTAACACTGCTTCTTCGAGTTTGCTCACCTTCTTTCACATGTAACAACCCCTCTTTGTGCATGTTGCTCTTCATTGGGGGAGGGTATCAACTTTTGCTCGATGATTGAAATAAATGGTTTCATTTAGAAGTTCTACGCATTTGCCACATTGAATTAAAGAAGGGAGGGTAGCGATAACAATATGCAATTCTCTATAATTTTTTAATGTATCTTGCATGTTAATTTTTCATTACACCACTAATTATTAATTTAAATTAGTCATTCTGATGTAATTAATTACCCATGTAATTAAACTTGATTGAATACTGTTGAAAATAATTCAATTAAATTTTTAGTCTGACCCAGAATTATAAAATATAATGCCGAGTTAATGAATAATTAAAACATTTTGTGATACAAAAAAATTAAATTTACAACAAATTCACGAGATTCTCTGTTAATGTACACGAGACTAATTCAATACTAACCTGACCTAAATTTTAACAAATTAAACTAATTAAAGTGATAATAATTTACAATTTAATCTACCCTCAAACTACACACCCTCAGTAGGCGATGACGCAAATGTAAACCTTTTGGTTTCTCACAGTTCGAAAGCAACTTCTAGTTGAACAAATTATGTTCACCGCTTTGTTAATCAAATTTAATAGACCCGAATATGTTTTGTTAGCGAAGACCATATAGTATGTGTTACCGATTTACACAGTAACCAACTATCTATTCTACCCTACGATAGAGTAATATTAACTTAGCGCGAATGAAAATTGTAAGTTGGTAATTTGGTAATTTAGCTACAACTTTGTGTTAAGCACACATACGCTCGACAAGGTACATATTTGTTCGAAAACTTTGAAATTTTGTGGTTTAACCGTCCAGTTTGTTAAGTTTGAAAATAAAAATAGACGACATTTTGGTTTGAGTTAATTTGTAATCAGAATTAAATTTGATGTTACGGACCTCTAGAGAATTAGTGGAAAGAACATATCGGATGTCTTGGAGTGTAGCAATTAGGATCCTATCCTATACGATAATGCCATTTGGGACAAGCTTTATCTGCCTACTGCAGAATGGAATCTTAGCGAAGCAAATTCCTAATAATCCCTTATAGCTGTGTGAGATTGAGTACAAACTTATATAGACGTTCATTGAAATTTACGAGGCAACGAAAACTTATTTGCTATACAGCTGAAATTGTTTGATAAATATGACAGCCAATGTTGAGAGTTGAATAATCGCGTTATAATCGCTAAATGTATCTCGAGTATGCGTTTAATTTTTTGGCAGAGGAAATGCGAACTACCATTTAGTTGAAAAATTGGAAAACGGTACTTGTACAACAAATGAGACTTATAACTCTAAAAAGCAACTTGAGGGTTGTTGAAGGTTAATGTGATACATTTTCGTCCATAAAGCAATGAAATGTGAAGTGGAACCATTTCAAGTAAATATGAACAATGGTAAGCCAGCAAATAAGTGGCGTATCATTGTGAACTAAACTTGTCGGGTGTAACTGTAATAACTCACATAGATAATAATTAAATGTCATCACGAGAGAATACCCATGAATGATATCAAAACTGTCCAGTTTTACCAAATTCGGATAATGTTCGCATTGTTTAATTATCCTAACATCGCCATCGCAAACGTGTAAAATAGCTATGGAAGAGATTTAAACGACGTGGATAAAGCTTCCTTCCAAAAGCAACTTTAATTAATTTAAATTAATGTTTTTGGTCCTAAGATCAGATTAATCATTGGCAACTGACGTCACGTAAGCTGGCGTTTTCTAAATCTCACTTAAGATTTTACCTTTTACCTTAAAAGCACGGAGATTAACCAGATTTCAACAAAATTGAAGAATTTCATTTTAAGCCATAAGTGCATGCAACAGTATGCATTATGAACAAATCGTTCGGAAATCCACCGATTTTTCGGAATTCTTTTCAACCTCAGATTTTCACCTTCAGTATTTTCTTTATCTTACTTTGTATCTCCAATACCGCACAAGGAATAAAACATCAAAGAGAAACTCGACTCATTCCTATGTCCTTCTTTTGTGGACAGTTGGCAATAGTTTACGTTCAATTTCAACTATTTACAACATCGCAATAAACCTTTAAAATTTGTGATTACTCCCAAAAAAAGTAATTGAAAAGGTTACCATATCCCTAATATAAATTGCGTAAAAATAAAAAAAAGTTTAATGGTGAAACCATGTAATAATAAAAAGTAATATTTTTCAATTTATAGGGTCGGCAATACAAATTTGTTCAATTTAAAAAATGAAACAATTGGTCATTTATGATTACTCCAATGCAATGTAATGTTTAATATTGTAGCCCTTTTCGTGACTTGACTACGGCGATGTAATAAATAAGTTGGATTAAAGCCAGAATCCGGAGAGATGGTTCCGGCTCGAACATTTATATAAATAAAATGGAAAACTTACTTTCGATAAAAGAAAACCTTTCCATTTATCAATTTAAACTATACGTGTCGTGCTGGTGCGTTTAATTTACAACATTTCATTTAAAATTTTTGCGAGCCGATACGCTAAGCGAGTCAAAAACAATGAGAAAATTTTAAACAAGCCCTAATAATTCATTGTCCGTTTTAATAAAAAAAGAAAACCCTTTTAACAGAAGATAATTATTACTTTTTTAATTTTCTGTAAGTATAAGAATAAAACTTCAAGGAATGAAAAATGTTATCGTTAAGAATTTTCGCCTCCATCCAAAACTGTGATTGCGGCTAGATTTTGATTGTGGGTCAGTTCAACTGCATGCCTGAGTTGAATGGGTCGCATTCTTCCAAAAATCAATTCTCATTATGTTGCCGCTTGCTTGCATAGTATTTACTAAGAATCCATACAATAATGCAATATCCTTTCCTGGTTTTATTACATTTTTCGTGCATCATTAATTAAAATTTTCAAAATAAATGTCACTGCGGAAGTAAAATTTAGTACTAGAGGTTTTGGAAGAATGTCACCAAACCATTCGCAAGTGGGTTGTAGGAGTTGACTCCCACAAAGTGGGTATTTTCGTTTGTTAAAACTTGGAACATAATCGAAAACTTTGTGGATTAAGTTCGTTAAAATGAATTTATGTCATATTCCAGATACCGAAGCTCGAAACTAAATTAACTGATAAGTGTATCACTGAATACCTTCATTCCTATTAAGGTCTCAAAATTCCTTTGCAAATCGTAGCTGCAGAGTCTAGGAATGAAAATTTGTATAGTATAACTAAATTGTAGAAAATCGGATAAGCGATAAAACTTTTGTGAAAATTACAATTCACAGAATTAAGCTAAATACAGTTACAATTATTATGGCTAAGTCTTTCCAAGTTAAGATTTCCTGCATTAGAAAATTTTTATATTGGCGCCCAACGGGTGGGCACAAATATCTATAATACATAAAACAATCCTGATCATTCCGTTGCACTCGACTGTGCAGTCGAGTCGTTAACAGATTATAAAATTGATCATTGGTTGAAAAGTAGCACAACGTTTTAGCTATTTGCTACCTTACTAACGATCTATTTTTTACTCCACCGTTGATTGTTTCATTACACAATTGTTTAATATAGTATCTTCCATTTAATACAATAAAACAGAAAATTGATGTAACAGATTTACATTTTTAAATATAATATAGCTAGCTTTATTGTGTCAACATTATGTAAAATGATTGGAGATAACAAGCTTTCCATGCAAGATGATATTCCTTTTTATCTGCATTATTTAATGACATTTTTCAAAGAACTTGATAAATATAAATAATATAACTTCTGTACTTCAATGCACTTTAGTACTTCAATATTATTTGCATCTCTTCGCCGACATTGCGTTTCATAAACAGAATCTTAAATTGTATAATATCAAAGTAGAGTTATTTTAAATCAGGTAATGGCATTCTTCTATTTTGGCCTCATTATGCAGGTAATGTAAAGGATGTTTATTTAATGTTTATCAAATCTATTAATAAAAAATACAGCTGATAATAATTTCTAATAAGAACTTCCTTAAAATAAGAAATAAGAATTAAAGCTGAAATTTCATCATTTCCAAAGATGAACACTATTAAATTTACTAGCTCAATCGGAGGTTGTCATGAACTGAGACTCTTTACGGAGAAAATGTTCTTAATAAAAGATAATTTGGTCAAATAAAATAGTAAAATTTTGGTGTTAAAATCCAGTCAAGTCAGAATCATCAAGTAAGACAGTCGCACTTGATTTTTTCGAATCTTCTCGCCGTAGAGCGGAAGTGAGTGAATCATCCGATTTGGATATTCACGTGTAGGTTAGCGCATGTGGGACACCCTCCTGTATATTGGCGTCATATCTAAGTATATTGTGGTGTTTTGTTTGAGGTGGTGACAAATAAACAAAAAAATTGTAAGGGTTTGTTTTGTTAAGGTTGGAAATTTGTATCAAAATGTGAATTTTGTAAAAATTTTTCCAAAGTTGATGTTTTCAAGCGACGCCACTGCGTTTTTTGATTAAATAAAATGCCACAAGAGCGCCGGAAATAGGAAGAAAGACTGAACTCGCCCAGATGCCGGCAAGACAAACGGCTGTGTAATTTGGATAGAGAGTAAAAATTTGCTGTAACATTGAGTTCTTTTTTGATAATAAAATAAATGCGAGAAATTTGGTCGGTAGTAAGACTATATGCGACCCGTCTTACAAGTGGAACATCAGCAACCTGGTAACAAATCGCTGCTGCTGCTTTTTGTCATATCCAAATCTTTTACCAAATCCTAGTGAATCCGCGGACTTGCAGTTGTTCACAAACAAAATTAGTGCTTCTTTTGTGGTTTAGTGCAAAAAACATCTGGATTAACAGCCGGTTTTTTGGTACATAACCTCAATTTTTTGTGTTTCTCATTTACGATAATTTCCACTATTTTAGTTTTTTTCGTAAAAAAAAGTAATTTTCATCAAATCAACACAAATTTGTGCAACTTTATTGCATGTGGATTGATGAGGTCAATTAACAAAATTTTCCTACTCAAAATCAGAAAATGCACTATTTAATCGCTCGAAAAGGCTTTCTGGATCGAAACTTCTTTCTAGAAAAATATCAAACTCGAAATTCGCAACTCAAATTCGACGTCACAAAAAATCGCAATTGGCTTGCGGAACGTCGTGGAATGGAAAGCCAAAATTATCGTTCTTAACCTCTTATCATCCAAAATTCGAAAATTCCCTAGGATTTTCAAAAAAAAACAAAATTAGGTGGTAACAGTTTGGCGGTAAATTTGAATTTCATGCACTAATTTCTCTTCTTTGTAGGTTTATCAAATTAAACCCAACAACCGCACAAATCACTTTTGGAATTAAAATACTGTATTTGTGTAATGTGTAAAAGTAACAAATTGGCTCTGAATGTAAACAAAATCTATTTTTACAGTTTTAAGTGTTCGCTTGCACACCTTCTTGACAATTATGTTCAATTCCGAGTCTCTTATTCGTTTTTATCATCACAATATATTGCGTTGATAATTGACCAAAAGGGGGATCCTGCAACCACCATCAAAACATAGGACATCCTGTGCATATCTGCAATGGCCAAGAGAGGAGACGCCAATCACATAAAGGGTTCATAATTACTTGTGTGGTGTATTGAAAACGTAACCAAGGTAAAAAAAATAAGAAGGCAGATAAATAAGGAATCACGAGGTTGCTAGGTAAAAAAAAAGACAGCAAGTAATAAGAAATAAAAAAAGAGTTATAGTTACGTTTTGGCTCCCGCAAGGGAAGGTATTAGAATTAAAATTAGAAATACGAATGCTAATAAGGAAAGTAAATTGAAAATTGGAGAAGCAGAACTTTTGTTTACACTGGATCAGAAGGACAAAATCTTGGTGTTTCTTCTTGAGGTTTCTGCTTTCTGATTGGAGAAGCCGATTGCTTGATTGCGGTCGGAGATTTAAAAAGAGAATAAGTGAACGATATAATTTAAGTTGTGACAAAACGGTGAGTATGCGGTGTTAGTGGTGTAAGGCATTAACATCGCAATATATTGAAATGTAATAAACTTTAAAATAAATTACACCTGAAGAAAACTCAGTTTCCAGACCACAGTTGAGACTGAGGAGAATCCGCGCTTTCGTCGTTCCTCAAAATTAAATTAAGTTAAACAGCTTTTTGTCAAATGTCGCCCTTATCAGCGACTTTAGTTTCTACCCCACAATTTCTAATATTCAACGTTCAAATTTTTAACTCCTGGTTTCTAAAAGATCACTTAAATAACACAATTTATCGATTTACTTTTGTTTATTCAAAAAAATTAAATTCAATACAAAATGTCCGCATTGCGGATGCTAAAATCAAAAATAAACTCGCACCGCCGTAGGTCACTGGCGAGTGACCTCGAATCACCTTTCTATCTTTTCGACATCTAGGAACTCGCGTCGTCGCGTCAAAGTTTGAAAATTTACAAAATTTTGTTCAAATTTACAATTTTAAGTTATAATCGGATATTCATTCCCAAGGCTACTTTATTTCAAAAGATGACATGACAATATGTAAATATTTCGTGAATTTAAAACTCTCGTTCGTTTCGTCAAATAGTTCGATCAACGAAGTTTATTTAATCAATATTATTGATGACGCATTGATACCATTTCGTAGTGTCGTTTTTCTGGTCAAGTATAGTATCAACCATTATTGAGTGTACAATGCGTAGTGGAATTTTCGAAAAGGGCGTTAAACACTTCTAGACCATCCTTAGGTCATCACCTCAAGTCTGCTTTACATATGGTAAATCGAGTTTCCGAAGAGGAACTACAACGGATCAATCACCTGTTACTTTATTCGTGATTGACTTACTTTTAGCAACTACACCATTTCAAGCTTTAATTCAGAAAGCATCAATTGTAGATCAGATTAACTAGTTCTTCCGGCATTACGGCTACCCTTCTGGTTAAATCTGAGAGACCGTTCGAAATTTAACTCTTCTGGGCTAGCTCTGAAGTGTTGCTCAGATTCGACCTAGTACCACTCTCCATATGAGTGATGAGGCAGGAAGTATTGACTAATCAGAATTGCAACTGATGCTTTCTTAATTAAAGGTTGAAATGGTGTAGACGCCTGATTTCCACAGTTTCATAGTATGTAAGTAGATTTTTAGATAAATTAAGATATTTTATCATTACATCTTGTTATTTTATTGTTTAAGACAGATCGATCATTGGTTATCGATATTGAATAGATTATTGAATAATCTTGTAGTCAGCTGGTCAGACCATCGTACCTTCTTTACATTTTTTTGTAGTTTAACTCCCTTCTGGCGCTCTTTGACACCTGGCTCCCGAACTAAGGATGGTTGCTGAAGTTCATTCTTGTTCATTTGTTTATAGCATTTTTAAAGTAACATTTGCATTCGGCCAAATCTTTCAAGTAGGAAAACTAGCCAATAAGCGTTTAAGCACATTGACAGTGCAATTAATTATATCATTGGTGTACAGCAAGTGATTATTTTTGCTTCCTTATACAAACACATACAACTTAATTGGAGTATTTTATTTAATTCGCAGTGTTTTAGATTTCAGTTGCAACCGGCCGGATGTGATTGAAATAATCGGCATTTCTATCTAAGTGTGTCAAGGTCACGTTACGTTCCCGTGTGTTAGATTCTGGCGCCCATATTCCTCCCCTTGGAGTTTTATCAAAAGTGCCCAGTGACGTCAGCAAAGAATTATATTCGCATTTACCTGTATTTCATAATATCTATCCACGACCCACCCGCGCTGGTAAACCGGCACCTTTTGTTACAGGTGGTTAAATGTTGCTTTGTGGAGAGCCCATAATACGTAGTAACATTAAAATCTTTGGGTCAAAGTGGAATTTATTTTTTATGAAAACTTCGGTGACAATCTCTATACCATCCATGCTTCAATTAACCACTGTGCCGCGAAAAACCGGTCAGGTAGCACTGGAAGCCAGCCATCTGTTGACGATGCTAAGGTGCAAGTGTGGTGGCGTGCAGGATGACTTTTGCCAAGAAGATGCTTTAATGAATTGTGGGACCAAATCTTTGGAATACAGAAGAATCGTCATCGATTTATGCTTTGTCCATCGATTGTTGAATAAAAGGATTAGTTGTAATATTTTATTGGATCGCTTCAAGTTTCGTGTGGCCGTATACAAGGCATGAGGACTTGTTTGTGATTGAATATAATAGAACAAATTATGGAATGCATAGCCCCCTAACTAGGATGTGTCGTTTTGCCAATAAGTTAAACAAATTTGATAGTTTTAATTTATTGGGCAGTACATATCCTCAGTTTAAGAGGAACCTCATGTGGAATTTGAATGCATTGGATTGTCATTAAACTGGCATTATGTATATTTCTTTTGTTTCTAAATTTTGAATTTTGTAAATTGGTTTACCCGTTAAATAAATAAATAAATAAATAAATAAATTCGAAGAAGCATCATTATCTTATATTCGCATAACAAGATAACTCTATGATGATGCGCAGTGAACTTATTCAATTAAATATTAATAAAAATGATTTCCCAAAGTATCATTGATGTGTGTGGTTCTGCTACATACATGTACAGCCCAAGCTAGGAAACATTTTACCTTAATTTTGGATAAAAAGCGAAATAAATTTTATGTTTCATAAATTCTAGCACTGTACCATAAAAAATTTTAATTGGTGAAATTAGCAATATTTGCAGTGCTAAATTCTTTGTTTTAACAGCAACTAATGTCAATAATAATTGAAGGAACTCTTTAACTAACCTTAGAGCCCAAAAAAACTTTTTTTTTAAGTTTTTCAAATTGATTTGAAAATTATACTAAAAAGTTGAAACGAAAGTCATTTTTACACACCCCACTTACCAGCACTCTCGTCGTTTTTTCAAGAAAAAGATTAAAATCTTACCTGAAACAAACAAAAATTATTAGTTTCGTGTTTATTAACCTCACTTATAAAAATATTCAAGAAACAACAAAAAGTCAGAATTGTGTGACATTATAAATGTGAGTTTGCGCCTAGTGTATGATGTTGATCAATTTACTATAAGTGGTAAAATTTATATCTCTTATACTTAAACGATGGTTGAGTGAATTATGCGTCATCTTCCCATAACAGTATTTAAATTGATTAATTGCAATGGATTATTATATTTGCGAAGCCTCCTTTATCTGGAGCATTGGCGTACTTGAAATATTTTGTAGTATAATAACCATATTACATGAATTTGATTCAGTGCTTAGTGACCATATTATGCTTCTGCATATTATGTAACAATAATGCAGTCAATTACAATTCTTTTATAGAATTGATTTGATTGGCTCAGGGTTGTAAATTTGGAGTTTAACACTTTGTTGCTCGTCCATCGAAATACAAGTGTGTATCAACACAGGCACGCTGGATCTCCGTTGACTGGGACAGTATCATCCAGAAGTTCCCGTAACACTATAATTTTTGCAATTGCGCAAATTAAATGTGATGCATAGAGGCGCCCATCAGGTGATCTAATTCTTTTTAATTTATATGCACTAATTGCATGCCGTTTATTTAGGTTAAGGTTAATCGTGCTCTTCCCTCAGAGGTTTGCTCTCGGATCGATTGTTCTTCCACAGAAAATTACAAAACAGCAACAATTCATTGCAGAACCACAGTTTGGTTTTAATTCAAAAATCAAACAAAATTTCAATTCAAAGTAAACCGCATTTGATATTTCAAACAATGAAAATACATAAAATTATCTTGAAGATAAATCTAAAAGTTGTTCCTATTCTTGAGGCTTGCGTTTTGGTTCATTATTTTAGCGAGATAATAATAAAACCGACATGTCGAGTGCGAAATGAGAAACGGGGGCCCCAGGTAATTACGAATTTCATGATTTTATGATTCAGTGACTTTATTTCTTATTTACACTTTAACATCGATTTTTCATCATGAAAGGAACAGGGCAAAATGTTCGGCTTGAAACGGAATTGAAAATACAAATCATTTAGAAAAATATTCATTTGTTATTTTCATTTCAATGCAGAGTTATAGTTTTCATGCTTACGAGCATTCTTGTATGAAATAATGTCTGGAGACTGAAAATAACGAATTCGTTCTTGCGGAAATTACTCAGTGGAAGATGTATTCGATACAGAATTCAGGAACATCAGATAATTTTGTATTAATCCATGTCAGCGTTATTACAATATGAAGCTTTTCCATAATGAAATGCTTTATGTATGTCAAAGAAGAAAAACATATTTAACTAAAACGAAAAATTCAAAACTGCTATAAATTTGAAAATAAAATTTTGATACGAAACACAGAAGTACCTACCATAAATATTTCAGAAAAATCACTGCTAACTTGCCCAGAGCTCTTTTTTTTACATAATACGTTTTATATATCAATTCAACAAACTTTGAAAAAGAAATACCAAAGTAAATTGGAATTTCATATCATGAATATATCACTGCCCGGAATCCCTAGCAATGCATAGAAAGTGGACGTCATGATGTGTAATTTACAGGGCCAATTTTTTTTATCTCATTTGTTCTAATGGAAGAAACGCACAATTAACTTGTAAATAATTGTTAAAGGGATAAATTAATTAAAAAAATCAATGTTAAAATTTCTCTTTTGTTACAATATTAATAAATGTGGATAAACCGTAAAATATAACATGCATTTCCATTTGAATAATTGCAATGAAATGCAACACATAATAAAACTTGAAAGTTCTCTGTGGTTATAATATGAAAAACTGGAATAAATTACGAAGCAGTGGAAATAATATTTGTTTCAACTTGCGTCATAAAATAGGAAATCTGATTATAGGAAGTTCTCATCATTCAACTAGTTAACAAAATCATCTGACATATCGTGTTGTGGTAAACATCAGCTGTTGGGAAACTCGTATAGCAATTTCCCACTTGACCAACTTACACATAAATCAAACCAACTAAAAGTAAAGATGAAACAGATTCGAAAGCAACTAATAAAATTGTGACATCAATAACAATTTTACCACTCAAGGCTCGAGTAAATCCCCTAAAATACATAATCTCCAGAAGATTTCCTACAAGCTTAAAATATTTATATCCCAAATTTAATCTACCGGAACAAAATAATTAGATTCGTATTACGGACAAAGAAGCTTTATGAAAGCATTATTGATTAAGTAATAAACATTAGAGTAAAATAAGATTATAAAAGAGAAACAAAAAAATTATGTTGCTTCTGAATACGTAAATTAAGGTGTAATAAAAGCTCCAAGGGTTCTCAACAAAATTGTAGTATCAAATTGTAAATTCATTCAGCTAAAATCCCTATTAGAAGAATAACGTAATTTGAACGACATAATAAAATGAGGAATTTTATTAGGATAATACAGTAAAAACAAATTGAATTATAAAATAACAATCAATGGCGAAATTTGAAGTTGTAAAATGCAACATCAAATCGCAACAATCGAGGACTAAACTTTTCCTTCCAACTTCAACAGAAAAGTTGTCAAGAAAACGCATAAATTTACCTTCGACAAAAAATTTTATTTTATTTTTCCCAACATGAAACTTGCAAAATAAATAGTAACAAACTTGAAAATTTTCAACCCTTGAATTAAAAATTAAAGATATTTTGATTTTCATGACTGGAAGCTTCGTTTTAGTTAGTTTCCGTTTTTTAAAAAAAATTTTATTTTACATGAAATATAAAATGTTAGTTAATTTATGCCAAATTTATTCGTATTTCCATTTCTGAAAATGCTATTAAATTACCATAATGTTTGCTTTTTCTTTGGGAATCTTTAAATTTAATGGTTTAATGTGGGTGAAAAGTAGAACTAATGTGTTGATGAAAGTGGTACGTGTAGACTGTAAAATTTGAAATTGGGTTTGTCTAAAAGAAAACAAAAGGATTCTATCGTAGGGGAAAAATCGTTTGTCTTAATATGGAATGAAAAGTGCAGGCATTTATGCAAACAAAGAACAGTCGGGAAAAACTGGAAAGCAAAGAAGAATTTCTTGTCTGCTCATTACACGTCTTAAGGGTAGTTTATGCTCAATGCTATCAAATACAAACGCAGATGCGGATATGAAGAACACGAAATGAATATGATAATATCGTTCGCGCATGCGCAAATACTTAACGTTGCAAATTTGGCGCCCAACGTGAGCGGCGAATTTAATATTTTAGTAATTAATGACCATATTCCTATAGAAAATAAATGGAAAAGCATTTTGATGTTTTTCACATAAAATTACCAATTAATTTATTAAAATAAAGTACAGATAACGCCGGTATTAGGAAACAAGAAAAAAGAATAATCAAGTTGCGCCAATCAATCAAGTTCAAGAAGGTAAAAATATCAATCAATCTGTAATCCATGTGACAGTGACATAACAATTCCTGAAACCCAGTGTAATCTCCAAGTCAATATTTCCCACAAAAAATAACGAAAACGAACTCCGCTTTTGTGTTTGCTTACGTTAATGAAACCGTGGTGTATAAAATAATATTGGTCATCCACAAAAAAAATCTCCTAGGAATGTAAACCAAATATTCTCGTTATCGCCGGGAGCACTAACAACAACAATTCCCGAGTTATTCTAAAACAGATTTTCACGACTAAAAACTGTGACCAAGAACTAAATCCTCGAATCCCGAAAAGCACTTTGAATCTATTTGAAAGCACAAAAGCTGAAAAATTCAAATACGACGCAATCATTTCAATTTGCTTTCTTTGATGTTCAAAAAAAGAATATATAACTCAACTGCTGGCATACTTTTGAATGAAAATCGAGGACTGATTCATCAGTTATAAATGTTAACATGTTAATTAATTAAGAAATCTCAATTAACAAAACTTAATTAAACTTTTATTGACGTCAAAATTACACTTTACCCGTAATTTCGGAAACCTTTACTCATTTTAGGGCATAAATAAATTATAATTGAGTCGTAGCAAGCAAATCATCAACAGTCATCTCCAAATTTCTAAAACTAAATATATTATTCAGCTTTTATTATTTATCTTTCAGTTTCGAATACACGCACGCTTAGTTAAGTTTTGAATCTTATCCAATAGGGAAATCTTGCTTTTCAATAAATTTTCTTCCTAGTATTTTAGATTGCATAATATATGAATTTTGAATATTTTTGAAATTACGTCCACGTGGGGCCCTGACTGTTGAAAATAAAACTTATTTGAGGAGACAATAACGCAGTGTCGACTTTCATTTCTCTAGCTCCCTAATCATATTTAATATTTTTTTCATTTGACAAAGGGATGTATTTCCCGTTTCTTCTGAGAGACAAGTCTCAAGTGGATGCGAGCAGTTCACGTCTTTTAATTTCTCACATGCCCCCAAAAATATCATTCCACAATGAAGGTTTCTGACTAATTCATTACTAATAAGGGCTGGGTACGGTAGCTTCGGTACAAGACATTGCCTTGCTTACTAAGGGGTTCATTGGCATTATTTCTGTACTAAATACTTTATACTTCCGTTATATTTATATTTTAACTTAATAATTTTTAATTTTGAAAATAAAATAAAAATGACGACCTGATATGTGCGTCAATTTTAAAAAACAAGTAAAATGGAAGAGAACAAAATTTAAACTGGCATACGAAAATTAAGAGCGAATTAATATAAGAATTTTTATTAATCGCATACTTTAAAATTAAATTGAATAGACAACAAAATTTAATAAGGATACAAGCAAAGAAGTGGAAGGGGAGATTTTATGATGAGTAGCACAAACTGAAAATTGACATGAAAAAAATGAAGGGAGAAGCTTAGAAGAATTTAGCAAACGATAAAGCAGAAAAAACAGAGTAGGAACAGAAATAACAATAAATTAGAGAATTGGAAGGAAGAAAAACAATAGAAGTAGATAAAGAAACAGAATAAAGCAATAAAAATAAAGAATTGTAATGAAATTAATAATAAAAATAAAATTAACAAAAGCAAATGAATAAAATTAAAAAATAAGTACCTACTAAACTTAAATGAAGCCAGTAGTTTATTTAAATTATGGTTTAAAGGTTAATATTTAAATGATTAAATTAAATGTTCACACAAAAAATAAAAGCAATTTCATAAATACGCTTAAAATTATTATTTCGTTATGCTACAATTTAGTAATTTGAATCATAAATACGTTAAAATGGTTTTGTGTTTTATACAAGCAAAATAACCTAAAAGAATAAAATAATTGGACACATTGAAATGTCAATGTGACAGCAGCGAGTGGCTTGAATTTGACAGTTAATGAAGACCTCATTTTTAACCTGGGTACTTGGTATATTGTGGTGGTATTTTGACCATTAGAGGGTATAAGCAAGCAAATAAAGGGAGTGTTTCGATTTTATTTAATTTTTAATTCAATAATCAGTTAATTTGACTGATAAAATAGACTTTTGCATCAAATTAATAACAAACCACTGCATGTAACAATTTACACATAAAACCATACAAATTTAAAATGATTTATGTAATACAAATATTTTGCAACACCCTGTGAATGTTATTAAACTTTTAAAGTGACGACAGTTTCTTGTAAAATAAAAATTTAGTGAACAAACAATTATAAACACCATGTTACCTATCAATAAGTGCGACATTAGTAAACAGGAATATCAAACCCCACCTATAAAAATCCAATTTCGAAAACTGGGAGAGGGACGGAAAGGCCAGCAAGCCGGAATGAAGCCAGTTCCCGAGTGAAGCTCAAGTAGAGAAGAGTTCCCCGGTGAAACTCAAATAGGGAACACGCGAGTTCCTAAGTGATCTCCAAGCGGAGAGGAGTTCTTTCGTGATCCTGAAAGAAGGAAGAACTCGCGAGACTTCTTGTTGATCTAAAGATCAGGGAAGTACAATTTTGTGAATTCACTAAAAAGGTGAATAATTAGCGTAAATCGAATCTTCGCGTAATTGCTAATTACGATTTATAAAAAGTGAACGATTGTGTATTTCTGACGAATTAAGTTGTTGGAGAATTGACTGGTTTTTGGAATATTGGCTGCTGTGTGGAACGTTTGGTGGATTGGAATAGATTGGAACAGCTGGCGACTGCTGACGAGAGTTTGGCCACATGGATCCGGCAACGCACTAACTTCAGTAAAAGTTTACCATTTATAAGTGAGTTTATTAATTAAAATTGTATTTGTTATTTTATAAAATTACACCTATTACATGAATGGACAGATTTACACGTACAGTGTTAAAATTTAAAACGTTAAATGTTACGTGCATGTCTGAGCTATTACACCAGAATACTTATGGTTTGAGACAAACTTATTGTCCTCATAAAATTTGATGCAAATTGTTTATGAAAAATTTTTACGTTCAATTAATAAATTATGCTTGTCACGAATTTACACCCTTTTATTTCGTTCGTCGAACCTATCAGCTCTGAGGAAGAGAAAAACCCATCTCCGGCGTAACGTTAGTTTTAGGGGCTTTTGTGGGGTGATTATTCGAATAAGGGTGAATATCATTGCAATATTTTATCATTTTAATGCGAATAAAAAGTTTAATTGTTACTTGAACTTATTTAGTAATTAATTTGTTTGATTAAATTAGTTTACTAATTAAAATGAGCCTTATGCAATTAGTGGAGGGAGATAGACGAGGACTGTGGGATACCTAGAAATAACAAAGTTTATTTCTATGATGCAATAACAAAGTTTATTTCTATTACCTAATTAGCAAAATCTGATGTCACACAACACATGACTTTCCCATTTGAAGCAGTAACAAATTACATATTTTAATTCCCCCCTAACCCTCATTATCAGTCTGTAGGTAAGTACAGGCCTTTTATTGGTTCACTGGTAGACATTTTACCATTTGTATTTCGAATGACATAAAGAAATTTTTCAGACGAAGGGAATCTCGTTAATATGCGCATCATTAAATATCAAAGATATAAAAGAAGATTGTGAAATAAAGGAAAATAAAATGTTTCAGTGGAGGGATTTCAACCAAAATCTAATCAGTTCGTTAAATAAACAATAGTATGTGAAATTTTAAATCACATGTTTGTTTGAATGCGTAGCCGAAAAAATTGTTCACACATACACTCAGATATTGCTATTGTTTTGAAAATCGTTCACGATCAAAATGATACTTTTGAATCGAAATTCTAATGCTTCTACGCGAAGTTGGTTTTTGTGCAACACCAGACTTAAGGCGAAGATCTATACTGTCAAACATCACATTTTGGTTTTTTCGGTCTCATTTCTACAATTTTCATTTTTTTGCGTTCAAATTTTGTAAGAAAGTATAAAACTATAAACGCTATTGAGCTACGTTTGATTTTTTGTTTTTTAAATTTTTTTAATATTTATTTTTCGAATTAGCTGTTTATTGCTTCGTGGCCCCAAACATCATGACTTTATAAGTCACCCATAAATTTTTTAATTAAATCTAACTTATATTAACAACATGGTATGCAAAAACATGTTAACATTTTTTAAATTTATTTGTCATTGAATTATGCTGCCTCGCAGATTTGAGCGGCATTGTTAAGAACTATGCATCTGTATTAAATTATGTTTTCAGCACAAAATAAGTTTACCGTTGCGTATAATTTTTTGACCACGTCGCTTCGGTCAGACCGAAGCCAGAAGCAGGTATAGAATTACCAATTCATTCATAGCTTTTCACTTTTACATTATTTGAGAACAAACGACTTTAATGCAGGCGGTGCAGAATTGAAAAGTCGCTCATAAAAGTTTTTTTTAGTAACCATTATCATTTTCACCCATAACAACTTCCCAATTTTCCATAGTTAAAATAGAAATAAAGAAAGAAAGAAAGAAGACTTATATTTTTAATCCTTTAATTTGCTGTTCACTCTTTAGCGACAAACCCAATGCTAAACTTTAACTTACATAATATACAAAATAAACAATAATTGTGCCAAAGGGTAGAATGTAAAAAATCATAGAAAGTCGAGCACAATAATTATTTCTGAGAATAGTTCAACAATAACATAAACGAGGACAAAATGAGTTCATTTCAAGAAGGCACTTTAGATTTTTATGGCCTAAGGTAAGTGTCAATAAATGTATCATAAATCGTTCATCACTCTTAATTATTATTTTTTTATAAAGTTTCCTAATCCTAAAATTGTTCAACCTATAAGAAGTTTTTTTGGTACATACGTTTGAATTATTAAGTGATAAAAATGCAAGAATTTGCATAAAAATTCAATTCAATTAAAAAAATTCAAAAAAATTTTAGAATTTCAAAAAATTTATTTTTATTATTTATTATAATTTATTTTTATTATAATAATTTAATATAATAGACCATTTCACGACTAAAAACTCGGTGGCGCATGTGTGACGATGTTTAAAATGATGTTTAAATTTGAGCTCTAATGCTAGAGCGAATAGTGCCAATAATTTGTACAATTTTAACTCGATTTTTCTACCGTTAAGGGTGGAATTTTTGTTTTTTAAATTTAAGTGGGACCACCGTCGAACTGTACCCTATCCAATAAAAAAAAGAATCATCAAAATTGAACTACTCTGTAAAAATTATAACACAATATCTAAGCACCTTTTTACACGTAAAAGCATAGGGAAAGTAGTAAGTTGGTACGAACAAGGGTCCGAACATCTAGCTGTCTTATTCTATTTCTCGCGTCATTCTGCTCTTCAACGCAAGCGCTGTAGTTTGCGTGAAATGGTCTATAACATTTTTTTATTAAGAACAAAAATAATCAAGTAAGCTACTAAGCTCTAGCTATTTAGGTGGAGTAAAATGTACAGTTCCGAGTTGTTCGGAATTTGGGATGACCCAAATCTGATTCATTTAAATGTTCAAAATTTACGCACATCACTACAAAGCAAAGGCAGTAATATGCAGGCGTAAGACTGACAAAGGCACTACATGGGTTCTTCAGCCCTGTAACTTAACGGGTTATTACGTAAGTTTCATAAATTTACCATGTCCGAAATACATACAATAACATAATTATTCCAGCCGTGTTAAAAGTATAGTATAATAATTGAATTCTCGAAACTTACGATACGACATGGCGTACACATGCTAAATAGTAAATAGGGGCAAATCGTTACAAATTAAAATATTGGATACAATTAATTTATCCAATACCTGCAAGTAAAATAACTTTTACATTAATATTTTCAAGCAACCAAAGTGGAATTTTATTCATTAGTGAGCGAAAGTGAAGTTTTCCCTCACTGTGAATAATGAGTAAAATCGCAGTATTTTATTAAAACTCAACCAAAAGTCTAGAATGTCCAATTGATTACTGTCACAAGCAAGCAATATAATAAATTATGTAATTTAAAATTTTTGATTTTGAAAATTTTCATTTTACTTGCAGGTTTTGGGTAAAATGTTGTGTGCCACTCTTGAGTAAAGATATTTTTATCCACTTACGGAAGACTCGGCGTTGCCTCGTGTGCTATCTTCCGTTTGTGGATAAAAATTATCTTTACTCACTAGTCCTATAAATTACTATAAAAGTTACTAAAATCCATAATTAATTTATTGTTTACTATTTTGTTATTTATAATTTAAAAATTTGAAATTTGACCTACCGATGATATTTCTTTTTAATGTGGAATGAATTACATTTAACTTATAAAACTGTTTTCTTGATGCAAGTACTTGTTATAAATAAATTATTTTTGATATGATATAATATACTCTTTATTATTCCACTCCACAAAAAAAACAAAAATAATTAACTTTTGCAATTTTTGTATAATATAGAATAATGATCTTTATTTTATACTAAAAAATATAGTGTATCTGTGAATTTAACACTTGCAATATCGTTATTATAAATGAAAATGATACCATGTTATCGTTATTATTATTTAGTTATTATTATTAATATAGGATACCGAAAAAAATATTGCGCTACCGAATGTCCTTTATAATTGGTTTATGGTCACTCGAATGGTCGTTCGGCGTTACAAATTACATGTAATAAATTGACTTCAAACCTCAAATTGTCAAAGAAAAGAAGAAACCGGTGCAACAAGAGCAAGAAGAACAACAAACTATTCTTATCTTGTTTTTTCTCTATCTCGCTTTGCTACTGTTTGTAGCAACTAAAAATTATCAAGAGTTCTGCAATCAAAGAACATAATTATTACGTGAGGTGGCGCTGTCTATCATTGAGAAGATGTCATAAACGAAGAGGCAAGGGGAAAGAATTTAAAATTTTAAAAAGTCACGTGGTGATGCTTCGCCTTAAGGAGCGAGGTCTTGGGGTAGTCCAGTGATTGCAGCAATTGGGTGGTTGGTAAACGAATGAGTTAACCGTACGATGACCGGCAACTTAACGAATAATTAATAGAGCATATAATGATTTTATGATTTCTTAATTGGTGTAGCGATTTAAATTATATGGGTGAACGGTGCCCCATATGGATCGTTAAAACGATTTACGATGTATAGTTATTTTGGTGTAAATAAATATTATTAGTACATTATCAGTTAATCTTTTGATTAATCTTTTAGTAAAGTGAATTCTGGCTCTTCATTGGTTTGGATTGGTTGAGGGAATCATCTGATACTGTCATGTGAATAATGTACTGAACAGCTGGCCGGAAAATTGGTCCTGTATTATTAATATGAACGAAGTTGGTATATTTTCACATCTGTTATTTCCTTTTGGAAAACATCAGGCATAAAAAATGGGATAAAGTCATTTGTCTATCGAAATATTCCGTGCATTCACATCAAAACTCTCAGACACAACATTACATCGCTGAACAACAATGCACGAAAGGTAATATTTAGAATTTCAAAACTTCCATGTTTATGAATGAATGTTAATGAGAAGTAACTGTAATAGAAATTTTGTGTTAGAAGAGCAGTTAAGTTTAAATGGGTTTGTTTCTTGAAGGTTAAATATTACATTTGTATAATTCCCATCCATCCTAACGAATCTTTGTATTGCAGCTTAGGTCACAAATAATTAATTGAGGGCGGGGGGTCGAAATAATTACAATTGTAAAGCATCAAGATTTATTTTTTTATGATGAAGGAGCATTTATTTGATACCCAGTAAATAAGGTAAACTTGGATAACATATTAATCCAATTTTTACAAATCCAAGAAAATTGTATTTTTATCCAAATACTCGTGCAAATATGCAAAAGCGTAAATATATTGCATATGATCAATAAGTAAGACTTTCCTTTCATTCGAAAGAATTTACTGTTCAGCGAAGAAGAAAATTAAAAAATGCCTATATTTTCTACAATAGTGCTTCCATTTGATGACGTTTATGTTTAAAACCTTTCCATAACTTACGAAAAATGAAAATTCCCTTCTAGAGAAGAAAAAATAAAGTGTAAAATATTTTATTAAAACTTGGCATGAATAAAAATTGTGACAACGGAATGAAATTTTAATTGGACTGCAAAATAAAATAATTTAAGAAAAATTTTATTGTGAAGTCTTCGAAGATTTCCAGTTCACTTTCCTATTTTACGGCAAATAAAAATTAAATTTCTCTATCTCGAAGAGCTTTTTAAACAAGCTGGTGTGGTTTTAACATTCAGAGCGTTGTATTCTAAAATTCTCTCGTCCGTGATTAAGTTCTTCTGAAAATTAAAAGTATAAAAAATTTCGAGAATCATTATGGAAGACTAAAATTTAGTAGAGTGCATTAGTAAAATTCTTGCTCGAGATTAAGTAATCTCCACTACTTCTTTTACTTTGTTGTTCTAAAAGCTTAGTTCATGGCAGTTTGCCAATGTATTTGCTTTTATCCAGTAATACTCCAAGTTTATGGTAATCTTAAAATTATGATGTTCTCATTTATCCACATGAAATGTCCAAGACGTCTCGGCAATTAATTTTCTCTTTTTGCTTTCATCATTAACACATTTTTAAGATTAAAAACGATATGGAACAGCTTCAAAGCAAGTAGAAATGCTTTTGGAATATTTTTATATTTTTTGGTTTATCGTTTTAAAGTAAGCTGATGTGTTAAGTCGATTTAAAAATGTCTCGAGGTTCTCACAGATGCCATGCAGAATATAATTTTAAAATAAACCGATGCAGAATTCAGGTGATGAAATTGGAAATTTATCGTATCAACATTTTAGGATAACCAAACACTTTCGAGATATAAAATGTGAAAAATTTTACATGCAAAATATGAGATAAGACTGTGTTTTTTAGCTTTTGTACCTTTCGGGTTTTGTTGTTACGAAAATCTCAGCACCAGAGCATTTTTAGTAGTCACCATAATTTCTATATTCTTATGTGTTAGTGATTTTAGTCTCGTCATTGGGACAAATTTGTGTGTTCCTTAAATTTAGCCATTCTTCGGTGGCGCCCAAACTGAAATAAGCGACTCACTCATCGGTGAAACCGAGGTCATTTGAAACGCTAGCTCTCAAGTAAGTAAATTACAGACCACCAATTTCAGAATTAAAAATTAATTATGTAAATTAATCGAAGGAAAACCTTTTTAAACTGCGTAATTTGGATAAATTTGATTTAATTCTAAAAACCCAATATTTCTTTCCCTTTGATGTATTGTTTTTATGCTCGAATCTGGAAACTGCAATTTTCTTAATGAAACTTCTCGAATTGATACTAACGAGGGAAATGATGTAAAATGGTTGAACAGAAATTTTAAAATCACAAGATTAATGTAATTAATTTCTCTAAAATTTAAGTAATTACAACATAAAACGGAAATTAAATAATATTTATAGCATCTACTTTATTTAAATTACGACCGCCTGACTTTTAATATTTGCAAATTTTCGCGACGCGGATTTTATTTCAGATAATAGAAATTGAAATTTGACACAATTTATTTTCCTACCAAGAATTCAATACGTAGTGTTACCGTTAACAATTGATTTTACATCCGAACAAATTCTGTATTGTGTAAATTTAATAATGAATGTTGTTGTTGTAATCGAGCATTTCTCTCGACGTAGAAGAAAATTCGTGCGTATCAATCATCTTCAAGATCGGAAAAAAAACAAATTCAACGAGCGCTTTTGAAAAACTCCCCACTCGAGTTTTGAGCAATCGAGTTATTTCGTTATCGTTTTCACATTGTAAAATTAATTAAAAACTTCAGCACGACAGTACCAAGCTTGGAAAGTACCTACTAGGCGAAAGAGGGAGAATGTGGCCGTAGGCGAATTATGCAGCCTGTAAGTTTAGTAAAATGACTTTCTAACCTAAGCACCAATATTTTTTTAATATATTTTTGCTATGGTTTATATTCAATCTTAAAACTAAAACTAAAAAACAATCTTAATCCTGGTTGTGCCGCTGCCACCATGTTAGTAATAATTTTTTCATGATTATAATATTATTTCTGTGTCAGTATTTCCTTCCATTTATCATTCACATTGGGGCTGCTATACCTATATATCTCGCAATGTAGTGCTTGTTAATGCATATTATTTGTTACATCGTGCCTCGACATTATAACTACTTGCTACGTCTGATTACGTAAGTAGTTATGCATTCTGAATTTGCGGAATCCGGAGCACGTCGCTTTAATTAAGCGTTCAATTAATTATTCGCATAGGTAATACACTGCACTATTTTCAAACCACGATATGTACGCAGATTGATAATGACAAGCTTCAAGCTAAACCTTTGATAAACAAATTCTATGCGATTTGAAATTAATAAGTAAACTCTCAATTTATGATGTAGTTACAATTTATTATCAACCTGTGATGTAAAGTGAAATTATATTGACTTATATTTGCACAACTACCCAATTATAATAGTTTACGTGGTAAGTGTTCAAACTTAATTACTGCAATAACTGGGAAGATTTTTATTACAGAAAGTTTCTGAAACTTTGTGTGGCTCACGTTTGCTTCAGGTTACCAAAAGTTAACTTTGTAACTCGAGATTCATTTTCTTGAGAGATATTTTTACAATTTTTCTTTTTCCAATAAAGAAAAAAACCGTAAATAACTTTCTTGTTCGAAATTGATTTTCTATTTTTATCAACGAGCCGAATGCGAGTCCTGCAACCTACGAATTGAGGAAAACGACTATTCAGGCGAGGTAAGTACGCTATTTTTCTTTAAAAATTACCTCTAATTAGGTAGTTTGGTAACTAAATGTATTTTCGTTATTCCGGACGTAAAAAAGTAACCTTTTCGTCAACAATTTCAGGTACGATAAGTACCTGTTTTCATATATGGCAGAATAACCTCGGGGGCGTTCGGGTGCCTCGCGCTCCGCTAGCGCTACGCCTCGGCACCCACCCGCACCCCTCGAACGAAAAATCTCGTTTTACGTCCTTGTGATGAAAAGTACTATTTTATACACTAAAATCAGCATTGGAGAATTTATTCCAAATTTTATGAGCTTATGATTTTTTGCTTTATTATCATTAACAAAAAAATGAAATCAGATTTTGTCCATTGCGTACATCGGTCACTATGGATGAAAAAATACTCCAATGTGGAAATAAATATTTGCGTAGTAACCTTTCAGCGTTATAAATCGAGTATGAAAGCTTTCCAAAATTTCATGTTTGCATTATGTCAATATAGCATCCATCATCTAAAAACTTGCATTATTCGCTATGGAAAATTTCAATCGAATTTCACAACATTAAAATTAACCTTTAAGCAGATCTCAAAACATAGTTTAATGATTTGAACAAATTTTCCGTACTTTCCATTAGCGGAAGATTTACACAATAAAAAAAAGGTTAAAAATATTTTGATATAAAATCAAAAAAAAAAGATAGTTATTACCCTAGTTTTCGACAAAACGTGATTTTCAGTTTTCATTTTTTCTACCATGAATATTTTAGAGAAGTCCTTGTGGATTTTTCTAAAGACACAACTGTTTTTTATCATCTTCGGTTAAAATTCAATTTTTCTTCTAAATAAAGAAAATTAAAAATGGATCTTCAATGTGATCCTCTCGAGGTACAATAAATGAAACGTTTACAAAATATCCTGTTTATTATACTCTCAAGTTTTTTATTTTTATCAAATTGGTGCAATTTATTATGGGTTTCTCCGCAAAACAACATTTATCTAGATGGATGGTAGGAACGAAACAAGTAAATGCTACCTGATGTTTTGCGGACTTCACTAGAAACTTTTGGTTCTTAAGAAAAGGGCACCAGAGTCGATTTCACGGGAACGTCACGTGACTCTCGTTCTCTATGAGAACCAACGACTTATGATTCTCACCACACAATAGTCATCCTCAAACCAACAATACACGCGAGCCTACCATTATCTTTTAGATATTTCAGCTCCTTGCAATCATAGGATTACATCTAGAACAAAAACATGCACGGTGTGACAACTACATAGTTACGCAAGAAAAGACATCGGTAGCTTCGATATAATCAAATATAATGTAGGTTAAAAAAACATGTTAGAAAAATAGCACTGCCAGGATCAATATGAATATCCTGTAATAGCAATATGATTTACAAAGTTCAAAATTGATCTGTGGACTATGGGGAAGGGGTAACCACCCCACCAACATTTAAGGGTCACGACGCCTCTGTCAAAAAGCAAAACAACTGTATGATATTATTACAAAACGGTAGGGAACTTCATAATTAATCTGCACGAAACTTTAACATATTGTCGTATTCCAGTGGGGTGGAGAAGTTTGATGTTAGGGTGGTTTTATTTTTCCTTTAAAATTTTTCAAAATTGCGCGGAGACTCAATTATTGGTGAATTACACTGCACTATTTTTAAGAAGAAGGAAAAATAGATAATTTTCGATATTTTTGATTAAAAAGGTTTGGATTTATAAATTTAAAAATCATAAACTATTTAGCCACCTCAAATAACATCATAATAAAAAACATTTAGAGTAGTCCGCTCGATCTAACATAAAATAGCTCCAGTGCGGCCTTTAGGCCCCACAGCCTGGGAAATTTAATTTCCATACATTTGATTCAATTTTTTTCCACAATTGTTTTGCTTCCCATAAAACATTCTTACCTTAATTCAGAAGTTAAACTATGGCTGCAGACAATATGAGGCTAACATGAAGTTTTATAAAGGAATAAAGCTGACAGTTTTGCAATTGCGGAGAAAAGTGTTACTAATCCCTTGAGTATGACACTATAACCCAAACCCATCCTCTGTAAATATTTGACTACCCTGCTCAATTTAGTCTAGGGTTAACTATGTTTAAGCACCTTCTGCCCATAAGAATTATTTTTTCCTAAAATAATTAAACCGATAATATTTACAGTTTCTTCCGACTTTAAAATTTTGCAAATTTGAAATAATTTAAAACAAAACGAATTAGTGGTTGCGCGGCAAGGTATCTTGCCACAATCTTAAAACAAAGTTTTCAAAATACGTTTTATCCCTGGATAAAAGTTTTCATTATTCACTCGAGGATTAAAATTTTTTTAAATTCTTTATGTAAGTTTTCGTAAGGTGCGGTTTAAAGTTACGGTTTCTCTTACCTTGAAGTGGTAGAACTTTTCCCGCTATTTGCAAGGTAATTTTTTTATTGAAATTTTTCACATAATCGTTCATGGTTTAGATCAACTTAACCTAATAGAAATTTTGTAATAAATTAATTTTAATTTTAAATGTACACAAATTTAAGTCATGCGAAGGCGAAAGGGAGGGGTGCATTACAAATTAAGCTAAATTAACTCCAACAATTTGCAAGTCGCTAACCACGTGATCGAATTAATGCCATTGCAATGTCATCTTCCATCTATCTAACGAATATTGTGAATTATTTCTGTATTTAATTGCTTTAATTAGTTAAGATTGTTGGTTATGGGTGAAGTATATGATCATTAGTGGTTGTTTGTAAATGTAATATAAAAATTTGTAAATGCAATTAAATTTTTGTTGTTGAAAACTTCATAATAGTAATGACTTTGTAATAATGACTCGCTCAATAGGGAGTTTGTACTCAAAGAATGGTCAATTCTGATAATAATATTCTTTTCAGTCGGCAAATCCATACAAAAATAACATCCTGACGAGCGGACGTTGTTGTCTAAAAATTGCTACGTTAAAAGTTAATAATGGAAAAAGTAATTACGAGAATAAAATAAAAATTTCTTTTGTAGATTAATCACCTTCAAAAAAATAATTGTACAAAAGCTTGTATTTGATCCCCTGGAGAAAAAGACACCTTGATGACCGAGTATTCGATATCTTAAATTCAATAATGAGAAATTCGACACAAAATTCGTAATAAGGTAATATTTTATGTCACGTATTAAATTCCATTTAATGCTGAAAGATTTCGGAAGTGGAGGTTGAACAAAATATCGATACAACCCAACGGTGTTCCGTTTCCGGTTTTGCTTAACAAGGGCCTTCCGATATGTCTTGCAATCTCAAATTATTACTTTTTAACCTAAAACATTTCGGTAGCTATTTTTCACCCTCGCAATTTTTATTTCAGAAGCCAACACAACATATAACTTCTCTCAATTTCTCTTCGTTACAAGGGAGAAGAATTTAACAAATTTCTTTTGAGACGCATTGTCTTACAATACGATGAGCCAAATTCCTTCTTAATTTGTTTTAAAGACACGGTTTAATTATTTTTGAATATAATCCGATCCTTTGTACTATAGGAAATTTTGTAAATAGTTTATCGTCGCAATAAAGGAAGCGATTCAAAGCTAAATAGCTCAAAAAACGAAGTAATGTGTTTTCAGATAAACGACCAAAATGTACAGATAATTTAAAATATTCACTACAACGAATGCAAATCTGCGGAAAAACTTAATGTCTGCAAAGTGACTCGTTTTAATAAAACCTTATAATCGAAAACTTATAATCCATTGTTAGCACAAATTGAATTTTCATCAACAATTTGAATCTTTTATTAACTTTAACATTATTACTTTAAATAAACTTTAGAGTTTTTAATTAAGTAGAACTTTCAAGATTCAAATTAAAAATTTCTCAGTTGCAGAACTTATAATCTCATTACCTGTAATCTTCTTACCGTACTGCGTAATTCGACTAAAATATTATTATTGATGAAAGTAAGTACTTAATAATCTGGATCATATTTGGAAATTATGTATAGGTAAATTTGTTACAAAAACAATTTGACATAAGAAGCCGTTAGAGCCATTTAAAATATTTATCGAAAATTTAAAAAAGGGATAAATTGGACTTTCTTTTTTCAATTGTATGTGGAAAATCAGCAACAATATCTTGTTCGAAGTAAATAACGTTTCCGGAATGTGTGCACAGATCTCCCGCTCCATTGTACGATTTAACTCGGTGGACAGTGACAACAGGATGCATGCGAGGATGTAGGTAATATAATGAGTTGCTGCTCAACAAATGACAAATTTCTTAACTCATCCGGAACTGAACCAGAATTCGTTGCACTTATGGTGGTAAATTTGCGTAATTTTTTGTGATAGAATCCGTTTCAAGTTAATTTCATCAACACTGCCGTTTTGGCACATGCAGTATCTCTTGATTATGTATTACTACTTCGGATTGCGATGGACACAATATTAACCTTTAATTCCCCATTGAAATATTTGTAGAAAATATTCACGTATTAACTAAGACAAGCTTATAAGACTGTTTTAAGTTTTTTTATGAATAACACTGTATTATGTATTAGTGAAAGTGCAACGTTGTGTAATTTTGATTTACCCGCGACGAGGTAGTGGTAGAATTTTTTGTTTTTGACGAGCGACACCAAAAAACGAAGTTCCTTCCCGGTCCCCTTTTTGGAAAGAAGGACGTACGAAATTTCGTCCGTCGTTATTATTTTGCAACATTTTTTAGTTTTCTGCAGTCAAACTTGATTCCGGAAGTAATTGAGTGATTATTTGCGTTATTCCTGTGTACCGGAAGTTATTAAATTATTTTTCCAGCGATATTTTTGAAAACTTTGATAGTGCGGCTTAATGGTAAAAGTTGGTCGACCATTGGAGAATTTTTGATATTTTTGGAGCGGTAGATGAGAATATTTTGTTATTTTGGTGGATGATCATCATTTTAAAGTATGTTATTTTCTGGATGATCCTGGAGACGTGTGAAAACGAAGATAAAAATGTTGGAATGTAAAATTTGAGGTTAGGATCGCCTTTACCGAGTTATTGGTTTTGTTCGTGCCGAGGATAAACGAAGTTTCGTCTTGAATTGAAAAACGATTTGTTTTAATCGCACTGAAGCACATTGTGTCATATCTGGATCGGCTTCTGTTTCATGGAGGTTAGATTGTTGGACGATAAAGAATTTTGCGTTGTCGTTGTCGTGGACATTAAAGTTACACTCAGAGAAATTTTATTAAGATACCAAAAACAATTTAATTTTGTAATTGAATTTTTATCATTTTTCGATTGATTCCATCGTGAATGTAAGGTGTAAGAAGACGATTTGAATAGTAAATATCGCCTTGTATAAGCGAAAGTAGTGGCGAATCGGAATGTGTAATTGTTCCAGATTTCAATATAATTAAAATAAGTTGTTGGTTTTAATGTTAAGATAACAGCATAAAAATTGTCTTTCCAAAATTACAATTTTGTTTATATTCTTATCTGAAGTTTCATTTAAATTTAAACGGCGTCCTTCGGCGTATTCGCTGAAGAATTAAAGAGCAATTAAGAGTCATAGCTAGTCGGTGCATTTGGATTGTCCTTGCTGATCGTGCTTTTATTTACGATTAAATTCAGTATTTATTTTTATAAAGGCGACATAGTAGAGTACAATTATAAAGACATAATTATATAAAATGAAGACGAAAATGTAATTTAAATAGAAGATACAAATTGCGGAAGTTTGTTCATCCCAATTATAATTTCTTGATCTACATGAACCAATACTTGAAAATCAGGGTTGAAGGTTATAAACTTTTGTCCTGTTTCTCGATTTTCTAGTGAAATCTAGCGGAAATTTATAATTCAGCCAATAATTGTTTGGTTTAACAAGCCGAAGTTCGTTTCGTATTTAGCCCGACTAAGAACAAGACTTAACAAAAATAATTTAATCCTTGCTTAGCAATTTTAATCAATAGAATAATTAATGAATTAAGGAAGAAGCCCTATATTCAAAGGTGGCTTATCCATCCAGGTAACTAACCACAGCTTATCCGTTAACCCCAATAGTTTGTCCTAGGATAATTTGAAATCGTTCGATTTTCATAAGCTTCAGTATGCTAACAATTTACCTGGATATCACATTCCAACTAAAATTAGTGTGAGGTCACCCTTGCAAAATTACATTTCCAGATTTATTCTTGTATGAATTGAGAGAGCTTTTCACTTGGAACAGTTTCAGATGAAAGTCCGATTCTCGGGTTGGAAAATTATTTTAAAAGTTCGCAGCATTTTCAGGTAACTAATATAATTTATTAGAATAACAAATAATGAAAATTAATGCACAAAGTTTGGGGTTGTTGTAATAGAAACTGTTAATAAATTACTAATAGCTTGTTAGTTTAATCTGGACATAATAGAATAGATTTCAGGTCGGTTTTGTTGTTGTGTTGGGTACAGAACCAGTGTAAGCCATTAAGAGGATACTGTAAATTATTAAATTATTATATTTTAGCAACAAATACTGATTTCGTATAATAATGTTTCAAAATAAAGTCGATAAAATTGTTAATGGCAAAATATCTGATGTAGTATTACCAATTCAAGGTTTTACCTTCACCAAAGTCTCCAATATTTAGAAGATAATAAAACCTTTTTCCATCCTATGGGATTTGAGCCCGCTCTACATTTAGTGCAGCTTGATCCCGAGACCTGAATATCTAAGTAGGCAGAAACACAAGTAGCATCTACGTAGGAACATCTAAATTTCGAATTTTTCTTATCCGAGTGATAAAAGTACAAGGTCGAAACACACTACGTTCATATTAAATTCAGCGTATTAATTAAATTCTTGAATTAAAGAAATAATCAAAGAGAAAAGAAGCTTCATGTTTGATTAACTTTCAATTGGGTATTGTTTTACGTTTTTCTTAAACTTTCTGCAATTTAACAAAAAGGATCCCACTACTATGGAAAAGCAATTTCCAGGGCTCAAATCACGTAAACAGATTTTCGCGATTCCCTCAATAAAAAATCTATTCAAATCAAAGTTTATCACTCTACATGCAATAACTTTAAAATATACCATTTTTATTTCTTCCAGAACGTTAAAATTATGCACAATAAAAATGATAAAAGAGCGATAAAAAGTTCTTTGTTTTACATCTGCCCGAAAAGTTTACAGATTTTACAAAAATCAATCACTCTAACATATACAACAAAAAACAAAAATTGATAAAACTACTTCAAATTTTTAAAGCGAAACTAAAAATGGAGATGAAAAATGTTGTACGTTAAAGCAAAGCAGAAAAGTATCAATGATGTTTAAATGGGCTATACTGAGTTTCACTGTAAGCTTGCTAAAAACGCGTTTTTCACGAAGAAAATAAATCAACCATCAACAACGACCCTTGCTGTCAACGTTTTAGTACAAGATGCCACAAATATCGCACCATGAAAAGTGTTATTAAAAATGTCACGCCGGAAAATGAAAAATCAGTTGGTCTCTCGAATATAAATAAATTTTCACATAAAAAATTGGTATTCAAAATACGAAGTTTGCTATCTCGTAACTTTTGTGAACCACGAAGTAAATTAGTGATATTTTGCTACTGTGATATTCAAAATGAAGCTTTTGGAAACTAAACACAATTTTCCCGAAAAAAGTAATTTAAAAATTTTAAATTACGCTATTGCAAATCTTCATCAGTTGCATATAATTGACACTTTCGAGAACTTTTGCTTTTGAACCTCACTTGGAACAGCATCTACGCCATTTTGTAAAGACGTTTATTATTTGTAATCAAAATTTTGTATTAGTCAATTACAATAGGTTCTTTGAGAGTATTAGAGTGTTTGAGGTAACTAATCTTTGTTAACAATGTGTTCAGTTCTTGTTTTAAAGCTACGCCTTGCTTGTAATTCTAATCGAGGAGACATGGATAAGCCCGAGGGAACCCACAGTCTGGAAGTGGTGAATCTAAAACCGTCATGTATTTAGGTAAGGTAAATTGTATTGTAATAATTACTGTTTACGTTATTGACTTGGTGATGTTATTTGTGGCATATCATTGTACCATTTCATGTCAAAACAATTATGTCGAAATTGTTAATAATTGTTTTCAACCTAATTTTCATTTTCCATTTATTTTTAAACTCCTTCTCTTGGTGATTTAATAAATAACTTCTCTTCTCTTAAAAGTGTTATTCAATTACCTAGCGCCCAATCATTTTTCTACATTAACCCAAAAACTAAAGTTGGCATAATTTATCTTTACACCAGCAATTTCTTATTAGAGAGAAAGATGACCTTGAGTAAAAATTCAAAACATTTGCCATTGATTTCTGCATGAAAGTTAATTTTGAAAGAAAAATGTGCATGGCAAACAACCTGCATTGTTTTCATCGAATCAAATTAACAATCAAAGTTTCATAATGAATAATTGTGTGGTTCAAACCGATTAGACGCGAAGTTATAAAATGTCAAATTGGGGCTGAAACTTCGGTTATTAGTGGGTGAAGCAAAACCTTAAATTTAAGTTTCAATGGGATAGTAAGGCATTCCGTAAGGAAAGTGCAAAGAAAAACAGTAACCAAATTATTTTCCCTGTAAAGTAAGAAAACTTTTTACAGGTAAAAATTCTGACGTGCAGGATGAATAAAAACGAAACAAAATAAGAGGTTTTCCAGTTTTAAATGATCAAATTTTCATGCACGGATAAAATTTTAATATAAATTACATCCTCGTTTAACCTGCTTACTTAATTTTTAATTTCAAACGAGCAAATAGAACCTGCAGGTTCACCAAATTAAAATCTTGAAAAATGGAACATTAACAAACAAGAAAATCAAAGTTTCAATATAAGAAATTCGTGCCTATTGTTACTATCAACTTGTCATTCAAGTACAGACTGGCGTTCGACATTATCTGTTATCTGTAAGGACATTTGTTCTCTAATGTTCCATCTAAGAGGCTCCTTCTTATTTATTTACTTCCTGAATCTTTTGTGAACAAGAGCAAAGGGGAAGTTAAGCTTTTAAAAGGTCCGAGACGCTTCTTAGTTGGTTTTATCTCATAAAGCGACATTTATTTTACCGGGGTTCAAATTTCAAGGGGTTTATTTCATTTCATTCATTTAATAAAAACTTATGTCACATTTCCAAATTTTCGTGTGACCTAAAAAATTTAAGAGAAATAAACAGGACAAAAAATGACCTACATGAATGAAAAAATATTAACGTTGAGAAAATAAAAAATTTAGTCAAACTTGGATATAAAATCCGGTTTACTAATGTATAAAGGTGAAGTAACTACCATTGTACATAAAGAAAAGGTAAAATAGATAGTATCGCATTACAATCCATATACTGCTGAAGTCTACATCAACAATTCCTTTTGAAAACAAAATCACAAAGACATATTCTACATTCTTATATTTCATATCTGGAGAGTAAAGTAAACACATTATCATCTATTGTTATTTTCATCATCTCGGAGTCCTTCAACAAAATTTACAAACAGGGGGAAAATATTCACGTCAACAGAATTTTTTAATCATAAATCTTAATCTTCCATTCCTAGTAGACCACCAATTCTTCATATTCTCGTCTCGCTGGTAATTTTAGTTTTTGCAGTTGACACTTCCACATATCGATTCTTTTTGCTGGTACTTATTGTAGAATGAAAATGAGTATAAATATGTTAGTAATATAGGTAAAAGGTAACGAATGCACAGAAGTCTTGAAGAGCCGAGGTGTTAAGAGTAGTTCGAGTTAGGTAGAGGAACGAATGAAGTCGGCCATTGAGAGAGCCATGGTCGAATCTTGTAACGAGTAATTAATAGGATATCTTTCCATGTGTATATTTTATTAATTTTTCTTTCGTCCATACAGAAGTTTATCGTACTTATAAAATTTCACTTCAATTTGAACAAAGTGAGCTTGGAAAATGCAAAGAAAATTTCTAAAATGTGAATAAAGTAGGTCCCTGTAACAGAATTTGCAAGGTTATAAAATGACTGCAAAGATTTTTAACAGTCAGTCTTAATTTGAAGTTCAAAGTGGACACACGTTCAATTTTAATAGGTTGGTCGCTGTGCTCAGGTTGAGATCAGGGGTAACAACTGAGAGTAGTGAAAAGAAACCAGAGTGGGATTCATGCATCAAAAAGTTAATAAAAGACAAAATGTAAAAATGCACCTGAAAGACAAAGTGGAGTTATCATATGGATAACAAAACTAGGACAGCTGAAGTACGACAAGGTATCGAAAGGTAGAGCTCTATCGTATTATTTTAAAAGGTCGATTTATTTGGCATTTGTAACATTTTGATGATTGGAAGCTTAGTTTTGAATTATTCATTAAACTCAAATTTGACAGCAGTATTTGACTATTGAGTTTTAACATCATACAAAGAAAAGTTTCAACTGCGATGAAAGGATTAAGAAGCAGGAATTTAAATCATTTCATGGAAGTGAAATTTCACTTGTGGATTGTCTTACCGTAGAACCTCATTGCAAGAGTGGCTCATCGAGGTAGCATTCAAATTAATTTAACCACCATAGTGGGTGAATTTCTTTTGTAAGTATAAGCACCATAGACAATATTAAAATTAAGCTTACAGAGCAACTTAATTTATTTATAGCTTCCAATATAGTAACTGGTAATAAGAATATTTTTCTCTATTTTGGAATTTATATTAAGGAAAGTCACATTATATATCGTCGGGTTGTTGGTAAAAGTGACCAACTAACATAGAAATCCTATACATTTGGTCATTTTTACCAACAACCCGACGATATATTATCCTCTACCGATAGCATTTATAATTAATTATAATAACAAATTCAAACACAGAGAAGTTCAGAAATAAAAAGGACTACCGGCTAAGACAATTCAATTTGCATCGACTAGCAACGACTCTTAAGCTCAGTAATTAAACTCTAACGAATTCCTCATATCTAATTTGGATTAAAAACTCCTAATCGCAATAAACAAAATTTTAATAATTAGGAAAAGTCCATTTTTCTGCATTAATTATGATACAAAACCAACAGATTATTTTATAAAAAATTGGAATTTGGAACTATTACACGCTCCGATCAACCCTCCTCTCGCTTGTACACTGAGACATTTACCTTCCAAAATCGTGTCTACTCTTGCACATACGAAGGAATTCATTTTAAAATTTAATTTGATAAACAAAATTAAATAAAAGCTACTCTAGCGCTGATATCGGTGTATCCTGTGTGATCTACCACTCAAAAACAACCTCGGTATCTAGGAAACTGATGATACGGTCTTCACCAATCCAAGAAGAAAATCCTTTTATCTTTCAACAATTAAAATGAAAAATAATGGTAAGGGCGATCCTAACCTCAAAATTTAATTTATCCAAACTGGAAAAACTCATTCAAGATGGTAATCATCCACCAAAATAGCACTTGATGGTCATCTTAACAATCCAAAATATCCAAATTTACAACAGAACACCCAAATATTGACCATGTGGGCAATTTACAAATAATAATCTAAAAACTATCGCTTTGTAATACTCAGAGAACGTCCCTCATAAGGGAATAACGTAAGTTAATCACGAAATACTTCTGGAATCAATCCTGACTACAGAAACTAAAAATTCTCAAAATTTATCGCACGAAAAATAATCACGTCCGTTCTTCCAAAATGGTCGCCGGAAGAACCTCTTATCCTCGCACATTAAAAGTTTCTACACCCTCTTATCAGGTGTTTCGTGGTTAATTTAAATAGCAGAACGTCGCATTTTCACTAATTAAATTTTGATTTCAGATATCACACAAGAGCAAGAAATCTACCAATACAATCTTAACCCTTAATAACTATGGTGAAATAATTGTTACACTGTTACTATTGTGGGGTCACAGAGACCGCGCTTTATTTGTTGTTTTTTATGTACCTACACTTTAATTTTTTGGATTGTTTTATCACAGATGTCTTGGTTGCTATTCTAGCAAGTCAAAAAAAATTATAATGTAATAAATTTTAAACTTTTATTAACACTTAAAAATATAAAGAGATATAGGTACCGTATGAGCATGCATTTATACTATTACACGAAAAAGAATTTTTTTAAATTAATCTGAAGGATTTCTAAACAATTTAATAATAATTTTCAAAAGTTAATAGATGAGAAATTATAACTAAAGTACAAAATTGAAGAAAAAAAACTGAATTCGCAAAAATCACAACACCTAAAATGTTACAATTTATCCATGCAATTGATGAATAATGCCACAATGTATTGATTATTTTTGTTGTTTTTCTTTACATTTCCTAATAAAACAAACAAATGCTATTCATACTAATTCAATTTTTAACACAATTTACCTAAATTATACTAAATCAAACTAGTTCTACACATATATTTGTGTTAAACATGGGAGATTAAAAGTTACACTAATACTATGGCGCGGTCATACAGACCGCGTGTTTATTTTAATTCGTTTTAACTATAAAACTAGGTGATCTTCAAGGCCCTTATTTTGTGAACATAGTGGGAATGATGTAACTTAAAGGTACTGAGACGCTAAATTCGTAATTTTGAACTAGGCCTAAAATACACACATATTAAAAGTCGCCGCGGTTATGGTGACCGCGCCATAGTAATTAAGGGTTAAAAAAAAAACATAATTAAATCCAATCGAGAAGAATGACAAATTCCCTCATTATAAAAATTAAATAATCTCTTGGTAGTTGTTGTTTCCCAAACCTTGAAAACTCAACTTTGAAGACAAAATCAAACACAAAAATTGAAAATTAACTTTTCCTTAAAATTCAAAGAAAAATATGACTAAATTTCCAATACCATATCATTCGCTACTATTGTTTATCGCACCAATAATACGACAATATTATAAATGAACGAACCAACTAGAGGCGGGCACCTACAAATCACATTTTACGTGTGCTAAGCAAATTTAAACCCCTCAACTTCATCTATACTTAGTAGGAGGGTATTCCATACCCCCCGGTCACTATAACCAATATAGTGTTATGTTTTATCATTGGTCTTTTGAAATTGAAATCTGAGACCCTCGGGGTAATTGTGACAAATCAGATGCAAGAATCTATTTGGTAGGTCATAAATTTCATTTTAAGTTGGAAAACTTTTTTGGTTGATAGTAAATGAACGAACTAATCAGAGTCACGACACGGAGGAGGAACTTCCTAGCAAATTATTATTATATTGATGCATGATAAGTTGATATCAAATTCTTTTGATAATTGCGAAGACAATTCTTAGTGTCTCCGCAATTATCAAAAAAAATGTGTGTTTAGTTTTATTCGCTGTTTGTCCATACTTGGTTCTTGTTTTCAGCTATACTCTGCTTGAAATACTACGGACTAATAAAATATGGATTAATTGAAGTGATAGCTCGAGATGGCATGCAGTTGTGCGAGTTGAGTTCGAATAATAATTGTTGACTAGGTGATGCTATTTACTGATCCGCAATACCCACAATGATTATTTTGGTGTTGAATAATTTCCAGACTTGAAAATTATTTGTGCTAACTTTCTTTGGTTGGGTGCCAGTCTTAACATCCTCTTGAATAGACCTTGAATGGTCAAAGAAGCTAGCGGCGGTTGGAGTAAGAATGAGCGACACTAGTTACAATCTGCTGTCTTTCGATGCGTTCCACTTAAAGCCCACAACGACCACGGTTGATATTTAGTGCAATCAAGGAACAAGCGACTACGCTGCGGTCTTTAAGTGGAATGTACCGTTTCACTCACAAACTTTTACAAATCTGTGCAAGATTATACAGCAACAAAATTAAACAATAATTTACAGATGTATGTGAGATGATTCATAATACAATTACATTTAAGTCGAATTTAAGTTCAATGTCTGACCTAGTAGCTACAAATAATTTCCATTATCATGAATTTTGTTCTAAATAACACTTTGCAAAATTAAATTATAAATAATTTATATAATAAATTAATAATCAAATTATTATTTTTTGTACTATTTCTACAAGAGCATCTACTTTGGGCAATTTTAAATAAACTCACTAACAAAATTCTAAAATAAACCGTCTAATTAAAGGTATGCTTCGCAAGTTTTTGTTTTCCTTCCACAGAAACGCGAATTTTTTTCACACAAAATTTTAATTTAAAACTGGCGCTAAATCTAAGAAATCATTAAAATTTAATTAATGTAGAGTCGAATTTTTAGGTCTAATAAATGGAAATAATAAAAAAGTCTTATTCAACAAGTAAACTTGGTTCTAATTTAAGTGAAAGATCAAAGAAGGTAAGAAAAGTAAATAATTGAGTGAAAAGCAAACATAAAAGGCAGTGAGAATTTGCATCATCACTTTCAAGCAATAACCATTCCGCACAAACCTCATAGATAATCAATTAATGGATAAAGCAGGCTAGAATAATGCACGAACCTCCCTTAAGGTGTTTCTCGTGTAAGAACTGTGAACATGCAAAGTGATTTATCGTGTCTGTTTTTTTATCTGGCAATATTGAAGTGTTTGAGTTCTTGTACGAAACTTGAAAAGCAACCGCGTTGACCCATCAATCTCAAACTACAAACAAGGGCTTTACATCGTCAGTCAATGCTTTACATTTTCCACATACCAAAATATCCTTTTAAAAGAAGCTTTTTCCAATGCTACCAACTTTTACCAGCTATAACACGAAACTAAGGTATCGGCACATAATTGCAGCAACTTTGCTCAATTGAAAACTTCACAAGATGAGCGGAAAACAATCATGAGTTTGCTCTCTCGGCATTTCCTCCTAAAACCACCCTTTCGTTACTATAAAAAATACCTAAAATAAACTGTTTTACCGGATATTTCAAAGAGTAAATAAAGAAGCCGGTTAAATTTTTTCGTCGAAAAGCAAACAAAATAAATTAATTAAATTGAAAAAAAATAATTAATACAACTTCAAAGTCCTACCCAAGTTTATATAACTGTGAGTTAATTATGTACATATTCCTAGTTGGCAGCGCTGACAACAAAACATCCTGAAAACCACTTGAAACTTTCACCTTTCCAATTACGTAACAGCAGAGAATCGCACCCGTCATCTGAACCGACTCCAATCGTTCAAACTAATTAGTTTGTTGTAACTTATTAATTGTAGTATACTCTGAGGATATCACAGTTGAAATTCCACGGTTGATTATAAATTTAAAAAAAATTTATTTAAAAATGGTTAAATGGGACAATGAAGCGTGTAGAGCTTTAAAATGAAAATCCTCCACGAAAAAATGCTTTATCAATATCCGCTAAAGGTAAAGCAGGGTAAATAATAAATAGCAAAATGTCAGTCCATTTAACAAGGGTTATTCAAAATTCATCTCAACTTATTTATTAATTCACTCGACGGCTATGCAAAATTTTTACGTGCAATCAAAAATTTTATATTAAACACGACGTTTTGTTCTTATTTCTAAATTCTCTTCTGACGAGAAACCCAAAAATGCGTCATTCATTTTTAGAAACGCTATCGCATAAGTCTGTAGGATAATGCCAACTTCATGTTTAGATTAAAAGATTTAGTACGCAAAAAAAACGCTGTGTGAATATGAAAAATAAAATAAAAAAAGAAGTTACTGTTGACATGATGTTTCGCTGATAGCATACGAAAACTAATTTCAGTCGATTGGACATTATTTACTTCCAGTTCTATTAAAACAGGGAGGAGTGATCCCGAAAAATTTGAATAGCGACGATTTTTAGGTATGCGAATTTTAATGAAAGGAAATCGATCGATAGAACAAAAGAAAGAACATTTAACACAACTGTGTTTCATGTGGCTAGTACAAATATGCAATTTTGTTTGATATTTGGCAAGGCATCTTCGTAAGTGAATTTTAATATACCGTATAACGTATATCGTTAAAGTTTTATAGTAATTTTAATCTTAAATTTAAACTAAGACACTGTAAAAGGATTATGCCTATTTTAATGCCAACATCAAAACTACGTCTGGAGGAATTTAATGCCCATTATTTCTGCAACTCTTACCTCTGTGAGAACTATCGAAATTATCAACCTTAACGAGCTCATTAATGCAGATTTATAGATTTCTTATAATTTTTGATTCTATAAATTAATTAATGTATGAAGTTTTAGTTGTTTTAAATTGCGTTGAAACATTAAATTTCCTTAAATTTCTAATTTTCTCAATAATTTAAATTTAACATAATATGTGACATTCCAAATGTTATTTTTCTACTTAGACTTAGCATCAGTTGTTTAATAATTTTCAATTATTGTCAAAAATTTGGTAATTTTGTTTAGGATGCTATAATTAAATTTTTAATTATTTTGGTAATGTTATCATACTCTATAATGCACAATGCAATCCAAGTTGCGCCATCTGATGCTACTTTCGTTTACCATAATAAATGGTGAGGATCTTAGTCAAATTGTGAGGTTTTACAGTTACAGATTCTAACGCCTACATTTATTTGATGAATTATAAGTGAATAGTAATTTTAGGATTCTAATTTAATTGTGGAATTCTGATGGGAAGTTCAACTGGCCGTTAATCAACCGTACATCGCCATACGGTTGATCATCATTTCTCATTTGCTTGGAATTTTCTATCACATTTTGATACCAGCTGTGGTGCATTTTTGTTAGGCTGGTTATAACTTTGAGCTCGTATTTATCAACCATCACTGTCTTAATTTAATTTGCTCCGGCTCATATAAAACTGGAACTTTATAGTCTTCGCAATCAACACATTCGTTTTATCGAAATTGGACCTGAACTCATTTAACCGTTTCATATCCGGTAGGTGAGACATCGATCGACGTGGGAATCGAGAAATTAAAAAAACTTTTTCTTATAACTGGAGGGTATTCCATACCCCCCAGACCCCCCGGCTTTCCAACCAATTCTTTACATTTTACACACGGTACCGACACCATCCAATAAGGAACTTTACCTCTCCACCCTTTAGGAATCGAGACTTCTTACACCCCCTTACAAATATTTTTGATGTTTTTGATAAATAAATCCAATTTTTCGATCCTCTCATTTACAACAGTGTTTCTCAAATTTTCGACATCTGCGTACCCCTTCTGTCATTTTTGTAACACTCAGTACCCTTCGTCAAGAAAAACTTTTTGAATTACCCTTTTTTTAACCATATATCCATCGAATATCTTTCTTTGGTCACTTTAAACCAACGAAAATTAAAATTTGACCAAAGTCCAGTGCAGCGCGTACCCCACTTCAAACACTGATTTGCGACAATGACGTTCTAGTATCATTCTTTACTTACTTGGATGGGGTAGCAGGTAAGTAACCTGGACTCGAAGATATTAAATTTATTAAAGAAAAATCTAGGGAATTGGATCGATAACATTAAAATGAAGTGATTTAGGTACGGAGGAATATCATATCGATTAGTTTAGCTAATAATCGAATTTAAAGTTTCCAATTTTACACGAAAAAAGACTCTAATGACTGCATTCTATTAACCGCACGTGCAAAGTTACTTGGGCTAGAGGCTGAGCGTGGCGTAAGATCACAGGGACACAGCTGAGGTGTTTACTCAATACCACAATACCTTAGTGGGACTAAGTTGTCCTGCAAACCTACTTTTGGTCTGGCTAAAATCACAATTTAGGGGTATTTTTGGCTTAAATTTGCAGCAAAAAAAAAGGAGATCTATCCCCTTTCCAGTAGCACAATTTGCCGAGTTGAACGGTTCTAGGGGATATTTTTAATTGGTATAGTGTTGTCAAAACGGCTCTGGAGCGTCCGAAGAGGAGCGGCGCGAAGTGGGAGCGTGGAAGAGTCAATTTTGACAAGACAACCACCTTCCACTTCAGATCCAACGTCGTTAAATGAATTTAAACACTTCAAACTTTTTAAACTGCGTGTTTGGGGGTGGGTAAACTGCGAGGTGGGCGGAACTTATGTTATAGCGGCAGCAAATACTATGTCATGGATAGACAGTTCATGTAAAATATTGTTTTTTTTTTGAAAATGTAAGCCTTATTTGCAATGGTCCGCAAATTTTTTGTTTTATAATACCAACCAGAGTTGGCTAGTAGACAATCGCCTGAGTCACGTTCTGTTACGAACCTAGAAAGGTTCAAGATTCACTTAGTTCTGGTACGCGAGGATAAATCTCACGTCAGCTGCTTATGAAAATCAGGAGGCTAGAGAGACCCTGGCACAAAAATTGATCATTTTGTGTTATAAAAAAAGTTATTGCTACATCCAATTTCTCGTTCATTTATTTTAACAAAATTTTCTAAAAATCTTAATTGCTGTAATTTATTAAATAAGATAACCATTTCTTCCAGTTGTTTATTCGTCACACGAAACTCGCGGTATTGGTGGGGCATATTTTGTTTTTACAAATTGTACATATTTTTCATTTACTAAAAGCATTGCCGAGTTTAGTCAGTGTTTATTTAATATTTTGTGATAGTTTTTAGTAAGAACTGTAGAAAGTTATGACGTGGGTGTCACATTTAAGTTTAATTAGGTTACAATATATTGTACTCTACTAATCGCCTTTTAAATCAATTAACTAGATAGTAGGGAAATTTTCTAAAATCGATCAGCAAAGACACTCTATAAATGCACCGGCTAGCTATAACATTTTGAATGTTTCTTGGATTTTCCAGCGAATACGTTGAACGACGTCCACCACGCCCTTTTAATTCAATAAATCTTTCGTTAATGATGAAAGAAAATTTAATCGTAGAAAAGATAATTTTGTGCTTAATATTTATCTTTACACAAACCAACAGATTATTTATAACTTTATTGAATTTTTTGATCAAACCACAACCATAGAAAATTTTTTTTAAATTTTTATAAGAATCGGTGCATGTTTAAATTAATTAAAAAATAAGAGATAACCGTTACAATTGTGGCCCAACGTGGGGCTCAAACCCACGATCATAAAGTAGATGATTTTGGCGTCGGAAAAGTTGGTTGCCTAGGTAAGTGAATAATAAAAACTCACCTGGTAAATTTTATCTACTTTATTTATCTAATAGCATGTTAAATTTTTGACTGTGCAGCAATAAAATAAGTTTAAGCTAAAACATTCGGAAAGAAGCGAGCAGATAATTTTCAAAAATTTAAATTTAGGCCTGCATAATATGAGAACGAACTTTCGAGCGATCAAGATAGAGAAGATGAATTTGGATGTAATTCCAAAAGGTGACAGCATCAGCCCTAGCGATCGTAATTCCTTGGAGATGTAAAATATCCCGATGCAACCCTATAATATAAGTTTTCAAAAATTCTTTAAGGTAGTGTTTTAAATTAATAAACAATTCAATAAGTCATCCAAGCATAACAATTTTGTTATATTAAATAAACGTCTCTGAATCTTACAGAGAGGCAAATTTTCGGAATTATATTTACAACAGAAAAGTTAATACTGGGCTGGTAATTTCCAATAACTTTTCGTCAGTTCAGTATCTGCGTCTCTACAAAATGAAGTTAAAAATAACTTTCCCTAGAATATTTAATTTAATTTTAAAATTACTAAATTAAATATTTTCTCAAATCAGAACTTCAAATGAAAACATTTCGACGTAAAACAATTCCGAACAAAAAAATTTTGTTAGCGAAATCAATGTAATAATTTTTGAACAAACGAAAAATATATAATAATCACAACGGTTTTGCTAACGCAAGGTTTTGTTAAATATAAATAAAAGTTTACACCAACACTAACTTTTTCGAAAATTAAAATTTTATTTTGTATTGATTAGATTGCAGGATACCTCCATATAACTCCCATTTATGTTTTCACGATGGGCCATAAAAAATTTATATTAGAAGGCGTTTGGAATTGTCGCTAATATCAGCGATATCTTTTATGTTATTTTATTATGTGGCTACATAAAAATGTTTTAAATTATTTAGGATAGGAAATTAATTGTTTTGCATGCAAAAGTTGAGGAATAGGGGAGAGAATACGGTACAGGTAGTTTGGTGCAGTGGTTAGGGACTGGAATTATAAATCTAACGGTCATCGGTTCGAATCCCTAATATTGCTCTCAAATTTAAGACTCCTGTGCCGTGTTTAGGAATACACGTTAAACTATCATCCTACTATATCGTTTAGTTAGCAAACGTAAAACTGCTGGCTTGTAATTCGATCTTGGCTGTCATGTTTATTCGAAGAGTCGTCGTTAGATGTCGGAAAATGATCGAGAATTTGAATATGCTTGTAATGTTGTAACAAGGGGGGGAGGGCAGCAACATACATTTGATTTTAATGATTGGAGCGTAATAGTTTGCTAAAGCATAATAAACAATTAATTAAATGTAATTATAACAAATTATGAATATACTACACACCTTTGATAACAGCATCGCACATGATAACGGAATAATTTGAATGTACAGACCTGAGCATCTGAAAAAAAATTATACTGCACCCGTTCAAGAGGCTATTTTTTTAACAGCTTTAAAATGAATTGCTCTGAAATTACTCAACCTCTGTTGACTTTATTATGTCTGAATAAATTTCTAGATAAGTCGATAAGGAATTTCACAATACATTTTTATATTTGATAATTTTTTTGTAATATTTAGAAAACTGGAAAAGATCACAAACAACAAATTTAAATTAGTTAACAACTTAGTAGTGCAATCTATTTTATAAAATATAAAATCCTTAAGTGAAAATATAAGAAGAGACAAATACGGTAACTAACAAAGAGGCTTAAATAGACGTAGTATTCGAAATGAAGAAATCCCTCATGAATTCTTTTCAGCTGGGAAATTTGTTCTTTTCAGAATCGACTCTAAATTTGACTTTCTTTGATAAATCTTTAATTTCCAAACTTGGTAAATAAACGCAAAACGAAAAATTTGCGGCATCTGAAAAAATGTGAATTATTTTTAAAACGCATATGTAGCTTATTCTTATACAAACAACTCCCATAAAACGTCGAAAACGAGAAACCTATTAAATAATACAAAAAAAATCCGATTAAATTTCTTGCTAAAAGACGATATTACAAGGGAGTAATACTTGAAGGCAGTAAAAAGATAGGAATTATGCAGTAAAAAGTCTATTACTTGAGGGATCTAATGAGATTAGTATTTTGCTCTCAAGAACTTCATTCGCAACTAGGTCGTATAAAATTTTCATTTTTGATTAAACAATTTAGTAAGAGAGTAGTACTGCAAAATGTACTTGTATACCTACCCTGTTGAACAACAAACTTTATAACCGTAACTTATTCAAATATTTACGGTCACAATTTTCTTTTTAATTAAAAAATTCATCAATTATTCAGCTTTCTCCTACCAAGGAGAGATTTTTTGTGAGCTCCAAAAAATGATGCTATAACTAACTTTGGGGAAGATTCACCTAAATACTTCCTCAAACTGCTCGACAAATATTTTTAATGGTAGGTCTGACAGTTTCGTTTATTAGGGTCCCATTCTAATACTTAACCGGGTTTATCCGGTTATTCGAGTTCGTGGCGCCCTCCAACGGATTCTTGTTGAAATCGGTGTAGACAACCATAAATAAGTAAAAAGTAAAAATCAACTATTATTGTATAAAGAATTAAAAATGCAAATAAATATTATAGAATTTAAGGTTATAGTATCTTCGTTGCATTTCAACAAAAATTCGTTAGAGGGCGCCACGAACTTTTATATCAGAATAAATCAAATAAGGAAAGAGAACTTTCCACGTTAGTTTAATTTTTGCATACAAATAGTGTAAAAATAAAATCAAAACATGTAAGCTAATGGCGCCTGAATTTATTTGTGTGTTATTTTTTAGTTATTTCTAGTCTACTATGTAAATAACTGTAGTATAGACCGCTTTCTCGACAATATTTTAATGTCTGAACTTATTTGTCGTTTCTTTTGAATCTGTTCACTTGGGATTTATTTTGCTCGAGTACTATTTTCAATGACGGAAGACTTTGAACGACTTCTAGAAATAACAAATCGAAAATTTCTAATATTATGCAGGTACATTATTTGAAATTCAAATTCCAGTGAGCTTATTACAAAAATTTCGCAAAAAAAAATCGCAAACGCATAAACATACAATTTTGAAAGATTGCATCCTTATCACGATAATGCATTCATATTTAAAAACTAATCATTATTTGTTGTTTGGTGCAGATGACTTCAATAAAAGGCAAAAAGGAGGGGGTTAAAACTTGCGTTATGTATGTCGTACGTGACTTCATAGAACTAAACAGCTAGACAAATCTGGAATTTTATTAGTATAAACAAAATAAGGTGAAATTTAATTTCGATTTTAAAATAATTTTAATGTTTATCCTGTCTGATCCAGAAAGTTTTAAAATATATCCATTTAGAAATAGGATTAATTGAAAAATAATTAATGGTAGTTTTGTTGTAGAAGTAATTTAGAAGTTTATACGGGCAGAATATACAGTGCCCTTAATGAAAATAAGTTACACCACTGAGAAAGCTTGGAAGTGTCGTGACGTACAAGGTGGCGGAGGGGCGGAAATTTGCATAAACACTAGAACAGTAAATCGGGACCCTTTTACTAATATAGTTTCTTTTAAAGTTTTCCTCAAAATAAATTTTCAAGAAGTAACTAAGATTTGGTGGAAAATTTTGGAAGGAATCTAACCTTTATTCGAATAAATTATTTATGACATATTTGCTGCTGTTCCTAATAGGATAACAGAGAAGTTTGAACAAAATTCAAGTTAAGATAATAAAAATCTTCCATTTTGTAATAAATATTTTTAGAATTAGAAGAAAAAACTTAGAGTGTAGCTCAATATGAAGATTACCTTGAACATTTTCACATTAATAATTCAAAAAGTGAACAAAAAGAATTTTCAACACGGAATGTGTTTAAAAAAATTGCCTTATTACATTTTTCATAATATTAAATATTGAAATTGAAACACCGGAGGCTGTTATCTACCGAATATGAGTGCATTGGGATGTAAAGTGAAAATGGCCAATAATATTGTGATTTACATACCACATATTTATTAAACAAACACATAAAAAAGTCCATCGTTAATTTGTGCCGCAAAAAAGCTCAAAAATTGGCCAATTTATTAGTTTGTATCGCATTTTAAAATATATAGAATAAATCTCCTTATAAATTCAACAAATAAATTTAGGGAAAAAAATATGTAAATTAGAGAAAATTTAAATTGCGTACGCCTAGTAAATGTAAAAATATAAAGCTGACTACCACAATTTACTTTTCATACAAAAAATTACATTCGAATTTAAAGAGATTTGCACCGTTTAACATAAACATTATTCAAATGAAATTCGTTGGAAGTTATTAGGAATATTTGTTTGAATATTTTAGTATAGGAATACGAAGGAATCGTAAATCAACAAAATGTTCATTGTTTAATTTGTTCGATAATAAAAGTTGAGCAGTAACAAACAATTTTGTAGAAATTTTAAGTTTCCAAATGTTCTATGTACCTAATTTGTATGCTTTGTAAATAAGGGCACTACGGAGTTCGAACAAAGAACCGGGAAAATCAGTTACAAAACAAATATCTAGAAATGGCCTCTTTGCAAGAAAGCAAACTGAAAATAAAATGTTAAATAACTTAAAACGTGACACTTTTCAGGATACAATTGAGCAGAATAGTATGAAAGTGTCAGTTAAGATGTCTGTATAAAATTGCAATTTCCTGCTTTGACATGAGCATGTCTGGTAGTGAAAAAAAAATACCAACAATAAAATGTATTTAAAAACATTTCGGTAAGAAAACTTTCTTAAATTATTTATTATTTGTAAAATATGAGGCAATATATATTTTAATAAAATAAAATCCAACCCCTAAGGCAAAGGTATAAAGTATACTTTCAAAAAAATAAAAATTAAATTATTCTCGTATCAGATTTTTATATTACATTATTGGGCTCTCCTTTTCAAAGTAAAAAATAAATACAACAGTTATAAATTGACATCGTTGTTGTTTGCAAAAATTGCAATTCCTTTCAGAAAAAAGCAAAAATGCCACAGATCGCTGAACGAATTTTCTTTTATAGCAACAATACAATAGAAGTTTTTTTATAAATCTTTTCGTTAATTTGCATACATAAAGATTTTCTTTCTTACAAAAATATTTCCGATGATTGGTAACAAGACTCCCACGTCAAACATTTATTATTTTCAGAATTCTTTGTGTTTTTGGCATAATGATTATTTTTATCTTTTTCTTTAGCGCACAATGTAATGACTATTATAGCGTTCTGAAATTCCGATAAGATGAATAACGAAACCGTAAGCTAAAGTGGACCGTAAATTTCCAAGCAAACTACTAAAACTTTAAGCTACTTATCATCGACCCACGTGATCAAATTCACCTAAGTTTACGTCTTTTCGGTACTGTTTCCTATCGGTCTAGTGAATATTGCAACTTATATATGCGATATAATCAATCTTTCATTGCGCTGTGTAATTTTTGATTATTTCTTAAGCTTCTATCAATCTGATTAGTAGTTTATTTTTCACCACCCGGTATGCTCGAGTTTGAAACCAAATGTTGGTATTAATATTATACTATTTTCAGTTTGGACAATTACTTCTAACAAAGAATTCGTCGTAGGAAGTCAAAAAATTAATTTGTAATCGATTTTCACTTGTAGCTATGCCTTAATGTTATTTGTGACGACTTATTCAAAGATCCAGGGTTTGATTGCCGCGTCCGCAAGTTCATCCGACCTACCTAATCAAAAGGAAGACCCTTCTCTGCTTTGATGCCTCTGGCACTGGGCTTCTCCTGACTATTATTACCCCCGTATGCTACCCCCCCCCCCCTAGGTAATTGCTACAAAGAAGTTGCGAAATTTTGATAAAATCAAGCATTTTTGTAAGAACGTGGAGATCCACACAAATCCGATATTTTTGAACAAATTGAAAATTTGAGGAATTCAAGAAGATTTATAAGGTGCAAGATTTTGAGGTTAACTCTCGTTTTTTGATGATATTTCCAGTAGTTGCGCTGGAAATTCACAAGAAACACGTAACCGTCAATCTGTGGAAGATTGTCGACGATCACAAAGACGAATTTTCGTGAAGATCGGTGATCAAAGAACAAATTTACAAGGTGCGATTGGAACATATGCAGCGCACACCTTTACAGTAACTACTTGCGGTAGGCACCATCTGGCCGAAAACACAAGCAACAACGCGAAGTCGTCAGAAGTACCAAACAAGTGGTAAAAATTACGGTTAGTCAAATAAATCAATTATTTATAAACATTTTTCTGTATCACATTTATTTTGCCACACATTTATTACATTAATGAAAGTTTCTAATAACAACTTAGCGAAAGAATGTGATTGTGATTAGAAGCGATCACACATCAATACACAAGCGACCTGTAGACAAAATTTTTGTCCAACAAGAATTGTACTCGACGCATTTGGTAACTTGTATTAAATTGATTAAACCCACCGTTTTCTTTCGATTGACTTTGAACCCAAACCCTGAGTTGAGTTTTCATTAATGCTTTTCGACAAAATAGCTGCCGTGGAACTTAAGTTTGTTTTAATCACAACAACATTTTATTGACATGCGAAGCGACAAACCTTGTAATTTAAACAATATGCGAAACCGTGGTCACTCTAAAAGTTATTTTAAAAATAATAGCATGAAAAAAATTTATGAAGTATAGCGACATGAGCAATCAAAATAACTTTTAGTAACTCGAATTACTAGGTTTTTCGTTTATATGGTCGAATTTGATTTTCTGACTCTATTCAACCATTTGTTCACCTACTCTATTACTTTACTGATGAAATTTGACTCTCTATCATTTGAAAATAGTAATCACAGTAAACAAAATAGTAGAAAATGTCCTAAAACCCACAAATGTGCTTTCAGATTTACAATATCGGTTAGCGCAAGAAAATGAATGTAACTTTAAAAAGTGAGTAATATTTTTGTTCCGCTCTACATATTGCAGCAATAAGATTTTCGGTTGATTTGCAATACCCCATATACCGTAATTCGTAAAACAAAATGTGGTTGGTATTGCAAGGTTACCAGCTTTTTGACAAAAATTGTTAGGTGATTTTTAAATTTACCTTCCATGCACAAAATTTTTAGTATTCCCTTCATTATAAAATTATTTTCAAATATTATGAAAGTTGTCAGTCAGGTGTCAGTTATTTATTACAGTTCACGTCTTTGTTTCACGATCTACCTTCGCAGTTCCTAGCGTCTGCAATGATATCACTTTTCTGCCGACAAAGTATTGCACCCCGCTTAGTTCTTACGAGTGTGTTAATTAATGAGTTAGTTTTGACGATCCACAGAGGAAACATATAGATCAAAAATAAGAAAAGTTTTGTTTTTCTGGTGGCAATTCAACTTTTTATCATTGAATCATAGTGCGTATTTTGGTTTGGTTAAGTTGGTTGTTACAACCCCGAAAGTTATTTGTGTAGTTTCAAATTTTAATTATAGAATTCGGTGTAATTTTCGATTTAATTTTTCAGTAAAATTATAGTTTCAAGTTTGATGATTACGATGTAAAGTTTGTAGCGCCCTTTAAAGGATTATTGTTGAAACCGAACGAAGATATAACCTTAAATTCTACAATTTTTATATCCTTATGGAAATAGTTGATATTTATTTATGGTTGTGGTCTTCCTCGGTTTCAACAAAAATCCCATAGAGGTGCCATTAACTCTCATAACCGCATCAACGCGGTTAGATATTCGAACGCGACCTTAGTTTTGTTATAATTTTGAAAGAATAATAATAATAATTAGTAATTCCTCACGTTTATATCAGTAGTGTTAAGGTCCTCTTTTTGATGGAAACGGAGTTTCGTAAGAATTTTGGTCCCAATTTTCTTGTACTCAAGACCTGCCGTATTTCTCTTTATTACTGAAGGAAATCGATAACATAAGTTTTATAATCGCAGAGTATGGCATCCACGTATGCAAATTAGATTGTGATAGATTATAATATATTATGTAATCGCGTATTTAAATGGATTTAGTTGCAAATCAAGTGTACTAATCTACCCTACCTTCGAATTCTAATTTAAATAATGCTGTAGATTATCAATAATTTCATGTTAAATAAGCTTCGGATAACCAAAGAACAAATATGGTACATCATTATGCTTGCCAGGCATGTCATAAAAGCAATATAATTTTTGTAATTCTTCAAAAATTCTAAGAAGTTATAACGAAAGTCATCACTCATCAATCACAACTTACCAGTCTCGTCGCTTTTTCAAGAAAAATATTAAAATCTTACCTGAAACAAAAGAAAAACATTAGTTTTATGTTTATTAACCTCACTTTTAATAATCCTAACCTAACAATAACATACGTCAAGTGTAAGAAGTTTAGCTAAAGAAACTTCAACATCTATAAATATAACTGATGAAAAGATGTAACAATCCATTTGTTACATGGCTCTTCTCGTCTGTTTTCTTTAATTAGTTTCGTTTTGTTTTGAAACATTTTTATTTTTTAGTGTTAGTTAGTTTTAAGAAACATTTTTAACAAACATTTTGTTGGTTACTGCTTTAACGCCAAGAGCCAATGAAAGGGCTCAAGTTCTTAATGCGCCGGAGGGCAGCGTAAAAAGGAATACAAAAACGATGTACAACAGCAACTGCTAATTTTCAAGGTGAATTATAAAAATCACAAATTTTTAATCAAAACGAGTGTTACGAAGTGAAAAAGTATTTCATCACGTGCACCGTGAGTTCCCACACAAGGGCAAATATTGGTAACCGTGTTGCAATTTTTTAAGCAACGGTTTATGCATTTTTAAAGAAGTCGATGTACCAGACGCTACCCAGCGCCATTTTTAATAAACGACCACTTTTGATAAATGGTCCATTTTTTGGTGATAATCAGCTAATGGGATCGACAACCCTATCAATCCAGTACGCAATAAGTCCTTTGAAAGAATTCGAGAGTGTGCCGCTGTTATGACCAACATCTCAAGTGTCCATGAAACGATTTAACAACCTGCTACGATATGATCAGTTTGTAGTGAAAGCATTAGACTTATTAGTTACCAGCATTTGTATTTATATTTTGTCTATAACCATGTAATTCCTGTTTTAGTAATTTTCATCAACCGTATGATAAACCGATTGGCAAAGGTGCACCTATGAGCAATCAAACGAACAACCAAATATCATGCAATTATAAACATCAAAATCGTAAGTAAACTGAGAGTTGCTTGCTATAGATATATGTATATTACATCTGTTGATTCTAAAATCTACTTGCTAACTGATTTTCATCATTTCGGACGCCACAGCGTTAAATTTATAGAAACTAACAATTCTTGCAACTTGAACTGCAAAACCTTTTTAGTAGTTTTGAATCTTGGCTATGCTTTAGAGAACGTACTTTTAATAACGTTAAGTAACCAAAATGTTAAAATTTGTAAATATCTGTATATTACTTTCAATCTTAATTTTAAAGTGCCTAGGATAAGAATTTTTTTGTAATTTTTCACTGTCGTTTTAGTGTGACTCTTTTTATTTTACTGACGTATGTTTGTACATACTTTTCATTTTGTTTTATAAAAATTAAAGCTGTTATTAATACAAATAACTGTCTATGATCTTTATTGGCGCCCACTCGAGTTATTCCTACTGAAGAGAGAAACCATTTATAAGCACCCACGATACTCGTTAAGATCTTGAGTAACCCAATATCTCCGACGCTGACTGAACTCTATGAGCTAGCCGTTCCGTTAATTCCATCTACGAACACGAAAAGCGGCATCCTTGGCCATCCAGCCATTTGGCTTTGTTTAAGGTGGTACAAAGAGTTGGTTTAATTAGAAACTTTTAGACAGGATTCTATCCAAGTTATTTATCAAAACATAAGTCAAGCGCATAAAATCTATTATCTTATTATCTAAACTGTAAATGTTAGCTTTGCGGTTGTTTTAGTTCTGTGATTCCCTTATTTGTAATTAATTGACACGCAAGTAATTTATATACAGTATACTGAAACAGACAATGGAGAAAAAATCGAGAAAGTTTAATTAATGTCTAAAAACTAAAACCGATCGTATTTTATTTCGAATCAGAAATTAAACTATTTTGCCTTATCAGATGTGTGCTAAAAAAAACTTATAAGGGAAATTCGTAAATCCATCAATCTTTATCAGTCAGCTGAACAATATCGTGTACAAGATGGAGAGCAAGCAGTTGATGGATGACAGTGCTGGTCAGCTATGGGATTCTATTTTAAGTGAACTATACTTCCCCAACATTGAATTCGATTCCTTTCAAAAAAAAGTGTATGAGCAAGTGAGGTTATCAGTCAAAGAAAACTCGGCTCCTTTCTTTGATTACCACGCATTTCCTCCAATTACGAGATATCTCCGTTTTATTTTAAAGTTGGAATAGTAGCAGCGCCCGCACAATTACATGCAATTTATCTCATCAGTCGCATCCCTTACGGATAAATTCTCTAATATCTGTTTAAATTGATAGGGGATATTTAAGGGTGATTGGAAACTGATGAGGTTAGGTTCGCGTTGTCAAGTCGGGCAGTTGATGAGGGTGTAAACTGCAAACGGTCATCGCGAAGATTAGTCTCAAATGTAATTATTTTAAATAACCACAACAGTAATTAAAATAAGTGATTTCAATTATGCACAAAATTACTGGAACAACCAAATGATTTAATATGAATCGACAGAAAACGAAAACAAGATGGTTGCGAATATAATTTAATCCCAAATCTAAATACTTTTTTGTTCCAATAAATCAAATTGTATAGCAGTTACAAACGGCCGTATATGTGCTTGAAAATTCTGCTGACAAAGTAAAAAAGTTTTAAATCAGTAAACGACATCGTAACTATATTACACAATCGCTCAAGAATTGGAAAAATGTAGGTTCCACGAGAAAGTAGTTAATAATTTGCAATCTTGCACAATTCCTGAATATCCAGACGTTCATCTAAATTTATATTGATGAATTCCATCCAAAAATAAATTTAACTTCCAATAGAAGAAAAGTCGAACAAATGTAATTATCTGAGAAAATAATTTCTTTTGCCATTTTTTTCATCAACCTGTAATTTAGAGAAAATAAATGAAAACCGAAATGATAAATCGGGTTTCATTTTTTAATGTAAAAATTAATTTAAAAAAAAAATTGGTAAGTAATTGTATCCGTTTGTATGCTTAAGTAAAATATTAACAGTTTTTCCTTATTCCATAGTGTAAATTATGAATTGAATTAGTACCCGGATAAGATCCACGTATGCAAGTAAGGTTCTGAAATTTAAATTTATTTAGTGCAATTTAAATATAAACACCTCATTAATTTACGAAATGCTACCGTCAATTAGTAAATCTGTTGGCGTTTTCAACAACCACAGCATCAAAATACTAACGGTAAATGTTAACCTTCCAAATTCATTCATCATTTGGTAGATAACCGCAACGTAGACGAACCAACCAGGCTATCATAAAAAATATGTCGAAGTTGAGTCCAATTTTTTTATATCATCAATTTTAGACGTTAAACAAACTTGACATTGATAGCTTTTCAATAATGGATAGAATTATTCGATGGAGATATTAAAATTATCAAAAATGCTTTTTCTAAAATCAACAAATCACGGAACTCTTTTTAGTTAAAAAAATAAACACTGAAATGGATAGAAAAGCTTCTGCTAACAGTCTTGTAGAAGTTTATTTAACTAATCGTAAAACTTCAGCAAATGGTGACGTCAGGATTTATTCGTCTTCAAAAAACTTTCCTATCATCAACACTTTTTTCCAATATTGGTATTCTTGAAATATACCATACAAAAAAAACCGAACTAAGCATAAAATTGTGCAATTTTTCAGAATTTTCTAATACTCTTCGGGTGTGTACGACATATAACATACGAAGTGGTTTTAAAAAATAAATGGTAAAAAAATTAGATGAATCAATGTATCAAACATAAACGCCGACGTGGACACCAACAACAGGACGTCTAACGAGAGATATTCATATTACTATGTTAAATAACGTCAGTTGCTAACAGCTTTGCTTGTTAATAACAAATTTAGTAGTTCAATGTGCAAGGTACCCTGAGACGTTAAGTAAATTTAAATCTGATTTGGAATTTTCGTCGCTCTTTTTTGACATTATCTACTTCGCAGCTTAATCTATAGCAGGTTTAAGAGACTTCTTTAACTACTCCCCCCCGCCCCACTTGCAATGAGATCATCTTTCCCGAGGTTTTCATCGTCAATTTTGTCGAGGTCAATCAAAAATGGACTTCGTACCCATGTTTCCTGATTTAACTGTTCTGGACAAAAGTATCCTTCAATAGCGCTCTGAAGTGTTTCCAAATGCTTTGACATATCTTTTTGAATTTTTTTCGACAAAAAAAGGCTTAGGCTTAGATCAGGAGATTGACCCAATTATTTATATTATTGCATTATGTTAGGACAGGCTCGCCATGGACCCCCGCCGATTATTACACGGACCCCAGGTTAAGAAACTCTGCAGTACAGCATGAAGCCTTATTAGAGCTGGCTCAGTGTCCGCCAATCCGCATAATTAAAAGCTAAAATTCTATTTTAATCCAATCTTGGTGGCAGGCGTTTGGCTTGCATTTTATTGCACGTGATCGGCTGGCTGAATTTCGCATAGGAATATCAGTTACCCTGACCAATCTTATTTTGGTTACAACGATTTTCTGAGTATCGAGTTAGAGCATTAACAAATATTTGTGGTTCAACAGATTATGTTTTTCGTGCCAGTTCGTTTGTGACAAGTTGTCCAGTTCCCCCATCTGCTTTTTGTTGTTCTGACAACCAGATCCTAACCTAAAAATATCGTTTTCCGTTGGAAGACGGATGACTTGGGGAATTATTTTATTGCTATCTGGATGATCCAATCTTACTTATCAGCTCTTTCACGATCCACCATGTAAACATCTACCAGCAGTGAAATCGATCAAATTTTCATCTTTTGAAGCCACGCTTTGGAAAGCGATTGGCAGCGAACACCTGTCACCATTATAAGTTGTAAACTTACCAAAGCGCTTATGTAAATAAATTTTATCTTTTCCATTTCGGGAAAGCCGCCGTGTATTATGGATTTTGTACTTAATTTTTGGGTAACCCATAGAGGTTAATGTTTTATATTGGGTACTTGTTTAATTCTTCACAGGGTGGTAAGAAGAATGAAATGCGAGGGGAAGATCACAAATAAGGAGGTACAGATTATCGCATACGCTGATGACGTGGTGATTGTCGCTAGATCACGAGAAGCTTTGAAGAAAATTTTTAAAAGGTTAGAGAGCGAAGCAAGAAGGGTTGCACTTGTTGTAAACAAAGCAAAACAAAATAATATATGAAGTGTCATAGAAAAAAAGATGAAGATGTAACAGAACTCCAGATAGTAGACTACAAATTTGAAGAGGTGAGAACATTTAAATATTTTGGACTCCAAATAAATAGCACAAACAATATAGAAGATGTCATTAATGAAAGAGTAATGGCAGGAAATAGAGCGTACTTTGCCATACAAGGTCTACTAAAGAACATATTGATTGGAAAGAACACAAAAATAAGAATCTACAAAACACTAATAGGTGGTGGAAAATGAATAAAAGTACTGGGATTGGTCAAGATTGGAGAGCATCAATATAGAATGAGAACTAATGATGAAATAAGAAGGGAATTGGAGGGAGGGGAGGATATAGTAAGAAACATCAAGGCTATGAGGATTGAATGGTTGGGACATGTGAAAAGAGCCCCCGAAAAAAGTAACCCTAATGAACTGGAACCCGAACACCGAGAGACCAAGAGGAAGACCCAGCAAGAGATGGAAGGATGAGGTGATGAACGACCTACAGAGCATGGATGTACATGACTGGAGAGAGAGAGAGCTCTGAATAGAATCCGATGGAAGAGGGTGATGGAAGAGGCGAAAACACACGAAAAACTATAGAAGAGAAGAGAGAGGAAAATATGGGGACTAGTCCACTCCAGAAAATGGATTTATAAGCATCAAACGGTGCGGCTATATTCCACTAAGGAATGGGATGCCAAATGATGATGATGACTTGTTTAATTTAATATGGGTGCACTTTTTGATTGCGACACCGTATTTATCATTTCCTACTGTATCTATGTTTTGCACAGTCATTTACATTGCTTCTTCTCTTTTGTCAACTTAGTTTAAGCCTTAAGAGGAATCCTTGAAGTTGGAAAATACACTTTCGTAATTCAATGATATCTTGCTTATTACTCAAGAAAATTGCACAAAAGTATATATTTTTTAAAAGAGGACACTTGGACGCATACTACTGTGTTTTTATTTTTTTTTTAATTCAAATTTTTTTAAAAAAAAGATTTGAAAAGCTGATGGTCAGCTGCAATTTACATTGCAATTATTGGAATTGTGTTAGCACCTCTCAAATCCTTTTTTCAATTAAAGCAGTTCATTTAAAAAAAAATCGCGAAGTTACAATGCAGCTGTAAAGTAGTCTCAAATGGCGTAGGTTACATTGGCTACATTCGATCTATTTTTAAACTTTACAAAAGAAACAGCTATGGCTTTAGACCGAACAACCACATCGATATAGAAAATAAGAACAGTAGAAATTAAGGTACCAAGATCGATCTTGAATTTAACCGTCAAATATAGAAGAACCAATGTTTCAATACGAGATAACTGCGAAGTTCAAGATCTGGTAAAATGGAGTAAAATCAGGAAGAGAGAATGGAATAGCCATGTAAAACGAGTGGATCACTGGCAAAAATTTGTAAAATTGGACTACCGAAGGGTAAGAGATTACCGGGACGATGGGCCCAAAGCTGGTTTTTCTCGTCCGTTGACTAAGGCAAGACAAACAGGAGAAATCCTAGTCCAAAGTATAAGAAGAAAAAGAACCACATCGATGGTAACATTTGAGAGATTAATATTCAATTTAGATCATTTTTGTTGGTGTATTTTAATACTGTATAACTTTTAACCACTTGATATTGGAGGGTAATCCATACCCCCCCCCCGACGGTTAGGATTTAATAAATCAACTATAGAACATAATATACTATATTGGCCTCTGTGACCGGGGGGTATAGAAATTAGGCGAAGTTGCGGAAATCGAGTGTGCGAAGCACAAGTGGAATCTGAATTTGCACTTCTATTAGCGAGGTGGGAAATATAGGTTTAGCATTCGAATCGTCATTTGAATTGCTGAACCGCTCACCGAAATGTGAGAATCTGACTCTGCCTTTAATAACAATTCTGATTACAAAATTTAATTATCTAATATAATAATTGGCTAGAAATCTCCTCCTCATTTGTATCATTTATATATGCGCTTCTGTTAACCTTCATCCGCTCGCGTATGTGGCAAATTGGCAGCAATAAGACAATTAGGGTAGTTTGTGGCTGTACTGAGCCGGCTGGTGCGGCGTTTTTAATCAGAACACGGGCGAAAGGGTCCACCGAAGAAGCAACATTACCTCTAGATTTATTAGCACCCTTGGCTATATTTCAGTTTTAATGTAAAAATATGCGAATTAATGTTCTGAAAAATTCAAATGTTTAGTTTGATTTAAGGAAAAGATAAAAAATTAAAGGAAAGTAGAAAGCAGAAGAGAGATTACAAATAAGCAAAAATTAGAAACGGATCAGTAAATTGAGCAAATTAAATATTCTCTATAGGAAAACTACGTTACAATTCATTAAATATTCCTTAAGATCGTCGACATTCCAAATTGTGATTTCTATAAATTAGTGAAGTAAAGTAAGAGATATATTACAAGGAAAGTAATCATGGTAATGTAGGTGGTCAAACATAATCATGGTACAAATGTAAATTCAATCGACATATTTGTTTAGGTGAAAATTGCTCGGTTGCGAAGGAAATCCTTAGATGTCAAAACATAATAATATATTAATCTCCCATAGCTGCTGTGGCTACAGTTCTAATCTCTTAGCTTGGAACTTACGTCATAAGCATCTCAACCCTTTATAAGGCAGTGGTCGCTTTTTTAACCACCTTTCGTATTTAACTTTTAAATAAATTTTTTAATTAACAATAATTTATTATTGCTCTAAAGAAAACTATACCATTTCTTGAAGAAAAATCTTTCTGCCCTATAAAGGGTTAACTTTCTGCTAATTGTTTAGAAGCAACAACTGTAAGAAAACCAAAGTATTTATTAGCCTTGTTGTTTCCAACCCTCAATATAAAACAGTTATCTGCAGTAAGTTAAGATTCCCATGACGCAAGTCCCAGGTTAGAGGGATACAATTTTATCGTAGGTGTAAGACTAATTACTTGTTAACAAAAAGCGTTTTCTTCTTTACAGATAACATTTTTAACTTTACTTTAACAAACAGCTCTTTGGGGTATTAGATTTCGTGTGTATTTAACTAGAAATTCAATTTTGCACAGTAATAATACAATAACCAATTATAAACAATGTTGGCTCATCACTCAACCCTTCCAATTACTGTAAAAAATTAGGTAAACCTTTGATATATTTTAGTACCTACATCAATAATTTATAAATTAATTGCCAATATTCGAAGGCGCTTGTTTAGAGTAAAATTAAGCCATGAAATAATATGCCTACGTTTTCATCAATAATGCAGATCAGGTTGATTGTAATAGACATCCTTTGAACTCGAGCTTTAATATACCTTAAACAGTTTAAGGGAGCATGCTGAATAACATGCGCATAATTAAATAAATTAAAATTTATAAGGTGACAAAATAATTATAAAATTATGTACACCATATGAAATTGGGCGATAAAATCAGCGTTAAATTGATAAGGAAAACATAAAACACTTTAAATTTATCTTTGTCGAGTTTCATTAAATTTATGTCGACATTATATTATAACTTATTTCATATCGAAAAATCTCTATTTTGATATGATTTTGGAAAATGGAAATTTGAAAGTGAAGATGATTCTCATGAACAGATTAACAAGATTTCCGATGCATTAGTAGACCAGTGGGTTGCGTTCTTCCTAAAGTAGAATTGTGGAAATCTCGTTAATCCATTCATAAGGGTCATTTCAACTGTCCATATAAATAAATACATTATTGTGTTTAAAATTACGACGAAATCATAATACCGTAGTCAATTTTGTAGATGTATTTGCTGTGACTGTTTCCTTAATACTTAAATATTCGTAATATAATTTCAAATTTGTCAACAACAAAAATAAAATCGATATTGATGTTGCGTACATATTAAACAAACAAGAATATTAAAATATTGTAACCAGAAGCTATTATACCCGACTAACAATATTTTGTTCGACGGATTATCCTGGAATTACAAAAGTAAAACCTAAAGAATGTTAAAAGATTTTGTGGAAAGAAATGTTTTACTTTTAATAAACAAATTGAAAATTTTAATAAACTTATAAGAGTATTATAAAACAACTCCCAATAGGAACATAAAAGAAAAAAATCGTAATATCTCTGGCTGTAAAAGAGGGCATTCTATTGAAGTAGAAAATGTTTGCCATTATTCTTCTGTCTTTTTACTTTCAAATAACGGAGAAAAAGTATGTAAAATGTCAGTTTTTTTTACTATAATGTCAAAAACAGAAGATATTCTGCATTTGATGAAAAATATAGCCGTTTATGTTAGGTCAATAATAATAGGAAAAAAGGAGTTTCCCTCTTATCATTTTATTGCTTTCCTTATAAAAATAATAAATTTTTAAAGGGTTTCTAATAGAAAATCATATAAGAAGTTAAAAGAGAAATTCGACATCTCTAGAGATGATCACAACCGTGACCCACATAAAGAATACCAAATGTGTGGAAAAATCGATAGTGAATACACAATAGCAAGAAAAGTCGTATATTTTAGTTCACGTGCCTCCAAAGCGACGTGACTGGATTGGTAAGTTCCAAAGGACCCATTATTCTTACAATGTTCATCTGATGGAGACAGATGAATTCAAAATCAACCATACTGTCACTAAAATTATCTTGACAAAATGAGTTTATCCCTAGGAAAAAACTTTTTTTGTTTGTTTGTTACAAATTACACTTACCGAAAATGCTTTCAAAAATACTAGGCACTGAATTATCCCTTCCATGGTGTCTCCGGTGAGACAAAATGTTCCAGTTAAGTGTCTTCCTCGACGACTTACAGCAGCAGTAGTTGCTAAACTTGCATGAACTAAAGCCCTTTGGGGTAAGGAATTGCCAGCTGCCAGTGCAGGCAACGGCTTTGCTGCACCCATTAAACGTTCTATCGAGTCCATAGCCGCATCGGTGACTTCAAACACGCTTAATTAAATCATCACTTTCCCACAACACAAATTTTAAAATGTTGCTTTAAGCTGTAAACAAATTAGGCACGAAGTAAAAAAATCCGTCATGAACGTTTCAGGATTTTGACAGTTCTGGTAATGTAAGACTTTTGATTAAATTTTAAAATGGTACGACTGTGGAATAAAACAGGAATATTTAAAATAGGCACGCAATGAGGGATTCACATCACGGCACAATCTTTTTCAGACTGTTAATCCTAAATTGCATATTGTATTACTTTGTATTGTGCTTTCAAGTTCCACAAAGAAGATGAAAGCAACACTTTTACATTAAAAAACTCAATTAGACAGGAAACAAAGTATGACATTCAACTAAAATACATTTAGTACAATTTTTACTGGCGCAATGTTGCCGCTACCGTACCAACAGACACAACTTTTTTTTTGAATAGATATTCATTTGCACACATATCCTTTCAAAATCGAGTTACTTTCTAAATTCCATTATAATACAAAACGAAAGCTTTTAGAGAGCCCAAAACAAACTCTTGCTGAAATATTATGTAAACAGAAAGTTTTTATATTAAACGACTGAAGCGGTATCACTAACTTATTGGTAGTGCTTCCTTACAGATAAGAAACATCTTCCGTACTCATTTAAAAAAAGTTAAAAATGTCATGAAAGCACTATCGGCCTGTTAACATTCCTAAATGCGCCATTACAAGGCAGTGTCGCAAGTCGTACATTTGAATTGCCGGCCACATACGGACCGGATGCAACTTTCAACGGTAGCATAACTTTTGAGGTCGTTCGCAGAAGTAAAATAACGCAAAACTTTACTTTTCAACCCCAAACAATATAAACTGTTAAAGGCTTTTATTGACAGGTTCCTTAAAAAGTATTATGGAACAAGAGTGACTTTCAAGTATTTTGAAAGCTAATTTTTTGTAAATTGCACTTTACGTAAAGGTGGCTTTAAGAGTTCATTATAGAGCGGCCGCAAAAGTTTTAATGAAAATAAAAAGTTTTCTCTTAAAACGAAAATTCTTTCATATGGAATTTTTGAACGCTTATCTAGCTTGTCATGCTCAAACAATATAAAAGTAACTAGAGGAAATTTATTCGCAAATTCAATTACAAATAACTTTTACTGTCAATATTGACACTAGGTTTATTTTCACTTAAACTCCACCTCCGCAAAAATAACATAAGAAATTTTCCTTTTATAATCTCATAAAAAATCTGATGTGACCAACACACGACTTGGTTTCTTTTAGGGTAAATTTATTATATTATTTAAGATTTATTAGGTTGGTGGAACAAAAATTGTAACAGAGAAAGACTGATTCATACATTATCGTGATAGTATTTCGGTTTAGCAAGGTTTGAAATACTCTGCATTGGTGGCTCAGATAAAACATTGAAAACTTCTGCATAACTTTATCTCGTAAGTGTCTCGATTTATATTGTAAGTGAAAACGACGCGCACGATTGCACTACAGATATTTTCACTGAGAATCTCGTTAATCCATTTATGTGCATCATGCAACAATTCTGAAACTCAACATTCAGCTAATTTCGAGGAAATATCTGGACAGTAAAAATGACGCCTATGACTGAATTAACGAAATTTTCACTGCTTTTTTACTAATTCATTGTATTGGAAAAAGATTCAGGAAGAAAATTCATAGCTAATTCGAATGTAGATCGAAGAATATACGAAAAGTATAAATCATAAAATCGTCACCAATTTAATAAAGTAATTTTTATCGTCTCAATCGCATTTAAGGAAAATTCTACAAATATTGTAAATAAAATACCTACGGCTAAAATGTGTTGGCAAGCGATCAATTGCGAAAGTTCAACTTTGAAGGAAGATAGAATTGCAATTTAACGCCACGAGCGAGATGTACGATACTCAATATCGTTGATATCTCCTTGGAAAAACTCGATTGAAATGTAATAATCATTAGAGCTGAAAATGTAATAGTATCAAAAAACATCAATTACTTGAAAACTCAAATTTTTTAACCATAGTTTTTATTTTAGAGAGTGCAAGTTGGAATTGATATTCAGGAACCATCTTGGATCGACCTTTATTTTGAATTATAGTGGTAGTGATATTGATGACGTATAAAGTACCAATTATAGTAACTCACATAACGTGAGGAAATTTTAAATTTTCCCTTCAAAATTTTCATGCCTAAAACTGCAAATTTTCATCTAATTATTAATTTAGAATTAAAATTATTACTCTTTTGAAATCCGACACAGTGACGTAATTAACATCGTTATTAAGATTAGCAACCTTATTTAGAATAGTAGCAATTTTAATATTAAAAGCGTCAAGCTTGGAAAAATGCTTAATTGTATTTTTATAAAATTGTCACACAAAAATATTAAAACTGTTGTCCTTTCCAACAGAAGTCGCTGGAAAAAAAAACAGGTAGTAGCAACATAACCCAAATTATTGTAACTGGAAAAGTAATCCTGAAAGTAATATCCAATATCATAAGTAAAAGTACAAAATATTTTATAAACCAATCCACTTCATCAACAAAGGACGAAAAAGTCTCGGTTCGGTGCACATAAAAGGATTTTAGTCCTCTACTATGAACAAAAAAGTTTGTTTGTCCACAAAAAAATAGCATAATTATTTTTCGATTCGTAATATTTTCGATAACTTCCTTTGGAAAAAGTAAATTTTGCGTAAAATACACAAAAAGAAAACAAACAGAACAGAATTTGTCAAGGAGTAAAAACAACTCTCGATAAAGCTCTTATATAATCAAATCAAAATGTTTGCAGAATGAGTGCAAATAAAGATCGACTGAAGTTATTTTTGCGATTTGAAATTATATTTACCAACCAAACTAAAATAAGTACACAATAATGCAAGAACGATTAATATTTTGAAGTTGGTTAATTAATTTATCCACAAAATAAATTGTATATTTTACTGTAATTAATAATAATTATCCCAGTAAAATATTAACTTGAAAGCCAACTAGTAAATAAAACTTTCCCTTTTCCACATCAGCATAAAAAATGTTGTAGCCCAGAAGCGACGCTAAACTGTAGGTCCCCCCATATTCAATCTTAGCACCGAGGAGAGAACTCATAATTCTATATAAAAAATTTTTCGCCATACACTTACTAAATAATATCAAAACTCGATCGAAGAGGTTGTGCGGCCTGAAGGCCGCACTGGGTCTCAACGTTTTCATTTTTTTTTGTACGTATATTAAGTTAAAATATATAAAATATAAGCAAGTATCGTAAGTGCTATTATAGTTTTCTATAATTTTCTTTACGCCGATGATAATTAACCAAAAGGAAGCTTAGCATTCCCCCCACCCTACCACATCGGAAATAATCAATTTCTTTACACCAAACGCAAACTATTATTAATATAAATCCCCTTGATGCCAATGGTTAGATATCATTTTCGTGAATTCCTACACGAATTCGCTCAGAGAAATCACGCAAAACCGGGGGTCTGCAGGGGGGGGGGCATAGAATACTCCATCATGGATTGCAAATACAACTTCCGTTAATGTCAATGGTTACCATAGTTACATATAATTTTCTCCTGAATTGTCATTCGTACAATGGACACCATTTCTAAACAGAAAGTTCATTTTTTAAAATAGCAAGTAAAAATTTTAAACCCATTGAAATCTGAAACAAAGGAAAATGAAAAGGGTTGTTTAGAAAAGGGGAGAGAGTTGTCTTTCTATTTCGGATTATCAATACAGATAGATCTCTTTAATGGCTATGGTTAATGGCTAATTAGCAAATATTTGAGATTTTCTGGAATCAAACTTGATTCCGGAATTAAGAGTGATTCTGCGGTGTTACTCCTGAAGACGGGAAGTTTGTAAAGCTGATTATTAAGCGATTTTTGAGAGTTTTGTGAAATAACGACCATATGGTGAAATTTTGATCGACCATTGGAAAAATTACCACATTTTTGAATATTAGATCATCATCGATTGTTATTTTGGTGAATGATCATAAATTTCAGCTGTATAAACCCGGGATGGTCCTGGATAAATTTGAAAACGTAAAATTTGTTAGTCATATTTTTTTAAGTGAGGTTAGGATCATAATTCAAACGATTTTTTTTTCTTTACCTGAGAGCGGAGGAAGCTTCTTTATTAATTATTTTGGAATACGATTGGTATTTTGGTTTCGGCGTACCGAGTTCACTTTTATTGATATTTGTAGCAGTGGTTCTGGAAAGCGCTGTATCACCTGTGGATCAGCTATTGAAACTGAGGAAAATATGGATAGTGATGTGGGAGGTGCACCAAAGAATATTTTAAGGCACCAAAAAAGTTTTTTTTAATAAACTATTTCGTTGTGAAGGCAAGGAGTAGGACAATTTTTTATAGTAAATGTCTCTTTTCATTAGCAAAAGAAGTCGTCAATCAGAACTTGCAATCGTTTCAGATTTCAAGAATATTAAAAATAATCTGTTGAAGTGTTTATCAAGATTAATGAGACCAAAATTATCTTTTCCACAATTAAATTTTTCTTTAGTAATTAACAAGAGTTTTACTTAGTTAACAAGGCGTTCTTCAGCATATTTGTTGTGGTATACAGAATTTAAATAGTCAATACAGCTAGCCGGAGCAATTATAGAGTGTCTTTGCTGATCGCTTCTGAATATTCCTCTATTATAGATTTCTTTTAGTAAAAAGAGCACATGGTTTCTGAATTATTATTCTTACATGAATTCCTTCAGAGAAATCAGCCAAAACCGGGGGGTCTGGGGGGTATTGAATACCCCCCAGTATTTGGTAGAAAAAAGAGTGCAACTTTTTAAAATAGTACGTAAAAAGCTTGAACTTTCATTTTATAGGCCGAAAAAAAACTGAAAAATTACATGAACTGTCATTAAATGGCATGGAATTAGTTGCAGCAGAAGGGTAGCCCCGCCCACTCCTCATTTGATAACACCCTCACAGAAGTTTATAAATATTAGCTGGGCAGCTCGCATTTTACATACAATGGTGGAACGGTCCACATTGGCTCCGTGAAAACGAACATTCATGGCCAAACCCCAAATTCTGTATCGACTTAACTATCGTAATGGATGTGCATGCTTTTCGATATGACAAAAAGGTAATTTTAAAACCAAACTTATTTGGAAAGAGTTTGAATTGATTTAACGTAGGGAACCTCTCTTTTAACGGTCCACTAATTAAAAAGATATCGTTTCTTAACATTAACCTAAGCTCGACGTGTGGATCTATCTTTATCTTTCAGCAAATTTAAGCCAAAAAAGAAACAGGAACCGTAATATTTGCTCGACTTTAACTGTTCGTTGCTGCAGGTATGACTAAAACTGCCGTAGTCGGTCCCAATATAGCTTACCATCAAATCTTTGATGGTAAAATGCACGAACTGGCAGCAGAATGCTCATATAAGGTCGATTTTCGCGTAGAAATTGGAAATTTTAAAATCGAATTTTGGCTAAATTAATTGATATAATATGACATTCGCCCTTAACTAAAACGCTTCATATTAAATAACTTTAATATGACATATTAAATAACTTTAATATGAAGCGTTTTACTTAAGGGCGAATGTCATTATATCGATCAAAATAAAAATCTCGATCCAAATCCATTGAGTTTTCAATATTAAATTTAATACCTTCTGGACCAGGTTCTCATGCTACTATTCAATATATTTTTATTCAAGTTTCACTAGCATTCATGAATATAACAAATAATATCGAATAAATATAAATTTTAGCCTGTTGCGTTGTTAATAAAAACAAGGACAAATAAAGACGAACAAGTTTACGCCACTGATACTAAAAGAATCCGGCATTAATTAAACTACTGTTCTTTCAATTTACTAAAAAAAGTAAATTTTTTAGACATTTATTTTTATTAAAAGGATTTTTAGGGGAGATGCTAGCTAGCGTCTTTTGGGAAGTACGGCACTGAATTTATCCCTTGGTACATAGAAACGTACAAGGTTAAACTCAAAGGGGAAGAATCGATGAGTTGAAATAGTCCGAACAAACTGTTCAACCCCGGAAGGCGGGTTCGTTGTGGATACCGAGAAAATAGAAATGCAAGGTGAAACTCTCAGGTTGTTATCAATATTTGTTAAAATATCGTACCATCTCCCTATAGGTTCGGCGTAAACAATTTTTTTTCTCGCAAATTAGACGCATCGAAGGAAGGAAATAGCCCAATTATGTATGCTTAAGTAACTTTTGCAATGATGAATTTCAAAATTTAATAAATTCCCGGAACAATCAACGTCATCAATATTTTAGTATTCACCTACCGTAAGAAAGGGTGATAGATACGCCGCAATAATAATGACATTTGTAATAAATTTTAAGATTTCACAATCACAAATCATTTGCTGAGATGTATTATAGCTGACTCTCGAAAAAAACTTTTGTATTTTCTGGTATAAAGCTTTTGCAAATCTTTCACAAAGACGAAAAATACTTTTGTTCAATCTGTGGCACTGGCAGCATATCTGTACGAAAGAGGCAAATTTTAAGCAAATAACAATTCCGTTTTCCAGTTCTATTTCATTTTATGCAAAACATAAACTACCCCTAAAATGATGTTAAAAGTGAGATCCTTAAATCGGTCACGATCTTCTCATTTTTAAACACACTCTATTTGCGGCTCGTCCATTAGCATGGATATAACTTTGGTTATACGGTAGATTTCCCGTGGGCGAAAGCAGTGTGAGTAATCATATGAGCCGGGTGCGATGACAGCCTGTCCGATTTACCTATGTAAATATGAGGGTTGAGCCTTTTATACTCACACGCAGAACTCTCGACGCACCATTCAGAGCACCTAACTTTCGTTCTCGCAATGCTTTTCGATTACTTGCATGTGTCGATTCAAATTTTTCTTCTTAATGTTCTACCACATTCAGGCTTTTCTTCTTTCACCGTGTAAAAATCTATTACGGACTTTTTTATACAAAATTAGATTATCTGTACTCAGCACCACGTATGCCATAAACATAAAAGGATTTTACTCGATAGAGCCAAAAAAGAGGATCAAGTTAAAAAGTCGATCTAACAAAAAAGTAAGAATTTCCCACCAACTCCTAAATAATCTAGAAAATCAATTAAAAACTTTCATTCGTGTTCGATCCACTTTTAACCAATTTAGTTTTACAACTTTAAGAATTTTTAACTTGTTAACTTTTTATCAATTTCGTTATATTATTTTCTTTCGTACCATAAAAGATGAAACACTTTTTAATGTGTTCAATAATGGATTTTACATCATGTTTAACAAGGATTTAAATTTTGAAAAAAAAAACTTTTTCTAAAGTGTATGGATTCTCCATCGTTGGTATTCAAAGAAGTGTGGTAAGTCACTCTATCAATTTTCCATTTATGTGTGTCAGTCACAGCTGTTGTTGGTCGACCCATTTCTTGTTAATCTACACTCTCCACCTTAAAGATGGGTTATTCGCAGTATTATTGTTTCGACAAGAACATTCCAATCCAATATCGACATTTCAATTTTAAATTTACAATAAAACCATTTTATTTAGGGATAGAAGTTTTATTTTAAAACTAAACGTGCAATTTGAACCACGGCAGAAATAATTCGAAAATGGCGTTGTACTTTACCTAACTATATCGGATTAGATCTAAGATACATACAGTACAGCGGCATTTCGCTGCTAGCCTCCGAGCTACAAGCGCCTCGACTTCAAATTTTACGGTCAGTTAAGTTTGAAAAAGAAGTGAAATACGTGCAGAAACTATGTGAAATATGAACTACTTCAGGCATCCAATTGAGAACAATAAAACACGTACAACATAAAAACTATTGGCAAGTTCAGCGATTGGAGCACCACTAACTACTACGTCCATACAAATTTTGTTAGCTTGATCAAACTATTTCTACAAAAAAGTTAAAAATTCATAAAAATGAAATAGTGTGGAAATGTAATCTAACTTTAACGACTTTTATGTGTTCCTTTCATTAATTTGAATTTTTTAAAAATGCGATTGCTATTAGAGTTGTAAAATTCAAAGCACAGTAATAAAAATGTACATTCCACTAGGAATAATAAATTCGAGCTTTCCAAAAAAATCAACATTCAAAAATGAAAAACTCGAGTAAAATGCCAACCAAGCACAAATTTATAATGAAGAGAAGCAACTGTCACCATTTAAATTAGAAATGTGACATTTTCGCAGTTCTATAATTTAAAAGTTGAAAGAAATAATTTTTGGGGTTGATAAGGCAAAAAAAAATGAAATTGATACACATTAAGAAATAAATTTTTCGTTTTTCATATCATAATTTTCATTTAATTGCAGTTGGTTATTGCAAATGTTATGTTGTTTTCACATTTTCTCTAAGTAATTTTAAGAACAAATTTCGTACTTTCGAATTGTTGGTTTTGTAATTGACCCGTAATATTCGAAATTTTTTTTGTTTCAGTCAACTGTTATTTGAATGTGGTAAGATTATTTATACGCGCGAGGTATTTGTTTGGTTTACAATTTTTTTTGCGCTCTTCTGTATATAACAGTTAATTTACACTTGCAGCAAAAAACTAACGAGATCCCAGTTCTCAGTAAACTGGGCATAAAGGCTAGCAGCTCTCTCATCAATGGCTTAAATGACATAGTTTATCGACTTTACAAGTTCAAATTAGGTAAAAGCTTCATATCTTATATCAGTAAATTATTTCTTATTTAAAAAAGTATTCAAATACCAACAAAAATCACGTAAATGATGTAAAATTTAAATTCTCTGGTTTTTGGAATTCTCCCTTACCCATTAAATAAAAAAAAGTTTCTGTGACCAATATCAGGAGAGCTATCTTCAAGTGCTCTAGTCCACAAAAAAAACCGCCAAAAAAAATGTTTTTGGGTCGCTAAATTCCAGAAATGGGAAAAATTCCCAGAAAAAATTTCACTTTAACGATGAAAACAACGCGTAATGTCTACCCAGGGGTCCCGACAAAATTTTACACAAAATGGGGGGTCGAGAATGGAAATAGTTTGCGAACCACTGCTCTAGAAGACTACAGTCCTTAATTGTAGGGTACTGTAACATCCTGTACATGCAATAACAGTAATTAATTGCATAAAAGAAAGAAGGAGGAAAGTTCTGACGAGAGAGGAAGTTAGTTAGGGGTAGTGGAGGAATTAGGACCTCCCCCCCATTGAAAGGGTTACAGTACCCTGTGGAAAATGCGAAGAAAATAAAGATGTGAGAACAGGGGGTCTCAGGAGGAATAGAATACTTCCAAGTTGTACCGAAGCTACAAGAAAACTGTTCAAAAGTGATAAGGTAAAATTGATTCTTAAAAAGTCATCACATTGCTTAATGAAAACTGCGGTTCTCCCCCCCCCCCGGTTCAAGGAAAAAATTTTTTGAAAAAATGCCCTACATGATGTACCTACTTAATTTTATTATATTTAAAAAATGTGTCCATATTTTCAAAAATTGCATAGTAATCAGGAAGAAAACGGAGACATTTCAATAATCACCGTCTTTTAAAAGAAAACTGAATTCTTATGAAGCAATGGAATGATCTATGGCAATGAAATTGTAAGTACACCATCCTTAACAAAACCCCTTCCTAGTCGATCACAAATTTACGCTGAATCTCGCCAAAATCATCTCGAATAGTAATCATAGTAACCAGTAAGCAAAATTGAAAGGGGTAGATGGAGAGACGACCTAAAACAAAGAATTAGAGTTTGCTATTTGTGCCTTATTAGTTTTCAAATTTTTTATTTAATAAAATGCGACCCAGAATTTTACTGTACGAAACGATGGTTGGCTAATGGAATCTCGTTAATCTATTCATGCGCGTAACGTCGAATGTTTACGATTTAATTACAGTAAATTTTTTAAAATAAAATTTGTTTAGGTACCGCTGGCATAATTTTGTATTTAACAGGCCGTGCAAAACATCTGCAAATAGGCTATTATAAATTTGTCATTCCTTTTTTTAGTCGTTGAGTTAAAGAGTTATATTTTTAATCTCTGTTGAAAAGTGGAAAAAATTAACATTGAAATTAAAATTGAAACCCCTGAATCGGAGGGAGAGTTATAAATAAAAGCAAATCAATAAATAAACGGGAGGGAAAATTTTTTTTAAAAATTATATTAAAATAAAATTACAAAGACACCAACTATAACAAATGGCGCCCAACGTGGGCCTGAAAACAGCATATTAATATTATAATGTGATTTATTTCGTCAGTTTTGTGTGGGATCTTTTAAAGATTTAATTTAAAAAGTTTCTAAATGTCAATTTTGATTGGTTTGAAGTTTGATTAAATTGTACCTTTAAATGTAAACTTGATAAAAAAAGTAATTTAAATTGTTCAGCTTTGTTGTAATTTTGGAATAAGTTTTATGTTGACAAAACAGTGGTTGCGTGTTTAACTTTTATGGAAAGTTGAGAATTTCTATTTGAATATGCTTGGTCAATATTACAATATAATTTCTTTGATGTTTAACTTAAGGAAGAATATTCAATTTGATCGGTTTCGGGAGGCTTTGCGAAGCAATAAAACGAAATGACAGGAAAAAAAGAAATTAATCTCATTTAAGTGTAAACCGATATTTTATGTTATAATTTTCGATGATAGCGCTATTGTGAGTAACGCGATACTAAAATTTAAATGCAATTTAAAATATTGTGAAAAATCGACATGAAAGGAAAATATCAATCCTGAAGCATTATCCTACTTGTTCAGGACATAAACAGCATTGAAAGATAAGTTGACAAATTATTACGCCGTGTTTGAAACCACACAAAAACGAAATCACCTTTATTGTTAGCAATCAATCAATTATACAACAACGCTCAACACATCAAAGTTTAATAAAAAAAAGTTTGATCCTCGAAAAAGATTAAAATTTTATAACCACAATAATTATAAAAATAGATGATTGATGGCAGCTTTTCCAATAATCTAAACACATGTACGAAGTAAACGATCAATAACTTTAACGTTATTTTTATATCCAATATAAAATTCAATTAGAGAAAACAAACGCCCCTTGAGAACACCCCTAGAAAAAAAAAAGAAAAAAAAACAACCAATCATCAAGATTCGTTAATTAAATTTAAATATTACGGCACAATATTATGCAAATTATATTCTAAAATCAACTTAAGAATTTAACTTTTATTAAATTAAAAAAGTTTTGGTACTAATCAGTAATAATTGTTTTTCGGAGATTCAAATTTAATTAATGGATTGAAAGCTTCAAACTCCCTAGGATTGTTGTTTTCCTTTCGCCGATGATTATGTGGGTTGCGCAAAGAAGTTTTTAGCGCACATTTGGAAATTCAAAAGATCTAATAAGGTGTCAGAGTAACAGTACAAGACATAATTCTCTTGTATCAAAGAAAAAAGCAGGAGTACATCAAAAGAATTTCTATTTACTAAACAAGAACTTCACACGAGCAGATATAAGTTTCGCAGGATATTAAATCCTACAAATATGGAACTAAAAACATTTTTACAAGAAAAAAAAGAACTTCACAAGAGATTTTACAGAGTTTGTTGTTTATCCAACGACGGAAATACCAGTCGCTCACTTCTCTTCCAGTATGAAAATGAAACTTTTGAAAGAACCTTCTGGTGAGAAACTTATGTCGGTGTGTGTGTTTCTTTTTGTTTGGTAAAAGAAAGTGGAAAGAGGTTTTATTAAGTGGATGAGGAGCTTTAGAACTGGAAGGGTTTATTAAACGAGGGTGCGACGGACCCTAGAAAATAAAAGTTGAAATAAAGATTAAGAAATATGTATGGTATTAAATCGAAGGTATGCGGTAAAAATGCGTCACGCCTTCTAAAATAAAAGGAATAAGCGCCTGCGGCGCTCTTTAACCTTGCTAAGCTTGATTAGAGCGTTGTTCTGTGTGCATCTGAAGTATAATTAAAAAGGTTTTATTCCAAAATATGACATACGGTAATTTCCGTATTGAAATTTTAATTGATAAACCAATTATCAAATTGAACAGCAAAAGTGAACAGTGCATTACAAGCACTACTACATGGCAATGAAATTGTGTAATGATACCAATATTTCTATTACATTATAATTAGTGCCCTTTGTGTTACGTAAACGCTACATTTAATTGTCATAGTGCAATAATATAATCGACCAAAACTGCAATTCAATTCGACAGTTATATCGAAACAAGAAATTATTGTTGAAAACATAGGTACAATAAAAATATTTCATATTCCCAGAATCAAGCTTTTCATAAAAAATAAATTTTCATTTTCTTCACTGTAATACAATATTTCAAAAAATAAATTAAAAAGTAAAGGTAATAAACCATGACAGCGATGTGAGCAATCTTTAAAAAAATTCCGTTGAATGATTAAAGTAAATATAGGTTGACAGTTAAATTTCCTTCGGGAACATTCTAATAATATTAAATTGTAAATTTAATTAATAAATTAAAATTGAGATACGGCTTACAGTTTTGATTACTTCTAATGACATTAAAAATGGTGATGAACCGTTTGAAGTAAAAAGTTTTAACCGAAACAATTAAAAAAGTAATTAAACGTATTCTAAATTCATGCAAAGAAGAAATTAACAGTTTAACTTTCTAACAAAGAACTTAAGCAAATTAGGTATTTTCACCCAGCGTTGGATATCAGCTTCCCCTGACCTTCCGCCTACCCTCCTCAACGCAACGGGATAGTTAATTGATCGGCAATAGTTGAGACGTGAAAGGGGATAACTACTTTCGGTTTTGAAAATAAATATATGCTATCGCGAACTTTTTTGTAAAAAATTACGTAACTGATAAATTCTCCCCTTCTCGATATGGCCAAAACCGTATTATGCAGTTTAGAAGTAATCCAACCACTACAAAAATAAATTGGGGCTCGGGTGAGATTTCAAACACCGGACAATTCGATCCAAAGCTCGTTACCACAACAAAGTATCTTATTTAATGTTTCACATCGAAATTCCATTTAGAGAAATTTAATACCATCAATTACTGAATTTTCAACTATTATTATCGCAATCGTTCACCTTTTCGATGCCTAATCAATTAATAAAGATATAATTTTTGTCAACCAATTTTATTGTATTATCGATACTTTTGCGCAAATTATAAATAATTCATTTTTTGTTTGTTTTGCGGTTTTAATATTCGATTTGTAGTTTTATAGTATCAAGATTGATTCGTTAATTTTATTACCAATCTAAAATTAGCTGCAGTGCTAGATACTTTTTGGGTTTTAAATTTTATATCAAATGACAATATTTGAACTTTTCGTTTATTTGATTGTAATAATTAATTTTATCTTATTTATTGCTGCGAGTATTGAAATTAATTATGTGGTTCGCAACTGTAGGTCCCCTACAAGTGATAAAATCTTTATGTCCTAATCAAAGTCATAGAAGGAATCATTTTCTTGTTTAAAATTTTGACTTTTCGATACGACGGACATACAATATTTTCATTACGCACGAACTACCCCTCCCACTGTAGCAATACCATGCACTGGTATGTGGGTGTGTGTCTTCATGATGATTTAACCTGTAACATTCTTTACAAAAGTTAACTTCTGTAAAAGTTACCAGCATCTAAGAGATTCACGAGCAATAAATTTCCATTTTTGTTATGAATGTTTTTACTGGACCACTGTTTACCACGAAATATGGAGCACAGCCAAGAACGCCCTGTATAATAAAGCATCCGAGTTCTTTCTAAAAAAGCATTAATTCCGATTTTTTCTGGTCACAAAAAATTTTAAAATTATTTTTCCTTAAATTAATACGTGGTTGATCAATTTCCCTTTCGTAATATAAAAGCGATACGATCTGTTATTTTAATATTTAAATTTTACTCTTAGCAGAATCAACATCTATATTGATTTTTTGATAGGAAACCTTTCAAGCGTTAATTCCTTCTTAGGGTGCCTTCTTTAACAAAAAATTGGTGATTATCCTGACTATTTTTATTTCATTCCACTATTTCCCAAAATAGTACCACGGTCACGATTTTAATGGCGAAAATGCGCGGTTAACCCTCGCATGCCCCATAACAGTTCAGTTTCCCCACAAGTACATCACTATAATTCTAATAAATTTCAGTTTCAAAACCGCACCGACCAGCTAGCACTGTAAGCCTGAAATTGATGCACGAATTGTAGGAATCAAAATTTTTAACAAAAATTACAGTAAATTTACACTTGAAATGTTAAAACGTTCAGGTGTAAATTCGTCTTAAATGTAAAACACTATCTCATCCAAGTTTTAATCGAGTTTGCATTTCAAATTTTTCATTTTGTGACGATTTTCTCCTTTACCTTGTGTAATTATACTTTTGTTCAAATATACTCGCAAAAACGAGATGGAAGAACTTTTTTAGTATTTGTATAATCAAAAGTGATCTGTATGAAGAAGAAAAATAAAAATTGAACGCTATACCTGGATGCATTTGCGGTTAAGCTGTATGCTTTCTATGAGTGGGAAAAACGAAATAGATAAAACCAGAACTGTCAAAATTTAACCTGTAAAAAGCTTTAGAATATGCAAATACTGGAGATAGAGAACCTTTCAAGCAAATGAGAATTTTAAAAGTTTTGTCAAGTCTAGAAATATCGAAAAATATTTTTCGCAAGTTAAAATGTTGTTAATATCCTGAGCTTTGCGTCACCAAACTTTATCTCTTTAAAAATAAAGTTGAAACTCGGTCTTAGGAGATATCATAAATATAAGTTAAAGCAAAAGTCCAAAGCATGCAACTCTACGTGTCGCCGTTAATCTCTTTTAGAACTGAACTTGACACTTTTCTACAACAGTAACACAAGGATTACATCGGTCACACGCCCGCCGTCCGTGATTTACTCCACTTATACAGGACACTCGCTAATCTCGACTTCTTCTGACTGTTCGGAGATAGTGTAAATCACCTGATGCAGTTCCGCCCTGGTAGAGGTGGACATATTTTCAATCGTTCTAACATTCTTACACTGCAAAAACATTTCACACAGTTCGTAACATAGAAAACAAACACCTAGTATAATGAAAGTTTCCATCACGATGATATATTAGGTCATCCTTCCTCTATTGCTAGAATTTTCCATCATAACTCTAACGGCGCCAGATACCCTGGCCTTTCTGCTAATGCAAAAAGATTCTCCAAATAGAATTTAACAAAAGGTTTCGGTCCAAATAAAAAAAAAAGATTAGGAATAGAGAGAAACTGTGACACAACTTCGTTTATGTAACACCAAATTTCACAACAAGTAAAGCACGTGCAAGGTACTTTTTACATTTTAACAACAATTACTATCAATTATTTAAATTCGTATCAACACCCTGTAACGATATGCACTAAGTTCGTTAAAATTTATAAAAGAGCGGAACACGAGGTTTAGAGAAAATTGACAACACTTCGTTAAATTTACTTCGATGTCGACAATACGCCCGGAATCAGGATAACGTACAGATGACGTCGAGGTACTGCAGGAGTGGTCCAGGCGCCGTTATAGGGATGCTGAACGAAAATATACGATCAAGGACGAAAGGATAATACGTAACACATTGACAATAAATTGTACTGTACGAATATAAAAAAGTCCTGACAAGTAGTGCAACGCATTTTTAAAGCAGGACTATGGGTATGTCCCGACATACCCACCCAAAATGAGTTAAACCTTAAATTAATTCGATAATAATTTTTCACTTCGAACTACCAAAATTATTTTGGGTAGGTAAAACTCATTTTATTAGTCAGCAGAAAATCTAATTATTATTTGAGCCACACTACATCCTAAATCAATTTTGGGATATTAGATATAAAAATTAGGGCTTATTATAAATTTATAGATTCAAATCCGGTTGCTGTTGGTTGCAAATTTAATAATCAATAGGGATTTCAAAGAATTACTGTAGATATAAAAAATATTCCCAATTCATTTCATTTTCATAATTTATTTAATGGAGGTTTTAGGGCTCCATTTTTTGAAGAAATAAAATTAATTGATGAAAGAAACGCAACGATTTGAAAAAGGCAATCGAAAATTACGTTAACCAATTAAAACGTTTCGGTTCCTAATAAAGTTCTAATAGCCTTAAAAACTATGCAAATTATTCTCCCCCAAATTTGGTATTTAATTGAAATTAGTTTCTTTTGTTTCTAAGTCGTTTTTGTACAATTTAAAGTTAGACATTGTTATTACTCTTTTGTGAGGACATTTAATTGTTTAGTCCATATTATAATGCGATTATTTCATATCCTACTTTATTCATCTGAAAACGTCTTCAACTTAAAACCGATTATTGTCCATCTGTTTGTTAACAGCAATTCGATTTACTCACTCAGTTCATTCGTTACGGTAATCGGCTTTGCAGACAATTCTATAGATTAATGCTTTGCCTCTTATATAAATAATGTATATGTTTAAAAACACTTACAGAGATATGCTTGTAAAATTACAAATAAACCGCACTTAAAGGTATTGCTATTATAACATAAACTTTTAGCTTCAAACTTGAAAATTTTCAATTATTCACAACTAAAACACCGCATTATATGGATTAAATTGTATATTTTAATAAAAAAAAGATATACGCAATATACAAGGACCGGTCGAGAATACTTTCATTTTTAAAATTTAAAGCCTTGTTAATTACCGACATCTGAGATTCTCCCTTCTGGTTCTTATTTTAAGAGGTTTTAAAAACTTATGTCTCCGTTCGGTTTCACCAAAAATCCGTAGAAAGGGATTTTTATAATCGGGGGCGGAAAACATTAAATATTTTCTCTTAAATCTAAACGTAAGATTATCTCTGTTGTAATAACGCACTCTTCTGCTCGGTAAAATTTTTGACTAACCAAAGGACAAAAGTTTCAATTATTTGTAAATTTACAAAAAAGAGCAATTATACTGTCATATAAGTGATATGAGTCAGGAACTGGAAAAGCACAAAGACTATCTGCTGCCAATATCAGGTAGTACTTATGCACTGGGTTGCCCCCTGAAAAATAAATCATACCGACGCCCATGGAACCATTAAAATGAAATAATAATTCGACAATGCATAAAACTAATCAAATAATAACTTAATTACCCATGCCCTAAGCTACTCAAGTGCAGATTAAGACCATACTATAGAAATCAAAATATCAAGCTCCTGACCCTCGAGGATCAGATTACAACAGATTATATGACCATCGGAGGAATTTACATACCCCAACTTTAATAATAAATTACCATCATAAATGAATATAAAATAAAAATAAATAAAACTAATCAAATAAAAGCTTAATTACCTAAGCCCTAAAGTTACTCAGGTGCAGATTAAGACCACACTATAGAAATCAAAATATCAAGCTCCTGACCATCGAAGGAATTTATATACCCCAACTTTAATAATAAATTACCATAATAAATAAATAAACTAAATAAATAAAAAAAAAATTAATAATAAAACTAATCAAATAATAGCTTAATTACCTAAGCACTCAGGTGAAGATTAAGACCACACTATAGAAATCAAAATATCAAGTTCTTGACCCTCGAGGGTCAGATTACAATAAATTACTGTATGGTTAAAGTTAAAATCATACAATAAACTAAATCTCTTGATCTATCTACGATCTATGGATTGGCCGCGAGTGCAGGTTATTCTCTATGCTTAGGAGCTTGTGCTTCGCGCTGAAGCTTGTACTATGCATTAGTTAAAGAGAAATATTATCGAAGTTGCCTTCAGCAGTTGATTAACCTGCTTTTCTGTATAGGTAGATTTCCAGATTCCACTCTTTTTAAGTTTAAATCATAATTGGCCCCGATTAAAATAGAAGCCTTGTGCCAATATGCTACCCACGCTACCTCTTCCGTTGATAATAAGCTAACACCCCAATTACAAAGAACACCGAAGGAATACGGTACGAAAATCTAAGAAGAAAATGGCTCTGCAGTAATTACAATGATGCTACCTTCAGGAATAGTGAAATATTAGATGTCAAGATGAGATGCGATAATAGACATTCCAAAATGCGAACCAAAACTAAGAAAACGGATTGTGATTAAGAAATGCAATTTAATCGAAACGATTACTTCAATTAACTGGAGAAATTGTAACGTTTTGCTAAAGTGCAATGCGTTGGATTAACTATTGTTGCCGAGGGAGAGGGCTAAAAATAACTTATATCGACGAGGGTTATCTTCTGACAGAGGATTTAGACACCGAACGCAGCAGCATTAGATGTTTTTATAAGTTTTTGCTCTTGACGATTTTAGGCTGTCCTTTTGGATAGCTCCACTGCACGGTTGTATTACCTGATCTAGTCTTGATTTTTTAAAAGTTAATGAACTGCAAAAAATGAACTAGATTTCAATTTTCCAATCGAAAACTAGAAGATATTCTAATACAGTAACCTGATGAAAGTTTTATTGCTGCCGAGGAGCTATCCGCGGTTGGTTTAGTTTGAAAAAAAACTTTCACATAGTGTAGAAACGACAACCCTGTATCAACAATGCGCTCTGTTTTCCCCACATATCCCATATTGTCACATTATTCAAACATAAATCAATGCCGCCTTGAAAGAGAAATTTAAATGTTTTTATTATAATAACAATTTTAACAACTATGCAAATGTAATGTAGGTCACAATAATTATTATAATAGAGACAATTGCACTATTTCAAAAAAATTTGGAGCGATTTCAAAAAAAATAAGCACTTCCCGTAACCTTGTAACAACCGGCCAAACTAATTTCCCTCTTTAATAGTATTTCTCAATGATAGAATAATTTTAAACGGAAAATCCTGCACACGTTCGTCATATTAAAATTAAATTGCACACCTCTTCATCACTCAGAATTATTTCAAATGTGAACGCGCTGTTAAATAACAAATATGTTAACTAAATTGTTGGTGTTACTAATAATCAGCAAGTGCTTAAAATGTGAAGTCGTTAAAATAAATTTTAATAAAGCCGCTTGGAAAGGGATTGTATTAAATGATACAAGAATCCAACGCAGTTCCTCGTACCGGGGGTTTGAGCAAGTGCCTCCTGTTCCCGGTTTACCCTCGCTTCCATTGCACTCATTTTCATCATTAGATTCAATTATTCAATCCGCATTATTACCCCCAGGGTTTGTTTGTATTCCGATTGGAACGTGCAATCCTGCCAATGCAAATGGCTTAGTTACAGGAGACACATCCCCGGTAAGCATTTAAAATAATTTCGAATAGGTACAATAAAGAATATCACTAGTACAAAACTTGTTTTAGTAATTCAAAAATGTTTGTTTGAAAACTAAAACAATTAAAACAAATAAGATTTAATCGATAACCTTTCAGAATAACGTTCCACTTTGTCCGCCAGGACAAATACCTTGTTCGGGTAAGGCAGGTGGAAATCAATGCGGATTGAGATTCGTGAATTCAATTAACCCGGCTGATGGTGATGCAACTCCAGGATCATATCCGTGGCAAGCCTACATTGTAAATCAAACGGGTTTTATAGGCGGAGGGGTCCTTTTAGACGAATATCATATTCTCACAGCAGCCCATAAAGTTTTCCAGGACACGTAAAGAATTCAAATCGTAATTTATAAAATCTGTTTCTTTACCGAGCTATTTTTTAGTGGAAACGTGGACACAATTGGTGTGTATTTAGGAGTTAATAATTCTACTCAATTAGGGGTGCGTTATGATGTTGACAGAATATTTCTTCATCCCAATTTCAATCCGGTCAATTTGTTTAACGACCTGGCTTTGATTCGCTTAATGAAACCAATTATTCCAACTACACAAATGTACGTAAATACGGCTTGCTTACCACAACAAGGACAATCGTTCGTAGGACAAATGTAAGTTAATGAGAATGAGAAGGATTTTCAAAAGGTATTTGGGAACTTTTTAGATGTTGGGTTTCTGGGTGGGGTAAAACGTCGTTTGGTTCTAACGAAATACCGACGTATAAACAAAAACAAGTTCAAGTTCCTATAGTACCGAGTGATGTTTGTTATGCATCCATGAGCAGTTTGCAACTTTTAGGGTCTAACGTAAATAAATACTTGGATCCCTTTGGCGAAATATGTGCTGGAGGAGAAACGGCAAAGGATGCCTGTACTGTAAGTAAATTATTTACAATTACAGCAGCTTACATTTTTATTAAACAGATTCTGTTTTTAATCCAAATATTGTGATATGTTAAATAAAAATAGTTAATTTATTATTATTAAATGCTCATCCCTGCGGAGATAAGCTCAGCTTGGGTATACATAACTACACTTATGGTAATAAATTTGCGTTATTATGCTGCTGTTCGTTTGTTTAGCATGAAATGTAAATGTATTACTAATATTTTATTATTAATTTTTATAGCAAGATGGTGGATCGCCAATGGTATGCAATGTTAACGGTAAATTTACAGTGACAGGAATAGTAATTTGGGGGAAAGGATGCGGACAACAAGGAGTTTATGGCGTATATGTTAATGTTGCAAATTATGTAACCTGGATAACGAATACAATTTCACTTTTAAATTCGATTGCGTAACAAAATTATGTTTCATTATATTATTTTAATAAAATTTAAAAATCAAATTTATTTTTTGTCTTACTACAGAAATACTGTTTTTGCTTAATAATCAAGTTTAGCCGAAAGCATTGCTTTATTTTATCCTAATTAATGCTGTTATTTTAGTAACCGATACAATAATTTGCTAGAAAGAATTTCCATTTTGTGGATTGTAAACATTTCTAGGTTGGTAGAATGAACCGAAGGTAGGTGCGCCTATATAATATGACACGGGGAAGGAGGGGCTTTCTAGCAAATTATTATATTGGACAATTTAAAGATATTTATGGTAGTAATTGAACTTTATATAGTGTAAAATTAATTAGTGCCAGTTAGATAGCATAATCCTGTGACATTGCAAATGTTAGTTTTCATGCTCAATGATTTGTTTTGTGCTCTGGTACGGGGTGGGGATAAAATCTTAACCAGTCACCCCAGAAAATCAAGTGGGATATCGAGGCAATAGAAGTGACAAATAGAAATTTATATTATAACCCAGAATCATATCAAATCAGCGGATTGTAATGCCTCTTCTTGTCTTACCGACAAATAACACATTTTAAATAATGGAATTATAAATTTGTAAAATAATATAATAAGAACTGAAGAAGAAATTAAGTTAATAACGGGAAATTTAAACAAGTTGAAAAGTGAAACTGGAAAAGTTAAAAAACAAAATTTTCCTTATTAATTTCGTATATTTAGCCTATTTGTTTAATAATTAATTTAAAATTCATTCCAAAAATTCGATTCCAGCGAATGGAAGGAGAAATGTCTTTTAAAACTGTATATTTTTGTTAACTTTTATTTATAATTATTATTTAAATTAATCTTCAAAATTTCCCCTCTTTCGTAAAACAATTTTAATTAATCAATCAATTTATACTTCCTTCCTTTTAACTTTACTTTAAATTTTTTCCCTACTCAGCCTTTTTCATTAAATACAATAAAATTACACACTTTGTCTTAAAAGTTCCCTTTACCCTCTTTAACTTTTTATTCATTAGTTAATTAATTACTTCTGCCTTCACTTTCAATTAAAAATTTATTAGTCTTCAATTACCGGGGTGACTATATTAATATCAAAAAATATTGGCTAAAGTTGAAAATTTAGTTGATACTTTTTGGTCCATTTGTTGTGCACCACTCGATATGCGCTGATTTAAAATCGTTGTAGATGCTGATGTCGGAGGTCATGTGGATCTATTTACGTTTAGTTTGGATGGACCCAGATGAATTGCTTACCATCGATGTCAAAAAATTGCGTATTCGAGAGGTTCCAATAGTTGTAATAAATTCCACCAGGTGATTAAGCATATCAAAGCGCCGCAGGTGTTATAACCCTTCTATGTATCCGCAATTGCAGTAGGTGAGGTGAGTTGAACTGCAATTATTGTGTACACAATAATGACCATCTAAGTAATTATATTTTAATTTGAATTTTTGCTCTATACAAAATTTTGTTCTCCTTTGAATTTTATTGAACTACGCACAAAGCATAAGTCTCAACAATGTAGCAGCTTAGGTAATAAACAAAAAATGAAATACGGTTCATTTTAAACATTAATATGGCCCCTAAAGAATTTTAATCATTATTTAGCATTTCAAGTGTACATAGTGGTAAAAGCAAAAAGTAATAATTCATACTTACAATGTAATGTAATGAAGACGAGTTCATGCAAGGAACAAAGTTGATTAGAGGTTAGTAAGGGGTGCGATCAACTATGGAATTTACAAGCAACTAAATTTAATTATGTTAATTTTCGTGCTGTTACAATTTACCTAAAATATTTCATAAAAAATTTTGCCCTCATTTATCTTTCTTAATTTCGCATTACTTATGTCCTTCTTTGTTACCGTATAATCAGTAATTTTTTACAGGGTAAATATTTTGGGTGATTAATGGGGATACACGGTTCGAGCATTAAATATATTTTTTGCTTCTATGTGAGTTCATAAAATTTTTAAATTTTCCCTTAAACCTCTTAACCAATAACGCAAAAAATTTAAATTGGGTCTATTTAAAAAAAAAAACAGAAAGACATTGATCCCGAACACTGCAGCGAGAGAATGTGTAATTTAGAGATTTGCAGCAGTAGATTGCTGGCTCCATTCCAGAAAAAGCCACCCTGAGCCTTTCCAAGTATTAACTAAATCTGATTAGTATACCATTGGAAGTATTGAATTACTTTCGACGCAGTATGGAAGCTAAAGTAAATAAATGTATAATTACAACAAAAATTTAATACGTTTGGGCTACGAGGATTATTTCTAAGCTTTATCTACAATTGAACAAAACACGATTTTAATAGGAATACAAGGGATGATCACAAAAAAAAAACTTAATTATTTTTAGTTTATACAATACACTGATAAAACAAAATTTTAATTTGTTTTCAAGCAAAATTAATTAAAGCTGCAAAGTTAAATTGAATCAAAATATCGCTACGAACAATACAGAATTTAAATTAATTCCTTTGAAATTAGGATCGTCATCATCCAGGTATTGGTTTTCAATTGAGACTTTGCCACTAATACTATTGAAATCGTCAATTTTTTGTAGTTAGAACTTGATTCTGTTATATGAATGTATAGTAATCCAGAATGACGCAAAGCTGACGCTCTGCGAACGCTAGAAATATGCTGACAGCAACGCTCCTAATAATAAATCCAAAAGGGTTTTTATTTACCGACATTTACTTATTTCGACGACGCAACGGACGCTGCCACTCTGGATATACCTTAAATAGATTTAAAAGCTGAGTATTACAGGTTTAAATCCCCAAAGATAAGCAGAAAGAATTATCTGTGGATTTAGAACACAATTTTATTTAATCTACCCGAATAATAAACACAAACTCAGCAACTTAATTTAGAGGCACTATTTTTCACGAATTTCGTAACACAAATTTGTTGGGTCAACATTACATATTGAAATAAAGTTAACCAACACAAAAACGAAAAATATTATTTATATAACAAGTAGGAACGATAATAATAATTAACCGTACAAACAAGTATCATGTAAAATGCAGTAAAATAAAAATTTCGCATAATTTTACATCAAGGGAAAAGATTCTGCATTTAAAATTCGTTTTATGGAAGCGTATAAATTACGTTAAATTATTTAAGGCCTTAATAATTTAATAAAAACTTGAAAGTAATTTGCATATACACACGCAATATTTCAAACTAAGAGGATAGGTGTGTAAAATGTAAAACTTGGAACAACGAACAATTGGCATTACAATAAAACGACTCGCGCTTTGACCACTCATTTATCATTCCGTTTTCTACGGTCTTTATTAATCCGGTCACAGAAGCAGAAGCATTGATTTAAACTAAGATTAATTATTGGTTTAATCTTGGAGACTAGGACAAAATACGAGAAAAGCAGAAGCTATTAGTTCTAGTTTTTCGACTATAATGACATCACTTAGGAAAACTAAGAAACATTATTAATTTGAGATATCAATTTTATGTTATTTCCCCGGGTCCAACTGAGGAAGCAATGTTTATAATTATTTTGAGAGTTACGGAGGCCTTCTCGTGGTTGATAGTCAAACTAAAAGAATTGCGGTGGACGAATTTTGCTGTAGTGCAAAAGAATCCCCAATAGAATAGAAGACTTTGAAGCGTAGCAATTGATCGATGGGATGATGGATATTATTGATTCGGAGTAATTGAAACGTGGAGAATATCGACTGCAGCAGTCGAAGTTACAGGAATTTATAGGGAAGGTTATTTTTATACAAATTGAAGTCTATTTAGAACTTCAAATTTTATAAATTTATGTTGTAACATCGTAAATAAAGTTCTGTTGTGTTGTAAACATAAACATTGTCTATGTAAACAGTTTAAATATTTATTTTTACTTTTTTGATTTTAAAGTCGACATATTCTAGTTTGGAATGTTTATTTGCGCGCGTTGTAAGGTCAGTTAGATAAACTTTATCGAGTTTATCCTCTCGGGACAGCTGTCGTGTTTGTGATTTTATTTCTCCTGTACTGCCCACTTTAATTTTTTAGAAATATATTATAAAATTTTGAAAAAAATTGTATTTCCACCTCAGCCAGAACCGTAACAATGATAAAAAGCGCCTGTAGCAAGAGGTTTAATTTGCACTACCCCCGGACCGTTCAAACAATAGATTTATCGAAATATTTATAGAATTAAAAGTATCGATAAACCGAAACAAATTTATACCTTAAAATGTGAAGAAATGGGTGTGATACCGGGGGGGGGGGGCTCTGGGAGGTATGGAATACCCTCCAGCTATATAGAAGCAATGAGATAACTATTCTAATTTGATTCCTAAAAAGTCGTATTGTTGTTTATTTACTGGTGTACCTGGAGGGTATTCCATACCCCCCGACCCCCCGGTTTCGCAACCTCTTCTTCACGCGCGTTTAACACACGACGCTGTATATTAAGGAACTATAACCCCCTTCCCTAACATTCAGGACTAGGCACATCAGTGGAATCAGTCGAGACCCCCCCCCCCGATGCAAGTAAACAGCAAAGCGACTGGTAAAGAATCAAATCATGAAATCAAAACAAATTAACCCCCAAAATGTGAAGAAATAGGTGTGAAACCGGGGGGTCTGTGAGGTATGGAATACCCTCCAGCTATAAAGAAGAATAAGATGACTATTCTAATTTGATTCCTAAAAATTCGTATTGTTGCAAATTTACTGGTGTACCTGGGGGGTATTCCATACCCCCCAGACCCCCCGGTTTCGCAACCTTTTCTTCACGTTTAATACACGACGCTGTACATTAAGTAAGTAAAACCCCCTAACATTCAGGACTAGGCACATCAGTCGAGACCCCCCCCCTCAGATGTAAGTAAACAGCAAAGCGACTGGTAGAGAATCAAATCAAGAAATCAAAACAAATTTATCCCCTAAAATGTGAAGAAATAGGTGTGAAACCGGGGGGTCTGGGGGTATTACCCCCCAGCACAAGGAAGTAACGATAGTGCTTTTCAAAATTGATAAAAGACACAAATTTAATTCTTGAGAATACATATTTTTTCTAGGCTGGATAAGCCCTCTAAACACCCTAAAATGTGAAAAGATTAGCATGCAATCGAGGTTCTGGGGAGATATGGACAGAGACGCAAAGACCGGGAGGAGAGAAGAATGGTCCCGGCCCAATGTTTTGGACCCCTCCTAAACTGCATTATATTTTGAAGTATAAGAACCCAAAATTTGAAGTTACGCCACTGCTATATATCATCTGGGTCCAGTTAACATCCTCGAACCGATTTAGAAGCAATTTTACCACAAAACTGGGACAGTGAAATGATAAACCTCTCAGGTGTGTTCACTCATCCGCACCACAATCGGCGAGGCATTTTTGGCAGGTTTGTACCCATTAAGTTACAATTAAACCATGTTATGTTATTTATACGAGGGTTGCCTTTTATATTTCGGGATTAAGCAACTCTAGTGCTGCCATCTAACAACTGACGTCTCTTTTTGACGGTGACCTATTCAGAACTTTTTGACGTATGAGCGCTATTTGTGTTGTTTACAAATTTTTGGAAAATAAATTCGTCCAAAAAATGGAAATAAATCGTGAACATTTTCGTGTGATTAATTTTTACAACTTTCGACGTGGATTAACTCAACAGCAGTGCATCGATGAACTTAATTCGACTTTTGGCGATGAAGCACCATCAAGAATCAGTGTTATCGCTGGTTAACCGAATTTAATCGTGGCCGTAGTTTGATCAATAACGAATTTCGTGAAGGAAGTACAAAATCGGTTGTTGTTCTGGAAGACATTGATGCTATGCTTGAACTGAGACTGCAAGATCATCATGTGACTTATAGTCAGATTCAGGCATCCTTGGGAATTAGTGGGACCAGCTTAATATAATGCAATATTGAATGAACATTTGGTTGTCAAAAAGATTTATTTGCTTGGAACCCGCATAATTTGACAATCGCTCAAAAAAAGGCACGTGTGTCAATTGGTCAGAAAAAATGTTTAAACTATACGATAGCGGTGCTTCAAAAGTCAAAACAAGTCTATGATATCCTGACAGGTGACGAATCGTGCATCTACGCCTATGAGCCATTTTTGCACGTTTTTTGATGTCCACACACTGTTGTCCATACAGTTCACATAATTGTCGATAAATTTCTATAGGCGTAGTGTCCTATAGCGCTCAAAAAACGAATCATAGAATGTAACTCACACCTGGCGGTAGCGGCGAGTGGAAACTACATCGTAAACGGCTACCAAAGCGTCGCAGACCCCTCGGAGTGGTGGGGATTTGTAGGCGGGGAACCAAGCCACACGCCAGTGTTGCCGGATCTTGCGTTAAAGCGTTCCTCGCGACTTCAGCGCCTTGTAGACCTTATTTTACGGACAACCCTCGTATATACTTTTTTATTTATCAAAATTTATTTAAATTAAATTTTTATTGCAATATTCTCTTTAATTCGATGTTGTCGAAAAAAAAGTTGTTTTAAGCAGTTCTTGAATCTTTCAAGTGTATTACCAATTCAACTTAATGATACTTCATTGAATACAATTTTCTTTTGTAAAATGAAAATTGAATTTATACAAGTAAACTCTAAGACCCGAATCCTATAACTTACTTTATGTGCACTACAAAGATTGCAGGGTACTGGAAAACCTTGTTCAGAAAAATTTGTCTGATGAATGAACACGGACAATACCCGATTTCTTTCGTGGTTATTCATACGTAAAGAACTAAGAGCATGGCTTAGCACATAGTTTTAGTTTGCAGTGGAAAACTCTGTACCATAGCCAAACAACGAACAATTCCTGTTTTCATGAAGTTATCAGCAAATAAACCCAATTTAGATGTAACAGTTTTGCTTTTATTTCCTTCGAATATAAAATGCTAGAGATTAGCTAAATTGCACTGCTGTACGAAGCAATCAATTTGTGTTTTTCATGTTATCATGATATTGATGCAATCCTATATGAAAAAATTAAATCAAAATAAGACTTTTCTTAGCGGTTCCATGAAAGTAATTAGTTGGAAATTATACGCAAGTTGCTAGGGGGAGGTAATGCAGCGGTTTTAAAAAAAAATACACTTTGTACTTCAGAAGAATTAAATTATATTTGCGGTAATATAAAAAATTGATGGATTCTTGATGAGGTAGGTCTAAATAATCAATTATTATTTCTTTTGGTATTTTTACTCAACACACGAAACTAATCATCTAGGAAATTTTCAACTCGACATATAAAAACTTTTGATTGAATTTTGATTCCATGTTAAGAAAAAAGTACGTAGAGGAAAATAATGATCTATTCAGTTTCTTATGAAAAGTTCAAATTTGGAACGTTTAGGAAAAAACTTTAATCCAAAATGTGAAAAGTTTGGAGAAAACTTTTGAAAAGTTTTGCTACTCAAATTTATAATCGTTACAAGTTTAAAACATAAGTTACATAAAGCATTTTGATTATTAACTATTCTGGAAAATTTCGAGGTATCCTCAACATAAACTAACAAAGTTAGGAGAGAAAAAGTTAAACTGAAAATGTTGCGAGAGCAACACTCGCAAAGAAAAAGCCGATCTCTTAACAAAATCTAAAGCTTTGCAAGAAGTGCATGACCTAGAAACGAAACATGAAAACTTTTTTTAAACTTTCCTCAATATCTTCCGGCAACGTTTTCGAGGGAATTTATGCACAAACCATTTTAGAAACATTTTAAAATTAAAATCTTTTAAAATGAGACTTGTAGATTAATCGATTCGCTGGGTTGTAAATTACATTTTTTAAATAACGAAAAAAGTGTAGTTAGTAACAAACAATATTTGTGAATATCGAAAAAAAATTTAACGTTTATAATTTTTCTTTGTTCCTTTTAATCTCCATGATTTCCATATTTCAAGCGAAAATAAAAGGAAAGTTAAATTAGACCTTTATAAATATTAAAAACAATCTAAAAATTTAAATTAACTTTAATAAATGTTTTTTAGTAGGTTGATGAAACACAATGCCAGCAATAATCGACTCGATTTACATGCCCATTTATACTTTCTGGGTGGTTCTGATTTCCAGTCGACAAGATATAAATCGTTCGTTTTTGTACAGCACGTCCAAATCGATGCAGTTTTCGAGTGCATAATAGAAGTGAAAATCGCACATTCGGTGCAAAATAAGCAGATAAATGTGCAAACACGTAAAAAATAGAAAAAGTTGTGAAAACCTTTTCGATATGTGTAGAAGCTTTTCACTATTTTTTCCAACAATAAAATCCCGGTTTTCATACGCAAATCAACTTTTAAATTAGAATTTAAACTGTAAACCTAAATTTTAGAATCAAAATGCCATCCGATATTAAATAATCCCACATTTTTATTCTAAAAGCGTCGTCCTTTTCGTTAAGCTAAGAAAAGCGTTGCACGAAGCAACCATTTCGATTATTTTGAATTTTTTTCCCTAAATTACAGGATTTTCCTGAGGCTTGTAGGTGAAACAACTTTGTTTAAATTTTGATAACGTCAACACTGATTAGTTCAATTTGCATTCAACTAAGTTATCGATAGACATTTTGCAGACGTCATTTGCATTTTAAAGTTTAACAACTTAAATATAAAAGATAAATGGCAAAAGGGATGATTGCATGAATATGCATTATTCTGAGGCTTTAACGAGGTGTACGTATTAACACAAATAATACGAGTTGAAATAATTTTGTGAAATGCAAGCCATCATCAGGATGGGAGGCGTAGTAAAATTTACATAGATCGGTTTAATAAAAAAGTCAATTACACTTCATAAAGGAATTTATGAACTTGGATGATCCAGGATAATTTCTTGTGTGGTTTACTTACCAAATCTTCATTATAATGAGAGTAATAATAAATTTATGCTCACCTGTAACAAAAAAAATCTATTAGATCACACCTTACAATTTAAAAAAAAAGTGGATTATAAAACTAATGTAATTTACTTCAATAATTTTCCAATGGATGCGTTTTAATTTTTTGCAAATTATATCCATCTGAAAAGCTGTAATAAAAGTTTTAAAATGTTGCGACTAAATATTTAAACAAATTTAAATGCATGTACATGTAGCACAAAATTATTTAAAGGAGAACATGAGAACTGAAATTTATCAATAGTAATAAAATATTCAAGAGCAGATTTCCTGCGAATACGAATGGAAACTGAACGACTTTATTCTGAATGAAATGCTCATGATCTATAAATTCCTTAATAATTAACAATAGTGCTAGAATCGAATACGAATTCTTACATGTTATGTATAAACCAATACAATAATGTCAGAACTGGAAGAGAAATGCACCTTTAGTGAGTTATGGTATTCCAAGGTAAATAAAAAAAAACTATGAGATAAGAACCGAAGAAATAGAAAAGTATTTGAAATAAAAGAAAAAAAGAAAGCAAGTTAAAGTATCCAAAGATGGTAACAAATGGACCAAAACGAACGAAAAGTTAATGCAATATCGAATTCCGTTACTCTAATTAAAAATTTGAATAACAAAAAATCGGATGAAAAAAATTTACAAGAATGCGCATTTGAATATGGAAGCCGATGGTCATATTAAAAGGAAAAGCGAATATTAAATCCAACCTAAATTGTTTTAAAAATCAAAATAAAATTAATGTTCTCGAATACTTCCAAATCGTCGGCCAGCTCAATCAACTATCTCTTATGCCGCCACAATCTCGCGACCTTGTAAAATTTATTACTTTTATTCAACAAACACCCAACTTTTTTAAATATTCTTCCTTCTAAAAATTACTAAACAAAATAATCCACAATTTTCTTTTTCACTTTTATTTTTCTCTCAAAATAAAAAATTTCCATCTTAAAAATTTTACGAACCTCGCAACACCGCAGGTCATTTTCGAAATCCTTTATCAAAAATTATTCCGACCCCCTACCACTCAAATAAGCCAAGGGTAAGCCGACCAAACTATATAGATCGACCCGAGTTAGAACGAGCTAAAAACGTGAGCTAGGAGGTTAGGGCGATCTTGAAATTAAATGTAAACGTCTTAGTTCGAACTATGCGCAGTTTGAAGTAAAAATTTAAAACCGAGCTTGCTTAAATCGCATTAACGTTAAGATCGAGCTAACGACTGCATACCTGGTATATGCAGTAGAGACGAGAGCTACTCATATGCAAGCAATTGTAATGTTGATTTATTACAATCAATTCTATGTGCACAAGTAAATTCAATTAAATTTCTTATGTCGATTAGTACAAATAATTCAATGGTATTATGTAACCGTAGTTCATATCCCTGGTATCAACAATAATAATTATTATCAGATCTTCGTTTAATTTCCGGCTTGTTTAGTAAAATAATATTAATTCATGTTTGCCTATTTTATTAACTTACCTTCCAAGTTTATTGTATTACTATGAACGTTTAATTAGTATTCTGGATACCTTTGAGATACTGCTCAGTTAATGATCATTATAAAGGATGCATGATCCTTTGAATACACTTAAATTATCATTAATTCTGTTATTTAATCAACTATTAATTGTTTGATTTTTATCTGATTTAAAAAAAAGTTAATGATAATTAATTTTCAGTATGTGAAAGATATTTAAAATCTTGTGTCACATAGGAAATAATATCAAACAAGATTGCTTTTGTTGTTCTATTTGAAATCCCTTTCTTCATTAAAATTTTATTGTATGCGTTCGACTGTAGAACTGACGACATTTATTAGAAACTGTCATTGGTAAGTTTCACTTTAACCTTTTCGTTTAATGTAGTGTTTTTGTAGCTCCGACTGATGGGGTCGATGAACATATTTCTGAATTTCCCCACTGATGTGATTTTGATTTAGTCATCGCATCATCTGTGGATATTTGATGTAATTTTCGTGAACATGAAAACTCCGCATGAAGGAATTTATTACAGATCGATTATTCAGTTTTACTCTCCACGAGAAGCCCTAAAAATTGACTGCGCAGGCTGTGCGGCCTGAAGGCCGCACTGTAACTATTTCTTGATTGCTAACTAAATGAAAAACTGAACGTAACTATGTCACAGATAAAGTATTACGGACAACACAGTTTCTTGTTATAATTATTTTGAATTAATATTAACCAGTTTTTAATACGATAGTTTTAACATTCAATATAATATTTAGATAGCAAGTTCCTCCTCTGTGCCACTTCTAGACATATAACAACGTTAGACACTAGACTAGACAACCAACCAAAAACATTTACAAATGTAAAACAATCTTAGGGCGTACCAAATATACTTCCCAAGTAGCACACAACGTCGTATGGACGTCCATAAAAGATCCATTTTAAGTAAGTAAAAAACAAGATGTTCGATGTATGTCCATTTAAAATACGTACCATACATAGACTATAGTCATAATCTTTTTAACTCGACCACGACTAATACTTGAATGCAGTAAGATTTAACGCACAGCATTTGGTTATCTTTGTCATATTTACAAAAAATAACCAGTAGAAAAGAGACAGAAAGAAAAGGAGTACGTCGGGGTAACTTTGTTATGTAAATGAAATAAACGTACGTTGACAGTTACATTTTATAAACAAACATTTGTGAGGTTATATCTTAATTGAATGAACTCTAAGACGTACGTTTTGCACATTTTGATGCATATAATTTTTTCGATGACTGATGCTCGAGTTAAAATGATTGCTACTATATAAATGATCATTAATTTTGGGAGAGTACTTTAAATGGACATTCACGGACGTTCAATGGACGCACGTTGATGGACGATATATGGATGTCCATAGGACTACTTTCTGCTACTTGGGTTACGCATAATGTGATTTGTCACTATTCCCTGAGTGAGACCGCAGGCATAACAATTAGAGCTTCTAAGTATGGTGTCAATCCCAATGAGCAAAACCGGAGACCAAACACCACATCAAGACAAAATTTACTGCTTGTATTTAAAACTTGTATAACATTTTTAATCTCCTAGCACTGGGGGGGGGGGGCGTTGACATATTAATATCACTATTTGAAACGGTTACAATTTAATAAAATCACTGACAACATGTTTATCTTTGCTACCGGTCGGATTGGGGGGGGGGGGATACGGATAATAACCTTCAAGCGTAGACAAAATTACGGGGATTCGGTACTGAATTAACATCCCTACTCGCGAGATGGGGCTATAGATTTTGTATTCTAATAGCTGCTTTTATTGCTGAATTTGCCCCCTCCCTCAAATTTGAAATGGGTCCAGTTATATTAAAATAATCCATTCCACCCAATAACATGTTAGAAAATTTGTAGGCGCACTTGGTTCACTATAATTTCTTTAGGATGTAAAATTTCACATGTTACCATGTCAACATTATTTTGGAACAAAACATTCAACTTCTACAATAAAGCTGAATTTTATGATTGTGTATAATTCAGAGTCAGAACAATGTTCTAAATCATTCTTTCTTAACCTGAGCATCGCGAACAGGTACAAGATGGTCGCCAAACTGGAATCAGGATAAATAAACCATTTTATTGACTTTCTAAGGGTAAAGAGCTAAAAAAACATAGGTCTTTCTGTTCCTGAAGAAATCGCAAGCTTTTTTAAACACTTTAGAGTTTAGAGGGTCACACATAAAAATGGTGGCGAAACCATGAGACTAAGCGAAGACATTTATCAAAAATACATTCAATATAATAATTAATTGGCTAGCAATTTCGTCCTCCGTGTCACGTATGCTTAAAAAAATAATCGAAGTACAATTATTTATGAATATGATATTATGTCTCAACTCCTCTCGAGTAAGGCCGAACAACCAAGTCAATATCGCCCTAGATCCATTCCGTTCATTTAGATACTTTTTATTGACAATTATGTGAAAAGGTTTTTAAAAATTTCCTTCTGACTCTGGTCCATACCCCTTCTCGCTCGCTCGCGAGATAGGCTCGCCGGTTCTATTACCATGATGTCAAAATGTGTCTAGTTTGAACAGTTTTGATATAATTAAATCAATCTCCAAACATACACCATCTTGGTCTGCAAGACCGGGGGGTGTGGGGGGTATGGAATACCCCCCAACCATAGACGAAGTTAGAGTTTGTTACACAACTCTAAAATGGAAATTAGCAAAAAAAGATCTTGACGACATAATAGTGCATGTATTTTTTTCTTCTGCTGGTTATAATAATAAACCAATCGGATGAGTCATTGTATGCTATTTAGAAAAAGCATATTTTGTCTTAGAGTAGGTGATATCTCAACCCTTTCCTCCCTGAATTCTGTACGACTTCTATGGAATAATGATTAGTTATCCATTTTAATATTAAAAAAGTGTACGTTATACATTATAATGTAATATACTAATTAAAAACAAAACAAAAAACATTGAAACTTTCCATAACTTTACAACCTTTGGAAAAAAACTGGAGACTGCTTGCCAAATTAGAATTCAAATTTGTTACAGTGCATTTTATAATGACATAACCTTATTAAAGATTACGTACATGAAGTAATTTATTTTTAAAAAGCCTCTAACTTAATTTGCAACGATGTCAAGTACAAGACAAACTTTTATAAAGAAAAAAAACTTTCAATATTGAACAAGCGAGAAAATTTTGTTATTTCAGTATAACCGATTTTCTTACTTCAGAACAAAGTTGTAAAATTTTAAAGTTGTACACTACAATGATCTTAATTTTTTGTAAATGCCCTACATTCTCGATAAATTTAATGGCATACAAAAGAAACGAGCAAAGTTTCATTTGTAACGCTAATAAGCTCAGGGGAGGCAATTAAACCGCATATAACGAATATATGTAGTAAATACTACTTCAAGTAATCCAAACAAAAAGACACCACGCAGATTATGTCGCTATGCTAAAAGATAGTTATCCTGAAAGTGTAAAAGCAGGAAAATGGAGCACAGAAATTTATGTAAAATGTAACAATTGTTAAAGAAAAGCAAAACCAGAATCATAAAACATTAACACAAGGTTACTCGCTCCACAGTACATAAATAAAGAGGACTTTTTAACAGTGTTAAAAAATATTGGCTGGTGTTTAGGGTAAGCTGAACGAAATTACCAAAATCCTTTATGTAATCATAAACAATTTAATCCCAGATCGACGAAAATTGAAAGCCTTACACAGGTGCTACATAATTAAAATGGTAAGAATGTATTAAAATCGCAATTAATTTAAATTTTAACGAATCTCAAGGGGCGCTGATGGTACAGCTAGGATCTGCAATCTCGACCATATTTCGAGAACATTTAAAAAATGGTAAACTTCCTTTTGCGTTGAATAATCTCAAATTCGAACTGGTTAAACTAACCGTCCATCGGCCTATTCTACCAGTAGGGTCAATCAGGTTATATAGCCATCTTAGAGTTACGTGGTCCGTAATTAATAACAGTAAATCTTCACATTCTTGTCAATCGCTTCTTAAGAGAATTTAAATAAAAAAATAATCTACGCTACTGCTCCAACTAATAATATTATCCCCCCAATTTCGAGGGGTTCCAGAGGCATATTCTTTACATACACAAAAAAGGAAATTTCGCGATAAAGCATATTAGAGATATTCAAAGGGTACTCTATTCATCAATCGATTTCAATTTATACAACATAAGATAAATAAAACCATAATTTAATCAAGTAAGTAGGCACATAGTTAAGGTGCAAAATTTAAGATAGAGAACGAGTGAGATCAAAGAAAATTCAGATTTACTAAAGGCTTGTGATCACACCGAAATGAAACATTCGAAATATTTAAGTGCGGTGTTATATTTACATTTAAATGTTAACCATCAGAAGAAGTTTCATCTCTGCGTTTTATGTCGAATCAGTCCCCCTTAGTTACATCACCAATTTGAAAGGTTACAACAAAATTAAGACTTTAAATAAACATTCTTGCAATTTTAAACTTAATGAGTATGTATACCAATTTGACAAAGAATTTAATATTGCGCTGGAAATGAAACAAAATTACTATTTAGTACCGAAATATTTGTATTAAATTAAATACTCCACTCTTCCTACAGTATTAAAAATAAAAGCTGCGCATAATTATAACTATGGGGTAAGCGAATGGAATGTGATATTTTGCAGATAATGGTTTTAAAAAGAATACAAAAATATATGTCGAGTTCATTCATTTCATTAAAATTTTAAACATTTCCCTTTTTAAGAGTGGAACCGATTTTTAAATAACCCAACCTTAAAGAAAAAATGTAATCCAGCGGCATTTTCCTATTGTTTCGTTTGGTTAATTTTTTTGAAGAGTTGTTTTCCCAATCGCTCGTTCGATTGTTCCAAATCGCAATTTTGTTCAACTCAACGCTTTTACATTTAATACATTTAAATGCTAAGTGCTTAAAAATTCATCGTTTTCGACCAGAAAATGAATAATGACAAATTTGATTGTTTATTTATAAGCAGAATATTATAATTTACGGAATGATGTATTTTATTGGGGTGTAAACGAACCCACGTTTTAAAAAGGTGGCCGTATATTTCAGAAATTGTTCTCATTAAATATTGGTTTCGGAAGAATCCAACCTCGTTTTTAAAAATTTATACATCGTAAAGAAACTCTTCGAAACGAGTAAAGGGAAGTAGCTTTTAATAATTAATGTACAGACATTCCATTTTATGGAAAATGCGATATCCGGTGTAGTTATTTTTACTTGCATCTAGCGAATTAGTTTTTCTATTAAAAAAAACATCATCAAATTATTGCTGAGTGCTGTTGCAAGAACGGTGATGTTATTGTAATTTGTAGGCACATGTTCGTAGTAATGAATTAAAGATTAAGAGATATATAACACCCTAGCAGAGAAAATCGAAAAACAACAGATGCGCACACATCCCGTGATGTTGGCGCGCTGCTACCCCCAACTATTATTTTTATTGTCTGCTTAAACACGGTGTTCATTTATTATTTAAAAGATTTTCCAGTAGTCGATTCCCTCATTTATATCAAAATTTATAACATATCTACTTATACGTCTGCAAAAATGTGCTAACGGTTTAGACTCGTCGCATATTTAACATAGGGGGCGATCCACTACACAAATTACTTCTTGATAGTAGTTTTATTGCAGTTGAAATAGCGTAAGAGTAATAAATAAGAAGTAATCGTCACTAAAGTTCTACTTTTTTATACAATATTGTGTTATGCAACCCACCTTACATTATCGTTTCTGTCAGTTTAATTGGTTTAAATTTGACCGTAATCTTGATATTACAATTTATTGACAATGGACAAATCTCTCCTAACCTCAATTTTGCATATTTATTTTCTGCATAAAAGGCGCCAATCTTCGTATGTTACCCGAAAAATGTCATTTACAAATTATGTGTTTGATGAAATTATGTTCGACACGTCTTGAGGTTCCAATTATAATAAACTATGCATAGGAAATATTCAGAACTAACAATAATATAATACGAGTACTGCATGAGGAAAACAGGATAGCAAAATCAGTTTATGTGTAGCACTACAGTACAATCGTAAAGCTCATTCGTAGCTTAGACAAAAGGAAAGAAATGCAATGGTTATTTGGTAGTTAATGGTTTTATTTTTTCGAGGTAACTTATTACGCCGGATAGAACCTAAGTTCCTTGCAAGAGCTTTTCGTGCACATCCATATCTCAATTCTGACTCTGCTAATTTTACCATTGATTTGATGAGCTTGTCAAAACTGAGTTTAGCGTTGATGTCATGCGTCATCTTTACGGCACTTTTCTGTTTCGTTCAAATCAATTTTTGTCTTGAAATTAGCTGTTATGAAAACAGTTGGCTTTTTTAGTAACACCCAAATATGAACACTCGCATGTGATGTGGATCTTATTGTCGTATAAGAAAGACCGTTGTCTCCTTAGAATATATACCTAAGGAAGGACTGCTTGCATAATTCCGTATGCATAAAAAGCGAGACAAAAATCGTGGGTAGAAGCTCCGCCCAGAAGACCAACTTCTAACTCGGTGACTCATAATTATTATATTTTAAATTGTTATAATGGTTTGTTGTAGTGTTTGTGGGACTTCTAAGACCAAGAAAAATGTTAAAAATGGTATAACTTGGCATACGCAAGTACTTAGAGTTTTTTAAATAATTTTATAACAAAAATATAAATTTGTGAGGTTATTACCACAATGTGCTTAAATCATAGGCGTACAGTGATTCTATATATTTACATCTATTTACATTAAATATCGTTTTTATAATTTAGATTTCCAAAAAAATGAGATGAGAAAGATTATTTTTGGTTAAAAAAAATGAAAATGCCGTAATATTGGTCTCCAACTCCATCGTCACACTTGTGTTCAAAACATTTTACTGACGACCTTTGCCAATATTTTTATGCTACGCCACTGGCAAAGCCGCCATAGAAGACCACTTTTACACGCATTTTGTATTCAAGTAGTCCTTCCTTAGGTATATATTCTAAGGTTGTCTCCCTTACTGCAGCAGATTGTTATGATGACTCCTGATGCAGGGGTGAATTCCATTTGGATAATTCAAGATTTTCCACCAAAAATAACTGCTACGGGTATTTTTATATTGTTATTTGAATTATGTGTATGTGCAACATACGGTCGGAGCTTAGCGGTCACGCGAGTTGATTATGAACGCTAAATACCCGGTTCGAATCCGAGTAAAGTAAGAACTTTATTCTGACCGTCTCCCCTCGGAAGGCAATGGCAAACCACCGAGAGTAATATGCCAAGAAAAATCCTTACAATTTTAATGATCTAAATAAGTCCAAAATTGATCTGTGGACTAAGGGGAAGGCAAACCACCACCCCATTAACATTTCCGTGGTACAGCCATCTTGGCTAAGTCGGGGGGATCGCCGTACATCCGAAATCGGATAGGCACCTGAAGAAGAAGATGTGCAACATTTTTGTGCATTTTCTGAATTTTAAGTAAAGATTTGGTCACAATCAATCCAAAAGATTTCCCTTTATTTCTCCCCCCATCAATTCGTGAGGTCACTCTGATGTAAACAGTTCCTATTGCAGTTTTAGAGGCACCCCTCTACCGGCCTCTGTAGAAACACGCAGTGCGGGCTACCTTTAAGATGCCAGTATGCGTAGATTTTAGAGGGATAGATCATTAAACTAAAATTGTTGTACATATTGTACTCTACCAATCCCTTTTTTAAGAAATCAAACTGTGAGTAGGGGAATTTTCTAAAGCGATTAGCAAAGACACTCTGTAATGCTCCGGCCAGCCTTATCGACTCTATAAATTTAGTGGATAACTCAGTGAATACTACTGAAAGACGCATATTCGATTCAATAAAACTCTTATTGAAAACAAATGAAAATTTTAATTGTGGAAAAGATAATTTTATGCTTGCGAACCAATATAATATTCTTGAAATATGGAGCAAATGCAAGTTCAGCTTGACGACTTCTATTGCTTATCCAACAAGACATTTACTATAAAAATTGTATTGTACTATTGTATTAAAAGAAAGTTATTATACCTTACATTTTTCCCCTTGTGTATCTTATTCCTAAAATAATTAATATGAAGCTTCTTTCACCCTCTAGTAGGTAAGAATTAAAAATTAAAGTGGGTTACTATCCTAACCTCACAAAGTATATGTGACTGTCGAAAAACTAACGTTTTGAAATTCATCCACAACCATTTAGGATTTATAAAGCTCGAAATGGTGACCGCTCACCAAACGCGTATTTTTGCGAGGATCCCGGTTAGTACCGCTCGGTTACTTTTGGTCAACTTTGGTTAGCCCCCCACCACAATTTCTAATTTAACATAACCTCAAATCCTCGTCTTTAGAACGTTTAGAACCACTTCCAACTTTAAAATTTAAATTGTGGCGCACATTTGTACTAGCAAAGCAACCGCAAAAAGTAACCACTTATTTTAAGCGGTCGTCTTTGGTTTACTTTGGTTGGGTAACTTTTTAACCAGAAACTACCTCCCCTCTAACCGTTCGTCGCGAAAATTACACCGGTTAGTTTTGGTTAACTTTTATACCTCGCGAAAATACGCCTCAAAAGAACTATCAGAGACCATCCAATAATATTCAAAATATGTGGTGATTTTTTCCAACTGTCCACCAAAATTTCACCATGTGATCGTAACTTCATAAATTCGCTCAACAACGAATTTTAGGTTACCTCTATGTCTATGCGAGGCCATAGGCCGAAGCTATATTTGGTTACTTTATGTCTATGCAAAGGACGTAAGTTGAGCTTATTTTTGTGACATGTTATAATATAACATGAGTTATCTCAAGTACGGGGTAAAAACATGATTTATCAAAATCTTTAAATGTTATCATGAACCCGGTCAAGTCGCGTGATTATTAGCAGAAATTGCGGGGACCGTCAATCGAACCGCCGGCGCCGCACAGTGGGGTATTTTCAATCCAGCACAGAAATTAAACAATCGGCTTCCAGAATCAAACTTGATCCTAGAAAATCTCAAAAATTCGCAAAATCAAAACGCACAAAAATTTATTTTATTCCTCTACACTCGTCGAAAACCAAAAATTTGTATCCTTATCTTCAGTCGCGGGTAAATTCAAAAATGCAGAATTTTAAACTTTCACTTTACCATCTACTCTAGGTACCGAACTAGAGAAGCCTATCATACAATTCTATCTACTATTTTAACTTACTTAAATTCCAAGAAGCATCAATAATTCAATTTCTGTACAATATTCAATACAATATTCCTCTTCACAATTTAATAATCTGTCAGGAGCCTCTAGGTATTTGAAACTTGAATTTTAAAACTTCCAAGTACCACAAAAGTGTAACGAATTTTTGCACTTCGTTACGTGGTACTGCTTTCTCATTTCATTTCAATATTCTAAGTACGGTTCTTGCATTTTGTTTAAATGCAATCTTTAAATTTGAATGCATTTTGCTAGCAGATGGGTGACAGAGTGAACCTTTGGCGTAGGAATACCAGAGTCTTGAAAGCTTAACCATGACAAACCTACGCTGTTTTCACGATGATTTTATTAACCTTTAACTAGCGACGTGAACCTTTCCTACATGCATTTCAAATTGGAACTTTACCTTGGAGACGCCTACATCAGTAACTAAAGGTTAAATGCCTGTAGTGCGTGGTCAGGTATTTGTTTGGTCTAACGTAGCCATGTATTTGTGGACTATCGTGTGGAACAGTGTAATAGTTGTCGTGTGGTGTTTCTTTCTCCTGTTTGTAACATCTGCGCAACTTAATACGCAGTTTTTAGTACGCAAGTTGTGGAACAATTTTAGAGTTCTTCTATTTGGTAACGTCCTATTGTTGTTGTTTTTGGATGATCACTTGAGGAATTCCCTGATCATGTGGATGGTCCAGAATTGCGTTACATCTCACTGGTACAGTTCCAGCTACAGATCTGCAAGCAGTATTCTTGTGTCGCGAATATCGATTAAGTGTTGTCCTGTGTAAATGAACAAGTTACAGATTTCCATCTTTTAAGCCAGCGGTCGTATGTCGAGTAGAAGGAGACGTTTGTCACCAGCAACTTATGAAAACGCTACCAGTCTTTTTTTTTAGAATCCACGGCCTACGCCTTCACATGAATAAAGAGCTGGTCTATTAACATCGTGGCAAACAAACTGGATAGGTCTTCTCCAGATTGTGACGCACTCTGGTCTCTGTTTGGGCTAATCCTCTCATTAGGGGTTGCGTCTTAGAAGGTAGTTTTTGTTACAAAAGTAAAATTATCTTTCTTGCGTAATCCCTCAAATAACAAAATTCAAATTTCAGTGAGTATGCTTAGGATATTCACTAATGTTTACCAGAATAAATGATAATACGACAATATAGTGTCATCTTGCATTATTTATAATAAAGTAGGTAAGCACAATCCGCTAAAATTTTGCAATTCAATTATTTTTGATTTTATAAGAAAAAGGAAAACTTTTACATCAGTGGATTTTATTCTCAATTTGAATTCTTGTTGTAAAAGAGTTACATCAACACGACAGGTTAAGACGTTTGTTTTTGAATAATCAACAGCCCTGCTTGTGGAGAAAAATTTTCATTTGTTGGTTTTCTAAAAAGAGTAAGTAATTTGAATTGTTTACACTGGTACCTGTAAAATAAAGTGTTAATTTTTGGAAAATTTGGTCTAAAAAAATTGAAACTGCGTAGTTTTGATCCGCAAATGACGGAAATTTTTAGAAAATTTTGATTTTCCGCAGGTGGCAGGAAGCATTTGGGTAAGAGTCCCAGTAGGAGAATTAAACAAAGTTTTCGATTAGGTTATCTTCTGGATAATAATCTTCGTGCATAGGAAGTCTTAATTTCCTGGAAAACTGGATTTTGTATTTACGTTGATAGGAAAAGTGTGGTTAATTCCTGGAAGTCAAACAGGTGTGAAAATTTGCAACATCGTGGAAAATATTGAAATTTCAATAGTATATGGGGTGAATCACATCATTTCTCATTATTACAACTCAACTTCATAAACATTATCTGAATATTACGGAGGATGAATAATTTTTTTCGAAAATTGTAAGCAAAATGTGGTAACATTTCAGGTTAGAATTTTGATTATTCGATCAATAGTGGTAAATGATTACATTTAGTAACTTACGGTGTCAACGAATTCACACTGAAAATTATAACAGCTTCAGCATGCGTGTGTTTGTTCTTATCAAGCAACTATCGGTCTTTTTCAACATCAAGCGGACAATTTCAACATCTCGAAAGTGCAGTAGAGTTGGGAACGAAGAATAGAAAGGTACCTTATTTTTCTCTTTTGTTTCTGTAAGTGGCAGGAAACTTCAATTAGTAAATATCTGCTTACAGGTGCAATAGGGACATTTGTTGGTTGCAAGCTGTGTTTGATTTACAAATCTGATTATAACTGAGGTGTTTATTTATTTTTCACATTTAAAAATACACATAAATATATCCTCTTCTCACATTCATTGTGCTTCTTTTCAGAAGAGCTAGCCGAGGTAATTAAAAACGTAATTTTGGTATTCGTGAAAGGATTTACCCCATTTATTTTTTTATTTTTATAAAAGACCAGAATTATTTGAGTGAATATTTTCATATTTGTTTATAATATAAAATGTTGTGTTCATAATGTAATAAATTATTATGTTACTCACTAAAATTGAATTAATTACATTATGTAGATTCCAAAATAATTTTATTAAATTATTGTTAAAATAACTTAAATTCAGATATTAAGATTTGATTTTTAACTGCAGGTGATATTACAAAGATAAAATATGCTGAAGAGTTTTTGGTTGCATATTTTATCTTTATTAAAATTTGAAACTCGACAGCTTGTATTGAATTTATTTTTGTTTAATTATTAATAAATTACGAATTAAGGAATAATTATAATGTTATATTTGAGCTTTCGATCTTGCATTAAGATCTTCGTCAGAAAATTACAAATAATAAGTGGGTAAACATGGAAACATATATATATACATTGTATTGTCATTTGACCGGTAACTAGATAAAATCCAATAACCGTGAGTTAGGAAAAACCTGGATTGTGTTCCACCAAAAAAGGAAAACCTAGCCCCAATACGTAAAAGGTTTTACACAAGTAAGTGGCTGTATATAGTACTTAAGCCCTCTATATCAGTTTGACGGTTCATAGTGTTTTTGGTCTTCTTTATGCAAATCATCTCATGTAGCAAACGATCTTTGTAATTGCTAACCGATTTAATAATTTTTGTGTTCATAAAATTAGCATCGTGCCCGTCAATAAGAATATGTTTAGCAATGGCAGTACTTTCTGGTTTGTTACATCTGATGTTAGAGATGTGTCCACTAATTCTTTTCTTGAGCCATTGGTTAGTTTGTCCAACATACACTAAGTTACAAGTGGTACAATCTACTTGATATATTAGGTCGGATTTCTTTTCCGTTGGGATTGGGTCTTTAAGTTTAGTATATAGCATGCCGACGTTGTTTGGGGATCGGAAAGCCATGTTAATGTTGAATGGTTTTAAAGTTCTCTGAATCTTCTCACTTAAACCATTAATATACGGCATCACACAGAAGGTGGTTGGTTTTGCTCGTTCTGATAAGTAGTGTCCATTGTATAATCTGTCGATACGATCTGCGATTAGTTTATTTATAATTGTTAAAGGATAGCTATTTCTTATCAGAGTGGTTTTGACTACTTTCAATGTATCTTTTCTGTAGTCTCCATGAGTCAGTTTTAATGCTCTATCAATAAGTCCAATGGCCGTCCCAATTATTTGGCTTTTATGGTGATAGGAGTTATAATTTAGATATCGTTCGGACCACGTAGGTTTTTGGGTCCATTTATATTTTATACTGTTATGGTCGTGTATGAGTTGGATATCTAAAAATGTTAATGTATTGTTAACTTCGCTTTCCATTGTAAATTGCAGACGGGGATGAAACTTGTTGAAATGTGCAAGTATAAAATCTTCTTTGTCTGTTGGAATAGCTGTAATGATATCATCCACGTATCTTTTGAAGAAAGGAAGTTGGAAAGGAAGTGATGAAATGCGGTCTTGTTCAAGTATTTCCATGACTAAGTTTGAGATTGTGGCTGAAATTGGGCTCCCCATAGCTGTTCCAAAAATTTGTTGGTATAATTTACCATTATACTGGAAGTAGGTGATGTCCAAGCATAATCTGAGGGCATTTAGAAATTTTGTTTTAGGAATGTTGGTATGTTCTTTAATATCGTTCCATTTCTCTTTAACCGCATTAATGGCTAGTTCAATGGGGATGTTTGTAAATGTATGTTTAATAATTAAACAAATTTATTTTCACGAATTAATAATAAACCAATTTTAAATGTATTGAATTTATACAAACATTTTAAATACGAGTAGAAATTTAGTGGAAATTTTATAGCGTACTTGGAGTTTTCCAAAATAAATTGCTGATATGTACAAAACAGTAAATAAATTATTAGTGAAAGCATTTGAATGCAACTCAAATGCACGTGTGCTTTAGGGGTTGCATATCTGTAAGTTGCTTGAAAATCGAAATAAATAGGTGAGAAAACTTAGGAAACCAATTTTCTGCTGCCCTGTGTAAAAATCATTGCGTAACTCAAAAAGTTAATGCAAAAGATTCCATGTCATCCGCATTATTAGCGCGCTGTAAAGTTTAAGCTGCTTCCCCTCATAGAAAAATGTTATCATAAAGTTCGTGCGTGCTAAAATAATTGTAGCATAAATAAGAAGCAACTTCTAAAAAGGCGAATATTAAGCCCAATATAAATTTAATTCCCTGAGTATACTGTTACGACGTTAGGGAGTTAATTGAGATGGTTATTATTAATCCTATTACAAAATAACAAAATTTGAATTAGACTCTCACTGAAAATTAACAAATTCTCTCCTTTGAAACAGAAGAATATTTGTACAACTTACTCCAAGATACATTTGGGGCTAATAAAAAGTCCTTTTTAAAAAGCTATTTCATTTATTAGTACCAAACGGAGAATAGGATGTATGACTTATCAGTAGTCAATTACAACCAACACTGCGGAAAGTGCATGGGTTCAACATGCAGCTTTCCCATGCATGATCAGCTTTTTTAGAATTACCTCATTACAGAAATCTGAGGTGCTGGTTAATGACATAATCTTAACTCCTCCCAACCTAAGAGAAAAATTATAGTTGAATACACTTAATTTTTTAAATTAATATCCTCTAACGGATTCACAATTTCAGATTTTAGTTTTTTGTTAATTTTTTTCTTTTAGGTGTGGATAAAATTTTAAAGTTAAATACACAATTACAATAATAATTATAATGTAACTAAAAATGGTATACAAACTGATATTATCATAATGAAAGGTTAATGTTTTTATTGACGAAATTTTTCTTTTTGAATTAATTAGTTGTTTATCCAATTCTTTTACTGCATCCAGATTAATGTCGTCCAAATGAATTGGTTCGATGTTCAAATGACTATGATTTTTTTTTTTTTTCAGTAGTTATTTCTACTGTTGGTATTTTAAAATGTTTAACATGCGGGTTTAAATTATGGTATGTCCTTAAAACTAGTTTATCAATTTTTAAACTACAATATTTTGGAATTGTTACAATATATGTTCCATTTAATACTAATTTTTCAACTACGTTTGAACAATTATTAGAAACTAAGGTTGCTTTAACAGTAATAATTAACCATTTGTTTTTTGATAATTTTTGAACTTTAGTTTTTGTTAAGTAACTATCCCGAAATTCACAATTTTTATAATTTTCACTAAAATTAATTAAATCGACTTCACATGGATTATTTTTTGTTATTAAATTAGTAACTTGTTCACTGCACAAATAATTTAACCGATTGATTTCTTTACACATTTCGTCACTAGATCCATATTGTTTATCGTTCAACATTAGGTAAGGGAATTTTGGAATTATAATTTTGTAATAGGATTCTTGCAACACAGGTGAGGAATAAAGTTTATAATAATCATATGAATTTTGTTCTACTAAAGGAATTTCTAAAATGAATATTATTTGTTCTTGACGTATATAACCTTTGATGTTTATAATCGAATAGTAAGTGTTAAGATTCTCTTCATCGAAATCATATGGCAATTTTAAATTTGTCAACCTGGAATTTATTTTTGACAATTCGGATTTCAATTCGTCGTGCATAATTATCGACGGGTGTAATGAATTTAATTTAGCAAATGTAATAGAGTTTTCCACATTATCTACAATTTCTATTATTATATCTAGAGCTGAAATTAATTGATTAAAAATAGTATTTAGAATTACAAAACTATCAATTTCATTAAAATATAAAGTGGTAACATTTTGCATTACCTTAGCAATTTCGTTTATTCGGGATTCTAGCAATATTTGATTATGTTGTAATTTGGTCATTGATTCATTGAATACGTGCAAAGCTTTATCAGTAATACTAAGTTGTTGTTCGGCTATTTCTTTTATTTGATCTTGGTTTTCTTTGATTTCCAAAATGGCAGTATCGTATTTCTCTGCGTCTGAATTGTCTAAATTACCCGTGATGGCTTTCCATAACGAGCCTAAACCGTTTATCAATCCGCGCTTGGGACGTTCATTATTATCCGAACTTATGGTCATTTGCTTAAATTTAGTTTTAACTTGTAACAACTTATAATCTAGTAAATATCTATAAGTAAACATCTCATTAGCATAAGCTGCTCCATACGTGGTCTCATGAAATGAATTGTTTAACTTTTGGTAATTATTAACTAACTTATTTAATTCTAATCGTAAACTGGATAAATCATAAATTTGGATTAAACTCCAATAATCAATCACATTTTGGGCTATACCTAATTTCAGTGGAAGTAGTCCATGATTGTTCGAAATTTGATCTATTTCTACATTGTCACATTTTGAGATGTGGATGGTTGTGGTGAAAATGGTGATTGCGGTGATAGCGATGGTGACGTGTCTGGAACAATTGGTTGTCTTAAATTTTTTAAATGAACTGTTCGACCTTTATTTTTATCTGAACCTCCAACTTTTTGTATTATCGCTTTATTATTTGGTAACAAGGTTTTTAATATAAATGGACCGCTAAATTTTTCACCTGTTTTGTTTCGCTTATATTTGTAACTTGTTTCATACACAACTTGTCCTTCTTTAAACGGATTACTAACATCTATATTTCTTTTGTTCACAACTCTTTCTTTATTTTTTATTAAATTTTCGTTGACCCTATCATATGTTAGTGCTAGTTTTTCTTTATGTTTTTGCATATACTCACTGTACATTTGTTTGTCATAAAATAGATCGTAAGGATCTCGTAATTTTGTGTGACCTAAGGTTAATTCTAATGGAGTTAAGTTTGTACTGGAATGTATCGAGTTATTATAAGCTATAATGGCGTATTTCACTAGGGTAGTTATTGGATCATTATGATTTGTTTTTAGTAACCTAATATGTTCTGCCAAAGTGCTATGGAATCTTTCAATATTGCCATCCGACTCCGGGTGGTGGGGTGTCGTGAAATGAATTTTTATTTTGTGTGATTCAAGTAATTCTTCAATTATGTGATTGTGAAATTCTAAACCTTGATCCGCACTAATCGTTTCAGGGGTTCCATAAAATGAAAAGTAATTAATTAACGCGTTCAGTATATCTACAGCATTTTTTGATTTAATTTCTATTGCTTGACCTAACTTTGTAAAAGCATCAACTATGGTTAAAAATTTAATGTTTTCCGCCGTGTAAACATCGATATGTAATTTTTCAAAAGGACGGTGTGGAGTATCCGTTAACATCATTGCAATTTTGGGTGGATTTCTTTCATATTTACTTTTCTTGCATTTTGTGCAATTAGCGATAAACTTTCCTACATGTTCTTGCATGAGGGGAAAATAATATTTTCGTTGTAGTTGTTTTAATGTTTCCGAAATACCACGGTGGTTAGTTTTACCTTCATGTTGATTTCGAATAGCTATATCTATGTCGTCTTGCTCATTGAGAATTTCTCGTCTTTGTGTGCAATAGATTAACTCGGGACCCGTTGCATTAAATAATTTTTGAACCACTCGATTAAACTGCTGAAACATATTTTCCGTTTCAAAATAAACATAATATTTTTTTGATTCTGTAGTGTATTCTTTTAAAAATTTAATAATGCTTTCTTCATCATTACTATTTATCTGAACATGATATCGTTTAATTTTACCTATGGTCTCTATTTTGACTGGTTGCATTTGTGAATGTACCTCATATATGAAATATTGATTCGGTTTTGAATCAATTACATCTTGGCATATTTTTATACTAGCGATTTCTTTATTTTGACTAACCGAATGAACCGTTTCTGAATCATCTAATCGTTCTACAATTTCATCTAATTGACCTACAGACATGACGTTATCTTCAGAAAGATTTTCTTCTAATAATATATCACGTAATAAATTTTCATTATCATCGCAATTGTTTATTACAGATTCATTTTCTATCGCGTTTATATCTATTGGTAAATTATTATTTTGATCATTTTTATTATTAATTTCAATTCTACTTAATGCATCTGCGTTACTATTTTGCTTACCCTTTTTGTAAATAATCTCGTAATCATACTCTTCTAGTTTTATTTTCCAACGTTGTAATTTTGAGTTTGGTTCCTTTAATTTTGATAAATAAACCAAGGGACGATGATCTGAATAGATAATAAATTTTCGCCCATACAGATAAGGTCTAAAATATTTGACTGCCCAAACTATCGCCAATAGTTCCTTTTCGATGGTACTATATTTTCTTTCTGATTCATTTAAAGTACGTGAGGCGTAGCAAATGGGTTTATCTGACCCTACTGGTCCTTGTGAGAGAACAGCCCCTATGGCTACATTAGAAGCGTCCGATGTAACTACAAAGGGTTTCTCAAAATCTGGGTACTGTAATATTGGGTGATTAATCAAAATATTTTTACATCTATTAAATGCTTCCATGAATTCTTTAGTGTGTTCAATTTTATGACCTTTTTTTAAACAGACGGTTAAAGGTTTAGTGACCTTAGCATAATCTTTAATAAATTTTCTATAATAACCTGTCAATCCTAAAAATCCTTTTATTTCTTTTGTCGTTCTAGGAGGTGGGTATTTTATTACAGCTTCAATTTTAGCTGGATTGGGTTTTACACCCTCTGGCGTAATAACATGACCTAAAAATTGCGCTTCCTTTTTCAAAAATTCTGATTTATCCATTTGGATTTTAAAATTTGCGTTTCTGAGCCTATCGAACACCATTTTTAATTTTTCAATATGTTCTTGTAATGACGTAGAAAATATTACTATGTCATCTAAATAAACTATACAAGCTTCATTTTGAATTCCGCGTAAAATATTATCTATGACGCGTTGAAAAGTTGCAGGAGCATTTTTTAACCCGAAGGGCATTCGTTTATATTCGTAATGTCCTCGCGGTGTTGAAAATGCCGTTTTTTCTCGATCTCGGGGGTGCATTTCAATTTGATGGTACCCCGACGCCAAATCTAATGTAGAAAAATAAGAACATTTACCTAGTTTGTCTAGTATATCTGAAATATGTGGGAGGGGATATTTATCGTCAACGCATTTATCATTCAATGCTCTAAAATCAATTACCATTCGAAATTTTTGTATTCCCGACGCGTCTAGTTTTTTTGGAACCACAATGACCGGGCTTGACCAGGCACTTTTAGAATGCTGAATAATATCATTCGCTAATAGTTCTGTAACCTGAGCCTCTACTTCTTTTTGTTGTGCATGAGGCATCCTATACGCTTTTTTAAATACCGGTACGTTATCATTAGTTTTTATTTCGTGTTTTACTATATGCGTAAATGACAAGGGTAGGCGGTCACAATAAAAAATGTCCCTATACTTATAACATATTTTTCTAATCGCTTTATTTTCTTCTTCATTTAAATGATCTAATCTAAGATTTTTTAAATTTTCTTTTAATAACCTATCGACTTTATCGTCGCCATTTAATTCGTTTCTATTGGTCATTTCGACATTATCCGTTTCAATTACATTTAATGGTTCTACAGTTACTAACTTTTCCGTTTCATTGCTATTGGTAATACTAATAATGGCTTCACGATTTTTTACTGTAACTAAACATTGTGGGATTTCGACCCCTTGTACTATTTGTTTATATTCAATTATTCCTAAATTTAAATTCGTGTTTACGGGAACTTTAATAATTTGTTGTTGACGCGGTTGTAATCGAAACTGTTTCGGTTTCAATTGTTCAAAATATATCGGAATCACATTATTTTTCGTACACAAAATATTCTTTTTTAAATCAATATTCGCGTCCAAATATTTCAATAAATCCATACCGATTAAACCATCGTAATTAGGATTAAAATCAAATATACAAAAGTTAAAATATTCTTTAATATTAAAAATGTTAGGTAATGGTATCCTTGCTATAAATTTATGAAATGAAGTTTTATGTGCTGTTCTAATTTTGAAGGGTGATTCTTTAACATAATCTTTATAATATCGTTTTACAATTTTCGGATGTATCAGGGTTTTCGAGGACCCTGTATCGATCATAAATTTTAAATTTAAGTTAGGAATTTTTATATAAGGTAAAGTGGACGTGTTAATATTAGAAATATCAATTATGTGAAACAATTCTTCCGATTTAAAATTTGATCTGCTATTTTGAGGTTCGCGCCTCGTATTTCCCGCTCTAGTATTTCCCGACGACGTGTCCATTGGTTCTGGGACAAAACGTCTTGTCACGGTAGTTTTTTGACCGTTATTATTATTGAATTGCCTATTTTGATAATTTGGATAATTTCCATTATTTTGATAATTTTGATTCGGACGATAATATGATTGGAATGGCTTGTTAAAATTATTATTATTTGATCTATAATTTGAATGTGATGCAAAGTTATTTTGCCTTGCATTACCTGAATTATTATAATTATTATTGTTGGGCAATCTTTGATTAAAATTATTATTTGTTTGATTATAATTAAAAGGTTTATTCTGATTATATGATGGTTTAGAGTTACTACTTTTATCACTTCGTTGATGGTTATGACCTCTCGGTTCATACGAGTTTACTTTATTATTAGATTGCTGCAATAAATTATTTTTTGTATATGAAAAATTTTCTTCCTCTATTACTAAACTAATTGCAATTTCTAAAGTTTCTGGTTTTTGTAATCTGATAGCCAAACTACTTTGCAACCCTCGTAAGTAAGCGTCTAACGCTTGACTTTCGTAAATTTGCGTTTTTAAAGCCCTAATATCTTCATCAACTTCAGTTAACTGTAATTTGGTAAGTAATAAACTTAAAATGTCTTGACAGCGATTGCCAAAATTTACAGCACTTTCATTTTTGTACTGTCTAAGTTGTAATAAATCTCCAACCAAACATTTTTCATCTCTGGAATCGGAAAAGAATCGCAATAATAATGCCTTTATCTCATTCCAATTACTCAGACTACCTCTAGACCCAATTAAATCTAAAGCCCTATTTTTAAGTTTTCCAATTATCGCTCGTAATAAAAATTGATTCTGTGGATTATTTATATTTGCACGATCAGTGAAAGTATTTAATAAATACTCACTAGCATTTATAAAAATTGGCAAACTTGCCGAATTCCCACTAAATTCGGGAATTGAATCAATGTGAAACTTTTCAACTTTCGGAGTTGCCATTGTGACTTCTCTTCTGATAGGACTCCTATCTCTTACTGTTTCGTTTTCTGGCATGAATTCAAACGTTTTTTATTTATTAGTTACGTACGCAAAGTTCAAATAATATTCTTTATTTAAAAAAATTAATTTTTTTTTATTTTTAATGATGACACGTAGTACGCGTGTGTATAAAATACGATTTTATATTATTGAATCGTAGACAAATAATTATTATAAAAATTTATTAGGATAAAAATTTTCACTTACAGGAGTTGAACCATTATTTTCTTTTTTTATCTTCGTTGTTGTTTCGAACTCGATGGCCTCCAATTCGGCGATGTCGTCCGTGTTGTGGTCACCAGCTTCGAACTTCAGGGTGGGGTTAGTGGAATTGACGATCTGCAATTCGGCGATGTCGTCCCAATTGTAGTTTCCAATTTCACTTGTTGAATTTTGTGTCCAATCTTCGCGATTTTGTCGTCGATTGAACTTTAACTTTCCGTTGAAACAATAATTTCGACGATGCACTTCGATAATTATTATTTACAACTCTAATTTTGCAAATTCGAATGTTTTAGTTAATCGTTAAAACGAACACAATAAATTCGCGATTTTTGTCGAAAATACTGTACTAAAACAATCCTGTACCGACTGCGCCAGATACATTTGGGGCTAATAAAAAGTCCTTTTTAAAAAGCTATTTCATTTATTAGTACCAAACGGAGAATAGGATGTATGACTTATCAGTAGTCAATTACAACCAACACTGCGGAAAGTGCATGGGTTCAACATGCAGCTTTCCCATGCATGATCAGCTTTTTTAGAATTACCTCATTACAGAAATCTGAGGTGCTGGTTAATGACATAATCTTAACTTCCATTTAGAAACTCGACAAATTAAATTTGTATAATCTTGTACAGGATGTTCCGAAATTTGGGAAACAATTTTGTTTTGTTTTTGTATTCAATTGCCATCATAAAGTGTGCCATTTCTTATTAATGTCAGACATATTTATATCTCAAGCGATTTCAAAAAATAAACAAGGGTATAAATCTCCCGAGAGAAAAAGTCCATTTGATTGAACAAATAGAGCTAAAGGAGATCACTGATGAGCCCTACTTATTGTTTACACTATCGCTCTCAACTCCTCCGTGGAGAGTTCACATTTCTTATTGCTCGCCGATATTTTACACTTCTAAGCTTAGGTTAGGCCCCTAGATAACGGAAAAATAACAGATCGAACAAACTACGCCAAAATAAGTATTTATTACAATTAGCAAATATTTCTCATTAAATAAACTTGAAGGGTTCCTTTTTTTCTCAGGAGAGCATGATTAAGTAACAGCAATCTATGCTTGGTATTTGTGTAAAAGTATTGAATACTAAGGGTTGTTCTGTTCCTAAGAATCTTATGACTTAAAAATAAATGTAAAGAATTTTAAACAACCTATTATTAAATTCTTCAAAGAGTCTGCAATGTTTGTAGGAAAATGCATGTTTCATAAAGTCGTTTATCTGAAAGAGAATCTTTAGTTAAATAAGATGCATTTTGTGCAGAAGAATTCCAAAAAAACTCGTGAAGTGAGTATTAAATCAAATATTCGAAATAAGTATTCAATCAGTTTCGCTTGTCGCAATTTGTCAATTAAGGTCGTCTCCGAATGACATTAAACGAAAATTGTTTGATTTATTTCCTTATATCTATAATGAGAAAAATTTTCGTAAAATGTAATCCACGTATGAAAAATATTAAATCCGTAGATCAGGACAAATCCCAATTTAGCAAGCTGTCCAATTTTTAAAATTGGATTTGAACTGCTTCTAATTTGACACAAACATGTTTTCAAAATTAATAAGGTACAATTTCGGCCTAAAACACGAAGTCGGAATAAAAATGGCTTAATTTTGTAAAGTTAGCGTAACTGTCTTCCATTTTTCATTAGAAAGGAAGTTAATTAAGAGGCGAAAAATGTTTCGATAAAGTTTAGTGTTCACAAAATAATTGACAAGTATTTTAGGAAATCGGATTGGTATGCCAAACTGGAAAATTAATTTGGAAAGTTTATTGTGTCGTCAACAGCGAGTGACAAGCATGAAAGGGGAACTAAGAACGACCTTTCAGCCATTGCAATACAATTCGAGATTTGCTTAATCTAATTTCCACATGCGGAACTCGTCTGAACCACCGAATTGTATTATCGATTAATTTCAGTAACTGAAACTCCTTCATTCCCAAAAATTGGAACACGTTAAAAATGCGAGATAATAAAACGACGCAACACTACATACGTATGCTGTTTCGAAGTTAAAATGTTCGACTAAATTATGATTTCCACACCATATAACTAAATTTTCTATTGTATTCTTGTCATCGCATAAATGTTATATTGCTCGTAAAAAAAATAAAATAATGTCAGGGTGTAGGATGCTATCAACAGAAGGTGTGGTTAATAGTATTGTCACGCCATAAAAACCGGTATAAAAGGGTTAAGCTGCAAAAATGGAAGTTTTAATATTGGACTCTTCTAAATTGTAACTCATATACATAATATTTCCACTATGAGCTTCCACGATGGAAGTTTATTATTTATAGTATTTTACGCTTTTGGAAGGATGATTCTAGATCCAACTAAATTAAAATGTAATAACTTACTGTCATCATCTCTACATTTCTAAATGATTACTTTGTTGCCATTCTTTGAATATTAAATATTTATTTAAAGTTCTATCTACATTTATTTCGCACCACCTGGTACAAGCTAGTTAGAAAATCCTAAGGTTGGTATTGATGACGACATTAAATTTCTTACAGTAGTTATTATCTTTTTTATTTTCTTATCCCAATACAGATCGGAGGAGACTAATTCTAAAACTCTTAGACAAAGCCAAAACCGCGGTCATCTTTTAAGGGCAATCTGAATTTATATATGACTACTATCTCCTTAAATTCTTAAATCATCGAAATATTGAAGGAAACTTATGTTTAAAAATTTAAGGTTCTCTATTCGGTGTTAGATAAAAAGTACTACATTGCATCGAAAGCGACACGAGTCTGCACCGAGTTATAAAATCAACCCCTGCTCCAAAATTCTGTTTTTGGTCTGCCAATGAAAATAAAGTAAATGGTGCCCATTTTCTTGATAAACGTACGGACGTACTGCTGAAGTGTGAGGCTAAAACCGCTCTTTGGGGATTGTGACAAATCAGATGCGAAAGCTGATTTTTTACTTTTTTAAAACTGAAAAAAAAATTGATACCGCTGACGTCATTAACAATTTGACATATTTCCATTAACGAAACTTATTAAGAGAAGTTTACAGCTTTCCTGGCAAGGAAGTCTGCTTTTTCATTTCCCTTTATGATCGCGTGAGCCGGAACCCACCTCAACGTTAAGCTATTGTGTCGTGCCAGCGCTTCCAGTGCACCAAGGCACTGCTTCACGGCTTTGGAGTATATTTCTACTCCTTCCAAAGCCCCGAGTGCTGCTTGGCTGTTGGACATGATACAGATTCGCTTATTTACTTCTTTATCATTTCCTCTGCACAAGCCATTATGGCTATAATTTCCGCCTGGAAAAACAGTAGCGTGGCAGCCCAGGTTTATGCTAAAGTCATCCCTTGTTCTACCTCCACCATCTCCCGCTCCAGTACTTACATCCGTTTTAGATATTACAACTCTAAAGGTTTTTGGAAGTACCTAATGTTGCTGGTTCTGTCTGATTGCATGCTTAGCATGAGTTGAAAATCATGGTGTGATGTCCCCTCTTGATGTTATTACCCCTTGATCATTTATAGTTAGCCTGTAGACCCCCAGTTGAACCTCCATTTCCACCACTAAATGTAGCACACGCAGTCCCAAAAATGCCTCCATGACTGGGGTGGGTATCGTTGGCATTGTCCCCGTTATTCCCAAATAGATAAGTCTTTGTATAATTTTTTCTGGCATTATGCCACCAGATAAGGCATGCAGATGTAACTGTGGGTATCACAACTTTGGTGCAAAACCAAAGAACCATTGATGATGTTTACTTTACTAAAGGAGAAGCGCCTTAACTTGTACCTTTACAATATGGAAGGTTGAAATCCTGGTGGAGTCCAAAACTTAAGCTTAAATTTGAGATGGAAGTCCCTATGAAAGTTTACGAATCTTTCATGAAACATTTGGATCAAATGAGATCATCATGCTTTCAAAAACAAAAACTACTATGGGTGGTGGGGGCCCTGACAATAGGTTTACCTACTGATGACCCACCAAAAGAGGTTGGTAGACTATCGTAGTTGCCAGTGGTTCTCATGAAAGTAGGTGAAGTGTCCTTTAAATAGGACCTCAGCGCAACCTCCCAGTTGTAGATCCCCCCACCTAGGGTATCTACCTGAACTTGCAACTCATGGAAGGCAATAGGTAACCCGTAATGGGGACCTTCGGAGAGGTAACATATCACATGCCGCTCTCCCATGGGGGAGGATGCAGGATAATACTTAATTGAACATCTAGCATATAAAACTAACAATAATTCACATGTACTCTTCAAGTGTCCAGTGGCGGATTATCAGCATTCTCATTGAGGGGAAGGAAGCAAAGCTAAATAATTGAAGTGTATCCGCGTCAACTAACCCTTCCTGTGCTTTCCACGCAGCATGGTTTTGACTTTTTTGGGACAAATAAAGAAACAAAGACACCGGTACATTTTCTTATCTAGATTAGCGTCCTTCGTTTCGAAGATCATTTACCCCGAATACACACAGTTGTTAGATTGACCTAACTCGGCTCGAGCTAGTAAAGTTTTTTTATGTACACTCAGGTAAGCCAACCTAAGGGATTAAATCGACCATAGTTAGACCGAGCTTAAAAAGTGGGCTAAAAGGTCGATCGTAAAATTGAATGGCCTTAGCTCGAATAAACTTAACTAAGATTAACTAATTGGTTGGGAACACTGATTTCAGTTCGAACTAACTAAATGCAAACATTGTACTCTACTACTGCGACGTAAACGGTTAATAAAATATTTGGAGTTAAATATCCGCTCGCAGTAATCGTAGCAATTGATTTTGTCTTGAACTCAGCTCAGGATTTGTTTTCTTTCTTCTAATTTGTCAGGCACTAGTGGTGTTAAATTTTACAACAAAAAAAAGTTTTTTAACCTTCATCCGCTCGCGTACGCAGTAAATTGGTCACAGTGAGACACTTAGGGTAGTTTGTGGCTGTACTGAACCGGCTGGTGGAGATTTTTTAAGCAGAACACGGGCATGGTGTAGTGGAGGAGATAGTAATTAGAGAATACCAGCGCTTCCCACCTCTCCCTGACGCTCTGGAAGGAAATGGCAGAGAAAATTCATAAAGGCAAATTTGAACTCCAAAATACGCGAGTGGATGAAGGTTAAAATAAAATTAACTCTTGTGAAAACCGAGGTATAATTTAATTTAAATAGATAAATTTTCGTATTATTATTTACAATTTTTCCAAAAAAACAGCACCTCGGTTATACATTTGGGTTTTATTATACAAATATCGATCAACAAAAACGCATTTGTTGACATTAGGGCTGGGAATTAATTTGGATGAATCTGATTAATCTCTAACAATCGATGAATCAAGTAATCAAACATTCAATTATTAAATTTTATTTAAAAATACTTTAAAAAACATTTTTATCTCTTATTATTATGAAAAAATTCAAATGCTGGGGGAGGGGCGCAAAAACGTGTTGCTTTTACGAAAAATCGATTCTTAATCAAAACCGCATCTGATTTACCCAAATTTTTTACTTAAAAAACGACAATCAATTTATTAGGACCCAAATTTACACGTCCTCTATTGCCATTTTGGAAGAAATCGTTTTTCGTGGTTCCATTTACCAACTCAAAAATCCCTAATTTTTTGGTAATTTCTAACCACGTCCGCAAACATATATTTTTAAAACATTAAATTTTCCTGCAATCAACAAAATATTTACCTTTTCAAATATAAAGGTTTAAGCACACTTGTACCACGCGACGCGACGCGACATAAAATTGTCTCGAGAGAGAGAGAGACAGCTACATTGAGGTGTACAAGCTATCTCTCTCTCTCTCTCGAGACAATTTTATGTCGCGTCGCGTGGTACAAGTGTGCTTAAACCTTTAAAGTTAGAAAATGTATAAAGTTTTCCTTTATTGGCGGTTGACAACCTCAAATTTGAAGAACACGGATGTCTTTCTGAGTTCTTGTCGTGTTCATCTAAGCAAGAATTGAAATTAAACAAAATACTTTCTGTAAAGCTTATCTCTTTTTTTATCAAACTTTTTAAAATAACCAAAATTCAACTTTTAGGAAATGCTCGACAAAACCAAATTTATTTAAGGTCATTTTGAACCATGACAATATACGGTAAACTGACCTATCTTAGATCGATCTAACGTTAGGTCACCCTAAGGACGAGATAATTAATTTTAATGTTTTAGAGAGGGGAATAGCAAATAAAATTTTTGACTGCTCTACCGCTCAAGATTTCTTATTATTATAAAGGCCACGTTTCCACTTATTCAGATTGCTAATATAAAAATGAACGAATCTTGATTGCGTCACGCCACAGATCACAGATGGAATTTTGGTTTAGTATCATGTAGAATTTTCGTAGAAATTTTATAGAAATTTGGGATTCACTGTGAATTTCTTCTGCAATTTCGAAAAATTTTCTGGAATTTTAGTGCACACCTATTTCAGAGTGACTTACCGGTTGGGGTCTGTAGCCCTAAGCAAATTTCTCTTTTCTAAAATTTATTTTAAATATGATAAATGATAAAAGAAGCCAATTTTGGCTGTTAAAAATTTTAATATAGAAAAATCAAAGCAGAAACCTTACAAAAAAATGAAAATCAGCTGCATCATTTCGGTGGGGGGGGGGGGAGGCTGCTGCTATCCTGTTCACACTGTATTTTTTAAAATTAAATATTATTTAATTTTCAGAACAAAATGACGAAATCATAATTTTTTTTTGGTAAATCAACCTTTGGAAAAAATGCAACCAAGGCGATACATGAGGTTGCTTTACGTAATTTGCGTCTTCGTACATCTCTTAAATTACTTTTTTTCATAAATTTGCTTATTTCATCCTGATGTTTAATTAACAATTAATTTCAAAAGTCGGGTGGATCATCCATCACGTAGATTATTGAGACAGTTGCACAAATAAGAAATAATAGTGCTACCTGATGTTGTGACAGTTTGCGTGAGAAATTTACATGGAGATAAGTCAACTTATCATCCGAACATCCGATTCATGGTAACAGCACCAGGAAAATTTTAGAACGTGATTAAATTCAAAATTACAATTATTTTCGTGCTTGAGCGTGTCGGTGGAAAAATTAGTAAGAGCTATAATTCACTTGGAGGTGGAAAGCGCAAATCTACACTATAAAATCATCCTTGATTGTACGTAAAGCAGTTTTGTTTTCGTGGCTTAGTTTACATCCCAAATGAGAGTAATCAGCAAATCTCTGAAATCCATAATTCCTCAACTTTAATTCTCTTAGTTCCATTGTCTGTATAATTTTCATCATGCACTTATTAGCCTCCGTTTCCTTAATAATAAGAGGAAGTTCTGTTTGTGCTGTCACTTGAAGTGTCTGTAGTTAGTTCACGTCATATCATAAAGGCTGATAATTTCTACACGATTGCACAAAGTGTTTAATTCGGAAACGCGTTATTTCTAGGGAATTTTCTCTGTAAATGCATTAAATTTTCACATTCCAAATTAGAAAATCACAATACCGGTGGAAGTCGTGACCAGGAGTTAGCTTTGTTGGAATTTGCGCTAAGTAAGTGACCGTAACATTTTATCGTCTGTCTTTTAGTGAAGAAAATTAATGCTCTTGAAATACGAAAAAAAATTTTTAGGGCAAAACATGATTACGCTTTCTTTATAAAAGAAAAATTGTGATATCTATAATATTCGATAATATTAAATTGATATATATGATGCAGCATATCGAATAAATCCTAACGCAATATTATACTTCATCCCTAAACAAAGTTTGTCCATAAAATTCGATATCTGTAACTAAAAATTTTTCCGAAAAGATTAAAAAAGCTATCTAGGTAATGAAGAAAACTTTTAATCTCTTTTCCAAGTTGGAAAATTTAATCAAAAAATAACTAAACCGTTACCTTCAGGAAACCGATACAATACAAAATAATTTTTCTTCTTAACAATCGTAAAGTAATTTATAACTTTATACGTATCGGCAGTAACAAAAATGCGGCTGAGAAAAGTGGCAATAATTAAAAAAATATTTCGCTAATCTTCATCCCTCGAAAACTGAAATAACTTTATCGAGAAGCCAAACGACGCTTGGAAGGTTTGTATAATCGCAACGATGTAGTATTAAATTTTCAAGAAGTTTTACTGACAAGATTTATGTCGGTTAAAGTAAACTTTGTCCTTCGGTGTCCCTATATATTTTCCAAGTTTTCATGCCCGCTCTTCCTAAAGTATTTAATTAACCCTGCGTGGGTCAGGCCCAGTTACGCATCCAAATTCATAATCCAACTGATTAACTGAACTTTAAATTATGTCGTTAGTAGCGTGGAATAATAAGAATACCGCCCCTAAAGTAATAGTTTTATCGACTGGGTAAACATAAAAGCGTGGTAAAATTCGTTCCCATAAATAAACTCTATCAAGATGGATGAATTCGAGGTGGCGAATGATGTATCATCGAAAGCATACTCGTAATATTGATGTTTAGGCAAATATTCATATTTATGATAAGTTGCTCGAAGCGTCCTCTTTGTTCGAAGTTTGCAATTAAGGAATGAAAATCTATCAAGTTTAAAACTCACCGCAACCTAGCGGAATTTTCATGTAACATCGACATAGATTTTCCGGAGGTAGAACTGCTTGGAAAACAGCTCCCTGCAGGAAAAGCGCCACACGTGAACACTCGTATGAATTACACGAGAAGAAAAATTTCCAGCTACCTATCCAACGTCACGAAATCGCAATAAAGGATTCCACGTTTCTGTTAATATTGCATTTTACAACTTTGGTTTGATTCCCTAAAGTAATAAACTTCACGGCACGGACCTTAATAAATTTTTCGGCAACGTTTTCATCGGAAACAAAATTTAATTGAAAACTTTGATACAGAAACCTTTTCTGTAATTAAAATTTCAACTTAAGGTTTGCCTTCGTTAAAATTGGGTTTGTTCAATTAAAGCGTTTCGTGTATTGCATGCTTTAATATTTATTAAATATGCGAACGAAATAACACAGTGAATGCCCTCAAACCGAGTTATCTACATGAGTAAGCCTCAGGGGTACACTGTCGCATCGTATACCTCATCCAACATTATCACAGTTATTAACAATAGGATCCATAAAAGCAACATTCGGTAAATTACTCCACATTCATCATAACATGCAATTACGCACTCATAAATAACAACAAAACTTGTTACAAGTTACAATAACAGCTATCATTAGTTTTGTGGTGGTAAGTGCAAAAGATGAATTTATGATCACTTTCAGTTTTATGTCAGCAATGTATCGATTGCAAATCGGACAAGGAAAATTTCAGAATTGTTTTCCATGTGAAAGTTAAGCCTCCGTCATTAACTTTATTATTATTAATGCGGTGGTGAATATTAACAAGTCTGAAAGACAGTTGCTGTTCATGTCATTTCTATCGATTTAACTTTCCGTTATCACAATTCACCCCGGGGACTGAATTAGCAGAATCTTCTCGTGAAATACCAAACAATAATTTTTATTTATTTTCAAAATTTATTTTACTGATGTGATAAATTATTTGTTGACCTTTCATGATAATAATATTGAATTTTTCGACGTTTCTGATTACAATAACAATTTTTGTACGTGCGTCATAACGAAGCGGAGGCTTTTTGGTCCTTCAATATTATTATAATAAAAGTTAGAATAAAGAAAAACTGTCGAACCTTGAATTCCTCCCCGTAGAAATAAACATAAACTTTTTGAAACTGAGTAAATCGTTGCGACTTAATTCTTTCGTCTGGTAGACGAATTCCTAGTTAATTTAATAATTGAAGGGGTAAGTGGATCGAAATGTTAATTTACATTATTACAATTTTATATGAGAAGATAATTGCTAAAAAAATAGATAATCCAATTTCTACATTTTTGCCGAAGTTTAATAGAATTATTTTTAACCCCTTTCATGAAAAAAGTTTTAATTCATAATGGATATAAATATAGGAGAATAACTCTTTTATTTCTCAAATAATAGGTACACATTCATGGATCACATTTCATCTGATAACATAGTAATTGATAAAGGTATTAACAATAGTTAACACCAATTTAATTGAAATGGAGGAATAAAAAGATTTGAAAATATGGAGTAACTGATAATATCTTATTATTATAAATTTAATATCAAAAGAGGCGACTTAATTACCGTTTTTAATAACATTTCAAATTGAATTTGAATATAAAACAAGAAAATTTAAAAAAAAGTTCTTTTAAACAATCGCCATAGTTTCTATACACAGTTTCGATTGGATTTATCAGGAATTATCCTGTTCACTACAACAGGATTAAAATTTGTCATCATATTTTGAAAATTAGTCCAACAATTTTGTAACAATCTAATTGCTAGTTTGTTTTGCACTTCCCAGTATTCGCTAGTTCGAGAGACCCAAAGTTTAGATCTTATATAGAAGATATTATATCCGCCATATGGATCAATAGTAGACGCCTATCGGTTATTTGGGGTAATTTGCTGGTTATACTAAATTTACCCATTCCAAAACGGTTACCGATAAACGTAGAAGCTTCCAGGATATGGAGCCCGGTAATGAGTCCAGGCAATGTCGGGCGGGAAACTAAAGCGGCGTTCACAATGAATGAGGGTCTTGCCTTGCTTCGGTAGAAAGTAAGCAAGAGCCAATCAAAATGAACGAATTTTTAATCATAGAAAAGAATACAAGAAAATACTTTAATCCAATTGGCGCTTTCTAGCGAAGCAAGGCAAGACCCTACTTCATTGTGAACGCCGCTTAAGTTTATACAAGACAGTTTAAAATAAATTTGTGCACCTGTTGGGAAACAAAGCTTTCGGGCCCTTGTGAATCCCTACGAGGGAAACCTAACAAAACGGATCTGCCTGAGGTCGGATTTAGTTTATTTTTAATTTAGGTTGTTTATTTATTATGCTGGTTTTCTTGAAGGTGCTTATAAATGTAACGCCATTATTGATCAAATAAAAACTTTTTTTCATTAAAATCGGTTAAGGCGTGTATCCGCTCACTTTTTCAATAATTCGTCGCAAGCCCAAAATTTATAATATATTTTAAGGAATATTAAATTCTTGATGCTATTTAATATGAAATATTACAAAAAAGTCTGCATCTGCAGAAATCATTGAAAAATTCTTAAAAAGCATAATTAAAGATAAAATTAAAAAAGTTTTCGAAAACCGTCAAAGAAACGTTTCTATAAAGAAGTTGACGATAAAACGTAGATAGAAAACTTGGGTGATAATAATAATTAAATTTCCTAACGTTTCACAGTTCCATTTAAGCTAAAAATAATAACTTGGAGAATAACAATTTGTAAATGTAAAATATTTGTTGTTTGCTACTGCAGACTTCGTTTTTCTTGTAAATTCTAAATTTAATATCACTAGATAACTAAGTAATTTTAAATGTTTAATTACAGAAATGTTAAATCCCTGCAATATTCATCACGTCAGATATAAATTAGTGGCATAAAACACCTACCTAGTTAAATTAAATTTAATTAACCCGCATTCATTGTATAAGAATCTTATAAATTTCTAAAAGATGAACAAAACAATACTAACAGCAGATATTAATAAATTAAGATATATAACAATTATACAAAAACAAAAATGGAAGAAAACATGAAGCTCGAGATTGTTCTGTGCAAGGTTATTCTGAATAAGCGCCAGTTCTGCTTTTGCTCATTTCGTTAAGTGAGTTATCCAGTGCTGTACCGAATAATTCATATTTTCACAACTGTACGACAATGCGTTAAACACAAACACAAAAAAAATTGTTTTGTTTGGAAATCCCCGAATCTTAATACTTTGCACAATTACAAACAAAAATAGGCTAAACTACATCAGGTGTTCCTAAAATTCCCATAAGGTTGGCGTATCTGATATTATATAATCAAATTTAAAGTACGAAGTATGGCTACAAATAAGGTACTAAGCGGTACCAAAACAAAAGGTTGCTGTGATCGGTAATTTATAAAGCTTAGCCACTCTGGAGAACATCGACACGTTGTAGTCATATTGTGTCAAAGCGATCTAAGTCATAGACGCGGCAAATTAAAAAAAATAAATCGATGTGTAATGACGAAGTGCCGCATCGAAGTCACGTGTCCCAGTCAGAAAAACGCTTCGTAAAAGAAAAAGACAGTGATTGATAATTCTAACTTAAAAATCACATTCATCCATGTTGAGTTTCCGTTTTATGTCTTGATACGATAAGTATTAAATTGATTGATAATCCTTAAGTACTGATAGCAACGATTAAGAGAGAACCGTATGTGAGTGATTTTGAATGGGTGATCGAATTGTGCTGAACGATTTAAAAACACAGCTGTCGTTGCTCTGTAATGTAACTTAGTTTGTCAGTCATATTTTATAAAAATTATGATGAGAGCAAAGGGCAAGATGGGACTATCAGGTACAATGTGGTACCGCTGTTAGTTGCTATCCGTGTGCTACCATCTGACGGTATTTGCCATATCAAGCTGTTAAGACGATAAATACCGCCAGATGGTAGCACAAGGATATCCATTAACAGCGGCACCCCACACTCCCCTAGAATATATTGTCATGGTATGTTTTGTGACCCAGAAATGGAACAGGATGACAAGTTTTAACACTAGAGAACCATGTAAGATGGCAATTCTTTTCCGACCCTATGTTACGGTGAGTCAACTAAAATGTTATAATTTATATTTTATAATTAATAAGATTTGTAAGGATCAACTGAAAGTACAAGGACAGAGTGGCGCGGATTAGTACTCCTAAAGAGCTGCTTATCCAATATAATAATTTTCTAGAATGCTCCTCCAATGTGTCATTCATGGCAGCTCGTCGGATTAGTACAAACATTTACTACCAATAAAAAAGTTTATCGACCTAAAACAAATTTATGATGATTTTTTACGGTCCCAACAATTGAGGCCGAAAACAACAATGGTTGCATTCAAATTTACTGCGTATACTTAAAAATTGTGTAACCTTTAATCTTCTGACCCTGGGGAGAATTGTAGTACAGAAGTACTGCCTAATCTGAAATACAATTGACGCTTTCTGAATTAAAAATAGAAATGCTGTAGATTTGTCAGTAAATTCCAGTGCGGTCTTCAGGTGACACAGCCTGGGTAATTGAGTTATTTAATTAATTCTTTAAGTAATTACCACAGCAGTTAATCAATGAAATACCTACTTTAATCTCCTGACGCTGGGGACCCCCTCCATAATATCAATGACAGAATTTACACTACGCTGTTCCTCCGTAACCGGGGGGATTGGGGATATAGAATACCCTCAAAGTATCGAAGCAAAGTAATTTATAAATTGGACTTCCTTATAATTTTCAAAATGTTAAATTTAAGTGGGGTTATGTTAAACGCCATTCCTTAAAAATTATGAGCAGGACCAGAGTGATAATACTTCGGGTGCAGAAATGTGGCTAAAAAACCTTCGTTAACTTCCTATGTTTTGTTGAATTTCAAATGGTCTGTTTGAAATACAAGCTCAGTTTATTGCAAAGAAGGTTACTACATATTAGAATTTGCGCTGACCACAACAGTAGCTTACTCTTGCCGCTCTGGTTGAGTATAGAGCGGAAATTCCGGCTGCAAATATTAGACTTTTCGAAGTTTCTTAGCCGCTTTGCGGTGGATATCAATCCGTTATTGCAATAATTTGAATATCTATATTACTTTAACGAACCACATATAGAGATATAAAAACATAGCAGTGTAGTATAAATTATACCCGCTAGAGCTGCAGGTTCGGGTGTTCAAACCTCGGTTCCGCTAGTTGCATTGTTTATATTCTAATAAGCTGAAAGTTATAGAGACTGCAAAATGAGACTATCGCATGTGTAAATTATACAAATTACAAAAACAGTTACAGAATTCGCTATTATGTAAGATAATATGCGATACAAATTCCATATTTGAAATCAGTTATGTTCCTCGGCATTACAGAAAACTGCAGCGTGGCGGTCTATCGCCAAAAACCAATATTATAGTCGAAAATTTTATTATAGTGATAACATAATAATATAATGTACAGTTGTAACTGGTAAAATACGAAATCGATAGTGTAGGTATTGCGGGTTGTGTTAGGTAACCCGACCTATTTTGTCAATTTAGTTCCAGATCGTGATCTGGCGATAAAGCGATCTGACCCATATAAATAACCCTAGCTTAAGAAGATACACGACGAGATCAATTGATCAATCAATTTATTTTGGAATAAATTTATGGAAGGACATAAAGCAGAAAGAATATCGGCATAGAATACAGATTTGAGTCACTTCTAAGCCTTCCATTGATGAAATGCAACCGGTCTAGTATCCTATGCAAATTAGGACACACTATACAAATTGTTCCCAGACGAGATTTGAGCGGTCATTCCGTTAGTAAACTGCCTCTAGCGCATCCAGAAGCGAGTAGTGTATATAATATTCTAAGGTAAACCCGTCAATACCGATTTTCAAAATTTAAACTGTAGTTTAACGTGGAATCTAATACCACAAATGCAGTCGTTAGCTCCAGCTTAATGTTAGAGTGATATAAGCAAGCTCGGCTTTAAATTTATCGTAAGAATGTACACATGCAGTGTATGAAGATGCATAAAGCAGTGTTTCCAACCTATCAGTTAATCTGATTGGCCGAACCAAGGTCAAACTGCGCGTAGTTCGAGCTAAGGCGTCTACATTCAATTTTAAGTCGATCTATACTAATTAGGTCGGCACAGTCGCCACTGAGTGGACATTGAAAACACCCAAGCCGGTAAGCAGGCTTCGGCGACCAGCGTGCACTCTGTGGCTACTCTAAGGCTGCTCACAAAATGGAGACCGGTTTACCAGCGCCAACTTACCTGCTTGTTTCCCTTCAATGTTAATTAATGTAACCGAATACAAACGAAGCTGATAACAGAATAGATATTTCAATGCAAATATTCAAGCAGGTAAGCCGGTTTCGGAAACCAGCGTTTACTATGTTCGTAGCCTAAAGGACTAACAAGATCGAGCTGAATTAAGACCTAATGACTGCATATGTGACTGTTTTAATCAAATTTGAAACATTTTTACACATTCTTAAAGCCAAAGAAACATTTAATGTGAATTAGGGGAAATGAAATAGTTGTGATGTAGAAAGGATCAAACACAGCGGATATATTTCCGGAAAACCTATTTGCGATTACCACAAGCTAAAAGTTTCTTTTCAAACACATTCGAACTAATTAAATTGTTGAATCGATTTGCACAAAAATTAGTTAAAATTTTAATACTACAACTACTTTTCTAATAAAAACATTGAAATCTAATTTAAATTTTATGCTGAGAACTGGATCGAAAAGAAATGATAAACCACATAATATTATGTTGTTTGTAATTTAAAAAGTAAAAGTTTACTATACTCGAAAAAAATTTGAGACGACATCGCAAACTTGTATTGGAAATTCTATGTCTTCAAGTTCCAAGTATTGAGTTGATCCCGAGGGACTTTTTCCAATTTTTTAAATTGAAAAGATCCTGTACTGAAAATGAACAAAATGTACAACAATTTTTACCAATGTTAACATTCCAATAAACTAAATTTCGTTTCGTTAGGCTATAGAATCAATTTGGTCAAATTTGAAATTTTATTAGCCGAAGAAAATTCTTTGTTTCGGAAAGAATTATATTATGCTTCTTATAGCTTATAGCAGCGGAGCAGAACGTTTAGATGTAACATTATTTTTATTTTAATATCTAAACTTTTTTATTATTAAAATTCAAAAAAAATTTAACGCAATAAATTTTTTTTTCTCATTAATTAATTAAGCTCATTAATGAGTCAATATTGAGGTGTAAAGTCACCAGAGTCCACAGCATTAACCTGTGTACACAGTGAACGCTGGTTTCCGATCTGGTTTACCAGCTTCGATCTTTGCATTGAAATTCTGTCCGGTTACCAGCTTTGTTTATCCTCGGTTACATTGATTAGCATTGGAGGGAGACGAGCAGGTAAGTCGACGCGGGTAAACCTGCTTCCACTCTGGAAGCAGCTTTAGCCATGTCATAATGAATCAATTACCCGTTTCAATTATTAAACTTTTGATATAACATTGGTTTTTACCCCGTAGCTTTTTCGTAGATTTATGTAGCGATAGCGACCTGCAACAAAATGACTGTCTCTAACTGTACAGATATATGGAATAATGTAGTAAAAACCCAAAATTTACCAAGTACAGTAGAGTCGTGGTAATGTAAACACTTAACCAACTTAACGAAAACAGACACATTCGTTGGAGTTCACGTTAGTGTAACCAGCGCAGTTAATTTAGGATTTGAGAAAATCGGCTATATCCAATTCTCGTGTTGAACTGGAAGTCACGTCGGCGTTGGTGTTTGACGGAGTCATCAGAAGTAAGCTTTTGCCCACATGGCCTCAAGAGCTAATTTGGGTTGGATAAAAGATTACTTCGTTTTGTAGTTTTCATGAACGTTGATAAAAGAAAATTTATCAGTCGATATTCGTTTGTTCAAAATAAAAAGCATCGACTCTAGCAGCTGCTGCAGTAAAGTGTACTCAAAAGCATTTCAGATTGAAGATAAGCGTCTTATTTAAACCAAAGAACTCATCTGATCATTTCCATAAGAATTATCAGACATACCAACAGGGTAATATTACACGCATTTTGTAGTTTAATTAATGAATATGAAATTCAAACGCAAAAGTTCATCCTTTCAAGAGTCTAATTATAAAATAATGAAAATCCAACATTTTCATTAAATAGGGTAAACAAGAATATTACTACAAGAAATGTTTTAATGCCTACACCTACAATCTACAACCTCCACAAAGGCAAGATAACTAATAAATGTAAAAAAAGCAGGTACGAGGACCAATCGAAAAGTAACGAAGAAAATTCGAATTTTAGTAAAAAAATGTAAATCGTATTAAAATTATCGAAGAATAATCGATATAACCGTGCCATAAATTAGTGTTTGAAAAATTATAAATTTTATGATGTCAAAATTAACAATTAATCATCAAAAGGGGCAATTTATTAAGCCCTGAATTTCCTAATCCTTTATCCGGGAAAAAATTAACCGAAAGTATAAAAAAGCATAATTTAGAGTTAACAAAATGGAAATTTATAATATGTAGGTATATAAAATAAGACTAAATTAAATTAATCCCTTACAAAGAGCTTACGAACTGAATAAAGGATAATATTAACAATTTTTGCTTATTAAGTTATGATCCTTTTGTGTAAAGGAAGAACCGATTCGAGCATAATAGTTTGGCGATTGAATTAAATTCATCACTTATAAATTTTAATATAGTAGACGAGATGAAAAAATTAGCATTTCAATTTAATAAACTCCGTTTTGGAAAAATCTGATATTCATTATTCTTGGTTAGTGTTGGTTTATCCAATCAACTATTGCATACATTTCAATGGTAACCCCACCTGGAGTATTCGTTCATTTAGCTTTTTAGCAGGATTCGGGGTGAAGTTTGCGTGCCCGTTCCAGTTTCCTTGGCCTCCTTTATTATTTTTTTATAACTTTAATCCGAAAGCCAATATTAAAAGTTTGCTGTATAGATGAATTGCGTTTTCTAGTGCTTTTTTTAAATGGTAAGTTCTGAATAGCTTACAACCTACAGCACTGCATTCCCTTTAATAAATTACGCAAGTAAGTGCAAGTGGAAGCAGAAGAGGAAAATGTACGTGGTTTAAGTAAATGAAGGCGCTTACAATTTTCAAGATGTACATTTCGTTGGAGTATTAAAGAGCGTAAGAAAACCACGGGTCGATGAAAAACAAAGAGAACTATGATAAGAAGAGTCTCGAGAACAATAAGTGCTCTCTATCATATTACGACGTCTAATTAGATTTAATAAAACCTGAAGTTGGTATCGTGCACCGTCTCTTCTAGTTAAAGCGCTTAGCATTAAAAACAATTTAAAATTTCAAAAGTTTCGAACTTGAACAACAAAAATGCACGGAAATATATTTACAAGGAAACGAAAACACGTAAATTACCGGTTCAATTTAGCAGCTAAGCAAATTCAGCATGCTAAAATCAACATACGAAAGAAAAAAATGTAAAATTATTCTGAAAGGAACCAGCAATGCGCTTGCTTGTTGATTTTGTTACTATGTCTATAAGAAGCATGAAATGAAAAAAAAAAAGAATTATTTTTAGTATTAATTTGTGTTTCATTATTATTTTTCAACCACTAATACTAACTTAATGAATAACATATGAAAATTGACATTGAGGGTAAAAATAGAATGTAGATAGCATCGATTAATAAAGTTTACAAACGATAACATGAAAACCGATTCGTGAGTATGTTAAACAACGGTACAAAAAATTGATACCTTGGCAGCACCAGATTTGCGTGCAGTTTCTTGTGGCTTTCCTAATTACCTTAGACCCTTGGAGCTTTCAAGATCCTAATACGAACTAAAATAATAACAAAAAGTAATCTTAAAAGCTGTCAAAAAGAACAAATCCTTATGCAAACAAAGTGAAAGTGAGGTCAGAAACAAAAAGACTGGGAAAATATAAAAAGTAAATCAGGTTGATTAAAGTTAGGCTTACTGTACCGAAACGGAAAAATAAAATCTTTTCGTTGATGCATTTTTAAATGCACTGGAAACCGTTTAAAAACGTTTAACAAAAAATGTTGCCTTTCGGACAAAAAGTTGCTTTCATATAATATTTATTTTATTTTCACACTATCCGATAACAGGAAAGTACTGTGTAATCCATTTATAATGGACTTTTTCCTAAAGAAAACCTGCATAGAATGCACGAACTAATTCGTCGATGAAGTGGACTAAATTCTGTTATCATTGTATTTAAATAGGGTTAAAATGAAACCGTATATAATGAACCAATTCTTTGATCACTTGAAATCCATTATAAGCGGATTATACTGTATTTCACATATGAGAAGAATACATCTAAAGCGAAACAAAAAATAAAAAAGACATAACTTCGAGCTCTTCCGTAAGTTTACACAATCTTGGTGACAGAGTTGCTTTCTCCAATTAGGCGATCGACGTGCGGCTTCCAAGGATGAATGTCAATGGTTGAGCTTCTTCCAAATAACAAGAACCATCTGACCCGTTGCTTACCCGATTTTTGATGGTAGAACCTTCGTGAGAACACACCCAGACTCAGAACTTTCCAAAGAGTATAAACAACATTCGAAGTTCTTACTTTCAAAAGAACAAGCGAGCGGAGTTGCACAAACCCAATCGGATGAGGTCGCTGAAATAACTTGATGGAACACGCGTCCACAGAACTTTCCCAGATGGTAACAAAAAGCGGAGATGTTGTATTGCAGTAATAATTTGCCACTGTACGTAGAATGACTCTTAGTTCCATTACACCGATTTCCAACAATAGAATCCAATAGTACACAATCTGTCACGAGAAATACGTCCGCTTACTATCTCAGCTCTGAGTAGACTCCCTGGTCGCGCACACATAATACGCAACGTAAAACCAGAGTATATATAATCTACTAGTAGGGAAACTTGAGCATTTTTAGTGTTCCAGATTTCTGAAGTCTAAGATTAGTTCACATATGAGTTCACAGATGTCGCAGTCGATTTCACGTCAGTTGTATTTGGTTACCATGGTATTTGGCATTTGACGTTTTGTCAATTATGTTATTAGTCAAAATATTTATTATTAACATATTATTTACAAAACAAAAAAACATTTTTACATTAAAATAATCAATTTTATTCAATAATTTTACGATTATTTAAATATATTCCGCGAAATACTTGAAACAGGTTGAAAGCCACTGGATAAAAATTCACAAACAAGTAGTGTGCCCTCTAGGGTACTTCAGATGAACTAATCTTAGAGTAAAAATTGTTGGAACACATTTATGAATGGGATTTTAGAGAGTGTCTCTACTATAGTCTATTTATTTATCGCATGCAGTGGATGTAAACAGTGATCAACGCGTGACATGCACGTGATTGCATTATGTTTATTGCACCTGGAATTGCGATTGGGTGTTTGTAAGGTCAAAATATATGCGTCCCTGCGCAATGACAAACTCCTCCCCATAAATCACGTGCAAACTGCATGTATTTGTTATTCTCCACTGCATGCGATAAACAAATAGACTATAGTAGAATTATATATACTGTACTGATATTTCTTTGTTAAGAAAATATTCAATTCAAAAAGGCCGCTGTACTAGCTTTATGCCGAAGAAGGGTTTTTCTCTTCTACAGGGTCGATGGGTTCAACAGACGAAATAACGAAATAGCAATTTACATCAAAAATAATTTATTTAATGAAAGGAAATTTTATCATAAAAAATTTGCATCAAATTGTGATAGACAATAAACTTGTCCCAAACCAGATGTGTTAGATCATCAGATCAGAGATCCAAGCAATATTTAATATTTCAAATTCTGAAGCTAAACTTGGATACCTGTTCATTTGTGTAGAAGATGTAATTTTTTAAAATTAATTATACAAGTTTCATTAATAAAATCACTAACGACACAAATCGTCGCTCAGTTTGAGTTAATTAATTTTAAATAAATTTCTTTACCTTACAAATGGTAAACTTCTTAAAGTTTTCGTGCGCCACTGTTTTGTCGATTACGGACATCTGTTTTACCGTCAACCAAAAGCTGCATGTGTTCCAACGACGCGTAGTGCTTCTGTGTTCACCTGTATCCAATTTCCAGTCAAATCGCTGTTTTTCAATCCAATCTTCTCACTAATCGTTGATTGGACAATTGTTGTCTGAGACAACACTTCCGGTAAGTAATTGATCAATTATCAATTATGATTTTCCCACTAAACGTGGAATTAACCTCCAATTTTCGTAGACGCGTGTATAATTTTTATAATTAACTTTTTATTGTAGGTATCCAATTTACTAATACCTTATTACATTCGAAATACACAGTTTTCCACCAATTATGGAACGTAATTACTTATTACGTGAAAACGCGACTCTCGCAATTATTCACTTAGTAAAATCACGAACTTTGCTTCCTGATTTCCGATCAAAAAGCTCGATATGAGTTCCTTAATTGGAATTTATCCAAAAAACTCTCGAGACGAGTTCGTCAATTGGGATCTACCAAGGAACTGCAAACCCCGAGTTCTCAGTATGAGATCCCCACAAGAACTGGCTTCATTTCTGCTCGCTGATTTTAGCGTTCACAAAGTTTTCAAAATTGGATTTTGTAGGTGGGAGTCTTTTTTATTCTTGTTAGCTAAAATGGCACTTCTGGCAGGTAACATAACGTCGTTAATCGCGTATGCACTGAATTATTACTTACACTTTGTTTTACAGAAATCTGGTGTCACTAATTTATTATCAAATGACGATAGGACGCGACACAAATTTTGTATTTCACAAATAAATTCAAATTTGTTTGTTTTGTGTGTAGAATTCGTTACAAGTAATGGTTTTTGTAAATTTGATGCAAATGTATCATTTTATGTCAGTCAAATCAACCGACCTATTGAATTTAAATCAAATTAAATTAAATTACTACCTCATTCGTCTGTGTTCACCCTTAAATAACAAAATATCACAACAATACTCTGGTAAAACTGACCTCGAAGCCAACAATTTCATGGTCGTTGCAATTTAATAGAGTAAATAGAGCAAGGTGAAATAGAACAAGGACCGCATCGAAAGAAATAAACCAATAACAAATGAAATAATTTGTTACATAGCAAAAAATTTTTAATAATAATTCAACTAAAATATTGTTTATCCATTAATTATATTTTATAAAATGGGGTGCTTGCGAACACCTCAACTTCTACATTTCACATATAACCTCTATGTTACTAATATAAATGTTTAAGTTTATATAAAATTTGGTGCTTTAAGAAAAAGGTTCTAGTTACATAACCCTGACTCGAAGATATTATATTTATTTAAGAAAACTCTACGGAATTTGATAGATTACATTAACATTAAGCGAGTAAATAGCGGAAGAATCACCATATCGATAGGTTTAGCTAATAATCGATTTTAAACTTTCAATTTCTGCACGAAAAGCGACAGTATTCGCGTTTTACATTAACAAAACGCCACTAAACGGAATAATTTTAAACTCCATTTTGGACGCAATAGTTTAATGATGGTGGCGCCACCAACGGTAATGTTAAAACGAATAGGATTTCATGTAACAAGTTACTTTGTTAAAAATTTCGAAAAGTCCTCTTGTTATTTTCTTACCCCCCCGGTTTCTTTCTCCACCTCACAATTTGTCTAAAATGTTAAAACGGCAAATTTATTAATGTTAAATCTGTGAATACTACAAAAATCGTGAAAGAATTCTAAGCACAGGCACTGATTTTTGAGGGTGGGGGGGGTAAAATAATAAAAAAATTTGTAAATATTTTACTGTTAAACTTGTAAACAAACACTTCAAAAATAGTAAACTAATTCTAAATGAAAAGAGGAAGTTTTTGAGAAGGGGGAGGGTAAACAATAACAATTTTGTTTACAATTTATGAGGCTACGTAAATTTATTAACGTTAAATCTGCGAATACTGCAGAATACCTCAGAAACATAGGAGTCTGGGGGGGTATTCGTGTTTTACATTAACAAAACGCCACCACACGGAATAATTTCAAACTACATTTTGGACGTAATATTTTAGTGATGGTGGCGCCACCAACGGTAATGCAAAACGCGAATTGACCGCATTCTATTACCCGTCCGTGTGTATTCAGTTAGGTTACATGCTGGGCGTGGCGAACGATCACTGGTGGGGCGTTTATAATGTCTCACCGCCAACCAAGAACAGTTCTCCTCAAGAAATCGCACCGGATATGTATTGTAGAAGGAGAATTTCCGCAGTATACTACCTGCCTAGTCTTCTTCGAGCCTGAGCGTCGCCTTTTTTTCTCTTCCTGTTGGACCCTTTAGCAGTGCCTATCACTGTGATTTTTGGGATTTCTCGGTTGCGTCTGCCAATTTTATGCGAGGGTGTGCCTATCGTGGCGGGGTATTTTAACTAGCGGGAGCCAATGAAATGTTATTGAATGCCACATCATGTAAAATTTTGATTTTTGATAAAATATAAGTCCTATTTGTAATGAACAACAAAATTTTAATTTAGTATTGCTTTTTGGACCGTTTTATATCATTCTGTATGTGGAAATTTTTAATTTCGCAGTCAGGGATACGTAACGATCCCTAACAAAAATGTATTATGACCTTGATACCCATCGCGGAACTAGTAGATCTACAAAGCTACATCCAGCGGGAAATAACAAAGAAATATTCTATATGTCTCCCTGAGCAAGGACTCGGGCCAAACAACTATGATCTTCACGTGAGGTCACATTCTCCATAAATGAGGTAAAAGTCGTACAACTACATCAATTAGAATATCTGTTAATTTTTATGGACTACACCACCCTCCTCACACACCGGTCATGACACATATTAATCTGACTAGCTGTGAGAGGCCGGATTGCCAGCAGGGTGGTCGTTATTGACGCTTTTTGAATTAAACATAGAAAGAGTGTAGCAAAAATGGTCTTTTAATTTTTTTAATTTTAATTTTACAGGCCGCACAACATGGGCAATCTAGGTTTAAAGTAAAGGGCATTCCTTATCTTCCGCCTGCATTGTTTCTTGGCACCCACAACCATATTTTCGATGACTCCCTCTCACAATTCCGTCCATTATAGCCTTCCTAGCGACTCATCCACAACTTTATTGTTTGTGATTTACTTGATTTTACCAATTTTATTTTAAGGGGACCAAACTACACATTAATGTGTAAGTTTTCGATTATAAGTGAATTTGTAATTTCCGCATCCAGATTCCATACTTGTAATGTTTACTCAACTGGAATATTAAAACAATAATTAATTAATTTTTCATCGTCTAAAATTTTTGTATTGGCTATTCTAAACCGATCAATGAGTCTGATAAGTGAGTGCGGGCTTTCAGATTGAAGTTGATAACATGGAGAAGCAGAAGTAAGAGAACTGAAAACAATTATTGAAAGATATCTAAACCAGAAGAAAAAGTCAACAAACATAAATTAAAGTCAAAATTGAAATAAAAAACGGTGATAAATAAACAAAACCAGTGAAGATTCCTCTACATTTACTCATATTGTGCCCGTAAACAGCGCGGTATAGGGTTTAAAAAATAAAGTTTTGAAATTTTTTTTATGAATCCATAAAAACAAATCGACCGCGAAACCCATAAACTGGCATCTTTTATGTCACACAAATAAACTTTTCTTCAATTTTCTGCGTTTTCATATTTTGAAATTGTAATCAAAAGATTTTAAAATTTCATATATCTCATTACGAGAAGAAAGTAGAAACTATAAATTCATCACTTAAAAAGTAATTTAAATAAAATTGTTTGAAGAAGAAGGTAATTAATATTAATATTGCATGAATGAATTGCAAATGCTATAAAGATAAAATAAAATAATTAGCAAATATGTACATAATTTAGAGAAAAAAAGTGTTTGAATAAAATTGCAAAAATAATTTTCCGATTTAATATTCCGTTTAATAATGCTCGATTAAAGTTGGAAAAGGAAAAATTTTAATGGAAATGAAAATAAAATGAAAACATCGACTTATTTTGTTGACAAACCAAAGTTTAGAAGCTCAATCGAGATATTAACGATAAGACTAAACGGATTCCTTATAAGCAAGCATCCAAGGCAGTTCCACTAGAGCTCTGAATTTAAAATTTCAACAACCCTTGAATTTAAATTTCCTTGCGTATAAATCTAGCTTAGACTAGACACTGAGATACTGATTTAAAGGTATAATCAAGTAGGTACTTCAATATAAAGTTGATTAAAGCAACTTCATTACATAATTTACCACTTTATTACTTTTTCAGTTCCATTCATTCATATCCTGCTTTTTAATTTTCTCCAATCTACACTGATTGTAATTGCAATGAAAAATTAGGTTCGGAATTGCGTATTGGAAAAATGTTCGGTAGGTATAATGAAATCATGTTTGAATAGCTTCGTTTTTTATATTTAACCATTGGCGCCCAACGTAGGTGGGGTAGTTTCGTTCACTAACGAAAAATGTAGGAATAAATTTTTAAAACTATTACAGCTTCTCATATTATGTTAATTATTAAGATTCGTGCACATTTGCATTTTATGGGGTGCAAAATAACATTTTTCTACCGCCCATTGTTCAGCTAGCACTCGAGAGACAATATTATCCGATATTTCAGAAAAGAATGAAAAGTGAAGAACTCTCAACAACGTATATTTCAGGCCTGAATTTCATACATGATTACGAATTTATAAAAACGTTTTAGTTGTGTAGTGTCTTAAGTGAAACACATAATTTACTGATTTATCGTCGCATTATAATGAAGCTGTAAAAGATTAAAGATATTTCTCGACAGGATTACAAGTCGGCCTTTTGTTGTTCATTCAATCACCTTTCTGTTGTTATTACATTATTATGTTCCTGAATATTTTATTTCTTTGTTTTTCATCCCTTTTCGAGTCATGGGATTGCAAATGCAATTACAGACCAGGTAGCGCTGAACACAAAATTTTTAAAGTTGGAGTAAAAGTTAATCATAATAAGCAATATTCTAGGATATGAAATAGTTTCATAAAAATAAAAATAAGCAAGTACGCAAAACAGAAGAAGCTGTGCGAGAGGTAACTGAGCTCGCGAAGTCTTAAATAATATTTTAAAATATTCTTTTTCCTTCAAGTATGCTTTATTCACACCAAAAATGATTCACCGCAATTCACCCAAATTTTTTGAAAATTGGACTAACTGTAATCCCACAATGGCCAACAGTGTTAATTGGATTAACATTATTGAGGCTATTTTGATTATTCCCGTTTTTAGGATAAGCTGAAAAAGCTGATTTAGCGTGGAATGTTTCGCATATTTCCATGTATTCTGCATAAACCGTAGAATTTAAACAAATCACAATAAATTAATTAATATTTTTCATATTCATTTTTATCTTATTAAAAATACTGTTATTTTCTAATCATCTCTTGAAATATTTATTTCAATTTGTGGGTACATTTATTATGCACCTCTCAGTATGTTGAATTACTAAGTTAAGGCGCCTCTCTCGTAGTTTAAAATGCATGGTTTGAACAAATCAAGATTGTGCTGTTAATAATAAATATTTTTAAATGATTTTAAAAAAAAATGAATTAGGTAAAACTATTTTGGTACGCGCTTAAAATTTTGAAATTAAAATTAATTTCGAAGCAATAGTGACCAATATATAAGTGCTGGTATTGGTTATGCTTGATCATAACTTAATTATAAATTAATTTTAACCTAACTGATATTTTTTGAATCAATAAAAAATATTTTTTATTTACAGCACAATCTTGACTTGTATTTCTAGCATTTTAAGCCTAGAGGCGCCTTAAATTTTGTACTACTGAAGAGAATAAAACATTTCTAAAGTCGGTTTTTGTTTAATTTTCTGGTTTAAAAATCTGGAGCTATGTTCTTATTTCAAAATATCAGAGCATCATTATTTACTGATCTGAAATGAAATGATACTGATTACTGAAATGATATTTCATTTTTCAGTAGGTCCTGCTTTTATTATAATATTAATTTTGTTTGAATCATTTGGAAGGGAAAATTCATGTGTAAATTGATTACTTGATATAAATAGTAACGTCCGATGCCACATGTATTCATTTTAGATATCCTTATCCGTAGTTCGATGCATTTAATATTTGGAATAAAGTCGAACTTTGTTTACCAATGCAGATTAATTGCGTTGCATGGTTTATTTCCAATAATAGGTAAAGTTCCTGAACAGTTTATATTGTATCAAATTTTGCTGTTTTCTCGTACTTCCTTCCTATATCCGCAGTAACTGTGTATAACATAGTGTATGTTGAGTGGCGTCGTCAAGTGGCCAAGTTTTGAACTGTTAATGATAACAATAGCCAATTGTCCTAAAGGAGGGAATGTAACCTTGAGAAACTGCCCACCATTATTTCTTCAAATCACCACCTTGGTGGCACTTTAGTGGACCTACTTAAGTAGATAATGCACTGAAAGGATACAATTAGTAGCGACTGTGCTGCTATAATGTTCGGTCTGCCATAAAATTTGAATAGCTGAAGCAAAATTATCCCAAAAAGATCCATCCCCTACTCAGTAGCACACTTTGCCTAGTAGGACCGGTCAAGGGGATATTTTTAGTTAGTACAGCGTTAGTCAAAACGGCTCGAAGAGTCCGGAGCGTAGGGGACTGGAGCGGAGGGCGCGAAGGATCGCTTTTGACAACGCAACCACGGCAAATCTAGGATCTATCATCGTTAAATCAATTATTACATTACCAATAAGTAACACCATAAAATTTCTGTTATAGTGTGCGATCTACAATAAAATTTCGGTAGCAAGTAAGTAACCGCGCCACGAGAATATTAAATTTATTAAAGAAAACTAGACGGATTTAGATAGAAAAAATATAAATGAAGCGATTAAGGTGAGGATGAATGTCGTATATCGATTAGTTTGGCCAATAATAAATTTTAAAGTTGTCAATTTTCAGTCGATTTTTGAACGTCACGGACATTCTGTTGTCCGTTCGTGCGCTCTGAGTTACTCTTACACTTAGAAATTTCGGAGCTCGCAAGCGCTCCCTTCTCCGTCGTGCTGTTAACGTCGACATAATTTCACTTTTTAGGGGTATTTTTGGCTAAAAACACGGGGAAATTCATCGTACAGTTAACGTTGAGCTAAATTCACATTTTAAAACGTATTTCTGGCTCAAATTTGCAGCAAAAAAAGAAAGCGAGATTCACCCCCTTCCCGATAGCACAATTTGCCGAATTGAAACATCCTAGGGGGATGTTTTTAATGAGTTTAATGTTGCCAGAAAATGGCTCTGAAGCGTGCGGAGCGAAGCTTAGTTTGTAGGTTTCACAGAGTTATCTTAAAATTGGACAGGGAGTGATGACTTCAATCGAAGGAGGAACCTTCATCCAGATACTTGGCCATACCATCCTTGTTGCTCTAAAATGTTTATTTGCGCGTTGTGGGATCGTTTAAATGCCCGAGACTAAATTCTAATAACAAAATGCTACGGCTGAATTGTGATATCTAGTTTGACAGATGAATGAGGGTTAGGCAGAATGAATTTTTCCCTTAGTGACTAGGAGGAGCCAAAATATTGCACAGTAGATGTGGAGGGAGAAGGCGTGACACCCAATTCTACCAATTGACACCAAATGAATTTTCGTTGATGAACCCGAAATGATGAATATTCATTTCGGCACATTAGCTCCTCCTAGTCACTATGGAAAAGAATATACTCTGCCACACCAATGGGGGGGGGGGGGTTTATAGTGGCTCTTGCTTAGAGAGCGCTACTTGCATAAATAGGAAAAAAAAGTTATTACATAAACAAGTTTACATAAAAATTTTCGATAGTTCAGAATTTGTTTTACAAAAGTTAAAATATTTGAATAATTTACTGTAGGTTTTGTTGCTTTAGTCGGTAGCTTTTTACAGTTGCCGCTAGTTGCTAATTAGAATTACATTCGATAGCAATATTTTGCTAAGAAAACTTAAATATTCCCTCTGCACAGTTGGATTTTACTTTTAATTGAAATATTTGTTTTAATTTTAGCTATAAAATTTTGGAAGTAATTCCGACGGTTATTTAGACTGGTCTCTACTAAGAAAAAAGATGGAGGTTATCAATTTAACAAAAATTCGTTAATTTTAGTTTTATAGAAGCAAACGTTAAAAAATTACAACTTAAAAAATACAGGATGGTGAAGAAATATTCACATGGTTATCGGGTTTGCTGGATAGGAAATATGAATTATTAATTGAAATCAACTTAATTAACTTAATTTAGATTTTAAAGAAGAATATAAATTACGGGAACAAGAATTGCAAACTGAAGCATTTCTTACATGAGCAGGTTAACTATAACTAATACTGCAGGAGTCACTTGAGAATTTCTGTGGTTATGAACAGTAAAATGCTTAAAATAATCAATGCAACCAAATGCAACTATGCTGTTAGGGTTGCATATATTAACGGTTACATAAAATTCATTACATTATTGAGCGGCTCCTTGTAGAGTAGTCTCAACTGCTAATTGCAATTCATTTTATTATTTATTATTTCAAAAAATAAATTAAAAGTTAATAAAAACGGACGTTTTGAAAGAACTAAAATCGGTTCATGCATAACTGAAATATTCACGATGGCACGAATTTCCCTGTGGTCATCTTAATAGCGCAGTAAATGAGGCTTCCAAAAATAACTTCAGCTACAAGTAGTTGCTGATAGGATAAAATCAGTGATTGAAGAAACGGACAAGCCTGCGTGATAGCAACCACATGTATGTAACGAAGTGATGATAAAAATTATAAAATCTGACCATACTCGTAAATTTGCAGTCAAGTTGAAACCAGAGAAAGATGGCAATTGTTTTGTAGAGTTTGCGAAGGTAATCATGCGTTTAATTCCATTACGGTTGACTGAACGTGCAATATGTTTAATGGATTATAAAATTTCACCAGAAAATCGCAAATTTAGAAAATTCCAAAAAAAGCATCGATAATCTTTCACGTTAAAATAAAATCGGCAAAAGCATTGAATTTAAATTTGTTTCGAATTTTAAATGTATCCCATTCGATAATGAAATTAATTCATCATTACAGAATGTAAATTTGAGATTAAGGATTTTCGCAAGTCGCTTTTACCAAAAAGTAAGCAAACAAAAAACGGAATTTCTGAAACGCATTTAAATAAAGTGCGAAGAATTTGGATAATTATTTAAATAGATTAAAAGTTTTCCACCCTTTACAAATTTAATTGAAAATATTTATCACGTTCTGAAAAAGTGTACTTCATTGTTAACGTAATTGGATTAAAAACTATCGCTACGCGAATTAGTAATTATTTTTGCGGAAAAAACATCAAAGGAAGATACATGGCGTAATTAACGCTGTTAAGTTAAAATTTTCTTAACTAAAATTTAACATTATCTGTTCCACAAATTTAAATAAGTACACGTAACAAAATAATTGCATTGGGAAATTTTCGCATTGGATAGAAACTTGGAACGTACTACTGACCAATAGAAGCTGTATCGAAAAAAATTCAGCAAGAATGAAAGAGAATCTGATGGAAACGTCAATAGAAAACGATTCCACTAGTTAGCTCTATTGTGAAGTTATTATCGTTCAACCTGAATGGATTTCAATTTCTGAAGTTGTCTATTGACCAGCGTCAGTAACGTAAGATATTTCCCTAAAGTCGGCACCCAAATGCCACATTTCTTAACAAAACTTCCCGTTGAAATATTAGAAAAACTGTATTATGACTCCAACTTTTCCGAGACCCTTTATCAAATACCCGGTAGACCCACATACAAAACTTGTAACTCATCAAAAGTTGAAGGTTTCCCTTTCATTTAACGTACGTGGTTTTTCTCCATTTTCCGAATGTGAAGCTTATAAATATTTAAAGTTAAAGCTGCCTTGCAACTCTGCAGCATAAAAGATGAAATTAAAAAGTGATTTAATTAAAACTTTATTATTAAATTTATTAGGTAAACTTGTACAAAAGAAAAAGTACGTAGGTACGAATGAAATTTTCTGAAAACAGCGGGTCATAAATCACATCCACGTGATATTACTGAAAGAAATTTCCTTTAAAACGATGATTTATAAGCAATTATAAAATAGATTTATTTCCTGTTGCAGACAATTATATCTTTCGGAATTGACTTAAATTGGAAAATGGAAAAGTTTCGGAGTATGCGACAAAATTCCAATATTAGCCGGTTTGTTACATTTTTTGTGTTGTACTTGAAAAAGGGGGAAATTTAAAAGTGTGTGTTTATTTTCAGCATACAATCGCCGGTTTTGTAAGCGACAAGTTTTGTCACACCTAGCTGTCATAGCAACACAAAAACATTTCTCATGATTTGTTACGCTTTTAACACTGAACCTGGTAATGGAGAGAGCAAAATTGAAGGGAAGATAATTGCAATTTTAATGAAAAGTAGATCCCTTTGTTATTTAATCATTTTTTTGTGGTTTCATAAACTCATTTTCATTTTATGAATGTAAAATTTGGACAATTAATTCGCCAAGTTAAAGGAAATGTGAATTTTCCTTGACAGGTTTTAATTTTTCATCTCTTTTATAAAACTTTCCGATGTTAACTTAAAAATGTTTAAGGAATTAACATAAAATTTTAATCTACAAAGTTGAATGTACCTTCTAAAGCTAAACTAAATTGTTGTAATTATTATTGTCGTGATATTTTCAGTGACTCTCAAGAGAAGGGGCGGTTAAGTACATTTCAAGATTTCTTAAAGATGTGTAATTATGTGTAACAAAAGTATAGTGAGGGATTGTTTTAGAACTGCAAAACATATCGGAAGTCCCTGCTTTAATTTATTTTTGTAAATGTAGTAGGTACAAATTAAAAATTTCAAATTTCATGTAGTACTTATTTATTAATCTTCAAAATAGGAGGAATATCCTTTGAAATTATTTAGAACCGCAAGGTAATATTATTTTATAACAATTTTTTTCGGGGATGAATCAATCCATTTAAATAAAACTTCAAGACGATGTTTACCTGATGCATTATTTATATGGTCAAGTGACATATTAATCAATTAATCAATAGATGAGCTTTAGCATTTCTTTATTGCCTTGTTTGTGTTTATGGAATGGTTTTATTCTTACGTCCCTTTTCATGAGTTTCTGTGTTGATCGGAGGGACTGCGATTAATCGGAGATGCATCTATTTCGTCAGTAGTCAAACTTTTATAAGTTGGTAAACATAGCTAAGCATAGTATTGGAGGGTATTCCATACCCCCCAAACCCCCCGGTCTCAAAGATTTTATTAAACCTCAACCGTTTCAAATAGATATATCAATAATATTCTTCTTCACCTTCAGCTTGTTTTAGGTCAGAGACCTGTTAAAATCTGGTTTTTCCTGGGATGCTGATGACCAGCTGTCTCTCCATTTTTTCGGGGGTCTTCCTGGTGATCTGGTTCCATGGGGTTTTCCATCCCTGACGATTTTTGGGAGTCGGTTCTGGCTCATGCGTGATATGTGCTCGTTCCACGCTCTTCTTCTTGTTCTGGCCCATCTAATTATATCAGGCATTCTGCACTCTTCTCTTATGCTGTCATTCCTAACTCTGTCGACAAGTGATTTTCCTGTTATAACCTTAGGACTTTCATTTCATTGGTTCTCAACATTCTTTTTGTTTTGGCGGTGTTCGCTCTTGACTCTATTGCGTATGTTAATATGGGTCTCACACATGCCTTATATATTCGTGATTTACTTTCTACTTTTAGAAATTCATTTTTCCAGATAATGTTCCTTAAGCAGCCTGAGACCATTGACGCTTTTCGAATCTGGAACATGGTTTCTTCCGCTAGATTTCCGCGTCCATATATTTCTACTCCCAGGTATTTGAAGTATATCAATAATATTGTGTTGGAAAATAGTTTGGAGCTTTCTGATTATGGCTCTGAATTTTTAAGATTTTCCAGCATTATGCACGTTTGAATTCGAAACCTAATTTGGTTAGCTTCACGGTCTAACTTGGACTGTTTAGGAAAATATTATCTCGAAGAAAGTCAACTTTTGCTATTCATTTGTTAAAATCTGCAAGTGAAAAATTGACAGAGAGTCAAGACATGGACGAGTAAAACGCTTACTTTTGACTAACAAGGGGACGGCCAACTTTGGTCGTCACAGATCTACACCAGTACCTTTATACTTTTTGAACCCTATTAGAACGTCACTTGATGAAAATTTAACGACCCAGAATTCAGAAAATTTTGAGAAAATAATTTTGAAAAAGTAATGTAAAATTAAAATTTTTAATAGTTCAAGCGTATCGAAGTATTATTCCCTTCAAGGAGGTTATGTCGAGCAGATGTCAAGTGTCGACTGATGTTTTAGGAAGGGAATAATACTTCGATATGTTTAAAACTACTAAAACTTTTCATTTTACATTGCTGTTTCAAAATTATTTTATCAAAATTTTCTGAACTCTGGGTCGTTAAATTTTCATCACGTGACGTTCTAGGAGTTCAGAAGGTATAAAGGTAGTGGTGCAGATCTGTGACGACCGAAGTTGGCCCTCCCCTTGTAAGTAAAACTTAATTTTGGCTAAGTATAAATAGCAATCATATTTTAGGTTAGAAATTTTTCTATATTGGCTATTGTAACTATGGCAACCATATTTTAGACTAGAAATCCTTAGGAATTGGCTACTAAAATTATAGCACCCATATTTTAAGTTAGAAATCTTTTAAAATTTATGAATAATAATATCGGATTACTTCGTTAAATTTAGCAATATTCCTCGAAGTTATGTTCAAATTAGCGAGTATTATTTTTCTGATTATCCTGTAGAAGTATATCTTAATTTGATTCAAATCAATAGATCCATATTTCAACTCGTAATTCAGGGCGTAATTACCGAGGTTCTAATGGTTAAGTAGAAGCAGGGCTCAGGAGTTTTATAATAATTTATTAATATAGGTAGAGTTTGCTTTTTTGTTGACTGCGTGACATCGAAACAAATATTCGTCACTTTGGTTTATATTCGGTTTATGTTAGTAGTGTAGAATTACCGGAGCGGGCATCTTGGAAAGAGCAAGGTCGAAGGTCAGCCACACCTCTTATTTCAAGGGCTGTCAACCCCCCAAAGCCAAGGCTCAGCCACAACCCGTATTTCAAGGTCGAGCCCCCTTGTTTAAGTACGTGGTACTTTCTTCCTTCGTGTGGACTGTATATAATACTTTATTATTCAATTACTTCCATTATTATTTTGGTATAAATTTATTATTTCAATCATTTACATTATTTTAATTCATCATTAAAATCCAATATATTTTTAATTACATTCTTTTTTTTTACTTTCTTGATTATTTATACATATTTATATTATTCATACCACTGGGTATGGTCAATAATATTATTATCAATTAATCAACTGCTGCCCAAACACCCCTATTGGACGAAAGCCCATACCGTAATAATAAATACAGCGTATATACCGCTAGATACCGCGGTCTTTAACGCTATTTACGGTATGGGCTTTCGTCCATTAGGGGGCTCGACCGTGAAATACCATCAAAACTCTCTAAATCGAATTCTCATCTTCTTCTTCAGCCTACCAGTAGTGTAGAATTACTGGGGCGGCCATCTTGGAAAGAGCAAGGTCGAAGGTCAGCCACGCCTCTTATTTCAAGGTCAGTCAATCCCCCAAAGCCAAGCCCACGCTTCAGCCACAACCCGTATTTCAAGGTGGAGCCCCCTATTGGACGAAAGCCCATATCGTAATAATAAATACAGCGTGTATACCGCTAAATACCGCGGTCTTTAAAGCTATTTACGGTATGCATATAAACATTCCTTACCCTCCTCGACATCAGGGTCTCTGCGCAGCCGTCAAAAAACATGTTTCGATTGGCTGAAAATTGCGCCGGCGCTCTAGGTACTTGTCAGAACTTAGCATTTTAAAATACCAAAAATACTAGGACAGAGTTTTTAATTAATTTAACGACGTTGAATCCGATTGGAGGGTGGTTGTCTTGTCAAAACTGACTCTTCCGCGCCGCTCCGGACGCTTTAGAGCGCCTCAAGACCAAGAAATTTAACACGGACTGAGAACAGAATGTCCAATAAGGTCGAAAATAAAGCGAAAATTGGTAATTTTAAAATCGATTATTAGCCAAACTAATCCATATACAACATTCCTCCGTATTCAGTTCGTTTCATTTTAATGTTATCTATTTAAATCCGTTAGTTTTCTTTAAAAAATTTAAAACTCTCGGGTCCAGGTTAAGTAACTACACCCTATATTTTTTGAAAACATAAATTTATTTCATAAAATTTTTTTGCTATTAATGAATTAAATGAATATAATAAATTAAAACAGAATAGAATATTATATTAATAGAACATTATACCGTTTAAATGATCTAAGAATAGAACAAACAACGCCTATGAAAAAATAGGTTAGGTTAGGTGATAAATGCAATGTCAAATGATGCCATACTTGTCAGCCAATCACAACATGTTTTGGCGCCTGCGCAGAGACCGTGGTGTCGAGGAGGGTAAGGAATGTTTATATGCTTACGGTATGGGCTATTATTTTTGGGATAGCAAGCTAGTCCTATTCACGTTTATGTCTCATTTGGAAAAAATGTAAATATAGAAAGTTCTTTTTTAAGGAGTTTGATTAATTTTGAACTTGAAGAGGTCCGCTTTCAAATTTTAAACCAGGGGGGCCACCACTTCTAATTTTTCTCTCTTTCGATTGATGTATTTTTATATAGTTTATTAAAAATCTTGCTTTTCCGACACCCCACTCATTTGGTTATTTTTCAAAACATTTCTGACTCTCCATCACAGAATGGCAAATAATTGTCTTAAAAAAAAACTCAACGGAATCTGGTAGATAACATGAAAATGAATCGTTTAAGCTATGGGCGAATATCAAATATCGATTAATTTGGGGAATAATCGATTGTAAAGTTTCGATTTTTTACGTAAGAACCGCAGGTTGCTGTAATCTGTTGACGGTACGTGCACTCGACGTAAATATTTACAGAAAGGCTTATTAACGACGATTGCTCGTGCAACTGACAACATCAAAGTAAATATTTAAATTTAAATTGAATTATGTTACTGATAGAGGAATTTTAACCTAGAAACATTCCACGCAAAAAAAAGGATCCAAATTGGTTTATGACTGCCACGTCGTCCTCATATACCTACTACTTAGTATGAATTTTTAATTTGCAGGTGACTATTTGGAAAAAAAACGCATTTATTATCGCCTTGGTGTATGTAATCAACATTTCATAATAATTTAAGTGAAATATCAAAACTCTACTTGATAGTTTTCAAACTCTAACTCAGACCTGATTATAATATGAAACTGCAATTATGCTTATTCAAAACAATTATTAAGCTTAGAAACCTCAGCTATCTCAAAGCGAATCTGTATATTCAATTAAATGAGCTACGATAAAAACGGAATAAGAAAATGTCCATTACAACTTGTACACTCGAATGGACCCGCAGTAAACGTGACTTGAAATTCAAAAACTTGCTGGATATTGAAACTTCTTAATAAAAAGTTGGTTTGGAGGAAAATTATATTACAAAGCTGCTGACACCACCGCCAACTGTAGTCACATAATCTAATAAGTTGTAACTTCCCACCTTTCCTTATCTTAATTTAATCAAATTATCTAAGCAAAGCACCGATGCCCTCAAGATGCGGTCACAGATTCAGCTCATACAAACTAAGTCGTTCAGCACACTATGCTAATGTTTAACATGTGGCGACCGAAGTTTTCTCACAATTATTATCGCGATGGAAGTAAGCTCTTTAGGTAATGAAACCGCAGACAGGTGGCAACGACATTTTCAATCATGTTAAAAAAAAATTTATTAAATTTGACGTTCTTCAAAAAAAGATATATTATTGTCTCGATTTATCCCTGCTTCTACGTTTCAATCGACATGTCAACTGACACTGATAATAATATAATCGAAGGAAAATGGAATCCTGACAGTGATCCTTATAATTTGCGAGAAGTATAGCCATTTTGAAAATGAATTGTGGAAAAACAATTCTCCCCAGAAAGAACGAGGATGCGCTTCATGCAGTTGACGATTTTATAGCGGTATTTATAGACCCCTGTTTACTTATTGGAAAACTGTCGCTTAAGGCGGTATTACACATTTATATGCATTAACAGAGTGCCATATCGTGCAACGTGGTGAACTTACACTAGATTTGCATTATCACTTCACCGTCTATTAGGGCCAGTTGTATAAAAGAGGGTTAACTCGGGGATCAGCTGATCCTGGTTCAAGAGCTGACCCAGGATCGCCGCAAGGTAGATAGATTACAAATAAACCTATCAAGTAAATTTTTTTTATAAAATAAACCTATCAAGTAAATTTATCTACCTTACGTTGATCCTGGGTCAGCTCTTGAACCAGGATCAGCTGATCCCCGAGTTAACCCTCTTTTATACAACTGGCCCTTAATGGTTTACGTAGTCCCCGTTAAAACTACCCTGTGTACGACACAACGACTAAAATACGTAGAATTTTCACTAATTTTTTGGAGAATTTAATGATTTTTGATTTCAGCGGTTTCGTGACTTGTTAAAATCTTCGATTTCAACTTAGATTCACCTAGTGCTAGAATTGATGAAGTTGGCTTACTAAAACTGGCGCACAATGATATAAACGGTAACTTCAGAACTAAAGAACCAAGGTGGATAGAATCTCGTTAATCACATCCAGGGCGTCACTTAAGGGCCGATTTTACAATAGTCGGTTAACGCTAACCTAGAGATAAACTTATAACTATTCACCAATCACAGTACAAGCTTGTAGTAGCTTGCTATCCCTAGGTTAGCGTTAACCGACTATTGTAAAATTGGCCCTAAGTAATTTAATAATAAAAAAGGTTTTTAGCTCTAAAAATATTAAAATTGTATAATCGATTAAACGAAGAGGTTGGTTGGAAAAATTACAAAAATGTTACTATTTTGTCTGTAATTGTCAAACAAGTTATACACTTGAGGCTCTCGATCAGTTAACAAGGTTTTGATTCATTGTGGGTTTAAACAAAGCTCTCTCGTACGAAATAGGTGTACTTCAATATTTGCTATTCTCGGTAGACATTGAAGAGCTGGACGAAGTGCTATTTGCATAGTATTTCGAAAGCACTCAACTACAAAATAAATTTGATTTTAGATTTTGGATTGTACTTTCATATGTCACAAAATTGAAAAGCTTTCTAACAATATGAAATTAGTTCATATTTTTAAGTGAATCTATTAGGAGGATTTCGCACGCAAAAAATTTACTGTCGACCTCTACGAATCCCACGTAATTTTCAAAACGTGACAAGTAGCGCGACGATAATAAACGATACATTTTATAAAAGAACCATAAAAAATGTTATAGCGCAGTGAAACAAAGCTAGAACAATCATAGTTTGAATAATAAATTGTAAAATTGCAGAATCTGTGAAAAAAGCTGAAGCGTAAACCTCAATTTGTAAAGCTCCTAGCAACACGATCAATTAGTCTCGACGTGTCATAGAAATTAATAATTCAAAAGCCATTTCTAAAGGCAAGACCGTACGTTCTTATATGATTACATGACAACCTTTTGTAGTATCTACACAGATCCGGAGACTTTATGACGCGGCCTTCATTTTCAGCATCCCTATCGATTTTCTGTTTATTCGATATTACGCCCCGCCATAATCTATTTCACCCATGTATTGCATACTAAAACAACTAAGTGATTTGACGAAATTCACCCCCAGTAAATTCACCACCTAAAGCCTGACAATAAAAAGATTACACAAAATGATTTAACTTCCCAGCACAAAAAGTGTCTTACATTCCATCCACCCTAATCCAGCAATAAAATTGTCGTCCCAAATTAAACGACAAATTCTTTCATAACGATTAAAGATGACGAAATGTGTAAAACTTTTTGGGCGAGTTTCGCATGAATAGTTTTGTGCGTTGTCACATACAACAAGAAAATGCGTCCGGTTTAAGAAAATTAATGCTTAACCGGGATACCCTTTTGTAGAAAAACGTCCAACAACCACGCCATTATTAAATTCGCCCACACAAACCAAAAAAATAATAGCAATAACATAGAAATTTATTGTAAATAATTTATTTTTTCTTTTTTAAATATTTTCTGAGCTCCTAAAATCGCCTAAATAAAAACTAAGCAAAAACAGATGAATTTAATCTCAAATTTTCACACGTTTTTGTAACTTCAAGATAAAAATTTTAATCGTCCCAATAAATTTGTGAAACTTCAACAAAGTTACAACATTTTTTATTAATAAGATTAAATAATGTACAGTACAAGGAAGGGACATATTCATATTATACAAGGTGCTGCAGATTTAATTACGATTCCAACGGACTTGACTCGACTTGGCTCTTCCAATTTTGGAAACCAAGCATTGATTAAAAATTGCACGTTTAATAATAGAAAGATTACTTTAATAATAAAAAAATATTACCTGATAAAATAAATCCTGGCAATAAACCAAAAAGGATGCAGAATATAGCATTAAAGCGTTACTACCCTAGGTAGTAAAACTTTGATGTAAGAAAATTTTCTCGTAGGTATCATAAATTTTGAGTAAATATTTTAAAGTATTTAATATCAGCCGGTTATGATGGTTAACTATATTGAGTATTTTCGTATCCTAGGGACTGACGCCGAAGAGATATGGGATCATATTATCGTATCATAGTAACTTTTACAAGTCACGTGAGAAAGCCCTTTGTCGTTGGATTTTTTGAATAATGGGGTGTCGACACAAAACTCAATAATATGACCAATGCTTTTATCACGTGATCTCATTTTCAATACTTTCTTTTGGTCATATCATAACAGATTCCACAGTTACACTTCTAGGCATATAATTTCACCTCTTAATAAGCAGAAAAAACTTCGTTTATCACCTCACTTACTGCTTCGAAATTTTTACTCGCGTTCATTCAAGTCTTTCAATTAATTGGCATTCAACGTATTCGGGTATTAATTTGTATTTTGTAAGCTGCAGTGATTAAAGCTGCAGTCCTATTAATTTCAAAAAGCGTAAATGTAAAAGGCATCTACTAATTAGCAAAACGGGAATTCCTTTGGACTACAAAAAATGCTTAAGTAATTAAAACATTTCATTACGATAAATAATATAAAAAGTATAAATCGATCGATTCCAATTTTTATAATTATTGAACTTTGCAATATTATACTTTCAAATGCGTAAAATCCGTTAATATGAAAGATACGTTTTAGAAATAAATTTAAGGGAATAATTTGTAACAATAGGATTGTTGTTTTATGTTATTAAATCACCCTGTATTGCTAATTTTCAAAATCAAGGTTGTTAAATTTGATGGTCTGGTAAATTTTATCTTATAAGTTTTTGGTGATGTTTCCTCATTTATTCCTCATTATAAAGACCATCACTTTGAAGTTTGCAGGTAGATGCATTTAATCAACTGTGGAATTTTAAGTCAATTAAGATAAAATAAAAAATTGACTCTCAGTCCGCTCCTGATACTGTAACACCTGAAAAACCAAATTTACAAACTTCCACCGTAAAATTAAAGCAGCTTAAGCATTTGAAAATCCTATCTATTGTTTCCGTACAGACAAAATTACACAAAGACCAAGTATTTGAGTTTGTTTAAAATAAAACCGCCCTCGTCTAACTTTGTGTAACTATATGCAAGAGTGAATGTGTCTGGGTAGATAAAAATAAAAACATAATAAAAAAGCAACAAACTTTATTAGAAAATAAATAAGTTGAACTTTTAACCCACAATTTTAGTAGAATCGTCAAGATTTTAGTGGTAGTTTTATTAAATAATTTTTGTAATAAAAGTGAAATATGTCATATTTCGTGTTATTATTGCGTCAGTTTTATTATAAAAATATTCTATATTCTCCACATTTCAAAATAGAAAAAAAGATATAGCAAAAATGCTAATGCGGGAGAAAAGGGATAAGTTAGGTTTTGAAATGCTCGAATCCGTGAATGGATATGACATTGGTTGGCACATCAACCTCATAGAAAAAGGAACAAAATATTTGTGATATATGAGCTGAATATTCGGAGACTTTGGTGAATTACGTGAGCTAGGTAATTAGCAACCGAGGATTTCCCGCGCTACAAAATACTCCGTGAAACCTCATATATCTTCTTCAGTTCAACTTATCGGTTTCAAGAGCAAGAAATTGAAATGCTAACTGTTAAATTGCCATGTTTAACCTTAAACTAGTATTTCCGAAACTATGAAGGGAAATCAAAATTTGTTATTATTGTAGGGGGTGAAAAAGATATGAATATGCTTCAGCGGATGAAAGACGGGTGAACCCCGTGTACAGTCGGGAGATGCATAACAATTGAATGATTGATGAACGAATAATATAGACCATTGATGGTTCTGTGATCGAATCTTGTAACGAGTAATTAATAGAATATATTTCGATGTAAAACGAGGTAAATCCTATGGGTAACGGTGCCCCCATATGGATTTCGCATTTTTGACGATTATGTGTTAAGGGGCTACATATCTTTGCACGCAATGAAAACCGAGTACATTTGAAAAATTACTATAAAGGTTATTATTATGTAAAATAAATTAATATGTTTATTTGACAATTTGAACTAACTAAAAACTAAATTATTTTTTACGGGTATAAGTGGACTTATACCCGTAAAATATAATGTTAATATTAAAAAAAACAAATGCTTTATTTTTTTTCTTATAGTTCAAGAGTTAGTTCAAATTGTCAAATAAACATATTAATTTATTTTACATAATATAACCTTTATAGTAATTTTTCAAATGTACTCGGTTTTCATTGCGTGCAAAGATATGTAGCCCCTTAACAATGTATTGTTGTTTTAGTGTAAATAAATATTATATGTACATTATCATGGATATTCATTTGACTAAGATTTTCATCTTAATTTTTACGATTACGTGCGATGACGCTCATTCAAGTTTGAAGATTTATGGGTGCTTATATTATAGGAAATTAATACCCCAAACGTTGGACCGTTAATTTTTATTGACTTTATTGATCACATTCCACGATTAATTGATATAAAAGACTATATACAAATAGTATAATGATTAAACTATTGTTAGAACTATAAATGTTCGTGAAATATAATGGAAAAATAGATATAATACCCGCGACGACGACGCGACGGCGACGTTCTAAAATAAGTTAGATTGCTAGCAGAATTCTTTACAAATTCTTATGTGTCAATGCTTAACTGACATTTTTTTAAACAAAAATCACTGAACGACTGACATGGCAACGTCCATACAATGGAACTAGACGACATTGCATTGCTCTAGTACTTCGTTGCTTTCGTGACACTTACTGAAGCACTTTATACTGCTTCCGTATAACGCCACTTTGATACAAGAGTTACTAACTTTGCACAAGAGTTGGTTATAAAATAGGTATATCAATTATTGTAAATTTACTGGTTATTTGTGGTATGCGGAAAATTTAGCGAAAACAATGGATCGAATGAAATTTACCGAAAAACGCAATTAACCGAACAAGTAATTTATCGAGTCTGAATACAATTTTAGTTGTTCAAGATTCCATTGAAAAAATAATACCACCTCTACAATGAAATGGAATATCAAGTATAGTTAGTTATCCTGATGATTGCGGGTGGTATTGGGTAGGTATGGTATGGTCCCGTATTACTGGCGTTGGTATGTTAATATAATATAATAACTTACAAAGATAGAAAATACTATTTTCAGAAATTTAAACATAAATATTCAGAATAGAAGGGAAAATAGAGAAGTTTATTAAATTTTATATTTGTTATTTCCATCTAAAACGTGCTCCCATAATGGAAGGTGAGATGAAGTCTAAGAAAGGGCTCCATCTGAAATGCTACTTATCAAGTGATATCGCAGTGAAAAGCATATAATATAACTTAAAACATGAGCGTACATTTGAAAATTTATAACTTTACAAGCTCAACATTCGAGAAACTAAAGTTTCAAAAAAAAGTAACAATATAATCTATATCTCCAAATTACAAGTACCCTAGAACGTTGCAGGAAAAACAATTAAGCAATAAATAACGTAACAAATCTCCAAATATTAAATCGAAAGCTCTCCGAAACACCATTAAATATAATTTAGCTAATCGATACCCGTTTTTACAAAAAAAAAAAATTTTCAATGAGAAAATAAATAGACCTTGTATTTAACAAAGAGCGTAGCATACGAACAGAAACAATTTAAAAACGCGAATGAATGAAGAATGAATACATATAAAAGGGAGAAATAAAATTACTCTAAAATGAGCAACCTGGGACAAATATAGAGCAGATATATGCGATAATCTTTTTGATCAATGCAGCCTACAGCAGAAACATTACTTTTCAAAACTTAAAAATAAAAAAAATGTACTATCAATTCCAACTTTTCGCTTTAAAAATTTAATATACAATGTTGCCCAGAAATCGATAATAATTTTAATAATGCAACAATTTCCCTGTTCTATTAGCATGACGCCAAGCTTTCAGGTTTCCATAATATGATTGTCAATAAATTAATATCGCACCAGCCAGAAACATAAACAAACAAGCTTGCAGAAAAAATTAATCTAATTTTCTATATGGAACAATTAATTATTAGCTAACAGTAAATTAAAATTATGTCACAAGCTTTCAGCAACAGGTTATTATTGCAATCTTCCGATGTTTATTTATTTAAATTGTTATTTACCCCTCAAAAACTTCTAAAGAAGGAAAAAATATCGAGTTTTGAATTCAAATTTCCCTGGAGAGTTTCAATTATAATTTAAAAATATGACGAATGATACACCACTGCTTGGAAGGTAATACGTTCGAGGTCAGATCGTCGTTTCTCAACCTTTTGGTGTTGTGAGCCCCTAAAAAGCTAAAAAAAAGCGAAAAAAAGCTCGCGACCCCCTCACGAACAGGAACGACGATTTTATATTATTTGTAGTAGCGCAATATCTGCGGTGTGCCCCCGAGGAAAGAAATAATAAAAAATCAGAAGTGTTTTTCATTTTTCTGCATTATTATCTACTTATTAAATATGTGAAGGGGCCCCAAATGTATGTTGCATACAAACCCCCCAGTTTCCTAGTTACGCTACTGCATAATATATCAAATAATAAAGCTAAATTATTTGATTGGAAACATAAAACAATGAAGAAATGCAACCATTACTACTACGAGTATAAGACGGCGAACAGTAAAAATCTTGACTTGATTATTATGAAATAACTTCGTGATTAAATTCGTTTTCTTAGTCAAAATAAGTTACAGCATTCGTTTGATTGAAATGTATTTCGTTTGAAGGATAAAAAACACATACAATTTATTATGAAAATCAATACTCCTATAAGAAGTTAATAAAATCGATATTTTCGTAACCTCAAAAACTCACGAGCCACCATTGCCTGCTGTACTATCTATGCAAAGCAGTTTCAGGAGCCTTGCACCAGGCCCCACGTTCATGTCAATTTTGGGGACAATTTTCTATTACATTTAAATGTGGTTTTGCATTTGTACTCCAAAATTCGGAAAAAAAAAATGATGATTACAGTACATTTAAATCATTTAGTGGCACAACATAAAATACATTATTTGCGATGGAAGATATAATATCACGTGATTTCATTTTAACTTTTTTGTTTTCAATTGTGTTTTGAAAACACAAGAAAAAACAAAAACCAGCAGCGTAGCTTCAAATTTTGGAGCTCCGCGCAAATAGTTTTGGTACCCTGGTGCCCACATTATTATACGTTAATATTCACTCCACCATGTGCCATCCAAATATTTATAAAAGTCACACTGAAATTATTCCATGCTGGGTGCAAATAATTAAATAAATGAACGAATCAATTCTGATTGCCTCAAGGAAATATAATATTATAATGTTTTTTTTTAAACAACTAAGGTCCGGTTTGCTTAATGGCGGAGAACACAAATCTCTCTCAGGGAAGTTCGGGTTCAAACTCAAATGAAAGACTCGGGTGCATAGAGATGATTTAATAAAATTTGCTAATACGTTGATAATAAAAACCTGACTTGACAATATTTTCGTCCCTTGGCCGTTTGTGTATTTGTGTAAGAATGTCTCAGACCACAATAACATTTACGATCAATTCGATAACTAAAGTGCGGTTCGAGACCTTCGTGTGCAATAAAAATGTGACAAAATTTAAATTTTACAAATAAAATGTTCAAATACTTTAAACTAACCCTATGATGAAACCGTTTAGGAACCACTGGAATTACTACATTGCTTATCTAAATCGAATTTTAACATCAAATTCAACCAAAATTTGCTAAACTGTGCTGTCCAATCGTACACGGATTATTTGATGAGTATTTCATACGAATTTAATACGAAATTTCCCAAATTTAGTTACCTCGTGGTGAGTAAAATCTTCCAAAACCTTTGATTTTTACTCATCCAACACACTGCTGCTGTTGGATTAACAAACATTCGCCAATTCGCAATAGGATGATCGATAATTTGTCCAAAATTTACCAATTGTTTACAATTCCCGTTACAGGAATTCGCAGAACAATCACTTAAAGGATGCCTGGAATCAAAATTTTGACCCCAAGCAGTATACGCAAAAATTCACTTTTCTCGATGAACGAAGAACAACATCCGTTCTTCAAGAATGGTGTCTCGAGAATCCTTTTCACTTCGGAGGGGCCACACCTTCAAAATCAAAAACTCAAAAAAAAATCAAGTAGGTAAACATGATGGCGCCAATTTCAAATTTTGTAACAATAATTTTTCTTTTGAAGGTTCACCAAAATCCGCCATTGCACGCGCACAAATCACACAAGATGCAAACAAGCAAAATAGTGTTTGAGTGTAGTGTCATTGGGAACCAATTTGGCCTTTGACTAAACAGAATTTGTTATCAACGCATACGGGTATTTTTTACACCCCTTTTGAACATGACGTCCACCCCTTCGTTTGAAAACGTTTGTGGTTTGAAACACCACAATATAGAAGTTTCTTATTATAATTTGACACCTCAAAATATAATTAAAACAATATATAAAGTTAGCCCAAGAAATTAGGGCAGGGCGGACGAAAATCTTGCACAGTAAATGACACGTGACATCCAATTCCATCAATTGACCCCAACATAAAGCCGAACGGACTAATTTTCTTTTCTGCACATTACCTTCACTGATTGCTTGGGCTAACTTTACCAATGGTTTATAAATTTTACAGTTGAAATCTAATTTCTTGTTCTTTATTAACTTGTTTTAGATGAATGATCTTTTCTATAAGCAACTGAGCATATAATTGCTTTATATCTGATAGGTATAGCTTGTTGGGCTGGCCTGCAGATGTACCTGTATCCTGTTTTTTTTTATGTTAATGTTGGAAATTCAATAACTCAGGTTAAAATTTAATTTAAGTGAGTTAATTAAATATCTGGGTTAGTGAATTGCCACCATTATAAAGCGTATTAGTGATTTGCTAGAAAGCTCCTCCTACGTGCAATTTATAAGCGTATGATTGGTTTGTTCAGTTATTATGTTTAATTTTACTTGCTCATTTTATTAATGTCTTGTTCAGTAATTAATCATTTAGATTAACTTAATGCATAATCTTGTTTTTGTTATAATAATTATGTGATAGGAGTCTCAACTGGAGGGAGATTTAATCACTACACCACATCCCATTTGTTTATATTTTATCATTTAGATATTAAATAAATTTTCTTTCTCTACCTGCAATTCGTTTCGACATAATATAGCGTTTGGCTTTTACCATCGGCATCTTCCATAGTTAGTAGATCAAAAATTACCAAGTGCGATCTTTTCAATAAACCACCAGCAACCCCAGCTCTATGCTGGATGTAAAGACTAGTCATCCTTGAAAAACAGAAGAGGCAATTTGACAATTTTTGAACGAGAAGTGCATAGCATTGAGAGTTGTTGAGAATCAATATAAGAGATGATTTAATGGCTCTTCTAGGCGATAGAACTATGCCTAGATTCCCTTTCAAATGGGAATTTTATGGCAAGAGGAATGGAGCAACTCGAATTGCAATGCTAGCCCCAAAACATTAATAAGTGACATCTCTTTTATTCTGCGGAGTCCCTGGGTCGATCCCGGTAATTTCTTTCGGTGTCGCTTGACAGATCATAGCAGTCTGAATGCATTATTGAGCGCGACATCTCGGACACGGACCGTTGTTTCGCGGAAAAGCGAAAAATTGGGGATATGTCTTGTTCCACTGTCACCGATCACCATCTAAGATAATCACTAGAATTTGACGATTTAGACGCCGACTTGCTATGCTCGGTGGAGGAAGAGGAAGTCTGTCGTCGACTCACAGACTTTATCATCTGTACGCCAAGTTTAACTTATGCACCCGAGGCGCGAGTGCGAAGCTCTAGATGTCGGAGCTAAATGTTAAGCGGTGTTCACATAGAGATTAGCGTCTTGCCATGCTTAGGTAGAAGCTGTCAAGAAGCTCTTACCAACTTCTGCCGAAGCAAGGCAAGACGCTGATCTCTAAGTCAACAGAGGTGACGTCTCGAGAGTTCAAGGACAATGCCGGAGGTGCAAACTTCTAATTGGTGTTAAATATATTTAGGGGTGTGACCTATAATAACTGGTACTACTGGAGCGGTCGCCTGAGAATACCTTCGGTCCCATCCTCACCGCCATGGTGTTTTTGGTAAATTTTGCTAAAAAAAAATGTCGGATGTGGTTGTTCGGCCTACGGCCTCACTGGTTTTGTGATGTGGCCATCCCATGACTTTACCATACATTAATGATATGGTATTTATATAAAAACAGTGGCATCTCGTTAATCCATCCCCTCGCGTCACCGTAACCCCCACCATCAAGTTTCCGTGAACCGATTTCAACCAAAATCTAATCAGTTCTAAGTCTTAATATAAAAGACCTAAATATGAAATTTGGTTATGAAATTCTTATTGGTTTGGGCGCTAGAGCGCACACAAAATTAAGTGACACACAGACACACAGCCACACAGACATTTGTTGATGTTTGGTCTCTTTCAACTCGTTGGACCCCAAGGACTCTAAATCCGTCAATATCTCAACTTTTTTTTTTTGCGATTTTATAACTTTCCCATACTATATGGTATACTACGTATACTCATATTTGTTGTATGGTAAAGTAAAAAAGGGCACTGGCTCAGGTATGAGTTGTGTAGCAATCGACTCGGGTACCAGTTCGGAAAGTGGCTCATGACCCGACCTAATTGGGTCAATTTCCCTTTATATAGTGTCTTAGTTTGATAATACCGATAATACCTATTTAATTTGATATTCACGAGGTAATAATTTTATTCTAATAATGTATGTAATAATAATCTAGAAACTACATAGGATCTAAATAATTCAAGATACTATTTTTTATAAATAAGCAATTTTTGGAAATTATATTCACACTTTAAAATTAAATGACCCGGAGCGGCATTGTAAATTAATGTAGCGTTAGAAACCGGAGCATTCTTTTTAATTCGTTTTGAAAAGGCGTTAAGGCATTGTTATATAAAACCACCGTCTAAACTACTAATTAAACGAGTAATAAACGTTTTCTATTAAAATTTATATTTTCGTTAATCATTTTAAAAGGCTTGATTGTTATTAATTATACAAAATAATGCGGTAAAATTAGACCTCCGAAAAATATGTAAACAAGAAAATGATCTAGGTATATGATTAATCCTTTCACCAATTTAAATTTACAACAAACTAAACAGAAAATATTTAAACATTTCGATCACGCACACGTATCACCTTTAAATAATACGAAATGCAATTTATGAATCTTAAACTACCCCGCAGGTACAATTTTCTGGGACAAATAAGGAGGATAAGAAAATCGTGCGTTCCATTTTCCCGAGTCCTCGACCTTACCCTATTTGTTTTTTTAAGCAATCCCTTAGCAAATTTTGTAAATCGCATAATATGCCAAACATATTACGTAAAAATTCAAGTAGGTACTTTTTTTGAAAGACCATTGATAAATCAATCCGTTCATCAGAAGTAACAAAAATCGAATGAAAGAAAATTTATCGTTTATTGCATCAATCAATTATTTAAAAAATTTACAACGCCTCAATTTGGATAATTAAAAAATTTAGTTAAAATTTAATTTCGGTCATTTACAAAATTAACGATATTTTTAGTCTATCTCTCCTTTTCAATTTCGTTAATTAAGGAGAAAAATATTGGTACAGTAAAAATTCCTGTATAAGTGATCAATTTTCTGTCCTTTTTGGTAAAATTATAAACAAACTTACGGTTTTCATTTTCGGATAAAATGTAGGCTAGGTTACTCACCTGAAACAAGAAAAGAGAATTTAATACTTTTTCATTAAGCAACACATTTGTGAAACATACAAGTTGAAACATTTATTACAACATCCAAAACCTTCTACCACCAGCATCAAAGTTTGACCCTTGTTTGCACTCGTAAACCACTAAACCCTGCAATTCTTTGATAGCCAAGTTAATATTTAAGGTAGGCAGTTAGAGCACTCAAAGTAGGTAGGTTACACGTATTAGGGCCTTGTTTAACTAAAAGGTTTTTCAATTTTTAATCAGTCGCCAATGTCCGATATGTTATCTTTCTTGGTTAAAATATAAAATTTTGGCTAAAAGGTACATTAAACGATTTTTGTAAGGTAAACCACAAAACCCTACAAAATAAAAACGAATTGTAGTAGTAAATCAGTGCAGGTCTGTCGTTAGGAAACTTTGGAAAATGCAACTCGATTAAATTTTTTTGTACTGATAAATCTATCTAGCGTGCTTGTTGAGAAGACCGCGACACTTATCTATGGTGGCCACTGGATATGCTTCCTAGATGGCGCTTCTAAAATACTTCATGAAATATTTTATTATATAATTTATTGTAATGTAAATAGTGGTATATTATTATTATACATTATGCCGTTATAGTATCATGCTGTAGTAATCACAGATTACGCATAGTTAAGTGTCGCGGTCTCCTCGATAAGCACGCTAGCGGTGGTCATCTCCTGTACTACATGAAAAATGTGTTGACAATTTTAACAATGGGGTTGGCTATTTGTATAGTTATTTGTGCTACTATGCATTGATACTGACAACAGTTCTACCTTGAGGGTGCTGTCGTATGCCTGCTTGCAATCTATAAATATCGATGATATTATGTTTCTATCAAATTTCCAGCATTTGCTTTATGATAAACACCTGATCGATGGTGGATCTGTCCCACCAGAAACCACATTGATAGCCTCCCATGATACCGTCTATGATTCTTCCACTTTCTAGAAGCAATTCTAAGAGAATCTTCTTCTAGTAGGCTAAAGCCTGTTATTTTCCCAACAACTGCATCGTTTCCTCAGCAGTGTTAGAAACTTTGAGCAAAAATAAATATTTTTACATCATCAGGTAGCTTGCTATACTTGCCTTCAGATGTGTCTTGTATCCTGGTTTTTATGTAATGGTGGTAATGCACTAACCCAGTGACCTTCGTAATTGAATATATTGTGGTGATTCAAACGAGTAAGAGACTCTGGGTTGGATATTACATTCAAAAGGAGGTGTGAAAATGGACAGCGTTATTTGTGAGAATAGATCAAAGGCCAATTTGTTACCTCTGACCCTTTCCACATTTACAAATTTTGTTTATTTCGATTAAGTGATTTGTGCGGTGCAGTGGTGTAAGACGCCGGACTTGTCATGCAAAATATCAGGTTCGAATCCTGAGGTAATATAAAAATTTATTTAGATGACTTATGAATATTTAACAATTATAAATCAAAATGATTATAATTAAATAGAGAGGAAGATAGGATGTATTCCTGCAACCATCTTGGAGAATGGTGGGTGCTAATTTTTAGCGTCCGAGTTTTGCAGATTCTTGCGTTTCTCTTTGGGTCAAGTTTTGGTCCAAGGAATTCCTTTGAGCGATTGATTAGTAATTTTCCTGGTATGGGAACTCCGAGTTATTTGGTAAAATGATATAGTTGTAAAATTTTCGAAAAGCTGACCGGTTTGTACGAGCGTGGATTGGTTGTACAAATTTGAGATCTTGAACGAAATTTGTGATCATCCTGTTGCGAATTTCACTTAGATTTGTTGAAACGACGGTTTTAACACTGGATGATTCTGAAATTGTGAGGTTAAGTTTTTAACCACGAGCTGTTAAATTTTGGATAATTTGTGTCGCAAATTCACATGAAATACACCAATACTTAACCGTAGACCATTGCGAGTATACAAATTCACGAATTTGGTTAAATTTGGACAAAGCACGCGTTAAATGGACGGAAAAAACAGAACGCGTAAACACCACATGTATAGAAATTGCCGTACGAGTCCAGGGTTAATTTCCGAAGGCGGGGCTAGGATTTCAGTGACCATTAAACAATTCAACATCAGGGTTTGTGAAAAATCTTTATTAAAACATTCCATTTTTGTAAAACAATAATTGATATTTGTCACACGTATTACACATGAAAGTATCGAAACGCCATTAAGACAAATTGGTGATAAATGTAATGGTGGTTTGATACGATCGCACAGTTACACGAACGGCCAGAGGACAATTTTATAGTTCAAAAAGCGGGATTGAATTCTCACCATATGCTTTAATCTCATTAAACAAAATAAACTCACCCGAGTCTTTTAATTTGAGTTGGAACACACAACCTGAGATTATCCAATTTATAGCTCTCCGGCAAAATAGCAAACTGAAGCCTTAGTTAGTTTCATTACATCTTTTTAGCTTGACCAACGTGGAGCTTTATGATTGTTTTGATCATGTACATTTTTCAGGTGTAATTTTACAGCTTTCGTCGCGTTTTCGACATGGATGTCAGTCGTTCAATAAGTATTAATAATTGTTTGGTTATATTCGCTTTTCTGCCATAGTCCTCCATGTCCTTGAAACAAATTTTTCATTCCCCTACATCTTGATAATCTTCATCTAAACCACTTTCTTGTGCCCTCTGTAGTTATTGATTATTAGATTATTACTCTTCAATGCTGTGCTATCTCTTCAAATTCTTCAAAACTTGTTTCTAAATATTGGTAACACGGGATATTATTATTCCCTCGATTATTCCCAATAAATCCATCAAAGTCCCAAATTGAAGTCATTAAGCAATGCGATTCGGAATTCAGCAACACATTTTTGGATACGCTATTCGCCATGTGCGTGGGTAGAGAGGGGATACGAAAACCGATCGAAGGGTTCGGAGTGACCTTAATAGAAACTAAACGGGACTTATTTATTTATCTATTAATTATTATTCCTCAAAATCCTTAATTAAAACAGTTTTCTTTGTTGGGCTACCAGATGGCAGCAGGAGGAATGCACACGGTGAATAGGAGTTAATTATCGTTTAGAAGATTTTGGATGTTTAACAAAACATTAAGATCAAGGTTAGTTCTCTTCGCTGCCGTAGTTTGATGTAGGATTTTCAAGTAAGTGAAGTTGTAATTACAACTGTATAATGTACATTAATGTCATTCAACAATTAATGTACAGGGTACGCCGTTTGTGAAGTATAGTAATTCAAATGTTAATTATTATTTTAATAACGTCAGATTTCAAAGTATTGTTCAATTTTAATCATTCGTTTGATCTTCTTCTTCATCAGCCTTTTTTTTCCCGCCCACTGCTAAATATAAGCCTCTCCATATTCTATTGATTTTCTTCAGGCCCGTAGCCAGGGGGGGGCACTTTGGGGCACGTGCCCCCCCCCCCCGAAATGTTGAAAAGACAAAGAAAATTTTACATTTTACAAAAGGTTTTTTACAAGTGCCCCCCCCCGAAATGAAATCCTGGCTACGGGCCTGATTTTCTTTAAACATTTATTTGGTATTTAATTTCATTTGTCAAGTAATATTTTAGGTATTTAAGTAATATTTAATAAAACTATTGATTTAGTAAATCGAATATTCGCTATCCATCTTGTAAATTCATTTCTATGTATGCCTAAATTTCGTTGTTTCATTACATGAATTGGTAACTTAAACTTGAATTTTATTGTAGCCTTTTGGTCAAAATTGTGCTGTATTTTGTTTCAGATCGACTGCACTGCACTGTAAAGTGAATAGAATTTATTGAGGACCCCCAAAATGATATTGAGCAATTTAGATTTATTAGAAGCGCGGGAGGTTCGGTATCGTAGGATTTATCTATTACAATACGCTATACTCCCCCCCCCTTTATTTGGTAAGATCTGCGCTTTCAGTAAAAATAAATAAAATGGCGCCATTTTCCGGTAAGACAATCTCGATTTAGACCAACACATTTAAATTTAATTTCATTTAAACCCACATCCTTCTCGGCTTGAGCAGTCGGCACCTTTATTTGTGGACCAGGGTGAACGAGCGGCGAAAACGTCCCGTAATAACCTATGAACTTTCAGGTGACCTTATGCTCAAAGTGTTTCTTATCAGCATGTTACGATAAAAGTGACAAATTGATCATACGTTATTCCATTTAGACACATCAGAAGGTTATTATATCACTCAGCTCCATACCTATGCAGAGCTACTCTGCGCTCAGCTTCATGGGTTGGATTGTTTCTTCTAATCTGGACCTCGTATTCGAAGTACTTATATTTATAGTGCACGTGCAGTGAATAGTTTTGATTTCGTACAAAATTATCCACATAAAATTTATTTGTATTCTTTTGGTTGGCTATTGCAGCGTTTCGAGAATATACAGCTTTTAAGTTATTTTATACAAATGTTTTTTAAACACACAAAATTGATAAACCTAAATAATTTTGACATGATACTTTTTCTTCACTAATGTAAAAATTAATTTTCACAAAGTAAAAGAACTAAGACCACTCATTTCCACAGTCCTTTTTATTTATGTGATAATAAGATACTGGTAATTATTCTTATATTTTTTGTAATAACCACGATAAATAAAAAATTATAGTATAAATATGAACTGAAAACTCCATTAGTCAAATAAAATGTTTTTTATTTGTTAACTCAATTTTCTATTGAACATTGAACTAAATAATACAAGTAAATATTTATTGTAATATATTGAAACATTGCTAATTAATTTTTTTTTTTTAGTAGTAATCCAAATATTGAACAACCACATCACCGTTAGTCATATTCTATTATGTTAACAAAGCTAAAATAAATAGACCTGATACAAATAAGCCTGATGTTAGATGCATTCATAATGGTAAAAATGAACGTTAGGTGTAAATACATTTTTACCGCTCCTATTACACAAAAACAATCATAAGACGAAACAAATTATACTCAACCCGAAAAAGTTACAAAATACATTTGGAAAAAGAATCTATCACAATTAAACTTTTTCCTACTGCAGTTCGCCTTTCCGAGCACAGCAGTAACAAAATGACAAAACATGTGAAAAATGATAAAATTTAGATTAAGTTTTTAGATGAAAGCCGCCAAAAATTGTAAAATTAGGCAACGGAAATGGAAAATGCGGTTATAACGAAAAAGCTTTCATTAAATTTTAACATCGTGGCATTAATTATGAAAATGTTAGATACGCAATCAGGTTCAACTGTCATAAATTCTCGAAACGTAAAGTCAAAATTATCATAAAACTAATAACTTAAGATAGGGTAGCTTCGATAAATTCTGACGAAAAATATAAATTCATAAAATATGTGATACAAGTTCTGCTCGATGTTAAATAACGTCTTCAAAATGGAGAGGCAAACAGCTGTTGCAACTAAATAAATTACAGTTGTCTTAACCAACTGTATCGCCATTCGTCTAAATTTTGTTTTAAAAATCGGAATTGTTGAAAGATATTAGTCAAAAATTATTCGAAAAATGTTTAACAGTTAGGCCATCATTACAAAACTAAAGTAAGATGAAAACCAAGAACCTGATAAAACATGGGTGGATTTACAAAAAAGTTATTGCAGGTTTTATCTTAGCACTTCCAAACTTGATCTAAATGTTAAGTATAAAAAATAATTTTACTTTAAAATTCAGAGCAATATTTAAAAAAAGCTTGAGGCAACAGCTTACTAATTAGGAATTTTTTGTGAAAGCAAATACTCGACAGTTTAATATTGTAGGTATGCAATGCTAAATAAACAGGATAAAATGCAAATTTTAAGTCTTGTACGAAACAAATTACCAAATTAACGAAAGACCATCAAAGCCTGGATAGAATATAATGAAAGAGATAAAACTCATTGTCATAGTAATTGACTAGCAATTAGCTTTATAAACTCTTATAGAGCTTAAAGCTCACTGTATTCACATGCAAATTAGGTATTATCAAAATTGTTCAAATATGAGATAAAAAAGTATGGGGGATATTGAAAGAAACGAGATTCTAGTTTTAAAAAATTAGTGAGGCAGTTATTACATTCAGATTACTTGGACGGGGTGAGTTAATTTATATATTTTTTAAGCTAATGTGGTTTTAACCTTTATCCGCTCGCGTATTTTGGAGTTGCAATTTACCTTTTTGAATTTTCTCCCCATTTCCTTCCAGAGCGTCATGGGAGAGGTGGAAAGGGCTTGTATTCTCTAATTACTATCGCCCGCTCAGTACAGCCACAAATTACCCTAAGTGTCTTACTGCGACCAATTTGCCGCATACGCGAGCGAATAAAGGTTAAAGATCTAAATTCTACGATAATATCGAAAACACGGCAAATTTAAATTTTAGCAGTTATCTCTCACTTAACAATCTTTAATCGGACGATACCCCAATATGTGATGAGCGGTGTATTGGAAAATCATTGACCGTATTTCCAAAATCGGTCATTTATTTTAAGAGTTAAATATTAAGTGATATTACGTGTCGTCCTTATTGTAGCTATAATTTTCCCATTAAAGTTTCAGTTTTAATAAATGAAGACCTCATAAAGTAGGTCTATTTGTACCTATCGATTTTAGTTTAGCTGCATATCTAGAGCATTGTTAAGTTAACAAGATTACAGTTTAAACTAACTCATGTCGATGTACTAGAAAATTTTATAATCAATAACTTTATTTTACTTCACAAGTTCTTGAACATTTTCATAAAATTCTTTCCGAGTTCTCGAAATCTCGCAGCGTGCAATCAGGGATGTAAATTTAATTCCAAATTTCTCTTTAGTCATTTAATTGCTTTGTCTGTTGATCACGGAATTATTTAAAGTAAATAGCGATTAATTCGAATAACGACCACAAGTCTCGGTCGTAATTAGTTTAGGCCACAATTTTAGGAACTTTCATCACAAGTTGTAAAAGATCTTCACCGACGAAGCGGTAACGAGGAGGAAGAAATGTTAACCTAAATTATTCCAATTATTACAAAATAATTAAACGGTTCGAAAATTAAAACTCGAATGGATGAAGTTTCATCATAAAAATATTAATTTATAAGAATCGACGTTATGAATCGTTCCAATTAAGCTACCACAATATTCAATATAGTAGAACTGGTTCATAATTTATTACCGTATACATCGATCCTGTAATAGAACCTAATTATCTGATGTCATTCTAAAATGAGGTGCTGGACATGATAGTCTCTTAACCTGATATTATGCTCCCAATCTTTCACTACTATCCAAGTGGATGCTTATGTAACTCAAAACAAAACCTTTCATTGATTCAAGGAAATATACTGTATTTTAAAAACTCTTAGGAGGGTTGCAATGTGAAACTGTAGTTTGAAATGAACACCACAAACTTCAACCCAAATTTTTTTTTTACTATTTAGGCAATCTGATCCTTCTCGAATTTACAGCTATTGCAACCGCTTTTACTGGATTAAAATATTCAAATTTTCGACGAAGCACCTAAGAATTGCACCTCATAATATAAATTTATGGTTGGAACAATAATTGTAAGGCACAACAGTAAATTCCTTCTAATTTCGTAGCCAATTTGCATACAAATACCCTTACTAACTGCTAATTTTGTGACAGAGATTGCCTGGACACACAACTGTTGATTACATTTAAGTAATCAAAACTACTTATCTGAACCCATACATATAATTGCAAAGTAATTACACACTTAATTACAAGCTTATAAGTGAATTAGCAAGGGTTTCTTTTACCAGCGTGCTCTTGTGACAAACTATAAAGTTTTAATTCCATTACATCGTAAAGTTTTGAACAGCAGCGTAAGAAACCGAATAATTTTTCTTACTTTTAGCTTCCACTATAAATTTTGAAATAAAATAAACACTGCCGGAAGCTTATGAATTTTAAAATAACGGTTCTAAATAAATCACATGTGTATGCAAAATATAGAAGGAAATTCAATCGTGTGCCACTATTGAACAGATTTTCAATCGGCCACATATTCTGAAATGACAAAAATAAAATAGCCAAATTGAATGGACAAGCAAAAATATAACCTTGACATTTTTCAATTTCATGTCTAACTCGAAGTTTTTTGTTCAAACATAAAAATGAATTACTGACATCGACACTACTAAACAAGCTAATCGATCACGTAACAAGAAGCTAATCCATTATCTAAAAATAATAATAATTGAAAGATCCATTTCAGGTTGGACGTGTAAAATATATTCGTCAAATCTGTTTCAGACAAAATGTCACCCAGTATAATTTTTGTTAGCGTACAAAATTACTTTAGATTATATTATGTAAACAAAGTGAGGACCTTCGTCGTTACGCTGCATTCACAAGTTAAAATTCAAGGACTAAATTTAACATTAATAATTATAATTAGTAACGCATGCATTCCTTAATTGCTACGAGTTATTTTTAAGAGGTAAAAAATAAGCTTTAGAAAAAAGAAAATTTTTCGCATTTCCAAGAGTGAAGTGGTCACCGGCATGCATAATGATGATTAAGATGATTAAGAAAATCATTGAAAACATCAATAAAAGCGTGGGGCGCTGATGTTTATGTATGATATTATTAGCTCCACGCTTTTATTGACGGTTTCAAGGATTTTCTTAGTTAAGATTGACTAGGAGTGACAAGTTGACTAGGAGTGACTAGACCAGCAATCTGGCGTAAATCAAACACGGATAAACTGGAGAGCGGGAAACCGCGGTTCTAATCCTGATTGCGTCGGATATGTGCTGTGATCTAAAAAGTCCAAAATCGATCTGTGGACTATGATCCATTCCAACCCGCATTAGGCCAGCGTGGAATGGTAAGGCCTAAACCTTCAAGTTCTAAATTGAGAGAACTTGAAGAGGCGTATATCCAAAAATGGATGTAAATAAAAACGCTAATGAAGAAGAAGAAGAAGAAGAGGAGTGACAAATAGAGGCCAAATGGTTAGCAATGGTAGTGACTCCGACAGGTTAAAAAAATGCCTTTAATTCGATAACTCCATAATATTCTCCAATAGATAGAGAGAATAACCCCTACCTATACAATCTCATCTCAGCCAACTTCATCGCGAGAGAAATATAGGTCACAATGTTTGAGGAGAATAATATTACCAAATTACCATCGCGGCAACCGCCAAAATTAAAGATGTTCTAGAGCAGACGAAGGCACTGCTAGTAAAAAAACCGGTAATTTTAAACGGTCAATTATAAAAAAAATATCGTTTCCTAACAAAAACCTAAGCTACAGCGATGGATCTCTCTTTTAACGGTACTCTCATTTAAAAAATATCGTTTCCATCGATGATGGATCCGAGATTTGCTGTGGTTGCGCGCTCTCCGCTCCGATACTCTACGCTCCGAGCCATTTTGATTAACCCTTATGTCAATACCCGGGTACCCTTTTGCATGTTCTTACTTAAATATGCTATGCATTTAAAGAGAATATCTTCAAATCCGGTCAGATCCTCGTTATTTGAGTCAATTGACGTCACGTCGATTCATATAAGTTTTGATATTTAAATATTCAAGAAAGTAGAAAAAATTAGGCGCTAAAGTTGAATACCCAGTTGATCAATACCCGGGGTACCCGGGTACCCATATATGTAAAAACTTAATACTTTTACAGATTTTCAAAATAAATAATAATTTAACTAATCTCTAGGGGGGGGGGGGGTCAGAAATAATATTTTATATACAAATATACGTAGACATTTAACTTTTAATTATAAATTAATTACATTTAACTATAAATTATATGTAAAATATCCTCATATGAACGACGAATGACGATATGAATGACAACGGAGACTTTACTGTTTCCCTTCCTCCTTGCCCTTTATTATTCCATAAATTAACAGGTTTTGTGGTAGTAGGTATTCCCACTGTGACTCCCAACATAGAATTTGAAAATAAAAATTTCCTAATTCCAATTCCTTTTGTTGACGAAATATAGCGTACCCTATAGGGTACCCGGGTACCCAGGGTATTGAATAACGTAATAAAGACTGGGTATTGACATAAGGGTTAACGTTGTACTAATTCGGTAGTCTGCTACTGGGAAGAGGATGGATCTCTCTTTTTTTATAATATGTATTGTGGTGTTCCAAACCAACCACAAAGCCCTTCACTCGGAAACTGAGATAAGTTCCGACCGCTTTGTTATCGGAGAACATTTGACTACTTAATTACTCAATGAAGACTGAGTTCTAAATTACAATTAAGATACTCGGGATACTTTATATCGTTTAATGAATCTAAACGTAAAAATATGAGCATTTGATCTTGTTACGTGGACCACAAATTGTCCTATAGCCGTGTGTGCAAGTTTGTGTAATTGTATCAAACCACCATTACATTTAATGTCAATTTTACTAAATGGCGCTTTGATAAAATCTAAGGTTATTTGTGTGGCACAATCAATAGGTGTACAAAAATAATAATGTTATAATAAAAAAGTTTTGATAAACCGCAAAGCTGTTTGTTTGAGAACCTATGTGCTGCAAGCCACGCCTTCGGAAGTTGACCCAATAGCCAAGCTGTAACGCATATGACGCTTGTAGAATCCTAAATCCTGCTCCGTGTCTATCGGCCTCGTGTAAGTTTTATCAAAAAAACTTGTGAAATTGTGCAATCGTAGTGGTCCATGAATAATATTGGTGCTTCTGATGTGAATTAGTGTAATCGAACATCCAGATTTAACAGCTGCTCGCAGCTACTTAACCTCAACTTTTGTATTCATTATCTTGATAATTTTTGCTGTTTCAGGTATCATTCAGCGTATTAACCGTCGAATTAACCAATGTTGGCGCAATTCGATATAGAATGACCACAAATTTTATCCAAAACCAGCAAATTTATGTGATTTTTGTAAACCTGCATGAAGCGGCTTCGTTTCAGAAATCTACACAATCCTCTTGTATTGATCAGAAATTCGGATATCCCTAACTAGGAAATTCACTACTCAATCGCTAGAAAGACTTCCCTGGACCGAAACTTCGTTCCAAAGAATAAAAAAACGCAAAATCCGCAAAAAAAACTTTGACGCCAGAAAAATTCGCAGCGATCTCCTGCAAACTTCGACGAGCAGACCAAAAGTCTTATCTTTCTTAACCTCTTCTTCACAAAATCCAAAAATTCCCTAGGATTTTTCAAAAAAGACAAAAAATTAGGAGGTAACTGTTTTTGCGGTAAATTTGAATTTCAAACTAATTATTCTTCTTTGCAGGTTCATGAAATTTCAACTCAACACCCGCACAAGTCACTCAATAGAAACAAAAATATTGTATTTGTGTAATGTAACAAGTTGGCTTTAAATGTAAACAAGATTTATTCTCACAAACGTCGGTGTTCACATTCACACCTCTTTTGACTTGAATATTCAATCTCGAATCTCTTATTCGTTTTTACCATTACAGTATATCCAAATATATTTAAAAAATTTCAAATTGGAGGTGGTCGGAGCATAGTGGTCATACGAGTTGACTATGCACGCTAAATACACGGTTCGAATCCAAGTGAAATAAGGACTTTATTCTGACCGCTCTCCCCTCGGAAGGAAATGGCAACCCACTGAGATTAATATGCCAAGTGAATCCTTAAATGTTAATAATCTAAAAAGTCCAAAATTGATCTGTGGACCTTATGGGGAGGGGTAACCACCCCGCCCCGCCAACATTTGAGGGTCACGACGCTTCTGTTAATAAGCAAAACGAATAATGATGATATTTTAAATAATATAAATTGTAATGAGGTCAAATTATCGGGATCAAATTACCGGGGACCAAATTACCTGGAGATGAAATCACCTGGTGACCAAATTACCGGTGGTGAAATTACTGGGGGGAAGGCAAATTACCAGCTACAAGTAAAAAGGAGACCGTTTTAGGAAGATCATCAGAGTACAAGCGGATACTTGTACCAAGTCAATCACATATCATCTAACGTCTCAAGAACCAGATCAGAGTAGTTCGAAAAAGAATAGTGAGAGCATATAGAACGACATCCATCGATACCCTTCTTATAGTAGCGTCTCTGGTTCAAAAAATGGTCCAAACTACCAACGGAATTGAGAAAAGACGTTGGTGATACCAAATAGACACATACTGAACCAAAAATGTATCATTTATTTATATTGCCGTGTTTTCATGCAATAATTTTGAAAATTCTTCGCTTCGCTCTGCTCCGCTCCGGACGCTTCAGAGCCGTTTGACAGCACTATACCAATTAAAAATATCCCCTAGGGCCGTCTAACTCGGTAAAGTGTTCTACTGGATAGGGGATGGATCTCTCTTTTTGTTCAATCACACAATTACGTAATCAAACATATAAAAGACCAGCACGCTCCGCCGCCGCCTCCTCCAGCGTGTCAACTTTTTTAGGACACACAGCGCATTCTGATTGGTCGTTGGTAGTACCAACTTAAAAGTTAAAATCACCTCCCCCTGGGTTTGAGTAGCACACCAATCGAGTTTTAAACCTCGGCGAACTGCCCGTCCGTGGATGGGCCTTCCAGCTAGTGGATAATAATTTGTTGCGTCTTTTTTTTTATTTATACTAACAAAAATCAATTATTGGATCCGAGATGGGAAGTGGTTGCGTTCAACCGGCCGCGTTCAAATGTTCACTTACCATTCAAAATTGGAATAGCGCAACGTGGCGTCGTTTAATTTTGATTAAGAAGATTTTAACTAAAATTGAATAAATGAAAATTGAACTCCTTGATTATGCGCGCGCAAGCGCTTGAAAGCTCAGTAAAAAATATAATATAATTAATTTAACTCGGAAAATTATTTAAAATATACCATTTAACTTAAAAAGCCAGTGAAAGTAAAGTAATTAAAGGAAAATTGTAATTTGAAAAGTTTTTAAGCTACATAAAAATTATTTGGAAAAAATCAGCGCAATATAATAATGAAAATTTTGATTGAATCAATAAAGTTTAACAATAAACAGAAATTCACTGCATTTATGAATTGGTTCAGGGAAAAAAATTACAAAAAAATATCGGCGATTTCCACCAGTTATTTTATTCAGTGCATGCATCCAATTTGCAATAATTCCCCCCCCCCTCCAAGTGAGGCCGCAGTCCAAACAACTATGGTCTCGATATCACAGAACCACAATCAAAGATAAATAATTGCACCAAATTTTTGCACAACCAATATGGAAAATTTTAAAATGTTCTCTTTCCCTTTATAACTGACGAATGAATTACGGCCCACAAACAAATTATTTTCTGGACCACAATTTTTTCGAAATAAAATCCTAACCTAATAGTTTTAGTTCGAAACTGAGGTTAATAATTTTCAACACAAATTATTCTTTAGTTTTATTGTTCAATATCATCAATATTATTTGTTTTAGTTAGTAACATCCAACATTTTTTTATTATTTGCTTTAACTTCCTGTAGTATAATTAATTACACGCGATTCTACTCGGTGAATAACCGAATTTGATTGTTTTGCGTTTTACTTCTCCAAGATTTTGCTGATGGCAATCGTTTGATTGGGTCGAGATTAACCAAAATTTATAACTATCGTTTATTGTCAGCAATGAAGTTCCTATTACAATTTCAATAATTTACGAAGCAGGCATTTGTATCTATTTTATAATTTAAATTTTTGGAATACAATAATTTAATTTCATTGTAAATCTTCGGTAGCTTTAATTGAGGATTTCTATCTCTAATATTTATAAATTTTAATATTATTAAAAGAGCGAGTGCTTTTTGCACACGAAATGAATTTTCTTGAGATTTCTGGAGTGGTTCCGTTCATAACTTTTTTTTAACAATTGGTTGGGTATGGGCATAAGCATTTTCACGTTTAATCAGAGGGCGAAGCCTTTTATTTTGAGTTAGTGTTAAAGAACCACCTTAAATTTTAGCGCCAGTTCGACTTTGAATAAAACTTTTTACTACCGAAAAAATATAATTGTTGAAATATTGCAAATTCCATAGAAATATTTAAATGCATACTAACAATAAATTTCAAATTCAAAAATAACACTTGGAATATTCAACCAGCATTTTATTGTTTTGTTTGTTTTGTTCCAAAACTTTTTGCTTAACTTTTAAGAATTTCATTTCGTTTCCTCTTACAAACGAAAACTTCATGTTCTCCCAAAACTCAGACAATTTTAATCATATCCGAATATTTCTGAAACACTTAACAAAAGTTTATCTTTTAACTTCGAAAATGTTAAAGCACAACTAAGTTTGTATTTCGTCAAAATCCGTGATTATTATTCACATTCCACACCGCCGCCATCTTTCAAGGAAATTCGTGTATTTTTAATAAAACTCGAATCCATCATTCAGTTAAAAATCCCGATTCGCACGAATGCTAAGAGGCTTTACTTTTAACTTTTAGAAAAATTTACGATTTAATACTTTTTCGGGTTCGATGTACTCGAAAATGAAATGCGTCATCTCATGTAGACAACAGATTGCGATATAAACAATGAAAATTAGAGAGGAAATCGAAGTGTTTCACTTCAGAAATCAAAACATAATCGCGATAAATAAAAGTTATCTGAAATATCTATGTAAGTTACTAAAGCTCCAGTAACTTGAGGCTTATGGGAAATTGGCTCGACTTTTGCTCTCCATCAACTTTTCCAATGTACAAACTCATCGATTTTCAATAGAATCCTCCAAAAACACGATTTTATTAGAAAAATTATAATAAAGTTCCAAAACAGACAAACAAAATTAATATGGTGAGCTGTAAAGCTAAATTCAGACGATAAAAAGTTTTCGTTTTTAAACTACCCGCTGTTTATTTGGATTGAATTTTCAGGTACCGCCATAAAAAAAAATGTATTACGCTACAACTTAAAAATCTTTGTACTACCATCAACATAGCTGAAAATATAAGATAAAATCGTCCGAACTGTTGAACAAAAAAATTGCTCAAACGTGATGCTTTCAGTTTTTAAGCGAAAACAAATAAAATCGATAATTTTATAATCTAGTTGAAGTTTAATTAAAATCAAACATACCGGATATGGATTCGAGTTCGTAATAAAACGTTCTGCCATTGGAATGATTACATCCAAGTTACATGTGGCAAAGCAATAAAGCTTAATTGGTGCATTTTTTTTAGAAGCGACGCCGACGTCGAATTAAAGCGAAATAAAATAATATTAAATTAGCCCAAAAAATAGCACCACCATAGATTGAAAAACTTTAAGAAACCTTATTAGATTGATAGAAGTAGAAAGATTGAAAAGCGTTAATAAAATACCTTCGTTCTGTTGGCGATCAAACGTTGTAAAATTAAATTCTTTTCTAAATAACCTGAAAGGGATTTTAAAAAACGACGCACTATAAATTCTCAACAAAATAGCGAACGAATAAGTTCCCAATTTAGCAATGTGCGAACTTTGAATGAAACTACATTAATTATTTTTTTAAATGTATTTGTAGAAAAGAAAGTAGGAAAATTAATAAAAAAATATCGGCAATTGCTCACTGGTTAAATCACTGGAAGGAAAGTAAACACAAGAAGCTCTATAAACCCTAACAAAGCCCCCGACAGAATCAAGAGAGATGTGTGTAATTTTCTGGCAAAGATAAGATAGGGTAACAATCGCAGCTATCAAAGCCCTTTTCAAGTAATAACAGCGGCTTATAGGATCGAAACAAGAAAAAATTGTCAGATAGTTTACGTTAAACCTGCTTTTGATTATATTTAATCCAAAAATTCTGCAGATTATGGAAAAAGTGCAAAAGAAAGATGTAATTTATGGTCACAAATGGAGAAACTTAAAAGCAAACGTATCAAAGTGTAAAAAAGAGAAAACACAACATGCGAGGAAAACTAAAAGCTCAGGAATATAAAGAAAGCAATCGAGTCGGTTAGGTAACCTTACAGAATGAAACTTGGTCTACAAAACATTCAGTTAAATGATACATTTGCTTTCTCTCCCACCCCCTCATATAGGGTATCTCATCTTCTTGTTTGTGATACTTTCTCCCCAAAGTCTTCAATCATACAAAAACGTTGAATTTAGGTGGTTCAAACAATTAAAATTCTTAGGTATCTGTTTTTCTTTACAAATTAATTCACTGTTCATGTTGATCAAATATTGACAACCAGTCAGTCAATTCTACATTAACAGTTTTATAAATGAAATTGCATTGATTTATCGATTGTGTGTTTTAAATAATATAAATTCGCAATTTAAACAGTTGAGATAAAACATCGCCCATAGAATATTTTTGTAAAAATTTATTTTTTATTTAATCCCTGATTAATCCACACTCCAAGTGTGGGTAAATATAAGCGACCACCCAACAACCGAATGACAGTTTTGCGATAACCTCGCAATTGTGAGGTTAGCAACCAACGTTTGGAAGAAATATCATCATTTTTCTCGAAGACCAGTTTGAGTCTCCAGAAAAACCTACAATAATAACTTATAATTAAGTTTTTGTAACAAATACCCCCTTCCCTCAAAATGAAGATAAGCATAACATAACGAATAGCGACAATAGACATCCAAACCCTACTCTGAAATGCTCAGATAATCTCCCAATGAACATCATACTCCTTTATAATATTAATATATTGGCTAAAGCAGGGATTGTCAACCCGCGGCCCGCCACACTTTCTCGTGCGGCCCTTCAAAGATTTTACATTTTGACCTTTAAAAATTCCTACGGTCTCCTTAGGTTTATTTTACTATTAATAATAAAAATAAGAGATAATTTTAGTCCTTTCTTACAAAAAGTTTCATACATGCGGCCCGCACAACATTTTTAAATTTGTAGCTGGCCCGTTGTAAAAAAAGATTGCTCTTCTCTGGGCTAGAGGAAATTGATATTGCAAGTGTTAAGTTTAAAAAATTTCAAAATAATTATTAAATTTGAGTACAAAGGGTGGAAAGTAGTCTATTTTCATTGAGATAGAATCAGTGGTTCTCAAAGTGGGCGATATTGCCCCGCTGTGGGCGATTTCTAGTCCTAGGGGGCGATAGTGGAATCTACTATTTTTCATATTATGAAAAAATTTGGGGGGCGTTCCGGTAGACTGGGGGGGGGGGCGATGACTATGTACAATAAAATATTAATATTTATTTAAAATTCAATATCGTTATTTCAAAAATAAAATCTCTTTAAAATTTGAATTTAAAAATTGAAAATTCTAAATGCCGTGTGACACTTGTACTAATTTTTTAACAATTTTTTTGAAAAAATTTGGTAGCAGCCCAACACATTATAAGAATTATTGTGTCGATTGAATTTGTTTCCTACAATTAAATAATTATTTTATTACCAATAACCTTTTTTTTAAAGCTATTTTTATCAAAAAACAAAGGGGTGAGGGGGAGGGGGCATTATAAAAATAATTATATGCTCGGAAAGTGGGAGATGGTTCAAAAAAGTTTGAGAACCTATGAGATAGATCAAGCAATGTGAGAGATCTATGTTTCAGAATGTGCAAAAGAAGGATCGTTAAAGCCTCCTACTTTCACGATGCTCGTAGAAAATAGATGTTTGTTCAATTAGTGAGAAAAGGAAACTTTTCCCACGTGTTTCACATAAGAATTTTTCTACTATACTAGGGCTAATTCGAAAGAGAATTTTTTTATTGCCAATCAACCGTGAAGAGAAGAAAATTTAGTCTGAATATTTTAATATAAAAGAATCGAACGATAAATGATTGTACTTATCAGCAATTCGTTAATGGTTGTACAAACTGTTTTTGTTTTGTATAGCATATGAGAAACATCTGGTTTCCTAACTGAAATGGACGTTTAAATGTTGAACATTTTCTTGCAGTAGTAAAAAATTAAATTTTGTACATCTACACAGATCATACTAATAAAATTTCAGTTTTGTCTGTCTGTTAGTAACACATGATGTCACAATTCAATACATTTTTATCGAAAAAAATAATAACATAAGCACCCGCTTCAAAAGCTCATTTACTTAAATTCGTAAATACATAATATACTACGATATTATTATTACAAAATAATGTAAACAACGATTTTTGTATTTTATTATGAAATTATAAATTACATCAGCGACAAAATTGAATTTGCTTTTGTAGATCTGGCATTTTATTGGCGTGAATTTGTTTAAAATAAATTTACACAAATAAAATAATTTAAACATAAAAATACTGAGATAAAAATGTGCTTATTTTTTTAGTACTTTATACATTTGGGACAAAACGAAATTGGATTACTTAGAGCTGGGATTTTACTACTGTGATGCGATTTTCTTCATTAATTAATAATAATATTGTAGTAGAAAATTCCAGCTTTTTAAATTTAAAAAAGAAAACTTGACAAATTCTGTAATATAAAACTTAACGGAATTTTCCAACGTTCTTGTGCCAGCTGAATCGGTTCTCTTTTTTTTTTAATTGTTCAAACTTCGCTTCTAATTTTTTCTGCACGCAGCCGTTATCACCTGGCCTTGTAGTTCCCAATACTAAGTTATCTTGCAAACTAAAACATTAATTTTTGTAAATTCTCAACTATTTTCCATTAACTTTTCTATATGCTTTCAATTTGCTGATTTAAACCAAATAAATGTATTAATAATTTTCGAAAACTTTAGAAAACTTATTATAAAAAATTCTTCGTGACCTCGCGACTGCAATCGCCGCATGCGAATCCTTATCCAAAAAACTCACGTCTTCACCTCAGCTTCTTAAAACCAGGGATGTCGCACAAATTTTGCAATTACAAACTAACCATATAATTCAAAATGATATTTATTTAATTAATTCTGCTAAAGAACAGATCCACCTGCTAGCTACCCGTCCGTGGACAGGCTTTCTACCTAGTTGATTATAAATAATATTCAATAAATAATAATTAATACTTCTTCCTAGTTATTTTCAATAATTCTTATCCATAGAAACAAACTTCTTCAAAAACTCAATCCCAATCTTAAATTCATCCAATTGTCTTGCTCAAAATACGATTTCAATTTTTGTTATCAGTCATTATTTATTCACTTCATAAATTTACTTTTCAAATTTCAATATAAAATTAATTAGAACATTTTTAAACTATCAGAAAATTTTATTTATTTTAAATTATTATCAAACTGTTAAAATTTTACTTTGTTTTGTTTGAAGATTAAATTCTATTTTAAAATTTTATTATCATTTTACGTTTCGTAGCTTTATTAGAAATTTTGTTGCTTTAATTTGGTTAAATTTTCGGGGCGGTTTATTCAATTTCTTTAATGTCAATAGCAACCTTGTTCATTATTTTCCTTTCATTATATTTATCGTTGTCCTTTTTCTTGCCAATTTATTAATCTAAATTAATCGAATGAGAATTGGATCTTCCCTGGAACAAATCTATTCATCTTTTTCACCTCACCCATCTTCTTCGTTATCCATCGCTCAAGTAATTTCTTCGTTGGAGTCATTCAGCTTTTTTTATTTAACTTGGTGTGAGCGTTGTTCGTCGTCCATGTGGATGGACTTTTTAAGGCCATTTGTCGCTGCGCATTGAACGGCTTTACCATACAGGGTGGAAATAAGTATAATTTCTAAATTGTATTCTTAGGGAAAATTCAGAGTGAATTTTCTTGTTTTAATTTTAATGATGTATACAGGGTGAAGCATCAAACATGTAAGTTAATTTATTTGGAAATAAAAGACAAGCGAGGTGGTTGACAGTGTTTTTATTGTAGAGTAGGGTATAATTTCGGAGAAAAATTTTGTGAATTAAAAATTTGCTAAATAGAAAAGTTGCAAGCAAAATTATTGAAGTAAAGTATTGAAGGTCGACCGATAACAACGGCGGGGGCGATTTGAAGTGAGGAGATAACCGATTGAGCTGGCGGGATAGAAATAAATTATCCGGCGATATTTGAAATAAATTCGATTTCAATATAAATGGAACAAATTACCAAAAAAATAATTTTATTAATTTACAACTTAAATACTACCAACTTATACCTCATTCTAATGGCTAATTTTATTATTGAAGCTTTCTTTTTTTGAAACTTGGTTTCTCAAACGTTTGGCGAGTCCCACCAGGTTGAGGTGTTTTGCTGGCCCACGGAGAATCAAATTGCGTGGTATCTTGATCCACCAAATGAGTATATTTCGAACGTCCAGCATGACCAAAATTTTTAACCTGCATAATTTTTGGCAAAACAGACTTATCAAAGTGATCCTCCAGCGTCGTTTTAGAAAAGTCTCTCTTAAATAATTCGTCTTCTTTATCAAGATAGAACGCTCCTCTGTGGTAGTACTTCTGCAAAAACTTATATTTTCCTTTGATCGATTTGTTAGTAATTTGTTTTGGATTCAATTCTGCCTCTAAATTTCTCTCTTTCTCTGTCATATTTCGCATTCGTTCGATTTCACGACGTTCTTTTTCAATAACTTCTTGTTCTTCGCGATTACGTTTTATTCGTTTCAATTCGCGTAATTTCCAAGCTTCGTATTGTAATTCGTCGGGTTCATCATCAGTGCAGACATCATTCAGATTAGGCTCATTATCGTCATTATTTTTAGGTTGGTTTTCCTTCTTGATCGAATTTTCAACCATTTTCAAAGTTTGCCTCTGTCTTTCTTTCGCTTGTTCTTGTGCTTCATGTTCCAATTGCTTTTGACGTTCAGCTTCTTTCTCTTTCTCAATAATAGTGATACGAGCAAATTTTTGCACAAAAATTGGCTTTAGTCTCGGTCCTGCTTCTTCTTCTTCCGAATCCGTATCATCTTCGTATTCGGAACTTTGCGATTCAGAATCCGACTTTTCTTTCTGCTCTTGTTTGCTTAATACTCGTTGTCTCAACAATTCACGTCGGGCTTCAATTTCACTGTCACTTAATTCTGCTTCTGGATCATCTTCTTGTACATCTAAAGTGTGCTTCGGTTCAGGAAGTTTAATTTTAACTTGGTCGCCTTCACTGTCGCTACTTTGTAAAACTTGGGGATCATAAATACGTCTCCTTCTTGGTCTAATTTTAGTATCTGCCTCCCATATTTTTATCCTACGTAAACGTGAATCATTCACATCGTCGTCTTCGCTTTCATTAGCTTCTGAACTGGATATCCGAGATTGTGACCGATTACCAGCTTTTATAAAATCGTCGTCTTCGCTTTCATAATCAGAATTACAGTTTGCATAAGTTGGACGTCTACCCGACTTGTATCTCGTTACTTTCACCTTCTTCATAGTTAGTTCACCTTTTTCGTTACGAACAGGAACTGCTCCTGCAGTACTTTGTATTGGAAATTTCGACGAGTTCGTCATTTTGGAAAATTGAATAAAAAAATTAAAAAAACTGGTCCCGGACATTTAGAAGATATTTATATAGTAAAATAAAAACGTTTGGTAACAAATCTGATAGTGCAAGCTATAGTTGTTCAGCCTTCGGTTTCGCTCAAGGGGATTACGATCACACTTACATTTTTATTTTTTTAATGCCTTAAAGTTTATTAAAGGAACAGTACTAATAGCGAAAATATTTTATGATTATTGTCAATCTTCAGTTATATATAATTAAAAAATAAAACTAAAAATTGAGGGGATAAAAAGTTAATATTGTTTAAGAAGTTCTTTCGAATAAAATTTAGGCGTAGATATGTATCTCTAGTTAAGTTACAGAAAAAATTCAAATATTTTACCGTTTAGTTCAGTTTCTGTTCAAAATTAATAAATTAAATACAAATGAAAGTAATTACTAAAGCTAATGGTGATTAATTGTAAGTTAATATTCCCGAAACGACTTCCAGGTTCATTAACGAAACTTAATAATTCAAAAACTTCGTGCGTATAAAAAAGTTTAATTTTGTTCAAAGGCCTCTTAACGAAATTAAGATCCTGTGAACCACACACAGCACAGAAAGGGTTGGAAGATTATCTACAAACGATACATTTCCAAGTTTTTGAAAAAGTAACAAAATAAAACCACTAAGAAACTATATAGAAACGAAATAGAGGTGGACGGATGATCTTAAGAAATTGGTGAGCTTACTGGCAAATGTAATAGAACAGAAAATAAAGTTGGCTAGCAGCACAAGCTGCTACGATTTATCGTACCGCCCTTACCCATCCTAAAATAACTCGGGTTTTGACATTCCTTCGTATGCCCCGGAGAAGCACTCGTTTCAGCTTGTCCAACAAGCGTCATGCCTTTATAAGTTTTCGTTTTGTAAATATTCAGCTGATTTGACCTAATCCTAATGACGTGGAGGATAGCTGGGATTGTAAATTTACATTTCAAGCACCGCGCACACAAAACTGTTTAAAAAAATCAATGTTAGCTATTTCATCTAAAAACATTTAAAAGTATCGAGTCAAGTCTTCAGTTGATGAAGACTGGATTCTAATTACAATTAAGAGACTCGGGATATTTTATACCGTTTAATGAATTTGAACGTAAAAGTTAGAATTTGATCCTGTTTTGTGGACTACAAAATTGTCCTATATCCGATTGTGTAAATTTGTGCGATCGCATCAAACCACCATTACATTTAATGTCAATGTTTCTGAATGGCCCTTTGATAAAATCGATTGTTATCTGTGTGGCACAATCAATAGATAAAAAGTTTTGACGAACAGCATAGTTGTTTGAGGACTCCTGTAATATTAGCCACGCCTGCGAAAGTTAACCCGGTAGTCGATCTGCTGCAACACATAAGATGTTTGTACGTCTTGAATTTTATTCCATGCACATCTGCTTCGTTTAAATTTTGCTAAAACTTGTGTAATCGTAGTGGTCCACGAACAATATTGGTGTTTCTTACGTGAACCTGTGTTGCAGAACATCAAAATTTAACAGTTTTTTATTGCATACAGTAAAAGTCGCTACGTGCGCGCGTGCGCAGTTACTCTCGGCGATTGCGACGTTGTACCGGTTGGTATTATTTAGTTACACTTGGTTAAACTTTAGTTGGTACTTCTGCAACCATTAATTGGAAGTTTTTTTTGATGAGGAAACCGTTAAAAGAGAGATCCACCAGTCAAGTTTAGGTTAGTGTTAAGAAACGATTATTTTATTGGGAGGGAGCACGACATAATAATTTTGTTGTACCATGGGGGACCGTTAAAAGTGAGATCCACCGATCGAGTTTAGGTTAGTGTTAGGAAACCATTCTTTTAATGAGGGGACTCTTAAAAGAGAGATCCACCGGACGGGCTTAGGTCAGTGTTAGGAATCGATTTTTTTTAATCCACCGGTCGAGTTTAGGTTAATGTTAGGAAAAGCTTTTTAATGTTAGGAATTGATTTTTTTTAATGGGGGGGGGGGCGTTAAAAGTTAGATCCACCGGTGGACCTTAGGTTAGTGTTTGGAAACGATTTTTTTTAAATGAGGAGACCCTTAAAACAGATCCACCGGTCCGGTCCGTCTTAGGTTAGTGTTAGGAATCGATTTTTATTTTAATGGGGAGACCGTTAAAAGAGAGATCCACCGATCGAGTTTAGATTAGTGTTAGGAAACCATTCTTTTAATGAAGGGACTCTTAAAAGAGAGATCCATCGGTCGGGCTTACGTTAGTGTTAGGAATGGATTTTTTTAATGGGGGAACCGTTAAAAGAGAGATCCACCGGTCGAGTTTGGGTTAATGTTAGGAAAAGCTTTTTAATGACAGGACCGTTAAGAGTTAAATAAAGTTTTAGATTTGGGCCTCATACTCTAATCCGGTCCTGTTTATAAAACTAAAATTTTAATTTTTACACACATTCGGCGCACATTCGACTTGAGTATGGCGCATGCGCGCACTTTACATTTAAATACGCTTCACATTTGCCGGGAATTTTTGCGCGTGCGCACATTCGACGTGAGTACTGCGCACGCGCGCACGTAGCACTCGAAAAATTATCCTGCTTGCTTTCCCAATTCTTGATATTTTCAGATTCGTCCAGAGTATAACCCAAGTAGCATTTTGATGCTGAATTGCAGCAATTTACTTCAAAATCTCAAAATTTGTGGATCACGAAAAACACTATTCCATCGCTCGAAAGATTTCCTTGGACCGAAACTCGTTCCAAAAAGAACAAAAACGCAAAAATCCGCAAAACTTTGACGCCACAAATTTCGCAGCTGTCTTCTGCAAAACCTCGCCGGGCAGAGTGCTTTTATCTTCCTTTTTAACATCTTATTAACAATTTCAAAATTCCTTAGGATTTTTCAAAAAAGACACAAATTAGGACGTAACTGTTTTTTGGCGGTCAAAATTCCATCAGAACACCCGCACAAGTTAATTAATAGCAACAAACAAAATATTGTAATTGTGTAAGGTATCAAGTTGCTTCTGATTTAAACAAGATTTATTCTCACTAATGTCGGTGTTCATTTTCACACCTCTTTTGACTTTAATTTCCAATCTTGAATCTCTTATTCGTTTTGAACATTACAATATATTTCGTGTAGCTGCTGTATCCCTGTTGTTAGTAAAGCGTTGAAATCTGAAGAATTGGGTTATTGGTCACTGTCGCTTTGGTTCAAAGCTGACAACCACGTTGAATATCTTGCAATAGTTGTAGATCGCTTTGACATTTTTGTTAGACCGGCATGGGGCGGCCATCAGTAGGACTTTTGCAATTTTATCGGTGGTGAACGATCTTGGTAAATCTTATGTGATTCGTGCGGGTACGGTGACGGATTATAGTGAACCTACATACAAAAGGACGATTGCTAATAAATTTGAAATGGCCGCCAAAATGTTTACCTATGGAATTAATTTAAATTGACGAAATTTTGGATTTTTTGATTGCGAAGGTGTGGCACGACCGACAAAAAAAGACTCTCGAGACGCCATTCTGCGAGAACGGAGGCGGTTTTTTCGTTTGGTCGAGAAAAGCGAATATTTGCGTTTCCTGAGATCAAAATTTGCTTTCAGGCATCTTTTAAGTGATTTTTCGGCGATATTCCGGTAACGGGAACCCCAAGATTTTTGGTTTCAAGACTAAAGTTGCTGAGATTGAGAGAAGCTGGCCTATTTGTACAAGCGTGGGCCGGTTACAAAAATTTGCAGTTTTTGGACAAATTATCGATCATCCGATTGATAATTTGGTGGATGTTTGTTTATCCAATGATAACAGTGTTGGATGATACTAAAAATCAAAGATTTAGGAAGATTGTACGAAAATTTTGAGGTTAAGTGAAAGTGCTAAAACTTTCGTTTTAAATTCGTATGAAATACACTGCGATTAATCTGTGCACGATCCCAACAACACAAACAAGAGGAATTTGGTTAATTTTGGTAAAATTCGACTTTAATTAGCACGAGAAAAACACACATTTGTTGATACCTGCAGTCCATATTATATAACGTCACCACCCCTCAAAAAGTACAGTGTTACTATTCCAGTGGTTTCGAAACAGTTTGAACCAAAAAGGGTTAGTCTTAATTAGAATTTGAACATATTATTTGTAAAAAATTGAATTTTGCTACATTTTATTACACACGAAGGTTTCGAACCACAATTTAGTTATCAAATCGATAGTAAATGTAATTGTGGTCCGAAGCAATCTTACATATTTACACGATAGGCCAAGGGAGAAAATTATTGTCATAAACGCAGGATTAAGTACTCAACGTATTTGCGAAATTACATTAAATAAGCTTGATTCACCCGGAGTTTTTAATTTCGAGTTTGAACCTAGTCTTCCCTGGAAACCTTTTCCCTGGACCTTTGGAAGTATACTATTACAAAGTAATTTTAGGTGGTTAAATATGGAAAACAGTTCGACGGGTGTGGCGTTTTATCCACTAGCACTGATACTATGTCTATTGTATCCCGTTCCATGCTGAGATTATCTTAGATGTGTTGTGGAGGAGGAGACCATTCAGGATCCGAACACTGCCTCCGGTATCACCAACAGCATGTGGATGTCCATTGGAAGGCTGAGTTTAGGTGGGTTAATCAGCAATTTGTTAATTAAGTGAATTTAAAATAACTTCTCTGACAGTTGTAAAAGTAAACTTTGAAAAGACAGAATTGAATATGGACGTGAAAAAATATTCAGCTCGGCGGAAGCTGTTTGAGTTTTTTAAAGTGTCGGCAGTTCGATAAATCGGAATAGTGTTTGGTCGTGGAGCTTAAACTGTTCTCTATCACGTGCAAACACTTTTATTTTTCAAGAACAACAAAAACGCAACCCTCTGACAATCAAGCATTACTTGAAAGAATGGGAACTCCTGTGGACCACTCTTGGGTATTTCTCAAAATTGCTCATATGGTTTCGTATCTTTTAAATAATATATAGACAATGGTTTTTTTTTCAAATGTGTACCTGAAGAACATCACCAATAAAATGTTTTATAACTTTTGCTTTTCAATGATAACATGATCTTTTTTTGAAGAGTTCACGTTTCCACTTTAGTAAGTCTTATAAAAGTTAAAATACTTTAAATTAAAAGCACACAAAGTAAAAGAAAAGTTTAAACTAACAAAAAAAAGCTTTAATGTCAAAGTACATGTTCGGTATTTTTTATCTCGAAAATAAATGCGAGTGAAGTAAAAACCTCAATCAATGATCTTTTAGTTCAATAGGATTCGACTATTACAAAATGTAATCCCGTCTGCACAAGAAGATTGCCATTCGGTAAAACCTTGCAGCAGTAACATAAAAATAAAACCTGTAAAAAAGCAACAATGCTAAAATGTTGTACTAACTGAAATTATAAGCAAATTAGAGTTGGGAAAGCAATAAAATTTTCAAAAAAAAATAAATTATCATAATTTAGTATTAAAACGTGAGTTTTGTGCGAAATAAGGTAATGAGAAAAATTCGCGAATGTAAAAAACTTGGTAGAACATTTTTCAAAGAACGTGTCGCCCTCACAATTTAGATAAAATTGTACTCAAAGATTACCAAGTCAGTGCAGGAAGCCATTTGTTTTTCTTACAAAGCAATTTGCCACCAAATACAAAGAAAAGTACAAACCTAAAATTTCCGTTTCTTTTCACAGCAAACAGAAAGAAATCAACAGCATAACACATTTAAATTAATGCGCTCATCCGGCTAAAACGAGGAAAAATGGAAAAAATATTCCTACTTTTATCAATCAAACTTCGACAGGCTAAAAGATGTTATTAGGAGAATTGAGAAGCTCGTAGCGATCTGGATTTTAATCCTAAGTGTTATCAAGTCCGTTCTTTTAAAATCATTCGTTTCTGTTCAGTGACTGAGCTATTAAATAAGTGAGAAGTAAAATATCACCAATAACATAAAAATGTGTGATCGGTAACATCTTTATTACATAAATCAATTTTGGTGACAGTTCCACGAGTAAGAGAAAAATAAATGGAAAAACTTGAAAACGTAAAATTAAAGTTATAAAAGATTTATTAATGTAATTTACCCTTTGGTGCTTTACCCTGCATCAGCAAATATTATTAAAACAAATTTTAATATCCGGACCTTATTACCTACTACGTAGATACAAATGCTTGGCCATTAGGAGATAATCGTTAATTATACAGTTAGTGCAAATAGCAATATCAAATAAACCAAATTTCGAGTGAATTATTATTATCCTGGATGTATAAGCAGTTGTTAGGTTAGCAACTTATATCATTTCTCATGAAATTCCACCAACCCTCAAATCACAGAGCACCAGTGAAGGTAATCGATGAGTGCGGTTCGTGTAGAAATCTAGAGCTAATAATTCATCCGAGCCCGGATTTTACAGTCCAGTCAGTTTCAAGAGATCAGTCCACATAGTAACCATAGTTGTATGTGAGCGAAATACCAATCCAAACTCAACATTTATCTTTAAACATTACACTCATTCACAGAGGTAACATTTTATATTATTCTTCTCTAAACGAATACATTATCATAAATCAGAAATTTGGAAAAAGCTAACGTTTCGCAATAACAAAATTGAATATTGTGGTTGAAATAGAAACGAAATTTATTCCTCATCCAAATGAATTTTCAATGTATTTAGATAAAGCTTTATCTCAATTAGTTTCAGCTGGGTGAAATAACCGGAAACTATTAAATTCAATATTAATTCCATATTGAATAATAATTGCGATGCAAATCTAATTTTTCAGAAAGCATCATTAATCTTCCCAAATACTACAACTGAATTCCTTTTTCTCTGCCCTATTGTTAAATGGAACCGTTAAAAGCATGCGTTTCGATAATCATCGCTCAAATAAACTTGCTAAGATTATATACTAAAAGCACTTCTCCAATTTCTCACAAGTCATACTCAATTCAAGTGCGTGGTAAATCAAACACCAAGATGATCTCATGCTTCACATTCTCATCCTCTGTAGCAACAATATCTGCACAAAAATTTCCCTCAATTAGGAATGACATCGCAGTCCCAGGTCTTCCCTCCTTGTAAACTGCCTCTAAGATGATTGTCAGCTGTAATTCAGAAAGTAACAATTGTAATTCAGATAGGCCAGTATCACAACCGTCATTTTGGTTAGCTCTGTGATACTACATGGACCACGCTGGTCTTAAGAACAACAAATAATTGTTTTTAGGCAGCGACATATATTTTTGAGGCCTTCTCTCCCATCAAAATTAAGAAGTATGGGGAAAAAGATATAAAATGCTTGTTCTTGTTCACCAATAATTTTCTTATTTACATTATTATTTCTGTAAGCGATGAAGCCTCCCCTCCCCATGATGTGGCCTGTCAATAGGTATTACATGAGATTAATCCGACTCATTTCGCTGCTTCTTTAATCTGCTGATTTTTGGAAAATGCATCGATAGGTTGAAAAGAGTTCTGCTTGCTCCTGTTCAGTTTCTTTGAATAATGAACACCATGGTTTCCAACAATTTTATTGTGTTGAATGTTACGTGTATCATTTACCTGATTTTGGAATCAAATATCATCTGTATTTTATACTTTTTGTTTGAATAAATAAAGCCAACTTTTAATATTATTTCCCACTGTTCCTTAGAAAAATTGGCGTCCTGGTAATTTTCGTCGAAACGACTAATATCCCAGTTATCGTATATGCATAATTCCAAAGTTAATCTAATCCAGAGCTAACATGTGTTATTTGTGTTAAAGTTAACAAATGTCCTTAAATTCCAATTAAGTTCGAAAGTTACTTCAAAAATAAAATTACGAAACCGTTGATGATCCTCCTTCAAACTACATTTTAAAGATACGCTCTATCTATTTTCAACTATAATCTCAAGCTGATCAGAAAATAATTACGTAGACTAAAGTTTGAAAAACTAAGCCACTTTTGTACAAAGTTGAACTTTTTACTTATATTGCCACCCTCATCACTAATGAAGCACTTTCTTGATTGGATATTGAAAGAAACGTGGTTCGATTTCAAATTTAAAACTGGTACGTTCAATATGAAAAAGAAATGTATAACAAAAGCTACAGAAATATTTCATAAAATTCAGTGGAAACCCAAATTTATATAAAACAAGAGATAAAGTAGAATGCTAAAGAATTTTAGACAAAAATTAAACTTCTTGTCAAGGTGACAATAAGAAATGGGTACTTGGAAAAACACTAGAAAATTAAAGTCAATTGGAACGGAAACTTGAAATTCAATAAGAAAAATGTTCGTAAACTTCTTTGGAAGCTTATAATTCACTATGCAAAGTGATATTTAAAACAACTTTTCATCCTTGCAAGTAAACGCCCCTCGCTTAACTTGATAATCTTAATCTAGGAACAAACGTCTTGTACATTTTACTAAAAAATGTTCCAAAATTCTTACTTGTCGCCATGGTATACAAATTAGTAGATTATTAATAATCAGCATCAAGCCGAGATATTTAAGAACAGATTAAATACTGAAAGGGTAACCTAATAACTTAGTGCTAAGTTAAACATAAATCAGAAATAATTAAGATTTAAATTTTCAATTTGGGGTTCCACTTGTTACCTTACCGTCGTTCCAACCGTTTTAAATATTAAGAAAATCGTTTTATCAGGTTTTTGTTTGAGTAATGCACCCACTCCATCACACGAATGCGTGCAACCACACAAGACGAACACGTTAAAATTTTAAATTTCATCAAGCTCAATTTTTGGGATAAAATTACATGGGATCGTGAAGCACCTCACAGCTCATGTGTTTGTTTAAATGAGTTTTATGAAGGAAAGTAGGTAGGCAGCGCTCCAATTTTACCAGCCATAAAATTGTATTGTTTATAGCGCAAACTAGCTTCAACCTGAAACGTTCCACACAATAAAGTATACTTGAGAAAATTCATGGTTATAGGCTGAAAGTGTCAAGTCTATTACAAGAAAACGTCATTTCGAGATCTTTCAGAACGTTGAATACAAGCTGTCGCCATCAAGGATGATTCGTGATGTAATAATTCAATGTGACACTGAATTGTGAAAGCCAAAAAGATTGATTTGAATTTTGATTTTCTCAGCTCTAAATATTATTTTCGTGAAAATTACAAGTGTCACCACCGAAAGTTTCAATTTGCAACCGAGCGAGTTCTAAAATCAGGATTAAATAGCAATTCGTGAACATTAGAAAAGTTTCTATGGCTACTCTAACACAATCAATTACAGGATTCCTTTTTCATCAATGACACAAAAGACTAACATAAGACAAATTCACAAAACGAAATATCGTGTTGTTTAAATTGACACTAGCGTTACAAGAAGGGTAAACTTAAACTTGATAATGCTCAGCTTAATTAGACGTGTTGAAATGGAATAAATTTTAAAACTAATTATTCAAGGATTATGAACCCATTTTATACGTCGACACAACGAAAATGAAAAATAAGATTGCATTTTAAATGGATCATCTACGCTAGAGAACATTTGTGCCTTAATTATCACATAAATTGGTTATCGCATTAAAATAGGATTAACATCGATTGAATATCCATCAAACGTCGAAGAAAACCTATTTATAAAAAATACTTATTAACACTATACCCATGTAACACAAATATTGGGTAATAAATTTCAACAATCGTAATCAAATTCACATCAAACCAAAATCAACATTTATTGAATTGAAAAGATGTAAAGTTCACTAGGGTTTTTGAAATAAAGAGTCCGTTAAGTAGAGAAACTGAGAGAGTTTAATAACGCAGTTATTTCATAATAATCAAAATAAATTAGCAGGGAATGCAAACAAAAATCATATTATGGTAGTCCACTTTTGCCTCGCACACATTGTCGACTACAAATTATTTATTTCCATTAAAAGAAATTTCAAGCTACCGAATTTTTCTGGAACCATGTCAATTCGAAGCTTAATATGTCACAAGAAAGTGTTATTGATTTCTTCTCAATTGTAGAAAATAAGCTCTTGTCAACGAATTTTGTTCAACTTCTCAATGTCTAACTGTGTTTTTTTATAAAGCCCTCTCTAATAAAAAAAATAGTTTTTTTTCGGCCTCACTCGAAGGGAATAGTTACAAATCAGATGCGCATCTATTTAGCAAGGCATAAACATATTTAAGGTTGGTACAGTGTTTTTGGTTGGTACTAAAATGAACCAAATTAGAGACGCCTATAAATGATATGGAAGAGGAGGAGCTTTCTAGTATATTATTATATTGAATTTGAATATTACCGTCATGTCAGTATTATTATCAATTGGAGACGGTCGGAGCATAGTGGTCACGCAAGTTGACTATGGATGCCAAATACCCGGTTCGAATCCGAGTACAGTAAGAACTTTATTCTGACCGTTCTCCCCTCGGAAAGCAATGGCAACCTACCGAGAGTAATATGCCAAGAGCATCCTTAAATGTTAATGAATCTAAAGGGTCCACAAGTTGATCTGTGGACTATGGGGAAGGGTAATAACCACCCCACCAACATTGAAAGATCACGACGCTTCTGTTCAGAAGCATAACGACTGTATGATGATGATTATTATTATCATAAACGCAGCTAACCTCAAATTTGGCGGGGGTGTAATCAGCAATAATATTAAAGAACTATTCGAAGACAAAATATATATTTTTTCCGCATCGCTTGGAGGTGCTAATTCAAATTTTACGTATCCCATGTGAGCACAGAATCTTGACGGTATATTGCTGAGCCCCAATATAGCGCCAACATTGTGTTATTTGAGGTGCTTTGCAAATTCAAATCCTGTAATTCCGAGTATACTTAGAAGGCATCTAAACCTCCCAAACCCCCCTGTCACATAGATCAACATAATTTATTATTAGTATAATAAATCGTAACGGTTCCGAGTAGATATATCGACATGCCGTGGTGGCCGTGGTAACCGACGCGACACGACGTAAAAATTATCTAAATAGAATGGATCTCGTAGATATCATCATTAATGTAATTCACCCGTCACCCGTGAAATTGATGAACTCATCCTATCCGTTCAATAAATTCGATCTAAAAATGCTACGTTACTTCAAAACTTTAAAGCATTACAACGTAAACGTGTCCTAATGGCACCCTACTTTCCATTTCATGCAAAACCGGCACCCAAATAGATGCAGATATGACAGTTCAAGCGTCAGCTCCTCGTATGATGAAAACATTGACACAGCCAGCACCATTAAACCTACAAACCAAAATAACTTTACTGTTGGAGAAGGCCAAGACGTGACACCACCATCATTATCCGATTCCGACAATGAAGAAGAAAATCCAACTTACCAACCCAAAAAAACAGAGAAATCGCCAATCTACAGAAAAAAAATTCTCCCATTCTCTTGACCCAATTCTAACTCCAAGCAAGTTCATTGTTCTGGTCACGTTACAAAATGATGAACCCAATCCACCTGATGCAACAACGTTCCCACATCCGAAGACGTCTTGACGGAAGGCGCCGACATTATCCTCGACTGCCCAACTCCATGTGATGTCGTACTCTGATCACTGTCATACGAGGCTTTTCATGCACAACATCATGCACCCGATTCCATAAAAAAATTAGCTCCTTCACCATCATCTTAGTTCGTCTCATGCGTCGAAGCTACGACCGTCGCTCAATGCCGTTCTTCTAGTTAAATTAGTCCAGCCCATACAGGCAATGTCATTTTTAACGAAAACAGAATTCTCAACACCGAAGTTACAATAATTGAGCCCAAGCGACAACATAAGGACAACGACATACGCAATGTTTCATATGCCAAGGTTTCTACCACTGACAACATAACTGCTCCTCAGATGAAGTGTGCAAATGTGCAAGCGATCGCAAGCATTACATTGCATTCGTTCGTTAAACGACAAACCCACATGTTCAAACTGTAATGGAAATCACACCGCTAACAACATGAGCTGTCCTAAATTCCCCTTACCCAGAAGAAACCAACAATATTAAGCGTACATGATTTTCACCTCCCCCTTAAGCGATTGAACAAAACCCAACCAAAAGTTTGCGTTTGTTATGGGGTTCTTCCTTAAATTGCATTTCACATATTCCTCCATGCGGTCCTGCATTTTTATTTTAATGGAATCTTTTATTGCAGGCATTTTGATGCATGCGTTTTTCGGGCTGATTATTGATAAATTGAACGCTTGAGCGTACCTGAAGTAAGCTAATAACTAAATAACAGAGCACACGTAATTTTGTTTGGTCACAACGATTTCTGAGTACCGATTTGGAATTTGGTTCAAAGACTTTAGCTTTTCGTGCTAGTTCGATTGTGACAAGTTGTTCTGGTTCATATCAGATGGTTTTAGTTTGCTTCTGCAAACATCTGGCAGCATTGCGTTACTCTTTTATATGGCGAACAACTACGCAGTTCCTTGTGCGCAAATCGTTAGCTAGAATCCGATTCCATTCGTTTAGCGACGTGTCTGGTGTCGCATATTTCTACAACAACATAGCCTCGAATTACAAAATAACTTTTTCTTTCTTTTGGTAACATCAAGTTTGCTTCTTCGGAAGATTCTAACATCGACATCGGGGATCGTTATTGCTCCATCACCAACATTATCTCTTTTACGGTTCCAGCCAACATTTAATCAGCAAGCAGTGATTTGTGCTCGCGATAGCCGCTGTCAAGTGTCACCGGTCAATTTGTAACAATTTTTTTAGTTTTTCACCTGCGAGCCACGCGTCGAATTTCGAGTGGAAGAAAGTGCCTGTCACCTTATAAGATGTAAACCTACCAGAGTTCTTCATTTTTGAGTAACCCATAGCGGTTACTGTTTGTTTTGGGTACTTGCTTATTTGAGCTGGGTGCACTTTGTGATTGTGACACCGTAATCATTGATACTGTGTGTATATCTTTTGCACAGTCAATACATTGCAATTATTGGAATTGTGATAGCATTCTCAAAATCTATTATCAATTAAAGCACTTTATTTATTACCATTTGCGTTTTTTTTAGTTCCCCCAAGCTACCCTTTTATTTCAGAATCCATGGCTCAGCCTCCGCACAAATCAAGGGCTAGCCTATTAACATTGTGGGTAACCAAACTAGAGAAGTTCTTTCCAGATTGCGAGAGACTCTGGTCTTTGTTTTGGGTCAACCCGCAGTTACTCCTGCCATTTAAAGACGACTTTCAATAAAAAAAATGATGATAAAAACCTTCTTAAACGCGCTCCATAAAGCGAAAGCCTCGAAGGACCTCATATGCGACATTAAAATTGTGATCCAATACCATTAAAATGATTAATTCGATTCAGTTAAACGATATGATAGGTTTTCTTCCCCCTTTATCCCTGACTAAACTGTTGAGAGCAAGGTCAATTCGACAATAGCTTCGACTACTTTCAAGAGATTTAACATATCTTTATAAACATAACATTCGGATATCTTTATGCTATACCCTCTCCAGATGACGAAGATACGAGACCTAGGCCTAGTGCTCTGCATCAGCCATTAGATCAACGATCAACAGATGAGGAGAAGCTCTCTAGCAAATTATTTTTTTGTATGTTACATAATATCCATAGACACCAAAATCCATAGAACATTTATTGACTTAGGGCTCTCCTTTACAATCGTTAACCTAAGGATAAATTTACCCCAGTTAAACCGTCGATTGTAAAAGTGGGCACAAAGGTATAGTTTTCTACATGAACCTGGTGGCCGACTGCAGAAAAATACCAATGAAATTCAATGAATTTGTATCACACAAATTTCAATCGTTGTTCGCTGCAGTCAGCAGCGACTTCTTTTGACGACAGCGTCTAGGAAATCAGACTTTCATACTCTTGCAGCTTAACACGTTGAATGCCGTATAAATTGTATACGATTCACACTTAATTTGCTCCTGAGGCCGCGTGAATCGTCGGTAATATCACTTGCATTTGATTATTTAAAAATTATCTTGGCTAGGTTGTGCGGCCCGAAGACTGCACTGGATCTATGTTAAGTTGGTGATTAATAAACTTTTATTATCCCCCCCCCCCCGTTATTGGATATAAAATTCAATAGCCCTTAAAACAGTAGCATATGGGGAAATTGGAATTTCTGGTTTCTTTAATTTAAAATTGTTTAGATTTGCAGAAACTCCTGCTCAAAGTGGAACTTCCGGAGATTCGGAGTTCACGTTAAACTGTAGGTCCTCTAAAGTCTAAACACTGCACGTGCACCACACGCAAGGTAGAAGATTCTAATATGATAAGTCTTAAATAACGAGGAAGAGGAAGATATTCAAGAATTATGAACGCAATTTATACGTCAACATATAACCCAAAAAAATAAGACTACGTTTTGAATTGAATTGTATGGGGGAAAGAATATTATATTTGCCTTAATTATCCCATAAATTGGTTATTGAATGAGATTAAAATCGATTGAAAAGCCACCAAAAGTCGAGAAAAAAATGTAATATACTTAACATACAGGTAATAAATTTAAACAATAGTAATCAAATTCACATCTAACCAAACTGAGCATTATTGAGTTGAAAATGGAAAAACGTGATGCGAAACGAACTTGAATTATGATATTGCCTTTCCGCTTCATTTAATCGTTTCAATAAGATATTGGCTTTCCAAATGCACCAAATGTTAAAGCTCGTTAAAGGTGCATTCGGATGTAGAAAATAAGACGTCATAATGTAGAAGGATATTATGATTTAGGGGTAAGTCATAAAAATATGTTCGATATTTGGTAAATCACAAGTGTTCCTGAGACTCTAATAAATTTATTATTGAAAACCATTTTATAATAAAAATTTGTAGTGAAAAAAATATGTTGAATTTTAAATTGTATGGTGGAATCAAAACGCAGTTGAGATCAAACTGATACATGTGGTGACAGCACATTTCAAGATATAAAATTCGTTATCAGAAAAAATCGGTTTAAGTTTAAAAGAATAAAAACTTGGGGCTTTAGTTATCTCGTTTTTTTGTTGAAGATTGAGCTGAAAATAGTTGACAATGAGTAGGAAATGGAAACGACTACTGTATCTCCATGAAAAAGTTTCGGTTTGGGTTATTCGCGATGTTCTTACACAAATTTTTTGTGAACCAAAAAATCATAATAATAATAATAATAATGCCGAATTTATAAATGTACTACTCGCGTAATGCCGAAGGATATAGGAACATAACATCAAATAGAAATTCTTCTTATTTGTATGCAGACGATGTACGTCGTCAACTAAGCTGAACGACTAACTCTTCGAGGCATATAAAGTGATTTTAATACTACAAACACAAGACATGTAGAAGACAAACTACCGCTGAAAACTTTCCGCTTTGTATTTTCTTAATGAGGATATTAAAAATTCAAAATAGTTCATAAAATTACAGTGGAGATTTGAAAAACCGTAGGTAACAAAGCATCGTGAAATTGAAGTAGATCTCTGCGAGCTTTCGCATGACGACATTTCCATCTTAACTTCGATTAGTAAAAAATGAGTAACTAAGAAAAATAGCAATAATAAAAGTTTCTTATACCATTAGAAACTTCTTATCACAAAAAACAAATTTATATGCTAAACAGTTGGAAATTTAATTCACTATTAAAAAAGTTCCTTTCGTAGCGAAGCGAAGCACCTATATAAGTTTACCAATAATAATTACAGAAGGATACACGGTTTTTCAATATAAAAAATAATAAAAAAGTTCTGAATAACCTCGGAAACTGTAGCAATTCGCTTATTAGTTAAAAGTTGAATTGTTATTAAATTAAACATTAAATAAAAACGCTAATGCCTGTTTTCACCAACAATTTATTTAAGAATTTCCTAGTAAAGAATTACTTAGCTAGGATTCCATAAATGTAATTGGTCAAATTTGACATAATTTTGACATAATAAACTATTATCAAATTTATGGAATCCTAGTTAAGTAATTCTTTACTAGGAAATTCTTAAATAAAATGTTGGTGAAAACGGGCATTAGTATCCCATGTGACCCAACAAAGTGCTATTATACAATGTTAGTTCAAAAATTCGATTTATTAAATTTCGTTCGTTAAAATGAGAAAAAACACATTAAATTCATCAATAATCCTATAAAATATTCATGAAATCGAAAATCTCGTTACATCGAAGTTTCACCGTATAATAAATTTATAGGGTGGACTAAAGTGAGTATATAAATCGAGTGCGGACAAAGTTGGTCATCTTTTTGATTGGTCGCTCCATGTTTTTCTCATTAAGCGCGCAAATTTTCAAACATTTGACGTCAAAATGACAATAATATGTTACAAATTATACAGGTAGAATAAATTTTTTTATATTAAATATACTTTTATGAAACTCGAGCATTTTACATTTATACTACATTACTACATTTTTAATTCAACGTTTTTGTGTAACAAAATCAAGTTAGTATCAATTTATTATTCTATGGAAGATACGCACGTACTGTTAACCATAGATACTGAGAAAAACATGGTGGCGAACTATACACGTTGGCCACACTCTGTTTATATACTCACTCTAGGGTGGACCATCGGTTTGTTTCTTTTTGAAATTGTTATTAAAACTGCACCGTTCAATATCTTTCAATGATTTTTGCTTTATTGAAGATAATATACCATCTAATTATTTATGAAAAACAATTTTATTGTTCAAACGACTGACTTGGCAATGGTAAATTTATATTTTAATTTAACCACATTTGAGGTTATTTAATTTCTGAAATGTATTGCAAACACATGCAAATTTAAAATACTCATTGTAAAGCTTTGTACGAATATTAACATTGATTCATACTTATTTGAAACATTTTTGAAGTGAAAATGTTTTACATTAAATTACTGTTTATTTCACTAGTTATTCATTAGCTATATTTTAAACATAAATGAATTATGCATATCTGAAAACTTTAAAATCATAATACTTATTAACAAAAAATTTGAATGTGATACATTTTCCGCGGTTCAAGTTTGACTTTAAGTAGTGTGGCTATGATGGTTGTATCATCATAAGAAGGGTGGGGCAGAACCACTGGGTGTTTATTGTACTGATGTTGATCTTGATGTCCTCGTATCACTTTTTTAACAGTTGCAAGGTTATCTTTAACTCGATGTTTGGAAGTTCAATTTTAGGTCAGTTATGGGCCTTAAAATGTATCCCATGCCTTTTTGGAAATTTTGTTCTCCCGAATTACAGTACACAAAGTTTAATTGTAACCTCATTTGTGGCTTAAATTTGACTCATTATTCCATCTCTGATAGCCAAGACAGTCAAAGACATAGGAACGATCAGCTTGAAGCAGTGAATGTGGTTCTTGCATTTTTAACTTTATCCTGAACACAATTTTGCTTTGAATTTCCTGTCCGTTAGAAAAGCAAAAATAATCTCAAATAAATAATAAGAACCATCTAATAAGATTTTAAAATTTTGTAAGTGTTATATGATGTTGTAATGTTTCCCAAGAGACCCGAGAGTTAAAATTTGATGAAGTTAAATGTTACATGAAGTTTAATGCGTCAACTTTGAAATTACTTAATGGACTGTGTCAGCAGTGCTCCATGTTGAACCAAAACGTTTAGACGCGGCCATTAAGGTGCACGAACCTTTTAGACCCTAAGACGTCAGCATTTCAATTTTTATAGTTCATCGCAACATTCATACTTCAAAATAATTTAAGGCGCTTCCGTGTAACGTTTAAAGTTCGGCTGTACTACAGTGCAATTATCGTATTTCTGTCAAGCGGTGGATTATTTCTATAATGTAGCCGACTTGAATGACAAATGTATGTAAAAAGTTTTATTAAAAAACTTCCTTAATGATGTATTATGTTTCATCTCGTATGTTTTACTTACCAAATCTTGATACCAACAAAAGTAATAAATTAATGCTCACCTGTAACAAAAAATATCATTAGATTATGGCAGTTACTATGTTGGAACTTAAAAAATGTTAACAATTAAATTTAGATTTATGACCAATAATGTTTTGGTGAAAGAGGACCCGTGTAAACGTCAAAAAAAGTTAAATGTCAAATAAATTGCAGGTTAAATTAATAAACCTATACCAAACATACAGAAAGCTTTGCTGGTATAGAACGCATTTTTTAAATTAAGCTTATAAAGTTACCTCGATACTTTTATAATTTCAAAAACATAATTACATCAGAAGTAATTATTCTGTTGTTGGATGCGGTCGCAGCATAACAGTTAAGTATGTTGACTGCTAACTAGAAATGGGCGGTTCGATTCCGGATGAAGTAAGAACTTTATTCCGGCCGTCCGAGTTCCACTGCATAATATGTACCTTGTCCCAGGAGAGCAGAATTAAAAATAAAGAAAGAAATTTCACTATCTTTAGCAAACTGTCGGGAACAAATAATTATTCCTTATTTGATGATTATTTTGTTAATTTATACAAAATTTATGGTTTATCCTTCGTGAAAATGCCCTCCTTGCCTCTAAGAATTTTTTCGATATTTTTCCAGTCTTTGCATATAGAAATGTAGCATATTTACAAAATTTCAGATTTATAAAGGTAAATGGCATTTTTTCCAAATTTTTTGAAAAATTTATCCAAAAATGTTAGTAGAGGTTCACAGTAAATTTTTTTGAAAATTTTTTTTGTCTCTTGTAAAATAAAGAATGAAATATCACCAGGTTTAGCAATCTCTCAGGAACATATAATTATTCCTCATTATTTGGTGATTATTTTGTTAAATACACAAAATCTAAGTTTTCCTGCTTAAAAATGCCCTCTCTGCTTCTAAGAATTTTTTCGATATTTTTCCATTCTTCACAAGTAAAAAAGCAATATTATTCAAAATTTTATGATTATTTTAGCTAAAAGATTTTTATATCTTAAAATTTTTGAAAAAATTTATTCAAAAATGTTAGTAGAGGTTCACAGTAAATTTTTTTTGGAAATCTTGTTTTGTCTCTTGAAAAATAAAGAAGGAAATATCTCCAGCTTTAGCAATCTCTCAGGAACAAATAATTATTCTTTATATTTGATGATTATTTTGTTAAAATATACAAAATATAAGTTTTCCTTGCTTAAAAATGCCCACCCTGCTTCCAAGAATTTTTTCGATATTTTTCCAATCTTTACAACACTATAAAACCAATATTATTCTAAATTTTATGATTATTTTAGTTAAAATATTTTTATTTCTCAAAGTTTTGAAAAAATATATCCAAATATATTAGTAGATTTTCATAGTAAATTTTTTTGGAAATTTTGTTTTGTCTGTTGAAAAATAAAGGAAATATCACCAGGTTTAGCAATCTCTCAGGAACAAATAATTATTCCTCATTATTTGATGATTATTTTGTTAAAATATACAAAATGTAAGTTTTCCCTGCTTAAAAATGCCCTCCTTGCCTCCAAGAACTTTTTCAATATTTTTTTTCAGTCTTTACAAGTTAGTATAAAAGCATATTATTCCAAATTTTATGATTATTTTAGCTAAAAGATTTTTATTTCTTTGTTTTTGAAAAAATGTATCCAAAAATGTTAGTTAGAGGTTCACAATAAATTTTTTTGGAAATTTTGTTTTGTCTTTTGAAAAATAAAGAAGGAAATATTTCCAGCTTTAGCAATCTCTCAGGAACAAATAATTATTCCTCATTATTTGAATATTATTTTGTTAAAATATACAAAATGTAAGTTTTCCCTGCTTAAAAATGCCCCGTCTGCCTCAAAGAATTTTTTCGATATTTTTCCAGTCTTTACAAGTAAAAAAGCAATATTATTCAAAATTTTATGATTATTTTAGCAAAAACTTTTATTTCTCAAAATTTTTAAAAAAATGTATCCAAAAATGTTAGCAGAGGTTCACAGTAAATTTTTTTGGAAATTTTGTTTTTTCAATTTCCAAAAATAAAGAAAGAAATTTTACCAGATTTAGCAAATTGTCAGGAACAAATAAGTATTCCTCATTATTTGATGATTATTTTGTTAAAATATACAAAATGTAAGTATTCCCTGCTTAAAAATGCCCTCCCTGCCATCAAAAATGATAAACAAATTAATATTCTTAATGAATGCTGATTGAATGAAGATTTCATGTTGAGGTTATTTTATATTTTATAACACCAATATATTGGTCTGGGAAGGTCGATTCTGTGATACTAGGTAGATAATATCGAAACTGCGGTCACTCGTTAACGTTAATTTGAATGTATGTTTTAATAGATAACGTCGACTTAACGTCGGTTCTAAGGGCAACCAATGTTAGTCCAGTAATTCAACGAAAAAATATGAAAATTATACTACCCGGAAGCAAAAAATGGGGTCGTGTAGAAGAAAAAATTCTAAGAAAGATAGCGCTTTTTGCATCGCCCTAGCTGGTGTAGAACATAACCTAAAAAATTATCCAAAGTCGAAAAACCGCTTTTTTGCGATTTAAGAATAAACGAAGCATCCTACAAAAGAAAGTTAAATTAGAAAGTTGTAGATAATAGAAAAACCTATCGAATGCGATTAGAAAAATAAAAGTTCGTTATTTATTTTTGGAGAAAATCGAAGAATAATACTTAGTCAAAAATTGCTTTTTTTGTTTTTGCTGTGTTTTTTACAATTTTGCATTAAATTATTCCTTGTTCGAGGAAAATGTTGCCTCTGTCGAGTAGAGGAAGAGCTTTTTTGGAAAATTTCAAAAAATGTAAAATGCGCGATTTATAGCGGAATTCCGAAAAAATAACCTATTCGTAAAACGGCCATTGCTCACGATGGAGATGGTCTAGAGCAGGGGTGGCGAACTTTTATGTATCAACGTGCCATTTTTTCTAAAGAAATGTTTAATGAGGCCATAGACGTGCCATCAAATAATTAAATATAATATTTAATAGTGTATTTTTTGATCGGTGGCGTGCCCAAAATATTGTGTCGCGTGCCATCAATGGCACGCGTGCCATAGGTTCGCCATCCCTGGTCTAGAGCGAACCCAACCTGGGCTTAAATTCTTCGTAAGAGATAGTACTACCATATACTTTAAGAAAGTCATATTTTAAGTCACTCTCTAACCTCAAAAAATGGGCATGAATATCGTAATATCGTAATGAAAGTGTACTTCCGTGCCATATCTGCATCTGTCAGTATACCCGCATTGCGATATTACGATATTCATGCCCATTTTTTGAGGTTAGAGAGTGACTGAAAATATTACTTTCATAACTATAATCATAGTACTATCTCTTACGAAGAATGTAAGCCCAGGTTGAGTTCTCTAGGTCATCTCCATCGTGAGCAATGGCCGATTTACGAAAAGGTAATTTTTTCGTAATTCCGCTATAAATCGTGCATTATTCATTTTTTGAAATTTTTCAAAAAAGCTCTTCTTTTACTTGACAGAGGCAACATTTTCCTCGAACAAAAAATAATTTAATTTGCAAATTGTAAAAAACACAGCAAAAACAAAAAAAAAGCAATTTTTGACTGTTATTTTTCGATTTTCTTCGAAAATAAATAACGAATTTCCATTTTTCTGGTCGCATTCAATAGAGTTTTTCATTATCTACAACTATCTAATTTAAATTTCTTTTGTAAGATGCTTCGTTTATTCTTAAATCGCAAAAAACCGGTTTTTCGACTTTGGTTAATTTTTTAGGTTATGTTCTACACCAGCTAGGGCGATGCAAAAAGCGCTATCATTCTTAGAATTTTTTCTTCTAGATAACCCCATTTTTTGCTTCCGGGTAGTATTATTTTCAACTTTATCATTATGTCGTTCGTAGAATGACTGACTATGTGTGTGTTTTCTTGGTAGCAGATTATAATAACCAAATACCTACTCAAGTTGTTTTTTTATAGAATGATTACAATATAAATTTTAGTTTTGGAAAAAAATCATTTTTTAAAAAGTAATGATTTCTATTAATCTCGTCCAGTCAAAAGACTGCCACATTTCAATCAAGTTTGATAGCATTTTAGAGAAGGCGGATCGTCATTCTTGACGTGCCCTTCCTTTAATTATAACAATGAATAATCAAATTCAAGCAGTAATTTGCTTGTTTGAGACTTCGGTTTAAAGTGAAAATTTCTTTAAGAATATGTTAGCATCGTATGAAACATTGTACAACGTTCTACCAAATTTAGTATCAAGTACATAGTATTAATAATAGTACACTTAAAATTGCTTTTCAACTCGAAAACAAAGTAAAATTAACAAAAACTTTTCGCTTAAAATTTCCAGCTTTCAATAGAATTTTCAAAAGAAAGATCCACGGGAGCTGTAATAAGGCCATTTATCCTGTAGTACTCTTAAAACACTAAAGGTACCTACACATGGTCACACCGGGTTTGTCATGCAAAAACTGATCGTGGTGATGAACCATGTGTAGGGGCCTTAAAATAACGAAAGTGTCGATCTGTATAAATATAATCTAACATAGTAAAAAAATACTGTAACCATTATTTAATAATAATAATAATAATTATTATCCTCAACACAACGAAATAATCTAAATCAAATTTCTCGACTTTTTCGGTTTTTCCTACAATATGATATTTTATTAGCACAGTGGGCCCCGTACTCGAAGTTAAGTTTATATTTATGTGGTAAAAGAAACCATAAAAGTAACAAAGCAGAAAATATAAATCAGATTCATTGATCTGCTAGCAATCAATTTTGAAAAAAATATATAAAAGCCACACTAATGGCATCAAATAATTTTTGATATTATATCTTTGCACCACGTGATTTTTTGCAAAAAAAATTCAAAATAAATAACAATATTATTACGAATTATTTCAACTTTTAACCTTTGGAGGAGATAATGGCCATTTAAGAGATTCGTTATCGGTTTGACAAATTGGAATTTTATTATTGCATTAATTAACAATAAATTATAAAAACCGTTATAAAGATAAAAGCTGTATTATTATAGTAAATAAAACATCAAGCGTTTCTTTCTTAAAATTGAGCATTTATTTGATTCGTACGCGATTGAATAAATCAGCGATTTCCACACAAGAATAATTCAATATTGTAATCGAATTGTATTTTAATCAAACAGGAAATAAAACAGATAAATAATGAAACCTCTTTTGGAGATAAAAGAAGCTCTAAAAGCTTCCCTTTCTATGTTACGAAAAGACCAACAACTTAAGAAAAACTTTTGTTACTGTAAACCATTCGAAACCAATCGATAAATCGGAACATTTCATAACACAATTTTTAAAAATAAAAATATTTCAGTATTGTTATGCGAATATTATGGCAATAAAAAAATAATTTGCGTTTTGTATTCATGAAATAAATCTCGAATGTTCGCAAATGATTCCCTAATTAGTAAGTCAAATCTCTGAAAATATTTTAAACCACCAGCATTGTCCAATGTAATCCATCCTACTTATAAATTCAACGAGCAAAACATGGTATTTGGTGTAAACAATACAATTTCCGCGTCCAACAGTGTTAGTAAAATTGTTACCCAATATACAGGGTGCGTTTGAACTCGTAAAAAATAACATTGGTTATTAATTTTGCAATAGGGTCGAGTGATGCTAACAACTTTCGGTGAAATACCCTCGTACAAACAATACAATTACGGCAATGTGTTTTCCTTCATCCTGTTTTAGAATTCACGAATTTACAATAATCGAGGTAGGGATCAAAATGCAATAATGTGGTAATTCGGACCTTCTCAGACCTTTTGATCTTTGAGAGGCAACAAGCGTGAAAACTGTTACGAAGTTTACCCACGTAAAACACTTGAAGTGTTTCACAATTTACAAATTAAATTACCATAATTAAAATTACTATTTTATTTAAAACCCAAAACTTGTTCAAACTTTGAAGTTGGACAAATAATTACTCGCAGTTATTGAACAAGGCCAGGAATTCAAACTATCGAATGTAGGATTAATTGGGATCAAATTGTGTTTCAGGAGCAATTTGTCTAATAGAAACCAATCATCGGCACTTCAACGGATTATGTCGTGTGTTAAGTTTATTTTCCTAATCCTTCCAATTTCCAAATCGTTATCGCCTGCACGTAGAGTAGCATCAACCACCAGTCATGGAATCAAGATCTTTGATGACAGTAAGGGTACGGCCATGCCGAAGATGAGGTGGTGCTTCTCACGATCAATGTTGATGATGAGTGGACTTACCAAGGAAGTTTATCTCATATTATCTCAGTGAATTAGACGAAGCTATAATTCAATACCGCGGTGGTATTTTCGGCATGTGCGTACCTTAAACACATAAGAAATGCCGGGACCAATGACTGATTCCTTCAGTATTCATCGAACGATTGCACTTGAAATCCGAAATCTATCAGCACCAAATAGTTCGCCCAATTCCTGTTTTTTTAACTTCGAAATTACTACTAAAATATATTTTGTGATGCTAATATCCTGGTGTAACTATTGAAATGCGAAGATTATAGAACAAAGCCAGCAAAACTGATGCTGATTGTAATTAAAGCCTTAGGGGCGACACTATACTGCGTAGTTAGAAATAACTTGCGTAATATCAAATAGAAGCTGTTAATTCCAGAATAATTGTTCCCAATGTCAAAGAACAAAAATGAATTGTGGTCCCTTTTATGATAACTTCTTGTTCTAATTAGTTGCATTGTGGTTAGAATAATTCGTAATGCTGTTTTAAAACGCAGTATATTATATGCGATACTTTCTTCTTTCACATTCAGATTTGCTCGAGTAAAAAGTTTCGTTAAATTATCTTTCAGCTTTGCTTAACATCGAAATATTACATCTCCTTTCAGATTTTGTGCTATACTACAGTCATACGTAAGGATGGAAAGCGATTTTCGATACGAATTTATACCCAAAATGAGACGATTACAACTTAGCGGTTAGTGCGTCGAATTGCTCATGCCAGGAGCAGGTTCGGTTCCAGGCGAAATAAGAATAGGAAGTCGCCTTCGTCTGGAGAAAGGGAAACTGCAGTAACTGCAAGGCGAAGTTCTTTGATCAGAGCTTAGCAATTAAATTTAAGAAAATAATACTGCGACTTCACAGGTTCTGCAACCAACATTACTTGAAAGAAATTATGTCATTTTACGTTTTATTGTGGTCGACAAATAAGTTTTTCAACGACTTACAAATAATTGAAGTTTTAACTCGGTTACAAACATCTTAGTACGTAAATAAATTACCGCTTTGTCCACTGTTGTGCTCTACAGTTTATTTATGGTTACTGCTCAACTGAAAATTAAGGGTATATTACACGGTCGATGTTCCCGTAACCTTTGCTTCCGTAGTAAGTTTGACTGGAGAAATACCCAGCCATCTATTTATATTTTCATAAGTTGATCTCAAGGCCTTCGCTGATGTATATTTTATTAAACTCTTCGCCGAGTTTTAAGGTTGGACAAATTTAAACTCAGCAACAAATTGTACCATGTGTCATTCTGTGGGGTTTTCGAGTCTCAGCATTTTCAATTGACGCAAACATTTCCTTCCAAATTACATCCGCAAGGGCGTCAATAACCGCAGTTGTTATGTATTTATTCTTCTCTGTAGTTTTTCTCTCAGAACTTTTACTTACAAGTAAAGTCTTTCATTTATACCACCAATTTGATGGATTATTACATGCAGGTCATAATTATTAAGACTTCAAGAGATGCCAATCTTAAGATTAGATGCTCAGTAATTTCGAGAATTGTTGCACAATTTTCAAATATAGCGGAGGTCAGTGGATCGAATCCCGACAAAAGTCGTCAATTTATTTTTCATATTTTCCAATTCCTTATGAAAATGTACAATGATTTTCTCAGTTCATGGGATACATTTGATACTGATAATCCGGTCCGCACGTATTGACAAATTTCAGACAATACAATCTGCAGTTTAGTATTACCATAGAAACTGCAAATAGCTGTTTTCTAATAAGACCACTTTAATACTGTAGTTTGCTGACCGCATCACAAACAACCAGATCGACATCCCAAGATTCATGTTTAGATGTAGATACTACATTTTAATAGGTCACAAAATGTAATCGCTTTGATGATCTCAAAATTGTCGGTAAGTGGTTAAGTTACAATATATTTGTTGTTGTAATTTTGTAACCGGGTGTTTGAATTACTGAATTCTTCGTCATTTGCGGTCTGGATTTTTGGCGACATTGAGTTTCGCGGATAATCTGTAGTCTTCTGAGGACTTGTAATTTTTTGGTATCAATCAGTAATGTGCAATACCTCCAATATACCTACATTCTACATTCAAATAAGATAATTTTATTGAAGTTGAGTGCACATACCAGGAATATTGCATAGTGTAATAAAATAGAAATGAATTCCAAAGTGTACAATAAACAGTTCGTATGGTTAAAATACATCTATAAAGTGAAAACTGTGATAAATATACCCAACAGGCAAAAAGTAGATAAGACACAGACGCGCAGGCCTATAAAATACATACAGACCTAAATTGAGATTTTATTGAAGACAAAGACGATAAAATACCGGCCAGAATACAACACTCGACCTAACGACCAAACAGAGATATCAAAAATTGGATGAAATGATACACAATAAAAATTAGACCAGGCTTTAAGGGAAACTGTTGTAGAATTAAGGAGAGTTGAAGTAATAGCCAAGGGAAACGTTGCAAACAAGGGAAAATGCAAAGGGCCCTGGAATATGTAGGAAGTACCTAATAAACATTTAAATTAAAAATGCGTTAAATGCCTGAACGGGAAATGCAAAAACCGAAATACAGATCTATTTCAATAAAAAACTGCATTTTCAGCTTTTGCATTCCCGAAGAAAATAAAGCTTCGACATCTAGGGCATAATGTTATGTCACAACGTAAACATAAATAAAAATAATGATCTACATTCTACATGAAAATTTCATAACAAAAGTGATGAAAAGTTATGTCTTGATGAAAACTTCGTTATAAAAGAAATTCACATTGGAAAATCAATGTATGAAATAATTATGCTCAATTTTAAAATCGATCTGGATACGAGAATTTTCAGATAATTGAAGTTCTTTACATTTTAATGAAATATCTCGAAATTTAAATCGGTTGCAATATAAAAACTTAACTCCAATTTAAAATTTACATTAAGCGACTTATTTCGGTAATGTGGTGGATACGGCGTGAAATAGCTTTTTAACAAATATTGCAGGATTTAAAAATTACTTTATTAAATGAAAATTTTGAAAATAATAAAAAAGTAAACCGACATGAAAAACCGCTTCGTTAAAAATACTATCGATCGGAATATTTACTCGGTTAAGCAATGTCGGGGCCCGTGACTGCACCAACCCGACGTAATAACTTATTCTGGAGAAAAACAATGTTCGGTTCAAAAACATCCTTCCCATTCGACCAACTTTCACAAAAAAAACTTCCACTATTAAAATAATTAAAAAAATTAGGTTATAAATAATAGCGGATATAAAAGCTCCATATTTTTAGAGATAAAATGTAAATATGAAAATTTTATTTCTGTAAAGAGGTAGGAGATAAAAAATAAGGACATTATTTAAATGTAATAGCAGCGAACACATCCTATTCTTATTATAAATACGTAGAACACATAATAAATTATATTGTATTACTCGAGCTCGGCCTTTAGCCTCACAGGATTGATCTCGTATTAGTTTTCGTGCATTATTAATTTCTTTAATATTACATTTCATTTGCTTTCGTACATTCTAGAGCAGCGGTATGCGAATCGCAAAAAAGAACATTTTTGTGGGTCACCAAATTCCAGAAAAGGAAAAGAATCCCCGAAAAAATTTAAAATCCCAGAAAGAATTTCACTTTAACTACGTTAACGATTAAAAACGTCTGTCTAGCCAATGGTCGCGACAAAATATTACACAAAATAAAGGATCAGGTACAGAAATAGTTTGCGGACCACTGTTTTAGCGACTTGAAAAATGCATAGTTGATATTGATTGGTATGACATAATATGAAACTACATTTTTTATGTAGGGAATTTGCATACAACATAAGGCAGTACACATCTGAACACATAAGTAGGTCAGTTTACAGCAAAATCAGTTCGTTGCTGTAAGGTTCGCCGTTGTTCCAATTCGACTATCTTGGCACCATTCTCTACTAAGACATACCAATAATTCGATTTTAGTGTGGAAATTAAAAACAAAATTTAATATAAAAATACATTCGTTTTGTTAGAGGTTGAGAAAATGTTTTTCAAATGTCAGCACTATTTTATACAATATCACTAAAAAAATCGATGCACTAGGATATAGTAGACGGTTGCTTTCAATAAGAAAGTTTCATAGCAAATTTCAATTAGATCAATAGTTCAACTGGAATCTGACGACAAACGCACGATTATAAACTATAACTTGATCGATTTTAAAAATGTATTTCAACTTGTACTTTTATTTTGCACCTCTCGTTAAGCTCAAATTGAAATTAAAGTTGGTGTTTCTGGCTTGAGTTATTTGGGAGTACTTCTTTCTTGATTTTTAATAGAGAAAAGTCGCTTTTATTTCATTTCATCTTCGAAAGCTGAAGTGGATGATTTGCTTGTTTTATGTTCACAACACTAATAAGGTGCTTGGAAGGGTGCCTTTGCACTACACCATTACATACATTACTACGGTGACGTAATTGCATCTAAGATCTGTAACATTACACGGGAGATTGGTTGGGTAATGTTGTCACTTCCTGGTCTATTTCCATCTAAGATCAGATACATTACACGGAAGGTTAGTTGGATAATGTGATCTCTTCCTGGTCCAAGACCATCTTAGATCTTCCTCCTGGGGAGATTATGGCCACGATTTCTACCTTGCAGAGAATCCTCAGCAACCCGAGATACCTATTCCATCACTGGGTTGCAAGCCCCTTGATGGCCTTAGGTGGAGGAATCCCGACAGACAGGCCTTACAGAGATCCAAGCAATCATTACAATAGATGGACACTTTTTAGCCTAACATTCCGGAAACCACGTGCTACTACGAGTTCAAGCTCATAGTGGGCGGGATTAGGCAAGCCTAATCCCGAGGCTCGAACCCCTGTAGTAGTTCTTGTTTTTGAAAGCGCAACCCCCTTAGGTCCAAATGTTTCAAGGATGATTCGTAAACTTCCATAGAGATTTACTTGCTTATCTGAAGTTCAAGCTATTATCAGGATTTCGACCTTCCATGTCATGCAAGTGACCTTGCATGAATCAACGCCATCCTCCCTTAGATATCCATTACTCATGTTGCCATGAGCCTTTTCTTAATCCTTACGCAGGTTAAGATTATCACCTGTTCCAGATTGTAGGGTACGTGGTCCGCTTTGTCTCTTGCGACCATCGTCATCAAGATACAAAAAGAACCTCACCTCTTTGTAGGTCATCAGAAAAACAGGCTTCGGTCTCGCACAGGATAGCTGTTATTCTATTCCTATCCTGATGACCTAGCTTTGATAAAATCTAGAGAATCTAGTTGTTATCAAAGGGGAGGGGTCCCTTAGTGCTAATCTTCCGCGTCATATTTGAAACAGTCAGTGTGTTCGCAATTCTTTTCCTCTGCACTAACTTCCTTCCCCAAGGGTTGTCATTTACCCCATCCTAGTTTCCATCTGGACTGGTTGCCCTTCTAGGTTCTAAGTAGTACAACGTAGGAGAGACCAAACGCCAGGACTGACCTCCTGCACCATATAGACCTTGGGTTAAAGTCTTTAGTACAGGAGTCATTCTAGCTCCCTCTAGAATCAAACCTTATCTTTCTATCTTAAGATAGATTAAGATCATCATTCATTCTTGGTTCTAGAGTAAGTTAGCATTGATCACTTATCTTTTTTCATCTTAGTTCCTTTTTGGGTCAAACCCTCAATTTATGAGCAGCTCATATATATTAAGGCCATAACCCTCTCTTGGTCCTAAGGTAATAATCTAATCCAGATTATCCTAGTTCCCTCTAGAGTTCAACCTTATTCTTTTATCATAAGATAGATTAAGAGCATCACTCTTTTCTTGGCTCTAGGGCAGGGGTGAGCAACCCGCGGCCCGCCACATCTTTTCGTGCGGCCCGCCAAAGACTTTTCGGTTGAAAAGTTGATAATATATTTTCCATAGATATATCATTGTAATAAAAAAAGTAAACACTATTTCGTTTGAAAATGAATTGTATCGACCAAAACTTATTTTTTTATAATAATTTTATAAACACTTGCCCTTTGGGAAAATTTTTTTTGCCCCCCCCCCTTATATACGGCCCTGCATGCGGCCCGCACAACATTTTTTTATTGATAAGTGGCCCGTTGCAAAACAAGGTTGCTCATCCCTGCTCTAGGGTAAGTTATCATTCTTCATCTTAGTTCTTTCCTGGATCAAACAAACCTTTTTATTTTATGTTAAGGCCATCACCCAGTAGGAAGAGACAGTGGGAATCTCGTTAATTAATTCATGCGCGTCACTAATTAGATGAAGAGGCATTTGGCTACCCTAATCACCTCAGTTAAGCAGTATGCAACATTAGTGCGCGGTGTTTCAATACTCGAGTAGGCAGATTTGAATGGTTATTATCCATTGCCGTAGAGTATTTCGGTTAACCAATGAATTCCATGTGAGTGGTGAAGAGCTAGCATCTCCATATACAATACTTTTATTCACAAATGTGACAAATGTCATCAACTCCCCATCCTTCACACACCGCTATTGTAATAGTTGGCCGGATGATCATTGGTCCAAAGTTAAAAATAAACAAAGTTGGTGGATTTTTGGATCAACTAATTTTGGTTTAACGCAGACCGCGTTTTCTTTATGGGGAAGATATAAACTTGCAGGTAATCATTTTTTCATCACTGTAAATCTAATAATAATCTTCTTAGCTTAAATTTTCTCTTATCTATTTATAATTTCATAATACAATTTCGGTTATTTAAGGGTTAATATGGGACAATTAATGTATTCGCATCTGTTTCTTAAATGTTAACAATTTGTATTGTGTGAATTATTACGTCAGATGCCATATGGACCACATAGTTTGGTGCAACTTCTGTTATATTTCGATGTATTAATCTTCTGTTATCGAGTTTTATCTTTGATAATACGCTCGATTAATTTCATTTGAATTGATAACTTAACATTGGCAAATTGGATTGTGTAAGTCGTTTATCATATTGGAATAATAATATGTATATATTTAAATGGCGTTTGTCTTGCTCATTTACAGCTGTGGATTTACGGTTGCTAAACTTAGCAAATCTACTACATTTTAAAAGTAGCTTGACAAATTTGAAAATTTTAGAACATAATTATATTTGATAGTATTTAATCAGATATTTAACAATTTTGAATTTTTTACAAATACAGTGAAACCTCCCTGTCTACGTTGACCACCTAAAATTTAACAAAAAGGTTCAACTAACCTAAATAGACCCATTTTTTTTTCAAATTTTAGATGGTCGGTCACCTAGGCAGGTTTCACTGCATTTTATGTAAAAATACCTAGCTTTTAATTTAAAAAAAAAACACGTACCTATATTTTTATTTTAAATTACAAATATAGCAAGGGACTAAAGTGCAATATTAATCCTGAGCGTGAACTTAATTTGTACGAGACGTAACATATTTACTTTAATAGACGTTAATTTTATCCACCAAGCCGTTATTCAATCTAGTATTATTTCGCGAAAAGCAAATCCCCATCCCATCGGTTTTACATCTGATTATATTAAAATGTTGTGTCCAAGCAGTAATTAATATTGGATTAATGTGTAGTTGATTTAGCGTTGTAAGATCATTTTAATACGCGATGCTGTGCCTGGTTAGATGTATCCCTTCGAGATAACTTAGCCCAAAAAGTTGCATTTTACTGAGGCGAACCATTATTGGTATAAGTGTTTAAATAGATATTAACCAATGCCAACCATTTTCATCCCACAATGACAATTCTAACAGCCACGAAATCAACTTATGTGGAACCACAACCAGTAGACTTTATAAGCTGAAGATGAAGAACAAAAAATAAATTAATTATTCATAAAAAAAACTACAAATAACATGGTAACTTTTAGGTTAGTAAGTAAGTGGAAAGGGAACACAAAAGTACTAATCGCTATGCAACAATTCAAGTTAATAAAAGATTCATATGCAAGTACATATTGATTGATTTAGAATTTAAAATAACTTGATCAAGAAACATGAAAGCCAGCACGCTACTTGTTCAATTACGAAGTATTTGAATCTCAGCGGAGGCGATATCGAACAGTTGCTTTTAACTTTTTTATAGTTGCCGATATACTCCCAAAATGTGTTCTCACACCTCCATGAAAATTATGCGCTGGTTTCAGTTAAAAAAAAAATGTTAATTTATGCAAAAAGTGTGACAAATAAAATTTTAATTCATTTTCACATGTGTCGCATACCACATTTTATTTGCTTCCGTTCGAAATACAATTAACAAGCAAAAAATATTACTTAAACTTTTGTTTTAACTTGGCATATCAGAAGCATATCATCACTGTATTGGCTCGCCATTGAGGAAGCTCTGGTCGTATATCATAGTATTAGCTATTGATAGCTACTATTATGCTGTATGATAGGACCACGTGTCAATAGTACAGGCAATTTTCAGCCACTCGTCGTAATAATGACACTGAAACTAATTTTACGTAATAATCAAAATGTATTTTAGTTTGACCTACTGTTATAATCAATTCTAAATCAATAATTATTTAGCGTTTACAATGTTTCGTAAACAATAAAGTACTCGCGATTATAGTGGGCAGTATCCACGCGGGAAATGGAGGTTCCATTTTCTGCCGGGAAGGAATTTTTTATGATTACTACAAAAATATAAAATGTTAGCATGTATTCGCTATAAACCAAAAAATTGATATTATGGAGTGACCAATCGTATCGCTTATGTAGCAAATTACATTAATGTCCTCGTGCGGTTTCATTACCGACCATTCCCTTGCAGCAGGATGGCTAATAGATATTATGTGGGTTTAAATCAACACCCGGTACGAATTAAATTTGCTAGTTTAAAAGGGTTCAATTTGGTGCCGGCCGATGAATGGAAGTCGACAGCTCAAAAATTAAAAGCAAGCAAAATTTATGCTTAATCGATTTCGATATAAAGAAAATCGCAAGAACTGTGAACTAAAAATGGTTTGAAAAATGTGAAGAAATTAAAAGTTAACGTTAAGTCGCTCCAGTGAGATCTTTAATGAAACACCATCATAATCTTTTCAACCATTAAAAAATGAGAATAGCCGTAAATTTCGCTTGCCTTCCGTTTCGCAACTTTCAACAAAATTCGTTATCTTAGGTTTTTAACCATTCTAATTTCAATAAAGATAATGAATATAAAAGCTAAAGGCAAGATAAATGAAAGTTACGTTTAAAACATATCAGCCAAGTAGTAAATTTCATTGCAAAGTTTATTAACGTACTAAAATCGTAGAAAGAATTAAATAAATCGCGAAAGGCTTTTCTTTCTGCCTAAGTGTTAACTAAAAGCTAAATTTTTCAACAAAACATTACATTATTGACTTTAAATTGTTAAACGGCGTGAAACTTGAAAGGGTCAGCGATTTGGCCTCTGATCTTCTCAAAGCCCTTTCTATCAGATTTTCATTGATCATTGGAGCGAAAATCGCCGTACAAGATTAACATTTTATCGATTTTAACTAAGGCTTATTTTAAAACATCGAGTAAAAATAATTACACTATCGGCGCCCATAAACTTGAAAATATGACAACCTAATTTCTATTAAATAAGCGCGGGATCGACAAGATTTTGGTATAAAAGTCACGGGTAAAATTTCATTCACTACCATACTCCGATCAGGTTTCAGGTTTTCATCGATAAAAATACGAACTAAAAAAGGAGGAAAATTAAATAGAAGTGCAAAAAACAATTTTCTAACTTATTTGGTCAATCAATAGGAAAATACAGTAGAGAAAGAAACGTCAGAAATTTTGCTTCCCAAAGGATACAATTTTATAAATTCTAACTGCACGTACTCGGTCTACAAAGCATTCGAATCCTTTCTTTATAAACAACTTATATTTATTTAACGTTCGGAATAGGAATTATTGATTGATATAAATAAATAAAAAAAATTATTTATTTATTTCATATTCAACTAAAAGAAAAAAATAAATCACAAACAAACGTAAGTATAGTTATACAATTAAAATACAGTCGAACTTCCATGTGACGAACCTCCAAAGTATAGTAAAAATAAAAATCAGTAGTTGTGTCAGTGCAATAGTTTGAAATCTTCGAGTGAAAAGTGCTGGAAAGTACAAGAAAAATCGAAGAAATTTGTAATGTGTAAAATTCGAATCAAGGAAGTTCAACATACGCGAGTCTGACTGTAGTTAATTGACACAATAATTCTAAATTTAACTAAATAACATTGTAAACTTAGACAATAAATAAATAAACTTCATCAATATCTAAAATAAATATTTTTGTCCCAACAAGTCCCATTAAATGTACAAATACAAGATAACAGAATTATTCATTCTTTATAGTAAATGTTGAATAAATTTATTCATAACGTACACAAACAAAATTTAAGTGCAGTCGGCACATAACCTTATTGTGAGATTTTACAATAAATTTTAATTATTATACATTTGCCTTGTTTGTTATTATATTCGCGTTAGTTCTTCCAGTGTACTGCCCCGACATGCAGGCGCAAACACATAAATATTTTTTATAATAAATAGGTTAATCGTCGCCCAGTCCACTAGGTTTCACGAAAATGAAATAAGAAAATTTAAACAAAACGTAAAGATAATTTGAATCTACGATGAAACCATTTTTGAAAACCTTATAAAATTTTGATAACTTTTATTAAATATTTAGACGCTATTAATGTATACAAGCAAATTTAAACACCAATTCACTTTCAAAAAGTAACTTGAAACGTAGTTTAACCCTCTTAGGCTTTGAGTTGAAAGTGATGAAACTCTCAAGTCCCAAAGCGAAAAGGGTGGTTAACCAACCCCTCAAATTATAAAATTCGCAAAAATATTCTTTATTATTACAACAATGAAGAAGAATATGTGACTTGAATACGAGGCTCCCTGGATTTCAAGTAAAAAAGCCTGTAAAAACACGAGATAATTGACGCTATTTTATTGCAATAAAAATTTTGCTTTGATAAAAGCCTAAATAAAATGGCTACTTTTAGGAGATAAAACTGTATAAATCAACTTTTCGCAATTAGAGCTTTAATTAAGGTTTAATGGGTAATTAAGGGAAGTCAAACTGGAGGTCTACTGATCGATTGCCTTTAAAGACTTTAGCGTTACACAACCCCGCGTTAGTAAAGGTACTATATGGTAATGAGATGCAAAAAGAAGCAGTCGATCGAGTTTTCCAACTTTATTTGCATTTGTAGATGTTGTTTATATAAATTCCAAGTTATCAACGTGAGCAACGTAAATTTACAAGTTCGTGATAGTAAGAGTACCAAATCAAAGTGAAAAGTTTTAGTAATTAATTAAATATATTTTTAAGTGTTCTTTAAGTTCATAATTTTTCTAAATAATTCAAGTGTGAGGGTGTAAAACATACCAATCCAGAGATAAAATATTTTCTCATTCTGGTTTGGAATGACTAATTAGCCAGTCTTTTTCAAAATTACTGACCTACGAAATACAGGACTTTCAATAAATTGATCGATAGATAGTTCTTTTATAAGTGAATAACAACAAAAGATATAAAACATTGATCAGAAACTATAAATCTAATCAGTGACCTAGTGAATTAGTGAATGGAGATTCCCATTGTGACGCGCATGAATGAATTGAATTAACGAGATTCCCACTGAATCTTTTGCTTCTCAATTGACTTGTATTCAATGAATATTATAGTAAGGCGGTCATTGCCTTGCAACGAACGCAGTTGAATGTGAATGTTGGGCACCGGGTTAAAACTTGGGGAGAGTCAAACTTTCTTATGACCCAGTTTCCGTGCTTTGGAGGACACGTTAAGTCGCCGGTCCCGAGTTGACAAATTGCCACCGTTAACAAAAAAACAGGGCTACAGGCACATCTGAAGGCTAGCCTAGCAAGCTAACTGGATGTGCAACAACTATGGTCCAAAATCGATCTGCAGACTACTCACCAACCCGTCTGGCCAGCATGGGCAATTATGTGGACTGGGACAGGCTAAAGAATATTATATACGCAGGTGTTAAACAAAATCTGAGACCACAGGATTCGATGTATTAACCTGCGTGTAGCTCACCAGGCCACGACTGTAAAAAGATCTGTTTCCCCAATATCTAGCCTTCCCCTTGAGCCGTGTGTCGCTTATACCTTTCTTATCGGATTTTTTTTCCGTTTTCTGGGTGGCACACATCTGCCACTTGTAATAATTCAATGAACGAAGGCTGCTACTGCCTCGCGCGTAACAGCACTCCACTTCGTAACGTGCTGAAGCTGTTATGCAAGAACTAATACATACTGTGGTGTTTCAAACGAGTTAAGGACTCGGAACTGTATGAACTCTCTTAGATATCCCGGTTACCTAGTTCCGGATTAAAATAGAAACTCAACTTAAAACTGAGGGGGGGAGCTTCACTTACAGTAATAACGAATAAGCTAAATTTTAGGTTTTCGCTTAATCTAGGTCAAATTTTAGTAATCTATAAAGTTTTTGTTTTATAGTTGCTATTTACCACCCGCTACTCTATTACCAACCTTTACTTCAAAAATTTTTAATTCGTGTACCCGATTGTGTGCTGTCCCCGACAAAATACCGATATAGCTGTAATGTTGGAGACAGAAAATCGCGAGAGGATGGTAATCCCGGCAAGACAAAATTCAAAATCATTATATTGTGGTGTTTCAAACGAGATGAGGACTCGGGGTGTTAACATCAAGTTCAAAAGGGGGTACACAACAAGGATACCTTATGCGTTCATAATAAAATTTTATATTATAAAAGGCCAAAATTGTTACCAATGACACTACACACTGACTAGATTTATTTGTTTTAATATGTAAAGGAAGAATTATTGCTGCGAAATTTTAAATTGGCGCCAAAAGTGTTTGCCTACGATTTTGTTTAAATTTTATGAAATTTTGGATTGGAAGGTGTGGCACCTCCGAAAATTGGCTTTCTCGAAGCGTCCTTTCTGTGAGAGTGGCGTGATTTTGCGTTTGTCGAAAAATAAGTGAAGATTTTGCGATCCTGGAATTAAAAAGTTTGGTTCCAGGCATTTTTAAGGTGGCGATCTAGCCCATATTATTGCAATGTTAATTGTGGCGTTTTTAGTGTCAAACGGCAGCGCTTAAGCAGCAAAAACTATTGCACTTACAAAAAAATGATGTATATATAAAATAAAGTAGAAAGATTGATCTACATTGTAAGCTAAATTTAAATGCTGCATTATTTAAATTAATTGATATACGGCATGTTAAAAATTGCAATTTAGAAATCACTTTTATACATACGATTTTTCTATATATTTCGAGCAAAAATCTAAATTCTGATATATACAAAATGTTCTATGGACTGCTATCTTTATTTTAAAACTTCAATTTCAAAATTTAATTACATATTAACGTCTGCTCAAGCGCTCCCGTTTTTGTATGTAAAAATTTAAATTCCGACATATTTCTTCTAATCCTAGCTACTAGAAGATAATTTCCTGTAAAAATCGGTAATATTAAACCAGAACTTTAGTTCAGTTTCCGTAAAACCACTAAAAACGCCACAATTAACATTGCAATAATATGGGCTAGATCGCCACCTTAAGTGTTTATTAACGGAACCCACAGATTTTGGTTTTAAGACCGAAATTGCGAAAATTAAATAAAGCTGGCCCATAGTACAAGTGTGCGTCGGTTACAAAAATTCGTAATTTTTGGACAAATTATTGATCATCCAATTGTTAATTTGGGGGATGTTTGTTAATCTAGCGATAATAGCGTTGGATGAGCCTAGAAATCAAACATTCTCCGAGACATTCTTACACAAATACACAAACGGCCAAAGGACGAAAATATTGTCGTCAAGTCAGGTTTTTATTATCAACGCATTAGCAAATTTTATTAAATCAGCTCTACACACCAAGTCTTTCATTTGAGTTTGAACCCGATCTTCCCCGAGAGAGTTTTGTGTTATCGACCATTCAGCGACCCGAACCTTAGTTGTTTTTTTGGCAAAAAAACATTACAATATATATAAAATGATCAGTATATCCCACTTTAGATTACATTAGGTTTAGAGCAGTGGTTCTCAAAGTTCTAGGGGGCGATAGTGGGCATAAATGAATTTGGGGGGGGGGGCGTTCACGTGTGGTCGGTGGCTCTGCAGAAAAAATTAGTACAATTTTTGACGTAAGTATAAAACTGAGCGGAACTGCGAATTTTGTCATCAATCGCAAAGATTGTAGTACAAGGGTGAGTTAAATTACAATTACTGTACATATTTCGACTTAGAACGAGTAATTTGGTGTAATGCATGGAAGTTGAGCTATGGAGTATAGGTTCGACTCCCGGAAGCGCCCGAATTATGTATGCCGTTGGTCGGATTTCACGTTAAACTGTAGGTCCAACAAAGATGCAGAAGGGGAGGACCTACACTGTATATTTGAACTACGGGCTCTCTTAGGACCTTCAAGTATGGATGTGACCCTGCGTTATATTGTAGTTTAATGCATCTTTCTCATCGTGAGCACTATAGAATTCTAATAACTTTGGCCTGTTAGTAGTGAAAAACGCAGCGCGCATGTTCCTTCGGTTTAGGAAACAACGCATCAGGTGTCGTATTGGGTTTAGCAAATTCTAATGCCTTAAAACCAAATAAAAAATTATACAGGCATATCTTTGTCCCAAGAGAGCATCATAATATGCAGCCGCGATTATAATATGTGTATTTTGCAGTCACCTGAATCGCGAGTTTATTTCTTGGTGATTTTCTCTCTTATCTTTATTTTTTTAATTCATAAGATGTTTTTGATTCCTACGAACCACTTCAGATGGACCCGGCTTTGATACTGCGGAGGATGTCGAACATCAGGTAGGCCATCAAGGCAGTTGCCAAAAGAAAGAAATTAACTGTACAATTCCACATATAACTGTGAATAAGCTATGAAGAATGCAAGAATTTATTACCAGAAAATAACAAGAAAAAAATTAGGCCATCTTATTCAAAAAGGGCAACAACACAGATATGATATTAAGTAGTTCTGTATTATTTATTAATATATAATTCTATCAAAGAAAATATGAAAAGGAAAGGTCGTGGGACCGCCCTGTGAATTCCAACATCTATAATTGATCCAGAACGATTTAAATCCACGATCCGATACCATCAAATTACCGAATAATTTCATGCTGTCAAGCTTGACGTTTTTAAGAATCACTAGCGAAAACGATCGTTAATTTAATGGTTCAATGTAGTGAAAATTTTGTATTAAAATTTACTCCTTTGCTCCTTATAGTAAAATCAAAGGTTGTAAGACTAATAATTCTGCCAGGGGTTGAAAATTAAGCCATACGTAATCATAATTTTAAATAAATTTTTTTAAACTGCAAAATTTTCTTTCTTATATGGAGGAGAGCGTCGTAAAATGTGCATACATCAAATAAATTATTAAATTTCCTATCCCGTTAAAGTAAAAATCTAACCCTAACCACCTAAAGCAAAGATTAAAAATACGAAATCCTTGCTCTTCCAGCCGTTTCTTATTTTACGGATTTTATATTTTCAGGTTAAGGTTCACCATCGATTTCATCTTCCTTATTCGATTTTTTACTTTGACAATTTCTCATAGTTTTCTACAGTTGATGAGTGTGCGTTTCTCTTTCAATTTAATATTTCTTTGTATAAAGATCGATGATTAATGAAGTTAACAAAAATCACAGGATATATTTTTGGAAACTTAGGAGAATGTAATTTTAAATCAGTATTCCAACAAAAATTGGTTTCAATTTCTGAAAGTGGAACAATTAATTATGCAAACAAAAAGTTAAATCCTTGGAGGTATTCGTTGTACGGGAAGGAAGTCCAATTGGAGCAACTATCCTGAAACGTTTACATAGTATATATTCAAATCAAAGAACTTCCTCTTGTACTATAGGTATCGAAAATAGAACACTCGGCAAAATGGAATGCATATGACTTTGAGTTTCATATAGGTTTACCTAATTTGAATATAAGAGAAGATACAACTACCTAATACCGCAACGTTAAGCAAATCAGAAGACATTTACATACATAAAGTTTAAACAGGAGGATGTTAGTTATGAAACCTCGGTCGAAACTTCAATCCCCATGAAACAAATATTGTATCAAATTAATTGCACTTTCTTGTTATTAGGGCACACAAAAACATTTAATCAAGTATCCTAAGCTAATGACTAATTTTGCACTATAAAGGTGTGGTGGTGGATACAATCGATCGAATCGTAAACATTGTTAGAACAAAGCAAACACAACTAGTGGATCCGGTAGCAAGGACAATAATCCGGAAGTGAACTTACCAAATTAATGATGACGCAAATATATAGCGAAGTGCTTGTTGAATACATAAAGTTAAATCACCGAAGTGCGCTTGCTTAAAAATTCAATTATTATTTTCGCAACAGCCGAAATTTATAAAAAGAAAGGACGATAACTGAAAAGATAATAAACCGCAATAATCCTACCAACATTAAATATTTCTTTTGACAAATTAGGACGACAATTTAATCCGATTACAGAAACGTTCAAATTTATGGTTATTAAAAACTTAATAATTCATTTTGGTCCTTAACTAAAAGTGCCCAACTTTGGATCCTCCATTACTAATACGCCAGGAAAATTTATTATTCATATGTTCACCAAATGAATTACTAACAATTATTATGGTTTTGTTTGGGCAAGTTTGGGTGAGTACATTTTTTATTTTATTGCTTCTTGTGGATGGGAGTTTCGAATTAATATTTGACGTGGAATTGAAACCACGACGAGTACAAAAAATTCACTTGCGCTACCTTAATTCATTTTTTCGTTTGTCTTCTTCATTAATCATTACCAGGACGTTTCTCCCCAGTATCTCCAAGCTTTTTGGTCAGAGACTTCTAGCACCGTTTAAAAATTTAACAACCTTAGCGGCGACGGTTATAGCCTGGTGGTTAGCACAATCAACTGCGACTGCAGAGAATCAAGTTTAAATCCAGGAAAAGTAAAATTTTCTTATGATCGTCTCCGTCCTTTGGGGAGAATGTAAAGCTGTCGGTACCCGTGAGTTGATTTCCACCATTAACAAAAAAAAACAGGGTTACAGGCACATCTGAAGACCAGCCTATCAAGCTACCTACCCGATGTAAATCAATTATATGCTCACAGAAACACAGTGCCAAGTGAACTTTGCATGGTTGGTAATAACCGGATATATTTAGTCTTAAATTAACAGGACGAAGTACAACCTTGGCATCATCATGGAGTAGAACTTGGTGTATGCGATTTAAATGGACAAGTAAAAATGACGTCAAAACTAAACTTGAAGTACTCGATATCTCTGTCTGCAACTTTGTTGGTATTACCAGATATAAACAGTTTAGTTTAGTTTAACTGGAAATGCAGGTTAATTACACCGAAAATTTTGTTTAAATTGGGCAGGAAATTTTAGTGGCAAATTTGAAAGTTTCTCAAAGAACCTCACTTTTAACGACCCCATCCTATATAATTCAATTATTGATTTGAGATTACCTATATAATTTGTACTGTATTTAAATCAAGTTTATTATTTGCATTACTTTTTGAGCTAAGTTACGAATCCACACCCTCGCGACGCTAAACAGAGATCTATTTGCTGCTTGCAAAAATACTTTTTACGTTACAGTGCACTTGTACATAGTACACAGGGCGTTACATTCTCCATATTTCCTAGTTACATATATTTCGCATTTGGTTTGTCTATTCGTAGTTCCAGGCTTCACGCTTCCTTGGATAACTTTCTGCAATCCCCTTTCCATTTCCTCTATGTCGTTCTGGTAGGACGGTTAAGGTGTGGAAATTCATCTATTTGAGTACTCCACTTATTTCCCGCCTTTCGTAGTGATATTAGTTGTAAAAATTTGATAAGATGTCCAACTTTAAACTTAAATTAAGCCAAATTTGATATTCAATAATAAAATTTCGAAGCAAGAAAAAGGTTCGAGTTGGAAAATCCCCTGGTAGCCACGGGCTTTCTATAAAAATTCGTATCATGTTTTAAAAAGTAGAATCAAATTTTTATAAACATCGAAAAGTACTACACAGTTGGTAGAAAGTTCTTTTTGAGAAACACGAGAAAATTATTTTAACGTTCTTAATTCTTTGAATTGTGTTCAGTCTATCATACTGCTGATAATTTTATTATAAATGGCAGACTTCAGAAAATTTTGTTCTAATTTGAACTAATTTGAAGATGGTTGAAGCTTTTCTGGCAGGAAACATTTTTATAAGAAAATTGTTAACAAATTGTTTTGAATACAAAATATTTGCTTTTATGACAACGTAATAATTTCTAGTTTAGTGTTTTGTAAGGGAAATTATTTATATTTGGAATTTAACCAATTATTGATTTAGCTGCGAGAAACAAGACATAAACTATAATTAAAAGGTAATTCAAGCGATTCGTTTGCAATCAAAAATTTATAATGTAAATAAGAATTTATTTGCTTTTCAGTTCCTTTTACAGTTTTTTCACAAAGAAATGTTCAAAAGTGGGACGATATACTATCAAAAAATATTTAGATTACAATACTTGATATAAACGAAAAAACAATATTTTCTTGACTTCACGACACGCTTTTCAGTTTATTTTAGAAAATGTTATGAAGAGCAGAGTATCAAAATCGATTATGGAAATATAATGTCATGGGAGCAAACCCTCTTGCTTATTTTAGAAAACTAAATATTTAGAGTAAACTGGCAATATGCAAATCATTTAAATTAATCTTTAGAAGCTCAATGATTAGAAGCATAAAATTACTTTCAATTTATAGATAGGTATTGTAAATTAATACCTGATGAGGCTACCTCAAGCTTTTATATAACAAACAATAACTTTATTTTAGTGATTTGCAATCCCTGCTAGACCGAAATCAAACAATCCGATTACTATTTGACTTGCTTTACTAAAACATAGTCCGATTTTCTCAAAATGGTTGAAATCAACTGCAAAGTTAAAATCATTTTTAAAATAAAAAAAATTAGTTCAAAACTCAAAATAAGGCAAATTATTCAAAAATGTATCATTATAATTCCGTAAGTAAAATTTCAAAATTTTCCATCATATTTGAAGTTAATTGCAATATTTAAAATGCATTATTTTGAGAAGATAATCCCCTAGATGCCTACAGAATTATAATGTTGAATTTTTGAATAATTTGCGTTTTAAGTATTTTTAGATGCCTAAAAAGGAATATTATTCAAACCTTTGGTTCATTCATAATTCAGGTTTAAGTTCAGAGTTGGGGCATCGGTTTGTAAAAATATAAAGGACCGAGTTGGGTCCCTTAAACCCATGGACACCCGGGCTGTGCACCAAATTGCCCCATGATACGTCCGCGCTTGGGTACACTTCTTCCAGTAGCATACCTTAAAAAATACAGAGCTACTTTGTTCCAATAGTCACTAGAATGCCGTACCTTTAAACGCATTGGACCAATCTGGTTTACACTGCAAGCATAACAAGAGAAATGCACATTATTGGACTGAAAATCGAGAGATTACAAAAGCTTTTTAGAGAGGCCATCAACCAAATGGACACGTGACATCAGAATCTGGTGGATGCAAACAAATCGCTAAGAATGGAAAGAGCTAGGAAGGCAAATATACGACAATAGGATATAATCTGATGAGAATTATGATTTATTCCATTACAAGAGCTAGTGTAAGCACGTTTAAGATTTTCTCAGAAAACTGAGAAGTAATTATTATAAGCCTAAATTAATCAATTTCTTCCTAACCCTTCACTAAATCAAATATTTACATTTTCCTTGCTTTGTCAATGTTAAAACTATGTTTGCCACATTCGACAACATCAAGAACCCAATCAAATCTAGTTGATATTAAAATTATAAAAAAAATCACATACATCGCAGGAACACTGATATGATGTGCAATTTAAAACATTTCCAATCTGTTCAAGTAGCTCCTTGAAAGCTATCGTACACTATGACAATAGATACGCCTAGTTTTATCTTGTTGGCAAATTTCTTAGATTCAATTTATAAATAAACCATTTTACATTCGGGATATATTATAAACTAAAACGCCACATTAACAAAGTCAATACCACACTCGAAGAAAAATTATGCGAAATAAACCCCATCCTAATAACCTCGCTACCCACGGCGAAATTCGAGAATACATTAGAGCCGCAAACATCTGGACAGCCCCGGGAAAGCATCATGATGCCATCCCAAACATAGCACTCAAAAACCTACGGAGCAAGGCAATCTCGGCCCTAACCCACACGATAAACGCGATACTAAAGTTAAAACACTTCCCCGACCGTTGGAACATCGCAGAAGTAGCCATAATTCCGAAACTAGGCAAACACCACGCCAACCCCCAAAATTATCGTCTCATTTCATTAATCCCAATAATCCCAAAAATAGCAGAAAGAGTCATACTGAACAGACTAAACGAAGAAGTAGATCGATTGAACTAACTACCTAACCAATAATTCGGCTTCAGAGCTGGACACTCGACCACCCACCAAGTCCTCCGGGTGGTCGAAGAAATCACGGGAGCGTATGCCGGGGAGCAAAAGGCCTTGGGCGTCTTCCTAGACATAGCAAGGCGTTCGAGAAGGTCTGGTAACCCGGCCCATTATACAAAATGATCTAAGGTGCATCAAACTAGGACTACCTAAGACTACCTGGACCATAGGTGGTTCCAGGTTCCCCTCCCCCCGATCAATGCTAGCAGGGGTACCAGACTACCAGAAGGGTTCCCCCTCTCCTATTCAATCTTTACACACATGAGATGACATACAAACATCTAACAATACCATGGTAGCCTTCTACTCTGACGACTTTGGACTGGTCACAAAATCAAGATCCAGAAAACGTCTGAAAACTTATGTAGGATGCGATTAAGGAAATTGAACCATGGTATCACATTTAGTGATAGCGCGGCTATGATCTTTAGCAAGGCCTACAGGCAACCTACCGACATCAAACTAACAATGTTCAGTCAAACCATCCCGTGGCAAGAATCAACCAAATACCTAGGAGTCACATTAGACCCACTCTTGTGCTGGAGAAAGCACATCGAACACTGCCAAGCCCAAGCTCAAGGACTGCACGGAGTCCTATACTCTTTACTATGCCACAAAAGCCCACTCCTCCCAAAAACCAAACTACGAATTTACTAGAGCGTAATCCAACCAGTTTAACATACGCCGCGCCGCCCCGGCATGGGCTTTCGCGCAAAACACAGATAGAAAAACTTTACTCCATACACAACAAACGAGTCCGTCAAACCCTCAAAGCCCCCTGGTTCGTTACAAACAGGCAAATCCGGGCTGCAACCAACATCAAAGAACAAACCGAAAATCTCTATAAAAACTGCTCTTTCTCTACCAATCCCCTCGTCAAAGGTCTAGGCAACTACGACCCTGCTACCAATCCAATATCCCAAGACCAAAAATCATCCTCTCTGGAGGCCAAACAATCCAACCACACAGATTTCATAATCTCCCCTTCGACTAACGGGAGGCACACCCCCCGCTCTTTCATTACATATATTCCGGGTTCACTCATTCACACTCAAAGGACCCCCCCAAAAAAAAAAGAAGAAGAAGAAGAAGAAAGACTTTCGTCTTTCAATTTTGACAGGGTTTCTTTAACTTTGCGTGATATAAAATCCGTCAAAATTTTACATCAGACGAATTTTAACGTTGGACAAGTTTTGGTAGCTTTTAGATCTGTTTTGTATGAATTATTGTGAACATTAAAATTTGGTTTTCATTCAATGATGGTAACGTGGGAATTTGAATCGTCTGGCAATAATTATGCATTTATTTAAGGTGATTAGCCCATCTGCACGGCTGTTTTAGGGAGATGACATCCCATGATCTTGACCTTGGTATTTGGAGATTTAAGGCCGTAATCCGAAATGAGATGAATAATTTCTTTCTTCCTCTTTGACCTTTTTTGTATATAGAGCTGTGCTCCCCGATTTTCAGCATCAAGGGTTTATTTTATCGTAACTATAAGTTGAGACCATCTCACCTTTCCATCTCAGGTAGTCAAAGCAGCTATAATGGCTTTTTTTACCAAGAAGTTTATTTGGATTGAGACTGTTGTATATTATGTATTATAATGATTTTTATTCAGCCTCACGTCGTGTAAGCCAAATAAGTTATAAAGACATTTTATAAACTTTCAAAGGTCCGGGTTGCTATGATGGTGAAGAACACATGTACTCCCTCAGGGAAGATTGGGTTCAATTCAAAATTAAAGACTCGGGTGAATAGAGCTGATTTAATAAAATTTGCTAATACGTTGATTATAATTCTGCTTTTGTAGACAATAATTTTTTCCCTTGGCCGTTCTAGTAATTTTGTTCGATTGTTTCGAACTACAATTACATTTACTATCGATTCGATAATTAAATTGCGGTTCGAAACCTTCGTGTGTAAAAGTGTGGCAAAATTCAAATTTTACAATACAAATGTTCAAATTCAAATACAAATGAAAACTAACCCTTTGGTGAAAACTGTTTCGAAACTACTGGAATAGTAGCCCTGTACTTGTTGATGTGCTGACGTCATACAACATGGACTGCAGGTGTTGAACAGATGTGCTGCTTTCTCGTGCTTATTATTTAAGGTCGGATTATACCAAATTTAACCAAATTTTCTTATTTGTGTCGTTACAATCGTCCACGGATTATTCGCTGTGCATTTAGTGCGAATTTAAGACGCAAGTTATACAAAATTTTGTGCCTCGAGGTGAATTTCACTTAACCTCATCATTTTCCTTCTATCTTCCTAAATTTCGAATTTTTAGATTCATCTAACACTGTGGTCGTTGGATTAACAAATATCCGTCAAATTAACAATACGATTATCGGTAATTTGTCAAAAAATTGCAAATTGTTACAATCGACCAACGCTTGTACAATCGGTCAACTTTTCTAAAACCTCGCAATTTTAATCTTCCCACCAAAAATCCTTTCCGTAATAGGAATATCGCTGAACAATCACTTAAAAGATGCCCGGAATCAAACTTTGACCGCAGTGAAACGCTAATTTCTACTTTCTCGATTAACGAAGAACAACTTCCCCGTTGCCCGCTCTCGTAGAAGGATGCCTGGAGAAGAGCTTTCTCCGTCGGTCTCTAAACTCTAAATTTCACCAAAATAAAATAATTTTGTAGATAAACACATTGGCGGTAATTTCAAATTTACTAGCAATCGTCTTTCTTTTGCAGGCTCACTATAATCCGTTACTGCACTCGCCCGAATCACACAAGATGTAAAATAAACAAAATAGGTGCTGTGTAGTGTCATTGGTAACAAATTTGGCCTTTTATTGAACAGAATTTATTATTCAATGTATAAGGGTTTCCTTTTACACCCCTTCTGGACATGATGTCCCCCCCCCGAATCCTTAATTCGTTTGAAACAGTAATGTGTAGTGTAGTGTGTAGTAGTGTGTGTGCTTTCTTACATAACGTTCAAAATAATCATTAAAATATTTCTGCAAAAGAATTGCCTATACATTATTGATGAGTTCTTCGGTTTGGAAGGCAAATTTCAAAATTTGAGTATGTTTGATATGTTCGTACGAGTATTATTGTGTTCTTAGCATTATGTTCTTCAATATTTGACGTTCCATGAAAAGTTTGTTGTCCTAGGATTTTTTATGATTACCGATTTTATTATTCCCTCTTCCACTCTCTTTACAGTTAACCCTGCGTAGAGAATTTAGATTTTATTATTTAAATAAAAATCAATTAATTAGTTACTTTGCAAGAATTACGTTAATCAAAAAACTTTAGTTTCAATAGTAAAAAGTTGTCAATTTAAGGAACTACAGAGGAAATAATCACAACTTACTCCCGTCACAAAAAGGAATATAAATAGGCTAGTTGTTCAAAGTTCCATTAATCACGAGGTAGGTCAACAAAGATATCACACTTATACTACACATCAAACTACAAATGTAAAAAAAGTAAACGAAAAGTCAAAAAAGAAAACCCACCAAAACATACAAGATTTTACAAATCTCAGAAATATGTTAGATATATTTTTATAAATAATATCCTGAAAATAAATTGCTTGTCGTTTTGTGAATTTAAGAAAATTTCAGAAATGATTGCCATGAATATTTATAACAATTCAAACGAGGATAAAGAGACAGAGGGTTTGATAACCATTATGATGAAGAGATTTGCGATTAAATACTTAATCTATAAAATAGACAGAGCGAATCCAAACTATACACAAAATTGAAACCCTTCGTGAATCGAAACTTGACCTACTAGAAAACAAATACAATTTTCTTCTTTTATATAAAAAAGTTAATTAAAAAAAGGATGCATGGTTTAACGATTAAGTATTTCAAACAGAAATGTAATAAAAAAGATCAGTGTATTCACCCTTAAAACCAGAAAAATTGCTCACTGCATGCTTGTCTAACATTAATCTTCATAATATATCCCATTTGGAAGGGATTACCTGGGCATTAGCAGTAACAACAGAACTAAAATTCTAAAGACTAGCACTAAAAATAAAAAAATAAAAATAAATGAAATGATATAACAGATTTCGTAAATCATTAAAATAAATTAGGATGGTTTAATGACCAAATGGACTGATACATTTTGAAGTCGAGTTAAGCGGCGGCGTTCACAATGAAGTGGGGTCTTGCCTTGCTTAGAAAGCTGGCAAGTGCCAATTAAATTAAAGTATTTTCTTTTATCCTTTTCTATAATTAAAAAATTGTTCATTTTGATTGGCTCTTGCTAACTTTCTAGCGAAGCAAGGCAAGACCCCATTTCATTGTGAACGCCGCTTTACGCCACCGATTAATTCTGAAGGTACTCGTACATCCATAGTTGCAATTTGCAATACAAACATTCAGAGTAGAAGTGTTGGGTTCAGTTCATTTGCAGCGTCCGCAGAGCGTCCGAAAAGCGTCAATTGTAATTTCTGTAAGCGAAGCGTCTAAAAGTATGCTTCGAAGATTTTAAATTATTCGGAGCACGTGTAAGACGACTTTTACATTTATCAAGTTGAACAAACAAGTAAAATATAAATCAAAAAATTCCAATACACACAAAAGATAAAATGTAATATAAAAGTACGTATACAGCATTTATTAATCTTCCACAAAAATTAAATTTATATTAACATAATTACATAAATTCTTTGAAGACAAAAATATGAAATCTCGTCTCGAAAATAATAAATAAGACCAAGTTGAAAAAATATTAAAATTGGGATGAAAATTTTATTTGCATTCAAGATTATTCAAACTGTTGTTTGAAAATATTTGCGTTTTGCTAACTTTTCGAGTTGAATACTTCCTTAATGTTGGCAAAAAATAATTCAGAATGTTAATTTAATTAGAATAAAAGCAAGGCAGAAAGTTTTACAATGTTTTATTAAAATTATAAATTGCCACAAATTAAATTTTAAAAACAAATTTTCAGTGACTTACATTTAAATGTAATTTATTAACGTGCATGTTTTAATTTCGTATACTGAAAAAGTCTAACACAAATAGCAAAAAAGTTTTAATGTATTTAAACAATTCCTGAATACTTAGTCTCCGTCGAAACCATGCATGCCAGTTACATTTGCATTTTTAATAGAATTCAGGACATTAAAAAATATTGTCTAGGTTCTAGGACGTAATATATTCGATCTGCCTCTCAGTGACGTACTATTCAATGTACTGGGGGGTCAACTGTACCAAGGGCAGTTAAATACTCATTAAAGGACGAATTGAGGCAGGCAACCCATTTTGCGCTGGTGCTAAGAGTTTTAGATTTTAAGGAACCAATTATTCGAGATCATACTCCTCCTCAGAAACAAAACAGAATACAACATACTATCACAATAATAAGGCCAGTAGGATACGCAACGCATTCTGATTGGTCATTCGTCGTACTAACTTAAAATCACCTCCTCATGGATCGAGTTGCACATCAAGGAAGTTTCGACTGGCAAATATACAGGGTGTCCCCGAACTCACTTTACATAACTTAGGTGGTGATAGAGGACACTTTTCTAAGAACAATTTTTAACAAAATTTTTTTTCTAAATTCAAACCCTCGAAAGTTAGGCCTCTTTAAAGCATTTTTTTTTATTTCCACCTTCACGTGGCCATAGCCCCGAAAGTATTGATTTTTCAGTAAAAATGGTTTAGTGATTTTTTAAAGAGCGTGAAATAATCTACAAACTAGATTTAAACCTTTTCTTGTCTGAAATCAACGGCTTTCGAGTTATGAATTAAAGTAAGTTAAAAAATGTCGAAAAATTTGAGCTTTCTTTTTTTCTGGTGTTTTTCAAGACCCTGTATCTTTTAAACGAAACATTTTACAAAAAATCTGACGCCCCATTCCAGATAGGAAATTTAACGGACTACAACTTTTGTCTAGTAAAAATTTTTGAGAAACCAATTCATTTCACAGAAAATCAGAAAATAACAAACGAGGCAGCTACAAAACATAAAATTTAATTCACAAAATTTTTATTTTTTTTGAAAAATTATTTTATTAATTAATTTTAAACTATTAGATTATTTAAGTAAATGTTGAAAATGACCACCCTCATTTTTAATACACAGTCGTGCTCGTTTTAAAATATGCTTTATAGTATTATTTATAAAATTTCCTTTTTTTTTAAAATCCATTATAGCAGGGGTGGTCAACAAGGTCGAGGGATTGACCGGTCGATCACGAGGCCAATTTTGGTCAATCCGTGAATGTGAAAAGTGTCAAAAATTCGAATTTTTGCGATTAAAAGTGTCGAAAAATCGCCTTTTTTCGATTTGTTTCGACAAACATCTTTTAAAACAATCACAACTGTAAATAATTTAAAATTAATTAATAAAATAATTTTTCAAAAATAATAAAAATTTTGTGAATTAAATTTTATGTTTTGTAGCTGCCTTGTTTGTTATTTTCTGATTTTCTGTGAAATGGATTGGTTTTTCAAAAATTTTTACTAGACCAAAGTTGTAGTCCGTTAAATTTCCTATCCGGAATGGGGCGTCAGATTTTTTCTAAAATCTTTCGTTTTTCAGGATTTTGAAAAAAACCAAAAAAAATGAAAGCTCAAATTTTTCGACATTTTTTAACTTACTTTAATTCATAACTCGAAAGCCGTTGATTTTAGATAATAAAAGGGTTAAATCTAGTTTGTAGATTATTTCACGCTCTTTAAAAAAGTACTAAACCATTTTTACCGCAAAATCAATATTTTCGGCGCTATGGCCACGTGAAGGTGGAAATTAAAAAAAATGCTTTAAATAGGCCTAACTCTCGAGGGTTTGAATTTAGAAAAAAATTTTTTTTAAATATTGTTCTTAGAAAAGTGTCCTCTATCACCACCTAAGTTATGTAAAGTGAGTGCGGGGACACCCTGTATAAAAAAAAACTGGACGCTGATCCATCTGTAAGACAACCTAATTGGTCCAACTTTTTTCCAACTTAAATCACCTCCCCTGGGATCTAATTGCACACTAACTACATAAGACTGGCATAATATATAAAAAGCCAGGACGCTGATCCACCTGTATTAATCTATCCAAGAACCCAATTGGTCCAAATTTTTCTGTTCATCCGATGATCATTCATGCAAAAAAAATTAATATTCGACTTTTGCATTTTCAATAAATGTATTAAATTATTAACATTATTTTTGAACGTGCGGACGTTTGAACACGAACAATTAAAATTGCTAGTATTGGGAAACTATGTTTTTTAATGGAGTCCATTAAAGGAGAGATTCTCTAATCGCGCTTAGGTTAGTGTTAGGAAACGATATTTGTTTAATTTATACCGCCAGAAAAGAGATCCACAGGCTAGCTACCCATCCGTGGACGGGCTTTCGAGCAAGTGAATTTATAAAAGCACTAAAATTATCTATTGCGATGAAAATGCATATTCATATTATTTCATAATAGATAGGCGCTTATTCACTGTGTGAAACTGCTAGTATTTACTACCATTAATTTCTCATTAAATAAGTAATTGCTACAATATCCTAAGCTATTTGCTATTTGAAGGCGTCCAATTAAGTTTATGAATGAGTGTACAAATTTCGAAACCGGTAATTATACATTTCTATATGATAACGATATCACAACATAGTACATGGCAGAACATGATTTTTATAATAGTTTTCCAATATTTCTTATCGATCCACTTGACGTAAACAAATAATATCATTTAAGTGCAACATACAACTTTCTATGTCGTTATCAAAATTCCTACAATATAAAAGAAAAAAACAAAAGGAAACCAAAAGAAATTTATTAGAACTCATATAACGAATAGTATAACAAAGCAATAAAATGAAAATATTATAGAAATAATGAAAAAAATTAGTACAAAACAAAGAAACATTACCCAAAAAAAGATGAGCGTATTATTAGTAAATAATAGAGTAGGTACCTGCAAAACTAGACATAATTTGAGTCATCTACTACAAAAGCTAATATAGAAGCTTCTCAATTGAAAAGCATGGCTAGGCGAATTAATATTAATACAATAATTTTAGTGATTAATGGATCATAACAAAATTGCATGTGTTCTCTTCATCCGATACCATTTGAGCTCCCAGTCTATGATGTTCAAGCCTCGCTTTGTTTGGACAGCCAAGAATTCGTGTATATTAGTAAATCATCGCGTGCATATCATGTTATGCTATACCTATACAAATAAAATACTATTTAGTTATTTGAAACCAACAAAGCATAGATCCAGTGTTGTTGCCCTGATTCAATCAGCCGCTTTTCACTGGAATTACAACTAAAAATTCCCTCTAACCATTCTATACAGATTAATTCGAGTTGTATTGGAAAAATAAGATGGAAGATAGCAACAGATTTAGATTCAAGATGTTAACAAGTTGCCCACGCATTTATAGACATACAATAACATGTCGAAAACTACGGTAACTCAAAAATGGGTATTTAATACTTTAAAAACGCTGTTGAACCATATTTATCAGACCAACCTTAGCACAACACTACTTTACCGAACATCAGACTAAAGAGATATGGGGCTCAGCCTTGTTAAGCCGAAAATTCTTCATTTATCTGTACTTTACATGAGCATTGTGATGCGCTTTATATAAATTTTGCTACAGCAGATCCCCCTTATCAGACAGACGTCGGACATGAATGAATGTCGGTTAATTCCAAAGCTAAAAACAGTAATATTTAATATTTCCTTTGCATATAAATTCAGTATTATCAATGTACTATAGCCAAAGTGGCTAAACTCAGTACCACGATTGATTACGTTAGTGTGATGTCAAAACGCCTAGATATAGGCCAACCATACCACACGAATTTGATTCAGTGCTTAGTGGCCATATCAAATTCGTGTCATGGTTAAAATTGCCTACTATAATAATCCGAATGTTGAATAATACGGATGTCGGATAAGAAAAGGTCGAATAATCGCGACTCTACAATATTAGATGATTACAATTTACAATAATGTAGCCCACTCATTTGATCTCCTTATGGGATATTATCGTATTTCGTTCAATTACTTCCATTCGACCTTAACACTGACGTAACTGTTTGATTGACTCTTTTATAGTTATCTATCATCCATATTAAAAAATTAAAATATTTTATTAATATTAAAAATAATTATTACCGATACAGTATCGATTATAAACAAATACTATTCTCGAATGCAAAGAGACAGGTTTACAACACAAAACAGTGTGGTATTAAGGATCTACAAGATATAGTTCATAAACTTTAATGGGGTTCCTAATGCCTTTCACTTTCTAATGCTTTCGCCAACCACGTTAAGATAGCCTACACTAAACCAAAGCAAATGAATGTTAATACTACGTGGTTTCATTTAATTTACCTTACCGGTGAGACCACTCCAAGCTAGCTCATACAAACCCTACTATAAAATGTTTTCAATTATTGAAATAAGAAAGAGCATGAATATTTAAACAAGCATTGGAATATGAAGATTAGAAAGCTAAAACATATAGTAATGTCCAAAAAGCGAAAAGACGGTTAGCCTCAACGATCAAGTCGTAAGTAGCAGAACAAAACAAAATAATCATTCAAGATAAAAAAAAACAGTCTAAGTGTTCTTTTGCAAACTTGCAAGAACCAATCAATTTAAAGTACCTGTCTATACTTACATCTATGTATACCATACATTTAATCTCTTTGTGAATTTTATAGCAATAAAATATCTCGTTTGATGAATCGTATTAAAAACCATTGATAAGTAAACTTTAGATTTGAAGACATATCAAAAAATTCTTCGTATTTAAAATAAAAACTTCGTTCTCGACTTGCAATAATGAATGCCAGTAATTTGATAGCGTAATAACTCTTCTTTTTGGGTACATGAATACGACAAAGCGCAGTGATCGCTCAACGATTTAAGCGGAAAATATGCTTACCCGTTGATCAAATATAATACTTACAGAATCGGACATAAATTAGTGTGATCGCTCATTCAGTCAACATCCAAATATTTAACCAAACTTTGTAAATTACCCAAATGAAAAACACAATTAGGGTATTCACACTCCCTAGTATATTTGATTGTATTATTTATACACTTTTGTATTTATCCTAGCAACGTCTAGTAATACACAACATTATTAGACGTTACTAGGATACACTATTTTGTATAAATACACCGAAATATAGAAGGGAGTGTGAATACCCTTAAATAGTATAAAATAAAGGGTTAATTTATTAAATCAAATGAGCCTGCTTTGTCAGTTGAATAATATTTAATCTACATAACTCATCGTCGGTTATCATTACTACATAAAAATTGATTATGTACCTTTTTTTAACTTGGCTCTAAGGAAACTACGGGATTTCTTAAAAGTCATGCTGTAGTTCAAAAGTTTGATAACAGATATAGCAGTTTATTACACTTTCAAATAAAGTAGAGCGATCTATAAGCTTTAAAACATCAGGTGTTTCCAAAACTCCCATAGGATCTGAGTATCTGATACTACATAGTTATAAGTAGAGACAGGATAGTTAGGCAAAATAAAACCTCAAAAAAGGCAGGCAAAAAGGCATTCAAAACAAGCAAAAAAGGCAAAATAAAAGGAAAAAAGGTACAAAAAAAGCAAAAACATTTTTCAACAAAAATCATACAAATTCAAATTAATTCTCTTTATTTTTGTACCAACTTGTTGCCAGAAGTTTTTCGATATTATCTACAGCAGCTTAAATTTGTTCTCCTGTCACTCAAAATTTGTTTGAATGTGGAGAACGATCTCTCCACATCGCAAGACGTGCTAGGGGCAAATTTCAATGAACTTACCTGATCTGGAGTTAGCTCTAAATCAATATCGTCATTCGAAATTCCTTGATGTATTTTAGAAATTTCCTGTATAATTTTATACGATGGATTTTTTTCTAAAACATTATATTAATTTTTCATTAAATTTTGTCCCTAGTGTCGATTCTCTGCTTCACTGGAAAGCTAATATAACAATAACAATCTAAGTCAGTTTGGAATTCGTCAAGTAAGCATAACGTCGCCGAATCGTAGTAATTTGATAACGCGCGCTTCATAATCGAATGGAGAAGAGGTTTTGTTTTACTAATTACGTCTAGCATAACCGGATTATTTCAAGAATCGGATTCTACCCATTAGTAGAATTTGAATTTAAAAATTTAAGATTTTTATAATTAAATATAACATTTAGAAATTTCTAAATAAAATTAAGAAATAAATTTTAAAAAAGCAAAAAAGAAATATTTTGGTTCAAAAAGCACAAAAAAGGCAAAAACAACCGCAAAATAGGTGAAAAAGGCAAAAAATACTGGAACCTCCCCAAAAAGGCAAAAAAGGCAAAACAAAAAATGAATTTTTGAATAGTACATGCTCTGAAACGGATTTTAAATTGGGTCTGCCTGAAATATTTCAATTTTTAAAAAAAGGCATTTTGCCTAACTATCCTGTCCTAGTTATAAGGTTATAACCAAACTCCTAGTTATTGAACTAAATTAAGGCCTCATGTCTACACTTTTAAGGTGAGCGTAGTGTAACAAATTGTCGTATCTGTTATTTAGTTTCTCCTTAAATTGCAATTTCACAATATTCCTCTATCCGGACCTGCATTTTTATTTACATTCAATCTTTTACTGCACGCATTTCGGGAAAATGTTGATAATACTGGTGTGAACGCAACGTTGAATTTAGTCTCCTGATAACTATAGCAGAGAGAAAGTGTAGGTAGTTTTGTTTTGCCGATTTGTTTTTCGTGCTAAATCACTTATAACAAGTGGTTCAGCTCTCGCTTATGATTTTGGTTCCTGTGAAAACATCTGGTGAGCAAAGATATGAGAGGTTCTTTTATACGCGAGCTATTACGCAGTTCTATCTATCTAAGTATCGGTTTATCATAACGTTCTACGTCTTCCGATTCCTCTTCGCCATTCCTCTCGGTCCTCCCATTGCATCTCTTCAAGTCCTCTCTCATTCATTTCCTTGTCAATGCCTTCTCTCCAGCTAAGCCTAGGTCTTCCGCGTTTTCTCCTTCCTGGTGGTTTCCAAAATAGGATTTTCTTTGGTAATCTGTTCTCGTACATGCGTTGTACATGTCCAAACCATATTAGTTGTTTTGTTCTTATATCATCAGTTATTGTGTGCTCTACATGCATAATTTGCTTAATGCGGCTATTACGCAGTTGTGATGCGCAAATCTGACAATAATTGCCGATCTCCTACGGTTAGCAATATTTGGTGTTGTTTCAGCAACCAGAAATTAACCTGTAAACTTTGTTCTCCTTTGGAAACTACGAATCACTTGGGGGAATTTTCAATTATCTCGATGGTCAAGTTTTGCTTTGCATCACCCACAATCAGCTCTCTCACTGGTCCAGTAGTAGTATCGCTTAACAACGGTCAGGTATCACCTGTTGATTTGGATTAAGTGTAACCAGCTGTCAACTTAGTAGCCGCACGTCAAGCGTTTGGAATGAATTGGTGTCATCTTATGATTGTGTAAACTTACTTGAGCTCAACGTAAGTAATATTTTTATCTTTCCAATTCGCGCAAGTGACGTACCTACTCTAAGGGCTTTGGTTTAATTTTTCCAGAATTCACGACCACGCTTCCGCAAAGAATTGAGGGCTAGTTTACAACATCGTGACTTATCTTAGTCGTTAACTTAGTCTTGGGCAACACTCTCATTAGGGGTTGCGTCACAGGGCAGTTTGTGTTTTAATAGAATATTAATAATAATAATAAATACAGAAGTTCCACAAAACATAAAACCAATCGTCTCGGTAGTTCAGTCGGTTTAGCGTGTGTATTGATAACTAGAACATCAAATTAATACAAATCAGGAAAAATATTTTTAGCACATCACGCTGCGTTGGTTACCCCGACAGAACATCAAACAGCTTTTCTAATTTCTAGTAAGGAAGAATGAAGGTATGTCATACATACAAGACTCGCCGAGGAAGTGGGGAGGAGGAGCGAACTTAGCCAACATCAATATGGATTCCGTAAGCGCAGATCCACAACCGACGCTGTAAAAAGAATTGTGGAAAAGGGCATCAAGGCCAGTAGCGAGACATGGAGAACGAGGAAAATTGTGGCCCATATCACCTTTGATGTTAATAATGCGTTCAATTCGCAGAACTGGCGACGCATTGTGGAAGAGCTGGAAAAGAGAGGGGTTAAACCCAGCCTGATGGCAATAGTGAAGAGCTACCCATCGGAAATAGAGCTGTTAATCACAGAAGAGATGTACACTGGCCGTATTGTGGAACATACTATACGACGGAATACTGGAGGGGTAGAACTTATACGATTTGCCGACGACATCTGTATGCTTGCGTCGGCCAAGACAGAGGAGGAGTTGATCAGGATAGTTAATGAAGCAATCAACCTTAATCTTAGATGGATTCAAAGCATGGGCTTAGAAATTGCTTACGGGAAGACGAAAAGTGGGAAAAATCACTTTTAGCATGAGCACACACACAATACAGCCAAAAAAAAAGATGAAGGTGCTAGGAATCACTATTCTTTATCACCATACAAAAAAGGTCATGCATCGTCAACAGGATGAGTCAAATGCCTCCCTACAACGACCACTCTGCTGTCTCTCATTATTCGATGGTTTGCACCCTAACTTGCCGTGCATTTTTAGACCACTGCTTTGATCTGTGCTGTAAGTCAGAGAGGACCCGATTTTAACTCGTGGGAGCTCATAACACAAGAGACCAAGATACTGTATAGCTTTCGACCCACACCATTCGGAGATAAATAGCGAAGTCTTCAATTGGCATGGGACTGCACGTGAAGGTCTCATCTAAATATATTAAAAGTTGAGAATCAAGCCGGAAATTCAACATCTGGTGAACTTGAATCCGATTTTGAATCAGTGCTGCAAATCCGAGTTAACATGGACTGGCACAATAGTTAGAATTAGTAGGAAAAGCTACCGAAAGCAAAAAAAAATTGGCAGGGCATACCAACCTAATTCAAGGAGAGACTCCTTGAGATAGGGTATCGTATAGGTTTAGCAGCCTCCGCACCTAGTGCTAACTGATGATCGTCTTGACCCTTCTACATCATTTACAGCTGTAATTCAGAAAGTATCAATTATAAGCAGAATACTTCCGGCCACCCTTTTGGTTAACTCTAAGGAACCGTTCAATATTCATATTTAACCCTTTTGGCTAGCTCTGCCACGCTATTCGGTATTCGGCTTCGCATGGCTATCTAGATGGGAGGCTGTGAGATCGGAAGTATTAGCTAATCTGAACTGCAATAATTGACGCTCTGAAATAAAGCTGGAAATGATCTAGAGGTGAATGGGGGGGACCTTAGTCCTAACTAATGAACTGCACATCAGGTTGCGGAGAGCTAGGATATAAACAGGTTCTCTTTCTCGTCGTCGTGACTTACATTGAAAGGACTTGCATGACAGACCTTGGTGTTTTGTCATTGTCTTCCGAGAAGAGACGATCTGAATAAAAACAAAAACCTTTTTGGGTTTTTACAACCTCTTGCGTCACTAATTTGATGATGAAACAATTGCTACGTTGGAAATCATATTATCTCGGCGATATGGTCAATTTGATCATTTGTTTAGTTTGGCGCAGATTAAACGGCTCATACCACTATCACGATAATTTAACTGTAAATTGCTCTGGGATGTCACTATCTCGTTGTGTGAGGCTGAAGACTGAGCTAAACATGACAATTAGGCAGTAGGATAGGAGAGCTGGTGAATATTAAGTATTGTGTACCTTGGAATCGCTTGGAACGCCCACTCACATTTTATTTTATGCCGAGATCTAAATTACTAAATTAATGTAAGTATTTTACAAATCCCTAACTGACAGAAATCATTTGACTTTGTTTGTTATAAAATTTATTTATTTTAACAAGTGTTTGAAAGAAATAAGTACCATATTTTTTTTGGACCAAAAATGTCACTTTCTGTGGCTCATCTATAATTGCCAGATAAATTATTACAGAGTCGTCCCAAAAAGTGACGTTTTTGCTCTACCTTTAGTCCAATCACTTAGAAATGAGGCAAGATAATTCGAAGATAATGCTGATTATTTGGATTGTGGTGAGTTAATTTATATTTTCTTACACCAATATGGGTTTGATGAGGTAAATTCTACAATAATATGTTGATAATACCGAAACTACGATCACTCATTAAGGTTAAATTGAATTTATTTCTGTTGGAAAGTAACTTTTACTTAATTTTGGATCTGAGGACACCCACAATGTGTGAATTTTACCACGACTATACTTGAAAGTTATATACCAGCTTTCTTGGTTATTATTAGATATTGCTTCGTCTAAAATTCTAAAATTTTGGGCCACCCTAATCTCGGTGCTCCAACACAAATCGGAGAACATAATATTTTTCAGCATATTACGCTGCAAGATCACTTTCTTTTTTATCAGAAGAAAAAGTTTTGATTAATGTGATGAGGGATGACTGATGAGGTGCGTAACAAAACACTGACGTGGTAATAAGGTTTGATGAACAACAGAATAATTTTAATAGCCAGAATTATTACAAAAAAATGAGTAGCACAGCGAGCTAATTTTAGAATAGCACCTGCCGAATTAGTCTTTCAAGAATTTGGAAACCTTTCTCGTAGGTGTAGGGAATGTTTACAACCTTTTCGAGGCGTAGCTTCCACTCAATGGTTTGTACTTTCTGGGAAAACATGTGGAAGAAACGACTAATGTGCTGAGAGAAGATTAAAAGATTAGAAAGAGCGCCTACATGATTGTGAGCTAATGAGTTTAACGTTAACTTTTTTTTAATTAAAAAGTTTCCTTTAAAAATAGCCGAAATTGCAAACTTACAATTTGTTTGCTACAATCAAGCAGGCGTAACGTTAAAATAAATGAACAGAACAAAACAATAACAAATAACTATTAATTTTATCTAGCAAAGTGAAATAATTATTATTATCTTCCACCTTTTTTAAATTATTTACAAATTTCGTGCCATGTTCTAGGGATAGGTCGTATAAATAAGTGACAGCTGTGGGTAGTGGAAAAGAGAATTGCAAATTTCGTGTCGTTACGTAATTTAATTATTGTGTCTACTTATACAAATGTAAATATGCTGCGTCAAATAAATGGTACGATAATGAAAGAAGGATTATGCAAATTGTTAAGATAAACCAAACTCTACGATGTCCCAAGACTTTGTGAACGCGCCTCGTAATTAAACATCGAAATTACGATCTTTGTTTACATTGCACTTTTGTGTTTGTATTTATTGTTGTTCTATTAGAGTAATATTTACGTGCGAGGGACACAAAAATGCACGTCATTTTATCAATGCAGTGTCGACACGCCCACCGTTCGCAATAGTAGAAAAAAAAAGAAAAACGAAAAAAAAACACAATTGAAAAATCTGGAAAACGATTTTCCAACAGGTACAATTATTGGAAATTCCCAATACACGCACACAAACACAAAATAAAAAACTGCGGAGGTGGTTAATTTATCCGACAGGTATCGAACGTTCTGCTCTCAAAATGTTTGAAATTTTACAAAAAGGCTTACCAATTGCAAGACGGTATTGACAACTTCCTTATTAGTAACTTGGCCAACTTCGATAAGTCCTATAAGTACAGCAAATTTCAAATTATCATTCACGGCCATCCTAACCACCTCTTCAGGATGTTTAATATCACTCAAGGGTGGAGCATTTAAGTCCGCCATCGCGAACTGTATTGTATTTAGATGTCTTAAAACAAATTTGTCAGAATTTTTCACAAACACTTTTACACAAAACACGAAATTTTTCGCATCACATGATAAAAGCACGAAACACCACCTACCATGTTGAAACGATAGTGACAGACCGGTTATCTCAAGTTACTTTCTTATCACTTAGGTACTTTTGTTTTTCGTGGGTGGCCGCAGGTACGATTTTATAAATAAATGTCAAAACCCAGATGTTTGTCAACATAACCTAAACGTTAATTTTGGTTTTGTTGGTGGAAAAGGTGGAACAATGAATGAAAGTGAAACTACAAGCGAGAGGTTTGAATTACTGTAATGAAATTTTTGTTGGTTTATTTAAAAGTGACTTGCAGAAATAGCAAACGACAGGATTATGTTGAATGGCCGGAATATTTCATGGCGACTGCCTTCTTGGCTGCCAAACGTAGTAAGGATCCTGTTACGCAAGTAGGAGCGTGTATTGCGAACGAGGAGAATAAAATAGTTGGTATTGGGTACAATGGTATGCCGATAGGATGCAGCGATGATGACTTTCCATGGGGTAAAAACGATGATGAGAACAAACTTGAGAATAAACATTTATATGGTAATTAAACAATAAACATTGATAAATGCATGTGGGGTTAATTTTTTATTTACTATTTTAGTGTGCCACGCAGAAATGAACGCAATTCTTAACAAGAACTCTGCCGATGTAAAAAACTGTACAATTTACGTTGGATTGTTTCCATGTAACGAATGTGCAAAGTTTATCATTCAATCGGGTATTAAGAGTGTGGTTTATTTATCCGATAAACATGCACATAAGACATCAACACAGGCATCGAAATGGATGTTTGATGCTGCTGGAATTATTTATAAGTAAGTTTACGATTGTTAAAATATAAACTTTTACAGGTTTTTTATTTTTAGGCAATTTATACCAAAGAATAATAAAATTGAAATAGATTTTAATGATATCAATTGGAACAATATGTCTCAAGTTCCAGTCAGTCCGATTAAGAATCTTTCAATTGATGATTAAGACTGAGTTGGACCAAAGATTTGATGATGGAGAGAAGGAATCTGAATTTTTTCATTATATTATTTGTATATACATTTCTAGTTTTGCTTACTGAAGTGAATTTTTATTGATAGGATAAGTAAATAGGTCTACTGCCATATTTTTTACAAATATACAATATTGTGGCTTTTATGTGTTATTTTTAATTGATCAAAACTTTTAAGTGATTTTGAGATTTATGTAAACCTTTTAAATATTATTTCTACTTAAAAATTGATCAAATTTGCTCTTATTTTGGAAATTATTAGATTATCTTGTCTTTTTTTTTAAATGTATCTAAAGTGGATGTTCAAATTGGGCGATTGTAGGTTCCACTGATGGGTCAAAGCTTTTTAATCCTAAATGTATGATCCAGCAGTCTGTGTGGATCGCTATTATACCACATCATGTAAGTTCCACTGATGGACAATTAAGTCATTTAGGTTTCATTGTGTTGTGGTATTTGATTTTTATTCAAGTTATTCAAAAATATTATGCTTTTTGAGTTACAACCATGGTTATGACACAATTTTTTAAAAATTTGTTATTAAATTTTTTTGCTTACTTAACTATTTTTACCACAGTTGAGATGATGGAAATTTAGCTACACCATTTGAATAGCACAAGAAGTTTTAGCAATTATCTGAGAGATGGAGCTGAAACTTCAAGCCAAACTTTACAATTTATTTTTCTAAATAAAACGATAACTTATTAATCCTTTACCCACGGATGTATAATAGGTTAGGTGAGGTGACGGCTACCTACGGCATGGCCCTTGAACGTCGCCGGCTGTGTTAGACAAGGATATCCGAGGCGCTATACGTTTGAACGTGTTTGAAGCATTTTATTTGTTACCTATATAACTATATACTTTTTAATGAATTATTTCCCAATTTAGTCGTTTTACTGGTCCTTTAATAGACAAGATTAAATTATATCATTAAATTAATAATTATTTTATATGCATGGGAATTTATAATAATTATTAATTTAATGATATAATTTAATTTTGTCTATTTAAAGACGAGTAAAACGAATCAATAGTGAAAAAATTCACTAAAACGTACACAAATTTCGTACAAGAGAAAATTTAATTAATTATGACCGATCTAATTTTGATTTTTTCTTATCGACAGTTGACTGTTTTGTTAATTTCTCTTGTTCTTGTCTATGATATAAAAAATTAACACAGAACCAATTTGTATTCTACTTAAATCTGCAATAAAATGCAGTTATGCCTATGCATTATGTGTTTTATCACGCTACCCGTGACGCGCCTCGTCTATTCTTTATGGGTAATCTCTCTCGCACACTGACTACAAAATCGTGCCAATATTTTTCGATCAAATCATAGCCCGTCACTATATTATACATCCGTGCCTTTACCACTCTACAGGGTGTCACAAACTCAACGTCATCCCTTGGAGGGCTGATGGGTCAGCTTATGACTAGAGCAGGGAATTATATGCACTAAAACTACAAGATATATGCGGCATATATGCAGGTTAAAAATAAGGATATATGCTAAAAAAATTACTAAATATGCTCTTTCATTTTATTAAACGTAACAATTTATTTGGTATTAACCGCACTATATTACAATAAACAACTAAATACTTTTCTAAATTTGCAGTTAAAGGGGCAGCGCCTAAAAAAAACTCAAAAGATGGCGCTGCTGATTCTCAATTAATTATTTTTACCCGGAACCTCCAGGCTTTAATATTTAAAATATAGCAAATTTGTTGAGATAATACTATTCTATAAACAATATTCTTGGTATTGAGCTTTTTTGGGATAAAAAAATTATCAAACTGTAATTTCGAAATTTTTTTTATAAATTAAAATTATGAACCCAAAAAAGCTCAATACCAAGAATATTGTTTATAGAATAGTATTATCTCAACAAATTTGCTATATTTTAAATATTAAAGCCTGGAGGTTCCGAGTATAAAATAATTAATTGAGAATCAGCAGCGCCATCTTTTGAGTTCTTTTTTTAGGCGCTGCCCCTTTAAAAGCTGTTTTATAAGCAGAAAAAAGATCTCTCGACATCACAAGATGTTATTGGTGCATATTTATATTGATTAATAAGATTTTTAAATTTATTTTCCATTAACTCTATATTTTCCACGTTTCCTTCTATAACCGATCCTATTGTTTTTACCGGACTGCCAAAAACAGGAGGGTTATTAATTTTGAGTAACCAAAATTTTTGGTTACTAAATCATTAAATTTTTTCAGAATTTTTTCTCCTATAAAGTGGGAACTTCTTGTAATTTTTCCTCAATGTTCGAAATATATTGAAGTGTTTGTGTTAAAAGGTTAATGGCCGGTTTCAGCAAGCTTAACTTAAATTTAATCTCTGATTAAATTAACCCAGATTAAATATGAACCAATAGAAATCGGTTTTATGACTTCTAGGTTTTACAATTGGAGGTTTAGCATCGGCTCAACTAAGCCGATGCTCAGCTGGTGCACATTGTAAAACCCATAATTTGTAAAATTTGAAGCTCAAGGCTTAGGCTGAAACCGGTCATAAAACTGGTAGTTGTGCCTTACGGGTTGCCAACCCAAGAGAGGCTAGTGCTAACCAATTTTGAATTTGAATTTGAAAAATTTTAAAACTTGATATAAAAATAAAAAAAATATAATTTAATAAAAAATAAAAATGTAATATTGATTCAATTGTTCATATATATGCTCTAATATTAACAATTTCCAAAAATATGCAGCAACGTGTCAAATATGCATTTATATGCCATATAACATGTGCTTTTTCAACTCCTTTTTGTATGAAACGGATAGATTTCAAAGAATTATCCTTGTGCATAGCTTAGAAAAAAACATGGAGTTCCATATAATTCCCTGCTCTACTTATGACTGACCAGAATATTAAAATATGACTATTAAAAAATCGTTAGTTTTTGAATTATTGGTTTTGCTGCTAATAATGCCATACTTTTAGAAAAAAAAATGTTTTTGTGTAGTTTTGTTGTAGTTTAATATTTTATTTTATAGTTAATGTTTTTGTAGTAGTGTGTAGTTGTGTAGTTTTGTGTAGTGTAGTTTTTATTAAATTACAAATTTAAAAAACCCCCAACCCAAAAAAACTCTAAAATTAAACCTCTAAAAATAAAAAATTAAATAAAAAATTAAAAATTTAAAAAAAAAACCTTTTATTTAAAATTAAAAAGGTGCATTTTTTTAAAAATTTTTTATTTAATTTTTAATTTTTTAGTCATGTTTGACTAAGTGGGAGGCGGTCGCAGCATAGTGCTAACGCGAGTTGACTATGAACGCTAAATACCCGGTTCGAATCCGAGTGAAGTAAGAACTTTATTCTGACCGTCTCCCCTCGGAAGGCAATGGCAAACCACCGAGAGTAATATGCCAATAAGAATCTTTAAAATGTTAATGATCTAGTTAAGTCCAAAATTGATCTGTGGATACGCAAACCGCCACCCCATTAACATTAACATTTCCCTGGTACAGCCTTCTTGGTTAAGTCGGGGGGATCGCCGTACATCCGAAATCGGATAGGCACCTAAAGAAGAAAAGTCCTGTTTTTTACAGCTCCTGCTTCATCCTATCAGAATTCCTCTGGTATGTGTTTTTGATGTTTGATGCTTCACCCTGTATACATCATTAAAACAAAAAATTTCACCCTGAATGCGGTCCTTAAAAATGCGAATGCGATTTAGTAATGTAACTTTTCACCCTGTATTGTAAAACTGTACAATGCGCAGCCACGAATGCGCTTTATTATTTTCAGTATTTTCCATTCTTATCGGAGAACTTTAGCTTTGCCTCCTTCTACAAATGATTAACTTCTTGCTAGTAATTTGGGGGGGAGGGTCTTGTTTTTCTATTTTCCCTCTTTATTTGAATTTTGGGGTGAAATTGGTGTCAAACGTTAAAGCATCGTTAGAGTCTAACTGAGCTTCCATTTTTTCGTTTGAGCCTCAACCGTCGCGGAGTTATTCGCGAAATATTGGGGGGGGGGGGTAGACGTGTTTTTCTATTTTCGTTATATTTTTGAAGTTTTTGGTGAAATTGGTGTCAGATGTTAGATCGTACAATTTTTGTTTCGATTACAAAAAGTAATCCTAAACCAATAATGAATGTTCATTTAGGCGCTAACGTATGATGCCAATTTCACCCCAAAATTCGACTTACAAATGGGGAAACGCGTCTACGTCCTTCTAAGTAATGAATAAATAATTTTTTAGTAATATTTGTCAAATACAGCGCTTGCTTCATCCTATCAGAATTCTTATGGTATGTGTTTTTGATGTTTGATGCTTCACCCTGTATACATCATTAAAACAAAATATTTCACCCTGAATGCGGCCCTTAAAAATGCGAATGCGATTTAGTAATGTAACTTTTCACCCTGTATGGTAAAACTGTACAATGCGCAGCCACGCATGCGCTTTATTATTTTCAGTTTTTTCCCGATTTTTCGCTTATTTCGCGGAATTTTGGGACACAAAATTAATATATGAAAATTCGCTGCAAGAGAAAGCTATGTTCCAAATTTCAGCTCTCTAGGACTTCGGGAAGTTGGTTAAAAACGGCCTCGAAAAAGTCCAAGGGACGGACGATGGACGACGGACAACGGTCACACCAAGTTAAATAAAAGCTTTTAAAAAGTAAAATAATAATTAAATCGATCTAACCGTCGTGTCGGGGGACCGACGGGATTTACACAGAACGATTTGATATTGTTAATATTTGCTTAACGGCCCCCGACACGACGACGCGACGCGACGGTTAGATCGATTTAATTATTATTTTACTTTTTAGAGGTTTAATTTTAGAGTTTTTTTGGGTTGGGGTTTTTTTAAATTTGTAATTTAATTTTTATTTAGTGCTTTTTAGGGCCAGTTGTATAAAAGAGGGTTAACTCGGGGATCAGCTGATCCTGGTTCAAGAGCTGACCCAGGATCGCCGCAAGGTAGATAGATTACAAATAAACCTATCAAGTAAATTGTGTTTATAAAATAAACCTATCAAGTAAATTTATCTGCCTTACGTTGATCCTGGGTCAGCTCTTGAACCAGGATCAGCTGATCCCCGAGTTAACCCTCTTTTATACAACTGGCCCTTAAAGTTTATATATTAGTCCCACCTATTATGTAAATAATTTTTATTTGTCGATGTTCAATTTAATATATTAATTTTTACTCCACCCTGTATATAAAATAATGGTTTGAACCTTTGAACTTTAAATTTTAAATGTAAATGTCAAATAATGAATGTAGTGCATGCGCACTAGATGCGGCTTACTGGGAATTCCTCGTTTATGTGGGGTATAAAAAATTATATTCTTTCTTTTCTAATTTTCCGGCCAACTTTTTTAATTTTTCTCTCCGTAAGAACCATCCTTGGACTATGGAGAACATTTAAAAAAAAAAATTAGCCAAATTGGTGAATCCGTTTGGGAGATACGTGTCCTCAAACAAAGAGCGCGCGCACACACACACACACCCTTACATGTCTTTTAATATTAGTGGCAGCCCATGAATAAATGTGGTTTGTGGCACTTTCGTTAAAACTATGACGAGAGGTGCGCCATCTCGCACGAAGTCTGTAGATCTGAGAAATTTCAGAATACCTTCCATAGGTAGATATCTGTAATATTTTTTTAATTATGGCACCCGCGCCACAAATATGTAATGACAGAATCTGTGTATAGAAGTTGCCACTATTATTTGTATTGAATAAACGTGTAAAACAGAGAGGCCATAAATATTCCCATACATACTAATATACACTTGCGATGTTGCCAAGTTTATTAATTTATTATAATTGAATAAAATAATAATATAAAATTGGATTATATTTTTCTTATGGTTTTTCTATGAAGTAATATTGAAAGATTTTGTTAAAAATAACATAATTTTCTTAAATAGTTAAATAGATGTTAAATAGTTGGACAATTAAAATATAATGCAACTTGTGTTGCAGATGTGGAAAGTAAAAAGATCGGAAACTATTATCTAGTGCAGGGATGGCGAACCTATGGCACGCGTGCCATTGATGGCACGCGACACAATATTTTGGGCACGCCACCGATCAAAAAATACACTATTAAATATTATATTTAATTATTTGATGGCACGTCTATGGCCTCATTAAACATTTCTTTAGAAAAAATGGCACGTTGATACATAAAGGTTCGCCACCCCTGATCTAGTGTTTAAGTAATTGTTCAACTATGCTAATTTTGATCATTATACCATTTTTACTATTATGGTACCGGTAAAATGTTCATTTAATTTGATAATTTCAGTTTAAAATGTATGAAGAACTAATAATATATAGGCAACTTGTGTTGCAGATGTTACTCATTTATTGAAATTAACATTTTCACTATTTCTACTTATAAAACCGGTAAAATTTTAAATTTCCTGGTTAATTTGAAAACATTGGTTGGTACCAGCGTCGGGATACCGGGAAATTTCCCGGTGGGCCGTCGGTCCGTAGGACCGTGGGCCGTCGGTTGTGGGACCGTGGGCCGTAGCGTCGGTCCGTAGACCGTCTTCGTTTTAATAATTTCTGTTAATAGTATGATCTTCAATGGGAAAAAAATTGTCACGGCTGTCGGCCGCGTTGACGGCCATTGGCCCATTTCTAACTAAACATAATGAAATATAATATCAACTTTAGAATTTATCAATCATTATTTGTTTGTGTTTTTCCATGGATATCCTAATAAATAGTTATATCGTAATTAGAGACAGGATAGTTAGGCAAAAACAGATCTGACTTAGGAGAAGTTATAACGTTAAAAACAATCAAAACGTTTATTAATTATTAGCGTTAATAAATTTTTTTTATTGGTGAGTTATATGTTAGGACTCCTCCTAAGTCAATTTTTTAATGTTACACTATCTTTATAGCTATCTGCCAAACTGATAAATTTTCTAATTTTTCTTAAACCGCGTTGACCTTGAAATTTCAAAAAAATTTCGCCTGCGGCGCTTGAAATCAATTACGCCACCCCCACGCGCCCATAATTTGCCCGGCCATACAAACTGTTTACCCTACCTCCATTTTCGGTCTGGCTATATGAGCCTACTTTGATATACCAATTTTTCATTGCCCATTTCGCAAGTAGCTTGCGAGAGATCGTTTTCAGATAATAGATTAGAGTCATTCAAGTTAATGAATATAGAAAAAAACTTGATGAATGACATCGACAATAACAGCAGCAAATTAATGAAAGATGCACTTTTATTTTAATTTTTTTTTTATATTCACCATGGTTTGTTATTAATTAAAATATAATTTTTGTTACTGGTATTAACAACTGGTATAACAAAGGGGGACTCCCCCCCATTCAAAAAATTTTCGCCTGCGGCGCAATTTTGGACCATGACGATTGCATTTTTGGGCCGTCGACTATAAATTTACCGGTAACTTTTTGATAGCCCATCCGCCCCTGACCATCAATTGCGGCGTGTGAGAAATACGTATTTAAATATTTAAATACTTTAAATGTTTTTAAATTGAGGAGGGTGCCGAGCACGCGGGCTCCCGACTAAGAGGGCTCCCGGTTCTGCTGTGACCTTCCCCAATCTTTTCCAAAAAAATTTAACATTAAATAAATAACATTTATTTAAAATAAAATTTTAAGACCCCCGTTAACAACTGCGCACACGGGCCCCTCAACTGCTTGTTACGCCGCTGACAATAACAATGTTAGAAATTTTCAATAGTTCCGAGCATTTTACGCTTTGGTAATATTCAATGTTGTCTAATTATTAACAAATTAAAATGCAGATTATAGAAGCAAGCAGCCGCCAAGCCAATGCTTATGCATCATATTATTATCATAAACTTTTATATTATCATAAACTTTTATGTTACATTTTTGTTGTAGGTTCTCTTATTAGTAAAATTAATTTTTTTCCAATTATAGAGTAACAGTTGTTTTTTCAACTTCAACAATAACAATGTTAGAAATTTTCTCTAAAAAAGCTCCGCGAGCATGTTACGCTTTGGTACTCCCTGCCAAATTTTTTAATTAATTTCAACTTCAACAACAATGTTAGAAATTTTCAATAGTTCCGAGCATGTTACACTTTGGTAATATATTATAAGCTTGACACACTGAAACGGTAATGAAGATTAGCGATCCTTTCAGTCAGAATTCCACGAATCTGATACACATAATAAAAATACTCAAATTAATTGCCGATTTACAATTTATGAAAAAGTTAAACAGTTGTTTAATTTCAACTTCAACATCAATAACAAAGTTCAACAATGTTAGAAATTTTCTCTAAAAAAAGCTCCGAGCATGTTACGCTTTGGGACTCCCTGCCAAATTTTGCATTTTTTTTGCGTTTTAACCGCTTGCCTGATTATCCCGAGTATACTCGGCTTGGTATTTTATGCAGACGATTTATCTCGGATTCTCAATCGTTCTATCACATATTATAACGTAATATCTCGTTCCAATACAAAGTTGCAATTTTTATCACCTGCGTGGGCGCTTTTATCGTCGTCTCAACACGTGTTTGAGTATTATTTAATAGAACTTTCGATTTATATTTTTTATAAAAAAATTAGTTCAGTCAGTCAAAAAGTTAGTCAGATTTAATTGGTAAGGCAAGCGGTTAATTAATTTCAACTTTAACAACAATGTTAGAAATTTTCAATAGTTCCGAGCATGTTACGCTTTGGTAATATTATAAATAAGCTTAACACACTGAAACGTTGAAGATTAGCGATCCTTCAGTCAGAATTCCGCGAATCTGATACACATAATTAAAATACTCAAATTACCACTTGTTATATTATTTACTTAAGTATCATTTACACCATTTAATAAATTAAATTAATGGCGGATTTACAATTTATGAAAAAGTTAAACAGTTGTTTAATTTCAACTTCAACAATAACAATGTTCAACAATGTTAGAAATTTTCTCTAAAAAAAGCTCCGAGCATGTTACGCTTTGGGACTCCCTGCCAAATTTTGCAATTTTTTTGCGTTTTAATTAATTTCAACTTCAACAACAATGTTAGAAATTTTCAATAGTTCCGAGCATGTTACGCTTTGGTAATATTCAATGTTGTCTAATTATTAACAAATTAATTAAAATGCAGATTATAGTAGTAAGCAGCCGCTAACCGGCAATGCTTTGTATGTGGCATAAAGTTTTATGGTCCAAGATAAATAAATTGATGTTTTCCAACAATTATTTAATTATTTATAATAATGTATTATAAATTTAATTGTAACAACACTTCAAATAAAAGGTAATCAGATGAATGAAGTATATTTATTAGTTATTAACTTATTACCTACGATTAATAAAACAGCGGACTAAGCATACCTACCGCGCTTGCCGATTATTAAATACCGACAAAAGTGCTTACCTTTTTGCAAGAAGATATATAAATAAAACGCGATAAAACGATTAAACTTTTGGGTAGGTATTTTCTTGCAACTTTTTTCTATGCGCAGTAGGTACTTACCCAAGGACCCAAAAAATGTCAGGCAAGCTTTCAATTCCTTATTTACCTATCCTAAAGGTACCACCGTGAAAAATTATTTCTACGACAATCAAGAATGTCATGTTTGAGGGGACACGAGAAAATTGTATAATTATAAAAATGTAGGAAATGAAACTTACAAAAAGAAATTCCTATTAAATTTTTTTTATTTCGTTATTTATTTATTTATTTCGTATATTTAATATTTTTTGTTTTTTTCCGAGTTTCGTTTAAGTCGCTGTAAGTCAAACACGACTGTCTTGAATTTCAAGACAGTCTATAATCCTCCAGTAGTCGCGTGGTCTACGATTGTAGACCATGCTTCTTTAAACCGTCATAGCTCGTAACAATTCGAATTATATCGGTTGCATCTTTGAGTAGCTGACAAAAATTAGTCAATCTTTCGGATCAGCAGTTTTTTAACTTTTAAAGTGGTAAATTATTGGTTTTATTAGTTCTGAAATAGGGCTCGTAGACCACGCGCCTAACGGAGGGTTAACAGATTTATTATTAATTAGTTTTATCAATTGATTTTATCAAATTAATTTTTTCAAAAACTACTGATCCGAAAGATTGACTCATTATTGTCAGCTACTCAAAGATGCAACCGATATAATGCGAACTGTTACGAGCTATCACGGTTTAAAGAAGTGGTCTACGATCGTAGACCACGCGACTAACGGAGGGATAAAATATACGTTCAAATCTTTAAACTGCATATCTAGTTTCTTTTAGCTAAACCGATTACTTTGACATCAATATTTCTGAAAATTTTTACAAAATATGTTTTAAAATACCCAAATGAAGCATAATCATATGTCTAGTTTTAAAAAAGAAGGTCTAAATTACTGTAAACTTAATAACTTAAATGGTCTACGAGTGTAGACAACGCGCCGAAACTCGTAAGTAAAATATGCGCGCCTACTGGAGGGATAATAGACACTACGTTACTGTAATGAGCTCTGAAAGGGACGGTAGCAAGGTTTGGTGTTACTCCCCCCCCCCCAGAGCTGGTAGCCGATGGTCACTGTTCCAATGGAAGATTCCACCTTACAAATCTTTTGGGTTAAAACTTCAGACTGGAGTTTTTATTGTAATGTCCTCTATAAACTTTTCCACTTTTTCAAATTAAAGCAAATTGCAAAAGAAAGTAGTTATCTTGATAATTTAAATTAATACAGGAAGTAGAGAAGAAGATGAAGATCAAAATAAAAGATGATGTGGTCTATTATTGAGCCCAGAATACCCCGTGATAAGTGATTATAAAATATTACCTTGCAGTTTATTCAGGCGCGGATCCACGATTTCGTTCAGGGGCGGGGGCACTTTTTACCTATTTGCCAAAAAATTCGTTCTAAACAACAAATTTGATAAGATTGTAGTATGTTTTCCATGTAATATTGTGAGTCAGGGGGGGATTGCCCCTTTGCCCCCCCCCCTTGTATCCGCGTCTGAATTTATTTAAACTTTTATTTTCCCATCAAAATAATCTACTTCGGTCAGATGGGTTGCCTATTAATTTCCCTATATTATAATGTTTTCAAAAACATGTTTGGATGATGTTAATATCTAGAAAAATTCTTGCTTTTTAGTTTAGTTCATCAAAATGGATCCTTTAGAAGTTTTTCGCCTTGGGTAGAATCCAGTTCCTCCCTCGTAAAGGCGGGCTCCGACAATAGTTTTAGAAAACTCAAATATAATAGTCGAGTTTGTTAAGTGTATAACGAAAAAGCACTCACGAAAATAGTACTTTTCATCACAAGGACGTAAAACGCGATTTTTCGTTCGAGGGGAGCGGGGGTTACGAGGCGGAGCGTAGCGCAGCCGAGGAACCCGACCGCTTCCGAGGTGAAAAAGTAGTTTTACGGCTCCGCGTGGTGAGAAGAACTTTTCGTTAGCCGTCAATGTGCGTAATATTTGCAGGAGGAACAATAAAGCGCCGCGTGACATTAAAAAAGCTGCCGTGTTAGTGTTTGCTAAGGAACACGTGCAGCAATTTGTCTCGACGCGACGGCGCAATATAAGTAACTATTATTATGCTAGCCAAATTAAGTTACACTATCACGTTCTAAATATTGCATATAGAAAGTAGTATAGAGGGACGTGACTCTATGCTTCTTTCCGTTTCTCTGTAAATATTGTAAATAGAAAGTATTATAGAGGGACGTGTCTCTATAATACTTTCCTTTTGTACATATTTTGTACTTATTTTGTACATAATACAGTAGAAACTTATGCTTTTATACCATTTTTATTGGTTTTTTCCTGCAAATATCGACGAAAACATACTCTTTTCGTACCTCAAAACGTACACGAAAAGTGCTCAAATACGTCCGCGGTAACGAAAAACAATTTATTATAATTTCCTAAAATCAAAAACTTTTTTGACTTGATATCTTCTATGCATAGAATAGGAAACATATTTAAAAATATTTATACTGGTATCGACTATAATATTAAAATTGAACGATTAGGCAACACTGTAAAATTAAGCAGAGGGCGCCACCTGAAAGACTAAACAGTAGTTGCCATAAATATAAAAGAGGATGTATTTGAAAGGCACCATAATGTGGCATCTTATACACAAAGTCAAATATCTCTAATAATTCTTTAGCTACGTTAAAACAAATAAATCTATATATACGTATATGAGAAACATTACAGATGCACCTCGATTGTGACGTCTTGTACAAATATAAAATGAAATATTTTACTTTGAAGCTGTGGCAACGCGTGTAAGTTGCCACAATTTTTGGATTTGCCACAGTACAGCCATATTCACACACAAGTTGCCATAAATATAGTGAAACCTACACACACACACACGTTAAACTTATAACTCCCCTCTTTTTGGGTCGGGGGTTAAAAATGGTATAGCATTTGCTATAATGTTACTTTAAAAAGAAATATATAGCTATTTTACTGCAAAAGGAGCTCGAATTTATCACAATAATCAAGAATGTGCTTTGTGTTTGTTGCGCATACGTAGCTGAAGTTGTACACAAACTCAAAATAGCGTAATTGTCACTCGAACCTTAAACTTAAATGCGTGTATTTGACGCATCTTTCAAAATACCCTCCTAAATTTGTGTACACAAGTTTAATCTGACATTACCAATAACCGCACAAAATTTCATAAATAACATTAGATGCTAAGGACCTCAAAATCATACCTTTAGATAAAATAAAACAACAAAATTGCGTGTCCCGGGTGCATCTTTTCGGATCCCCTCCTTTTATGTACACAAGTTTAATCTGACATTACCAAAAATTGCACCAAATTTCATAAATAACATTAGATGCTAAGGTCCCAAAAATCCTACCTTTAGATAAAAAAAGCAACAAAACGTGTCCCGTGTGCATCTTTTCGTATCCTCTCCTAAATTTTTGTACACAAGTTTAATTTGTACCAATAATCGCACCAAATTTCATAAATATATTCAAAAGTAAAAATAATTGAACTGCCAGATAGGCCCGTAGCCAGGATTTCATTTCGGGGGGGGGGGGGCACTTGTAAAAAGCTTTTTGTAAAATCCATTTAGGGGTTTTCAGTGGCGGACTAAGGCTAAAGCGAGCTCTAGGCAACATTGTAATTCCGGGCCTATTTTTCAGTTATGACACATATATAGGCGCAACTAGGGTCAAAAGTTTGGGGGGGCTAAAAAAATGTTTAAAAAAATTTTTTTAAGGGGGGGGGGTAAAAATAACGAAAAATTGCGCAAAAAAATTTAGATTTTCAAGGTCAACGGAGCTTAGATTTGAAGTTAGAAATTACAAAAAGATGTTTTCGTACTAATTTGTGGGATTTCAGGGGCAGAAAACTATTTTTTGAAAAATTATAAGCTTCTCGAAAGCCTGGCCTTTGACGCTAACCTCATCGTTTGCTAATCAATTCAAGTTTCTTTCCCCACTAAACTGAAATAACATAACAAAAATATTTTTTGCACATAATATAGTATATTATTCGGTAGTAGTAATTAAAATTTGTTAATATTTATTTATTTTCAAAAATTACCACACTATTACTTCAAAAATCAGTTTTAAGCATAGAAAAATAAAGGGGCAGTTCTTAACATTTCTTAAGAAATCAACTAAATGGGTTGATTGCCAACTCAAAAATAAATTAAAAACCAATTTTTCGGGCCCCAAAAATTATGGGCCTAGGTACGTGCCTAGGTGGCCTAGGCCTTAGTCCGCCACTGGGGTTTTAGTAAAAAAGATAACAAAGTACCATCTCTCTCTTTTTACCACTCATTTCACACACACCTTGTTAAATTTTTTCCTTTTTTTTTTTAGAATTTTCACTACAATAATTACTACAGGTTTTTGATTTGATTTTATATAACAATTTTTTCTATAGCTACTCGGTAACGAAAAGTATTACATTCAATAACGTGAACCGCGAAAGTTAACTCTCTCAGGTTCCATCGTTCTACGTAAGAACATAGTGGCATCATTACGATAGTGCCTTCAGTGAGGTGCTCCATGCTTCTCGGTCATGTGCTGCGTGAGTCGCCACATGCATAGTCTGTCCCGTCAGGGTCTTGATCTGGTCTATCCATCTTGTTGGGGATCTTCCTCTCGGACGCTTTCCTTCGATCTTGCCCTGGATCATCAATTTTTCCATTGCCTCTGGTCTTCTTGCAATGTGTCCGAAATATCGTAAGACGGACTGGCTGATCTTAGTTGACAACCGCGTTTTGACCCCCAGCTCATTCAAGATGGACACGTTTGTGCGGTGGGCCGTCCAAGGTATTCTCAACATGCGCCGGTATGCCCACATCTCAAAGGCTTCAACTCGTCTTCTGTCGTCCTTTTTCATTGTCCACGTTTCGGCCGCGTATGTGGCCACAGGGAATATCAGTGCCGACAGCAGCCTCATTTTCGTTGCTCTGGTAACGGTCGTGTCTCTCCATATATTGACGAGTTTAGTGGTCGCCGTTCTTGCCATAGCCAGTCGTCTCCTTATTTCTGGCGTACTTCCTTCTGAGTTAGAGATCGTGGAGCCTAGGTATATAAAGTCACGAACCACCTCAAACCCCATAGATGTGTGGATTTCGGGGGAGTTATTCTTGGCGCGGTCTACTATCATGATTTTTGTTTTGTTGTTATTGATATGGAGACCAAAGTTCCTACTTACTTCGGTTAGTCTGTTCATGATAATTTCAAGTTCCTCCAGACTCGACGCAATTATCAGGGTGTCATCCGCGTATCTCAAGTTGGATATTTTCCTACCGCCTATTGTTATTCCTCCGTTCCATTCGGAGAGCACCTTACGCATTATATATTCGGAGTATATATTGTATAGTATTGGCGATAAAATGCATCCTTGTCTCACACCGGCACTTATACTAAATTTCTGCGAATATGTCTTATCTATACGAATTCTTGTCAAGTTTTCTTTATATAGTTTTTTTATTAGATGTATTAAGTGACCTGGTGTGCCCATGTCTTCAAGGATGCTCCACAATTTCTCCTAGTCTACAGAGTCAAAGGCCTTCTTATAGTCCACGAAGCACAGAACCATTGGGACGCAGAACTCGCGCGCCTTTTCGATAATTTGACGTATATTTAGTATATGTTCTCTGGTTCCCCTTCCTGGCACAAATCCGGCTTGCTCTTCGGAAATTTGTGGCAAGAGAAAACTCTTCAGTCGTTCGTTGATTACGTGGAGCATTATCTTGCTTGCATGTGGGATTAAGGCAATCAACCTGTAGTTGTTACAGTCCGTTGGTGAACCTTTCTTGTGTAATGGAATGAATGTCGATTCGCACCATTCCTCCGGCCATTTTCCGGTTTGCCATATGGTTTCGCACAACGAGTGCATCGCTGTTACTCCAGCCTCTCCCATCGCCTTAATGGTCTCTCCTGTAATTCCGTCTACTCCAACCGCTTTTCGGTTTTTTAGTTTCTTTATTGCTCTCTCGATCTCCGATCTTAGGATATTTGGTTCTAAATGCTCACTTCTCTTTGGTGCGTCTGTATCTCTTTGCGGTGCGTCTCCAAACAGGCCGGCGCAGTACTTTCTCCATTCTTCAACTATTTCTCTGATATTTGTGTAGGTCTTACCATTTTGATCTTTTATGATCTGTGTACGTGGTTTAAAATCTCGTGACAGATATTTTACCTTCTTGTAAAGCTGGTGCTGATCTTGTCGGTCCGCGTGTAGTTCAAGTTCTGCGCAGATATCCTTGATATGCTTGTTTTTATCGTTTCTACATGACCTCCTTATTTTTCGGTTTAGATCTTCTAGTGTACGTGTCTTCTCTGATTCCATGTCAAAACGTCGAAAACAAAAACGTCGAAAACAAAAACGTCGAAGTCAAAACGTCGAAAACAAAAATAGCGAAAGTCAAAAACGTCGAAAGCAAAAACGGCGAAAGTCAAAAACGTCGAAAACAATAACGTCGAAAAACAATAACGTCGAAAAACAAAAACGTCGAAATCAAAAACGTCGAAAACAAATACGTCGAAAACAAAAATTTCGAAACATTATTAATTATGTCTGGTGGTACAATTAAAGTATATGATTGGCTAATATACTTAGTGCTATCTATTACGTAATTATTTAAAAAAGTTTTATTAACCTTTAAATAGTGCCGTGAATCTTTCCTACATGCATTTCAAATGGGAACTTTGCCTCACAGACGCCCACGTCACCACTTAAAGGTTAAATAAAAATATTAATACAAGATTTTATTAGCTGTTTTTGAATTGAAAGTTGTATGCGATACCAGTCAGATAGTTATCCAGACTAGGCTTTAGGCTGTATATTTTTTGGTAATTCTCGCTTATTCTAACATGTATTTTAAAATTTGTATTTGAAATACATTTTACCCACCCCTGTGTGTAACGAATCAATCGATTGATATGTCAACTATTAATATAGTTACATAAACATAAATTAGTAATACATAGGTAACACTAAATATTTAATATTTTTTGCTTAAATTAAAGTGGTCACTTTACTCCCAGTTTTGCGGGAGCAAAGTGCCACTTTTCTTAGGAGGGGGGGAAAGTAAATTAGCGGGAGGAAAAGTAAAAACCACCAACTTAAGTTGGTACTTCATTAATGCCATGTACAGGTCTGGCTTTAGGCTATATGGTTTGGTAATTCTCGCTTATTCTAACAAATATTTGTTTTGAATTTTTTTCTTTCTTTCGGCTTTCGGAAAGGCAAAAAATAGTATATTCGCGTTCGGGATTAAAGTGACTTTTCTCCCTCGGTGTATAATATACTATTATCATTTTTTATCGTTTTCATTTTCGACGTGTTTGTTTTCGACGTTTTAGACTTTCGACGTTTTTGTTTTCGACGTTTTTGATTTCGACGTTTTTGGTTTTCGACGTTATTGATTTTCGACGTTATTGTTTTCGACGTTTTTGACTTTCGACGTTTTTGTTTTCGACGTTTTGACTTCGACGTTTTTGCTTTCGACGTTTTTTTTTCGACGTTTTGACGTGCTACCGTCTTCTCTGGTGATAACGGTCTTGCGGTTTTTTGATGTCTTCGTTCTTCCAATAGTCGAATCGTCTCGTCTGATATCCAATGTTTCCTCTTAATGGAAACCTTGGGTGGTACATACCCCTTTGCAATCCTTACCATCCACTCTTTGATGTTTTTCCACATCTTTCCCGGATCTTCACTCATCTCCGGTACCTCGGACTTTTTGAGAACTTCCTTAATAGCCTCCGTGTTTGGGACGTTTATTCTTTGGTTTGTATCGATTGGTTTTATATTGTGCAGTTTGAGCTTAAAACTAGCTTGTAGCATCCTGTGATCCGATCCACATTCCGCAGAACGTTTTGTTTTGGTGTTATATATGGAGGTTCTCCATCGCTTTCTAATTAGTATGTAATCGATTTGATTCTTAAATTCTCCATTAGGGGAAGTCCATGTATGAAGACGTCTAGGGTGGTGCTCGAAGCAGCTGTTCATAATAACAAGGTTGTTATCCAAAGCGAATTGGATGAGTCTGTTTCCACGTTCGTTTCGTTCACCTAAGCCATACTTGCCTATCACGTTACGTAAATGTTCATCTTTGATTGTACTTCCAATTTTCGCGTTGAAGTCACCCATGAGGACCACAGGATACTTGTGTGGGATCCCCGCCATCGTAGTCTCTACTTCTGTGTATATTTTTTCTATCTCTTCGTCCGAGGCTGCTGTTGTTGGCATATATAATTGCAGTATGTGGATTTTATTCGGTGAGGCATTTATTGTGATCATCATCAACCTTTCATTAATGCATTTGTAGCTCTCCACATGTTTAGCAATTCGGTTATTCACCAGAAAGGCTACACCGTTTCTACTATTCGTTCCACCAGAGATATAGGCAACATGATTCTGCGTTTTAAAATGACCTTGTTGTTTCCAATGTGTCTCGCTTATACCGCAGATTTCAACTCCAGCCCGAACAAGTTCTCTCTCTACTATATGTAGCTTCCCAGCCTCCAGCAACCCCCTCACATTCCATGTTGCCATTTTAAGTTGTTGTTTTCTTAGTTTAATTTTTGATTCTCCAGTTGCCCATTCTGCATGTGCCGCCTGGTCAACCACATCCACATGCCCGGTCGCCCACTTCACACCTATAGGCCCGGACAATATCATTTATATGACTCATCATGATGCACTCTCGGGAAAATAATCGGGTGGTTTCCCCTTGCCTGCCCGATTCTATGCCGTTGACCGTCATTTATTGGTTCATCCGCCTTTGTAGGGAGTTTCTTCCCCCCAGGACAAGAGAGTGCCCTTTTGTTATTAAACTACCCCTAATAACTGGGTTGCCAATTCCGCCACTTTTGCCGTACCGAACCATTTGTTCTCCGCCTCCATTGTCGTTATGGTCTTCATCCGTAACCCTGGACCAGGGTAAAGCGATATACCCCGCTATACTGGGTCCTCGACAGAACTTAGCCACCGACTTAAGTCGGGCCCACCCCCGCGACGTGGACGCGCCTGTCGAGTATTACCTGAGTGGGTTCAGAGACGGGTACTCTGTTTCCCCTCAAGCCGGGTTAAAGCTCGTGTATGAAACCACGAACTAAGGCGCGAAAGTTAACAGTAGTTAACAGTAGTTGTTAATGTTGGGAATCAAATGAAGGGTCCACTGGAAAAACGATGAGGGTCACATTTTTAAAAAGTCGATTAAAACGAGGTTTAAAGTTTCACAACTGCTCAAAACGCGTAACAATACATTGTGCTGCCTATTTTCAACCGCAGTTTTTAGTGGAATTTCATTGTTTGTTTCCTGTGAGGATTGGTATGTTCATAGCTTATGTTACAAGCTAAGAGATGCCGATAAAATATAGATTTTGAAAAAAATGGAGCCTCATCGTTCTTCCAGTGGACCGTTCAAATATCTAATATCTTGAGGATGTCTACCAGTCACTTCTTATCACTTGTACGTGATTAATAAATATAAAATATAGGTACCAATATTTAACTGAAAGAAATGCATATCTGCATAATAATAAGAAAGTTGCCTAATTGTCGACAAAATAGTGATGACATTGTAATATTTTTATTTTACAATGCTTACATTGCACATAGAACGTATATAACATACGTTTTATAAGAAATAAATGTCTATTTTTAAAATATACCTATACCTATTTCCTATTTTATTTTTAAAATTCAAATCTTTTACTTTTAAATTTTTTACTTTAACATTTTCTTTTTCTTTTCGACATTTGGGGGGGGGCACGTGCCCCCAAGTGCCCGTTCCTGGCTAGGGGCCTGCTGCCAGATATTATTTATTATACCGGGTAACCGTCCGCCGATGTGAACATAGGAAAATAACATGGGAAATTGATTTTTTTTAAATTCCTGCTTCCCATTATAACGGATTAGAATGAAAATAGTATCAACTTAAAGAGGTTTATTTTTCGCGTCTAAAGACACCCAGCACTTGATGGTTTGTTCTTTGATCTTGATCATTGTTAAAAATTGAAAATAAAATGACAAAATAGCACTTTTATATGCCTTGTTCAAATTCATAGCAATTGTTTTTGTTTGAAAACTAATTTTAAATGCAAGTTTTGACAGTTCAACCAGAGTATAATATGGGTCATTCCACCAATTAAAGTCCAACTCAAAGTCTCACCCCCGCGGATCTTTTTCAAATTTTGTGGAGTTATTCTCTGTATAAATATAATGACTCACTGAAGATTTTGGCTCTTAAGATTAAGTACTTTCGTCGTAATGATTTTTTGAATTTTGACAAAATTTTTTTTGGAACTTTTTCATTAATTTTTTTGAAGTAGAAACATTTTTCCTAAAAATTCGAACAGTACGGTTTCTTTTGTCAAAAATTCTCAGCTTTTCAATGAAGATATTCATTTTTTATTATAATCAACGAATTCCCCTTAAAAATTCAATTAAAGTCAAAAAAGCGATTTTTCTGACATTGCGGCAAGTTTTTTTTTCAAATTTAATATTATTTTCTGAAAGCTGAGAATTTTTTACACAAGATATGTCATTTACACGATGTGCATATTTTTTGTTTAAATACAAATAAATAAAATGTATGCTATCTATACGATTAAAACACTTTCATTTTTGAAATTATTTCGGTTTTTGAAGTTTAATTTCAAATTTGATATTATTTTCTGAAAGTTGTTGAATAAAATATTTTTAATCGTATATGGTATATTATACATTTTATTCATTTGTATTTAAACAAAAAATAAGCACATCGTGAAAATGACATATTTTGTGTTAAAAATTATCAACTTTCAGAAAATAATATCAAATTTGAAATTAAACTTCAAAAACCGAAATAATTTCAAAAATGAAAGTGTTTTAATCGTATTAAATTTTATTTATTTGTATTTAAACAAAAAATATGCACATCGTGAAAATGACATATCGTCGGGTTGTTGGTAAAAGTGACCAACTGATATAGAAATCCTATACATTTGGTCATTTTTACCAACAACCCGACGATATCTTGTGTAAAAAATTCTCAGCTTTCAGAAAATAATATCAAATTTGAAAAAAAACTTGTCGCACTGTCAGAAAAATCGCTTTTTTGACTTTAATTGAATTTTCAAGGGGCTTTCGTTGCTTATAATAAAAAAATGAATATCTTCATTGAAAAGCTGAGAATTTTTGACAAAAGAAACCGTACTGTTCGAATTTTTAGGAAAAATGTTTCTACTTCAAAAATATTAATGAAAAAGTTCCAAAAAAAAATTTTGTCAAAATTCAAAAAATCATTACGACGAAAGTACTTAATCTTAAGAGCCAAAATCTCCAGTGAGTCATTATATTTATACAGAGAATAACTCCACAAAATTTGAAAACAATCGGCGGGGGTTAGACTTTGAGTTGGACTTTGATTGGTGGAATGACCCATATACAGGGTGAATGAGAGCACCCGTATCAGTCATTTTTTTCAAAAACGGCTAGTCGTAGAGAGTCGGGTTAAAAATATTTATTATAAAAGCCATAATAAAGAATCGAATGGTGATATTATTATTTCTTGGAAAGGTCGGCATCCCGAGTAGTTTGCTCCAGAAACTCCAGAACTCCAGAATTTTAAATGGCACCATAGGTCGAAAATGGTATCGTTAGAAAGATCTTTAAGAAATAAGCAAGTTTTGTAGGAAAAATTATTTTATTATTCCCTCCCCTTTTCGGTAATATTCGATTGCATATGGGTGAATGAGACTACCATTATTTAAAAGGGGTGGGAGTAATAAAATAATTTTGCCTACAAAACTTGCTTATTTTTGCAAGATCTTTTTAACGATACCATTTTCGACCCATGGTGCCATTTAAAATTATGGAGTTCTGGAGTTTCTGGAGCAAACTACTCGGGACGCCGACCTTTCCAAGAAATAATAATATCACCATTCGATTCCTTATTATGGCTTTTATAATACATGTTTTTAACCCGACTCTCTACGACTAGCCGTTTTTGAAAAAAATGACTGATACGGGTGCTCTCATTCACCCTGTATATAATCTACTAGTAGGGAAACTCGAGCATTTTAGTGTTCCAGATTTCTGAAGTCTAAGATAAGTTCACATATGAGTTCACAGATGTCACAGTCCATTTCACATCAGTTGTATTTGGTTACTATGGTATTTGGTATTTGACGATTTGTCAATTATGTTATTAGTCAAAATGATTATTATTAACATATTATTTACAAAACAAAAAGACATTTTTACATTAAAATAATCAATTTTATTCAATAATTTTACGATTATTTAAATATATTCCGCGAAATACGTGAAACAGGTTGAAAACCACTCGATTAAAATTCACAAACAAGTAGTGTGCCCTCTAGGGTACTTCAGATGAACTAATCTTAGAGTAAAAATTGTTGGAACATATTTATGAATGGGATTTTAGAGAGTGTCCCTACTAGTATAATTATATATACTCTGATTCAACCATCCAAAGCAGGTCTGATTTTTAAAAAATCGCTTATTTTAATTCTACATTTTTAACATTATTAAAGAATAAAACATCAAGTGTTGGATGTCATTAGACGCGGAAAATAAAACTCTTTCAATTGATACCTTTTTCATTCCTATCCGTTCTGATGGGGAGCAGGAATTAAAGAAAAATTAATTTCCTATGTTCACATCGGCGCGGCGGCCGGTCACCCGGTATAATACGTAGGTATTCGCGTTTTACATTACCGTTGGTGGCGCTGCAAACCATACGTTCTAAATGGATTTATAAATTATTCTGTGTGGTGGCGTTAATGTAAATGTAAACAAGTTCATGATGTAAACAAAGCAAAATACGTTCTAAATGAACTTCGAAATTATTCCGTGTGGTGGCGTTTTGTTAATGTAAAACGCGAATACTTGGGTATACTATTCGCTATGTGCATTCCTCCTACTGCCTTCTGGTGGCTCAATAAAGAAAATTACTCGGGACTGTGAACATTTTATGTTCACTGTGAAAATAGTACGCCATGAGAAATTTGAATATTTTTGCTGTCATAAAATTTGAATAGTACCAACTGTTTTATAGCAAATAATTTAATTAATTTTGTATGATCACGTGTTTATGAATTTTAACATAATGCGTCCACGATTCGACCACGAGCGACTAACGGCAGCCGGGTCTCAAAAATTTTCGTCCAATAGGAGCGAACTAACGTCGCGCGCAGTCGTTTTAAATTTGACATTTAAAAATGTAGAAAGTTAACCTATAAATTAATGTTGTCTGTAATCATTAAATTTTGACGTTTAATTATTTATAAATTTTAAAATTCTGTTTCAAATTCACGATAAAAACAAATCAACACCGCATTTATTATATTAACAGTTTATCTATCGCTTTTAAACGTTCAAGTTGTTGCAATAAAAGCGTTTGCTGAATATTTCATAATTTTTATTAAAAAAAAAACAAATAATTAACAAAATAAAATTAAAATACTCCTAAAATTATATTATACAGTTGTTTGCACGAATAATGAAGCTTCGTCATAAACGGCATTTGTATGAAATAAGACGAAAATTGTTAGTCACATAAGAGGAATCCTTAAAGTTGGAAAATACACTTTCGTAATTCAATGATATCTTGCTTATTACTCAAGAAAATTGCACAAAAGTATATATTTTTTAAAAAAGGACACTTGGACGCATACTACTGTGTTTTTATTTTTTTTTAATTCAAATTTTTTGAAAAAAAAGTTTTGAAAAAAAATTGAATTTAAAAAAAATAAAAACACAGTAGTATGCGTCCAAGTGTCCTCTTTTAAAAAATATATACTTTTGTGCAATTTTCTTGAGTAATAAGCAAGATATCATTGAATTACGAAAGTGTATTTTCCAACTTTAAGGATTCCTCTTAAGTGTTTGATATAATAAACTTAATTCATAAAATTTAATAATTATTAAGCTTAAAATTGTATTTTTAACAATATTTATGACTTTTATGAAATAAGTGGGTCCACGGTCAAATTCATATCAAAAAAGGTTTGGGAAATCAAAAAATTTAAGAAACCCTGCGCTAATGAAATAGAAATATAACCTAAAAACAAACTAATTTGTTAAAATTATCGCATCAGTCACTCTAAAACCTACTTTCATTAAAATTATTATGCACGCTAAGAACTATTGTGTATAAGTAGTGTATAATAGGTTAGGTGACGTGACGGCTACCTACGGCATGGACCTTGAACGTCGCCGGCTGTGTTAGACAAGGATATCCGAGGATATTATGTTTGAACGTGTTTGAAGCATTGTGGTAGTAGGAACAATTTAATTACAAATATTAAAAAGTTAAGAAATTTACATACTTTCATGAAATTAAGACTATTTGAACTCTTATTACATTATTTTATTTGTTACCTATATAACTATATACTTTTTAATGAATTATTTCCCAATTTAGTCGTTTTACTGGTCCTTTAATAGACAAGATTAAATTATATCATCAAATTAATAATTATTTTATATGCATGGGAATTTATAATAATTATTAATTTAATGATATAATTTAATTTTGTCTATTTAAAGACGAGTAAAACGAATCAATAGTGAAAAAATTCACTAAAACGTACACAAATTTCGTACAAGAGAAAATTTAATTAATTATGACCGATCTAATTTTGATTTTTTCTTATCGACAGTTGACTGTTTTGTTAATTTCTCTTGTTTTTGTCTATGATATAAAAAATTAACACAGAACTAATTTGTATTCGACTTAAATCTGCAATAAAATGCAGTTATGCCTATGCATTATGTGTTTTATCACGCTACCCGTGACGCGCCTCGTCTATTCTTTATGGGTAATCTCTCTCGCACACTGACTACAAAATTGTTTCAATATTTTTCGATCAAATCATAGCCCGTCACTTCACCTAATCTATTATACATCCATGAATTTAATATAGGGTGTCTTTGTTTCACCTATGTTACTACAATTAATTAAAAAATAAATAAAAAATTAAAAATTTTTAAAACCTTTTATTTAAAATTAAAACTAAGGTGCACTAAAAAATAAAAAATAATTTTAATAAGAATTAACAAAACTTCTTGAAAACATCAATATAAAAGCGTGGGGCTATTTAAATAGCTAATCTAAATAATTATTTAGAGGTAAGTAAGCAATTGATAGCCCCACGCTTTTATATTGATGTTTTCAAGAAGTTTTGTTTATTCTTATAAAAATTATTTTTTATTTTTTAGTGCACCTTAGTTTTAATTTTAAATAAAAGGTATTGTTTTAAAAATTTTTAATTTTTTATTTAATTTTTTATTTTTAATTTTTTAGTCATGTTTGACTAAAGGCCGTGTGACACTTGTGTAAATTTTGTACAAAATTTAGTAAATGGTAAATAACCAATAGAAAACGTTTGATGGATACTAACACGCGCTTTCTATTGGTTAGTTACCATTGTCTGTTTTTTTTAACAAACGAGTAAAAAATTTCTATTCTACGTGGATAATTTGAATGTTTACCAATGAAATTGCTTGAAATTTAATCTCAACCTTGAATAGGGTTCAACCTTGCTTGAAATGTAATTTCAATCAATTTCATTGGTTAACATTCACGTTATCCACGTTGAATAGAAATGTTTTACTCGTTTCTTAAAAAAACAGACTATAGTATTAAATTTTGTACAAAATTTACACAAATATCACACGGCCTTAAGAGGACTTTATACCTAACATAAAGTTTGGTTTACACTCATAATTGAATTAAATAATTCGTTAAACCGGCAATGTTATGGGTGTAAACCAAATTTTACGATTTAAATGCACTTTCTTAAAAAGCAAATATATAAGGGTTTTGTCTTATATAAATAGATATTTTTAAAATAGTTTTAATTTAAATAGTTTGTATATTCATGGAAAGTCACTTGCAGGTCACTGGAGTGATTAATTATTATAATAAAAAATGAAAAAATTTTTTTTTAACTTCTTAATGACTTTCCGTGAAACTAGATTTTTTTTCTAATCGTTTACTTCAAACCGCATTAAATTCCATACATTAATAAAAGAGCTATATGGATATTCGTTAAAAGTTAGGTATACAGCCCTCTTAAGTGGGAGGCGGTCGCAGCATAGTGCTAACGCGAGTTGACTATGAACGCTAAATTCCCGGTTCGAATCCGAGTGAAGTAAGAACTTTATTCTGACCGTCTCCCCTCGGAAGGCAATGGCAAAGCACCGAGAGTAATATGCCAAGAAGAATCCTTAAAATGTTAATGATCTAAATAAGTCCAAAATTGATCTGTGGACTAAGGGACAGGAAAACCGCCACCCCATTAACATTTCCCTGGTACAGCCTTCTTGGTTAAGTCGGGGGGATCGCCGTACATCCGAAATCGGATGGGCACCTAAAGAATAAAAGTCATGTTTGTTAAATACAGCTCCTGCTTCATCCTATCAGAATGGGTATGGGACTTTTCGGCGCCGCCAGTCCGGCGCAGGTACTATTCGGCGCAAGGACGGTTCGGTGCAAGGACGATTCGGCGAATCCCGTTTCGACGCAAAGACTATTCGGCGCCGCCCAGTCCGGCGCAGGCACTATTCGGCGCAGTGACAATTTGGAGCGAAACCAATTGGAAGTATGGACGATTCCATACGTCCGTCGAAAGGACGATTCCATGTAACCCGTTTTGGCGTTTTGCTCAAAACTGCAAAATTTTATTTGCCGCCTTCTTCCTTACGTTAGAGTACAAGTAAAACAACAGAATATGTAAAGTATAAAAAATATATACAATAATTTATTTAAATTAAAAGTAAAAATTTGATTACAAGTATTTAAATGTAGTAACTACAAAACTTTAATCATGCTTGCATTTGAAAATTATGTGCTAGTCCACGTAAATAATCAATAAGACCTATTTTGAAAATCTCTAACTATTGTGAGAATTCGAGCGTCAGCATCTCTAAATTTTTTTAGTTTAAGCGGCGGCGAGCCTCCAGCCACGAGACTTTCGTAAAATATGTCCCTACTTTTTTGAACTTTTTTAAGTCCATCTATAAACCTCCAAATAGTTGGATGAACGACTCCCAGCTGAGTTTGAATACGCCTATTTGCAGCTTCTGCAAGGTTATTCGTTCTATCAAAATTATTTAGAGTTCGTTGGTATACATTCCATATATCATAATTTCATAATCGAACAATGCAGGACGCCTAGCATTGCCTGGCGTCGTTCTGGCACCCATATAATAGTTTTCGAACCACTCTAAAATAGGCCGTACCCGAGGTGACAACTCCGTTTGCAACCTATCGAAAGCAGCTTCTAAATGTTCTCGAGGAACAAATGCTGAACAGGTTACCATACGACACTGCAACGCAATGTCCCTTTCATTGTTGTAATCAGTTCTTAAACCGGGAATACCCGCCAAATGCTGTTGCATATTTTGGTTTAAGTGAAAGAATCACCAATGCACATGAACTTGTGGAAAACATTCACGTATTGCTTGAATTGCAGCTAATTCATAGTCGCAAGATATACTTTCTGGATTTCTCAACCGTCCTTGAGCCGAATAGTACCTGCGCCGAACCGGCATGGCGGCGCCGAACCGGCAGCGCCGAACCGGCAGCGCCGAACCGGCAGCGCCGAACCGGCAGCGCCGAACCGGCTGCGCCGAAAAGTCTTAGACCCATCAGAATTCCCCTGTTATGTGTTTTTGATGTTTGATGCTTCACCCTGTATACATCTTTTTTTTTCAGTTTTTTCCCGATCTTTCGCTTATTTCGCGGAATTTTGGGACAAAAAATTAATATATGAAAATTCGCTGCAAGTGAAAGCTATGTTCCAAATTTCAGCTCTCTAGGACTTTGGGAAGTTAGTTAAAAACGGCCTCGAAAAATTCCAAGGGACGGACGATGGACAACGGTCACACCAAGTTAAATAAAAGAACCAAATACAATAGATTATATTTGGTTTAGTTCGTTATTAATGTAAGCTGTAAGTGGTTCAATATTATTATAACAATTAAAATTATGGATAGCAGTTACGAAGATGAAATGGATTTTTCCTACAAAACTTGCTTATTTCTTAAATATCTTTTCAATGATATCATTTTCGACCTATGATGGTGCCATTTAAAATTCTGGAGTTCTGAATAAGTTTCTGGAGCAATCTACTCGGGATTCCAACCTTTCCGAGAAATAATAATATCACCAATCGATTCATTATTACGGCTTTTATAATAAACTAGCTGGAAGACCCATCCACGGACGGGCAGTTCGCCTAGGTTGAAAACTCGATTGGTGTGCTACTCGATCCCAGGGGAGGTGATTTTAACTTTTAAGTTTGTACTACCAACGACCAATCAGAATGCGTTGTGTGTCCTAAAAAATTGGCACGCTGGCTGGAGGCGGAGCGTGCTAGTCTTTTATATGTTTGATTTTTTTGACCCAACTCTTTACGTCCTACCGTTTTTGAAAAAAATGACATACGGGTGGTCTCATTCACCCTGAAAAAATTTAGGTTTGAGAGATCATTGAAAACAATTGTCAAATTTTTATACATTCAGTCGGAAATAAAAGTCCATTTTGATTATATTCCTCAGTATGTGGTAATTAAACATCCGATCGAAACCATGCTGATAAGATAACAATGTGGTGACCACAAGTGGATCGGTGATATCAATAATTGATATCACTTAGATAAGCAGAATTATCTAAGAAAAATGAAAAAAAAGCCGTAAACGCCAGATACATTTGGGCCAAAGAAAAAGTCTTTTTTAAAAAAGCTATTTTATTTATTGACACCAAACGGAGAATGAATGTACAACTTATATCATAAGTTTAAGTAAATTACAAACAATACTGAGGAAAGTGCATGAGTTCAACCTGCAGCTTTTCCATGCATAATCAGCATTTTCAGAATCACCTCATTACAGAAAATCTGAGGTATTAGTTTAATGACATTACTGACGTAATCTTAACTCGCCATATAATGAGAATAGACAATATTGTTCAAGTCAGTACGTAGTTTAGTTTCAATTAGTAGATAGTATTGTTAGTACCTACTCATCGTAGTCATTTAGTTATTAATTGATCATTCTTTTTCTTTAATATTTTTAAATATTTGAATTACTTTTAATAAGTAGGTACTTGGTAATTGAAATACTTTCACCAAGTGCTTTGGACAGCTCTGGTAATATACAGAATTATTTTGAAAAAGCCTAAAGCAATAAATTATAATGGACAACACCATTGATGAAACTAAAAGGTAAGTAGCAGTATCAACAAAGGTATTCCTTATCCAAAAAGAATTTTTAGGGCTTCGCTACCACCAGATTTCATGACCAATAACGAATATTTTATGGGAATCGCTCACTTGGCGTCTAAACGTAGCATGGATCCTGTTAGGCGTGTAGGAGCTTGTATAGTAAACAAAAATAATCAAATCGTTGGTGTTGGGTACAATGCAATGCCAGGTGATAGTGCTGACCCTGAGCTTTGGAGAAACAAAAAATATAATGGTATTATACTCTCAATTATTATATTTATTAATGGACGCTTTTACACTTGAGAATGTTCGTTTGCATTCATGTATGGTAGCAATCAGGAGTGGGCAAAATATATTTTGGATTGAAAGTAAAACAAAATAATTACCACTACAATTGAATAATACTGAAGCTACAGTTACGAAAATTTTATAGGTTGTACCTCAAAGCTTCCTGGGTAACATATTATAATATGAGCCGGGGACGACACTTATTAAATTGATAATTAAATAAATAAAGCGATGGCGCGTATTGCGCAATCTCATGATAACTCGAAAACTAATACACGTAATAATTGAAGGGTCCACTGGAAAAACGATGAGACTCCATTTTTTTCAAAATCGATATTTTATCGGAATCTCTTAGCTTGTAACATAAGCTATGAACATACCAATCCTCACAGGAAACAAACAATGAAATTCCACTGCGGTTGAAAATAGGCAGCACAATGTAACGTTATGCGTTTTGAACAGTTGTAAAACTTTAAACCTCGTTTTACTCGACTTTTGAAAAATGTGAGTCTCATCGTTCTTCCAGTGGACCCTTCAATTGTCTTATATTGTAAAATTTTCGTAACTGTAGCTTTAGTATTATTTAATTGTAGTGGTAGTTAAATAAATAATCCCCATGGAAATAGGCCGCCTTAATGGCGAATATTGGATCTTAATGGTATTTTAAAATATATTTCACCCACCTCCTGGTAGCAATTCTCATTATGAAACCTAGAAACTGTAGTCTGTGTGGCTGGTACAATATTATGTTTCAGTTTGGCATGCTGAAAAGAATGCAATTTTAAATACAAATTCAGCAGATTTGGAGGATTGCACTATCTATCAAACATTATTTCCTTGCAATGATTGTGCTGATCGGAATATTAAATCAGGAATTAAGCGTATTATTTATTCATCTGATGAAAAATCGCACAAAAGGAAGACAAAGGAATCCAAAAAGTTGCTTCTACATAACAACATTATATTTCAGTGTGTACCTGTTTTTTTTTTAATTTGAAGTATCTAATTACCCATTATATTTTAGAAAATTTAAGCATGACAACATTAGTAAAGTAGAAATTGACTTACATGCAGGTCCAAGCGACATTCCAAAAACTAAACAGGACTGCATTAACCAAGCAGAGATCGACTTAGATGCAGGTCCAAGCACTCCAAAAAAAAGTCAAAAAGGACGAGTGAATTTTGTTCATGAGAATAAATAATTTTTGTAATGGCAAATGAAACAATTTTCGTATTTAAACTTTTATGTAAAATTAATATTTGAACATAAAGTTGGTAAAACAAGAAAAATATTACATAAAACATAAATAAACATCTTAAAAATATTCATGTTAAGTATTTGCACAATTTTTACATTGACTGAGTTACTAGAAAATCTTAATTTTCAACATAGTCGCGATCTCCTACATTTATTCGATCAGTTGCAGCTGTAACAGAAAAACCCAAATTTCGAGCATCCACCTTGGTCATCTTTGACTTTTTAATTTTTTTTCCTTTGCCCTACAAACAGAAAATGTTAAAATTAAACGCAAGAAAAGTCTTAGTTTACCTTCACTTCTTGAAATTCAAGGTTGTGCTGACTGGATGGTGTAATGGCAGGTGCAGGCGAACTCATATCATCTTTTTGCGTCACCACTTTAGGCTTCATCATGCGTCGCTTTTCCAAAAATTGAACTGCAAATTGATGAGTGGAGGGTCCCTCTCCTAAATACTCTCTGCAATACTCCCGTATTTCTAAAGCTGACTCAATATCACGTAGAAAACTTATAAATGTGGGAACTACAAAATTGTTTATTTAACTATGATTTTTAAAAGTTGCAGTAAAACTTACTATCGACAGTATTGGTTATCTTACTAAGCGTCATCATGCACCATTCCGTAAATTCATCGGTTGTAGGTCCATTACTAAATATTTTTAAAACTTGTTGCTCCTCTTTTTTTGTTTTGCTCTTGTTTGGCTTTACTAATGGCTTAACCGAGCTAACGGCACTTGCTGAACTACTTTTACTGACTGGTATGGACTTGTGTTGCGTTTTTGGGGTCGAATTCTCTTCCCAGAAACCTAAACGAAAAAATTCAATTTTATCTCCAGAGATTACGGAATTTCAGGCAACCACCGTCCCTTTTTGCTCTGGTCAGCCCCCTTACCTTTCTTTTATCTACTTCTACACTACTTTTATTTTTACTAATCTGTTAGTCTAATAATTTAACAAAAAGTAATTTTTCTGCGATTTTCCAAGAATAAATTTAGGAATCATTTTTTTTGGGAAAGTAAAAAAGAAACCAAAATTTTTTAAATTAATTTATCTGGGATTCCTCATGGCAACAGCAAAATTTTTCACTAGGAGAAATCTGAAACAGCATGGGAAATTCAACTGTAGCAGCGTACTTTTACTAAAATTTGACTTCTTTTTTATGAAAAAAGGGCAATAATTGTAGGAAATAAAATAGAGCAATTATTTTGGCAATAAAAAGAATTTTCAAAAAGGAATCCGCACAAAACATCTATTGACATAATAAAATAATTTAAAATTTAATAATGGCGCAACTTTATTTATTAACAGTTTTCATATGGGGCATTGAAAATGAATGGATTAACGAGATTGGTATAAATGAGTATCTAATCTCGGTACCTTCAAAAATAATACATATTTTTAAACCGTAAAAAAATTTATTAATATAATTTAATATATTAAAAACTCTTTCAAACAACAAAATTCGCGCCTCCATTGCACTGCACTGGTCGGCGTCGCCATTAACCCCCTCAAAAGCTACCCCCCTTTTTGTTTAAAATTTTTTCGCTATTTTTGCAGTGTTCACAAGTTTAACAGTATAATTCACAAGGTTTTCAAAATTTAAATTAAAATTGTTGTTTTTTAACCCCCCCCTCCCGTCACCATTTGCAATGGTCGGCATTACAGGAAGATACGTCTCCCAACTTGGAAACAGCTGCCCTAGTGAATAAATTTTTTCACTATTGTAGTAGAATTCGCGGCTTTAATGGTAATAATTTACATAATTTCAGAAACGAAATTTTTACTATTAACCCCCTCAAAAACTTCTCCCGTTTTCCAAATGTTAGTTAAAAATTTCACTGAGACAGCACATGAACGAAAGTTTTAAATTTAGTTAAAAAAAGGCATTTAATTACCTCCATTATTCCATTGAGGTGCCGCATTTGCTGCACTCGCCCAGGTTAAATTTTGACCACTCCATGGCAATGTTTGGATTGGAGCCGAATTGATAATTTCCTTTTCTTTACTTTGTGCCAAACGAGCTTCCGCCGTTTGCTGGAAAAATAATTAATTAAATTTCGTTAAAATAAACAAAATTGGTTAATACTTTTGCAAATTTTTCTTGTTCTTCCTGTTGAATTTCAGCAAAAGATTTAACTTTACGTGTTTCTGGTGGCTTCTTGGCCCAATTCAATTGTACTGTTTGCTTTTCAATTATAACTTGTTGTTCTTGCAACATCTGTTGAGTTCGGTGTTGTTGACTTAACGCCGCTTGTTCTGCTGCTCTCTTTTCACGTTCTGCTTTCTGAATTTCCGCCAAACTTAATTCGGTGATACAATTGGCCTGACTCCATGGAGCAATTTTCGACGCTTTTAAATTTAATTCTTCACGAGCAGCAGCTTCAGCCTGCCTTTGAAGTTGTTCTTCCCTTTCTCTAACTTCTCTCCTAATAAAAATTGAATGATTGTCATTAGGAATAGGTATACATTTATCACACTTTCAGAGAAATTTATAAAAAAAATATTAACTACCTTAATCTTTCCTCTTCCATTCTTCTTTGCTCTTCTGATTTTTTACGCGCTTCTTCTTCCGCCTTTCTTTGTTCCTTTAACCTTCTCTTTTCCTCCAACTCTCTTAACCTTTTCTCATCTGCTTCCTTCTTGGCTTTTTCTAATTCTTTCCTAATTCTCTCTTCCTCTTTCTTTCTTTTTTCTTCAGCTGCCCTTCGTTCAAGTTCCTGTACAAAAGTAAATTAAAACTAAACTTACTTGACCAAAAATGTATTTACCTGTCTCCTTTGTTCTTCCTTTCTTTTTTCCTCAGCTTCACGTTTTGCTTGCTTTTCTTCCAATTTCTTCTTAAGAATTTCCTTCTCTTGATTTTCCTTTATCTGTTTCTGACGTTCTTTTTCATGAATTTTTGCTTGTTCTGCGTTTATTACTGCTTTATCCTGAGGTAAGGGATTAGAAACAGTTGTAGGAACTGCAGAAGATGGAAATTCCCACATAGAAATTGGAACATCTGATGAAGGAGGTTGTTGCCATTGAGGTTTATTTGAAGAACTGTTGGTAAATTGGCCTTGTTGCCAAAGAGAATCTAACTGAGGATTTTGCTGATGTTTGTTGGCCAGTTGCATAAATAAGTTTTTGAGAGCTTCATTATCATTGGTAGATGATGGATCCACGGCGCCTAAAGGATTTGGTCTTGGCGGGAGGGTGGACGATAAAGAATTAGGAAGACCTGCTTGTAAATTAACAGGAAGACCATTATTTGTTAACGGCGCACTAACTGGCATTCCTGGACCATTTATTGTTTCATTTCCCGGCAATAAACCCGAATTAGATAAATTTGGAATGCCACCACTATTGTTTAAATTACCACCAACTAACAGTCCACTAGCATTTTGTAAACCAATTGGTACATTTCCTGCTAAACCACTTGATAAATTTTGATAACTGTTCATTAGATTAGTGTTTTGTAAGCTACCAGGCATTACCACACTACTGGGAACTGTTGTTGTTGGTAACCCAGGGATATTTGATTGATTTTGCATACCCATTTGCTGCACCAATGCTTGAATTGGATCCAATTGTTGTGTTAAGGCCGTTGGATTCTTCTCTGGTAAATTTGTTGGTGGAAGTTTGTTTGCCTTTTAAGTAAAAGAAATTTTAAGTTAAATGACAACAAAAACATTTCATTTATGAATATTTTCTTCTGTAGACTTCTTTACAGAACATTTAATTCCCATAAATTTTATCATATTTCGTCCCCACTATGCAAAAGTAAAATAAATCCTGCTCTGCTAGTTTGCTATAATAGAGGGGACCATATAATTTTATTGAATTGTAAAGTGGAAATGGCGAATGGATTAACGAGATTCGCACTGATCTAATCACCTAGTAAAAATCTTGTAATTCCTTTACGCGCGTCATTTCCATTGTCCCCAAAAATATTAATAAAAATAAAAATTTTCAAAATCGATTTTCTCAATAACAAAATTCAATGATATTCAATGCAGTTGATTTATTTTGGACATTTTTCCTTGGGTGGAACACTTACAAAGTTTGCATTACTGTTTTTAATATTCCTCTCTCTTTATTTTGTTATGAGAAACGCAGAATATATTTTTTAATGTAAATAAAATCTACATTGTTCTTAAATCTCATAGAATATATTAAAATTTACTTAATTCATCAATTGTTTACCTGATTATCTCTTATTTTTAATTGTTTTAATATTTTTTATCAACAATACAAGTGCTGCAATTGAAACCACTTGAAACTTAGGGAGAGGGGAAATGCGGCGTTGCAAAATTTAAGTTATTGGATGGTACTAACAAATAAAATTGAACAAGACCCAATTTAAATCTAACCCAAATAAAAAAAACAACTTTTATAAAAATAAAGTCAACTTACTTGCTGCATTTGATTGATCATTTGCATTAAAGGATTGGTTGGCGGAGGCGGCGCTTGCTGCTGCTGTAAAAACTGCAAATAAAAATTTCAAATTAGAACAAAGTTACACAATCAGATTAAAAAAGTACTTGTGGATGTGTGAGCACTTGTTGAGCAATTAATTCTCTTTGTTGGATGTTTGGAATGTTGTTCCATGGTTCAGGTGGATGATTCAGGACTCTCATACTTGCATTTTGTTGCCTGTTTAGTGCCAATTGCCTTTGCAAAATTTGTAACTGAATTAATTCGGGATCGATATTTGTAATATTAGAAATCTCTGGTTTTAAGGGTGGAATTCGAATAGTGGTTTGGAATGGATTACCCGTACACAAAGCCACCAATTCGCCCAAACGATAAAAGGAATCGTCACTCATTCTTTTCACCAATAATGTTGAGGTGAAATATCCCGCCCTAAACCATTCGCCCATTTCAGATGGAGAAAATGGACCTTGCAACTCGCCCTAAATTTAAAAAGAAGTTTGTTAAATAAACTATTTCCTGCAAAGTAATTAATTAAGTGTTAATTACCTGAGGATCCTGATAATACCATTTCTCCTGCTGCAAGGGCTGAACCAAGTTTGGTGGAGGTAAAGTTGTGTTCACCACATTTGAGGAAATACTGAAATTTTCTAAATTTATTTTTCTGGGAGTTTCTTCATCAACCACTAATTTTTTCACTATGTCCTCTTGCATGCGCTGAAATTCTTCTTCCACTTTATTGTTCATATCTAAATCGTCTGTTCCGTTCAAATTTAAAGAATTAATAGAATGATTGACATCGTTTTGCTGCTTATCACATATTTTTTCTTTCTTTTCTTTTTTCACTTCTTTAACATTTTCTTTTATTTTTGAATCAATTTTATTTTCAACCTTTTTAGCTTCTGTGTTGTGTTTCGTTTCTAACTGCTTTGGTTCCTCTTTATGTGGTGGTTCCGATTGTGGCAATCTGATGTCATTTTCTGTAGATTTTGACAGTGACAGAGTTGATTGTGATGTGGATAGAGTTGTAGGATGGCTTTTTGTAGTTATAATTTGTTGGGAAATTGATTTTTGTAGAGGAATCTCCTTCTTGTGTACATGTTTGTGTTCTCTCTAAATTTAAACATGGAAACTTATAAATTTGAGTATAGAGTAAATATCAGATATGCAAACTATGAGCAGATAATTGTTCACATTTTTCAAAAAAATTTGGTATTTCAGAAGGTATTAGAAAAGAAGAGCGAAATTAATTAAAAACTTATTTCAGGGTAGTTCTTGGTGATTTTGATTTGCAAATGTGTATTTGCCCAGGAAGCTTATTTTAAAATTGTTGCAAGGTTTGTTAAAAAAAGGGTTACAAAATTTATATTTTGAATTAAAAAAATATAAATAGAATAAAGGACAACAAAAGTTAAGGCGCCTCTCTTATAGATTACAATACAGGACATGACCAAGTCAAGATTATGCTGTTAATAATAAAATTAAAGATGAGATTTTTACCATTCTTTTATTTTAGCTGATATTTATATTTCATTAGTACCAAAATTCGTTTAATTTTAAAATCTATTTTAGCATTTTGTTAACTTTTCTTTAATTTTCGGCCAAAAAAAGCTTGAGGTCCTCTCCAATAATCAAGTAAAAGATACTATTTTACCCCATTTTTAAAACTTTATTTAACTTCTGTCAAACAATCTCATATTGTACAACATAAAGAGGCTGAAAAGCATAAGAAAAATTCAGCAAAATCCAAAAGCAAATCTTTGGATTTTCTGGTAATGATACTTTTTCTATCAATTTGTGCAATGTAGCTAATTTAGATTGTCCCGAAATAAATTTTTTTTTTTAAATACTGCAAAAAGGTCTTTGCTCATTGAACCACTTTGAGTAAAAATTACTTACTAAATGTTACAATGACGTAAAAGAAAATTAATCTGTAAAAATGTTGGATATAATATTGTTACTTATTGGGAAATTGTCTTATGAAGAATTTTTTTAGCTTTAATTTTATTAACTACTAGCTGATCCGACCTGTCCAAATTTCAAAAAATTCACAATTGTTCATCTGTTGATGTTGACACCGGTCTAGGACATTTGAACGCAGCCGTTTGAACGCGACCGGTTGAACGCAGAGACGTTTGAACGCGAGCAATTAGATAGGTACTTAATTAGATAATTGGGTTAGGTACCGACCTTTTAATGACCTTTTCTTGAAAAAAGTCGTTTTCTAACACTAACCTAGCCTCAACCGGGATCCACCTTTTAATAATGATCCTCTCTTTAAATAAAAGTCGATTCCTAACACTAACCTAGCCTCGACCGGTGGATCTACCTTTTAATGACCTTCTCTTTAAAAAAGTCGTTTCCTAACACTAACCTAGCCTCAACCGGGATCTACCTTTTAATAATGATCATCTCTTTAAATAAAAGTCGATTCCTAACACTAACCTAACCTCGACTGGTGGATCTACCTTTTTGCCCTAATTTGGTCATAATAAAGTGCGTCGTTAATAAGTCGAGGGAAGGTGCAATTTCTCGCGTTCAAACGTCCTCACGTTCAAGCGGCCGCGTTCAATCGGTCGCGTTCAAATGTCTTGCTCCGTGTTGACACAACTCGACAAAAAAAGTCCTAGGTTTCAATTCATGATTTTCCAGTTCATAATACACCAAAATGAACTTTGTAAAAAATTCACACCATAAAATTCAAGTCATTTTCTAGACCCCTAACCAAAATTATATATTTTCCATACATAAAAAGAGCTAGGTCTTCACTGGCTAACATAAAAAAATCGGGATTGGATTAATAATAACCAATCAGCAAACTTCAATTGATTTTATATTAACATGCATTATATTGATTGTATTTACTATGTTTTGAACAATGACGCTATCGGAATTTTTTTAAATTGCAACCCTTATTTCTCTAGACTAGCGACTTTCAAAATGGGAAACGCGAAATTTTGTTTAAAAATATAGTTTTTATTATATTAAGGGCCAATATAATATTCACCTCCCAGTAAAGTGTTCAATAGCGTAACTGACAGATAAATAAACTGTCACCAATCACATTTTCACATTTCAGTAAAATCACCAATCAACAATGAGGTTTATAAATTTATGGCCGTATTCACCAAGCTCTGTTAAGTTGCTATCAGAGAGTTAAGTCATTAACAGTTTGTTAATGTAACATTTCGTATTCACCAATGATTGTTAGCAGTAACAGTCTGTCAAGTCGTCAAATAAGTTAACAGATCAATATGGATCTGTTAACTTTGGTTAACTGTTAAATTGAAAATGGTGAATACGGCTGATAGTTACCCTGACACTTTAACCAGAGGTGAATATATCGGCCCTAATAATAAGAGGGTAGGCTCCAAGATTAAATTTTTTTTTCAAGGGGGCCTTGTAACATAAAGTTTGGAAACCACTGAACAATGTGGTGATTTTTGAGGAGAATTAAACAGCAAAAATTGTGTTAAAATATTTTGAAACTTGGTAAATAAGTAGGTACTTATATTAATGTTTTTGTGAACACAGCAAAAGTAGTGAAAAAATTCTAAATGCAAGGGGGGAAGTTTTTGAGGGAGTTAAATTGTATTATTTTGTCTAAAATTTTTGAAATTATGTAAATTATGAATAATGTTCACCAAAGCTAATTATTAACAAAATTTACCTGTTCCTCATCGGATCCATGAAAAGCACCGGTGGAATCAAATGTACCACCAGATTCACTAGGATTTTCCATTGCCCATTCAGGTAAATGGTCCTCACCTTCCCAGGCACGTCGATGAGAACCGCCCCTCATACCCTCTTGCCAGCTAGTGCGATTATTTCGTTCGGGTGCTCCCCGATCTTCCATTCCATCTCCGCCATCTCTCCAACTTGTCGAACGCCCCCATTTCTCCACTGGAGGACGATTGTGGGCGTTCGATCTCCATCCATCATCGTCCTCTCCAGTTCGACTCTTTCTCCAATTATCTACAGATGAACCACGTGTGAAATCTTTTCTGGGACTCCATTCGGTTGTTTCTGCACCCACGTTCCAACCACCACCACCGCCATTGTTGTCATAACCACGACCATATGACTGATAGGCTCCCCTTCCTCTATTACCTCGACCACCTCTTTCTAACAAACCACCCCTGCCTCTAATTACGCCCCCAGGTGGAACCGATGATCTCAACTGCCAACCTCTCTAAAATCACTCCTCAATTAAGTACAATGCAACACTCAAAGTGAAACTTTCTCACCTCTTCATCCCCATGAGGTAAAAGTGCTAAAGGTGGTAAAACTTGTTCTGAATATAAAGGTGCAAATGACGTTAAAGATTGTGGAGCTTTAGTACCTTTTTCGAATAGTGCCAGCATTTCTTCTCTTCCGTATCTAAACAATGTTAACGTTAACATGGGCATAAGTTTTAAATCAATTGTACCTGTATTCTGCCAGTTGATATCTTGTACCTCCTCCACCTCCACCAGCATTACCCGCAGTCGAACCTTCAGACGACAGGTTCCTCAACCACTCGGGACCAAAATTCATTGAGTCGGTCATTCTGCAAACACACAAATTTTAACATACACACATAACCTCACTTAAAAAAAATTCGAGTGCGATTTCAAACCCGAACGAATCTTACGTTGAGAGTAGCTGTAAACGGCAGTAATAAAATTTTCCCTTACAAATTTTGAACTTAAAAGGCAACACAAATATGGTGGGTACTATTTATAGTAATAAAAACACATGTGAAATTAACAAAATCGTTTGAAGTAAAATTGAATAATTACGTGTACGAATGAGGTTTTTGAATTTAGTTGTAACTTGAAATTTTGAATTAACGTACACAAAAGCACATTTCGATGCCCGAGGCTAGGCTTAGGTGGCAATTTACTGAAAATTTATTTTACGTTACACGTCGTAATTATGCCAACAAGTCCGAAAATAAAATTTTTTATTGATGTAAAAATCGATAATTGACTAATGATTTTATCCTACCTTGATTTATTAATTCTTTTTAACGAAATATCTCCTTTTAGATACTGAAATAGGCGATCAACACCAATGGCTGAACCAAATTTATAGGTTATTACGCTTGCGCACTGCTGTCAACATCGACAAGTAAACTTTAAGGTAGGTTTACAGCGTTAAATAAAAAAATTTGTATTGTTTTAATGTATTATTATGCAAGGTTGATTTGTAAATTATGTAAAAATGTATATTTTTATTTTCTGCAATATTTTTATGTTGTATAATCTATAGTAAAACAATTTATTCTGTCAAATTATATTTGAATTTATTTTGTATGGTTATGAAACAAAAGAATGGGGAGAATGGGTAGATTGTATACAGAGTGCGTCACGTGTTTAGAACTGCGTCGTTGAATAAGTAGAAAACTTTTTGTGTAAATTCTTAGATCATTATAATGTTACTGTAATAAATTATTATATTATAATTTAAGTGTAAATTATTCGAGTCTGCACCAAATAAACATTAAATAAATACACTTACGTGTTCTTTTGGTTTCTAAAATTTGTTGGGTTATTCATTTTAATTATTTTGATATTTTCTTTAGGTAATTATTTTTATTGCTTTACTAACTTTTATTCATTTTTACATGTATTAATTCTTTTTTCAATATTTAGTTTTAACAATATAACCACAAATATTTAGTTATATTAATCAAGTTTCCAAATGTAGAGTAAAAATTTTTTTAGTGACTAGGCGGCAGTGCTGCCAATCAGGGTTCCCAGGGTTAGGGATTTTCTCCCCAGATTTAAGGGGGGAAATGTAGAATAGGACACGAATAGAATTTTTTTTAAGGGCACTAAAGACCTTTTTACACGTGTACTAATGTGCTGAAAATTTCAGAAGAAACTGAAATACTTTTTGAAATATTGAATACTTTGTGCTTTAGAGCCAGGGCCGTAGATAAGGGGGGGTTCAACCCCCCCTGGGAGAGCGAGATATTAAAAAAAGGGTCTAAAATTTTTTTTTGCGTGAACCCCCCCCCCCATAGCATAGAAAATAGTATATTATACACCGAGGGAGTAAAGTGCTACTTTTCGTCATGAGAGTAAAGGTTTTTTACACGAGGCGCCGCCGAGTGGAAAAATTACCCGAAGGACGAAAAGTCACTTTAATCCCGAGCGCGAATATACTATTTTTTGCCTTTCCGAAAGCCGAAAGAAAGAAAAAAATTCAAAACAAATATTTGTTAGAATAAGCGAGAATTACCAAACCAAATAGACTAAAGCCAGACCTGTACATGGCATTAATGAAGTACCAACTTAAGTTGGTGGTATTTACTTTTAATTTACTTTATTTTTAAGTATTATTTACGTATTTACTTTTCCTCCCGGTGTTTTACTTTTCCTCCCGCTGTTTTACTTTTCCTCCCGCTGTTTTACTTTTCCTCCCGCTATTTTACTTTTCCTCCCGCTAATTTCCCCCCCCCCCTCCTAAGAAAAGTAGCACTTTGCTCCCGCAAAACTCCCGGAAAGGCAAAAAACTTTTTTTTCGGAGACCCCCCCCATGACCAATGTCTAGCTACGGCCCTGTTCAGAGCCATTGTTTTCCAACCAATGAAAGACTTCAATTCTAAATCTATATAACCAAATATTATTTGATGTAACTGCGCCACCCACAGATTAAGGAGTAGTTACAACGTGGTTACAAAACTATTATTATTTATTGATATACCTATTGAAATATTGGAAAAAGAACAGGTTGTGAATTTGTCGCTTTTGGGATATTGTTAGATGGCGCCAGGTTAAGTTAATCGTCCAGGGGTAGCCGTAGCTCTACCTCATTCTTCATAATAGCAAATGTTTTTGAGTACAGTGTTGTCAAAATGGCTCTGGAGCGTAGCGGAGGCGCGGAAGAGTCAATTTTGACAAGACATCTACCCTCGATTGGGATCCATAAAAAAAAGAGAGATCCATCTCCTTCCCAGTAGCACAATTTGCCGAGTTGGAAGGCCCTAGGGGGATGTTTTAAATGAGTTTAGTGTTGCCAAAATGGCTCTGGACCGCTGCAACGCGGAGCAAAGCGGCGCGCGGAAGAGTCAATTTTGGAAACACATCCACCTACGACAGAGTTGTCCTGTACCGTCAAAAACCACGCTCGAAAAACGACGATTTTTTCCAACTTTGTCAAAAACTGAGATAGAGTGCTATACATGAGTCTATAATTAGAAGATGAGTACTGTACTAAAAGAGAAAAATTCTTAAAATAAAAGTTATAGAGCGTCAAATTCTACTTCTATATAATGAGTACCAACATTTTTAAATTCGGTCAAGGACACCTCTCCAAATTGGCAATCTTCCAATGTCCGGCAATTTGCATATGAATGGTGTATAGTAGTGATGTGTCGACTCGAATATTACTCGCGTTAAAACGAGTCAATTATTAGAGTTGCACAAAAAATTACTCGAGTTATTCAAATACAGACTATACTCGAGTAAATTTTTGTGCAACTCGAGTTGGCGCGCCAAAACTTCATGGAGCGTCTTATGGTAAATTTCCATTCCACGATGAACTTATTAAGTAAATTCAATTGGATTTATTCCACTTTCATCATGTCTTACAGGTAGAGGTGCGCGCTTTTGGCAAACAAGAAGTGGCTTGATGCGTGGAAGAACGGTAGTGTCTTTTGTACGGAGTTAATATAGAACTTCCAGTTACCAGAACAGAACTTTTTCGGAGAAAATATTAACTTGGGGGGGCTAGCGTTTACTTGCCCCCCCCCCCCGGTTTCAATATTGATTTGTGGAAAAACTGTAATGGTGCTAGCTTTTATATTTGGGTGCTAGCCATAAAGGATTCGGAAGCTAGCTTTTTGAGAAAAAATATTAACTTGGGGGGAGCCAAGTAAACGGACCCAAAATTATTTGTTTGTTTTTGGCCGCTCCTATGATTTAATGCATGCCATGTGCGGTGATGTGCACATTACGCCAATTGACGTCCATAACTTGGACAATATTGACTCAGTGCCATGGGATTAGAAGGGTCCATTTGAAACTTTTTTAATCAAACCAGATTTTTGAAAACAAAATATGAGGCAATAAAATATGAGTCGGAAAGTCAAAATTTAGAGAAGGGGAAAATAGCTAAAAACTGCGCCGTTTTTCTTCAGATTAAATTTTTAAATGTTATGACTGTCGAATGAAAATCGGTCATTTGTAGAAATTAGATCCTTAAGTTTCCGAAAAGCGAAGTTGAATGTGAGTACATGCTGAACAAACTGCAGAAGTTACACATGTCCCAGTTCAAGATAAAAAATTTGGATGCAGACGTCTTATTCTTATTGTCTCAACGGATCTGGCTCTTTTAATCACCTGCACTGCAGCAAACTAGCTCATTGTACCCCGTTCCATGCTGAGATCTTAGATGGATTGTGAGGTGGAGACCTATCAGATAGATCTTGATGACTACCTCGGTGACCAACAGTGTGGATGTCCTCTGGAAGGTCGAGCTTTTAAGAAATTCTGTTCGATTCGCGTTGCCTCCCGTTCGATGTCGCACACGAGCCCGAAGGTGTAGGTCTACCCAGGCCCCCTACCCACATAGACCCTGCAAGGTGGTACGACACGGTGATCGGGACCGTCTGTCCGCGATTCCAACCCAGAATTTCCGCTCTGACGTCGAGGAGTTCAGAGAGAAAATTAGTCAAGTTCAGATTTAAAATTTGACTTTATTTTGCTTTGGAAAACACATAATTTTCACGTTTTTCATTAGAAATTCATACCAACAATGAAATTTGGAGATTATTTTGAAATGGATTTCAAAGTAACTTAAAAATTGGAAACCAAAGGTCGTTATTGATTTTTTCGAACAATCATATTTAATTTTTTGATAAAAATTTTTATTTTAAGAATTAGATATTTTAGGACAGGTAACAAAATTTTTAAATCGAAAACCGAAAGACTAGATAAACCAATGTTCCAGATACCATTAATTTTATTGCTCTAAATTTCCCAAAATTTGAGATAAATCCTGATTAATCCTGAGTTTAAAAAATTAGGAAATAATAATTTTGTTGGGGGTAAACAGTTATTATATTTTTGTAAATTAAATATTATTTTATTTCCAAAGATGGAGGATTATTCTTCATTAATCAAAAGAAAAATTTTTATTTTCTTCAAATTTCAGATACTTATACAATATTAATTTAATCCTGGTTTTTCGAAATTTTTAGAAATAAATTTGTTTAAATATTTTGAAAATTTGTACATTAATCATAGCTACACAGAGAAAAATAATTTAGGCAAATTTACTTCAACGTTATAGTAAATATTTTGAAGTACATTTTACAATAATTGAAGTATTATTTATTTCACGCCTATAGTAAATATTACCTACTATAAGTTTGATGTAATATCGTTTTGAGAAATTTTCATTCGATTATAGTAAATATTGTATAGTAAAATATTCCACAAATGTTTTCCTAAAAATTACTATAATTGATAGTTAGAATACTTCAAATAGAGATAATTTTTACTTCAAGATTTTGAAGTAAATTTTACTACAATATTGAGACACTATTATTTCACAATTTTATTGTAATTTTTTATAGTAAAATTTGAAATAATTTTTGTGCTAACATTTATTATACGCCTAAGTGTGCAGTAATTCAAAATTTGTATAATTTTTACTTCAAGATTTTGAAGTAAATTTTACTAAATTTGAAATACATTTTACTTCAATTGATATTATTTTTACTTCAAATTGAAGCGAGCTCGATTTGCACTTCAATTTGAAGTAAAAATTATACTTTGATAATGCACATTTCTTATACAGGGTGTCCCCGCACTCACTTTACATAACTTAGGTGGTGATAGAGGACACTTTTCTAAGAACAATTTTTAACAAAAATTTTTTTCTAAATTCAAACCTTCGAGAGTTAGGCCTCTTTAAAGCATTTTTTTTAATTTCCACCTTCACGTGGCCATAGCACCGAAAATATTGATTTTTCAGTAAAAATAGTTTACTGCTTTTTTAAAGAGCGTGAAATAATCTACAAACTAGATTCAAACCGTTTATTGTCTAAAATCAACGGCTTTCGAGTTATGAATTAAAGTAAGTTAAAAAATGTCGAAAAATTTGAGCTTTCTTTTTTTTTTGTTTTTTTTCAAAACCCTGTATCTTTTAAACGAAACATTTTACAAAAAATCTGACGCCCCATTCCGGATAGGAAATTTAACGGACTACAACTTTTGTCTAGTAAAATTTTTTGAAAAACCAATCCATTTCACAGAAAATCAGAAAATAACAAACAAGGCAGCTACAAAACATAAAATTAAATTCACAAAATTTTTATTTTTTTTGAAAAATTATTTTATTAATTAATTTTAAATTATGTATGATCTAAATCAACAGATAAAGAACTACAGAAGAAGTTGGAAAGAACATGTCGACCGAATGAGTAATGATAGATTGCCACTGAAGGCTATGAATTATAGATGCGTAGGTAAAAGAAGCATAGGACGTCCAAGAAAGCGTTGGGTTCCGTAACAGGAAAAGTTGCCTAATACTTGAAGCGAAGAAGAAGAAGAATTTTAAATTATTACATTAATAAAGTAATTGTTGAAAATGACCACCCTCATTTTCGATACACAGTCGTGATTGTTTTAAAAGATGTTTGTCGAAAAAAGTCGATTTTTCGACTCTTTTACTCGCAGAAATTCGAATTTTTGACACTTTTCACACTCACCGATTGACCAAAATTGGCCTCGTGATGGACCGGTCAATCCCTCGACCTTGTTGACCACCCCTGCTATAATGGCTCTTAACAAAAAAGGAAATTTTATAAATAATACTATAAAGCATATTTTAAAACGAGCACGATTGTGTATTGAAAATGAGGGTGGTCATTTTCAACATTTACTTAAATAAGCTAATAGTTTAAAATTAATTAATAAAATAATTTTTCAAAAAAAATAAAAATTTTGTGAATATAATTTTTAGTTTTGCGGCTGCCTTGTTTATTATTTTCTGATTTTCTGTGAAATGGATTGGTTTCTCAAAAAATTTTACTAGACAAAAGTTGTAGCCCGTTAAATTTCCTATCCGGAATGGGGCATCAGATTTTTTGTAAAATGTTTCGTTTAAAAGATACAGGGTTTTGAAAAAAACAAAAAAAAAGAAAAGCTCAAATTTTTCGACATTTTTTAGCTTACTTTAATTCATAACTCGAAATCCGTTGATTTTAGACAATAAAAGGTGTAAATCTAGTTTGTAGATTATTTCACGCTCTTTAAAAAAGCAGTAAACTATTTTTACTGAAAAATCAATATTTTCGGTGCTATGGCCACGTGAAGGTGGAAATTAAAAAAAATGCTTTAAAGAGGCCTAACTCTCGAAGGTTTGAATTTAGAAAAAAATTTTTGTTAAATATTGTTCTTAGAAAAGTGTCCTCTATCACCACCTAAGTTATGTAAAGTGAGTGCGGGGACACCCTGTATAGATATATTTTGAAGTTGTTAACAAAGATTATCCTTTATCTATTTATCTTTTATCGAGAGAGACCTATAATAAAATTATTATTACTCCTGCGATTTTTGTTATACAGGGTGTCCCCGGACTTACTTTACATAACTTAGGTGGTGATTAGAGGACACTTTTCTAAGAACAATATTTAACAAAATTTTTTTTCTAAATTCAAACCCTCGAGAGTTAGGACTCTTTAAAGCATTTTTTTTAATTTCCACCTTCACGTGGCCATAGCCCCGAAAATATTGATTTTTCTGTAAAAATGGTTTAGTGCTTTTTTAAAGAGCGTGAAATAATTGACAAACTAGATTCATACCTTTTATTGTCTAAAATCAACGGCTTTCGAGTTATGAATTAAAGTAAGTTAAAAAATGTCGAAAAATTTGAGCTTTCGTTTTTTTTTGGATTTTTTCAAAACCCTGTATCTTTTAAACAAAAAATTATTTTACAAAAAATCTGACGCCCCATTCCGGATAGGAAATTTAACGGACTACAACTTTTGTCTAGTAAACATTTTTGAGAAACCAATCCATTTCACAGAAAATCAGAAAATATTAAACAAAGCAGCTACAAAACAAAAAATTAAATTCACTAAATTTTTTATTTTTTTTGAAAAATTTATTTTATTAATTAATTTTAAACTATTACATTATTTAAGTAAATGCTGAAAATGACCACCCTCATTTCAATACAGTCGTGATTGATTTAAAAGATGTTTGTCGAGAAAAAATCGAAAAAAAGTTGATTTTTCGACACTTAATCGCAGAAATTCGATTTTTTTTGCTTTAAAGAGGCTTAACTCTCGAGGACTTGAATTTAGAAAAAATTTTTTGTTAAATATTGTTCTTAGAAAAGTGTCCTCTATCACCACCTAATTTATGTAAAGTGAGTCCGGGGACACCCTATGTAATGTACCTTGGTAAAAGTGAGTAGACGAATGTCGAAGCCCCAAACATACAAGACCGTATTTAAGGGGGTTTCAACCCGCCTCCATAGCATAACGAGGGTTTAAAAATGTCTAATTATTTTGTTAACCCCCCCCCCTTTCCGGGCCGATTATCCGATTATGCCCATCAGCTACAGCAGGGAATTATATGCAACAACAGACCGGTTTTAAGGTAACCCTAACAAACTAACCAATAGAAAATGTAAATTTCCATTTTAAAATGTCTCTTGGCGCTAATAAACGTTTTCTATTGGTTAGTTTGTAAGGGCTGCTCTACCATCACTATTTGGTATTACACTATCCCGAAATATAATATATAAGTGAAGTGTGTTATAATATGAATGAAGAATTAAGAACACTTGCTATAAAATCGCAATTAAAGTTTTGTCATGAAATATTAAATAGTGATTTATACGTAGAAAACAAAATTTCTGAAAGTAAAACTTTTGATCATAATATAGAAGATGATGACGAAATATATAAAAAATATTTCAAACATATCACGCCCAAGTCATTGATGATGGTAAAGTCGGTTAATGTAAAAGGAACGCTATACAAATTAAACATGGTTCTTGCTATAGGTTTCAAAGATTTTCCCCAATTTGGAGTTATAATACACATATGTTATTACTGAAGAAAAACATATTTATTTTGTTTGTAAAATTCTAGATACTGTTTGTTTTCGACGACATTATCATGATAATGCATGATAATTGCCATGATAATGTCGTCGAAAACAAACAGTATCTAGAATTTTACAAACAAAATAAATATGTTTTTCTTCAGTAATAACTATGTGTATTATAACTCCAAATTGAGGAAAATCTTTGAAACCTATAGCAAGAACCATGTTTAATTTGTATAGCGTTCCTTTTGCCAATTTGAAATTGAAAATCCAAATGTCAACTTTGAAGAAATGTGTATTTCGTATGACTATTTATACGATTATAGCCCATGTTTATTATCCAAATGTAACAAAAAACTTTTTGTTTCAAGCAGACATTTGGTATAATCATGTGTTATGTAATGTAAACCATCAAAAATGAACACAAAGAGTAATGACGCCAGACGAAGGAAGGTGTACATGGAATGCAATTGTAGTAATTATTATAATAAAATAATGTATTGTATGCATTTATTGATCTTTTTGTTTTTTAATATTTTAATAAATATAATTTTATATAAATAAAAAAAAATAATTTTGTGAATTTTTCTACACAAATGTGAAATTTGTTTAAATTCTTAAAAATTTTACTATAAAATTAGTAATAAATTTTATTTCCAATATTATTTTAAATTTTACTACAAAATTTATTTTAAATTTTACTTCAAAATTTATTTTAAATTTTATATCAAAATTTATTTTAAATTTTACATCAAAATTTATTTTAAATTCTACATCAAAATTTATTTTAAATTTTACTTCAAAATTTATTGCACCCTTTTACATCTAAATTTATTTTAAATTTTACATTAAAAATTATTTTAAATTCTACATCCAAATTTATTTTAAATTTACTTCAAAAATTTAATGTAAATTTTACTTTAAAACTTTTATTTTACATTTTTACTAAAAATTTAATTCTAAGTTTTGCTGTAAAGTTTCCTTCAAATTATAGTAAAAACTTTAAAAACATGCACTTCAAAATTATTCTCAAAATTACTTAAAATTGAAGCGAGCTCGATTTGGGCTTCAATTTGAAGTAAAAATTATTTCAAAACACCAAAAATTTTTCTCTGTGTATAAACACAGGAAAACTGGTGAAAAAAAAATCTATTAGTTTTGGGGTTTTTAGAGGGGATAAAACTTGCAATTTTTATGAACTAACAAAAAATTATTTTGTGTTTAAAGTTTCCAAATAGTAGTTAAGGGCCCTTTATACCTAACATAAAGTTTGGTTTACACTCATAATTGAATTAAATACATCCGTTATCCGGCAATGTTATGGGTGTAAACCAAATTTTACGATTTAAATGCACTTTCTTAAAAAGCAAATATATAAGGGTTTTTGTCTTAAATACATAGATATTTTAAAAATAGTATAATTTAAATAATTTGTATATTCATGGAAAGTCACTTGCAGGTCACTGGAGTGATAAATTATTATAATAAAAATGAAAATCTTTTTTTTTAAGTTCTTAATGACTTTCCGTGAAACTAGATTGTTTTTCTAATCATTTACTTCAAACCGCATTAAATTCCATCCATTAATAAAAGAGCTATATGGATATTCGTTAAAAGTTAGGTATACAGCCCTCTTAATTTATCTTTATTATAATAAAGAATCCTAAGGCAAATTCTAACTTCCCCAAAATGTGAGATTAAATTAATTTATTCTTGGTTATTATGGAAATTTTGTTGGGGAAAATATATTTTGTTTAAATATTCTGAAAATGTGTATATTTATCGTATAATTTGTCTAAAATGGGGATTTTAGAGGGGAGAAAACTTTTTTTATGAACTAATGTAAAAAAAATCAACAAAAAATGATTTTGTGTATAAAATTTAAATATTCAAATTAATGATCCATTGATAAATGTTACCAGTTAACAAGATTAATTCTATTTTGGTCAATGGTTATAACATTTTGATAACTTATTTCCCACTAGGCAAAATAACATCATCACAACGTTCAAAATATGAATGGATGAAGAAGAAAAAAAAACAGCGATTCAGTTATCTTTTATTTAAATATTTGAAATTGTACAGGGCATACTTTCCACTTTTCTTTATTACAAGTTTGATAAATCAAACAAAACTATTCATTATTCGATACAATTGTCTATATTTAACACAATCTGAAAATAAAGAAATATTAGAGTAATAAATAATCAATTAAAAAAAAAGGATAATACTTACTGTCTCTCAATTAATGGTAAGGTGCCTCTAGTCATAGATCTGAGACCTACTTTCGTTAAAAGCCCCTTATCTCCCATATCTTGATTGTATCCAACTTGGTATAAATTACCAGGTGCCTAAAATGAATATAATTATTGATGTAAGTAAAAACTAAGAGGAATTCGCTTACATTCTCTATTGTTTCCTGTAATAGTTGGTCATCATCTCCCGTGTTAAGCAATTCGGGAACATGAATCGCTGGTACACAATTAAGCAAATTCAGCATTTCAAATTTTGTATCAGCATATCTGCAAAAAACAGTGTAATATTTTATTCTACATAAAAATTGAATTCTTATCAATTTTATTGCGAGTCTCACTTGTTTCTTGCACAAGCCCAATCTTCCTCTTTTGATAAAGCCCAATCTTTCATCTTAGAATCATGCACATCATAATTATCAAAATTAATGCGCTCTACATCTTCTATTACTACCTCAACTTCACCTCCTTCAGACCAGTCGTACACCAGAAGTTCTGAGTGGGTGCTAAAAAAATATTTCAATGAAATTAAAAAAATACGGTTTTTAAAAATTACCTAATTTCACTTAGGTAACTTTGCTTGTAAGCATCCTCCATGGAGCGCAAATAGAAGGGTGTTATAGCTGGGGAGTTACATTCTACGGGTATATTACGTTTCTTTATTTTTTCAAGAACTTTATCCACCGGCATATCTAAATATATAACTAAATGTGGTCTCATGAGTTCCAACAGGGTATTTCTTCGTAGTTCATAGTAATAATTACGAACTAAAACAATAAATTGTTAACAATATTTTTGAGTCTAATAAATTATTCAGGGTTGCCACAGAGAAAAATACTGTAATAAATTAAAGATATTTTTTTCATTCGTGCAGCAGTAATTATTCACTAAAAATAAAAATTTTGTGCATTTAATTTTTTGTTTTGTAGCTGCCTTATTTATTATTTACTGTGAAATGGATTGGTTTCTCAAAAATTTTTACTAGATAAAAGTTGTAGTCCGTTAAATTTTCTATCCGGAATGGGGCGTCAGATTTTTTGAAAATGTTTCGTTTAAAAGATACAGGGATTTGAAAAAAACCAACTAAGCAAAAAGCTAGAATTTTTAAACATTTTCTAACTTACTTTAATTCATAACTCGAAAGCCGTTGATTTTAGACAATAAAAGGTTTGAATCTAGTTTGTAGATTATTTCACGCTCTTTAAAAAAGCACTAAACCATTTTTACTGAAAAATCAATATTTTCGGGGCTATGGCCACGTGAAGGTGGAAATAAATAATTTTAAATAAAAGGTTTTTTTTAAAAATTTTTAATTTTTTATTTAATTTTTTATTTTTAATTTTTTAGTCATGTTTGACTAAGTGGGAGGCGGTCGCAGCATAGTGCTAACGCGAGTTGACTATGAACGCTAAATACCCGGTTCGAATCCGAGTGAAGTAAGAACTTTATTCTGACCGTCTCCCCTCGGAAGGCAATGGTAAACCACCGAGAGTAATATGCCAATAAGAATCCTTAAAATGTTAATGATCTAATTAAGTCCAAAATTGATCTGTGGATACGCAAACCGCCACCCCATTAACATTAACATTTCCCTGGTACAGCCTTCTTGGTTAAGTCGGGGGGATCGCCGTACATCCGAAATCGGATAGGCACCTAAAGAAGAAAAGTCATGTTTTTTACAGCTCCTGCTTCATCCTATCAGAATTCCTCTGGTATGTGTTTTTGATGTTTGATGCTTCACCCTGTATACATCATTAAAACAAAAAATTTCACCCTGAATGCGGTCCTTAAAAATGCGAATGCGATTTAGTAATGTAACTTTTTACCCTGTATGGTAAAACTGTACAATGCGCAGCCACGAATGCGCTTTATTATTTTCAGTATTTTCCATTCTTATCGGAGAACTTCAGCTTTGCCTCCTTCTACAAATGATTAACTTCTTGCTAGTAATTTGTTTTTCTATTTTCCCTCTTTATTTGAATTTTGGGGTGAAATTGGTGTCAAACGTTAAAGCATCGTTAGAGTCTAACTGAGCTTCCATTTTTTCGTTTGAGCCTCAACCGTCGCGGAGTTATTCGCGAAATATTGGGGGGGGGGGGTAGACGTGTTTTTCTATTTTCGTTATATTTTTGAAGTTTTTGGTGAAATTGGTGTCAGATGTTGATTACAAAAAGTAATCCTAAACCAATAATGAATGTTCATTTAGGCTCTAAAGTATGATGCCAATTTCACCCCAAAATTCGACTTACAGATGGGTAAACGCGTCTACGTTCTTGTAAGTAATGATTCAATGATTCAAGTAAGAATTCATCCTATCAGAATTCTTATGGTATGTGTTTTTGATGTTTGATGCTTCACCCTGTATACATCATTACAACAAAATATTTCACCCTGAATGCGGCCCTTAAAAATGCGAATGCGATTTAGTAATGTAACTTTTCACCCTGTATGGTAAAACTGTACAATGCGCAGCCACGCATGCGCTTTATTATTTTCTGTTTTTTCCCGATTTTTCGCTTATTTCGCGGAATTTTGGGACACAAAATTAATATATGAAAATTCGCTGCAAGAGAAAGCTATGTTCCAAATTTCAGCTCTCTAGGACTTCGGGAAGTTGGTTAAAAACAGCCTCGAAAAAGTCCAAGGGACGGACGACGGACGATGGACAACGGTCACACCAAGTTAAATAAAAGCTTTTAAAAAAATGCTTTAAAGAGGTCTAACTCTCGAGGGTTTGAATTTAGAAAATTTTTATGTTAAATATTGAAAAATAAATTTTTGGCAACCCTGATAATTATAGTTAGGGTGGGTTGTACCAACGTCGGTTAAACCTCGTTCAACTTTGAATTCGGTTTAACAACGGTTCAACCAATCAACATGGCTAAATACGGGGTTTTTAACCATATTGATTGGTTGAACTGAGTTCAAAGTTGAACGAGGTTTAACAGAAGTTGGTACAACCCACCCTTATAGGCAAAACCTTCTGTGAGTTTTAGAAATAATATAAATATATGTCGATACTAATTGTTTAAGAACCAATAAAAACCAAGAATGACAATAATGAAACATTTTATTACGCCTTCCAATTTATTAGTGCCAGCTATTGAAAAATTTTTGAACTATGCCTAGGTGTTTCAAAGCTCCCACAAGGTTTGCTCATCAGTTAGAATAATAATCAAACAGATTAAATTGCACAAAACTCACCTTTTTTTGATACAAATTTAAACTTGTACATTGCTTCCAAGAACACAAAATCAGAATATACGCATCTATCCAAAATGACTCCTTGTCCAGTACTCAAGAGATGAGCCAGTGCATCAATATATTGGGAGTACCTAATAAAAATTTAAATAAAACTTTCTAACTCACTTTTATGGTAACAAAATACTAACTTAACGCAATATTGTTGAAGCTGAAAACGAGCGCAATTTCTATGTTTAGGACTTTTGAGAAAATCCATAACATCGAAACTCTTGCAAGTTTCCGGAAGCATCTCATCCAGTTTCTTCGTATTGTAACCATACGTGTTCGTATGAAGCATATCCAAATTAGCCTCAGGAAAATAAAGCATATCCAAATCTTTAGCTAACTCTTTGGCAAACTTGGTTTTTCCAGCAGCAATAGGTCCCTCGACCACAATAATCTAAAACCGTTCTTTAAAAAAAAAATGTTAAAAAAAGTACTAAAAGCTAACTTTAGAATTTTCGTCGAATCTCTCTGTGGTTAAGTCGTAAAGGTAGTTTAGATAGGTGAATCGTTTAGTTTGGTAGGGCCATGGCTTACGTCGCGGTGGTGTGCATTTCATGCCCCGCAATTCTTGGCCAGCGATACCTCGGATGACGGTAATTTGAAAATCGGATGCATTATTTAATATTAATTTTGAGGTGAAACTATTGAGGGTTAAACGACACAAACCCGAACGAAAAATCGTTGTCATAATTAAAATTTTGCTTCACTTATTTGCTTTTGACATACGTAACATCGGAACTTGCATAACCGCAGTTATTTTGACGTTTTCTCAGTTCGCCTAATTTGCATCTCGACAAAATTTGAGTTGATATGTTATACAGGGTGAGTCAATACCACAATGGATCGGATTATTTGAAAATTACAAAATGGTTTCAAAATGAGCTGATGATTAAGATTACAGAAAAAAATAATGGAAAAAATCTCATTAATCAATTGGGGCAGTTTTAGGGGTGGAAATCTAAATAACTGACAAAAATTTTAAACATATTTTCTACCCTAGGTAGAAAATAGGGTGCAAGTAAGGTAAGTAAGTATTTTAAAACAGTAATCAAAAAGTAAGTAGATGATTAGTAGATTTTATCCACAAAAAGTTAAAAATTAAAAACTTGTTAACAAAAAATTAAACCGCTTAAAAACAAAAAGAAACTGAAAAGCAAAAAATTAAAAATATACCTTTTTTTGTGATCTAGTCAGAAACTAACTTTGCGTAGGCACATTAGAATTTCGATTAAGAGCGCGCTGCAAATTTTGATGCAAAAACATGTTTCAACAGATGGCGTAGCCTAAAATATTAATCTTTTATTGTTATCTTTTCACCAAAACAGAATTCTAATAATTTATAAAAGTCATATGAATAAACGATAACTAAGCTAGGCAATAAGGAAGTTTGAGCTTTCAAAGATAAATATTTTTAAATATATTCAGTATTTTCACATGTGCATATCTTTTTGGAATATACTTGTAAATATTCAACATTGGAAGCTCAAACTTCCTTATTGCCTAGCTTAGTTATCGTTTATTCATATGACTTTTATAAATTATTAGAATTCTGTATTGGTGAAAAGATAACTATAAAAGATTAATATTTTAGGGTACGCCATCTGTTGAAACATGTTTTTGCATCAAAATTTGCAGCGCGCTCTTAAAGGTATAATTTTAATCGTGAACGATTTTTGGAACAATGTCTGGATGTGAGTGTGGCGGCTTTTGTCGTGTGTGTGGACAGTTTTTCGGCTACGATTACGACCATCGAAGATTACGACCAAACGTGCACACCAATTAGTTAATTTGAAATTTTGCATACTAATTGAACAAACGGTCTAACGAACAGATTAGATTTTGGTTGAAATCCCTCCACCGAAACCTCTTTTATTTGCGTGTCGGCGATTTTCGATGTCGCGCATGAATGGCTTAACGAGATTCCATCATGGATCCTTGATCGTTGATCAGTGGATCAATGAAAACTAAGCAGACTTTAAAGAAATAATAATCAAAACAATATAATAACTAGAGACCGGATAAATAAGCACGTAATTTTGAAAAAAAAGCACCAAATATTACTAAAAAAAGCACCAACTTGATAAAAAAAAAGCACCAACTTGATCAAAAAAAGCATAAACTTTTATTTAAAAAAAGCATACACAATAGCACTTTTTTGTTTTTCAAATTATTCAAAAGCATTTTGCAAGTTTTCAAAATAAATTAGTTAATTTATTGCTGAAAAAGAGCTTATAAATATTGTTCCAAATGTTGCATTGTCAAATTGTGTCTCCCAGGCCCGTAGCCAGGGGGGGGGGGCACTTGGGCCCCAGAAATGTTGAAAAGACAAAGAAAAAGAAATGGGAAGGGGAACAACCGGAAATTTTACATTTTAAAATAGTAGTTTACATCACAAGGCCGTAAAAAGAGATTTCAACCGAGGGGCAGGTTTTCGTAGACTAGGCGAAGCCGAGGCACCCGAACGCACCCGAGGGTGTAAAATCACTTTACGGCCGAGTTGGTGTAAACCGCTTTTTGTTGTGTCTAGGGACTAAGTCATTTTTATTGGTTACCTCGTCTTTTTTCTCCCTAGGACGTAAAAAGGCACTTTTCGTACCTCAAATGAGGCCGTAAACCGCTCACTTTACGGCCGGAATAACGAAAATGGCTTTTTACAAGTGCACCCCCCCCGAAATGAAATCCTGGCTACGGTCCTGGTGTCTCCTATCATTTAAAATATGTTTAAAAAAATAGTATATTTTACATTTAGCAGTTTAACGGGAATTTAATTGACATAATATCATGAAATTATTAAAATAAGTCCTAAAAAAGCACTAAAATAAGAAATAAGCATAAAAAATGCAAATAAGCAAAATTTCAAGAAAAAAGCAAAAAAAGCATAAAAAAGTATATGTCAAATTACTTCTTTTTATGTAATTCGTGTAGACTTCAAATTTCAAAGAGCTGCTTATAAAATTGAACAAAATGAAAAATGCTTAAAATCCGGTCTCTAATAATAACATAAAAATGCAACTTGAAATCTTCACCCATCAACAATAACATTTTAAAAATGCACTTTCGCACGATTACTTTATGTTTCCTAACGTAAGTGACGTGGCGGCGGTTTGTTTAGCGCCTATTCAGAATTAGTTACTTACATTAGTTTAGGAGCTTAGTTAGTAAGACTAAAATCGTAATTCTTTAGTTTTTGCTTTTCATTTTCGTTTTGTTGGTTTAATTTTTTGTAAAAAAGTTTTGTATTTAAATTTATTGAGAAGTGAGTGTAATTACAGGAAATTGAAAGCAGATGTTTTGTAAATGAAAGAACATTGAATATGAATGAGGTTCAGTAGCGTAGCTGATGAGGGGCGGCATTAATGAGGAAATTGGGTTAAAAAAAGGTCATTCAAAAATTTTTTGGGGCGGCAAAAGAATTTTTTTTTGATATTTCATCAATTAGGAAATAGGATTAAAAAAAAGCTCATTCAAAAACATTTTCCGCCCCGGGCGGCAAAAGTTCTAGCAATATTCTAATTTAAAATATTTATTTTAAATAAATTATAAAACAAATGACAGTCTTTTGTTTTCTTGATTTGACATTCTTGAAAATTTTAAATTAATTGTGATTAAAAGTTGAAATTTGAAGTTTATGAGCCGTTTAGTGAGTTTTTTTAACTGTTTTATCTACTACCGGAAAATCCTTTGTGTTTTCGCATTGAATTTTATTAGTAAATTAAATAAATCGTGGTTCGTCAAATTAACAAAAGTTATTTTAATTTTAATTTTTTTTTTATTAATTAATTAATTAAATATAATTTTAATTAATTAACAAATTCGAATTGAATAAAAATTTTAAAATTCAATTAATCTGTTAATAAAGCGTTTTTAATAGTTTAAATACAATTAAATAGCATCTCTTGATTATTCTAAATCATCTTATAACAACATTTTTCTTTAAAATAGTCCCCAAATTATCGAAAAATATCATTTTGTTCATTATTAACTAGTAGTTAATAATGGAAAAATTGTTGACCACTAGTCTATAACATGTCACTTCTGGAGCTTCATACCTAAGAAAAAATGATAGCCTATATGACTAGTAGTGGAAAATAGTATATTATAGGCCAAGGTTGTGAAGACATGCATTATAGCCCTAGCGCCAAGATTATATTCCAAGGTGCGAAGCACCGAGGAATATAAGGCGCGGGGGCTATAATGGTCTTCACAACCGTGGTTATATATACGATTTTTTCCACTACTAGGTTTATTACAATTCTTTTAATTTTTGTTAATACAAAATATTCTAATTTAAAATATTTATTTTAAATAAATTATAAAACAAATGACAGTTTTTTGTTTTCTTGATTTGACATTCTTGAAAATTTTAAATTAATTGTGATTAAAAGTTGAAATTTGAAGTTTATGAGCCGTTTAGTGAGTTTTTTTAACTGTTTTGTAATAGAAAATCTAATACCGGAAAATCCTTTGTGTTTTCGCATTGAATTTTATTAGTAAATTAAATAAATCGTGGTTCGTCAAATTAACAAAAGATGGCGCTGTCACTATCTGTCACATTAATTCGAATTTAATAAAAATTTTAAAATTCAATTAATCTGTTAATAAAGCGTTTTTAATAGTTTAAATACAATTAAATAGCATCTCTTGATTATTCTAAATCATCTTATAATAACATTTTTCTTTAAAATAGTCCCCAAATTATCGAAAAATATCATTTTGTTCATTATTAACTAGTAGTTAATAATGGAAAAATTGTTGACCACTAGTCTATAACATGTCACTTCTGGAGCTTCATACCTAAGTAAAAATGATAGCCTATATGACTAGTAGTGGAAAAAATTGTATACATACCTCGGTTGCAAGCTTTCATTCGAGCAATCATTCGATTGAATATTCCGATTCTTGAACGAGTGACGCCGAAACAAGAATCGTATTGCACGCGCATTTGAAAATCATCCGATTATTTTTCGTTACCATTTTGACATAATTGGAATCATCCGATTATTTTAATAATCCGTATTATTAATACGGTAATATTAATATTAATAATAATAATAAATCCGATTATTTTAATCCGATTATTTATGTTCTGGATAAACCTATGTTAATTTTAATTTTTGTTCTCGCTTTTAATATTTTTGTTTTCAAATTTATTTATAAAAAATATATGAAATGTATGGAAATTAGAAAGATATGATGAGATGGTGGGAAAACAAAAAAAATGTCGGGAGATGTGAGGTAATGTGGGGAGATGTGAGGAAATGTGGGGAGATGTGAGGGAATGTGGGGAGATGTGAGGAAATATGGGGAGATGTGAGGAAATATGGGGAGATGTGAGGAAATGTGGGGAGATGTGAGGAAATGTGGGGAGATGTGAGAAAATGTGGGGAGATGTGAGGAAATGTGGGGAGATGTTGGGAGATTTTGAGGAAAAGGAGAAGTGGTGTACGTACTTTTGTCAGGTGATTTACCCCTCGTGATTAATACTTTGGAATTATGGGGGTTGAAAAGAAACCAAGGGCGACAATCACTGATATAAATTTAATAACACAAAAATATTATAAAGGTTTATCAAAAAGTGTATAAAAATGGAACTAAAAAGTAATTTTCTAAATTTGAAATTTTGCACTTGAGCATTGTACGCAGTGCCGGATTTGGTGGTATAAGCTATACAAGCTATATCTTAGGGCCCCCTTAGCTTATATAGGGCCCCCCCTGAAACACAACTTTCCACCCTCTGATATCCAGCCCCTAGTGGGAGAGCTAATGGGAGACCAGCATTCTGGCGTAAATCAAACACGGATAGACTAAAGAGCGGGAAACCGCGGTTCTAATCCTGATTGCGTCGGATATCTGCTGTGATCTAAAAAGTCCAAAATCGATCTGTGGACTATGGGGAAGGCAACGGGAAACCACCCCATTAACATTTCCCTAGTAAAGTCTTCTTGGCTTAGCCAGGAGGATCGCTAACATCCGAAATCAGATAGGCACGTGAAGAAGAAGAAGAATGGGAGAGCTGACCAAAAACCAGAGAATAGTAGGATGGAAACAATCCAGAAAAATTCTGGTTATGAAGTAGTGTTGACCCTTTTGAGATAGGCTAAGCTTTCTTTTTCTACAAAGTTGGGAGAGCCGGAGTCGAGGGAACTGTAAAAAAATCTTGGTAGCTTCCGAAATAAAACTGGGCTTTAAACAATAACAAAGTTTATTGATAATAAAGTAAATGTACGATGTGTTATTATTAGAGCACGGATATTAGGACGTAAAAAATGTTAAAAAAGGCACAATTTTAGGCTACAAAAATCATTGAAATAGGCACAATAATTAAGAATTTAGGGGTTTTTAGGCAATATAAATATATTTTTATTACAGAAACTTACAAATATTTAAAAAAATTAGTTAGAAAAATTTTAAAGAGCTATAAGGATGGAAAATACTATACAAATTTTGATGTATGCCTTTTTCCCTCCTAAATAGATGGTGTCATTAATTTTCTCCTCTATTTGCAAATGGCGCTATTGATTTGGGGGTTACTATTTTTTTCAATAAATATATTTTAGGATTTTTTTGAAAAAAACTCGTGAGATTTTGGAAAATTCAACTTCTTTACCTCCCCCCCCTCTTATTTGACCGGAAGAACCTCTGCCATTTACGGTTTTGTATTAAGAGGATGCCTATCTAACTTTAAGCCATAAAACTTCAGAATATATTAAATCCGTGGCTAAAGTCACTTCCACAGTTTTATTAATATGCGTGGGTACGAAGCTCTGACCCAACGGCCACTGCCAGTTAGCTATCTATGCTGACTTCTCCGAGGTAAATAAATACAAGAACTCATATATATATATAATCAGCACTACAGGCCTAGAAGGCCCATGGCTTAGTGGCTATACTAGCCCACATCTTCCCACTCTCAACCAGATATCTCTGTCTAATCTGTTCCAGAAACTTTACATGTATGACGCAGCCGCATTCACGGTAATGACGTCGATACAACAGATCCTGTACATATAACACCAACAGTGTTTGGATGTCCACTGGAAGGCCGAGCTAAGAAATTCTGTACGGTCCGCGATTTGAACCCAGAATTTCCGCTCCGTAACTCAACCACCGGTCACATCACTCCACCGCTGGTGCTACAAGATTTATTAATAATACAAGTTTTACAATAATAATACAATACAACAATACAAGTTTTATTAATATGCGTGGGTACGAAGCTCTGACCCAACGGCCACTGCCAGTTCGCTATCTATGCTGACTTCTCCGAGGTAAATAAATACAAGAACTCATAACAACTCAAATTAATTTGAGCAGTGGCGGATTTCCAAACGCCTAGGCCATCATAAATCAAGGGGCCTCTAAAAATTCAGCTTTTTTAGATCACTGGTATCAACGCTGCGCATAAAATGCACACTGTAGGGCAGGGGTGTCAAACTCATTCTAGCCGCGGGCCATTTTCTGACAAACGAAATTTCCGCGGGCCGCACCGATGACTTTTGTTTACCCACCTCCATTTTTGAACGGTATATTTATCGTAAAATATAAAATATTCCCAGAAATATATATTTTTTATTATAAAACAAGCAATCATTGAAGTTTATTCGGGCCGCATAAATATACGTGGCGGGCCGCCAGTTTGACACCCCTGCTTTAGGGTGTAGGGGTAGTGAAAATATTTAGAAGTGCTAAATCCTCCACTGACTGAGATACAAATTTTTAAAAACATAAAAACAATTTTTTTTTTAACTTTTAGTAATATAAATGGTATAAATGATTGGTTTAGGCTTTTTAGGCATTAAAAATCTGTTTTAGGTCAGTAACATCGAAAATAGGCATTTAGGCAAATTAAAGTAGGGTTCAAAATTTTCAAAATCGTTTGAACGGAATTTCTGTATTTATAATTTTGAATTGCCTAAATAAAGGACAAAAAGGCAAATTGCCTAGAATCCGTGCTCTAGTTATTATCAAGCAAATACAATTTATTACAATGCTGAACTAATGGTCCAGCTAAATGTTGAATCGGTAGCAAAGTGCATCAAACAAATGATGAATCACACCAGTGCATGAATAATAATGGTACATCAAAGTTTGAATACAAAGGCAAATAATGTTATGGTCAAAGTCACAAAAGAAAAAGCAATAATAAGTTACCTTCAGACGTCTATCGGTATTCACACAATAAAATATGACAATCGATGTTCTTCTCTCGTAACAGACCGTGCCTAATAATTGACTCAACACTGCACTGGTATAAGAACTAACAAACGGCGCACTGTCACCTTTATCGCGATCTTTAGTTTCCACTGCGGGGAGTACAAGCATTTGATAACCATTTGCAGTCGGATTGAAAAACGATGGTCTCCTTGCATTTAAGAGATGGACTTGAAAATTCCAACAAGGAACTTCAACGAAGTAAATAACTATTTACTAAGATCTCCCGCCATTGACAATTTGAAGATCGTAAACAACAACAACAACAACAACAACACTGTTGCACCACTGCGCATGGATGGTAACAAAGACATCTGTTACTCCCAAGGACGAAAATGCTTTTGGTGTTCAGCAAAAACTTCCAGATATTCGGATGCCCGAGTCGTAAAAACTGATATTAAAGCAAAACCGTATGAACTAAACATTACCCATCTCGTAGTACACAAAATGTAGTTACAGATACGAGGTCATGAACTTTTGACTAAAAATTAACCACGCGTAGATGCGGTTTGCTCCAATGCTCGAGGTCGACTCACAAGAGTCGTCGAAAAATGCAGTACTAGCACTGCAAGGCCACGCGCTAAGATTCTATTGGTTGGGGTAGGTCAGGTGAGCAAGATAAAAATGCGTATGAAGCGGCCTTGAAAAATAATGCCGTTCAAAATAAATGGTGCATTATAAAAAATGCAAAAATGCAGATGGTGAAAAATAAGGAGGAAAGGCAAACGAAAATCAATGTTAATAATTATTAACAAATTTTCGTTACACCCCTAAGCACTGACATAAATAATATCTAGAGTCTAGACTTATGAAGGGCCCCATATCTCAAATAATTTAAAGCCTTATCAAGTCTAAATCCGACCCTGATTGTACGGCATCTTGATGACGTCAATCCGTGACCCCAAGCTTACGATTGGTAGAGATAGTGGACATTTAGATATCTATATTAGGCTATTGGCTATTAGGCTATGTTGGGTCACTGAGTGACGTCATGCGTTCACCAAGTGATCATAATATCTTTAAAGTTATACACCGCGTTCGGGTAGAAGCTACTTTCGCTACCAAATATTTGGTTTCACTCGCTTCCAAACGCTTTGTCTCCGCCCCTTTCTTCCTGAACGCAAAAGAAATGTTTGGTAGTTTATTTACCGTATTTATCTTTCTATATCTTCAATAATTTTACTATATTTTTCAACTTTTGTAAAAACCACCACGTTTTTTAACCCCCCCCCCCCCGTATTTACAGTTTTTAAAATTTCAAATATTCTCTGTTTGCATCTTGCCACAAAAGGTTAAAAATGTTTTTTAAAGTGTTTCTAAATAAAATTTCTTGTATGCTGTTCTTTACTTACAGTTAAAATCTACTATTTTAACGTTTAGTTAAGTTTTTGTTAAATTTATATTTCACAATACATACTAAAAAAAATCACATCTTATTTTTGAAAACTTATTTTTTAACATCTTATTCTATATTCTTTTTTTATTAAAGGGTCCGTGAGCCATCGAACAATGTTTAAAGGGATCCCCACACAGGAAATTTTAAAAAGTTTGAAAACCGCTGATATAATATGATCTAGTTACATCGTTTCCCAAAGTGTGGGTCGCGCCGCATATAAAATTATATAATTATTTTGCAATTTTTTGTTTTTCATAAGGTGGGTCGCGAAAACTTTTAAAACCTCATACCGGGCCGCGGTCAATAAAGTTTGGGAAACGCTGATCTAATACTTGACATGTTGACATGACGTCTTCATGACGTAGCAATACTAACCTACAATAAATTTGTACTTAACATCTCGTGCGTCGCGTTATGCATCTTAAGACTTCATCGAATTGTTTAATTTTCTGCTTTGTTATTGCTGTTACTGTTAACAACGTTTTGGAGTGTTTTAACACAAGAATTTAAATTAGCGCCGGGAAGAAATAAAAGATGGTGGTCGCTTGCATACTCACATGGTGCGCAGAACGGTCACGAAAAACGGTGGGCAATTTAGCAAGATGCCACAGACCTTGTTTACTAAATCAATACGTCGGATCATGCGTCGGACTCGGTCTCAAGATTTTTCCGAATATTTGGGGATGGTGAGTTTCTACTTTCTATGCATTTTTCTATATCAGTATGTATGTGAAGAGGTAAAATTTAAAAAAATTGTTCAAAAACCAGTCACTAATATTATTTATTAAACTTAATTTGAATTTATGCTTCTATTTTCTGTTCTGTTTTGGATCTTGGGATACTTTGGATCAGTGTGATTGTGTATGTTCTGTCATTTGTTTTATTAAAACTAGAACGTTTGAATTAAATACACAATATCAAGGTAGATAGATTATTATCTATCTATCTACCTTACATCTTGCATCAATATGTTGTGTTTAATAGGATCGGTGGTCTGGGGGGTACCGATAATTTTTTTTCAAAATTAACGAAATTTGAAAATAATAATTTACCCTGCGTTCGGGGAGAAGCTACTTCACTTTCGCTACCAAACATTTATTTTTTCCTTCTTTCGAGCTTCCAGTCGTTTCCAAATGCTTTGGCTCTATCCCTTTCAGTCGCTACAAACGCTACAAACATTTTGGTAGGGAGCCAAAGCGTTTGGAAGCGACTGGAAGCTTGAAAGAAGGAAAAAAACAAATATTTGGTAGCGTAAGTATAGATTCTCCCCGAAGGCAGGGTTAATAGTATTAGGTACTATAACATACTAGGTTCTCAAACTTTTTTGAACAATCGCCCACTTTTCCGAGCATATATTTTTATAACGCCCCCCGCCCCCTCACCCCTTTGTTTTTTTGATAAAAATAGCTATAAAAGAGGTTATTCGTAATAAAATAATTATTTAATTGTAGGAAAAAAATTCAACAGACAAGATAATTCTTAATGTGTTGGGCTGTTACCAAATTTTTTTCAAAAATTTGTTAAAAAATTAGTACAAGTGTCACACAGCTTTTAGAATTTTCAATTTTTAAATTCAAATTTTAAAGATAATTTTATTTTTGAAAGAAAAAATTGAATTTTAAATAAATATTAATATTTTATATAGATCGCACCCCCCCCCCCCCAGACTACCTGAACGCCCCCCAAATTTTTTCATGTCCACTATCGCCGCCCTGGCACTAGAAATCGCCCACTTTGAGAACCACTGTACTATAACAACATGGGTATCAATCACGGTATCAATATTGTGTTCTATTAATCAATGGGCTGTTACCAAATATTTTTAAAATTAAAAAAAATAATACATATGTCAGCCATGTGCGTGAAGTTAGCACTGCCATTTTCGAAAATCCTAAATTTTTTTATTGTTCTGGACTGTGCCCGGCGTGTGCCGTGTTGTGCCGTATTTTTTTCGAATTTTATGGACATAGCTGATCTTGAGGGTAGCAGTTAGCACTGCCATTTTCGATAATCCTAAAATTTTTATTGAAATGAATTGTGCTCGTCGTGTGCCACAGTGTGCTGTAAATCATAAAATTTTATTTAAAAAAAAATAATTTTTATGGCCGTTACATGCTCCCACGATCCGATTCGAGGAAAGTACGTAGGTTGCCTTTTATATTTCGGGATTTGAGAACAACAATAAATATTTTTCATAAAAAATGACTTTATTAGTTTTGAAAATACTCTTCATGAAGATCAATATACTTTTGCATGCGTTAAAACCAATTCTTGAAGCCCTTTTTCCACTCCGATTGAGGTACCTCCAAAACTTGCATTTTGAACGCACCAGCCGCTCCTTCAGGTGTCGAAAAACGTTGACCTCGCAATTTATTTTTGACGTGCTGAAATAAAATGAAGTCATTGGGTGCTAAATTAGGACTATACGGCGGATGGTCCATCAAATCGACGTTTTGAGTGCTCAAAAATTCACTTGTTCGAGCCGATGTGTGAGAGCTCACATTGTCATAGTTGAGAATGATCCGTCTTGGCGGTTGGTTTTCCTTATTTCTCCGAAGACTTCTGGCAAATAAATGGTTATGTACCATTCAAAATTTACCGTTCTACGTTGTACCAATGAATGGTACGGATACACCATGTCCAGTTTTTCCGAAAAAAAACCGGCGACCACTTGCTTCGAAGTGTTTCGTGCGCGAACAGCTTTTGTTGGATGGCTCATTTTGAAAAACGCACACAGTCGACTGCTTTTTATTTTTGGGCTCATACGCGTAGATCCATGATTCGTCACCTGTCGCGATATCATAGACTCATTTTGGAAGTACCGCAATCGTATATTTTGAGCAGTTCTTTCGACCAATTGACATGAGCCATTTTTAAGCAATTGTGAAATTATGCGGGATCTAACGCAAAGAAATCTTTTTGACAACCAAATGTTTATTCAATATTGAATGTAAGCTGGTCCCCATAATGCCCAAGGATGCCTCAATCTAACGATAAGTCATATGACGATCTTGCAGTATCAGTTCACCCACAGCATCAATGTCTTCGGGAACAACAACATATTTTGGCCGACCTTCACGAAATTCGTCGTTGAGAGAACTACGGCCACGATTGAATTCATTTAATCAGCGATAAACACTGGTCCTTGATGGTGCATCATCGCCAATAGTCGAATGAAGTTCATCGATGCACTGCTGTTGAGTCAATCCACGTCGAAAGTTGTAAGAAATAGTCGCACAAATATGGTTCATGATTTATTTCAATTTTTTTGGACGAATTTATTTTTCAAGAATTTTTAAACAACACAAATGGCGCTCATACGGCAAAAAGTTCTGAATACACAGACCTTCAAAAATGTCAAACTTTACGATAAAAATATTAGTTGCCAGATGGCAGCACTAGGGTAGCTGAATCCCGAAATATAAAAGGCAACCCACGTACGAGGTGGGGAGTTTCTTTCCCCTTTGATTTTTCTAAGTCCGTTTCTTTGGCTGTGGTTTCGCTAGAAAGTAGGTAGGGACAGTGGACATCTCGTTAATCCATTCATGTGCGTCGATAAAATAGTTTTTGGCTCAAAAAAATTTGATTTATCAAAATGAAATTTTATGATTTACGGGACACTGTAGCACACCACGAGCACAACCTGGGACAATAAAAAATTTTAGGATTATCGAAAATGGCAGTGCTAACTGCTACCCTCAAAATTAGCTATGTCCATAAAATCCGAAAAAAAAAATACGGCAAAACTGCACACACCGGGGACAATCCAGCACAATAAAATTTTTTTAGAATTTTCGAAAATGGTAGTGCTAAATTCACACACATGGGTCAGTCTTTATATTTTTCTTACAAAAGCAAAAAACCTGAATATGTTTGTAATAAAAGTCAAATTTCAGTGTCAGAAGACATACAAATAACTACAAGGAAACCAGAAAATATGACGGAAGTAAATTTTGAAAATACTTGCAAAAAAGAAGAGGAAAAGAATAGATTCGATATTTTGGGAAGTTTACCGATTCACCAAGCGCAAGAAATTCTTTTGTATCTGGATCATTGTGATATTTCTAACGTTAGAATTTGCTGCACTCGGTGGAGATCACTTTTTAGCGACGATTACGTATGGAAAATGCTTTGTAAACAAAATGGTTTTCTTCCAAAAGAAAATTCTTTAATCTATAGAGATTTTGCTAAAATGCACACTTATTGGGGTGGAGTTTATCTGTACCATCAGCATTTGGAAGATAACTGGAAAAATAATATATTTAATGAAATATCAGTAAAAAATCCGTGTTTTAGATGTTGCTTAATTCATTTTGATGATGAAGTATTCATTATTTTAATTCCAAAACAAGAAATTAATATAATTAGTTGTTCCACTGGTATGATTATAAAACGATTTAGAATCGAAGAAAGCGTTTCAGAAATTAAAAAACACGACAATATGCTGATATGTAACACTAAATCAAGAATAGTAGTGTGGAATATAATGAATGAAAGTATAATTTTTGATAGGGTTAAAGAAAATCGAGGCGAACTTCTTGACATTAGTGTTTATCAAAATTTCATATGTTTTACAAGCTCAGCCCCAGACTATAATTGTAGTTTTATAAACACGGACACTTGGTCGTTTAATCGTTTTGAAGAACATATTAAAACATTATCGTTTTCTGCCAATAAGGCAATACTTTTAAGCAGGGATGGTTACGTGGGATTAATGAACCCACAAGATAATACTTCAATTAGATTTAGTGGGCTTGATTCTATACCAATTTTTAGAATATTAGCGAACAACATGCATCTAATATGCTTTGACATCGATGGGAATATTTCCACATGGAACATGACAACGCTGGAGAAGGTAATTTCATTCAAAATTTCAAATTTTGTATATAAAACTGGAAGAAGTGATTTTTTTCGCTGGTTTTTGGTGGATCAAAACAAATTTGTGTATGATAATATGCAAACATCTGGACTGTACGTTTACAATTTTCTTACGGGAAATTTTTTAAATATTCACTCCGAGGTAGTATACAACGACGTCGTAATAATGGGCCACTACATATGTGGATATGTGGATAGAAGAGAAGAAAAGTGTGAATCTACAGTACAAGTGTGGTCCTCCAAAACAGGGGAACTTGTAAGAACTTTTGCTACTAATCTGAATTTGTCAGCGAACGGTATGGGGAAATACTGTATTCCTTTCTCTAACACTAATCTACTTAACTATGTGCCTTGTCCTCTTACACTCAATAGGGCTCGAGATGATTATGGTGTTTTTAAAATTCGAAATTTTGATAAATATGTAAAAAATATTAATAAATAAATTGAATTATGCAAAAATATTTTTTTATTTCTAGTTTTAATTGATGACCTGGAAATAAAATTAGAAACTAGAACTTAAATAGAATGGAAGCAGTGACAGCATTTCGCTAATTCGCTAAAAAATATAACTTTTTAGTCTTAATAAAGAAGATCCTAAACTAATATAAGTAACTAATTTTGAGTCGGCGCCAAACGAACAATCAACGGAGATCATTACTTTAAAGAAATAATAATCAAAACAAAATAATAATATAAAAAACGCGGTGGCGATTTGTTTGTTTGGCGCCGACTCAAAATTAGTTACTTATATTAGTTTAGGATCTTCGATCGTTATTAAAACTAAAAAGTTATATTTTTTGCTTTTCAGTTTCTTTTTGTTTTTTGTCGGTTTAATTTTTTGTTCAAAAGTTTTTTCAATCTATGAAATTGCCCCTCCCTTCGAAAAAGTTGCTGGATCCGCCCTTGTATTGTTTTACCTTTTTGCACCAAAACATGATAACATTTTTTATCGGATCCGCATGTTTCTTATACACGCCCCACATACGTTTTCTTGGATACAATGCATTCAGCTAAATTCGCGCATGCGCAGTTACTCCCAGATTAGATCGAGTCTTGCTATGAATGGTTGCAGTAGTGCCAATCAAAGAATAATAACTAGTAATTATGCCATGGTACTAACCTAATGTGTCGGTCACGAATTATCAACCAAGTAGATGTATCGAGGGTAATTTCAGTTAAATACTCAAACGTGGGACAAAGATACGATTGAATATTTAAACGCATGCAAACGTACTGCTGGTAGTGTGGGGTTCTACCTACTAAAAACCCCCTTCCGTTGGTTTCACCTTTCGGTATTCCTTATTCCGTCACGCACCTGCTCTTCCTCTGCCCTTTCGAGACTTTTGCTCTTCTTAAATTATGCAAATGAATCATCTATAGAAATTGTATTTCAGCCTGTACGGTTAGCCGCACTTGTGCCTCTTCACCGTTTGCAAAGGTATCGACTTATCGAGCCTTTCTCTTCCGCGCCCATGACAGTTCGCCTAAGGCCTTCCTTGTGGCTAGATGCCGTTTACCTGTTTTCCACCCTTTCGGGACTTGTCTTTTCTTTCACGAGTCCCGGCCTACGGTATGTTCACTTGTATCACAATTAGCGCAGTAGGGTTCAGCAGTACAGGTCGCCGCCAAGCGACCCTCGTGAGCGCACCGCCAACACTTTTTGGAGTTGTCCCGTTCTTTATCTCTACACGACGGCAGGGAGTGTCCAAAGGACCAGCATCCTCCGCACCTAGTGTAGTTCATCATCTTGCACATATTGATCCCAAATCTAACTTTCGGGGTCTGTAGCAGCCGTTCAGCAGTCTCCACATCAACCTCGAGAACTGCCACACTGTTCCATTCTGGAGTGGTTTTTAGAGACTTAACTTGTAGCTGTCCTCTCTTACCAGATAGTCGTCCCTGTCCATAAGGAGGTCGTAATTTTTCACCTCTATGGACATTTTCCGTCCTTGAAGTTAAGATCTTACTTGTCTTTTATTAGCTGTTCTTTGAGTTGTAGGGGATTCTTCCCTTTGTCCAACTCAATCAACATATCTCCAATACCAATGCCGGCGTTCCAATACCCTCCCCAATCCTATCATCCTCTTGACCACATTACGCCTCTAGCTTGTTAATGCGTTTCTGCATATCTGCAATCACTCCTTTCAACTTCCAAACCTCTTCTCTTAAGGTTCGATTTTCCTGTATCAGAATCTGGGAATTCTGCCTGCCCTCTTCTTTCTCATCTCCGTGCTCCGTGCACCCCTGCACGTTTCCAACGTCGGCGTCGTTTTCACTTCCCAGTGTCTGGGGATTTTCCGTACTATCATTTGGAGATTCCATGCACTTTTCCATGTCTCCGGGATCGGGTTTTACTTCCTTAGTTTCTACGCCGGACTGAAGCTTTCCAAACTTATCGCTCATTTCGCTCATCTCATCACGTATGCTTCTGAGTTGCTCTCGCGTTTCATCGGCGTACAATCTACTTTTCTCTTGAAGCGCCTTTTGATAGGACTGCTGAGTTTCACGGAACATTTTTAGTTCGCTTTCCATCCTCTCTATAACCTATCTATTTTACCTACCTTTCTAACCTACCTAAAAGTAAATAGCCCCACGCTTTTATATTGATGATTTCTAGTAGCATTTTAGTTACAAAGTTTGTTATATAAAATGACATTCTTGTGCAAAATTTCAGTTTTTCAATTTAATTTCTACACATGAATTAAAGTTAACGTTGACTTTAGATGGAAAAAACAGTTTATTCACATTTCTTCACTTTTTTTATACTAAAATATATCTGGAAAGTCTCAAAAAATTCACAAAAATTACACAAATGTCCCAAGAAACATGACAATATTTTTTTGGGCGTCCTTCGCAATTAAATTCAACTAAATAAGAATTGATCAACTGTTAAAAAGTTATTTAACCATGTTCGTACTACTCTACTACAAAAAATGTAGCATAAAATTCTGCTTTGGAATTAATTAATAAAAAAAATTTAAGTACTAGGAGGCAAACTAAATTAGGAATGTAACTGCAAGACTAAATTTTGCGGAGTGAGGGAGGCAATGTTGAAACTTTAGGCAATTTAAAATCTAAAATGTTTTACATGGGGTGAAATTGTGTTAACTGTATTTTCCGTAGCTTCTAGCAAATAACTTCGGGATGGTTGCCGTTTAATTGATTGTAATAATTACAATCAAATAAAACGGCAACCATCAATTATATCAACATTATTGTAGATATAACTTTGCAAAAAAAAAGTTTATTTTAAACATATTATTTAATAATAAAATATATATTATGATGGACAGTTATGAAATTATTATAAAATATTTTAGATACAATTTTACCACGATTTATCTTAGTTTCCTATTTATTTTCCAGCTCCACTGCAAATTACCACATAGCGACCGTTATTTTTATTTAGTAGATTAATGTAATACGATTTTGATATGAAAATGAGTTTCCTATTATAATGGACGAGTTTTGATAGTAACAAGTTTTTGAAATAATAATATATTATATAAACATGAAATTCGGATAATAACGCTGAATATTTGGGGAGGTATAACAAACAAAGCCAGTTAAATCCATTTCCGTTCACTCTTCATCTTATAATTCTGTCATTTACAGTTTCCAATTTATTTAGAATTTGAGATGGGATTTAACTGCTTTTAATTGAATTCTTATTCGTCTTTCTTGAAATTGACTAATAATAATGACCATATTCTCTGCCTCCTTCGCAGTCTTCGGGTAATGGATGTCGGACCAGCTGGATGGTCGGTAGGGTTAAGAAGCTTCTTCAAAATGGTGTAGAATTAAATTTTATTTTGTTTGAATTTAAGACTGTGCAGTTGAAGTTCAGAATAAATGGACAAAATCCGATGTGATGACTTGGCCTGACGCGACGGCGGTCACCACTGGGAGACCGCTGACCCAAAGTTAAAATGATAACCTCGGTCCTACGGTTGGCAACCAGTTCCTCCCGGTACTGGTCCAGTGCTTTAGCATTGGCGCAAGGTTGGTACGAATATCGGATGCCAACGATTGATTGCTGGTTTGAAACCGATACTAGCCTATTAATTGGGTGGTAGGTAAGTAACCTCAGCTCGGTTTTTTAAAATTTCCACTGTCAAGAATCATTAAAAACGGTACAAAAAGCTATTATAAAACAAAATATTTGCGAACCATTGTAAATAGGGCTCTAAAAAGTCAAATTTTCAAAATTTGTATTGTCCGATGCAGTCTTACGAGTTAGAAACGGTTTAGAACATTCCATTGGCTGCCGAAACCCCGCCTCTAACATATCTCACCAAAAGCTTATATAAGGTGTGTACTTCATAAAATGCTCTCAGTACATACTGGCGATCACAACAATGTGTCGTGTGTTGAGCGTTAAAAAACAGTTCTTTTTAGGGCCAAAAATACTTAGAAAGGGTTACGGTTTTAACGACGTTGAATCTCGCTTTTTTTTGAAACTCTGGCGGGGTTGGTTGTGTTGCCGAAATGGGCCTTTCGCGCGCTACGCTGCGCTCCGCACGCTACAGACCCATTTTTCGGCAACACTAAACTCATTAAAAACATCCCTCTAGGGTGATCCAACTCGGCACATTGTGCTATTAGCAAGGGGTAAATCTCGCTTTTGTTATGCATCTCTGGCGGGTGTGTTTGTGTTGCCGAAATGGGCCTTTCGCGCGCTACGCTGCGCTCCGCACGCTACAGACCCATTATTCGGCAACACTAAACTCATTAAAAACATCCCCCGAAGGTGATCCAACTCGGCAAATTGTGCTATTAGCAAGCGGTGAATCTCGCTTTTTTTTGCTGCAAATTTAAGCCAAAAATACGTTGAAAATGTGAATTTACCTCGATATTAACTGTACGATGAATTTTCCCGTGTTTTTTAGTCAAAAATACCCCTAAAAAGTGAAATTATGTCGATGTTAACTGCGCGACGGACTAGGTACTACTGGGTGCGTAAGCGAGCTCCGGTTTTTCCAAGTGTTAGAGTAACTCACACCACACGGACTGACGACAGAATGACTGTGACGTTTGAAAATCGAGTTAAAATTGGCAACTTTAAAATCGATTATTGGCCAAACTAATCGATATACGACTTTCATCCTCACCTTAATCGCTTCGTCTATATTTTTTCTATCTAAATCCGTCGAGTTTTTTTTAATAAATTTAATATTCTCGAGCTGAGCCTACTTACCTGCTACCCAACTTTGTTTGCCAACGGTCGGTTTGATCAGTGCTGCGTCAAACATTGGCCGTATTGTAAACATCGGCAATATTTTCCTAGGATGTAGTCGCTTTTCATATAAATTTTGAATGTTAGTTAGGTATTCAGTCCCAACAAAACTACCCGAATTCAATTATTCAAAAGTTAGAACTGTATGTAAAGAAAGTGCTTTCATCAGACAATTCCTAGGTAAAATAAACTTTTATCGCGAATACATTCCGAAAATCTCATCAATACTAGATCCATTGCATAGATTGTTGAGAAAAGATGTAAAATTTAATTGGTCTGTGGATTGTGAAAAATCATTTACAGAAATAAAAAAATTATTATGTTCTCAACCAGTGTTAGAAATATTCGATAAAGACCTGCCTATTAAGATATTTTCAGATGCTTCAATAGAAGGTATGGGTGCAATACTGAAACAAACACAACAAAATGGAAAGGATAAACCAGTAGCCTATTTTTCAAAAAAATTAAACGAGACACAAAAAAGAAAAAAAGCTATATATTTGGAATGCTTGGCAGTGAAGGAGGCGGTGAAGTATTGGGAACACTGGTTGATTGGAAGAAAATTTGAAGTGTATTCAGACCATAAACCTTTGGAGAACCTCAATTTAAAAGCAAGAACAGACGAAGAATTAGGTGATCTAACATATTACCTATCTCAATTTGATTTCAATATTAAATACATACCGGGGAAACTCAACATTGAAGCAGACTGTCTTAGCAGGAACCCGGTATTAGAAGCAATAGATAATGCTGAAGAAGCATTAAAGATAGTAAATACAATCAAAATTCAAGAAATAAAAAAAGATCAAGATGAAAACATTGCATTAAAAGAACTTAAGAGAAGGACAATAGATGAGCATGGTATAATTTATAAACAGAGTAAGAATAAAAAGAAAATAGTATTATCAGAGAAATTGGGCATTGCATTGATAAGAAATACACATATAGATTGGTGTCATATTGGCATAAATCAAATGATAAACAGAATATGCCCATATTATACTTCAAAAAGATTAATAGAAAACATTAAAAAAATATGCAAAACATGCGATATTTGTAAAAGAAATAAATCTAGAGGTCAAGCAAAATATGGATTGATGTCACAATTGGGACCAGCAACAAGGCCATTTGAGATAATGTCGATTGATACGATCGGTGGGTTTGGTGGTCAAAGATCAACGAAGAGGTACCTTCATCTTTTGGTTGATCACTATACAAGATACGCATTCATACATACTTCAAAAACCCAAGCTGCAAGCGATTTCATAAAGATGGTTCAAAACACACTAGAAATAAACAAGATAGATACAATATTAACAGATCAATATCCAGGACTCAACTCTAAAGAATTCAAAAATTTTTTAGAAGAACAGAATATCAGACTTATTTACACAGCCTTAAATGCACCTTTTTCAAATGGTCTAAACGAAAGATTGAACCAAACAATAGTCAATAAAATAAGATGCAGAATCAATGAATCTTCAGAAAGAAAAGCTTGGACAACAATAGCAAGAGAATGTGTTGACAAATATAACATAACAGAACACTCAGTAACAGGTTTTACACCAAAATATCTGTTAGATGGGACCAATACAAATATGTTACCCGAAGAACTAAAAGAACGTAAAAATGCAGAAGATTGGAAGGAAGATAGAAAAATGGCTGTAGATAACACTATAAAATCACACGAATATAATAAGAAACTATTTGACAAAAACAGAAAAGAAAATGAATTCAATATAGGCGACTCCGTATACATTGAGAACGGGAATAAGTTAAATAGAAGAAAATTAGATGAACTCAGGATCGGTCCTTTCAAAATAACAGAGAAATTGTCAAACACCATATTTAGAATTAAAACAGGAAAAAGAAACGAAGAAACAGGCCTGTTCCACATAACAAAATTAATACCAGAGTAAGCAATAGCTAATGAAATTTTTCATGAGAATTTTCACGGTGGGAGGGGGAGATGTAAAGAAAGTGCTTTCTTAATTTAAATTTGCCGCGCTCCATATTGCGCTCGCAATATGGAGGAACGAATAAGATTATGACAGATTTTAGAATATTGTGTTAAGAAGTGTATTAGTGAATGAATTTTAATTGTTGTAGTTTATGTAGAGATAATAGTAAACTTAATTGTTGTTTCTTTTGTATTACAGAGAAACAGAATTGGTTATTGTTATCGATAAAATTTTAATAACCTTATATGTATAATCAGACTTTCCATAAGTCTATGCAAATCACTTCAAATTATTGAAGCAAAATCGACTGGAATGGAAGCTTATTGAAGTTCCAAGTTTGCAGAGTAAAATAGCCTCCAGAGTTTCCATACTCTACAGTCTCCTATAAGACTCTGAAGTTTGCAAAGAAAACATTTTGTATTACGTTTATTTAAAAAAAAAAGTTGATAAAGAGCTATGAAATGAATACAAAAAGTAAATAATACGAAACTTTTAACACGATTTATCTTGATTTCCTAACCATTTTCCAGTGCTACTGCAAACCAGAACATAGCGACCGTTACTTGCGCAGATTAAAGTAATGCGATCTTGATACAGAAAAGAGCTTCCTACAATTGTGGTAGTTTTTCTAATAATCGGCTTGTGACAAGACCTTCCTATAAAAATTAAAACTGCAGTTAAGGGCAACGAAAGCGTAGTTATACCTTACGAATGCATTTTCCTTGCATGTGAGCCCAGAGTCCATTTGAGAGACATCTGATGGTGGAGCTTCCATAGAGTCTGTGTCCTTCTGCACAATCATAGTTAACCATATTGCCATAGTAGTATGTGGTGTTTAATGGAACAATATCTCTTATAACCATTCCATCAAAAATTGGAGGATTTTCGCAAATGATTTCTAAAACGGTGAAATTAAGATATTGACGAAATCATCAAAACTAAATACTTACGATCACATCTAATGTTGGGTTCGGTCCAATAACCATCAAGGATGCACGTTGTAAAATTTTCTCCTTCTAATTGATATCCTTGACGACATCGGTAGTCGATCACATTAGTCATACCATTATTATAAGCACTTAAACTTTCCAAAACTACGTATCCATTTGTTGGAGGTGTCGGTATTTGATCATTTGGACAAGGTAATTCTTCAATTTGTAACTTCTTTTCAACGCATTTTGGTGTTGGAAAATCCCAAGTACCTATATACATGTAATTAAATTTTAGGTTTCAGTTATAGAAGAGAGGCTTACCATTTTCCAAACATGTCAGAAGATTTTCTCCTTCAATTTTGGTTTCATTTACACACTTAATTTCAAACTGAGTTCCAACATCCAAACTTCCTTCCAGTCCTAAATTGTCATCGGTTAGATCGGTTAGTATCAAAATTTCGCTGTTAGGAGGTTTGACAAAATTCGGGCACTGAATCCCTAAAATGGAAGGGAAGAAAAAAAGGTTAAATTCAATTTGCTGATGAGTCGAAAACTTTTTACCTGTACATGTCGGTCTTTCGGGAAACCAGGTACCATTTTCTGTGCACTTTCGTAAGTTGGAGCCTTTTAAGTTGTAATTCCTTTTGCATTCATAGATGACGGTATCCAAATAATAGTAATTATTTCCAATAATATTGGAATTCATGACATATCCCGGATAACCACAAAAGATTCCTACAATAAAAAAAAGAAGGAATGGCTTTTGTACACTAATTGAAATGAGCTTACTTTTGCATTGGGGTTCAGTAGGTCCTTCCCACTTAGACGCTTTTGTGCACTTCCTTCCAAGCGCATACAGTGGAATATTCAATTCGTATCCAGGATGACAGTTGTAATACGCCACGTTATTGATAACTTCAATAATTCCATTATTGAGAAGTCGCGGATTAACGCATTTCTTGCAAAAAGTAGAATTCAAAATCTGAAATTTTGGTAATAAAATAATTTTAACTTCATTTTACCACCTTCCTACTTCAACATCTCCATAAACAAAATTACTGATTTCAGCCCAAGCGTAAACATCTCCAAAAATATTATTAGAGCAAGAATTCATGTAATATAGCACTTCCGAATCATTCAAATTGTGTCTAAAAACATCCAGATACGTAATATTGCCCAAAAATGATTCGGACTGACTGAACTTTCCTCCCAATATGTCTTGCTCTTGCCCTATGATAAAAGTACCCCCACCTTCTATTACAGCAGAAGTAGCTAAACCAGTTCCATTTTGTTTTTTATTACCATCAACATAAATTTTGTAAGCTCCATCCAAAGATTTCCAGGTTACACAAACGAAATGCCAACGTCCATCGTTTAAAAAAACGTCTGTTACAATGTGGTCTCCATTGATGTATAAAACCAACCTACAAAATAGACGATAAATTTATGTGGAGAAAAATGTGTTAGGGTACCCTGAATAGTCGGTTAAAGTGAATGCATTATCGTGTTTGATAGTAGCATAAGAGAGAATTGTTCCATAATTGAAGTTATCTTCAGTCGATAACCAAAAGCAGACTGATATCTACAACAAAACACCAATAAAATTAGGAAATCTTTAAAGGGTAGTTGTTTTTTGTACCTCAGTTAAGTTATGGGAAAAACCATGTAATTTGACAAAATCGGTAGTTCCTGATCGAGGAAATTTCAATATATAGTCGCTATTTCTTTCAACTTCACATCGGACACCATCGTACATTTTTGGACAAGCGCATGAGAAGTCTTCTTCTAAACTAGTACACATACCATCATGCAGGCATGGGTTGGATTTGCAATAATCAAATTTTTCTGAACAGTTGGAACCATCGAATCCTTTTGGACATTCACAACTGAAACGACAAAGGGAAAAGTTTGATTTCACTTTGGGTAAAAAAGCAAAACTTTACCTGTAACTTAATTTTGTGGAAGTAACTTCGTTAATATTGGAACAAATGTGGGAGTCGGGGCATGGTTTATAATCACATGGTAAAATATTGCAACGTTTTCCTATAAATCCATTTTGGCAAACGCACTTAAAACCATACGATTCTTCCAAACATTTTCCTCCATTTTCGCAAAAATTATCTCTACAGAATTTCAGCTTTACTTCACAAAAAATGCCTGCAAAGCCTATAAAATGAGTTTTGTTAGATGGGAAACAACACAGTGACTTGGAACTACCATCAGAACAAAAGCATTCTTCTTCGTCTTCTTCATTTTTCAAACACGTTCCATTATTGTAACAAGTTTTTGTACACTCTTCATTTAAATATTCACAGTTTTTCCCATAGTAATTTTCGTTGCAATTACAAATGTACGGTTCAGCTAAATCGTTTTTTTCAATACAAGTTCCATTATTTAGGCATGGATTTGATGAGCAGCTGTTTAGTTTGATTTCGCAGTGGGACCCTAATTTTTCACATTAAGCTTAAAATTCAGATGAAAAATTAAAAACTTACCAATATAATTTTCCTCGCACAAGCAACTGTAGGAAAATTCGTCATGTACAATACAATGGCCTTTGTTACACAAGGCAGTTTCATTTTCACAAACTGGTTTCAAATTTGGAACACACTCACGGATGTCGGTTGTTCGAATAATGTTTGTGGTGTATCCTTCGGGACACTTCCGACAATTGAGTTGACCATAATTTGATTGATAGGAACCAATCGAACAAGGACGACAGTATGGCATTAAAGTTGTGTGGTTAATCGTAGTGTGAGGATGATGTCGCGATGGTTTCAATTTTTTTCTCCTTGAATGGGTTCCAGGTGGACATACACCTAAAAGTTGTTGGTACAGTAAAAATATTTTTCCTAATTGCAATTTTTACTTATGCAGTCATTTAGTGATTTGCAATGCATCTTTGTCGTCGAGTAGTTTATCGGGCAAATGATGCAACTACTTTGTCCAAATTTATCGTTATAAAAACCCAAATCACAACTTTGGCACACATTGCTGGTTATATTGTGGAAAGTACCTTTTGGACATTGCACTAAAAATCATTATCTTAATATTGAAAAATGAGATAAATTTTAGAGCTTAAGTTTTACCACATTTAACATTTTTTGGCACAGATCCTCTAGGACACAAAACGCTCGTTTTTTCTATGCTTACTCCAATGATTTTAGTTTTGTTTCCAAGTTTGTTCAAATTCAAGTTGTTCAGCAAAGTGAAGTTAGATAAAGCAATATTTTTCTTGTAAACTTTCGTTTGAACTTCAAAGTTAACTTTGATACGCTTATCGCTCCTTTTTTTCCTGTCCACTGCTTCCCGTTTAATAATGTTCGTCTTTTCTTCTAACTCAGATCTGTCTAAATCTTCACAGACTGCAGATGCGTTGAAACTGCACAAAACATCAGTACAAGCGCTTCCCAGATCGTTGTTCAAGTTAATTTTTACTTCGTTTTCCAACTGTAAATAAAAATTTAAACATGAGAAGGATCGTGTAGAAAATAAGAATATGAAAAAGTGATAAACGTGGCGTAATGATGAAAAAACGGAAATACATTAAATGACCTAATTAGAAATTCCCCATTTACTTCCCAAGTAACGATTCCATCGAAATAATGGAATGATCATAAGAAAATAAATATATCCTAAGATCACCAAAATCGACTGTTTTCCCAAGTCAGGGAAAGTTTTTTCAAGGTCAGTATGATAAAAAGCTTCACCATCCGTCCAAGGCATTGACCATGTCTTTTTAACGTCAAAATTCATTAACACATAGGTAGAAGAAATATATTGCAGTGATAATTGACCAAACTGTGTTATCCAATCACTTCTCGTGGTACACAAAGTGGAAATTATTTTTACAGTGGATCAGAAGGACAAAATCTTGATGTTTCTTCTTGAAGTTTCTGCAGATTGGAGAAGCCGATTGTTTGATTGTGGTCGGAGATTTAAAAAGAGAATAAGCAAACGGTATAATTTGGCGAAAGACCTTAGCATCGCAATATAATAAATAGACAGAATAAAATAAAATATATTATAGTTATTACGATCACGCGAGAATCGACACGTCAGCATAGTAGCACAAGGGGTGAAAAAAGAGACCACTGAGGTATGCCCTAATAATAAAGTACTTACTTCGTGTAATTTCTTCGTACTGTTGCAAATATCCGAACTGCTATCTGGTTCAACAGTGATGATTCCTTTTTGCGATATTTCTGTTGGAAGTTCGGTAACTAAAAGAAACAAAAGTTAGAATGAAAGACGAGAATCTTTCCGTTAATTACTTGTGCAATCTGGATGATGCAAGTTTTGTTGAGAAAACCACATTTGATCGGAATTATCACAAGTAAATTGAGTGGAATCATCTCCAACAACGGTCGAATCGATCATTCCAGAAATTGGAATCGCATAACCATCTTCACACGTTATAACACAATTAATTCCGTTATCAACTAACGAGCAATTGCTGTTTCCAAACATCGGACTAGGTAAAGCTTGGCATTCGGATTCTAAAATTGGCATAACTTAGAGAAAAATTTCACATGTTATAATCTTATTACCTTCAACTGTGATGTTCAAAACGCAAGAATTTGAGTTATTCGAGGCATCTTGTGCCATATATATAACTTGCGTAAGTCCAATTTTGAAAAATCCAAAATTTTCAGATTTATTTATCTAAACAACAAAATGGTAATAAAATGCAAAAGTTAGTAAAACCCTTACAGTGACATTCTTGGAGTTATCAAATATGACTGGTTCGTCCCAGGTAACATTTGCTCCACCTGACTCAATAGTCAAAAATGTTACAGGATCAACACAATTTGCAATTGTTGGTGGTTCATGATCTAAAAAACTTTGAAAATAAAAGTAATTGAAGCAATTTTTACAAACCTTGAATTTCGACAGTAAAGTTACACTTTGCGATGTTATTGAAAGCATCCTGAGCAAAATACGTCACTTTGGTTTTCCCAATTTTAAATTTAAAGGCGGTGATATTTTTAATTGCTGGTTTTAACCAAACGGTTACGTTCAAATTGGAGTTATCTGGAAACAGAGTAAAAATTAAATCGAACCATTTTTTGTTCAATTGTACCTGTCACGTTTGGGTCTTCCCAAGATACAACCCCATACATTTTTCCTATTGTCGTATTTGCTACAATGTTTTTGGGACATTCCAATTTGGGAGGTGTTACATCTATACAAAAATTTGTTTACAACAGTTTTAAAAATCTGGATTTTACTTACCTGCGCAACTGGAATGACTGTTTCGGTTGCTCCACCTTCCATGTTTTTCTGTGCAAGACCTAACTTTAGGCCCCTGTAACCTATATCCAGGTTGACACGTATACGTGCAGTTAGTTCCAAAAACTTGTTTATGCATGGTGCACGATTTAGGTTCAATGCTGCCATGAGAAAATGCAGATAACTTGTTGCACTTAATTTCTGTACAACAAAAGGAGTTAACAGCCAGATCGCGAAATTTTCAAGTTCTTACGTTTACATGAAGTTTTCAAACCATCCCATTGGGCTATCGGTAAGCAAGTACGTTGTGGGGATCCAGTTAAGACTCGACCATTCCCACATTTAAACTTGCACATGGTATCAACTGGAAGAGAAGCTTCGGTTTCATTGTAGAGTATTCCTAAGTCGGAGTGGCTGCAGCTAATTTTTCCATGGAGAGGTGAAGCAAGCGGAAGGCAAGTTTTTACTTGGCAGGAAGGGGAATTTCCACTCCAACTTCCATTAATTTGGCATAACCTTATGCTGTTTCCAGTCAAAGTGTATCCAACTTCACAACGGACTCCACAAGCGTTATTCAATACGTTACCGCATTCTTGCCTTTTCACAAAGTAGCCGTGCTCTGGAGGGGCAAGCTTTTTGCACTTAATCGCTAAAATTGAAGTTTTATAACGAAATCCATGTTTTTAATATTGTAAATTTTACTTTCACACTCGTGATCCTTAGTTGCCCTATATCCTGTTTTACATTTGCAGCTGTTTATACCTTGAGCTGGAGGAGTGGTAATGTGATGAACGTTTGGGCAAGGTAAGCACAGATTGGGTTCATTAGAATAGGTTCCAGATGGACATGCTAATAGCAGTAATAAAACTTATTTGGAATTACAGGATTTTAAGGCACTTACGTGTACAAGAATTTTGTAAACCTGATCCGTAGTACCCTGGTTTGCACAAGCAGGTGAAATGACCGGTTGAAATACCACAAGTACAAATAGCATTTTTGTCACAACAACTTCCATTCGTGCAAAGGATGTTGCATGGAACGTCCGTTCCTAAAGGTACGTATTCACCGCTTTGAATGTCTAAAAGAATTTTTTGGAAGAATCTGTTATCTAGTAGGAGTTTCTAGTATCATACCGACATGCAATGCTCTTCTAGCCAAACTTTCAAACTCTTGAAAGCTGTCCAATAAGTAACTGTAGTGCTCTCCAGGGGATGTGGACAAAGTGTAAAGTTCTTTATAGTTTCCGTTTCTTATACCAATAGTAAAAATGGTAACATTATCCTGCTTCAGTTCATTGGCTAACTCAGTGGGATCACCTCCGTTTGAGTATCCATCAGTAATCAAAAACAAAACTTTTCGGGCTTCCTTTCGACTGTGATAAAAGATAGTCTGCAATATTTGATAATATAATAAATTCTTTGTAAGTAAAAGTAGAAGACTTACCTTTGCAGCTCGAAAGGCTCCCACGGTGTATGTACTTCCACCTCTATATCTTATATTATTTAATTCCTTGTTTAACAAAACGCATTTGTTATTTTCCTTTTTAGGTTTCGTAATTTCATCTACAGCTTTTACCTTGTAAACGGAATGAAATTAAGTTTGAAAGTAATTAAGAGTAAAAAGTTCTGTGAAGTTCTTACCACATAATTTTTAGAGCTAAATACCACGATAGCTATTCGAGTGTGATTATAATCAACCGTAACGTCACTGAGCAACTTTTTAACAAATTTAATTTCACTTTTAAAATTATTTTCGCCCACGCTTGAAGAAGAGTCGATCAGAAATATGAGATCGAGCTGCCGATAAGCTTTAAGAACGTCGATGTTATTTTTGAAGAGTTTTCCCAAAACATCAACTTTTGACTTCAAAATTACGTTGGAATAATTAAAATTAGTTTTCAAAACTTCGTTATCGCCAAAATTTAAAAACGCACTGTATTGATCCAAAATTTTTAAATCGTCACTTACAAAATTTTGAGATTTACTTATACAAAAAGCACAGAGCGTAAAAATTATCTCGAATTTCATGTTTTTGTGTTTACGGAGAACTTTTATGATCGTGCATGCTGAAATAGTTTATGGAATACTGAAGAATGCGTCTCTTTCACAACTTTCTATATAAAGTTTTAATCGATTTTAATACAAAATCGACTTTATCTCTTTTCTATAAATTGGATTACTTATGCATTATGTTTAGTAAATAGGATATGTAACTGATAATTGAATGGAATAATTTTGAACACATGTTCTTCATTATGTTAAGTGGATTGTTTATGTTTTAGAGTGTTTATAATTTTTTTCTAATAAAAGATTGCACCATACGAAGGATATAAAAATTCCTGTACTATCTTAAAAATTTAGCAAATTTTACTGTTTAATTTATTGCATTTTTAGTAAAAAACCGTAACTCTAACTGTTATCAGAAAGAGTGATAACCCGGACTGAATTATGTCTAACAAATTTTTGTTCATTGCATAATATAATAGTATGATTTATAGGATGGTTTTCATATTCAAAAAACAATATAAAACCTAGTTTACATTTTGAGATACAATTAGATTCTGCTTTACTACTAATTTCAGACAAATTTATGTATTCTTTAGATCAGAATATTTAAATTGTTAAGTTATTAACTCGTGATAATAATTAATTGGTAAATTTTAAAATATACCAATTAATTTAGTACAGAATGTCCCAGAATTTCCCAGATACGCTCTTATCGTATTGAATTGCAATAGATTCCTTGACATTAATTCGAACCTCAGAATATTAGATGTGATAAACGCTAATCAACTCAGCACCGAGACAATAATTTGTATTATGTTGTACGGAAATGGTAAACTACCGAGGAGTCCTCCACCTACGTTTCCGATGATCATCTGGTTGCATTTACTCAATTTATTTAGAGGGATTGTTTCATTCTCTTGAACGACGTAGACTTCTACGGAAGAACTAGGGCGGCTGTGGACAACTTCATCATTTATCACGACGTCGGAGGGTTGTTCCTAATTCTTAGTGTTGCTTTGACTTTGATCGGGATTTGTATGCTATCATGCGAAGGAGAGCGCTTCCTCTTGCATCGAGAATAGTATCGAAAACCGCATGGTCCTAGTTCGTTGCCATGATAAAACAGGTGACTTCGCCTGTTAATTGGACTGCATCCGTATTACTGCAGGAATATTCCTTGGGTTGCGGTTGGATAACATCGTTACTTAAATTTTCCGTGGAGAAATGGGAGAAGAATTTGTGTTTTGAACCTCGGTTGGCAGGGAGTGACTTCGCAAGGGTTAGTTTTTTGCTCAGTTCGTTTATTTACTATTTATTACTTTAGAGTCGGATTAATCTTTCATGTTGTCAAACCTTTCTATCATTTAGCCAGTTTGGCCAACATCGCTGCGTACGAGATTGTATGGATCTTGTTGTGTTGCTTCTAACATTTGAACTTCTCAAAATGAGATTTGGACTTCAGCTAGGTGTTGTCACCGTTGAAAAGAAGTGGTTTTGTTGTTTATTTCGCTGTCCAGTTGTCAATTGATTGAAGGTGAGTCCAAGTGCAAGGTTTCTGGTAGAAAAAGAGCAAGTCAGGCAAGCTACAATTACAGGAAACGACACTTCGAAGCACATAGAGGCTTTAGGTTGACGGAGCATGAATGAATTAACGACATTCCCGCCAACGACCGCTCACTCATTGACTACATTTACTTAAAAAAGAGCAAAGCTGAACAATTGAATTATAATTGTGAATTATATAAGTGAATTATAATTAGTGAAAGTGTGACGGTTGTGCAATTTTGAATTTACCCGCGACAAACGGTAAGGGGTAGAATATTATTTGGTTTCGACGAATGGCAGCAAGGAATCGAGGTCTTCCGGTGGAAACCATTTTGAAAGAAAGACTTGCGAAATTGACTTCTGGCTTTAGTTTGCGAATTTTAAGATTTTCTGGAATCAAACTTGATTCTGGAGTTAAGAACATTATTGATTCTGCGCGCGTTATTCCTGCCGACGGGAAATTATCGAGTTTGTTTACGAGTGATTTTTGATATTGTAAAAATACGACCTCATGGTGAATTTTGGTTGTAAATTGGAAAATTTACGACATTTTGGAGTTTTAAATGATCATCAATAGTTATTTTAGTGAATGATCCTAATTTGAGTGGTATAAATCCTGGATGAATTTGGAAGAGTACAATTTAAGTGATGTTAGAATCTCAATCACCAGATTATTAAGTTTGCTTTTACCTGAGGATAGAAGAGTTTCTACATTGATTATTTTGAAGATAATACGATCAGCTTTTTTTTCGTATCGAAGTTAAATACAATATGGATAGTAGATCAGTCGCACTGGAGAGCTCTACTTCAAGTGGCAATCAGCTATCGAACGGGAAAAGAGTGACATAAGCGGCGGATAAAGAAGATTACTTAAAGTTACACAAGGAGAAATATTTTAAGGTAGTGAATGTAAGGAGTGGAAAGACGAGGCGTAGTCGATCGGGACTTGTATTTTGTCCCAGTTTTTAACAAAGTACAAATAATCTGTTGGTTTGTGTTAAGATAAAGAAGAGATGGTCATTGCCTTGCAGCTAATGCGGTTGGATGCGAATGTGGGGTACCGGGTTCAAACCTGGGGAGAGTCAAACTTCCTTATGACCAAGTCTCCGTGCTTCGGAGGGCACGGTTAAGCCGGCGCCGGCGGTCCCCCTAAGTTAACGAATTGCCACCGTTAACAAAAAACAGGACTATAGGCACATCTGAAGGTTAGCCTAGCAAGCTGCTACTGGATGTAAAACAACTATAGTCCAAAAATCGATATGCGGACTACTCACTAACCCGTCTGGCCAGCGCCAGCGTGGTGAGTTATGACCAAAACCTCCATTACTGAAGACGCCTATGGTCCAGGAGTGAACTAGGGTAGGTTGTAGAAGAAGAAAGAAGCACAAATTATCTTTTCAATAAATAAATTTTGGAAGTTGTCAATAAGCATTTTATTTCACCAACTTCATCCAACATTTCAGCTCATTTTTCTTAAAAGCAATTGTTCAGATGCTATCTTATCGAGCATTTAGATTGATTACAAGAGAATTATTATTAAAATTTTGATTGTACAAAATAGGTACAAATTCAGTATTATCTCACCAGGTAACTTTTTTGTGGCGACAAAGTGCAGTCGTTGATTAAATTAAAAAAAGGCGCCCTTCAGCATATTCGCTGAAGTATTCAAAATATTAAAAGAGTCATAGCTAGCCGGAGTAACTATTAGGGTATCCTTGTTGATCGTTCTTGTTTTTATTCCCCGATTACCAATTAATTCATTTATAGGACGATTAGTAGAGTAAAATATTTAGTGCTATGTACAACAATATATCAGCGGTGAACAACCAATCCCAGGACGAAAAAAGTATCGCGACCTTGCGGCCAGGATCATGTTCATAATAGAATCGTATGATGAGAGTAATCTGGATGACTATTGCGATAATATTTCAATCAATCAAGGGCTTTTCCATTCCTGTCGGAATATTGCCACCTCTATTGAAGACTTTACAATTCATTTCACGAGATCGATTAAGGCCGTGTTCTGGTTAGGAATTAGAAAAAATCAAGTTTTTGTTTTTTTGCATATTCTTAAAGTTTAGACCTTTAAGAATATATTCTCAAGAGGAAATTTTAAAATTCCAAAAGTTTACCACGTTTTAGCTATTTTAGTGACGCAGCAACTGAACCTAGCAGTGAGCAACTTACCGAAGGTCGTAGTAATTATGTATTTTATGACATTTTAACATTTTTCAATATGGTTGACATACATACCATCTCAAGTTCTATTTAACCGATTTATTTCAAAATTTATATCAACCTTCAATATATAATTAATTGTCTATCGCCCCTACCACTTTTGTATCAAAATTATTTGTTTTACTGGTTGAAACTTTTGCTTAAAACTTTAAACGTGTTTTTCTCAAAACAACATTTTTTAACCTGGTTGACACTGATAATATCTCAAGTTCTATTTAACCGATTTGCTTCAAATTTTGTACCATAACCTTCACTACATAACTGTCTATCGTCCCTACCATTTTTGTATCAAAATTATTTGGTTTACTATTTTAAAAAATTCAGAATTGTGAAAAAAATAGTCAAAAAATGAATTTTTTTCTTCAGACAGCCGCCATTTTTCGAAAAAATTTGTTTCCGCTTTCTCTTTGGTAGGGACTATAACGACATTGTTACTAATTGAGAATATTTTTTTAAATCTTGCTTCCGATGACCAGAAGGGTTGCAATCGTGTCAACAGCACACCCTCTATTTCTTTACCACCAACTTTACCAGCTTATAACTTGTTTAATTTTAATTTTTTGTTTTCAAAATTTTTTCTGTATATTCTCGAAATATCAACAAATATTTTGTAAAAAATGTCGGATGTGGTTGTTCGGCCTACGGCCTCACTGGATTTGTGATGTGGCCATCCCATGACTTTACCATACATTAATGATATGGTATTTATATAAAAACAGTGGCATCTCGTTAAACCATTCCCTCGCGTCACCGTAACCCCCACCATCAAGTTTCCGTGAACCGATTTCAACCAAAATCTAATCAGTTCTAAGTCTTAATATAAAAGACCTAAATATGAAATTTGGTTATGAAATTCTTATTGGTTTGGGCGCTAGAGCGCACACAAAATTAAGTGACACACAGACACACAGCCACACAGACACACAGACATTTGTTGATGTTTGGTCTCTTTCAACTCATTGGACCCCAAGGACTCTAAATCCGTCAATATCTCAACTTTTTTTTTTTTTTGCGATTTTATAACTTTCCCATACTATATGGTATACTACCTATACTCATATTTGTTGTATGGTAAAGTAAAAACTGAATGGTAAAAATATTGTTTGTATTGTTTTTATTGAGCTCGACAAATTGCCCATAATTTATGCTTTTAAACCAGAAGACGGCCTTAATCCTCTTTTGCTACTCTTCTTACTACAACTTTTCATCACAGCGTATATCCACCGGAAGACCGGGCTAAGAAACTCTGCGAAGTCCGCGAATTGAATCCAGAATTTCCGCTCCGTAATTCAACCAGCGATCACATCACTCCACACCGTGGTGTATTGTGATGTTATATTGTCTTAAATGGGCCCCAACTTAGCACCAACAAAATTGATAGCAAAAAACAAGGCTTCGACTAGCTATTAACTATTAACTAGTAACTCTCTCGAAGCTTGGATTCAGGTTCGCTCACTCTTGTTTCGTATGAGTCCAGCCTTAGCATGGACCACCAAAATTGAAATTTGTTACCAACTGTTAGTAATTCGCAATAGTGCAAAACTGTGGGGTTTTTCGTGGTTCAAATCTAATAATAATACGAAGAATTAATGACTTTAATTCTCTAAAGCAATGATCAAAAATCGAGCATAAAATTGTCGACGACAGATTTCATCCTTGGGTCTTTAGTGTAATAGTGTAAACAAAGTTGGAAAACGAAGTAAAAATTAACTTGAACAACGATCTGGGAAGCGCTTGTACTGATGTTTTGTGCAGTTTCAACGCATCTGCAGTTTGTGAAGATTTAGACAGATCTGAGTTAGAAGAAAAGACAAACATTATTAAACGGGAAGCAGTGGACAGGAAAAAAAGGAACGATAAACGTATCAAAGTTAACTTTGAAGTTCAAAGGAAAGTTTACAAGAAAAATATCGCTTTATCTAACTTAACTTTGCTGAACAACTTGAATTTGAACAAACTTGGAAACAAAACTAAAATCATTGCAGTAAGCTTAGAAAAACGAACGTTTTGTGTCCTAGAGGATCTGTCCCAAAAAATGTTAAATGTGGTAAAAATTACGCTCTAAGATTTATCTCTTTTTTCAATATTAAGATAATGAGTTTTAGTGCAATGTCCAAAGTGTACTTTCCACAACATAACCAGCAATGTCTGCCAAAGCTGTGATTTGGGTTTTTATAACGATAAATTTTGACAAAGTAGTTGCATCATTTTCCCGATAAACTATTCGACAACAAAAATAATTTGAAAATCAGTCAAAGACTGCATAAGTAAAAATTTGCAATTAAGAAAAATATGTTTACTGTACCAACAACTTATAAGTGTCTACATAATATGGAATCAATTGAAAATAGAAGAATGTTGCTAGATTTTCGACTGGGTACAGAAATGGGAATTATAAATACATAGTTCGAATACATGTAACGAACCGGGGGTGCGTTTTCCAAAAATTTAACTTTATTTTCGAAAAACACCAGAACCTTTTATTTGGCCTTAAATAAAAGTCACCCCGTATTTGTTTTCTTAATATGAATTCCTTAAATTATCCTTCGTTCCAATTTTGTTCTGCCCCAAAATTTCTTAGAGTTTTGAGATGCTCAAATTTTGGGGTGTACCAACGATTGATCCAAACTAATAGAGGACAGTCGATTATTTGATTTGTTTATGCTGCCACCAGACTTTTGGTCCTCTATTTGTAAATTCCCCTTGGACGTCTCCTCGATACTTCCTGGTAGCTCTGGTTAAATTTACCAATCTTAACGAACGACGTAGGTTGCGCTTGGCTAAAATTTGGAGGTGCCTCCATGCAAGTACATTTTGGGAACACTTAGAATCGCTAACTTTTGAAAAACGAGAAGAAACTTTCCCTACTTATTGAACACTTTCAATTCAAAATGAAAAACTCATTTCCGACATAATAAACAATTTTATTTACACCTAAAATTGATTCAAATATTTACACACAATGTAAACTCAAATTAACATTCATTGGTTCCAGGTACCACCCCAATACATTAATTTAAGTTTATCAAATTCACAATTAAACCTTATTAACAAAATATTTGCTAACACAATACGTAACAAGTAAACATTTATCGCATTGTCAATAATCATTGACGCATTTAACCAACACATACAACAATAATTACAAGATCTTTTACCTTATAGCTGCAACAGTAAAAGTTTGCACATACACAAATTTTATCTCGAAATCATTCGGCATTAATCAATTTAATCCTCGATTTCACTAACTTATTTAGTTATCCCCTTAGGAATCAAATAAGCTTTCAACACAACACTTAATTTTATCAAACACTTCCGTATTGCAAACCAAAACCGAACTTGGAATTACAATCTGGCCGGACAAGTCCTTTGTCACCGGACAAGGGTTTCGACTTGTAGTGAAGAAGGAACTTTTGACGAACCCGCAGAACTCCGGTCAAAAAGTCATTTGTCAATCGGACAACGACTTTGACTCCGTAATGATGAGGAACTTCCTAAAAGTCGCTTGTCACCGGACAAGGATTTCGACTGGTAGTGAAGGATGAACTCCCTTGATTTTTGGCGTGTAGGTCTTTTTATATCAATTCCGCCACCTATTTCTCATGGTATATGTCAACTCCTCGAATTGAATTTTTTCCATGGGTGCGACCGTATTGTCCGTCGATCAAACGAAGAACATTGCTTCAATCGATACTCCATAAGTATGAGTGGGGTATCCCGGATCCCTAACACGTTTAATAACTGAAGCGTTGCAAAGCTAATTGATCTAAGTGCCAAAATTTGAAATTTTAGTTTTTTGCATTAAAATGATCTAGATACCAAGGCGAATACAGTGCTATATGATCTAAGCCACATTTCAATTTATTTACAGTTTGAAATGCGATAACAAGGTGACGCAGCGTGTATGTCAACGCGCCGCAGTCTATAGTCTAATTAATTCATTTCCAAATTTGTTGTTTTATTTTTTTGTTGGGTTTAATATCAAAAATGACTTTTAGTTACTTCATGTATAAAGTCAATAAAAATTAATATCATATAAAATATAACATTTGTTTTATTACTTTCTAACAACACAGTTTACTACCATTTACTATGTTTAACACCACTTTCCCACAAAAGTACCTTTTGGCACTTAGATCAATTAGCTTTGCAACGCTTCAACTGTTGACTTCAAAATTTTTCTTTCACTTTTTGGTCTTTTCAATTTTCCAAAATATTTTTATACATTTTTAACCTGTATTTTCCAAAGGTCCCAAAACTTTAATCTATTTTTCTCTAGGGCCCCTATTACCAAAGTTAGTTCCAAAATTTCGTTTTGTAAAAATTAGACGCTATCACATTCCTTTCTAGCGATATCTAATAATTGTTTAGTCTGGATTATTTTTTTATCATTCTGATAAGTGCACCATTTTAATTCTAGTTTGAGCCATACTGAACTTTTCCAAGATATTTTTATACTACTTTTACCAGTACTTCCCAAGGATCCCAGAACTCTAAGCCATTTCCCGATAGTGTCCTTATTAACAAAGTTGGTTTAAAAAAAACTTATCATGGAAACGTAGCCCCATTGCATTCCCTATATTATCTAATCTTCCGTTTTCTGCCCTGACTCATGTCTTTTGATCACGTTCTATACTTTTCCATTATACAGTCCCAAAATCAAATATGTATACTTAATTAAAATTGATCCGACCTTCTAATCATTTTTGGAAATACCGTGAATTTTAGCTCGTTTCTTCGATATAAAATTCAAAGCTTTTGGTGAAATTTTCGTATTATCTTAAAATTCCTTTCCATAGGCCTGCGAGGTTAGTTTTACTTGCCGTTTAATTTTATAACTTACAAACAATTACGCTGTTATAACTAAACATCCCGAAAATTAACTATTAAATTTCCGGGGTGTTACATACAAATCAAATAACACATGCACATGAATGGCGCCAGCTGGTAGTCTGGTTAATCAAATTGACCATAGCCCAGGGGTCCGGTGGCGACGGCATTACATACCTTCCAAGGTATAGGGATGATCATAAGAATATTTGACTTTCTCCACATTTGAACCCGGTATCCTGGCATAGGTAATTTGAAGATATCCAACATGAAAACATTGCTGCTTATTAGTTAACAGTAGCTCTCAGTAATCTGAAGTTTTCTTCAATTTTATCTGCTTTAGTGCTTTCCATTTTGCTGTATATATCGCTAATTACATAAGATATAACTTAGTGTGTACTTGTAGTAGGAAGGTAATCAAAATTTAGATCTAAATGCACTTAAAACAAAAGTTGAATTTTTGATTGCTTTTAAGCCCATGATATTATGTACAACATCACTATTTGCAAAGAGTCCCACAGAGGAAGCTGGTCTAGACTGCACGATGATGCACCCAGTATAATTATATTTTTATATATATACTAGGGGGGCTTCGCCCCCCTGGCCGCTACCGCGGCCCAACCCCCCAAGGCCGCTTTGCGGCCTTAATAACTTCAAGTTATAAAACTTATTTCCATACAACATTTTTTATGTTGCTTTCACTATGAATTTGTATTCCATCCTTCGCTCGACATCTTATACTGCTACATATAACTGTCCATGACTAAACAAAGGCCTATCGATGTATATACCAACTTTGTTAAAGCTCTGCTAGCATAACAACAGATCCTATTTTAAGTTTTGATTTGTGTACCGGAAAACCACGGAAATTCAATGAATTTAATTATTCGACTTCATATTCCAACCGAATGTCCTCTTCTGTTTGATCGACCCCTCGATGTTTAGCTATATCTTGACTTAAGTAGGTATGAATCTCGCCCGAACATCATCATTGTGGCAGGCTAATATAATTCTGTCGGAGAGATCGGCATTAGAAGCAATTGAATTGCTGTAAATGTCCTGAATTATACGGTACAGGACAACTCGGTACCGGACAACTCGGCACCGCGAAAACTCGGCACCGGCGACTCAGCACAGGACAACTCGGCACCGGACAACTCGGCACCGGGGAAACTCAGCTCCGGGATAACTTGGCACCAGTTAAAAACTTTTAAAAAATGTATGAGGATCATTATTAAAAGGTAGATCCCGGTCGAGGCTAGGTTAGTGTTAGCGTTTTTTTAAAAGAGAAGGTCACCTCGGATTTTTAAGACCATTTCCGTCGCAAAGTCACGTATGATAACTTCGGTAGCGTTTGTTCCGGAAAGTGAATTATAAAAAGATATATAATTTCTTTAATATAATAAATTTTTTATATTTTAATTTTTTTAAAGTTTTTCAACTGGTGCCGAGTCCGCTCTAGAGCCATTTTTGCAGCACTAAACTCCTTAAAAACCTCCCCTTAGGGCCTTCCAACTCGGCAAATTGTGCTACTGGGAATGGGGTTAATCTCGCATTTTTTTTCGGTACCGGACCATATTATGTCACACATTCAAATATTCTTTATTAGTAATTAATCTACCTTTTAATGATTTTCTCTTTTAAAAAACAAGTCGTTTCCTAACACTAACCTAGCCTCGACCGGGATCTACCTTTTAATAATGATCCTCATATATTTTTTTTAAGTTTTTCAACTGGTGCCAAGTTAGCCCGGAACTGAGTTTCCCCGGTGCCGAGTTATGCCGGTGCCGAGTTGTCCGTGTCCCTGAATTATATTTGTAGATTTCCTGCTATTCGGTACTTTCAATAATATAATGCTGCTTGGCCAAATTGATGTTGACTTTAAAGTATAATTGACTATCTCCACAGGTGAAGCGTATTTTATAACAGGTAAAACTTGACGAAAGTCACCACCGAAAATAACAAATTTGCCACCAAACGGATTTTTGCATTTACATAAATCTTTCAATCTTTGTGTTTTTGCGTCGCATGGTTTTGTTGCCTTGCTTTTGCTCTTGCTCTTGCTCTTGCTTTGCTTTGCTTTGCTTTGATTCGTCCGTTGATGTGATTATAATGTTGATTTGGTGTCGTCCAATAGCTGTTCTCAGCGTTGCATAAAATCGTTGCATAAAAACGTTGCATATTTTTCTTATCTTTTTATATATATAGAGTAGATATATTGTCGGACTGCTTTTTGCATTGCAAGGTAAATAAACACCTCACAACACATCAAGCCTACAATTAGTAATTGTTTATCCGTTCCCATGTCCCAAGTCTCTTGCGAGGCTTGGTCATGGTTTAAAGCTTTTTAGTTTTCTTTACAGGTGATGAGGAGCTAGCCCATCGCCCCGACCCCCAACCTGGAGGACCAGAGTCCTCTTAAATTATATTTTTATGCTTGAGTTTTTGTCACTAGGAGAGAGAGCCTTTTATATCTAATTAATATATTAATGTAAATGTTATAATTAAAACCTTCATCGCTTTTTTCTCAAAACTATATTTTTGAAGTCGGTGGACACGATTTGTCGGAAACTAATGCACCGATCTTATTGAATTGCTGGACACCTCTTCTAGATAGGATAGACTAGTGATTGAACGAAGGATTTTTTCCCCTTTTTTGAGCAGAACTGATTTTAAGTGACAATACGTGGTGTAAATAATTGTACTGAAAATTCTACTTTTTTGCATATAACAAATTTAAATTTAAATTTTTTTTAAATCTTTTTAATTTTTCAATTTTAATTTGAATTTCCAAATATAACCAGACCATAATAATAATAATAAGACTTTTTAGATAATTTTAGGAAAACATCTTGATATAATAAAGAGGGGAAACTTTTTTGTTGGATTAAGTACTTAAAGTGAGTAATTAAGTTACTTCTGTGCAAATGGGTAGGTTGAACTTGTTTTTAGATAATACTTTCCAGGAGTAAGTTTTATCGGACAATCTTCACCCATTAAAAAATTTCCACGATTACAAAGTAGCTTAGTTAAAGGGCAAACTCGGCAACGTTTGGCATAAAATTTATATCCTTGAATACTTGCTATCATTAGATCCAAACTACGAAGATGACTGCAAGTAACTAAAACATTCATTTTAAAAATTTGTTCACTTAGGAAATATAATCTTACCTGCTTTCTGCGGCAATTTGAGGAGGGCAATCCCCGGATTTTTATTTTTTGAAAATACACAGCCAGGTTGCACAATTCCACAATTTGGGTAGAAATCCACCGTTCCGCATTGTTGCAAATATCCAGAGAAACCCCCATTTGTATGAATTACATGAACAAATTTTGCATCTTTTCCATCCAACCTTCGATCCTCCTTAAGTGTTGTATAGAGCGGCCCAGCAGGATCTAACGCAGTTATTCTATCAATTATTTTTTTACATTGCTTTTTAACTTCTTGACCAATAAGTCCACTTAACTGCGCTCCCATTGAGTGACCGACTAGGTGAATCGACCCCGATTGAGTTTTTAACCCGCAAAGAAACTTTCCTATTATTTTAGACACTTCAGGTAAATTACAAAACACTTTTCCGTATAAATCTAAAGAATATTTAGACCAATCCACAGTTATTACGTTGCAATCGTATCGTTCCAAATAGGCATCTTTTAATTTTGGAAATCTACCTCTGGTATTGTTACAACGATAACCATGAAGCAAAACTATGATTTTTTTGGTTGTATCGATATATTGCGTGTTGTTAGAATTTAAAAGAATTCCATAGTTTTTATTTTTTCGATTGTAGAGATACAGATGGATATCCATGCTTTTTACGGGTAAAGCTTGTCCGCAATTAAAAGTGAAACTTTTAAGTTGATCTTCAATATTCCTTGATATACTTGAGTTATTGTTATCGGAGTTATCCGAACAAGGATCTGCAATATTTATGAAATTGGTTTCAAATTTAAATTATATTTTTCGATTCTACTAGTTGATGAAATCAACAAATAAGATAAGTTATGAAGTAAATTTCAAAATTCAATAAGTAACTATAATAAAAAATATTTTCATACCATGTTTTGCTTGTATGGTTATTGTGAAAACTACAAGAACCGTGAAGGAATTGATTAATAACATTAATAAGGTTTTAAAATTTGATCTCAAGCTGTACTTTTTTGTGTTTCCAACAAACTATAACAATGGAAAGTTAGTTAAAAGTATTCAAAATGACATAAAATTAAATGCGCTATAATAAATAATGTATAATAGCAGATTTTATTGTCGTTCGCATACGTAATGAAAAATGGGTTACTTATATATTGTAATATTGTGAAATCCTTGATTGAAATTAAAATTTATAAATTGAATTTAATAGGATTATGATTGGTGATAATTGTTAAGATTCTGGTGTTTTATGGAAAGTCAGGAGCGATGGATTTCGAGTACATACAACCACAAAGACAAACTTATTTTATTAAGAATTAAGTTTATAATAATTGTACTTAATTAAGATGTAAAAATGTAGTAGGTAATATAAGTTTTAAAATTCAAATATTTGATTCGGAGGTTCGACGAAACGCCGCTTGGCGGATAAACGAAGGAGAATTTTAAGTTTGTAGTGGGCGCGCAGAACAACGATTTTTTTTTCAATTTGTTCAGAGACGAGGGGAGGCGTATAAAAATGTGCTCCTAGGAAAATTGTAAAATTTGTTACAATAATTGGACTCATTATTTTTGAATAAGTTCGAGTTTCTTTGGAGATCATTACCAAACATTGGATCTACCAATAAAACGGTGAAAAGCTTAAAGTTACGTAAAGAAGTATTGATGCAGAGCATGGAGTCACTTTAAAAATTTTGTTCAACACCATGAGTTGGGGGATTTAACAAAATCAGACACCTAATGGACATTACCAAGAAAAGGATCAATCCAATTCATTGACAAGGAATCGATGAAAGATAGATGGATAATAAGCAAGGTAAAATTTATAAAATTTTAAGATTTGGTAAAAGGATGGACGCGTAACCTCAAAACGGATAAAAATTTGTACGTTTTGAAAGCGTAGTTGTTAAATTTTCAACCACGTAGTGGAATACTGTTCAACTAACTCAGAAGTAATGCATTGCCGTACTCCAATAATTGTAATTTTAATACGAGTTATTTTTGATTCATTAGTTGTAGAATTTTGTAAAATTTAAATTTAAGAATTAATTTATTGGAATTAACAACTGCAAGTTAGAGGAATAATTACAAGTAAATGTGTAAACTTGCAGTTGGTATTCGAAGAGTGTGGATGTGGGGTGTACTAGAAACAACCATAAGGGTAACTGTAACAATCCATTTGTTACATGGCTTCTCTAGTCTGGTTTTTATTAGTTTTGTTTATATTTTGAAACATTTTTATTTTTTAGTAATAAGATATTTTTAATAAACAGTTTGAGGTTTTCTGATATAAGACGACCAAGAGCCAATGAGAGTGCTCGAGATTTTTACGTGCTTTTGCACAGAGCGCAGGCTCAAGGTAGTCGAACACCAAGCTTATGCATTACGACAAATTTTTAATGTGACTAACACAAAATTCACAATTTTTAAGTTAATAAGTGCGTTATCAGTTGAAACTGTGTTTCATAAGGAGCGCCATAATTTCCCACATACGGGCAAATGTTATTTTGCAAGTGGTTATTTTTAAAGTCAATGATTTTCGAAATTTTACGAAATCATCTTTTGGACGCTGGCAATCGCCATTTTGAAAAACCAACAGTAATTGTGATAATCGAGAAACTGCAGTCAATGGTCAATTTTTTTTGCGACAATCAGTCGATGGGATCGACAGCTGTAGTGATCGAGAACGATCAAAGCCCTTTGGAAAGGAATTTCATAAAAATCGAGTGTGCCGACCAATTTCACTTCTTAGACGAATCGACAACCATCTACGAAAGATTCAGTTTGTAGCTAGAGCAGTAAAATTATTAGTTACCACAACATTCGTGTATTATAGTTTCCTATATATGTAATTCTATTTTTTAGTCATCACCAACACGTATGCCGGAACGATTACCAAGGGTGCACTTTTGCGATATCACGAGCAACCACGTCTTACATAATGTTATCATCGAATCGTAAGTAGGGGAAGGTGACGTACCTTGCGACCATTTTTGCAAAAGTGTTCCTAAAATGTCTTTGAAAAGACATTTCGTTAATATGGTTGTTGTTATCATAACTTTGACTATTTGTCTACACTATGATAATATGGTTTGTGGAAAAATATTTTGGGGAAAAATTTTATAAATTAATGAAAAAAACGTGAAAAATGGCTCAAGGTACAACATGGGGTTGTACATTGATCCATATAGTAATGTACCTTGAGCCAGGATATAAAAATATCAATTAAAAATACAATTTTATTGTTTTGATTATTTCAAAGCATATGGGCTAAGATCTACTGGAAATCGGAAATATACTGCTGACGAGCCGATCCTCATGTGGTCATTGGAGAGGGTAGTTTCAAAATCACATCTCTTTCATCGACCATATAACTTTTGACTGAATTATCTAACAAGAATTTGTTTATCCCAGGAGCTTTTTTTAAGTAAGTGATATAGAATTCCGGTTTCTCTGCCAAAACCTTGGCCACATATAATATTTGAAGCTTTTTTACCGGACAGCTTAATCAATAGGTATTCGCTGATATTTTCAGTCTCTAATTGCTTTTCCAGTTGTTGGGCATTTACCTCGTCAATGAAACTAATATCGTCATAAGAATTGAACGACAACTCTAACTCATTTGATTCGTCTGAACTGATTTAAGTTTTTTGTCAGTATTGATGCAGGTTTTTTCTTGAAAAAGTCTCTTTGCACTGTCTCCACTATCTTTATTTATTTATTTCAAATCCCCCAACCGTTTAGCCTCTTCTAATTCTTCTTTTTCGGGAGTGTCGGTAAGGATTCGTGATTTTTATTTATATTATACTCCAAAAGTGATGTACCTTGAACCGGTGCAAGGTACAGTACCCAGTCGTGGATCAAGGTACATCACACGTAGTGTCTTGAAATAAATCAAGATGGGGATGTTTAGCTTAGGAGATGAATAAATGTAATATTACGGTTAGATGGCGAAGACCTCATAATATCTAAGATTGCCATCGCGGAACAACACTAAATAACAATTAACATGTAGTTACACAAACACTTACCTCCTTTTTTCTTACTTTTCTGACAGTAAAACAGTTTTCATAAAAAATTTCACAAACTACGCTTTACATTTAACTGATTGTTGGGTAGGGCCATATACTGAAATATAAGAGTACTAAAATCTACGCATGGATGGTGTGCGGCTAAAAGTGGCGTCAAAATTGAAGGTGGCTCAAGGTACGAACCTGTTCAAGGTACGTTACTTTCCCCTAATCTAAGAATTGCTTATTATAGAGAATCTGTATTCTACGTTTGTTGCTTCAATAACTAAACTGCTAACTATTTCTTCGTTAATTCGAATGCTACCGCCTTTTGTGTCTAACATTGACCGTTTATACAATTTGTATTTTAAAAGCTTGCTAACTGCTTTGAATCTTGGCTATGCTTTCAAAACCAATTTATAATAACGTTAACAAAGAAAATGTCAAACTATGTGTATATATTTATGTAAATTATCGTCAATTTTAATGTTAGTAGTGCTCGAACAAGAATTTTGTAATATTTTTTTAGTCTTTTAAGTGTGACTCAATTTATTCTTTTTAACGTATGTTTATGCATACTTATTCTTTGTATTTTATAATAATTATAAGCTGTTTCAAACAAAGGGCAGTTTTCTTTATTGTTGGCGCCCTCCGAGTTATTCCTATTGGAGAAGAACCATTCACAAGCGGGACCCACGGTACTCGATAACATCGAGAGTAGCCTATTATCTCCGACGCTGATTAAACCCTATGAGTTAGCCGTTTCTTACAGTCGAACTACGAACGTGAAAAGTGGCATCTCTTGCCATCCAGCCATTTGGCTTTGTTTTAAGGTGGTACATAACATTGAATAATTTTGTAAATAACTGGAACCATAGAATTGTATCATATCATTTGTTATAGAGGAAATAAATTTGTTTTATAAATTGGGATTATAATTGTCTCCATTTTGAGCTAGCTGCGGTCATGGATATGTCTTCCATCGAACATAAGTAAAAGTATTTCAAATATGAGGACAAGGTAGAGGACAATATTATGTACATAATATATATGTTTTTGTGGTATTTTAAAATAAACAGACAAATTTTATTATAAAACAGCGAGATGAATGTTTGTGTTTGAATTTATTTTTTTATGCAAGGATAGGTGGAAGGTATTGGCATAACAAAGATACTGGCGAATGAGCCTGTACAAAGAGTTTGAATAATCAAACATGTAAAGAAAGCAGAATTAATTGATTTAAATGTATTATAAAAGTGAAAGCGTTAATTTTAAATTTGAATGTTGTGTTTAAATATGTGCGAATAATCAACGAGAGAGGGAGTGTTGAGAAAGGTGGAGGAAGATCACGTGGGTAGGAAGGCGATGAACGATATGCGGTCTCTCTTTCAAATAAGCTGCAGCGACGAGAGGATGATAGCTGGCGGAGCTCAGCATAAAATTTAATAAATGTTCAAAGTAAAGTGTGAAAAATGCTAAAAATAGCATTTTGATTAAAATTAAGTGACCCTGGAAGTATATGGGAATATCTGGAGAACTGCATTCCAGACACAGCGCAATTAATGCATTTTATAAATTAGATGCACACATTTGTCTACAAAATTTATGCGTGAAAATTTTAAATGCAAATTAGAAGAAAATCAGAATTATGAAAAGGATAATGAAAGAGGCACCTGCGCAAAATGGGAAGACGATCAGTCACAACACTACCAAAATGAAGGTAAAGAATTTCGTTAAAACTTTTTAAGCCACCACGTGCAACAAATAAAACGTCTGCAAAGACTTTCGTCCGCACCGACATATGTTTGAATACAAGGCGTTGTTTTACATGCTATTTTATTATGCTTGAATAATTTTTGTAAAAATTAGATTTATTACATTTTTTGCTTCTGATTTGTCGATATATGAATTCAGTCGATTAGCCAATATCTCTAAATGTATAATTCATGTACTGGTCAAATATAGCGTGTTGATTACTGCATTTTGATGCAATTTCAAATTTCTATGAGTGTTATGCTAATATACCACACGATTTTTCTGTTAATAATTTTGTGAAAGCAAGTTATCTATTCTGTTTAATCGAGAAAAAAAATTTTGTTCATTGAAATACGAATTCATGCTTTTATTAAATCCGACTGAGCGAACCGTGGTGAGTAGATCGTTCTTCAAGCACATTTTTAGCAACTTACTTCTTATAATTTTAAGAATAAGTTTTAAGGGTAAGTTAAGAGGACAATAATATGTAGTTAGCTGCTTAAATTTTACACTTTGTATATTGTAATGTCAAATTCGATAGAAAGATCCTCGGTGCACAAATGCAATCAGTAATATTATGTGAAAAATGTTAACACGAAAAGTGAAAATTGATCTTGTTGTGATGATATATCCAGGAATGTCACATTACACTTATACAAAAACAATAAGTTTATGTTTTTATAATTAAACTTGAGCGACATAGTGATGCGAATTTAGTTCACCTGCAACGAAATGTAATAAATGAAGTGTTTTGAATTTACCACCAAAAATAGTAACTTACTTTTTGGAAATGTGGGGACCCTTTTTTGAAAGTTTTTGGATGTGCGTAAAAGAGAACGAATCGAGAGAAAATCCAGCCTCCTTCAGCAAGAATAGGTATACATTTTTGTAGCTCCTAATAATGACGAAATAATGGTATTTTTCTTTGCGGCAAGTTGGCCCAAGGAAAGACCCGCTTGGCTTTCCTACCAAAACACTTAAAAAACTAAGGTATCACTCTAACAATCCAAAATTTCGCAAACACTGTTATACAAAATAGGTAATCTTGGTGGTAAATTTAAAATTGTTCACAGAATAATTAACTCTTTTCTTTTCCAGATTCTATGGCACAAAACTATCTTAAAACACTGAGCTACAAGAATATTTGTCACTGATGGTGTAAATGGGTGTTAAAGGTAGCAATTTGAGACCATTAAATTACAAATTATGCTCGAATTTTTGTGTGGGCAATTTCACCCCTTTTTACTACAAATTACCTGTGCATATCTCGTATTGTAATTCGTTTCACGACAATATGTATGGATAAGATATCGTTAGCTGCCAGACTTCTGTGTAAGAACGTGCTTTTTATTGCACCAACGACAAATAAATCTACAAATAAGTATTCGATGAATAAAGTTTATTCAATGAATAATTTCAATGATCAATTCAACGATTAAACCTTATTTTATGTTGGTGAATACGAAATAGTGATTTTATTCGACAAATAATGCTATTTGTTGTTGGTGAATACGGGCATAAGTATAATGTATAAGTAAACCATTTTTCATTAAGTATGCGAACGACAATAAAATCTGCTATTATACATTTTTTATAACCCATTTAATTTTATGTTATTTTGAATACTTTTAACTAACTTTCCTTTGTTATACTTGTCAGAAACACACAAAGGTACAGCTTGGAATGAGATTTTAAAATCTTAAATGTTATTAATCAATTCCTTCACGTTTCTGGTAGTTTTCACCATAACCATACAAGCAAAACATGGTATGAAAATATTTTTTATTATACTTATTGAATTCTGAAATTTACTCCGTAACATATCTTATTTGTTAATTTTATCAACTAGTAAAATCGAAAAATTAAATTAAAATTTGAAACCAATTTCATAAATATTGCAGATCCTTGTTCGAAAATACCATTGGATTTTGCGGCTGAACTTAGAAGTTTCACTTTTAATTGCGGAAAAGCTTTACCCGTAAGAAGCATGGATATCCTTATTTATCTCTACAATCGAAATAATAAAAACTATGGAATTCTTTTAAATTCTAACAACACCCAATATATCGATACAAGTAAAAGAATCATAGTTTTGCTTCATGGTTGGCGCTGTAACAATACCATAGATAGATTTCCAAAATTAAAAAATGCCTATTTGGAACGATACGATTGCAACGTAATAACTGTCGATTGGTCTAAATATTCTTTAGATTTATACGGAAAAGTGTTTTGTAATTTACCTGAAGTGGCTAAAATAATAGGAACGTTTCTTTGCGGGTTAAACACTAATTCGGGGTCGATTCACCTAGTCGGTCACTCAATGGGAGCGCACTTAAGTGGACTTCTTGGACAAGAAGTTAAAAAGCAATGTAATAAAATAATTGGTAGAATAACTGCGTTAGATCCTTCTGGGCCCCTCTATACAACACTTAAGGAAAATCGAAGGTTGGATAGAAAAGATGCAACTTTTGTTGATGTAATTCATACCAATGGAGGTTTCTCTGGATATTTGCAACAGTGCGGAACAGTGGATTTCTACCCAAATTGTGGAATTATGCAACCTGGCTGTACATCTACAAAAAATAGAAAGCTGAAGAATCTCTTCAACATGCCGCAGGACGCAGGTAAGATTATATTTCCTAAGTAAATAAATTTTTAAATTGAAAGTTTTAGTTGGTTGCAGTCATATTCGTAGTTTGGATCTAATGATAGCAAGTATTCAAGGATATAAATTTTATGCCAAACGTTGCCGAATTTGTACTTTCAGTAAGCTACTTTGTGATCGTGGAAATTTTTTAATGGGTGAAGATTGTTCGATAAAACAAACTCCTGGAAAGTATTATCTGAAAACAAGTTCAACCTACCCATTTGCACAATAATAAATTAATTACTCATTTTAAGTACTTAATCCAACAAAAAAGTTTCCCCTCTTTATTAATCAAGATGTTTTGCTAAAATTATCTAAAAAGTCAAATTATTATTGTCTGGTTATATTTGGAAATTCAAATTAAAGTCGAAAAATTAAAAGGATTTAAAATATAATTGAAAATTGAATTTTTTGCATAGTTATATGCAAAAAGTACAATTTTCTGTACAATTTACACCACGTAGTGCCTTGTAAAATAAGTTCTGCTCAATAATGGAAAAAGTCCTTTGTTCAATCACCAATCAGTCCTATCTAGAAGAAGTGTCCAAAATTTCAATAAGATCGGTGCATTAGTTTCCGACAAATCGTGTCCACCGACTTCAGAAATATAGTTTTGAGAAAAAAGCGATGTAGGTTTTAATTATTATAAGATTAACATTAATATATTAATTAGATATAAAAGGCTCTCTCTCCTAATAGTGACAAAAACTCAATCATAAAAATATAATTATGATTGTGGGTGCGTCATTGTGCAGTAAAGACCAGCTTCCTCTGTGGGACTCTTTGCAAATACTGGTGTTGTACATAATATCATGGGCTTACAAGCAATCAAAAATTAAACTTTTGTTTTAAGTGCATTTAGATCTAAATTTGGATGATCTTCCTACTACAAGTACATACTAAGTTATATCTTTCGTAATATCGATATATGCAGTAATACTAGAAAGCAAAGTACCGCAAATTTTAGAATTTATATATAATCTAGCAATCAGGACTTTTATTCAGTCAGGATGCATTGTCATTGCATGACGAAAATACTTGGAAGGGTTTAAATTGATTTAAAATGATGGATCCGGGATGTGACGTGGTTGCGTTGTCCAAATCGACTCTCCGCTTTCATCCCGGGTCCCTCCTCTCTAAACGCTCCGAGCTACTTTACTAACGCTGTAGTAATTAAAAATATCCCCTATGGCCGTCCAACTCGGCAAGTGTGCTACTGGGAAGGGGATAGATTTCTCTTTTTCTCTGCAAATTTAAGCCAAAAATAGGATGTAACTTTACGTACTTTCTGTTCGTGTAGCGTTGTCGCTACGTGCGGCGTCAATACGTGCTGGCGTCGAAACGAAGGCGTCAAATGACTGGCTCCCGCAATTATAACAAAAGTTACCAGATACATAAAAAATTTTATTACTAACATTTATAGGTATTAAAACTAATTCAAACTACGAATTTATGTATTTGTAATGTGTAAAACAATAGTACATAAATTGAATTACAAGTTTCCTAACGACATACATTTAAATACCATGAAATACGTGAAATAACTGATTATAACAATGGTAACTGATTACCTACATTATAGCTAATTAAGTTTACATAATTATTATTATTAAAGGTATACCTTTCCAGTATTCACTCTTATTTTCTTTTTATTTAAATTCTTATTTATTATATTAGTATTACTATCTAAACGAGGGCGATGCTGCTGACTGATGTTTTAGCCAAGCTCAGAGGGGGGAGGTGGAGGGTAAATTGTTAAACTCGAGAAGATATTTCAAAAAGAACATCAGAATGCTAGTTAAGGGGACAGACGAGCCAACAAAAATCGAGACGACAACAACTAAATTTTTTACAAATCATGGGCGCCACCTGGAATTTGACTTACAATCACTCACCAAAGCTTTATATTAGTAATACTTTTATTAAATTAGATATACAGATTGGCTGTTCTATGTATACATAGTATAAAATTTTATTAGCTAAGTATATTATGTATAAGTAACATAATTTTCATTAAGTATGCGAACGACAATAGAACCTGCTATTATACATTTTTTATAAGCTATTTAATTTTATGTCATTTTGAATACTTTTAACTAACTTTCCTTTGTTATAGTTTGTTAGAAACACACAAAAGTACACATTGGAATACAATCTTAAAATCTTAAATGTTATTAATCAATTCCTTCACGTTTCTGGCAGTTTTCACCATAATGATACAAGCAAAACATGGTTTGAAATATTTTTTTATAGTTATTGAATTCTGAAATTTACTCCATAACTTATCTTATTTGTTAATTTCATCAAATTAGTAGAATCGAAAAATATAATTTAAATTTGAAACCAATTTTATAAATATTGCAGATTCTTGTTCGGATAACTCCACCTCAAGTCAATCAATGAATATTGTAGCTGAACTTAAAAGTTTCAATTTTAATTGTGGACAAGCTTTACCCGTAAGCATGGATATCCATTTGTATCTCTACAATCGAAAAAATAAAAACTATGGAATTCTATTAAATTCTAACAACACGCAGTATATCGATAAAAGCAAAAATATCAAAGTTTTACTTCATGGTTGGCACTGCAATAATACCAGAGGTAGATTTCCACAATTAAAAAATGCCTACTTGGAACGTTACGATTGCAACGTAATAACTGTTGATTGGTCTAAATATTCTCGAGATTTATACGGAAAAGTGTTTTGTAATTTACCTGAAGTGGCTAAAATAATAGGAAAGTTTCTATGCGGGTTAAAAACTCATTCGGGGTCGATTCACTTAGTCGGTCACTCAATGGGAGGTCAATTAAGTGGACTTGTGGGTCAAGAAGTTCAGAAGCAATGTGGAAAAAAAATTGAAAGAATAACTGCGCTAGATCCTGCTGGGCCCATCTATAATGTACTTACGGAAAATCGAAGGTTGGATGGAAAAGATGCAACTTTTGTTGATGTAATTCATACAAATGGAGGTGTCTCTGGATATTTGCGACAGTGCGGAACGGTGGATTTCTACCCAAATTGTGGAGTTGTGCAACCTGGCTGTGTATTTTCAACATTACAGAACAAAGCAGGTAAGATTATATTTCCTAAGTAAAGTAATTTTTAAATTGAAAGTTCTAGTTTATTGCAGTCATCTTCGTAGTTTGGATCTAATGATAGCAAGTATTCAAGGATATAAATTTTATGCCAAACGTTGCCGAGTTTGTATTTTCAGTAAGCTACGAGTACTTTGTGATCGTGGAAATTTTTTAATGGGTGAAGATTGTCCGATTAAACAAACTCCTGGAAAGTATTATCTGAAAACAAGTTCAACCTATCCATTTGCACAGAAGTAACTTAATTACTCAAAAAAAGTTTCCCCTCTTTATTTTATCAAGATGTTTTCCTAAAATTGCCTAAAGTCAAATTATTATTGTCTGGTTATATTTGGAAATTCAAATTGAAATTGAAAAATTAAACGATTTAAAAAAAATATTGAAATTTGAATTTTTTGTAGAGTTGTATGCAATAAGTACAATTTTCTGTACAACTTACACCATGTATTGCCTTGTAAAATAAGTTCTGCTCAAAAAAGGTAAATGTCCTTCGTTCAATCACTAGTCAATCCTATCTAGAAGAAGTGTCCAAAGTTTCAATAAGATCGGTCCATTAGTTTCTGAGAAATCGTGTCCACCGACTGCAAAAATAGAATTTTGAAAAAAACGCTATCAAGGATTTATTTATAAGTCGGTAGAGGACGATATGCAATCCACATGTACCAATGTCGCGTATAATATTACCAATCCTATTGAATCCGTGTCTCCGTAGTTGTCCACTAACAAATTATTGCTTCTTTTTTGAGTTTGTATCTTGTACATCTGGACCAACACCCGGTTTTTTAAGGTACCTAACCTCAACTATTTGTGTGCCTCGGTTTTGATAATTTTATGCTATTTTAGGGTCTCAAACAGCTTTTTTTCCCTTGTATTAACAAATACAAACGAGAATCGAAACTCTATGACTGCAAGTATCATCCAATAATCTTCAAGATATCTTCACACGTGCAACGATGACGTCATTTCCAAAATTTAATAAATTTTTCTTACCTCAGTAAGAAATTCGAAAATTCGTTCCAGAAAATAAACGCAAATTTTTGTTGAGTTTACTTCGACAATCACCAATTCTATAACTCGCCTCAACAACGTCGTCGAACGGAAAGAGCAAAATTTTTATACTCCATTTCTTATCATCAAATTCGAAAATTCCCTAGGATTTTACCAAAAACACATAAACAGAAGGTAACAGTTTTAGCGGCAAATTCGCAATTCATGCACTAATTTAATCTTCTTTATAGGTTCGCAAATTTAAACACATTATACGCACCAATCACTCTCAGAATCAAAATATTGTACCTGTGTAGTGTGTAAAAGTTATAAATTCGGCTCTGGATATAAACAAGATCTATTTTTACATTTTTTTAGTGTTCACTTGCACATCTTTTTGATAATAATGCTCATCCCGAGTCTCCTACGCGATTTTGTCATCACAATATATAGAATAAAATTTAAGCGGCTAGTAACCCATTTTTCATTGTATGCGAACGACAATAAAATCTGCTATTATACTTATTTTAAAACCCATTTAATTTTATGTTATTTTGAATATTAACTAACTTTCCATTGTTATACTGCTTAGAAACACAAAAGTATAGCTTGGAATCAAATTTTAAAACTTTAAATGTTATTAATTAATTCCTTTACGTTCCTGGTAGTTTTCACCATGACCATACAAGCAAAACATGGTATGAAAATAATTTTTATTATACTTATTGAATTCTGAAATTTACTCCGTAACTTATCTTATTTGTTAATTTCATCAATTAGTAGAATCGAAAAATATAATTTTAATTTGAAACCAATTTCATAAATATTGCAGATTCTTGTTCGGATAACTCTACCTCAATTCAATCAATGGATATTGCAGCTGAACTTTATAGTTTCACTTTTAATTGCGGAAAAGCTTTACCCGTAAGTAGCATAGACACCCATTTGTATCTCTACAATCGAAAAAATAAAAACTATGGAATTCTTTTAAATTCTAACAACACGCATTATATCGATACAACCAAAAATATCATAGTTTTGCTTCATGGTTGGCGCTGTAATAATACCAAAGGTAGATTTTCACAATTAAAAAATGCATACTTGGAACGTTACGATTGCAACGTAATAACTGTTGATTGGTCCAAATATTCTTTAGATTTATACGGAAAAGTGTTTTGTAATTTACCTGAAGTGGCTAAAATAATAGGACAGTTTCTTTGCGGATTAAAAACTTATTCGGGGTCGATTCACCTAGTCGGTCACTCAATGGGAGGGCACTTAAGTGGACTTCTTGGTCAAGAAGTTAAAAAGCAATGTAAAAAAATAATTGATGAATAACTGCGTTAGATCCTGCTGGGCGCATCTATACAACACTTACAGAAGATCGAAGGTTGGATGGAAAAGATGCAACTTTTGTTGATGTAATTCATACAAATGCAGGTTTCTTCGGATATTTGCCACAGTGCGGAACGGTGGATTTCTACCCGAATTGTGGAATTGTGCAACCTGGTTGTGCATCTATAAGAAACATAAATCCGAAGAATTCTATCTTCAACATGCCGCAGTACACAGGTAAGATTATATTTCCTAGGTAAGTAATTAAATTTTTAAATTGAAAGTTTTAGTTGCTTGCAGTCATATTCGTAGTTTGGATCTAATTATAGCAAGTATTAAAGGATATAAATTTTATGCCAAACGTTGCCGATTTTGTACTTTCACTAAGCTACTTTGTAAATCTGGAAATGTTTTAATGGGTGAAGATTGTCCGATGAAACAAACTCCTGGAAGGTATTATTTGAAAACAACATCAACCTACCCATTTGCACATTAAATAACTTAATTACTCAATTTAAGTAGTTAATCGAACAACAAAGTTTCTCCTCTTTATGAATCAAGATGTTTTCCTAAATATACTTAAAGTCAAAATATTATGGTCTGGTTATATTTGGAAATTCAATTAAAATTGAAAAATTAAAATGATTTAAATAAAATTGAGAGTTGTATGCAAAAAGTACTATTTTCTGTACAATTTACACCATGTATTGCCTTGTAAAATAAGTTCTGCTCAAAAAAAGGAATAAGTCCGTCGTCCAATCACTAGTTAATCCTATCTAGAAGAAGTGTCCAAAATTTCAATAAGATCGGTGCATTAGTTTCTGAGAAAGATTGTCCACCGACTTCAAAAATAGAGTTTTGAGAAAAAAGCATCGTAAAATCAAGGTTTTAATTAAAAGATTAATATTAATATATTATTTAGATATAAAAGGCTCTCTCTCCTAGTGACAAAAGTTCAAGCATACAAATATAAAATTATGACTGGGTGCGTCATCGTGCAGTCAAGACCAACTTCCTCTCTTTGCAAATAGTGCTGTTGTACATAATATCATGGGCTTAGAAGTAATCAAAAATTCAAATTTTGTTTTAAGTGCATTTAGATCTAAATTTGGATGATCTTCCTACTACAAGTACACAGTAAGTTACGAGTATATCTTATGTAATTCGCGATACACACAGCAATACTAGAAAGCACTAAAACAGACGAAGTTTAGAGAAAACATCAGATTATATTGACTTAGTGCATTTTGCTTGTAATTCCACGATATAATACCAATGGTTTCTGCTGGATGTTTTCATGTTGGATATCTGCAAGTTACCTATGCCAGGATACCGGGTTCAAGTATGGAGAAATTCAAATATTCTTATGATCATCTCCATACTTTGGAGGATATGTAAAGGCGTCGCGTCGCCGCCGGACCCCTGATGGGCTACCGTCAATTTGATTAACCAGGCTACCAGCGGGCGCCATTCATGTGCATGTGTTATTTGATTTGTATTCGAAATATGTATTTATAATTCCTATTTCTCTGCCTAGTCGAAAATAACATTCTTCCATTTTCAATTCTCAGGTGTTAGGTATAAAGGGGTTAAGTCATAAAACGTAGTTTTGAGATAATGAAGAAAGAAATTTGTAATGCAAATTGTAAATCGGGTAATTAATAAGTCATAAGTCAACTTACGCCTTTTATACCGAATGGAATATGTAGCGGAATACGGAATATATAGTGGTCTCAGAAGCATAAGTCAACTAACGCCCTTTATACGGAACGGCATACAATTATGTTTGATTTAATATTTTTATTTTCAGACCATTACTGCGCTAATAAAATAAAATTTACTAAAATATTTATATCAGTCGAAAGAGCATTCAAAATAGATTTCATTCCAGCAATAAAAAAAATTTTCCATTTTCTGACTTAATCCCTTTATACCTAACACCTGAGAATTGATTCCATATTATGTAGACTATGCTTTCCAATTGTTGATTGAAATTAGAGTTCTTAGCCTACCATAGCATTGAAGTCTCTCACTACTATTTTTTTATTATTTACAATCTCTACTGTCAGTATTTCAGTCAGTATTTACTGATTCGGTTCAGTAAAATACTGCTTAACTTGTACTTTAATCTGCGCATGCGTCTGTTTTGTTTCAGTTCCAAACAAGGGAAACATTTGTTTTCTGTTTTCCTTACTCCATTTAGGGTAAAGTAAATGGATACGTTGATCCTGTTCTCAGAAAATACTTTCCACTTGTTGGATTTACCTGACTATCCTCACACATCAAAGTTTCTTCACCATCATAACAGGATTCATTGAAAATAGAACGACAAATTTGGCAACGCAAAATAAAATCTTACCTGTGTAATAGGTCAAATCGAAGAAAGCAGTCGGCGAATTTATATTCAGAGGTGTATAGCCAGGTTGCAATAATCCACAATTTGGGTAGAAATCCACCGTTCAGCATATCGACTGAAATGGCTAATCCACTTTATAACTTGGCGTATTAGCCATTTCTCCTTTCAACCGTCGATATGGTTTTGGATATCGAGTAACACCGTCATTAGTATGAATTATATCAAAAAACTTCGCATCTTTTTCATTCAACCTTCAAAGTTCCAGATAGAGGGGCACAGCAGGATCTAACGCAGTTATTCTTTCAATTGAGTTCTCACATTGATTCTACACTTCTTGACCAACAAGTTAACTTAATTATTCTAGCATTGATTAAACAACTACTCGAATCAACCCTAGATCGGCTTTTAAACCGCAAATAAGCTCTCCTATTACTTTAGCCGTTTCAGGTAAATTAAAAAACGCTTTTGCGTATAAACCTTGTAAGAATAGTTTAAAATTTTACGATTTAAAACGATTTGTTTCAATTTATATACGCTTTCCTAATTAAAAATTTAGTTGTATCATTATTTCGATTTACTGTCACGTTCATAACCTATTTTTATGTGGTAGTTGGATAAGACATCGTTATCTGCCAGACTTCTGTTTAAGATTGTGCTTTTTAGTTATGAAGTCAGGAGAGTGTTTACGCGGTGCTGATATGTGAAAATCAAAGTATAGTCGACTCTATTACCGTGTAACCTTGGTACTTAGAGCGAGTGTAATGTGGTGTCGTTGTAGGAATTTCCCTTACACCATCTGTTCCAGGTACGTTGTACAATATAAAAATATTGTTTTTCTTGTTGTATCGATATATTCCATATTATTGCAATTTATCAGAATAGCATTTTGTTTTCTTGATTCTACTGATGGATGTAATAATTATCCAATAAAGAATTTGAAGATATACTATGATATAAACATCAACAATAATTTCTTATCTTCTTTTGCTTCTGTAATTATAATAGAAGTTACCAGAGACGTAAAACATTTGATTACTAGCATTTTAGGCATCAAAATTAATTAAAACTACGGTTTAATGTATTTGTACCATATAAAACACAAGTATATAAGTTGAGTTATAAGTTTCTAACATAAATTAAAATACAATGGATAGGTATAATAACTGATTATAACAATGGAAACTGATTACCTACATTATAGCTAATTAAGTTTACAATAATTTATTATTATTACCCTCCTAGTATTTATTTTATTTTTATTTAAATTCTTATTTATTATTACCGTCTGAACGAGGGCGATGCTGTTGACTGATGTTTTAGCCAAGCTCAGTGGAGTGGAGCGGGAGGGTAAATTGTTAAACTCTATAAGATGTTCTACCAAAAGCATCACAAAGCATGTCAAGGGGGCAAACGAGCCAACAAAAATCGAGACGACAACAAGTACATATTTTACAACTCATGGGCGCCACCTGGAATTTGACTTACAATCAATCACCAAAGTTATATATTAGTAATACTTTTATTAAATTAGATACACAGATTTGCTGTTTTATGTTTATATAGAATAAAATTTAAGCGGCTAAGTATTAGTATGTATAAGTAACCCATTTTTCATTAAGTATGCGAACGACAATAAAATCTGCTATTATACATTTTTTATAACCCATTTAATTTTATGTTATTTTGAATACTTTTAACTAACTTTCCTTTGTTATACTTGTTAGAAATACACAAAAGTACAGCTTGGAATCAAATTTTAAAACCTTAAATGTTATTAATCACTTATTCCTTCACGTTTCTGGTAGTTTTCACCATAACCATTCAAGCAAAACATGGTATGAAAATATTTTTTATTATACTTATTCAATTCTGAAATTTACTCCGTAACTTATCTTATTTATTATTTTCATCAACTAGTAGAATCGAAAAATATAATTAAAATTTGAAACCAATTTCATAAATATTGCAGATCCTTGTTCGGATAACTCAACCTCAATTCAATCAATCGATACTGAAGCTGAATTTAATAGTTTCACTTTTAATTGCGAAGAAGCTTTACCCGTAAGAAGCATGGATATCCTTATTTATCTCTACAACCTAGATAATAAAAACTATGGAATTCTTTTAAATTCTAACAACACGCAATATATCGATACAACCAAAAGAATCATAGTTTTGCTTCATGGTTGGCGCTGTAATAATACCAAAGGTAGATTTCCACAATTAAAAAATGCATACTTGGAACGTTACGATTGCAACGTAATAACTGTGGATTGGTCTGAATATTCTCGAGATTTATACGGAAAAGTGTTTTGTAATATACCTGAAGTGGCCAAAATAATAGGAAAATTTCTTTGCGGATTAAAAATTCATTTGGGGTTTATTCACCTAGTCGGTCACTCAATGGGAGCACACTTAAGTGGACTTATTGGTCAAGAAGTAAAAAAGCAATGTAAAACAATAATTGGTAGAATAACTGCGTTAGATCCTGCTGGGCCCATCTATACGACACTTACGGAAGATAGAAGATTGGATAGAAAAGATGCAGCTTTTGTTGATGTAATTCATACAAATGCAGGTTACTTCGGATATTTGCAACAGTGCGGAACGGTGGATTTCTACCCAAATTGTGGAGTTGTGCAACCTGGCTGTTCATCTACAAGACAAGGAAAGCTGAAGAATTACCTCTTCGACATGCCGCAGGCCGCAGGTAGGATTATATTTCCTAAGTAAAAAAATTTTTAAATTGAAAGTTTTAGTTGCTTGCAATCATATTCGTAGTTTGGATCTAATGATAGCAAGTATTCAAGAATATAAATTTTATGCCAAACGTTGCCGAATGTGTACTTACAGTAAGCGACTTTGTAATCGTGGAAATTTTTTAATGGGTGAAGATTGTTCGACAAAACTAACTCCTGGAAAGTATTTTCTGAAAACAAGTTCAACCTACCCATTTGCACAATAGTAAATTAATTAATTACTCACTTTAAGTACTTAAGAGGAATCCTCAGAGTTGGAAAATACTCTTTCGTAATTCACTGATATCTTGCTTATTACTCAAAAAATTTGCACAAAAACATATATTTTTTAAAAGAGGACACTTGGACGCAGGTCGTGTTGTTTTTAATTTTTTTAAATTCAAATTTTTTGAGGATTCCTCTTAATCCAACAAAAAAGTTTCCCCTCTTTATGAATCAAGATGTTTTCCTAAATTTATTTAAAGTCAAATTTATTGTGTGGTTATATTTTAAAATTGGAATTAAAATTGAAAAATTAAAAGGATTTAAAAAAAATTGAAATTTGAAGTTTTTGCAGAGTTGTATGCAAAAAAGTACAATGTTCTGTACAATTTACACCATGTGTTGCCTGGTAAAATAAGTTCTGCTCAAAAAAGGAAAACAAGCTTGTGTTCAATCACTAGTCAATCATATCTAGAAGAAGTGTCCAAAATTTCAATAAAATCGGTGTATTAGTTTCTGAGAAATCGTTTCCACCAACTTCAAAAATAGAGTTTCTAGAAAAAAGCGATCAAAATTTTAATTATAAGATTTATATTAATATATTAATTAGATACGAAAATTCATTATCTTTAGCTAATTACATTTACTGTTATTACTGTTACATTTACTGATTTACAAACCATAAATTAAAAGTGAGTGTTCAAGGTACCATTAAATCATCGAATTTGCAGATATGATTATTAAAACTTGCAACATATTGGGTGTCTATATGAATCATACTGATCAAGTATACTTAAATCCTTAGTATGATTTACTTAATTGATTCGATAAAAACTAAGTTAAGATAGATTTAAGCTAGCTTATAAAATGCTCCTCATTAACCGTATCACAATTGATTTGATCTTTAATAGTCATTTAATAAGCTTTAATAAGTTAATAAGCATAAAAGCGTAGCTAGTCGTCAACGAGCATCAGGTAGACCATTGAGGTAGCGGCATTCATCTTGAAAACTTTTACCATCATCACCTTCAACTTTTACTATTCATGTAACTGAAAGATAGCATATTATCGAGGCATGATCCAATACGTAACGGAAGAGTAAACTCAGTCGCTTAATACAACATGTACTAATTCCATAGGTAAATTCAGCCTGCGCCTACATCTTGTATGCAATATATCGATACACAACTGTACAATACAGGATGCCCCAAATATCATAATGTTGTTTGGTACTATTTACACAGTACATTCTTATTATAAAGTAGTGTGTTTAAATAAGTTTTCCGAAAAAATAGAGATCCGCCCTCTTTCCAATAGGACACTTTGACGAGTTTGACGGCCCTAGGGGATATTTTTAATTGGTATAGCTTTGTCAAAATGGTTCGGAGAAGAGGAGACCGGAGGCCGCGGAGAGTCAGTTTTGACAACGCAATCACGTCACATGTCGGATTCATCATCATTTAACTGATAACATACGACTGAAGATAGCCAAGAACCTTGAAATGACGTCATATCGTATAACTTCGAGATTACCGATATAGCTTTGGACTAAGCTTAATACGCGAGGATTAAAATTGTTGAGGTAATCTCATCCGTTTTAGGCTGAGTTTGCCTATACGGCTTAAGCTTAATTAGTGAGGATGAAAATACCTAAACCGGCTGAGTATACCACTTCCCCTTAGAATATGACGTAACATACAGAACCAGTCAAAAACATGGACAACAAAACCTTTTTGTATGATCACGATTTCGGCTTTAACCGTAAGGTACAGCCTCATCCGATTTACATTGGATTGCAGTGTCAATGCTTGGATTTCTCGATGACATGAAAACATAACGCTAAAACTTTAGACCCCTTTTTAAGGGTTATAAAAGACGCATAATTACCTTATAGTGTAATGTGGAATTTGAATCCCAGCACACATGAATATGGGTTCTTGGGGAATTTGAACAACGGACTCTTCGATCCAAAGTTCACTGCCCCGGTATCCCACTACAGTACGAATGGTCCGGTAAATTTTGTTTTTTTTCATATTTTAGTTCCATTTATCGTAATTTATAGAACCTGAAGAAGCAACAAAGTATATTATCCTCTACAAATTCATTTAAAGCTGGGAATACACATGCTACCTATTGGCATGCTTTCATGTCAAGTTTATAGATTACAAGGTATGATCTATACGTGAACTCGTGAAAACTCGTCTTATACGAGTCAAGAATCTTGCCATGTCGCAATAGAAGTTTCTCGTTTGCGAAACGACCTATCATATTATTATTGCTGGCTACCCAATGCACAATATTCCACAGTGTCACCTAGAAAAAAATGCATTTCCTCAAACCACGATAGCGAGGGTTTATAAACTTGTGCTGCATCCGCTCCAGAACGCATCGAGTCTTTAATCTTTTTTACCTCATGATGATGGTTTACCTCAAATTTACGACCCAACGTAAATTTTTAATTTTTGTTTTTATCATTTTAATCGTTAGATTGCTATCGTTGATCGATTGTAATAATTGCATTTAGACATTTTAAAACTTAAAAATTTTAAACGCAACACCAACGCAAGAAACAAGAGACGATAATAAATTAAATATGATAAAAATCATTATCAAGTGTTAGGTGACGCATTGCAATGCTTATCAAGAGCCACGTCTAGCAATGCATGCATTTTGTACACCCCGCCTACCTGTCAAGAAGTAGCAGCATTGAAATCAAATGCCTTGCGATTCAGTAGCAGGCTCATGTAGTAGCATGGTTTTAAATATCCAAACAGTATACACATGCTACTAACGAGCATTTGCTACGTACTCGCATTCCTTCATTCGACTATTACGTAGCTTGTATAATCAGGACATGCGCTTTTAATCGCAGACTATAATTTATCCTACTATTATACTACCTTCGATCATACCTTGTAATCTATCACCTTGGCATGAAAGCATGCGAATAGGTAGCATGTGTATTCTCACCTTTATATTTTTTGCAAACTTTTCAAATTGAAAAATTAAAATCTTTTAAAATTAAAATCTTGAAATTTATTGAATTGGCGATCTTTAGAAAGGTCAAATGTAGCACTATGATTGACTTAAATTGTTTATAATTACTACTCGCCTGGTTCGCTGTTTCAAATAAAACAATGAATTTAAGTTTATACAATAAATGAACATTTACTGGATTGATATTTACTGTAGATTACAATCGTTCACTTCCAAAATCGTTCTTTGAAAACCAGAAATACAACTTTCTTTTAATATGAAGAACTCGGCGAGGTTACGAATGCATATTTAAAATTAGCTATTGTAAATACTCGCGTTCATATCCTCACACTCGACTTCTTCCCCATGACATTATGCAACGATGATAGTGGTTTGAAAGCTTTTAAAACGACTAGGGAAGCTCTTCGACTGATATAACATGCAGGGTTCACTCTACGGACTTTGGTCACAGTATCTAAGGGTGTCCCAGTAACACCGCCTATTTTGACATTTGAAAAAAACGTCGTGTTTATTTGAAAAGTTCAAATTTTTTTATTTCAATAAAGAGTGTAGACATGGAGGTTATGTATGGAACACAATATCTGATAAATGGTCGCCTCGTGTCTGAGGTACTCGTCAGTTCTTTTGGTGAATTTTTCGATGATATTTTGGCATAGTTCCGGCTCAATTTCATCAATGGCGTGTCGAATCTTGTCTTTCAGTTCAGAAATTGTTCTTGGATTAATGGCATACACCTTTCCTTTCAAAAAAACCCAAAGAAATAAATCCAAGGGCGTAAAATTCACATCGCCGCGGCGCGAGATAACTCTCCTTTCAAATTTCGTCTTTAACAATTTCATCGTTTCGTTCGCTGTGTGCCAGGTTGCGCCATCCTGCTGAAACCACATATCTTCGAGATCCATTGAAGCAATTTTAGGTCAGAAAAAGTGATGCTTATCATCTCACGTCTCAATTGTTGATGAGGACGATGACAAATTGAGGCGGAAGGATTCTGATCAAAACTCTCACTAATTGTTGCAATGATTTCATCACAACGAGCTGCACGAACACGGACAGGTTTCTTTTGGGTTTTAATTGACCCAACTGCCTCAAATTTCTCTATTAATCGGACCACTATACGGCAAGAGGGTGCGTTATGGTGACCGAAAAATCAACAAAATTTTCGAATCGTCTCTGCAAAAATGTCACTATTTCTATAGTGGATTTTCACAATTTCTATGCGTTGTGCATCCGTATAATTTTCCATAACTAAACCTCAATGTTCACATATAACACCTATCAAAAAACAGCACTCTAAGACTGACACTTAAAAAATGGCGCTAAATGCAAAATAGGCGGTGTTACTGGGACACCCTATATATACTGTAATGTTATTTTCCCCTAGAGACTTATAACACTAATCCAAAAGCTTACGGCACGCTATATTCCCCAAGAACATTTAGAAAACTCACCCTGGGTCGTAGATTAGACTACAGGTATTGGCACGCCAACGTTGTCTATATCACGTCTATATGCGCATGTCGAGTCTGTTGGTCTCTCGTCGTCTTTATCGGTCTTGTTTACTTTCCGAGTTTTATTGTTACTAAAATTTTCATTTTGTGATAATAACAAATAAAATAAAGAGCAATATTTATTGCTACATTGCAAAGAATTAATTTATGTTATAGGTTTTATTAATTTGTAATTAATTTTAGCATATTATGCTATTTGACACGCACCAATAAATGTTTCGTAATTAAAATGATGAGATTAATAATTTCACTCGCAAAATGAGCGAGATTTTTTAAAACCAATGATCTAACAGATCGTTGCTTAAAACGATTATTATTTATAACACTGTCAAAATCACAGAAAGTAAACAAGTGAAGAAGTTGGATAAAAAGACCAACAGACTCGACATGCGCATAGACAACGTTGGTGTGCCAATACCTGTAAGTAGTCTTCGTAGAATCAGGTCCCTTTAAAAGGGCAGCGCCTAAAAAAATCTCAAAAGATGGCGCTGATGATTCTCAATTAATTATTTTTACATGGAACCGCCAGGCTTTAATATTTAAAATATAGCAAATTCGTTGAGATAATACTATTCTATAAACAATATTCTTGGTATTAAGCTTTTTTGGGTTCATAATTTCAATTTATAAAAAAAATTTCGAAATTACAGATGATAATTTTTTTCAATGTGGATGCAATTTAAGATATTCAATACCAAACCAGCATGAAAAGAAACAAATATACTTAGTACCAAGTAGAAATTGTTAACATTAACGACAGGACGTTCTATACAAATAACAACTTTTACATAAAAATTTACGTCATCATTTGCAATTGACTGCAAAGTGTGGTAGCTTGTTCAGTGATGGCGCTGAAATACAAATAAAAATGGTAACTGCGTTACCATCTCATATATTGTTGTCAAAGTAGCAAAAAATAGAGAAAACCACAGATTAATAAGAGAAAAGAGAAAGCAAAGTGACGAGAAAATCATTCAAGATGTTTCTAAAATATCTTATTATAAATTATTAATTAAAATTACTTCTTAAAAATTGCAATTCTAAACAAATATTTTACATGTTTATCCGTGAACAAAATTATAGACATTTTTGTAAATAAGTTTTCATGTAGTAGCATTATTGGTAGTAGGTAGGTACATTTTTAAACACTTTCCTAGGCTAACATCGCACTGTACCACGATAGCAAGTGCTTATCAAATGTCATGTGGTACGATGGGTTACGTCACCCGTCGATAGCAACAGAACATATTATTCAAATAGTTCACTAAGGTAAAACACCCAGCACTTGAACACCGCAAGAAATGGAACTAGTACTTGAACAGATTTTTGAAATTGTATTAATGCAAAAACGGAATATTCATAATAAGTAATATCCGTATTTTATAATTACTTGATGATTTAGCAATTGATTTCTATAAGTTTTTTTAAATTATAAATCGAAATAATTATATTTTTGTTAACTTAAAAGTTGGCATGTGGAATAGCCGATAAGCATGCTACTTTTGCCATGGAAAGTTACTAACCGTAAACCGCACAATCACAGTTTTTAGGTTATGAACTTAAACTCGAATAAAAAAAAGCTTTTATTAAAAAATGAATTTACTAAAAGTAAAAAATAATTTAATCTTAAATAAAAAGTAATTAAATCTTAAAAAATGGACTAAAAAGTAAAAAATAATTAATTTTTATTAATAACCCTAGGGAATAGGGGTGTAGGTGTGATATTCGTATGAATTTTAGAATTATAAAACATCAATAAAAGCGTGGGGCGCTCTTAGTTGATGAAATTATTAGCCCCACGCTTTTATTGATGTTTTATAATTCTAAAATTCATACGAATATCACACCTACACCCCTATTCCCTAGGGTTATTAATAAAAATTAATTATATTTTACTTTTTAGTCCATTTTTTAAGATTTAATTACTTTTTATTTAAGATTAAATTATTTTTTACTTTTAGTAAATTCGTTTTTTAATAAAAGCTTTTTTTTAAAAAGTATTTTTTAATAATTTTTTTTTATTTTATACTTTTTAGTCAGAAAATAAAAAAATAATGTTTTTAAAGATTAAATAATTTTAAAGATTTCAGTTCATATTTAACCCCACACTGCTCATTGTATCATATATGAGATATATTAAAAATCGATGCATTAAATATAATGTTCAAATAATAGTATGCTAAAATCGGTGTGTATCGTATCTGTAATGTATACCAGCTATATTATAATGTTAAGATATTTAGGGCCGATCTATTCATCTCTTCGTAAAGTAGCTATTAGCGTTACGGGTAAGGTAGCAGTTCGTAAACGTTTATTCACATCCCAATAGCCACTATTGCCTTGTAAATATGGGTTACGGCTAACATAAATTTAAGAGCCCTTTGAAGCGGCAAATATGTTTTACAAATCAGATTTTAACTTAAAATTTCTAGAATTGTGAGTGTTGTATTTATGATTATGAGAAATTTAATTTTTGATAAATAATTGATCAAAACGAATCTTTTAGATAATATTAATTTTATCCAAGACGAAAACAGAGTTCAGTAATAGGATAATTTAAATTGTCGGGACTGTAAAAATGTAATCACTTTTTTAACAAAGTGATTTAACAAAAGTTTTGTTGTTTAATTATGATTTCTTTAAAATACACTTTACTCCTTTGGATAAATAAACTGTTAAAATGTACAAATTGCACATATGGAAGGATGCTCGGGGTTGAAATGGAGGCGATTGTGGGAGGGTAGTTTCAGGTAGTTTTTCGACGTGGTTTCTTGCATTTCTAATGACCTGGACCAAAACTATTTTATCTCTTTCTCTCATAACAATATATTATAGCGCTATCCTACTCTGTCATATACCAACTCGAAGAAAACATCGATCCTGTTTAGTAAGTTCGCAAACCTAAGAACAAGATACGACAAAATGAATATACCCAAATTTTTTGCAGGGCACTTGTAAATTTATTTGGCTCGTAATTACGATGCGCTTTGCGAAGAGATGAATAGATCGGCCCTTAGACTGGCATTAGCATTATAACCATAATGAAGAAATTTAGTTGGTTGCTATCACATAATGGCGGGAGTGTATGTTTGTGCATATTTAGTCTTATCGTTATAAACTGCTTTTTTTTCTGAAATAAAATATAATAAAATTGTATGTTTTAGCCATTAGACTGTTTAAAATAATTTTTTATAAGTTGTTTTGCGGCTCTGTGTGTTTTTATGCTAGGTAAGGCAATTAAATTGCCTTAAATAATTGCCATTAAATTAACAAAATTTAAAAATAACAAACAAAGGAGCCGTCCAAAATATTTTTCCATCATTCTATAGGTTTGTTTGTTTGTATGAACTAACTTGAACTGGGTTATCTTTCGAGATCAAAATACTCCCACCACAAAAGTTAGATAGTGTTCTAACTTGCACTGCCTACTCCTCCTATGGAGGTCGAGCACGAAATTCATGTTCGGGCATGAACTGAGCAGCCAAACGAACACAGTTCATTTGCACTAACTTGAACCGAGCAAGTTAGTTCATACAAACGAACAAACCTTAGTTATGACTTAATACACAGTTGTCATATTTTTTTTGAGTAGAAATAAAAAATGGAGCAGTGTAGGGTTAAATATGTAATGATTTTATTTTAACTTTAATTTAACTTTAATGTATTTTTAATGGTGCAATGAATTTGTTAAATTTGAAGACGATGTAGCGATGTAACTCCACTTAAAACAACACATGCCTGACCTTCGGGAAATAAATCTCCGGTGATTAGTAAGAAGGGCAGGGAAGTCAGAAAGCGTAGTTTTGAGTAAAATGCAATTTAGATTGAAATGCAATTGGTAAATCAGGTGATTATAATATATTGAGTTTTATTGCGTATATTTAATAGATTTGGTGTTTAATTTTAAATCTTCCATCGTTTTGTTAATTAATATTAATTAAAATAATGCTTTATTGAAATAAGAGTTAAAAATAATTGTCGTACATTAATGGTTTTTCGTCGCTTTCATTTGTTATACAAATAAGAGGTATTTACACCTTAGAAAACTGTGATTAGTGTATGGATGAGTACTAAAGAGTTAAACACTAATATGAATAAAAATTATTTAAAGTCACAATATGCAATGTATAAAAGATTTGGCACTGGTGAAAAACCATTAATATAATAATAAATCTCATACATTTACAAAATAACAACCCTATTGATTTACTCTTAACGAATCGTTATTCGTTAACAATCGTTAACTTTCCTTTCCACCCATTACATTACCGGATTTGCGGTTGTATTTAATTCAATTGCCAGTGTAAGCCAAATTTTACTGTTCCTTACGATTCCTTAACAGTTAGGGAATCCCCTATTCCCTAGGTGTGATATTAGTATGTATTATTATAAAACATCAACAAAGGCGTGGGGCTAAATGTATATTGAAAGTGTATTGTTGAGCACATTATATAGTTGTAAATGTGAAAAGGAAAAGGTTTTTCTCCTGTAGGAGTTGTTAAATTAAATTTTTTTAAAGTTAATTGTAGAACAGATATACAGTACAAAAAGGTGAAACGCAAAAAATGTATGGTTTGTGAGAGGTTTTAAATGTGATTGTAACTGTGATATGTATGAAGATGTAGAGTAACATATTTGAAAAGGAAAAGGTTTTTCGTCTGTGTGAATTATGAAGTAATGTAAATTTTAGGTTTTTCAAAGTTTTATCCTGCATTTCATGAAAATGTTGTTATTGAGTAACTGTTGAACATACGTAATGAAATATTATAGATGAGAGGGCTATAACGGCCTAACATCCTATTAGTATGTAATTACCGGGAATTGTAAGGTTATAAATATTTATTTATAAAAATGTGAGAAGGAAACGGTTTGGGCCCAGTGAGAGTTTATAAATAATAATAATAATATTGATGAAATGGAATGTAAAAATATGGAATAGTATTAAAATGTAAATAAGTGTTCAAGAAATGTAAAGGCGTATTTTTGCGAGGCATTTTGGTTAACCAAAAGTAACCGGTTAGATTTTATGTCATTTTCGCGAGAACGGTTAGAGGGGAGGTAGATTTTGGTTAACCAAAAAAGTTAACCAAAGACGACCGCTCAAAATCACTGGTTACTTTTTGTGGTTACTTTTTGCGCCATCTGTGTGCGTCACAATTTAAAATTTAAAGTTGGAAGTGGTTCTAAAATGGATTTGAGGTTATGTTAAATTAAAAACTAAACAATCATTATAAATTAATTTTCGAAGTTATAAAATCGTTTTGATTATTATAAAGTTTGGTAAAGTGAAATAAACGAATATAATTTACACTAAGGTGCGAAGGTGTATCTTTTTCTTGCTGAAGAATGACATTGCAAATCATTTTGCAATCGTGGGTAAATGTAAGTAAATAAAATTCTTTTTATGTTTGAACATTGTATTCATATTAATTTACAGATCTTGAAGAAGCAATAAAATATATAAAGGAACTGTATTCAGAAAATTAGGGATAATTAATGGACCTTACAACTAGGTAGATATCCTACGTTGTAGTTTGAAGTTGAACTTGAGAAGAAATTGATAATGATAAATATACTTTAATAACTTAATAACTTTAATAAATAAATTATACTCTAATAAGTGTAGTTTGTATAAGTGTAAATAAAATGTAGTGTTAATTGTAAATAAATATATATATATAACCGACCGAAAAAACCAAAGTAATTAAAAGTTTATTATATGGCGATTCTTGCCAGCGCACATCCTACTAGTGCCCAATTTTTTTGAATGACAGTTGGAGTTTATTAAATGGAGTTCCAACTAGGCGAACCGATGGAAGAAGTGTTCTATAGCAATTAATTTGGAAGAAGGATGCATTTATGGAGAAAATTTTTTTTTTGGAAACGAAACACAATGTCTATGGAAAATGAAAATGAAGCGAAAGATGAGGGTATGGTTTTCAAAATTTTAATTATACGGACTGGTAGTAAAATTTATCGAAAATTATGGATATTTGGAAAAGTCAAGAGTATTGGTATGGTTTTAAATTTGATTATATGGATTTTAAATAATGGTCAAAAAATATTACGGATGATTGGAATGGTCGTAAAAATGAATCTATTTGGTCTTAAACATATTTTGGAAAGAAGCTTTAACCGAGTAAGTGTGAACGTTTGTATAATAGCATACGGGAAGCAGATTTCGTCAAAATTTTGGAAAATTTAGAATCAAACTTCATGACTATTCAAATCAATGTTGGAGAGGAAAAATTTGATCATATTTATCTTCAAGGAGTGCCACGAATATTTCGTAATTATAAAATTTTTTTTTTAAATCAATCATTTCATTAAATTTGTGTGTAAAGCAGTTTTAACAATTATTTAATTTTTTCATTAAAGAATTTATAATTATTCATATATAACTACGTTAAAATTATTTATTTTAAAAGATTTATTTTAAGTTTTAAGAATTTTTGAAAAGTAAGTTAATTTTGAATTACCTAGAATAGGTAATATTGGTTACTATGTTTCAATTGATTATAACATAAACGAAGAATTTTACTTTTGCAAGAAACGCGAGCGTCAAGGTTTATTTTTAGAATTATTTATAAAGAGAATACGTAATTTCATCTTAATCGTAAGATAGTTTTTTTATTTCGTTGAGTTTGGATTTATTTTTATGTTATAATGTGAATTGTTAAACAGATTTAGATATGGTATTAAATGATTTTTATTTTGAAAATATTATAAAATCATTATAAAGCTTTATTGATTCTATTAAATTATACGGTAAATAGCGGTAAATTTTAGAAACATTTGGTGAGGAACATTTTAAATCACAATTATCCCAAGTAACTAGAAAGATTTCTTTAGGTTTGATGTAAAGAAAAGTTATTAATTTAAAGCAAATGATATTTGATGATTTATTTGGATTTTATGATAGGTTTGGAGTAGTTCAAATTTCACTAGATAAAATCATGAATTTTGTTACGGTTACGTTAAAGACACGCGAGGATTTGAAATATATACCGATGTCGGAAAGGATTTTACTTCCATTAACAGACGGGAATTGATCAGCCAAGAGTTGTTGGAGTCGGTAAAATTTCCTTAAAGACGCAACTGAGTTTTGTTTAATGTAAAATTCGAATAATAATTTATGTTGTTGTATTGTTTGTATATGAGTATTGTTGAATTATGATGAGACGTCATCAATGAGTAAATAAGTTTTGGATTAAGGGAATTTTGTTTGGTGAACATTTCCCAGTTGTTGATAATAGAGAACGAATTAAAGGAATAACCAGAATGGCATCTATCTTCGATAGCATAGTCAATGGTCTTTAATTTCAGGAGAATTTGGTTAGGTATCAATTAAAAGAATAACCGGAATGTCATCTATCTTCGATAGCATAGTCAATGGTCTTTTAGATTGAGGGAATTTTGGTTTGAGTATTACGGTTTTATGACCCCCCCTTTATAAGGTGGATATACGAGTTTAGAGTTGCAGGTATACATATTTCAATTATTATAGGAGTAGAAGTACGGGAAAAATTTAAAGATTACCATCAGAATTTAATAAATTTGTTTTTAATGATAATTACATTTTTTTGTAAAATTATAACGAGCATACCATAATGCACAAAGAGCTAGTCTAATAGAATCAATAAACAAAAGAAAAAAAAAACAGATGTCGATAATGTTTAATTCGGATAAATATTAAGAATCAATTATTTATGTTTGAATATTATTTTAATCATTTTATTATTAATTAGTAGGTATTACTTTAGTAAGTGTAAACAAAAAAAAAAATAGAAAAGAAAAGAAATTAAAATGTATTATCAAAAAAAATGAAAATTTATAATTTAAATTTTTTTTTCTTTTCGAGGGGAAAGGTGTAGTGTATAGATTTAGTTTAATTTTAATATTTAACTATAAATTCTTTTGTTATGATGAATCACATTTTGTAAAGATTAATCATAACAGAAGTGATTGCTTTATTAAACATATCATGTTACATTTCATAGAAGTTGTTATTATTCTTAAAGTATTGCAGTTATTGAATATATCATATTACATTTCATGGAATACATTACATTTCATGGAATATGATATATCATAATTTTAATAAATTGTTTATAATGCAAATAACCAGTAATAGGTAAATTGCGAAATTGATTACAAGAAAAACTCATCTATTGAATGTAACATAATATCAAGAGTATCTTATTACTCATTAATTATTGAAACATAATATTAATGTATTAATCATCAAATATTTCTGCAAGACATGCAAAAGTGTAAATGAACCCATAAATATTTCATTGTTAGAAAATCATATATAAACAGACGGGTTTTCATATTAATCAGTCAGTAATCGATCAGTCTTCGAGATACAGTATGATGGTGACTTAAAGCAGTCAGATGTAAATATGTTAAAGTGTAGTTTGTATAAGTGTAAATAAAATGTAGTGTTAATTGTAAATAAATATATATATAACCGACCGAAAAAACCAAAGTAATTAAAAGTTTATTATAGAAGTAAGAACTTTATTCTGACCTTCTCCCCTCGGAAGGCAATGGCAAACCACCGAGAGTAATATGCCAAGAAGAATCCTTAAAATGTTAATGATCTAAATAAGTCCAAAATTGATCTGTCGATTAAGGGACAGGCAAACCGCCACCCCATTAACATTAACATTTCCCTGGTACAGCCTTCTTGGTTAAGTCGGGGGGATCGCCGTACATCCGAAATCGGATAGGCACCTAAAGAAGAAAAGTCATGTTTGTTAAATACAGCTCCTGCTGCATCCTATCAGAATTCATCTGGTATGTGTTTTTGATGTTTGATGCTTCACCCTGTATACATCATTAAAACAAAAAATTTCACCCTGAATGCGGTCCTTAAAAATGCGAATGCGATTTAGTAATGTAACTTTTCACCCTGTATGCTAAAACTGTACAATGCGCAGCCACGCATGCGCTTTATTATTTTCAGTTTTTTCCCGATTTCTCGCTTATTTCGCGGAATTTTGGGACACAAAATTAATATATGAAAATTCGCTGCAAGTGAAAGCTATGTTCCAAATTTCAGCTCTCTAGGACTTCGGGAAGTTAGTTAAAAACGGCCTCGAAAAAGTCCAAGGGACGGACGACGGACAACGGTCACACCAAGTTAAATAAAAGCTTTTAATTAAAATTGAATTTTTTAGAATAATTTTTATTTCAGAAATAAACAAACTTCAAAATAAATATGTACTACCTACTACATACATATTCTACTGTGCTTAGAAAAAATAATAGTAGTTTACATCAAAAGGCCATAAAAAGAGATTTTACAACCGAGGGGCGGGTTTTCATAAACGAGGCGAAGCCGAGGCACCCGAACGCACCCGAGGGTGTAAAAGCACTTTACGGCCGAGTTGGTGTAATAGTACTTTTCACCACAAGGGCGTAAAACGCCATTTTACACCCTAGGGGAGGGGGAGGTAAAGCCGAGACGCAGCGTAGCGGAGCGCAGCGGAGCGCAGCGGAGTCGAGGCGGCCGAACGCCCCCCGAGTGTGTAAAAACGTTTTACCCCGAGTTGTGTAAACGGCTTTTCGTTGTTACGGAACTACGCCAGTTTGATTGCCGTTTTAAATTTCAATTTTGATTGGTGTATATTTAAATTTAAATTTAAAAATTTAAAATTGGTAGTACTTGCGTACCAATCAATTTTGATTGGTGTAAACGGTAAACCCCCCACCCCGTCGAGTGAAACGTAAAAAGAAACAATATTTATTTGAAAAGGAGTATATAAACAAATTAAGAAAGGAAAATTAACTACAAAGCCACATTCCTCGCTTTTGCGCTTGCAAATTTCAAAAAAATATATTTTTTTTCCAAAAGAAACCCAAATTATTCATTTTTTCGAAATATTTTGTCATTTTGGCGCCCCCCTTAGGATGGCGCCCGGTGCGATTGCACCGGTCGCACCGCCCGAGAACCGCCGCTGATCAGGACCGCCGCTAGGGGTACTTCCGCCCGTGAGCAAGTTTAATTTGGCCGCCCTTGTAGCCGATTTTTTTTGGTTTTTTAATACAATTTCCTAAATTTCTACTACTTATTCCCTGCCTTAAAGTAAATGACCTTTTCTTAACCCCTATTTTTGGGATTTTGGCCGCCTCTAATTTTGGCCGCCCGTGTATTTTTCACACTTTGAACAATAAGGCGCGGGGCCCTGGATGTCATGTTATTGTTTCTGCAGAAAAATGCAATCGTTGCATTGTTAATATTTTTACGGAATTCTAGAAATTTATTGAAAAACTAATGGTGCTATAGTGCTCGAGTTATTTTGAGGCGATGATTTCTATTATCAAATTATTAAAAAGTTAAAAATTCTATTTGCAACCGTAGGTTCTCAAACTTTTTTTGTGTTTTCCGTGACCCAAGGAGTAGTACTACATTAACAAAATTGCAAGTGAAAACCAAAATAATTGAATTACGTGGAAAAGATTCCAATTTTATTAGGTGCCCGGTTTATTATGGGATTCACTGTATATACAATTTAAATTTGTTATCAAATTAATATTTTGAAGTGGTAGTATTATTTAAAATAAATTAATTAAAATTTTTGTTAAAATGTACGTGACCTCCGTTAGTTGTATTGAAACGTGATAAGAAATCATATCAACAAACCAGTATGCACTTGCTGATTAAGCATTCCACTTATTGATGATAATAATCATCTGATATAGTGTAGAAATTGTGACGTCACACTTCTATAGCGCGCTACCTATTCGTCAATAGCCTGAATCACCAACAAATGGAATGTTAAAACCAGCTGCATTATCCACTACTTGGAGTATTAAAAATTAATATTTTAATTACAAATTTTCGATTGTAGCGCCTCTGCAGGATTTTTGCGGTAACTTACATTGCGTTCCCCTTTTAACTCCTGTCGTGTGCGTCCTGTCTTAGCATGGACCACCAAAATTGACTTTCGTGCCAACTGTAGACAATGCGCAATAAAAGCAAAGTCGAAAGCAGATCGTCGCGTGAAATAAAAACAAAACGAAGCTTCGAGAAATAATAATAACTTTAATTTTCCTACTAATAATAATGATAAATAAGCCAAGCATAAAGTTTACGAACAACTTTTCGTTTCTGGTCGTTGTTGTTTAAATTGTGATAATGATAATAAATAGGTACCGTTTGCAATTAAATTTACTCAAATTTACAAGTTCAAATTTCTGGTTTTCCTAGTTCCAAATTCCTCCGCTTCATACGCATATCGTGCAAACATTCGTTGAAAACAACTGCAGTTTTCTGATAAATTAGTGGACTACTAATTCTTGACTTGAAATTCTCCAAATACACCCAAATCACCCAATAAAATGTTTGTAGCCAAATCTCTCTCGATTTCAAAAAACAACGCATAAAATTATAGTGAACTAACCTCAATGGTAGTACGTAAAAATAAATCGACCAAATCTCCCACGATTTGAAATCACTCAAATTCTTCTTAATATTTCCAATCTATAGGCAGCTGCTCGGTGCATCGACAAATAACAATCGACGGCAAATGTGGAGGGAGACACCCGTGACATCTAATTCCACCAATTGACACCAACATAGAACCGAAATAACGAATATACGTTTCTGTGCATTAGCCACTCCCAACCGCTAAAGAAAAAATTCAGTCTACTTTAAGTTCTTGCTTGCTTGACAAAATCCAAAGCATTAAAATATAATTGTGATTGGGTGCGTCATCGTGCAGTCAAGACCAGCTTCCTCTGTGGGATTTTTTGCAAATAGTGATGTTGTACATAATATATTATGCCAATGAGTTCTGAGATCGGAGATCTACCATCGTCAGCAATGTAATGATGTACTTTTTGAATGTTTACGTATGTGATATATCTGCAAGTTACTAATACCAAGATGCCGGGTGCAAATCTGTGAAAGCCAACCACCTTATGATCGTCTCCTTGCTTCGAATGTTATATATAAATAAATTGTCATGGAACCCCTGAGTTATGGTCAATTTGGTTAATCAAATTATTATCGGGCGCCATCCAAGTGCTTTTATGGATTGATTTGTATTCGTAATAACTAATAAGTATTTCCAACTCTGGTCCTCCAGGTTGGGGGTTCTACGTCAGGCTTGCTCCTTGTCTAGGTAAAAAATGTAAAATGCTAACAAACCAAACACCAATTCGCAAGGTTGGTAGTTGGGCTCGGATAACGTTGTAATGCGTTTCAAAAACCGATTATATCACAATAAGTATTTCCAATAATATTCGCTTCTTTACTTACTAGTGCAAAATCTATCAATATTACTTCATTTTCAATTGATTCCATAATGAAGACGATCTAGATTTGTTCTGAATTCAGGATTTGTTATGTATTAGGTTGAGGTAATTTCACATGCACTTAGGCTTTCAAATCTACTGTCACTTCTCAACCCATCCCAACTGTAGGACTAGGACTACATACATTCCAATTTAGTTGGAATTCCAGTTTTCGGTCTAACGTTGCATTGAAGTCTCCCAGCACTATTTTTTTTATTGTATTTGGATATTTTTGTCTAAGTTTTCAAATTATTTATTCTCTTAACTTAAATTCTACAATTACAATTTAACACATTAAATTTTATGTAAATTTCTATAATAACAATAAACTATTAAAAAATAGTAATCGAATTACAAGTAAAAACCATAACAAGCAGAATTTATTAGAAATCTCAAATATTCTACAAGAGCACAATTAAAAATTACATCAATAACAAAATCAAACTGTAAAACTTAAGAACAATAATTGATTAATTAATTTTTGTTTTTATTTCTGCTCTTTAGTTCTACTTTTGGGACTAAGCAAAGGGATGGATTGATTTTGTCTTCAGATAATAGTTTCCACGAGTTTGATTTAGCGGGCAGTCCTCACCCATCAAAATTCCTTCACCATAACATGATAACCCACCCGAAATTGAAGTACAATTTTGGCACTGTTTGGCATAAAATTTTGTTCCTTGAATACTTGCTATCATTAGCTCGACGCTGCGAATATGACTACATGCAACTAAACATTCAATTTTAGAATTTTGATTAATTCGGAAATAAAAACTTACCTGCGTTATACGTAAATTTGAAGGGACCAATTTTCAATTTTTTATTCGAAGGCATACAGCCAGCTTGTAAATCACCACAATTTGGGTAAAAATCCACTGTTCCGCATGGTTCCTTATATCCGGCAATACCGGCATTAGTATGAATTACATCAACAAACTTTGCATCTTTTTCATCCAACCTTCGATCTTCCGTAAGTCCATGATAAAGCGGTCCAGCAGGATCTAACGCAGTTATTCTTCCAACTTTTTTCCCACATTGCTTCTGCACTTCTTGACCCACAAGTCCACTCAATTGCCCTCCCATTGAATGGCCAACTAAATGAATCAACCCAAAATCAATTTCTAAACCGCAAAGAAATTCTGCTAGTGTTGTAGCCACTTTAGGTAAAGTACAAAATGAATTTGCGTATAAATCCACAGAATATCGAGACCAATCAACATCGATTACGTTGCAATCATGACGTTCTAGGTAAGCATCTTTTAATTGCGGCGTTTTGCCGTTGAAGCCGTTACAAAGCCAACCATGAAGTAAAAGTATGGTTTTTTTGGTTGTATCGATATTGTGCTTGTTGTCAGAATTTAGAAGAATTGCATTGGTTTTATTTTCTCGATTATAGAGATACAGGTCAATAAGTATTTTTGATGTGTTTGAAATTGTTTGGCAACCAAACGCTTGACGAAATTTTCCAGTTACGACGAAACTTATAACTTGATGAAGCATACTATGTGGTAGATCTGAGAAGGTGACGTTCTCGGAACAATAATCTACTATAATTATAAAATTAAAACGTTTAAAACTTTTTTTTTTTTTTTTTTTACAAAATTATAGATAAATAGTAAATAATTTCTTACCCTGGTTTGCTTGTACAACTACCACAAAAGCTACCAAAGTACCAAAATGTTTCATTATTAACATTTTAGATATTAGAATTTGATTTCTTAATTTATTAAAAGTGAATTCTTATTTTTTGCTGTTAGTATAGAGTAACTAATTTGAGTTAAAAGAACAACTAAAATTAAATGTTATGTAGGTACTATATATTTAAGTTATTTATAGTCGTACTCGATGGAAAACTGATTATCTTTAGCTGATTAAATTTATAGTTATTACTGTTACATTTACTGATTTACACACAATAAATTAAAATTGAGTGTTCAAGGTACCATTAAATCATCGAATTTGCAGATATGATTACTTATCGACATTGGGTGTCTCTTTCGAATTATACTGAGGATTCAAGTATATTTAAATACTTAAGATAAGACTCAATTCTAATTAGGAAAGTACTGAGGAAATGTATAAATTAAAGCTGGAAGCTGTTTGACTGATTTACTATTTACAATATTGATGTTTCCATTAGAAAATTTAAGTAATTATTAAATGGATTATTACCGCAAGCTGGGATAAATTCGATTAGAACCTTAAGATTGTTTATAAATTGATCCAAATTATACGTGTCACAATTGATTTTATATGTAAAAAAATCAATAGTGGTGGCAGAGCTTTAATGGTCGTTTAATAAACTTTAAAAAGCACGAAAACGTAGCTAGTCGCCGACGAACATCAGGTAGGCCACCGAGGCAGTATCATAAATTTGGAGAGCTTTATGTTACAATAAGTTTCTTCGGCTGTACCTATTTGCAACTTTCTAAGTTTATTGGCTAGTCGTAATTGCTAAAGGAATCTTGCTAAGTTATTTTCTAGTCCTACCAAATCATATTTGATTAGATGGCATTCGGCCTATATCCGCCTTTTGGCTGCCCCGCTAAGGGTAAATGATACCCTTTTTTGTAAAAGTCTATTTTGTAAGTAGTCGTCGTCGTCTGCTTCACGGTATATGCTCAGGCCTGTTCCGATTCTCAGTCAGCCCATCGCTTTCTCGGACGTCCTATGTTCATTACCATTAGATCCGTCTATTTTTCCGAGGCTGACTGTGAAATTTTGAGTAATTTGGTTTACCGTCAAGTTAGATTACCAGTCTTACGTTGGCTGAATTTTTTATCGACCTTCTCTGGTCTAGATCCATCGTGTTTTGCTGGACGTAATAGTTATAGTGTAAATATTTCTGAAGCCCACGCAAATCCTCATTCGGAAACGTTGAAAATCGGGATTATGTCAACTGGAATCTCCAAGAGCGCTCACTTACTAAAATTTTCCATATGGATATAATCCATATCCATATAATAACCTAAACAAGGATATTTAAACCAATGAAGCTTCGAAACCTTAATATTAGTTTGATGTGGTCTGTTGTAGAACGTACACCCAACTGTGGTCGTACTTTTCGATCGCGATGGATGTGTCGAGGGTTGAAGATGTTGTGAACCTATTTAGCGTGGGTAACTGCGCTACATTAGATTAGTAGCAGCAATTATGTTTGTTACCCGTGAACAAACGCTTCTAAGTCCCGCAGGATATGAAAAAGGTCGTTTTAAGGGCCCAAAACTTGGAAAGGGTTACCGATTTAACGACATTGGATATTTGTCGATGGTGGATTCCGCGCGCCGCTCCGCTACGCGTTGCAAGCTCCAGAGCTATTTTGGCAACACTAAACTCATTAAATACATCCCTCTAGGTCCTTTTAACTCCGAAAATTGTGCTATTGGGAAGGCGGTAAATCTCGACTTTTTTGGCTGCAAATTTAAGCCAGAAATACGCTTAAATTGTGAAATTAGTTCGATATTAACTGTACGATGAATTTCTCCGTTTATTTTAGCCAAAAATACCCTTAAAAAGTGAAATTAGCTCGACGTTAACTGTACGACGGAGTAGGTACAACTGGGAGAAGTTGAAAAAATAAGTTTTCTTTTGCATTATTCACCTGATTCTGAATTTAATTCACTGATTCTAAATTTTTGAAATATTTCAACTCGAGGAACTGAAATTCTTAGTTCTACTTGAGCGATCAGCTTACTAAGGGAACATGTGCGATGAGATGTCTTGACTCTTGAGTATCCAATCAAGTTTTAGCTTAGATTCGAGATGGACGTAATTTTCTATGCATGGTGTAGACCAGTGAAAAGCTTGGTTTTGGTTCCAATTTTCCATTGAGGCATTCACCAAGGAAGATGGAAAGCGGCAGTAGTGAGGAGAAGTAGTAAAATGTAATAATGAAGGATTTGAGAATGAATCAAAGTATTTTTATACAAATTTAAAATTTGAAGTATTAATTACAACATATTTTTACAATTCAATCAATCCAAAATATTTGTCCATGGATATTTTGACCTTGTGGTCAGATAAAAATTTCCCGAAATTTTATCAACCGGGCAATCCTCACCCATCAGTGCTATTTTACCATCGGCACATATCGCCTCATTCAAAATTAAAGGACAATAAATATCACAACTTTGGGCATAAAATGGAAATCCTTGAATACTTGCTATCATTAGGTCTGTGCCGCGGATGTGGCTGCATGCCACTAAAATTTAAAATTTTAAAATTTATATATTTTGAAAATGAAAACTTACTTTGATAGATTATCAAATCGATTGGATCAGATGCAACGCTTGAATTATGATACTTACAGCCAGGTTGGATCATACCACAATTTGGATAAAAATCCACCGTTCCGCACGGTGGGAGATATCCAAAAAAACCTCCATTTACATGAATCACATCGACAAACTTTCCATCACTTGCATCCAACCTTAGATCTTTTTCAAGTCCTACATAGAGGGGTCCAGCAGGATCTAATCCAGTTATTCTTTCAATTGTTTTTCCACATTGCTTCTTAACTTCTTGACCAACTATCCCACATAATTGTGCTCCCAGTGAGTGACCAATTGCGTGAATTAACTTAAAATCAGTTTCTAAATCACAAAGAAATTCTCCTACTATTTTAGCTATTTCAGGTACATAACAAAATGCGTTTGCATATAAATCAAGAGAATATGGAAACCATTGCAGCGCCATTACGTTGCAATCATACCGTTCCAGGTAGGCATTTTTTAGCTCTGGCATTCTATCGTTGGAAATGTTGCAGAGCCAACCATGAAATAAAATTATGGTTTTTTTGGTCGGGTTGAGTTCTTTCATGTTTTTGGAGTTAAGCAAAATCGGATTGTTTTTATGTTTTCGATTATAGAGATACATTTGAATATGTTTTTTTTCTATGACCGGAACGTTTTGACAACCGAAAATATAATTCATTGTTCCATTTATTAAAAAACTTTTAATTTCACCTATTATGCCATGTGGTAGATCTGACAGAGAAAAGTTGTCCGAACAGAAATCTACAATAATTTATAAAATTGGTTTATAATTTAGTAACGTTTAGAATTAAGTGCCTTTGATTGACACCCCTACTCACTAACTCGTTCGTTACCGTTATCGAATCGTTAAGAATTATAAAGTTTGGCTTACACTCACAATTGAAATAAATGAAATATGGTAATTTGGTAATGGTACATGGAAACCAAACGAGTTAGTTAATAGGGGTGTTAGCATCAAATTGGCAATTTAATTGTTGTTTTTTGGAAACACCTAATATGCAGATCTAAATACTGTCAATAGATGGCACCATTAAATTTGGATGCAGAATTAATTGCTGTACCATCGATAAAAATCAAGAATTAAAACAATTAAGCGATCAAAAAGATGACCACCAAGCTCTACGAGGGCCTCCAAAGCTGCGTCCATTGGATATAATGTACCTTTTTTAAAATTTATAATGTTTTTTTGATTTTTGGCTTCTACCTATTGAAGATAGTTATATTTTTTGTTATCTTTTTTTAAAATTTTTTTCTTCTTCACAATAAATGTACACGGTTGTGAGGCGATCAAGACTTAATTCCTTTAGAGCCGGTTCCACCAACTCTGGTTAAGTAGTTTAATCACAGTTAGTTGAAGTTAATCACGGTTAACTACAAAAGACTGTCCCACCACCTTTTTAACCATGATTAAAGAAAGATAATCAACCCTCAAACTAATCGGTCGATGTTTACCGTTCGGTCAAATTTAATGACGGTTAACTCCCGGCGCATCTCGGTAAAATTCGAGAATGCCAAGCAGTAGTACTGCCCACTGCAACTTTCACGTGACTATCAATCAACCAACCAGAATAGCTTTTAGAAGTTTTTAGCGAGTATTTCCGAAGTTCAAGTGATTTCCTTGATTAGTTAACCAGTAATTTAATCAGAGATGGTGGAACTGACCCTTAGAGTCTGAAGCACCCCCGATGCTTTACTTCAATGCTCTTCGGGGCATGGTTGTGTGGCTCCCGCAGTGTTTCCTTTTATCTCTGCCCTTCCCTATCCTTTCTTAAGCCTTTCTTTTTTTGCCTCTCCTCTTCAAGGCTACTTGCGGGTGAGAAATTCTCATTTAAATTTTCTACAGCCACAATCCCTATGACGAAGATGTAGGGCGATTTATTAAGAATCAATTATAGTTGTTCCATCTGTTGACAGTTTTTTGAAGCACATCAGATATTTCCAAGACTAACTCATACTGTAATCAGTGGTAAAATTGACAAATCAAGGCAGGTTATTGTAATAAATATAAAAAAATATTAGGTAATATAAAATTACTAATATATGGAAATGTAAATAGCAACAATTATTTCTTACCATATTTTGCTTGTGTAATTACGGAAAAAGCTACTAGAATAGTAAAAGAATTAATTAATAACATTTTTAATATTACACTTTATTTTTTTAATTTTAGCGTTTTCATATGCTTGCAATAGGTAAAACAAAACTAATATTGATACGTATGGTGTTGTAATGTTGAGTCTGTTAACAATTGACTTTAAATTATGTAAATTTTTAAAAATTTTACTTTGCATAAGATAGCAGTAAAAAGAGGTGGATAATTGGATATGCCTTACTAAATACTAAAGTTTGGGTTCGTTGTACGAGTACCTTATCTTGAAATTATACTACTATTGAACATTTTAAGATATCAGCGACAATTAGTTAAACGTGCATTATCGTAGTTGTTATTGGTTTGCATTTTCTGAAAATATTTTATATGCACCAAAAGCATTGTAAACTACGCCAAAAGCGAACAGGTCGACTGTCTTAAAGATCTATATTTTCTAATATCCCGGTTGGGGTGGTTGTCAGGCTTCAAGGATGTTTTTTAAGAGTGGTCTGTAAGCAGAGTTGCCGGTTTTTCTAATATTCACATTTCTCTTTTTTTTTGTTACATCGACCCATCTACCGTGTAAGTCGATCCCTACCGGGTGACCGACCGCCGATCTGAATATAGGAAAACAACATGGGAAATTAATTTTTTCAAATTTTTGCTTTCCATTATACGGATAAGAATGAAAAAGACATCAACTTAAAGAGTTTTATTTTCCGCGTCTAAAGTTACCCATGCTGATGGGTGTCTTTAGAAGAGATTTTTACAATAAAATGTCGCAAACGCGTTAATTTGTCAACCGGCATAAAGTATTACGCCAATGTAAAAATGGCACGCAGGTTCTTCGCATCTACTATTAGAGTAGCCTAAAAGCTGTGTGACACTTGCACTAATTTGTTAACAAATTTGTCAGCAAATTGATTAGTTAAACAAACAAATGTTGATTGTATAACCAACTAATGAATTGTTACCAAATTTGTTAACAAAGTTCTTGAAAAATCTTGGGTATTTTTATGTTTCCTTATGTAAAGTTGTCGTTAAAAGATTGAAATGTTAATAATAAACAAATTGCCGTGGGGAATAGTGGAACTTGTTGGTATTAAAAATAGCCGTGAAGGGCTCTTTTTCGTTGGTCACGTCGAAGACAGCTGTATGCTGTTGGATTTTAGTGAAATATTATCCAAATTTCGTTATATCCAAGTTCATTATATCAAGATTTCTCTGTATTAATTTTGTGGTTTGAGGAAGGAAGGAAATTGAACCACCACGTTACGCCTAATTTTCATTACCATATTTTTCGTCTCCTGGCGTTTAGCAATACCATCACTTTTCCACAATTCTCAGGATTTAGTATTCAGTAACTGAATGGTAGTAAAATACACATAACTTATTCAAATAATCCTAATATTGTTGAGACAATCAATTTTTTTCAACCAATTCAAACTGTAAATGAAGTTTATTTTGGAATTATAAATAATATCTTAGTACACTAAAATTATGTCATTCGATGCGTCCTCGGGTACAGTAAACGGAAAAGTTGTCCCTGTTACCAGATTATACTTTCCACTAGTTTCATTTACCGGGCAATCCTCACCCATCAAAATTTCTGTATCATCTTCACCATCGTAACAAAAGTAACCGGTCAGAACGGAAGGACAAATTTCGCAACGTTTAGTGTAAAATTTATGTCCTTGAATACTTGCTACCATAAGGTCGCAGCTACGAAGATGGCTGCATGAAACTATAACTTCAATTATACAAATTGTGTATTTCTAAAATTAAAACTTACTAGAGTTAAACTGCAATTTAAAAAAATCAGTGATCGTTTTTCCATTTGAAGGTGTACATCCAGGCTGCAAAATGCCACAATTTGGATAAAAATCCACTGTTCCGCACGGTTCCAAATATCCAAAGAAACCTCCATTCGTATGAATCACATCAACAAACTGTGCATCTTCTTCATCCAACCTTTGATTTTCCTCAAGTCCTTCATAGAGGGGCCCAGCAGGATCTAATGCAGTTATTCTTCCAACGATTTTCCCACATTGTCTCTGAACTTCTTGACCAACTAGTCCACATAACTGCCCTCCCATTGAGTGACCAACTAGGTGAAATAACTGAAGATCTGATTCTAAATTACAAAGAAAGTATCCAAGTTCTTCAGCCACTTGAGGTAAATTACAAAACACATTGGCGTATAAATCCACAGAAATTTTGGACCAATCCACCGCTATTACATTGCAATCGTAACGTTCCAAGTAGGCATTTTTTAATTCTGGAATTCTATCGTTGGAAATGTTACAGAGCCAACCGTGTAGTAAAACTATGGTTTTTTTGGTGGTATTAATATTGTGCATATTTTTGGAGGTTAAGGTTAGAGGCTTAATTTTATTTTGTTGATTAAAGAGAAATAAATCAATAGAGTTTCGTGGTAAGGGTGAAACATTTCTACAACCAAACAGATGCCTTGTTGTTCCATTTATCAAAAAACTTCTGATTTCAAGTGCAATACCATATGGTAGATCCGAAATGGAAAACTTCTCTGAACAATAATCTGCAATAAGAATTAGATTATAATTTTGAATTATAACTGCTCTAGGGGTAGAAAAATCTTCCATTTTTCAGTTCTACTGGATAAAATTGACAAATAGAAGATAATATTATGTTATATTAAATTTGAGGATCTTTTATATTTATAAAAATTTCTTACCATATTTTGCTTGTGTAATTATGGCAAAAGCCACCAGAGTTGTAAAACAATTGACCAATATCATTTTTGAGGTTAAAATTAGCTTTATTAATTCAAACTGCGTTTTTATGTGTTTTTAATAGGCAAGACAAAACTAATTTCAGTAAAAAGCATTTTGCATCAAATAAAATGAAATGCAATAAAATATAATAGCAGATTTAATGGTCGCACGCATGCTACAATAGAAAACTGATTATAGCTGATTACATTTACAAAACATAAGTTAATAAATAAAAAATGAGTGTTCAAGGTAGGCACCATTAACGAAATGATTTTCCAGATAATGGTTTTTTAAAATTTGTTTTCAAGATATCGTTTGTCTAATTTTAATTATATTAATTTATCATAAAAGACTGTTTTGCAATTTTTGCCGGGAATGTACGCAACAAAAACTATTTTCAAATTTTAAAAATCTCTAAACGAGATATTAAGCACCAAATAAGGGTACTTTTTAGTCAAAATTAAAATAAATTTTGTTTAATAAGGTTAAATCTGTCAATACATCAAAAGTAGTAAAAAAATTCTGGTTACTGAGGAGGGGTTATTTTTAAGAAGGGTAAAATATAAAAGCTTTGCTTATAAGTTTGTAAATATACTAGGTACTAACTTATTAATCTGATGTGAATACATAAAAAAAGAGTAAAAAAAATTTAGCAGCTAAAAGGTTTGCTTTAAAAGCAAATAGAAAACAAACTGTTCAAAAAAATTGCAGGATAAAAGATTTTAATTTTTTTTTAGCTGTATCTCATGTTTAATATTATTATTTATGGTATTCAAGAAGCTTCAAAAATTTTTTATAAAATTATCCGATATTAAACATTAATTTTTAAAGATTCGTAATGTTTTTAACTATGGGTCTTCTTAAAAGTTCTATTAATTTATTATTTTTATTCTCCGTCGTATTGCTTCTTAACAGAAGCGTCGTGACCTTTAACAATGCTTGTTAAAGGCTTTCATGGCAGATTACACCCCGGTGGTTTGCCATTGCCTTCCGAGGGGAGAGACGGCCAGAATAAAGTTCTTACTTCACTCGGATTCGAACCGGGTATTTAGCGTTCATAGTCAACTCGCGTGAACGCTATGCCCCGACCGCCTCTCATGCCCCATTATTAAACACCTAAAAATGACTTTTGTAGTTTTTTTTTAAAAATTAATTCGAGATGTTGACCTTCTACATAAACTGAAATCAATATAATTTTTTAATTAAATTTTGTGGATATAAATTACGGCCATTAAGTTTTAATGGATTCAATAAACAAAATTATTATTTTTCCTTATTTCTGAAATTAATATAAACATATAATTTAAGCGGCATCCTATTGACTTTGACTGTTGAACATAAATTTTATTCTAATAAATTATGCGGAGTCACGGAAAGGTTAAGTAATTGTACAATAAACTTTTTTAATATTTATATGATTTTTAGTTTTAGTATCATTTATTTTAATTTATGTCCCAATAAATACGAACAGTAGCATTGCTACAAAAAATAAAGCAATCTTACTCGCATTTCGAAGAAATCTTGAAATCTTCTTATAATTAATTAAATAAAATTTTAAAATATATTTAATTCAGATAACAAATTAATTACATCATTGTTAAAACAATAAAATCTGTATGAAAAATAAAAAATTTACGGGTTCGATGACCGAACTCATAATCTATGCTTATGAGTTTAGCATGCAAGCTCACTAAGCGCAAAAGCCTATGGGAGCTTATTACCAATTGTTAATTATAGTTACTAAATTGTAACTTGTATTATTTTATATTCAAGTTAAGGATAAATAAAAATTAAAATTGAATGTATATATACCATGACAGCTGTTTCGTCCTTTTTTGGACTTATCAAATGATAATAATATAAAATCAAAGATAAATTTATTATAAAGTGATGTAAAACAAAATTTTTAAAAAACTAAATGTTAAAAAAACACCAAATACTTACAAATGAATTGAGATACCCTAATTGAAGTCCGATGGCGATTAAAATCCATCAATAAACCAAAAGAACAAATTAGTAACTATAATTAAATATTCTTACGAGTTAATAATACACATAAATATATATTACCAATTGTTGCTAACCTTAACACAGTTCAAACACGTTTGAAATTTATAATTTTTGAAAGAGTTCCAGGCGGAATTTTGAGATTTGGAGATCTCATCCAAAATTAACACGACATCTACCCCCTTCAGCTTTAAATCCTGACGGGATTTGTCCAAGACTGGATTTTGAGAATGACACTCCACGTCGTGTCTTTGGAATAAGGAACCAATAACTCTCAACCTACAATCAAAACCTTCAAAAAATGTACAAATCTAATTAATCAATTGAAGTCTAACAAATTTACAATACCCAATTGATCAATTACCAACCCAAACTATTAACTAATGATGAATGCTGTCATCTCATTTCATCCGTGAAACCAATTCAATTCGCACCAAACTTCTATTAAAAGTAACGATTTCTTCACTCTTCGTTGATTCAATAAAATGAATTCCAACCTTCTAGTTTTTGTGTGGACCTTGGTCAATTTGAATTTTATCTCGTATTGTTGCAACTTCTTTTCACATTCAATCTCCAAATTGACATTCATCTACTAAACTTCTTCACTACTACTTCCATATTAATTCCTCTTACAACTTCATACCATCAATTAACTTCAAACATTTTGCTACAATTTCCAAGCGATAGCTTCATAAAATTCTTCTCAAATATTTATTCAATTCTTTATCCATACTAATTTTTCCATAATCCATTCATAACTTTAAATTTTTAATTTTCATAGTGACAAATTCTTTTAATTATTTTCAATTTTTCCATTAAACAATTACTTCCAATTACAAACTAAGATTCCAAAAGTTAACATTGACTTCAAATTTTTAATTTGTATAGGAAACTAAATATATTTTAAAAGTTTTTTCAAACTTTCACATTCGGTTTAGCTTATCTTGAAAAGACTGTTAGTCCAGTCAAAATAGAAAAAAAAAAGTGCAAAGTTTGCAATAATTCGCATCCAGCTGAAAATTGGCATAAACCTTAAATGCACTATTACAAACAAAATATCAAAAGTCCCCACCGATCCCACATCTGCTAAAAAAGTTATTCAAGGTCAAAAGTCAACAATATCGATTTTTTGCATTTTGCTCGTAAATGATAAGTGTTTTCGTAAAAATAGGTTAGACAAAAATTGTAGATCATGAAATTCTCTACAAAAATTATTCTTATACTTATTTTCGTGCGAATCGCTATTCCGGATATATCGCGATTTCGAAAATCACTTAATCATTACCAATATTACCATTTTTTCAATCAATAGGACACTGTCTAATAAAACTTCCCAACTTTTGAATCGTGATATCTGATGAATAACGATTCGTACGAAAAAAAGTATAAGAATAATTTTTGTAGAGAATTTCATGATCTATAATTTTTGTCTAACCTATTTTTACGATAACACTTATCATTTACGAGCAAAATGTAAAAAACCGATATTGTTAACCTTTGACCTTGAATAACTTTTTTAGCAGACGTGGGATCGGTGGGGACTTTTGATATTTTGTTTGTAATAGTGCATTTAAGGTTTATGCCAATTTTCAGCTGGATGCGAATTTTTGCAAAGTGAAATGTCTATTTTGACTGGACTATGTTCTTATCACTAGCACTGGTTGTCGTAAAATTTTCGAACTAATTTTAATTTATCACCCTTTTATCTTTCTTGTGCATAATATTATTTAAATTTATTAATTACTTTTAAAATTGGTTTTAGTTTCTAGTGATAACCGGCATTCACTTAATTTCAAAATTTAATATATAGAATTTACAAATGCCGCATCTTACCATAAAATCATCATTTTGTTATATTCGTTTTCATATGATTTGCGGTTTTCCTTACTTTTCTAATTTTCCACTTCTTCATCAATTATCAGGAGATGATTTGGGGACGGCCTTCCACCTGGCTGTCCTAAATGCCCACTTGTAGATTGACACTCCTTCCATTTTTGACCACATCCATCTTCTTCGTCTCAATCGTCTTAAAGAACTCGTTCTTCTCTTTTCTAATTTTCTTCTTTTCAAAATTTTTCTCATCCATTTCGAACAACCAAAAAACCTTTTCTGACGGTATCTCTTCCTCGTCTCCACCCTCGAAAATGCTTGATTGGGACACCTCGTCCATTTCGTAGTTCATTTTCGGAGTCGCTTAACTTTTATTTTTAATTTGATTACTTTCCAAATTTTACTTTTTCCATAATTTATTTTAAAGTTCATTTTTCTCTGATTTTTTAGCTTCCTTCATCTAATTTTTATCATCCCCTTGGGGGAAAATATCAGGAATTTGTTTGTAATGTCGCCTGTGTGACGTTTTTGTTTTTCTTCCGCATTGTTTGCGTCTATTTTTTCATGTTTTAATTCAATTTTACTTTCAACCATCACTTCTTCTTCCATTTTTTCAACTAAAATTTCTTCTAGTACCAGGACTTTTTTCATATTGCCGCCTGTGACACTTTCTGTTTCTTCCAAATCGTCAATTTCTTCCTTCTTTTTTTATGTTTTAATTTTTCTTTATTTTCAACCATTACTTCTTTTTTTGTTGATCCCAAGTTTTGCATTTTTTGCCCCAAGTTTATTCTATCCTATATCTCTGTCCATGGGTCAGCCTTTGTAGCTGCAATTTTGTGCCAAATTTTCTAAATTTATCCCAGGGTTATCGGTGAGTTCCGTGATCCGTGAACATTTACCAATCTCCAAAATTATCTAAAATGTTCACAAATGCCCCATGTTATGTGCGACAGATGTCATAAAATAATCCGACCATCTAACTTTTATGATTAAAAATTTTCGAAAAATTAATTATTGTCCTTTTCAGTTTGCAAAAATTCCATCGGTCGGATTATCTACGAACACTAACGGCTTAGCTCAATTTTGCCCATTCCTTAACCAAAATTAGGACGACATAAATTATGTTCATTAGCGATAACCATAAATATAAAAGGCCAGCACTCTGCTGCTCCAGGGTGTCATATTTGTAGGAACAGATGTTGTGCTGAGCTTTACGACTATGCTTATGACAAATATTATAGGCTTACGGGTCAGAAGAAGAATATTTGGTTTTGTAAAGCACTCCATTATATCTTTTGGAGCGCGTTTTGGATGACAGCTTTGTACTTCGACTTATATTATAACTAGCACTAAATTGTATACTTATAAAAGTAAAATCCAGAAATTGAATTGGAAGAAAGTCAAACGACTGATTTTCTACGAAATTAAGGTTTGCTCTCTGCTTCAATACTTCCATTTTTTTTTAAGAATTAGTTCTACAGTTGAATTGTATTTCCTCTATTGTCGAAATGATACAATGGTGATCATGTAACATCTATTATCATCAAACAATGTGCTGGCTTCACATTACTATTTATAATATCAACATGCAAATTTACATTACATTGCATAACATAAAATCTAAATAATCCGCACTGTTTTACTTCAGTGTAGCATGAACGATTTTCCAGCATAATGTAAAATAATAAATTATTGGAAATATAATTGGATAAAAGCAAATAAGTGGTAATTCATTTTTAAAATGATGCTTTTTGGGAAAAATTATAGCTTTCTAATTATTATTATTATTGTCTTAATTTTTTAAACTCCACGTCATATTAATGTTGGAAAGAACTTGAAGGACATGGAAAGCTAATGGCTTATCCTACTTTAATTAATTTATGAACAAAGCTCTTATTTTGTAATTAGGAATTTTCGTATATTGCGACAGGTTTTGATTTATTGTAGGAAATCTCTCTAGGATTAAACAGGTGTGATTATTTTAGTGGTTAATTATTTTACTTAGGTATTTGGTATGTCTTATAGTACCTCCATACTGAAATATTAAATTTGTACTATGGCGCAGTTTGTATTCGTACATGTACTGTATTGTCTTGGGAGTTTGCTTGAATTACCCACATTTGTCATAATTAGGTATTCATGGTTCCTTTGTTATGTGAATGCAGATTGATACTCATTAGATGGCTGAAATTCGATATCTGTGAGAATTGAGATTGGAATATACGGTACCAATAACTTTAGCAAAAAGGACTCGTCCGGAAATTTGTTTCCAATTTTTTAAATCTTTTGTTTCAAATTTTAAGAGATAAATAATTAATAACTAATTAAACTATGTTGGAAACGAATAAGTTTACAATTTAATATTTAAAAAACTTATACCGTAATTATTTCCTTTACAAAAGGTGAACATTGTTTGATTATTATCAACTCGAAAGCTCAAAGAGCCCGCAGACAGAAAAAAAAAAGATTTAAATAAAGAATAAAGTTTAAATTTTTATTGTATTCAATTAACTTGATACTTGTAGGCCGGAGAACTTGGGAAATCTAATATTTAAATATAAAAAATTTACAAATAACGGAAATTACGAGGCGAGGGGGGGGCTTGAAATAAATGAAAAAAGGCGGCCCATCACAATTTTGATCTGTCGCATTTGATTACTCTTATCAATCACGAATATAATAAAATATGTATACTACTTGTCTTTTTTCTCCAGAAGCTTTTTTTCGTACTTCTTGGTTAGCTGGAAGGTTTGGGCGAGATGAAATAAAAAGTTAGACCCATTTAAGGTTACTTTAGTTTATAACTTGTACCCAAATGTTTTTTAATCAAATTTTAGAAAGTTTCTCAGTGATGCGATTCTAGAAATTGAGGAAACAGAATCGCAGATTAGTCCTGAATAATTAACCCTAATTAATATTTGAATATAATATAGGTACATTGGGAATTCAATAAAGATTGTTGAAAGAAAATAAACAAAAACTTTTAGTATACAGTATACAGTATACAGTATACAGGGTGTCCCAGACCTGAACGTCATCCCTTGGAGGGATGATAGGCTAGCTCATGACTGACCAGAATATCGAAATATACCCATATTAAAATATCGTTAGTTTTCGAGATATTGGCACTTTTATGAATGTTGTAAAAATCGACACATTAAATCAGTTATTGTGTGCCACAGGTACGAAATTTCATATTATAAGAATATAATTTTGGTTAAATAACCCTGAATAGCCCTGCTATTGATAACAGATTAAAACAGAACTAATATTGCCATACTTTTTGAAAAAAAAATGTTTTTGCGAGACTCAAAATTTTTTTTTATTTTATTTGCCAAATTCGACTTGTCATACTGTAAAAAAATTGTTCTACACTAACCTGGCAAGTTATTTTAAAAAATTGCTCATTTAGTAGTTTTCAAAATGGTATAACATTTGCTATAATAATACTTGAGAAAATAAGATATAGCCATTTTACTGAAAAATGAGCTCAATGTGAAATTATTATAATAATCAGGAATTCAAATAAAAATAATATTTTTAGATTAAAGTGACAGGTATTTACTTAAAACTAAACAAAACACTAACAAAACGATACCCTAACAAAACAAAATATCAATAAAAATCAAAGAATGTGAATTTGTGTTTGCTGTGCATCGATTCGCTTTCTTATTGTTCTTCTAGTCGTACTAACAGTTTTTGCTTTGTTTTTTTGGACTTATGTATGGCCTCTAGTGATTTGGACTTATTGTATTGGAGATAATAAAGAACATAGATGTAATGCATTTCGCGTATTCCTGGACATTTTACTGATATGGCATAATGAGTAGTAGGTATTGATTGAATTTCAAAGGTGTAACACTAACACAGAGTCTACAAGAAGACCAGGTCTGTTCGTTATTGTATCTCCAATACAATAAGTCCAAATTGCTAGGCAATATAAGTTCAAAAACAAAGCAACCGTTAGTACGACAAGAAAAACAATAAGAAAGCGAATCGATGCACAGCAAACACAAATTCACATTCTTTGATTTTTATTGATGTTTTGTTTTGTTATTGTATCGTTTTGTTAGTGTTTTGTTTAGTTTTAAGTAAATACTTGTCACTTTAATCTAAAAATATTATTTTTATTTGAATTCCTGATTATTACAATAATTTCACATTGAGCTCATTTTTCAGTAAAATAGCTATTTCTTTTTTTCTAAAGTATTATTATAGCAAATGTTATACCATTTTGAAAACTACACTAAATGAGCAATTTTATAAAATAACTTGCCAGGTTAGTGTGGTACAATTTTTTTACAGTATGAAGAGTCGAAGTTGGCAAATAAAAAAAAAAAAATTTGAGTCTCGCAAAAACATTTTTTTTTTCAAAAAGTATGGCAATATTAGTTCTGTTTTAATCTGTGATCAATAGCAGGGCTATTCAGGGTTACTTAACCAAAATTATATTCTTATAATATAAAATTTCGTACCTCTGGCACACAATAACTGATGTAATGTGTCGATTTTTACAAAATTCATAAAAGTGCCAATATCTCGAAAACTAACGATATTTTAATAAGGGTATATTTCGATATTCTGGTCTAAACTAATTTAGTTATTAACTTGAAATTGAGAACTTGAAGTTCTGAAGATCAGATCTTGAAGATAGTAATTTCAAATTACCAATTTAGTTATTAACTTGAAATTGAGAACTTGAAGTTCTGAAGATCAGATCTTGAAGTTAGTAATTTCTATTTACCAATTTAGTTATTAACTTGAAATTGAGAACTTGAAGTTCCGAAGATCAGATCTTGAAGTTAATAATTTCAAATTACCAATTTAGTTATTAACTTGAAATTGAGAACTTGAAGTTCTGAAGATCAGATCTTGTAGTTAGTAATTTCAAATTACCAATTTAGTAATTAACTTTAATTGAGAACTTGAAGTTCTGAAGATCAGATCTTGAAGTTAGTAATTTCAAATTACCAATTTAGTTATTAACTTGAAATTGAGAACTTGAAGTTCTGAAGATCAGATCTTGAAGTTAGTAATTTCAAATTACCAATTTAGTTATTAACTTGAAATTGAGAACTTGAAGTTCTGAAGATCAGATCTTGAAGTTAGTAATTTCAAATTACCAATTTAGTTATTAACTTGAAATTGAGAACTTGAAGTTCTGAAGATCAGATCTTGAAGTTAGAAATTTAAAATTACCAATTTAGTTTTGAACTTGAAATTGAGAACTTGAAGTTCTGAAGATCAGATCTTGAAGTACTGTGAAGTATCACCGTAAGTATGGTTTAGAAATTATAGTGGTGACATTTTAGAGACGGTCGGAACATAGTGGTCATGCGAGTTGACTATGAACGTTAAATAGCCGGTTCGAATCCGAGTGAAGTAAAAACTTTATTCTGGCCGTCTCTCTGGTCCCCCAGGTTGGGGGTTCTTCGTCGGGCTGGCTCCCCGTCGTAGGTAAAAAATGTAATGCTGTGAATGCCATTTGATATTAAAAGTTAATATTAGAATGGTCAGCCAAGACCCATCAGGGTTGTAGCGCTACACGATAGATAGTGGTGACATTTTACCGAACAGAAGTAAAAATACTATATTATTTATTATTATTATATTTATTATGCAATTGTAATTATTATTTTATTTAATTGGGTTTGCCTGTTCGATATCAAATTGACTATTATTATTATTATTATTAAATTATTAAAAATTAAACTTTAAATTCAATTACAGAGTCACAATATACTAAATATTAGCATCTCAGTAAATTTTTATTATTAAGAAATATATGGCACGCCGTTTTACTTTTTATTACAAAATTTAAATAGTCTAAAGTTTTTTATCAATAAATAAATTAATAAATAAAAAAATAAAAAAAAAATAAATAAATTTCAATCGCTTTAATTCTAATCATTTTAACGTTAGTCGAAAATTTTTGTTGCTATTTATACGTTACTCGAATTTGAACATTACAATTTAAACAAAACACAAAAATTTTTATTTAATAATATCGATTTAACACAGAAAATTTTTGCCTTCAGTTTTAATTGGTCTCTGCCTCTCGATGGCGAAATTTTTAACTTCGCTTTAATTTTTTTGGCAACTATGTTCAAAATTCAAATCCTTAAGATTGCAGGTAGTGAGTGGCGTGGGTTGCCTATGTAATACGTAATTTTTATTTAATATGTTTAGATTGGACAAGAGATAAAAAGATACGCTGAAAGTGAAATGATTAACAGCAACTATGTATAAATCAATAATTATTAAGATATTCTAAAAGATTTTAAAAAATAACTAAATCTTTAACCATTTTATGTTTAGCATAAATGAATCCCTTACTTTTAAAAGGACCCAAGTCATGAAATTATATTTTGAGATAAACAAAAAAAATTTATAATTTTCTACTTTAATTATTTAAATAATAATTTGCAATTGTATTGTTAAATTATCACTGTTTAAAAATTTGGAAAACTTCACTGCTTCAGTTTTTTCTAAATAAAATTTTTTCAAATCGTGACCTAATTCATTTTGTCAAATATGTCTACAGCCCTTCCCCCTAAAGATTTCGTGAATAACTCCGCGATGATTGAGGCTCAATGAAAAGTCATTAAGCTCTAACGAGGTTCTAAGTTTGACACCAATTTTACCTCAAAATTCAAAATAAGAGCAAAATAGAAAACAAGTCGACCCCCCTCCAAAGATTTCACGAATAACCCCGTAACAGTTGAGGCTCAAAAGAAAAGATGGAAGCGCCTTTAACGCCGCTCTAACGTTTGACACAAATTTCACCCTTAAATTCGGGGGAAAGTGTCTACTTTTAGGAACGCCGTTAAATTTATTAGTTATTGTAGACACCCCTCCAACGAATTTTATGGTGAAATTTGTGTCATACGTCAGAGCCTCGTTAGAACTTAAATGAGCTTCATGTTTTTCTTTTGAACCTCAAACCGTCGCAAAGTTATTCACGAAATCTTTCGGGGGGGGGGGGATTGTAGATATGATTTCCTATTTTCACTCTTTATTTGAATTTTTAGGTGAAATTTGTGTCGAACGTTAGAGCTTAGTTGTAGCCTGAATGAATTTCCATAATTTTAATTTTTTATTTTCTGAAAAGTTACGGACATTTCAAATTTTTCAGTCCTCCTAGCAAGTTTTCCACGATAATCCTCAAGTTTAAATCTATTTGATCAGATTACAATTTGTTTCGATTAAGAGGTTACTTGCAGTTGGGGCATGAAAAATAGACCTTTTTAGGAATTCTTTGTAACGCAAATAGCTCTAATTTGAACTGTTGTTTTTTTAATTCATAACACAAAATTTTTAGACGATTTAAGAAGCTTTTACGAGTATTTTAAAAAGATAATATTTATTTTGGACCAAGTTATGAACTCGATTGTAGACCCCCCCTTGGGTTCGTCCATTAATTACGTGAGGTGTTTGTTTTTAAATTTGTACCCCCTCCTCATTGGTGAGATTGCTTAAGATGTGGGGGATCTCCCTCACGTGAGATTTACTCTGTAATTTTTAAATATTTAAATTTATTTGATATGTTTAATTTAAAATTTACTTTATTAAATTATGCGCGTTACCTTATCTTTGTCAGTAGATTGTTTTTAGTAAAGATCTATAAAAATATATTTAAGCTAAACACAAAATGCTTAAAAATGTAGTAATTTTCAAAAATCTTTAGGATATATTAATGATAAACACAGGTACACAAATTCTGATTAATAATTTGTGTTAAATATTTCGCTTTCAGATATAATTGTATGCTTTGTATAATCTAAAAATAAATAAAAATTACGTATTACATAGGCAACCCACACCACTTCCTGTAATTTTAAGGATTTGAATTTTGACGTATTCAACGTCTTAGGTCGACGTAGTTGCCAAAAATATTAAAGCGTAGTTCAAAATTTCGTCACCGATTGCAGAGACGAATTAAAACTGTAGGCAAAAATTTTCTGTGTAATGTTTTAAATCGATAGTATTAAATAAAAATTTTTGTGTAATGTTTAAATTGTATTGCTAAAATTCGAGTATCGTATAAATTGCAACATAAATTTTCAAGAATCGTTGAACTTATTAGAATTAAAGCGATTGAAATTAAGCGATACCCAATCTAAATTTTACTTTTTACTTAAAAATTTTATTTTTATATCGTTTAAATTTCAATCGCTTTAATTCTAATAAGTTCAACGTCTGTTGAAAATGTATGTTGCAATTTATACGATACTGGAATTATAGCATTACAATTTAAACAATACACAAAAATGTTTATTTAATAATATTATCGATTTAAAACATTACACGGAAAATTTCTGTCTTCAGTTTTAATTCGTCTCTGCCTATCGGTGGTGAAATTTTGAACTTCGCTTTAATTTTTTTGGCAACTACGTTCAAAATTCAAATCCTTAAGATTTCAGGTAGTGGCGTAGGTTGCCTATGTAATACGTAATTTTTATTTATTAATGTTTAGATTGGACAAGAGATAAAAGATACGCTGAAAGTGAAATACTAATTAACAGCAACTATGTATAAATCAATAAAATTATTAAGATATTCTAAAGATTTTCAAAAATAACTAAATTTTTAAGAATTTTGTGTTTAGTTTAAATATATTTTTATATAAAACAAGTTATACTTATTAGTTGAAAAAAGATCTGAAATAATCCAACAAGTAGATTTTAATTTTCACTTATATAAATATTCCCACTTAGAGTGCGTACCACTTAAAGCCCACGGCGACCGCGGTCGACCATGGGCGACTATCAATCGTTCCACTTAAAGCCGTGGTCGTTGCGGTCGAGCTCAAAACGTCAACAGTGACGTCACCGATTCAAAGTCCACGGCGCCCACGAAGCTCGTAGAAATAGGTGGGTCGTCGTGATCATTCTTACAGAAACGCGCGCAAATAGTTCAAATTTAAAATGGAGTGTGCAAAACTGAGATTTTTAACGCCGAAGAAAATACTTATTTGGAAGTGATGATCACAAAAGTTGATGCAGAACGTGCACAGAAATGTAAATTATATAATATTATTATGAATTCTTTATCAAATTAAAATATATAAATTAAATTATTGACAGGTTTTATTTTACAATAAATCAAACACACTTTGGAATTTTCATCGGTTGCTATAGTTTTATAATTAATTTGAGTAAAAAAAAGTACTTTATCTACCCTTGCTGTTAAAATGCTATTTTATCTACTCTTGCTGTTAAAGTGTTACTTGTTTAATAATTATTTTGAGCCGGACAAATCGCACTTTAACATCTGCTATAAAAAAATACGTTTATAATTTTGAATTTCTTGTAAATGTTTCTTTAACATCTGCTATAGAAAAAAATTAAATTCTACACACGACGATAAAATTTTATTATCGTAAAATTAATAATTTCCCCTGATCACTATCGGATGAATAGTTTCCTCTTCTAATTACTAATAACTAATAAGCAACGATATTAATTGCTTGTCTTATTGTTGAATTTGACATGTTAAAATTTTAAGTTAGGTGACTATTGCAGGGTTGCCCGATTGTGCCTGATGCTTGAAATAAATAAGTTTACATTGAATAAGAAAGTTAAAAAATATCTAATTCTATATACAAATCACACAAAAACATACTACAATACCACAAAGAATACTAAATAAACGAATGTGATAATAATAATAATGAAAATATTAATAATTAAATTAAAATGGCATAACAATGGCAACCTTGTCAATAGCCACTATTGACAGGCTCATGAAGCCCACGAAGCCGTTCCACTACAGTAAACGACCGTAGCGCCCGTGGGCGAAAACGTATAAGTGGAATGCTAAATTGCACGACCACGACCGCGGTCGTCGTGGGCTTTAGTGGTACGCACTCTTAATAAAAACCACAACTGACAGACAACGCACAGCCTAAACCGGTGGGTCTAGAAGCATGAAATTTGGCACACGAGTTCCTTATATGATGTAGGTGAACACTAAGAACGGATTTTACGGAAATCCTATTCAAACGGGATTTATCTCGCACTACCTAATTAGTGGTGACGCGCATGAGTGGATTAACGATATGCTGATGCGCAGGAATGGATTAACGAGATTCCTAACGCACAGGGCTGAACCACTCCACGGTCCAATCGGGAGACCTTTTTGTTCCAAAGCTGCGATCAAAATGTCGGAAAGCCTTCGAACCTACAGCTGACCTACAGGGTGAGGAACCTACCACCCTTGAGAAGGTCTGCTTGCACCCCGAAATTCATATTCAAAGAATCCAGGGGTGCAGAGGGACTAGGGCGCCGCCCGGCTACTTTTTTTAAAGGCAGGGCGCACCAAGTACTTTTCAGTAAAAAGTGATCAGATCAACGGCTTTAGAGATTTTTTCGAATTAGGTGGAAAAATTACTCATTTTTGTTGTTGTAAATAAATTTTACATTTAATAAACACTTTTTAAAAAACGTTGGCTACGCACCCTTGCGGCGAGCTTTTTGTTTTTGAAAGGAGAAAGGATTAAGACAAATCGGAAATTAAAAATAATTCTAAGGGCAACGCGGCCGAGGAACTCGATTGATAATTTTAGATAAATTAGAAGCTCGGTCGACTACTTTCTCTCGATAGATGGCGTTGTTGTTAGAAACTCCATCTTTAAGTTATCCCCAAATTTGGCACACGAGTTCCTTATAATATGATGTAGGTGAACACTAAGAACGGATTTTACGGAAATCCTATTCAAACGGGATTATCACGCACTACCTAATTAGTGAAGGTTGGTTACTTTCTCCCAATTGATGGCGTTGTGTTAGAAACTCTATCTTCAAGTTATTATCAAGTTAAGGCGAAGCATCACCACGTTGGTGTAAAACCTTCTTTAAAAAGATTCGTTAAACATGTTTTTCAAGAAATTTTTATATATTTTTGGAATTTTATAAATTCAGCTTCGTAGCTCAATAGAATAATTGTTTCTTGATACTGTCAACTTTTGGTAATTCTATTTAGTAATACGTATATTAAAGAAATCTTGAATTCCAATATTCAGAATTTTCAAAAAAAGGAATGTCAAATTTCTTTTCAAATGTAGTAATAAAGACAGAACGATCATTCTATTGAGCTACGAAGCGGAATTTTTAAAATTCCAAAAATATCTAAATATTTCTTGAAAAACATGTTTAACAAATCTTTTTAAAGAACGTTTTACACCAATATTTAGTCACGTGGTGATGCTTCGCCTTAATTGATAAGCAAAATAAATCGAAAACACGATTTTAGTCACGAGTACCACCGAAAAATGCCAGGCGCGATGAAAGGGGGAAAGGGCTGAACCTCTCCACGGTTCAATCGGGTGACCATTTTGTTCCGAAGCCGCGATCGCTCGCAAAATAGGGTTTTGCAAGCGGTCTCAAAATGTCCGAAAGCTTGATGAGGGATGCGGCTCTAATCGCACCCCGAAATTTTTATTCAAAGAATCCAAGGGTGCAGTGGGACCAGGGCACCGCCCCACACTGGGCTGAAAAATGATGTAAAAATTTATTTTCCAATTAATGTTTATATAGTAAATTTTTTTAGTTGGTAATATTAAAAAAATCGCACATTACATTCGCAAAATTCGTTATGTTCTGGTGGATTGTTTTGCGTTTAAATGCTTATGAATATTAAATATGATTATATTAAACAGATGATACTCATAGCAATGCGTTTATTTTAAAATTTATAGGTAAAATAACGATTTTAGGGTTTATCTTAACTTGAACTTTTCGAGCGTTCTATAAAATTGAGAACTTTAAAATTTAGACCTGCGTTACTGTTACCTAAACATCTATATCGTGTATCAATTTCTCGCTGGAATGTTTGCCTATAAGGAAGATATTGTCATTTCAAGTTTTAATCTCTTAATTTTATGTACCAAATCCGCTCATTTTCGCTAAAATATGAAAGCTTTCATGCTTCAGAATCCATTGATCCGTATATACGATGAGATAATATGCCTATAAAGGTTTTGAAAATCGAGAAAATATAAATAAAAAAGGAAATAGAATAGAGAATTAGAAAAAAAGCAAATCAAATCAAGATGAATTATAATTTAAGAACAAATTATGATCTTTATTTATTACTTAAAAGCTCCCCTGACACACATCTTGATGATTACAAGAAACTTTTTGAAATGGTTACTTCCAGACTTGATATCAATTTTTGTGAATCAGAACTGAATACTTTAAAAAATAGTATTAGAATGCTTTGTTTGAAGCTGCGTAGGAAGTGGAAACAGTCCAACCGTACTGAAAAAATTTTTTTGGAGAACAATAATTCATGGTTGCATTCTGAGTTTAATTGGCCTCATTGTATAAGACTGAAAATTAAAGATATGGTAGAAAAGACCGAATTTATTCAATATAAGGATACGCAGGAGCTCATGTGTTCTACAATCAGGAGTATGTACAACAATGGACTTAACGATGTTGCAAGGATTTTAGAACATTTACAAGAAAATCCTGAATTTGTTATAAAAATAAGAAAAATTCTTGATGATAAACCCGAAACTTTGGAATTACTGGAATTAACTCCAGAAATTGAATTAACAGACGCTACTGAAAGCGATACAAATTAATAATTATGTAGCTACTAATAATTTATTTTCATATATTAATAAAAATTAATTTAAATTAGTTTAAATCAAATATAAATTTGTTTAGGTGGGTTCTGGTAACAAAACTAATTTTAAATTTTCGCTGATAGGTAACTCTTTTACGCTATGTATAATCAATGCAACAATAATAAATTATTATAGTATTTTCTAACTATAATTTTGGTTAGTTTTTAATACGTGATAGTAAATTAATTGATATATTTTAATAATTTACTAATCTAATTCCTTTTACGTGTTACAAATATATTTGATATACATTTATATTTTCATTTTTTTCATATTTTTATGATGAAAATGAGCGGATTTGGTACATAAAATTAAGAGATTAAAACTTGAAATGACAATATCTTCCTTATAGGCAAACATTCCAGCGAGAAATTGATACACGATATAGATGTTTAGGTAACAGTAACGCAGGTCTAAATTTTAAAGTTCTCAATTTTATAGAACGCTCGAAAAGTTCAAGTTAAGATAAACCCTAAAATCGTTATTTTACCTATAAATTTTAAAATAAACGCATTGCTATGAGTATCATCTGTTTAATATAATCATATTTAATATTCATAAGCATTTAAACGCAAAACAATCCACCAGAACATAACGAATTTTGCGATTGTAATGTGCGATTTTTTTAATATTACCAACTAAAAAAATTTACTATATAAACATTAATTGGAAAATAAATTTTTACATCATTTTTCAGCCCAGTGTGGCGCCCCGAGACTCTTAAAGAGAAGGTTATTAAAAGTTAGATCCACCGGTCGAGGCTAGGTTAACGTTAGGAATTGACTTTTATATGTAAAGAGAGGATCATTATTAAAAGGTAGATCCCAGTTGAGGCTAGGTTAGTGTTAGGAATCGACTTTTATTTAAAGAGAGGGTCATTATTAAAAGGTAGATCCCGGTTGAGGCTAGGTAAAGCCTGTAGTACACTCTTTGACCAACGGTCAAATATTTGGCTTATTTTACAAGAAGGGGGTTAGGGGAATCCTTTTAGAGCCGCAAAGTATGGGTTCCACTCATAATATTGCCAGATTATCGGATGTATTTAATTCAATTATAAGTGTAAACCAAATTTTACGGCTCTATAGGATTCCTTAAGAGTTACATAATAACCCCCTAACCCCCTTACTGTATCTTTTTTGCAAAATAAGCCAAATATTTGGCCGTTGGTCAAAGAGTGTACTACAGACTTAAGTGTTAGGAAACGACCTTTTTTTAAAGAGAAGGTCATTAAAAGGTAGATCCACCGGTATACCCGGGGATTCGAAATATTTACTGTTTCCAAAATACAAACCTGGCACTATTTTTTTGCATGTGAAATTTTTGTTTTAATTATTGGTCAACATATTAGAATGAATTTCAGAAAATTATTAAATAGTCTGACAATGTTGCAAATGACCGAAACATGGTGTCTTTTTAGAAAAAAAAAAGGAATGCATTAACGAGATTCCCACTGTCCCTCCACCCTGTGAGGCCGAAGGTCGCACAACCACATCCGACACTCATACAAAATTAATTAAATTATTTGCTATAAAAAAGTTGGTATTCAAATTTTATGACAGCAAAAATATTCAAATTTCTCATGGTGTATTACTATTTTCACAGTGAACATAAAATGTTCACAGTCCCTAGTCTTCTTCTTCTTCTTTCTAGAAGTAATTCTCTAGAGAATTCTCTTCTAGTAGGCCAAGGTCTGTTATTTTCCAACACATGCGTCGTTTCCTTGGCAGTGTTAGAAACTTTGAGCATATAAATATTTTACATCCATCAGGTAGCTTGCTAGACTTGCCTTCAGATGTGCCTGTATCCTAGTTTTTATGTTAATGGTAGCAATTCACTAACCCAGGGGACCACCGGCTTAACGTGCCTTCCGAAGCACGGAGACTAGTCATAAGAAAGTTTGACTCTCCCCAGGTTTGAACCCGGTGCCCCATATTCGCATCCAACTGCGTTAGCTGCAAGGCAATGACCATCTCAGTCCCTAGTAATTTTCTTTATTGAGCCACCAGAGGGCAGTAGGAGGAATGCACATAGCGAAAAAACATCTTTTTCAACAATCACGAGTGGGTATTTAAAATGAGGGTGGTAATTATCAACATTTACTTAAATAATGTAATAAGGTGGTTAAAATTAAATATTAAAATAATTTAAAAAAAAAAATAAAAATTTTGTGAATTTAATTTTTGTTCTGTAGCTGCCTAGTATATTATTTTCTTATTTTCTGTGAAATAGGTTGGTTTCTCAAAAATTTTTACTAGATAAAAGTTGTAGTCCGTTAAATTTCCTATCCGAAATGGGGCATCAGATTGTTTGTAAAATGTTTCGTTTAAAAGATGTAGGGTTTTGAAAAAATCCAAAAAATCCAAAAGCTCGAATTTTTCGACATTTTTTAACTTACTTTAATTCATAACTCGAAAGCAGTTGATTTTCGATAATAGAAGGTTTGAATCTAGTTTGTAGATTATTTCATGCTCTTTAAAAAAGCAGTAAACCATTTTTGCTGAAAAATCAATATTTGCGGGGCTAGGGCCACGTGAAGGTGGAAATTTAAAAAAATGCTTTAAAGAGGCCTAACTTCGAGGGTTTGAATTTAGAAAATTATTTTTGTTAAATATTGCTCTTAGAAAAGTGTCCTCTATCACCACCTAAGTTATGTAAAGTGAGTGCGGGGACATCCTGTATATGTATAGGGTGTTTTTTTAGCTGCATGAGAACTTCAAAATGAAATAAAACATTAAAAACCTGACGGAATGTTTTGGTTATAATTTTTTTATGAAAGTACAGTTAAAGGCATTTATGATTTGAACATGACTTCCGGCATGTGACCACCACGACTAATGGTTACGAAGCGCATCCGTTCAGTCCAATTTTTGACCACTTTTTCCAATATTTCTGGCTTTATTTCATAAATGGCTTGCTGAATATTAGCCTCCAATGCTTCTAGAGTTGTTGGTTTGTTAGCATAAACCATGGATTTAACATACCCCCACAGAAAATAATCTGGAGGTGTCAAATCACACGATCTTGGAGGCCAATTGATAGGACCACGTTTTGAAATAATGTTGTCACCAAATTGTCCTTTCAATAAATTGATGGTTTCGTTGGCTGTGTGGCACGTAGCACCATCCTGTTGGAACCATAAGTTGTCAATGTTTAGCTCTTGAAGTTTTGGAAACAAAAATGTATTGAGCATGTGTCGATATCTCACACCATTCACCGTAACGGTAGCTCCTTCCTCATTTCGAAAGACATATGGACCAATGATGCCGTTGGCGTGTATTCCACACCAAACAGTCAATTTTAATGGATGCAATGGAGTCTCAAGATAATGTCCCGGATTGGTCTCACTCCATATACGGCAATTTTGTTTGTTCACATACCCATTTAACCAGAAATGTGCCTCGTCACTGAACAAAATTTTACGGTAAAAAAATGGATCCACTTCCAATTGGTTGTGAGCCCAATTTGGTAGCGTTGTTCAATGGTCAATCTATGCATTATCAAATGCCAAACCTTGCTAAACACAAATGTCAAAAAACTGTTTCAATAGCAATCTTGATTCAATTGTTATCCCTATTGAAAGTTCTCATGCAGCTAAAAGAACACCCTATACTTACTTACACTATAATAATGTGAAAAATAGGTACATTTAGAAAAAAATACTTTGTCGTTTATTTTAATTTTTGAAATGTAGGTACACTAGTGCTGTCAGCGATTACCGGGTTTTTCGGTTAACCGGTTTCGGTTAACCGCGGTTTTTACTATTACCGAAAACCGGAAAACCGGTTAACCGGTTTTTTACCGGTAAATTTTACCGGTTTTTTTTATCGGTTTTGTTTAATCGGTTGTTTGCCGGTGTTTTTACCGGTTATTTGTCGGCATTTCTTACCGTTTTTTTGCCTGTTATTTTCTTACCGGTTTTTTTATCGGTTTTTGCCGGTTATTTTACCGGTTCTTTGTCGGCATTTCTTACCGTTTTTTTGCCGGAATTTTCTTTATGCCGGTTTCTTTATCGGTCTTTATAGTTCATAACCGGTCTTTTTTACCGGTCTTTATGCTGTATTTTTACCGGCACGGCTTTACCGGTAAAACGGTTTTTACCGTTTTGGTAAGAAACGGTTTTTTATCTATCCGGTAAAGCGGTTTACTGGTTTTTACCGAACCGGTTTTTCTACTAACCGGTTAACCGGTTTTTAAAATTGATTGTTTCTTGCAGCACTAGTAGGTACCTACCTAAATTGTAGTTTAATCTGAGTAAATACCCTGAAGTTATTAGCCTGGGGCGCTAGACTAGCTAAATCCGGCCCTGCTACCGTGTATATTTTCTCGTATTTTAAACTTTTATGTGTTGCTTAAAGACACAATTAATTTTAAGAAAACAATTAAAATATTATGAGTTGTTTAACTCGCAAATATTGAACTTGAATTTTAATCTCGGTCAACAATTTACCTATTTTTATGTCAAGTGCAGAAACATAAAAACTATTTATAGTCCAGTCAAATAAGCATAAAAACAAGGTAAACCTCGGAATGAAAGATAATAAGCTGAAAATTTGAATAAGTCTTTGTTTTGACTTTTTATAAGTTAGCTCAAAAGTCTCATAGAATCTCGTGTCCGTGTCTTAAGATATTGATTGTGAAAGATGACAAAAACCGGTTTTTTGTAGATATTGTGTTTCCCTTGCTCTAAATGACATTTAGAGTTATTAGGAAAGTTGTAGAGAATAAAATTCTCTACATTTTTGGTCTTAATGAATATTTTATACAATGAACGGTTCTTGAGATAGAGCGCGAAGAGTGTGAAGCTCTTAGCCATATAATACGTATTAAAGGTAAAGCTAGGAATGTGGAATTCAATTACTAATTTATAATAAGGTTCATAAATTAGAAGAAACCATTTACTATTTAATAAATGATATTTATTCCATTTTGTCATCATAACCTTGTTTATTAGCACCCAGATGCGGGCGTAATATATTAAAGCCCGAGGGCCTATAAAGTTGCTAAGCAATATCAATAATATTATACCTATCAAAACATAGGAACCATGGCACACCAAAAATTCATAACACAAACAAAACGACGACATAATATTTTTTCCCAAAATATTTAATCCTTAAATTTTGATTATTCAAGTACCAAGTACGAAAATGGAATAAAACGTTGTATCTACCACGGGCACAATCAGATTATAGCCCTCCGCTAAAGCATCGGGCTTTAAATTTTCCTCGGTGCTATAATCAGTAGATTGTGCCCTTAATACATAAATAACTATTATTGATATTATTCATAAATAAGACATCCGTTTAATAATATTTAGTTAATTTATAAAGGACTTACGCGCAGTCAGGATTTTCAAAAAATTATTTTTTTGTATTTAGTTTCCTTATAAAGTACAATACTTCAAGAATATTCCGTGAAATGATTTTTTGAAAATTCTGACTGCGCGTAAGCCCTTAATATAAATTAACTAAATATTATTAAATGAGTGTCGGGTGTGGTTGTTCGGCATTCGGCCTCACAGGGTGGAGGGACAGTGGGAATCTCGTTAATGTATTCCTTTTTTTCTAAAAAGACACCATGTTTCGGTCATTTACAACATTTTCAGACTATTTAATACATTTTTGAAGTTCATCCTAATTTGTTGACCAATAATTAAAACAAAAATTTCACATGTATAAAAAAATAGTTCCAGGTTTGGAATTTGGAAACAGTAATAATTTCGAATTTTGAATTTGCCCGCAGTTATTGCTACTGGGAAGGGGGTATCCCCGGGTATACCGGTGGATCTACCTTTTAATGACCTTCAGGTGACCTTCTCTTGAATACTGCAGTATTCAGAAAGGTTGCCGACCCCTGCACTACGACAATTTATTGTTTCGAAGGGATTACCCACTTCTTTTTATTTTAATTTATTACATCTAGTTTGTCTAACTAAGCAAATATTTTGCCGAAAAATATTTTGAACGCTATTAAAATTAGTTATTGTTATTAAACAACTATAATATTACTGATTACAATTGAGTATAAAAACGAAAAATGTACGAACGTATTCATTACTTTCAGTAACGCATAGTTGATTCAACCAAGCATTTTAATTTAAAAATGAAATTTTTACTAATTTTTCTCGTTGTTTTAAGTTTGTTCAATGTAGTATTTATGCAAGCAGGTATGTACGAGTATAAGCTATTATTCATTATTATATTACTTATTACATATTAGGTTAATAATAATTAAAGAAACTTTTGATTGCAAAACTTTAATTTTTTCATTTAATTTAATTTTATTCTTATCCTAAATTACAAAATAATTATTTTCAGAAGGAGAATTCTGCACGTTCGTATTTGGAGATGTAGGTACAACGGCATTTAAGTGTACCAGTGCACCGAGTCGTAGAAGTAATATCATAAACACAATAGCAACGTGCGATGAGAACCTCAAGTGTTGCAGGGCGGATTTAGCTACTCTAGCACCCCCAGGCTAATAACTTCAGGCGCCTATCGTATTTACTCAGATTAAACTACAATTTAGGTAGGTAGGTACCTACATTTCAAAAATTAAAATAAACGACAAAGTATTTTTTTCTAAATGTATTTTTCACATTATTATAGTGTAAGTAAGTACATATTATATTATGTATACCTACTATTTTATTATCCTTATAAAAGTTAATCATAAATTTAAATAAAGAAATAACTGGTTAACAAAATTGCAATATTTTATTGGTCAAGATTATTATTTTTTTTATAGATTTTTACATACATACGTATTAAGACGACTTTTACTTCCAATATTTAATTATAATCCTTTATTACTATTCTTAAAAACTGTACAACTGAACTTCCCAACTTAACTTCTTCTCCTAACATTGAATGTTAATATAGTGTCTCTTACTAACTTATTACCAACTTCACAAAACTAAGATAAAGTACGTTTTACACATTCAATAATTAATCCTTTAGCGTCCTCATATTGATCAGGACCGGCTTACGTATAGTTTCTATCTTCGTTGATCAGTATTTCCAGATACTGATCAGGGTCGGCTTTCGTATGATAATGTGTCTAAAATTTCTGCATTCATTGATAATACGTATAGATACATTATTGTAAAACTCTTGCGAAATCGTGTTTCTCAAATACGTTTTTACTCTTTTTAATAATGAGAACGACCTTTCTGCGCTTGCGTTACTTATGGGTATAGATAGGTAAAGGCGAAAAGCAATGTCGATGTTTGGGAATGTCGAAATAATTTTTTTTCTCTTATTAATTTAAGGTAATCACGATGGTAATCAGATATTTCTGTCAAGGTAGAAAGTGGACCTTCAAGATGTGTTAAAAAAAATTTAAAATTTATACATTCATATGAAAAGTCCTGATCCAAATCAGTAGGATACAGCTCCTGAAGTTTATTAGCATGTTCAGTAATTTTAGTCACGTCTTCAAATTTAATTCTTTTTAAAAATCCGAACATTTCTTCAATTTCTATATTATATGAGTTGCAACGACGTTTTAATTCTTCCACTATTCGGTCGATAATGACATAACAAATATTGATTCTAAAATCATTTTGTCCGTCAAAAGAAATGTCTTCTTGCCCTTCATCAAAGTATAATTTTCTTTTCCGACGTCTCGTAACAGTTTTTTTTTTATATATTTGACAATTTGACAGTTTTTGTCCTTGATCTTCAAAGATTGTGAAGTTTTCACGTTGATTTTGTAAAAAATTAATTAAAGAATTATAAAGAGCTACAGCAACAAACAAATCAATGTCAATTTTTTGTAAAGATTGACTAACTTTATTTATTTCGTAAAGGATATCATTCCAGAATACAGTTTCAAAGGTATATTCATTTTGGCCAAAATCACGTTAGCTTCTACTCTTACTTGTGGTTTTTCATTGAAGTTACTGCTCAATTCTTCTAATGCAGTTAGAAAGCATTCATATCTATCTCTTAAACTCCTGCTAGCGTCAGCTCGAGCAGACTAACGAGTTGTTGATAAAGCTTTTGGCAATAAACATTTCTTATTTTTGGTGTTGTCTTTTATTGAACTCTTTAATATTGTGCACTTAAAATATTCCACCGATGAGTTGATGCTGAGAAGAAAGTATTGTGGTGTTTTCTTTTTAAGGGTTTCTAGACAACCAAAATTTGTAGGGGTTCTGTTATAAAAAATTTTGAAAAATTTGAAAAATTTTATATTTGTAAAAATTTCATGTTGCGCCACTGGATTTTTGGAAGAGGAAATATCCGCGCCTGCGAACGAGGACTCGCTCGCTTGGTCGCCAGGTGAATGGCGGCGAGAAAAGTAAAAAGAGAATTTTGATTTTGTAAAATTAGTTAGTAATACAGACTTATCGGCCCCACATTTGGAAAATTTGATTAGAATTTACAATATTAAAGTTTGTGGTTGGTGGAATTTTACTACATCTGGCACCCGTAACGTGGAGCTGAGTGAAGAAAATAGGGCCGATTTCTTTCACGGAACTCACCTTTGACCCTGATATCAATTAAATTTAGGATTTAGCAAGAGGTTTTGCTAATATTAAAATGGCAACCATGGAGAAACTTATGGCCATGATGACAAGCATGTCGATGCAATTTAACATTAGATTAGATAATTTAAAAGTAGAAAATAAAGAAATGAGGGTAGAAAATAAAGAGGCTTTAAATAATTTAGATGGGAAGTTAGAAAATAAAATGTGAAGGAAAGCATGCGCGAATTTGGAGAAGGTGTAGGGGAGCATGTAGAAAAGATAAGAAAAGAAATAAAGGAAGAAAAAGAAAAATGTGGTGTAGGCAGCATTAATAAAAAAGTCCTGGAGGAAGAAATTGAAAATTTAAAAGAAGATAAGATGGTCGAAGTTGTCGCGAGGGAGGGGGTAGAGACCCCAGAAGAGGATTTAAAATGTGGTGTAGGCGCCATTGTTAAAAAAGTCCTGAGTTTTACGAGAAAACAAGTAAGAAAAAGAAAATGGAAAAAGATGAAGGCCAAAAGAAATGTCAATTGGCAAAGAAAACAGAATTATTCGAAGAAAATTAAAAGTAAAATAAAAATAAAAATTAATTCGAAAAATTTAAATGAAAAAGTGGAAAGTGCTCCAAGTTTAAGAAGGGATGATAAGTTGGAGGAACTTATTGCAGACGAAGATGTCATGCCGGCTAGTAAAGTAAGATGGTTCTTCGAAGTTGGAAGGATTTTCAAGAAAATTAAAGTTTCGAAAATAAAGAAAATTTTTGGAAGCATTCGAGTAAGGAAGAGGAAAGAAGGGGTAGTGAAGATGCGAGAGGTTTCTTTGGAGAAGTGGGGGTATCGCAGAGTGAGATGGAAAGTCACAGACGAAGATAAACCACCCCAATGAATCAAGAAAAATGGGAAAGAAAATTTAAGACGACTGCATGAATATGGAAAAGTGTAAATAAATAAAATTGTAAATAATAGTTGATAAGGACATGTAAATTTGATAGTAAACGCGAATCTTCACCAAGAATTATGAAGAAGCTTAAACAATTATAAAAAATTAAATAATTTAATAATTAAAGCAAAAATTAAAACAGCGCACAAGAAAAATTTTAAAAGTAAATCACAAATTTAAAATAAGGTGAAATTTAAACAACAATTTAGAAAACAATTTTGAAACGGAAGCAAGTCCGGAATTTTGAAAATTTAAGAAGAAATCTAACCAAGAAGGGGTTTTTCTCAAAAAGAATATTTGAAAATGAACGTGCGACATCGATCGACGATCAGAAATTTATAATGCGTATTGGAAGCTGCAGTTTAAGATATTTGAAAATTTAATTTAAACCAATAGAAAGGATTTGGTTGCTATTTTAAAATGATATTTGAGATTGAAGTAGGATTTAATGAGTTATGAGATGAATTGTAATTAGATTAATTGAGTAATGAGAATTTGAAAATAATTAAAGAAGTTTATAATAGTGAAAGAATTTGAGTATAGAAAGTTGAATGAAGATGAAAATTATTAGAAGAATGCTACGGTACGTGAAAATTGAAATTGTTGAAAAGTTCATGCAGGAAGAATTACTGTTTTGAAGAAATTTAATTTGAAGATTGGAAAGAAGAAAGATTTGCTGATAGTTTTGAAAAAGGTTGGTCAAGTCACCAAAATTTAGTAGTATAGGGGGTAGATTAATTTTGTGCGCATAAATTTGTAAGATTGTGATATTTAACTAAATTATTATTTTTATTTTTTGATGTAATTTGTAAATTTGGCAGAATTTTTAGGCTTTGATCTATGTGAGTGGGACGTGATTTTTCACCACTTTATTTTTTATGTGGAATGTCAACAGGCCGCACTATTTTTACAAAATAGCTTGCAAGTTGCCATTTCACAAGGGGGTAAAAAGATGTGGTGTTTTCTTTTTAAGGGTTGTAGACAACCAAAATTTGTAGGGGTTCTGTTATAAAAAATTTTGAAAAATTTGAAAAATTTTATATTTGTAAAAATTTCATGTTGCGCCACTGGATTTTTGGAAGAGGAAATATCCGCGCCTGCGAACGAGGACTCGCTCGCTTAGTCGCCACGTAGGTGAATGGCGGCAAGAAAAGTAAAAAGAGAATTTTGATTTTGTAAAATTAGTTTTAATTGAATAAATTTTGGAAAAGTGCATGGAGAGTGTTTTTAATTTGCTTTTTAGAAAACCATAAGAAGGAACTTTTATGAGCGAGCTGAGGCATATTGGGTAAAACAAACCGACCGTGGCGAAATACAGACTTATCGGCCCACATTTGGAAAATTTGATTAGAATTTACAATATTAAAGTTTGTGGTTGGTGGAATTTTACTACAGTATATAGTTCTTGAATAAACATAAAATGTAACAAATCATCCCTCTGCAAACACGACCCCTAATGGGAGAGTCGACCCCTACAGAGATCAGGATCTGCAACAATCCGGAGAGAACCTCTCCAGTTTGTTTTGCCACGATGGTAAATAGACTAGCCATATTTATGCGAAGGCACGGGTCAATGGGTTACTGAAAAAAAGACAGGTAGCTTGGGAAAACTCAAAAAAAAAACGCAAATAGAAACAAATGCTTTAATTGAACACACAGAACTTGAGAGATGTATCAACAGTTTCAACAATTGCAATGTAAATCACTGTGCCAACAATGCACACAGTAGCAACTGAAAGATTACGGTAACAATCAAAAAGTGCACCCAGCTTAAATTTAACAAGTACCAAAACACACAGTAACCGCTATGGGCTACCAGTAATTAATATACAAAAGCCAAATAAATGTATATCGGTCAGACGAGCAAGATAGAATAAAATTTACTTACATAAACGTTTCATAAGTTTACAAACTTAGATGTTGACAAACGCATCTTCCTACTAGACATTGACCACTGGCTTGAAAGTTGGAATCTGTAACTTGCCAAATCACACAAGAAAACACTCGATTGCTATAATCGCGAACACCAAACATTCTGCTTGTAGATTTGTTGCTGGAACCTGGACCAGTGATAGATGGTGTAGAGATGTCAACAAGACGGAACCTTCCAAACGATGGAAAGAATTTCCCAAGTGCTCATCCATCCAAAAACAATAACAATAGGATGTAGCCAACTTAAAGAAATCCAAAATGGTCGCACAACTTGCACACCAACAAGAAAAACTGTAATCGATTCTTGCACATTTGAGTTACCTATCTACTGTCAGATGTTATCCAGTAGCACCAAAAACATAGCCAGAGCCGGAAAACCATATTACGAACTAAACTGGCCGATCAACCAGTGGTTTAACAAAAACACACTCCAAATCGGCACTCAGAAACCGACGCAACAAAAATATCGACTGCTCGGTTCTTAGGTACTCAGGTAACTGTCGCAGGTAACTGTTCTCAATACAAAATTCTACGCCGGAAATATGTCCCTATCAAATTCGAACGTTCACAGTTCACCACCATCTGCCTAACAAAATGCATAAAATTTGCGATTGCATTTAAAATAAATGCATGGGCGTACTCAGAAATATTGCGAAATGATATGAAAAGGAAACCAAAGTAAGAATTAATAAAAATTCGTTACAAAAATGATAAGTAGCCTCTAAACAACATTCGGCAGATGATTGCCCCACTAAATTTAAAGAATGGACTGTCTATACCTCGTTCATATTCCTGGCAATAATATTGTGTAGAACAGAACATGCCACGATTATCGGTACCTATTACCTTTTTAGGTTGAAAACGCATGCAATTGAATTGAATTTAACGTGACAGCTGCAGTTTCAATATAGCCTTGAAATCATTGTCGTTAAGGTAATCATACAGATTTTGCCTGTCTCTTGCACGTGGTATTCTTGACTTCCACTACTGGATGCAACTCGATGGATTAATTAGAATGTGAAATACTAGAATTACAAAAAGAATTATTGTACCTTGTAAAAATATTTTAACAAATTCATTTATTACATCGTTCTCTTGAATTTGGTTGTTCACCATAGTTAATTTCTCTTCGATACTTCTTCGCTAAGTTGAATCGATACATCATCGGTTATTTTCAGTAACTACGATGAAAGGAAACGTAACCCGTAAAATTAACTTACTTGAAATGAAAATTTAATAAATTTTGAATTCGCTATACTATAAGAATATAATTTTGGTTAAGTAACCCTGAATAGCCCTGATATTGATCACAGATTAAAACAGAACTAATATTGCCATACTTTTTGAAAAAAAAAAATGTTTTTGCGAGCCTCAAATTTGTTTTTATTTTATTTGCCAACTTCGACTCTTCATACTGTAAAAAAATTATACTACACTAACCTGGCAAGTTATTTTAAAAAATTGCTCATTTAGTGTAGTTTTCAAAATGGTATAAAATTTGCTATAATAATACTTTAGAAAAAAAGATATAGATATTTTACTGAAAAATTAGCTCAATGTGAAATTATTATAATAATCAGGAATTCAAATAAAAATAATATTTTTAGATTAAAGTGACATGTATTTACTTAAAACTAAACAAAACACTAACAAAACGATACACTAACAAAACAAAACATCAATAAAAATCAAAGAATGTGATTTTGTGTTTGCTGTGCATCGATTCGCTTTCTTATTGTTCTTCTAGTCGTACTAACAGTTTTTGCTTTGTTTTTTGGACTTATGTACGGCCTAGTGATTTGGTCTTATTGTATTGGAGATAATAACGAACATAGATGTAATGCATTTTGCGTATTCCTGGACATTTTACTGATATGGCATAATAAGTGGTATTCTGGTATTGATTGAATTTCAAATATATAACACTAACACAGAGTTTACAAGAAGACCAGATCAGTTCGTTATTATCTCCAATACAATAAGTCCAAATCACTAGGCAATACATAAGTCCAAAAAACAAAGCAAAAACCGTTAGTACGACTAGAAGAATAATACGAAAGCGAATCGATGCACAGCAAACACAAACTCACATTCTTTCAAATTCATTTGAAATTCCATTGACGAAATACAAAACACCGAGTCACCCACCCCAGCATCCTTTTTAACCTCTCCCACTGAAATAAAACAAATTATCAAGAAATTCAAAAACCGCGCACCAGGTCGCGACAACATCACCCCGCAAATCCTAAAAAAGCTCCCAAAAAAGCTCCTAGTACAAATTTTTTATATCCTAAATTCCTGTTTAAAAAACCAATACTTTCGCCGAGCCTGGGAAACCGCCATAGTCATTCCCATTCCAAAACCAGGCAAACCGAAGCACCTACCATCCAGTTACCGTCCCAAGTAACATTTTTCCCTGCTGAAATTTAAATGTCTCTGCTAGGGCCCTAGCAAATATCTGCCAGGGGGTTATAACAGGGTTTTTTTGACAGAGCTCTTACAGATACCTGGCAGGTATTTGTAACGGATTATTTGCAGAGCCCTGAAAATTAACTCTGGTAGAGCCCTGGTAGGTCTCTGTTGAAAATAATTTGCAGGGCCCTGCAAGAAATCTGTGGCAGAGCCCTGGCAGAGTCCCTGTTACAGGTAATTTGCAAGGCACTGCAAAAACTCTGCGGCAGAGCCCTGCCAGAGTCTCTGTTATAGGAAATTTGCAAAGCTCGTATATACCACGTGGTCTTCATAAAAATTGTCTTTTTTACCAGTTTTCAATTACTTTTAATTTTAACAATTAATTAAATTTAAATACTATATTGTACTTTTAATAGTAGATACCTACTACAGGTAGATATAAACACAATACTTATTAAAATTTTAGCAAATCAGAATCAAGAATTTTGTTAATGATGTAAGCTTTCTTCATTCATATTGGTTAAGATTGTTAAAAGGAATATATCTTCAGAGATTTATTGAAAATTAATTAATCGATTTTTTCAAAGCAACCAACGATATGACAGAAACTTTGTCAGGGTTACAGAGACAGACAGAGACAGTTACATTGACAGTTACCCTTTATGAGTTACAGGTATAAAAAAATTCGTAAAGCGCCTCGTAATTTTGAGCCAAAAATTTAGGTCTAGTTACTATGTAACGAAGTAGGATAGCGCTATAATAAATATTGTTATGAGAGAAAGAGATAAAATAGTTTTAGTTCAGGTCATTTAGAATATTCTAGAATATTAGAAATACAAAGGCTAATCCGCTTCGATATTAAACGTCATTTATGTGCAATTTATAAATTTTAACAGTTTATTTATCCAATCTAAAGAAATCATAATTAAACCACGATCTAGAATTAAACAACAAAATTTTTGTTATATTATTATTATCATTTACTGATTCTGATTCACTATTACTGATTCGTTTTGATCAATATTATTTATCAAAAATTAAATTTCTCATATATACCGCACTCACAATTATTCTAGAAATTTTAAGTTAAAATCTGGTTTTTAAAACTTATTTGCCGATGGTAACCCATACTTACAAGGTCTTATCGGCCCTAAATATTAATAAAATAAATTTTTGTCGCATTCTTTAAAAATGTTAATTTTTATTTTTAACTTCTTGCAATCCATACTGATTGTGTAATTATGTAATTGAACTAATTTAACTCTGGGGTTTCAATTTTATTACTACATCTATATTTGCAGTTACAATTACGAATTATTGTATCATATTTTAAATTGCGATGTTTTACATCGATATAATTTCCATTTTATTAAAAAAGGTAAGTAAAATACGTTGATTTCTCAGCGGTTCACTCATTATTATACACAAAAGTGTGACCATCATATTACCAGTAATTTCAAAATAATTTATAAGTAGGTTCCGTAGGTAAATGGTAAGAACGAGAGGCTACGAAGCAGTAATGGATGTAGGTACAGGTTCGAATCTGGATTGTAACAAAAATTTTTAAATTTAAATATTATTTTCAGGATAGGTAACAACATCGACAGAATGGAATTCAACCAATAATACAGAATACCAAGCATTAGAATATATTAATAGTTAATAGATATAATTAAATGTAACCATGTAAATAAAATTGAAACCCCTAGAGCATTGCCTCCTTTACTTACAAGCCGTGAAGTTACATTTGGCAACGTCGCATTTGCAGCACTTGGTGGTCCTACTTGCAAAGTGTCTCATATACAAATTATTTGTTATTTTATGTTAATAAATAGTTTTAATAAATTATACAATTTTATGATCAAAAAGTTAAACTAATTATTATAAAAAAGTACTTACTTTACAATATAAACACAAATATAACTAATAAAAGCAATTTCTAGGTTTGTGAAAGTGGATGTAATTTTCTCTATTTTGTTAAATTTTCAACAGTTTGAAATTGATCATTTGTAAGTTTTCTGTTATTATTTAAGTGAATATAACAAAACGATTTGTAAATTTGAATAATTAAATTTTTAAATCACTTTCCATATGAATAGCATAGTAAAGTAATTGCACCCCTCACCTTCTGCAAATAAATCGACTTTGATAATAATTATCATAGATATTAACATTTACCTTTCGCATTTTTGCGAAATTTGAAAATTGCAGAATTTTGACAGTCATATTTTAAGAAACTGAAACACTTATCACTATATTGTCTCATCTTCGACATGACAAGAAGTGTTGGAAATTTCACAATTGATATTCTATAAAATAACGTAAACTTTTCTTCATAAATTTTATAATTCCAGTTTTCAAACTTTAGCTTGTTTGTAAAACTTGTAACGAATTATAATTTTCTATTTTGTCGTTTTTAAAAATTCTTAAATTTTTGTAGTTCTTTTTAACTCTTCATTTCTTCCTTGTTCCGGATCCTTTCTAGGTAATTTTTTGATGTGCAATCTGGCACACAGCATCTAGGATCTATTAACAATGTCAATAAAGTGTACTAATAAATAATTTTCTTCAATATGCAACGAATTACAAAAAGTAACGTATTACCTTTCAACTATTTAATAAGGAATTGAATCAATTTTTAGGCTACAGACTATTTAATACAGTTCTTGTACACTTATCTATGATTGTAGTTAGTTTTAGTTGTTAATTATTACTAACAAAGTGTTCTTACACAAATTTAATATGCATAAATCACATAAACATTAATACAAGAATTTGAAAATTAGGACCACCGGCGACGTTGCCAAATTTGCGACTTCACGGCTTGTAAGTATAGGAGGCAATGCCTAGAGTTAAATTAGTTCGATGCGATGTAATAACACAATCAATGGATTGCAAGAATCTAAAAATAAAAATTAATTTTTCTAAAAAAATGTGACATAAATTTATTTTATTAAAATTTAATATTTTTTTATACCGTCTCTGTCTGTCTCTGTAACAGGGACAGACAGAGCCCTGCCAGAGTCTCTGTGACAGAGACTCTGGCAGAGTGCCTGACAGAGCTCTTGCAGAGTCTCTGACAGGGTACCTAACAGATACCCTGTTAGGATTTGAGACAAATTTTCTGCAGAGGGTTTGCAGGGTCCATTTTCTCTGTCTCATATTATGTGACAGAGCCCTGTTACAATCCGATTACAGAGACAGGGCCCTGCGAAATTTCTCTGCCAGAGCCCTAGCAGATATCTAGCAGGGGGAAAATGTTACTTGGGGTCCCATCAGTCTCCTACCCACTATGTCGAAAATCCTCGAAAAAATCCTCTTAAACCGAATCCTCGCCCACGAAGTCCAAAATAACATTCTCATAAAAGAACAGTTTGGATTTCGTGCCAACCATTCCACCACCCTCCAATTAGCTGTCCTAGTTGACCACATCACCATAAATTACAATAAAAATAAATCCACATCCACCGTCCTTCTAGATATCGAGAAAGCCTTCGATACCGTTTGGCACGATGGCCTTATCCACAAACTTTTCATACTAAAATTCCCCATCCACCTTTTAAAACTCCTTATCAGTTTCCTTAAAAACCGAACATTTCAAGTTAAAATCAACGCGTCCTTATCAACCCCGCAACCCATTCCAGCAGGAGTCCCACAAGGCTCCATCCTTTCTCCCATCCTGTTTAATTTTTACATAAACGATATTCCAAAAGACGACGACACCATCATTTCACTTTACGCCGACGACATCGGTATCTCCGCCACAGAAAAGACCAAAAACCAAACCATCGACAAAATACAAACTCATGCAGAATCGCTACTTGACTACTATGACGACTGGCGACTTAAGGTTAACCCACAAAGACGACCCTAACGACTTTTTCACACAAACTCGACAATTTAACCACAAAACTACGACTAAATGGTGTGGAGGTTAACCCGACAACGAAAACCAAATACTTGGGGGTTACCCTCGACAAAAAAACTTTTAAAGATCATATCATTGAAACTGCAGGGAAAGCCGCTCGAGCCATGCACGCCCTTTACCCGCTCCTCACATCCCGCAATAAACTACATCCAAAAATCCGCCTTCAGCTCTACAAAACCATGATACTCCCCATCCTGCTTTATACATCCCCGATTTGGAGCAAAGCCGCCCGTACCAATGTAAAAATCCTTCAACGTGCTCAAAACAAGTGCCTCCGGTTGATCACCGGAATGCCAAGAAACACAGAAATTTACGATCTACACGAAATTGCAAACATACCACGAATTCCCACATTAATTCATCACGCCGCAGTCAAATTTTTCGAAAACACGGTCAAGCGGAACCAATCTACAGCCCACATCAACACAATTCATACCAATAATATGCCCTTCAGGCGAATAAAACATAAACTACTTCATCAAATCATGTTATAAACTACAAACACTAACCACACACACCTAATTACCATTCGCCTGGTTTTTGTACTCGTTTTCCAGGAACAACTTTCAACGGGGCCGACTCCAACTAATTCCAACACCATCCGACGTTGCTGATATGCTACCGCAGGTGCAGCGAAACGAATCAATTCAACTAATTATGTGTTAATGTACTTAGTGCAGTAGCACAAAAATTTTGTAAATATTACTGTAAATACACGAGTTGTTAATCTAATCTAATCTAATCACATTCTTTGATTTTTATTGATGTTTTGTTTCGTCAGTGTATCGTTTTGTTAGTGTTTTGTTTAGTTTTAAGTAATTACTTGTCACTTTAATTTAGAAAAATTATTTTTTCCAAAAATCGTCATAGAAACAACACTTCCCTGCGTATATACGCGCAGGGAAATTGAATTATACTGACTAGTCCGGTAATGTCAGTAATTGATTTTTTCAATGTGTTTTGACACATTGACAAACTTGATTTTTGCTCATTTTAAAAATGTTGTTCAAGTTTTGACACATTGACAAACTTGATTTTTGTTCATTTTAAAAATGTTGTTCAAACTTTTCAATTTTTTACGATTTTTGGAAAAATTTAATACAAAATACGTCAGGAAAATATCTCACTTTACTCGGAGCTCTAAAATACTCGGCACAAAGTGCCTCGTATTTCAACATTGCTCCTCGTCAGTAATATATCATTTTCCTGACTTTCATGTAAATAACTATTATTTGATTTCCTGATTATTGTAATAATTTCACAATGAGCTCATTTTTCAGTAAAATAGCTATAATATCTTGTTTTCTAAAGTATTATTATAGCAAATGTTATACCATTTCGGAAACTACACTAAATGAGCAATTTTTTAAAATAACTTGCCAGGTTAGTGTAGTACAATTTTTTTTACAGTATGAAGAGTCGAAGTTAGCAAATAAAATAAAAATACATTTTGAATCTCGCAAAAACATTTTTTTTTTTTTCAAAAAGTATGGCAATATTAGTTCTGTTGTAATCTGTGATCAATAGCAGGGCTATTACAGGGCACTGATGGAGTTCCGATGCCATTTCGTAAAATTTTCTCCCTTGGTTGCACGTTTCGTTGTAAACCTCCACTTTTGATCATCGTTCCTCTCTATCTGTAATCTTCGACACTAATTAGTAATTACCTAGGCAAATATAGTTACGCGTAGGTAGCGTCTCTCAACTTCTCGTTCATCGTTAACTTTTATATATGATGGTCGGGATGCAAGGCATCCCTCGTACTATTCTAAACGGCCGCCTCAAGGGCCGGCCACTCCCTCCTTCCATCCCTCAAAAACCGGTGCATGGGTTGGCTCAAGATCGTCTTATGGAGTCAGGCCGGAGCCTCGGTCGACGAAGCACTCCATGTAATAATAGGGAGGTAATGGGGGTGATGAAACTTCCCGACTTGGAGTTGTGAGGTGGGAGGAGTCGACCTGATCAGGCCATGATTAGTTTTTAAAATTTTTGCTTAAATGCATTTTCTTTATTGAGAGAAGTGACTTTTGATGACACCTTTTTGTCTAGTAAAATGATCACAAAGGAAGATGAGAGGGCGTAGACAAATTCCGCCGCAGTAGACATCGCGTGATACCCAATTCCATCAATTGACACTAACATAAACACGATTGTACGAATTTTGGTTTCTACGCATTAGCTCCACCCTCTCATCTTCTTTTGCGACCACTTTACGTGAGTTTTTCAGGTCCCAACCAAGCCAAAATAACATCTCGCGACCCGAGAGGCAAAAGTTTGGTGACCCGGTTTTTAAGCCGGGCTTGAAAAAGGATGAATCCATTCAACATAGCGCCGATTCACCCTCAAACCCCATCGGAATCACCCGCCGGCGCCGGCGCCGTTGCGTACGTTGGCAGGAGAAAAGGCTTTCACACCTCCTCCTTTTTTTCATAGTGGTCAGCGTATGTTCGTATCTACCGCCGCCCTCCAGACTCCTCCTTTTCCTGCTTTTCACAACTCCCTCGGACTTTTAGCGGTCGCGAGGGAGGAAGTAGTTGGAGAACGAGTGTATTACTGGGGGTCTCCTGGTAGGCAGTTTAGATTGATCCTTCGTTGACCTTCGTCTCCTTCATTTTTCGCGCAACATCTGAAAATCAAAAGGAAAGATTAAGCCCTTCTCAGGATGGCTTTGGGGTTTTCATAACGCGCTGGATCGTCGGGGAGGTACGAGCCCATTCCTTGGACCAGCGAATGATTATAGTGTCCAGCAGCCTTGTAGAATTTCTTCGCCTGACGGCGGATGAATTATGGGATGAACTCCATGTTGGAGTCCGCTCTAAGTCAGGCGTTAGTGACGCGATCTAATGTGGCCCCCTTAGCCTGCCTAATGGATATACCTTATTGAGCTTCGATTAGCTGAATTCGTCGTGGTTGGTCGTATACATGTTTTGTACAACCTAATTTGTTGAGTGCGTTCTTGATGTGTAGGCCAAAAGATAACCTCCTGTGCAAAGGAGTGAATCATTATCCTTTTGACAATATATTATCGTCTTCCATTTTTGATAAAAAAAACAGTAACGAATACGTAGAGCAATGCTGTTAAAAATGTAACTTATTAAAAGGTAATGAATTTGAATTTACCCGCAACGTTTGATAAGAGATAAGGGATAGATGAGCTAAATTTTTGAAGTGTGGCAGCAGGGAAGCGGGGTCTTTCGGTGGAAACCGTCCTGGAAGAGAGACGTGCGAATTTTTGGTCGGTCATTAATTTTCGTTTTTGTTGAGATTTGCTGGAATCAAACTGGATTCTGGAATTAATAGAGTGATTCCTGGCGTAATTCATGTAGTATACGGGAAATAATTGAGTAATTTACGAGCGATATTTTGGAGATTTTGAGAGTACGATTTCATGGTAAAAATTTGATCGATCATTGTGGAATTTACGATACTTTGGAGCGTTAGATGATCATCAGTTGTTATTTTGGCGAATGATAATCAAATTCGAGTGATTATTTCCTGGATTATCCTGGCTAAGTTTGGAAAAGTCTGACTCATTAGTCGTGTTTGATACCTAATCTAATTGGTCCAGTTAATAGAGTTTGTGGTGATCTCTAACGGATTTCTATCAAAGCCAAACGAAGGTATACCCATAGAATGAAAGTAAATGTTAACTATTCCCGCAATAATAGAAAACTTGCAGAATTTAACGTCTGCACGTGTGAGGTTTTACCACAGATATGAGAATTACAGTACTTACACAGTTTAACTTGTAATGCAAATTAAGGAAAGTATTTAATATGTTTTTTTCAACCATCCGAAGAGTAGTCATTTTCCATTCGATATTTGTTTATTTTATAGAAATGCGGTTAGAAAGTGGTTCCTTTCCGGCTTAATTTGGAAAATCTAGTTCAATTTTTATTATGTAATAATAATAATAATAATAATAAAGGACTTATACGCAAGCGTATCAAATGGACTAAAGATATGACCGAAAATGTAATACGCTGCTATATGAAATGTACCAAAGGACCAAAGGAGAAACTGATATGAAAAAATCAAAAATGTAATGTGCTTATTTAAGATTTGTAAAAAAATATGCAACACAATGTAAAATATAGAATGGTTGGAACTACCCCACTCTATATTCATTCCACAATGTATGTATAGGGTGTTTTTTTAGCTGCATGAGAACTTTCAATAGGGATAACAATTGAATCCAGATTGCTATGGAAACAGTTTTTTGACATTTGTGTTTAGCAAGGTTTGGCATTTGATAATGCATAGATTGACCATTGAACAACGCTACCAAATTATAGAAATATATTTTAAAAATCAAAGCTCTGTTCGCCAAACATATAGAGCCCTTCGCCCATTTTATGTTAGACATTTTCGACCTTCTGAGCAAGCTATTCGTGCGGTGGTAGACAAATTTCGTACCACTTCTTCGTTGCGTGATATAAAAACACCAGCAAGACGAAATTATGTGCGTACCGAAGAAGCTATCAGTTCTGTGAGTGAAAGTGTGCAACAGGACCCAAACATTTCAATTCGCCATCGTGCTCAACAACTTGGGCTTTGTCCGTCCACTACATGGAAAATTTTAAGGAAAGATCTTCATTTACTACCTTATAAAATCCAGTTGGTTCAAGAACTGAAGCCTGATGATCATCGATTGCGTCGTGAGTTCGCAGATTGGGCTCACAACCAATTGGAAGTGGATCCACTTTTTTACCGTAAAATTTTGTTCAGTGACGAGGCACATTTCTGGTTAAATGGGTATGTGAACAAACAAAATTGCCGTATATGGAGTGAGACCAATCCGGGACATTATCTTGAGACTCCATTGCATCCATTAAAATTGACTGTTTGGTGTGGAATACACGCCAACGGCATCATTGGTCCATATGTCTTTCGAAATGAGGAAGGAGCTACCGTTACTGTGAATGGTGTGAGATATCGACACATGCTCAATATATTTTTGTTTCCAAAACTTCAAGAGCTAAACATTGACAACTTATGGTTCCAACAGGATGGTGCTACGTGCCACACAGCCAACGAAACCATCAATTTATTGAAAGGACAATTTGGTGACAACATTATTTCAAAACGCGGTCCTATCAATTGGCCTCCAAGATCGTGTGATTTGACACCTCCAGATTATTTTCTGTGGGGGTATGTTAAATCCATGGTTTATGCTAACAAACCAACAACTCTAGAAGCATTGGAGGCTACAGGCTAATATTCAGCAAGCCATTTAGAAATATTGGAAAAAGTGGTCAAAAATTGGACTGAACGGATGCGCTTCGTAACCATTAGTCGTGGTGGTCACATGTCGGAAGTCATGTTCAAATCATAAATGCCTTTAACTGTACTTTCATAAAAAAATTATAGTCAAAACATTCCGTCAGGTTTTTAATGTTTTATTTCATTTTGAAGTTCTCATGCAGCTAAAAAAACACCCTATATAATGTGAGGTTTAAAATAAACAAATATAATAATAATAATAATAGTCTTTATTTCCTATGGGGTTACCACATATACAAAATTCATACAAAATTATCATACAAGATATTATAATACACAAATACTCGTATAATAATACAAATCAAAATGAGTTACATAATAATAATAAGTGAAATGAAAGTAACCCCATAATAAAAGGGCGGAGTTCAGAATAACTCCCATAAGGGGCAGCCTGCTCTTCCACTCAACCCTATTTTATCCTATTTTTACCCTATTTTTACCCTATTTTACACTATTTATCAGCAGGTATACCTATTATTATGCAAGTTAAAAGTAAACAAAATAAAAAAATCAATTGGAATTCAGTGGAATTAAAATAAATTCAAATGACAATTAAATATTAAAATAAAATTTATTGTTATATTTTATTATTAAGTATATTAATTATACTTTTGGAAATACCTTATATCCTACCTTACAAAGAAACCTATACTACATCTGAACCAAAATGTAAATTTTTTATCCACGAGCAAAAGGTGGTTGGCTATTTGTGCTTAACCAAAATTTATATCCAGGAGGATTAGGGGGACAATTTTCTCCCATTTCTGCTTTATCTCTTGTTATTACCAAATTACCGCACAGTCCAATTATTGGTAGCGCAGGAATAAGATCGCTTTTTTTACCAATAAATTTTGGACCAGTACTTGTAATACTTTCAATCATGTAATCTAGACTTCGAACGTGATTGCACATAACTGAAATAAAAATATGTTATTTCATTGATGATATTGGGAAAATATGCAAGGAAAAATATTTAAGTTTGTGAAGACTTACTGTACGCAACTGGAAGGTTTAATAATTCTTCGATATTAATTATATTATGAAAAGCTTGACAACCAGATTGTACGACACCACAATTTGGAAAAAAATCAGCACTTCCGCATGAATCAAAATATCCCAAAAAACCCATATTAGAATGGATAACATCCACACTGCTAGCATCGGTTTTAACCAACCTTTTATCATTTGATAAATATTGAAAAAGAGGTCCAGCTGGATCCAAACCTGTTATTCGACCAATTGTTTTCCCACATTGCTTTTGCACTTCTTTTCCTGTGAATCCCGATATTTGTCCCCCCATTGAATGGCCAACCACATGAATTTTACTAACATCTACACTTAACGTTTCGACCATGTCACAAATTAATTTTCCAATAATTTCGCCAACTTTGGGAATATAACAAAAAGATTTTGTGTACAAGTCTATAGAGTACCGTGACCAATCCACTATTATAACATTGGCATCATAACGTGATAGATAGGCATTTTTCATTTCGGGCATTTTACTGTTGAAAGAACTGCAAAGCCAACCGTGAATTTGAAAAATTATTGGCTTAGTTGGATCCAATTCCTTTAAGTTTGACGAATTTAGTGATATCGGTGTATCTAAATTTAGCCTGTTGTAGAGAAGAAATTTTACTTCATTTGGATCAACTTCTACCGGTTTGCAGCCCACTATATTTTGAATAATACCAGTTGTTATTATTAGGAACGCTTCTTTAGCAATACCTCCCGGTATGTCTTTGAAAAGAAACTTATCTGTGCAGTAATTTTTATCTTAAAGGAAATTCGAAGGATTATTTTATAGTTCTAAAAATATTTGAAATAGCATGATTACCTTCTTCTTGGCCGTTACATAACGTTAACAAAACAAAAATCACTTTTAAAATAATAATCAATGCCATATTTAAGCGATAAAGATTTGTTCAGGTTAGAAATTAAATTTTCAACTGAGGAGTTTTTATTACAATGCACTTTCTAAGTAGGCTAATTTATATAATATGTAATATTATAATGGTGTTACTATGTTTTTATCAAAAATATTAATATTTAAATCGAACAAAGAATATAAATAGCAATTCGTTATCGTTATCATGGTTAAATTGATTCCACTTTGAAAATTCACTTATTTGTTCAATTTTTATCTCAAAGATCACCAAAATTAAATTTGTTGCGAAGCAAAATTTTTGATTATATAATCATTTATGTTTTCTTTTCACAATTTAATAATTTTTCAATATCCACCTAGTAATTAATATCTTGAATTATATATCTTAATATCTAAAACTTCTCCAGGTTGGGGGTTCTACGTCGGGCTTGCTCCTCGTCTAGGTAAAAAATGTAAAATGCTAACAAACCAAACACCAATTCGCAAGGTTGGTAGTTGGGCTCGGATAACATTGTAATGCGTTTCAAAAACCGATTATATCACAATATCTAAAACTTGAATAAGATCTTATAATTTTAATTATAGTTTTTTGCACTATCAAGACAAGTTTTCTGTCTAGTTCATGAAAATGATAATGCATTTTTTCCACTTCATCTAAAATTACACAATCTGCACATATTGTAAGAACCATCCATTTCATGAACTGTAACAACGCCTAGGTACACATCGTGTAACACGTGCAATGGTTTATTAAAAATGTCCAAATATTTTCTTGAAAAGTTTTCCCTTATCACATATTTTGGTTAACAAGGTCTGTATATAGAAGGCCATAAATAAGAAATTATCTCGATGGCAAATTATAATGTCTGTATTATAATGTTATTTTTTCTTAAAAGGGCCCCCCTATCCACCAAGAAAATTGATAACAAAAACCAAGGCTTCGGCTAGCTATTTTCCCGGAACGCATAAAGATGACTCTTTCGAGGGTTGGATTCCGGCTCAGATAAAAATTATTGGGCTTGGTGGTTCGAAATATTAAAATATATACCAACTGCTGGCAATTCGCAATAATGCAAAACTGTGCAGTTTTTCGTAGTTCGAAAATAATAACATTCCGGAGATTTGCACAAATTATTGACTTTAATTTTCTGAAGTAATTATAAACGTATATACATATGTATGTACAGTGTATGTACATTTTTAAATCAGATAATCTTGGATGCAATTCTCATTAGATCTAATTTATAATACAAATTTATTGGATTTTCGAAATCGATTGTCTCCAAAATTTCTGAGTGTTTGGTCTTTCTTTTTTCATCAAGTTGACGTTCTAATTGGGTTGTAATCGTATACAAATTTTGGTGCAGATCTGTGAGGGACAGGGTAGGCCTTGCCCTTGTTAGTATTTTTTGCATTCAGATAGACGCTGGAGCTGAACTAAGGTGCATGTTACATTGCTTGATTTGTGTTTACCTGTTTTTAGTGCTTTGCATAATTTCTTTGACAGCCGATCGACGTCTTCGAAGGGAGCTCTTGCCGAGGATTAGTTCGATCGAGTTAAGGGTCAAGATTGTTACCTTTGTAACAATCGGTCAATTTGATAAGCAGGGGTAAGTACACATTTCAAGTAGTTATTGCATGTGCTGGGTATTTGACTTTATTGCGAGCGTTTGCTACATCTGGTAATTTAGAATCTTTGCGCTTCCGCTTGAAGCAGGCAATTTTATTGACGTTCGAGGTGATCACAGTAGCTGCTGATTGCTGCTGTTTATCCAAACCGTCAGCCACCCATTTTTGTTTGTGGCCTTCGGGTCAATTAATTATTTTCTCTAGTTTCTCTAGTTGGAGAATACGTAAACAAGCCATCTTTCCCTATCTTTCTTCGGTTTATAATCTATCACCATTTTTCTCTGACTGAGTGTTTTATTTAAACCTGGCGTCCGTCGAGCACTTCATTTTCCAGTTGTTGATACGAGGTCCTTTTAAGGTAAGACAAACGAGCATAAGGCCGTTCGAAATTGGAATCCACGAATATCCCACGTTCTCAGAACTTAGTGTGCCAAACACAAAGCGAGCTCCCTTTAGACCATCAGGCATAAGCGGCACACTTGTGGCCAAAGTCACAATTATTGTTACAGCCTTGTGCAATACGTTAATCTCATGACTGTGCAACCGTTTGTCACAAATATGGACGTGTTAGCCAACAAGAGAACAGACGTTACGTACCAAGTCACGCCTGTCCTTTTTGTCTGTCTCCGAGAAACCAGAGGAACCCAGGGTTGTATGGCAAGGTTAAATGTAAGCCTCCACGTGGCGGCCTTGGAAGGGTTACTTACGGGCATTCTGCTACCTGGTAATCAGGTGGGTAAGAGCAAGTAGTCTCCTGTGCGTGACCGTTAGACTGGTCGGTCTCGTAGGGTAGACTTGAGTAAGGCTCAACTCCTTGGAGAACGAACGGATGCCTCTTGAGCTAATTCACTGGTACAAGATTAACCCACTTACCAAAATTTTAATGAGGGATTACGAGGCAGTTGCTCCAAATAACGTCTATGATGCTACGTAGAGTACAAAGCCCCGATGGAAACAAACGGCATATAGATCAAGATCTAAACCCACGACTAAGTTTCGCATACAGACAGAAGTAAGGAGAAACGGTCAATAATTTGACTCATCAAAGAGATGAGATCTGGGACCGGTAGTACTATTGCTTCTATTTTGCTGGCCAAAATTAGTCGAAATTGCTGTAATAGTGCCAAAGCAGAGTCTCAGGCTATGTCTGAACCCTGCACAGGTACTCCTTCAAGGAGAACTAAAGGGCAATAGACCTTAACCTACTCAACTGAGACCTCGAATCACCTTGGTGCAATAACCAAGTCAAAAGTGGAACCTGGAAAACTCAATTACCGTGGTGCAGTAGTTCATTGACTTTTAAAAAACCACAGAACCGAAAAGAGGGTCGCCTTGGCAACTCTTTGGCGGGAACCGGAAATACCCGATGGGCCAAATCTCATTCTGAATAGTCTGAGTTATAAGTGAGACGTGGCAAACTCGAGGAAGATGACGCAGTAGGCCGGAACAGAAGGAAATATAAACAAAATGACACCTAGGGGGTACAAGTCTTAACCGACACTTGGAAACTTGCTGTAGTACGTGGAAGGACAATGCCCCGGTGGATTCTTCTCAAATTAGTCTTTCAGTTGATAAAGTTATATACAATTTCAAAGTAGCTGATTTTGACAAAATTAACGATGCTTTACTCTCTGTCAATTGGGCAGAAATTTGGAAACAGGATAATATTGACGATATTGTTAATGAATTTTATACTATATTATGGTATATTATCGACGTTCATGTTCCTCTTAAGATAATATATAGGTCTAAATACCCTGCTTGGTTTTCTAATGAATTGATTTTCTTGGTTAAAAACAAAAAACAGGCTCACAAAACTTTTAGACGCACTCAATGCGAGCATGATTATTTATCATTTTGCACTCTTCGTGATAAAGTTAAGATTCTTCGTTCTAAACTTTATCAAACGTATATTTCCAATATGGAAAGCGAAATTCATATGAACCCTAAAAAGTTCTGGCGCCACGTCGACAACTCGAAAAATAGCATGGGCTATCCTGCTCACATGTTTCTTGATGATAAAAAGTCTACTTCTGGTCAGCAATGTGTAGATTTATTTGCCAAACACTTCTCAACAGTTTATAGAGATAGTGGCGGCTCTAACTTTCAGTACCAGTCTGTGGAATCTATAGACTGCCACCTGAACGTATCTGAAGCATGCGTTTTTGATGCCATTAGTGGCCTATCTGACAGCTTCAGTTCAGGGCCGGATGGTATTCCACCATATTTCGTAAAACGGTGTTTGTATGGTATATGCGGCCCCATTTACTATATCTTTAATATATCTCTGCAAAGTGGCTGCTTCCCAAAAGCATGGAAAGAAAGTTTCATTACGCCCTTATTTAAGAAAGGCGATAGAAGTAACATCGGTAACTATAGAGGCATCGCGATTCAATCGACTATACCAAAGATGCTTGATAAATTAGTTGCCAATCAGTTGAGTATTGCATGTAATAAGTACATTGTGGATCAACAGCATGGATTTTTTCCGGGCCGATGTACAACTTCTAATTTATTGTCATTTGTTACCTATTGTTTAGATGCATTTGAAAATCATCTACAGGTTGATGCAACCTATACCGATTTTGCAAAAGCTTTTGATCGTATTAACATTTCAGCTCTTGTAGCGAAACTTAGGTCTTATGGCTTCAGTTTATTAGTGATAAAATGGTTTATCAGTTATCTAATGGGCAGAACGCAAAGAGTAAGAATCGACAACTTTCTTTCCTTTGTTATTGAGGTGACTTCTGGTGTTCCGCAAGGTTCTCATTGTGGTCCTATTTTGTTCTTGTTGTTCATCAATGATATTGGCAGAGTTCTCCGAAATTCTCTATACTTGTTGCTTGCCGATGATCTGAAAATCTTCAGAATTGTCAAATCAATCAATGATTGCATATTATTGCAAGAAGATCTCAACAACTTGTGTCACTGGTGTACCACAAATGGGTTAGATCTAAATTTAGATAAATGCTATACTGTCTCCTTTTCTAAAGGACATATTATTCAGCATGTGTATTATTTACATGATATACCAATAAACAGAGTGACTGAAATTGACGACCTCGGTGTTCGTTTGGATGCCGGCTTAACTTTCAAAAGTCACATCGCAAACATATGTAACAGGTCTTTTCGCACACTTGGCTTTATTAAGCGCCAGTCAAAGCACTTCTCTGCTGACACGGTAAAGTTGCTGTACTTTGCATTGGTTCGTTCGATTCTGGAGTATGCGTCTTGTGTTTGGTCGCCTCATTACTCGATCTATATAAACCAGCTCGAACGTGTTCAGCACAAGTTCCTAAAGTACTTACATTATAAACGTGGGCTTCCACTTGATGACTTTTCTGATAGTGATTGCCTGAAGTTTTGTAATACACGGACATTGGCGGATAGAAGAGTAATCTCTGATTTGTGTTTTATCTATAGGTTGGTGAATGGTAAAATTGATTGTATTTATCTTCGTGATTACTTTCGATTTTGGAATCCGCCTAGGTTCACCAGATCCACAAAAATTTTTGAAGATGTCCACCATAGGACCAACTACGGTTTGTACGGGCCAATTAGCAGAATGATACGATCTGCTAATCGTTTAAGTACTGATAAATCATTCGATTTGTCCATCCAATCGGTTGCGTCGTTTAAACGAGGTATCAAGTCCATGGACTTTGCAGCGCTCGTTCCATGATTGTTTTTTTTTGTTTTTGTATATTGATATTTGTGTTTTTTTTGTTGTAAAATGGTTTATCCGTAAATAAATGTATTATTATTATTATTATTATTATTATTATTATTATCAGCTTAAACTTGAGATGTGCAATGTAAGTCTCTAGGGGAGTCCAAGGGTAACTCACTGAACTGGATGTTTCGAGTTGAAATCCACGCTGGGGTGGTCTTGCCCGGGTTCAATTCAAACGAAAGCTTGCATGACCCCAACACCATTGGTGTCGGGAGATGGATAGAGATGGGTCATGGATGTGAAGATGAAATCTTCAGAAAAAATTGGTCGGTAACATCGGTTGTTGGATTGACGATGATCGTTGCCATGAATATTGGGGAAGCATTGCTTGTGTAAACGGTTGTTTCTGTAGTTTCAAGCGCTTTAACACTTTTCCGGTTTCTCAATGAGTCCCGGTATGCATGTCATCGTTCTAATTGGTTTGGGTCTATCCTTAGCATCAATGACGCTAAGTTTGGTCTCCTCTGAGGGTTTTCTCTCCGCTATCACCCACTCCATTCAGTCCCTAGTGGACTGGTCAGCGCAGGAGGCAACGAGGAGACCCCCTTTGAGTCTCATCTCCGAAAATTTCGGGAATGGTCCTCCTTTTACTAACTCATCTAGTGCTTTGAGCAGCATCCCTTTTATCAGGTCGCTTTGCTCTGCACTTAGAGTTGTTTCTTGAAAAACGAAAAAAACGTGGCTTAATAGCCACGTGGATGTCCGTTAGAGCTGCCTTGTAAGAAAGAGTAGGTACTTGTCCCTTAGCCTTCTTAGTCGGCATAGTTGCACTATTTGGAGTTCCTTCTGATGATCGGTTACACTTTTGGCCTTCGGTCGAGGTGCCCTCTCCTGCTACCAGATGTGGGTTCCCCTGAGACTACGGCACCTTGATTTTTCTGTCTCTCGAGTGCCCGTTTTTGCCGGCGTTTATGGGATGTCCCGGATGTTTCTTCCTTTCGGAGATCCCACCATTTGGATTTGGGTTTGGCGGGTTCTTCATTTGAACCCCACTAATTGATTTTGTTACTACTGAATCCATAAATGTTCCCACGAGTAAAGGAGAAAAAAAATAGGTCGCCGCCGCACAGAGTCCCATGTACGATGGGGGCTAAATACAACAGGGTTCGCCTGGTTCCCCGAGGTTCGGTGACTAACAACTGAGCTTCCCCTCAGCTTTGCATCTCATTGGCATCACCTACCGTGAGAATTGTAAGGTTTTTCTGGTGGTTCCTTATCCACTTAGCCCAGAAGATTAAGCGAAGACTACCGTGCCCCTTGTCACTACTATCTGCCCAAGAATTAATTCCTGAAGAAGAGTCTTTGCAGCCCAGAAGCGGTTTACGTTCTGATCTTTTGTGCTTGCCAATTAGTCTGGTCTCTCAACTACAACCGCTAATAGCCTTTAGAAAACGATCCAGAACCGCCACAAAGAGTTTTAAGTCCCGGACGGCCCCAAACCGACCCCCCGTCCGTGCGACAGTGAAGGGGTTTTTCATCCCCTGTCGCACGTCCTGGGGTTCACGCTTGTAGCTTCATCAAACCCCTCACCGACTACAAGGTTGCAAACACATGGAGGAGGTTGGAAATACAACTCGAGTCCCAATTTAAATTAGAGAGGATCGCTGCCGTCATATTATAAGACCACAGTAACTGCAAAATTTTTAAATTAAAATTGTTGCAACATTATTACCCTGGATATCAAATAGTTTAACTTTGTGAAACTAAAATGCAGTAAATATTCTTCAGTCCCTTCTGCAGGGTGTGGTGAGCCTTTTAACAAAGGCTTTTCATGGCAGATTACACCCCGGTAGTTTGCCATCGCCTGCCGAGGGGAGACGGCCTATGATTCTTATTTCGCCCGGATTCGAACCGGGTTCTCTGTATTAGCAGTCTATGCGCTTAATCGCTATGCTAACAACTGTCTCTCTTTACTCTATGGAGTTATTTACTCCATGACTAATATTTATTCCATTTTAGTTTCAAAAAGTAAGACTAATTTGCTATCCAGAATAAGAGGACGAAATGATATCATTTCCAGTGGTCTTAGATATTACGGCAGATCACATGACTCGCAGGGCTTAATGTTCTGCATTTACTATTATTATAAAAAAAATAACCAGGTTTCTCGTCGTTTTGGACAGCAGAATAGAGAGAGTCACTTTATTTTTAATCAAGACTACAGAACAAGTTAGAATTCTCTGCGAGAGTGAGAAGGAGTGAATCTTTATCCTTTTTTATGGTAACTTTCTTTTTAATTTAAGAAAAACATGACAATATATTGTCGTCTTCCATTTTTAATAAGAAACAGTAGCGAATACGTGTAGAGCAATGCTGTTAAAAATGTAACTTAGTAATTCTAGGTTTGAGCTGGAAGAAAAAGATAATTTTACGCTATGGTGCTTGAGTGTTTTCAAGAGTTGAGTTTCCAACGTTGAGAAGCTCCAACAACAGATTATTTGTTTATAAGAAAGAGGAAAATTGTCCTCTGTTAGAGGAATTTTATTTTTGAAGTGTGGCAGGAGGGAACCTGGGTCTTCCGGTGGAAACCATCTTGGAAGTGAGACGTGTGAATTTTTTTTCCCTCATTAATTTGCGATTTTGTTGAGATTTTTTGATAGAATCAAAATGGATTCTGGAATTAATCTAGTGATTCCTGGCGTAATTCCTATATACGGGAAATTATTGAGTTATTTATGAGCGATATTTTTTAGATTTTGAGAGTGGAATATCATGGTAAAAATTTGGTCGATCAGTGTGGAATTTGCGATACTTTTGAATATTGTGGTGAATGATAATCAAATTCGAGTTATTATTTCCTGAATTATCCTGGATAAGTTTGGAAAAGTCTGACTCATTAGTTGCGTTTTATACCTAATTTGATTGATCCAGTTAATAGAGTTCGTGGTGATCTCTAGCGGATTTCTATCAAAGCCAAAGAAGGCATATCCATAGAATGAAAAATAAATGTTAACTATGCCCGAAATAATGTAAACCTTGCAGAACTTAAGGTCTGCACTTGTGAGGTTTTCTTTGATAGTAATGCGGTTAGAAAGTGGTTCCTTTCCAGTTTAAGTTAGAAAATAAAATTAAATCTATAGTTGAATTTTTATTATTTACACTCAGAATCAGAACAAAAGGCAATTGGAATTCAGTGGAATTAAAATGAATACAAATGAAAATTAAATATTAAAATAAAATTTATTGTTACATCATTTTGTATACTTTTGGGAATACCTTATATCCTACCTTACAAAGATACCTATACTACATCTGAACCAAAATGTAAATTTTTCATCCACGAGCAAAAGGTGGTTGGCTATTTGTTCTTAACCAAAATTTATATCCAGGAGGATTAGGGGGGCAATTTTCTCCCATTTCTGCTTTATCTTTTGTTATTACCAAATTACCGCACAGTCCAATTATTGGTAGCGTAGGAATAAGATCGCTTTTTTTACCAATAAATTTTGGACCAGTACTTGTAATACTTTCAATCATGTAATCTAGACTTCGAACGTGATTGCATATGACTGAAATAAAAATATGTTATTTATTGCTGATATCGGGAAAATATTCAAAGAAAAATATTTAAATTTGTTAAGACTTACTATACGCAAATGGAAGGTTGAATAATTCTTCGATATTATTTATATTATGAAAATCTTGACAACCAGGTTGTAGGACACCACAGTTTGGAAAAAAATCAGCACTTCCGCATGAATCAAAATATCCCATAAAACCCATATTAGAATGGATAACATCCACACTGCTAGCATCGGTTTTAACCAACCTTTTATCATTTGATAAATATTGAAACAGAGGTCCAGCTGGATCCAAACCTGTTATGCGACCAATTGTTTTCCCACATTGCTTTTGCACTTCTTTTCCTGTGAATCCCGACACTTGTCCCCCCATTGAATGGCCAACCACATGAATTTTACTAACATCTACACTTAACGTTTCGACTATGTCACAAATTAATTTTCCAATAATTTCCCCAACTGGGGGAATATAACAAAAAGATTTTGTATACAAATCTACAGAGTACCGTGACCAATCCACTATTATAACATTGGCATCATAATGTGATAGATAGGCATTTTTCATTTCGGGCATTTTACTGTTGGTAGAACTGCAAAGCCAACCGTGAATTTGAAAAATTATTGGTTTAGTAGGATCCACTTCTTTTAAGTTTGACGAATTTAGTGATATCGGTGTATCTAAATTTTGGCTGTTGTAGAGAAGAAATTTTACAGCATTAGGATCAACTTCTACCGGTTCGCAACCCACTATATTTTGAATAATACCAGTGGTTATTATTAGGAACGCTTCTTGAGCAATACCTTCCGGTATGTCTTTGAAAAGAAACTCATCTGTGCAGTAATGTTTATCTTAAAAACAAATCGAAGAATTATTTTATAGTTCTAAAAATATTTGAAATAGCGTAATTACCTTCTTCTTGGCCGTTACATAAAGTTAACAAAACAAAAATCACTTTTAAAATAATAATCAATGCCATATTTACGCGATAAAGACTTGTTCGGGTTAGAAAATAAATTTTCAACTGAGGAGTTTCTATTACAATGCACTTTAATAAGTAGGCTAATTTATTTATGTATGTAATAATTATAATGTTGTTACAAGGTTTTTATCAAAACAAAAATAGTTAATATGAATATGTAAATAGAGCAAATTAATAATATAAAAATAGCAATTCGTTATCGTTATCATAGTTAAATTGATTCCACTTTGAAAATTCACTTATTTGTTCAATTTTTATCTCAAAGATCATCAAAATTAAATTTATTGCTAATCAAAATTTTTGATAAATATCTAGGGCAAACTTACTTCGTGTAATTGTCCAGTTCATGAATGGACATCCAGTTCAATTACTGTAACAAAGCCTAGGTACACATCGTGTAAAAAAAAAAAGTTTTCCCTTATCAGACATTTTGGTTGACATCAAGGTCTGTACATAGAAGGCCATAAATAACCAATTATCTCTATGGCAATTATAATTTATTTATATTTTTATATAATTATTCAGTATATTATACGTATTTTTTATATTAGTAAATATATTTTTGTTGGTTTGTAATGAATGAACCAATTATAAATGACAAGCATGAGGAGAAACTTTCTAAAGAACTATTATATTGGATTTAAATTTTGCAATCATTATCATTATTATTATTATAGGCGGAGTCACTCTCAAGTTGGGGGGGGAGGTATGCTAACTTAGTAAAGCTAACCCAAGGAGTTATTGCCAGTAGATGACGCGTGACAGCCAATTCCACCAATTGACACCGACATAAAGTCGAACGGACTAATTTTCGTTTCTGCACATTAGCTCCGTCCGCCCATGATTCCTTGGCTTGGAATAAAAACAGCTATTCACAAATTCAAATACGAAACCTATATTGCTCTATGTCCCACTTCATAGTGGGACCTTACCCCTACTGGTAAGGCCTGGTACAATACGTTAATCTCATGACTGTGCAACCGTTTGGCACAAGTATCGACGTGTTGGCCAACAAGAGAACAGACGTTACTGTCAAGTCGTGCCCCGTGTCTGTGGATCTTCTCCGGGAATCCATAGGAACCCCAGGGTTGTACGGAAAGGACAAATTAAGCCTCCACGTGACGGCACTACAAAGGTTACTTGCGGGCATTCTGTCTCAAGTTTACCGTTAGACTGCTCGGTTTCATAGGGTAGACTTGAGTAAGGCTCAACTCCTTGGAGAACCGATGACTCTTGAGCTAATCGACTGGTACAAGATTAACCCACCTACCAAAATTTGAATGAGGGAATACGAGGCAGTTGCTCCAAATAACGTCTCTGACGCTACGTGGAGTACAGAGCCCCGATGGACACCAACGGCATAGAGATCAAGATCTTAACCCACGACTAGTTTCGCGGCGCAGTAGATCCAGAATCGATGGCCAACTGAAGCCGGGAAAAATTCTTGTTCTCAAGGAACTCAAGGAACATGGCGCAGTAGAAGGAAATATAAACAAAATGACACCTAGGGGGCACAAGTCTTAACCTACACTTGGAAACTTGCTGTGGTGCGTGGAAGGATAATGCCCTGGTGGATTCCTAAGCGTAAGCTTAAACTTGAGATGTGCAAAGTAAATTTCTAGGGGTGTCCAAGGGTAACTCACTGAACCGAATGGTTCGAGTTGAAATCCACAAATGGAATCGGAAAAGAAGTTCATATCCCCTCGGGGAACTGACATCACTGGGATGTGAAGGTAAAATCTTTAGTCAAAATTGGTCGATAATTCTACCGTATAGGCAATTGTCCCATCTGTCATGTAAAATGAGATTGATTCTGGAATATAGGAAGTTTCTAATATAGTTTTTTATTATTTGTACTGGCTAGGAAGAAAATCTTGCACTAGGAAGTTGTAGTGGGAGGATGTAGTCATATAGGTTGTGACGATAAAAACTATTGATGTGTTATTTAATAATTACTTATATTTATTACGGATACACAAACTAAAATCAACTAAAATTAATATTCATTTCCCTTAACTTAGTCACCTTATTATATTCTAACCTTAATTCTCCCCAGTAAACAACTATAATTTATTCTTAAACTATTTAACATTCAAACATTCTCAAACTAGACACTCAGCAATTCAGAAATATTATTACAATAACATAAACTATGATAACCACCATAGTTAACATACTTACTTAGCAATACTTTAAACATATTACAAATTTAACTCATGAGTCATTCCATATGAAATCATTAAATCGGAAAAGCCAGTATATTATAGATTTTGCTCAGTCTTTGTGGGAATGTTCTTTAGGGTTCCAAAGAACAAGATGCGCAAGGATTTAATTTTCGCACGCGCCACTTCTGGTCCACACCAGATAAAATACATATAAAATAGTTCAAAGTAAGGTTTAAATGAACTATTTTATAGGAAGTTTAGCGCGTTTACTGTAATAAGTTGGTATTTTAACCTAAAAAAAATTCAAAATGCAAGCAAAAATAAAGTTAGCTTATGGTTAAAGAGGACTTTAACAAAAGCATGCTTGCAAGACTGTTTTAAGTTTTTTATGAATACGGCTGTTAATATAATATAAATATATTATTTGAGTTATTAACTTGTTATTAATATTTTAATTAGTTACGAAAATGTAATTTTTATTATTTATATTGAAGTTATGATAAATAAAATGTGTAAATGGAATTATATTATATTATATTATATTATTATACCATGACAAAATTTTGTTTCCCAAGTAACACAAAACCGTCAAAAATGTACATATTCGGTACATATTTTTTCGTGACGATATTGTGACTTTTTGCCCATTTTGTCATAACTAAAATGTATGCATCGTTTATGTTCATATAGGTTACATAAATCTTCGTAACGATTTCGTAACGTAACGGCATTGATTTTATGTACTTATTCGGTACATATTTTTTCGTTACGATATTGTGACGATTTTGTGACTTTTTGCCCATTTTGTCATTACTAAAATGTATGCATCGTTTATGTACATATAGGTAACATAAATTTTCGTAACGTTTCGGCATTGATTTTTCTGTTACTGTGTTGGTGCATCGTTTATGTACAGATTATGTATTGATATTTTATTATTATTTTTAATAATTTTTAAAAATTAAAAAAAAAATTTGATTTCTGTAATTTTTTATTTAGATGCGATCGATGCATTATACTTTTTACAGACAATTTATTGTTTTATTTTAATTTTTACACATAATAATATTAAATTATCATTTTTAATTTAATCCATTTGTTTGCCATGCGCCCAGTGTATCTGAAAAATATCGTTAAATTATACTTATGTACTTACTAGAAAAATCCAGCCGAGGTGGGGTTTGAACCTAGGTTACCATGTTGCGTCAGCGTCGTAGGCGTCGAGTTAACCTTCAGACCTATCTAGAGGTTACTAGTACTACTATACATTTTATACAATGCAATGTTTGACTATTACAATTTTTTAATTTCGTAGTTTAAAATATCATTGTTAAATTAAAATAAATAAAATATTTTTAGTTTTAACAAATGAAAATTATTACTAGATACCTAGTATATGAAATGCAGAAAATGGCAAAACACGTGTCATAAATATTATGACATTATATTATATTTTACCATTACCAAACCGCACAATATTAATAAATTTCAGCTTTGAATAATTCAATTCAATATAATAATTATATCAATTATTTAAGTTATAATTAGTATTAATCTTCAATGAATTAATATATTTTTAAATAATTCAATAAAAACGCGTTAAGTATAAAAAAGAAGTGCCTAATCCGTACAAGATACGCAAATATTTTTTAGTTAATAAAATTTCAATGCATTTTAGATCATAATCGGTAAAGCGTCCACATCGTGTCACCGAAATTTGTTCCATTTATAAGAAAAACGTACAATTTTTTAATTAGTATTGCTTCAATATCATAATTATCAATTATTTAAGTTATAATTAGTATTATTCATCAATGAATTAATATATTTTTAAATAATTCAATAAAAACGCGTTAAGTATAAAAAAGAAGTGCCTAATCCGTACAAGATACGCAAATATTTTTTAGTTAATAAAATTTCAATGCATTTTAGATCATAATCGGTAAAGCGTCCACATCGTGTCACCGAAATTTGTTCCATTTATAAGAAAAACGTACAATTTTTTAATTATTATTGCTTCAATATCATAATTATCAATTATTTAAGTTATAATTAGTATTATTCATCAATGAATTAATTTATTTTTAAATAATTCAATAAAAACGCGTTAAGTATAAAAAAGAAGTGCCTAATCCCTACAAGATACGCAAATATTTTTTAGTTAATAAAATTTCAATGCATTTTAGATCATAATCGGTAAAGCGTCCGCATCGTGTCACCGAAATTTGTTCCATTTCTAAGAAAAACGTATACTCTTTTAATTATTATTACTTCAATATCATAATTATTAATTATTAGTATCTAGTAATAAATGTTTTAATAAGATTTAAATAAATTTAAACATCATAAATAATTTTTATAATTAAAGTAAATTTATAAATTATAATATGCTGAAATTGTAACTACTAATATGCATCAAATAGGTAAAGTAAAAATCGTACCCTCCAATTAATACCTGTACATATTGGACAATGAAATTATAGTAACAAAATTTTAATGTTTTTACAGCACCGAAACGATACCATATAATCTAATATTATTTAGTTAATAAAATTTCAATGCTGATTCGATACAGTAATTTGCTTCAAAAAAACGGTATGAAAATATATGCATTAAAACTGTACATAAATAGTACGGTGCAAATATGAACTAAAAATTATGTGCCACTAAGGTACCATTTTGGTACATATTTTTCAGTTATGAAAAAATATGTACATATTCGTCATAAATCAATACTAAACTGGCACAAAACTGACATTGGTGTTACTTGGGTTCGCTCTAATTTGAGCTTGTCAAATGGCAATAGTATAGAGGCATTTAATCTTCATCTATATTAATTGTGAAATTATAAATGATTAGTGACAAACAAATAATAGATTATATAACAATAGATTAACCTTACCCAACAATTATTAAGATCTTCGTCATGGCTCACAACGCCAAGTTAGCTATGTGGCTAATAAAATAGTTGAAGCTATTATCGTATATGCAAGCTTCTGGTCAATCAGTGACTATTCGAACACCTATAGAAGTGTAGTGAATAACAACATTCAACTCACAAATCATCCCCTCTTAATAATTGTGGGTTTTTATATTGAAATGCTCTAGCCAAAAGTGCCGATGATTATTAGGTCAAGTCTAGCACGTGTGAGATCATCTATTGGATGCTTTATCATTTTCTAAGCACCTCGTTGCTCCGACTTGACTTGGTCATTGGCAGTTCCCGTCTTGATTATTCAATTAATTACGTTTAGAATCTGTACTTATTATTTTGCATGACAATATTATACTCAACAATAAATTTGTAATTTTGTAATCTCGTAAGCGTATTCACTGTTACTCCTCCGCGCTATATTCCAGAGAGTGTTAAATTTTTTAAATTTTAAATTTAATTTAAAGTTAAATTTTCTTATTTAACGTTTTAACGTCTTAACGTCTTACTTAAATTTAAAAATCACGTTTTTTGCTCGTCCTTTTTCTAAAATGTTATAACTTGTTCAGGTAGGTTCTTGTGGCTAGGGTTATGATTACGTCACATGGTGCGCACCTCCAATCTGACAGGTAAACTTTTTAGGTTGGTAATAAAGTAACGATCCAATAAGTTTAATGATTCTACCCCCACCACTTAAAATTTTAGAGTTAATTTCCCATAAGCCCATCGAAAAGTTAACCTCTGTAACATGGGCGAGGAAACTTCATTATTATCTTCTAGTCACCGCCACATTCAGACGTGTTTTTATCACTTTATCTTTATCGCTTTACTACTACAGCCAATTCGTCATAATGGAAGGATGCAGCATTTGTATGGAAGATGAGATTATCTGCGAAGTCGCAAGACCCAATTCTTGCACACATACGTTCTGTGGTTCGTGCTTGGACCAATGGGCAGAGGAACACAACACTTGTCCGCTTTGTAGAAGTGTCTTTCAAGAAATTCTATTCCGCGATACATTGGATGGACCCACAACTCGCGTCATTAAACTCGACGATGGAACTTCTTCAGTTTCAGAGTTAGTAGATGGCGCCTCATTTCCGGGAGTTGAGTGGGGACTGGGTCAGGGCACATTTTCTGCCATGGTACAATGGATGTCATCTGATCCTATGTATGGGGACGATATTCAACGAATCCTTGATTCTGTTGACGACGACTCGGAAGAAGAAGACGATCCAGAGTACTAAGTAGAAATATCCATATGCGGCTCCGTCGTCGGTGTTGATCGTTCACGATCGCCGACTTCAGCTAAATGTGGTATTTCTTTCTTGTAGTTTTGTTTTTTTATTGGATTTTTTTGTTTCTTAAAAAACAAAAAACAAGCCTCAGTTTTTGTTTGGTTTCTGTAAAAAACAAACAGCTTTGTTTTTTTGGGGATTTTTGTTTCTTAAAAATCAAAAAACAATCCCCAGTTTTCGATTTGTTTCTGTAAAAAACAATCAACATGGATTAGGCCTATTGGGGAGACCATGTAAAAAAAAACGCGCCTAGCATTCTACCTCTTAGGTGGTGTGGAAACGAATGCGTCAACATGAATTTGTCATATTTTTGATAAATAATTTATTGTTGTTTTATTAATACTCTAAGGCAGTGCTTCTCAACCTTTTTACGACGCGACCCCCAGGTTGAGAATCGCTTGTCTAAGGTTAAATCTCGTACTATCCTTATGAGGATGTTAAGGGTTGAACTGAAGATCTTCCTCTTCTAATAGAAGAAGAAGAACTGGAACGGTTGTTATTCGCGTTTTACATTACCGTTGGTGGCGCTGCAAACCATACGTTTTAAATGGATTTTATAAATTATTCTGTGTGGTGGCGTTAATGTAAATGTAAACAAGTTCATTATGTAAACAAAGCAAAAGACGATCTAAATGAACTTCGAAATTATTCCGTGTGGTGGCGTTTTGTTAATGTAAAACGCGAATACCTGTGACACACTGAATCGTTAATGACTATTAACGATCCTTTCAGTAAGAATTCCACGAATCTGATACACATAATAAAAATACTCAAATCACCATGTATTATTTACTTAAGTTTCATTTACGCCATTTAATCAATTAAATTAATTGCGGATTTACAATTTATGAAAAAGTTAATGACGATTAATTTTCAGTCTGTATAAGCCGGTTAGCCGTGGCTTAGTTACATATACACATATTATACCTGTGACCATGCTTCTTTGTTACTGGTGGCATAAATATGCGGATAAACGGAATTACGGACAGATGGCAAATAACTAGTTAAGTACAATTTTCTATTTGTTAATCTATTATTATGCATGTACCCGGCAATTCGATTTCTAAGACGTCTGTAACCTTATTTATTCTAATGGCACCATAAAGTTTGTTTATGTTTATAAATTAACACGTAGACGCTTAAAAATAGTCTATTGTTTCTAATGTTAGTGCGAGAACTAAAGAATAATTGGCAAATTTAGATAATGCTACATATTTTTATTCAATCTTGAGAAATAATATTTATAATAACAAATGAATTGCAATTTTTTTGTATTTAATTATTACCACTAAAAAGCAGCTATAAATGGTTGCCGTGACCTTTTGCAAAAGGCATTTGACTATTTGTTGTTATATAATATCTTGATCCCGCTGCTTTACTAGGACAATCTTCTCCCATAAGTATTTCATCTGACGGAGGAAACATATTCGGAGTACAGAGCACTCCAAATATACCTGGACATAAATCGCATCTTTTAGCAATAAATTTCGGACTAGCGATACTCTCCACCATAAATAGTACACTACGATAATGATTACAACTAACTAAAAAAAATATATAGATATGTAAAATAAAAATTTAGTTTCAATTTCTAACCAAGCGAAAGACGTATATCCCCCAAATTTGGTATTAGAGTTAGGTTAGCTAGGTTTATACATCCGGGTTGGATACTACCACAATTCGGAAAAAAGTCGATAGTACCCAAAGAACCATAATAACCAGCAAAGCCCATATTGGTGTGAATTACATCAACCATATAAGCGTCGGATTCGTGCAAGCGGTCATTGATAGAAACACCTTGGTAGTAGGGTCCTGCAGGATCTAAACCTGTTATACGACCAATAGTTTTTCCACACATTTGTTTAACTAGTTTTCCTGTTATTCCCGCAAGGTGAGCTCCTAAAGAATGACCAACCACGTGAATAGATTCTATTGTCACGTTTCGCTTTGTATGCATTTGGCAAATAAAGTTTCCAAAAATTCGGGCGGCTGGTGGTATGCTACAAACACTCTCAGGGTACAAATTTATGCCTAAATCTGACCAATCTAAAATTATGATGTTTGCGTTGTATCGAAGAAGATAAGCATCTTTCATAATAAGCATTCCACCATCTTCAGAGCTACACAGCCAACCATGGATCTGAAATATTATTTTTTTCTTTGGATCAAGTTTGTGTAAGTTTTCTGTGTTTAGTAATATAGGTTTATCAGAATTTTTTCGCGTGTATAAATTGAATTTCAAAGATTCTTTCGGAACAGTTACTTCCCTGCAACCAATAATTTTTGTTGAATATCCTATCAGAAAATGTAATAGGTTTGCACGAATGCCGCCTGGAACTTCTCTCAGGGTTGTATTACGATTACAAACTTCTGAAAATAATATTTGGAACAATTGAAATGTAATTTATTTCTTTGCTACATATTATGAAAAAAATGTGAACGTATTTTATATTTAGAAATTATGAGTACTACATAAAATTACTGTTACACCTTTGAAAATATAATGTTGTTCAATACAAAATTTAAAATATAGAGAGTATATTATTATACCTGGGGAATTTTCAAAGATGAACGTATTTTTTAAATAAATTAAACTGATATATGAAAATTTTCATCAAAATGAAAGTAATTTTGTAAATCGATTAACGCATAAATTTACTTACCAACTTGTTGAGTTGAGCTCAAACTAATAAAAGCGAAGAAAATGTTAATAATTTTTAAATTCATAGTTGGTCTTTCCGAAAGAACGTAAAATAAAAAAATATGTAGGTATACTAAATGGAAAAATTAAGACGTGATTTAATAATTTATCTCTCGTTTTACACCATGTATTTTATATGCTGATATTTACATGTTTACTGATTATAATTAATAAGAGGTAATTATGAGGTAACGACAAAGTAATAGAAAAGATAACAATATAAAACATGCCATATTATTTCTATTATGAAAAAATAGACTTTTTAAATGTTAAATTCAAGGCCTGAATTCAAATTCACCATGTATTTTTAATGCTGATTATTACATGGTTACTAATTATAATTAATAAGAGGTAATTATGAGATAACGACAAAGTAATAGAAAAGATAACAATATAAAACATGCCATATTATTTCTATTATGAAAAAATAGACTTTTTAAATGTTAAATTCAAGGCCTGAATTCAAATTCACCATGTATTTTTAATGCTGATTATTACATGGTTACTAATTATAATTAATAAGAGGTAATTATGAGGTAACGACAAAGTAATAGAAAAGATAACAATATAAAACATGCCATATTATTTCTATTATGAAAAAATAGACTTTTTAAATGTTAAATTCAAGGCCTGAATTCAAATTCACCATGTATTTTAAATGCTGATTATTACATGTTTACTGATTATAATTAATGAGAGGTAATAATAAGGTAACGACAAAGTAATAGAAAAGATAACAATATAAAACATGCCATATTATTTCTATTATGAAAAAATAGACTTTTTAAATGTTAAATTCAAAGCCTGAATTCAAAAAATACAAGAACCTATTTAAGGACGCTGGGGGAGTTCAAAAGGCATAAAGTCAAGTTGGAAACAAATGAACAAAAGGGACACCGATTTTGCGCAAGCCAAAACAATAATTAACATTTGTATTCAGAGATCATGTTTTTAAAGAATTGAGTCGTTTGGAGAAAGTGAGGGTAGTAAAGAAAGTGGTAAATTCAATGCATGATACCCCATTAGACCTAGTAAAAAAAAGCAAATGGCAAGGACATTTGACTTTGCGCAAACTATAAAATTACCATTAATAAGAATTGTAACACAAATTGCTCAAATTTAGGCCACTTGCCCTGTTGGTCTACGATGTAATGGTAGGCAGCCCAGCTAATGGATTACACCCCCGTCCACCAGAGTTCACCGTCATGAAGAACCATCAAATTCTAGTTGTTTACTCCGCTCCGCTCTGCATGATCCAGAGCCATTTTGGCAACACTTATCGTTCGTTTTTTCATGTATCGTTTGTTTTCCCGCCACTTCCCCGATGTAAGTCTCTTTTCCTATTTGCGCATTGAAATCTCCTAATATCAATAAAGTATCGCATTTGGGAGTTGCTCCGCATATATTTTCTATCTTGCTATAGAACTCTTCTTTTTCTGTATTACTGCCATCTTCCGTTGGCGCATAAGCATTGATAATTGACATGTTCGATGGTTTCGCTTTTATTCTTATGTATATAATCTGCCATTAATTGGTTTAAACTGCATTATATTGTCACGTAGTCTTGCTGCCACCACAAAACCTGTGCCCTTTTTCCTTGTTTTTTTTTCACCTGAGTATAGCATCAAAAAATCCTTCCCGACAATTTCCCGCTGTCCCCCCTATCTAATCTCTTGAAGTGCAGTCGCATCTGCCTTGTATTTCAATAATTCTTCAGCCACCTCTCTCATATTTCCCGGTTTTAAAAGCGTTCTCACATTCCACGTCGCTCATCTTACTTCTTCTTTTATGTCTTTTCTTTTTCGATATGTGCTCTTGTTTATCCGCCAGGTCCATCTCTATAGTTTGTTTACCGTGCCTTATCCATGTATCTTCCTCAGTCGTCCTTTTTGGAGCATCCGTCTGAGGAGGTTCAGATACTCCACCGTCCACTCTCTTCAGTTTTTTGTAGCTCGGTTTCTGTCGTTATGCGATTTCAGGGTATTATCCTTCTTATCCCATGCATAAACTATATTATTTTTGATCATTTTCTGGTAGTCTACTTTACTTTCTCCACATTACTCATTTCACTCTTTGCCAGGGACCATATTTGGTTTTGTATTTCCTTTTCATTGTTGGCCAAGTCACTTTCAATAAATGTGCCTTCCAGTTTATTTTTATTTTACATTATCATTTTCTTTTGTGCCTGATTCCTTAGTTTTGCCACGATTACTTGTTTTTCAACCTTTCTTCCCACCTTGAAGGCATCCACTACTGCTACATTTACTTGCATTTTTCTGTTCAGAAATTCTTCTATTTTTCCAGGTGTTAATGCTCCTTCCATTGTTAAATTTTTTATTATGATGTTTTCTTTTTTCTTTTTCAAGTCTTTCCAGCTGTTTTTCCAAATGCGTAATTTTCTCATCTTGTAAATTCGTTTTAGCTGTGAAATTCTCCATCATATGTTCCATTTCCTGTATCGTTGCATTCCAATTTGCTTCCATCAGGCCCGTAGCCAGGATTTCATTTCGGGGGGGGGGGCACTTGTAAAAAGCCTTTTGTAAAATCCATTTAGGGGTTTTACAGTGGCGGACTAAGGCTAAAGCTTTATGGTAAATAACGAAAAATTGCGCCGCAGGCAAAAAAATTTAGATTTTCAAGGTCAACAGAGCTTAGATTTGATGTTAGAAATTATAAAAAGATGTTTTCGTACTAATTTGTGGGATTTCAGGGGCAGAAAACTATTTTTTGAAAAATTATAAGCTTCTCGAAAGCCTGGCCTTCGACGCTAACCTCATCGTTTGCTAATCAATTCAAGTTTCTTTCCCCACTAAACTGAAATATCATAACAAAAATAATTTTTGCACATAATATAGCTTATTATTCGGTAGTAATTAAAATTTGTTAATATTTATTTATTTTCAAAAATTACCACACTATTACTTCAAAAATCAGTTTTAAGCATAGAAAAATAAAGGGGCAGTTCTTGACATTTCTTAAGAAATCAACTAAATGGGTTGATTGCCAACTCAAAAATAAATTAAAAACCTAATTTTCGGGCCCCAAAAATTACGGGCCCTAGGCACGTGCCTAGATGGTCCCCCTAGATGATGGCCTAGGCCTTACCCAAGTAACATTTTTCCCTGGTGAAATTTAAATGTCTCTGCTAGGGCCCTAGCAAATATCTGCCAGGGGGTTTTAACAGGGTTTTTTTGACAGAGCTCTTACAGATACCTGGCAGGTATTTGTAACGGATTATTTGCAGAGCCCTGAAAATTAACTCTGGTAGAGCCCTGTTAGGTCTCTGTTGAAAATAATTTGCAGGGCCCTGCAAGAAATCTGTGGCAGAGCTCTGGCAGAGTCCCTGTTACAGGTAATTTGCAAGGCCCTGCAAAAACTCTGCGGCAGAGCCCTGACAGAGTCCCTGTTATAGGAAATTTGCAAAGCTCGTATATACCACGTGGTCTTCATAAAAATTGTCTTTTTTACCGTTTTTCAATTACTTTTAATTTTAACAATTCATTAAATTTAAATACTATATTGTACTTTTAATAGTAGATACCTACTACAGGTAGATATAAACACAATGCTTATTAAAATTTTAGCAAATCAGAATCAAGAATTTTGTTAACGATGTAAGCTTTCTTCATTCATATTGGTTAAGATTGTTAAAATGAATATCTTCAGAGATTTATTGAAAATTAATTAATCGATTTTTTCAAGCAACCAACGATATGACAGAAACTTTGTCAGGGTTACAGAGACAAACAGAGACAGCTACATTGACAGTTATCTTTTATGAGTTACAGGTATAAAAAAATTCGTAAAGCGCCTCGTAATTTTGAGCCAAAAATGTAGGTCTAGTTACTATGTAACGAAGTAGGATAGCGCTATAATAAATATTGTTATGAGAGAGAGAGATAAAATATTTTTAGTTCAGGTCATTTAGAATATTCTAGAATATTAGAAATACAAAATACAAAGGCTAATCCGCTTCGATTTTAAACGTCATTTATGTGCAATTTATAAATTTTAACAGTTTATTTATCCAATTTAAAGAAATCATAATTAAACCACGATCTAGAATTAAACAACAAAACTTTTTATCATTTTGTTAAAAAGTGATTACATTTTTACAGTCCCAACAATTTAAATTAATATCCTATTGCTGAACTTAACTATTACTGATTCGTTTTGATCAATATTAGTTATCAAAAATTAAATTTCTCATATATACAGCACTCACAATTATTCTAGAAATTTTAAGTTAAAATCTGATTTTTATAACTTATTTGCCGATGGTAACCCATATTTACAAGACAAAATATATCGGCCCTAAATATTAATAAAATAAATTTTTGTCGCATTCTTTAAAAAAGTTAATTTTTATTTTTAACTTCTTGCAATCCATACTGATTGTGTAATTATGTAATTGAACTAATTTAACTCTGGGGCTTTCAATTTTATTACTACATCTATATTTGCAGTTACAATTACGAATTATTGTATCATATTTTAAATTGCGATGTTTTACATCGATATAATTTCCATTTTATTAAAAAAGGTAAGTAAAATACGTCGATTTCTCAGCGGTTCACTCATTATTATACACAAAAGTGTGACCATCATATTACCAGTAATTTCAAAATAATTTATAAGTAGGGTCCGTAGGTAAGTGGTAAGAAGGAGAGGCTAGGAGCAGTCATGGATGTAGGTACAAGTTCGAATCTGGATTGTAACAAAAATTTTTAAATTTAAATATTATTTTCAGGATAGGTAACAACATCGACAGAATGGAATTCAACCAATAATACAGAATACCAAGCATTAGAATATATTAATAGATATAATTAATAATGTAACCATGTAAATAAAATTGAAACCCCCAGAGTTAAATTAAATTAGTTCGATGCGATGTGTAATAACACAATCAATGGATTGCAAGAATCTAAAAATAAAAATTGATTTTTCTAAAAAATGTGACATAAATTTATTTTATTAAAATTTAATATTTTTTTTATACCTGTCTCTGTCTGTCTCTGTAACAGGAACAGACAGAGCCCTGCCAGAGTCTCTGTCACAGAGACTCTGGCAGAGTGCCTGACAGAGCTCTTGCAGAGTCTCTGGCAGGGTACCTAACAGATACCCTGTTAGGATTTGCGACAAATTTTCTGCAGAGGGTTTGCAGGGTCCATTTTCTCTGTCTCATGTTATGTGACAGAGCCCTGTTACAATCCGATTACAGAGACAGGGCCCTGCGAAATTTCTCTGCCAGAGCCCTAGCAGATATCTATCAGGGGGAAAATGTTACTTGGGTAGTCCGCCACTGGGGTTTTAGTAAAAAAAGATAACAAAGTACCATCTCTCTTTTTTCCACTCATTTCACACACACCTTGTTAAATTTTTTCATTTTTTTTTAGAATTTTCACTACATAATAACTACAGGTTTTTGATTTGATTTTATATAACAATTTTTTCTATAGCTACTCGGTAACGAAAAATATTACATTCAATAACGTGAACCAGTCACTTCTTATCACTTGTACGTGATTAAATATAAAATATAGGTACTCATATTTAAATGAAAGAAATGCATATCTGAATAATAATAAGAAAGTTGCCTAATTGTCGACAAAATAGTGATGACATTGTAATATTTTTATTTTACAATGCTTACATTGCACATACAACGTTTATACGTACGTTTTATAAGAAATAAATGTCTATTTTTAAAATATACCTACCTATTTTATTTTCGAGATTCAAATCTTTTATACTTTTAAATTTTTTACTTTAAAATTTTCTTTTTCTTTTCAACATTTCGGGGGGGGGGGGCACGTGCCCCCAAGTGCCCATTCCTGGCTACGGGCCTGGCTTCCATGTTATCTAATTTTTCCTTTACCTCTTTGTTCACCTTGTTACCATCAAGCACCATTCTTGTTAAACCTTCCATCATCTCTTTTAACTCATCCATGTTTTCAATCTCGTTTGTATCCGTGGCTACTTTCTTTGGAGATTTCAGTGTTTTTGTTGCTTCTTCTAAAGGCCTCTTCTTCTTCTTTACTTGTTTTAATTTTTTCTCTACCACTTTTAAGGAATGCCTTCACAGATGGTACACTGTTTGATCTTTCTTTATTAATTTTGCTTTTATTCATTAGTGCTTGACACTTGCACGTATGCAACCCAAGTTGCTTGTGATAAACTCTTAAGAGGAATCCGATATACACTTTACAAAGCTCAAAAACAGACTGTCGTAATTCAACGATTGCATACTTATTATTCAAAATACTTGTACAAAAGTATACATTTTTTGAAAGAGGACACTTGAATGCATCCAACCTCGGTTTGATTTTTTCAATATTCAAAATAGTTTTTTTGTAATCTTCGAACAAAGTTACCTTTACTTTACTAATTAATTACGAAAAAAATAAATTCAAAATTAAAAAATTCTAACCGACAATGTTTGATTTAAAGCTTTTTATATTTAATTTCAAAATTTCATAGATTTTTCTAATGCCGTTTCGTTGTAATTACTGAATTACAAACACGTGTATTTCATTAAATTTTAGAATTAATTTAAATAATTATGCAACCAATACAACAGGTATAGTCATATGAAAAATGTTTTACTTTTTAAATAAGTAACTCAGGTGTTGAACAAAGACGAGACTTTGACTCGTATAATATGGTTTAATGGAGCAGCGTATCAAATGTCTCTCTTCCAGTGTGCTGGAATGTTGTGTAGAGTTTTCTTATCAGTTGATAACATAATATAATAATATGAGTTGCAATTCTTAATATTATTTTTGAAGAAGCAAATTTAAATTTTATTAATTTTTCAAATATTTGTTACGTTAAATCAAAGATTCTTTACGATGAATCAAAAATTAATAAAGTTTCTCCAATTTTGGAAAATTGCTCAATTCAATTATTAGTATCTACAATCGAACATATACAAAATATCCATATAATATTATATCTGTAAACTTTAATTTTCCATTATGGCTTATTTGGCTCTAGGTCTAATGTTTTTTTTTAATAGTGATGTAAATGTGCTTTTGCGATAAAGAAATTTAATTTGACACCTCTGCTTGATATTAATAGTACTAGTAGTACTATAATAGTAGAAGTGATAACAAAACGCTGACGCAATTGGTTAGAAGGTTCATTAATTAATTTAATACATTATTGCCCGCTTTCACCAACTTTTATTGAAGAATTTCCGAGGTATAATTCACTAAGGTTTAAACTAAGGCTGGGAATCAAAATCGAATATAATCAACTAATCGAGTATTCGAATATGAGTATTTTCTCAACGGCACTATTCAAATTATTCGAATATTCAAATTATTCGAATATTCAAAATTATTCGAATATTCAAATTATTCGAATGATTATTCAAATATTCGAGTAATTTAAATATTCGAATGATTAGTTGATTATATTCGAGTAATTTGAATATTCTTGTCATTTTTTTAACAAATATTCAAATACAAAAATGTTAAAAATTCTCAAACTTACTATATACGGGGGTGGTTTTGGGGGTTCAAACCTTCAAATCCCTCCATGGGAGAGCAAGAGATTAAAAAAAATTGTCTAAAAATGTTTTTTGGTGCAAAAAATCGAATATAATCAATTAATCGAGTATCCCAATAAGAATATTTTCTCAACGGCACTATTCAAATTATTCGAATATTCAAATTATTCGAATATTCAAATTATTTGAATATTGAAATTATTCATAATATGATTATTCGAATATTCGAGTAATTTGAATATTCAAATAATCATTCGAATATTCGAATAATTTGAATATTCTTGTGATTTCCTGAACGAATATTCGAATACAAAAATGTTAAAAATTCCCAGCCTTATTCCGGATAGGAAATTTAACGGACTACAACTTTTGTCTAGTAAAAATTTTGGAGAAACCAATCCATTTCACAGAAAATCAGAAAATAATAAACAAGAGTTACAAAACAAAAAATTAAATTAACATTTTTTTATTTTTTTTTGAAAAATTATTTTATTAATTAATTTTAAACTATTAGATTATTTAAGTAAATGTTGAAAATGACCACCCTCATTTTCAATACACAGTCGTGATCGTTTTAAAAGATGTTTGTCGAAAAAAATCGAAAAAAGTCGATTTTTCGACACTTTTGATCGCAGAAATTCGATTTTTTGACACTTTTTCACACTCAGCGATCGACCAAAATTGGCCTCGTAATCGACCGATCGATCCTTCGACCTTGTTGACCACCCCTGGTATAGTGGCTCTTAACAAAAAAGGAAGTGTTATAAATAATACTATAAAACATCTTTTAAAACGATCACGATTGTGTATTGAAAATGAGAATGGTCATTTTCAACATTTACTTAAATAATCTAATAGTTTAAAATTAATTAATAAAATAATTTTTCAAAAAAAAATAAAAATTTTGCGAATTTAATTTTTTGTTTTGTAGCTACCTTGTTTATTATTTTCTTATTTTCTGTAAAATGGGTTGGTTTCTCAAAAATGTTTACTAAACAAAAGTTGTAGTCCGTTAAATTTCCTATCCGGAATGGGGCGTCAGATTTTTTGTAAAATATTTCGTTTAAAAGATACAGGTTATTGAAAAAAAAAAAACAATAAAAAAAGGAAAGCTCAAATTTTTCGACATTTTTTAACTTAATTTAATTCATAACTCGAAAGCCGTTGAGTTTAGACAATAAAATGTTAGAATCTAGTTTGTAGATTATTTCACGCTCTTTAAAATATCACTAAACCATTTTTACTGAAAAATCAATATTTTCGGGGCTATGGCCACGTGAAGGTGGAAATTAAAAAAATGCTTTAAAGAGGCCTAACTCTCGAGGGTTTGAATTTAGAAAAAAATTTTTGTTAAATATTGTTCTTAGAAAAGTGTCCTCTATCACCACCTAAGTTATATAAAGTGAGTGCGGGGACACCCTATATAAAATTGACTTATTAGTTCCAATTTTATCGTTATCTTTACTTTGTAAGCTGTGAAAAAAATTTCAAGGCAACCATATCACACTTTCCTGGTAAGAAACTGATTTGTTTTAATATTGTAGTAAAATAAGATAGAAAAATATTAAGGGCATTATTACTTTTTAGACATATTTTATTCGCACAAACAGCTGATATTATAATTTTGGTAAAATTTACAGGCTATTTTACCTAATAATATACAGGTCGAAAAAGTTAGAATTTAATAAACCCCGCAATCCCCGATTATTTTGTATTCTTATTTTAAAAAAATATTAACACAAATCATTTTCTTACCAGAAAGGCCTGTGCATAAAGTTGCATTTAAAAAAATTTCAACAGTTACAAGTTAAAGAAATTTGAGTAGGTGCGCTATTTATATATTCACCAACTACTCATAATCGCATGTTTATAACTTCTTATCTTGAAATGTTTTATCACTTATAAACTGCATTATTTTTACCCTGAGTGTATTTGCTATTATAAAAGGTAATATTATATATCATAACGCAAACTGATGTTTGAATTCAGGATTCCTCTTAATTAATTTCACAGCTACTGTGTTTATTTTATAGTATTTATCTGCAGCGTCAGCACGAGAACCCGGTTGAACACCTCAGAGGTACTCGTACTACTATTCAGCTCTCCTAAACCAAATCACACCTTCTCAGGTGTTCTAACCTAACCTAAATGATTATCTAGGAAAAACTGCAAACTTATTTATTGCATGCGCATAAAATAATTATAGAAGTTTAGTTAGTTAAAGTTTGGAAGTTGAGAAAGTAAATTTTAATGTAATGAAATAGAGTAAATAAATTGAGAAACTCAAGAACCATATCTTCTGGATGGAAGTATATTGGAAGTAATTTGGAAGAATATTTAACTAGTAGTAGTACATAAAAGAGTGACGATATTAACCCATTACCAGGTCATGGCGCGGAAGGATATGCTCAGATGGGAACTGGGATGACCTAAAGGGCTAACGACTATAACTCATGACTTCCATGGTACAGGAGGTCAGTCCAGTCTTCTATTTGTTTCATTACGATTTCATGGCTAACTTCAAATATTGTTATCTTTCAAAATTACTCTTCAAGAGAAAAAGCACCAAACAGATCTGCAAGCAATGTTTTGTGTTTGCGAAATGTCGATCAAGTGTTTTCCGGTGTAAATTAACAAGTTACAAATTTCCATCTTTAGAGCCAGCGATCGTACATCGCGTTGAAGGAGACGTTTGTCACCAGCTAAGTTGTAAACTTATGAAAACTTTTTATGTAAGTAAATTCATTCTTTCTTACTCGTCTGACCGACCGATGTACATTTCTGGCTTTTGTATTTTAATTACTGGTAGCCCATAGCGGTTACCGTGTGTCTTGGTGCTTATTAAATTTAAGCTGGGTGCCCTCTTTGATTATAATACCGTAGTCTTTCATTGCTACTGTATGCATTATCTACCTCAGTAATTTACATTGCAATTATAGGAGCTATAATAGCTTTTATCAAGTTCTGTGTGCCAATTAAAGCATTTGATTTATATTTGCGTTTTTTGAGTTTCCTAAGCTACAGGTCTTTTTTCAGAAATCCACGACCTGGCGTCCACATTTAATCAAGAGCTAGTCTATTAACATCGTGCTATACAAACTGGAGAGGTCATCTCCCGATTGTGACGGACTCCAGCCTCTGTCAGGGTTAACCCTCTCATTAGGGGTTGTGATTGAGAGGGTAGTTTGTGTTACCCAATGTAGTTTGGTAATTGAGCATTTGTGACATGTGTATAGCGTCTGTATGAGTAGTAAAATTACAAGTGAGTGGCGGTGTAATGAGGTACTACTTTTTTGGTTATAATCACGAGTGACATAGGGGTAGCAAACAGAAGGAAAAAGGGTAGTAAAACCGAGAGTAAAACAATTTAATACATTTTGTTTCTGATATACTTCGCGTAAAAATTAATTGGAAAATTTAGATAATGCTAAAATTTTCTATTAAATCTTTGGAAGTATTATTTATAATTCTCAATCTACGATTTCTATTAACAAATGATTTTTTTTGCAATTAATTATTTCAACAATTAAGGAGCTATGCAGGATTTTGTGCATAAGGCATTTGACTATTTGTTGTTAGATAATAGCTTGAACTCGCCGTTTTATTAGGACAATGTTCTCCCATAAGTGTTTCATCAGACTGAGAAAATATATTTGGAGTACAAATTCCAAGCAAAGGTATACCTGGACAGAAATCACATCTTTTTGCAATATATTTCGGACGAACTATGCTCTCTGCGAAATATTCTATACTTCGAAAATGATTGCAACTAACTAAAACAAATTATATAAGTATGTATAACATAAAAATTTGAGTTTCATTTTCTTACCAAGCGTAAGAGGTAAGTCCAAAAAATTTGGTGTTAGTGTTAGATTAGACAGGTTTAAACATCCGGGTTGGAAAACACCACAATTTGGATAAAAGTCGACAGTACCACAAGCACCAAAATAACCAGTAAAACCCATATTGGTGTGAATTACATCAACAATATTAGCGTCTGTTTCGTCTAAGCGCTCATTAATCGAAGCACCTTGGAAATAGGGTCCTGCAGGATCTAAACCTGTTATTCGACCAATTGTTTTTCCACACATTTGTCTAACTAGTTGTCCTGTTATTCCGGCAAGGTGTGCTCCTAAGGAATGACCAACCATGTGAATAGATTCTATTTTCACCTTCTGCAACGTATGCATTTTACAAATAAAGTTTCCAAAAATTTGGGCTGCTGGTAGTATGTTACAAACACTGTCAGGGTACAAATTTGTGCTTAATACTGACCAATCTACAATTATAACGTTGGCGTTGTATCGGAAAAGATAAGCACCTTTCATTTCAAGCATTCCACCATCGCGTGAGTTACACAGCCAACCGTGAATCTGAAAAATAATTTTTTTCTTTGGATCAATTTCGTGCAAGTTTGTTGTGTTCAGTAATATAGGTCTGGCAAAATTTTTTTTTGTGTATAAATAGAATTTTAAAGAGTTTTTCGGAATCGGTGCTTCCGTACAACCAAAGAATTTTGTTGAATATCCTGCTAGGAAATGTAACAGGTTTGGAAGAATGCCAATTGGAACGTCTTTCAGAGTTGCGTTACGGCTACAAATACCTGAAAATAATGTTTGGAACAATGTATTAAAATGTAGTGTACTTTTCTGTACACATATTTAGAATTTAGGTATGGGTAGGTAGATAAAATTACTTTTGCACCCTCGTGATAAAAAGTATTATATAACTGTCTTTTCATGGACTAAAATGCTGGGTTTACTACGTTGGAAGTAAAGTGAAAATAATATAATGTTGTTCCGTACAATAATACATAAATAAAAATAGCCTTTATAGTACAGGAATTTAAGGGTGTAGGTACGTACATATTAATATTTCTCAAATAATAAAAACTGGTATGCGCATTTTTTGCGTATATTATTGAATTTGAATAAATGTGAAAGTAATTTTGAAAAGCGATTAATGCATATATTTACTTACCCGTTTCTTGAGCTAAGCTCATACTAATTAAAACTAAGAAAATATTAATAATTTTAAAATTCATAGTTTATCTTTACAAAGGAATGTAATATAGAAAAATCAGATGTGATTAATTTACCTCTCGTTTTACTATTTGTATTATGAACACTGATTATTACATGTTTTAGTGATTATATTTAAAGAGAGATAATTATGAGGTAATGACAAAATAATAGAAAAGACAAAAACATAAAAACTTGTGATTGAGTTTGCTAAATTAGCAGGTTGGTGTTCAAAATATTTAATATACAGTTAAAAAACTTCTAATGGTTATCATTATAATTAAAATATTGTGCGCAAAATTGAGATGTTTATGACTAAGAAAAAAAAAGAGGAACAATTTTAGAACATAATATTTCTTCAAAGTCTTCATTTTAAAAATTTATTTTAAATTTTAAGTTTTTTTACGGATAAAACTTTTTACAACAGAGCATAAACATAATATCAACACTTTACAACTAAACAACTGTTTTGTTTGAGTTTCACTGGTATAAACGCGATATCTAGTGAAGATTAACAGTGGTTCTAAATCCCAAAAACCCAATCCGTAGGCGTTCTTCAACTTAAATGACATTTGGTTTACTAAAATATTAGATGTTGCAGATTACGAATACAATGTCGTAATTACAAAAAACAAAATGTCGGTTCAAATATGTCAGACGTATTGTTACGTTATTTTGGGCTGTACTAGGCGTCGTACTTATGCTACCGAAATAACCACTATGAAGGCTTGCGTTAGCTGTTGGCCGGAGAAGCACGTTCGTTGATTTAACTACTAAGGTAGTTAAATTGAATTTTCGATCATATGTAGACTCTATCTCAAAAGGCTTGGGTTCGTGGCCTTTACGTTCCGCTAGTGTGAGTTCTCCCTTATTGAGAATCACGATTGACTTTTTATTAATCTTCAAACTTGGCCAACACGGAACTGTAGATTTGTTCGCTTTAAAATTTAGAAAACCTGACATTTCAGATCTATTGAAAACAACGCCGGCTCTTGGACTATTTTCAAAAATAAAAACTTGTTGAATTCGCAGAATCGTACCACAAAATAAAACAATCGCGTCAACCAAATTACCAAACTTTATTAAATATTTAAAAATCAAAATACCACGCCAAATATGCAATTCGAAACAAATTTCGATGTAGAACTTATTATTGTGTAAGTTGTGTCGATCGCATACATAAAACAACGCATTTAATGTGAATGAATAATACTCATTTGTCTTTTGCATGGATAGCTACTCTTGACCTCTCAATGGACTTAAGAGTAGCCAGCTGCGGATGTCTAATCCACAGTACTGAGAGCGGAGTCGCGGTGCTCAGGTTCGGAGTGATGGTAGTGCGGCTGCAGGTCGCTACAGTCGGCTCTCGTATGCCAACGAGAGTCTCTAAAATAAGATAAAAGTGTGGGCGCCAGTTAGAAATTAGAAGGAAATCAGAAATTAGAAATCTGCAATTAGAACTTTGCAAGAAAATCACTCTAAACTTAGCGTCTGTTTTCAAATCGCCATTTTTATCGAGTCCTTGTTCATGTTCAAAACAGGGTCGACCTACAAATTTTGGTTTGGAAACCAAGTCACCACAAGGTATGTATAGGGTAATTCGAAAGTGGACGGATACTCACCGTTCACGTAAGCTCGAACGGTTGCATAACAAGAGTCGTTATATTAACCAGAAAAGATAGAAAATTGGTTAGAAAATGTAAAATAAGTGGCGAAACGCGGTGACAATGCAAAATGCAGGTTACAACCGGGTGTCGCACTTATCTACCCTATCCAGCGATCAATCCTTGATCGCCAGAAAAACGCAAGTTTTTCACTACTTCTTTTGTGGACCCCTTCAAAATCGTCTCTACTACCTTCCGCGGCTCAAGCAGAAGTCTTTGTTTCAAAACTTCAAATTACCAATCTAAGAAACCAAAATTCAACAAATTTGCTCTTTATTTAAGATAATTTTGACGGCAAAATTCAATATGTTCACATAACTAACTCTTTTCTTTTTCAGATTTGTCGGCACAAACGATTCTTAAAAACACTGAGTTTCAACAACGTTCATCGCAAGTAGTGTAAATGAGTATCAACGGTATCAATTTTGACCTTTTAATTACAAAATTATGCTTGATTTTCGTGTGGGGAATTTTACCCCTTTTATGACAACAAATTAGTTAAACCAGGGGTTATTCACGACGAACAGAGCGCACCAAGAAGCCATCCTGTCTCTAAGAACCGGGAAATGTGGCCGGAAGCTAAGTCGCTCCCCAACCAACAAACCAAGGTACTTGGCCTCTATCTTATACGGGATCGTGGCATTACCCAGGCGCACCGTAGGGTGCCTATTTGTAGACAGGCGACCTTTAAGTAACATTTGGAACGTCTTATCCACTGAGACCCGGACTCCCACAGACTCACCCACTCAGCCACCTCTCTTCAGGCTCTCCCCAGCTAAAAGCTCCAACTCAGCCCTGCTATTTCCCTCCACGGCAATGAACAAATCATCTGTGTATGCCACAACGAAGTACCCTAGCTGTTCTAACCTTCTAAACAAGACATTGAGCAGGTTGTTCCACACAGGTGGGCCCCCTATGGAGCTCTGTGGGCATCTCCTACTCACCCTTTTCCATACTTCACAAGGGAATGGAGAGTAGCACCAGTCCTTGTTGAAGTAGAGCTGGAAATATCCCGTCTGGTCCCGGAGACTTATGTGGTTTGAGAGATTTCATAGCCCGTACAAGTTTAAGGATATTGATCAGTTCTTTGGCAGCCGCCCATGTTTCCCTGACACTCCGATTCCTCGGGTTGCCTGAGATCGGTTGGTCCGCTGCATGAACTTGTATTGGTGTACTACCTGGAAAGAGTGCGTCTGGAGCAATAGCTCCAGTTTCCAGAGAAGAGATAATTCAGAGAATACAACAACAGAGTATCCAGTTTATGCAACTTTTCGAAATTAATTTTCATTTTATTTCTTGCAGGTACCAACGTACACAATTCAAAATTCCTACCTTCTGACAAATTCAAATTAAATTGAGGACAAATTCCCTCTTAGAGAATACCTTGAAGGAATTTATTAATACCAGAAACCCAATATTGAAAACAAAAATGTTACATAGAAGTACAAATTTATCATTTGCCATTCAAAAATTAAAATAATATAGCAACAGCGCTATAAGTTCCCCTTGTAAGTTGCGAATGCTGTTATTGTAAGTAAAAGTTGTAGTTTTTAATTTAAAGTAGATCTAAATAATGTAAGAATTCCAACGATTGGAATAATTAATTATTGAAATTAGTTTTAATTTTGATCAAAAAATTACATAAAAGTGTTTTTAATTATGTATAATTTACGATAATTTAAATCTACCCATTTTACTATTATGATTAAATTAATATTTTCCTCTATGTTAAAATCTATAGTTTAATTTTAGCGAAACAATATTAAAATGAACTGATAAAATCAAAATGCAATTTTATTCTATAAATGTAGAATTATAATAAAACAAAGTTGTCATAAATAATAATTATGGAAACGTTGTGAATATATCACGTGCATAAATGCTTGGAGCATTTTCATAATGAATACGAAGCATAGCATTTTGACATATTAAAAGATATTTATTATTTATTTATGGTATAAATATAAAATAGTAAATATAAGGTAGTCAATAAAATAGCTTTTGATGTTATTGATCTGTTGACGTTATTATGTTCCATTTATTTACTTTCAGGTAGGTACATCATTTCCAATTTTAAGAACGCAAGTTTGTTTATGGACGATAGCAAAATCAGTAAACCTTGATTCGAAATTAACCTCTACGATTTTAATGAACTTATTAATTCTTAATACTGTACTAACAAAGTTATTTTGTTGGTTTTGTTGAAAAACATCAAAGGTAATTTTCGTAATTAAGTTGCTCCTGAGCAACTAAATACGGAATCAACTTTTTAATAGCTTGCTTATTATTTGAAGATTTACAACGAAAATGTTTTTCAGTTACTTCGACAGTGTGTTTCGACTAATTTAGTTCGGTTTGGTTTTCTTTTAACCTAAAAGAGGTAAAAACCTTAAATGAGTGTATTCACGGAATATTTGGAAGGAAGTATTGAAAACTTTGGTTGTCACTAATGTTAAAAATAAATACTAAAACAAATTTCATTAAACTTGTAAAATTTTATGAATTATTCAGCAAAAATATTATTTCATATATAACATCCAACTTGAGCTCAAGAGCGCGGTATAACGACGTCTATTCAAGAACTCGACGATTGAAGAAAACTTTGTAAACCGATGTTATCTATAAAGTAACTTAGAAACTCTTTTAAAGGAAGAGTGTGCTAACAATAGGTAAATCTATTTGAAAAAGTTCAAAAATTATTTGGAAGTTCATATAGGAATAAATTGATCTACCTATTCACCGGTACAAGAAAATTTAGTAAAGTTTTTGAATAAACATTTTCTTGTGAAAAGTAAGCTAGTGTTTATACCGTGTGGCCTAAGTAACCGAAATATAGGAAACTAATTTGAACTTACCGAAACGATAGCGATTAATGGGGCCGCTAGAATATGGTTCGAGTGGTTAAACAATATGTAGATAGACACGGGCAGATCCTACAAAATCATTATGAAGGGTTCCTTAAAACAACACAATTATATACACTGACCCTAACGGAATTAATTTTCAACAATCAGCCGTTTATAAAATCATTAGTGGTAAGAAAATCTTAAATTAGCAGATATGTCATTTTAAGAAATTAGATAAATTATTAATATAATCTTATTAAGTTAATAAATAAATAATATTAATAATTTATACGTTTTACTTATAGTTAGTGCAAGGTAGGTTGCATAACTTAAAAGTGCACAAAAAAGTTAAACTTTCTCGGTTGTGATGTAATGTTAATTTTGACTGGCAGGTATTGTAGAAAATAAATTAAATATATTATTGACTTGGGATCCTAAGAAAGTTTAGCACTATATTATATAAGAAATTTATATTATATTGTCGCGTATATTCTATTTTAGAGTTCATAATATAATCTCAGTTCATATATTCCATTTATCACTATTTAAACAAATTTATTGAAGTAATCCCTTATTTGGATTCATATTAAACACACAAACTTATAATATACTTCTTTACATAAAATTCATATCTATTATTTACGTGCCAAAACAAAACTTAGTTCTCCTAAACACCGAAACAACTACATTTTTAATATTTATTACAATAATATCCATAAACTGAGTATTTATTTTGATCAATACAACAATTTGCTACTTATACTTTTTTGTAATCTTTAAATTAATTGTAACAATTTTTTTAAATTAATTCCTGTGTACAAATTCGAAATCTGCTCCTGAGCAAGTAAAATTTGCCTTTATCGAGGATATAGGAAACTTTAGTTACCAACCGTACAGGATTAAGGGTTAAAACCAGAAAGAATGTGAAAGGCTTAGAATAACAATGGTGAAGTGATATTATGTAGCTCCTTTGTAGATTAGTTAGATTCGTTTTGTTTAAAATCGCTTTCGTATCGATTTACGTAATCGTAATCTCCAAGCCCTCCAGTAGAGTCACCATACGACCTTTGCATGCAAGATGCAATCATTCTATGCGATTGGAATCTAAAGAGTGTCCCGTTTCCAAACAATGTGTATAAAAACCTTTTGAAGTTCTAGCATTGGCTATATCCGCCATACGATATACACCATGTGTATACTTATCGGCTGGGCGATATCGCATTCATACCATTTGTTTTGGGCTGCAAAATTATTGTGAAATTATAATTATGGAAGATTGTACGATTTCGGTTTAGTTTAATTGATTAGATCACGATGTAAGTCATGAACAAGTAATCACGTAAGGGGGGAGTCTATTAGTCCAGCCGAGGATTTTTTTCAATGCATTTTTTTCTAAGAAATTTATTTTCGTTCACGAAACTTTCTGTTACATGTAAAGGTACATTTGAACAAGAAAAAACACTATTGAAAATTTGATTTGAATGTCTATATAAATAGAAATCTATATACTGAAACCCAGCTTTGTACTAAATAATTTGTCGTAGATTAAGGGATGTTTTATCCAAAATAACATAGTCGAGCATGATTTTGTTATTTTAAGGTCGATTTATGTTACCACTGACACAAGTACACAATTATTGTTGAAAGTTATTAAAATCCAGTGATTTATAAAGTTGTTTGCGGCGTTTTAAACCTAAAAAGGAACAAATTTAATTATTGGCATTTGAAATTTGAGCGCGAGATTTCACCTTTTGTTGAAGTGCAAATTTGGCAAGAAATTCAATTTTTGGTTGGTAGGTTGAAGTTTTTAAACATAGAAGTTAGTTGGATGTTGGCGTGCGACTATGAAGCCAACTGGAGCGTTTTTGGTGGCGTCCACCATTAGTGGTAGTTTTTCGGGTTTACTCGCAATCCAGGGGTTGATTGCGAGATAATAGTAGTGCGAAGTGTCGTCTAAAGTAGGCGATCGATTTTAGTTTAATTTGGAAGTAGAATCTTCCAATTACAGCGATTTTTGAAAAGGCGTCATTGGAAATTTTCGTATGCCAGATGTGTACATAATTCTTGGTCCGACATTGGTATAAGGATCAAAAGATATTTGTAATTGAGTCCGTTAGTGGCTACGTCACAACGCCTAGAAATTGGCAAACCGTCTAACGCGAATTGACTAAGTGGTTTGCGCCCATTTGAAAAAGAACATAACACGAACATTTGCAAACACGACGATCGCATCAAGGAAAGTGTCAACTGTTTCAACATAACCCTATTTAATTCATTTAATTGTTATAAACTTATATTAATTATGTAAATAATTCACTATTCTACTAATTATAGTCTACTATTTTATGGTAGAAAGTTCCTTAAGTATTTAAAGCAAACCATTTTTTAAATTTAATTGGTTGCTCTCATTCTGGTGAAAAACCATTTGAATGCATGACATTATAATTAATAGTTTAAATAATATAAAGACCTTTTAAAACCTTTTTAACGTATAGATTTAAATTTTAGGAAACATACTGCGATTTTCACCTCTACGGTGTCTTTTTCTTTGAATTATATTTTATTTAAAAAGTGTTAAAAATAATTGTCAAACGTAGAAGGTTTCTCGCTACTGTGAATTCAATCAGAATTGTACAATATTGTGCACTTCACTCAATTTTTCTCATTAACTAAACTTTCACATACCGTAAAATGGGGTGAATCACAACAGGCAGGTGAATCACAACAAAAGTTTGGGAAGGCACAAATAATTTTTCTGTACTGCAACATTGAATAAAATTATTTGATTAATCCTTGATGCACAGAAAAATTATTTGTGCCTTCCCAAACTTTTGTTGTGATTCACCTGCCTGTTGTGATTCACCCCATTTTACGGTATGTGAAAGTTTAGTTAATGAGAAAAATTGAGTGAAGTGCACAATATTGTACAATTGTGATTGAATTCACAGTAGCGAGAAACCTTCTACGTTTGACAATTATTTTTAACACTTTTTAAATGAAATATAATTCAAAGAAAAAGACACCGTAGAGGTGAAAATCGCAGTATGTTTCCTAAAATTTAAATCTATACGTTAAAAAGGTTTTAAAAGGTCTTTATATTATTTAAACTATTAATTATAAAGTCATGCATTCTAATGGTTTTTCACCAGAATGAGAGCAACCAATTAAATTTAAAAAATGGTTTGCTTTAAATACTTAAGGAACTTTCTACCATAAAATAGTAGACTATAATTAGTAGAATAGTGAATTATTTACATAATTAATATAAGTTTATAACAATTAAATGAATTAAATAGGGTTATGTTGAAACAGTTGACACTTTCCTTGATGCGATCGTCGTGTTTGCAAATGTTCGTGTTATGTTCTTTTTCAAATGGGCGCAAACCACTTAGTCAATTCGCGTTAGACGGTTTGCCAATTTCTAGGCGTTGTGACGTCACACTAACGGACTCAATTGCGACGATTACGTGCCTACAATTAAATGTTTAGAAGAATAAATTCAAATTCGTTAAATTTGAATTAAATAATTTTACGTACCAATTTTGAGGTTAGTCACACGATTTTTATGTTTGGTTTAAATCGTTTGAGATTTGCCAATACGCACTTAATTTTACGTTTCGTCGAGCGATTTAATTTGAATATTTGGATGTGTGAGGAATTCAATCCACGAATTGGAAAATTACTTGAAATTTTAAGAACAGGAACAGATGTTTCACAGAAGATGCAACAGGTTCACTTCGAATGACAGTTGCCAAGGTGAGGAATTTAGGAAGCAAGAAAACAGTGGTTCTCAAACAATTTACGACAAGTGCAGTATAACTGGTAAATAAACAATTTTTGAATCTAATTTGTACACATTTATAAAATTTATTTATGTCACACGATTTACACCTTAATAGGAACCTGGAGTATTTTGAGGTTGATTTGAATTTAAATGCAAATACTAAGGGCTCCTATCACACAATTTAACACAATGACGACCAAAACGAATCTGTTCGTAAACATCACATGCTCGACCTGTGTTGCTTATTGAATTTAATTAATTTTATGAAAATTAAATTTGTTATTTTGTACGAAGCTGCGTTTGATTTTGATTTCATGCAACGGGCTGTACACCAATTTAGTTTTGTAGCGTTGTCCGCAACGACAGTCATTTTGATTACGGCAATTCATGCAGATTTGTTCCTAAAAGAGGAATTTCAATTTAACGGCAATAGTGTGGTAGTTAGGCCGCACATTTGTTTCGTTTTTGGCGACCCGGAGAGGAGAGAAGTAGGAATCCAACCCTGTAGATTTGTTCTCGTACAGAAATCGTATGCTCAACGATTACATAGCTACCGACGGCACTTTAGTGTTTAGATATTGTCCTGGTCAAGGGGAAGTTAAAATAAGGGTCGTAGGAAATATCTCTACAATACATTATAATATAATAGAAATCAAATTTTCAATAGTGTTTTTTCTTGTTCAAATGTACCTGTACATGTAACAAAAGTTTCGTGAACGAAAATAAATTTTATCTTTGAAAAAACTCATTAAAAGAAATCCTAGGCTGGATCAGACTCCTCCTTAAGTATGAAATGGCTTTGCTGTCTATCCAGTCCATATAGTGGAGCCTATGATTTTTACGCAATCTAATTTAATTACGAAAATTCTGTTTTATCAAAGATTACGTTTTCTGCTCAAAACTATCCAGTTTAAAATTCGAAGCACATTTTCTGAATGCATGTTCGTTTTGCACCTTTTAGTGCATTCGAAATATGCGTAGTGTGCGCTGGATATACAAGTTATTAATTAAAGTTTTCGTTGAGTCGACGACGAGAGTTTTAGTAAACTGCTTCAATCACTGATTGAATTTACGGAATTTTAATTACAAGAACTTATTTTATCTATCCAAAGTAATAAAATTCCGTGCTGCTGCTGCTCTAGAGTGCATTTAATTTGGACACTCATAGCACCTTGATTGGTCTTAAACTTAAAATCACCTCCCCTGGTTTACAATCGAGTTTGCAACCTTGGCTAGCTTCCCGTCCATGGATGAGCCTTCGGGCTATATTAATCTTTATCTTTATATTATTATATAAAACTTTATCTCCGTTAATGCGATGATCATCCATGCAAAAAATTTAATATTAGACTTTTACATTTTCAATAAACGTAGAGTGAATTTTATCCTTAGTGACTGGGAGGAAGCAAAAACCAGTGCAGTAAATGTGGAGGAGGAGCTTGCCAATGCCTTAGTAAATTTCATTTATTTCTGACAGATAATATGCAGTTACGAACATTAAATAACTTTTTACAAACCTAGAAATAGTAGGGTTATGAATGCTAAAATTTAGCACCCCCTACTTGAAAACATGGACTCGCCCTACCGAATATTTGTTTCTAGACATTATAGCCACTCCCAACCACTACGGAAAAAACATGTTACTTACTGTTAACATTTAATGTTAATTATCTTCCTCAGAGTTATATGAGTGTAATAAAATATACTGAAGTGTAATTTTCCACCCTCAAATATTAAATTATAGAATTTTCCTATTCTTCTTGGTAAAATTTTTAATCGGGCGGAGAAATCACCTTCTTACCCGGCTGGCTCAATCGGTTATCTTTATAGCACCGGCTTTATCGCGCGACCTTGCTATACGTTAACTTTTCAATAGTTTTGTGAGCAAATTTCTCACTTTTCAAATTTTACTTAATAATCAATTTTCTCTTTCTTGATCTAAAATAAATAACACACTTTTCCTTTTCACTACTTTAATTTTCTAAAATATAAATCAATTTTTACAACTATTCAGAATCAAAATCAAATAGAACGACCGTCCACGACTTGGACGGCGTACGCAAGTCTCCCTTACTATCTGTCCGCGCTCTCTCGGCTTCCCTGAAACCGCGAAACATACAAAATTCAAATTATTTAACAAAAAGTCAAACAAACCACTTCCTTATTCCAAAAATTATACGACAATACATTGACTCACGCCGTACCAATTATTGGAATTATTGTAGAAATGCAGCCACAATATTGCATGCTTCTGTATAGATGTACTGGAAATTGTGCCAGCATTTCTAATAAAGGCATCTGGCACTCAGTATTCTAGTTCGATAGCAGGTCTCGGCTACCGATTACGACATTAAAGACCTTTTCTCACTAGAAGTAGCAATGGTGGAGTAGTGAACACAAACGAATCTGATTCAGTACTTCTTTATTAAAGATTTGCACGTTTTATTTATACTTTTAATGTTATAAACTATTTTAAAGCCCCAGCTTTCGGAAGCCAATTAAAGTTGTACTGTTTACTAATAAACTTAAGTACCACAGCCACTATTTTGCCGCAGAGCATTAACTGAGACACTGTCAATGCAGGGAAGATTAGGTTCAAACTCGATATATCAGGTTTGTTCGTTTGTATGAACTAACTTGAACTGGGTTATCTTTCGAGACAAAATACTCCCACCACAAAAGTTAGATAGTGTTCTAACTTGCACTGCCTACTCTTCATATGGAGATCGAGCAAGAAGTTCATGTTCGGTTATGAAGTGAGCAGCCAAACGAACACAGTACATTGCACTAACTTGAACCGAGCAAGTTAGTTCATACAAACGAACAAACCTAAAGAGAATAGTGGTGTTAATCAATTTAATTCTGATAACAAAATAAAATGTCGAACACAAATCTGTCTTTACGACAATCTCGTATTTAGGTGGTCGTGAGTGTAGTTGTGTGAGACAACTTCCCAACGCAATCTCATTTATTGTAAAAACGCTTTCTAAATTGATTTGAGAAGCTCTCATAAATGGTATAAATGTGTGACATATAAATTTAATACAAAAATAATTATGAATTCAATTGTTTTACTTGCCGCAAATGTTCAAACCTCTGACTTCTTCACGTGGCTCCCGATACCTTCGACCAGATGGCACTTGCTAAAGTTATTCACCAGATTTTTAAGTTGCATCTGCTTTCCAGCAGCTTATTGCTACCAAAATTAACTTCAATCACCAAATTTGACTGAATTGTTCTGTTGGAGATCGTTGGCGTCCTCCACAGATTACTGGTTAAACCAAATACAGGTTTATTCGGCACAATCGTTGATGAGCTGTCAACATTCGTTGACTTCCCAGTTCGATATCCAATTATTTATCAAAAATTAGCAGATTTTCGTTTTTAGCGAAGTTCGTACAAAAAATGGTTAATTTTAACACCGAAATTAATACGTGTTCTTTATCGAACGCAGCTACTAAATACTAAAAAACTTCCCACAATCAGGATTGATCTCTAGAAAAGAGCAAATTTTCACTTTTTCTTGCGAAATACAAGAAAATGCGTCCTTTGTCTTCAACAGGCGGCGTAAAAAGCCTTGATTGTAGGAAGTTCCACACTTAACAAACCAAAATGGTGGCAGGTAAGTAACCGCGGCATGAGAATATTAAATTTATTAAATAAAACTGGACGGATTTAGATAGAAAAAATATAAATGAAGCGATTAAGGTGAAGGTGAATGTCGTATATCGATTAGTTTGGCCAGTAATCGATTTTAAAGTTACCAATTTGCGCTAGATTTTCGAACGTCATGGGTATTCTGTTTTCCGTCCTTGCGCTCTAAGTTACTCTAGCACGTAGAAATTTAGGACCTCGCGTGGACACAGTTCTAAGCATACTCCGACGTGCAGTTAATGTCGACATAATTTCACTTTTTAGGGGTATTTTTGGATTAAAAACACGGGGAAATTCATCGTACAGTTAACGTCGAGATAAATTCACATTTTAAACGTATTTCTGGTTTTGCAGCAAAAAAAAACGAGATTCACCCCTTGCTAGTAGCACAATTTGCCGAGTTGGAACACCCCAGGAGGATGTGTTTAATGAGTTTAGTTAACCACTCTAGCCAGAGTTGCAAAAAAGCGAGATTCACCCCTTTGCTAATAGCACAATTTTCCGAGTTGGAACAACCTAGGGGGATGTTTTTAATGAGTTTAGTGTTGCCAAAATGACTCTTGAGCACTGCAACCCCGGAGGGGAGCGTGGCGGCGCGGAAGAATCAATTTTGGTAACACATCCACCTACGACGAGTTCCAAGAAAAGCGATATGTTAACGTCTTTAAATCAGTAATCCTTTCTGAACATTTTTGACCCTAACATTAAGGACCTTATTTTTCAACGCTCAACGCACGACACATAATTGCGAGCGAAAAATAAGTACTGAGAGCATTTTATAAAGTATACACCTTATATTTATAAACTTTTGGTGGGGTATGTTAGAGGCGGGGTTTCGGAGCCAATGAAATGTTATAAATCGTTTCTATATCGTAAAACCGCATCGGTCAACCCAAATTTTCAAAATTTGGATTTTTAGAGCCCTTTCGCAATGGTCCACAAATATTTTGTTTTATAATTGCTTTTTGGACCGTTTTTTATGATTCTTGAGAGTGGAAATTTTTAAAATCTGTGGCTCTGTTTCTTACCTACCACCCATGATTTATATTTTTCAGACGCCGCTGAGGATGCCTATGGTTTGCTTTGCTTGAATTAAATGTAGACTTGATTTTGTTTAAATTCGTCCAGACGTCGCTGATAGATCGTCCTGTATCGAATTTTTGTACTTTGTTACGTGGTACTACTTTCTCATTTCATTGCAATATTTCTATGGAAGACCCATGCATTTTAATTAAATGCAATCGTTGAATTCAGATAAGGTCGTTGCCTTGCAGCTAACGCAGTTGTATGCGAATGCGGGGTACCGGGTTTAAACCTGGGGAGAGTCAAACTTTCTTATGACCAAATCTCCGTGCTTCGGAGGGCACGTTAAGCCGACGTTCCCCCTAAGTTGACGAATTGCCACCGTTAACAAAACACAGGGCTATAGGTGCTGTAGAGTATAGGTAAATTCATAATTTTCATATTGTTAAGTAATTTAAGAAATGTACTTGTATTTACAATGTTAAAATAATTCACTACTACTTTGTTGCATTTTATGACTGTGTGAAAATTTAAGTTACAAAGATGCATCATTCTGCAAAGTATTGCAATATATTAAATATTGCACATATAAGCGGTTTAGTTTATAGGATAATTACAATAAGTGTTAAAATTTAGTTTAGTCAGCGGAATACATGAACTTGGATGACCATTAGAAGAACAATGGAACAATGAAGAGATTTCATATATAAACACCTCACATCCACACCAAAAGGACATTATCGTTCTGAGGTCAGAACCCTGCACTGCAAATATAACAGCTACTGTTGTTTCGATGCAAGGCGTTGTCCTGCTCGTCATCGGTTGTAATAACATGTAAATGTGTAAATATTAAACGTATTAAATAAATGTAAATAAAAGGTAAAAAGGACCAAGTTCACAAGTTTATTATAGTGCATCTGAAGGTTAGATTAGCAAGCTGCTACTGGATGTAAAACAACTATAGCCCAAAAATCGATATGCCGGTTATGGCAAAACCCTCCATTTCTGGAGAGACCTATGGTCCAGGAGTGCACTAGGATAAGCTGAAGAACAAGTTGAATTCAATGCATTTTGCTAGCAGATGGTGGCGTGAACCTTTCAAGTAGGAATATCTGGGTCTTGAATCTCGCGAGATCGAGGATAGTGAGCGTACATAATTTCAGAGCGACTGTGGTAATATCCAACATTTTGTGTGGACAAACGGGTATTTTGGCCAAATGTCGCTATTTTTGTCGTGCGAATCGTTTGTAATAATTAGCTCAGCTGTCGTGTAGTGCCTAAAGCTCCTGTTTATAACATCTGTTCGAGCACAAGTGATTAAGAGAGGCTCTTAATGCGAAATTTACTACGCAGTTTTTGGTGAGAAGTTGTGGAACCATTTTGGATTTCCTCCAGTTTGCAAAGTCCTATTGTTGTCGTTTTGGATTATGCCTGGGGAATTCTTTCGCTGTTTGGATGGTAGTGTCGCGAATGTCGATGAAGTGTTTTCCTGTGTAAATTAACGAGTTACAGATTTTCATCTTTTAAGCCGCATATTGGACAACGATTGGAACACCTGTCACCATTATATTATAAACTTACATAAAGCGCTGGAGTAAGTAAATTTTATTTTTTCCAATTTGTATTGTTTCTGGGCTCTTGTGTTCAACTTTGAGTAACCGTTTAGAGGTTACTGGTTTAATTGGGTACTTGTTTATATTTAGACTGGGTGCACTTTTTGATTGTAATATCATCGGCTACTGTGTCTATGTTTTGCACAGCCATATACATTGCAATTATTGGAACTGTGATAGTATCTATTAAATTCTGTGTGTCAATTAAAGCATTTGTTTACTATTTGCGTTCTTTTGAGTTTCCCCAAGCTACCAGTATTTTTTCAGAATCAATATCCTACGCATTCACATGAATAAGGAGCTGGTCTATTAACATCGTGGCAAACAAATTGGAGAGAGCCTCTCTGTTTGGGCTAACCCTCTCATTTGTTTGTTTGTTTGTTATCAAGAAAACCAAAAAGGAATGTAGAAAATTACACTTAAAATGGAATACGTGGAAAATTTAGAGAAATTAAAACAGGACCTCCAAAGAATAAAAGAAGATCTCACTACAACACCGATTATTGCAAATTACGTACATTATTTTTATCCATCTGTGTCATAATAATCATTTTTATTATAATCTTTATGTGTGTTTTACTAAATTTTAGGAAGCAATTATACGTAAAAAGAGAACTCTAACCAAAATGCACGGAAACATTTTAAAAATGTTTGCAATAACTAACCTTAAATTTAAGGGTAATCATACATTTTAATTATAAATGCATCGTTACCTTAAAATAATTTTTATTTAAATTAATAGTTTGTTGTCAGGATTTAATTTAATTTAACATTTGCGAAAAAAAGTGCTAGGAATTTTTTTTTCAACAAAAGTTATTCTCTAGACAATTTCTTAACAGCAAAAATAATAGCGGAGTTATTTTATCAAAACTCAAAAAAATGTTGACGGTAACTCAATTTTGGGAAATTGCTGCAAAGGGAACCGCGCACATAGAATTTTTATAATAACTTTCTGTAGGTTTTTCCACGTTATCTCTCACTGATAATATCTCGGCCATTCGTTCGTTTGGTTAAATAAAAAAAAATAGTTATTCTTACAATATTATGCACATTCGTCTACATGAGTTGTAATTTAATTTAACTGGAAGGAAAAACAAATTATCCTGATTTCACGATCTTGTTACAAGTTCATCATATTTCGTCTGTATAATTTATTGCATCTAAGTTTTTATTATATTTTATTGCATAAAATGGATTTTCTTATTTATTAAAATAATGAATTTATAATACCTAGGAAATTTGTACAGGTGCAGCCGGTATTTTAGTATAATAAGCTGTTATGCTTTACTAAATGCATATTATAACCGCTAAATGTACAAAAAGTGAACAAGTAGAATATTTTAGTAATGTTTATTTTCAAGAATATTACATACTTTGTAATAGAGAGCAAACAAACAATATACAAATAGCTGGGGGAAAATGGTTCATAAAATAATAATTTACTGCGAATTGTTTTCAGTTTTCAACAAAACCATTATAATAGCAAAAAATGCGACACGAAAACAATTCATAGTAACATTTTCTAATATGAAGAGTTCTTATAAAAGCTTGAACCCTTTCTCTCTACGTAAGCTATAACAAGGGTCCACAACCCGCCTCTTTGTGATTTTCCTAAGCTAACACAGTCGACAATTGAGGAAATTTAAGAGGGTGGCGGACAGTCACATTAACTGAATTTGTCTTTTCAAGTAATATATCATTGTTCGAACTTCGACTTTTCAAAATCAATTTAGGTACTTAAATTTTCCATAAATCAATAAACCTAAAAATATTTTACTCAATAATGAGAAACAACTTTAAACAATGTAAACCCAAAACAAAGTTTAATTAAATTTTTATTAAAACAAAAATTTCATTACGAGGAAAACTAAACTAAACTAAATTTCAAATATTATACGACACGCAACTGTAACAGAGTATATTAATAAAATTTCGTTGGAAGAAAGATTTCATATAGGGACGTAAATTGAGCATAGGTAATCATAACAAACGAAAGATGTTTTAAAAACTTTGGCTCTTTTTAATTACACGACTTTTCGAACTTCGACGTATTCTTTTCTGAAATTCGTAGTTCGTAATTCGGAGAGACGTAGCAAAACAGTAACGTTGTTATTTTTTTATTTACATAATGTTTTGTCTACCGAAAGACCAACGAAGAGTAAAACTCTGTGAAATATTAAGTTAATAAAATTTGAAAAAGAATTGAAGAAACGTCAAGCAAAATAAAATTTCAAAGTGACATGTCATTTAAAATCAGTCGATATAAAAATTTTAAAATATAGCATGACATAACAGTAAGATCAAAGATATTATTTTTTAATGCTTTTGTTTGAAAAATACCGAATAATTTGTTGGAAATAACGGATTCAAACTTGGAAGGATGCAGTTATCTTGGTAATAATATTGGATTTTTTAATAATACTTTTAGGATGCTTAAAGATTGAAAAAATATACTGCATACATAATATCCTCTACAAAATTTCCTATTCCAATTGAAAGAATTTTAGAAAATAAAACTTGACAATTTTTCTACATTTACGATGTCAAGAAATTGGGAATGTTCAAAACTGGGAGATTGCAGATTCTTCCTTTCCATAAAAATAAGATAAGCGTTGGTAATGCCTGAGTTTCTCTTTTGTTGGTAATTAATTTATCGTAGAAAATAGATTCGACAATTAAAATCCTGTTTACACAAAATCAACCCTTTAATAATTATAAAACAGTTGATAATAATCGATTTTACTTACAAAAGTTTTAGCAAAGTTTATGTTTTCAAAATCATGTGGTTCAAAATACTTAGATACGTAGATCTTATCGAATGTTTTACAAAGCACATAATCACCTGTTACTTATTTCATTATTTTGGTTGGTAAGTTTAAATAAATATTATGAACAATCCGGCTGCTTCGTTCAGAACACAACAAATTTTGGTTCGCCTCCAAACTAAGTTTTGTTATTACAAATTAATTAAAATGTTCACTTTTAGTTTTAAATATCATTGGGGATTTTAATATTAACAGATTACAAGTTTTACAACATAAACAATAATAATTTTATTGTTTACTCTGTCTTCAAGGTGAAGTTTTTCCTGCTTTATTGTTGGTCATCAATTTTAGAATATGACAATATTGACAATATATTTAAAAATTGTATAAATTTTAATCTTCTGACCTTGGCCTCCAACCCCCCCCCCCAGTTATATATTGTACTGTATAAACCTGTAGCCTCTTTGTATTTAATTAATTAATTATAAATTTAAATGGTCGGGGAAGTCTTCAAAATAAAATAACTTACTGGTACAGACAATTTTATGCTCCGACTAGCAACGACTCTTTATTGCTTTCTTCAAGTTCTGGGAACATTATGAAAGAGGCTTTTTGAAGTCAAATAAATACTTAGGATGAAAATAAACAAATTTTTAATTTCAGAAATGATAAAGTTCCTCTGCTATATTCCTTTATGACCAAAATTCACAGGTTGTTTGTTAAATTTAAATATGCGATTACTTATCTTGCCCCTTGCATACACGAAGGAACCAAATGCAACAAAATTCAAATACAAAAACAAATAAATAAAAGTTTAATAATACATTTTTTAATTGTCTCGATGTAACATCACTTCCAAATTCTAGCGCCGTAATCGTCTTTATTTGCCACCATCTAAATCTAACTTTTATATATGGATGCCAATCCAAATATGATGAAAAAGTGCAACCAGTGCGATGAACTATCTTCAAATATCTCTCGCTATCTCTAAAACTGATTATGTCGTCTTAGGGTAAACCAAATTTTTGTTATCCTACCCTCGAGCTTGCAAATGACCCCAATAGCGATGTATGTGGGATTCTAACCTCCAAAAATTTTATAAACTTCCTTAAATTTACTTCTCTAAATTTTTCCAGATATCAACTAATCCAAATTTTGATCATTCACTCAATTAACAAACAACTGGTGATCATCTGCTTATCCATAACGATATCAAAATTTTCACAAAATGGTGGGTCCAATTTGACCATGTGGGAACTCTACCAGAATTCTCCAGATTATAGCTTAGGAAATAAAACTCAAACTTAAAACCAAAATCTAGCACCAAATTTGAAAATTTATATTCAACTCAATCATGGGATTTGACCTCATGAAATGTAATTCATAACCAACATTCTATTAAAATTCGAAAATAACCTACCGCTACGATACCCAGGTATGGAAATTATTATAAATTAAAAACTACCTTTACCTTCCTTAATTATCGACGCAATCTTAACCTCAATTATGAAACCACATTTGCGTCCAAGTAAACATCCAACCAATCCAAAGTTACGAGCTGAATCGCCGAATATTCGTAATAAATGGGTTCGCAATAATTCAATCCTGGTGCGATTAATTCCATCCACCATAAATTTTCAATCCTAACTACGATAATTGAAAATCCCAGATAATGGTAAATGAAAAATACCAAGTTTTCAATATTTTTCTACACTTGGGAAAATACTCAATCTCAATTTCTTAAATTGATTCAAATTTGGACATTTGGAAGACCACAGGAAAAACGGCGCAGCTCACTCGATGCCGTTCAACACTTAAATCTTCCCCTATTTCCGGGTATCATTGCGCAGTATAAGTATAACTTTTAATCAGATGCCAACACAATTTCGCGTGTAATTCAGGGGAAACCATTTAGTTTAGCTTAACAATGTTTTGAATTGTATCAATAAATACGTATTTAAATTAAACGTACCTGTGGCAAGCGGTTTAATTTGCATTACACCCGGCCCCGTTCAAATAAAAGATTTTTTTAAATAAAAAATCAATTAAAATATTGTTTGTTAAACCTAAATAAATTTATTCCGCAGAAATGAGAATGAAACCGGGGGGTCTGGGTGGTATGGAATACCCTCCAGTACAAAGAAGTAACAATATAACTTTTTAAAATTGATAATAACGCAAATTAAATTCTCGAGAAAACATATTTTGCTTATTACGGTACGGCTGACTCGGCACCGGCGGATCTCTCTTTTAACTGTCCCATCATTAAAAAAAAATCGTTTTCTAACACTAACCTAAGCTCGACCAGTGGATTTCCGTTGCCGAGTCGTCTGGTGCCGAGTCATCTAGTGCCGAGTTGTCCGTTTCCGGCTTGCACAGGCGCTTTTTACCCTTGTATAAGAATTTTTTACCTCGGGCCGCTAAGATTTTAAGGGCTGTGTTCATTCAAACACCGCGCACACTGGTAGTTACGCTACTGTGTAAAATATTGTTAAAGTAAGATTAACAAGTAATCTCGAAATTAGTCGAGCTTAACAATTATTGCTATTTCGGACGGGAACGATATTTAACAAGATTTAGGCCAGTCATTGTAGTAAAAAAGGTATAAAAAAATTGCAAAAGTTTTCAAATTTTGAGACAACATTGAAGGAGGAAAAAAATAATAAATCCGATTTTGCACCCTTTTCCGCCCCCCGGGACATTGTTAAATTAACATAAAACGTAATTCCGAAATTTATGCAAACCTTGGAGAACATTTTAATAATAATTAAAACACATCTTCAATAAAGTTTGCACCCTGCTACAATGACCGCAACATTGCAAACAGTAGCTTATTAATATTTTTTGGTGTATCCTGTCGAAAAAAATTGCAAAAGTCATGCAAATAATTATTTAATGCAACCCTGTCAATCAATCAATCAAGGGGTTTTCCATTCCTGTCGGAATATTGCCACTTCTATTGAAGTCTTTACAATCCATTTCACGAGGTGGATTAATCCTCTTTTGCTACTCTTTTTACTACAACTTTTCACCACAGCGTGTGGATGTCCACCGGAAGGTCGGGCTAAGAAATTCTGCGAAGTCCGCGACGTGAACCAAGAATTTCCGCTCCGTAACTCAACCATCGATCACATCACTCCACACGGTGGTCAATGCAACCCTGTATGCAAATTAATAATGACAACTATTTGCAATGTTCCGGTCATCGTAGCAGGGTGCAAACTTTATAGAAGATGTTTGTCTAATAATAATTATTAAAATGTTCTCCAATATTTGCATAAATTTCGGAATTTTTTTCATAGTGTTATTGCAAATTTACACTCTTCTTTTAACAATTTAACAATGTTCCGGGGAACAAAAAATGGTGCAAAAATCGGATTAATAATTTTTTGACCTGTTACAATGTTGTCCCAAAATATAAAAACTTTTGCAATTTTTGTCTAACTTTTCACTTTTTAAGTCCCCAATGACTGGCCTAATTATTAGCATTTTGTTAGGCTGACGTATAAAATTACATTTAGGAGCTCTAACAATTTCTTGTTAAGTTTTGCTATTCTGTAACTTAACGAAGTAACAAAACAAGTTAAATTTTAGAAATCTTGCTATTCCAGTAGCTAAATTTAACCATTTTGTTAAAATTTAGGAATTTTAGGTAAAAGATTTTATGTTATTTCAGTATTATAATGTTTTTTGATAAAAAAAACTAAAGGTCCGGATCGCTAAATGGTGGAGAGCACAAATACTCTCTCAGAGAATACTGAATTCAAACTCAAATCAAAAATTCGGCTGAATAGAGCTGATTTAATACTAATTTTTCAAAAACGTTGAGTATAAACCCTGTTTCAATGACAATAATTTTGTCGCTAAGCCGTTCGTGTAAAGTGTAAGACTGTTTCGAACTACAATTGCATTTACTATCGATTTGATTTCTAAATTGTTGTTCGAAACCTTCATGTGTAAACAAAGTGTAGCAAAATTCAAATTTTACAAATAAAATGTTCAAATACAAATTTTTTTTATGAAAACGTTTCGGAACCACTGGAATAGTCGTTCTCGCTTAGTATATGGGAGGTGGTGCCCTTAGGTGGTGCCATATAACATTCACGAAAGGTGCCAATAGATGTGATCTTTGCTTAATTAAAGTCGAACTTTATCAAAATTAATAATTAACCAAATTCTTCTAGTTTGTGTTGTAGTTATCGTCCACATATTATTCGCTGGGTATTTCATACGAATTAAACGCGAAATTTTTGCTAATATTTTGTTGCCTCGCAGTAAGTAACTTAACCTCAAAATTTTACAGAAATCTTCACAAATCTTCAAAATTTCGGTTCATCCAAAACTATGCTCGTTGGATTAACAAGCATCCGCCAAACTAGCAATCGGATGATCAATAATTTGTCCAAAAACCGGCCCACGTTAGTAACAAATAGGTCAGCTTTTCCAATCTTCGTAATTTTAATCTTGAACCCAAAATCTAGGAATTCCCGTGACAGGAATATTGCAGAACAATCACTCAAAAGATGCTTGGAATCGAAATTTGATCCCAGGGATACGCAAATTCTTCAATTTTCTGTACCAACCAAAATCTTAAAGGACGCCTCGAGCACCTTTTTCTTCGTCTGAGGTGCCACACTTTCAAAATCAAAAACCCCAACATTTCTTTAAATTAAAAATAAATCCGTAGGTAAAAATTTGGGCGCCAATTTCAAATTTCGTGTCTATAATTATTCTTTTGTATAGGTTCATCAAAATCCGGCACCGCATGCGCACAAATCACACAAGATGTAAAATAAACAAAATAGTGTTTGAGTGTAATGTCATTGGTAACAAATTTAGCCCTTGTTTTGAACAGAATTTGTACTTAACGCATAAGGTAACCTTTTGTATCCCTTTTGAATATGATGTCCAACCCCGAGTCTTCAACTCGTTTGAAACACCACAGTAAAAAAAACATTAAACAAATTCTAATTCTTGAAAGAAATATAGCAGCATGGTTAAGTAAAAAATGAGACAAATTGTGTCATTTTTTCATCAAAATTTTGGAATATTCAACAAGCCCATTGGAAAACTTTCAAATACTTGAAGTTATAATTATGCAACAGGGATTTTTGATTTTTTCTAATACGAAAGATAAAATTGGTTAATTTGAACGATGTTTGTTGACTTAAAAGTTACCAAAAATGTGGGAAGATTTTAGTTTTTTCGAATTTGTTGTGGCAGAGGTCGTAAGAGGCGACGCGACGACCCTCTTCCAAGTGGAACAGCACAGAGGATGGATAAAATGGAGCTTCTAGTGTTCAAATTTGAATTGTAAAGCTGAGTAGTCTCTCCGAACATTAATTATTCATCGTTTGGATGTATTTTATTACCTGGAGATCGGGGATTTTTCAATATTTGCGATAAAATGCGATAGCGTCCTTATCTGGCATACCAGGAAAGTTTTTCAAGAAATGCTTCAAATTTCTTGGTCATCTTTAGATTTTGGCGATGAATGATAACAAATTTTATTATAATAAATCCATGTCGTCATCGTTCTCTAAAATTAAAAGAGAAAGGAACAAATGTTGAAAATATTCCATTAACGCGTGGTCTACGATCGTAGACCATGCTTCTTAAAACTTCTTTAAACCGCCATAGCTCGTAAGAGTTCGAATTATATCGGTTGCATCTTTGAGTGGCTGACAAAAATTAGTCAATCTTTTGGATCAGTAGTGTCTGTTTTTTTAAGAAACGAGTAAAAAATTTCTATTACACGTGGATAACTTTAATGTTAACCAATGAAATTGCTTGAAATTTTATTTCAACCTTGAATAGGGTTCAACCTTGCTTGAAATTTAATTTCAACCAATTTCATTGGTTAACATTCACGTTATCCACGTGGAATAGAAATTTTTTACTCGTTTCTTAAAAAAACAGACTATACACAAAAATTAATCTGGAAGATTTCACTAAAATTATCCACTGGAAACGAATTAGTGAAGATTAACAATTTATTCTTTTGCAACATATATATTATTAAAACAAAATTTACAAGTTTAAAACGTGCAAATCGTTCGTATAATTCCGAATTGTGAGTAAATGATGGTCTCGAAAACTTAACATTCATTGAGGCATTCATGGGGATTTTTATTTTATTAGGTATTTAAAAAAATTTTATGATTAAGATTAATTATTTTTCCAAATGGGCGTGTAAATTGCGAAGCATTTTTGAATTTAAACATCAATTTACAAATGAAATCCTGGATGTTTGTCGATTATAAGATTGTATTTTTTATGATTTCCAAAAATTACAACTATCGTGTTGTTTTCTCTTTTTTTAAGTAAAATTTATTTCATTTTAATAAATTGATTTATTATTAATTTTTATGTGTGTAAGTAAAACACACCCTGAGCTACGACCGAGACAAATCAATTTGTTACATTTAACACCACGAATTTTAGCCCATTAATTTTGCGGATTTATTTATAATACAGGGTGGTAGAGTATAATATACTGCAGCGTTTTTTTCGAGAGTGAAATTCTTGATAAAAAGTAAAGTCAACTGTCTGCCGAAATGCTGGCACGATAGAGAAAAGTTGTTTTTTGTTGTATCGAAAGCCAAATCTTGTTACAGTTTCCACTTACACAGATACAAAATTTTATGCTTGTTGATTTGTCTTGATAAAGTGTTGCGTTTGAATCCTATCTAAAAATCAAATTTGTAAGTGACAGTGAATTTCAAAATTTACCACTAAAAGTTAGGAACTTACGTTTTGGAAATGGAGTGCCGTTTTGTAAAAGGTACGAGAAAGTGGAAGGAGAATTTTTGCCTTTCCCAGCGACCATTTGCGAGGCCAGGTGTGTGTTCTAGGATGCACCTTAAAAAGTTGAAATTTGAGTAGTTAATCTTAGAACCAGATGTCCGAGATATGATTTTTGTGTAGAACACAAAGTTTACAATCGCTGGAAGTGAAAACGTGAGTCTTTTACGTTGATTTTGGAATTTTTTACTTGAACATGTGGTCGTTGGCCCTCGTTATAAATTTCACATAAAATGCGATCCAGTTTATGAATAATTGATGATCGTAAGAATTATTGATTGCGTGAAAGAGTTATTTATTCGATTTATTTCATCGAATAAACCCTATAAATGGAAATTTTATTAAATTTGGATACTATAAGTTTGAGGTTAAATTTTACCTTACAAAGCGGCGTAGCAATTTGGATGCCTGTAAACGATAATTAGGATTTATCTTACAAGTTTTATTTACTGGAGAACACTGGAGCCTTTATAAATTGCCTAATGAATTTAATTTGGATAAAATTAAAAACCAACACATGCGGATCACATTTCAACAATACAGGAGCTGTCAACAGTGGTGTAGACATTCCAGTGGCGGAGTGCATTCCCTCAATGCGTAGATGTTTCTCTTTTATCACATTTTGTTAACTACGTTACAAGGGTTAGTGAAATCATTATTATTTTTATAACAAAACTGATTATTTTTGTAAATTGATTTATTTTATGAACATTTAATTTGTATCACACTTTAACAATTAATCCAGTCGTAAATTCGTTCAGAGAATTTTTATGAACAGTAAATGTAACAGAATTTGCGACTGTGATTCACTTTTACACCTCACGGCGGAGCAGGCATTTATGAGCCTGACCAAGAGGAACAACTTTTCTCCTATTCCATTTTATTTGAATAAAATTCAATATTTTTGTACTCAAGAATTTTATTCTGGCGCCCAACAAACCTTTGTTACCCTTCTTAGGAACCTGCTAACTGGGAAAAGTGGTCTCCAAGTAACTGTTTAAGTGCTCACCGGCTTAAAGCAAACCGTGGACTCAATTCTGTCATTTGTTTCGGTGGATGCCGACTACCCCAAGCGTCTAATTGAGGAACTTGGGAAGTCAAGACCATCTGGGACACGACAATACATTCTGTCAAAAAAGTATCGGGAATTTGCTAATAAAATACAAAATATTTATTATTCCTTCAAATTTATTGTATGGCCTTCAAAGTAGGCCCCTTCCGAAATAATACACGTATGCCAACGATTAATCCAATCATCAAAAAAAATTTCACAGGCATTTTCCCGAATCGACTTGCGTTCTCGCCGCGAATTCTCTTTTGTGGTTTCCATTGACTGAAAAGGGATGCATCGAAGTGATAATTTCAGTTTTCGAAAGAGAAATAAGTCAGCCGGAGCCATATCAGGTGAATACGGTGGTTGTTCGATGATGTTTGTTGAGATTTTGGCCAGAAATTCGTTCACAATGATAGCCTTGTGAGATGGTGCGCTGACGTCGGCTGACGTGGTGCAAAATCCACAAGATTTCTTTCCACAAACATTGCCTTTTTCCGAATTTGCTCTCTCAACCACCGCATAACACCCAGAGACTGTTCTTTATGTACCGTCTGACTTTCTAGCAAGAACTTAACTTCAGTTGAAGACGTTGATGGCCGACCAGAGCGAGGCAACTCTTCCACCGCATCTCGACCGCTCTTGAATGCACTGTACCACTCATAAGTACGTATTTTTGATAAAGACGATTCACTGTAAGCCTTCTCTAACATTTTTAGCGATTCGTCATATTTCGGAATGGAATGAAATTCCATTTTAGTGGAAAATTTGAGACAAATTCTTTGATCGATATTTTTATTCTTTGTAAAAAATCGCCAAACACCCTTTAGATGAACTGACAAAATTCAGCACTGGAAACAAACTAAATAACAGATCGCGCTAAAACTGCTCATCATGATAGAGGACAGTTGTGCCAACTTGGCGACAAAAAAAATTTTGACAATCCCTTTAAGCGGGCTTTTTAAATGACCAATTCCCGATACTTTTTTGACAGAATGTATAATATCTGATGAGGGGTATAGTATCAAAACCGGCTATATCCATTTTTACGATTTTTCAGTATAGACGAAAAACTGTTTTAAGCTAATTGTAAGGATACTAGTCGCCCATATATAAATTTTGTGTTGTATAATAACTAACAAAATAAGATTCCATAAAAATTTTAAAACAAAATACTACTGTTTCCGAAATATTTAATATTAAAAATTGGATATTGCCGTGTTTGAAAATGAAAAGTGGATAGTGCCGTGTTTAATTATCACATTGAGCAATAAAAATCTTTATTTTGAATGAATGCATAGATATGTATAATTTGAATATGAATTTGACTTCAGAAGTAAAAAAATTTTTTTTTTTTTCAAAAGTAAATTTTTATATTTTTTTTATTCAAAGTGACTGAAATGACAGATTAACTAATGTCACATACAATTATGACATTTTAATGTTACCTGATTGGCTCTAATCGATATTGTCGTCTTTGATTCATTTCTGTCGATGGATATTGCAGAATTTGAAACTTTAAATATAAAATTTGACTGTATGTAGCCCGTTTTCTTAGGGATAGATTATTGGGTCTCATAGAGAACCAAATTCTTGACAAAATGGCATATCTAACTCAATTTCGACAAAAATGGATATAGCCGGTTTTGATACTATACCCCTCATCTCTTTGTTTAATCTTAACCTAAATCTAATATAACATTAACTTAACGATTATGTGGTCAGGTAGCGAAACATTTGAAATTATTGTCGGAGTTATTGAAATGTACTACCACGACCCTATTGTTTTTGTACTTTTTTACGTAATACTATAATACTAATAAGTTACCAAAAGGGGTTGGATGGCTTAGTAAGAAACACCCAGTACAATAATGGAAGTTAGTTATCCAGATTTAAATAAATTCCCAAAATTTGAAAAAAAAAAAAAAAAAAAAAAGCAAGAAGCTATGGCTGTGCTTCTATATATATGATATAACATGCGGTTGTAACCGATCTTCTTTGAAAATTTGTATTTAAGTAACTCTACAAAGCGACTGCATAAGAAACATCTAATAGAGGATATGTGAGCTATAATATAATGTTATCGCATCAGTCTGTTGCAACAATATACCATAATTTATATTATAGGTGCTATGTCACATTACTAACGTAATATTTTATTATATTTTTCAATATCGCAATATTAATAACATCCTACCTTAATAATGTGACACCTCATATGTTAGTTTTCAGCTTAACGTCAGTTTCTAATAGTAATTTTATATGTTAACAAGAAATTTATTAATTCCAATTTTGTTCATTTTCAAAATTGCGTTGTACGCTCAATTTATAAAATAACCGCAGCAGCTCCATCAAATTATTGAACGGAGGTTTTGATTCTTGGGAATGGTGGGCGCATTGTGAAATTTATATATTATGTACACTACTCCTGCCTGTGCTAATTTAGACACTTCCATGAACACATTTTTATTTATTCATCCAAAGTTTTATTTGTTGGAACGTTGTTAATATTTATTTCCACCACAGGATGAATTTTAAAGTTCAATATTTTTCTACCTGTAACACCATTTTTTATGGTTTTACCTGATGTCAATTTAATTTTTCATTTTTTGCTTTTATCACCTCGATCATATATGCATTTGTTAGGTCATTGCCCATAATGATGCATTTGGTAGGTAAAAAGATAAAGAAAAAAATAAAAAATATATCTAGTGCGTAGTAAAAATTTTCATCGAATCAGTGAATTTACTGTTTTTATGAATACTTAATAAAATAATGCAAAAGTTCATTTCATTTACATATAATTGTTGTATTAATGAATTTGTCTCATTATTTACACAAAATTTTAAAAAAATTGATTATTTTTTCCAGTGGGGTGAGCAATTTAGTGAGATGATATACTATAGAAAAATGCTTCCATGGATTAGTTTATATTTACTGGAAACTGATTTTGATCATTTACAAATTAATAGTAAATTAACAAAATCCATTTTAATGCTGGAAGTTAATTTGACTAGGTAAATTGGGTTGCAAGGTAAGTTTATAATCAATGCTGTTACTAAATTGTTAATTATAATACAAGCTTCAAGTGGATATTGCGTACAAGAGAACATAACAAACCGTAACTCCATAGCCGTAATCCACTAACCAAAATTTCATTAATGACGTAATATCTTTAGTAATAATTAAATAAAGATGTAAAATAAAAAGAAGAATTAGAAATTTGAACATAACAAAACCGTAATTTTTTAAGAGTTTTTAGGATAGAACACAATTTTATAGCAACGGAAGTTTTAAAACACTCCAGCACGCCTACTCAGTCATTCAGCTTGAAGTAGAAAAGTAACATTTGTAATTCTTTTTCCTTTCCTTAAGTAAAGAATCACCTTTGATGTTCATCAACTTTTAAGACTTGAAGAACCTTTCGCCGTAGTTTACAAAGTTAGTGCAGCCAATAAAACAAAATAATGCAAGTGCCTTAAAAGTTTGTTAGTAGTAGGTACTTCACTTGCACTTTAAAATATAAATGATCGAAGCTTTCAAAAATCGAGACGGATGGAATAAAATTTTTTAAGACGAAAATGTGTTGTCTCATTTTTTATTTAAATATTAGAAACACATTGAAGAAAATGCGTGCGCACCACGATGCCAAATTTATATTAGTTCGATGTGGAAGTCATGCCAGAAGCGTCGCGACGCCACCCTTTGTAGTTTGTGTTTCCAGTACACATCTGCACTGTTAATTTGTGACCAAAATTTAAGGTTATGAACACAACTTCTTATTTAAATTTTTAATTTGGGATTGTGTAAATTGGAGAAAATAAAGAAGAATTGAGTGTTAAATTTAAATGACTAAAATTTGTTAATGAACAATGAGTGGAACGTTTTTGTCTAAAATAAAATTATTGGTTAGTGCATATGCAACAATTTTTTTGTTGGCGATGTTTTGTTTTCTATGTTTACACGAAAGACACTTAGAAAATCCAAATCTAAATGATAATTCATGGAAAGAAGGACTGCATACAAATCGAACACTTATTAGAGACAGCGATCCTTTAAGTTTATCGTATGCAGGATTGAGATGGACATCGAATGTATTAAACTGTTCAGTGATTTCTGAAGTTGAAGTAAAATCGAAAATATGCTGACACTCTGACTGAGGTATGTTATGTCGATAATCATAAAAGTTAAATTACATTTAGTTACGATTTCTATTGTGATAAAGATTTTATCGCCATATTTTATGAATTATTAATTTGACTTTTATTCAAATTACTAACTTTAATCAAAACTCACTCTAAATTGCCTTTTAATATCCTGCTTTCATGAAGTTAAGCTTTACATTTTAAATATTTTATTCAATAAACATTTTTGTGTTCCCAAATAATAAATTTTATAAATAAGAAAATCTGCTAAACGAAAAAATCAAATTAAATCAAGCTTAAGGTTTATCATTTTTTTCCAAGCAAAATTTGTTTTTTATTCGAGATTTCGACGATATCCCCAAAAAGTAAAGCAAACTTTGAGCTTTATAAATGTACAAAGTTGAAATCAGAGCACGTGCTATTGATGCGACACAGTACTGGTAAGTATAAGATAAAATTTAAAGTATTATCCTTACAAATACGAGGATCGTTTGAAGTTTATTGATTTAAAAAAAAATTCAACAAATCTTATAGCTCTTTTTGTCAACTGTAATCTTTTCACGCCAGTAAAATTATTATTTTACTTTTTATAAACACTAAAATTGGTGACCCCACAAAATAACAGTTGTGTTGTTTTATCTTTATTTTTATACAGGATAATGCTTTCAATAACGATGTTACTTAACACAATAACATTTGCAAGTGAATACAGTACAAACTTCGTATAACACTGTTTCGCTCTAACACGGTTAGAGAATTGCGGTAAACCTAGTATAACACGACATTTTTTTATGCTGTTGTGTTAGAAAACCTGATATTATATAGGATGTAAGTTTTATCCTTTCATTATTTTCGTGAATTCGATTTTATTGGGAAATTTCCGATAGTTATAAAAATAAAATGGTTTAGTTTTGTTAGCTTCGGAATAACTTTTCTTTCAATAACGGTTAATAGTTTCTTATAACACGGTTTTCCACTTAACAAGATTTTATAGAAATCTATAAATTGCTGTTGTTATACCAGGTGTTGATTTAGTAATACGTAGAAATTTAACACGTATCATCAGCGAAATGGCTAGTATTTGGATGGGAGACCTTCAAGGGAATATGTAAAATTGTCACGGAAGTTCAGATACAATATTATACTGGAGGGCTCCTTGCAGCATTGCAAAATATAAATCTTATGATCACGTGGTTTTCTTACTCTAAAATCTTAAACAAAACCAACCATCTGTTATCAATGGAGGATTTAGTATGGGACGTACGTAATATGTTTTAGGTTTAAAATAATTTCTAATACATTTTTCATTTTATAAATTATAAATTTTATCAAGGAAAATTATATTTGACTGAGTTAATGGTTTCCTGAAAGTAATTATTAATTATGCTCACTTTAGCACATTTTGCAGTATATATTAATATGCGATAAGAACTTTGCGGATGTTTAATAAAAAGAGAATCAGCCATACGGGTAACCGATATTCTTCAAACTTCGCACATTAATAGGGGACCATATACACAACAAAAACCAGCTGTAATAAAGATTCGTGAAAAATCGCATTTAAAGTTTTAATTTTAAAGTAAGGCTAAATAACTGTGCTTACACGTATGGCCACATTTTTCTTGTAGTCGAGGGCATAACAACCACATAGATAGCTAAATGCGGCTAGTGGCTACCTGTGCCAGATTTTAATGCTTTATTTCTTGTTAAACAGTTCAATAAATATAAGGGCAGATTGATTACCGAGGATTGAAGTTCCGAGGTTAGCTATAGCCCAGAGATGTAGTGAAACTTTTCGTCAAGGTTTGTGCACTATTTTATTCACTATGATGTAGGAACTGAGATTTATTTCTTCATTTTTCTGTTAAATTGACCAGATTTGTACTTTCCACCCAAGGTCAGTAATTAGGTAATGACTCATTTTCAAACTTACTAAGGAGTTGCAATTTGGGCGTTACTAACCAATTGTGAATAAAAACAATTAAATATTTAAAAAATTGTTAAGCAAAATAATTTACTATTAATGCATTTTATTTATATTACGATTACTTTCAAAGTATTAATATTATAAAAAAAAAGTTAAAACAACTTTTTTGTTCATGTTAATTTGTGCTTCATTACTGTGCATAAGCAAAACGGTTTAATTAATCTTCGAAGTGAAAACAGAATAATTTGATCTACGACCAGCTTTTGTATGTTTTTCGTAAAAGGAAATCTAAATTCGAGAAGATGAAAGAAACTCAAAACTTCGAAATTTATTATCGAAAATAGACACTTTTTTAAGATTTTCATTTTTTCGTTCTACCTGTACAAAATTTAAATCTTGCATTAATGCCCAAATTAATTCTCTCTCAAAATAGAACGAACACAATCTACATAATTTTGTATGTTTTCTAATACAAATTCGAAATAAAAGAAGAAATTTGAAAATCAGTGGGTTTGCGTGGGAAAGCATTTTAGAATATTTGAACCTAAAAGAAAGCGAAACAATTTTCTTTAATGTTTTCGATATTTTTTATATTCATTCAAATTGCCAGTTTTGCTTTTAAGTTTTTAATCAGGCCACACTCACCTTGTTTTACTTTCAAATTAGGCGTCTCAACCTGCGGCCTCTCAATTTACATGTGTGCAAATATTTCAAATTGATAGTTGCTTTTAAAAGATTTTATCAATGTGGTTTAATAAAATCAGTGAAGGTCGTACGTCCTCACAATTTACCCCGTGTAAAATATTTTCTGTATGCAGTGGCGTAACTTAAAAAAAAGCTTTGACGGGCCCCTCGATTGAGAGGTGTGCAATTTAAAAACAAAATTTTGTCCCAAAATAATACAGTTTAAGGGGACCATTCCTCCCTCTACCCCCCTATTATTTACGCCATTTTCCATACCTCCCCAGACCCTAGAGTGCACACTAATTTCTTCACATTTTAGGGTGTTTAGTGGGCTTATCCACCCTAGAAAATTGAAAAGCACTTCAAAATGAGATAAAAGTACTAAAATATCAATTAAAACATTGTTAAACCAAAACAAATTTATTCCCCTGAAATGGGCGTGAAACCTGGGGGTCTGGGGGGGGGCAGCCTCCCCAGGTATACGTAAGCAACAAGTTGACTTATAGAAATTGATAACAAAGCAAGTTTGATTCTTGAATTATCTTCTTGTTTCTATACATACCAAACGGAATATTTTATACCCCCAAGCCCAGCTGGAGTGGCATGGGGAGTGACAGGATCGGGGTGAAGCTGAAAGCCGGAGGTAGTACAATGGGCTCGAATTAGAAGCCTAAGTGCGTGTGAGTTTATCTTACTTTCTACAACAAATCCAGACCCCCAAACCCACTTGGCCCTACGATGGTTCCTTGTGTCAAGTTTGAAGAGAATCATCGGTAACCATGGCAACGAAATTTGCTTTTAATAATAATTAGGTACGAGAATTGATCAAAGCCAACTAACTATTTATTTGGTTTTGAAAAGACCCTTTATTGCTTCTTTGCGGAAATACTCATAGACCCTCCAGTTCTTAAGCGCACGTGCGCTTAAGAAAGTACTTTCTATCTTCCGCAAAACGCAGACCATAAGGTTCAGGAGAAAATTTGTTGGGAATACCCCTCAGCACAGGGGGGTACTTTTTTACTTTTTAAACTTGTTTATGAATTTTTTACTTCACATTGCCTCGGGCCCCTAAAATTTTACGTGCCGTGTTCATTCGCACACCGCGCACACTGGTAGTTACGCCCCTGTCTGTATGTATTAGTTGATCTTTTTAGAAAATATATCTGTCTTTTTAGTTTTCTAGATTACTTGCCTTCAGCTTTGATAAGCAGTTTTGGCCACCATATTAGGTACTATGTTTCCGGGACTACAGTTTTTTCTTAAATTTTTTTTTTTTAGATTAAACTGCACATAATTATACCGGGTGACTGGCCGCCGATGTGAACATAGGAAATTAACATGGGATATTGATTTTTCTTTAATTCCTGCTTCCCATCAGAACGGATAAGAATGAAAATGGTATCAATTTGAAGAGATTTTTATTCCGCTTCTAAAGTTACCTAACACTTGATATTTTGTTCTTTAATTACTGTGAAAACTCACTAAAAAAATGCAAAATTGCGCATTTAAAAAATTTTTAGTTGCCTTGTTTGAATTTTACTGCAATTGGTTTTGCTTAAAAACTAATAATAGGTAAATTTGATAACCAACAAGTTAAGAATAACTTATGTTTGCGTTCGTTGTTTACCAAATTTATTGTAAATAATATGTCAAAGTAACTTGTTGGAAATTATTGGTTTTCATGCAAATATAATAATTGCAATAAAATTCAAAACAAAAAATAATATTTTGCATTTTATTAGTGAGTGTTTATGTAATAGAAATTAAAGAACAAAATATCAAGTGTTAGGTATCTTTAGAATCGGAATAAAAATCTCTTCAAATTGATGCGATTTTCATTCTTATTGCTATAATGAGAAGCAGGAATTAAAGAAAAATATATTTCCCATGTTAATTTCCTATGTTCACATGGTCGGCCGGTCACCCTGTATACGTTTCTATCATGAGAAACAACGTAATTTTACTGTTGCTTTAATTTCATTAACATTTTGCAAAATTTGAATTCAATATTTCCGACACAAAATTATTATTTACTTTATTTTTAAACTTTTGCACATGTAGCCAATTAAATTTATTAATTAACTCGAACGCATTTACAACGTAAAATTGCTTTTAATTTATTGTGCGTATATTATAAATTTGTCGAAGTCGAAATTTTCCTACCCTTAAAACTTGAAAATTTTACTGCAAGGTAAAATATAGATTTCTCTTAAAATTGCGATTGCTTCCAAAACATTAGTGCTACAAAAATAGGTAGTTTTTGACGTGACGTTTGACGACGGTGTCACGCACGTTGAAAATATTCACATCATCCTAAGATTACTATATCAAATTTAACAATTTCCTTGTATGTTTATTAATGCTAAACTTTGTGTCTGCGTTCCTCTTGTGATTAAAGATTTAAAGGGTCAAGCGACTACGGGGTTCCGCCTACCATGGTTTTTTTTAACAGAGATTGAACTATACTAACAGATTATTTGTTTTGATAAGGAGGAAGGAACTTTATATTTTTAGTTCTAAAAGTGCTGAATACAGTTTTAGTCGGTCTAAAAAATTATGATATGTTTGCTATCAAGTTGCACTATTTAGACCACGCTATTTTAGATGATGAGAAAATAAGAGTCATACCTAGTCGGTGAATTGGGATTGTCTTTGCCGATCGTGGTTTTTGTTTGAAACTTCCCCGATCATCAATAATTAATTACAGTATACATTTTATAAAAGACGATCAGGTAGAGTACAATAATGTACAGAGTCAGTTGCACAAAAAATGATTTTAGTACTCATTTACAGTGACCGTAAGTGTCAACATAAGCGTAAGGCGTGAGAATTAAAGTTTTAAATTATTATTTTAATTTCAAAATATAAGGTCGAATATGATATATTTATTATGTGTTTTGCATGTAAAGGATATAAAATTTTAGGCTTATTATGGTAATGTTTGGTTTATAATAGTAACGTAATGTATGTTTTGGCTTTCTGACTCGAAAGGATTCCATGCACATAGTCCTACTTGGATCAGACAAAGACATATTATTAATAAACATAAATTAATAATTAAATCCAACTTAGCAAAATTTATTATATCCGGATTTCATAAAAAATAAAATAAATAAAATGCAATAAGCACGAACATTTAATATTATCTAAAACCGTGCTGAAAACCAATTTGTCGTGATATGCAAAGAATTACTGTAATTCCTGATTAACAATTTTGTGTCATAAAGGACTTTATGGAATTATAATTTATCGCTTGCAACCTACATAAATAATATCATATGAAGTGCATAACTTGTCAGTTAACAGTTAAATTTAGCTTAGCTTACTCATTTACCTACATTGCTCGATTAACGTAAATAATCAAATGGGGCCACTAATTTACGATGTCAAATAGTTCAATTGTGTTAGGTTAAAAGCATCTGAAATTTGCATTATTCATAAACTACATAAGCAAAATACAGTTCACATGATATTGTTACGGAAGGGAAACTTTAATATGTTTGCTTTTCTTGTAAAAAAATGTTTAGGCTTTAAAAGAGGCCGATTAAATGTTTTGAAGTGTGTATGATGTAAATAGTAAAATTTTATGATACCGATTTGACAGAGGGTTGCGTAGAAAAAACCCAACACTTACTATTCCTGTTTCTAAAGAAAAAGGTTTGAGAAAAACAGAAACTTAATTTTATAAAGGCATAAGCATAATAAAATGCAGAGTTGCAGTTGTTTTCTTAAAGGTTAATTTAGGAGTGTTTAAAAAATACGTTAACTTTAGCGAAGTGTTAACTGAATTAGAATCGATCCAGAAAACAGCTACTCTATGCTGCAGCTAGTTTTTCACTCCTAATTCAAAAAATGTTATGAAGAAATAAAAAGTAAAAATTTATTAGTCTGAATTTCCATTTTATCGAACTATTCTAATATAATTAAGGCGTCTTGTTACATCATAATTTACTAATTAATGCTTCACGACTAAATTTTATCAGTTTCGTTGAGGTTTCTTATTAATAATGCAATTTTTCATTACTTATCTTGTTTTTGATGTTAATAACAAGAAAGTTATTACACCATACTTTTTATGATTTTCAGGTAACATAAATAATTTAACTTTTTACGAATAACCTAATTATGAGTATTCCTGGTATAAAAAACTGTTTGTGTGTTTGGTAAATGTAGTTATTAATTAATTTATTTACTACATTGATTTATATCAAAACTTTTTTTAAAATACTACAGTTTCTGTTTTTGTTACACAATTCATCAATAACTTACTGCTTTGTTATTTTTAGTCCGGCCGAAAAAGAAGGGGTTATCAGTTTAAGGTGTCAAAGTGCTTTTAACATCAGTGCAAAGTTTTGAATTATTCATTTAATGTTTTACCCTGTTTCACAAAAATAACGCGATGATAACGTATTTATATCATATCAACTTGTAACCAAGGAAATCGGGCCCATTTTAATATCCTTCTGTCACTAATCCAGAGATTTATTTAGTCGGGGAGCTGCCAACTGTCTTCTCAACCAACACGTACTGGCAGCTCCGTAGATATAGGTAACGCAGTCAACAAGTCTACATCTTTGCTTATTTTCTTGCTTCCACCTTACATTTCAAAATTTGCAATTCTATGATTTGTTATTTTAGTTTGAGATTTAAGGTGGAAAGAAAAATACAAATAATTTTTTTTCCAATTTTCTGAATCTAGCAGGACCTTTCCGAATTTGTTGTATTCTATTCTGTGATATATAATAGGGTCAAATACTGCACAGAAATATAATATAAATGTATAAATATATAATATATAAATCAGTTTTCCTTTATTGATTTCATCTTCAACAAAGTAAACAATTGAAAATATTAAAGAAAAGATAGAAATAAGATATCCAATACTGCATAAAATTTAAAAGATTTATCCGTTTTTAGCTCCATAACAAGATTTCGGTGCACACGAGATTTTGTAAGAATCTAAGTGCGGTGTCATAAGAGGGTTGCCTGTGCAACTTGGAACGTAATTTTCCATTTCATACTGAAACTCAACCCTATATCGCCTAGTAGGCTTTGTAATCCTAGAAATTAAATAAAAAACAACTTGAAAATCTACTGGTGATAATATTCTAATGAGTAGCAGCCATTTGGAATTGTACAGTTCTCACTTAAACCAATGGAGGCGATTACAAATTATACCAAAACTGTGTTACATAAACGAGTAACCAAAAAGGGCTAAAATTCCCACGATCAATGATAATAATATCTAGAAGATCCAGTTTATTTCGATAATTCTAACTATTAGATAAATATATTTTGAAAGGTTACGATGAATATTGCGATGTTAAAGTATTAAACCGCAAACACCTCATACTTACATTGATTTTATCGCTACTTATAAGCAAAATTATCTTATAAACTGATTTAGCTCCGACCACAATCAAAATTAAACTGCCTCTCCGTATGACCCCAGGTTCTGTAAAGATCTTAAAAACAAACACCAAGATTATGTCCTCCAGATCCGATACAAAAATAATTTCAAATGATGGATGAGGAAACGTGAATGAATAACAAAATTATTGTAATTTTTTTTAACTCAATAATTTCTTGTATAAGTTTAATTTAACCATGCCTACGTCCTTGGGTAATTCAAAGTACAAAAGTTTTTCAAAATTTAAAATTAATCATAAAAATTTCAACCAACGCACAAATATAATTATTATCAAAAACCCTGAATCCCTGAATCGGTTAGGTGTTCTTTAATCAAAGGTTCTCCAATAATTTTTCCATAATTTTAATCCATTCAATTCCATTTGTTATTTCGCACAAGCTTTCACTAAATTTTATCTGCTTTGTTATTTGTTACCACTTTCCACTCTTCAATTTTCTTTACATTTCTAATTTCGACCTCTTATCCAAATTTGTATTCCAATTCGCCGGGGCCTGCTTAACACCTTGCTGTTTATTGATTATTATTATTTAAACTCTCGTTCCCTTTTATTCAGTGATCGACTTCGACCTTCCACGTGACTTTTCCAGGTGTACTACCTCCTTCGACTTAGTACAACTTTTACCTTCCCTTTGGAATTATCAATCATAACTCAATCTTCCAGTTGCAAAGGTGATGGATAACTTACTATTGGATCACAACCTTCTTCTTGGAAGGATAATTTGCAAATCCTGCTCTTATTAGAAAGGACAATGAATAACTAACTTTTTATCATCGTTTCCTCTTAGAAGGATATAGGACAACTAACCTTTCAATTGAAAGGTTAAAATTCAACTACTTAATCTTGTTGATTTTACACTTTTTTTTCTTACAACGGCTAATCTCCATAGCATCTTCTTATTATCGTTATCAAAGTTGTCTTTGACCACATGGTCTCTTACTTTCCCTCGCAACTTGTCATCCTTTGTTTCTTGTAAATATGCGATTCATTGCAATGAAAGCCTGTCCTCGATGACGAACCCTTTTCAAAAGGACAAATCATCACATACAGGCTTTACTTTTTCTATATTTATGTTGAACTTTAATAAATCACTTGTTTAATAATTATAAAGGCCAGGGGTGCAGTCGGGCCAGGGCGCGCCAGGGCGTCGCCCCGGCACTTTTTTTGAAGGCAGGGCGCCGCCCTGGCTACAGTGGTGCCAGGGCGCACCAGGGCTGCCCCGGTATTTTTTTTAAACATTCCAAATTACTATTGGGTAAATAAGTTTTAAATAGTTTTTAAAAAAACTCGAACTCAAAATTTAACAAGTGATTGAATTAACAATTATTACAATGCCCATTCACTTTACATCGCTAAGGTATATTGTGATAAAAATGCTTACTAGCTACATTGAAATACGATAAGTTTATTATTATACAAGGTTCAATTTTAACACTCCATGCATAGTTGGAAAAAGTTGGATCTTTCTAACTTTTTGTCGCTCCTGCAATGATTTGCACACCCACCAGAAATGTAAATAAACGGCCGTTGTACACTAATGGGTTAATAAACATTTTATAAAAAAAAAAACGTTGGCCATGCCTCCTTTAAAAAAATTTTTCGCCTGTGGCGAGCTGTTTTTTTTATCGCCCCGGCACTTTTTATTTTAAGACTGCTCCCTCCCTGATAAAGCCTTTATGTAATTGGCGTTTCCTCTTTTAGCCTTGCAGATTTCCGCGCATAGACCTAGATTTTGATTGTGGTCGTAGACTAAAGTGACCACATTTTTATTGAGACACACATTTTATTTTATTTTATTTAAGCTCGCCACAGGCGAAAACTTTTTTTAAAGGGGGCGTGTTCAACGTGTTTTTTTTAGGAAAACGGGCGATGGTAAACTCAGCCGCTTAACAGAAAGGCCCCTAATCCTAATAGGTAAACTCAGCCGGTAAATACCAAAGCGGGACTGTCCCGCCAAAATCGGGACGTGTGGTCACTTTATCGTAGACCCTCTTTTTGGTAAATTATCATCGCAATATAAAAGAGTGTGGCCAAGGTGTATTTTTTTCATGTCTAACAGTACGTACATTATCTACTCACTCAATTTTCTTACACAAACACATTAAATTAGAAATTATCAGTAATTAGTTTATAAGTGGTAGGGTTTTATAAAGACATAATTCTGGATTACATTTTTTTCAAAATTTGTACTACCAATTACACAACCAGGCACTTATATTAAAAAATTATTCTACTCGTGCAACTTGTAATGTACATATTATGTATGTGCAGTTGCCTATCTAAAGGATTTTCTTGAAAATATTTCAAAATTTGCGCACTTAATGGGAAAAACATGGCGCGACCAATCAGATAGATGACCATACTTGGCCACACTCCTTGATATTTTAATGTTTTTTTTGTATAAAACCAACTAAGGTCCGGGTAGCCAAATGGTCGAGAGCAAGAAAAACTCTCTCAGGGAAGCTTAGGTTCAAGCTCAAATAAAGACTTGGGTGTTTTGAGCTGGTTTAATGTTAACTTTCAAAAACGTAGGTAATAATTCCGTTTTTTGGACTATTCGCTATGTGCAAGGTATGAGAGGGGATAAGCAAATCGAACGAAGCGTCCGGAGTGGCCGATAATAGAACCTCAACGGGACTTGCATTATGTCATAAACACGTGATCATACAAAATTAATTAAATTATTTGCTATAAAACAGTTGGAATTCAAATTTTATGACAGCAAAAATATTCAAATTTCTCATGGCGAACTATTTTCACAGTGAACATAAATTGTTCACAGTCCCGAGTAATTTTCTTTATTGAGCCACCAGAGGGCAGTAGGAGGAATGCACATAGCGAATACTGTTGTCTATAAGCCGTTCGTGTACTTGTGTAAAGAAGCTTCGAGTAACAATCATATTTACTGTCAATTCAGTTTCTTAATTGTCATTTGAAACTTTCATGTGTTATAAAATGTGTAGCAAAAAATCAAATTTTATAAATAAATGTTCATATACAAAATTACGACTTACCCTTATACGTAACTGTGGTTTGATGCTACTGGAACACCTGTCTTGCCTCGTTGTATGCGGTTGCTTCATTCAATATGGTCGACAGGTGCTTGGTGATTTGGCGCTCCCTCGTGTTAATTAAAGTGGAATTTTACCGTCGAATTTAACCAAATCTTCATATTTGTGTTGCTGTGGAATCATATACGGGTCTTCACTGTGTTGTTCATACGAATTTTAGGCGAACAATCGTCGTTGGAATAAGAAGCACCCGTTAAATTTATTGTAAAGATTATTGTAATCGGGCCACTCTTTCAAACGGGTCAACTTTCTCAAAAATGCTCACAATTTCGCTCTTGAAACCAAAATCTAAGTGCTTTCGTTACCGGAGAACGCAGAATAATCACTCGAAAAACACTTGGAACCAAACTGCGGAGCTCAAGAATACGCACAAGATCAAAATTGTCTCGATCAACGAAAATCACGTTTTCTTCACAGAAAAGACGCTTCGAGAATCCCAATTTTCGGAGGTGCCACACCTTCAAATCACAAATTTCCAGAATTTCATCTTTTCAAAATTAAACGCCACTGTATGCGCACAAATTACAAGATGCAAAACAAATAAATTCAGTCAGTGTGTAGTGTCATACGATAATATGTAACAATTTTGGCCTTTTATTAAACAAGACTTTATTATCAACGCATAAGGTATCCTATTTTTGTACCCCCTTTTGAACTTGATGTTAACACCCCGAGTTCTCAACTCATTTGAAATAAAATTTAACCTCCTGGCACTGGAGGGTATTCCATACCCCCAGACCCCCCGGTCCAAATACCACGACATGTTGATGTATTCAATTATAAACGTTGCAAAAATATGTTGGACTTTCTAGACCGAGGGGGATGTTAACATAATTATAGTACATATTATACGAGCTTGATTTTGATTGGGTGTCGCTTGTGAGCTCTAAATGTCATCTGATGTTCGTTTATAAACGGATTTAAGCCTACAATTTTACCTCAGTTAATTTTATAATTTTGTGAATAAAATGATGTAACAAAATATTTTCTTGGAACAGCTGGAGATTGATTTTATTTTACATCGACGGCTAAGTCACCCTGAAAAGCGTTGTACACTAAAATTCCAGGAAAATGTCTAAAATTCCATAAGAAATTCAGTATAAAATCTAAAATATCATAAAAATTTCGCAAAAATTCCATATACTTCTAGACCAAAACTCCACAGTGCTTCAACCCCTCGCTTTGCACGTAAATAACGGATGCGCTAATCTGCTAAATTATTAGCATTCCTAAGAAGGGATGACAGCTTTAACAAATAATAGGGTCGTGAAGAAGTTTTAGTTTGGGGAAAATATTTGAAAGTTTGTGTTAACTCTTTCCTGATATGGGCAGCAGATTATCTGCCTATTTAGCTGTTAAATTGGCTTCGGCCTTGGTTTTGAATTTAAAAAAAACACATCAGAATTGAGCAAGTGACCATAAATTTGTCAAGTCCATAAGTTTTGTCTATATACATTTTCGAGCACTTTGTCTTATGTTGACTTCCAATGCGTTAATTGAAGCTGATTTATCAGCATATACCAGAAACTTCACATATTCCCACAAGAAATAGGCTAGCTGTGTCAAATTACAAGATCTTGGTGACCAATTGAGAGGTTTATTTTTTGTTGAATTAAGATTTTGCCAAATTGTGCGTTCAATAAATCTATTGTTTCGGTCGCTCTCTGGCACGTAGCGCAGTCCTGTTGAAACCACAATATTCTGCAACATCAATGTTCAGAAGTTTTGAAAACAAAAAGTTGCGGATCATTGCTCTGTACTGCTCACTACTGACAGTTACACGTTGTACTGTCGCATTTTTAAAGAAATATTGTCCGATAATGCCGCCAGTCCATAGACCGCACCAAACAGTGCATTTTCCTGAATACACAGCTTTGGCACTGCTTGAGGATTCTCATTACAGAAAATACAATAATTCTGATTATTTAAATACCCATTAAACCAAAAATGAGCTTTATCGTTGAACAAAATTTTGTGATAAATTAAAGGTCACCCTACCATTCGTTTTGAGCCCATTCAGCAAACATCCTCCGCAAGTGGGGGAAAATATTATAAATTTATTTTGTTCGTCGTCATTAGGCGTATTCCTTTTTACCTATTTTATTTCCATCTCAGTTACCCAACTGAGACAAAGTGAGCTGAGCTGAACAGAGATGAACTGAGTTAAAATGAGAAAAACATAAGATGAAAAGAACAACAAAAATATTATTATTTATTCGCGTTTTACATTAACAACAGCCACCACGCGGAATAATTTCAAACTACTAAGAAACGTCATAGTTTGGTTATAGTAAGTAAGGTTATCGTTTTTTCCTTAGATCATGTATTGACTAGATACAGGATGCAGGTACCTGAATTGAAGCCTACCATAAGGTCTATTTTAGCATGGCGTACTTTTTGTGTTTACCAAGTCCCTGGATCTGATTGGTGCTCTCAATGTTTACCTGGTCCCTGAATGTCAAATTTAAATTTTCTACCTAAAGGGATTAAAATTTCAATACTTTTCAAAGTATTTAGTAGTTTCAAATAAAACGTAAACATAAACATGTTATGGGTGGCTTCACAACAACCAATGCTATTTAGATAGGAGTCCTGTATCTAGTCAATACATGATCTAAGGTTTTTTCCCTGCATGTTAAAATAATATGTCACTTTTAAGCTGGGTTGACATGGGATGTGAGCCACGGCCGTGAGCCACGTTTTAGTAAAATACTTTCCGTGTAAACTTAAACTTAAAACCGTGTAAACTGTTTTTAAACACGTTTGATCTCACCACGAACGCAGTTTTATCAGTTTGTGGCAAGAAATTACGATTCGTATTTCATGAAACGGCAGTTTACAAGGTGCGTATTTTATAAAAACGTGGCTCACGGCCGTGGCTCACATCCCATGTCAACCCAGCTTTATATTAAATTAATAAATTACCTAGGATATATTTTTTTTAAATCGACCAATTAGGGCTATTTCCCAATGTATCTCACTTGTAAAACTTTGAAACAGCAAGATCAGTTGAGTTAGGGAGGGAGGTAATTTTGTCAGTTAAAACTCAGTTCGGCACGGCACAGCATTTCCATCACAACGGTAAAAAGAACACCCATTTAACTTAGTAACTGAGAATCTCAATACAATCTCACTTAAAATGGGTAAAAAGAATACAGCTAATAATACAATAAAGAGTAATAGGAAGGGGGGGATCATAAAGTAAACTAAATCTGTTGGAATTAAAGAACTTGTTAAAATGCAGTTGAAATCCTTCTATTTCACTAAAGCCTAGGATTTAGTAAACTTTACTCGAGAAGCTGCTCTTAGTCATCAACAATACCTTATACTTACTACGTTAAGGTAGCCACATAGTGGAGGCAGGGTTTATGTTCTTTGATCATTACATTGAAATATCTGTTCCGTTGCGTGCTTTGTTTGTGTTCGGTTACATTCATTAACATTGGAGATACGCGTATATCATGCTTATAACCTGCAATTGGATATTAGCGTCCACTGTGGGAGTACCTTTACACGCGAGTAATTCAGTCGCATAACATAGCATGTCTGATTTACTTCTTTTATATTTTCTGCTTTCAGCTGTATATTTTTTACATTTGCAATTCTACGATTGGTTACCTTATTTTAACATTTAAGATGGAAAGAAAAATATAAAACAATTTTTTTTTCAATTTTCTAAAGCTGGCAGGATTTTTGCGAATTTGTTGTATTCTATTCTGCGACATACAATAGGGTCAGTTATTAAAATACTGCAAAGAAATATATATCAGTTTTCTTTTATCGATTTCATCTTCAACAAAGTAAACAATTGAAAATATTAAACAAAAGTGGAAGAAAGAGAGATGAGGGATTTAATATAGCATAATATAATATAATGATTTCTCATTACTTCACTTCCATTATCTCGTTTACCACAGCTTCAAGATGTATTAAATTTAAAGCTCCATCTGCATAATCTTTTCCATACTGTCGAACATATCCGCTTTCCACTTGTTGGATCTGAATTTGCTTATTATTGCGATTTTCGTTCCTTATTATTTTGACCATGAAAATATTTAATCTAAAATTTTTTAAGTCATAATATAAAATTCAAAAAATTTCCTAGAATACGGAATTATAGCATATTAAATACATACTAATAGCATATAATTTAAGATTTCTTTAATTATATACAATGATAGGTAATAAAAAGTTTCTTTGTAGAAGTTGAAGGAGACTCCTACAGAAGTCAATTAATAAAATTTTCATATCAAATTAGTTTTATTATATTTGTTCGTAAATAACATGTGTTGCTTTGATTGTACCTTTCTGTATTGATTATATTACTATTACATAGGTACAAATGGTGTTTTGTTATTTCATGTTCGTGTAATGCATTTTAAATTTGTTTCTACTAATAATATCTCCATTACGTTATTATACACTTTTGTCGTTCTATTCCAAATTTCCTTCTCTCTCTTTTAAAGTTTCCTAAAAATAGCAGGGTTTGGTTCTGTCTAGCGAAAGAGTTACTAAAAGCAATGCAAATTTGTTCAATATTCTTGTCAAAATGAAAAATTTTGGCTACAATTTAAAACCAAATTGAAACAGAAGGAAGTTACGAGTTTTCGATGTAATGGAATATGTTTGTCTCTTTGATACCCAATAAGTCAAAAAGAATTACGGTTTCCACTTCATTTTTTACACAAAGTTTCTTTGGCTATAACGCAAGTTGTAAGAACTACTTCCGGTTTAGTCGGAAATTGTAAATCGTGCGGAAATCTTGTTGATTTGCTTAAACACGTCAATAAGTTCAAATTAAAACCATGGAAGGGAATCAACAACTTTTAATCTTGTTGGAGTAATCTAAGGAGAAACGTATAAGTTCTTTTGATAATCTTCGTTAGGGCTACGTAAATGTTAACGTAATATAAGCAGAGCTCCAATTCTCCTACGTATTAATTTTTTTCACGATTCCATTAGTTTAATAAATTTTTCTATGTACTAATCAGGTTATATAAAAGTTTCAAAAAGGTGCACGTAACCGAATCTCCAAGGCATTAAAAATTTATATTAAAGGAGTTTTCCAGATATGCGTGGACATCATCACTATATATTTTATAAACCACAATTACTTGAGAAGTTTTTTTTTTTTAGAAATATTTAACAAAATAATTCTCAGACTGATTTAATTATTGGACTGGCGCTGAGGCTTTTCAACTTAACCAAACCGGCCTCAATTCATCTTTAAATTTTTAATTTTGAAATTATCACGATTAATTTGGCTTTCGTCGTGAACGAAACTGCGATGTTGCAAAATATAATTTGTTATTGAAAATTAATTATCATTAACTTTTCTATAAGTTGAAAATTCGATGTATTACATCGAAGAAGTGTGGATCCGATCCGAAAAATTCCATCTTAAAGAATTCTTAATGATCATTAATATTAATCTCGTTACATAAGATGCAGCATTGTAATTCCTTGTTACGACATAATGGCGTTGCACTAAATACTTCAATGGCTAAATTGTAAATATTTAAAAAATGAATAAAATTTCTTGGTCTGAATTATTTTACTTGGTATTTTATAGTTTTAGATTTGGTTTCTTCATGTAGTTTTAGATATTTAATAATTCAGTCAGTAATATTTATTTTAAGGGTTTTAAATTTTATATTGGTGGCCACATGAGGTATCGTTCATTTATTTTAATATTTGATTTTAATGGGTAATTTACTGAAAGTCATCGTTGTTTTAATTTTGTAGATTTAAATGCATTATTAATTTTAGTGTGTTCGAATTTTTGTGAACAATTTTATCGCTCACGCCATAGGACATTAAAATATACATACGTAATTTTATTTGGGTTTCAATTATATTATAAATATTGTGGTGTTTTTTCTGGCTACTTGTCAAAATGAAGCATTATGATGGTCGTTTCTTGTCACTGTTGATCAAATTTTAGTTATCCTGTGGTAATAAAGTTTTTGTAACAAAGGAAGCTCCATCTATTTACTATTCCCAATGTGGAAAATTAATTATTCTAAATATAAATCAGCTTTATTGATCATGTGAGCCACTCAAAAGTATAGAAAAACCTTCTCTTGCTTCATGTAAGGATGCAGTTGCTATCTTCATATTTCACAAAGTATAGGGTGTTTTTCTAGCTGCATGAGAACTTTCAATAGGGATAACAATTGAACCAAGATTGCTATGGAAACAGTTTTTTTGACAATTGTGTTTAGCAAGGTTTGGCATTTGATAATGCATAGATTGACCATTGAACAACGCTACCAAATTGGGCTCACAACCAATTGGAAGTGGATCCATTTTTTTACCGTAAAATTTTGTTCAGTGACGAGGCACATTTCTGGTTAAATGGGTATGTGAACAAACAAAATTGCCGTATATGGAGTGAGACCAATCCGGGACATTATCTTGAGACTCCATTGCATCCATTAAAATTGACTGTTTGGTGTGGAATACACGCCAACGGCATCATTGGTCCATATGTCTTTCGAAATGAGGAAGGAGCTACCGTTACGGTGAATGGTGTGAGATATCGACACATGCTCAATACATTTTTGTTTCCAAAACTTCAAGAGCTAAACATTGACAACTTATGGTTCCAACAGGATGGTGCTACGTGCCACACAGCCAACGAAACCATCAATTTATTGAAAGGACAATTTGGTGACAACATTATTTCAAAACGTGGTCCTATCAATTGGCCTCCAAGATCGTGTGATTTGACACCTCCAGATTATTTTCTGTGGGGGTATGTTAAATCCATGGTTTATGCTAACAAACCAACAACTCTAGAAGCATTGGAGGCTAATATTCAGCAAGCCATTTATGAAATAAAGCCAGAAATATTGGAAAAAGTGGTCAAAAATTGGACTGAACGGATGCGCTTCGTAACCATTAGTCGTGGTGGTCACATGCCGGAAGTCATGTTCAAATCATAAATGCCTTTAACTGTACTTTCATAAAAAAATTATAACCAAAACATTCCGTCAGGTTTTTAATGTTTTATTTCATTTTGAAGTTCTCATGCAGCTAAAAAACACCCTATACATAAGCTTTGTCATTATGTCGATTAATTTACACAGGAAAACACTTGATCGACATTCGCGACACTGAAACACTGCTTGCAGATCTGTAGCTGGAACTAGACCAGTGAGAGATGATGTTGGAGATGTTACGCAACGCTGTATCATCCAGAAAATAAAAAAATTTCCGAAGTGATCTGTCTTCTCACGGAAAACAAAGTAAGCAGATTAGGATTGGGTTGTCAACAACAACACAAAAGTCGTTCCTATCCGTAAAGGAATGGAAATGATCGTACAACTTGTACACCAGAATTACGTAGCAGATAGCCACATTGAGTTACCCAATTTACTGGAAAACTTGCTACAAACGAACCTGATACGAAAACCGTAGTCGTTAAACCAAAAACATACTTAACCACACACCAAATCGGCACTCAGAAAATTATTGTAACACATTAGGTCCGCCCTGCTATTTAGTCATCGGGTAACTTATATTACTACGCCAAAAATGTTCATATACATAAATTCAAACCCCAAATGTTTTCAATATTGATAGCATTAAATAAAAACCACGGGCCGTATTTACAAATACTGAAATGAAATGAGAAAGTAGTACCATGTAACAAAGTGCAAAAATTCGTTACAAATTGAGAGCCGCGTTTATGATTGATAAAATGTCGTTGATTACTGCGACTAAAGGCGGAACTAATGAAAAAGAAAGTGGACAATAAAAATAAAGTCTAGAGGTTAAGATTCCATTATCGAAGATACATTATTTATTGCGGGGTTGGCAAAGGAACCAGCAGGAAGCAGCCATTGGTGGGAAAAACAGATAAGAACATTTCATTTTCTACGAATGGTACCATGATAAGAGGTTCCTTTCCGGTTTCAATTTGGGAAGGACGGATGTGCTGTTTTTCATCCGTTATTAATTTGCTTTATTTGTTAGCTTTCTGGAGTCAAACTTGATTCCGGAAGTATTTGAGTGATTTTTGCGTTATTCCTGGATATAGGAAATTGTTGAGTGATTTTTCGAGCGATATTTTGAGAATTTTAGTAGTCCGACCTCATGGAAAATTCGGTCGACCATTTGTGAAATTTTGATAATTTTGGAGGTTAGGAGTACACCTTATCTGTTGGTTGATTTTGAAGGTAATTGAATCGCACTATTAGAATTTTTGGATTGATTTCTGTTCTTGGAGGTTAGATTTTTTTTATGTCGCTAAAGAAGATTGCGGTGGTATTACAGTTACAAACAGAAAACATTTTAGTACAAAAGGTACCAAAAACTTTTTGTTATTATTTTGTAATTACATTTTTTAAAAGTTGATTCCTTCGTGTATGCAAGGAGTAGGCACAATTTTGAAGGTAAATGTTCCAAAATTGTTCCAGATTTCAATTTAATACGAATAATTTTTTGGTTTTGTGTTCAAATTTTTGAAGCACAAAAAATTTTCTTTTCCTAAAGTAAAAACTTTATTCATTACTATCGAGAGCTTTATTTGAATTTAACAAGGCATCCTTCAGCCTATTCAGTGAACCTGAAGAGAGAGCCAATATTCAACTCAAGAGCAAGAGTCATTGCTAGCCGGTGCAATTGGATTGTCTTTGCTGAGTGTTCTTAAAGAAAATTCCCTAATTATCAAATTCATAATAAGACGATATAAGTAGGTATGGGGGCACCTGATCCAAACAGAATTGTTCGGCGGGTTGCATAACTGCAACCCTACAATCCTGCCAGAGACCCAGATGCCCCTATGGCTACTTTGTTAATTTTTATACCAGTATTCTGCGGTATTATACGGGGTATAATTATATAATAGCGGTATAACACCGATATTCTGCGGTATTATACCCTGTATACTGCGCAGAATACCTAATACACGGTATATATAAACTAATTGTGTCTTCTATAACATAACCTTATAGGTGAGAGAGGGGGGAGGAGAGAAGTTGTTATTTTTTATAGTTTATAAAAATTAACAAAGTAGCCATGGGGGTATCTGAATCTGGCAGGACAAACAATTCTGTCTGGCTCAGGTAGCCCCATATCTACTGGTATAATTATATAATCTGTTGTTCTGGCTCATACTATCAGCAACAGTTGCTGTCCTTGTGTAAGATTCCTGTAACTTAAATAGGACTATTTAGTTTGAAATTTAACAGAATATCAATGTAAATTCTACATGTTTCGATCTTATCAGAGTTATTAGTACCGTATAACTGTCCAGGTGACCGAATTTATAATGGTATACAAGTTTATGTACAAAAACTGTTCTGCAAGGGTTACCAATTTATTTAAAATATTGTATTGAGTTCTGACTTAACAAGACGTAACATAGTATATCAAATAGAAATTAATTCAAAGTTTGATTGTATATGATGGCAACATTTCTAAATGTTTCTGAATTAATAACGAGAAGTATATGTACATTTTCTTATTACATTCATTATAAATGCCGTATGTAGTCTATAATAAAGTAGCTATACATTTTTAAGTAGCAAATATTGGCAGTGACTCTGTGCAAAATAAAGCTTACTAATAGGAAGATATTTGAAAGATTGATTTTCAAATTACATTGAATTTATAAAATGTCGTGCCTAAGATTTGAATTATACTGATAATAATAAAGATTATAGTATAGTTTTAATTAAATCATTCATTTTAAGATTAATTTTCAAATTAATGGCGTTTCTGATCAGTTTTAAGAATAACATAATTTGTGACTATCCTGTATGTTAACAATAAATTTGTCTAAATTGTTCCATTGTTCAAGAAATTTAGTCAGTGTAGACGTTAGATAACGATTCGTAATCATACCTAATGCAATTTCCTTCATAAAATTGGGCCTTTTACAAAGAAGGTTAACGTGGTGTAGACATATTCGGTTACGGATGATTAAATTTAGGTGCCGTGATTCTGGCTAAAGTATTTCAATCATTTCAGTATTAAGTTTGACTTCAGTCAATTAAGAATTTAGTTTTGGTTAGTAATTTTTGAAATACGTGAAAATTAGGTGACCCAGCATTCTATGGTATGCTTTGCCATCTATTTTCAATCTTAAGAACTACGATACGCACGTTGTTTTATTTAAAAGCAGGAGTGTCGCCTATTCGGACAACTCCATCTAGTTGTATTTGAGTTTGGAATATATAGTGTCGGGCAAAATTATCGTTCGCCTTTGAAAATTAGGTAATAATCCATCCATTCTCGACTTTTGAGCCGACCGGCACATTTATTGTGGGCAAAGGGTGAATGATCGACACGAATTTCCCATAATAAATAGGCCATAAATAATCTACAGGTCGATATTATATTTTTGTAAACCATTATAACAAAGCAGACACAATCAGGATTATTCTAAGGTTCGACGTTCAATGAAAAATCTAATAAGAAAAATTATATTATGTAAAATCAAAGATACTTTAAAAATATGATATCTACCTGTAGATTATTTTATAACCTATTCCTTAACTAAATCTTTATTATTAAATTAAATTAAGTAATACAAGTTTTAACAATTTTCCTGATGTATGGTCTATTTCATCATAATTTGTTAAAACAGCAAATCAAGTACCCTAACATAATTTAACAACGCGTGGAATATACTTTATATGCTGCACGCTTCTAGTATGATATAAAATGAAGTATGCTTGAATAGCATCTACGTTGCAAATTTGGTGGTAGATGATATTAATTTAACAAAATATTTTCTCTGACGTAAGATAAACTGATTAGCACATTATGTTGCTGTCAGCAAAAAACGATTTTCAAGTTTAATTTTTAATTGTGTATTTTATAAATAAACTTTGATTGATCTTCTATTGGTCGTAAATCTCATTGTACTTCCCGTAGATGAGACCATGGAATGATTAATTTCACGGTCATTTGATTCCGACAATTGTCGTGACCCAAAATAGCCACTATAAATAATCTTAACTCTTAGGAGTAGTGCCTGGCTAAACAACAGTGAATGTGGTTGGGGTTCCGGTAACTTGACAATAAATTTCAGTCCGATAATTGACGTGGTTGCGTTGTCAAAATCGACTCTCCGCGCCCTCCGCTCCGGTGCCCTACACTCCGGACGCTCCAAGCCGTTTTGACTATTGCTTTACTAACTAAAGATATCCCCTAGTCCGGTTCTACTCGGCAAAGTGGGGGTGAAATACCAGGGTTGAAATTACCAGAGGATCAAATTACGGGGGTGAAATCACCTGGAGACTAAATTCCGTGTGCGATAAGTATTAGGGATTCAAAACTGCGGAGGGGGAATGCAATGATCGTATCGTCGAAATCGCGCAGGAATTTTTCGGTCTCTTTCATTAACATCAGCTTTTAAAACTCATTAGATTTTATAGTTTTGTTTTATCATCGCGTAATTAGCTTATCAGCAAAACTTATGTAATTAACTATTAAAACTAGGAAACTATTTAAATTTAAATTTGCAGCAAGATAAATAAATCATTTTGCATTTTCAATTTCCATAACTTTTTCAGTCCCTAATATGTGCAAGTAATAAATCCAATGTACAACATTAAACCTTTTTAGAAATCCATGCTTTACATGCTAGGAAAGTATTATCCAAAATTCAAGGCTCAACGTTGCACAAATATTTTTATCTGAAATACCTATCTGCTATGTAAACAGCGTTGGTAACACATTTTAATGAATTCCCTAGTTTGATTAGGTAAACCAAACATTTCACATTTTCTAATTTAATCCTTTACATATTTGCAAATGAAGTTTAATTTTATAAAATTTGCATTTAAAAGATCAAATAGAAAAACTTCAACTACAAAATATTCATATAAATATTATTTACAAAATTTTATGAAAAGCAGGATTTGTGGTCAAGCAATAGCCTTCAAAAAGGCTATAACAAAAACTGATATGAATTGTTTACATACTAAAAATTTACCTAATTAAATTAATGCTTTTGTAGAGAAGTAAAAAATTGTAATAATAATATAAAAAAAAAGCTGCTAAAATTTTCGCAATAAAAACAATCTTTTTATGAATAAATTATTTCTGAACAGCAACAAAAATTATAAAAACTAAAATTTTGAGTAGGTTATTTGCACATTATGTAAATATAATGACTGAGATGGCATCTTTATAACTTGACATTATAATGGACGACGCATTCAGCGAAGTGTGCTGCCAACAATTTTGGTTCTTATTATATTTTGTGAAAAAATAAAAGTTTTTAATATTGGAATATTGTATACTATTACAAGAAAATGTAACTAAAATCATATTTGGAAAAGTACGTGGCTACTTATTGAAATGTTTATTTCTACGTGGTTTTAATAATTAAAACGAAAACGAAAAAGTTTTAGGTTAAAAATGAATCTTTTTATTGTTACTTACAAAAATTTTTATTTATAAGCTGCAATAATCTACTAATTAAAATGTTTCGTTAAAATTTCTAAACAATAAAAAAAATTGTATTGTAAGCAACAAAAATTTAATTAAGAAAGTTTCTGAAGCTTTCAAAAGTTCAATAGAATCTGATTGTGCATACGAGGTGGTGGTGATGGTATTTTAAAAGTACGATATTGAAAAGCTTCTTGTAACTTCTGCTTAATAATTAATTTCTCAATTTTAATGTTAATTTACAGTACGTAATTAGTAAAAAGAAAAGTTTTATGTAATTAGTATATAAGTAAAATTATACATTTTGAACTTTCAGATTTCGTCACCATATTTAATAAAATATTATATAATTTGATTTTTATAGTGTTAAATAACTCGAAAACTTCTAAATTTTATTATTATAATATATTTGATGAATTATAAAAAGTTTCGTAAACTATATCTTCAGACAACGCTCTGATGTTCTTTGTGAATTACCATCTAGTTTTGGCATAGCTAATATGTAAAATACGGTTGCTTACATTATTTCAAGGTTTATAGGTTTTAATTACTCTGTGTAATGAAATAAACAATACAATTCGGTAACCATAACATACTAGTTTAATGTAATTTTAACAATATTGAACATAAAAAATGAATACCTTGCTTGAGTTGTAAACAGTAATGAAAATTCGGCGTCATTTAAATTTTCCTTTATCCATATTACAGTAATTCTTCTTTCGTAAAATTCCACTATCAGCTTTAATAGAAAATCTTCATCCTTATGCTGTAAACCAGGTAAACGCTGGTTTCCGAAACCGGCTTACCTGCTTGGATATTTGCATTGAAATATCTATTCTATTACCAGTTTCTTTTGTCCTCGTTTACATTAATTAACATTGGAGGGAGACCAGTAGATAAGTCGGAACTTGCTGGTAAATCGGTGTCCATTCTGTGAGAAGTTTTATAAAATAAAATCCATATAATAATTAACCCCAATCGGAGGATTTTTCATTGAATTTTTATATACGAGTATACCTATATACTACGTACACCATTTTACATCTAAACGAGTGACAACCGTTCATGACAGTGCTCGAATTTCTCTTATTATTCACTATTCTGGAACATTTAACGCTTATCAGTTAGATATCCCATGTAACGCTACAAAAAAAACCTCGAGCCAAATGAACCGTAATATCAGTTTTAACAGCCCTGAATAATCCCTTAAAATTGAATTCTCTAGCTCCACGTATGGGCACCAAATTACGATGTGGTGTTCTAAACCAACTACAAAGCCTCTCACTCAAAAACTAAGATAAGTTGTGATGTTTCGAACACGTACAAGATAAGTTCCGGCCGATTTGTCGTCGCAGAACATTGATTGAGACTACTTAATACTCAAGGAAGACTGGATTCTAATTACAATTAAGAGACTACGGATACTTTATATTGTTTAATGGATCTGAGCATAAAGGTTTAAGCACACTTGTACCACGCGACGCGACACGACACCGAGCTACACTTTTGTGTCTCGAGAGAGAGAGAGAGAGACAGCTACATTGAGGTGTACAAGCTATCTCTCTCTCTCGAGACACAAAAGTGGGGCAAAAGTGTAGCTCGGTGTCGCGTCGCGTCGCGTGGTACAAGTGTGCTTAAACCTTTAAATATGAGACTCTTATTCGTTGTTACCATCATATATTTATATCCCCTGGCGCATAATCAACCAGTGAACAAAATCAGCAAACTTTTTCAGTGAATCTTGATGATTTTTCGCCCACAAACAATGTGATGTGAAAAATGCACTCGAAACCTGCCGGTTCTCGTCTCAATCAACAACACTAGCAGCTCCATCAAATTTACAATTTCTCAAATCCATATTTTATTTATATTTTTAATTCAAAATTAACTTTTTCATAAACTAAACTCTTCTCAGGTGTCCCGCATGAGTGAACAACCCCTCTCTTTTTAAATCGAACTTCAAACATTTCAAAATCAAAAATTGTTATCTCCTACTACTACTAAAAAAATGAGAGATTGTAACTTCCACCGATGGGTCAAATCTTCATTAATCCTACCTGTAAGTTCCACCAGTCGGTTTTGGGTCACTTTTATTCCACATGTAAGTTCCACTGATGGTGAATTAGGTCGAGGCGGTCAAGAATATTATTAAGCTTTTAAGTATTTCTAATTCTTTAAGCTTTGTGGCAGCAAAGAATTCGCACCAAATTTCGTCTATCCCCTCTACTTTCAAAATCTTCGATGAATCGAAAAACTTCGTTTTTCAAAACGTTTGCAAAAATTTTTCTTCAAATCCATTCAAAATTTTCCAACTTCTAACTTTTTCCTTGATGAACCTCCAACAATTTTTCTTCAAAATCTTAAACTTTTTCAACTTTTTGTGCTTAAATCTTTCGCTATTATTTATTTTAATTTTGTAAATTATCTTAAATTTTCACATTCTTTATTCCATAAATTTTCGCAATCTAACAAGTTACTTTCCTTCGAAGCGGTAACCTAACTAATCTTTCAAATTCATTTCATAATAAATTATCTAAGCAATTCTATTAATAACTCTTCAATTTTATTTTCATAGCGACCGACTCTTTCTAAATACTCAATTATATTTTCAAATACTTAAAATTATTGTTCAATACGACTTCAAAATTTTCTCATTGACTATTGTTATCTGTACATTTTCAATTTTGTAATACTCGGAAAAACCTGTTATTTTAAAATTATTTATAAAATTTTCAAATTTCTAATTTGCTTCTATTTTAAATTGTTCATCACTTGCTATTAATTTTCACCGTTCATGTGCGTCGTTTTAAATTTTGTTAATGTTTATGATTTTAATTATCTTGGTGACGATTCTGCGTTTTTTAGTTTTTATTTCTTAATCAAATTTACAGTTTTTATTATTTACACGTTATCAAAACACTTTACTTTCTCTTTTCATTTTCAATTTTCATTGTGGTCATCATAAATCTTCCTTTTCCCATTTTCCAGAATTTTATTGGGTGTGGTTGTTTTCGTCAGTAACTTTCCATCTCGTTCGACGGTATGCCCACTTTGGTAAGGAAACTTGCCGCTGTTTGAAAACTTCCATCCTTTTTATTCGACGATTTTCAAACGTTTTCTTTGCTCTTAATTTTTTGTTCTTGCTAAAAATTCTTCGAACTTGGAAGAACCACATTATTATATTGGACGGCACATCCACTTCGTCCTTTGTTTCATTCTTCCTTTTGTACCTCGTTGTGCTGGGAACCTTTTTCACTTCAGAAATCATCTCCTGAAAAGCGACTTTTCTTCCCACCTTCTATTCAATTTTCGTATTGTAATTTTGTCTTCCTAACCAATGGAATTTCGTCTAAACCGTAGCTTTCTCCATTTTATTCTTCTTAATTCTCTACTAGTGTAAATCAGGACTTTTTTAATAATGTCGAATGTCGTCTATGATATCTTCTTCTTCTTCCATCCCCTTGGCAAAAACGATTTCTTCTATTTTCTGTTCTTTTATAATTTCTTTTTCTACTTCAGGGCCTTCCAATTCTTCTTTATTGTTTTCCTCCAATTTTTCAACTGTAGTTTCTTCCTCCAGGACTTTTTTAACAGCGCCAACTGTATGGCACATTTCTTCTCTATTTTTTCCATCAACTTTTCCCGACACCTCCTCGAACACATCCTTAATTGTTTCTATTTTTGTTATCAAAACACCTAACTTTTCAGACGATTCTCTATTTTCTTTTCCGGCTTCTCGTTGATTTGTTAATATTTCTCTCACCATTATCGCCAACCCTTCCATGTCCACAAACTCGATCCTAACTGATCCCCTAAATTAAAATGACAATTTCAACTCCTTTACAAACTTAAAGTGAGTTTTTGAGAGCCACAATGCGCTATACTGCCACTTATGAATCTTTAAATTGAATTCTTGAGCTCTACTCTTTTTTGGCGACTAAAACGAGTCCTTTGCGAGTTTCTAAGCCTCACAATTGGGTATCCAAATTAAGCTGTGCTTTATTTGCCAAATGAGCCGTAATATCAGTTTTAACAGCCCTGAATAATCCCTTAAAATTAAATTCTCGAGCTCCACGCATGGGCGACAAATTAAGATGTGGTGTTCCAAACCAACTATAAAGCCCCTCACTCAGAAACTAAGATAAGTTGTGATGTTTTGAACACGTACAAGCTAAGTTCCAGCCGAACTAAGTAAAGACCGAAGACCAAATAACTACAACAATGATAATATGATACGTCCAACCTAAGGGAAGAAACGTACACTCCGGCCGCTTAGAAGAAGATTATAAATTTTCCAGGGGTTGGAGAAAAAATTAATGTTACCTTGACGTGCAGATTCTAGACTGACTTTGAAAAATCTAATTAAACACATTACAAGTCACACAACTTACGAAGTTGTAAATAAAAGTCGTTAATAATTTTAATTGAGTATAATCAAAATATTATACATCCAACAGTGTACACGATTCTGTACAATTAACAAAACGAAGCATTGAAAGCAAATGCTTCAGTATCTTAAAGATGCTTTAAACTTAAAGTTCTACTTGAAAAATCCATCGAAAATTTTCGAAAACTTCTTAATGTTGAAACGTCTCCTTCGAGAATTGGCGCAACTTAAAAAAGCCAATCATAAGCTTGCATAATTGTTACTAAAAATTAACATTTAAATGCTAAAGTAAATAATTTATTGAGATAATTCAAGATACAATCATAAAAATTTGATTTGAAAATCGTTCAACTAATATTGAATTTCCTTAAAATTCTCGAATATGCTGAGATTTAAATCTTTGATCTAAAATAGTTTAAGTTCCTAGTATTTAAGCAAAGCTTTAATATAAAAATCCAAAAATAAATGCTGTTATATTTCATAAAATGCGCTAAAATATTAATTGTATTCAAAACGTAATTAAAAGTTAATATTTATTTAACTTTGATCAAAAGTAGCCAAACTAAATTGAAATTTGGGGAATACTATCAATTTTCAGATATTACAGTTTTTGTTTCATATTCATCTATTTATTATTGGCAAGTTAATTAAAATATTTCGCTTGTAATAATAAGTACTTTAAATATTGTTATAACTTCGAAAATATTGATGTTGCGAAAAACCTTAAACCATTATTTTTGTTAGTTTTTCATTTCATTTTTAAGACCGTGATTTTCCTTGTAGAGCCGTACCAAAATATTTTCTTGCAAAACGAAAAGAGGACCTATCAAAAGGAAAACGAGAAAAAAATCTCAAAAACTCGTTCAGCGGTTGGCAAGTGTTATTTTTTTTTATAAAAAAAGTAGATCATTATTCTAATTGTTGATTTTAAGGCAGAAATCAATAATTGTTTAGGTTTTACATTTTCGGCAGGTTTGCGTAGCTCTAACGAACTTCGTGGTACAATCTTTTTTATACAAAATAAAATTTTGTTTTGAGTTATGACGTTACGAATGTACGAACAAAAATCTCTCCACCCTTAAGTCATCCTCGTTGCTGAGGAGGTACCTACGTTACAATGAAGTAAAATGAAACATGAAAAATGAAAATATGCACGTAACTGAAAGGAAATTACATCGGATCGTCCGCCATTAACCCTAACTTCTTTGGATGATATAAAATAATCCACGAAAGTCACATTTAATTTTTTAAGTACACGACAAAAGTTTTCAATATTTTGTTTTGTCTAGTGCAAATTCTGCAACCTTTTGTTCAGACAAGACAAATCAGTTGTACAATCACCGTATGTTGAACGCCGCTGTAGTGCTCGGTAGTAGCGATAACATACAACATAATTTAATTACTTCTTCATTACTTTCATGTCACAAAAACCGCAAAACCAGCTCTCGACTTGACCTCATATGAGAAATGACACTTTGTTATTCATATTTTCAAGTACCTACCATTGTTACTAAGTTGAGTTTGTTCATTAGTAAATCGCTAGATTGTCGTTGTGCGGCCTAAAGGCCGCATTGAAATTTACTTCCTGTTTTAGTTCATTACATAATATTGAACAAACAAGCACGATAAATATAAAAATAAACATGAGAGTGTCGTAGAGAATTCTGTCTGTCTTTCAATCGGTAACACTTTCTCGTGCTTTTGGTTTGTGGTTCATTTATTACGAACCCAAAAAGTTTACGATTAAATTTATTAGATTTTATAAAATAGATAACAATAGTAAGGTCTAGTTTCGATGCAATAAAATTACTGATATAGTACAAGAATGTTATCAAATTGTTAAATGGAAGTTAGAGTGGCTGTGTTTACTAACGAGATATTTATTCATTAAAATAAAGCGAGGAAATTTTTTAATTTATCTCTGAATAAACAAAAATAAATGCTTGAATAATTTCAAATTTTCAGAGAATACAAGATTCATGCTTGTCAGTTTTCTGTCGTTTTGTGTTTATTCGTGTCTGAGATACGAGGTTTAAGTATTTACAATGTAAAACGTATTTGAAATGCAGAATGGCGTTGCACAACGCCAAAGTGTGCTTTTATAGACATTAATGCACGTTTCGGTACTTCAATTTGAACGAAAAGAATTTTTGTATAATACCACGTGCATTTTGTGTGACGGAATGTCTAATTTAATAATATGGTTAGAGGTTTTGGGGATTAGTAACTGATGCAATATGGCACTGTGGCACACTCGAGTTTTATTATTAGTTCGAGATAAAACGTTGTAGGCACAAGACTTTAATGCAAGGTGTTATCTCCGAGAGAACTTTAAAGCTCCTTCCAAGTGGAAGTGAAGGTGATGCGGTTATAATAGAGCGTCTAATCTAATCATGATTACTGACAATAAACTAAGATGTGTACTCAGGATTACGTAAACCATTGTTACAACGCTGTATTTTTTTGTTATATTTAAAGCTACATTTTTTGTCCAAATTACTTCCAGTTATTCTAGCAAAACTTTTCAAACTTTTCGTTCTCCTTGAATAAAATAAAACGGTGTTTTAATATGGTAAAAACATGTGGGAAGCTCTCCACCACTAAATAAGTAAACTTTTCTATTTCCCCTTCGACCTTATTTCGTAAGCTCCCGAAAGTACAATAATGACGAGAAGTAGGTAATTATTTAAAAATTTAATAATATAAAAATTCGTCTTCAAAAGTTTCCTTTGAGTAGTTATTAAATGTATTGTTAAAAATTTTCATTATATGAAGAGAAACGGCTAACTTTATTTATAAATCTCGTGCCTTATTTTTCAATGTATATTTTGCAAAACGATAGCTAAAGAAAGGGCACACTTTTAAAGCGTTTGATTTACCTTAAAAGTTTTTAAGAGCCTTCTAAAATTTAATAAATGTAAAAAACAGCAGATGTTACTGAGCAAGATGTACTTGTTCTGTTATTAAATACAATGAGGATAAAATGTATTTTTAAAAGCTCTGAAAACAACATATTTTTAATTTTCAAAAATAAACATTATAACAATGGCATACAAATTGACATAATACAAAGTAAAGCACTAATATTTTTGGTGCTATCACAGATTATAATAATATAAAGATACCCAATACCAATGCAATCTGAAAAAGAGAAGGGATCTAGGAGACGACCTCCGCTAGCGTACTAAAAATTGCTAAACGAAATAAAATTAAGTTATACCAAAATTTTGAATTTTTTTAGGTTTCATGTTAGCGAGATTAGGAGAAGATAAGTTAGTACCCAAAGTACTACTGGTTCTTCTGTTGTGTCCAAATTTGGACAAAATAAATGCGGTTTTTGAACAAGTGTTCATCTCAGAAGTGCCTTCTAATTTCAAAGAAGTTATTTTGTTTCTGAAGAACTGCAAAAGCGTCTTTGAAATTATCCAGAAAGCGAGGCGTCCTTCTTCAAAAATTTTGTAATGGTGAAAATTTGGATTATTCGACAAATTCTAGACCATCATTATTGAAAACGAAACATTTCCCTTACCTTATTGGAAGCAAAATTCCGAATAAATAATTCCAAAATTGTTGAATAACTTTTGGATGTGTTTTCAAAGCCAACATATTAACATAAGAGTAAATTGCATCTTGAGCTTAGTCCGAGGTAAGCAGTTTTCTTCGGTTGGGAAAAAATTTTTAACCCAAAAATTTATCAGCTTATGAGCAAACATTTCATCAGAATATTTCAGTAACATTGGTGAATATTTTAAATTGATTGCATATTTTTTTAAAAGCGTCAACTGAGATCGGAATTTTTATAAAACACTTGAAAAAATTTCTAATTGAATTCCTAACATTTTTAAGTCTAAACTTAAAGTGTTCATTTTATAAGCAAAAAGGAAGAGTGCCTCGAAAAACTTTACACGGTCGCTTTGAATTCGTGTCAAGACTGATAAGCAATAAATAAATATTTTAATTTGAAAAATGTTATTTTTCTACACTCCAATCGAATATGCGGAAAGGATGGTTAAAAGCACTTTCTAACGTAGTTGCTTCAATGTATTAACGATATTTTATAATATTGCACAATTTTACTTCACTCAAGCAATCTATTTTTAGCAAAATAGTTGGTAATTTTGATAATATGTACAAATTTATAAATTTCTTAATTGGAAATCGTAAAATGATTGTATGGATTTATGAAGGCGTCCTTATGACGTTTTTAATTAACCGTATTAAGTCGCTTCTCTCGTAGCTTAAAATGCAGTATCTTGAACAAGTCAAGACTATGCTGCTAAAAATAAACATTTTTAAATTATTCAAACAGAATTAATTAGGTAAAATATAAAATTATTTTTGTAAAGACTTAAAATTTTGAAAATAAAATCAATTTGAAAGGTATAATGTTTTCAAATATGACCAATTGTCGGCACTTGTAGTGATGGTCATATTTGAAGACATTTTTTCTTTGAAATTAATTTTAATTTCAAAACTTTAAGCCTTTACAAAAATAATTCTATATTTTACCTAAATGATTATTTTATATCTTATTTTAAACAAAATATTTTGACATTTCTAAATATGAATATAATATTCCGTTTGAGAAAAATTAAACCTATGTGATATTTGGATTAAAAGAGACTTTGTTTGACGAGCAAATATTTCATTTGCTACGCGCAGTGTAACCACTTTGCCTTTGCCACTTTTAATTCTAATACCACAATAATACTATTTATTTAATGTCCTCATGACTTCGTAGATTCAAAATACAGTTGAAAGAATGTACAAAATTAAATAGAAAAATAATAATACAAGGGGTTTAAATGGTAATCGCGGTTCAGCATATTTTTAACCAGTTACCTATGAAACTGATAGAGTATGCTCCTTGAATTTGGGCATCAGGAATTATCAAAATATTTGAATTTATAGCTCAGTCGTAGCTAAGACCCCGCAACCGCGCTGTGTGAGAGGGATTGGGTTGATTTTATTAGAGAATTTTATTTTAAAAATTTATTGAATAAGGCTTTTGGGTTTTATAAAGTGATGGGAAATAAATAAATACACCCTGCACAAGATCGCTATTCCACCTCGATGGGTAGTCTCGATAAACTCCAGTGCACGAAATCTTTACACTTCTGTGTCAGGGCCAACTGAGACTTCAAATTATTCTCCTCCAGCTGCAGGACCTTCTAGTACCTTAGGTGTATGGGTCTGGCAAAGTTTCTCATTGCCAGAGCACGACAGTCAGGTCGCCCTGGGATTAGTGTCAAGCACTCAGCTTTTTCATCCACGAGGTTCTTCACTAATCGCTTTTTTAACTTTTGCTGTCAAAAGTTCCAAAGGTTAGTTATACTTCTTTAACTCGTTTAGGACCCTTTCGAGGCTACTATGAACCACATTTTGTCGTGATTTCCAAAGTATTTCCACAGCCCTCACGCTGCACCATGAAGAGTTACTCACGGTCATCATCTGCGGATGTTCAATCCCATTATAAACCAGTCAGGTTAGGATTATGTACGCAGCTTTGCAATCAAGTGTCAACAGATTTTTGACACCCTGGCCAGGAAATCTCAAGTCCTTCCGTAAAGATTCATGTTTCCAATTGGCTGCTTCTTGTATATTTAATTTATTTCAATTTATATATTGAAGCTTTGTTTGAGCTAAGTGGGGAGGCATTTATCCACCCACTTTTTGTTTCGAGAGACCCTTATTTTGCCGTGCATTTCGCTTAAATATTGATCTCAATACTAAGGCTACTACGTGCACAGAGTGCACGTGCGCGCTGGTGGCCGAAACCTGCTTACCGGCTTGGATGATTTCACTGAAATACCAGCTTCGTTTGTCTTGAATTACATTAATTCATAATATAATATAATTAATAAAATAATAAGTAATACATTAATTAATGTAAACGAGGACAAACGAAGCTCGTATTTCAATAAAAACCTCCAAGCCGGTAAGCAGGTTTCGCCGACCAGCGTGCACTCTGTACCTAGACTAAAGGTAAGATCACAGTAAAAGCAGGTAGCCAGTGAGCAGGCTTCAGCTAGCTCAAACCAGTAAGCATATAGTTTTCAGATACGCAGAGTGAAAACCGGTTTTGCCCGCTCACATTAACTGTTATTTAAATATAAACAAGCATCGTAGCATCTATCTTTGTTTTCGCTGCGTATTAAAGAAGTTAAATTGATAACACGTTCGTTGAGAATCTATTACATACAAATGTAACGTTTATTTCATGTAATTGAATACTTTTCAACTTGAAGTTGCGAGAGCAGACGGCGGGCACCAAGACGACAACTGCACCTAAGCATAATTTTTTTAAATGCTTAAAATGAAGAGTGACATAAATATTGTAGATGTAATCTGATATTATTGTATCACTTTGAGCACGTGTGCTTCTTTATTATTTAACGTTCGGCAAATAATACCAAGTTTATTAGCACCTTTGGACCTTTGATTTTATGATCATTTTATTTTTATACAAATGGAAGTAAATTAAATTATGATTACGTATTTAAAATTTATACGGTTTTTGATGTTTATTTAAAATTTAGTGCATACTAATTAGCGATTCAAATGAATTAAATTTTAATTTATTAGAAGTGGAAAATATTCAATCAATTATTTTTACTTAAAAAATATTAGTAATATTCATGCGTGTTTTGAAATTTGATATTGCCTGCGCTCTCGTTTGCCGAAATTTAATTTAGGTCTTTTCAAATTGCGTTAAATTTTAGGAAAAAGTAATTTGCAAATTATTGAAAATACCTACTAATGATAATTTACGGTGTAGATAATGTACTGTTATGATCTTTTCGTCAAAACGAAGTGTAACTAAAGCCCCAAAAACTAACGTTACGCCGGAGTTGGGTTTTTCTCTTCTTCAGAGTCGATGGGTTCGATAAACGAAATAAAAGGGTGAAAATTCGTAACAAGCATAATTTATTAATTGAACGTAAAATTTTCATAAACAATTTGCATCAAATTTTTATGAGGACAATAAGTTTGTCTCAAACCACAAGTATTTGGGTGTAATAGCTCAGACATACACGTAACATTTAACGTTTTAAATTTTAACACTGTACGTGTAAATCTGTCCATTCATGTCATGGGTGTAATTTATAAAATAGCAAATACAAGTTTTATTAATAAACTCACTGATAACAGAAATCATTGTTTTATTGGAGTTCATTAATTTTTAATCAAATTCATTTACCTTATAAATGATAAACTTCTTTAAGTTTTTGTGCGCCACTGTTTTGTCGACCGTCAACATCTGCTTTACCGACTGTGAAGAACTGCATGTGCTCCAACAAAGTGTGTTGCTTCCGTGTTCACCTGCATCCAATTTCTGATAAAATCGCCAATTTTCACTTCAATCCTCTTACTAATCGTTGATTGAATAACTGCTACCTGAGACAGCGCTTCCGGTAAGTAACTTATCCGTAATCAATTACAATTTTCCAATAAACGTGGAAGTAACCTCCAAATTTCACACACGTGCGTATAATCTTTATAATCAATTTTCTGTTGTAGGTATCCAATTTACTAATACCTTAACTCGTCAGAAATACACAACCGCTCACTAATTATAAATCGTAATTAGCAATTAAGCGAAGATTTGATTTCCGCAAATTATTCACTTCTTAGTGAATCCGCGAAATTACTTCCCTGACCCTCGGATCAAAGAGAAGACTTTAGGAGTTCTTCCTTCTTTGAAGACCACCAAAGAACTTTACTTGAATTCCCAGTCTGGAATTGACCAAGCAACTCAAACACGAGTTTCTGCTTTGGCCTTCACAGGAGAACTCTTCTCCGCTTGGAGGTCACTTAGGAACTGCCTGTTTCTGCTCGCCGACTTTCTGTCCCTTTCCCAGTTTTCGAAATTGGATTTTTATAGGTGGGGTTCTTTTCATCCTGGTTTGCTAAAATCACACCTACTCCCAGGTACCATAATGCCGTTAATAGTGTGCGCACTAATTTTTATTTTCACTTTTATTTTATAGAAAACTGTGGTTGTTTTTAAAATTAAAAATCACTTACAGGATGTTACAAAATATTTGTTTTACACAAATAACTTCAAATTTGTTTTGTTTTATGTGTAAATTGTTACATGTGGTGGTTTGTTGTTAATTTGATGCAAATGTTTTTTATATCAGCCATATCAACTGATTATTGACTTAAAAATTAAACAAAATTAAATCACTACCCTTATTTGCTTGCTTACAACCTCTAATGATCAAAATACCACCACAGTACATATTAGGTACATATAAAGTTTCAAAATCAAATATTAAATTAATTTATTTAACGATTGAAAACAACGATCGGGTACCTGCTAGCAAACAATGAACAAATCATTCTTGTGAATATAAGCAAGCAGGTTACCAGCGAGATTCGATCTTGCTTATAACCACGTGATCACTTCCATCTCTTTACATTGAATTTTGAGCAAAAGTCGGCGCTTATACAAAAACAGCTTTAACTCTGCGCACTTTATTCCGACTAATAAGCTAGCTGGTTCGAAAAATCGGTGCCGATATATCTGATTACACTGTTAGCATTTCCATTTAATTACTACGTGGGATTGTCGGTACCGATAATCTGAAACCGGCAACCCGCTTTTACTGTGATCTTACCTTAAGGCGCGACGAGTACTCAGTTAATCAATACAGGTAGCCAGATTACCCCGAGTGATCAAGTCCACTAATAGACTTATAAGCCGCTATATTGGATTTGAATAGTAAACAGCATTGTTGTCTTGTTAGAACTCTCAGCTGCTAACATTTCTGGTATGCCCATACACCACCTTTTTTATTATTGCTTTGCATAAATTCGTGTAGGTATGAATTATTCTGCATGTAGGAGGAAATCTCGTCTGAGACAGCGTCACAATCTGTAGCGGTAGTATCAGACCTCCTCCTCGGTCCTTTTACCCTAATGAGGGTTTGGTGACGCATGTGATGTATTCATACGCTGATGCCGTTTACGGTGTTTTTCCATTCGTCTCGATCAGACGCCAGGCGAATTGTTTCATGCAGCCCACGGTTTATGAGCTCCTTGGTCTGATCCACCCATCTTTTTGGCGATCTTCCTCTTGGTCTCCTCCCTTCGATTTTTCCTTCCACGATTAGGTTTTCCATCGTACCGTTTCTCCTGGATATGTGTCCAAGGTATCGGAGGTACATACGATTGACGTCTCCAAGCAAGTGGCGTCTGGTAAGAAGCTGTTCTAGCACGGATTCGTTTGTGCGGCGTTCTGTCCATGATATTCTCAGGACCCTTCTGTACACCCACATCTCAAATGCCTCTATTCTTTTCTTGTCTGCCTTTTTTAACGTCCATGTTTCAGCAGCGTACGTGGCGATGGGAAACACAAGCGCATTGACCAATCTGAGTTTTGTGGTTCGAGTAACCGAATTTTCTCTCCAGATTTTGACCAGTTTAATAGTGGCTGACCTAGCGAGCGTCAGTCTGCGTCTCACCTCAGCCTCACTATCTCCGCTGTTGGTTATCATCGACCCTAGGTACACAAACTTATCCACAACATCAAATCCGGCCACTTTCTGTACATATGGGGAGTTATTGTCTGCTATATTTACTATCATAATTTTTGTCTTTTGTATGTTTAATTTAAGACCACACGGTTCACTAATTTCTGTCAGTCTCTCCATTATGGCAGTAAGCTGTTCTATGTTTTCAGCTATTATCAGGGTGTCGTCAGCGTATCTCAGGTTATTAATTTTCTTTCCTCCTATCGATATTCCACCCTGCCATTCGTCGAGGACTTTCCGCATAATAGGTTCACTGTATATATTAAACAATGTTGGGGACAGAATGCACCCCTGTCGGATTCCGGTTTGGTTCTTAAATATACCTGAGTATGTGTTGCCCACCCTAACCTTTGCTGTGCTATTTTCGTAAAGGGATTTTATCAGTGATACGAGGTGTTTAGGTGTCCCCATTTCTTGTAGTACTTGCCATAGTACTCTCCACTTAACCTTGTCAAACGCTTTCGCGTAATCCACAAAGCACAGAATCATGGGTACATTAAACTCTCTAGCCTTTTCAATCAGTTGTCTTACGTTAAGTATTTGTTCTCTGGTGCCCTTCCCCGGGACGAAACCTGCCTGTTCTTCAGCTATTTGTGGCATTAAGAAGGGCTTTAGTCTTCCGTGTATTATATGTAGCAATACTTGCTCACGTGCGAGATTAGAGTTAGCGTTCTGTAATTATTGCATTCCGTTGGCGAGCCCTTTTTCAAAAGCGGTGTGAATACGGATTCCTTCCAATCATCTGGCCATATGCCAGTATTCCAAACTTTAGTGCACATCAGATACATTACATCCACTCCTAATTGTCCCATAGCTTTCAGAACCTCTTTCGTGATGTCGTCCGCCCCCGGAGATTTTTTATCTTTGAGAGATTTTATCGCTTGTTCCACTTCTGACTTGAGGATTCTTGGATCTTTTTCTGTTGCAGAGATACTTTTGGTCGTTCCAGACTGTGTTTCCTTGTATAGGTCTTGACAATAATTTCTCCACACCTCAGCTATTCCTTGGATGTTATTTATTAATTTTCCGTCTTGATTCTTTATAGTTTGCGTTCGCGGTTTGAATTCTCTCGTCAGATATCTAACCTTGTCGAATAGTTCTCTAGATTCGTTGCGGTCCGAATGTTGTTCGAGTTCTTGACAAATTTTGTTTATTTGTGTGTTTTTATCGACTCGGCAAGCTTTTTTAATCTCTTTGTCAAGATTTTTTAGTCTTATTTCTCTTTCATCGTCACTCCGTTGTTGTTTGATTTTTTTTCCCGTTCTTCAATCAAGGTTAAGGTTCCATCAGTAATCCAGTGTTTCGCTTCCCAAGTAACATTTTTCCCTGGTGAAATTTAAATGTCTCTGCTAGGGCCCTAGCAAATATCTGCCAGGGGGTTATAACAGGTTTTTTTTGACAGAGCTCTTACAGATACCTGGCAGGTATTTGTAACGGATTATTTGCAGAGCCCTGAAAATTAACTCTGGTAGAGCCCTGGTAGGTCTCTGTTGAAAATAATTTGCAGGGCCCTGCAAGAAATCTGTGGCAGAGCCCTGGCAGAGTCCCTGTTACAGGTAATTTGCAAGGCCCTGCAAAAACTCTGCGGCAGAGCCCTGCCAGAGTCCCTGTTACTGGTAATTTGCAGAGCCCTGCAAGAACTCTGTGGTAGAACCCTGACAGAGTCTCTGTTATAGGAAATTTGCAAAGCTCGTATATACCACGTGGTCTTCATAAAAATTGTCTTTTTTTACCATTTTTCAATTACTTTTAATTTTAACAATTCATTAAATTTAAATACTATATTGTACTTTTAATAGTAGATACCTACTACAGGTAGATATAAACACAATGCTTATTAAAATTTTAGCAAATCAGAATCAAGAATTTTGTTAACGATGTAAGCTTTCTTTATTCATATTGGTTAAGATTGTTAAAAGGAATATATCTTCAGAGATTTATTGAAAATTAATTAATCGATTTTTTCAAAGCAACCAACGATATGACAGAAACTTTGTCAGGGTTACAGGGACAGACAGAGACAGTTACATTGACAGTTACCTTTTATGAGTTACAGGTATAAAAGAATTCGTAAAGCGCCTCGTAATTTTGAGCCAAAAATTTAGGTCTAGTTACTATGTAACGAAGTAGGATAGCGCTATAATAAATATTGTTATGAGAGAAAGAGATAAAATAGTTTTAGTTCAGGTCATTTAGAATATTCTAGAATATTAGAAATACAAAATACAAAGGCTAATCCGCTTCGATTTTAAACGTCATTTATGTGCAATTTATCAATTTTAACAGTTTATTTATCCAATCTAAAGAAATCACAATTAAACCACGATCTAGAATTAAACAACAAAACTTTTGTTATATTATTATTATCATTTACTGATTCTGATTCACTATTACTGATCAATATTATTTATCAAAAATTAAATTTCTCATATATACCGCACTCACAATTATTCTAGAAATTTTAAGTTAAAATCTGATTTTTAAAACTTATTTGCCGATGGTAACCCATACTTACAAGACAAAATATATCGGCCCTAAATATTACTAATAAAATAAATTTTTGTCGCATTCTTTAAAAAAGTTAATTTTTATTTTTAACTTCTTGCAATCCATACTGATTGTGTAATTATGTAATTGAACTAATTTAACTTTTTTAGGGGGTTTCAATTTTATTACTACATCTATATTTGCAGTTACAATTACGAATTATTGTATCATATTTTAAATTGCGATGTTTTACATCGATATAATTTCCATTTTTATTAAAAAAGGTAAGTAAAATACGTTGATTTCTCAGCGGTTCACTCATTATTATACACAAAAGTGTGACCATCATATTACCAGTAATTTCAAAATAATTTATAAGTAGGGTCCGTAGGTAAATGGTAAGAACGAGAGGCTACGAAGCAGTCATGGATGTAGGTACAGGTTCGAATCTGGATTGTAACAAAAATTTTTAAATTTAAATATTATTTTCACAATTGCGACACTCTAAAGTGCAATTTAGCCCCGCATTTGCGGGTGTAAAGGGGCGTTTTTTATACCTGCATTCAACATGCATTTTACGACCTGCAGTAGGTCGTAAAAATGATTTTATTTTTTTACACCCCGGTGCAGGTCGTAAAAATGGATTTTACACCCCGCAGCGGGGTGTAAAAATGAAAATCCGTTATTCTAGTAAAATTATTTATTTCTATATATTTACATTAGAAATAGAATTTTTCATCGCAATTGTGAAAAATAGCATATACAACGTGGGAGTAAAGTTGCTTTTCGTCCCTCGACTGCTTGTTGCACCTCGGCCTACGGCCTCGGTACAAAATTGTCTCGGGACTGAAAAGAGTAACTTTACTCCCTTGTAGTATAATATACTATTTCAGGATAGGTAACAACATCGACAGAATGGAATTCAACCAATAATACAGAATACCAAGCATTAGAATATATTAATAGTTAATAGATATAATTAAATGTAACCATGTAAATAAAATTGAAACCCCTAGAGTTAAATTAGTTCGATGCGATGTAATAACACAATCAATGGATTGCAAGAATCTAAAAATAAAAATTAATTTTTCTAAAAAATGTGACATAAATTTATTTTATTAAAATTTAATATTTTTTTATACCTCTCTCTGTCTGTCTCTGTAGCAGCGACAGACAGAGCCCTGCCAGAGTCTCTGTGACAGAGACTCTGGCAGAGTGCCTGACAGAGCTCTTGCAGAGTCTCTGACAGGGTACCTAACAGATACCCTGTTAGGATTTGCGACAAATTTTCTGCAGAGGGTTTACAGGGTCCATTTTCTCTGTCTCATATTATGTGACAGAGCCCTGTTACAATCCGATTACAGAGACAGGGCCCTGCGAAATTTCTCTGCCAGAGCCCTAGCAGATATCTAGCAGGGGGGAAAATGTTACTTGGGTTTAGGAGTGTTTGCAATAGGGCACCTCTTTATGCTGTTGATTATCCATTGTTTAACATTTCTCCATGCCTCATTTACATCTGCGTTTAGGTTTGGGTATTGTTCTTCGTTAAGCGCGTTTCGAAGAATTTTCCACCATCAAGTATTTCTACTCTTTTTCTTATAAGCGGTTTCTTGGGGCAACACAACTTTAGCCTATAACGAGCCCATAGCATTTTATGATCCGATCCACATATTGCCCCTGGCTTCACCTTAACATTTCTCAGTGATGTTTTCCATCTGTTTTTGATTAAGATATTATGTATCTGATTTCTATATTTTCCGCCAGGGCTTATCCATGTTGACAGTCGTCGTGGGTGATGCTTAAATAATGTGTTGGCTATTGTGAGATCGTTGTCAACTGCAAACCGCAGTAGTCGCTGGCCTCGGTCATTGCGTTCGCCCAGTCCATAACAATCCACATTTTTTATGGTTTCGTTAGTGGTGTCACCAATTTTGGCGTTGAAGTCTCCCATGATGATTACTTGCTCTTTTGTGGGGATATTGTTTATTTTACTTTCTAACATGTCATAAACACTATCAGCTTCTTCATCTGAGGCATCTGATGTTGGCATATATATCTGTACGATATGTAGTTTTGTCGGTTTTGTATTCAACGTAATTATAATAATCCGATCACTTATTGCTTCATATTGTTGTACCAGATCTGCCAGTCTCTTAGATACGCTGCCTGTGACTTGTGCTCCAGAGATATAAATTGTATGTTCTGAGGTTCTGAAGTGTCCCGTACCTTTCCAGTGGGTCTCTGACAGTCCGCATATATCAATTCCAGATCTTATACTTTCTCTTTCAACTATGCGCAGTTTACCAACTTGCATCAATCCACGGACGTTCCAAGTCGCTAATCCAAAATCCTTCCTCAGTTGAGACCAATCTCGCCTTCCAGTCGCAGATTTCGCACGCGTCGCCTGGTCGCCTACATCCGCGTGCCCAGTAGCCAATTTAACACTTGCCAGCCTAGAACCGGACAAGCGCCGGTCGCTAACCGGATCGCCCGGCACAACATCATCTCTATTTGTCATCATCATCATAACGTTCTCTTGGGAAAGTAATCAAGTGGTTTCCCCTTGCCTGCCTGATTCCATGCCGTTGACCAGTGTTTCACCAGTTCATCCGCCTTGAGCAAGTGAGTGCCCTCACTTGAGTATCAGACATCACTTACTAAATCCCCCCGCCCCACAGCCCCCTTAGCCTCAAGGAAACCGCCGTTAGTTATTACTTTCACAGCTAAGGGGGGTTAAAATGTTATTATGTCTTATTTTCTTGAACCTCCAAGAAAATCTCCAGTTGCCCTAGCCTATGTCCATCTAGTTCACACGTGGCAGTGTAGTTTGTTGGTTCAGGTCGCTGTGATGTGGTCGTCGCCGCCAAATTGCCGACACTTTTCCATATCATCAGTCTTTTTGCATTCCATTGGTGGGTGTCCAGAGCACCAAAACTTTCCGCACCTGATGATTTTATCCACCTTACATTGATTCAACCCTAGTTTGATGTTTGGGATCTTAAGCAGTTTTTCCTCTGCTATCTCAGCCAGCTTAATGAGTGCCACTTGGTTCTTATCAGGTGTGGTTCTGAGGGACCTAAGTTTGAGAAGTTGACCCAATGCAACAACCCTTGCGACTTCCTCCCTGATTGTTTGTACCATCCATAAGAAGGTTAATGTTTTTGACCGGTACGGTTGTTTTTCTCATAAGGTCTTTGATACAAAGACCAATTTGACTCTTGAGCAGGATTTCTTGTAACTTAGAGGTCTGACTCGTTTGCTTAACCTCGATCAAGACATCTAAATTTTGAGTCGGAGTAACTCTTTATAAAACTTAAACAGGATTTTTGACTGGCTATTGTGTCATTTTTGCAAGCTGATCAGTACTCAATTTATTAAAAACAAGATTAACTCACAAATTTAGATAATCTCCATCATTCACAGAGGAGAGTACACCAGGCCACTTCCCAATTAATGCGATACAATCAAAGAATATTTATTACCGATGGGAATAAGATAAATATCAGAACATTAGAAATGCTGTAAGTTAATAAAATCAATGACAGCACATGTACTATATTGTCCCTTCTTTTATCAGTTATAAAGCCAGTTATATGCAGCTTTTTTATTTTTTTTATTTGAAAACTTAGTATTCTACAATCTCTCACATGAACCAAATAACATAGGAGGAGGTTGCCCAATGGTACGCTCCCTTTACATTTTAACACCCAAAGTGTTATGTTATGTCAATTACATTCTAAAACGATGAGGTAAATCCAATGGGTCGTGGCGCTCTAACTTGTTTGTTTGATGGGAAGAAAGTAGGTCAGCAGTGAGAGTGTTTGGGTGGTCTCTAACTCGGTCCCGTTATCTGGTACTCAACGATTTGATACATTGTTCAATAGTGGGCACTTGTAGATTGCGATGAATTATATGATTTGGTACAAACCAAGAGACCTCTGTGATAGTTATTAGAATTTTTGTATTTGAGCGATATTGGAGTTACTTACTTCTCCTCACAGCTGAATCACATACGTCCAGATTGGCTATATTATGACTTTATGAATGAGTACCTTATTTTCCAGAGATAACTGTGAGTGACGATTCAACACCCATTGGTGTTTTCTAAAGCTGTGACCAAGTTAGAGTCTTGCTTTCAAACATGTTTACCCCATGTTAATCGTCTATCCAAATGCATTCGAAGGTACTTAACTACTTCTCTTTGTGGTAGTGTATTTCCGTTCAGGTGAATAGGTGGACATGTGTCTCTCCTTGTTGTGAATGTTATGTGCCTCGACTTTTGAAAATTAGCTTTGATACGCCATTTTTCTAGCCATATTTCTAATTGGTTAAGGTACATTTGTAGGATTGCGGACAGTGTAGTCCGGACGTTATTAGTGGATCAGGGTGCGAAGCTAGGATTGCTGTATCTTCCGCAAATGTCGCAATGAATGTGTTAGGTTTAGCTGGTAAATCCGCTGTGTAAATTAAATATAAGAGCGGGCCCAAAATTTTGCCCTGGGATACTCCAGAGTTGACAAGCGAGAGAGGTGATAGCTCGTCTTGATATTAAACAAAGAAATGTGGTAGGTATGATTTAATTTTGAATAATAGACTCTATACCTTATCGAAGGCCTGAGCTACTATATCAAGAAATAATGTGGAGTGTTGATGTCGGAATCTGAATTGATACTTGGGGATCACTGGCAGTTTCTCAATCATGGGGATCAATCTACTTAAATGCAATTTCTCGAATATTTTAAATAGAATGGGGAGTAAGCTGATTGTTGGTGGCTTTCCCGGTTTGGGTATAAAATTTTGTTTACTAATAGTTCCATTTGGAATGGGCATCTTCTTGTATAGCTTCCGCTTGGAAAGGTTTGAAGACTTCGTCCCGATGATATGCGAATGTATTTGCCTTGTCTTTATTCCTTCTGGCCCATTCCTGTGTTGGTGTTTTAATAGGCGGAATTGTTGTTTGAGGTCTTTTAAACTTCCCAGTCGTCTTCCACAGTAAATATTCAGTTGCTTCAGTCGATGTCAGCCCGTTCAGGTAATTTTGAATTTCTTGATTTTCTTGTATATTTTAATTTAAGTTAGGTGTCGTACCGCTTCATCCAGTTCATACTTTGATTTCATGGAAACGTTGTGCAGTAGCTTTTCTTGTAGTAGTTTTCTAAAACTCACTCAGTTAGTTTATTTATTATATAGGGTTAGAGGTTTTGGTGTTCTTTTGATTTCTGAGGGAAGTGTGGCTATGACTGGAGAATGATCTGACGTAAGCTCAAAACTAGCTTCCACCCTGAGGTGATTGTGCGATATACCTCTGACTTTTTTTTATCTGTGGGTCAATAGGTTCGTTGACCGGTGGAACAGTGGTCCAGATTTTTTGATTGCATAACTTGATATAGCTGCCTACCTCTTGGATTAGTAATTCTTGATCCCCAACTCGTGTGCTTGGCGTTAAAGTCCCCAACTGCAATGAAACGATTTCCGAGCATATTAAAGTAGGTTAAATATTAGTCTTGGTTGATTTTGTTTCCTGGGAGCAATAGACTGTAGATATCGTTGTGTTACGTCCATTATTTTCTTCAATTATTACATTTATGGCTTGTAGATGTTCTTGAGAGTATTTAAGTTATATTTAGTAAAGCTCCTCCTCCTATTCCATCAGTGTTGTATGCCCGCATTTGATTGACTCATTCATTTATTACTAACCACAATAAGTTTACCAACCTAAAATAAATTACGATCTACGAAATAACCATATTCATCTGATTTATCACAATCCCCTCTGAGTGAGGTCGATTTCTGAACAACTATGGCCTACACATATATTCGCATTACTTTTAGGTAAGGCCGAAAGTCAAACCAACTGCATTGATCTAGCACTAGATGGCTAGAGGCGACCAATTATTATCATTCTCTTAAACTAAACTAAAATTTCACTGTGCACTCGACAGAAACCTATCCTATTTTTACCTACTCTAGAAAAACAAACAAAACAAACCATCGCATCGATTGAACTGACATTTAAAAATATATTTACAAATCAAAGAAAGATCAAAGCTTGAAAAAAATAAAAATTAGAAATTTTTTATTTGCTGTGTCAAAATGGACTCAATTAAAATTGCTTAATTATCCAGTCGCTGTTCAGCTAAACAGGGACAATCATTTGAAATATCAGCTTTTAGATGAATTTGTGTTCTTGAATCTCGATCCTCCCTGAGTTATTTACAATAACGGGGGGTTGCTGGATTTATTTTACCAAAAATGTGTTAATTAAATATTTTATCACTGTTCGAATTTCAGTTCGGTTCCAATTGCATGCTTTTAGATAAATATTTGATACAATATTATTTTATAGTATCGTATTTACTACGTATTTGAAAATTTAAAAGTAAGTTACTAGTAGTTATATTCAATTTCAAATCCGAATGTAAAGTTGTTATTCGCAATAAAATATTTAGTAATGTGCAACAAAAACAGCTAAACTTGCAGCAATAAAGATATAAAATTCTACATAACATAGTACAATAAAAACTGGCAGTAATAAAAAAAATGTTATAAAATTTGTTTGTCAAATGACATGAAACAATTTTTGAAATTTAAACAATCCAACTTTAATTATAAATAATAAAGCATTGCTTTTAGAACCTGACAAAATCGTCAAAGCGCTTTTCAAATATTTCTATACTTCTTACCTATGTTTTCATGCTCTGTCAGAATTTATAATTTTTCATGTAAAATTTAGAAGACTAACGAATATTTATGAAAAGTAATGATTTTTCATTCATTTTACGCATTTTGAATTTTACCCCAAAGTTTATTCGCAGTGTTTGTCATTGGTCAGTAAAGAGCCTAAACTAGCTGCAGAAGAGACGGGGTGGGTACAACAAGATCTTAGAATGGATATCGTTGACAAAATGGACGTTAAGTCCTGTGATTCAGCAAAATCTTTTAAAAATTTTAGCCACAGAACAATAATTTATGAAATATTTACAACGGAGCACATCTAAGCTCAAACCTACGGTATTATCTCGGTTAAGATACACGATTGTCTTACCAAGCCAGAAAGTAATCCATAAACAAAAAGTTTATGTTTACATGTGATTTATAAATTTCGCTTATGACAGAAATATAACAAAATGCCAGACGCAGTAATTCAATTTACAATTTAAATGTGTTTATTGAAATATAAAGTGACAGGTGAGCCGGTGTAAGCTTTATTGCATATCATATTATGTCCAATTACGGTATGAATAGCAAAACTCAGATCAAATTGTAATATTAATAGATAAGAAGCGGACATCACGAGTTCCTCCTGTGTTTTCAACCACCCCGGGCATGGCCATACCGCTTTGCTTCTTATTCGCCTAATGACTCGACTTTTGAGAAGGTGCGGTAAAAAGTAGTACCAGTACTTGTACTGGTTCCTTCAGTATCTGTATAATTTAGTAATAAGACGAACCAAAACTTGTGTCACGCAATCATGACCAAATGCTGACGTCACCGTTCATTATTAGCCCTTAGTTATTCAAAAGCAAAGGAAAACATAAAACATGAATTTGCTACTTAAATCTGTGAATGTGTAATTTCAACATTTATATTAACAATAAAAGAATTTAACGCACTTCTCCAGATTTGAATTTATCGAAGTGACGTTACAATAAAACTGAATTGTTAGTCGAGTATAACAATAAGCAAGTAAACCGTTCAAGATTGTTGACAAAGATGCGAAAAGCGAACCATAAAAATCCACTGAAGCTTTAAATGCTAAATTTTAGTATCGACTTTCATGTCGATATTTGAGTTTTTATAGAATTGTCACTCTTAAATAAAATTTTATCTTATAAATTAACGACACGTAAATCGGAAAAAAATCGTTAATCATCCTTTTTTTTATCAAAATAATTTTTTGCAGTATACATTAAATTTAATGGTTTTATCGTTTAAGCTTTAAATTTTTAAAATGCTGAAACATTTTAAAAGGAATTTAGTTCGATATAAACCAAATCCCTGTTGGTATTTATATTGTCGAAGTTATACGCAGATATGGTGATATGCTGTCAGCATTTCCATTAGCTTTACCGACATGCAAAATGTTTGGCACAGATTTAGCTCAATTTTAGTTTAATGATAGGTACAACAAACTTTTCCAAAGACATTAAAGACTTAAATAACACGGATACTACCTACATTTTCCTAAAACGTAATTTAGTAGTGCCAAATTTTCAACCAAGTTCAAATTGAAAATAGAAAAACAATTATAAATTTTTTTCAACCCCAATAGATTGACCAAATTTAGGTAACTTTTCTTGCGTGTTATCATTTGATGCAATGTTTCATAAGGACGTGTTGACACTTTCTACTAAATTAGATTAAGTTTAGTTTATAATTCCAGTGTGCATTCACGTTATGTACCTACTTTCGGTTCAATTCACGTGTACGATTGCCAACTCTGATTTGACACTTTTTGAGGAGGGTAAGTTGTAATCGCATAATTTTAAACTACGCTAAACATAAATTGCATAATAACTTTGCATCAGATTTCACGACTGATAAATTTCGCATCGCAAAATTATCACAAAAATAGGTGAACTGAATAATCAAAGTAAAAATAAATATGGCCTTATTCCATTTTATATTATAATATTGCACTGTCACTAAAGCGTACGACTGACAAGATTATACAATTTTGAAAAATCATTGCTGACATAACCAGACCAAGTTATTTTAATTTAAACAAATATTTATACAAAAATCCAAACCGGCTGAATTTTTTAAAGGGGCAAGAACCAACACATTTCATCCAAAATTTGTCTCATTTTCCCGGCATTCCTTTGCTATACAATATCTTATTGCAAAGTTTTTTAAACGAAACCCTGAAGCAATTGCTAAAAATAATTTAGAGAAATTCGTAGAAAGATCAGCTATTGTCAAGAAATAAATGAATATTTTGCCTGAATTATGATGTTTAAAATAAATTGTTATTCGTTTTAATTTTCTTTTAAATCCCCTAATCCAATAAAGTAGCAATTTATATTTGATATTGGAAAAATGCACATCCTATTTATTTCAAGTTAGTTTTCATGCTTACATGAACCTCCTTGCTATTAACTTGCAATAATTTCAATGCTAAAAGTTCTAAACGCTTTCAGTATCTATTCACTGCTCCATTCCATCCCTCAACAAGTTTCTTGTTTATTTTCACGGAATCGCTGTTGTATGGAACTAAATAGTAAAAAGTGGTATTATTATTTTCGTTCCTGTTATTCCAAATAGATTCATTGTTTATCTGATCTGATTCCTGACTTCCATTTATTGAAGTTGATTTAATCATATTTTGCAAAACTTTCAACCAGTAAATTAATTTCAAAGGTAATTTAGAGTAATATAATATTCAAATCATTCGGTGTAAGCTTATCGTAGTTGTAATTTTGATATCTACTCATTTATATTAGAAATAATATAATTTCTTGATGGTACAATGCCAACAAAATCACTATAGACTAGCAATAGCTATTGTTAAAATTTGACGACTAAGTTTGATTGTTGATAGATCTTTTTGCAGCACTTCTCATACCTTAACTCAAAACATCGGGTATTAGAATTATTCAGCTAAATGATGCATTATCTTAGTCATAAATAGCAGTAATAAAGTTCTCGTCATTTAAGAAAGTTTTTAAGGTCTAAATAGTCAAGTTATAGTGACATTATTATATCATTACGATGTGACTTGGGGACAAGGTGTATCCATTTCACGAGATTGGCAGTAAAAAATCATCAAAATCTTCAACAATTCTATACATAATGTCAAAGAAGTCTAGCAGGAGATGAACGATCCAACACGCTTGACGACTAGTTGGATCTTTTATAATCACTATCCAAAGCAATCAACAGTGATCTGTAATATCAATAACAAATTTATCCAGGTGCTAAAGCACTGTTTAATCAAAATTACGTATCTATTTAACAACAGCGGGGTCGCAGTCATTAAAATGCCTGCTCATTGGTGTGCGCAACCTAACAATGATGTCTTCAATCAATCCCAATCCACTAAAGTGATTCGCCATATAAAGATGGCTACTGACAAGTCATCAGGTAGTTAGCGAAACCATTTACGTGCTTGACTTGATTAATAATAAAAAACCCTAATATTAAAACACAGACTTTAAACACTTTAAACTTGCAACAGTTCCGAAATTACTTAGTTTCACAACAATATACATAATTTGGTAAAAAATATGAAAAATGAACAATGTAGAGCTTGTGGTTGTTGGTGCATATAGACGAAACTTACTAATTAACTGTGTTTAGTTTATGGTTAGAGCATTTCATATAGTTTTTAATGCGCTTTTGAGGTTTCGCTACCGTTGCGGTGTAGTGACGACGTCTGCATCGGAAAATTTTCGAGTTCTTTTTGTTTTTATCTAGAATCGAGATTAACCAAAATTATAAACTATGACCAATCTGGCCGTATAGAGTTTGCAGAAAATTTTATTCAAGCTGATTTTTGCACTTTAGACTTAGTGCGATTTTATATTTATTTAATCTATATGTGGGGATTGCATGAGAAAGTAAATAATTTTATTTCAACTTTACTAATTTAAGGTTTCGTTACTCTGTTACAAATTAATGCTACGCAGTATATTAACTTACCTGGTAAACTTGATCTACGTTGAAATTTTCTAAAAATCGCTTGCGGCGTAGTTTTTAGTTAAAACGACAGGAGAGATTTAAAATTCATATTTGATTTTATACTATTTTATATTGCTTCCAACTTTGAATACAATTATGTGATAGGACATATAGTTTGAAATACAGATTTACAAAAATCAGTTTATTTAAGCGATAATATTGCTTTTTATTCATTTTAAGAGAAAATCTTTTACCTAGTGAATAAATTGATGTAGAGGTGAGATGACAAAAGGTTGTTTAAGGGTAGAGGGTTGGTAAGTTATAAGTCAAGGAAAGGTCTCGGCTACCGTTCCGGGAACATGCAAAGTACATCAAAACAACGCAAATCAGATCACGTATTATTATCATAAGATCAAAAATAAAGTCATAAAGGAAATCATACACTTTTTTTGAAATGTTAAGAAAGACACAACATTATGCTAATAAAATATTCAAAAATAACTTCTAAAATACACATAATTAAATTCTAATAATATTAATAAAGATTAATTTAATTTTGACCAGAGAAACTTTAAAAACATAGCAGCTTACCTTTTAATAGGGGCTTATATTTTAATTAAAATAATATAACATAAATAATACTACAAACTTTATAAATTAAAATAAAATTATAATTTATAATCCTAAGACTAAAAACCATAGCTTTGAAGTTCCTTATATCGGCAAATAATAACTCACCCTAGAAGGATAACATTATTTTCGTAAATATAAAGGACTTCAAATCTATGTTTACAGTTTCTGGAATTACTAATTTTAATTTTGTTTTGGTTTACAAGATACTCCGCACCAAATGTGTCAAAACAGATTTTAACAATTTTTATTTTGACAAATGAAAACGTTAGAGAATTTATTTTATCTGATAGGACGCAAATTCAATCACTCCTCGATGTCACCGAACAATATCTGCAACTTTGGTTCGTCTTAATGAAACAATAAAATTGCAGATATTAAATAAGTACTTAAAATATAATTACTGCTGCTTTCAAAGAAGAAGTAAACTAGAAAACACAAAATGTTCGTTTGGAACTTAGAAAATGTAATGAAAACTTAAATAAAATCTGACTTGTGTAACATCAAGAGTACAACTTTGATTTTGAATTACTGCATAGATAGTGGAGCAAAAAAAAATTAAATTTAGTAGTTATTTACAACCCTTAAATGATTACATTGTAACATAACAATATTAACCTTTTGAAATTTCAAACTGCTTGCTCCAAACCTTTTTACAATGAACAGAAAAACTATTTAAAATTTATTTATTTATTGGAGTTAATATTAATTTCAATTTCATTAAAATAATTGCAAACTGAATATTAAAAAAATAAATTAAAGTAAAGAAATACACCGAATGAAACAGCGCTAGCGGGTACTCTTACCTGCTAGGTTGTCAACAACAGCTAATATTTTAACTGGCAATTGAAAATTGCAAGCAAAAATATATTATTGTTTAGCAGCAAACAAACGTCAGCTTTAGTGCTCTTCCTAAAAAGCATGAATCGGTACTTGCTCTCTACCATATTCACTCTTTGCCTTCAATAGCAATGAAACTCTGATTGTATCAGATGTTTTTGCAGTTAGTTTTTATTGACATTGTCAGGAGCCGAGATATCCGTGGGTACCTAACAGAACAGCGGCAATTCCCAATGCAAATGCACATTTTATTTAGATCACGACGGCAACGATCAGGCAATATTATTAACGATTCGCACTTAGCTGAGTGACTATATAAATATAAGAAGGGCAAACGTTCTTATGAGTAGTCTCCGTGTTTCGGAAGGCACGTTAAACCGGTGGTCCTCCTGGGTTAATGAATTTCCATCATTTACCTAAAGAATCAGGGTACAGGCACATCTGAAGGACAGCCCAGCAAGCTACCTAATGGATGTAAAATATTTCTGTGCTCATAGGACTGAAGCAGCCAAAAAATGACGCAGATGTTGGAAGTAATAGGTCTTAATGCCTAAACTATAAGAGGAGAAGAAGAAGATGAATATTAAATTTGAAGCAATGAAACTGTTATTCTATTACAAAACTTTTATTTCCCACCTCGCGAGTGTCATCTTCCGGAAAAGGGCCTAAAGTAAAGTAGCAATTTTTCCGAGTATTTTCGAAAAATCTTGAATATTTTTTTTTGAAAATTCTATAAAAGAGAATAAACTTTTACCAAAGTATTTTAAGTTTAATTCTTGTAGGAAGATTTCATCACCACAAAAAAGAAAAAAAAGTTGTAAATTTGCATTTGTTAAATAATGGTGCGTTAACTGAAAATGTAAAATTTTGTATTATCAATGTGGCGAACGTAGTATTTATAAAAAATTACCAACAATTTTAAATATTTTGAGGACTTTTGTGTTTGCCAGAATGGTAACACAAGAGCGCTCTCTCGCAAGATGGCTTCAGAGAGAGCATACACGAAATGTATTAGGGCTCCAAGTGAATTTCGGTAAAAGTCCCAAAATTGTGCAAATCAATTGCTGTTTTGATTTATAAAGCTTCGCATTAGTGTCCTCGAGTGTTCAAGAGTGAGAAATAATTTTGGCGAAGACCAAACCGAGCCATGGATTATTTGAAATTTTTTTATAATAACTATACATTTTTGGGTGATTTCGTGTTTAAATAAATTATTAATTTACAATTTGAAAACTTGTCAGCCAATCACGTGTAGTTCACAAGATTGAAATTATTTTTACACTAAATTGAATCAGAAGGATGCGATTTTGGTCGTTTCTCTTGAGGTTTCTGCAAATTGGAGAAGCCGATGATGATCAAAGTATGAGGTGTTAGGGCCGAAAGACCTTAACATCGCAATATATAAAGTTGGAATTTTTGCTACCATTTATTTTAGAACCTACGGCTCAGCCTTCGCATAAATTAAAAGCTAGCCTATTAATATCGTGGTAAAACAAACTGGAGAGGTTATCTCCGGATTGTTACGGACTCCGATAGTTTTCATTTCACAATACCTACTGTAAAATACAAATTCTATATGTAGGATGAAATTGAATTACATTCTTTATACGCAATAAATAGGATATCTTTTATGATGGTTCCATATGACAGCAATATGCCTTTCGCTATAAGATGCAAAATTACACTTTTGTAGAAAGTAAATTATTACATGAAAAAGTTTAACCCCCTGTCATGTTTAAATGAAAGAACGGAAGCAGATGAAATATATCGGGCAAACTTGTGGAGAATTTTGAAAACCGTTCTAGCCAATATTTAACACAACAGGGTAAGCATTACTAGAACATTTTTTTAATGAAACCTGAGCCGACTTAAAAGAATCGTTACAGTACAATACATCATTGCGACACGATTCAGTCGTAAAGGACTCTTGGAATGTTATAATTGCGAATTTTCCTCTTGTGTCAAGGGAGTTTTAAAAAAGGTAAAGAAAGGATTGATAATTTATAGTCAATAATTTAGACGTGTTTACAATATTACATTCCTAAAATGAATTGCCGACATCGATAGGGTTTATGCAATATAATACAAGTACGTTCAAGTATATAAAGCATTAATTGAGCTTTGTTCCAGAATGTATGCTATACTATGGAATTGATATGGTTCCACAATTATGTAATCAATATGAACAAACACGATATTAACCTTAAAAATTTGTCTCAACTGAATATTTTTTGGTTTATTTTTTTTTTACACCTAAAGAATTGATTTTTTATGTTGGCGATGTTTTAGTATTATGGAAGACGTTTTTCATTTTTTTTTAAAGAAAATAAATCATCGCCTTTGCTTTTTGATATAACAATTACGTCATATATAATTTAGACTCCGCCATAAAATTGCATCAAAATTTAAATGAATGAGTTTGTGAGCACCCTCAGCTGGAAAGCTTTATACAAATAGTGAGGCATTAATTTCAATTTCTGTTTAAAACAGTTCAGATTTCCCCAGACATACTTTGTATGGAATAACATTAAAGAAACATTTTTTACATCAAAAATGCTTGACTTGGAGTGGAATATATGTTACGAATACTGAAATAATCCTTTTGAATACGTGCTTTCTTTACTTTTCCGTTTATTTTATTCATTATAAGATCTAACGTAAAGTACTAAGCTCATAAAAAACCAGCATTGTTGGTTTCATAAGCTATTACTCCTTTTCCATCTTTTGAAAATTACGTAATAAAAGCACTAAATAATTTTAACTTTTGTTTACAAAACATTGAAGGTAAACAAGGTTATTAAAGCAGTTCATCCTAAATAATTATACAATTTAACAAGCATTTAGCAAACATAGAACTATTATTATTATTATTATTAATTTATCAGAAAGTTTGTGTTTAATAAAAGTTTCTACATTCCCAGTATAATGTGATTACAGTTAATGCTTTAAACTTGGTTTTGAATGAAGTCAAACTTCAAAAGCGTTGTTACTTTTCCAATTAGCAAATAAACGAAATCTTATTACGAAGAGGCTATTTAGTTTTCAACCAAAAAAACAGTACATTTCCTGCATTATTGCATTAAGGGTCTTGTTCCGATGGAAATTACAGTGGTCTAGAAAATATAATGCCACGACCTTATTAAAAAAGATAGAATATTTTTTGTAGAAACAAAATTATAGAAAAAGTGTTGATCTATAGCGCTAAAAAGAAATATTTTATATATTGTTTTCACAAAAATAATTAGCAAGTTTGGAATTTGGTCTATTTGCGGCTTTTTCAATCCTCGATTCAAGCATGTTAGCAATTTTTTTTATTATATATGGCTCTTTAGCGCTATGAGTCAATGTCTATAAAACGAGAAATATTTTTTAATTTTGAAAATTGAATAAGATTTTGTCTATGAAGTTAATTGTTTCAAGCATATAATATTAACAAAATTAAACCGATATTTGCATTATAAACTGCAATATTTTCTTTAGAGTAGACCAACCAAATGTACAACTTAATTGCATGACATTAATGTAGAATCTCCACTTTGACGACTTAAATGTCTATACAGTTGAACACTTAGTTTCATTAGATGACTTCGCTGTGTTTGTCCGAATCTTCAATTTGACGATTGCATTTCTAATGTCCGCCCATAATACCTATAATTTCTTTATATGTGTAGATTTTACTTTTAGTCTTTTCTCAACTCTAGTTTTGAATTTAATTTATGCAAATTAACAATTTCATAAATTTTTCAAAATAATATTTATTTTTACTCTTTATTATTATTATTATTGTTGTTAATTTACAAGTTTACACGGTTTTGGACCTGAGCAACCAAAAGCTGATTATAAGGTAAACTTGGGGGCTGTATCCAAATCAGCAGCCCGTTTTTTGAAATTGGTTCTAGTTTTCGAAATATTCAATAAATTCAATATTTTACTATTTTTGACCATTAACGACCATTTATTGAATTAAAAAGTATAATTCAGAAAGAACAGAGGTTGAACTGAGTCTTTTATACTGCTTGGGATTTCGTCATCATGCCTTCGTCCCAAAATCCTTGGTATCGGCTTTCGATTTTCGTTATATCTTGATGTAGCCGCTCTCCTTGCTCGTTGCTCGTGTCGCCCCAGTTTTGTGGGAAAAAATCAAGATGTGAATGCAGAAAATGTATCTTGAGAGACATTCGAGCTCCAATGTTGTAGTAATTTTACATCTATTAATTAATTAATAAAAATTATAAATTAATCTATTAAGGCGGGGGCAAAACTAAGAAGTCCAACTTTGTGATTTTTTTCTGAGAAAATAAACATATTTAGATCAATTTGGGTTTCGACACATTTATTGTATTTACAAGTCTTGAACAACATTTAACAATTTTTTCAAGTCAAAATATTACAAAATGGCCGCGTGGCAGCTGAACTCCAAAAAGCACCTCTTAAAATGTGGAAGATATCCTTTTTACCGCTAAATGTTCATGCAAAATCGAATGTATTACAGTCTTCAATATGCCTAAAGATGCCTCTAATTCACCATATTATGTCACATGTCAATCTTCTACAATCATATTTCGCACAGCCTCAATGTTATCTAGAATAACAACAGTTTTTGGTCGACCTTCACGAAAATCGTCACTGACAGACGCACGACCACGACGAAATTCTGCAAACCAATTATATACTGGCTTTTCTGATAATGCTTCATTACCAAAAGTGGAACGAAGCGATTCTATACATTGTTGTCGAGTTAGGCCTTTGCTAAAATCGTAAAAAATCATCCAAAGAAAACCTTCACGTAAAATTTCCATTTTTCTCACAAAATTGTTTTTTAAACGCTCACTGTAAACAAACTACTTGGTCAATTTTTTAACCAATCACTGGTGTCACAATACTGTATGATAAGTACCTGGCCTAGGCAAGAAATGATGCTACTAAAATTTTTTTTAAATATTTTTCGTAACCATAACCTTTTTTAGCAATTCTGCCAAAATGTCAAGCTGTTGCGTGGTATAGTTTGTGAATGCCAGCTATTTAAATAGAAGAACTTGTGTAATTTTACAAGAATAGAAAAAATTGAATATCGAGCGGTGATAAAATATATCTTCTTCTTCTTCTTGGTTTAAGCCTTAAGGCTTGTTATTACCAACATCTGCGTCGTTTCCTTGCCAGTGTTGGTTCTGTAAGCATATACAAATTTTACATCCATTAGGTAGCTTGCTAGACTTGCCGTCAGATGTGCCATGTATCCTGGTTTTTATGTTAATGGTGACAATTCACTAACCCAGGGGACCACCGGCTTAACGTGCCTTCCGAAGCACGGAGACCAGTCATAAGAAAGTTTGACTCTCCCCAGGCTTGAACTCGGTGCCCCGCATTTGCATCCAACTACGTTAGCTGCAAGGCAATGACCGTCTCTTATATTTTATCATTAAATATTATGTTTTTGAAAAAGAGAACAAATGATGAGATTCAAACGGAGCTCAGCGAAGTTTATGGGAACTCTGCACCTTCGATATAAACCATAAAATATTGGACAACTGATTTCAAACATGGCGGTACAAGCATTCTTGATGAGGATCGTCCAGGTCGTCCAAATGAGGTTATCATTTCAGAAATGATTGAAGAAATCCACGATATCGTGATAAACGATTCGAGAGTGAAAATGCGTGAGATTGCTGAGACTGTGAGCATCTCAATTGAACCGGGGCAGAATATTTTAACAACCCATTTGGATATGAAAAAGCTATCCGAAAGATGGCTGCCGCAATTGCTCGCAATTGACAAAACACACATGTGTGTGGACTTCAAATGAATGTTTGGCGATGTTAAAATGCAATCCAAATGATTTTTGGCGTCGGTTCATAACTGTTGACAAAAATGGATTCATCACAGTACACCAGAAACCAAACAACAGTCTAAACAGTGGATCTTGCGAGGCGAATCTGAGCCAAAGAAGGCTGAGGCAACTTTTATCGTCAAACAAAGTCATGGCCAGTCTTTTGGGATGTATGCGGCATAATTCACGTCGATTACCTTGAAAAGGGAAAAACGATTAATGGAGAGTATTATGTCAACTTATTGGACCGTTTCAACCGTGCTGTAAAAGAAAAACGTAGGCATTTGTCGTAGAAAAAAATCATCTTCCATCAAGACAATGCACCAGTGCAAACTTGCATCTTCGCCATAGCAAAATTCCATGATTTAGGATACAAATTGTTTCCGCGTCCACCATATTCGCCAGATTTATCACACAGCGATTATTTCCAATTTCTAAATATGAAAAAATTACTCGGCGCAAAAAAATCTGGCTGTAACGATGAGGGTATTGCTGAAACGAACACTTATTTTGAAGGGTTGGAGCAATCGTAATTTTTAGATGGGAAACAAAAGATAGAAAAAGATGATTACGTTGAAAAATAAAATAAATTTTACACATAAAAATGCTTTCTTCTTGTCAAGGCCAGGTACTTATCATACAACCCTCGTAGTAATGACAGATTTTAATTTTAACTTTATCCAGTAATCCAAACTTCTCTAAATGAGGCTAGGTTTCTATTAGTTCGCATTATCGAGACTGTACTGTATTGGCTTTTCAGATTTATACACTTTTCCCAAAAATAACAATTCTTGACTTTCAAGTTCACGTTACCGAATGAAATAATCTTCACGTTACCGAATAACTATAAAAAATATTGAGTGTTCACGGCAGTGGCGCACCGAGGGGGGGGTTAAAACCCCTCCCAGAGGCCGATTAAAAAATAAATTTTAATATGTATTAACAATAAATATTTTTTAAATATATTTACTGTTAAAATTGTGTCTGCCAACCCCCCCCCCCCACTCAAAAAAAATTAAATCCTAGTTGCGCCACTGGTTCACGGAACGGAGATGTTCATAAATTCGAATGTTCTCATTATCTCACAAAAAAAAGATAGGTCATCCATGCCCTTATAGCCGTACGAACCATGCTTTCATAGTTACAGAAAAACAAAATAAAATGTTATCTTCTTATAGTAGCGTGGACTTGATCGACAGCTGTCACCGACGCATATAACGTTTCTTATCTATTAATGCAGTTAATGCACCTATCCAGAGACAACGAATGCTAATAAATTATGTTAGGAAATGCATGAACGTATTCGCCTACTCTAGTCCTTTTTATTCCAATATAGTTTCGCAGAACGTATGTGTATATTTATATCGTCTTGTCTAAAATAAGTCCTACCTCTCGCTATATGAATTTTTGCTTCCGACCGCACCGTTGCCCCGCAGGTAAAACTAAAAAGATTGTGAATAGAACCCTTAAAGTAATGAATCAGCTCCTTCAAAACCCAAAATGTAAATTTTAAAGTAAAAAATATTTCTCTCCCTTTAAAGCACTGCGTCAGTTCAAATGTAAAATGAACGTAAAAAGGAGACCTACCGAGCTACACATTATTGAATTATTCAATTTGTTTTCTTGTAATTTTTTGTATCTTGTCCCAACAACCAGATATAGTTTACCTTAGTTTAGAAACTTACCCTATACAGTGTGTTCAATATAAAACTGCCTTGCATGAATATCTAGTAAAAGATAAGAATAATTAACAAGAATAACAAACTATAAACTTTTGCTTGGAGTTTAATTTGAGAAAGTTTTTAAAATTGCTTATTGGAATTTTAACTTTTTTTTTTTATAAAATAATACTAGGGTATCCGTAAAATAAGGTCTCGAAGGATCTGCAGTCGCGAAGAAAGCTTCAACGCAAGATCTGGCAACACTGGCGTGTAGCTTGATACCCCGCCTACAAATCCCCACCAAGTTGTTTGATCACGCGTGATCTTGGTTTGGTAACCGTCCGTGATGGAGTTTACACTCGCCACTACCGCCAGGTGTGAGTTACGTTCTGTGATTCATTTTTTGTGTGGGAAGTGTACGGACATAAAAAACGTGCGAAAATGGTGCAGAGAGTTTAAAAACGGACTTACAGAAGTCCATGATAAACAGCGTGCCATACGGCCATTTTGATGATTGAAGATCGACAGGTGACGGATTCGAGAGCTGTGCGAATTGATCCCTAATGTCAGAAAGACTATTATTGACAAGATTTTGATTGAATATTTGCATTATTATAAGGTGCGTGGCAGGTGGGTCATCCGAATGCTCACCGAAGATCAGTAACAGCCCCCCCCCCCTAGATCCAGGATCTGGTACCAAGCGATTATCATCTCCTTTCTGCGTTGAAGTCACACTTGGGAGGGACGAATTTCAGAATCGACGAGGAGTTGAAAGAAGAGGTCGTGTGCTACTTGCACGCCGTAGCGGGAGAGTGCTATGGCACGGGAATACGAAAAATGCTACACGGCATGCAAAAAAACATCAGATTTAATATCTGCGCAAAGAACGTCTGAAAAAATTAAAAATAATTGAAGAAGGAAATAATTCAAGTTTGATATAATTTACTATTTATTATTCTACACCCTGTATCAAAAATTTACAAGTCTTGATAAATAACTAAATCATGGGTAATAATGTATAGGTATTTAACGTATACTTGTTAATTAAAATAATAATGAACATTAAGCAAAACAAGCTGAATAGTCAGACACTTCAGTTTAATTTAATTTTGCTGTAGTATTTATTAATTAAAGTTTCATGAAATACAAATTATTAATAATGAGGAATTTATTAGCGAAGTTCAAATTTAAATTTAAATTTAGTTTTTTGTTTACTTCTTAGCGGTTATAACTAGTAATATAAATATAGGGTGTTAACCGCAAATCTTAGTCATAGGAATTAACCACTTCAAGCCCACATTAATTGGGGGTGGTGATCGTTTAACAAGGATGCGACATCCAACGTGGGTGTGGACGTATGGCCTTAGGTAAATTTGTCCAAACATTTTCTAAACTTTTGAACATTGTTTATATTGAAACACTTATAAAGAACGACAAGAATGCTCTCTCCCAAGATGGCTTTAGAGCAGAGCATACACGAAATTTAGGGTTCCAAGTAAATTTTAGTTTACAAACTGATGCGATTTGATGAACGAATCATCGCATTAGTGTCTTCGAATGTTAGAAGACGGGGTTGGATTGCTAAGAGCTAGAAAACCATTTGAATTTCATCTATTACAAGCAAGGCGTCATTTTGAAAGATTGCATGTTCCAAAATCCGACAGTAAATTTATGATGTCATGCCGATTTACACTTTCACGAAGCCAATGCATATAAGTTTATCTAAAATTTAAGTTAAAAACCAAATAACATTTGGTTAACAAATCACATATTTGATAGCTATCTCGTCACGAGTGTTGGCTTTTAAAATTAAAAGGACTCAAGATTTCGTAGGTCCAATTAACCAATTTTGTAATAATAATTTTATTAATTATTTTCCTATTTGAGGAATGCAAATTACATAACAGTTTTTAATGTTAAATTTCGGATTTGCAATTCTTTTATTTCATTGTGTTGATCGGAAATTATATTTATAAAACCCAAAATTAATAACCGATGTGCAGTTTAAGCTAATAAAAAGGTATTCTATAAAACAAACACACAAAATGAAAAATGTGTAGTAATATACAATATTTTGCAAAAAAAAAAAAAAATGCGCACCTGGTTGGTTTGTTCATTTATCAGCAACGAAAAAGTTTACGAAGCTAAAACAAATTTTTTCGCTTCTAATTTGTCACAATCTTCCGATTGATTGAGTCCAAATAATATTTATATTATTAAACAATAATATTATTGGGGATATTTGGAAGATGTAATTGAGAAAGTTTACTATAATATTATATCCATCCCCCAGGCCCCTCTGGCCTATTACCAGAAGATATCGTGGGCTTACTGCAAAATCTGACCCAAATCCATATTAGGACCTTAAAGGACTGCACTGCATGGTCAGTTTCTAATTCTCTTTTTTAGGCTTAAACTTTAATTAAAAATTAAACAGAAAAATGGGATAAAGTTGTTCGGCTTTCGGCCTCACTGGTGAGATTTTTTTTAAATTTTAATTAAAATTTTAGCCTAAAAATGAGAATTAAAAACTGACCATGCAGTGCAGTCTTTATAGGTACTGATATTGACTTGGTCAGTTTTTGCAGTAAGCCTACGATATATTAGAGTATCATCTCCACCGCTCATACTTTATACTAACTTCGTCAAAGTGAACATCTACTCATCTCCGATTTTTTTATCATGTTGTAAAGTCCGCCTTGTTACCTAAAAACATAAATTGATAAGTCTGACTTCGAGGCAAGGTAGTGGTTGGGGAGGTCAAGGTAACTTCCACATAAGATGATATTATGACTCCTGCGATTCGAGGACAAATGAGTTTGTATTGGAACACCGCATCTACAAATGATTATCATTTCGCGTTTAATATAGTTAATTATGCCAAATTGTTAGGTCGTAGACTTAAAATGCACAACCTTAGTTTCTGTAAGGTAGAGAACTATGCTTGGTATGAGATAAGATTAGACAAATAAGGTGAACAGGTGATGAAATGGCTTGAAAGTTTTGTATGCTACGGTCAAAATAACAATTTCCAGATGGAAATTGAAGTGTCAAAACAAATTAAATAATGCCATGAAAGTGATCCAAAACTTTAAAGCAGGAGATATGAGCCAAAAATAAGAATTTTTAATATTATTTATAAATCTCGAGTTTTTGTGACATTTGGAAAATTAGATATGCTTGTAATTTGGAAAGGATTCATCCAAGAGAGTTTAGATGTTTGCTACTTTATAATGGAATAGTGTTTTAAATTTTCACACAGTTTCTTTAGAATCGGTGACGATTTTCAAATCAGACTAGCCAGCAGCGTTTAGAAATTTTATGAATATGGTGTTTGTCCAAAAACTGTATTTGCGATGGGGTTAGGTTCACCAGTTTATAATTATTCTACATTAGTTAAACATGGTAGCAAGAGAAGGATATGAAGGGGGAAACGAGTAAATCACTACAATATTTACATATTTGGAACGGTTACGATTTAATAAAATCTATGACAGAATATACATGATGTTGGTTTATAAAACCGAGGGTTTGGGGGGTATGGAATACCCTCCAAGAATACGTAGAGTTAAGCATACCTAAAATCTGAATTAGTATCCCCACTTGCGAAAGTCACCAAAATTTGAGATAGCACTGCCTAAAATAGTAATATTATTAACACAAAACTTCAAATTGTATTAACATAATGCATGTCTTAGAAAACACTGTCTCTATCGCTCTGTTCGTAATGGTATATTGCTTTATTATTACCAACCCACTAAAAGTTCACACGCTTTTTATTGCTCGCTACATTTATTACCAACTCGAAAAATTGCATACACTTCTGATAAGCTGTACAGCAAGCATACGAATTTCTTAGAAAACTCTGTCTGTCAGCATTTTGCCTCACTCAGGGATGTGACAAATCAGTTGTATGCGTCTCTATTTGTAAGGAGTTATACTGTTTTAAGTCGGCAAACCTTTTTTGGTTGGTATGAATCAACTAACTTTAAAAGCGGAAACTCCTGATGTTTGGCATTTATGTATTCTATTTATCGCCTCATCCCCAGTTGTGTTCTTCTTTAGGGAATAAATGGATTTACGTTACAGGTTACACGATGATGTGTGTATTTTAGACTACCTGATTTTGGAATCAAATTATATCAATCCTATTTTTCAATTTTATAATTTACAAAACCATCTCTTCAATATCCTCTCGCGTTCTATCCCGATTTTAATTTTTTTTACTGATCTGCCGGGAAACCAGCTAAGTCAGTACATAGCAATTCAGCTAAACCCTAAGCACCAAGTGAGCCATCGAACCAAATTAAAATTTTAATTTTTCAAGTTAAAAATTGACGTGAGTTGCTGAATTGAGCGCAAATTTGGGTGAAGCATTTGCGAATGTTTCAACGTTCGACGAATAAAATGGAAATTTATATAATACTTTATTGGAACGTTTAATCACAAAATATAATTTACGACCTAACTTAGAAATAATAATTAATTAAATTAGAAAATAAGGCAATCGAGTAACCTACATGTAAATATAATTTAAAGCAACCGTAGAAATTTAACATTGAAAAGTTTTATAGAGTAGCTATATTAACGTTACAAGTTTTGTTGTTTATTTTTCTTATGTAATAATTTTTAGTTTTGTAATTTATAAATGTCAATTAAATAGTTTTGCGTCATTTTTTATAAATAATGAAAAATTAAAATTTCAAAACTTACGATGCAAATGGCGAAAAAAATTGTATCACTGGATTTCCTAGAAAATTAGAAATTTGATGCAATTACTAGCTAAATTAAATGAAAATTTCTAGTACTAAGTTTACTGTTACTGTAAAATGTAGTGTTAATTATAAAAATAACGAAAATAGAAAAAGAATTTCTTCTTAAGTGAAATATGGGCGCCACCACTACCAAATAATCGAGTTAGTGTCAATGTCTTGAAAACTGAATAATGTATCAAAAATCTAATATAAGAAGAAAATTTCGCACGAGAAAGTGTCTTAAGAATGTTCAAATCGCTTTATGGTAACAGAATTAATAAACAAAGAATGTACGCAATAATAACCAAAAATCGAGAAATATGTTGTTTTTTTTGCGTTTGTATTCAAAATTTAGACAAATTTCTAAGCTTTCGAAATATTTTTTTTAGAGTTTAAGCTCATGAATAATTATTCTTCCTATACACTTCTCATTCAGTGTATCCTAGCCAGCTTATCCTGGCCACGCCGTACATAATATTATAACCGGATATTTAAAAATGTCAATTTTTCATCAATCGCGTTTTTGTTCTGTTTTTATTATAACGTGGCTTGACATTGTAAATTTAAAATTTTTTATAACGCACACATTTTTTGTACTACGCAGTTTTTATGTCTGCTACATAAACCACATTTCTGTTTAAAATTGTTTTTCCAAATTAGTTGCTTCCATCATGGCAGATTTAAATTTTTTTATTCTAAACGGAATCATTTGTTTTTACAGAATATTTTTGATAAAAAACTTAATTTGCTATAATTTATTAAGGTAGAAGAGTAAATATTAAAAAACGCATTGCAACGCATGGATAAGCTTGAACAAACAATTTTTGTATTTGTTGAATCCATTTCACCACTGCTCCGTATAAATATGCATGACAATAATACTCGAGGTGAATTTTAATAAAAAAAATTCTTTTGTTGCATTCATACAGAACATAGCAACTTGTGACAATCTAAACACGGAAGCTGGTATAATGATGATGAGCTCGTCTGTTATTTCAACACCCAGCCAAATTAAAACGTCATCTTTCGTTCAAATAATTAAAAGCAAACACGCTCCTATAGTTTTTCCATAATAGGTTTTAATTATGTGTTTCCAATAAGCCAAATTGTATAACGAAATATTTGTTTGACGTCATCAAATCACATCTCTACATATTATTTTGAAGCAAACGTTTGATTAATTTGCGTTAGTTTATTACAAATTTTAATCAAATTATCTTATTTTGTATAACGAAACTTATTAATATCTACCCACATTTTGAAATATTAGTCAAGTCATGTATTGTAAGCATAATTAACTATCTTAATTAATTTTAACAAAATATAATCTTGCAGATCGGATTAAACTGAAGGACTTTAGAAATCCATATTTGTCGTGTGTTTGAAGTTCTAGCTCATCGATATAGTATTTAATTAAAAATTGCAGCTGTAATTTGACGTAAAAAGATACATGAAATGGTAATCGGAGACTTTTTCCATCAGAGTGCCCTCAAGTTGTATCGTGTCAAATTTAAAAAGTTCAAAACTTTTATACATTTTTCGGGTTCGATTAGTTGGCTATTAAGGATAAAATACGAATATATCGTAGGAGGGATGATACGGTGGGATTAATTTGGTGGCTGTCATTATGACGAACGAAAAATCGTAACGATCACCAATAATTCATACCTACGTAATGAAAATTAATCTTTATATGACGTTAAATTTAAAAATGTAGCTATTTACTTTAACAAATTGTAGGGCCTAAATGTAATACCAATTCTATTCCGTACTGACTATCAAATGAAATATCTCTTTGCCGAGTAACACCTGATGCTCTACAAATTACCATAATTACTGAATTCTAATGTATATATTTCAGAGATACACGATAATGGCTCGAATATATAAAAATAAAATTTTAATCATAACAACCATGGCTCTTAGATCAAACAAATGTTAATTAAATATAAACAATGGGAAGAAATTTGGAGAATTCATTTAAATAATTGTGACCTACCTTGCCAATAAAGCATAACAAAACATACAGAAATTAGACAAAGGTCGTGAATAAAACCACGTTTAATTAAAACAGAAAGAAAATTACTTTTCGTACCCACTTCTTTCCCTATTTATACATAATTAATTTATTTTCTACAGGAAACCGAATTTTTCGGGTAACTTCACTAAAAAAAGCAACAAACAAACATTTAATGGTTAATAATATTGTTACGGTTTTTAACTTTATTTCATAATAGTAATAACCAAATTTTATTGACGTAATTAATAAATTAATTCGTTCGACTTACGTTGGGCGCCAATTGTAACGTCCTTTTAGTGTTTTTTAATTAATTTATAAACTGCACCGCTTAAATAACTCGAATAATCAATAAAAAAAATTATTCGATGTCTTGATTGATTAAAAAAACGAAGACATTTCACGCAAAAATTATTTTTGACGTTTAATAACATCAAATTCTGTGTAGTTAGCACTCGAAAATGAATCAAACCCTCTTGAGCCTTACAGAAATTGATTTCAAATTGTAATTTGAAAAATATTGGCAAAATACAAAAATTTTGTTTCCATGTTTAAATCCGTTAAAGTATATCACTAATGGCCGTATTCACCAAGCTCTGTTAATTTGCTATCAGAGAGTTAAGTCATTAACAGTTTGTTAAGTGACAATTTCGTATTCACCAATGATTGTTAGCAGTAACAGTCTGTCAAGTCGTCAAATAAGTTAATAGATCAATATGGATCTGTTAACTTTGGTAACCGACTGATAAATATTATTTATGTGTCAAAATTGTCAAAATGTAAAATAACATGATCTACACTTACTAGATCGTGATCTACCCACACTTTTAAGGTTAATTTAATACGAGTGAAATTAGCTGGAGCGAGTTTTACCAACAATAATTTTAGTAACTTTTTAATAACCGCTAGTTTACTATTTTAACTTTGAAATGTGATGGTGAATACGAATTCATTTTAACAGACTGTCAAGTATTAACAGTTTGTTACTTATCAAACTGTTAAATTGAAAATGGTGAATACGGCTGTTAATCTTAGATTAGAGCAATGGTTCAAATCGATAAAATGGTCATAGAAATTTAAAACAATAAATTTTAGTATACCCTAAAAATAGATATAATAAATAAATTCTAGAGATTAATAGGTCTTAAAAGCATTTTTCTTGGTTCGATGAAAGTATTAAACATTTAATGACATTTTTGACAATTTTACTGTAACAAAAACATTAACCTAAATAAATTCTGTCGTACAACCAGTTATTCATTAAAAATATATCTAGCTTGCACAATAGATTCAAGTGACGCGCGATGTGAATTAACGAGATTCAATCTATCCCTACCGATCGTCTGTCACGTAAAATCGCTGCCTTAAGGTACGCTCATAGTAAAATCAGGCAGCTTGCTCGCTGATTATCGGTGCCAAAATGCAAAGAAATGCATATAATTATTTCAGATGCAAAATGTGCATCAAGTTCAAAGTTATTAGCACCTTTGGATATACGATACATTTGTTATTTTTGTTTTTACATTTTCTGGGGTATTTCCGTTTGCTCTAAATATTATATTGCAATCATGTTGTATCAGTTTTATTATGAATCATTTAAGATTGATTGTTTTTAATCATTTACTTTCAATCTGAAAGTAAATTACGTTAAGTAGTACTCAAAATTTTCACAGTTTTTGATGTTTATTTAACATTTAATGAATTCAATCTATAATTAAAAGTAATAATTAATTTTATAATTAAATTAATGAATGATTGTCTTCACAATTTAAGATTTATTGCTCTTAAATTCCTAATGCAAAATCTCGTAAGTAATTAAAACTGTAATATCCTGATTAAATAAAAGCACCATTGAATTATTTAAATTTGAGAATAATAAAAATTATGTAATTATATGTAATTATATATGCGTCATATTTATAGAAAACGTGTTTATTCCAAATTTTAGAAAATACCACTAGAATTTAAAACAAGTACGTATGCATGCACAGTATCGCATTCATACTAATTATTGCAAGATCTTGACATCTTACATTTAAACTATTTTTCATTGTTTTGGGTTTAAAAAAAGACAACTAAAATTACTATAATTTAAGGGTAGATATGTACATATTACTATATAATATAAAGTTTCAAAATCAAATACTAAATTTAATTATTTAACGACTGCAGCAGGCTAGGTATGTAACCTGTCGCAAGAATGAATAAATCATTTTTGTGAATATCCCGGTACTAATAACGCGCTTAGTTTGACTTTTCTTGTAAGCACGTGGTCACTTAAGCTATTTCCAGAGTAGAGGCAGCTTACTTGCTCATCTCTGTATAATGTTAATTAATATAACCGAGGATAAAAGAGGCTGGTGATGGGACAGATACATATATGCAAAGATCGAAGAAGGTAAACCGGATCGGAAACCATCGTTCACTATGTACGCAGGTACACGGAAATTATACGCTTCAGTCGGCGCTTAAAAAACTGCTTGCATTGTGAGCACTTAATTCCGATAAATACCAGCGCCTACAGCTACACCCGGCGCTTACTTACCTGATTGTACTGTGAGCACTTCCATTCGTTACTACTTTTGGAATTGTCTACTACAAACCCTATAATACCCCTACCGCTAGTGAAACATATCAGTAATTTATTTCTTAAAAATTAAAGACAAGTTTTGATCTTATTAGTTCTCATTAGAAATAATTATGTAGTTGAATCTCTGGAAATGATTTAAATAAGTAAATAATAATTATTCAAAAAGTCTACATTTTTGTGAGTTTACAGCATCTTATATACAAAGCTGACCAGTAATTGATCAGATTGAGATGCACAAGACGACAATATCAAACAATTTTGTGCTTTGTTGGATTGCCAAGGGTTCCAAAATTATTTTACCCTGTGGAGTAGTGCGGATTTCAGGTTAATCTCTAAATCCATTTTTACGTTTAATCGGTAAGTAATTATTACCTCGTAATTTAGTATTGCGGTTTTATTTCCAATATACGATACTGTAATGATTTATTTAAAAATTTAAATGAAATGACTTAAAAGCAGAAAAAGTATTTTAGGAAATTCAATTTTACTTGAAAATCTTTTTAACTAAATTTATCTATTTCAAGTTATTATTTTTAATTATGGCAGAATTTATAACCGTAGTTATGTAATAATATCAAATTGCTTTCTAAATTTATTATAAAACCGAATAATATTAAATGAATGTTATGTAGAAGTTAAAAAGCCATCTAAATAATCTAAAAGTAATATTTGTTCAAATTCAATAAAAGTTAAAAAATTAAATTTGAATATTAATACTTTTATTATTTTCATGCTTTTCTATACATAGAGGTTATGGAGAGACAAAGAAGCTACTTTCGCTACCAAACATTTCGTTTTTTACTTTTTTTTCGAGTTCCCAGTTACTTCCAAACGCTTTGGCTCCACACCTTTCCATCGCTACAAACGCTAAAAAAATTTAGGTGGGGAGCCAAAGCGTTTGGGAGCGACTGGTAGCTCGAAAGAAGGAAAAGAGAAATGTTTGATAGCGTTTCGTAGCGAAAGTAGCTTCTAACCGAACGCAGGGTTTAAATTTGACCTAACATCAACTATAAGTTTTGTTATACAGGGTGTTTATTAAACATACGGCAAAAATGAAGGGGTCATTCGCTGGACTATTCTAGAATATTTTGTCCTTAAAAATGTGGAAGATTTAATAAATCGGATAAAAATTGCTGGGTGTAACTCAACAAGTAACGACCCTGGTGTTTTTGAAAGATTACGACAGTCAATGAGGAGAAGATTGGATTCTTGCATCCCAGCTGGAGGTAGTACTGTCCGGCGTTAACTTCAATAAGAGGATCTGTGTTGGGGGACTTCTGGGTCGATATGGCCAAAATCAGTGACACTCCACCTGCCAAAATCCTATAGTTCATCCTACAGCTAGACTGGCTTGCTGGAAAGTGACAGGATCGGGTTAAAACTGTGAAACTCTACAATAAATCCAGAATCCAGAGATATAAGATCTAATCGAGGTAGAAAACTGGGCAAATATTTCGATTCGCGTCAGTGATATATTGTGGTGTTCTGAAACTCAACCTCTCAGTCCCTCGATCGGAAAACCGAGGTGGTCGTTACGTTCCGAACAATCACCCCAAAATACCACGGAAGCTTTATTCCCGGTAGATCAAGTTTGAGGCCACTCTTATATACAGGGAAGGCTATACTCAATCAAAGAGGTTCACGTGATTTTTATACAATTTAATGATCCAAAGCAAATCTGTAAAATTTGATATTGTAATTTTGACCACAATCGGTCCCAATTGCCGTAAGTGTAAAATTGTGTATTCAAATCAGACCTCTAATATATTTAAAATCAGTTCAACATAATGGACGTCTGATTGAATTAATGTAATTTGTAGCAAAATCAAAATTTATACTTTATAAATGAAAGTTTTTATAAACGAACCAAAAAAGTTGGGTTCTGCTGACTTCTGGACTCTCCTTTGGTTTCAATGACAAACGGTGGGATATGCAACCCTTCCCTTCTTTGAAGATCGACTCGAAATTTGTGATAGTGAATCTTGTTGAAAACTCGCCAAAAGTGAATTCGTGGTAATGTAATTTTCCATGAACAAATTAGTGACTCTCTGTGAATTTGCACCTGTGTATCTGGGTCAACAGCTGCTTCGAAAAGTATTTAGTCTCAAAACTTTTTGTATGTTAAGTATTTGATAATTTTTATCGAAAATTTTGATTTTACTTGTATGATTCTTCTTCTTATTGTCTCAACGGGTGTGGCTCATTTAATCCACCTGCACTGAAGCAAACTATAGCTTATTGTTTGGATTGTAAGGTGGAGACCTATCAGATAGATCTCGATGACTACCTCGGTCACCAACAGTGTGATTTTGAAGCAATTTGTCATCAAATATGACCAATCATAGCGCTTATTGTTTAAAAATTAATTTTAATTTCAAAATTTTATGTCTATACCTGCCTGTATAAAAAATATTTTTTTACATTTCAAATTAATACATCTGCACTGAAGCAAATTAGCTTATTGTACAGTTTACCCCGCCCATGCTGAGATCTTAGATGGATTGTGAAGTGGAGACCTATTCAGAGTAGATCTCGATGACTACCTCGGTCACCAACAGGGTGTGGAGGTCCTCTGGAAGGCCAAGGTTTAAGAAATTCTGTTTGGTTAGCGCTGACCTCCTGATCGATGTGCCTCCCTCCTTGTAAATCGGACACGGACTCTAAGGTGTAGGTAAACCTAATCCCCCTCCCCCGGTTGTATTCGCTCTCCAAGGTGGTTACGATACGGTGACCGGGTCTGCCCAGAATTGGTTCATGTTTTACCAAAATACTTCTTCTTGAATCATTCAAAGATATTTATTATTAAAACCACAACCTTGTCTTATTCAAACCCTTCATTTTAAGGTACAAGAGAGACGCCTTAATTATAATCAACTAATTCTTCCTCTCAATTTTATAGATACTTGATGTACATTGCGACTATTGGTTCTAAAAGAATAATATATTCTAGTAGTTTTCAATAGTCTACTACAGATCTAGAAAACCCAATCTGACAGAAGAGCGATTATTTGTTTCCTAGCTCGCCAATATATGGCTTAGGCTTAGACTACTGCAGGATACAAAATAAATGGTAAATAAAATTTATAAATATAATATTTAAATATCGTTGAACTCTTTGAACTGAATTCAGAATTATTTTGGATGATAAATTTATCGTTGAACTATCAGGAATAGATACAGTTGGTTTTGGAACCATACTACCTTTTCCTTCATGGAGAGCTCATCTTGCCCTTGCACAGAACGTTGTACTTCCTGTCAAATATGTATTTATGGGGGAATATATCGGGCAGAAGTATTATCTGGGAACATTCCTCCAAAATCTGCATATGATCCGCAGTTCCTTGTCTATTATTCCATATCTTCTAACTGCGCAGCCTGAAGGCACATTTAACCGCCATCTCCTGTACATGCAGATAAAGTGATGGGAGTTGAGGATAGCCTCAAGAGTTAAGGTTGGTGCTCTTCGCATTATTCCAGTTACAGCCTCTGAATCTGATTAAATTCTAATAAAGAACATCAAATAAATGGCGCCCAACGTGGAGCATAAATTGAAATTGAAGAGTGTACAATTATTGAAGCATTTCGGGAACAGAATGAGACAAGACAAGCCAACAATTATTATTTTAAAAAAATCCACAAGGTTCCTTATTATCCTATCACAAAAGCACATGCTTTTGACATGTATGATTGTATGACAATCATGTTTGGTGTTGGGATGTGAAATATTTCTTTATTCTAAACATTTATTGTGGACTTTGGTCTGTGCTTCTAGAAAAATAATAAATTTTTATATGTTCAACTTCTGAAATAAATTGCAGACGTAAATAAATAAAAATATTTTGAATCTATGTATGTACCAGATAATGACACTTTTAGTTGTATTGAAGAGTTATATGGACTCGTAAAAATCGGTTCCACTTTTTTCAAGCTGAAAAATAGAATAGAAGGATAATAACATTTATACTAATATAATTGAAATGACTGTGATCCTTCTATCAGGATGTAATGAAGGATAATTGAAAGTAATAACAATAAAAGTAATCATTACAACAATGATAATAGAATATTTGTAACGAAATTTGATACATTAGGTCGATAACACTATGATGAAAAATATGTATCATTATTTAAATAAGGATTAAAGATATGTTTTCTTGTTTATATTCATTTCCATTAGTTTATCAATTTTGAAAAATTCGACTAATTAAAAATTATAGGCAATGTTCTATCCAACTGAATGTTCGTTCCAAAAAATAAAACTCCTACTTTTCCAACAGTTATCGAAACAACTGAACTTCGCACACTTGGCAATCGCTGTAGCGTCCTATCAATATTAATTTGTGATTGGAAATAGCAGAAAGTTTCAAGATAATTAAGCCAATAAAATTTTTTTTGAGAACTTCAATAAAAGCTGACTTTCAAAACTTGACCGTTGGGTTAATGTGAAACTTTACTTTCCTTCTATATAATTGAATTTTATTATTTTCACAACATAACAAGCAATATAAAACTTTAGTTACTCGAAAAATATAGCAATAATTATGTAGGTACTATAAAAGTTGAACTTAACGATAAAACAATTCCGACCTTTTTTATACCATTAAACCACGATATATTAAATCTATCTATAAACTTTACAACTTTCTTACTTTAATTGAATTTTTAACTTTGTGATATATAAGATTTTTAAGATCTAATCTACCATTAATTTTAAATTGATGTGGTACTAAAACAAGTGCTGAATAATCACTTGTTTAAAAATTTATTTCTTAAATTTACTATAAACTGCCTTGGGAGGCATACGGCTCAGCTTGTGACGTCGCACCTAATAGTGAATTATAGGGTAGCTGCTACGTGTAAAGAAATTTGTGGGTAATACACAAAAAAAACTTTTAATTCAACCTAACAAGATCCATTTTTTATTTTCCATAATAAAATAATTTAAATTTTCAATTTTTATGTAAATTTAGATTTATATGAATAAAGACTTGAATTTTAAAATTAAGAAATGAAATTGTCTTGGAAGATTACAAATTGTAAGTAATGATATCCTTAGGGTTAATAGACTATTACGTCAGTTTTATCTCGAGAAAATCATTTAAATGTTCAAAAGTACCAACTGTTTTGTAATAATAATGATAATTATACCTACAAAAGATTTATAATATTTTGTACCCCTTTTGAAATTATAGTTTTGTAATTTCCCGAAGAAGTTTCGCGGTTTAAGTGGGTATAGTATAATGGATACCACTGTTTTGATTATTCTAACTATGTGGGCAACCAGGATAATTCAAAATGTATTATTTACTTTAGCATCACGAGTGCGTAATTAATATGGAACTGAGATGTAGAGTGACGATTAAGGCTTTCGTTATTTCAACCGGCCACCGAAAGCTGAGTTAAACGACACGAATCCTATTATCCTTTATTATATTGCACGGTTTTTCTCATCATGGACCTAAATAATAATATTAACATACACACGATCATTATCTATTAAACCATACAACTTAACTACAACATTCATTTTAAGTGTAAATTAAATTGAAACTACAGTTTACCGAAAAGTTACATGACGAGAGACATTATTTTATAAATTACTTTACTCTACGTAAGAGCGTTAAATTTAAACTGCTTTACCATTGTTTTAAGTCTCTCTTGTGCGATCTTTCATATCTACTAAAATTCAAAGTCATAATTACCAACTACCTCTAAAGATTAACACTTTAATTTCCTACGCGCAATTATTTCCGTTAACGTTAAATTGACATTAGTACTTAAAATTTGTCTTGCAAATTAACTGCAAATACTGTGTATTGTTTCTTGTAGGAAAATATTCCAAAATGCAGTCTAATTTTCAAAAGAGGATAATTACTCTGCCGCTGTTAGTTTTAAAAGGTATAAATTTTGTTCATAACTAAAATTTATTTCATTGTGTTACACATTTTGCTCGAAAGTTTTCATTTGCATTATTCAGTTTTTCGTTATCGCTTTCACCATCTCTTACAATAATGGCGACTACTTTAAAAATTAAGTTTAATGGAAATCTCGAAAATTGTACATGTCAAATATGGAACATTATAATATAAATAGAATAAATCGATATTAACAAATATTCACAGGATAGAGGAAACAGATTAGCAATATACAGCACAGTAAAATATTTATTTTAAGTAAATTAATAAAATATAGATATACGGCTGGTTGTTACAAAAATAATTAAAAAATGTTGTAACTAGGATAATAAGTAAAAGAACGATGAAAAGTAAACGAAGAATGAATAACTAGAAATTTTCTTATATTTCTCTAGGGTTATTTCCATTCTGATTCAATATGTGTAAATGATCTTATTGAAATGGTAATATTAAAAGAAGTAACAGTTGAATTGAAAATACTAAATGAAGTTCCAACAAGTAGGGGTGAGTGGGGACATGTGAACCCAAATTTATGGAATCCTGCTAGACTGTGGCTAATTAAAGTCTACAATAAAATAATTACCTCTTGTACGGTCTATCTTATTAACTCTTATATTTAACAAACAAATTTGGCTAGACCTTTCACATGTACCCCTCTTTCCCCTAGTAGTAAAATGTCGTCTAAACGAACTCTTTCTTATGATATTATATTGTATATTATCTTTGAACTCAGGTATTAAAACTTTGCTGCAGAAAATGATTAAAATAAGCAGTTTGATAAGAAACGTAATTTGTAGTATGAAATTTAAATAGGTGGAGCCGTAGGCGACTTTTGAAAGAATTTGTAGTGAATTTGCATAATATTATTAGTTTTAAGCACTCTTTATTCTGAATTTGAACTACAATTACGGACAAGTTACACTAATTAGGTTGTGCTCAGTAAATCCTGTGACAAGTCTTTATTAGCATCGTAGTTAAGGCAACGCGGTGCGGAAAACCCCAACAAATTTCTGGACCTAGGAAATTATTAATAGAAAGAAATACTTATACCCTGTTTACCCAACAGATGCAGCAAGGCTCCTCCCCAAAAATTTAAGCCAATGAGCGCATCAACCAGTTTTACACGCTAAAAATGTCTACATAAAATTTCAAATGATTATATGACATTAAAAATTAATTTATAGGTTAAAAAAACTATGACGTTAGTGTTGTAAACGGGAGTTTCAAAATTCGAGCAATAGAAACATTCTATTCGAATATCCCGCGCGTTTTTAGGGAGGAGCTTCGGTGCACCTGTTGGGTAAACAGAGTAGTAACGAATGAGCAAAGTCTCGCTCATGATGATTCAAATCAAGCCCTATAATATGTAGTAACTCGATTTACGTCATTTCGACCTAAAATCTAATCTGCATCGACGTGATTCAATTTGCGTCTTTTAATAATTAATTATGTAATAAGGAGCACATAATTATTAATTACTCAACACTAAGAGAATTGAAGACGTTTGCGACAAAGAAGATTTGGCGTAGCATTTGTACTTATACTTTTGTAAATTTCGAAAGTGTATGCCATGCCTCTGGGTTTTTTTATAACAGACTGGCGTGCGACTTTCCGATAAGCGAGGTTGCAAATTTTTTATTTTAGAGATTTTGCGCGTAAAAGTTGGTTTAACTATAATTAAATTTGAGTACAAATGCGTTTTTTTCTTGGTGTTCTAGTTCTTTCAGTTGAAAAGAAATATAAAAGAAAACTGGCGATTTTAAATATTTGGAAATTTTGATAGATTTTCGATTTTGTTAAGGAAATTTTTATGTATTCACAAGATCGCACGATAACTCAGTGCGATAAGTGTCCGATTGAGATTTAAGAAAAGTTACATACAGGCGACACTAGGAAAAAATCGTGATGTTAACGAGAAAAAAGATTAGGTGGCCAAGAATGCAATAAAAATAAAAAACTTAATCGCAAAAGAAATGGTGGAAATTATAAAAATAACGAAGACAAAAATAAAAAGTATTGCTCAAATAGGATTTTCCGACAGGAAGGAGATATTCCATTTGACAGATTAGGGGGGGATAGACAGATAAAGAAGAGGACATGAACAAAGGCGACGAAGAGAGAAGAAATGCGGTCAAATAAAATTTTATGTTTCTTTGAAATTGGAAGGACTCTGGAGAGGAAGAGAGTTTTGGAAAAAAAGAGATTTGAAACGAAGAGAAAACTTGTCGGTATTTGCCTCAAATTAGAGGGAGAGCAAACTCTCCAAAAATGGACATATCGTCGCGTACGTTGGAAAGACACCCATCCAACCGATTCCCGATAAACAACTGAGATATGGGGAAAATAAATCGAAAATATGACGACTTCAACGGAAAATGACTTTAAATTTTGTTTTAAATCATGTTTGAATATCTTGTAATCTTCAAAACGAATAAAAGATTCGAGATTGGAAATTAAAGTTAAAAGAGGTGTGAAAATGAACACCGACCTTAGTGAGAATAAATCTTGTTTAGATCCAAAGCCAACTTGGTACCTTACACCTTACACAATTACAATAATTTGTTCGTTGCTATTAATTAACTTGTGCGGATGTTGTGATGAAATTTTGATAAACATGCGAAAGAAGAATAATAATCAGTTTGAATTCCGAATTTACTGCCAAAACAGTTACCTCCTAATTTGTGTCTTTTGTGAAAAATCCTAGGGAACTTAGATATTGATAATATGAGGTTATGATGATAAGATTCTCTTTCTACTGGCCGCAAATTTGCAAAGGATAGCTACGAAATTGTGGCGTCGAAGTTTTGCGGATTTTTGCGTTTTCATTCTTTGGGACGAGTTTCAGTGCAAGGAAATCTTTCAAGCGATTGAATAGTGTTTTTCCTAGTTCGGGATCTCCGAATTATTTGGTAATTACGACAGAAACGATGAAACTATTGAAACTCGGATCATTTTGTGAAAACGTGGGCTGGTTCCACAAATTTGAGATTTCGAAGTAAATCTGTGGTCATCCGATATCCAATTTCGCTTACACATGTAAATTCGACTGTGGACGATTCTGAAAATAACAAGAATTAGGAAAACAAGCAGGATAATTTTTCGAGGTTAGGTACCTGTCAAAAACTGTTAAATTTGAATATTCTACGACACAAATTCATGTAAGAAGAACCAATATTGTTCGTGGACCACTACGATTACACAAGTTCACAAGTTTTGGTAAAATTTAAACGAAGCAGATGAGCATGGAATAAAATTCAAGACGTACGAAAACTGTATAAACGCGGGTTGTAGCAGATCGACTCCCGGGTTAACTTCCAAAGACGTGGCTAATATTCCAGGAATCCCCAAACAATAACATTGCGGTTCGTCAAAGCTTTATTTTATTAAAAATTTTGTACATCTATTGATTGTGCTATACAGATAACAATTGATTGTATCAAAACGCCATTCAGCAATATTGACATTAAATGTAACGATGGTTTGATGCAATCGCACAAATTTACACATACGGCTATAGGACAATTTTTGTAGTCCACAAAATAGGATCAAATTCTCACCTTTATGTTCAAACTCATTAAATGATATAAAATATCCCGAGTCTCTCAATTGTAATTTGAATCCAGTCTTCCCTGCGTTAAGCAGTCTCGATAAGTGTTCTCCGGCAACAAAGCTGTCGGAACTTAGCTTGTTCGTGTTCGAAACATCACAACTTATCTCATATAGTTTCCGATTGAGGGGCTTATTTGTAGTTGGTTTAAAACACCACAATTTATTAGTTGTTTGATTTTTAATTGAAATAGAATTTGAAATCAAAAAGAATGCTAATTATCACCTGAAAAGTTAATCAATTGAAAATAAAACAACTAATAAATATTCAAACTTGATTTAAAATTTAAAACATTAACAATTAAGTGATAAAACTTTCGAAAAATAATGCAAGATGGAATTTTGAAATTTGACAAAATAGTTTTAATTAAAGTAAAGAATTTTAATCGCATTAATAAATAGAATTGGAATGGTTTAATGATAAAATTGAATGAATTGGTCACTTATTTAAATTACATCAAATTTAATGATGATGGATCCGAGATGTGATGTGGTTGCGTTGTCAAAATCGACTCTAAGCGCCCTCCGCTCCGGTCCCCTACACTCCGAACGCTCCAAGCCGTTTTGACTAACGCTGTCTAATTAAAAATATCCCCTAGAATGTCCAAATCGGCAAAGTGTGCCACTGGGAAGAGGATGGATCTCTCTCTTTTTTATTATGGATCCGAGATGTGACTGTACTAACTAAAGATAACTCCTACACCGATCCTACTCGGCAAAATGGTGTTGAAATTACAAGTGGATCAAATTACCGGGGATCAAATTATCGCGAAGGGCTATAATGACAGTAATAATTGAGTAATTTGACGAAGAACTTAACCGGTGAATAATTTAAGTATGATGAGTTAGTCAAACATTTAAATGGTAACATGAACCTTGCTAAAGTACAGAGAAGGAAAAATCGTTGAAGATTTAATGCAGAAAAATCATCGGGGCTCGCCCTCACTTTATAGGAATAGCTTTTACATGAGGATAAAAGTAAGACTAACATGGCCCACCTGATCTTTGTGGGCGTATGGCTACTTCTTACTGCAAGAGTATTAAAATTATGTTATTTCCAATAAATTAACTCAAACAAAAAATTACTAATTTAACTCCAAAAAGAAATAAGATGGTGCTAGTATGACAAAATGAACTCCTCCAACATAATAACAAAGACATAAAATGAGTCATTAACCTGATTGGCAGACATAATTCTCAGACAAAATAATAATAATGATGATCAAAGTTGAAATCTCCCAGTAATATGACTGACTTGCCTGAAGCAGTACTACTAACACATTCACTGCGTTCTGAGGTAACTCAAGAACAATAAAATTACTCTTGCTTGTGTTTTGAAATCGTCAAGCGCTTAAACGTACATAATAATATATTAAACTTAAATGTTCATTACGATATAATGAATTCAAATTCATGCACATCAGGATCAAAATAAATTGTACATTATAAAAAATTCACTTATTATTAATGTAGAATACATTATTAACTTTCTAGAGGGTATAATCATCGAGTCAAATAGTTATCTATATCGATTCAAATGGAAATGTTCCGATTCGTTTCTGAAATCAAATCAAATGCACAGAATTGAGTTAGTAAAACTATTGTAACCTGATGTCATGCACCTGATGCAGTTTACATTAGAAATCAACATCGAGGATATAGCTAAGTTTAATATTTAACAGTCACAGGTGGTGAAATGGTTACGAAGCATTCCAGAGTAATCATGAAGACAAACGGTAATATTATATAACCTGGCCTCCTTAGGACACCTCCAAACATAAAATACATGGAACTATTAAGACTCCATAAAACAACCTCCACCATCTTAGCTTGGTCGTTATATGAAAATCTCGGATTGTTACAGAAATTAACTAAGGTACTGACTGTACTTAGATTATCACTGTTAGGTGTAAAATTAAAAGAGACCCTTCACCAGCATTTGGGCACAACCATTGCCATATTTCTAGTCCAAATCCAAAAACTCTTCTCTTGTTAATCGAATGCTTCGTGACAGAAGCGTCGTAACTTCAATGAAGGCTTTTGTGATAGATTACACTCCAGTGGTTTGCCATAGACATCCTAGAGGAGACGGCCAAAATAAGATTCTTGCTTAATCGCTAAGGCAATGACCGTCTGCGTATTAATAAAATAATTGCTTAGATACTATAAAAGCTAAACAAAGTAATTAGCGTTCAAATAATTCCTACTAAATTGAAACATTTTACATGGAATTAAATTCAGAAGAAGTACAATTGAATAATATTTGGTATTTGAATATTTGAATTGAAAATATATTGTTGTAATGAAGTATAACTAATTGAACTAATATTGAATTTAACATTATAACTTAAAATGTTTTGAATTTTTAACTTGTGAAAATTATATTATGAATTATTCTAAATAAATTGCAAGTTAATGTTTGGGTATTATACAAACATAAATTTATTACATTAACTTGCCATTTAATTTAAATAATTCATAAAATATTTAACAAGTTAAAAACTCAAAATACTATAATATGTATTATGTATTTTTTCTAATGTTCTCAATGGCAACGTACTTTACAGAATTATAATGTAATGTTGTCAATGACAACGTACTTTATAGGATATAATAGCTATTAAGGCAACTAGTGTTTTATAGATTGTTTAAAAATCGATGTCGTAGTTTAAATCCGAACGACCGTAGGGAGTGAGGATTTAATAGAGAGAGATTTTTAATCTATAAAACACGCGTTGTCTTCAATATTTTTTCTAACATTAATATAAAAATTAGAATTTTAACTTATTTTATATCCTATGAAGTACGTTGTCGTTGACAACGTTACATTATAATTCTATAAAGTACGTTGCCATTGACAACATTAGAAAATAATTCTATAAAGTACGTTGCCATTGACAACATTAGAAAAAATAAGTTAAAATTCTAATTTTTCTGTTAGTGTTAGAAAATGTATTTTAATTCAGTATGACTGTTAATTCAGCAGTCTGGCGTAAATCAAACACGGATAGACTAAATAGCGGGAAACCGCGGTTCTAATCCTGATTGCGTCGGATATCTGCTGTGATCTAAAAAGTCCAAAATCGATCTGTGGACTATGGGGAAGGCAACGGGAAACCACCCCATTAACATTTCCCTAGTCTTCTTGGCTTAGCCAGGAGGATCGCTAACATCCGAAATCGGATAGGCACGTGAAGAAGAAGAATGACTGTTTTAAGTATTATTTTGGTATTATTAATACAATATGAAATCTACATAATTATTATGTAATTGTATGGGAATTTTATTATATTATATTATTATTATTGTATTTTTTCCCAGAGTATAAAGTGAGGACCGGTTATGCAAAAATTGCATACAAAGTGAGGTCCACGACAAAGTGAGGTCCGTATATGGACCTCACTTTGTAAAATTGCTTATTAGCTCCCTCTACTACCTTCTATTCTATTCGTACTAAAATTTAATGGACCTTACTTTGATAGGAGTACGAAAATTTTGTATATTTTTAGTTTTCAGATTTACCACTTGGGGGCGCTCTTTTAAAGTATACATTCCATACATGTATATTTAGTTAACAATACATAATCGTGTTCCATGTAAAGTGAGGTCCAGAAAACTGGCAACAGCGCGCGGTACTCACTTTGTACGAATTCCTATATTATGACCTTGCATCAATTAATATACTCACTACTCGAAGAAAAACGTAATATTATGAAAGATAAAAATACCATTACTACTGGCTACTCGCGATAAGCTGAATAATTTCTAAGATCACAACAGACTCGTTATATTTTATAGATCAAGATCCCACTTCCCCAGACATACATCATTTTAGCAAAGCTGACATTTTTAGAATCAATAGTTTAATATGCAGTTAAGAATTTTTCTGTGAAATTGTTGTCTATCGATAGAGATTCGTTTGAGCTTGAATGAGCTTCCATTCCGATCATATTATTTTCATTTTCTGCAAAGTTACGAGTATTTCAAATTTCGAGTACTCCGAGCAAGTTCCGTTCAATAACCCTCAATTTTAAATCTATTTTATAAGATTAAAATTTTCGATCCGATTAAGAAAACTTAATCCTGCTTAATCTGTTAAGTGATCACTAGATTGATGGAATAATTTTGAAGTTGAAATTCTCGAAAAGAATCTGTTTAATAGAATATCTTTGGTGTTTATCAATAAAACTTGGTGCAAAATGTTGGCTTTTAGGACTAGAAGAGTTGGGAAAAGTCTGTGTAACGCAGAGAAACTTATTAAATGGTTAAGCAATGTAAAGTGATCGCAAATATAGATGAGAGGGCGTAGACAAAATCCGGCGCAGTAGACATCGCGTGACACCCAATTCCACCAATTGACACCAACATAAACACGATTATACGAGTTTTGGTTTCTAGGCATTAGCCCCACCCACTCATCTTTATTTGAGACCACTTTAATAATTGTTTAAAATAATTTAAGAATTTGGAAAGAATTTTAAAAAGGGCATAGACTAAATAGGTTAAAACGGTATTTTTCTCAAAAAAATTTTTCGAAGCCCGAAATCAAGCGCAACTTTCAATATTCTGAAAGTTTATGGTTATACAGGTACATAGACGGGGCTAACGCCCCCTAAATCGAATTGTTCAGAAAAATGTGTGTCAAATGTTTGAGCATCAATGAGATTCCAATAATTTTGTTTAAGCTTCAACCGTCGTAGGTTAATACGTGAAAACTTTGGGGAAGGGGGGGGGGGGCGCTGTAGACATGTTTAACTTTATCCCACCCAAATAGAATTTTTGGGTGAAATTGGTGTCTAACATTTGAATATAGTTTGAGCCACAAGAACTTCCAAATTTTTTGTTTGATCCGCAATCGTCAAGGTGTTATTGGCGAATGCTTCTTAATCCAACTACAGCAGTGTTTGATGAGCCTAAAACTCGAAGATTTAGGAAGATTGTAAAATAATTTTGAGGTTAAGTGAAACTCACGTGAAGCCTAGGAAATTAGTAAAAATTTCGTATTGAATTCGTGTGAAATACTCCGCGAATAATCCGTGTACGATTGCACAGCACAATAATTGAGCGAATTTTGGTTAATTTTGATAAATTTCGGTTTTAATAACCGCAGAAATCAACGCATCTGTTCAACCCATATGTTGGCACCGGTCTTGAACGTAGTAATGCGCCACCGCACAACGAGGAACCAAGGCCAGTGGTATCAAATCAGTTATACATAAGGGTTAGTCTTTAATTTTGTATTTAAACAATTTATTTGTACATTAGATTTTTGTCACGTTTTTATAACACATGAAAGTCACGAACCGCAATTTAGTTATCAAATCGATAGTAAATGTGATTGTGGTTCGAAACAATCGTACACAAACGGCCTAGAGACAAAGTTATTGTCTTTAAAAAGAATTATATTCAATGCTTCTTTTTTTGAAAATTAACATTAAATCAGCACTATCCACCCAAGTCTTTCATTTGAGTTTAAACCCAATCTTCCCTGAGAGAGTATTTGTGTTTTTCACCATTTAACAACCCGGACCTTGATTAGTTTTCTATTATAAAAAACATTATAACTTATTTGGCTGCCTTAACGTGGGGCTTTATAAGATTATTTGGAACATTACAATATTGACATGGAAAAAATGAATAAGGGGATATAAAAGAAACAAAAAATTAATTATTAAAGCCCGAGAGCATGTTTGAATATTTAAAAGTTACAAGTAAAAATTTAACACTCAAAAAGGAAATCAATCTTGTAAGCCAATATAACCAAAATGTTCATAACGAATAACCCCGCACCGAAACCCACAACGTAACCTCCTCCCCCTTCTAACTCCCCAAAATTAGTTATTTCCACCCCTATGTATACACCTAAACATAAGAAGTTGGGTAATTTTGTTCATAAGTTGTGATGGTGAAGTGAATTTTCATTAATCTGCAAATAAGAATTAAATCGGTTAGTTATTTGAATTTACCGCCGACAAAGGTACTTACTTGGTGTTTTGAAGTTTTCAAAAATTGGAGAAGTTGGTATACGTGGAAACAAAAAGCGAAGCAGCAGACTTGCGGAAATGTTGGAGAGGTCAGGGTGTGTACAGGTTTTGCCACCTGATCTTGTGGGGATTTTAGCGTTTTCTGGGATAGTTTTTCTCAGAGAAAGTATTGCAAGTGCGCAACGGAGTTTACTAGCAAGAAAAATTCCACTCGTAAGGTAATTACGATCATTTTTATAAAAATGTGCGATTTTCGACCTTACGTTCAAAATTTGGTTAAATTCGACCAAAAACGGATAATTTTGGTAAATCAGCGTTTGCAGTTTTATTATTTGTGGGTAAGACAACTTATCCAGTCGATTTGGTATTGGATGACTCTGTTAAATCGATAATTTGAGGGAATTTGGAAAATTTGGAGGTTAGGTGTACCTGATTAGCGACGTTCGAAATTTTGGACGTAAAACCACCGATTTTATATCATTAGCATCGATATTTATACGTGTAACAACACTATCATCTTTAATTCACGAAATTTAGTTTTATTTGAAGCAAAAATTGGAAATTACAAAGTTTCAACAGGTAGGCGACAGAAGACAGTGCCGTAGGAAAATTTGATTTCCAAGCAGATGACGTGTTCAACACAGTGGCATGCGTATTGAAACCATTTGTTAAACTTTTTATATTTGTAATAACACCAATTTATTTGTATGAAATTTTATAACTACTCTCTTAGGTGTAGTCCGACGTTTCTCGGAAAAGAGTTTGGTAGGCTCGTATTTACCCCCACCCCAAACTCTAATCAAGAAGAACATAAAGAAAAAAGAAAAAATAATAAAACAATAAATTTATCAAAGTGTCATGCAGATCTGATGAAATTAAATGTCATGATAATTTGAATAAATTACACAATTTTACACTGAAGGTTGACAGACATTTTGTGGTCCTAAATTTCAAGATTGATTTAACATATTGTATCTTAATTTTAATTATAATTGATCTAACGTTGAAGGCCTTTTTAATTACCTTTTTGGAATCGTAACTCCTTGCAGAAATAGAATCTCACAAGTGCGAACTGACTATAAAGCGACCGTAACTTTAATTGCTCATGTGGAGAACATATCAGCGTGATTCATTGCCCGACTAAAGAGGGGGGGTGGACAGTTGGTTCGTAACACGACAATATATTCCATATAAAAAATTTAAACTAAAATTGCCCGATTAACAAGTACAATTATTGACACAATTCAATTATTATTCCACTTTTTAATAACTTTTATATGCATTTTTAGTTACTGCTAATCTGGAAATTCCCATCCAGCAAAATCTTCTCTACTTGTTCATCTCATTTGGGGAAGGCTACGTGATCTTGCCATACAATTCAATAAAATGAATGCTTACTTTATCAGTGAGATAAAGAATAAGTAGATAGATTGATTTGTTATGTATTATGTGTCTCCTATTAGAGTTTTGAAATCATACATTATTATCAACTCCACGTTTAACTAAACTTTGTTCTTTGAATAAAAAACCAACTCTTCTTTACTTCTACTATGAATATGAGTCACAACAGAAAAACCTACGAACCGCGTAAACGCGACTCAAGCTCTGGTACTGGACGGGGATATAATCTCTTAGCTGGTCTGTCCACCATTCCATCGTCGACCAGCGAGGCAAGTGGCTCAAGTTAGAGCAATTTGTGTTACAACTTTTACTCCCTAAATTATTATTGAAGAAAATTAAAGAAGTTCCTGAATATTTTCTTTGGAATCTTTGTTTTATGTGGTTGAGGTGTTTTCATGCAGGTAAAATAAAATAAAAATCGAATTCATGTCAGTTGTTCGGAACGAGTATGTCTGTTATTCCAAACTTTATCATATAGTTTAAAATTTTCACATACGTTCAGACGAAAATTTTTTAAAGTTAGCAATATTGTAGGGGAAAACAAAACTTTCGGAAGTTCTCGGCGAACTTGAAGTTTTCAAAACCCGTGTGAAGAATTATGGTGGAGACACAAAGAAACGGATTTTACTGAAGGTGCCCCCTATTTGAACAGTTGAAAAATAATATTGGTAATAGAAATAGAAATAATATCTACCTGCAAGTTACGAAATTATGCTCCTTTTGAAACACTGAGCTTACGTGTATGATACCAGTTGCCAGTCCAGTCTATGTTTTGCATTTCCTCTATCGCAAATTCTAAGTTATTAAAATCGTAACTTATGTTTAACGTACATATTCATGTGGTTATATAATCTGGTTAGGGACATACATAATTATGTACTTATATCACAATATTGGTTTAATGAATTCTCCTGTGTTCAGTGTGCTATAATGCGTGTAGGATGTAGCACTGTGATGAGAATAGCATAGGTACTACGATTATTCAAACATAAATTTTATTATGCCCAAAATATGTTAGTAATTCGTCGAACAAATATAGAAGATAGCATAGTAAAACATACAATTTAATAAGAAAAAAGATTCGGAAATAACATAGCCCATCCGAGTTAAAGCAACGCTATAGGTTACCCACAAAAGTTTTTCATTTCGAAGCATTGATCGTTTTTCTACGTGTAGAGACTACAGTTAGTAAAGCGATTGTAAGTTACCTACGAAACCGGTCACGTTTCCTTCGGTAATTGTTTTCATCGGTTTAAATTGCCTATATGAAAGTTGTCTTTTAATTAATAATAAATTTTGCGATACGTTTTCAACGATAATTAAATTTAAATAATTGAAGTTGAAGGAAAGGGGCTCCCTGAAATATAATATGGAATTGTGTGTTCACGACTCAGTAAATCACCAGATATATCTCGGCGATTGTTTCGAAACACAAAAGCATCTTTGGAAAACGATTTTTCTTAAATTTAAAATTAACGACCTCATCTAACTAGACCAGTCTAACAATTAGGCTGAAAGGTTTCATTGTGTTCTGGCTCACTTAATTATACCGCTTGGGATGATCTAATCTCTAGTCTCATCTTGTATTCAGCGAATAAACGAACAGAACACGAAGCGTGTCGTTGCTAAAGTTAACAGTGTTAGTTAGGAACGACTAACATAATTTACTCAAGTTAGAACTGGAATTTACTAACAGCGGCTAATAGAGTTTTCTGGTCGACCCAACGGGGAATTCTGTCAAAACAAAACTCGCCTGTCCGTTGGTTGCCTTCAACTTGTATTCCGCCGAAATAGAAAATGTTACCAAATTAGTAAACAAGTTTACATTTGACTCGACAACTCTGATTAAACTAAAATATAAATTATACGTACATACACACCATTTTTGCGCACTACAAGGTGTCCCACCTTATGGCATAAAATTGGAACGTGCTTTAGGGGTAGGTAAATTTGTGTGAAATTCTATTTCTAATATTTTTAATGATCGAGTACCCTGCTTTTTAAAAATTCTACCCTCGCACTCTTCCGCAAAATCTCATATCGAATGTAAACACGTAAAGTGCTTTTATTATTTCTTTTTTAAGTGGAAATAAAGTTCAAAGATTTACTAACACAAATATAAACTTAACTTATTAACCAAATTTTCAATATCCAATTTTATTTATTTCAGCTTAACTTCGACGAAGCAATTAAGCTGCAGGCTGCACCTTCAAAATTGAGTGATTAGTGTAATGGTGTTCGACGATGTTAATGCCAGGCTGTTGAAAAATGTTTAAATGATTCATACATTTTTAATCACTTGAATTTTTACAACAAAACTGTGTAAAGTTAAATTTCCATCGGGAAATAGTGAAAATAGAACAGTTAGCATTAAAACAGATAGGAGCGATCTATGATGGGGGATGTATTTTCCAGCGGAGAGATTCTTATCAGACATCGAAGCACAGCTGCATCGATAAACTCGACACTATGCCTGATACAGATTGCATATCATAACAATTATCTTTATAGATCAACATTATTACGTGTGAGCAGTTTATTTTATGAATTTTTCACAAAAATAAAATTCTGTTATCGCATACTTACGTAGTCTCGGTAGGGAATTAAATTTTTCAAACTTTGAAATGCCGAGAACTGTCTACGAAAGACCGTGGCATAGTAATGTAAATTGAAAACTGACTTGACATTTAAATGGATTTTTGTGTAAAATATAAATGATCAAAGTATTCTAACGTTAAAATTAATCCATTATTACTATTATTACTGACAAAATAAATAAAAATTATTAATGATCCAAATATAATTTACGAAGATGGAGAAGTAAAATATTTTTATGTGATAATAATCTCATAGTTCGCTGTGGTCTAAAGACCCGCCATATATTTAATGCCCTCCGAGGTCACAGATTATTATCAAATTTTACGTCGCTGTTAGGAATATCATCTGTGAAATAATTGAATATCCAGCGTAATTGCAATGTATTGTCATATTCCAAATTGTCTGGAGAGCTGAGATTATTTCAAACCAAAATAACGACACTTTGAAAATTATTTGACCTTAAAATTTTATAACATCGATTTAATTTTGTCATGTAGTATAGAAATGTATTGGAATTACCTACAGAAGTATTCTTGTTTATTTTCATGTTTTGATTGAAAAACCTAATATCAAAGAACAGGTAATTCAAGTTAGGGATCATGAAATGTTAAATAATTGTTCTCCACATTAACTAGCGCAAAATTCCTAAAATTAAAGTTTATAAACAACAACAGGGCAGACAGAAAGTCAAGAAACTCACGAGAGCCGGATTTTGGGTTCCAAAACCGCATACAGCCAACATTATAAAAATTTCTGATGAGACAAAAAGAAAGCAGTAGTAAATATGCAATAATTAATTTTGTAACTTTCCTCATGCACCATAATCTTATGATATTGAATCAAATCTTTACCTATTATTCAGTTTTTCAACAAAATATTGGAAGTTCATATTAATATTATATTAATTAATAATTATTATTGATACAAGAAATTCAAGCACATTAAAATTTTATTTAGAGCTGCAAACAAACACTTAAGAAATTTCTATACACTTGTATCCGCTGAGCTAGTAATTAAATTTATCGTGTATTGACGTTTGCTTTTCATTACTTCCATTTTGAAAAATAATTTAATATCTTCTTCTTCTTCTTCTTCTTTAGGTGCCTATCCGACTTCGGATGTACGGCGATCTCCCCGACTTAGCCCAGAAGGCTGTACCAGGGAAATGTTAATGTTAATGGGGTGGTAGTTTGCCTTCCCCTTAGTCCACAGATCAATTTTGGACATATTTAGATCATTAACATTTTAAGGATTCTTCTTGGCATATTACCCTCGGTGATTTGCCATTGCCTTCCGAGGGGAGACGGTCAGAATAAAGTTCTTACTTCACTCGGATTCGAACCGAGTATTTAGCGTTCATAGTCAACTCGCGTGACCGCTAAGCTCCGACCGCCTCCTTAATCAGTGGTGTGATGTACTTTTAAAATAATAACATAACGTAAATACGTTATGTTATTCTATAGTGTTTTTTGCGAAACGGTCGCACGTATCATTTTAACAAGCCGCTATTATTATAACGTAAATGTTATAATAAAGGTTTTCCTAACCGTTATAGTGCGAAATATAAATGCACCTAAATTTCACCCGTTATATTTCGCACTATAACGGTTAGGAAAACCTTTATTATAACGTTCACGTTATAATAATAGCGGCTTGTTAAAATGATACGTGAGACCGTTTCGCGAAAAACACTATAGAATAACATAACGTATTGACGTTATGTTATTATTTTAAAAGTACATCACACCACTGAATATCTTAAAATTTATCAATAGGTAAATGGTTAGAGGGCAGTATATTACGTTAACTTAACTGTTGCGTCTTCTTTCACTTTCTTCTCGTTACTATCTAAAAAATTTTATCTCCAAATCTTTAGCAACTTTCCGAAGTTCCCAATGCTTCTTAAACATATTCTTCTATCTATTTCGGTATCGTTTTCTTTCCTCCATTGAAGTGTACTACCCAAAATCTAATATTATATTGTCGTGATATTTTCTATAACCCCGAAGAAGAAGGATGAGTTACATTTTGATTTGGTAGATAATTTTAAAATTGAAATAAAGTTTTATTAAATGTTTCATTTGTAAAATGAAAAGTGCATTAGATAGAGAGATAGAATACTCAGATGTCAGAGTTTAATGTATTCCATCCTGCGTTTTTAAGATGATGCGCGTCTTTTTAGCATTTTAAATAATGAAATATTTAGAAGATGAAGTATGAAGAAGGCAAAAAGTGACGTAATTGGTAATCCGACTAAAATAAATGCATAATTTTAATTATAAAAATGTCTTTACTGTAAAATTATATTCATTTATAAACAAAATGAAAATTAAGTACTTTAAATAGAAAAACGTCATAACTTCCACCTAAGCAGATGGAGGATTTTATTTATCTTCTAGCAAAATACGAACCAAAAGAGACACTTATTATTACAGTTTTCAATGAAAAAGTTTTCGAACTTTTAAATATTGCGCTTCAACTGTTGAATATGTCACTGTTCTGTTTCAGAAGTGGGACTGTGGAAAACTGTTATGTCCTCCATCTGATGGCAAGAAAATTACTTCACTTATGACTATTAAAAAGTGTAAAAATGAAAATTTTGCACTTGTGTCATTTTTCTATTGGAAGTGCAATATATTCGTAATATGACTTGTCAAACCAACATTTTTGTTACATAATCAATTCACGTTATATTAAAAAAGCAAATTTTGGTCTAATTATTTAGTAGGTTTCAGCATTTAGCTCACTTTTGTGTTGTAAAATGATCAAAAAATTAAAAGTAAATGAATAGTCGCATTATATATTCGCGTTTTAATCCTCACTTTAAATATTTTTTTCCGAATTACAAACGTAAAAGATATTCTTAAAGACCTATTGCATCTTATTAATACATTCATGCGCGTCACTCCCACTATGGAGTCTAAGAAGAAGAAAAATAAGTGCTGCACTGGTCACGACTACCGAAGTTTCTCCCCTCCTGTAGTGCCTGGTTATGGACAGCCTTCTGTTCGATTTGAGCGGAATATAAATATTCAGATTATATCACAATCCCTGTCGGAGGGAAATTTAGGAAGGTTGTATCCTCTCTGTGGGCCTGTAGGAGAATGATCGGAAAGACGTGGGGACTAAAACCAAAAGTGGTTCTATGGCTATAGACCAAAGTTGTGATACCTACAGTTACCATTATGCATCCCTTATCTGGTGGCATACAGACAGAAAATGGGAGAGTATTACAAAATTAAACAAATTCCAAAGACTTGCCTATTTAGGAATAACGGAAGGAATGTCAACTACACCCACCCCAACCCTGGAGGAGCTTTTGGGACTGGACTCACTACATTCAGTGGTGGAACTGGAGGCTCAACTGGCGGTCTACAGGCTAACTATATAAATGATCAGAAGGCAATAACTTCAAGGGAGGGACATCACACAATGATCCTTACCTCCAGACAGAACCAGCATTGTTAGGGACTCCCAAAAAGCTTTTAGAGTTTGTAATACCTGAGAAGGGAGAGGTGGGCACCAAACAGGAGATGCGGGTACGAAATGACACCATCTGGTTTACAGATGGATTCAAAACGGATGTAAGTACTGGAGAGGGAATCAGTGGAGGCGGAAGGGGAATACCTTAATCAGAAACCTGGGATGCCACTTTACTGTCTTTCAGGCGGAGAGCTCAGCTACAGCTCTAATGGTCTGTATGGAGGAGATGATAAAGAGGGCCTATGTAGATAAACTAATTTGTATCATGTCCGATAGCCAAGCAGCACTCAGTGGTTTGGAAGAAGTAGAAATACACTCCAAAGCTTCCGTCTCACGCAGGAAAAAAGAGAAATGAAAAACAGACTCCCCTAAAAAGGAAGCTGCAGACGAACACAGGTAGTTTGGTGTATTGATTAGAAAGTGGAGCTATAGATCTAAAGGTCATAGGTTCGAATCTTGGTCGCTCCCAATTTTATCTGTGCCGAGAAAAGGATATTTCCTGCTTCCAGGGACTGAGGCAATCGCGGATGTTCATAGGTTATCTCTCCGGTGAACCAAGAAAAAAGGAAATCCTCTAGCTGAGTAGAGCGCAGCTGAGAGAGGTAGTGGGACTGTTTACCCGACACTACTGTCTAAACAGGCACCTCAACATCCTACATGTAGATTATGTTGGGAGGAAGATGAAGCTCAGCACCACATATATGTGCATATAGCACACCAGCCTTAAAAAAGCTACAACATTCTGGTTTTCGTTATCCGACCGTCGCCGTCGGGAAGATTATTCAAGTTGCCATCGGCTACGTCCTCAAATTTTATTGAGGATACTGGACTGATGGAGTAAACTCAGAACGGGTGGTACAATTAGCCAAGAGCTTAAGTGCAAGTGAGTCTAAAAACTACAACCTTTTCAGCAATAATTTGCTTTCTTAGAAAGCTCCTCCTCCACCTTTTCAATGTTATTTGTACAAGAGTGTTTGGATGGCTTATTTATTACGATCAAAAAAGTTTACCAGCCTAAAAGAACTTTACCACCTATGAAATAGACGTCTGAATCTGATTGATCGCAGTCATTCCCGAATGAGGCCAAAAACATATGACCTTCGGATATGGTGGCAATCGCAGGAGGAGGCCGAAGATCAAACAACCACATCAGTAATAATATCTGTTAGATAGAAAATTATTGTCAAAAAGGTGTGCAAGCGAACACTTAAAACTGTAAAAATAGATCTTGTTTACATCCAAAGCCAATTTGTTACTTTTACACTTTACACAAATACAATGTTTTGATTCTAAAAATCTACAAAGAAGAGAAATTAGTACATGAAATTCAAATTTACCGCCAAAACTGTTACCTGCTAATTTTATGTCTTTTTTGAAAATCCAAGGAATTTTCGAATTTTGGATGATAAGAGGTTAAGAACGATAATTTTTGCTTTCCGGTCGGGGACGTTTCGCAAGCAAGTTGCGATTTTTTGTCACGTCGATTTTGATTGGCGAATTACGAGTTTTATATTTCTGGAACGAAATTTCGCTCCAGAAAGCCTTTTTGAGCGATTAAATAATGCATTTTCTGATTCGATATAACCGAATTTCTTTCCAAGATAGGAAAACTTTGTTAATTTTTCGAAGTGACGTCATCGATGCTCGTGCAAGAAAGTTGCACAAATTTGCGTTTATTTGATGAAAATTGTGGTTATCCAGTATCGAATCTCGTTTGTATTAGTTAATACAACTGTAAAAGCGCTGTGTAGGCCCTAAAATAGTGGAAATTATCGTAAATGAGAAACACAAAAAAGTTGAGGTTATGTACCAAGGAGCCGGCTGTTAATCTAGATGTTTGTTTGCACTAAACCACACAAGAAGCACTGATTTTGTTCGTGAACAACTGCAAGTCCACGGATTCACTAGGATTTAAAGAGGACAAAAAGCAGCAGCCGCGATTTGCTACCAGGTTGCTGATGTTCCTCTTATAAGGCGGGTTGCATATGGTCTATTACCAAACAAGTTTCTGAGGGCATTACCAGCGAGACAGCGGTTCCCAAACAAACAACGTATTGGTTCGTCAAAACCTTTATTATTAAATTATCTTGTAAAAATTTTGATTGTGCAACACGAATTATCACTGATTTGATCAGATCGCCATTTAGCAAAATTAAAGTTAAATGTAATGGAGGTCTGATACGATCACATGGGTATGGAATACCCTCCAAGTATTGACGAAGTTACGGGGTTTAGATTTGGTAAGCGCATGTAAAATAGATGATACGTTTCAATCTTAACCCTTCACTGCATCGTGATGTTTATAAACAACATAAATTTAAATCACCTGTAAAAATTTAAACTTTTGGATTTATTTGAACTTTTTTCTTTAAACAATGCCACGATATATCTGAGATTCTTGCTATCACGTGCAAAAGGTATAAATTTCAAAAGATAAGCAGATTTCAGCAGATTACTCTTTCGAAGTCGTGAATCTAATGTGATTGCTTGTTACTGCATATTTCGCTCCGTATTCATTTATTAATTATTTTCGTTTTAAATTGTTTTTTTTATTGTTGTGAAGTTATATTTAGTTTAGAAAGGTATTGAGTAACACATTTATTTAATTTATTTATAAATTAGTGCAAAAGAAAAAATTTTATAGCAAATAATATATTTAGAAAAAAACATCATTTTATTCGATAAAAAAAATTCCTTGCAAGAAATATTTTTTTAAATATTTTTCCATATATCAGGAAACCACAATAAACAAAATATATTTTTTTTAAGGCAAAAAAAAATGTCATGCAGTGAAGGGTTAATCTTTTTTATTTTAACTTTTCCAGATATTACGGTTTTACTTTCCTTAAGGTCACATCGGTGGTAAAACACGAAACATCAACAAATGTCGGTGTGTTAGGGAATTTAATTTCATAACTTATTTTCATTATTGTTTATTCCAAAAATGTAAGATATCCAATAAACTTTTTTGAAGTTAAAACTATTTGGTAAATTGTATGTTATGATTTTACATTACACATTACAGTATAATTTGGTCTAATGATAAAAAAACCTCTAATAGTAATTTGTATGGTTAATCAAGTACTGACCAGAATTGTGACATTGCATTAAGCTCCAATTGCTTTTACATTAGGGCTATCAAGTGCTTTTATGATGTTACTTGAATATAAATAAATTATTTTATTTTAAATAATAATAATAATAATCAGTTTGATTTCGTTTTGGAAGTCTCAAGCTTCGCTGCCTTGCACCAGTTTCCATTACCATCGTGCACTTTATTACATAATAAAGTTACTAAGTTATTAAGTTGTATGAACAACTGCAATAATTTTATTAGTAAACTTGCATTACTATTATGACATCGTTCGAATGTAATTGGGATTTTAACTCAATTAAGTAGCGTTTTCAAACATCATTAAGTAAAACGAAGTATAGAGAAAACTTTTGGGTAACTTGCATTGGTGTAATTCCAGAATAATAACCACGTAAAACCAAATAAGCGGGATATAATTATGGTACCCATTGAGCAATAAGTTTGTTAATCCACAAAATCATAGATAATGTAAACGTATATTGAACTACTTAATCGAAAATTTGCAGAATTTGTACAGGGCACTAGAAAAAAATCGTTATAGGTCGTCCCCATTATTAATCTAGGGATCTTTGGAACGCAACTAGCTAAAATACAGGAATTTCGCATTCCTCGTTTAAAATACGCTCTTATCAGAATAACATTAAATGCACTAATTAAAAACAGGAAAAAGCTGGAACGACTAATTAAAATTAATTATTAATAATACGTAAAATATTGTAAAGGTTTAAATTTGAAATAATAAGTACAATGGAAGAACATTGAGCTAATATTAAATCAATTTAATGAACTAACTTTACCTATTAGCATACCTGAACTTTACTGTTAACTCGGTGTAAATGCAATTAATTAACTCCACTTAGTTTACCGTGAATGACAGGTATTGTAAATCAGACTAAGAGCGTACCAAATACACTACGGTTTTTATAAGCTAAACTTGTATTTTGCCATGGTATATTTGAATATAAACGGGCTAAGCAATTAAACTTTCAAAGCTACTAAACTTATATTTTATACGAAATAAAACTGTGCAGCGTTCGCGTTCCGTTTGTTTTATTTTAGATAATATAACACCGAAAGCGCAAATTAAAGTTTTTGTAAATTATATTTCAAAATTTATCTCATTTAGTTTTAAATGTTAGGTAAAGTTTGAGGTGCTTTTATTATAGTGAAAAGAAAGCAGTGCGAATTAGTATCCGGTGGATATCACTATGAGAAGAAACCCGGCAACACAATGGAGCTTTCTTGTATTCTACTGTGTATTAAATAGAAAACGATTATTTACAAGTAAACATATACAATGTGTTGAACCTATCATTGTTAAAACATATTAACGGTTTATAACAAAAGGGAATGCGTTATAAAAGTTTACCCGCGTGCTGAAAGGATACTTAAGGAAAATTGAATCAGGATTCTTACTTGATTCTGGTTTTAAAATATTGATCATGAAGATTTACTATCTTTCAAACCACCGTTTGAGAACCGTTATCAAAAGGGAACCCCTCGGAAGCCAGGTCGGTTCACTATCATTCATCGAGATACAGGAAAGTTGTTGATTAACATCAGCAACATGCGGTTACATGTCAATTGCTGTCTCACCTAACGGGGGGATTAATAGGGGGTTAAAACAAATGTGATGCAGTGTGACGAAGGGGGGGGGTAAAAATTCAGCAATTTTATGTGAGATATTTTATCGACGACCCCTTATTCCTCTCTGCAACTTCAGAAGCCAATATCTCGTAAACAGAGCGTCTTGAGCCTTTAAAAGATGTTTGTTTTGTTTTGAAATTTTAAATTTGTATTTAATAGTGCAGGATACCCCACTGTCACCTCTGTTCTCTGTTGTACAAAAAATTGTTGCATAATGAACTGTTGAAGTTATAGGGGGTACATTTTACGCAATTAAAAAGTTTGATATACTAAGTAAAAAAGTTTTAGCATAAAATGCGACGGATGATTAAAATTCGCCATTTGCACAAAATGCCACTAATTGGAATTGAATATTATATATAACTTTTCTAATAACATATTATTATGAAATTTTAATATCTATCTCTTATTACAGATGTCATAAAAAGCAGCGATGGATCAAATTCGAACATTTCCAAAAATTTAATATGCGGGTAGATGAAACCAGGACTAAGCTCTGCAGGATTTATTTACACATCCGCCTGCAGGAGTAATTACAGTATTCAATTCCAGGAAATAACAGTTTGTGTTAGTTGACCAATCATCAAATCATTAATAGTGTGTACTGAAATGACTAATACCCGAATCACAAAAATATTAAACTATAAAGCAATGTTTTCATTAATATAAAAAATGTAAATAATAAAATCATTTTAAGGGAACAGTAACGCAATACAGCTTCATACAAGGTAACTCACAATAATATTAAAAAATTGTAATTAAAGCAATATTTTCAAAAATTAGCTAGGAATGCTGAACTTATTACATGATTACAAATTGAATGAATGAAAATGTTACAATTTCTTATTCTTAAGATAATAACGAAACTATGAATAAATTAATGAAAATTCACATCAGTAGGAATAGTAGAAAATTTTTGTATAAATGATATTGTAGCCCATTATTACCTTGTAATTTTCTATTTTAAATTACATTGATTATGATATTATAAATTTAGCTTCATTTGAAATTAATTTTACGAGAGACCTTGTATTATTAAATTACTCTGATGTAATATCATAATTTTTTATTGTACCTCTCAATTATCCAAAATAAATAAATGTATGTAACAATCTAAATTAATCATATTCTTCCATACTAGTTAAATTTTTGTTTGATTCAATAATTACGATTTTTACAAATGTTAATTTAGAAAAAAAAAATGGAAATTGTCAGTTAACACAAAAAATTAATGATTGTACAGCATCGATTTAGTAATTATTTCATCAAACCCTGCTTAAATTTTGAAATAATTCCATTAGAGCACACTTCTCGTAAATTATCAAGTATCCTTTTTAATTAATTATTGTAGTTTCGAGCAACACTTCCGGCGCATTTTCTACTAACCAACAGTTTAAAATTAAAAAATACAAAACTAAAACCTAATTTCGTTCTGCAATATTTTAACAAGAAAGAGGCTTCATTAAAATTATAAACCATAATGGACTTAAAAATTCAAAAAAGTGTGGTAAAGAGGAGAACGCTGATGGAGCGACGAAATGTGTAAATTAAAAGGAAGTAATAATGAGTCGCCATTTACACATTCAAGCAAATTATCCTTAAAAATTGCATTTAAATTTTTAAAATAGTTGAGAATTCTATTATCTCTAAAGCTCTCTAAAGTTATTCAAATTTTTCTGTAGGTTGCTGCTAGAAAACGAAATTCTTTTTTAAACAAAATCCGTGACTTTCGTTTAAAATTTCTTAATTTTTTTACATTATTAATTTACTACCCACTCTTTTTTTGAGTTTCGCTCCTTCGAGTTATATTCGTGACGGTATTTCGCTTGTATTGCGTCCCTATTTGTCTTACTTCGCAGGTGAGTAATTTTTCAGCTTATGCGTGATTATGCATTATTTTGTTTATTTTGCAAGATTTTTGCATAATTTGGTAAGTTATCGTTAAAATGGGGAGGAAAGTAGTTATCATGGTCTGTGGTTGTAAACTTGAGTAAATACAGACAGTGAATGTACTTACATTACTTTTGTCTCGAAATCTGCTCGAAGACACCTCCTCAGCATAGATAACGACTACGCACTTAGCGAAAGGTGCAAGTTTCTATCGATTTTCGGCCACATAGTAAATAATGGGGATATTTGTTCTGTAATACCATACATTTCGTTCTGCTTTTGTTTGGTCTAGTAGTGAGTAAATAATGCAAATATTTTCTATACCGGGTGTTCATTTAAGACGTTTCCTTCTTCAATATTTAGAAAGCCTACAATCAAGCATAATGTAGCTGCAATGGATTAATATTCACTTTATATTGCGATGTTAATGTCTTTACCACTAACACCGTATATTTATTGCAAGTTTTCCCTACTTAAATTTATTGTAGTGTTCACTTAGTTTATTTTTAACTCTCCGACCACAATCAAACAATCGGTTTCTCCAATCTGCCGAAACCTTAAAAAAACACCAAGATTTTGTCCCTCAGATCCAGCGCAAACAAACGTTCAGCTTTTGCGAATAATGACGAGAAGTGATTAGATAACTATCTTAATTTTATAAAAGAGAAATATTTACACCATTTTTTTTTAAATAAACGTTCAATACAACAATTCGCTCACATCTGGTTATTCTTTAATATATGGAAATATGCTATTCGTTGCAATGAAAGCATGTCCTTGATGACGTATACCCTTTTCAAAAGGACACCTCCTCACATAAAGGCTTCTTCTATTTTTGTTTTAGCTTTTCTAAATCACAAGTAATTATGAACCTTTTATGTGATTGGCGTCTCCTTTCTCGGCTACTGCAGATATTCACAAGATGACCTATGTTTTGATTGTGGGAGCAGATCCTCCGTTTGGTCAATTATCACCACAATATCATATAATTATCTTTTGGTCAAAAAATCTGTGTTAAAGTACAGGTTTTGAAGCAGAAACGGCTATATTCATGTTTTGGAAGAAAAATTGACTATTGAAGGACCATTTTGGAGAGAAATGGAAGAATCTAGATTTGGAATGTTATAAGAATCTCCTCTGATTCCTTTAGAAATCAAAGATGATGAAAACGAGTATGGCGCTGTGTTACAGGCCTTTTACTCCGATCGTTCATGTGGCCCGCGTACAAAACTATGCCGGCAGTTGAGTCGTCACGACGCCACGAGGTGGATTCACTTAATTAAATCAAGGAAATATAGGTGGTAAACGGCTCTATAAACTTATCTTCTTCTTCAACGTAGTTTAAGCCGTAAAGCTTATTATTACCAACATCTGCATCGTTTCCTTGGAAGTGCTAGTTCTGTGAGCATATACAAATTTAACATCAATTAAGTAGCTTGCAAGACTTGCCTTCAGATGTGCCATGTATCCTGGTTTTTATGTTAATGGTGGCAATTCACTAACCCAGGGAACCACCGGCTTAATGTGCCTTCCGAAGAATAAACTTATAATATCGGTTATTATTAGAGTCAGACGCCACTCTGACTGATAACTAAGCTTAAGATGGACTGAGCCACAAAGTGCGTGCTGGTCGCCGAAACCGGCTTACCTGCTCAAATGTTTTCATTGAAATGCAAGCTTTGTTGGTCCTCGACCGTAATGCAATGGAAAACATCCAAGCCGGTAAGCATGATTTTTTCTTATAAAATAAATTATAAACTAGCCGACAAAATTAATGGTTGAAATTAACTAAATATTAAATTATTACAAGTAAAAGTTTGTTGCTAGAATTGACTGCACTGATACGATAAATTGACGAAAAGATGCGACTGCATTTACATTAAGATTTTCCGTTGATAATTAACACAAAAAATGATAATAATTCTCTCCAGCGGATGTAAATATTGAAAACAGAAGTGGCATCAAATGATAGAGCTGTGGATTTGGAGTCCCTGTTAATAAATTCCCTCATTTTTAAATCCCGTAAACCAAGTTGTGGTAACAAACTAAACTTAACCAAATCAAATTACACACATGGCCCAATGTATATTTTACTTGGGTAAAAGTTGACTTGCCACCCGAAAAACAAAACTTTACTTATTTAAAATGCTACATGTTTGCTCGTTGGATGGTAAAATCTAATTAATATGCTCATAAAATCTAATCTGGGCGAAACAAAAGTGCAAGGCGGAAGTAACATAACCTCAGACACTGATGGGAAGTGTGAAGGCAGATACTTCCAGAATCTTCGAAAGCGGATGTTACATCACCTAAACATACAGGACCGTGGTCTAGGACATTTGAACTTGGCCGCTTAAACGTGGCCGTTCGAACGTAGAGACGCATAAACGCAGAGACGTTTGAACGTAGGGACGTATGAACCTGAGGACGTTTGAACGCAGGAACGTTTTAACGCGAGCTATTAGATACAATTGCACCCCCCTTATATGGAAATATATCCAAAAACACAGTTTAACAAGTTTAAAGGGTTTACATTGATTTAACAGCGTTGGATCTGAGGTGGAAGGTGGTTGTCTTGTCGAAACTGACTCTTCCATGCCTCCGCTTCGCGCCGCTCCGCTCCGGACGCTCCAGAATCGTTTTGATAACTATACCAATTTAAAATATCCCCTAGGGCCGTCTAACTCGGCAAAGTTTGCTACTCGAAAGGGGATGGAGCTCTCCAATTGTATCAAAAATCAATTATTGGATCCGAGATGGGAAGTGGTTGCGTTGATATTAGTGGTAGTGGTAATTCATGGACGGCCCCTAATTTGGTCATAACAAAGTGCGTGTGTCATTGTCGGGGAGGGTGCAATTTCTCGCATTCAAACGTCCTGGTTTTCAAACGTTCCTGTGTTGCAGCGTTCCCGCGTTCAAACGTTCCTGCGTTTAAATGTCTTCGCGTTCAGACGTCCCTGCATTCAACCGGCCGTATTTTATATGAATCATTAGAATGAACTTGCATAATATTTATCTAACAAAATAATTTTATACGAGGTGAATACTAAACGCTTTAAACATGAACGGTAAATTTAAAAATCACATAACAGCTGGTGAACATTTTTGTGACTGCCTCCACGAGGAAGAAGCATTACTTGAATCAAGTTTTCTATTTTCAGTATTATTATTAATATTTTGAGAATATAAATCTTAACAAAGAAAATACAAGAATAGGTGAGATATTAATATAAGGGCCAGTTCCACCAACTCTGGTGAAGTAGTTTAATCATGGTTAGTTCAAGTTATTCACGGTTAAGTAGAAAAGACTATCCCATCACCTTTTTAACCATGATGAAAGGAAGCTAATCAACCCTCAAACTAATCGGCCGATGTTTATCGCTCGGTCGAATTTAATCCCGGTTAACTCCCGGCGCACCTCGCGGTCATATCTCGGTAAAATTCGAGAATGTCAAGCAGTAGTAGACTGAATTTTTTCTTTAGCGGTTGAGAGTGGCTAATGCGCAGAAACGTATATTCGTTATTTCGGTTCTATGTTTATGTCAATTGGTGGAATTAGGTGTCACGGGTGTCTCCCTCCACATTTGCCACACAAGCCCAAGTCACGTGCCAACCACTAAAGAAAAATTTAGCTCTACCACCCACTACAACTTTCACGTGACTATTAATCAGCCAACTCGAACAGCTTTTAGAAGTTTTTTAATCAGAGATGGTGGAACTGGCCCTAAATGTAATAAAACTTAACTAAATATTAAAATTTAGAATTTTAGCTGTAAGTAAAAAACAACACAACAAATTTTATTTGGAAACACTTTAAAAAATATTTTTAACCTTTTGTGACAAGATAGAACTAGAAAATATTGGAAAATATGAACACATTGCAACTACGGGGGGGGGGCAAGAAACGTGTTGTTACAAAAACAATATAGTAAAATTATTGTAGAATTAGAAAAGTAAAATGATACAACGTTGTTTCAAGCTGTTAGCTATCTTCAGTCGTATCTAACCAGATAAAAAATAAAGTAAAAACATTAAAATAGAAAAACTAAAATTTTTTATTGATTCATAAAGTATGCAGTTTAGGGTTATGGATGGAATAGAGTATCGGGTAAATGCTTGCCTCCACGTCTATACTGGCAAATACTCACCGTTTTGCGTACAATTTGGCTAAACGTTGATACAGCGGCGTGATCTGGGCGGCCAATTCTGATCACCAAAACAGGAAATTACAAGACCAAGAAATAACTCATGCAATAATTGAATTGTTTTTAGGGCTGTATGGCATGTGACACCGTTTTGTTGAAACCACATGCAGTCCACATCCATATTTTGCAATTTAGGCAGAAAAAGCTGGATTATCATATCGCAATAGCGAGTACCATTAACTGTTATTGCTTGACCAGCCACATTTTCGAAGAAGAATGGTCCGATGATGCCTTCAGCCCACGTGATGAATGAATTTGTTTCTCGACAATCACTCCTGGATTTTCTGAACCGAAAGTGAGACAAATCTTCATTATTTTTAAAATGTTGCTCAACAATAAAAACGAGTTGTTTTTGTGTGTGATGCGCTCCATTTTTAATAACCCTGAACTATCTTTTCTTGTTAACAAGTGGTAATTTTGGGATACCCTAGTAGGCAACTCAGAATTTTGGCAAAAGGCACTAGATTAAAAAATAAATAATTGAATTTGCGTTGTAAGTCAAAAGGAGACAATGCTACAAAAATATAAAGCGGTGCTTTTCTTATCATTATCGCTATTATTCCTTAAGATTGCTGCAGTTAATGTTAATTATTGCAACGCGAGTAGATCTTGCTACGGGACTCCTCATATAATATGCCAGTTAGAACATGTAAGTACTACTGCTATATTTTTTAAACAAACAGTAAATATTAATGAGTTATATGTTTATTTCAGGATTGTTCAATCAATCTAAATAATTGTCGTGATTTTGAAGAAGTTTTACTGAGCGATAGCGACAGAAAAATTTTACTGGATGCGCATAATAAATTTAGAAGTTTAGTCGCAACTGGAAAAGCGGCACCAGGACTAGATGGATATCAGTTACCTACTGCTTCGGATATGACAGAAATGGTGTTTCCAATAATTGATTGAAATGCAATATTTTATTGTTTGTATTAATTTCAGGTGTGGGACAAAGAATTGGAGTTAATTTCTCAATGTTGGGCAAATCAATGCACATGGAGCCACGACAGATGTCGCACAAAATCAGGTGAAACTTAATGAATAATTTTTTGATTAGAAATATTAATGATTCATACTTTTAGATGGCACAAAGGTGGGTCAAAACATGGCATTAAATTCTGAAACAGAACATCTGGGAATAATGATTGAGGATTTTTATAACGAAATAAAGTTTATAATAGAAAGTGATATCACTTCGTTCGGGAATTCAAGACACACGTAATTATGAATCCATTAACATGACTATTATGTAATATAGCGAATTTTAGAATTGGGCATTTTACACAATTAGCATATCATGCTAGTACTCAGCTTGGGTGTGGAAGAGTAAGATATTGTAAGTATTTTCAACGATTGCCTTAATTAGACGATTAAGAGGTGCTGTTTTAGCCAAAAATTATCAACTTGTGTGCAATTATGCAATAGCAGGAAATTTATTGGGAACAAAGTTGTACACCGAAGGCCAGCCTTGTGCTTCGTGTCCAGAAAGTTGTCATCCAACATACCCTGGTTTATGCAAAACACCTCCTTCATCCTCGCGTAAGTTAAAATAATTAACAAATTCCATTCGTAACATTTTTCGCAACCTTAAATTTTTAGCGATGCCCGATATTTGTTCTCACTCGAAAAACAAGAACTGCAAACCTATCCTACTACCTGGCGCAGGCGAACAAAGTAAATATAAGCCAAATTTCATCCACTGACCTAATTTTAAAATTTATTTTGTTAATCATGTTTGATAGTTACCGCATTTCTTGTGTAAACAGATAAAATCTTAAAATTAGTTAAAACTAGAGTGGATATGATAATATAAAGGAGTGTGGCCAAGTGCCGTCATCTTTCTGACTGGTTGCGCCATGTTTTGGCTCTTTGGGCTATTAAAGTCAAAGTATAAAATTGAAAACAAACAAATACATCTTTCATTTGGGAAGTAGGTAAAAATTTTCAGATTAACTAGGAAGACATTGGTTATTTTTGTTTAGTTTTAATGATATGATCTTTGTCAATTACCATATCTAAAAACACTCAGTCCTGGTAATATTTTCAAGTCAAAACTTGGATTTCAAGTCGTCAAATTGACTGCGAACACAATTGGATGCGACATTTGACAAATATCCAAACACTTCGGTCGCCTCAACCTCCGAATAAGTGAGAACGGTAGAACTGCAGTGCAACTAGAAATATTCCCTCACTCGCGTTTTTTCAATTGTGTACATAACCTAAAATTCTCTTTTTGAAGTACTAATTCTTGGCCACACTCTTTTATAATATATACCCACTCTAGTCAATACCATATTATGTAGTTATTTGATAGGTGATTTGAATGAAAACGTTTCTGTTTTGCCTACTAAATCAATGCTGACTTTTTGTCTGTCTGTACTTCTAGAAGTAACTATCATATAATAACTTGACTCCATTCGCATTAGCGTGGCCCCAAAAACACCTAGAATATAGCCTAAAGCTTGAATTATCTTTCCCTCCATGATGAGGGAAAGATCATTAATAGATTAAATGTAGCAGTTAAGTTTATAGACTGCAAATACCGAAATACCCAGACATACCAGACAGACAAAGAGCCATGACATCTTCTTCTTTCCCAGACCTCTCCTCCCCTCAATCTTTCCCTCCATGATGAGGGAAAGATCATTAATAGAGTAAATGTAGCGGTTAAGTTTATAGACTGCAAATACCGAAATACCCAATTTGAGCGTGGACAAGGAAAGGATTCAATTCTGATCATTTCTCTTCTACTGAAGAAAGAAAAATTTTTAAATAATTTCCGACTAAAGTTTTAAACTTTCCGTGGTTAAGCCCTTAGTATATAAGAGCACTTTGTAAGTACATGGATATAAGCAAAGTGTATCGATTCCTCGACCACATGGTTTGGACGAAAAAGATGATGATTACCGATGATAAGGAAATATTTCTAGATTTTTAACAGACAATAATAACGCAAAAAGTTAAAATTTTATTTTTTAATACTCCCCCATTTCATCACCCATTTCCTAAAATAATCTAATCTAATTGGAATTGTTTTATTTTAGAATCTGGTGCTCAGAAACTTCCTCATGGTAAGTGCAATATCGACATTGTTTTGATTGACAACAAAATGATCGAAAATTTTGAGACACGAAATCTAATAATCTAAACTTTAAAAAATTTGATTTGTTTTAGGAATCTTCCATTATTTTGGGACAAAGCAATTATTAACAGCTACCGTTGCTGCGTTTTATACCACAGTTGGATTTTGATACTTTAATTATAATTTAAGAATTTCATGAATACATAAAATAAAAAATTTTAATAAAAACTTTTTACTTTAAAACAAATTACAGAAGTTTCTTGATCATCTTGTCCAACGACCCCATTTCGATTATTCTCAGTCACATGGAAGAGCGGTTAACTTTTGCTTCCAGCTTTCCAATTTAAATTCCAATTTAAACATGAAACGCTCCGTATTTAAATTCCTGGTGCGTTTACTGATGAGATGAAAATCCAAAAATTCATATGAAGCCTCTCTGGTCTGTACGCTTCTTTGAACAGTTGCAGTGCGATTCTCGTCATAGGAGAACTTCTACATGTGTAGTAGGTACTCATCTTTGCTTTTTGCAAGTCTTATCAGTATGGCGGCATCCAATGTTGAAAATTCCAGGATATTCTACTGATATCTCAAAGGATTTAAGATTATCATTGGATAAAACCAAGAAGATATTTGTCCTTTTCACGTCCAGTTTATATGGAATACAGATTTTGAGGTCTTGCATTGTTTATAGTTAATGAAGAAAGTCTAAAGGGGCTAAATCGCAAGACGCCTAAACGATATGACTATTTTGCTTAAAGCAAGTGGTTCTCAAAATTTTTAACTAAAATTCGCGGTACACTATTATTATTTTTCTTGTGGTTTCTACAGGAAGGATCCAATTGCTATGAACCATTGAACTAATTGAGATTAAGCAGGCCTAGCCGTTAGAAGAAGACAGGGTATGTAAATACACCCTGTCTGTTTGTAACGTCTGATCGTTTGCCTACTCCGAACTACTCCGAGTAGGTTAGTGTAGAAAAGTGTGTAAAAAGTCGGGCTCTTGATTGGACTCAGTTGTGGGTGGCGAGCTCTAAAGTATGAAATATCAACCCTACATGTGGATAATGATGAAAGCCAACACCAGATAGATTTACCCTCATAGTTTATACTATCTACAAAACAGATACAATGGAAGTGTCTTGTCAACATACCCTAAACATAATCGTTTGAGGTGTTCGGGCATGCAATGTGTTGATCCTCTACGGATGTTCCATCTGTATGAGCGAGATATCCTGCAAGAATATTATAACTAGAAGCACTGCCGTGTAGTTTTGCCCTAAAAAGTACATACCGTAGCAGGCCAGGCTGTCCAAACCTCAAGGTAAAGATGGCATATCTATTGTTTAAGATCGGTGTATGTGTTCTCGGCCTCTTTTAGGCAGTACCGCAAATTAAATGTTCAAGTCCCAGGGTTCGCAGTCGTCACATCAGAGCAATTAAAACCAAGCACCTCCGAACGGCTGTGATTGATCGCTGCAACCCCTCTGGACAAACTGACTGAGACCCAGAAAAATATTGTTGGGTTTAACCACGGATGTATAATAGGTTAGGTGAGGTGACGGCTACCTACGGCATGGCCCTTGAACGTCGCCGGCTGTGTTAGACAAGGATATCCGAGGCGCTATATGTTTGAACGTGTTTGAAGCATTGTGGTAGTAGGAACAATTTAATTACAAATATTAAAAAGTTAAGAAATTTACATACTTTCATGAAATTAAGACTATTTGAACTCTTATTACATTATTTTATTTGTTACCTATATAACTATATACTTTTTAATGAATTATTTCCCAATTTAGTCGTTTTACTGGTCCTTTAATAGACAAGATTAAATTATATCATTAAATTAATATAGTACTTTTCATCACAAGGACGTAAAACGCGATTTTTCGTTCGAGGGGAGCGGGGGTTACGAGGCGGAGCGTAGCGCAGCCGAGGAACCCGACCGCTTCCGAGGTGAAAAAGTAGTTTTACGGCTCCGCGTGGTGAGAAGAACTTTTCGTTAGCCGTCAATGTGCGTAATATTTGCAGGAGGAACAATAAAGCGCCGCGCGACATTAAAAAAGCTGCCGTGTTAGTGTTTGCTAAGGAACACGTGCAGCAATTTGTCTCGACGCGACGGCGCAATATAAGTAACTATTATTATGCTAGCCAAATTAAGTTACACTATCACGTTCTAAATATTGCATATAGAAAGTAGTATAGAGGGACGTGACTCTATGCTTCTTTCCGTTTCTCTGTAAATATTGTAAATAGAAAGTATTATAGAGGGACGTGTCTCTATAATACTTTCCTTTTGTACATATTTTGTACTTATTTTGTACATAATACAGTAGAAACTTATGATTTTATACCATTTTTATTGGTTTTTTCCTGCAAATATCGACGAAAACATACTCTTTTCGTACCTCAAAACGTAGACGAAAAGTGCTCAAATACGTCCGCGGTAACGAAAATTATTTTATATGCATGGGAATTTATAATAATTATTAATTTAATGATATAATTTAATTGTGTCTATTTAAAGACGAGTAAAACGAATTAATAGTGAAAAATTTCACTAAAACGTATACAAATTTCGTACAAGAGAAAATTTAATTAATTATGACCGATCTAATTTTGATTTTTTCTTATCGACAGTTGACTGTTTTGTTAATTTCTCTTGTTCTTGTCTATGATATAAAAAATTAACACAGAACCAATTTGTATTCGACTTAAATCTGCAATAAAATGCAGTTATGCATATGCATTATGTGTTTTATCACGCTACCCGTGACGCGCCTCGTCTATTCTTTATGGGTAATCTCTCTCGCACACTGACTACAAAATCGTGCCAATATTTTTCGATCAAATCATAGCCCGTCACTTCACCTAATCTATTATACATCCGTGGGTTTAACCTTGACACAGCCTTGTACAGAATCATGTTGGTAGTTATGAAAAAGGACGACAGTAGCATTAATCTCTGATGTCTACTTTGTAAAATACTGTGTGAGAGAGAGAGCCAGACTTGAGGTAATCTAGATTGAAAGTATATTCGGATTGAGTTCCATGGAAATATGAGCCTACTGAGAAGGTAGTAATGCGACTCAGCACTCGAAATCCCTAGGTCTAAATCGCTTAAACCAATCAAACAACTTGTATACATTTTTAGTAATCCAGACCCATCCTTTCATCGAAATACTAGAAGATAGTTGTGATAAAAGTCCTTTGTTCGCTTTAGGAATCATTTTATGAAACATAAACCTTTCACAGTTTGGGCCACTGCTTCAATGGTCTATGAATATTCGAGGACTAACTGCGCATTTGCGCAAGAACTCATAAGTAGTCCAGGATATAAGGCAAATTAAATTTTTGCAAAGAGACTTGATTTTTAAATTAAATAATTGAATTTACTTTTAAGTCAAAACGTGATAATGCTAATCAAAAGTAAAAAGTTGGTTTTATTTTTATTATCGTTATTTTTCCTCAAGATTCGTGCGGATAAAGTTAATTATTGTAAAAAGCACACAACCTGCGGTTGGACTTATCACACTATATGTAGCTTGAAACATGTAAGTTTTTTTTACTAAATAGCAATAAATACCAATCAATTATGGTTATATTTCAGGACTGTTCAGTCAATGATAATTGTCAGGATTTTGAGGAAGTTTTACTAACTGACGCCGATAAAACTCTTTTATTGGATGTACATAATAAACTTAGAAGTTTGGTCGCAACTGGAAAAGCGGCACCAGGAATAGGTGGAAAACAGTTACCCTCAGCATCAGATATGCAAGAAATGGTGTGTATACAATAATATGTTGAATCACTATATTTTTACTTGATATTACTTGCAGGTGTGGGATAACGAACTGGAGTTTATATCCCAATGTTGGGCAAACCAATGTGGAGGAGGTCATGATAAGTGTAGAACTAAATCTGGTAAAACTTGGCGTGCGAAATATTTTAATAAGAATAGAAACATAAGGTATAATAATATTTTAGATGGAACGCACGTAGGTCAAAATCTAGCATATTCAACCCAAATAGATCTGGAAACAATGATTAATGCATTTTATAACGAAATTAAGTATACATCAGAGAGTGATATTACCCAGTTTCACGGCTCTTCATCAGGATACGTGTAAATATGAATCTCATCTATGTGAATATTTTGTACTTATGATATAGCGCATTTTAGTATTGGGCATTTTACACAATTAGCATATTATAACAGTTCTCAGCTTGGGTGTGGAAGAGTACGGTATTGTAATTAATTTGAACGATTACCTTAATGTATACAATTAAGAAAAACTGCTTTAGGTTACCATAAATTCAAAAGACCAACATATTGGCTTGTGTGCAATTACGCACAAGCAGGAAATGTATTGGGAGCGAAAATATATACCAAAGGCGAACCCTGTGGTGCGTGTGCAAATGGTTGCCATGGAACATACGCTGGTTTGTGCAAAACTGCTGCTTCAACTGCGCGTAAGTATAAAATGATAAATCTGCATTGAAAAGCTTTTTGATAAACGTAAATTTTTAGCAATTCCCGATATTTGTTCTCATTCGAGTAAATGGAACTGCAAACCTATCCTGACACCTGGAACAAGTGGTAATTATAAGTTAGATTTCATCTACTGAACTAATTAGGAACTAGAAGTTCAGTGGTTCTAGTTTTGCTTGCATAGTCAGACATAACCTCAAAATCATGTATTTGATATGTATAATGCAGTCATTATTGGATAGGTGATTTGAGTCGAAATGTTTACAATTAGTATATTAACTGCTCACCTCGAAATGTTCCATTCAAGCGCGAAAGAAGTAAGAACTTTATTTCGACAGTCTCTTGTCGAAAATCAATGACACACCACCGATGTAATATGCAATGTATTACGCTTCCCGTGGTTTTGAATCCACGTTACACTATAGCTTCCCTATGTGTCTACATGAAAACATGTATGGGAACGACGCAACGGACGGTTCAGCATTCGCAAAACTCAGATGATGCTTAGTTGTGAAAAGATATTTTGAAGTATTAGCAGACCGAATAATAATCAAAAAATTAAAATTTGTCTCAAGTCACCCATTGCTCCAAGTGATGTAATCTAATAGGAATTATTTTATTTTAGGATCTGGTACTCAGAGACATCTTGATGGTAAATATCCATTTTTAAAATTAAGGAACACGCAAAATTTCTTATTTTAAAACGAAATATTTTCGTAATTTATTTGAGTATTTCAGGATATTAAGGCTATTCAGTCACGGTTCAGAATCAGGAATAATAAATGCGATGCTGTGAATTTATAACAAAATTATACATTGCATTTTTTCTCTCTAATTCTAAATGAACTCTTACTGAAAAACTTTAACCCACAAAATCTGGTAATTTAAAATTTCTTTTGTTTTAGGATTTTATAATTATTTTGAAGCAAAGCTATTAACGAATGTCGTTGCTTGGTATTTTGTTGTATTTGTTTTTCCGTAATTTTAAAGTTTAAAAATGTAATGAATAATGAGAAGTAAAAGATGTAATAAAAAACGTTTTCATTTATTTAATAACATGATATTAATCATAATCATAATCAAAATTAGTAATAATACACTTTAGTTTCATAAAGTTTGCGCCCCTGTCTATTTATTACCTAAAGGAATCCCCCAGTAACTCCCCTAATGGGTACAAGCAATAAATCCTTAATCCAAATCAACGGAAGGATTTTATAAAGGACATGGTGGAGGTGCGGGCTATAATACAGAATGGTTAATTGAACCTCAGGACCTACCACAAATAGCAAAAATTCTAGGTGAGTTTGGTCTCACATTCTTGAATGCAAGCTAAAGCGTCATAGAATTGTAATACAGTAGATATTGTATTTGAGAAAAGTTATGTAGCGCGGAGTATGAAAATTATCTTAAAAATGATTGAGCAATAGTTTCAAAATATAATTTTAATACTTATTATTCCTCCAAGTCTACAATTCTAATATTATCTATAATTCTTCCAATTGCCGTCAACTCATCAAGCATAAAATTAAGTCGATCTGTAAATTCTGCGACGGGTTCAACCTTAATTACCTTTTCTTCTGTTTCTTCTGGACGTTCATCTTCGTCAGTTACGAGTACTTCGTCAAAGAAAACTTTTTCGGAATTTCTCTTGGTTGCACAGTTGATAATGTAATCAACAATTTTTTCCATTTTCAAAAGTCTTTCTTCTCTCACAATTTGAAGTTCCTTGTTTGCGTCAGTTCCCATGTAAAATATTTCCCTGTGTATCATGGCCCTGTTTCTGCTTAATATAAGATGTACCGTCTTATCTATTTTATGCTCTCTAGACCCGGGAGGATAGTTTTCCTTACGTTTATACTTGTTGATTAACATATTTTTTGCAATTCGTTTCATGCAGTACAGCTTGTAAGATGTTATGTATACCACATCTGCGTAACGATGTTCATCATCCTTTGGTCGTACTTTCTTTTCAACAATTTCTTCTTCATCTCCCGCACTAAGGCGTATCTTCCTTGCCCTTCGTCTAAATTTTTCCCTTTCATATTCCGATTTATCCTTAACGTATTGCTCGATAGTATAATAAGTTTTTAGATTAGAATATTTGTTTGTGGCTTGGCTATAGCTTATTGTGATGATGGCTACATACAGTACCATCAAGATCAAGCTACATAACATGTAAGAAATGTAATAGTAATAACCAAAATTATTGTTGGTATTTTGCACTATTCCAAAATCAAAATCTGAGTGAAAATTAATGGAAAGTAATAGTAAAGTGGTAATACATTCTATGAAATCTCGAAAATCTTGAAAATCGGATCCAAAAACGATATAGGCAGTACTAGCATACATCATTAAAATAATCGAGTGGCTTACAAATAAAGCTATTAATGGTAGACTAGCAAGCCGAATAGTTCCTTCCATTATTCTAAATATCGTTCCAAACCTCAAAAGTTTCCACAACCGTGCAGTGGAAATACATATTAAGAAAGTTGCCACTATATTAACAAATTCTTCAATGTAAACCAAATTGTCGTAGAAAACAATTTCATTATGCTGAGCGACTGCCAAATTGAATAAAAAAGTCTCAACCAATTTTACTCTTCGGTTATACATAACAATGCAGGTGATACTCAATAATATGATAAGTAAGTCCATATAGCTCCAGACATTCTTCCAGAAGCTAAAGAAATCTTCAGATATGCCATATATATAATTGTAAATAAAAAACGCTACCATTACGATAAAGGCGAAAAAGGTAAGAGAAACCATGGTCTGGAATTCAAAGCTTATAAACAGTAATCGTACAGTATAAATCTGGAACAAATTAATCTCTAAATTTTCCGAAATTCAAGTGTGTACAATTTTTTTACCGAATACGTTTTAGCCCATAAACCGCTACAACTTTGTTCAAACATTAGCGTAACCGCGTTAAAAATGTTATAGTTTGCGTTGTAAGTTAGAAATTCCACAAAAATTGCTCTCGACTTGGTGTCGATCCATTCGGTAAGCACAAGATATTTAATGTTGTAATATGTATTGTAGAGAGTTCGTCCTAACGGAGCACTATATCCACCACCAGGATAAAAAGTAATGTGACCTGCAATCAAAATCTTTAAACAACATAATCGCATCACCTCCTTGTTACCAATAGTTGGAATGGGTTCATGCTCATAACCCCAAATACTGAGTAGTCGTGGAACTTTAATTTTCGATTCATTATTATTTTCGTCGCCTCGATTCGTGTCTGGAGGTAGGGTGCTAGTTTCATTTGTTCTGTTGTCCCAAAATTCTTGAAATTCTCCAATTAAACTGTATTCGGATTCGTACTCTGGATTGCACGTCCAATTCATATGGCTCACTTCATCTACTAACGAGCAGCAGTTTTCGCAGACACGTAACTGCCTTAATTTAACAACGCCAAGAATTTTTGTGCAATAGTCGATCATTATCCCGGGGTCAATTAAATTAAACTGAGAGTACCATTTTCCCGGATGGGTGACTAACACCAGGGTTTCGTTTAGGTATTCTATGAAACTGTAATAAACAGATTACACATTTTAACAAGGATAGTTCTATTCCTTACTCTTCTAAAGTAGCGACATCTTGGAAACGTACGTCTTTTGTGAAATCGCCAGAAGTAATTTCTTTCATTTTCATGTTACTGTAGACATCCAAACTTCGTCTATTTGCAAACACGACAAAATACAGTAAAAGTAAGTATATTAGGAACATCATCAAATCGTATAGTTGATGGGAAATTTCCTGTCGCCGTAATTCTCTTTGACGGCTTTGCTGAAGATAACTTTATAATAGTAATGTTGTCAAACAAACGTTTGAAATTTGTTACCAGCCACTCCTCTCTTGTTAGGGGTCGGTATTTTTGTGCCAAATAAGGTAGCAATAAATTGTTTCCAAATTCAGAATAAAGTACGGTTCTCTGTTTTTCCATTTCATTTACGACCATAACAGAATCTATAGTAACTTGAGGTATCTGCAAGTGAATATAATTATAGAGCATAATAATACACAATTTTTAACAGCTGTAGTGAAGAAGAAGTGACTATGTGTATCTAAATTAATGATTTTTATGGTATCATGCAGGTTGAATTCTTTGCAAAGAGTTTAAGTACCAAATAATTTCAGTTCAGATTTGAAAAATTGAGATGACCGTTACCGTTATAATGGTTAAGGTTCATGCTAATAACGATGTATTGTCACAAAGTTACAGTCCATCGAGAAAGCCGGTCATGTAGATGTTCAAGTTTACTTAACCATATTAAAGAACAGTGATCAGTTCTGACTTACTTAGAAGTGAATAACGTCAACATAATGGGTGATATGAATAAAACTGAGCATGAAAGTTATACTCAAAATTGTGAATTAAATACCTCAGATCCCAAGTAACATTTTCCCCCTGCTAGATATCTGCTAGGGCTCTGTCAGAGAAATTTCGCAGGGCCCTGTCTCTGTAATCGGATTGTAACAGGGCTCTGTCACATAATATGAGACAGAGAAAATGGACCCTGCAAACCCTCTGCAGAAAATTTGTCGCAAATCCTAACAGGGTATCTGTTAGGTACCCTGTCAGAGACTCTGCAAGAGCTCTGTCAGGCACTCTGCCAGAGTCTCTGTCACAGAGACTCTGGCAGGGCTCTGTCTGTCCCTGTTACAGAGACAGACAGAGACAGGTATAAAAAATATTAAATTTTAATAAAATAAATTTATGCACGGATGTATCATAAATTGACACTTATACACGAATTTATTAGTCATAAACGTCTCTTTATAGCCCATGGGCCTCTTTATACCCACGGGCTATAATGAAACGTCAAACTACGATATCATAGGTACCTAATAGAAACAGTTTAAATACTTGCAAAATGAAAAGTTTTTATTAAAACCGAAAATTGTAGTACTTTTTATTGAAAATTTCTTGTGGGTAATTTATGTGAACAATAATAATAATAATTAACCAAATAAATTAAAAATTCTGCAGTCTCATCAACTTCGTTCATCTTTCACCTTTTAATGACAGTGCCGCTATTTCCTTGCTACCATAGTTACGTTTCAAAACTCAAATTTAATCAAAGCAACACTAGATTTGTGTCAAAAATTCAATTTATTTTAGAAATATTTTTAAATTAAAAAATCTTCATCCATGCATAAAGTTGTGTATGTACCACGGGCGTAACTTGCTTTTATGGCCTTCGACGTCTTCTTAGCCCTCGGCTACCGCCTCGGGCTAAAAATTACGTCTTACGCCATAAAAGCTTCTTTACGCCCTAAATACATAAATAACTATTATGTCACATTTTTTTAGAAAAATTAATTTTTATTTTTAGATTCTTGCAATCCATTGATTGTGTTATTACATCGCATCGAACTAATTTATAAATATATATGCTTCGTAGCCTCTCGTTCTTACCATTTACCTACGGACCCTACTTATAAATTATTTTGAAATTACTGGTAATATGATGGTCACACTTTTGTGTATAATAATGAGTGAACCGCTGAGAAATCAACGTATTTTACTTACCTTTTTTAATAAAATGGAAATTATATCGATGTAAAACATTGCAATTTAAAATATGATACAATAATTCGTAATTGTAACTGCAAATATAGATGTAGTAATAAAATTGAAACCCCCAGAGTTAAATTAGTTCAATTACATAATTACACAATCAGTATGGATTGCAAGAAGTTAAAAATAAAAATTAACATTTTTAAAGAATGCGACAAAAATTTATTTTATTAATATTTAGGGCCGATATATTTTGTCTTGTAAGTATGGGTTACCATCGGCAAATAAGTTTTAACTTTAATTTTAACTTAAAATTTCTAGAATAATTGTGAGTGCGGTATATATGAGAAATTTAATTTTTGATAAATAATATTGATCAAAACGAATCAGTAATAGTGAATCAGAATCAGTAAATGATAATAATATAACAAAAGTTTTTTTGTTTAATTCTAGATCGTGGTTTAATTATGATTTCTTTAGATTGGATAAATAAACTGTTAAAATTTATAAATTGCACATAAATGACGTTTAAAATCGAAGCGGATTAGCCTTTGTATTTTGTATTTCTAATATTCTAGAATATTCTAAATGACCTGAACTAAAACTATTTTATCTCTTTCTCTCATAACAATATTTATTATAGCGCTATCCTACTTCGTTACATAGTAACTAGACCTAAATTTTTGGCTCAAAATTACGAAGCGCTTTACGAATTTTTTTATACCTGTAACTCATAAAAGGTAACTGTCAATGTAACTGTCTCTGTCTGTCTCTGTAACCCTGACAAAGTTTCTGTCATATCGTTGGTTGCTTTGAAAAAATCGATTAATTAATTTTCAATAAATCTCTGAAGATATATTCCTTTTAACAATCTTAACCAATATGAATGAAGAAAGCTTACATCGTTAACAAAATTCTTGATTCTGATTTGCTAAAATTTTAATAAGCATTGTGTTTATATCTACCTGTAGTAGGTATCTACTATTAAAAATACAATATAGTATTTAAATTTAATGAATTGTTAAAATTAAAAGTAATTGAAAAATGGTAAAAAAAGACAATTTTTATGAAGACCACGTGGTATATACGAACTTTGCAAATTTTTTATAACAGAGACTCTGTCAGGGCTCTACCACAGAGTTCTTGCAGAGCTCTGCAAATTACCAGTAATAGGGACTCTGGCAGGGCTCTGCCGCAGAGTTTTTGCAGGGCCTTGCAAATTACCTGTAGCAGGGACTCTGCCAGGGCTCTGCCACAGATTTCTTGCAGGGCCCTGCAAATTATTTTCAACAGAGACCTACCAGGGCTCTACCAGAGTTAATTTTCAGGGCTCTGCAAATAATCCGTTACAAATACCTGCCAGGTATCTGTAAGAGCTCTGTCAAAAAAACCCTGTTATAACCCCCTGGCAGATATTTGCTAGGGCCCTAGCAGAGACATTTAAATTTCACCAGGGAAAAATGTTACTTGGGATCGCAACAGAAACATTCCAACTGAGCTAAGATGCTTTTGATATGCCATCTAGTATATTACAACGATACTGACCTTAGAATTTTTCAACTTTGCGAAGATGTAGATTCCTTCGAGCAAAAGAATACTTTGCAAGAGTGCTATAATAACCGAGAATATTAAAGCAATGCCTGTGAAATAAGCTAACCAAATACCATAATAAACTAAAAATATCATGCAAATCACAATATGTACGGTTATCAATACCCTAAAATTTCTGTTAATTATTGTACAAAAAATATAAAATTTAAAAATCAACTTACCAAGATAACCACACCAAATCGAAACTAACAACTTGAAAAGCATTAAAATTCTTTGTGCTAAAAATTAGTAGATAAGTTTTCTAATATTAACTGTTTAGTTTATTCTTACCGAAATAATACAGTAAAAAGTAAGTGAAATGAAAATGATAACACAGAAGCTATTATGGCTATTTTGAATATCGTAAGAAAATTTAAATTTCCTTCAGAAGTATTGTATAGATTCAGTTTGGGAAAACCGTAAAATATCAAAGTAAAGAGTATTGTTGTGTAAATGGCGGACAATACCAAGGTCAGTCGTTCGATGTATGTTAAATCATATCCTTGATATCTAAAGAAAGAATTCTAAAAGAATAATAAAAAATCCAAAAATTTTGTGAGTTACGGTTTCAAAATATTCCAGGTGTGGTAGTACATAAAATACACACAATACTTTTTAGTATTAACAGAGGATGTTGTAGTAGTATCTTGCAGTGGATTGGTAGGTTTCAATGACGCATAAACTGATTCACCTCTAATCACGCAAAACCATTTTTCAACGTTAAAAAACCATTCATTATTCAATTGCAAGTCTTTGATTCTAATCCAATCGCAGTACCTTAACGAAAGCTGTTTAAAATTTCTTAATTTAATGAGCTTTAACTATATGCAAGTTTTGGAAGCACTGGTGTAGTTTAGAATTTAAATGATTATCAAAAGATGGCCCTGTTAAATTGAAAAAAAAAATTGGTAGCACCATTTTTTGATATTCTTTTACACTATACCAGACAATTCTCAAACTTCCATAAGGTTTGGATATCTGATATTATTTTTGTATAATATAATAATTAAGGGTTTCACCATGACGGTTCCAAACCAATGGAATCATGCCAAACATAAATTTCGCATATATCACCCAAATGGTTTTCGGTTGTTATTACGCACCAATCTTGACATCCTCTTTGCAACAATTTTTTATCAGGATCGGGATAATTTAAAGTGTGAGACTAAATATTTTAAAATATGTTTGTTTGATAACAAGAAAAATGTTGATAATATTTACTCTGCTGTTAAGTTTCGTTCCAAACAATTTAATTCCAATATTGGATGTAGTACCAGCATTAGCCATATCACCAGTTTTAACTATTACCAAGTATCCATATAATTCGGTGATTATGTTATCACTTGTGAAAAATACCTGGTAGAAGAATATTTTTGGAACATTAGGAATAGACAAAGTGCAATAATTTACCGATCTACGTTTCGTGCCAAATGTAATACATAACGCACTGCAGTAGCAGGCAAAGACTGCGAATATAAAAAACATTATCGTGGAATTTACGGAAGCTCCCAGATGGATAGGTAATTTATAGTATGGATCGTTTCTAATTAAAACAGGATTATATTGATATGCGTAGTGTCCTTGATCATTGCATAAGCAGTGCATTTGTTTCATATTTATTTTTGGTCCAACCTGTAAATAATTTAATGCTAATGTTTACTTCTGTACCAAAGGATTAATTTAATTAGAAGGATTAAAAGGATTAAATGAAGAAATTATACAGACGAAGACTTGTGATGTAAATTTGTCAGTGGATGCAAGAAAAGTAAGGGTTAATGCGGCATCGGATAGGGCTATCTTAATTGTATCGTCTACAATTTATTAGAATTTTTCATTTTATTTGGCAAACCTTCTAAAATTGTAAATGTTAGTTTCCCACTAACCCTCATCGCCAGTTGTTTTTGTAATTCAATTTAAGAAGACATTTGTTAAATATTTAAAAACCCTTACACGACATGATCCTTGTTCCCATTTATGTGCTGTTTTATCCAAGTGAAAGCACGCAGGTGATAAAAATCCTACGTTATAGCTAATAGCAGCTGTGCGTATAAGGGACCTTCCTGAATTTTCTGGCAGAACGGCGACGTAAAGCCATCCATCACCATATTCCAACTGCTCGGATGGAAAGGGCGATGTTATGATGTTGTTATCCTTTGAAACTACGGTGTAACTTTCTACATCTTTATAAGACGGTCTCGAATTGTACTTCAAATGAACCTGTAACGATTACAGTAAAAGTAAAACACGACCGTATATTTGTTAAAAGACATCTACCCTTAGTTTATTGTTACCCAAATTGTCGAACTTGATCATTAAACTATCGCCTCGTTGGACAGTAATACGATGGATGGTCATTTGCGAATCTATTATATCGTTGGTCCATTGACTCGGAGATGGCATTGTAACCGATTCCTTGTAGTATTCCAAACCTTCACTTTTAGTTGTGAAGAATTGTTCTGTATGCGATTGAAAGCTTCCTAATTCATTACTCCTTGTGTAGAAGGATTGCGATATTGTATTTTTGCTTTCAAATATTTTTTCATCGAGCCACCAGTACGGTGTTAATGCGTAAACTATCACCTACGTTATAGAACTGTAAATGATCCAGGGTTTTTATTAAATTACTAGTACGGACCACCGCATAAACAAGTTCCTCCCCAAAAGCTGCTACACCTTCAGATGGTAACACAAAAGTATCCTTAAATCCAATAGTTCTTGTTGAGAACTTATTTCCATTGTCCGTTCCAAATTTGAATCTATTTCCACCAGAGCAAGTGTATTCCCGGAAGAGCTCTCCGGCTGCTAAAGTAACAGAGTACGAAAGGCCAACCAGATGATTCGTTTCTTCCATGTTATCTATTATTGGTATAAACTGCAATTTTTTATATTATCCTAAAAATAATTAGGTGCTATACTCACATAATTAATAATTTCGTCAAAATTTACTGGATCTATCTCTAAGTCATCGTAATTTGGATAATTTTCCGTTATAACTTTTATATCCATTTTAGGAAAATATTCAGAAACGTTAAACACAAGAGTTCCTACTTTTACTTCGCCCCTCATCGAATTAGTATGAATTGAAGTAATATCTGTGATTGTTCTTTAAAAAAGTACACAATTAGGGATAACAGATTGGCGGAAAATGAACTTGATGGAAATACTAAGGTTAACCAGAAGTGTTTGTGATGAAGGATGTGATTAAATCGGAAAAAAAAGACTTACTCCATAATTAACCTGCATCTAAGTTCTTGTGTCAGTTGCTCCAGTCGTTCCATTGTCAGGTCCAGCTGCTTATTGGCTAACTTTTTGGCAAACTCCATAACATCGTGTGCAAATGTTCTATTGTATTCCTGACAGGTCGTTTTTAACGCACCCGCAACTGCCAATACTGTGTCAGATGAACTCAAATCAATCTGCAAATGCAAACTGTAGGTAGTTCGATGAAGAAGTACAACTTCGTTTTCAATGATTAAAAGTCGCCTAATTACCACCAGAAGCCACTTACCAGATTTAAAGCGCTCACTATTTTGAACTGCAAATCTAAATGTTTCGACTTCTTAGTAATTCCTCGCATTGATTGGCTTAATATGTGTGCAGTTTGTACAGCTTTCTGAATTTTTCCGTTTTCTATCAGGGTTTTAATAGAAGAGTGAGTTTTATCTTTCCCGTCAATGATAGCTTCAATTCCATCAATTGTAATACCATCGAATTCAACCTGTAGTATCACATAATTAATAAAATGTGGGTGCGCATGAAAACTGATGAGTTGGAAACCAGAAAAGTTAAATATTTCGTTTTTTTTGCACTAAATTCATCTACAGTCTTAGTTTACTTACTCGTACGTAGCTAGAACCAAAATTATCCAAACTATCAGCATCAAATGCTTTAACAGTTACTTTTGTATTTCCGTTACGAACTGACCCAGGTAAATAAAATTTGAAATTTGCAGTTGAACCCCAGTCGTAAAGATATTCTAAAGAAATTTTTTATATTATTGATCTTCAAGTTATAGTGGTGTACTATGTAAGTATGGTATTAGATTACACATCAACATTTTTGTTAGACCTACAGAACCGGATCATTATAGGCCAAAATGGATGGATGCTGCCTGGATCTTTTGGTTTGAATATTTAGTTACAAAATGAAGATCTGTTCCAGTTTATGTAGCATAAGACCAAGTTAACTTCACCTTGTCGACCGGTTAGTCAGGTTGTGCAGGACCATGAAAGATATTTATATGCATCCCACCTATTACGGTAGTATAAATAGTACAGAAAAAATTCACCTTTATCATCATATCCGGTATAAAATACTTTGTATGACAATGGTTTTGAGTGTTGGAATCCTTTGCAAGTGATATCAAACTCATCTTTTAAACTAACTCCGCTAGCTTTGCTACTCTTGCAATCACCGGAAGTTGGATTGGCACTTACCACCACATTAATCGATGCTAACCCCAATAATTTTTCTAAAGGAAAATATTTCAAAGTGTGTTGTAAAAATTTACCAATAGTTAACGTACCTTTACCACCAGGAGGCTTTTCTTTATATGTTACCGTAAAAGTATAGCTTTCTCCAGAATATAAAACTCCTGGTTTAATAATTAATTTAGCCCCATTGGAATCCGTATCAGAGTTAGTTAAAAACTTTTTTTTATTACTGCTAGGTCCGCTTAAAGCCCACTTTATTGTAACGCCACTCAATTTATCACATTCCTCGCAGATACTTTGAATATATATGATGAGGTTGCGATTTACTACTTTTTCACAATTTTTCATGCAACTGAAAATGTAGAAACATTATTAAAAATGTCCTATTCTGCCCTATTTTCTCTGGGTTTGGTTGCAGTTTTTATTTGTGGTAGTAAGGTAATAAAATGTTGATGTGTCGTTGTAAGTAAGAAATTGATTTGTTTTTGTGCCTGGAAACTAAAAGCAACGCTGTATCATCTGCAAATGGAGTCACCTTAGTATTGTGATGTTTGGGGATGTCGTTAATTAAATAAGGAAAGCGCTGAGGGGCTAAAGCGGATCCCTGGGGGGACGCCTGATGGGATGGGGTGGTTGTTTGAAAAAGTGTCATTGATTGAAATTTGAAAAGTACGGTTTTGTAAAAAGTTTTGGATTAATTTAATCAAATATTTGGCATGGAAAGCTTTTTCGAAGTCTTGTGTAACAACTGACGTTGAGTTTTCTTATTAAAATTTCTGGTAATGATGTCTGATAGTCCAGCTAACTGCAAAATCGTACTGTGAATTGTTCGGAAACCAAATTGCTCTTGGATTATTGGTTTAACTATTTTCGAAGTTAAATTATACTGAAGGCGGTAAAGTATAGCTTTTTCCAATATCTTAGAGACAGTGGGTAGTAGACTGATGCGGCGGTAGCTGACATATTTGTGGCTTTCCTGGTTTGGAGATGGAAATTACCATTGTATGTTTCCAGGAGATCGGAAAGTATTGGTTTTTGAAGCATAAGTTTAAAATATAATAAATTTGCAAATTTTTGTTTTTGGATAAGTGTTTTAAAATTGCAGCTTAAAGCTGGTCTTGGTCGGGGGGTTTGTTTTTGAATGATTTGATGGGTTTCTTGAGGAGAGAGCAGGTCTTCAAGGGGAGTGGCGTAATTTTGTTGATTGAGCTTGCTGCACAATATTTATTGTTTGTAGGTCCGAGAGGCCCAGTGTAATTGAGTGGTTTGACTAGGTAAGTTAAATACAAGCTTGCAAATATAAAAAATTTATATGTTTGACACTTACGTTACAATTATAGCTAGTACACCATTTCTTACTTCAATTATTTGTGATGTGGTGTCCGACTTAGTGTTAGCCGTAACTGTTAGGGTAAAAATATATTTTGATCCGTCAAGAGCATACTTCGCTGGTACGATAATATTATTTTGATCTAAAATATAACTATTTCAATACAAATTCCATAAACAACAATAAGTTCCAAATCAATACTAAATGAACCGACAGAAAATGATTGTCAATTTAGCATTGACTTGGCTCACCGTAAGCTAGCGGAAAGAATTAAGTGGCAGCGACGTTAATCAATACAGTCATTAGTTAGAGTTACTAAATAATGCAGTTATAGAAAAAAGTATATAGGTACATATTTAGGTTGTTGTCCATAAGATAACATTTCATCAAATATGTTATAGCATAGAACTCGTATAAAAATGTATCTTACTATTCGATTCCATTGGACAAAAGTCGTTGGTTGGCTTTACGGTACATTTCCATTCATAATCCAATGTTGCTGGTTCCCAAGGTGGATAATTTTTGTTTTTAGACGTATCTCCATGAACCGAAATATCGGTATCACTCTCAACCATCCTCATTGCACCACCAGTTATTACCGCTTCCGGTTTCTCATCAATGATGGTTATTAAACACTAGAAAAACAATTTTAATTTATCTCAGCAAAGCTGAAAATCATAAACCTTTGCAGTTGCTTCCTTATTATTTGAATTATCCTTATCTATCGCTTTCACGTGCAAATAATACGAGCCCGTTCCTAAAGTAAAATAGGGTAACACAAAATTGACTTTGTCGTCAAATTCTGGAAATTCTTTAACAAGTGCACCACTTTCTACAATTTAACAGTTAATTCATCACTAATTGCAGCATGATCACATTACTTTCAGTTATTTTCCAGTTGTAGCTTATGTTGGATTTTGTGCAATCTTTTGCGGGCACTGCTGTAATGTGGTATTCAATAATTCTGCTCCAATTCCACTTTTCTGCACTGCTTTCTTCCGTATTACTGCAAAAAAAATCTAATTTAGTCAAATATGACTGATGGCTGATTTCAGAAAAAATGTAATATAGTTGTTAATCACTGATTAGAAAATCCAGATCAACTATGAACCGAGAGAAAAATGTTTGTTAGCACTTTTAGTCGTTTTCCATTTATTCATAGTTGATCTGAATTACTTAATCCGCGATTAATTATATCACCTAGTTTCTGAAACCGGCCGTAAATATATTATAGTTAGTCTTACCATTGATCTAACTTCACAGTTAATTTGCAATCCCTTCTAAACCGTAGGTTACTTGAAATTTTGGCTAATAAAAATATAAATTTGTACCAATAGTATTTAAAGTAAGGAGTATTATTTACCAAAACTTCTTGTAAATATTACATTTTTCGAAATTTTGTTGTCAATTTCCAATGTGCTCACTTGGGGTAATATGCAGAGTGAAACTATTAACAGAACCACTATTCTTTTCCAATTTTCTAAAATCAATTTTTCAGAATTTTTAATTTAATTATTCTTAAGTAACTTCAATTGTATATTTCAAGTCACATTTTGTTATACGATACTCACTTAATATCATTGTAATTGGTAAGTTTAGTTATTTCATATAATTAAATTACATAAACTAGAGATTGCACGTTTTTAACCTGATTTATTCAAAACTTCGATTATTTTCATGACGCACATTTAAAGTTGTATCAAAATATTATTGACACTTTTAATTTTATTTATTTTTAAATTTCTATAGCAATCAAGACACTTTAGAATCATGGAAAAAGATCAAATTGCTACAGTAGGATTGCTAATATTTGGAAATAGGTTTGTAGCAATATAAAATCTAGAAGTATCTGAATTCATTGCTAAAACTTAGTGCTAGCATATAATTGTGACGCGCATGTACGGGTTAACGAAATTTCCATTATTCAAACCCTGTAACTAGCCAAGTTACTACGTCATTGAGGTGAAGCAGAACTTTGTCTTTTATAAAAACTAAATGCACATGTGCCGAACTTTAATTTGTTGGAATTAATATAATATATCATTCTTCTACTCTTCAGCATCGAACACAATCAAGTCTTCACAACGTTACCTGTTAACCTTTCTGGATGAGTAACTATTCAGGTTTTCTATTGCAACTATTCATTGTTTTACAATATTGATCGAGAAATCCTGAATATTTCTAAGGAAACCTACCTGATTGTATGTTATGTGAGTTTCTTTCGAATTATTGAATATTTAAATTTTCTTAAGTCATTTCGAAGCGCTATAAAAAAAAGGCAAATCGCTTTCTTCTTCTTCTTCTTCTTCTTCTTCTTCTTCTTCTTCTTCTTCTTCTTCTTCTTCTTCCTTTCAGGGTTTAGGCTCTTTTCCTACTCCAACTTCATAAGTCTCGCCAACGCTTTTTCGGACGGCCAATATCACCTTTCCCTTTCAGGTTGTAAGCGAGTATTTTCTTTGGAATTCTTTTACCTGCCATTCCATTTAGGTGCGCTTTCCGAGAATTCCATCATTGACCGAGAAGATTTGCAATTCGGCGCGAATATTTTCGTTTCTTATGTGGTCCAGTCTTGTGCATCCTTTGGTTTTTCTCAGGAATTGCATATCCGCCACCTGTAGTTTTGATTCGTTTCTCTTGGAGGATAGAATTCTAGGACAGGTAATCGCCATTGTTTTATAAAGATGCACATCTGTGGGGTAATTAGACTACTAAGATTCAATTCATTCCTACTTCTACTTTATACTTTTGGAACTAACATTTTTTTCATTTATCTTCCATCTTGCGGATTAAAGTTTCAACAGATTATCGACTTATTTTTACTATAAAGGTCTAATCTACTTTTACTTTTGGAACCACCAATATTTTCAATTACCTTCAATTTTGCGAATTAACGATTCAACAGATTATCGACTTATTTTTACTATAAAGGTAGACGAAATCACTACAGAATTACAATTATTGCTATACTTGAGCAACAAAGACAACTTTAGAAATTTATAAGAAATAAGCAAGAACGAAAAGAAACAAACATGGTTAAAAAGAGTCAAAAAATTAAAGGCAAAACTCTGGCCTTGGCTGACTTTCTTAAGGAGGAGCCATCTGGATCACCGGCACCGACCACCGTTCGAGAAATCAATTTAAATTGGGCTGACGAAGTTGAAGCTAATTGTGATAACTTTCAGAGCCAACCAAAATTAAAAGTTACACTACCGACTGCCCCTAGAGCTTCCAGAGGAGTTGAATATAATGATAGAATACCCGATCAACCACTGAATAGCAGGCAGATTCATAGTGAAATTGCCTCAAATTCAGAAAGTGAGAGAAATAACCGTTATAGATCTGATAGACCGGAAACTACATCCGGTAATTGGCGCTCTGATCTTAGGAATGATATTGTCACAAATTCAGAAAGTGTGCGACTAAGAATGGGCGGTAGGGTGGATTATAACCGTTATAGATCTGACAGGCCGGAAGTTCGAGCTGGTAATTGGCGAGATAAGAATAGATCATCTATTAAGGATAGTCAAGATAATCGAGGATACTCCAGAGATTCAGATCGAAGAGTATTTGGGGATAGTAATAGATTTGAAAGAGGTACTGATAATGGAAGACCATTTGTTCCAAGACGAAATGACAGGGATGATTTTTCACTTGGAAGCAGCAGAAGTAATGCTGAACCACGAATTAGGCAAAAATTAATTTTGCTACCTAGAAGTGTAGCAACTGCAAACACCGCTGTTGAAAAGGACCCTCCAGTTGTTATTCAAGAAGCAAATGTAAAGATTACAGTGCCTACAGCCAGTTCCATATTTAGTGGTGCACGTCCCGTTGATACGCGTGCTAAGGAAAAAGAGATAGAAGAAAAAATAGAAAAGGCAAAAACTACTAAGGGTAGGTCACCTGGAGATTTGGGTAGATCACAGTTCAACAGAAGAGAATCTCCTAGAAGAAGATCACCTCGCAGGAGATCTCCAAATGCAGCAGGGTCACCCAATAGAGGGTTATGGCGAGCGTCACCACGAAGTGATTATTCTCCACGAAGAGACTCTCCACAACGATTTTCACCGCGCAGGACTTCTCCCTGGAGCAGAAGAGATTTCTCACCCTATAATAGTAATACTGCATCATCGAATAATAGCAGAATAAGTTCTTTAGAAAGACCTTCATCGCGTGGGCGTTCTCCATCATATCGTGCCAGAAGTCCTCCATCTCGAGATCCGTCACTGGAATACAATAGTTACTCTCCTGAACGACGTTATTTTCCTGAGCGACGTCGTTCTTCTCCAGAGTCGTGTAATAGATCTCCAGAACGTGCATACAACTCCTATGACAGGCGAAATTCATCTCCACGTAGAAGGGAGTCTCCGTATAGAAATGGATCTCCTTATATACGAAGAGAACCACCAAAACGAAATTGGCGAGCCGCTGAATCAAGGAAACCTTCTCCAGATCTTAAGAGATCACCTGAGCGATCTGCATCAAGTAGAGTTGTCCCCCCACCCCGTAAAACTGATAAAAAGAGAGTTGGTGCACCACCTTCTCGTATCGTCGATCGTCCCCATAAAACTAAAAAAGAAAGGATTAATAATGTAAGAGACAACCGCAATCGTGAGTTGCCAAAATTGAAGAAGCTAGAGGCCCCAAAATTTGCCGTTTCTAGTAAATATGCTTGTTTGGAAGTTGAAGACGATTCAGATTAATAAATATGATGGATCTTGATTGCAATGATATTGTAGTGCCAATATCATTGGATTGGTCTCTGATATTTATTATAGTTTATTTATTTCATAATCGGAATGATGATTATTAAATATTATAAATAAATAAATATCAATAATAAAATATCAATAACAAATTATGTACATAAAAACTAAAATACATAAAGAATATCTATTTTCAAAAACAATTTTGCTTTTTGTAAATTCTGCTCGGAATTTGTTTAATCTACAAAATTAGCATTTTGAATGCAAACTATGTAAATTTAACAAAATAGTGAACGAATTCTTTGTGAAATTTCATAACTAATTTTGTTGGGTGTCATACTAAAAATTTTGTTCTCAAATTTCTTCACCAATTTCTTAACAAAATTTTTCACAAAAGTGTGTATGACACGTTAGAAGTGTTTTGAGCAGATAAAATTTGTAAAATTCGTTTGGTATAAAAATGTAACTACCCGAAAAGGGTTCGTGCGGTTAAACCCTAATCGTTTAAACTTTAAAAGATAATAGGAGCCAGGCCCGTAGCCAGGGGGGGGGCACTTGGGGGCACGTGCCCCCCCCCCCGAAATTTTGAAAAGACAAAGAAAATGGAAGGGGAACAACCGAAAATTTTACAATTTACAAAAGATTTTTTACAAGTGCCCCCCCCCGAAATTAAATCCTGGCTACGCGCCTGATAGGAGCAGAAAGTGGTTCAACTGAATTTAAGTAACTGATACAAAGCAATTTTAACTTCCTTATGGTACATTGAAATAAGGTGGGTGTACTAAAACTTGCAATAACTTTTGTTTTCCATGTTTGCTTATTAACGCTTTATACACTTTTTTATATCAAATTGTAAAGACTTTGCAGTGAGCAAACATTTTTGAAAATTATCATTTTTTATTAAAAATATTAAAAATATTTTTTATATAAATGTAAAAATATTTTAAATAAAATATCAATTTTTAACTTACTTATTGTAGATTGTCCCGTTTAGGGTCCAAAATAAATGGTCCAAAAAAGATGTTGGAATTAAACTTTTGTTTATCTTCGTGTTTTATTTGGAAAACAAACCTCTATGTAATTTTGAATTTGTACCTAATCATTATTGACAATTTTCTGTAAATATTCGATAGCCGTGATTAAAATTAAATATTTAAGATAAAGTTTTCGTCGTTGTTATAGTTTTATTTAAGGAAACAGTAGCAGTTATAACTTTCTTAATAAATTTAAAATGTAAATTGTGGATTATTTTACGAAAAAAAAAAATTAATTACAGTAATTAACATCAAAATAGGGTTCCTTAACTTATATGGCTCGTGAATATGTTTCTAATATGCCGACTTGAAGTAATATAAGTATTCTAGTATCTTTGGTATTATGGAGAACTATGACAGTAATTTATTAGACTTTCCTATGTGGAATTTGAATAAACTTGGCATTTTGTGTACAAATAGTAAAACTTCTATAAAACGAAAACTTTTTACCGCGCTGTTTGGATCGCTGATGCTATTTTGTATAGTTACACAGTTTATTCAATATTTCTATATAAAAGATAATATTTTTGATATTGTCGATACTACTTCAGCTGTAGCAGGATATGGTCAGGTAACTTTTGTGTTTAATCTATTAAATAAAAATTTAAAAATCAAATTTAATCGTTAAGTGCGAAAAGGTAAGTACTACAAAATCAACACTTCGAGGTACTCGGTTTAAAGTGTCTGTTGTGTGTAAAATTGATTCTTTTTACCGTTTCATATAAGGAAAATCTATTTCTAAAATATTGTGAAAAAAATATACAATTTGGAGATGAGCTTTACACACAGCAGACTCTCGAAATATTAAATTTGTAGTACTTACTTTTTCGCACTTAAAGATTCAATTATAAACAGAATTTTTAATATATCTACTTATCTGTCTGTTTGTAACGATTCTGTGATTGATTGGAATCAAAAGTATTATCAATATAAAAATGTATTGCATGTTTTAACTATTTAACCATTTAGTCAGTAATTGATAATAATGTTTGTTCGGTGTTCGGCCTCATTCATTGAAGTTCTACATAGGAAATGCTGTTAGTCCCTAATAATCAGTTAGTGCGTTATGAACAGATACACAGACTTGGTGTTTTATGTCTATGATCAGTAATTCTTTTATAATTTTCTTTAAGATCTTGCTAAAATTATGGTTAAGTGCTTATAATAAGAAAAAGTTTCTAAACCTAATAAAAATTTTGAAACAATTTTGGAATACAAATAACTGTTCTAATGAAGTGAAGGAGGAAATTAGCACCGTTGTTACTGCAATAAAGGCTTTTCAAAAATTTCTCTTTTATGTAATGGTCGGATGTGCACCAGTATTCAGCACATCGCTATTTTTCGGAAAAGCCCTACCCATTGGAAGTTGGAACATGGAAAACCAGGAACAATTATATCACGCCTTACTGTCTAGCTATATAATTTCGCTTCCTTTTAGCCTTTTCTTTATTGCAAGTTTTGATGGTGTATTTTTGGGCCTGTGTTTTGAAGCCGTAATACAATTTAAAATTTTACGCAATAGCTTCAAAAATTTAAGTGTCAGAAATATAAACAGTCAGGAAGATTTTCAGGTATTTTATGAGCAATTTCGAAAAACTATTCAGCATCACAAGTTTCTATTAGAGTAAGTTTTAATTTAGAAGACTACATAGTATGTAGGGCCACTAGGTTTTCGGTCGTTAATCTTCCGGATAACTCGGTGTTTCTGCAGGCTATTAGGTCGGAAGTACTGGCTAACCTGAATTACAATTGATAGTTTCCAAAATGCACCATCAGACTGTTTTAGTAACTTCAGAAATTGTTTCCAGGTTTTTGAAAGAAATGCAAAAAGTGTATTCAGTCACTTTCATGATTCAGTATTTGACGATAGCTCCATTAATTTGCACCCAATTATACGCCGCTTCAGAAAGGTGACCATATTTTACTTATTAAGCAAGCAAAATCTCTAATAAAGTGTTTTTCAGTACTTCTCTACCAATCATATTAAGATTTGGATTTGCAGTAATTTGCCTAATCACCCAATTGGCATTTTATTGTATTCCATCAAGTTTGATATTTGAAGAAGTAAATAACTTTCCATTAGGTTTATTATCAACTATAGATATGAAATCCCTTTTTAGGCAATGGCTGTTTCGTATGGTATTTACAGTTCTGATTGGTACTCAAAATATTTTCGCCAAATAAAATCACCCGTGCTAATGCTTATTCAAGCTTCTCAAAAGCAATTAGAATTCACAGCCTGTGGTTTGGTACCAATGAGTATAAGCACTTTATTATCAGTAAGTAATTTAACACCAAAATATTTATTTATATTTCAGTTATTGTCAAAATTTTGAATAATTTTATTTTCAATTACTCTTATGCAGTGAAAATGACGCACATGAATATTAACGAGAATTCTATACCTTTTGCAGTATAAGTTGGAACAACTGGAAACAGATTTGGGGCAAATGGTAACAGACTTGGTGGAAATAAATACAGATTTGGAGCAAATAAAACCAAATTTGGATAAAATAAAAACATATTTGGATCAAATAAAACCAGATTTGGATAAAATGAAAACTTATTTGGATTATCTCTTTAGTAACGTAATTTGTTTATAAAGGTTAAATTTCGTCAATTACGTACGTAACAACAACCAAGAACCAACCATTTCAGAATTTAGAATGCGTATTCTGGAAGACAGCTCTGATATTGCATTTCAAGAGATGCGACAGGAACATCTTCTTAGATATGCAAACCATGTGGAACGATATTATAGTGCATCATTACGACAAGAAGACATTGTTGAAATTTCATAAAAATAAAAATAAATATTTAAATTTTAAATCATAATTTCCAATTATTTCAAATCAGTTTTCTTTTGCTCCAAATCTGTTTTGGAGCAAATTGACGGTCATGCATCTAACCTTTTGCAGTATAAGTTGGAACAACTGGAAACAGATTTGGATTAAATGAAAACTTATTTGGATTATCTCCTTTGGTAACGTAATTTGTCAATATAGGTCGAATTTCGTCAACTAATTTATTGTAATTAATTTTCATATAATTGGATCGTGATGCATAACTTGACCAAGCGCCAATATGAAATTCAGAGATTTTTGTTTTTCTATAGTTAAATTACATTATTGTGCTGTACATGGCACAAAAATCTCTGAATTTCATATTGGTGCTTGGTCAAGTTATGCATCGCGCTCCAATTATATGAAAATTAATTACAATAAATTAGTTGACGAAATTTGACCTATATTGACAAATTACGTTACTAAAGGAGATAATCCAAATGAGTTTTCATTTGATCCAAAACTGTTTCCAGTTGTTCCAACTTATACTGCAAAAGGTTAGATGCATGACCGTCCATTTGCTCCAAAACAGATTTGGAGCAAACAAAAACTGATTTGAAATAATTTAAAATTATGATTTAAAATTTAAATATATATTTTTATTTTTATGAAATTTCAACAATGTCTTCTTGTTGTAATGATGTACTATAATATCGTTCCACATGGTTTGCATATCTAAGAAGATGTTCCTGTCGCATCTTTTGAAATGCAATATCAGAACTGTCTTCCAGAATACGCATTCTAAATTCTGAAATGGTTGGTTCTTGGTTGTTGTTACGTACGTAATTGACGAAATTTAACCTATATAAGCAAATTACGTTACTAAAGAGATAATCCAAATAAGTTTTCATTTGATCCAAATCTGGTTTTATTTGATCCAAATATGTTTTTATTTTATCCAAATTTGGTTTTATTTGCTCCAAATCTGTGTTTATTTGCACCAAGTATATCCTTGCATATCTAAGAAGATGTTCCTGTCGCATCTTTTGAAATGCAATATCAGAACTGTCTTCCAGAATACGCATTCTAAATTCTGAAATGGTTGGTTCTTGGTTGTTGTTACGTACGTAATTGACGAAATTTAACCTATATAAGCAAATTACGTTACTAAAGAGATAATCCAAATAAGTTTTCATTTGATCCAAATAAGTTTTCATTTGATCCAAATCTGGTTTTATTTGATCCAAATATGTTTTTATTTTATCCAAATTTGGTTTTATTTGCTCCAAATCTGTGTTTATTTGCACTAAGTCTGTTACCATTTGCACCAAATCTGTTTCCAGTTGTTCCAACTTATACTGCAAAAGGTATACACCAATTCTCCCAATCCAAAATTACGACCTCGCGACTCTATTAGTAGCTTGCGAATTCTATAAAACCTTGGCTTTTTAAAACCAGAGGTGTCGTACAAATTTATAAAATTACAAAGCCCTTTTCATTCCAAAATAATACATCAATCCTCCTTAACTTCCGATAAATCCAAAAGGGATTTAGAGAAAGCTACTCGACGAATCTTTGGAATGAAGAACTTATTTTTATTAACTAAAATCAAAATCAAACTTTTCGACAAATTTATCTACAAAGTTTGTTACTGTCGAATATATTTTGTGTAATAAAATTTTCTTTGTAGGTTGTGAAAGTTGCAATTTCGGCAAGTGCTATGTTTAAAAGCTTAAAGGAATGATCTACACATGAAAATTTAATTTATTTACGCTCTGTAGATGTATTAGAATAAATTCACCACTGCTCATCAACTTTTGCTTTATTTCTTATGTTGCGTATAATCGAAACAATTTTTTTTATTGCAATAATACAAAGTATTTGAGACAAAGGTACAAAAATACTTAATTATAAGTAATTGCAAAATAAAGAGTACTATCAAAGTTAGTAATACATTTTAAAAGAAATGTCGAAATTATAATGGGATTCCGAAAAGAGGTAAGAATAATTAACCCTTTTGAAATTATTTGCCCCCGAAATCCACTGTTTGTAAAGCACCATTGTTATCCTAGGAGTAGATTTTTACGGATTCGCCATTTTTTTCTCTCTGTCGAAATTATAATGGGATTCCGAAAAGAGGTAAGAATAATTAACCCTTTTGAAATTATTTGCCCCCGAAATCCACTGTTTGTAAAGCACCATTGTTATCCTAGGAGTAGATTTTTACGGATTCGCCATTTTTTTCTCTCTGAGGTTGAGATCTTTTGCAGTTTTTTCTTTTCTTCACTATTTGTGGCAAACAGATCGTTCGTGACTGAAGTTCCTCTTTAATTAATGGTTTTTCTTCTAATTGTTGGTGTTCTTTTGTGACTTTAACCAGCGCCGGCGTGGGCACTAACTGATGAAATGCAGTTCTGCTTAGCTGAACAGGCGGCGTATTGTCTTCATCATCGTACAAGCTAAAATTACCGTAAACCGGTAGGCCTGATTGGGATCTGCCCAATTCTTTCTGCTGATGTTGATGCTGACGAAACTTCAGCTGGCGATTTATTACAAGAGTCTAGAGTCATTGACCTGGGGGATCCAGGAGGTTGCAAATTTTGTTTGTTGACAGAATCAAGTGCAAGACCCGCTGGAGCTTCTGTCAATATAGATGGACCAAAAGCTGTTTCCTGTTGCTTTAAACCTCTTGTAATATTACTATGATTCGTACATTTGGACCAGAAGTTCGAAACAATAATATTGAATCATGCTTTGGTGACCTTCTTGTCTGGGTTTTGTTCCCAACCTGATAAAACTTCAGCACGTGGGAGAAAGCAAAAATGTTTAAAAACAAATTCTATACTTGATGGTACGATTTATCATAGTAATAAAGTAGCAGGACAATAAGGCCTATGGGTAAATTTAGCAGGCCTTAATAACCGCCGACCATGTATGTAAGAAATACCAAATAAATAATATTTTGACCACTCTATTAAAATATTTAAGATCATCAAAGCATGTATTAATGAAGATAAAGACGTCGATTTTAGATGGTTACGTGTAATATTGCGAAAAATAGTTACGATTTATTTAGACCGATTTTTATTATTGGTGCTGGGCGCCACGCCCACGTATTATGATGGAAGATGCAACACTGTTGTAGGGGAGTGGGATGCTTTTGGCACTTAGGCCTTATTAGCCGACAGGCTTTATTACCCCTAGGTACCTTAGTTAAATATTTTGAAGTAGGGGAGAGTCGGGTATTGGTGCGCACCTAAGCCAAAATTGTAATATTTCTGAAATGACAAAAGATTGGACTTACAGGTTTACTATCAAGATTCTTTAACGGTTTGGCTATAATATTCTGTAGTCACTTTTAAATAAAAATGCACATTGTGACTTTAAAATACTAAATTTGAAAAAATGGCAAAGCGCACAATTACCCGACGTATGCGGCTAATGGTGCGCATAGGTAGGATAATCGTGCACATTGAAAAGGGAAACAAATAACACAATTAATTAAAGCTAAAAATATAGTTATTTATTTAATAAAGCCTATTAACCTATGATTTAATAAAAAACTAAACTATAACGAAATATAAAAAATATTATAAAATGAAATATTAAAAGAGGTTATTAGGTGTCACAACTAGGGTTGCCACCCGTACTTTATAATAAAGTATTGTACGTTATTTCAGGTAATTGTACTCTATACTTTATGAGAACAATAAAGTACACGAAAATACTTTATTTCGCATGATTTGATTTCTTAGGGATTTTTTATCTTTTCGTTAAACGAAATTTTTCTATTAGTGCTGAATCGATGTCGCAGATGTCGCAAAATGTCCCGATTTTTAGAAAATATCTGCATTTCCCCGGTATTTTTGTCAAAAATTCCAAATTACCTTATTATTTTTTAGTATTACTAAAAAAAAAAAAACGTTGACCACGCCCCCTTTAAAAATATTTTCGCCTGCGGCGAGCTTTTTTTTTTGGTCCCGCTTTGTCTCAATGACAATGTGGTCACTTTATTTGATACAAACTGCAAAAAGCAATAAAAAATATGATTTAAACATAATAATAAAGAGAAATAAATTGTACTTTACTACAAACTACAAAGCGACCATTATAGGTAAATAAAGTAAAACGATCCACCTGACTCATATGTCATAGTACATAGGTTTGTCAAAAGATAGTGCCTGAATACCGAATTTCGAATTATATCAGCCGGTTATGGACATAAAGGCATGCGCACGATTAGCCGCCGCGCACAATTACCCGACTCTCCCCTACATGTCTATTATTTATGTGAGAAACAACACCCCACATCATAGAGTAATTTTGGTACCAAGTGATTAACCTCTAACTACCCTTAATAAAAGGTTTAGGAGTTGATTTGCGACAATAATGCATTTATGTGTTGCTCACCCTGTCAATTTGTAGCCTATATGCGAAGGGCTTTACCAATTGAAAATTCTCCATTAGCTTCTTGACAGACTTTCTGCATCAATACGACAAAATATTCTGATTGTAATTAGGCAATTCTACATGCATTCAAAATTTCTATGAACATTGAATCTTCCTGCTGTCGCATGTTTTCTCTCAACAACCTCCAGAAATGTGCTACCAGTGCCAAATGCGATGGTTACTGAAATACTTACTTTCCTCTGTAACGCAAATTGCTCTAATTTGGGCCACTTGCCTCGCTGATCTACGAATGGAATGGTAGACAGGCCAGCTAAGGGATTACACCCCCGTCCAGTGCCCGAGCAACGGTCGCGCGGACGCGGTTCGCAGGTTCTTCCGTTGGCTCAGGCGATCAATTGGCAACTAACTAAGGAAAAAAAACCTTCCTAGCGCCAGTCCTCTAAATAAAACACGGAAGTAAAGAAGAGTTGGTTTTATTTAAAAAAACAAAGTTTAGATAAAGATGGGGTTGACAATATTTGATTCCAAAACTCCAATAGGAGACACAAAACATATAACAAAGCAAGTGAAATCCAAGATACCCTGAAGGGATACCCTGGGACAATCAAATTAAAAATAAAAAAACAGATGAGTTGCTATCTGAAAACAACTCACTAAAATAATCCGCGCATCCAGGAGATTGCCCAACGCAGACATAAAACGTTGGTAAAATTGACTGCAAATAACACATTCGCAAGAGATATCATCAAGTAAAATTAAATACAGCAATTGCTTTCCAACTTACCCTTCCACCTCAATCCGTCCGATTCAACATCTCAATTCTTTTGGAACCTCTGGAATATTAATGATTCATCGTTTAAACTGAGTTTCAGGTGTAAAGCTAAAAATAACAAAAACTGCACAATTAAACAAGAATCAATTCACCTGCGAACGGTATGGCATCTTAATGTCGATGTGAATAATTAAGACAAGCAAATCTCTTAGATGCTCATCAAAAAAAAACTAATTAATGGTTTTCCAGCCATCCTACGCCGTTGGTGCTGTCCTAACCACTAGAGATGGAATAGTGGTATAGGCTCACACTACCGCTGCGACAAGAAATCCCACAATGTTGGAATGGAGCTCGCACGTCTTCCCAAAAAGTACGGATAAATCGTCAAAGGAGACGGCCAAAGTGACAAACTTATCACACCACTTCTTAAACAAAAACGCAAAACTGCGGTGAAGCTGGGGATAAACGAATGTTGATCAGTCCTGTCCTCTCCATTGATCTCATACAGGAATGGTGAACCCAAAAACGAATTTCCAACATCGGAAAAAATGGCTGACCCAGATGGTTCGACGCAGGAATAAAGGTTATCACAGGTGGAAACAAGATAACCAAATTGCTGGCCCATATCCATACAAATAACCATATGGTTGGTGGATAAAACAGCCAGATGGACATTCGGCTACCACACCATGTGCACCGCTCAAAAAACCATAATTAAAATTGGAAACCAAAAATTGACGACACAGAAAATTAACGTGGTAGTACGAAAAAACTAAAATTTATCAAAGTCAAACTTCCGTTCATGATAGAAAATAATGCAATCTTACCCACAAATGTAGCACAGAAGGTAAAACAAAAGATCACTTCAATAAACTAACAATTTGTGGCTTTTAAAACATAAAATTACACAAATGTAAAATGAAACTTTTACCTTTCATAAAGATAAGCAAAGAATGACATTTTGATAAATTTTCGAAATTCAAAACGCGTGCGCGTGTTTGAAACACACAGGGTGATGCATAGATTTCCGCCAAAATATAATAATAGCTTTGAAATGCTACAACTAGCGGCAATATATTAAAATCGTTTTTCTAGTGTTTAATAACCGTCATTGATGAAAACCCAGAAGCGGTAATAACTGGTGGTGCAATGAGGATGGTTCAGAGTGATACCGATATTTCGGTTCAAGGAGATACGTCTAAAAATAAAAATTATCCACCTTGGGAAACAGCAACATTGGATTATGAGTGGAAATGTACCATAAATCCAAACAACGACTTTTGTCCAATGAAATCGAATGGTAAGATAAATTTTGTATTTCATTATTTTATTATTTATTGGAAGTCGTAACGAGATGGAGACTTTCTGATATGTACGAGTTCTATGCTATAACATAGCAACTACAAAACATAAAATATGACAGAATAATGAACGACGTTGCCAGATCAAATTCTTTGTGAATCAAATGAGTTACTGTGAAAACTTTAAGAAATAAATTCTTTCTTTTAAATTATTTATAATTCTGTCATTCTTTCGCTTTTATAGCCAGTTTCATAAAACTTTTGATCAGCTGATCAGCCGGTGATCGTCTGTTAAGTGCACATTTGAGTTTCATAAAGGTTTGTCAACACTTGATCAGCTGTCAAATCTTGATCACCCAAATTTCTAGGATCAAGCGTTTGATTCTAGAATCAAGCATTTGATCAGAGATTTCTAACCTAACATTTTAGTAATGTAAACATCCCATTTCGATTTTAATAGGTACAAAAATTATTGAAATCTTTTGAGCTTATTAAAGTACATATTATAATTTTATATTATATAAGGTGATGTAATTTCTAATATATTTTTAAATTTTAGCAAGGAATAATTACAAATTATACAACAACTACAAAAATTAATGATGATAAAAATATATTTATCCTTATCACTTTCCAATTTTATAATAACAGTTTAATAGTCCAGTCATTCTACGAAAAAGTACGAAAATTAGACTACCCGGTAGGAAAAAATGGGGTCGAGTAGATGAAAAACATTCTAAGAAGGATAGCGTTTTTTGCATCGCTCTAGCTGATGTAGAACATAACCAAAAAATTAAAGAAAGTCGAAAAAGCGGTTTTTTGTGATTTAAAAATAAACGAAGCATCCTACAAAAGAAAGTTAAATTAGAAAGTTGTAGATAATGAAAAACCCTATCGAATGCAACTAGAAGAATAAAAATTCGTTATTTATTTTCTGAGAAAATCGAAAAATACCGTCAAAAATCGCCATTTTTGTTTTCGCTGTGTTTTTCACAATTTTGCATTAAATTATTTTTTATTCGGGTATAAAGTTACCTCTATCGAGTAGAATAAGAACTTTTTTGAAAAACTTCAGAAAAATGAAAAATACGCGATTTATAGCACAATTACTAAAAAAAAACCTTTCTGTAAATCGGCCATTCCCCACGATCGGGAAGGCCTAGGGAACCAAACGTGGGCTTAAATTCTTCGTAAAGGATGGTACTATCATATATTTTAAGAAAGAAATATTTTTAGTCACTTTCTAATCTCAAAAAAAGCGAATGAATATCGTAACGTTTTTTAGGTTATGTTTTTGCGAAATATCTCTTTGAATTCTTAGTAATTCTAAATTTCATGTATAGTAATCGATAGTCTACACTTTTTCACACATTCTTAAAAAAAGATCAGCATCGTACGACCACTTTTCTCTGAAATAATTTTTCACTTTTCTCTGAAATTTTGTGAATTTAATTTTTGTTTTACAGCTGCCTTGTTTATTATTTTCTGATTTTCTGTGAAATGGATTGGTTTCTCAAAAACTTTTACTAGAAAAAAGTTGTAGTCCGTGAAATTTCCTAACCGGAATGGGGTGTCAGATTTTTTGTAAAATGTTTCGTTTAAAAGATACAGGGATTTGAACCAAACCAAAAAAAAAGAAAGCTCAAATTTTTCGACATTTTCTAACTTACTGTAATTCATAACTCGAAAGCCGTTGATTTTAGACAATAAAAGGTTTGAATCTAGTTTGTAGACTATTTCACGCTCTTTAAAAAAGCACTAAACCATTTTTACTGAAAAATCAATATTTTCTGTGCTATGGTCACGTGAAGGTGGAAATTAAAAAAATGCTTTAAAGAGGCCTAACTCTCGAGGGTTTGAATTTAGAAAAAAATTTTTGTTAAATATTGTTCTTAGAAAAGTGTCCTCTATCACCACATAAGTTATGTAAAGTGAGTGCGGGGACACCCTGTATATAGGAACAAATAATCCTTGGGCCATTCTCCGGTTTTCCACACTTTTTGGCATATGTCATGAATTACCTTGATGCCATTCTCACCCATCTCTTTTAAGACCTCCGCGTTGATGCTATCTGTTCCTGGTGATTTGTTCAGTTTCAGTCTATTTATTGCTCTTCTTACTTCATCTTTAAGTATATCTGGTTCCGTTTCTCCATGTTGTTCTGTGTTCACCTCCTCGTGGTCTTGATCCTCATCTTGGTATAGTGTCTCGCAATAGGCTCTCCAAACCTCAAGTACCTGTGCTATATTCGTATCTCTGTCTCCTGATTTATTCATTATTGTCCACGATTTTGGGGCACCAATTTTATTTACTTTCTTTATGATCTTGTATAAATCTCTCGTATTATATGCTCGGCGTGTTTTTGGGCTTCTTTATACACATCTTAAATAGATAATTATTCTTATCTCTTATGCAGATATTAAATAAATTCAAATTTTTCTTAAAATTAACGTTTCCTACGTCTACTTCAAGATCGTAAAGGTATTATTACTATAACATAACAAAAGAAACTTGAAAGCTTCACTTATAAGTTATAATGCCTATAATTGAAGATTTTCTACGAGGTTTTTTTTTCTATCGATAAACGAACATTTTATTTAATAATAAATTATTTTACGTAGTTGGTTGTGAACGTTTGTACATTAAACTAGAAATAAAGAAGTTAATTTTTTCAGCGACACGTAAGTATTTATTTATACAATTTGGGAATAAAACTTGTTTTGATAATATTCATGGATATTTACAATTTCAATAATCACTTGAAACGTTTTTATGCTCAAAGAAGTTATCTATAAATCAGTATACTTGAACCAGTTGATCACAATTACAAAATTATTGAAAATCTAAATCCAATTCACACTCCTAATAGCCGAAGTTCACATTCGCACAAATCAAACATCAAAAATCATTTGGATCAATTTATTGATATTCAGAAATATGATCTTAAAAAAGAAATTTTTTCAAGAATAGAGTGTGATATTAGTATGTGTTATGTGAAATATAAATTAAACAAAAAACTTAACTTAGACGTTAAAATATTAGATTTTAACTGTAAGTAAAGAACAACATACAAGAAAATTTTATTTAAAAACACTAAAAGAACAATTCTAACCTTTTTTTTCAAGGTACAAACAGAATATTTGAAAAAATGAGAAAACTGAAACTACGAGGGGTGGGGTAAAAAACAACGTGGTGTTCAGTTGAAAAATATAGTAAAATAAATGAAGATATAGCGAAGTAAATTTGCTACATCGATGTTTCGGGATTCTGTCCCTCGTCAGGCAAATCACACCAGCAAGAATACAAGAAAATATTTAAAATTAATCGAAAAATTAAAAAAAAAGCTTACCAACGGAATGAAAAATATAACTGGATACACCTAAACACTTGGAGACTCGAAAGAAGACAAAGCCGGGGCTTGAAAGTCCTTTTTCAGGTAAAATTGTAAATATTTTTATTTCATGTACTTAACCAACATCCAATATCTAACCAAAATAATTTAAAAAATTGTAGTAGTAAATTTATCTGTCAATAAATACCATTATTTCGTAATTTAATTTAGTAATCTTAAAAATAAAATCATTTAGAGCTATTAAAATCATTCTGCAATTTAAGTTTTGGGGTGCTTTTTTGCATAAAAACAAATAATAGTTACTTTTCAATTATCAAATCAGTTTAAAACAGTATAATCTTAATACTGGAGCTCATTTCAAAATTACATGTTGTCTACTAAATTTGACCATGTACATTTAAAACACTTTAATTTTATTGGTTGTTGCTTTCAAACCTTAGCAAAGTCTGCAAGACCGCGGCTAGGCAAACAGTAATTTTAAACATAAAAAAGGATATAGGGTGTTTTTTTTAGCTGCATGAGAACTTTCAATAGGGATAACAATTGAATCAAGATTGCTATGGAAACAGTTTTTTGACATTCGTGTTTAGCAAGGTTTGGCATTTGATAATGCATAGATTGACCATTGAACAACGTTACCAAATTGGGCTCACAACCAATTGGAAGTGGATCCATTTTTTTACCGTAAAATTTTGTTCAGTGCCGAGGCACATTTATGGTTAAATGGGTATGTGAACAAACAAAATTGCCGTATATGGAGTGAGACCAATCCGGGACATTATCTTGAGACTCCATTGCATCCATTAAAATTGACTGTTTGGTGTGGAATACACGCCAACGGCATCATTGGTCCATATGTCTTTCGAAATGAGGAAGGAGCTACCGTTACGGTGAATGGTGTGAGATATCGACACATGCTCAATACATTTTTGTTTCCAAAACTTCAAGAGCTAAACATTGACAACTTATGGTTCCAACAGGATGGTGCTACGTGCCACACAGCCAACGAAACCATCAATTTATTGAAAGGACAATTTGGTGACAACATTATTTCAAAACGTGGTCCTATCAATTGGCCTCCAAGATCGTGTGATTTGACACCTCCAGATTATTTTCTGTGGGGGTATGTTAAATCCATGGTTTATGCTAACAAACCAACAACTCTAGAAGCATTGGAGGCTAATATTCAGCAAGCCATTTATGAAATAAAGCCAGAAATATTGGAAAAAGTGGTCAAAAATTGGACTGAACGGATGCGCTTCGTAACCATTAGTCGTGGTGGTCACATGCCGGAAGTCATGTTCAAATCATAAATGCCTTTAACTGTACTTTCATAAAAAAATTATAACCAAAACATTCCGTCAGGTTTTTAATGTTTTATTTCATTTTGAAGTTCTCATGCAGCTAAAAAAACACCCTATAGAAGACTATACATAACTCTGATTGGCGCTTGCCATCTTCTACCGAAGCAAGGCAAGGCAAATTTTTCATTGTGAACGGCGCTTTACGATGCCGGCATGATATCATCTTCCGAAAAATTAAAAAAAAACAAAATTTCCGTGAGCGTTAAAAATAGTGACCTATGTTGCCCCCAAGCACATGTTTCATGTTGGGGTCTGTATTTTTTTCAAAATCAAAAATATCGTAGAACCAACACAATATTCGTGTTCAGCGTCAAATTCTACATAAAAATAAACTCACTTGACAATTATTTGCGTTAATTTAATGCACTGCATTTCAGAGAGAAAACAATGTTTTTTCACAGAAGAACACGCGTCAAAATGAATGACACCATAACTAAACTGACAGATGCATGGCGACAGCCAAAATTTTGCCGTGAACGTTTTTCGCCACTATGTATCTAATTCACGCAAAACGGGCGGCCTATGTAATAAAATGGCGACGTCAAAGCCAATGACCTACTATGCCCCCATACCTATTTGACCCCATTCTACTCTACTATCGCCAATATTTAAGAAACTTTCGTGGTTCATTCTGATCAAACTTCGATTGTATCTTAATTTTAATAATATTAACTATTAGTAATTTTGTTCACTTATATAGAAAATTAAATGGATAATACTTTAATCTCTTAAAAAACGGGTCCCGCGGTCAAGGATATAGGTAAATTAAATAGGTAAATTATTTACCTATACCCTTGACCGTGGGACGCAATTTGCCAACTCCGCTTGGTACATTATGTTTGATAATAATTTAAATCGATTTGATTATATGGTCGGAAAAGTTTTAACAAAAGATTTAATACAGTATTAAAGTTTATGAATAATTTATTGTATCATGTACTTAAACTTATATGATTTGCTTTCATTTAAATAAGCCCAGATGCGCAGCCATGCGATAAAATTGTTATTGTTCTGCGAGTTTCTGTTAATGGGGGTTCATACAATTTATTGTAATCTATTTAATTTGAAATAAATATTAAGTGAAATCAAAACCTTGTAGTTTATAAAAATTAATAAGAAATGAGTGATTTGGTATTGGTTTGATGGAACATTTATTATAGGTAAGTGGAAAAGTTATATTGAAGTGGAGAAGGAAGATAGAAGAGTACCTGGATAACCAAAACCAAAATGTAAATGGTTATTTTATAATTTAAATATGGCACGCAAACAAATCTAAAAACGGAATAAAAATTTAACGGCAATTTTATGCTATTCAATTTCGGTGATGTAATAAAACAATTTTTAACACACCTTTAGTCCAGAATTAGTTATACATAAAGTCAAAATTTCAACTTGCACAAATGAGGCAATTTAGAGAGAATCGATTTTGAAAATTCAATAAATTTAAATACTAATCATTCCAATACATCATCTATAAAAATTACAATACGGGTGTTTATGTGGATGTGTAAATTCGTACCCCACCAGGTTAATATTAAGTAGAAGTGAAAATTTAATCCAAACTATTGCGGTGAAAACCTGAGATAAGAATGCTTAACACCGGTCAAAGTCACGGTCTTGCAGACTGTGCGCGACGAAGGGAGGATCATTCAGGTCAGGACAACTTGGAACAAAATTCACTATATGACGAACTTAAGTTGACCTGAGCTGAGGAAAAGTAACTTTGGGAAGAGTGATCATTGGACGTGCAATTATTGCAAAAATTGCATGTTTCCTGAATAAAAAGTAATAAAACGGATCGGGGTACTGTGTACAAAATTAAAGGAAATTATTATAAAAATATGTGAATTGTTGTTGTTACTATGAATTTAGTTAGGTATCCTTAATTGACGGTAGTCGAGATCAAAGAATGGACCAAGAAAATTTGATGAGAGTTAAATAAACAGAAAAACAAGTGAAAGACGAGGTCGTGATGGAAATGAAAAAGATAAACAAGTTAGTTAATAAAAAGTGCCCAAAGCGAGCAGTCGCTTGTTGGGAAGAAGAAATATTAATTCAAGTCATTAAAAATTGCCCAAGGTGAGCAGTCGCTCGTTGGGGAGAAGAAAAATCAAGTAAAGTTATTCAAGGCGAGAAGTCGCATTTTTGGGTGACGAATTTATGAATTGGAAATCAATATAATTTTGGAAGAAGATTATTGAACACCATGAATGGGATGGATAATGGAGAATAAAAATTATTGGATTGGTAATTCAAAATAAATGAGTGGATCCATACTTGGACATAAATTGGCGGATGAGTGATTGACGATTAATTACTGGGTTCCAAGGTAGAACGATTGTGGGACCGTAGCTGAAGCAAGGGAAGAATCATTGGCGTTGGTGGAATTGGTTGATGTTTGTTCGTGACTGGAATTGCGAAAGTGGGAAGACTACCGGAAATTAAGGATACTGAGGTAGCTAGTTGTATTTTTAAACATTTAGTTGGGGATAATAAAATTGTTGGGTTGTATAAGGGAGCAAAATTAAGTGTTATATAAATAAATCGAGTCGAAATTAACATGTAACCGTTTCATTGTTATCATTGTTGAATTAAGGAATCTTGACTCAAGGTTACGATTGGAGTAAAACGTTAGCGGGAAGTAAGACGAGCTGCAAGGTTGGGGCAAAAACAGTGTTAAGCATTTTTGTCTCATATAAGTTGAGAGACACGAAGGTAAGTGTGTAGCGTTCGTCGAGGATAACGAGCGATCCCGGTGGACACTACACTATTTATTATTTATTAGCATTAGTTAGAGACGGTCATTGCCTTGCAGTTAACGCAGTTGGATGCAAATGCGGGGCACCGGGTTCAAACTTGGGGAGAGTCAAACTTTCTTATGACTAGTCTCCGTGCTTCGGAAGGCACGTTAAGCCGGTGGTCCCCTGGGTTAGTGAATTGCCACCATTAACATAAAAACCAGGATACATGGCACATCTGACGGCAAGTCTAGCAAGCTACCTGATGGATGTAAAATATTTATATGCTCACAGAACCAACACTGCCAAGGAAACGACGCAGATGTTGGTAATAACAAGCCTTAAGGCTTAAACTAATAAGAAGAAGAAGAAGCATTAGTTAATCTAAATTATTATTAGAATTAGTTAATCCAAATTACTATTAGAATTAGTTAATCCAGGTTGTATTTTAGATGAGATTATGTCACGAGGACGCGACAATTGCAGGATGGTCGTGTTAGAATAAGCGAGAATTACCGAACCAAAATAAGAAGTAAGACTGAAGCAGATCTCATCGAAGTGAAAGGATCAGAAGAAGAATTAAGAAGCATCAGAAGAGTTAGAAAGAAGATAAATTGAGTGTAATAAGATCAAATTAAAATAAATCGAGGAATAAATTTAGAATTGTATTAAAAACTAATAAAATCAATAAGAAATCTTACAAATATAATATCTTTGGTATTATGGAAAACTATGACAATAATTTATTAGACTTTCCTATGTGGAATTTGAATAAACTTGGCATTTTGTGTACAAATAGTAAAACTTCTATAAAACGAAAACTTTTTACCACGCTGTTTGGGTCGCTGATGCTATTTTGTATAGTTACATCGTTTATTCAATATTTCTATATAAAAGATAATAATATTTTTGATATAGTTGATACTACTGCAGCTGTAGCAGGATATGGTCAGGTAACTTTTATGTTTAATCTATTAAAAAAAATTTTAAAAACCAATTGAATCATTCAGTGCAAAAAGGTAAGTACTACAAAATCAATACTTCGAGATATTCGGTTTAAAGTATCTTCTGTGTGTAAAATTCATCTCAAAATTGTATTTTTTTACCATTTCATATAAGGTGAATATATTTCTAAAGGATTGTGAAAAAAATATACAATTTGGAGATCAATTTTACACACAGCAGACATTTTAAATCAAGTATTTCGAAATATTGTATATATTTGTAGTATTCACCTTTTCACACTTAACGATTCAATTATAAATAGAATTTGTAATATAATCTACTTATCTGTCTGTTTGTAACGAGTCTGTGATTGATTGGAATCGAAATTATTATCAATATAAAAATTGATTGCGTTTTTTAACTATTTAAGTATTAAGGTCCGGTTGCACCAACGCATAATAAGGATTTCAAGTAATAAGCTATTATACTCTGTTAAAAGTTGAAATTTCTCCAAATTATTAAGCTAAGTCTCATTGGTGCAACGCATTTTCTAGAGAAAAGTCAGTTTTTAACAGAGTGATAGCTTATTACTAGATTAAATCCTTATTATGCGTTGGTGAAACCGGACCTTAATCAGTAATTGATAATGTTTGTTCGGCGTTCGGCATCAATCATTGAAATTCTACATTGGTAATGCTTTTAGTCTGTACTAATCAGTTAGTGCGTTATGAACAGATACACAAACCTGGTTTTTTATATGTATGATAAATAATTCCTATTATAATTTTCTTTCAGATCTTTCTAAAACTATGCTTAAGTGCTTACAATAAGGAAAAGTTTATAAACCTAATAAAAATTTTGAAACAATTTTGGAATACAGATAACTGTTCTAACGAATTGAAGGAGGAAGTAAGCACCGTTGTTACTACAATAAAAGTTTTTCAAAAATTTCTTTTTTATGCAATGGTCGGATGTGCACCCATATTCAGCACATCGATATTTTTCGGAAAAGATCTACCCCTTGGAAGTTGGAACATGGAAAACCAGGAAAAATTATATTACGTCTTACTGTCTGGCTATATAATTTCGCTTCCTTTTAGTCTTTTCTTTATTTCAAGTTTTGATGGTGTATTTTTGGGCCTGTGTTACGAAGCCGTAATACAATTTAAAATTTTACGCTATAGCTTCGAAAATTTAAGTGTCAGAAATATAAACAGTCAGGAAGATTTTCAGGTATTTTATGAGCAATTACGAAAACATATTCAGCATCACAAGTTTCTATTAGAGTAAGTTTTAATTTAGAAGACTACATAGTATGTAGGGCCACTAGGTTTTCGGTCGTAAATCTTCCGGCTAACTCGGACATGCGACTAACAGCAGCCGGGTCTCAAAACGTCTCCGTCCAATAGGAGCTAACTGACGTCACGGAAATTCGATTTAAATTATTTGACATTTAAAAATAATATTATAATTTTAGGAGTATTTTAATTTTATTTTGTGAATTATTATTTGTTTCTTTTTAATAAAAATTATGAAATATTGAGCAAACGCTGTTATTGCAACAACTTGAGCTTTTAAAAGCGATAAATAAACTGTTAATATAGTAAATCGGTATTGATTTCTCTTCATCGTGAATTTGAAACTGAATTTTAAAATTTCTAAATAATTAAACGTCAAAATTTAATGATGACAGACAACATTAATTTATAGGTTAACTTTCTACCTTTTAAACGTCAAATATTAAAACGAATGCGCGCGACGTTAGTTCGCTCCTATTGGACAGAGACTTTTGAGACCCGGCTGCTATTAGTTGCATGTCTAACTCGGTGTTTCTGCATGCTATTAGGTCGCAAGTACAGCTTACCTGAATTACATTATTAATAGTTTCCAAAATGCACCATAACACTATTTTAGTAACTTCAGAAATTGTTTCCAGGTTTTTGAATGAAATGCAAGAAGTGTATTCAGTCATTTTCATGATGCAGTATTTGACGTTATCTCCATTAATTTGCACCCAATTATATGCCGCTTCAGAAAGGTGACCATATTTTACTTAGAAGCAAGAAAAATCTCTAATAAATTGTTTTTCAGTACTTCTTTACCAATCACATTAAGATTTGGGTTTGCAGTAATAGCACTAGTCACTCAATTGGCATTTTATTGTATTCCATCAAGTTTGATATTTGAAGAAGTAAATAACTTTTCATTATAGATTTATTATCAACTATAAATATGAAATTCCTTTTTAGGCAATGCTTGTTTCGTATGGTATTTACAGTTCTGATTGGTACTCAAAATATTTTCGCCAAATAAAATTTCCCATGATAATGCTTATTCAGGCTTCTCAAAAGCAATTAGAATTCACAGCCTGTGGTTTGGTGCCAATGAGTATAAGCACTTTATTATCAGTAAGTAATTTAACATGATTATTCACATTTCAAATATTGGCAAAATTTGGAATAATTTTATTTTACATTATTCTTATGCAGTGAAAATGACGCACATGAATATTAACGAGAATTCTATACCAAATCTCCCAATCCAAAATTACGACCACGACTCTATAGTAGCTCGTGAGTTCTACAAAACCTTGGCTTTGTACAAAACCAGGGTCGTCGTACAGATTTATAAAATTACAAAGTTATTACAAAGCCCAAACTTTTCATTCCACAATAATACATCAATCCTCCCTAGCATTCGATAAATCCAAAAGGGATTTGGAGAAAGCTACTCTTTTTATTAACTAAAATTGAAATTAAACTTTTCGACTTTTCAAAAATTATACAAAATTTTCTACAAAGTTTGTTACCGTCCAATATATTTTATCTAATAAAATTTTCCTTGTAGGTTGTGAACGTTGCAATTTCGGCAAGTGCTATGTGTAAAAGCTTAAAGGACTGATCTACTAATGAAAATTTAATTTATTTACACTCTGATGTAGATGTATTAGAATAAATTCACTACTGTTCATCAACTTTCGCTTTATTTCATAATATGTTGAGTATAAACGAAACTATTTTTTTTATTCTTCTTCTACTGGTGCCCTTCTCCTATCGGAGGTTGGCGACAACTTCAGCAAAAGCATTCCGATCTTTAGCCGTTGTAATCAACGTTTCAAAATTCATTTCCGTCCACTTCCTGATGTTTCGGAGCCATGACATCTTCTGCCTTCCCAGACCTCGCCACCCCTCAATCTTTCCCCGATTTTTTATTAGAATAATACAAAGTATTATGAGACAAGGGGACAAAAATACTTAATTATAAGTATTTGCAAAAAATTATGCCGACGACCTCGCACTAATAGCAAGAACACGGGAAGAACTATACGAAGATTGACGGAAAAGGAAAACATAATATGAGAAGCAGTAAAAATGGGTCTGGTGGTGAACCAGTAGAAAACCAAATATATGGAGATGGGATACGTTGAAGAAGGTGGGGAGGCGGGAGGGTATATGGCGGTAAGGTCTGGGGGGAGTGAAAGGCTTGTGTTTGAGAGAGTTACAACAGTTATGTACCTGGGTATACAGATAACCGAAATAAGTGAAGAAAAATCTTAGATAAAAGCACGAATGACAAGAGCAACAAGAAGTATCGCAGCAATGAGACAAGTATTAACCTCAAAAAACGTCACCAGAAGAACTAAACGGAGAATATATAAAACGATCATCCGTCCAACACTTTTATATGGATCAGAGACATGGACAATGAGTGCGAACGACAGAAGCAAAATCAGGATATGGGAAAGAAGGATTCTCATGAAGACTTTTGGTGGTGTGAATATGGAAAACGGGTGGAGAAGAAGAACCAATGAAGAGGTAAGAAACATCTTTGGAGAGCCCGACATAGTAGCGATAGTGCGAGCGAACAGAATTAGTAGATGGTTGGGGCACGTAGAACGAATGTCAAGAGATAATGCCGAAAATGGTCCTAAGAAGAAATCCAATAGGAACGAGACGGCAAGGAAGGCCGAGCTCCCGATGGATAGACGCGGTGGAAGGAGATTTGAGAGATTTGGGAGTGGAGGAATGGAGGAGAATGGCGGCGGGGGACAGGAGAACATGGAGAAGGGTCGTTGTTTAAGCCCTAGGTCTACAACTAAAAGTAAAAGCTTTACCTTGTAATATCTTCAGATATCTACGACACCTAAATCCTAAACTATTTGCAGCATAACACTAATATTTAAGACGAACTGGGGTGAGTTATACTGTTTTATTATTATAACTTATAACTACTTATTCTTGGTTTGAGTTTTTTTACGACGATTTAATTTCTTTTATCGATCTTTTTCTTTTTAAACGATGCATTTGTTGATTTAACTTTCACTTGAAAATTAAATAATTTATTTTCTTTTTTTTTTCATTTTTTAAAATTTGCTCCAATGTAACTGAAATTTTGGAGAAACTTTGCCCTTGCCTTCTTATGTTAACTGAAAAATCTTTTTTTTATACTGTTCAGCTGTTCTTCCATAATTAATTTAATTATATTTGACGAAATCTGTCAAATCATAATTTTACATTTTTTTAAATATTTTTACTAATTCTTCTTTCCATAGGAATTCTTCTTTCCATCCCACCTGGACTAAGACTTGATCCACGGCCTTTATCATCTACTTTCCAATACCAAACCATCTGTGAAGGCATCTAGATGCTTATCGAGCTCATCGTCGAAGAATTGTCGAAACGCAACAAATTAGTGCACTCTTCCAGGAATCCACCTGGTCTTTATATAATTTGATGTGTTCTTTTTACCAATATTAATATTAAATTTCTTATAACTAAATTCTAACAATAATAATTTTCTACCGTATTGAAAAATTACCGTTTCATATAATTTGTGTTTTATCAACTTTCAATACTCAAAATCTGAAATTTGTATACCTTGTTGCCTGTTCCTATTTCATAGTAAGTCTCGCCGACCCTTTCTCGGAGGGCCATAATATCCCATTTCCCTTTCGGGTTGTAAGCGAGTATTTTCTTTGAAATTCTTTTATCTGCCATTCCATTCTGGTGTGCTTTCCAATTTCCTCTATGTTCTAGAATTCTATCTTTAACCGAGAAGATTTGCAATTCGGCGCGAATGTTTTCGTTTCTTATGTGGTTCAGTCTTGTGAATCCGTTGGTTCTTCTCAGGAACCAACGGATCAGGAACCAAAGGATCAACGCCGCCTGTAGTTTTGATTCCTCTCTCTTGGAGGGGATCCATGTTTCGCAGCAATATATTATTAGGACAGGTAATTCCCATTGGTTTATAAAATTTTATTCGGGTTTATTTACGAATTGGATGCCTTACACGGGTAAATCTATCGAGGTAATTGGACCAATAAGATTCCATTCATTCCTTTATCTACGATTTGGTACCAACATTTTTTTTTCATTTACGTTCAATTTGGAGGATTAACGTTTCAACAGATTATCGACTTATTTTTACTATAAAGGTCTAATCTACTTATACTTTTGGAACCAACAATTCTTTTAATTACCTTCAATTTTGCGGATTAACGATTCAACAGATTATCGACTTATTTTTACTATAAAGGTACAAGAAATCACTTAAGAATTACAATTATTGCTATACTTGAGCAACAAAGAAGATTTTAAAAATTTATAAGAAACAAGCAAGAACGCAAAGAAACAAAAATGGTTAAAAGGAGTCAAAAAATTAAAGGCAAAACTTTGGTGTTGGCTGACTTTCTTAAGGAGGAGCCTTCTGGACCACCGGCGCCGACCACCGTTCGAGAAATCAATTTAAATTGGGCTGACGAAGTTGACGCTAATTGCGATAACTCTCATAGCCAACCAAAATTAAAAGTTACACTACCGACTGCCCCTAGAGCTTCTAGAGGGGTTGAATTTAATGATAGAATACCCGATCAACCAATTGCCACAAATTCAGAAAATGAGAGAAGAGGAAATGGTGTTAGAATGGATAGCAACCTTTATAGATCTGACAGGCCAGAAATTACATATGGTAATTGGCGTTCGGCTCCTAGGACTGATATTGCCATAAATTCAGAAAGTGATAGAATCGGAAGAGGCCATAGGATGAATAACCGTTATGAATCTGACAGGCCGGAAGTTCTAGCTGGTAATTGGCGAGATAAGGGTAGATTTTCTATTAAGGATAATGATAATAGAAGATTATTTGTTCCAAGACGAAATGACAGGGATGATTTTTCACGTGGAAGCAGCAGAAGTGATGCTGAACCACAAACTAGGCAAAAATTAATTTTGCTACCCAGAAGTGTAGCAACTTCAAACACCCTAGTTGAAAATGAACCTCTAACTGTTATTCAAGAAGGAAATGTAAACATTACAGTGCCTACACCCAGTTCAATATTTGGTGGTGCACGTCCCGTTGATACGCGTGCTAGGGAGAAAGAGATCCAAGACAAAATAGAGAAGAAAAAAAACACTACGGACAGGTCGTTCGGAGATTGGGGTAGATCGCAGTTCAACAGAAGAGAATCTCCGAGAAGAAGATCACCTCGCAGGAGATCTCCACTGGCAGCAGGGTCACCGTACAGAGGGTCATGGCAAAAGTCTCCACAAAATGATTATTCTTCACGAAGAGACTCTCCACAGCGATTTTCACCGCGCAGGACTTCTCCACTGAGCAGGAGAGATTCCTCACCTTATAATGGAAATAATGCATCATCGAATAATAGCAGAATAAGTTCTTTAGAAAGACCTTCATCGCGTGGACGTTCTCCACCATATCGTGTCAGAAGTCCTCCATCTCGAGATCCGTCATCTCCTGAACAACGTTATTCTCCTGAGCGACGTCGTTCTTCTCCGGAGTCGCGCAATAGATATCCAGAAGGTGCATACACGTCCTATGATAGGCGAAATTCATCTCCACGTAGAAGGGAGTCTCCGTATAGAAATGGCTCTCCTTATAGACAAAGAGAACTACCAAATCGAAATTGGCGAGCTGCTGAATCAAGGAAACCTTCTCCAGATTTTAAGAGATCACCTGAGCGATCTGCATCATGTAGAGTTGTCGCCCCACCCCGTAAAACTAATAAAAATAGAGGTGGTGCACCACCTTCTCGTATCGTCGATTGTCCCCATAAAACTAAACAAGAGAGGATTATTAAAGTAAGAGACAACCGCAATCGTGAGTTGCCAAAGTTGAAGAAGCTAGAGGCCCCAAAATTTGCCGTTTCTAGTAAATATGCTTGTTTGAAAGTTGAAGACGATTCAGATTAATAAATCTGATGGATATTTATTCCTTATAAATCTACTATAGTGCCAATATCGGAATTGTCTCTTATGTTATATTGTAATTTATTTATTTCATAAAAATGTAATGATTTCAATAACATTATGTACAAATAAAACTAAAATACATAAATATCTATTTACATTGATAATTTTTCTCTGTCTTTTTTTAAAAGCACTAACTCATTTGGTAATTTGCAAATTCTTGAAACAGGTGAACAGTTTCTGCCATATGAAGTTTTGTTGTATTTGCTCATGAACAGCTGTGAAGTTCTCATATTTACAATATCATTAATGTAGAGGATAAATAAAAAGGGTTTTATAATGAAACCCTTGAGAAGCTCCCGATTTAACAAAAATCTCTTTAAGACGATTATCCTTTAAATTTACCCTTTGAATTCTACCATGAAGATAAGAAGAAAGTCACATAATTACAGATTGTGTCAGACCTATGTACCTCAATTTATACAATATTCTTTGTATGTTAACTCTATCAAATTCTTTAGTAAAATCAGTGAATATGCAATCAACACTAGCATCTGATTCGGGTGGAAAGGCCAGTATGCTACTGCTGTTGATGCGGCTCCAGCGTGTCATTTTCTTTAGGACATGCGTAGAACAAGCAAACCAACAATAATAATTAAAACAAAATGAAAACAAAAAAATAGAAAAACAAACCACAACAGAAACAAATACAAATCAGAAATAAAATAAAATAAAACAGAACAAACACAAAGCACAATTTATTAAAACAATACTGAGCATCCAAAATAATAAATTTTTTCATTTAAACAAAAATGATTTTTTTTGTGACATTCAATGCACTCTGATTGGTTGTCGTCGTTGCTCGTACCAACTTAAATTCACCTCCCTTGGGATGGAGTTGCACACCAAGTAAGTTTGCTTCAATCTGAAGCGTAAAATTTTCACCAAAATTCAAATAAATGTTTTCCAAAAATGAAAATAGATGACCGAAGTTTTTTCTATCATATCCCAGCTCGCTCAATCGGGATATCTCGCTTTCTTGTACCTAATTTTATAACAAAATTGTTTTGCAATAATTTCAAATATTTTCCTATAACTTTTCGAAACTCTTCTTTCTTCAAAGCCAAAACTCTAAAAATGAAATTAAATAGACTTCTCTTGTCCTAATTTTTATTCTCAAGATTTAACAGTTTTTCAAAAAACGTCTCGTCTTTTCTAAATTAAACACATCTTCAAAGTGGATTAGAATTCATAATGCACTATCAGTATCAGTATTTTGGATCAAAATAAATTTGTCAAATCTGACGTTTCTCAAAATCGTAACTTTTACTTGTGGTTTTGGCCATGGTCGTGGATAAAACTTTGAATTACATTCGGGAATTAACAAGCCTCTAATCCACGAGAAAAAATGGGCACTTGAGGCTCAGCCGAGAGTCACACATTTCACAATAATCCCCTTATATGATTAATAACTATAATAAAACTTACGCTTGCACTGCTTGATCTCAAAGATAATCTATATTAAAAAAACAAGGACTCTGATTCACCTGTGTTAATCTGTCCAATAACCTATTTAGTCCTAACAACACACCTAAATATCAATTTTCAATTGGCTGTCAAATTAAAATCGTCATTTTGCTGTTCCTTATAGTATTTATGCTATGATACCATCATTGTCCAATCCTTTTTGGGCAATAACGTCATTGACCGGCCAAAGACGTAAATATTACGTCTGTTGAAAATATTTGCATCATTGCCTACCGTTAACAGGCGTTGACATCAATAAATCAGACAATGACGTTAATGGCCAGCATAAATGGGCATTGACGTCATTGTCCGGCCATTGACCATTGAATATCACCATTTAATTTTTTATTACGGCAATTTTCTTGACCCAACTTCTGCGACTAACCGTTCTTGAAAAAAATTACTAACACAGGTGACCTCATTCACCCTGTATACCCACTCTAGCCTTACCAATCTACATAAATAAGTAGGTAATCAAACATATAAAAGTTACACATATAAAACATATAAAATCTCTGGTCCTCCAGGTTGGGGGTTCTACGTCGGACTTGCTCCTCGTCTAGGTAAAAAATGTAAAATGCTAACAAACCAAACACCAATTCGCAAGGTTGATAGTTGGGCTCGGATAACGTTGTAATGCGTTTCAAAAACCGATTAGATCACACATATAAAAGACCAGCATGCTCCGCCGCCGCCGCCGCCTCCAGGGGTCGATGTAAACTGCCCCAATTCATGAAACAGGTAAAATTTTTAAACTGTAAACTGCCCTCCGAAAAAAAATGGCAACACTAATCCCGAATGTAAACTGCCCCAAAGTTGGTATGGTATTAGGGCAGTTTACACCCCGCTTACACGAAGGATAATGGGATTTATTTAGTATAGGGACTTATACTAAATTTTATGTTATTACGATATTTAAAAAAAAATGTCGTATTATAACAATAACCTACCGAGGGATCCCTGTTTTTAAAAAAAAAGTTTGTGTTTGTTTTTTAAAGTTATTACGCAGATCTCAATTTTAGAAAATTAATAAATAGATAATGAAAATTATAAATTTTATTTAAAAAAAAACACCTTTCTTAAAATTCAGGGCAACTGTAAAAAGAGACAGATTTAACAAATTCCAGCATCGATATTTCTTTGAGGGTGTATTTTTGCAGGAGTTCAGCAATAATTTTTTGCTTATTTTTGGAATCGTTGGTTTGGGTAGGTGGCTTTGAAAAACTATTCAAAGCAACATTAACCTTGTGCTGTTCTTTTTTGAGAGCATCTATACAAATAAGTAAATATTGGGATGACAAGAATTAAAATTCAGTTTAAACGCGGCATAAAACGATTCACAACAATTAGTTGTCGAATGGAAATCCACAGACGCTTTTGCCCAAACTTTTGGAAGAAATAGCGTACGTTCCCCCACATAGTAAGTTAATAAATATTTGGAAAACATGTTGAGATTAGCATCTTCCAGTTTGACAAACAATGACATAGGCAAACAAATCCCCCCCTGACCAACAATCAAATAGGTGACTGTAAACTGCACAAGAACACCATGAAACAGGTACTTTCTATTAATAAATTCTTCTTCTTCTTTAGGTGCCTATCCGATTTCGGATGTACGGCGATCCCCCCGACTTAGCCAAGAAGACTGTACCAGGGAAATGTTAATGGGGTGGTAGTTTTCCTTCCCCTTAGTCCACAGATCAATTTTGGACATATTTAGATCATTAACATTTTAAGGATTCTTCTTGGCATATTACTCTCGGTGGTTTGCCATTGCCTTCCGAGGGGAGACAGACGGTCAGAATAAAGTTCTTACTTCACTCGGATTCGAACCGAGTATTTACCGTTCATAGTCAACTCTCGTGACCGCTAAGCTCCGACCGCCTCTATTAATAAATAAATAACATTAAATAAAATAATATAACCTAAGCTATAAACCGGGATCATTGAAAAGATGGATAAAATCTGCATCCTTCTATTGATGCGTTTGCTCTTTGAATTTTACATGCATTTCTCATCGAGCTAGAGTAGGAATTTTATGCAACAACATACCAGTTTTAAGGTAACCCTAACAAACTAACCAATAGAAAATGTAAATTATTAATTTAAAATGTTGATTAGCGCTAATATACGTTTTCTATTGGTTAGATTGTTAGGGTTACCTTAAGACCGGTATGTTGTTACATATAATTCTCTGCTTTACGTCATCACCACTTCAAAATCAGTACCTTTAAACGGTTCTTGTTTAGGTCAAAAAAATTCTTAGAGAGTTTCTCTTAACAAGGATTCCCCTCATTCATTTGTTGAAAATGTAATTAAAGACATTAATTTGTAGTGTTTCCAATAAATTTCTATTTTGCTGTTTTACTCAAAATTTTCTTATTATTATTCAACAATAAAAATTCTTTATAATCAATAATGAAATCAAGTAATTTTAATTTTTTAATTCTTAAAAAATAATCCTTTAAGTAAAGGGATTAATAAATTAAGCCGTATAACAAAAGAAAACAGTTTGGAGGGCAGTTTACATCTGAGATTAGTGGCAACCTTTTTGCTTGGAGGGCAATTTACAGTTTATGGTCAAATTTGGAGGGCAGTTTACATAATCCCGATAAAAAAGGTGTCGTACAGGTCGAAATGGCCCTTGTATTTTTTTATGTGAAATGAGCAGTGGTTGCTGATAGTAGCAAATGATAATGAAAAATAAGGAATGGTAAACAGGAAGATTTTTTGTAATATTAACCGCTACTTTAATTAGTAAAAACTCAAGGTCACGGGGCACATCTGAAGGCAAGCTTAGTAAGCTTCCTACCGGATGTTAAACAAGTATATTGTCCCCTATCTACAAGTTTCACCTCGTTATATTATAAAAATTTAAAAAATAAAACACAACGTGATGTATTAAAAACAAAATGCAACAAAATTAACCCTGTTGTTAAAATATGTAAACTTCCAATTTTGATGGAATCAAATCACTCCCGTTTGAGTTCTGGCAATGTTGTCAGATCTGTCAGAAGAATCAACATAATAATTTGCCATAAAGAACCTACAAAATGTCATTTGTAGATGTGTCTCGGATTAGTTCGTTTATTTATCACTAAGATAAAAAGTTTTCGAAATAAACCAATGTATCTGATGGAATAAGTAGTTGTACTTGCACGATTTTATGAGCAAGATTTGAACCCTAACATTGACCAATGTGCTCTCTCTATTTCTTGTAACTCAAATTCTCCTTCGTTGTAATTTTTAATTTTAACGTTGGGCGCATATCGGATTAATTAAAGATTATATCTGTGGTGTTATGGCAAACGTTGATATGTCTTCTTCTGACATAATCACCGCATATATACCAACTAGCGCAACTACATCAATTCAATACGTAATATGAATTTATATTAACCTTTCGTTGATACAGACAACAATGGTAAAAACAATAAGTGTAACTAATTATTCTGTAAGTATTATACTCTATGGTCTCATTACCAATCTGAATAAAATACTCTATAAATAGTAAAATGCAATTACAAATGTAAGAAAAGTTTTGAAAAACATAATGGACAACAAAAACGATAAAATTATAAATCTAACTAACAAAAGCAAAGTAATGGAAATAATATGTGAACATAAAAGAAAAGATATTCTTGAAACTTTACTACCAGAAATTGCCGAAAAAATTGTAATGCTGTTAAATCCAGAAGATTTGGTTGAAGTTTGGAAAAGTAGCAGCCATTGCAAAGAATTGATGAATTGCGAATATTTCTGGAAGGCGAAATTTCTAAAAGACAAATTTTATTTCACTAATAATAATGTGCCTTTAAATTCGCCAGTTTATAAAATAATAACTAAAAAATACGATTATTGGAATGGACTCTACTTTTACAATCAATCACTTCACCACAACTTCAAAAATAAAATATCTGATGAAGTGTATATAGGAGAAGGAACTACAATTTGCAGAGTTTGGCATTTTGATAACGAAACCACGATTATTAGAAGCCTTGGAAGAATTATTGTTATTGATATTTATAGTAAAAAAGCAATTTTTATATTGAAAGAAAACGAAGATGAACTGGTACTAAAAGTTATAAAACACAAACATTTGTTGATATGCTTCACAAGAGTGATGGAAGGAATCAACGATAATTACACAAGATTCAGTATATGGAACATTAACGATGCTACTTGCGTAGTGGAAGAACGTTGGTGGATAAACAATATTCCGATCAGCTTACATGCTTATGAAAACATTTTAGTTGTGTATGATATAGCTGGATTATACACTTTGAACATTGAAACATTGTCATTTGGTGATATACTATACGAGACTGCAAGGAATGTAATTTATTATAACAATTTTGTAGCAATGCAATTCACACCTGCAACGGATAACTTTGCACATGTTTTAAATCTGAAAAATAATTCTGTGGAAGGGTTATCTTGCTGCGAAGGTTCCAGTAATCGAGGTACTTTCATGATAACAAATCAATACTTAATTTACTTCTGTTTGGATAGACAACATGTTTGTACTTGGAACATGGAAACTCGAAAAAAAATAATTACGTTTCAATTCACAATTATTGAAGAATATATCCTGCGTTCTAAATCATTACATTATCAAGTTTTGGCTGGAGACATGTTCGTCTACAACTTTAAAAATCCGAATACGGGTAAAACGGAAATACAAGTTTGGAATTTTTTGACTGGAAAGTGCATCCTAGAAATGCAAACATCTCATCAACATCTTGTGATGGCAGCAAATCGTTATATATTTATAAATGAAAGAAATGCTATTCAGGTATGGTGTCCAAGAACAGGTAAACTAATTACGTTATTGCGAAACTGTGAAATTTATGAAGCTAGGGAAAGTTTAACATGGTCAAATTATATTCCCAGAATAACTGAAACCAAAATAATGATTTCCAAAAACCCAAGTAATAACTCTTTGCCACCTGGTAGTAACATGCAATTGTTAGGTAAACAAATTTACGTGTTAAATTTTGATAAGTGAATCATAATTAATTATTTTTTTTATCATTATTATTTTTGATAATCGCTTAATTTGAAGAAAATAATATTTTTTAATGTTTTTACTTATCAGAGCCCCACGTTCGGGCCGCCCACTGAAGATTAAATTGATATTATAATAACAAAAAAAATCAATAATAATCAACTTTACAATAGTAAGTACTTTATAAAAATAAAATCAACTCATTTATTACATTAATAATTAATCAAATTTCATCCCCCAAAATTAATATTACTTAATATGATCGTAAGAAAACAAAGACATGTAGCTACCTCTCATAAGAAGTCTTGTTAATTTAAAAAAAACCTTAGAATGATGACTTGCTGAACGTTTGTAAATATTTGATACCACTTCCAAAACTGCAATCCCTTGGTTAATGACCATGCACTCTCAATCTCCTCCATTTCCTCAACTCTTTTCACAGCGGTGAACGACTGTTATTTTGATTAACCATGGCGTTAGAGGCGCTAAAACTTGTTTGAGTTTTGAATATCTTTGTGCTAAGAGTAGTGCCTTACCTTACAGAGTTCTTGTTTGCGTAGTGTTGGGATGAATGATCCAGAGTTCTTGAGTATTCTTTAGTCTTCATTGCTTCAGTCTATGTTGTCGATGAATCACCATCAAGAGGAAGGAACCTGAATCCATCTAGCTTCCAGAGAATTCCTTGCGTTGCGCTTGGATGGCATTTTGGTTTTAATTTGTAGTAGAACAAAAAGGAAAACCAAGTCGTGATTTGGAGGGGGGAGGGCTCGCCTAGTGGCGGAGTTTGGCTGTGTCCCAAATTTCTCACAATCCAAATCTAAAGTACTTTTGTTCCCATTCCCGCTACTTAGTTGATCAGGGGACGTTAACCCACCATCTTAGTAACCTTACTCGACAATTTTGATGATCCAAATGTCAAATGTCAGTTAAATAGTTTATTTATATATTACGTAGTTTTACTTTTTGGTAATTATTTGAAACGGGGTTTAAAATTATATAGTCATATGGTTAATAAATTGGATGGTTTGTTTAGATCTCTTTAACTTATAGGTATTTAAAAAAATAAGTGTTTTTTACAACGAAAATGTGGTAAAATTTTTTGTTGAATTTTCAATCAGAAGAAAAATTGGTAAATTTAAATAGTAGTAAACGAATGACCAAGAGTTTGTTATGCCATATTTTATTTATTTATTCGTAAGTACAAGAAAATCCTTCTTTTAATTTACCCAAAGTTAATATGGAATTTATTTATAGAAAAATGTTTTCTGGAAAAAGGCTACAACTTTTGATAATGATCGCAATCTCAACCTTTTTGACAGGTATACTACTCTTATACAAAAATATTCCAGCGTGTTAACAGTTCTTCCTTCAGGTTACTATTATACAATATTACCAAGTTCATCCCAAAATCCATCACAAGATGTAATCCAAGAGGTTAAAGTGGGTGACTGCGAAGTAATACATCTCGGCATAGTTTGTATTTCCCAATCTTCGAAACTAAATTTTTATCCTTTACTCAAATCGTTATTTTTCCATCGCAATAATCCTATACATTTTCATATCGTCGTCAATAATCAAACAAAGAGATGTCTAAATAAATTATTTCAAACTTGGTCAGTATCACAAAGTAAGTCAAAATCTTTTATTGTAAAGTTACATCCAACTGCTGAGCCTTTTGAACTTTTATTTGATTGCTTAGGGGGTGAATTATGGTCCCAGTTCTAATGGACAGTTGCCAAACAGTCAATTTTGTGATCGCCATTTAAATTTGACCATTTCAGACTATATCAAGTCCAGACGCTGCACTTTTTGAATGGAGTATGCCACTTTGTGTGGTCGACCACAAAAGGTGGTATATTTCAATGACAAATTTCAGCGTGATATTTTTAAAATTATGACTCTCGGGATTCCAATTTTATAATTACCTTTCTTTTTAGTTGAAGTATCGTTTTATGATATCAAAGATATTTCTTTCAAAAATGGTTTAGGAGTACTAAATATATTCAAGTTGATTATACCAAAATTAGTTGAGTCAAAAAAAGTCAGCAGAATAATCTTTTTAAGCACAAATATTGTTTTTAATGAGGATGTTTATGAAATTTGGAGTGTGTTTGAAAGCTTTCAGAAAAACCAGGTAAGATTTCGTCGGTTGGACCAAATTGGAATTCCTCTTCTGTAAACATTATTCGGACTTTTGCCATATATCATGGTTGTGATAATTTCAGTTTAGAATTGCGACTTCAAAGTCGCAATGACAATTGCAGCTGATTAGCTCAAAATCAGACCTGTCCAATGAAAAACTAACAAGAAAAAAGTTATAAAATCAGAGATTTCATCTGTTAAGGGGTCTTTCAATTTATAATAATTTTTCTTGGATGTCGATCTTGAGAATGGTCCTGATTGTTTTTGAATTCTTTAATATTGTTTTCTAGAACTATTAGGTTTGTTCCAACTAGCCGAGAAACTGTACAATGTGCGGTAACGCTTCTGCGCAATAGATAAAAAGGAGCGCCTTTTTATCTATTGCGCATGAGGGTGACCGTATATTGTAAGGTTTCTGGGCTGGTTGGAACAAACCTATCATCTACATTTAGTTTATTAGCAAGCTATTCTTCAACTATCGTATAATCTTTGCTATTAACAAGGGAAGTAGTAGATCTTCAGTTTGGAAAAGTTCATCTCCCATTTTTAAATTAAATTTTAGGTATTGGGGACACCACTTAAAGATGTTAAAGAGCAAGATAACAGGTTTAACTTATATATTAAATTTTAATTGTAATCTTTTAAATAATTTTGTCTTTGTAGTACTGATCCTGATATTGTATTATTTCATTTGGATAATTTACGACGCTATGGATGGACATCTAAAGTAGAACACACTGTACCATGCATTTGGAACTCGAAAACAAATTGTCTCATCTACGAATTCAAAGTAAATAGCACAGTAATCACTAATCAGTAATGGGTTCGAGCACGTTAATCGGGCCCAAAAAATGTTAATATCACCCAGATATTTGTATTCTTACAATACAAAGGCACTCCATTTCTGACGGAATATCGCCGCATCTTTGGACGTTTTTCAAGCCGCTTTCTAGGGTGGATTAGTCCCTATTTTTCTTTTTTTAGCTTCTTGATATGCTCTTTACAAACTTTTGTATGTCTTTGTCTCTTCCACGACCCTTTTCCATTGTTGCCTATCCAGTGCTTTTTCATTCCAGTTTCTGATCTCCATCAATGTTAGGTCATTGTGGACCTTTTCTTCCCAGCTCATTCTTGGTCTTCCTTTTTTTTGTTACTAATCATTTAGTTTTCGTTTTTTCTTTACATGTCTTTTTCTGGATCTTACCCATTTTGACTTCCATTATAACCTTATTATGCTCCGTGTCTACAGTTGTTCCTCTATAATGATCTTGCATCATTCACCTTACAATTTCTTTTTTTTTTCCATCATTATAATCATCAATATAATGATCAATTTGGTTTCCTTACCAATATTGGTTTATTTTTATTAATACGACTGTTAAGTTCTATTTTACTTCTATTATTCCTGGTTTATTCTTATAATGTTGGCAAAACGTGATAGAGAATATTTCTAGGTAATTAATCGAAATAGAAGAGAATACATTTCTGGTGTTATAATGTCATCGTTTGCAAAATACAATGGCAATAGAGTTCCAAAAATAACCAATAATTGCATAAAAGAGTTGCAGATAGTGCACACCAAGGTAAAATTGCTTAATATTTCCTTTTATTGAAATTTATTATAAATTATTTTAGAAACCAATAACTAATATGTGTGATAGTTTTCCTGAGAGCGAAATTCATTTGAAGCGAACTTTACTCTACATTTATGATTATTCGTACGTTGCTTCGGATTTAGATGTAACTCTTATTTCTCAACTATCTTTTGGGAGACTAAAAATGTTAGAAGAATTTGCAGTTCGTTGGGAAGGTATTACATACTGAAGAAAATTCCTTAGGAAGGAAGGTCCTTATGAATATTATAGTACAAACATCATTTGCAGGTCCTATGAGCTTTGCTATTTATTTATCTGATATTGAATATTTAAAATGCACACAATTTATTAAAAATTCGACAGTTCTTAAAAATCGTCGTAATATTGGTTATCATGTTGTTTTCAAAGATTCACATTCTCATCACATAAATTACCTAAGAAACGTTGCTTTAGAGGAAGTTAATACACCGTATGTATTTTTAAACGACATAGATTTAATTCCAATGCAGAACTTGTATACGGTGATTAAGTCATATCTTCGTAATATTGTCGACATGACGAAAAAGGTAATCATTTATGATATAAGATAACTAAAATTAATTAAAAGATTAAGTGAGTATTTTAAATTAATGCAGAACTCATGAAGGACTCGTGTTGCCATATAGCAACAAGAAATGCACACATTTGCATTTGTAGAAAAATAATACTTTTAAACTGTTATCTTTAACTGTTATAACTGTTATAACTGTTATATTTTGAAAAATGTAATTCCGTCCTTGATGGGTTATTAAATTCTTATGTTTTTAATAACTCCAAATGGGTAAAATCTTATGATTTGTTAGAAAAGCATATTTTTACCGGTAAAACTATTTTTTGAAATCATCACTCAGTCATACTTATGGACCTTGATAGGGAAGATCAATTTATTCTTGAAGTACTCGTAAAACAGCAGCCCCAGTCGTCGTAGAATTGTGCACAATATTTCTAAGTTTGTAACCCAAAAATTAAAATTTTTAATTAAGCCGGATCCACACTATGTAACAAAACATGTTAAATAACAAGTTATACAACAAATCTGTTGTACAACATTGTTTTATAACTTGTTATAAAATAGCAGAGACATCCAGACTATGTAACAAAACAAAACTAAACAAAATGAGTGTACATTACTAAATTCAAACACCGCTTAGACCAGGGTCGATAATTTTTGAAACCAAAAAAAATAATAGTAGGATGAAACCCATTGGAAAAGGAAGAGAATATAAGAAAAATGAAATGAAAAATAAATTACGGACGATCTTAGGTCGGGAAGTGGAAGGGGGTGAGTTTTCAAAGGTAAAAAACGGTTTATCTCTATTTCCGGCAAAACTACAAGTCCTATGGAAAAAAGTTAAATGGCAAAGTTGTAGGTAACAAAAAGATCTACAACTTTTGTATTAACACTTTTTTCACATAACCTCAAAATTTATGTGAAAAATTCATATAACCAAGTTTTTGGTTTTTTTATTTTTATCTATTACAACAAAATTTTTTTTTCACGAAATTTGGTGAAAAGTTACCTTTTTATGTCCCAAACACACTGTAATTTTTTTTTATTTAAAATATTTATTTTTCACCTTATTTTGACTTAATATCGAAAAAGCACCCTAATTTTCACTTCCACTTCCCGACCTCAGATCGCCCGTAATTTATTTTTCATTTCATTTTTCTTATATTCTCTTCCTTTTCCAATGGGTTTCATCCTACTATTATTTTTTTTCACATTTTACCATTTTCAAAGGTTTCAGAACTGGTCTAGCTGCGCTGGTGCTGTAGAAAATGTTTAATAACACAAGTGTGGACAAGTCGCGGCGTGTTATAAAACAAAGTTTTATAACTTTGTTATAATTTTTCCACACCTAACAAGAAAATTGTTGTATAACATTGTGTTTTATAACTTTTTTACTTGAATTTCTCTAACAAGTTATAAAACTTTGTTATTTAACATGTTTTGTTATATAGTGTGGATCCGGCTTTAGAATGGTTTAAATCCGCCACCTCCACCATATCGTACCCTTGTATGCTGGGATTCTAAATTAATTTGTTTCATTTGTAAAGTTTATATTATAATAAACAATTTTGATTGTAAGTTTACACGGTAGCATATTTTAGTCTTCAATAGTTTAAACGTGGAAAACTAAAAGACCCGAGAAACAAATAAAAAGTCAAAATATGTATAAGATTTCTATAGGCAGCAAAGTAACGTCAAAACAACCTAAAATTTCAAGATTTTGTTCAGAAATATAAACCAGTTAATAGGTAATTGCTCGAATTGATCGTCCATATGGATGTTCATGATCGTACCACAAAATTATAAAAATTTTAATCAATGTCTACTATGTTTGCAATTTATTAGGCATTAGTAGTTCCTGCTTTTCAAACAGAGAAAGTATACATTAAAATCCCTGCTACAATAAAGAAGTTATTATACATGTGGGATAAGAAAAAGATATCTATTTTCAAAACCACCCAATTTCGACAAGGACATCTATCTTCAAATTACACAAAATGGAGAATAGCTACAAAACCATACAAGGTAAAGCTTTTCATATTTCATATTTATATAACAACGTAGTTGGGGTAACAAAGTCATTGGGGGCTGTGAACTGGAGCAATCAGAGCAAATCAGATAATTGGAGAAGAAGAAGTCAATAGCTAGCACGGTGAATTTATTTGGTGTGAGGATCTCTTCTAGAGTGGGCGAGAATTTCTGCTTTGTGGTGCTTCGTCCACGCGTCGGTTTTGAGAGCGGAATTCTGGGATTTCCTCATTGTTGTTCGAAGAAACTTGAGCTTAGTTTGTGGCATCAGTTTGAACCTCAGTTAGGAGACATGTAAAGGTACCTAAGGCGTCGCAACGGTTTTGATCGGTTTTTCACCCTTTGTGGGTTCCATTTCCTTATATTTTTTGTTCGTTTGGTTGCTGATTTTCCTGCAATATTATTTTATCCATTTTATTAAAATGATAAATTTTGATTTACGTAGGTACAATGGAAATATGAGTATGAACCATACGTCGTAGTAAAAAGCGATGTAGTTAAATACGATGAACGATTTTTCGCTTACGGATGGAACAAGATTGCACATATTATGGAATTGAAAGCACAAGGTTACGAGTTTATTGTACTACCCAATGCGTTTGTTGTTCACAAATGTCATAAACTAACAGAAGATTATGTAGTCTTTCTGACATCTAGGAAATTTAGACTGTTAGTACATCACACACAAATTATAATATGAAACTTAAAGCTACTAATATATTTTATTTTATTTTACAGATGCATGGAATCAATAAAGCAGGAATTTATAAATGATCTTAAGAAAAGATATAACTATTCCCAACATATAATATAATAAATTATTGTAATGGATAACAGTAACATAAAAACAAAATATAACAAAAAAACATTTCATACAGGCAGGCTATCGTTTGAAACAATTCCAAGAAGTTGTTACAAATTAATGGCGCCAAATGTGGGGTTTTCTAAATACACAAACGTAGTAGAATGTTTAGTTCTAATTTACATTCAATGTAAACATTCAAATGTTCACAAAAAGAAACAGAAATTATCTGAAATAAATTATAAACATTTTATTGTTCAGTTTTTGTTTGTGACCGGGGTTGGCTGGCTCAGTAAAAAGAATATCGTTTGGTTTGGCTTAAAGAACTAAATTTTGTGTATTATGATGTTGATGACATTATAGGTGTGTAGTTTTTCTTGGACAATCGGTGGGATGAGGGTGTGAACATTTTATGCAGCATGGTACTAAGTTGCGGTTTAACGACCCATGTCCAAACATTTGGCAACGATGACATTGTACCCGTGTCGTTCTCGGCGAGTAGTTTGTCTTTTTATTAAAATCTGTCCAATGACTTGGATTGATCTGAGCGGTTGGAGATCGCTGTCGGATGGGAAGTGGAGTAGCAATGAATTTAAGGTCTTACCGGCCTTGTCTCGCATGTTGGTGATTCTGGTTGTGCTTATGCTTTTTTTTTTTCGAGGCTACGACCGCATGGTGAAAATTTGTAAGAATCATCACTCATCTTTGATTTTGAACGATCATTAATTATTGTTGTTTTGGTAGGTGATCATCATTTTGACTTGTAAATTACAGATTTATGCTAGATAAGTCGTTTAATCTGGAGGTGAAAATTTTGATGTTAAGATCGCATAACCACGCGAGTAAATTTTGTCTTACCTGAGGAAGAAAGTAATTTATGTAGTATTCAATCGATTTTTGGAATATTATACAAGTGATTCCAGCGTACCGCGTTCACTTTCGTGGATGGAAAATCAGTTAAGCTAGATAGCTACTTATCACGTGTACTACAACTACTGGGCAACAGAGTGCGTTTTTTTCTTCGATGGCATAGGTCATAGGACATAGGCAGCGTGTAGGAAGATTATTATAAAGTTCCAAAACAATTTAATTTTTGAAATCAAATTTAGTTTTAAATTAACTCCTTAGTGAATGCAAGGAGTAGGAAAACGATTTGTTTATAGCGAGGTTTATAGTAAATGTATCCCTGCATACACGCTACGGCAGTGGTACATCGGAACGTGTAATTGTTCCACATTTCAATTAGGAAAAATAATCTGTTAGTTGGTTTTAAAATTAAAAAGCTAAAAATTGTCTTTTGCAAAATTAAAATTGTCTTTTGGTTCATCAAGAGTTATATTGTATTGACGAGTTGTCAGTTGGTGTATTTGCTACAGAATACAACGAAACATTCAAGAGCCATAGCTAGCCGGTGCATTAACAGAGTGTATTTGCCAATCGTTCTATTGAGAAAATTCCGCTACTATATTCATTTATTGAAAATGCGATCGCCGGTAGACTACAATATATTGTGGTGTTTCAATCCAACCACAAAGCCCCTCACTCGAAAACTAAGATAAGTTGTGATGTTTCGAACACGTACAAGCTAAGTTCCGACTGTTTTATCGTCGCAGAACATTTATTGAGACTACTTATACTCAAGGAAGACTGGATTCTAATTGCAATTAAGAGACTCGGGATATTTTATATTGTTTAATGGATCTGAATATAAAATGTGAGAATTTGATCTTGTTATTTCGCTGGCTTAGAGTAACAGGGTTCTATGTTACAAAAACTAAAATGTTGGGAAATGAGCTTCAAAGATTCTTATTGCAGGGTTTAACATAGAGGGGGGCTATGCTAAACCCTAAAAATTGACAATTTTAATATTCACATAAAAGTGTGAAATTAATTTAGGTGGTAGATTAGCACTATTAGGACTTTATTATGCAAATAACTCAATTTGACCAAAATTGTAACATAGAACTCTGTAACTCTAAGCCAGCGATTTGGACTTCAAATTGTCCTGTTGCCGTATGTGTAAGTTTGTGTAATTTGTATCAAACCACCATTAATCTAGGGTTATTTTTGTAGCACAATCAATAGTTGTACAAAAATAATAATGTTATAATAAAAAAGTTTAGACAAACCGCAAAGTTGTTTGTTTGAGAACCCCTGTACTGCTAGCCACGCCTTCGAAAGTTAACTTAGTAGCCAAACTGCAACACATATGATGTTTGTACGTATTGAATCCTGCTCCGTGCTTATCGGTTTCGTATAAATTTCACCAATGACTCGTGAAACTGTGCAATCGTAGTGGTCCACGAACAATATTGGTGCTTCTGAAGTGAATTAGTGTGATCGAATATCCAAACCTAACAGCTGCTTGAAGGTACCTAACCTCAAATGTTTGTATTACTTATCTTAGTATTCCTCGCTATTTCAGGACTCATCCAGCGTATTAACCGTCGAATTAACAAATGTAAGCGCAATTCGATATCGAATGACCAGAAATTTTATCCAAAACCAGCAAATCTTCGTGAACCTCGCACACGTACATGAATGGTTTTGTCTTGACCAATAATTCGGTGATCCCGAACTAGGAAATTCACTACTCAATCGCTCGAAGGACTTCCCTGGACCGAAACTTCGTTCCAAAGAACAAAAATGCAAAAATCTGCAAAGAACTTCGACGCCACAAATATTCGCGAGTCTTTTGAGAAGTTGTCTCCTGCGAAACTTCGTCGAGCAGAAACCAAATTTTCTCTTCTTAACCTCTCACATCAAAAACCAAAGATTCCCTAGGATTTTTCAAAAAAGACACAAATTAGGAGGTAACTGTTTTTGGCGGCAAATTCCGAATTTCAAACTGATTATTTTTCTTTTGCAGGTTCATCAAATTTTCATCACAACACCCGCACAAGTCACTTAATAGAAACAAAAATATTGTGTCTGTGTAATGTGTAAGGTAACAGGTTGGCTTTAAATGTAAACAAGATTCATTCTCAGTAATTTCGGTATTCACTTTCACACCTCTTTTGATTGCGTTTGTTATAACAATTGAATATTTTTTTAACCGTTTAATAAATTTTGAGGTCTACCTTTTTTTCTGACTTTATCTTCGCATGTTAATTACTCTCGGTGCACACCAAGAGTTAATTATATTATGCATATAGCTGCTCGAGATATAATAATTACTAAAAGTGATTTATATTTGTTATGCAAATTGGGTGTGACAATGAAATTTGTTCTTCTTCTTTTTCCTAGTCGACCTTGAGGCCCGTTATTTTCCAACATCTGCATTGTTTGCTCGGCAGTGTTAAAAACTTGTCACATCATGTAGATTAAGTATCTTCGAAGAGTATTTGTTCATTAGCTGGCATCCATTAATAAATTCAGATACTCTTCGGCAATTTTGTTTTAAACCCACGATATCCCAAATTCTCAGTAAAACTCTACGAGAAGCTTAAGGCCTTGTTCCAACCGAAAGGTTGCGCAGTGTCAATGTGTACCCCTGTACTCCATCGTGGAACCAGACATTTTTAAGGATTTGGTGGTCTTTGATGAATTGCGTGTAGACCCAAGTTTCCCTCGGATCGTTTGGGAATAAGTCACTGTTTTTTTAACAATAGTATTGGTTTCAGCCACAAACGACTTGAAGTCTTTGATGATTATTGGTAAGACAATAATAGGTGGTGATTTTCTATTTCTAGCAGTTTGTTGAGTTGCCGTTCTATTGGCGTAGGTGGTTTTAGCTTGCGGCCTCTATGATGGTGGTGCTACGGCAATGGTGTGTTGTACTGGAGGTGCAATCGTGGCCAACAAGTCAAAGCAATTGTATTTGTCAAACGGGCGACAACTGCCTCCATTTCATGGTTCTTTTATTCTTGGGAAGCAAATGATTTTGCTGTAACGTTTTGAAGTCGGGTTGAAAACTTTTTAAACGTCCATTGCTAGATTGTAGTTGGTCAAAGTATGGCTTTTTTATTTGCAGTTCTGGCGTAATTATTTCACTGACTTTTAAAGTTCAACTGGTTTTTGGGTGTGTCCTACTTCCACGTTTGTCAGGAAATTATTACTCCCATTCATAGTAATCTTACTTGACAATGATATTATCAAAATGTCAGATGTCATATTGAAATAGTTTATTTATAACGTTTAATTTTTTTTGTAAGCAGATTTTAAAAATATATAGTTATGGGATTAATATATTGAATTGGATTTTTTGTATCTTTTTAACTGGTAGGTGCTTATCCAAAAAATTAATTTCTTGTTATAACGAAAATGTGGCAAAATATTTAGTTGAATTTTAAAGTCAGTCGGAAAATTAAAACATTTTTCTTTGGAGACAGCCATTGCTTTGCAGCTATACCTAGCTATACCAGGATCAAATCCGGGGAAGGGTCAAAAACTTTCATGACTAGTCTCCGTACTTCGGAAGGCACGTTAAGCCGGTGGTCCCCCTGGGTTAGTGAATTTCCAACATTGACATAAAAACCGGATACGGGCACATTTGAAGCTAGTTCAGCAAGCTACCTACCAGATGTAAAAAATATTATGCTCACAGAAAAACAGATTGGCCAAGTTTTAATTTGTTGCACCATATTAATGCTGACTTTTTTTTAGAGAAAACCATGTATTCTGCAAAAAGGTCACGAATTCTGATAATGATCGGAATCTGTATGTTTATGACAGGTACATATACCATAGTGAGAATTCCTCGGATTAACAGTTCTTCTTTAAGGTTACTATTACACAATTTTACCAAGCGTATCACGAATTCCAAGAATAACAGTCATCCAAGAGCTTAAAGTTGGTATCTGCGAAGTAATACATCTAGGCATAGTTTGCACTTCACAATCTTCCAAACTACATTTTTATCCTTTGCTCAAATCGATATTTTATCATCGAAATAATCCTATACATTTTCATATCATTGTCAATGATGAAACAAAGAGATGTCTAAACAAATTATTCCAAACATGGTCAGTACCACAAAGTAAGTCAAAATCTGTAATTGTAAAGCTACATCCAGACTACCGAGAAGTTTGGGCATTGCTTATTTTATGACTTTAGGGGTGAATTGTCGCCCCCGTTCTAACGGCCAGTCTCCATTTCATAAATTATTTTTCCTTACAGTTGAAGTGTCGTTTTATAATATAAAATATATTTCTCCCAATAATGGCTCAATAGTTTTAAATACATTCAAGTTGGTTATACCAAAAATAATTAAGTCACACACAGCCAGTAGAATAATCTTTTTGAGCACGAATATTGTTTTCAATGAGGATATTTATGAAATTTGGAGTGTATTTGAAAGCTTTCAGGAAAACCAGGTAAAGTTTCTTGAACTGGACCAAGTTCTATTTCAATATTTATTACAAATAATATAAACTTGGACTGGAGTACAATTTTATTACGTTTTCTAATTTATTGTTATTGAGTTACCAGTTTTGAAAATGCAATCTTCCATATTTGTAATGTAGAATAAATTGAGAAAGACACATACATGTTGAATGTGGAGGCGTTTTAGGAGGGGTTGTTTACTTAGAAGCAGGAGAGGATTGAATATGCTAGTGGTGTTACGATTCTTTAAGGGTGAGATAGCATCATGGGCCGTAGAAGTTGTCCCAAGGGTGCGGAATAGAATAAAGCGGCGTTTACAATGAAGTGGGGTCTTGCCTTGCTTCGGTAGAAATATGGCCAACGCCGATTAGATTCAAGCATTTTCTTCTATCCTTTTCTATGATTAAACTATCGTTCATTTTGATTGGGTCTTGCTAGCTTTCTACCGAAGCAAGGCAAGACCTCACTTCATTGTGAACGCCACTTAAGTATACAGGGGACGGGAGCTAAATCACATGACTGCATGAAGGTGGCTCCATATGAGATTTATGTAACGATTGGAAATATATAGGTGTTTATGTTTTAAACTTTAGTTAATATTCTTGTTACATAACAGTTCTTTCTCTTAACTAATTACTTCAATAAACTACAGTTGTTAAATTACAGGTATTGGGGACACCGCTAATAGATCTTAAGAAGCAAGATAACAGGTTTACTTTTATTATTATGCTGTCCTTCTCATTACTTAGTTAATCTTGATTTGTAGTAGTGATCCTGATATTGTATTATTTCACTTGGATAACTTGCGCCGCTATGGATGGACATCTAAAGTAGAACACACTGTACCATGCATTTGGAATTCAAAAACAAATTGTCGTCTCCACGAATTCAAAGTACATAATACAGTAATATATCGATAATCCGAACAGAAAATTATAGCCAAACCCAATTCGAATTATATAAACTTTCGGAGTATAGAATTCATAGTAACGACATTTTATAATCTGAACCAAGGACAAATTAATTTATTATAGATAACATACCATTCCAACCATAAAAATGGTACCAATAGTTGTAAAATATTAATTGAAAAAGAAACATAATATAAATCCCTAAAAAGAATACTTGAAACTTCTAGAAAATAAACTTTTAAGCAGTGTAGGGTGTTCGGATTATAGTAGTGTCGAATTATCCATTCATTACTGTATTGTGTTTTTATTTTGATCATTACTCATAAGGTCGTAGGTGTACCGTCAACTATAATACTCAATTCCTCTTTTTCCACTTGTTCAATTGTTATAAAGTTGGCAAAACGTGATAGAGAATATTTCTAGGTAATTAATCGAAATAGAAAAGAATTTATTTCGCGTGTTATACTGTCTTCGATTGCAAATTACAACGGCAATAAAGTTCTAAGAATTAATAATAATTGCACGAAAAAGTTGCAGGTGGTACAAAAAAAGGTAAAATTGCTCATTTCCTATTATTGAAATATATTATAAATGATTTTAGAAATCAAAAACTAATATATGCGATAAATTTCCTGAAAGTGAAATTCATGTGAAACGAACTTTATTATACATTTATCATTATTCTTACATTCCTTCAGATTTGGATGTGACTCTTGTTTCTCAACTATGTTTTAAGAAATTAAATCTGTTAGAAGAATTTGCAGTTCGTTGGGAAGGTATTTCGTACTGAAGGAAATGACTATAAAAACAAAGTAGTTTTGTACACATTCCTATATTATTAAAATTTATTTGTTACATTGTATTATTCATACGAAAGACATACCCAGGTCTGAAAGCTTAATAAAATTATATAAATTATTTATTTATTTTAACTCGATATATTTTGAGCCATTAATAGCATGAATCAATACAAAGAACTTTTGTTTTTATAGCCAGTTCCTTCACTGTTGTAGTGTAGAAGCCTAAAATTAAAACTTTTAATTATATAACCAATATATCAAATATTTCCTTAATATCGGATTATATCCTTATATGGAATAAAATTAAACATATCATAATTTATTTAAATCACAATACTTTTGTGCTTGGCGTATGTTTAGTTAGTCAAAAATTATTATATGTTTACTGTCAGGTTATACTACATCGACCACGAATCATTGATTATTATCATAAGAATATAATAAATTATTACAAACATTTTTTCTGTTCAGGTCCCATGAGTGTAGCTATTTATTTATCAGATGCCGAATATATAAAATGCACAAAATTTATTAAAAATTCGTTAGTTCTTAAATATCGACTTAATATTGGTTATCATGTCGTTTTCAAAGATGGATATTCTCATCACATAAATTACCTACGAAACGTTGCTCTTAAGGAAGTTAATACACCTTACGTGTTTTTAAATGACATAGATTTGATTCCAATGCAAAATTTGAATACGGTGATTAAATCATATCTTCATAATATTCATGACATGACGAAAAAGGTAACCCTTTATTATCTACTAGCTGGAAAGCTCGTCCACGGACGGGTTAACTCGAGTGTTTGATCACCTACCAGTTTGTATCAGAAGTATTTCATCCTTTATCTGTACATTTAAACTTGCTCAATTGCTCACAGGACATGGTAAATTTGTTCACCAGTTGAATAAATCCGAGAACAACCTCTCTTCCTCGCGCAGAAACCTACCTGCATTTACTGATCCTGTTTATGCCGACCCTGTACACAGAATGCTGGAGAATGGGTTGCATAATAAAGAGAGAGCAGCTGTGGAATTTTTTATGGCGAACACTCACCAGTTAACTTGAATGAGTTAGTCAACCTCACTGATAACGGACTTCTTTATCCTTTCTTTGAATCTGAAACTATACTAATATCTTATAATGTTGCTACTTCTTCCGTACCCTCTTCTATTGATTTTTTTAATGATGAATTTTCTTTTGATGGCGAAATTTTAGGTTAATTTCCTTTGCTTATTCTTGAACAAGAATAGTATCTTGTTCCCTGGCTTTCTGGACTTGTTTAGGCTCGTTACGCCGACTGTTCCCTTGGCCCGTAGATATTATTTCACCGGCTGCTAGTTTCGAAAGGGTGGGTCAATTACTAAAACAAGGAAACGGTATAAATGGGCGCCGCTCATGAATATTATGATTTTCATGGAATTAAATGCTCGAGTTGACCCTCCGTATTAACGTCCACTAACCTATAACTGAACTAAAATTTATTGTACTTACAAGGGGACCTTGTCGACGACTTTTCCCCGATTGACACAATTTTTAACATACCTTTTAGGAAATAATTTTTTATACTTCAGGTTAAAATTTCAGGACCCGGATTTGAATAAATTTTTATTAAATCGATTTTAAAAATCCAATAAATTCGTATTATAAATTAGGTCTAATGCGAATTGCCTCCAAGTTCTTATCTAATTTAAAAAGGTTTGTTCAACTATTTAACCTCACTTTTTGTTACATAATTATTAATAATAATTCTCGTAAAATCACGCAAATAACTAGTTAATATGTTACTTAGACATGTTACAATTACTGAGAATTAATTCATAGCATTTTCTGTACGTTTCATATGTACATTTACACAGTTTAATAGTTAACATAATGCTTTCATGGGTATTCAAGATTACGACAACTGCCAAAAGGAACATTGCAAGTTTTTTATAATTTCTGAAAGATTTCAAACAACAAATTAGATTAAAGGAACTTCTCATATCAGAATTCACTGCAAACGTTGGATTTATCAATTTAATTTAATTTATCAGAGTAATGAAACTACTAAGAAAACAAATTCACCAGGGTGAAAAGCCGTGTAAGTTTAAATTTGAAAATCAATAAGAATTTAAGAATCCTTTATAAATAATTTAGATACTTCTTTTACAGGTAACTGGGGCACTTAGAAATTTGTAAAACCCATTAATAAAGGAGGTAGAAGAAGAAAAGCGATAATCGGAATCAACCGAAGGAATTTAATCGAAAGGAAATGAATTTTTTTTTAATTAAATATTGTAAATTATTAACTTTAGCCAATTCTTTAAACAAATAGAAGTATGTATATTATTATATAATTATATTTTACTTTTTTAATAAGAGTAACAATAATACCTAAAGGCATTTATTCTTATTTCACAAGGCTTTTCACCCTTGTGAATTTGTTTTCTTAGTAGTTTCATTAATCTGATATTTTATAAATCCAACGTTTGCAGTAAATTCTGATATGAGAAGTTCCTTTAATCTAATTTGTTGTTTGAAATCTTTCAGAAATTAAAAAAAACTTGCAATGTTCCTTTTGGCAGTTGTCGCAATCTTGAATACCCACGAAAGCATTATGTTAACTATTAAACTGTGTAAATGTACATATGAAACGTACAGAAAATGCTATGAATTAATTCTCAGTAATTGTAACATGTCTAAGTAACATATTAACTAGTTATTTGCGTGATTTTACGAGAATTATTATTAAAAATTATGTAACAAAAAGTGAGGTTAAATAGTTGAACAAACCTTTTTAAATTAGATAATATCTTGGACGCAGTTCGCATTAGACCTAATTTATAATACGAATTTATTGGATTTTTAAAATCGATTTAATCAAAATTTATTCAAATCCGGGTCCTGAAATTTTAACCTGAAGTATAAAAAATTATTTCCTAAAAGGTATGTTAAAAATTGTGTCAATCGGGGAAAAGTCGTCGACAAGGTCCCCTTGTTAGTGTATTCTATGATTGAACTTAGGTATTAGTAGTTCCTGCTTTTCAAACAGTGAAAGTATACATTAAAATTCCTGCTACAATGAAGGAGTTATTAAAAATGTGGGATAAGAAAACGGTATCCATGTTCAAAATCACCATATTTCCCCGAGGACATTCTCCATCTAATTATACAAAATGGAGAACAGCTAAAAAACCATATAAGGTATAATTTTCTATTTTTGGCCTATTTTTATTACATTCCTACGTAAAAGGGTCCTAATTAATAGTGTTAAATTTTGTTTTCAAAGATTCAATGGAAAATTGACTATGAGCCATTCGTCGTAGTAAAAAGAGATGTAATTAAATACGATGAACGCTTTTTTGCTTACGGATGGGACAAAATTGCACATATTATGGAATTGAAAGCACAAGGTTACGAATTTTTTGTACTACCCAATGTATTTGTTGTTCACAAATATCATAAAATAACTGAAGATAAAGTAATCTTTTTAACATCAAGAAAATATAAACTGTTAGTAATTGATAAAATGAGGCTTAAAGTAATAATATTCTTTGTTTTATTTTACAGGTGCATAGAATCAATAAAGAAACAATTTTTAGAGGATCTTAATATAAAATATAACCAACGCAACGTTTCCAAGTTTATTATAAAGTAACATAAAAACATTTTGTGTTTATCATTGTTTATTTCTTTAATTACGTAAATAATATACAGGTTGTAGGAAGTACAAGTTAGTTAGCAGAAAATTAAGTAATATTCCTAATTTTTCCGCTGCTCAAGGGTGAAAATTATTCGATAGATAAAGGGCAGTGACCACATACTAGGTACAAGGGATTAATAATTGCACCTATAGAAAAATTTTCGCGGTTGTGCATGATTAGACATCAAGAAGTACTATTGGGCTAATAATAAAAAAAACTATTGGTTCTTCTTTCCTGAATCTTCAATTCATATATTTGTGATCTTTCTCTTTTGGAGCGCTTTCTCTTTCTTGCCTTCAAATGATGTTTATTGGAACTTCTGGACACTTAAAAACGTCGCTTGGTTTACAAATGGAACCCTTTAAATCATATCCCCTTGGAAACTATGTGGTTGAAGCTCTCTAGGTGGAGTTTCCAGTTTTTGAAATATAGCACATATTCATTTTCTTTGTCGTAAAAATGAACTACTGATAAGGAAAATACAGCAAGAAGAGTAATAGAGTAAACCAAGTTTTTACAATAATTATAATACATAAGTAATCATTGCCACATCTAGACGCCATTTTGCTTTTTTATAACATTGATTATAAATTATTATTTTAAATCAGATTCCTGTAATTCGCAAGTTACAATAATTACATTCAAGCTCAATGTCTGACCTACATAGTTCTATCTATCTATCGTGTACTACAACCCTAATGGGTCTTAGCTGACCATTATTATATTAACTTTTTTAATATCAAATGGCATTTTTGAAAACCCTGGTGAATTTTCGATTTTTGATGATAGGTTAAGAATGATAATTTTGGTTTTCCGTTCGACGATGTGCCAGAAGCAAGTTGCAGATTTTTGCGAAGTCGATTTTGATTTACGAATTTTCGAGTTTATATCTGGAACGAAGTTTCGGTCCAGGAAAACCCTTTCGAGCTATTGAATAGTGCATTTTCTAATTTGGTAGCACCAAATTTCTTACAAAGGTAGGAAAAATTTGTTAATTTTTCGAAGTGACGTCATCGGTACACGTGTGAAGATATAACACAAAATTTACGATTATTGGATGAGAATTGTAGTCATCGAGTTTCGAATCTCGTTTATATTAATTAATACAAGTGCAAAAGCGCTGTTTATGCCTTAAAATATTGGAAATTATCAAAAACGAGACACACAAAAAGTTTGAGGTTAGGTACCTAAAAACGGCTGTTGATCCAGATGTTCAGGGGACAAATTCACAAAAAGCACTGATTGATTCGTGGACATCTGCGACCACACGGATTCACTAAATTGGGCGAAATTGGAGAAGTTTAACTACCAAAATCACGAGCAGATTTTTTAAACGTACGGAAAGCGTCGCACATGTGGGTTGCATACGTTTCTACTACCGACTACATTTATACAGTATGGCGTGCCTACGTAAGCAGCAGCACTCATACAATATTTTTGGTTCGTTAAAAACTTTTATTTCTGAATTATTTGTACAAATTTTGAATTTTGTCATAGGGTAGAGTGCTCTAAGACAAAGACTGCGCACTTAAGGTTTGACCCGGTATATTAAAAAAACTAAAGCAATTAAAAACTCAGAAATTTGTATTAAAACTTATTGGTCTTTCAACAACATTATTACAAACTTAATTAGTAATTGTAACGAATTTTTATTAATTCTTACTTTGGTTTCCTTTTCATATCATTTCGCAATATTTCTGAGTACGCCCATGCATTTATTTTAAATGCAATCGCAAATTTTATGCATTTTGTTAGGCAGATGGTCGTGAACTGTGAACGTTCGAATTTGATAGGGACATATTTCCGGCGTAGAATTTTGTATTTAGAACAGTTACCTGAGTACCTAAGAACCGAGCGGTCGATATTTTTGTTGCGTCAGTTTCTGATTGCCGTTTTGGAGTGTGTTTTTGTTAAACCACTGGTTGATCGGCCAGTTTAGTTCGTAATATGGTTTTCCGGCTCTGGCTATGTTTTTGGTGCTACTGTATAACATCTGACAGTAGAATAGGTAACTCAAATGTGCAGGAATCGATTACAGTTTTTTTCTTGTTGGTGTGCAAGTAGTGCGACCATTTTGGATTTCTTCAAGTTGGCTACATCCTATTGTTATTGTTTTTGGATGGATGAGCACTTGGGAAATTCTTTCCATCGTTTGGAAGGTTCCGTCTTGTTGACATCTCTACACCATCTCTCACTGGTCCAGGTTCCGGCTACAAATCTACAAGCAGAATGTTGAGTGTTCGCGATTATAGCAATCGAGTGTTTTCTTGTGTGATTTAACAAGTTACAGATTCCAACCTTCAAGCCAGTGGTCAATGTCGAGTAGGAAGATGCGTTTGTCAACATCTAAGTTTGTAAACTTATGAAACGTTTATGTAAGTAAATTTTATTCTATCTTGCTCGTCTGACCGATGTACATTTATTTGGCTTTTGTATATTAATTACTGGTAGCCCATAGCGGTTACTGTGTGTTTTGGTACTTGTTAAATTTAAGCTGGGTGCACTTTTTGATTGTGACCGTAATCTTCCAGTTGCTACTGTGTGCATTGTCGGCACAGTGATTTACATTGCAATTGTTGAAACTGTTGATACATCTCTCAAGTTCTGTGTGTTCAAATATAGCATTTGATTCTATTTGCGTTTTTTTTTTTTGAGTTTTCCCAAGCTACCTGTCTTTTTTTCAGTAACCCATTGACCCGTGCCTTCGCATAAATCATGGCTAGTTTATTATCATCGTGGCAAAACAAACTGGGGTCGTGTTTGCAGAGGGATGATTTGTTGACATTGTTTTTTTTTTTTTTTTTTTTTTTAGATGGTGGTCCACCGTGTTCTCAGATGGTATCGAAGATGTGTCTAAATTTGCATTGCAAAAAAACTACTAACTCTAAAGATGCGTAATCAATGCTTAATAGACTGTAGGAAAAACGTAACAAATTTTTGCTTTGTTATATTGTTCTCCTTTTCATATCGTTTCACAATATCCCTGAGTACGGCCCATTGCCTTGTATGCATTTTCAAATGCATTTTGCATTGACCTTGCAATTTTTGAACGCAATGTGGCTTGCTGTCGGACGCGGTTGAGTCGTATCAGTTGGGTTTGAGATATTGAATGTGTACGTTCGACCTTCGTGTGCGGAGTTTTAAAGTGCCTTTTAGTGCCGAATTACTGGTGCTTTATCCATTATTTTAAATTGGCCAGCTCCTGTTTCTATTGAGCATTACTTTAAGCCATTCGCTGTAGCGTTACAGTTTTTTCTACTGTGGAAGTATACCACCTGTGGATTTTACAAAATTCACCATTATCAGCATATTGCACGATTTCTCCCCGCACGCAAGGTTTTGCGCAAGCCAGTTCTTGTTTATCCTTTTGACAAGATATCGAGTTGTGATGTTTGTTTTGGTCTCCTTACAACATCAAACCGATCGATTGCCATCCTGGATTCTCCAACTGTAACGAAGTTTCGTTCGATCAGCATTTCACCTGCTCTCAATACACCATCATCTAATCCAAGCCGTGTTTATCTGTGCGCGTAGTTCTATCAAGTGCTACTGTTCTAGATAGTTCAACAAGATCCAGCTTCACCTGAATAGCACCCGTTGGTCTCGATTGGAAGTGCCTGTCATCTTTGATATTGTAAGCTTAGCGAGATATCGAGGTAAGCATTTTTATTTTTCCATATCGAAAGCATCAACGTGTGTGTGCTTTGTTTTCAAATTGTACAACCTTAGTGTTGTTATCTTGTTTGGTACTTGTTTATATTTACGACGGAGCTCTTTGTGAATGAACCGCTCATTATTTCATTTGCTACTGTGCAGTTTTACCACAGTAATTTATACATTGCAATTGTTTGGAACTGTAAGAGCATCTCAGATTCTGTTATCATTGAATTAAAGCACATTTACCATCATAGGTGTTTTATTGTTTTTTTCACCCTTAGCTACCTATTATTTACAGAACCCCGATCCAGCCACCGCCCAAATAAAGAGCTGGTCTAAATTTCCATCGTGGCAAAACAAACTGGAGAGTTTCTTTTCGGATTGTTGCAGACTCTGGCTTTTGGTGTACCAACCCTCTCATTAGGGGTTGCAATCCAGAGGGCAGTTTTTGTTTCATAATTATACATATACTTTATTAATAAAAACAAAAAAATCAAAAAAAGTAATTTGCACAGTCTTACAGACCCCGTCATGTAAGACTGCGCACTTGGGTCTGCAAGACTGCCCATTCAGTTTACAAGCATATATCACATCACATGCTAGTATTATTATGCAGTTCACTTCTTCTGCCACCACTGAGAGCATGATGTACACTCGATCCAATCTTCAGTTATTGGCATTTACTTTGTTCTATGCATCCTGGACAACTCAACTACTCTTTGCTTCCAATAGTTTTCTTTATTTTTCTTTGGACTTATTTTTTGTGCCGTGAATTGCAGTTTCAGAGATTTCCCTCTCCGTCACACGACTGGCCATAAAATCAACCTCACTTTAGGTAAAAAGAATAAAATTGACCAGCATTACAATGTGAGATTTGTAAAAGTACGCGCGCAGTCTTACAAACCACTACACCGCGCAGTCTTACACGCCACTCCATAAATTTAAAAAGGACACGAATATAGCCATCTCCAATTAAATTGGAAAATAATACCATCATCCACGCTTGGTTAAGAGTATTGTTTACATGATATTGCAATATGCAGGCGATAATCACAAAAACAACGACCGTACACAATTTCCAAAATGTCAAATTATTAGATCAAAACAGCGTAAAATGGTAAAACTTGCCTAAAATGTTTATTATCCATTTTTTTACGACAAAAATCGTTAAGGGTAACCACGCTATTGGCAGTGATGTGTGGGAATTAAAATTAGCAAGAAAACAAACACCCATGCCGAAATATAAGGGGTGCGCAGTCTTAGAGACCGCGCAGTCTTAGAGCACCTTACCCTACATAATCATTAATTCGATCAGACTGCCATTCAGCAGAAATGAGTTTAAATGTAATGGTGGTCTGATCCGATTACACAAATTGACACATTAGTCAATTATTATTATTAGGACTAATTATTGTGGTTCGAACAATAAGATAAAATTTTTAAAATTTGCATTTAAATCATTAAACTGTATAAAATCGCCCGAGTCTCCTTATTGAATTTAGAATATAGTCTTCACTGAGAAATAAGCCGTCTCAAATTGTTCTCCAACTTAGGGTCGGTTGTACCAACCTCGTTCAAAGCTCGTTCAAGGTGAACTACAGTTCAACGCAAAAACTGCATTTCATGCAAAACTATGCAAAACATAGTTGTAATAACAGCTATATTATTTAGTATCATTAATTTCTTTGTCATCTAAAATTTTTCATTAAATAATCAGAAGAAATCCACAAAGTTTGATAAATGTAATAAGATTCTCATTATTAAGTTGTAATAAATAATATCAGAACAAGAAATAGGCATAAAGCTAAAACACAAAAATTTAAAAAATTCTTGATATCGGCTCGAGCCGCAGATTTTCTTTTAAATTTTCCCACCAAGAAACTTAGCAACTTTTAGCAGAAGTATAGCACCATTTTCACCAAAGAAGAAGATGTCCATCTCCAAATTGAAACAGCTACTGATTGAAGCTCATCCAAAGATGAAAAAGATGCCCAATGCCATGAGAACCAAGAAGTTAAATCTCCTCACCAACAAGACACTTTTAACCTAGCTTTTGCAGCCGCAACCAATACAGCAGCCTGTCCGACAACCACAGATGACGAAGATGGTGATGACTAGTGTAGCTCAAATCCAAAAAGACGATCAAGATAAACAAAGTAGAATGTACAGTCGTCTTCGAGGCCACCAAAGTCAAGAAGACTTGGACTCACAGATTTACAACATCGTGAAGGTGGTAGAGGTAGAGGTGCTGGTGGAAATACTGCACAAGAAAACATAAATTGGGACAATGCCACCCGAGCCAGTCATTTAGATACTTTCAAAAAAATTTAGGTCAGCCCCCAGATGCGTCAAGTCTATAATTATTATAGAGTGATTATAATAGTCTATTATAATAGACGATTAACGTGACAAACGTCAATAATAGACAATGCCGCCAAATGCATCAACTGCGACGGAAAAACACCCGGCTAGCTACCAGGGATGCCCTAGCTAGTTAACACTAAAAAGTAATAAACCAAGCAGCAAACTAAAGCGAACTAAACTGGATCACCCAGATAGTCAAACCCAGTACTCAAGATCGATTCCGCTGAGTTTTCCTACCTGAAGCAGTGGTGGTGTTGATTTTTAACCAACACCAGGAAACTTCAAGAGAACAGCTTCGAAAAATTTTGCTAAGAAACACCAAGCTAAAGATAAATATTTAAATGCAAACTAATTTTTATAACTGGTCAATCCAAAAGATATCTAACCCAAGTGAGGATGGCGTTCTAGAATTAAAATGGGCTTAACATGAGAAATGGCCAAAAACCTCCATTAATGGGAGAGGCTTATCTTCAGCAGCTGTCGGAAAAAAGGCTGAGAAGAAGAAGAAAAATGGAAAAAAGCAGGTTCTCTTACACTTTTGCTAAGAGTACGACATAGACTTCATCGTAGTTAACAAGAAGCGTCTGAAACCGAGCATCCTAACCGAGCAAATATTGTAAAATTATTTTCAATTATTTTATTGGAACCGTCGCAAATGCGACCTTAAATTACGACACAAAATAATTTATTTTAAAAATTTAATTTTAACTGTAAAAGCCTCAAAATTCATGTACCTGAAAACCAAAGAATTTATAACTACAGACTTTCCAGAGCAAGACGATGCATTGAAAATGCTTTTGGTATTTTAGCGGCTAGGTGGCGTATATTTCACAAGACAATTCACGCATTTCCAGAGACTGTAGACAAAATTGTACAGGCTACTACATGCTTACATAATTTTATTGTGACAAAGCAAGAAGAGTCCAAACAGAATTTGTACTGCAATGCAAACTTCACCGACCGAGAAGTGAATAACCGCATCATATTAGGAGAGTGGAGACAAGAAGATTCCATTGACAATGCATTTCAACATATTGAAAGGAGATTAGGAGCTCGAAATGCTCGTCACAATGCATTACAGTGTCGCGATCAGTATATGCGATATTTAAATAACGAAGGAAGTGTGTATTGGCAAAAAGATTATGTAAATAATTGTTAGCATTTAATAAATTTTTATTGCGGTAATTTCAACATTGCAATTTTTTTCTTAAGAAGTAACAGTGTGATTTCTTGAGCAGTTTCTTCTGCAGTGATGGCATCCATGGTGTTGAGGGTTTCTGCAATGAACTTCCCTAGCCACTCATATCTTCCACTCGTTTGAGGTTCAGAGTGCCGCTTTGCTAAATTTGTAGCAGCTTCACCGATTTTAATCATCACAGAAGCTGATTCATCATTAGAATTTAGCTTCCGTCTTTTTGGTGGTGGCAAATCTTGACTTTCATTTGCCACACTGCTTCCTTCCTTGCTTCCGTGTGGTAGCGGTTCAACTTCTCGGAATGAAGTATTAAAATTATCTGAAATCGAGCAATGATAAATTTTTTTTACTATTTACACAACTAATAATACCTGTAACATATAGTACGATACATTATCTTCCTCTAGTGTATTTTCCAATATATCGTGCATATTGACTTCGAACACCTCTGGTGTTATAGTGGTCGTACGTCTAAAATTTTTAAATAGGTACTTCTTTTAAAAGATAATAATACTTACTTTCTCCTCTGAAGGATATGGTCATTTAAAAAGAACAATTGGTCAAATAGATCGCAACGTTCCGAACATTGACCAGCACCTGATTTTGTTTCTTCCAAACTCTTTGGACTTTTCTTTACGGTACTTCTCCCTCATACTTTTTTATACCGATCTTCGCACATTTCAACTATAATAACAAGATTAAAAATTCATTGTTGATATTAGAATATCGGCTTATATTGCTCGTGCTAATTAAAAATTAAAAAATTTTTATTAAAAAATCAAAATTTTTTTTTTCTACAATTGTTTCGAAGGGATGAACCTCTTCTTCTTCAGGATTCCACAAAGTTACAATAGAAAACACATAAACGTTGACTTTATATAGGAAACTCTTGTTACCAACCTAAAAGAATTAAGGGGTTATGCTATAAAGAAACCCCATAAGGAGGAATGAGTTAAAGAAAAAGTGTGAAAAGAAAATAATTAATCCAATCGTTAAAGGGCTTGGAACAACAGTGGTGAACTGATGTTGTGTAGCTCCGTTTGTAGATTAGATAGATTCTTCTTGCTTGACAACGCTTTCTTAATCTCCAATCCATCCAATAGGGTCAACATACGCCCTTTGCATCCATGATGTAGTAATTCTATCCGATTGGTATCTAAGAAATGACCCGTGTCCAGACAATGTGTATAGAGAAACCTGTCGATGCTCGAGCATGGGCTATATCCGCCATGTGTTCCTTCATACGCGTAAAGATGGATCTCCCGTTTTGTCCAATATAGATTGCGTTACACGAGTTGCAGTTAAGTTGGTAAATCCCGCTGTTAGAGAGTCGGTCTCTCTTCCCCTTGTTATTAGATAACAAGGTTCCGATGTTGACCTTGTTCACTTCAGTGGTTTTTAGTCCCAACTTATTCAAACGTGTCCTTATCTTGTTATCTTCCAGGCACGTAGTTGATAACACCCCACACATAAGGTGGCTCATCTACTTTGGAAGCGAGCGAAGCAGTTGCTAGATCTCTGTCAAGCTGTCTCTGTTTCCTGTAGATGAGGTTATCCACGAGGTCCTGGGAGTTCAATGGAGAAACTTTCCCTCGACAACGGCACCTTAAAGAGTCTATGAATTAAGCTATGGAAAGCAGACATCTTTATTTTTCTTGATTGATTCGATGAATGCGGAATAATTGTATCTGTTGTAGTGGGCTTTCTAAAAATGTCATAGTCTAATGTGCCTACTTCGTTTTTAGATAAGCATAAATCCAAAAAACTTAAACGATTATCCTTTTCAACCTCCATTGTGAATTGGATTTTGGCATTCAATGAATTCAAGTGTGCCAAGAATAGGTGCAATTGTCGAGAGGAACCCCTCCATACGCAAAAAACGTCATCTACATATCTACACCACAAATCCACATTACCCAATAATGCATGTTTGATTGCGAATAAACGATCTTCGAAGTTCTTCATAAAAGATAGTAGCCGTCGGTACTCCCATCGGTAAACCATCCTTTTGCATGTAGAACTTATCGCCGAATCTAAAATAGCTTTGATGAAGACAAACCTCTACGAGACGTTGTAATTCAGTCTGTTGGGTTAAGTCTAACTCACTGTTTTCGATTGTGCGTTTTAACACCATTTGTAAAAAAGGCTTTTTACGTCAAAGGAAACTAAGGTAAACTTCGTTCTTCCGAAAGTATGGGCCTTCAATCTTTCTATGAATTCCGTTGAATTCTGTACACTATGTGTCGATTTATATGGCAAACCTGTAAGAATATTGTTAATGTATTATTTACATAAAAAATATGTTGGAGAGTTGATACACGAAATTACTGGACGAAACGGCATACCTTCTTTATGGATTTTGGGTAATCCATACAGAGTGGGGGTTCTCGGGTTCATGCTTAGAACTTTAAACCGAGATGCCTCCGGTATTAAGGACGTCACATGTTTGGTGGTATCATAAACCTCCTTGTTGAAATTTTCAGTAGGGTCGCTGGGTATTTCTTCAAACATTGCAGCATCACTGATCAATTCGTTTACTTTCAACCGATATTCTGGTCCATCTTCTGGTCCGGAATTTTTAATTTTTAATTAGCACGAGCAATATAAGCCGATATTCTAATATCAACAATGAATTTTTAATCTTATTGTCATGCTCTGCCATAAAAGTGTTACGATGAATTTTATCGAATAAACTATAATGACTTATTTAATAAAACGATGTAGAAATTGTAAGTACTTGCCTGAAATATTGAGCTGTGAAGCGAGTTCTTTAAACGACTTTTTTTTCATCACTTTATTTTTAAAGTGAGAACCTTTTCTATTCCATATTGCAGGATAATTTTGCAATACAGCCAATCTTTTGTCGATATCCGCGGTATTCATTTTAAATTAATAGTATAATTTAAAAACACAAAATTAATAAAAAATACAAATACCTGACGTTTTGTTTGACAGAAAGCCAATCTCAAAATAAAAAATCCACTGCTCATCCACTACCAATGTAAACGCTACAATTCTTTAAAATTCTTACACACTAATTTTTACACACTACACATTACACTACACTACCCTATGAAAACGTAGCTTAACTAGGACTCGGCCCGCGGGACTTAGTAGAGGAGTCAATGTGGCCCGCGGGATAAAAAGTTTGGAGATCTGTGACTTAAAGCATGCAGTATAATCAAAATCAAAATTTGAAATCCATGAGGCTTGAAATTAAAACAATTTAATTGTGAATTAATTTAATTTTTGTTACGTAAATAATTATAACAATTTTTAACAAGTTAACAATGGTTGTAATACAAAAGAAAATAATTAAATTTTTTAACAATTTTAAACTCACAGTTACTCATACTCTATAACTCTAATATGACTCATAACTTTTAGAATTGATTTCAATTGATCTAGAATAAAAATAAGTCTATCTGTAAATTCTTCTGCATCTTCAATTATGAGCACTTCCTTCTCTTCATCTTCGTCTTTTCCAACAGATTTCCCTTCCCTGATAATAACTATTTCATCAAAGAAAACTTTTATCGAATTTGTTCTAGTTCCACAATTAACAATATAATTAGCAATAAATTCCATTGCCACAATTCTTTCCTCTGCTACCACTTGGACATTTGCTTTAGCATCAACTACAATGTAAGCCATTTCCTTTCTTAACATAGCTCTGTTTCTGCTTAGGATAAGGAACACCACCTTATCTATTAAGCGTCTTCTGTGAGTGGTCAATTTTTTAGACGTTGGTTTATATTTGTTAATTATCACACTTTTTGCAATAAATCTCATACAATACAATTTATATGATGTTATCATTCTCAAATTGGAGTAACGATGTTCAACGTTTTTTGGTCTTACTTTCTTTTCCAAATTTTCATTATCTGCACCCCCTTTCTTACGTACTTTTCGTAACTTTCTTCTTAGTTTTTCCATTTCATATTTCGATTTATCTTTAATATACTGAGCGGTAGTATAATATACTTTGATATTAGAATTCTTATTGACAATTTTGTGGTAACTTATTACAATGACGGCTATGTATAGTACAATCAACACGAAACTACATATAATGTAAGAGAAATAATAGTAATAAACAAAGCTATTGTGATAATTTAGCATTATCTCAAAATAAAAAGTTTTGTGTAAATTAACGGTTAGTAATAGTATTGTACTAAGAGATACAGTAAAGTTGCGAAAATCTCGAAAATGTGATCCAAAAACTGTCCAGCCAATACAAGTATATACAAATATAATAATCAAATGGCTGACAACTACTGCTAAGAGTGGTTTACTGGCCTGCATAGTAGTCTCTTCCATTATTCTAAATCGTTTTCCAAATCTCAATATCTTCCATATCCGTATGGTAGCAAGACCTATTAACAATCCCGTCAGAACAATCACAACTTCATCGATGCACCTCAACTTATCATAATACACAATTTCATTATGTTGAGCCTTTGCTAAGTTGACTAAGACCGTCTCAATTTCACTCGATCTTTCTCTATATTTCAGGACGCAAGTAATACTCAAAATTATGATAAGTAGATCGACATAATTCCAGCCATCCCTCCAGAAACCATCTTGGGCCATGCCATAATACAAATAATTGCAAACAAAGAAAATTACCATCACCATAAACGCAAAAGCGATCAGAGAAACCATAGCCTCCCATTCGTAGCTTACGAAAACTAATCGAACGGTGTAAATCTGCAACATAATTTTTGAGTATTTTTGAGTTAACCAAAGTCTTTAAAGGAATGGTTATAATGATAAACAAGTTATCAATATACTTGGAAAAATATCTACCTGATATGTTTTAACCCATAAACCAATACTACTTTGCTCTAAAAGAAGCTTAACGTCGTTAAAAATATTATAATTTGGGTTGTACGTCAAAAATTCCACAAAATGTACTCGTGATCTATTGTCCAGCCATTTGTTTTCCACTAAATATTTAATGTTGTAAAATGTATTGTACAATTGGCGTCCTAAAGGCGCACTATATCCTCCACCAAGATAATCTGTGATGTAACCTACATAATTTAAGCTAAGTGTTACGATTTTAGTTTACAGTAGCTCATTTAATTACCAGTAGTTGGAACTGGTTCAGATTCGAAAGCCCAAACAGTCATTAATCGAGGCAGTTTAACTTTATATCTCTTTTGAGTATCCCAATCAGTTCCAGGATCTTCCGTCGCATCATCGTCTCTTGGCCTATTAAGAAAAACTGTAGTATTGGTACTGGCTCTTCGGCCCTCAGTATCAGGCGGTTTTGTAGTTGCAGATTCGTCGGTATCATTTGTTTTGTTATTCCAAAATTCTTGATATTCGCCCATAATACTATGATCGGGATGGTATTCCGGATTACATGTCCAACTCCTATTTTTCACAGGTTGTACTAAAGAGCAACAATCTTCACACACACGTAACTGTCTTAATTTAACAACCCCAAGGACTTTTGTGCAATAGTCGATCATTATTCCAGGATCGATTAAATTAAACTCAGAGTACCATTTTGCAGGTTGGGTGATAAGCGCCAATGTTCCATTTATGTAATCTTGAAACCTATAAAAAAATGTGCACTTTAGTATGGAATACAAATCTTGTAGGTACTTTTACTCAGTTAAATTTCCAATTTCGTCAAACCGTTCCGCTTTAGAGAAATATCCAGACATCATTTGTTTCATTTTTATATGACTATGAACATCAAGATTATCTTTATTTGCAAAGACAATGAAATACAGCAAAATAATGAATACGAGGAACATTATTAAATCATACAACTGACCGGCAATTTCTACCCGTCTTATTTCTTTTTGACGTTTTTGCTGAAAATCATAAAGATTACTGTATTGATCTTTAACCTGACTGTAAAAAAATTACAAGCCACTCTTCTCTTGTTTGCGGACGATATTTTTGGGCCAAATAAGGTACCAACATATTATTTCCGAATCTTGGATAAAGTCCTTCTCTCTGATTTTCTATCTCTTCAATAATCTTAATGGAATCTATTGCCACTTTGGGTAGCTGCAAATAAATGATTAGTATTATACATTTTTTTGGTTGGTTTAAAAAACAGAGTAAAATTATTTTTGTATTCTTTATAGGTTAGGTACTTTATTGAATCTACGATGAGTATTTAAAGTTAAATTATCGATATCACAGCGTTCGAATTGTTAAATAGGGCAATCCGGTTATTAAAGTTTGTGTTAACATAACCATAAATAAATGAAAATTAAATATCTAATAAATGTTAACTATTCCCATAACAATATAAAAATTTACTTATAAAAATTTCTTTTACTACACTTGTCTTCTTGGAATTCGATATCAATTAGAAGTTGAGGTAGGTAGAGGACAATATATTTTAAAAATTAGGTTCTTATGTATAAAATAGCTATCACTGACCTTATATCTTCTTAATTTAAATAAGATATAAATTGCTTCCAGAATAAAAATGCTTATTAAGAGTGCTACAATAATAGACAGTATATAAGCAATTCCTGTGAGGTAAGCCACCCAAATTCCATAATAAATTAAAAATGTCATGCAAATTACAACATGTGGAGTTATCAAGGCCCTAAAAATATTGTTAACACCGCTCACTATATATTAATTACAGGAAATTGAACATTCTTACCATCCTAACCAAACCAAATCGAAACTTACGACTCGAAAAACATTGTAATTCTTCGTTCTAAAAAAATTTTAATTCATGGGTAATTGGATAATAAAATATTTTAAAATGTTACCGAAATAATATAGTAAACAGTAAATGAAACAAGAAGGATATAACAGAAGCCATGGCGGCAATTTTAAATATCTTTTCATCATATTTAAAGTTTTCATCCGTAAAACCGTCGTATATATTCAATCGTGGCATACCGTAAAACACCAAAGTAAAGAGCATTGTGGTATATATTGCCGACAATACCAAAGTCAATCGTTCGACATAAGTTAAATCGTATCCTTGGTATCTAAATATCAAATAATTAATTTAAGAATATTTGAACCCCAAAATTTTTATGTTACTTTTTAATAATATTCCAGGTATGATAAAATCTGTAATTTATAAAAAATCGTTTAACCCAATAATAGGGTGCGCTGGTATCTTGAGTTTCATCTGTAGGTTCCAACGAAAAATAATTTCTCTCACCTTTAATCACGCAAAACCATTTCTGCACGTTAAAAAACCACTCCTGGCGTAACTGCAAATCTTTGATTCTAATCCAATCACAATACCTTAAAGAAGTTTAATGTAGTACTTGAATTATTTATAAATCATCATCATCTACACGTCTAAGACCAGCGGTCCGTTACGTCACTCAGACTGACTGACTTATATTTATTATAAATCATATTTTCAGCAATATTACCAGGATGGTTCTATTCCAACGGAGTCATGCCAAACATAAATGTGATTCAAATCGCCCAAATAGCTTTCGGTTGTAATTACGAACCAATCTTCGCTTCCTTTTTGTAGCAATTTTTTATCGGGATCAGGATAATTCAACATGTGAGACTAGAAGTTGTAAAAACTACATTAATTCGTCATATAAGACAAAAAATGGTAATATATTAATTTACCCTACATCGGCGATTTTTCCCAAATAGTTTGATTCCAATATTTGATGTTGTACCAGAATTAAGCATATCTCCAGTTTTTATGATTATCAAATATCCATATAACTCCGAAACTAAGTTATCACTTGTAAAATATACCTGTTAAATAATAACTTTAAGAACAGTTACTGTTAACAAAAATTCAGTTTACCCTTCTTCGTGTAGAATCAATGGAAAAGCATAGCGCAATACAGTAACATGCAAAAATGGAGAAAATAAGATACATTATCATAAAATGTACAGATATTGCTAATTGTACAGGTGCTATAAAATATGGATCCAGTCTATAAAGTACGGGTATATATTGAAATGCGTAATGCCCCTGATTCTTACATAAACAGTGCATTTTTTTCATAGTTACTTTTGGTCCAACCTAAAATTTGTATTGGGTAAACCACTTTATATGGAATTGCACTTATAAACTAAGCTATATTATAAATTTTGGAGTCGAATTTATCTACGATACCCTAACATCATCAGACGACTAATAAAATCAATATGTGAATGTAAACTTGTGATGTTTGATGTGCTTGGATATTGAATCGGAACCCCGCCACCCTGCTGCTAGTTAGTCGCTAGTTAGCGAACCGCCAAATTATTGAGCGAAGGTTTAAAAATCCCTAGTCAATTTACTCAATTGTTTAACGAATAATCTTGTGATAATAATGTCGAATGAACTAAATAGGCAGACTCGTGTTATTTGCTAATATCCTCAAATACATTGAAACCATTTACATAACCTAGAATTTTAACAAACAACAGGGTGTCCACATATAAATTACCACACATGGATCCCGTTCCCATTTATGGTTTTCTTTATTCAAGAAGAAGCACACAGGAGATAAAAATCCTACTTCGTATCGAATAGTTCTTCCAGATGCACGTGATGTTGAAAGTTCTGGTAAAACGGCAATGTAAAGCCATGCGTCCCCATATTGTAGCTGATCTTCTGGAAAACCAGATGATATGGTGTTTTTGTCTTTTGAAACTACCTGATAAGTTTTGACATCCATATAAGAAGGTCTCGAGTTATGTTTCAAACTAACCTACAATAAATACAATAAAATATGCGTCTATAATGTAATTCTTTAATATTTATACCCTTAATTTATTGTTGCCCAAATTATTAAAAATGATCAGTAAACCAGCGAATTTTTGAACGCTAACACGATGAACGGTCATTTGTTTATCAATTATATCGTTGGTCCATAAACTTTTACGTGGCATCCTGACGGATCCTTTATAAAATTCAGCACCTCCACTTGTAGAGGTAAAGTATTGTTCCGTATTGCCTTCAAAGTTATTATATTGATTTTTATCCGAATAAAAGGTTTGTGTTAACATATTTTCACTTTGAAAAATAAATTCATCCAGCCACCAGTAAGGTGTCAATTTATATACTACCAGCTATATTAGAGAACTTTCGATTAATCAGAAGGTTTATTGTCTATAAACGCATTATATACCACAGCAAGAAACCTTTCCTTTTCGAAAGCTTTAACACCTTCAAAACCTACAATATGAGTATCCGGATATCCAACTGATTTGTTTTCAAATTGATATGCAAAATCTGCCGCTACTGCGAATCTGTTTCCACCATTACACGTGTAATATCTGTGAAACTCCTCACTTGCTAATGTCATAGCATATTGTAAGCCTGAACGTTGATTAGCTTCTTCCATATCATCTACTATTTTTATATACTACAAAAAGAAAATTTAGATTATCCGAATACTATAATTAAAAATACTCACAGGTTTAAGAAGATCTACATATTCAAATTCAAAATCATCATAATTTGGATAATCTTCCGTTATAACTTTTAGATCCATTTTTGGAAAATACTGTAAAATATTAAATACCAAATGTTCTTTTTGTAGTTCTCCCCTCAAACTATCCCTACCCTTCGAAGTAAGATCGGCGATTGCTCTATAAATTAATTCAAACAAAATGTATTAATACACACACATATTAAATATATGTAGGGTCAAGTAGGATAAATAATATGAAACAAAATGTAAATTCTGTGCTGCGACTAGCAACGACTCTTATTTCAGCGAACACACCGAAAGACGCCTTGTAAATTATGCAAAATAAAATTCGCAATCAAATTATACAATTTTAATATTTCAAAAAGGTAATTTTTGGTGCTGTAAAAATGCTAAAAAAACATATGGGATCTATCAAGGTCATCTCACGACATGGGGTTGTAAATATTTATTGTATAATTACTGACATTATTTATACAGGCTGCTGCAAAGTCATAAATTATTAAAGGTGCTAAAAGCATTCCAATTATGTTGCACAGATGTTTACACTGCATGTGGTTGTAAAATGTTTATTTTATGATTAAAATGCATACAGTTGTAATCACGAATAATGAAGCTTACGTCACAACCATCTGAATTAAGTACCGACAAACCTTTTTTTTTTGTACGTCGAAAATTATCTGATACCCAACGTATGAGATAGAAAGAGATAGATACAATAGGTGTTAGCTTATATAATAATTATAATGAAAGTAGTTTTTATATTGACTGTTTCTATAATTTTGACACCTTAGTTTGGTTTGTAGGTTATATTTCCATTTCATTAGAGCAGAGTTTCTCAAACTTTTTGAAAAAATTATTTTTGATTGGTATGAACAAAAAACTGTTAAAGCGTATTTTCGCGAGGATCCCGGTTAGTACCGCTCGGTTACTTTTGGTCAACTTTGGTTAGTCCCCCACCACAATTTCTAATTTAACATAACCTTAAATCCTCGTCTTTAGAACGTTTAGAACCACTTCCAACTTTAAAATTTAAATTGTGGCGCACATTTGTACTAGCAAATCAACCGCAAAGAGTAACCACTGATTTTGAGCGGTCGTCTTTGGTTAACTTTGGTTGGGTAACTTTTTAACCAAAAACTACCTCCCCTCTAACCGTTCGTCGCGAAAATGACACCGGTTAGTTTTGGTCACTTTTGGTTAACTTTTATGCCTCGCGAAAATACGCCTGATATTATGGTGCCAGACTTAATTATTCAATTCAATGATGATAACGATTCTGACATTGGCATTGAAAGTGATTAAAGGGACAAAACCGCCGATATGGTAAATTTGAAAACAACAGCGAGTGTTTTACAAACATATCCGCGTCTCGAGTCCCACCCTCTAAACCTGTCTGTCAATCCAATCATTGTCTTGAAGTTCTCTATCCTTCATTGCCTACTAAATCTCCTGTTCCCATGTTTTAGCAAGTTTTCCTAGTTTCCTTCCAAAATGTGACGTCCATTATTCCCATATCCTTTTCGGTCACCTATCGTTGTACATTTTTTGAACGTGTCCAAACCACCTCAGTCTCTTAACATCCACTGTATCCGGGTATATAATAGCTGTATTCTTTTTACCCATTTTAAGTGAGATTGTATTGAGATTCTCAGTTACTAAGTTAAATGGGTGTTGTTTTTACCGTTGTGATGGAAATGCTGTGCCGTGCCGAACTGAGTTTTAACTGACAAAATTACCTCCCTCCCTAACTCAACTGATCTTGCTGTTTCAAAGTTTTACAAGTGAGATAAATTGGGAAATACAATCTAGTCAATACATGATCTAAGGAAAAAACGATAACCTTACTTACTATAACCAAACTATGACGTTTCTTAGTAGTTTGAAATTATTCCGCGTGGTGGCTGTTGTTAATGTAAAACGTGAATAAATAATAATATTTTTGTTGTTCTTTTCATCTTATGTTTTTCTCATTTTAACTCAGTTCATCTCTGTTCAGCTCAGCTCACTTTGTCTCAGTTGGGTAACTGAGATGGAAATAAAATAGGTAAAAAGAATACGCCTAATGTAACATTCGGGTGATATGTTGTTTTTTTCAAACGGGAACATGAGGGTTAATACAGATACAACTATGAAATGAAACCAATAACTTACACTGCTATATGTCGAGCTCTAATTTCCTGCCTTAAGGGTTTGGCACATGCTTTTATAAATTGAAGCTGCTTATTGGCTAACCTTTTCGCAAAGTCCATCATTTCAGCAGCATAAGTTCTATTATATTGCTGATATAACACCTTTAGTGCACCAGCAATTCCTAGTATTTCGTCCGATGAAATCAACTTACTCTGTAAATTTCAAATTGTAAATAGATAAATATAAGTTAGTATACGTTCGTAGTACATACAAAACGAAAAAAAATACCTAGCTACCCTAAGTAAATCACTAATTCTTAAACTAAACATAGAAGTTTGAACCTGAGCTAGAATTGCAAAAAGAAGGATAGAGAAAAATTCCATATTTCCATAGAAAAAAGAAGAATTCTAAACTATTATCTTTCTCTAGCATCGGCTCAAAATTGAATCCTAGATCAGGTTTCAAAGCTCAAATTAATGACATCCGACTTACCAATTTCAAGCAAAATTATTGTGTAAATGTTAAAAAAACTTTAAAGATTTGAACGGTTAAAAATAACTTAGGATCAATTTTCTTCGGATGTTAAAAAGAGGACATGTCCGGGAAAACCCGGAAGCATGGCAACCCTTACTAATATAAATGTACTTACTTTATTTAGAGATTTGAATATTGCAAATTGTAATTCTAAATGTTTATATTTATTATGCATCCTATTCATTTCTGCGCTTATTGCATGAACAGTTTGTACAGCTGCTTGAACTAGGTTTGATTGTATAAGACTTTCAACTGATTTTATAGTTTTGTGCGTTCCATTAACGATAGATTCCAGTTGGAAGATTGACATATCACTATATAAAGACTACAAATAAGAAAAATTAACAGGTAATTATGTCCATATTTTCCATTATATTATATATTTTTTTTTAAGTGTCGCCTTGACGGAAGTTTCAAAATCTGAATTTACTGACAAACCGTTTTAAACAGTAGTAAATCAGAAAGGCTTTATTTTCAGTTTTCACTTAAGTCAACAAAATCATTGTGAATGCCTAGATTACATATTTAACTTTAAGCACAGGTCATTTAAATTAACTAAATTATCGAGATAGATTCTATTCTAAATTAATAAATAATATAATAACATCCCTACGCTTTCATAAATCGGCATAAGCGTATCTCAGGGCCTCTTCATGGCTCCATAAATAATTTGAAGTGGTGGTGAACCTCAAATTCATCAACTTGAATGAGAGCAGTTGGAAGAAAAATCATTATAATTAATTTATCTCATTACATTGGTTCTCAAATAATTTTAACCCCTTATCGTTCAGTAGCGTTATAACCTCAATTATTATAATATTATACTACTATACTACTAAATAATATGTACTTTACTCACCTCTGCATAATGCTCAGTGTTAGTTGTTAAACCTTCAGCATCAAATGCATAAAAGATTAGTACTGTGTTATAATATGTATGCCAATGCGACCATGCCGAAGGAAGCTTTCCTGGTAATATTATTCCGAAGTCATCTTTTTTTCCCCAGTCAATTAGATATTCTGAAAAGTTTATTTAAAAAAAACTAATAATGGCAGACACCGTATTAAACCCAAAGATCTTGCGCGAAATACGTAAATTGGTCTAGAAGGCCTTAAAACTCTTAAAAGCATTTTACGGTAAAGTGAAGGGGAAAGTTGGATAAATACGATAAAACCGGGTACCAATGATTATGCTCCGACAACATTTTTATGTGTCCCCGTTGACTGCAACGTGTCACCTCAGATGTATCAATTTCTTTATTCTAAATCTCGCTGTCTTTTATTATCAGCATCGTGCCTACAGTTAGCCCCCTCGCCACAATTCTTCCTGTTTTGATCTAGCGCTGCTAGGTTTGGTGTTTAATCTGATGTTGACTCATCGTGTACTTCAAACCTTGAGTCGTTGGTTCTGATTGAGCACGAGAGTCACGTGATGTTCCTGTGAAATGGACTCTGCCGCCCATTTCTTAAATACGGAATGTGTTCAGAAAAGTCCGTAGAACATTGGGTAATATTTACTTGTTTTGTACTTACCATCCATCCACTACCCCCGCCCCCTCGATATTTTCTCTAATAAGCGAAAAATCATTCAATAAATAATAATAAACCCGTGAATTTTGATATGAGAAATTATTTAATACGCTATTCGCTCACCTCATCGATAATGAAAAGTTACTTAGTTTATTTACATGACAAACGGATTTGAAGAAGAAATAAGATAATATAAAGCAAATGTAAGCCAGAAGTATAATATTTATTAATTAAAACATACTTTTGTCAGGGTATCTTATAAACACTTTTGTTGATAGTGCTTTGTGGTGACTAAAATAACATTTAACATGTAACTTAGTCATAGGAGTTGGGTGATGGTTGCTTGAGCAACCGTGTGTGGCAATGGGCTTCTTGCCTACCCAAAAGGTAAGGTTAGCCCGACCTAAAACAACTATATTCATACATGTAGTTTCATTTTTTGTTAAATATATTTAAGTACATACTGTTAGTATTCGCACGTATATATGTTACTTTGAATATATACTTGACTTCGTTCCAAAGCGTATTTGAACTGACAAAACATCTATCGTGCAATCTTTGCATACCAGTCTTAACTTCCCAACCAGTATTAAGTTGTCTTAGCTCCCAATGTACCTTATAACTTCCGCAATCCGTCTCGCACCAACTATGTACATAAGTGTGATGTTCAGAATTCACAACACTATCACAATTTTTCATACATCTAAAAAAATTAATTGAGAAGTCAGTGTTAAACTTTTACAATGCGCATCATTAGTAGGCCAGTTAGTAGAAGATCGAAACAGAGGGGTTTGTTACAAAAGGTGGTGTAGAAGCTTTTACTTTTTTAATTTGTATAATATGTGCAAACATGTAAAAGCAAAAATGCTAACACGTATTATGCGATGTTGAAAAAGTGTTATAAGTTTAACAATATACCTAACAATAAATTACTTCGAAAATTTGCAATATTGCTTTGTGAATTGTTACGTAAGTCAATCTCGAATATAGCTGAGCAATGCTTGTTAACATATCGTTATTGTAACAAGTCAAACGAGAATAGCACTGATTAATTCGTTCAAGTGGTATGGTCGAAATTTACAGTAAAAAAAACACGATTTTTTCCAACTTTGTCAGAAACTGAGATAATAGTACCTACTATTATAATATGAATCTGCATCTTGGAAATTAGTACTCTAAGAGAAAAACTCATAAAATAAAAGTTGTAAGGCATCAACGGTCTACTGAATGTCAACATTTTTAAATTCGGTCAAATACACCTCTCCAAATTGGCAATCTCCAAATATCCAGTAATTGGCATAAGGAAAACCTGAAGGTACCCCTTCTTCTTCTTCCACTTTCTAGAAGCCTGTTATTTTCCCAACAACTTCGTCGTTTCCCCGGAAGTGTTAGAAACTTTGAGCATATAAATATTTTTACATCATCAGGTAGCTTGCTAGACTTCCCAACTAGCAATTCGACATCGTTAGCCAACTAATATATTATTTTATAATTGATTTATTGACGCTCCGTATAAACTTTTATGTTTTATAAAGTATTAATTCGCGATAAATTTGTTGCGCTAACTGTTCTGCCAATAAAATTGTTTTAAAAACGTTCTTACAGCAAAATTATAAAATAATTATAGAATAAGTTATAAAGCTATTTTATAAACGTTTATAAAATACTTTTTATACAGCATATTAGCTCTGAATGATACTTTTCTCTAAAAACAACAATAATTATAAAACTGTTATAAAGTAGCGTTCATTTTTATTTGGTCTAGTGATATTTTTTGTTTGCACGTACAAATAAAATGTCGTACAGTAGCTGGAAAAAAATTAAACGAAGTGGTACATTTTACAGAAAACTTAAAAATAAATATCATCATGAGATCGTAAGTGATCCACAGATAGAAAGCACTAGTGGCTCTAGCTCTAACAATCTTTAAGATCTTTAAGACCTTGAAGATTAGCAATCGAAATGACTATACTCCAACAGAGGAGACTGATGGACTCAACATTAATTGCTCTTAGGCAGGAGGCGTTCGTGGTAAAAAGGAAATAATTGCCTTTTATTAAAACATTATACTAAAAAAACTAGTTAATTGTAGGTAAAACATAATGTGATTTACTGTTTATACCCGAGTACACCTCTGTGCCTAGACAAATCCTGTTTGATTTTTATAACAGCTATACATACAGAGCATAATTGTCCTGTTTCGGACAATTTTGATTTATAAGGATCGTATAAGAAGTAGCCATTTTGTGAGGCTTTAAAGTGACAGGCCATATATTTAAATTATATTTTTTCGTGTCTATCGTAACATTTTCATAAAAAGATAAATATGCTGGACTGGCTATTTTATAATGTAGATGGTCCTAATAAACTATTTACCAAAAATAGATATAATATTTTTTTTGTATTAATTAAATTATATTTTAAATTTCCTTAATTATCATAATTCGGGAGGCGCGTTAAAATTTTATTAGAATTGTACCATATACTTAACAGTAAATTTAATTTCGCAGCCACATCAACTCCGTGAAATTTTTTTAAATCATTCTTTCTATAAAGTACTTTTTATACCGAATGAGCTATCTGTCATATTTTATTTTTGCTACCATGTTGACAGATTTTAGTATCTTTCCACAACAACTAAAAAGACTAATTGCACACTCAAAAAAAAAGGTACATAATATCAGTAAAAATGTTTATTAAACCAACAACTATAATTATTAAAATTTGTCCAGTTACCAATTTAATTGTTAGAACAAAACGATGTTTATTAATGCTATAAACGTAGTTAATTCTCTCAGTAAACATCGTTTATTGTCATAGTGGAGTTAATAATTGTGAGAGTAACTGATGTACATTGTCGCATCTTATTTTATTTGTTGGACTCATTAATAGGTTTGTTTTATCAATTACTGCAGTTATTGGCTCAATGTACATCGTTTATTGCCAAAATTAATTTAGTAATTGAGAGAGCTATTGATATACATACTTTGTTTCTTGCCTTTTCCTTTGCGGGTTTAGTGGACAATAATTATTAAACTCTATATATTTTTTTTTAATTGATTAGCGTTTCGAGGTTTTTTTTTCCTCTTCGTCGGAACCGTCAGAAATTAACATTCAAATATTTATAATACGTATTTAAATGAATTATAAATATTTGAATGTTAATTTATGACATATTATTAATTGGTTCTGACGAAGAGGAAACAAAACCCCTCGAAACGTTAATCTATTAAAAGAGATATTATAGAGTTTAATTATTGTCTACTAAACCCGCAAAGGAAAAAGCAAGAAATTTAGTAAAATATGGACGCAATAAATGAAATTGATATACATTGTCTCACCTTATTTTATTGGTAGGGCTCATGCCAAAATTGATAGGATTGACGGAATTGTAATTCAAACAACATTTTTTATTATAAATTTTATTTTCAGAACACAATTTGAAATTAATTTAAATGTTTCTAACCTAAGTATAATACAGAATTAAAAAAATTTAAAACCAATATAAAAAATACATATTTATTTTTGATAAGGGTGCCGACCCTTTTGTCGCCTATTTTTTGAATACTTAGTGTTGTAGGAACGAAGTAGCCATGATGTAATGACCAAAAAATAGCGGCATTATGTCTATCTGAAAAGAACAATTAAATTATTATTTATGAATTTAACTATTTGAAAGTGAAAAATCAAATAAGTATAGCACGAATTAATGTATGCAAAACACTCACTTTCTTGTAAATCAGAGGTATCCCTCACTGTCTCTAACAATCCTTTTATTTTTTTGTCCTTTACGTTGCAGAATAAAACTTTTACCAGATTGCCACGGTTATTATCCCAATTCATAATAAGACCATCTTTGTCTTCGAATGCAATTTTAAAATCACTATCAATCTGAAAGGAAACTAACAATAATTAACTGTAATTTATAGTTAATGCAGTGACGTACCAAACGATATCCTGAAGATGTTTTATAAAAAGGCCAAGCGTCTAAAATAGGGTAAACTTTCTCCATCTACTCCAGGTTCTAAAAAAATGCAGGTTATAAATCTCAAACGCACACGAATATTTCTAAAATGTTATACCAGGGTCTTTAAACCTGTACAAAATTGATTTTCAAAATAAAAGCAATAAATTGTTTGCAAGCCACTTACCAAAATCCTTCTCGTGTCGAGATTTTCTTTCATCAGTTTTTAGCTGTGGCGGTAAAACATGGCTAATTATGGCTGATTTAAGCGAAGCTTTCATGTTGCAATATTTATTATAAATTTTGCCTCCTTTCGAAATACGATAATATTCCTGTAATAAAATGTGTTAAAAATTAAAGAATTAATCTTTGATGATCAAATAGATACCAATTTCTCTGTTGGGAATCGTTCCAAAATTTCCCTTTCTAGACGGTGACTTGACGCTAAGCGATACAACGGCCGTATTCCACAAAAAACATGTATAAATCAAGTGATAATTTACTTGTAATATATTAATATCCCAACTTACCTTATTTTAACAGTAAAAGTACCAGACAATGTTTAATCTCTTTCAAAATTTACGTGTTCACTCACAGATTTCACTAAGTAAATGACATCACACCAAAGAAATCGACAAAAACATGATGACTTCATTGCTGTTATAGTAATAACAACTATAGTTGTTGTAACAAGTAATAGTTTTCATTAATCAATTAATTTTTTACATTATTTAATAAATGTATTAACTATCAATATAAATGCATTCGTTGTCTCGATAAATTGAATATTTGTATATACAAAAAACTTTTTATTGCGAGAATTAAATGTTTTAATCAAATACATAAAATTAGTTACTGGCTGAATGAATTTTCTGTTATTAATCAGTGTTAGACCATTTATTCTTACAATGAATATTGAATTATTGTACCAATAAACAGAGTTCTTAAATAATTAAAAAATTTCGTCCTAACAATAAATATGATTATTGTGACAACTAAATACAAGTTAGTAACCACTGTTTATTAATATTATGAACAACATTTTTTTGAGTGCATATTCACGAACAATTTTGTGTTAATAGGAATGTTAAAAAAACTTTTTAATCGTATAACTATTGGCGCTCGCAGCAAAAGTGCTAAGGTAGCTAGCTTTATAAAACATTTACAAAACGTTTTTAATAGCAACAAACAACATCTATAGAGCATCTATAGAGCATATGTCTAACAGGCGATTTGTTTTATACTGCGCCAATTCCATGCTTATAAGAGCTGTAAGAACATTGTGAAAGTGTTTATAAAACAGTGACTGTTTTATAAATTCATTCTGTAAACGTTCTAAAAGCCATTATAAAACTTAAATTGTTAGTTGGGTTTCCTTCACATGTGCCTTGTATCCTGGTTTTTATGTTAATGGTAGCATTTCACTAACCCAGGGAATCACCGGCTTAACGTGCCTTCTGAATCACGAATTGCGTTAGCTGCACGGTAATGACCATCTATTGAATTGCAATATGCTTTATCAAGGACTAATCCAGGGAGAGCAATGATGGCGATTGTTTTCATGTTTTCATTTTTTTTCATGCGAAATATATGTGATACTGTTGAAGATTACTGCAAAGTTTCTTTTAAAACATCAAAGCAACATGTGGATGCCTGAAGTTCTCGTGTGGACAGACAACCAAGAGTCTCAATCAAACTTGATGAGTGGCTTACTCAGCATCCCCACTACCCCCCATTTCCAGACTCAGATGCCATAATTTCTTTAAGCAGTGGTGTCTTTGGAGGTGTCAATATAAACTTCCACTTGGCTCAGTAAATCGGCTTCGAAGGGGTGACCAAGATGGTTGATCATGGCGACTTCAAGAATATCGCCCTCAAAAGGAGAGAGCAACCTTACGACGAGAAACCTCGAAGTACCTACTAATGCTCCAAATACTGCTCCTTACAAAACAGTCAAAAAAGACTTAAAAAGCTTTTTCCCTACCCGATGAGACTCTTTTTGGATGCAGCCATGAGGAAAAGAACCAAGCCGTATGTATATCTACGTAGTATTTACCCCGCTTCCCTCCAATGCTACAGAAGGGCGACAGTATTTCGGAGTAGTTGATGGAAGCTATCTGTTTCATAAAGTCGTTTGGCCTCGCAATGTCTCCTTCGTAAACATTGCCAATAACTACTCCACTTTCATAAAAAGACACTATTGATCCATGAATGTTGAATGTTACCAAAGATCGGAGCGATTGCGACGGATGAAGATACGCCAATCCTCCGAAATGATCTTTGATGTAAATACAGTAAATTAACCAAGTCGCTTAGGAAAAGTTTTTGAACTTGAATGTCATTTGAAGTCAATTAGGCCCAAGAGGATGCTGACTTACTGATTTTTAACACCGCCATTTCCAAGGCCAAGAGCACGACTATTTCACAAAAATTTCACTGAATCTCGGATCAATCCGCGACTATTAATACGAACATTAGAGTCTTTCTGAAGCCTGGAAGACGGTGCTGCTGATGTGCAATGTTTGACAACTCTGTAGGATATTATACCCTTACTGTTGAAGGGTTGTAACTCGTAGGTACCTCCAAATGCCAATTCCCGAACATCGGGAGATTGTCAATTTGACAGAATTTAAAAATTTTGATACTCAGTAGACGCATATTTTGATGCTCTACAACTTTTATTTTATGAGTTTTTCTTTGTAATTTGTAAGGTGTATTGGCTGCCAAAATTTCTCCCTATGTCGCTCATGTTAGTATTTTTGTTTTTTTTTTACATTTTTGCGGGTCCGTTTACTTGGCCCCACCAAGTTAATATTTTCTCCCAAAAATCTAGCTCCCGAATGCTTATAGCTAGCACCGGCTAGCACCCAAATATAAAAGCTAGCACCATTATAGTTTTTCCACAAATCGATATTGAAACCAGGTGCGGCCAAGTAAATGCAGCCCCACCAAGTTAATATTTTCTCCCAAAAAGCTAGCTCCCGAATCCTTATAGCTAGCACCCAAGTATAAAAAAGCTAGCACCGTTATAGTTTTTCCATAAATCGATTTTAAAATGGTCCTGAAATGGCCCTAAAATGGCCACTAGTGGTCAAAAAATGCTGTTGTCCATTCTAAACCACAGCAAACATAACCTGCCATCTATGTTGATTTACATTAAACTAAAACATTGTATTCATCAATTTTATAAAATTGAACATTATGCTATTGATGTTTCAATGGCAGGATTAAACAAAATGCTATACAGCACTCGTGAAGATACGAATTCGCTCACTAATGAGCCTTTGCACACTCGGCTAGCGCCTCATGATTAAAACTGTCACATGCGTGAGCGAAATTCGTAACTCTTCACTTGTAATGTAATAATATTCTAAACAATTAAAATACGTACTGTAAGGTTACTGATACTGGTGGTAGTGGCTTTTCTGTAGTTTTTTCTGTTGGTTTTTCTGTTGGTTTTTCTGTTGGTTTTTCTGTTGGTTTTTCTGTTGGTTTTTCTGTTGGTTTTTCTGTTGGGTTTACTATTGGTTCTTCTGTTGGGTCGTCTGAACGTTTTACTATTGGTGCTTCTGTTACGTTTTTTCTGTAACCGAATGATTTACCTTTCGAATTAAAAATATACTCTGGTCCATGTGTAGCAAACTTTGATGGTAAAATAACATTATTTTCTAAAACACAAAATAATTCGGATGGCTGATATTCATACAAGAAAGAATCAAAAAAATTTAGTAAAATATAGAAAGTTTAGTTATTCGTCAAGAAAAATTGCAGTGAACCTTTTTAACTTCTTGGTATTTAAGTACCATGAAGATAAACAATGACGAACTCTTACAAAGCTCTTATATTTTTGGATATGTAGCAAAATTGATTGGTATCCTAACATAACCCACTTTATTTTAATAACTATAGTTAGCCATTTCTTTTCTCGCTACATTGTCATTTTCGAATGAAAATTTTGTAAAATTTTAAAGTTTATGCGACGACGTGAGCTCGTCGAGGTGGGAAGAATAGATGATATCGTCGGGTTGTTGGTAAAAGTGACCAACTAACATGGAAATCCTATACATTTGGTCATTTTTACCAACAACCCGACGATATGCGATACGAGGTCACTCGCCGCAAACCTGCGGATGTGCGAGTTAATTTTGAGTTTTGTGCCGCAAAGACATTTTGTATTCGGTTTGATTGAATAAATAAGGTTAAAATCGAGAAATCTTGTTATTAAATTAATGATCTTTTAGAAATCAAGAGTTATTTTTTGATCGTAAAATATGCGAAAATTATAATTGGAAACGTTGGTTTTAGAACGAAAACTTTGCAAGGTCGAAGATAAGGGCGACATATTGCAAGATAGAGCGAAACCGCTGAGCCCTCACCGGAAAGACTGCGATAATCCGACCATTTGGAAAGTTAAACCAAGCAGTTTAACTTTATTTTATTTTTTGAAGACCGGCGAAAGCGCGGATTTTACAAGTCTCAACTATATCCTGGAAACTATAAGCTTTCTTCAGGAACATTTAAATTTTAGGGTTGGATTATTACAATGTAAACTTGGCCTGCCTATGACGTGGGACTTGACTGGATAAAAACGGAGAACATTTTATCCAAGAACCTACATTTTGACCCTGAGATGTTTTAAAAATTTTGGAAAATTGGTTATTAGTACATTTCAACATGGTTACATGCTGGAATAAAATTGAATTGATGTTTCAACAGATGATGTAGAATAGGGTCGAAGACAAAAAAAAGTCTGACAGAAAAATGGTCGAGGATAAAAAGGATTCTGATAATGAAAGAAATGGACAGTTTAGGAAAATGGTCGAGATTTCCTAAGAAAAGAAGAGATGAGAAGATAAATATTATGCAGAAAAAAAGATAAAAAAGGACAAATTTGATAAAGAAATGGATTGGAATATGACCGGATGTTATGAAGAAAGAATGAGGAGAAAATAGACAAACATTATGCAGAATTGGAAGAGGATCATAATAGACACTATGAAGAATATAGGAGAATAAGTATATATAAAGAAGAAAAACTAAAATTGGAAAATAAGATGGAAGAAGTTATTCCCAAATAATAAATGCAGATGAAAATGGAACGCAATTAGAAGAGGGTCTTGAAGAAGAAAATCAAGAAGAATCAAAATCGTCTGTTCGAGAAGAAATAAATGATGTCAATGGAGAAGAAATTATTCCAATTGTAAAGTATGTCAATGGAGAAGAAAGAGATAGCAAAGAATCTACGGATAAACAATTGATTTTGCCAGTAGAAGATTTCAATAAAGAATATTTGGTTCCACATGGAAATGATGAAAAATGGAAAATTCGAATGGAAAGAAAAGATACAATAAAAATTACCTCTTCTAAGGTAAACTCGGATGTTGCAGAAGAAGATGAGGATGAAAGGCCGTCTTACAAATTGATGAGGTTGCTAAAAATGCAGAAAAGTAAAGACCCGAAGAAAATCTAATTAAAAAAGAAAAGTTAATTATACATTTAGTTCCTCTGGTGAAGAAGAGGAGCGTTTCATTTTGCCTGATAGCAGCAGTGGATCAAACTTCTTGAGCGAACAGGCTGACGATGAGGATGATAGTACTATAGATGGTGTTAAATTTCAATAAAATCTTTACCTTTGTTCACTTATTTTCCTGTTCCTTTCATGTGATTCCTTCCTAATGAAATGAGAAATTAATATGGACAGGGTGTAATTTTACAAAAATCTTAAGTAGGTTAGTAGTCTTCTAAGGGAGACATGATCCCCGGAATCAAGTCTCCTACGCTCAGGGATCAAGTCTCCTACTAAGTGAAGGGAGACTTGATCCTTGTAAGATCTTATAAGAATTGTTCTGCTGAAGTTTTCTGTATCAATGGAAGGAAGTTGAAGGTACTACGAGGTAAATAAAGGCTCACGCTATTGAGATCTTTATATTTAAGGGTAATCTTGGAGCTAAGGGAGGAAAAGTAAAAGTGTGATGAACTCTTCGCCCTCTCCCCTATTTATGGTTTTGTTAAAGTTATTATATTATTTGTCTTACTTTTCGATTCCAGATTTTCTTCTTCTTCAGATGCAATAGTCTGATTTATCGACATATTTCTTTGCAGTACAATATAACTGTTACTTTCAACCATTCTAATTTCATTATCAACTTTTTTTACTTCTAGATTATCATCTCCTATGGTTATTAAGCACTACAAAAATTGATATAATATTAAAATAATACTCGAAGTTTGGAAATCATTCTATACTTTTGCAATAGCTTCGTTGTCGTTGTAGTTTTCTATTACTTGAACGTACAAATAATATAAACCTTCTTCTACGGTGAAATAACGTAGCACAAAATAGCTTTTATTTTCAAATTCTGGAAAGTCTTGCATAAATTCTCCATCTTCTAAAATTGTAATGTTTTAATTATTTTTGTATCTGCCTTATTTTTTGTAACTGATATTACGTTTGGTCATTTTCCAATTGTAGCTTAAAGTGGTATTGGTGCAATTCTTTGTGGTAACTGCCAAAATATGATACTCCTCCAATCTGCTCCATTCCCACTCTTCGTCAGTACTTTCGTTTGTGTTACTAAAAGAAATTGACTTAAGTCACTTATTGGTACTACAAGTAAATCATTTTACCATCCGTCCAGAATCACCGTCGGGATACAATTCATTATGTCGGGTTGTCTATAATAATTTAGTGTACTGACTATGAAAGAAATTTTTTCAAAAAAATATGAAAACATTTACTATATAAAAAATAATACCAGTCCTCCTTTTCAATTTTAAATCATTCCCATGATCGCTATATTTATTTAAAAAGCGTTCAGTAAGATCCGAAGTGGTCACTTGTGACACAGAGATGGAAATAATTAAAAATATCAACATTCTTTTCAATCCACCTAAAACAATTTTATTAAGTAATATTAATTAAGTCATATTCTGTCAAATTTTTTGAGATACTTACTTAACATCATAATTAGTTCACATAACATACAAAATGTATTACTAATACAATATTATAGGTATATTGTAAATTAGAAAATTGAACTTTTCGTTCAAAGAATCTTTAATAAATTTCGTTTAATAATTATTATTAAGTTACATAATATTACAAATTCCAGTTTCTATTTAATTTGAAATTTCCATAGCAATGAATAAAATTTATAATACATTAATTGTTTCCAAAAGTTCAACGTTTTAGTCTTAAAATCAAGTAATATTAAATATATTAGGGTCGGTTTTCAGCGAAAAAAGGAAAAACAATATGAGTGCGGTCTTACTGACTGAGCGTTAACCACCTCGTGCCATCAACTAAAATTGTTAAAAAGTGGGTCGTAATGAATACCCAGTCTCATAGGTTGATAATAATTACAGTTAATGTCGCAGAAACTCGATGAAACTCATTAATACGAATTGTAAAGAGAAGTGCATTTTATTGATAAATTGATTAAAAAGTGTACAAAATCTGATACCACCAACAGAAAATTTGATTATATTATGTCTAAACTAATAGTCGAAATATACTCAACATTTTAACATTTATCATTTAACATTTAAGAGGAATAAGCAATGGTTAAAGCCATAACTGTTAAAATAAATGGCTATACATAATTCTACTAGTCAATTTCTTAAATGTTAAATGATAAGTGATAAATGAAATGAGAATAACTGTAGCTTTAGTTGTTAATTCTTTTCTACTTATATCAAGGGTCCATCTGGTCCTTGTCCAAATTTTGCTACAGCATTAGTGGTGCATGTGAATTGATTATTGGTACCTGGCGGTGGTGCTCGCAGATTTTCCCCCATGTAACAATTCGTTGTTGGAATAGTTGGCACACAAAGTCCTAGAAGGCATTGAAATACACTGCTCGAATAGAAACTGTTCATATTTATGCTTTCAGCGAATAAGTAACAACTCCTCTGATGATTACACGAAACTAAAAAATTATTGCGATTACTTCTTCATTTGGAAATGGGTGAAACATTTACCGAAACTTAACGGATACGATGTTACAGAATCTGCTGTGAGGTTGCTTAAGAAAGTCAAGTTAGTCAAAACGCTAGGACAACCTGGTTGAAGTACTCCACTATTGGGATAAAAATCTACATGTCCTAATTGTCCAACATATCCATACATCCCTTGATTTGTATGCACCACATCAACGAATGTAGCGTCGGTCTTATCTAAACGATTAATTGGGCTAATTCCTTCATATAGTGGTCCAGCCGGATCTAAGGCGGTTATCCGACCAAGAATATCACTACAAGTAGCTTGAATGTCACTTCCGGCCATTCCCGCAATATGTGCACCTAACGAGTGGCCAACTAGATGAATTGATGGAATGCTGATTCCCAACGCACTTTTCAGTAGGCATATAAATTTGGCTACGTTCTTAGCAACATAGGGTGCGTTGCAGTAACCTGACTGGTAGTCAGAATTTGCATATGCTCCATAGTCAACCACTATAACATTAGCATCATAACGTATTGTATAATTATTTCTTATTGCAATTATATAGCTAACATTTCTGAAACCACCCCATCCATGTAATAATATTATCACTGGCTTAGCGGGATCTATGTTTCCTGTACCTACTATTAATTCTCCAGTAGGATTATTCGCTCGCGTGTGTAGCCAGTACTGAACTAGGCTTGTGTCAACATCTGTAGTGCAAGTTCCTGCTAAATGAACTATTCCATTTATTAAAATGGAGAGAAGGTCACCTGCCATTGATATCGGTATGGCAGTATCAACTCTTGTATTGGGGTTTTTCCTGCCATCTGAAAAATAAACCGCTTATTAATAAATTAGTCAAGTTATAATGACATAACATCAAAGTAGAGAGCATACTCTAGGCACAGCCTAGATGATTATATCGATTTTCTTCACTCGATATATTAAATTTATTTATTAACTTTACCATACAATAACAAATAATAATTGAAGCGTGGCCTCCAACAACGATCTATGTTACATTTTTGGCAATATTGAGTTACATATGGAATAATAATCTATGAGCCACTAGCAATCCATACGTATCAATAATGATGTCATATTTTACTTAGAAGCAACATTAGGAGTTATTTCAAATTTGCTTAACAGGTAAGAATGATCTATGAATTACAACGTTTTTTGCTGTTTGTGAAAAGTTTTTAAAATGTAACATAGATCGTTGTTGGAGGCCACGCTTCAATTAGGGGCTACTAAAATCATCATCTTATTGCACGGTATAATGGTATAATATCATATCATTGCTGATTAGATTTTTGTTGAAATTTGTAGAATTGTAATAACACGCATGAATGGATAAACGAGCTTCTACAGGTATTTGTAAAAATTATTACTTTAGTTTATTTGCGGTTTTATTATAATATATTACAATATAATTCTAATTTTATATTAAATTTGGTTTTTAGTGGAAATGTAAATGCGGAATTCAAAATATATATAGTCCGTTTCATTGCTATAATAATTTATTATTGTAGTAAATTATAAAAATATTGTCAATGCCCAATGTTAAGGAAAAATATTGGCAATATCTATGGATATCATATATTGACGTAAATTGTGCCCACCGATAATTCCTTAAAACGGAATTATTCCAGAATAATAAATTCCAGTCCGGGCTACCAATTTCGCCCCCAGCTGCTCAGCCAAAATTACTTTTCACTTCTAAAAAGAAATAAGCACCAACTACAATATCCAATCAACTTTATTTATAAAAAAAAACTTTTCGCTTTAACATTACTCAAAATCGAAAAATAGCCAAACCGTAACCACCCAACTTGGTGGTCGGCGCGCGAACTTCTTTCTTCCTGCCGGTATCTCCCAGACCCCTAGTGGCTGCTCGAAACATTCAAAAACTTACAATTTCATGATAAAATTCAATACTATCTCAATAATTAAATTTACTGTGTGGTGGCGCATAGGATTGTGAATTTATAATTAAATAGATAGGCAACACAATAAACATGCATTTTTTAGTTCAACTTTTCATTAAAGTATGTCGCCGCTCAAATAAAGAAATCTATTTTTATACAGAATTTATGTTGTTTTTACTTTTTACGAATAATATATCTATTTCACAAAAGTCTCTCCCTCTCTTTTTGTATCAGATTTTTCAGGACATTGAAATAAATTTCTAAGAAGCGATAAAATTACTAAACGTACATAAGTGATAATGTAGGTATTCGTGAAATGTACACACACAAGCAATTAATAAAGACGCATTTGAATTTACAATTCAAACAAGACTCCAATAATTTTTTGGCTTTTAATTTTAATTCTTCTTTTATATTTTTATTTATTCATGTTTATTGATAACATACAATAAATAATTATTGCTATTTATATTATTGTATATTAATTATTGATTTGAAAATATACAATCAACGAAGTTTTTCGTGATTCATTTTTTGATGTGAAGCATTATGAATATAATTTAAAATAAAATGATACGGCAAAGTAATTGCTTACACAGGCCCGTAGCCATGGGGTGGCAAGGTCGGGCAACGGCCGACCTTTTAAGGATGTTTGCCCGACCTTTTAAAATAAAAATATGTAACTATAGATTAACAGAAAATTTTCCCATTCTACATTGGTCCTTTTTGTACAAGAATTTTTTTATTTATATGCTTTCAAATACAATTCGCAGAATTGAATATTCATCACAGTACCCCTGCGTTCGGGGAGAAGCTACTTTCGCTCCCAAAAATTTCTTTTTTTCCTTCTTTCAAGCTTCTAGTCGTTTCCAAACGCTTTGGCTCCCCATCAAAATGTTTGTAGCGACTGAAAAAGGCGGAGCCAAAGCGTTTGGAAGCGTCTCGAAGCTTGAAAGAAGGAAGAAAAGAAATGTTTGGTAGCGAAAGTAGCTTCTCCTCGAACGCAGGGTACATGTAATAAATTTTTTTCAAAGGGGGAGAGGGGTCCCCAAATAAAGGCATTTTCCCACTGTGACATTGCATTTTTGGCCCACCGACCGAGCACCGACCATAAATTTTGATAGCCCATTTGCCCCTGGCGTGTGGCTGTGCGATAATACCATTATAATACGATAATATAACTTTTCTTAAATCGCGTTGACCTTGAAATTTAAAATATTTTCGCCTGCGGCGCTTTAAAAAATTCCCACGAACCCATCTCGCATCCGCAACACTAAAATTTGCCCGGCCATACAAACCGTTTGCCCTACCTTTATTTTCGATCTGGCTACGGGCCTGGCTTATTATTATTATTGCTGAACGGGTGTGTTTCTTTCGAACCACTTGCACTGAAGCTCCTGGCTTATTGTACCCCGAATTACGTTTAGTGCCCAAGAAGAACTCAAAAAAAACTCAAACTCGAGTTTTTTCAAACGTTTATTGTATTGAAAATACAACGATTTTAGCTGCTTGACAATACAATGTGAACTCAGTGTGAACTACATGTGAACTGCATGTGAACTGCTTTAACTTTTACGTTACATAAAGTTTTATTTCTAACAAATGCTTACTAACTAGTTTACAATAATTTGAAATTAGATCAGTTTGTTTGTGCAGTCCCAGGCTCATAACCTTTATGGGAAAGCCATCCTCGTAAGATTGTTGCATTTCCGTTATGGTGGGAACATAACACCCGCGTTCCGTGTTTTACTCCAATAATTCTGTATCCTCTATAAAATTGAGGATTCGACCTATGGGAACCTGATTTATCTCACCGAGAGTCGGATATAGACAATCAAGATGTTTAGGGGCTAGAATTGTGCATACACATAGTATGTGGTGCGGAGTTTCCTCCTCCATCCCGCATAATCTACATGTAGGATCTTCCACAACACCTATTGCGTTAAGGTGTTTGTTAAGACAGCAGTGTCCGGTAAACAGTCCTACTATCTTTCTCAGCCGCACTCTGCTCAGCTGGCCTGCTCAACGGGCCTGGCTTACACTGTTACACTAATTAAAATAAAACAATTTATTTATTTACGACAAATGGAGGAAGAAAGGGACATTTCTTGGACGTTAGCTTATCTAGGAACGTGGATTTCTCATTAGAATTCAATATCTATAGAAAGCCGACAACGACGGACATTGTTATCAGTTATCACTTGTTCAATGTTCATCTAATCAATCGAGAAAAATAAAGACGTCTGTTTCCATTCATTCATAGACTCTTTAGCCCTCTCCCGAGGTCACGGTATATCTGACAGATACATGCAAAATGTTTTCTTAACCTTCATCCGCTCGCGTACGCGGCAAATTGGCCGCATTTTTAAATTTTCCCTCCCATTTTCTTCCAGAGCGTCATGGGAGGGGTGGGGAGGGCTTGTATTCTCTAATTACTATCTCCTCCAATAGACCATGCTCGTGTTCTGATAAGAAAGCTCCATCAGCCGGTTCAGTACAGCCACAAACTACCCTAGGTGTCTTAATGCGACCAATTTGCCGTATAGCGCAATCGATAACGTAACTTTTTATCAATACTCGAATGTTGGTTTTACTGAGAAAATATTAGTAAATATAAAATAATAAATTAGAGACATATTTTGAGAAATAAAATATTATTACAAATTGAGTGTAGTAAACGATTACAGTACATTTTGAATTTTTAAGTTAAGTTTCCTGTAATTTTTTTAAATTTTAAATATAACTTTGATTTTAAATTTTAATATAGATTTTTTTGTCCAAACATGTACTTGTAATGTTATGTCAGAGTTCATAAGTCCTAAACAATTTAAATCATGCACTTTGAATGAAGAAAAACTCATCAAAACGATAAAAATCATATGCGGCCATCAAATTGCCGCAAGCGCGATCGGAAGTGTAACTTTTATAGGCGCGAGCGGATGAAGGTTAAATATTTTCGAAATTATTTAGCGCATAGCACAAGGCTTTGACTAGCTGTGCATACATATCTTAGAAATGATAAGCCGTATCGTTTACGATATAGTTTTGATTACAATCTGTTTAACTTTTACTTATGTGGCTTTGATACTTGAAAAAAAAGTGGTTAATCCCTTCGAAACAATTTTCGTAAATAAATTGTTTTATTTTATTTTAGTGTAAGCAATTACTTTGCAGACTCATTTTATTTTAAATTATGAAAATATACACTTACCTACTGCCAAGGTAGCAAAAATTACAAAAGCTTATTTAGCGTAACCCTAATTAAATAAAATATTAGAAAAAAAATACGGTTTATCAAAATGATTACATTCGAATGTATAGCATTCCTCGACCGAAATAAATTCCTAGACATCCGTCGAGAAATCCCCGCAACTGTTGGTTTTAGTTCTCTAATATGCTTAGTAGGAAAGAGACAAACACAAGATCGTAAGTGCGAACTGCCGTAGGTTGATGACTACTTGTATTACACATAAGAACAATCTTATCAACTTGCATTTAACCTTCAAGCGCACGCGCCAAGTAAAATGTGCTGGTAAAACAGATAACTCTTAGGCAAAATTTTTTAAAATTAGTTTCGCCTGCATATTACTAGCTGAACTAAATATTTGAATTTGATCTTGGTGGGAGTATCCAGTACATTATTATTATAATTACATTTTTAGTACGTTTTAGGTAAAATAAACTTTCAAAAATTTACATATGAATTCATTTTCGCTTATATATTATTTCAATTAAAGAAATTTAATTAATTGATAAATTATTTACTATATTAAAATTATTATTATTGTTATAAATAAAATTATTATGTTTAAAAATAGGAGGTGCTCTTCGTATTGGTATTATAAATATTACCTCAAAATTTCAAAGTGATCCATTTATTCGTTTTCGAGATGACTACGTATTAGTGTCCGATTTAAGTCTGGCAAATTTTTATTTCCATTTTCAATTTTAATTGTTTATAAGTAATTAATTCCACCAACTTGATTTTCTCAAAAAAATTTACAAACGGGCTATTTTGAAAAAATTAATTAAAAAAAATTTAATTAAAAAAAAAGAAATAGGAGCGGATGTTCCTTAAGGTATCATACACCTAATCTAAAAATTTGATCGCAATCCATCAAATCGTTTTCAAGTTAACTACGTATTACCACGAGTACACTGTAATATCCTAGCCTTAATTAACTTTATTTCTAAAAAAAAAAACAATCTCTTTATAACTCTAAATCGGCAGTACTCAAATTCGCAACCACCCAACTTGGCGGTCGGTGCGCGAACTTCTTATCCTTCCGGCCCCCTGCCGGTTTCGCCGAGACCCCTACTGGCCGCGCGAAACATACAAAATTTCAAAATTTCATGATACAAAATCAATACAGTTTCAATAATAAATTTCACTGCTTCTTCATTAAAAAAAATACGACAATATCAATATCACTAAAATAAGTCTGATTTCGGGTTATAAAGTAATTCAATATGTATTATGTACCCTATTGTATTTATCCTAGTAACACCTAGTAAAGTTATGTATTACTTAAAGTAGCTATTATAAATACAAAAATGTATAAATACAACGAAATATACAGGGGATTGTGAATACCCTTATTATCTTATTAATATTTTAATCAAATGTAGATTATTTATTTTAAGCTCGATCCGGCCTAAAGGCCGCTTCAGACGATCAATATATTATATTGTCAATATATCGATATTGTCAATATTATTGAACGTGTGAGGGTCAATAAATATTTATCGTCTGAGTCAACTGTACTGTGTTAATATTTATTGAAAGTATTGACAATATTTTATTGACAATAAATTGTTATATCCAAAAGTCAGATTTGAGGTCCTGGAATGATTATGTTGTAAATTTAAACTTGTCAATATGAGACAAAAAAATGAGAGCAATTAAAAGGATCAAATGTGACATCATGTTACTTTTAACACATCCGTTTCACACATCTTATTTGATTTCAATGTTTGTTGTGCTGGTAAAATTTAAACAAGCAGTGTAAGTTGAATTATCTGGAACAATACAAGAAGATTTGAAATTTAAATAAACAGCGCAAAAAAGCGGAAACTTACAATTTGTTATAAATTTATATGGACAGTGTTGGTACGCGTTGACTTTAGGTCGCTGAAAACTGGCGAGCAGGTTTGGATAGATAGATTTTGGTCGATCTCGCAAGCGAGTGGGTTGATGTTTGCAAATGTCTTGCAAAATCACCGAAAATGTTAGTTTGAGGGCTTTCGAGTATCTCAAAAGCGTATCTGCGAGTTATTAAAAGTGTTCGCGATTATTTTGAGTCGTGTAATTTGTAAAAAATCATATTTTTACAAGAATCTGCGGACGATTGTCGACCGTATTGACAAAAATTTGTTTTACGTGCTACGACACAGGAAATTATTTCAAGAGTGTTATTCTGATGATCGTCGTTAATCATAGAATCAATTTACGTTACATTTGAGGTTGGATAATTGATATTTTCGTCGATTTTATTAAAACATCGTCTAATTTTGAGGTTAGTTTGAACAAATGTGAGGAACACATCTGTTTGCTTGAAAATTTGGAGATTCGCTTTAACCGACACTGGAGGATAATCAACACAGCACTGGAAGTATTTCGTTCAAAAACTTTGTTTGGTTTAATTGGAAAAACAGGAAATTGGTTCAACAGGTATCACGGCTGCTACTGTATTCGCCACTGTGAAAACACCATATGGATTATGCGCATACGACTGCTGATAGAACTTGATACAAACACCGAGTGCGGCAGAATAAACCAACTTTGTAAGTTTCTGAACATTTATTTTGATAACAAAATTTGTAAAATTTTTATTATTGTTGATACACAAATTAACATAATAACAGTGTCGAATAAACGTATAGCTAATAATTTTGAAGTAAATAATACGCTTTACTTGAAACTGCACACAACACACAATATTATTTATCACTTGACGTTTGTGTCAAAAATATCCGAAATTGCTCTCATAATTATTTTTATTCAAGTAAATAAATTACTATTTAATTTCCATGACCTTCTTATTGACTTATTTTATTACAAAGATTAGTGTGGTAAGCATTTTTATTGGCGTCCACAACCTTTCAATTGAATTTTTTGGACCGACAAACTGTAGAGCTGTGGTCTCGATAAGTGTTCTCGACAATAAAGCTTTCCAGGAACTTAAAATCGTCATTTGTTTCGGTGGATATCGACTACCCCAAGCGTCCGATTAAGGGTCTGGGAAGTCAAGACTATTCGGAACACGACAATATATTGATCGTCTGAAGGGCCCTTTAAAGTTTTTCAACTCATCGAACTAAATATTAGCATAATCTGACCGAATTTGAGGTTGATAGGTTGCGTAGTTATTTAGTAATTAGTCATATTCACAAAATATCCGACACCGACACATTGTAAAAAAAAATGTTAAGTTTTACCTGATATTGACAATGTCAACATGAAAATTGAAATCGTTATAGTATATTGCATATTATAAGCGGAAAGTGAATCTTTTGTGCTCGGAGGCGAAATTTACAGCCCGAGCCGCAGGCGAGCGCTGTAATCGCCTCCGAGCACAAAAGTCACTTTACGCTTGAAGAATGCATACTATTTTTCCTCCGCCCGCTTTCAAATTGATCAAAACCTACATAAAGATTTACATTCAATCTTTGTAGTGAATTATTTTATTTCTATGATATTAGCCTTGCTACATCGTTTCTAAGGAAATTTTGCGTTCCATTTTGTTTTATCAATAAATATTGTGAATAGTAAACACGTAAATTTGCAAGATATTAAAATTTATTAAAACTATGGATAGCAGTTATGAAAATGAAATAGATTCCACTCGGCCACACATCGTAGAAACCGCGGAGAGTGTAATTTTAAATTGATTACCAGAAAAATCTAAAAAAAGGTATAAAAGAGAATTTGACTTGTTCATTAAATGGTGCAAAATGAATAAAGTTGGATCATCTTATTCAGAAAATGTCATGCTTGCTTATATATCCGAAAACTTGATATTGAAGGTATTATATCGTCGGCTAAGAGTGTTAACCTGCTAAGTCACAAAAGTGAAATTTTACAGGAGACAAGAAACACCGTGTTACTGTTTTGCTGACTATGACAATTTTACTGCAGTTAACATAGCATTCTAGAAATGGTAGTATTACGTATCATAAAAAATTTACGATTTAAAATAAAAATTTGAAGTAAGTTGTTTTATCCTATAATGTAACAAATATTGTATTATTGAATGGTATCAAAAAACAGATTTTGCCAAAAGTGGACTTAAGCGGCGTTCACAATGAAAAATTTGCCTTGCGTTGCTTCGGTAGAAGATGGCAAGCGCCAATCAGAGTGATGCATATTCTTCTATCCTTTTTTATGCTTAAAATTAGCTGTTGCGATGTCGTGGTCTTGCAGACTTTGTCAAGCTTCAAATGGTTGATATTGTATGTTGGCAGGTATACGAAATAATAAATTTTACAATTTTACCTGAAAAAAGGTTTTATGTTTAAAATTACTGTTGACTTTTGAAGTTTTGCAGAAGTTTGCCTCTGTCAAGCTTTTTCACTTCAGATACAAAGCAAGAACCCTTTTAAATTTTATTTGTTTGATTGGATTGGTTTAATTCGATTCGAGATTTTTAACAATTCAAAATTGTTATGTACTTATTATCCGAAAAGATTCCAATAGGTGAATTTTAAATTATTGCAAACAAATAGCCATTTTTTAATTTGGTGATTTTTAATTTAAATAAAATTTTATTTGTTTTTGTATACTTTTTTTCTCTTATTGATTCCCTAAAGTTTATTGCTACGTTGACTAATTTATTTTCTAACATTTAAAATAGGTCTATTTTAAAATTAAATAATTTGTCAAGAATTTTCAAGAAGTAAAGTATTTTATGCAGGTAATTTAGTAGGATTATAAAAAGTGCCAGGACAACCCTAACAACCAAAAGATTATTTATGGCAATAAAGTACACCATAAAACCCAAAAGCTGTTTACAATAGCCTGTAATATTATTTGAAAAATGTAATTACTATTTTATTTTTTAAAAAATTTATATAAATTTAATATTTACAATGTGTAGTGATCTCACAATTATTAAATAATTTGTATGCATTTATATTGCAATAAATGAATAAATTAATGTAGTCAAAATTAAATCAAAATAAGTAAATGCGAATTTTATTGCAAAACTAAAGATTATGTATAATTAATTATTTTAAGATTATATTCCGAGACGACTTTAAATAAATATTGTATAAGTACTACTTTTCATAACATAACAGGTAAGCTACTGTTAGATCTAAGGATATTTGGACAATGCAGTCTGTGCACATAACAAGGCACGGCGCTAATTCAATGTGACCGCTATACGGTCGAAAGCAAATATCAAGCAACAAATTCTGCAAGGCAACGAAAGCAAGGCGCAACGCTAATTCTATGTGAACGATGCTTTAGCAGGTTAACACTCTTAGCCGACGATATAATATTTATAAATAAGATAAAATTTTATAAATTATTCTGAAATTTTTAGGTTGCTTTAGTGTTTGGTATTTCTGGAGCTTGTGGTCGAGACGAACTAACTAAAATGACAATAGATGACATAGAAGACAAGGGAATAATCCTAATAGTGAAAATCCCCATACCAAAACCGAAGTTCAGCGTACATTTATTGTGTCGAACGGGCGGAGAACGAGATCTCAATTATTTAAGCTTTTACCGTAAATATGTGGCTCTTCGCCCATTGAACTCGAAGACGAGGCAATTTTTTTTGAAATGCGAAAATGACAAATGGACAAATCGTATCGTGGGAATGAATACATCTTGAAAATTGAAAATTGTCAAAACTGTCCAATAACGTTTAATATTATTCATAATAAATAATTTTTTTACTGTTTATGTATTTCATTTTAGACAAATTTACTTTCCGCTCGGCGAGCGGCAAATGCCAACTTTCAACCATCAACTGACAGCTTGAAAAGCCTACTTTCACTATCGGGCGTAGGAAAAAATAATAATCACCTTGTATTTGTTCATTTTGAAGTAATACCTATACAGAGTAGGTACTTCATTATATCGACACTGTCAAGGTCAATGGGCGTAACCCGGCGTAACCCTCATTAAAATTTGTTTTTAAACATTGCGGTTGATATCTATTAAACCAAGGGTAGTATTATTTCACAATAATTTGCAATTGATAAAACAAAACTTATTACAACATCATTGAAGTTTTCAACCATAACAATGTATACATGATATATATACATTTTCTGTCTGTTTTTTTTAAGAAACGAGTAAAAAATTTCTATTCCACGTGGATAACTTGAATGTTAACCAATGAAATTGCTTGAAATTTAATTTCAACCATTGAAATTTCAACCATTGAAATTTAATTTCAACCAATTTCATTGGTTAACATTCACGTTATCTACGTGGAAATGAAATTTTTTACTCGTTTCTTAAAAAAACAGACTTTTTATAGTTTCTCATCCCGGCTAAAAAAAAAATTTTTTTATAAATTTCAAAAATGTATCATGATTTTCAAAAATGAAAAATAATTTACCCTCCCCACATGATCTTTGAATGGATTCACCACATATTTGCTAGATTCAACTAACTTTTTTAATTGTATCCGTAAAAACCAAATTGTGGGAGGGCAGCGAGAATATCGTTAATTTATTCTTTGCTCGTCTTTGACTTTAGACAGCAATAATTTCAAAAGTATATTTTATGTTGAACGTATCGTTCCCTTAACTAGGGATACTCAGGGTCAGGGAGCAAGATTTTAAAGAATCGAAAAATATTTGAAAATGTAAAACCAATTTAAAAACTACTTTTAAAATTAATTTTTATGTTGAAACCAAAACTTTCAAAGTAATTTTATTTGAGAAATCATCCAGACATATTTCTTTGTCTTATTGTTCCCTTGATGATGATATTGATAACCTTCTTTTCAATGTACATTTAAAAATTTTCACAGTTTCTCAAATATAAAAATTAAAATATATAATATTAATCATCAAACTTTTGAGTGTTACGTCACCACCATTGGTTAGGTTATAATGACCTATCACGAAAGTTCGCACATTTATACGATTATGTATTGCATGTATGGGAAAAATAATGAAATATTTAGCTAATTATAAAATTTCTTACCATAAACTGATGTAATAATGATTAAAAAAAAAACTTTTACCTGATTGTGACAAAGTCGAGATGAAAATCAAAGTCGTTAAACTTATAAACACCTTCATGTTAACGAACATACTTAATTATTGTCGCAAATTATTTGGCGTTATATACCCAAATGTGATCATATGAGTTATTGAAATTTTATGCAAATTTCTATGCAAATCCAAAATTTTTATAAAAAAAAAATCATTTTTTGTGCTTCAATAATCAAGTACAATGCAAAATCAAGGAAGTTTTTACTACAAGCCAGTTAAAATAAAATCAATTACCACTGTTTAACTGTGCAACTTTATTCAATTTAACACTTAAGAAACCAAAACTGATAGGCAGAATTTTATTTTTATTTTCCACCAATCTTATAATTCTAACCCTTTTATATCATTTAAGACAAATGAAAAATTTTTATAAAAGTTTCATGGGTAGTACCGGAACACTAAAATTTACTGATTCAAGGTTTAAATTTGTATGGCTTCATATGGTTAAAAAATTATACTTGCTTGAAAAATTCCATACGTTTATGATGTTGTAGCAATTTTCTCATTTATTTTATTACTAAGTATTTGAATAGTTCAATAGTTTTTAAAGTGCTGAAGTGACTAAAATTTATTATTTTCTTTTATTGTTTCAAAATTACGTTCAATTGCTGTATTTGCTATAATGTAAACTTGACGTGGAATCTTGAAGTTTGAATTAATATCGTAAATTCAATCAAATCCTGACAAAAACACCTCGACCAGGTTCTATTTTGAAACAAAAAAAAAACAAGTAAAAGTTCTCGAATTTCATTTACAACTTTTCAATTTGTTCATAAAAGAATTCTTTTGAAATCTGGGTAGCATTGCCAACTACATCAACTTTAGCTAAATTTTTCTGCTTTTACGTGATTCTATGTTGATACTTCGTTTTCCGTCACAACTTATAGTAAAATCACGTAGTGAATATTAACTTGCCAAAATCAATAAATGTTAATTGTTTTCTTTTATATTGATTAGTTTGGCTTTAGTGGTGGATTTTAAGTTGGTATCTTCATCTAAAGGTGGTACTCAAACTCTACAGCTTGATAAAACGCTTCTAAAACAGATATGATTTCAGCAAATAAGTGGCAACTTCTCTGGGGGTTACTTTGCAATAGGGTTGAAAAAAATCAAGATTTTTAATTTAAAAAAAATCAAAAATCAATGATTTTTTGGAAAAATCAAGATTTTTTTGATTTATTTGATTTTTATTCGATATTTGTCGAAATAAAAAGAAAAAAACATGAAATTATGACAATAATATTATTTACAAGTCCATTTTTTCAATGTTGTATAATAATAATGTTCTAATAAATCTATATTTAGTAAATATTAATTTTTACAAATCATAAGATTATAAGAAAGACAGTCAGTTCAAGACTCGGGGTATAGTGAAAAAGTTTTTAAATTCAAATTTTGAAACATAATTTTTTATTTGCTTGAGGTTGGCAAACTTATAATGAAGTTTTAATATAAAATTAAGATTTGTCATTTTGTTTTTGGGTCTTTTTTGACAATAAATAAGATTTGATTTTAATCATGATTTTAATTTTAAAAAAATCAAGCGATTTAAATCTTAATTTAAATCATGATTTAAATCATTTGAGTTAAATCATTTGATTTAAATCAACTCAACCTTGCGTTTGCAACTTAAAACAAATTAGTCCAATTTAAAATTAAATGTTGTATCACAGATAATTTACTATATAAAACCCATCTCAGTATTTTACTGAATTTTTCCTGGAAGCAATTAAAAATTAAGTTACTTTTATCTTGAAAATAAGTTATAAACTTGTGGTTACAAAATTAATTCTTGATAATATTGGAAAAAAAATAGAAAAATTCTTATTTTTGCTGTCTTTTGAGCTACCTCTAGTAAGTTATCTGAAATCCTTCTTACCTGGTTAACTTATTTAATAGTTATAAATAAATGAAATTACCATGACAGTATTTGCAGTCAAAAGTTAAAATAAATTATGCTACAAAACAGAGACATCCTATCAGCTGTCAACAGTTTACAATGGTTTATTCTGAAACCGTGAAAGAATTGCTACCATTACGAGGGTAATTTGAGAAGTCCTTACAAAATCTATGAAATGGCGCACGTAGCGTTTAAATAAGATTTTTTCTGACAAGTACCATCTGTCAATAGACTGCTCTCAAATTTTCAGCTAAATTGATAGCGTGGTTTCATTTTCACAATCGATTGAAGCACATAACTTTTGTTATCTTCAGAAATGGAAAAAAATGAGTTTCGTGCAGTGATTAAACACTTTCATTTGAAAGGCAAAACACCGAAAGAAATCAAAGCCGAGTTGGATGAAGTTCATGGCACATCTGCACCATCGTTTAAAACTGTTTACAATTGGGTGAATGAGTTTAAACGGGGTCGTATATCCACCAAAGATGAACACCGTTCGGGACGTCCATTTGAGGTGACTACCCCAGAAATGATCGATAAAATCCATGATATCGTTATGGAAGATTGAAAGTGCGTAAGGTAGCTGATATTGTTAACGTCTGAATAGAACGTGTACACAATATTTTACATGAACATTTGCTTATGAAAAAGCTATCAGCAAGATGGCTGCCGCGTTTACTCACAATTGAACAAAAATGGAATCGTGAGGTCATTTCACAGCAATGTTTGGCAATGTTTAAACGTAACCCAGATGAATTCTTGCGTAGATTCATAACCGTTGAGGAAACATGGGTTCATCACTACACGCCCGAAACAAAAGAGCAATCTAAACAATGGGTTGAAGCCGGTTCAAGTGCACCGAAGAAGGCAAAAGTCGTTGCATCAGCTGGAAAGGTCATGGCAACTGTTTTTTGGGATGCATAGGGTGTAAACTTTACTGACCATCTTGTAACACAAAAAACTATTACTAGAGATTATTATGTGGCATTACTGGACCGATTGCATAATGAAAAAACGACCTCATTTGGCAAAGAAAAAAGTGATTTTACATCACGATCGAAAAAAAAAGTGGAAAAAGAAAACAGTTTTCACGATTGAAAACTCGACAAAAATTGGATGAATTACACTACGAATGCTTCCACATCCACCGTATTCTCCAGATTTGGTACCTTGTGACTTCTTTTTGTTTCCAAACTTAAAAAAATGGCTTGGAGGAAAAAGATTTGGGTCGAATGATGAAGTTATAGCTGCAACTAACGCTTATTTTGCAGAGTTTGACAAATCGTATTATAAGGATGGTTTAATGAAATTCGAAAAACGTTGGACAAAATGTATCGAGCTAAAAGGGGACTATGTTGAAAAATAAAAATTATTAAACCCAAAATATTGTGTTTTTCTATTGTTTTGTAAGGAGTAAGGACTTCTCAAACTGCCCTCGTAATGTCAGTATGAATGTTGCTGAACAACAGCAACGAATTATTCACGCGATCAAATTTCGCTCCTAAAATGTAAACAGGATCAAAATGTAGCTCCATTTTAAACAATACAAGGTGCATTTCATCAGTAAGCCAAGTTGATAGGTGAAATTTTGCATAAGCTTCGTAATCCACAACAATGATGTTAGTATTTATAAGGTTATATTGACATAAATATATCTTATTGAAATACATATTATACCGAGAGCTAAAAAATTATTAACATTAACAAATGTTAACAAGAAGAGCTTTCTACAGTCAGGAGACTCCAAAACAGACGACTGCTTGAAAAACTGAATGAAAGCATTAACAAGCTCAAACCTCGTTAGTTATTTTAAGCTTACGCTTCTTCAAGAGTTCACCTATGTAAACCAATCTGTGGTGATCTACGCACCAGCACTTACGACGAAGAAGACATAGGACCAAGTCTTGTCCTATACATCATGCGAATTTACTTGCACGGTCTTGTTGGATGACGATAGATATGATATGCTTCTAATTTATTGAAGTCTTTGCCACGGAACTTTCACGTAACGTTCTCGTAACGCCTAACCTAACCAATCATGAGGAGCTGATATTCTTACGTACAATCATGTGCGCGATGACATAACCCAACAAAGTTTCGTAGCAAGGACATTTTAAATAGTATTAATACAAAAAGTTCCTTATCATATTATATTAACATCCAAAACTGCTGTTATATTCTACTGTAAATTATTTAGTATGAGAATGAAACCTTGATATCGCGATAGGAAAACTTTTTAAGCAGAAAACTTTCAAAGAGTTTTACAAATAATATTATGAGAAAATGCACATGTCAAAAAGCAAATTTTTATGTATTTAAATTTTAATTAGTCCACCATGCGCTATACCTATATAAATTACAATTTATTTGGGACATCATTTTCAATCATGCAGCCGACGATTGACTTACCAAAATTTTATTTCCAATACCAGGTTGTATAATAAATATTTTTTAAAAACTCAGTTATAATAAAATTTTTAAGGTAAACTGGTTGCGATTTTTAGGAATAGAACTGATCATAAAAGATGAAAGTTATTATTACAAGATTTACTCTTTTCTTGTATTGGCTTTCACTGCCGTGTACGTTTTTGTGGAATGCATAGAAGTAGTTTTCCACAAAGACGTGATGTCTTTGATCATTGTTTTCAACTATGGTATCAGTCACTTTTTAGGTAAATGTTTACATTTTTTAAATCTTTTAAATAATATACTTTATTTTAGGTATGATGAAAATGATGGTTTTGTACAGAAACCGTAAGCAGATTGGTGACCTCTTAATATCGCTACATGAAGGTAGGTTCGCGCCCAACTTAGAGAGAGGTGGACTTTTTGAACGGAAATGCATAAGAAAAATTTTATATGATGCTAATTATTTGGTAAAACATAATTTATTACAAAAATGTTTCTTCTTAAATCTCTTTTCTGCAGAATACCACTTATGGCTTCACGATTTGTGTTGTTTTTACATTGGCAGTATATCAAGCTGCTGTTAAAAGACTTACTAAACCAAGGGAAATGTGGGTAATGTCGTTTGTTCCAATTTCCATAGTAAATACGGACTCTAGTCCTATGTTTGAAATTGCCTATGTTTATCAAGTGTTTGGTGTACTAATGATTTCCTTCTGTGTGTGGGCTAGCGATGTAACTGTAGCTTCTATTATTGCACAAATGGTAGCTCAGGTTAAAGTTTTGGAACACTCTATAAGGTACATAATATTTACTGGTAAACTTTTGAATTTTATCTTCTACTGCTTTTAGAGAATATGCTAGCAGAGGTATCCGCAAACAAAAAAGAGATAAAGATATTACTGAAGCGCAATCTAAAAGTAATGAATTGAAGGAAGCCATAGACTATCATATTAACATTTTAGATACCGTTGATACAGTGGAATATTTGTGCTGTTATTTAGTTTTATGTGTATTTTTAGCTAATCTAATTTTACTTTGCTTGCTAATGTATTATACATCTTTGGTAAGTTTTCGCTTTGATTATAATAGTGTCAAATATGCTAACCTTGTGGGTCGTTTCAAAATCCGTGATACACTTCCAAAGATTTCTGTTAGTAATCCTATACTATATTTTTTTGTTTACAATTTTTAGTTTCCAAAATTTTCATAAGGTTTGCGTATCTGATACAATGTAATAAAAGTACTAGCTTAGATTTTCCGTACCATTTATAATACAATCTTCTAGATGCCTTTTAATAGTTTGGCGTTTATTCAATATTTATTTTACTGCATCTTAGTCGCAATACAAATACTTCTTTTCTGCTGGTGGGGAAATGAATTGACTATATCCAACGAAGCGTTAGCGTTAGCTATAGCCGAAACTTACACACCAGATGAACCTATATTTCACGGAAAAGCATTAAAGTTGATGATGATTAGAGCTCAACGGCCGCTATTTCTAACTGCAGGAAAATTTTCTCCTCTGTCGTTAGAGACTTATAAAGGAGTAAGTAAGGAACACGGATGAAATTGTATATAGTAGACAATCTTTTCAGTTCATTAAAGGTTCCTTCTCGTACTTTATGGTACTTCGTCAAGTAAATAACAAGTAATTTTCAAATAACTTCGGAATTCTGTATTTCTTCGAGTTAAATTAAATTCTGTATTTTAGCTTTTCACAATAAAGATTATGCACAAATTTTGAAAACATTTAAATTTCGATTACTGCTTTGATATCCGCCCTGATCTTCGTATATGGCTAGCTCTAAAATAGTTTTCTACCAAAACAAAAGTTGTATCTGAAAATTTATCATTATTAGGAATTAAAAAATGTGTAAATCATGTTATGCTGTGAGAAAAGATTATCGTAGGAACCTGAACAACTCTCGGTGACAAGCACTTGATGGTTAAAAGCGACCGGATCAGCTGATAAAGCTTATAAAATATTTTTTTATCTAATTATCTGTGCATCTGTTTGTAACGTTGTAACAGATTTTTGTATTTGTTACGTGGTTCTTCCTTAAATTGCATTTCCCAATATTCCTTGATGCGGCGCTGCATTTTTGCTTGAATTCAATCTTTTAGAACAGGCATTTTATGCATGCTTTTGAGAGCACCATCAATAATATTGAGTACCTTTAGTACCCTGACAACTTAGAAGAGGGGGAGGATTTTAATTTTGTTTGTTCATAACGATTTCTGAGTGCCGATTTAGTTTGTGACACCGTATTTTTCATTTATTTGTGCATTGTTTAGCTTGTGCCAATTGCTGGAAGTGTGACTACATCTCTGAATAATTTTTGTCAATTAAAGCTATTTACCATCACCTGCGTTTTATTAGAGTTTTCCCAATCTACCTATTTTATTTCAGAACCTACAGTCTTGCCTCCCCCAAATAATCGAAGGCTAGTCTATTAACATCGTGGTTTTACAAACTGGAAAAGTTCTCTAGATTCCGACAAACTCTTGTATGTATTTTGATCAACCCCCATCATTAGGGGTTGCGTCTCAGAGGATAGCTTATGTTTCAACGTACCTACTATTGATTGGAATTAAAAGCATTACCAATATTAAAAAATTTCTTGAGTGAAGCCAAGAATCAAGCTATCACATCAATCACACACTATTATATGCATTAAAGCGGTCTAAGGCCACCTATTCCTACTAGTACTAAAAATCGTTGCGACAATTTTGCAAGTATTATTAATTTTGTTAACACTTTTCCTGGTTGCCCTGTTTATGCTTATATACTGTGGTGTTTCAAACAGGTTTAAGGCTCAAATTGAAAGCATAAAGAGTCATAGTAGCGTAAAAAGAATATATTGAGCGTTGAAAATAAGTTCTGTTACATTAAAGACCAAAATGTTACTTATCACACACGTAAACACTGTTTAATTGTTGTTTGCACTTTGAGATTTGTACGTGTAGTGACGGTTTAAATGCATCTGCAAATATAGGAAAGCTAAGTGCTGCAAATATTTTGAATTTAGCGCCAAAATGTGATTACCTATATAAATTTACGAATGTTTACAAAATTTTGGAAATTTTGTCTGTGAAATTTTGGCATCTCCGAGCGGAAAGCACTCTCGATTTCTCGAAATTTGTCTGCTTGATAGAGCGGACGTGAAATTTCGTCGATCGAGAGAGGTGAAATTTTGATTATTCTGGGGGTCATTGAAGCGATCTCCGGGAGTTTTACGGGTGGTTTTGATGCGTTTCCGATAAAGGGAGCGATTCGATATTGTTTCATTAGGTACTGAAAATTGCAAAAGTAATACGGAGGTTTGGAGATTATGAAAGCTTACATCTGTAGTGCGAAGTCGATCAAAGTTTCGTTGAAAATTGATATCAACCGCACCACCAACAATTCGTTGTTAGTAACAACGAGCACAAGTACGAAAATTTGGGTAAATCCGATGGTAAAATTTTAATTCAATTAACACGAACAAATCTGCTGACCACATTGTGAAGCGCCTCCTCCCATGCGAAATAAGAACAACTGTTGCAGTGACGCCAAAACGTTAGACGAAACGGTTAGTTAAATTTCTGTATTACAAACATTTTTATTGTAAAATTTAATTTCGCTACACAAAAAATTTATAACAAATTAAAGCTGCGAAGCGCAATTCAGTTGTAAGTTTGCTAGTAAATATAATTGCGGTTCGTAGCGATCACGCCATAGTACACAAGCGGCCCAGGACAAGAATTTGTTGTCAGAGAAACGGAAATATTATCAACGTTTCTTTTTTTGAATTTCAAAATATTAATTTTTAACCACAACAGAGTCTGTTATTGTGAGTTGGTCCCAAACCTGAGATAGTCTTGAATTTTTGCTCGCCGATAAAATAGCTGCCGTGGAACTTTGTTTATAATATTACAATACATTAGATGAGTTCCACTTACAGCTCACGACAACCACGGTCGACCATAGGCGATCTTTGGCCGTTCCACTAAAAGCCAATGTCGTTCCCAAATGCCATCAATGATGTTATGCCATTTGTTTTCGAGAAGTCCACGAACACTGTGTGAAATGTACTGGTTGTCGTGATCGCTAATAGTTTTTGGCACACTAGATTCCAAAGCATGAGACTGGGCTCTTTTTACGATCTAGAAACGGAAACTTTATTAAATTACTACATAGTAATACTATTGTAAAATCATAAGTTCTACGCATAAACAACGCTACAACTTATGTGTTTATTTAGGCAATTGTGGACTGCACCAATGGTCAAAGGGTTTCATAATCTGACATGTGGATTGCACTGGGTTCGGTTAGGGTACGTTGTAGACTGCACCGATCGTCAGTATGCAAATAAGTAAGCTTTTTAATTCCATTAAAGCAGGAAGGTATTAAATTTACTACAGAGTTACGTAAATAATCCAGATTGTATTTCAATTTTCTGTTTTTCATTACTAGATGATTTAAAAAGTGTAATGTAAAAAAAAGAGACGGTCATTGCCTTTCAGATAACACAGTTGGATGTGAATGCGGGGTACCGGGTTCAAACCCGGGGAGAGTCAAACTTTCTTATGACCAAGTCTCCGTGCTTCGGAGGGCACGTTAAGCCGGCGGTCCCCCTGAGTTGACAAATTGCCACCGTTAACAAAAAACAGGGCTACAGGCACATCTGAATGCTAGCCTAGCAAGCTGCTACCGGATGTAAAACAACTATAGTCCAAAATCGATCTGCGGACTACTCACCAACCCGTCTGGCCAGCGTGGTGAGTTATGGCCTAACCAAACCTCCATAATGTGGAGAGGCTAATGTCCAGCAGTGGACGGAAAAAGGCTGATAACGAACGAACGAATTTAAAAAATAGAGAGATTCATCCCCTTCTCGATAGTACACTTTACCTAGTTGGAATGCCTTAGTGCCTAGGGGATATTTTTAATTAGTAAAGTGTTGTCAAAACTGCTCTGGAGCGTCCAGAGCGGAGCCGCGCAAAGCGGGACGCTAGTCCACTCAAAATAGACAAAAAAAAGTGCAAAGTTGGCAATAATTCGCATCCAGCTGAAAATTGGCATAGACCTTAAATGCACTATTACAAACAAAATATCAAAAGTCCCCACCGATCCCACATCTGCTAAAAAAGTTATTCAATGTCAAAAGTCAACAATATCGATTTTTTGCATTTTGCTCGTAAATGATAAGTGTTATCGTAAAAATAGGTTAGACAAAAATTGTAGATCATGAAATTCTCTACAAAAATTATTCTTATACTTATTTTCGTACGAATCGCTATTCCTGATATATCGCGATTTCGATAATCATTTAATCATTACCAATATTACCATTTTTTCAATCAATAGGACACTGTCTAATAAAACTTCCCAACTTTTTGAATCGTGATATCTCAGGAATAACGATTCGTGCGAAAAAAAGTATAATAATAATTTTTGTAGAGAATTTCATGATCTATAATTTTTGTCTAACCTATTTTTACGATAACACTTATCATTTACGAGCAAAATGTAAAAGACCGATATTGTTGACCTTTGACCTTGAATAACTTTTTTAGCAGATGTGGGATCGGTGGGGACTTTTGATATTTTGTTTGTAATAGTACATTTAAAGTCTATGCCAATTTTCAGCTGGATGCGAATTTTTGCAAAGTGAAATGTCTATTTTGACTGGACTACGCGTAAAAGTCAGTTTTGACAAGACAACTAAATCCTATTCGGATCCATCATCGTTAAATAAATTACAACCCTTTCCAAGTATTAACTATTTATATCGGTGCAATCCACATCTGGCCATCGGTGCAATCTACATGTGACCCTCTATGCCAATCATTGTAGCAAAAAAGGTATGCAAAATTGCAAAAGTTTTCAAATTTTGAGACAACATTGAAGGAGATAAAAAAATAATAAATCCGATTTTGCACCATTTTCCGCCCCCAGGAACATTGTTAAATTAACAAAAAACGTAAATTTGCAATAACTTTTTAAAAAAAATTCCGAAATTTAGGCAAACCTTGGAGAACATTTTAATAATTACAACACAACTTCAATAAAGTTTGCACCCTGCTACAATTACCGGAAGATTGCAAACAGTAGCTTATTAATTTCTTTTTGGTGAATCATGTCGAAAAAAATTGCAAGTCTTGCAAATAATTCCTTAATACAACCCTGTATGTAAATTAATAATCACAACTATTTACAATGTTCCGGTCATCGTAGCAGGGTGCAAACTTTGTAGAAGATGTCTAATAAATAATTATTAAAATGTTCTCAAAGATTTGCTTAAATTTAGGAATTTTTTTCATAGAGTTATTGCAAATTTACACTCTTCTTTTAACAATTTAACAATATTCCGGGGAACAAAAAAGGGTGCAAAAATCGGATTAATTTTTAACTTGTCGAAACTTAAGAATTATAGCATTCCTCCAGGAATCCACCTGGTCTTTATAAAATTTGATGTGTTCTTTTTACCAATGAGTCATTCCATATGAAATCAACAAATCGGCAAAGCCAGCATATCTTAGATTTTGCTGAAACTTTGTGGAAATATTCTTTAGGGTTCTAACGACCAGAATCCACAACGATTTGGAACCTGGACTTTGAAGGTTTTTGAAGTTAAAGGTAAGAACTAAGTATCCTGTAAATTTCAAATTTTTGTCTATTCCTAAACACGTCCAAATTGTAGCCTGAAATATGCAAATTCTCAAAATTTCAAAATTTCAAGCAAAGATTTTTTCAAAACGGGATGATTGAACGAGTCGATTTTAAATTTTTGTTCTCTTACGATATAAGCACTTTAAGATCTGAGAATGATTAAACTTTTATATTCAACAGCGCAGACACTGGAGCCCATTGAAAATCACAAAAAGTCAATAAAATACATGTATTTTCAATACCATGTTATTTTTCAGGTATATATAAATTATGTAAATTTTTATTTTTTTTTTTAGAAACTACCATGTTTCTACTTCAACATGCCACCTTGATCGAGTAGACATCTCTAATAGAAAAAATTTTACAGCTAAAACCGCAAAGCAAAAAAATAAGACTTTTTATGCAATTTTAATTGCTTTATTTTGTGTGGACCGGAAGTGGCGCGTGCGAAAATTAAATCCTTGTGGATTCTGGTCGTTAGAACCCTAAAGAATATTTCCACAAAGTTTAAGCAAAATCTGAAACAGTGCAGCAACAATTTTTTCTTTTTTTCGGTGTTTTCACATGGAATGACTCCAATACTACTAATATTACATTTCTTATAACATAACTAAATTCTAACACTATTAATTTACTACCGTATTCAAAATTTATTACTCCATATAAATTGTCAAATTAATGTGCCCAACATAGTGGCATTTATTTATAAAAATAAGCTTACGGCTGCTCGTAACCATACGTAAGCTAGCTGTGCCTTTATATAGCTCTTTTCCTTCTTTACTAATCCCTTAGCCGATCTCCAACATGACAATTATATAAAAATTTGTAATATATTTATTTATCAAAATTTAAAATTTTAAACAATCCATAACATTCTAGAACCAAACTATCGTTTATTTTAGGAACCATAGGTGCATTAGGAGTTGGCTCATATTTTAGTAGTTTACTGTTAGTGAAAGGAATACACGGTATTAAATTCAGAAAGGTATTAAATGTTCTTACAAGTTTCCCTGTATTGGAGTTCCACACTTGTACTGTATGTTCACTCGTTCCTTCTTGTCCATGATTGGGCGATAAAATTCCATAAATGTAGTGATCCATTGCCAGAGATTTGACGTATATTACCTTGTTATGAATATTTAAAAGGTTTCCCGTAAGATAATTGTAAACCTGCAGTCCAGATGTATTATCATAATATAATACAAATTTGCTTTGACCCACCAAAAACCAGCGAAAGAAAGGAGTGCGTACTAAATTTGAAACGAAATTTGAAATTTTGAATAAAATTACCTTCTCCAGCGTTGTCATATTCCATGTGGAAACATTCCCATCGGCTTGAAAACAAATGAGATGTATGTCGTTCACTAATATATCAATAATTCGCATACTTTCAGGGCTTCCAAATCTAATTGAAGAATTATCTTGTATGTTCATAATTCGCACCGAACGAACCACTCATGCTAAAAAGTATTGCATGATTGGCAGAAAATGATAATTGTATAATTGAACCAGATTGGCTAATACGATGAAAAGTCCACGTGTCCATATTTATAAAACTACAATCATCGCTTGAGCGAAAACCAATGATATTTTGATAAACACTTAATTCCTAATCTTGGAAATTATTATCGTCAATAACCATATCAAAAATTATCGTATCACTGATTATGTTCCACACAACTATTCTTAATGTCACAGTGAGACACATATCAGCAAATCCTTGTGTTTTTTAAGTTCTAAAAGATTCTCATTGATTCTAAATCGTTGTATGATCATACCAGTGGAAGAACTGATTATATGAATTTCATTGTATTGCCACTTACGTTGTTGGATTATTGAAATTATAATAATCAATACTTCATCATCAAAATAATCTAAAGAATCTTTTGAATACGGATTTCTTACAGTTATTTCATCAAATTTATTATTTTTCCAGTTGTCTTCCAAATTCTGATTGTACAGAAAAACTCCACCCCAATAAGTGTACATTTCAGCAAATTTTCTGTAAATTAAAGAATTTTCGTTTGGAAGAAAACCATATTTTTTACATTGCATTTTCCATATGTATTCGTCGTTAAAAAGTAATCTCCACCGACTCCTGCAATTTCTAACGTTGGAAATATCACAAGGGTTCAGATAAAAGAGAATTTCTTGCCCTTCGCAAATCGGTAAACTTCCCAAAATATCGACTGTGTTGTTTTTCTCTCCTTTTTTGCATGAACTTTCAAAATTTACTTCAGTCATATTTTTTGCTTTTCTTGTAGTTATTTGTATGTTTTCTGACTGAAATTTGCTTTTTACTAAAAATATATTCAATATATGATAGGTATAATAAGTAATATTGAATTACTTTATAACCTAAAATCAGACTTATTTTAGTGATATGATATCCATAGATATTGCCAATATTTTTCCTTAAATTGACAATATTTTTATAATTTACTACAATAATAAATTATTATTATAGCAATGAAACGGACTATATATTTTGAATTCCGCATTTACATTTCCACTAAAAACCAAATTTAATATAAAATTATAATTATATGGTATTATAATAAGACCAGCAGTCTGGCGTAAATCAAACACGGATAGACTAAAGAGCGGGATACCGCGGTTCTAATCCTGATTGCGTCGGATATCTGCTGTGATCTAAAAAGTCCAAAATCGATCTGTGGACTATGGGGAAGGCAACGGAAAACCACCCCCATTAACATTTCCCTAGTAAAGTCTTCTTGGCTTAGCCAGGAGGATCGCTAACATCCGAAATCGGATAGGCACGTGAAGAAGAAGAAGATATTCAGGGAATATATGCGGGAGGCGGAGGCAGGAGGCGGTCGGAGCTTAGCGGTCACGCGAGTTGACTATGAACGCTAAATACCCGGTTCGAATCCGAGTAAAGTAAGAACTTTATTCTGACCGTCTCCCCTCGGAAAGCAATGGCAAACCACCGAGAGTAATATGCCAAGAAAAATCCTTAAAATGTTAATGATCTAAATAAGTCCAAAATTGATCTGTGGACTAAGGGGAAGGCAAACCACCACCCCATTAACATTAACATTTCCCTGGTACAGCCTTCTTGGCTAAGTCAGGGGGATCGCCGTACATCCGAAATCGGATAGGCACCTGAAGAAGAAGAATATTCAGGGCTTTGCTTTCATAAGCAAAATCTATTACCAACTCAAAATTCTTTATCTCAGATTAAAGAAATTGGTATTACTTATTTCGATGAACCTGCGGATGGATGGATAACGAACAGGACCGCCGCTAAGGGTACTTCTGCCAGTTAGGCCAGTCATTGATGGGGACTTAAAAATTGCAATTGTTTTTATAGTTTGGGACAACATTGTAACAGGTGAAAAATTATTAATCCGAATTTTGCACCCTTTTTTTCTCCCCCAGAATATTGTAAAATTGTTAAAAAAAGAATGTAATTTTGCAATAACTCGATGAAAAAAAATTCCGAAATTTATGCAAATCTTGGAGAACATTTTAATAATTATTAGACATTTTCTATAAAGTTTGCACCCTGCTACGATGACCGGAACACTGCAAATAGTTGTGATTATTAATTTGCATACAGGGTTGCATAAAAAATTATTTGCATGACTTTTGCAATTTTTTCAACAGGATACACACACAAATAATTAATAAGCTACTGTTTGGAATGTTCCGGTCATTGTAGCAGGATGCAAACTTCATTGAAGATGTGTTTTAATTACGATATAGTGATAATAATAATAATTAAAATTTGTCAATCTTATTATTTTGTTGGGTGACAATTATTATAGTTTATGTCGCAGAAATTCGATAAGATTCAATGAAACTCAAGATTCACTCCTATTCTGGCCACCCCATATCTTAACTTCCAAAACTGCTGTTATATTTTACTGTAAATTATTTAGGATGAGAATGAAATTTTCATATTGCAAAAGAAAACTTTTTAAGCTGAAAACTTAGACGAGAACTTAGAAAGAATTTTAAAAATAATATTGTGAGAATATGCACATGTTAAAAAGAAAATTTTAATAAATTGTAGCGTTTAATTCGAGAGTGGAATTCTTGATACAAAATTAAAGTCAACTATCTGCCGAAATGCTGGCACGACAGAGAAAAGTTCCTTTTTGTTGTCTTGAAAGCCAAATCTTGTTACAATTTCCACTTACACAGATACAAAGTTTTTGTGCTTGTTGATTTGTTTTAATAATTTGTTGTGTTTGAATTCTATCTAAAAATCAAATTTGTAAGTGACAGTGAATTTCAAAATTTACCACTAAAAGTTAGGAACTTACGTTTTGGAAATAGAGTGCGGTTTTGTAAAAGGTACGAGAAGGTGGAAGGAGAAATTTTGTCTTTTCCGGCGACCATTGAAGACCAGTGTGTTTTTCGAGGCACCTACAAAAATGTAAAATACGGTAGTTATTCTTGGAACCAGATATCCGAGATATGATATTTGTGTAAAACACAAAGTTTACTATGGCTGGAAGTGAAAACGTAAGTCTTTTACGTTAATTTTGGATATTTTACTTGAACACATGGTCGTTCGCCCCTTTTGCAAATTTCACATAAAATGCGATCCAGTTTATGAATTAATGATCGTACGAATTATTGATTGCGTGAAAGTGTTATTTATTCGATCTATTTCATCGAATGAACCCTATAAATGGAAGTTTAATTAAATTTGGATACTATAAGTTTGAGGTTAAATTTTACCTTACAAAGCGGCGTAGTAATTTTGGATGCTCGTAAGCGATAACCAGGATTTATCTTACAAGTTTTATTTACTGGAGAACACTGGAGGTTTTATAAATTGCTGGATGAATTTGATTTGGATGAAATTAGAAACCAACACATGCAGAGCACATTTCAACAATACGGTAGCTGTCAAGCAGCGGCGTAGAAATTCCAGTGACAGCGTCGCGTGACAGCGTATGTCTCCCCGATGCTTAGAAGTGTCTACTTTCGTCAATATTGTGGCAATTTTGTTTCACGGAATCACAAGGGTTAGTGAAATTATAAACTTTTATACTAACAAAATTGATTTATTTTGTAAACATTTCATATTTCTAACACATTTACATTTATCCAGTCGTAAATTCGTTCAGAGAAATTTTATGAACAGTAAATGTAACAGAATTTGCGACTGTGATTCACCTTTACACCTTACGGCAGAGCAGGCATTTATGAGCCTGACCAAGAAAATCAACTTTTCTCCTGTTCAATTTCATTTGAATAAAGTTCATTTATTTGTATTCAAGAATTTTATTCTGGCGCCCAGCAAACCTTTTGTTACCCTTTCTAGGAACCTGCTAACTGGGAAAAGTGGTCTGCAAGTAATTTTTATAAGTGCTTCCGGCATATAGCTAGTCGTGGACTTAATTCTGTCACTCGTTCCGGTGGATGCCGACTACCCCAAGCGTCCAATTGAGGAACTTGGGAAGTCAAGACCATTTTGGGACACGACAATATTTATATTTTAATTAGTTAAATTAGTAAGAAACAATTATTTCGCCAAAATAGTATTTATATCGAGTGTTTGGTAATTATCACAGTGATTAGAGATTAATCAACAATAGTTAATTAACAGAGAGTGTTATCCACTGTAAAATCGAGTGCCAACGTATTGTTTCTTTAACTCCACAAAAGTGAGGTTATGTGGAAGGTGCAATGCATCGTACACCACCTCCTAATAAAAACCCACCACAATCTGCACATCATGCAGTTCCTCGGGTGTTTTATAATCAAAGTTATCAACCAGTAACGGGATCATATTTACCAATTCAGAATGTAGGCATTTTACAACCAAGCCAACAAATGCAACCTGGAATAACTGATGGACATACTACAATCAACAACATGCATTAAATGAAGCACAGTACGCTCCAGCGGCTCCACAACTAACACAATTTCAGATGTCACAAATACCACAAGGTAAATACCTCTTTAAACCAAAACCAGACAGCGCCAATGATGCAGCAAAACTCCAACCCTTTGTATCCACCACTGCCACACACGCAGGAACAACCATGGATGCAACCTAAAAAACGTCTGAGAAATAGTCCAGGAAAGCAAATGCGCATCACAAAACAATCAAGGATAAATGATTACTGGCTCGGTCAACCGATAACCCTAACTAAAAATCCATACGAAGTACTATCTGATGAAGAAGAACGGGAAGAGGAAGTCGAAAAAGAAACACCAAAGGAAAAAATCCCTAAATCACCCCCTATATTTGTGGAAGGTGTTAAAAATATTCAACCCCTAAGAGTCCTGCTTGATGCGGTAGTGACGGATAGCTATGAAATCAAAGTTCTGGGTGGTGATGAAATTAAAATACAGCCAAAAACTACAAAAGCATATTCCGATATCATCAAAGCACTCCATGAGAAAAAGACAGCATTTCACACTTACAAGCTAAAAAAAGAAAGAAGTTTTAGAGTTGTTTTACGAGGAATTCACTGCTCTACCGAGGTAAAAGAAATCAAGGAGGCAATAGAGAAATTAGGACATACAGTGGTGAGTGTTTACAACATTAGAAATCAAATAACTAAAGCACCCCTCCACCTCTTCTATGTCGACCTTAAACCAAGCGACAACAACAAAGATATATATGGAGTAAACAGTTTACTACATACAAAAATCAAATTTGAACCACCTAGACCAAGGCGAGAAGTACCACAGTGTCAAAAATGCCAATGGTATGGCCATATCAAAGGATTCTGCCACAGAAACCCACGATGTGTCAAATGTGCCGGAGATCATCTGACAACCCTATGTCATAGAAAAGAAAGAACCAAAGATGTAAAATGCGTGCTATGCGGTGACAACCATCCGGCAAACTGGAAAGGATGTCTTGTATACCAGCAGTTACAGTTCAGAACGTTTCCTTCTCTTCGTAATAAACAAGATAAACCAATTAGAAAAAATTTGCCTTCCCAACAAATTCAACCAGGAACATCTTTTAAAGACATAGTACAAGGAAAACCTGTACATGCTCAGTTTACACACCAAACAATAAATCCAAACTGCCAGGAACCACCACTACAACAGCAAGGATACCAACAGCCAAACGACATACTAGAATTAAAAAGCATGATGAAGGAGCTTATCCAACAGATGAACACTATGTTAAACCTATTAACGGCACTCGTCACAAAAAAAACCAAATGGCGAAACACCTTAAATTAGCAGTCTGGAACGCCAACGGACTAAGTCAGCATAGCCAAGAAATACAAAAATTTATCAGCAACTACGAAAAAGATATTATGCTAATATCTGAAACACATTTTACAAAAAAAAGCTTTTTAAAAATATCCAAATTTTCAGTATACACCACCCAACACCCGGATGGAACGGCTCATGGTGGATCTGCTGTCATTATTAGAAACTCCATAAAACATCACCTATTAGATGAATATCGGGAAGAGCACATACAGGCGACCAGTGTGGCTGTGGAAGACTGGACTGGTCCACTAACGATAGCTGCAGTCTACTGTCCTCCCAAACACGCAATCAAAGCAAACCAGTTCGAACACTTCTATAGCAGTCTTGGAAATCGATTTATTGCCGGAGGAGACTATAACGCGAAACATCCACAATGGGGATCACGACTGGCTTCTCCCAAGGGACGAGAGTTACTGAAAGCAATGCAGAAAAACAATTTACAATGTTTATCAACTGGACAACCTACTTACTGGCCTACCGACCGAAGAAAAACTCCCGATTGCATCGATTTTTGTGTGACTAAAGGATTGCCTGGTAATTGTTTGACAGCGGAATCAAGCTTTGAACTATCGTCTGATCATTCTCCAGTGTTAGTAACTGTAGGCACAAAAGTTCTCAGTAAAACCAAACCACCAAGACTGTCTTCCAAAAAAACCAACTGGACAAATTTCAAGCTACTAGTAGAAGAAAACCTACAGTTGCAGATTCCTTTGAAAACTGAAATTGACATAGAAGAGGCAGTAGAACACCTAAATAAAACAATACAACAGTCAGCATGGAATTCTACACCAGAAACAAAATCAGAAGACCCCATTGAGGAGTGCCCTACAAACATTAAACAAAAAATCAAAGAAAAACTTGAACTAAGAAAGCGTTGGCAAACAACAAGGCATCCTCACGACAAATCAAATGTAAACAAAGCAGTCAAAGAATTAAAACAGCTCCTACAGAATGATAAAAACGAATGCGTCCAAAATTACTTAAAAAGCTTGACTCCAACTGAAGCTACGGAATATTCTCTGTGGAAAGCAACTAAAAGGCTAAAACGACCTCAACTAACAATGCCTCCATTGAAAATGGAAAATGGAAGTTGGGCAAAAAGCGATAAGCAAAAGGCCGAACTATTTTCAAGACATTTAACACAAGTTTTCCAACCTTTCGAATCAAGTATGGAAACAGAGGATGAAGAAGTATATAAATTTTTAGATGCTCCTGGCCAACTGGAACTACCATTAAAGAAATTCAAAATATCAGAAATAAAATCTATGATTAACAAACAAATAAATCCCAAAAAGACACCTGGATATGACCTTATAACCGGGAAAGTACTGAAAGAACTACCACATAAAGGTATAATGTTCATAACTCAACTCTTTAATTCTATACTAAGAACAGGGCACTTTCCGAACCAATGGAAAGTGGCCCAAATAATAATGATACTAAAGCCAGGTAAACCACCAGAAGATGTAAAGTCATATAGGCCTATTAGTCTTCTCCCAATTTTGTCTAAGCTATTTGAGCGAATGCTTCTAAAAAATATTATGCCAAACTAAAGAAACGCAGACTCATTCCAGATCACCAGTTCGGGTTTAGACGAGAACATGCGACGATTGAACAAGTTCATAGATTAGCTGCAAAAATTAACCGAGCCTTCGAAGACAAGAGCTACTGCTCTGCAGTCTTTCTAGATATAAGCCAGGCTTTCGATAAGGTATGGCATGAGGGCCTCATGTACAAGATAAAAAAAATCTATCGGATAACCTATTTATTATACTAAAATCGTACCTAAAAGACCGACACTTCCTAGTTAAATTTCAAGAAGAACTAACCGCTCTTAATCAAATAAAATCGGGAATTCCGCAGGGTAGCGTGCTGGGGCCGATCCTCTATTTGATCTATACGGCAGACCTGCCAACTAGTCCTAATACAACCACCGCCACATTTGCAGACGACACTGCCATACTAGCTATACATAGAGTGCCTAGTATAGCTTCACAGATAATTCAAGAAATCTTAAGCAAAATAGAACCATGGTTAAAGAAGTGGAGAATAAAAGTCAATGAAAACAAGTCTGTGCACGTTACATTTGCGCTAAGAACAGAGACATGCCCTCCAGTTCACCTAAACAATCATCAGATACCACAATCGGAAGAGGCCAAATACTTGGGTATACACATTGACAGAAGAAAGACAGAGAAACTAAGAAATCTGTATTGGATTATGGGCAGAGATTCAAAATTGACAACAGAGAACAAGCTCTTAATCTACAAAGTCATTCTAAAACCGGTTTGGACATACGGAGTCCAGCTGTGGGGCTCAGCCTCTAACAGTAATATAGAAATACTGGAGAGATTTCAATCCAAAGTACTACGCATGATTGTGGAAGCTCCATGGTTTGTACCAAACGAAGTAATCCGTCGAGACTTGCAAATGTCCACAGTCAAAGAAGAGATCAAAAACCAAAAAATACCACATCAGGCTAAGTGAACACCCCAACAAATTAGTTAAAGAACTTAATACTGAAAATGTTAACAAAAGGTTAAAAAGACAAAACATTGGTGACTGGTTGAATAGACTCGAATTGTAATATTTGTAATAGAGACAAAATTAATAGAGGTACTATAGGTGGTTATCACTGGATAATCACATAATTGTTATATTTCTGTGTCACTCAATTACTCAATGTCCAAGGACAGATTGTAATATCTAGTTAAATAAAAAAAAAATTATTTAGGATGAGAATGAAATTTTCATATTGCAAAAGAAAACTTTTTAAGCTGAAAACTTTGACGAGAACTTAGAAAGAATTTTAAAAATAATATTGTGAGAATATGCACATGTTAAAAAGAAAATTTTAATATATTTAAATTTTAATTAGTCCCCCATGCGCTACGTAAATTACAATTTAGGACATCATTTTTATTTAATCATGCAACCGACGGCGACGATTGAGTTACCAACATTTTATTTCCAATACCAGGTTGTACAATAAATTTTTTTTAAAACTCAATTAATAATAAATTTTTTAAGGTTAACTTCTTGCGATTCTTAGGAATAGAAGTTCTCATAAAAGATGAAAGCTTTTATTACAAGATTTATGCTTTTTTTATGCTGGCTTTCACTACCGTGTACGTTTTTGTGGAATGTATAGAGGTAGTTTTTCACAAAGACTTTAATACTTTGGTCGTTTGTTGCAACTATGCCATCAGTCACTTTTTAGGTAAACGCTTACATTTTTTAAATCTTTAAACTAATACTTTATTTTAGGTATGATAAAAGTCGTGGTATTGTACAGAAACCGCAAGAAAATTGGTGACCTCTTAAAATCCCTACATGAAGGTAGGTTCACGCCCAACTTGGACAGAGCTGGACTTTTTGAACGGAAATGCATAAGAAAAATTTTATATGAAAAAAAATTAAATTTTTTATTTTAATTAGCTTATTTTATAAGCTAATTATTTGGTAAACTTTAATTACAAAAATTCGTCTTTTTGAATCTCTTTTTGCTACAGAATATCACTTATGGCCTCTCGATTGTAATTGTTTTTGGATTGGGATTGTATCAAGCAGCTGCTACAAGACTTACTAAACCAAGGGAAATGTGGGTATTGTCGTTTGCTCCAATTTCCATCGTAAATACGAAATTTAGTCCTATGTTTGAAATTGCCTATGTTTATCAAGTTTTGGGTGTACTAATGATTTCTTTGTGTGTATGGTCTAGCGATGTAACTGTAGCTTCTGTTATTGCACAAATGGGAGCACAGGTTAAAATTTTGGAACACTCTTTAAGGTGATAAACCATATTTACTGGTAAAATGTTCAATTTTATTTTCTACTGTTTTTAGAGAATATAATAGCAGAGGTGTCCGCAAACAACAAAGAGATCAAGATATGACTGAAGCGCAATCCAAAAGCATTGAATTGAAGGAAGCCATAGATTATCATATTAACATTTTAGATACCGTTGATACGGTGGAATATCTGTGCAGTTATTTAATTTTATGTGTATTTTTAGCGAATCTAATTTTACTTTGCTTGCTAATGTATTATACATCTTTGGTAAGTTATACCTTATCCTTATACAATGTAATCAAAGTTTTAGCGTCGATTTTCCATACTAATCCATAATACAATCTTCTAGATGGCTCTTCATAGTTTGGCATTTGTTCAGTATTTAGTTTACTGCTTCTTAATCGCAATACAAATATTTCTTTTCTGTTGGTGGGGAAATGAATTGACTATATCCAACGAAGCTTTAGCGTTAGCTGCAGCTGAAACTTACACACCAGATGAACCTATGTTTCACGCAAAGTCATTAAAGTTAATGCTAATTAGAGCTCAAAGGCAGCTATTTCTAACTGCAGGAAAATTTGCTCCGCTGTCGTTAGACACTTATAAGGGAGTAAGTGTGGAACACAGATGAAATTTTAATTATATCTACTAAGCAATCTTTTTATATCATTAAAGGTTCGTTCTCGTACTTTATGGTACTTCGTCAAGTTAATGCCAAGTAATTTTCAAATAACTTTGGAATTCTGTATTTCTTCGAGTAATATTATATTCTGTATTTTAGATTTTCACAATAAAAATTATGCACAAAATTTTGAAATCTATTTTTTTACACAAAACGTTTAATTTTCGAGTTTTGATGCCCAGCCACCATGATATTCGTATGTGGCTAGCTCTAAAATCCCCCCCCCCCACAGTATATTGCCCAACTAAGGCAAGAAATCGTATCTGAACAGATTATCGTAGAAACCAGAACAACTCTCCGCGACAAGCACTTGACTTGTAAAGGCGGCCGATACCACTTGAATCAATCAGCTGATATGTTTGTTTCTATTTCTCTGTGTATCTGTTTGTATAGTACCTACTATTGATTGGGATTAAAAGCATTAACCAATATAAAAACATATCCACCGTTCTAGCTTATGTTAGTTGTAGTTTTTGATATTTGTTTTGAAATAGAAACATCTAAAACCGATATCCACCGTTCTAGCTTAGGTTAGTGTTAGATTTTGATATTTGTTATAACACCACAAGTTGCAGCAATTGCAAAGGACATTTCAAAAACCTATTCACTAAAACTTATTTTTCAAAACCTCAGCAGTGAGGTCAATAGTCGCGAAGATCAATTATTTGCTGAGTTAATTGTCCTAGCGCTAACCCAAAAATCAATTGTCGCAAGACCAATATAGCTGCGAAAATCTATTTTGTCGTCAGGGTCAGTTATTTAAGTTCAAATGTCCTAAGGCCAACAATTGACCATACTTCCCCCGAGGCACGGAGACTAGTATCATAACAAAGATGCGAGTATACATTTTAATTAGGTCTAATACTTACAGTATATTATACAAAAACACGATCCGCGTGAGATTGGACGTGTCAGACACGTCAATGAGCGCTAGTGGTTAATTATTTTAATAATTTTTTTTTACTTTAACATACCAAAAATTAAGTAACCCGTTATTTCCCGCGAGTTTCTTTCTCCGACTTCTTACATCTACACCACCCAGTAGAAATCTTCCATAAATGCCGCGCTTTTTAAATTTAAATTATATTTAAAAAGAAATAGTACAATTTAATTTATAAGAATCAAATAAGATAAGTTACTTTTCAAAACTAAGAATTAGTAATTGTAAAACTAATAATAATAAAGCGTCATTCTAATTTTTAGTTAAATTGCATTTTCTATAACTATAAGATAGTGCTAAAATTATTGATTAAATTAGTACCAAATCGTTGCTGCTTTAACATTGCGAAGGTATATTATTGAATAACTACTGCGAAGTTTGGGTTGCCTAGTCTATTTTAATTCAAAAACTGCTTTGAATTTTCACTCAAGTCAATATATTAATAACGTATAATCAGGAAATTTTCAACAATCATAATATTATTATAATTACTATATTAACAATGACTTCCTTTAATATGTAAAATTTGATTTAAAATTTAGCTTGTATCAAGTTATTGGAACATAAAATCAATTAATGAAAATATAATAAAAAACTATGACAATATTAAAGTAATTTATTGTATATTTTCACAAGTTAATAACCCAAAATTATATTTTAATTTTAATATGATATTAACGTTTAATAGATATAAAAATTTAAAACAATTATTTTCTATATTCTATGTCAGTGTTTCCCAAACATTTTGCTTCCCGAAGCCCTTTTTGGATAGAATTTTACTGCGAACCCCTTTACTCTTTAAAACTTTATAATTATACTAGGGGGGCTCCGCCCCCCTGGCCGCTACCGCGGCCCAACCCCCCAGGGCCGCTTTGCGGCCCTAATAACTTCAAGTTATAAAACTTATTTCCATACAACATTTTTTATGTAGCTTTCACTTTGAATTTGTATTCCATCCTTCGCTCGACATCTTGATAATGCTACATATAACTGTCCATGACTAAACAAAGGCCTATCGATGTATATTGAAGTGTTATTTTCCACCCTTAAATATTAAATATCGAATTTTCAAATCTTCTTCGTAAAATTCCAATTCGGGCGGAGAAATCACCTTCTTACCCGGCTGGCTCAATCGGTTATCTTTCAGTATCGCCCACTATCAAGCGACCTTGTATACCTTTTCCGAAATAATTCCACTTGCATTTAGTATAATTCACAAAATTTTCTCTTCTAAATTCTCAATCTAAAAGAAATAACACTCCTTCAAACTTTACTTGTCTTTTATTCTCAAATAAATCAAATTTTTACAACTAAAAATCGTCAGAAATCAAAATGTCGACCGTCCACGACTTGGAAGGCGTACGCAAGTTTTCTTCTTCACTGCTCGTGCTCTCTCGGCTTCCCCGAAACCGCGAAACATACAAAATTCAAATTATTTACAAAAACTCAAGCAAACCATTTCCTTATTCCAAAAATTACACGACAGCAATCCTTCCTGGCTTATGCAGAAATCCAGGAGGGATTTCAAGAAAGACACATAACGTCGTGCTTTTGGAATAAGTAGCAAATTCTCTAAATCAACATCTTCAAAAATAAATAACAATATTCAAAAGTAAATAATAATTAATTAATGCGGCAATCTAATTTACACACCTAAATTAATTAATTAATCAACATCCCGAACTACCTATCTTGACGAATGATCACTAAACAATTCATAAATGACATCCAAACTTCTTTGCAATAATAACAATTTCTTAGATAACTCGATCCAAAACTTTCTTCGAAATAACTGCAAATTTTTTTATCCTTCCAAATTTTATTCCATAACTTTTCAAAGCTCCTTCTTTTTCCGTTACGGACCTTTCATAATTTCGATTCTCTTCTAGTGATCATATTTGATTAGATTAACCACCCTCCATCTTGATCGCCGATACTGCCACTTTTCCAAAATGACCTTCATTTTGTTTTCCATGACGTCTTCCTTTTTAAAAATACGTTTCTTTTCACCAAACCACTGTTTCTTTATTTTCTTCTTCTTGAACCCAACTCTTCTTTTTCAAAATACCAAATTACTTTGTTGGACGGCATATCCTCTTCATGCTTTATTTCATCCTTCCAAATTGCTGAACGGGGAACATCATTTCCATCGGAAACCATCTTGGATGAAGTAATCATGTTCATATTAATTTTATTTTTCTTCCTTTTACAATAATTATTGTTATACCTTCTTTCAAAATTACTTTTTCGTCCACGTTTCATCTTTCGCCATTTCATTCGTCGCATCTGTGTTCTGGTGAATATCCGGGCTTTTTTATTAATGCCGCCGGTATGACCCGTTTCTTTATTTACTTCTCCTTCCATTTTTTCATTTCTCAAGTCTTCTTTATTTTCATTTTTCTTAATCTCTTCCGATAGTTGCACTTTTTCTGCTAAAGTTTCTCCTTTTATTAAACTTATTTCTTCCTTCTTATCTTCTAGTTCTTCCTCATTTTCATTTTTTTCATAATTGGCACTGCTGATTGTTCTGCTCAATTCTTCACAATATTTTACCCATTCTTTTTTGTCCTCGATCCTATTCTTTTCCCTCTCTCTTTTATCTTCTATTCTATTCGTTCTCCTCTCTCTCCTGTCTTCAGCCATTTGCTCTATCAGCTGTTGAAGCCTCCAGTCAATTTAGCCAAGTAGCCATGGTCAAACTTTTCTTACTAAAAATCTCAGGGTGACAGCCGGTTCTGCGGTGAACATTTACAACCATAAACTAATCATCCCAAATTGAATTCAAAAAAATGTTCACCAAATGCCGCACGTTCGGGTAGCCAAGTTGAAGTGTTATTTTGCACCCTTAAATATTAAATATCGAATTTTCAAATCTTCTTCGTAAAATTCCAATTCGGGCGGAGAAATCACCTTCTTACCCGGCTGGCTCAATCGGTTATATTTCAGTATCGCCCACTATCAAGCGACCTTGTATACCTTTTCCGAAATAATTCCACTTGCATTTCTTCACAAAATTTTCTCTTCTAATTTCTCAATCTAAAAGAAATAACACTCCTTCAAACTTTACTTGTCTTTTATTCTCAAATAAATCAAATTTTTACAACTAAAAATCGTCAGAAATCAAAATGTCGACCGTCCACGACTTGGACGGCGTACGCAAGTCTTCTTCTTCACTGCTCGCGCTCTCTCGGCTTCTCCGAAACCGCGAAACATACAAAATTCAAATTATTTACAAAAACTCAAGCAAACCATTTCCTTATTCCAAAAATTACACGACAGCAAACCAACTTCGTTAAAGCTCTGCTAGCATAACAACAGATCCTATTTTAAGTTTTAATTTGTGTACCGGAAACCCAGGGAAATTCAACGAATTTAAATATTCGACTTCATATTCCAACCGAATTTCCTCATCTGTTTGATCGACCCCTCGATGTTTAGCTGTATCTTCAATTAAGTAGGTATGAATCTTGCCCTCGACCAAATTTAATATTTTATTGTTAAGTGTGCGAACATCATCATTGTGGCAGGCTAATATAATTCTGTCGGAGAGATCGGCATTAGAAGCAATTGAATTGCTGTAAATGTCCTGAATTATCCAGGAAGGAGTTCTCTTTAGAGACACAACCATCATCACAATGGACCGACACACACGATTGACAAAGTGTAATTAGTCAAGATAAACCAGACTTCACCAACAAAAAACGCATGAAATGCGAAAGAAGTCGAAAACACCGACCTACAGAAACCTCATTGCATTATCAGCTGATTTCAACTTTAGCCATACGGCATAGTCTCATCAGATGCACCCTGGTTCTGCGGTACAATGCAAGCGAGCTATCAATCACATAAATCCATAACGTTAAAAGTTGGCTAGGCACCCCGGCTATCTGACGCCACCTGTCGTTGTGTGTGTGGACGCAAACTGATCCAAAAGCAAACAGCAGGTATCAAACGAAGGTATCTAAGTCCTGAATTATATTTGTAGATTTCCAGCTATTCGGTACTTTCAATAATATAATGCTGCTTGGCCAAATTGATGTTGACTTTAAAGTATAATTGACTATCTCCACAGGTGAAGCGTATTTTATAACAGGTAAAACTTGACGAAAGTCACCACCGAAAATAACAAATTTGCCACCAAACGGATTTTTGCATTTACATAAATCTTTCAATCTTTGTGTTTTTGCGTCGCATGGTTTTCTTGCCTTGCTTTGCGTTTACTTTTTGCTCTTGCTTTTTTGCATTGGCTTTTGCTTTTTGCTTTTTTGCATTTGCTTTTGCATTTGCCTTTGCTTTTGCTTTTGCTGTTGCTTTGGCTTCGGCTTCTGCTTCTGCTTATTGCTTATGCTTATGCTTATGCTTATGCTTATGCTTATGCTTATGCTTATGCTTATGCTTATGCTTATGCTTATGCTTATGCTTATGCTTATGCTTATGCTTATGCTTATGCTTATGCTTATGCTTATGCTTATGCTTATGCTTATGCTTATGCTTATGCTTATGCTTATGCTTATGCTTATGCTTATGCTTATGCTTATGCTTATGCTTATGCTTATGCTTATGCTTATGCTTATGCTTATGCTTATGCTTATGCTTATGCTTATGCTTATGCTTATGCTTATGCTTATGCTTATGCTTATGCTTATGCTTATGCTTATGCTTATGCTTTTGCTTTTGCTTTTGCTTTTGCTTTTGCTTTTGCTTTTGCTTTTGCTTTTGCTTTTGCTTTTGCTTTTGCTTTTGCTTTTGCTTTTGCTTTTGCTTTTGCTTTTGCTTTTGCTTTTGCTTTGCTTTGCTTTGCTTTGCTTTGCTTTGCTTTGCTTTGCTTTGATTCATCCGTTGATGTGATTATAATGTTGATTTGGTGTCGTCCAATAGCTGTTCTCAGCGTTGCATAAAAACGTTGCATAAAACGTTGCACAAAAACGTTGCATAAAAACGTTGCATATTTTGTCTTATCTTTTTATATATATAGAGTAGATTTTTGCCCATAAATTATTGGTTCTCAAACAAGTTCTCATTTTTGTAAAAGTGATCCTAAAATTTAAATGTTCCTGTGGAAGGCCTTGCCATGCTTTGAGGAGCACAGTTTGGAAACTACTGTAAATATATTGTGGTGTTCCAAACCAACCCCAAAGCCCCTCACTCGGAAACTAAGATAAGTTGTGATGTTCGGGACACGAACAAGCTAAAGGTTCGGTAGCTTTATCGAGCACTAATTGAGACAATATTAACAAAGGGAAGACTGGATATAAATTCAAATTAAAAGACCCGGGGAAATTTATTTTGTTTAATGATAATGAAATTATTGGTGAGAATAGGATCCCGCTTTTTTTGACTACAAAATCGTCCTATAGCCGTATGTGTAACTCTGTGCGATTTCATCAAACCACCATTACATTTAATGTCAATTTATCTAAATGGCGTTTTGATACTATCGATTGTAATTTCTGTTAACAAAATCAATTGTTGTAGAAATTCTAAAAGTTTTAATAAAAAGCTTTCACAAACCTCACTGTTGAGTTGTTTGACGTTCTCTGGAATATGAGCCACGCCTTCGGAAGTTAACCCTGGAGTTTATCCGTAACCTGCACACCGTGATATTTGCGCGTTCTGATTGTCTTCCAGTTAACGACTGCTTCATCCAAATTTTACCAACATCTCGTAAATTTGTGTATTCGTAGTGGTCCACGAACAAATATTGGTTTTCCTTACGTAAATTTGCTTCGCTAAACATTTCAAGGTAACTAACCTCAAAGTTATACTTCCTATCTTTCTAATTGTCGTTATTTTAGAATCATCCAGTGTATAAACCGTCGAATTTAACAAACATAAGCGAAACTTATAACAGGATGATCACAAATTTTATCCAAAATCGCAAATTTGTGCAACCGATACACATGTGCATAAAACGGCCCGGTTTTCGAAATCTTCACAATTTTATCGTATTTCCAAATAATTAGGAGATCCCGAACTATCAAATTCACTAATCGAACGCTCAAAAGATTTCCTTGGACCAAAACTTGACCCAAAGAAAAAGGCAAAAAATCCGCAAAACTTGGACGCTAAGAATTAGCACCCCTTCCTTCAAGATCGTTGCAGGAAGTCGTTATCTTCATAACCTCTTACACTAAAAATCAAAATTCCCCACAATTTTCTAAATTCGACACAAATTCGGAGGTAACTGTTTTTGGCAGTAAAAACAAACGGTAAATTCAAACTGATTAATCTTCCTTTGCAGGTTTATTAAATTTTATCACAGCACCCGCACAAGTTATTTAGTAGAACCAAACAAACATTGTAATTGTGTAAGGTAACAAATTGGCTTTTGATTTAAACAAGATTTATTCTCACCAATATCGGTGTTCACTCTCACACCCCCTTTTGACTGCAAGTTCCAACTTCACGTTTCGTATTTGTTTGAAACATAACAATATATGGTAAATTTTTTATATATTATGTTTGATAGTTCTTCTTGGTCGTTTTGCCCGAATTCGGACGTCGTGACAGCATTCATGATGAGCAATTGATTATCATTTTTGCGAATACTGCTTTCTTGGGACAAAGTACGTATACAGTAGGGGTCCCCCTCCTTTCTGTACAAGAGACCGGGCATTTCGTGTCAACAGTCAACGTACTTAACCGTTATGCTCCGACCGCTCTCATTTTATTGTTTTATAGTTACTACGGTAATAAATTCCTTCATCGTTTAACCTCAACTTCTTCTACTCAATAATATATTGTACTGTAACGGGAGGTTACTGCTCACCAACCCATCTGGCCAGCATGATAAGGGGTGGTCCAGGAGTGGACTAGGATAGGCTGAAGAAGAAGAGAAGAACGACAGGTTAATTTAATTTTTGTAATTATTTATAAAAATTGGGAAAATTCAAACTAAGAAGTGCTCCCGAAAACAGACGATCCTCTTGCTACGACTAGCTACGATTCTTTTATTTTCTCTTCGGGTGCAGCAGGTAAATTCAATAAAACTCGAGATGAGCAGGAACAAACATTTAATTTAAAAAAAAAGATAAAGTTTTCTGCTATTGCAAATGATCTACAAACGTCAACAGGTTATTTTATAAATTGGTTGGAACCTGGAACTGTCACAAGCTCCAATAATCAACCCTCCTCTCACTTGTACCAGGAGACATTTTGTTTCAAAAAGCGTGTCTACTTCTTGTACACACGAAGGAATTAATTTCTTAACCAAATTTACAATTAAAATAAAATAAAATTATTTGCGGTACCTTTTTATCGTTTCTCTGGATATATCCGTATCTCGTATCTTTCTCGATAGTGTTAAACCTAATCTCCAAATAAACAGACATCTCTCCAACAGTGACACTCCAGTGCAACAAATTCATAGGCAGAATAAACTTGGATATCCCGAAAAGTGAACCGAAACAACTTAAGTTAACCTTTCCCGAAGAGATAACCATTCCAAATCTGATGAAGGGCAAATTCCCTTCTTAAAAATTCAATAACCTGTTGACAGATTTTTCCAACATTAAAAACTCAACCTTAAAACAAAATCAAGCACACAATTCTCCATGTTTTACCTTTTCAATATTCAATTATAAAATTCGGTGGCATCCTTCATCGTTACTGCTGCCGTTTTCGGCGTAAAAATGACACGACAATATAAAGCTGAACTTCACCTGATATTTGAAAATTAAAGTATTATTTGTTTAAATTTGCAGTTGTGTGGATGAATAACTTATACCACGGTTTATGCGTGTTTAATGTTACTTATTCTTTATGTTTCTGGCTTATGCTTATTTTCACTGGAGGGAGGAGTTATAACCACTAACAGATTTTGCCTTGCAAGTACCCCTTTAACTCTAACTTTATAAAATTCTCATTTACTTAACTGAATGTTACCTATCAGAAGCTAGAGAAATTAGCAGTTATGCATGTAAGCGCGAGCAAAAATAATTGCGATAAATAAAATAATTTTCAATTTACTACCATTTATTCAGTTTATTACTTTATTTTTGTTCGTTATTGTATTCTGGTATATTATAACCTCAATTCATGACCACGCTAGTAATGCCGACTTGGGTTGGCATTACCTAAATCAACACTTCATTTTAAATTATTAGTCAGGGCCGTATTTTATTAATGTCATATACAGGTCCGGGCCTAGGTTGTATGGCTTAGTACTCCTCGCTCATTCTAACACGGCCATTCTGCAATTGTCGCGTCCTCGTGACATAATCTCATCTAAAACACAACCTGAATTAACTAATTCTAATAATAATTTGGATTAACTGATGCTAATACTAGTTTGGATTACATTTTCACTTCTAATTAATGTTAACCTAGTGGGGTACGAATTTACACATCCACATTATTTACCTTTGTGGGGTACGAATTTACACATCCACATTATTACCTTTGTGGGGTACGAATTTACTCATCCACATTATTTACCTTTGTGGGGTACGAATTTACTCATCCACATTATTTACCTTTGTGGGGTACGAATTTACTCATCCGCATTATTTACCTTTACGGGGTACGAATTTACTCATCCGCATTATTTATCTTTGTGAGGTACGAATTTACTCATCCACATTATTTACCTTTGTGGGATACGAATTTACTCATCCACATTATTTACCTTTGTGGGGTAGGAATTTACTCATCCGCATTATTTACCTTTGCGGGGTACGAATTTACTCATCCGCATTATTTATCTTTGTGGGGTACGAATTTACTCATCCACATTATTTACCTTTGTGGGGTACGAATTTCCTCATCCACATTATTTACCTTTGAGGGATACGAATTTACTCATCCGCATTATTTACCTTTGTGGGGTACGAATTTACTCATCCACATTATTTACCTTTGTGGGGTACGAATTTACTCATCCACATTATTTACCTTTGTGGGGTACGAATGTACTCATCCACATTATTTACCTTTGCGGGGTACGAATTTACTCATCCGCATTATTTACCTTTGTGGGGTACGAATTTACTCATCCACATTATTTACCTTTGTGGGGTACGAATTTACTCATCCACATTATTTAATCGGAACTCTATTTTGACTTAAAAAAAAAAGAATATTAATACAGTAACTTTAATACTTCCCTTCGGTGTTCATTGGCTTGCTCCGACATTCAAAATCTCAATAATTGTTTATGCACTGCTACACTTCTCACTTTCGTTTCATCTAGGTATATCTGATTCCGCAAATCTCAAAAGTGACAACTTCATAAATCAATCTTTCAACCACTCGTCCAATCCTGACCTACTCACTATCAACAAGTGTATGCTATCAACTCATATAGTTTCTTTTTTTTTTTATTTTATTGGATACCATAATTGTCTGGGATTCAGTCCATATTCTCTTGTATCGAGTTATGTAACGTAAAATCGTCATTTGACGTTTGTTTCGCGCGCCTCTGGATTTTACTCCTTTTTAATTCTCCCGTGGGCGACGCCTATGGCAGAAATGGCGGTGTTGTTATCAGGAGTTCTGTCATTTTTGAATAGGAGCGATCGTGATTACGTTTTGGTTTACGTTTAGTGAATATCGCAAATTGGGATAAAGACACCCTATTTTGCTCCTGTGTCACCTTGACGACGCGGAGCTCAATTGCGGATTTTTCCGTTTGTTGTTTTAATCCTGGCTTAGTAGTAAGCTGTTTGTAAGTACGTTTACCATTATTTCTGACTCTAATTATGTATCGCCTTAGATCGGAATTCTATTTTTTTGCAACGTGGACCTCAAGAGTTGTACAGTGGTTTTTCTATTCCTATACCTTGTGGCTTTTACACCTGGCGCATGACCTTGGGTCAATCAGTAATCTTGAAGCCTACGTTACCAATTCCTGCTAGGCAAACTGTATACCAGGAGATCCTTTCGTTTCGGACTGGCAGAAGAGGACAGTGGAGTACCTTTTGTTATCATTTAACACCATCGATCGCGTACAGAGAATCCTGTATAAGGTAGATTTTGTAAACACCAAAAGATCCGAGGTGAGTTTTATTCCTCTGTATTGCGATTGTGTTTTGGTTAGTTTTGGACTGTTTATGTTCTGCTTTGAAACGTCCACGTACTTCTAACGCCATTTGACCTAGTTAGTTATATAGTCGACGGATGTCCTTTGTGCGTGCGATTATTGTAGCAGAAAATATTAATAAACGTAACCTTTGTTTCCGACTTATTGGTTTTATTTACCTCGAGAAGTGGCAAACCGAATCCTCACCTTGCCTCCTGATTACCATAGAGCTAGTTTTTCCATCAGGGCCACCACACACAAATTTACCAGTAATAACTGGGTGTGGGGAAATTTCCAATTGCTTAGGTGATCTGGAATTTCGTTGCATCCAGTACATTGAATTATTTCTTGACCAATGAATACATCGATATTGAAGATGGTGCCATATCGTCCTGGCGCTTGGATAGTTTTCTTTCTAATTTGCTTGGATTAGTAATCATTTTAAAATAGTTAGCTTTCTAATCTATTGTTTTCCTAATACGTTAACATAATCAATTTTCGTTTGAGTTTCTTATTTGAGAAACCCCTTGATTGGTATTACCACTAGTTTTTCTTTCTCCTGTGGTTGGCATCTCTGTGTAATTGCTTCAATTCTTTTTAAAGTAATTTGATTTATTAGACCCTAATCGATGACAAAATCACATTTCGACATAATATCCTTCTTTTTTTTCAAAATTTAAGTCTACTTCATCAAACGAAGTGTTCCTTCTTCCTTCATAACCCACTTTTACTTTCATTACATCAAATAATACAACCAAATTCTTGACCCTTTTTGGATATCTACATTTTCTTAATTTAACCAAGTACATTTTCTTCCTAACGAACAACATTTTCGCGGTCAAGTTTAAGTCTTAAGAATCTAAAATAAAAAGAATAAAACTAAGATTAAGAATCTTCTTCGTAAATTCAATTCTTCGTAGATTGTTGTGACTGTTTGCCCATTCCTTTTCTTCGTCTTAAATTCTTTTAGGAACAGGTGAGCAAGTCGATCTTGAGGTATTAATACAGTCCTTAATCTCATGATCCTTTCCGCCACATCCTAAACTTCTTTTTAACTGGGTAACTTCTTTCAACGTTTAAGTTTGGTGATTTTTTCATAATCGATCTTCAATGCCCATCTTTTCCCTAAGTGAAACAAGTTAGCCGCTGATTTCTTGATTGACCTGTGTTTAGCATATTATGACGTTTCGTTGATCTTCACTGGTTGTCTCTGGCTTCATGGTTACATTCGCGAAGTATCAATATCAATTCTCTATAATTACCCAGATTAGCCATACACACTCTTTTAAAAACGATGCATGATTCTATTCCACGATTCCACCTATTACATACGATAACAATTTTTTTCCAGGCTAAGTGTGGTTGGTAACGGTATAAACTTTGAATTTTCTATTTTATCATCCACTCTGTATCGCTTCCATTTTGCTCATAGTTACTCATTGGTTGCGGACCTTAAAATTTTCGTATACCACATTTCCTGATTGGAAAACTTATTACGGAGATTTTTCAACCAACTTTTCCCCAGTTTCGCTGATGTGGTTTCCGATTATCGAAACATTTTCGTCCAATTTCTATAATCGCAACTCCTGCTTTCAAAATCACGATGTAATTAGATTATTTTTGCACGTTTTCGTATTTTTTCATTATGTGGGGGTTATCTTATATCTTGATCAATTTAGAAAGCAATACGATACTTTGAATTAATTCTAATCTAATCTCTAAAACAAATTTAGCAGCAAACCGTAAAAAGTTTTTATTTTGTACTTATCCTGTGGTTAAACGTCAGTATTTATCCTGTTGCAGTTAAACGTCGATCCTTATCCCACTTCTGATGTAAGCGCGAGCCAAAATAATTGCAATAAATAAAATAATTTTCCATTTACTACCATTTATTCAGTTTATTACTTTATTTTTGTTCGTTATTGTATTCTGGTATATTATAACCTCAATTCATGACCACGCTAGTAATGCCGACTTGGGTTGGCATTACCTAAATTAACACTTCATTTTAAATTATTAGTCAGGGCCGTATTTTATTAATGTCATATACAGGTCCGGGCCTAGGTTGTATGGCTTAGTACTCCTCGCTCATTCCAACATGCATGCTGTTACAGAATGCGCACTCTTACCTACCCTAACCCTATAATCATTAGTGGTAATAATTAATTGTATCTAGTAGTGTAAATATTTATATTTAAATGACTTTAAGTGTAAAGTCCTTTTGTTGGTATGTAATTTTCTTCTTCAGAATCCAAAAATTCTGTTCGCATAGTTTTACTTCAAAAAGTACGATTTCTACTGTAAATCGCGATTGAAGGACTTTTAAAGCAGAAAAATTTTCTCAATTTTTCAAAGAGTTCTACAAATTAATATTATTGTAAAATATTAACCTGTTAAAAAATACGTTTTATAATACTTATATTTTAATTATAGTCCACCATGTGCTACATAGATTTTAATTTTGGACAGCATTTTCAATCATGCAACCGACGATTAAGTTACAAAATTTTTATTTCCCGTGCCAGGTTTTATAATAAATTTAAAAAAAACACAATTATAATAATACCTTTAAAATTAATCTCTTACGATTTTTGGAATGCATAGAGGCAGGTTTTCACTATGTTATGTTATCAATCACTTTTTGGGTAAATGCTTACATTTTTTAAATCTTTTACCTAATATTATATTTTAGGTATGATAAAAGTTGTCGTGTTGTACAGAAATCGTAAGAAAATTGGTGACCTCTTAAAATCTCCACACGAAGGTATAGGTTAATGTCTAATTCAGACAAAGTTGGAACTTTTAAACAAAACTGCATAAAAACAATATTAGGACGTTTGTACAACAAAAATGTGTGTCAAACTAATGAAAATTCAAACCTCAAGATTGTCCAGTTATTGGCGCAACTCGTTTGCATGTAATTAATTAATTGAAATTGGATGAATGTATACTCCTCACTAGTAAGGTAAGTAATCCAGAGAAATATTAAGTTGTTAAAAAGGTTTCACTACGATGTCGTACAACCCAGAGAAGCTCAAACTTACACTTTGCCTCGAAGGTCCTTGGTAGAAGGACTTTAATAAATTTTAATCAACCTTTAAAGTATACAACCTCAATAGCATACTTGCATTTGGTTGTATTGATTATTTTAAGGCAGTGGTTCCTAAAGGGGGTGCTGCGACACCTTAATTTTAGGCTAAAGTCATTTCAAAATAGAAATACTTTGTTCTTGTGTCAAAAATCAGGGAGCCATAAATTTTTCTGAATGCCTTTAGTGTACCGCCAAATAAGTTTGGAAACCATTGCTTTACGGGGTCAGTTAGAATTCAAAATTTCGGTATCAATGCTAAAATGCAGATCTTATAATCGAGAGTTACACAAAACTGCAAATTTGAAGTTTGAAGTAATCACACAGTGGTGACACATCGATCGAGGGGCAGCGCGAACCGAACAGAATTTCGTTGGAAACATCCTCACTGTCATCGAGAACTTCCTGAATTAATAGGTCTCCATCTCACAGTCCATCTAACATCTCACCATGGGCGGGGTACAATAAGCTTTTTAACTTCAGTGCAGGTGGATTCTGGATTTGTTGTGGAAGGTAAGATGAACTCACATGCACTTAGGCCACTAAATTAGGCCCATTGTACTACCTCCGGTTTTTCAGTTTCACCCCGATCCTGTCACTCTCTAACAAGGCAGTCCATCTGTAGAATGAACTCTAGGATTTTGGCAGGCGTAATGTCACTGCTTCTGGCCATGTCGGGCCAGAAGTCCCCCAATACAGATCCTCTTATTGAAGTTAACGCCGGACAGTAACAGAGTACATGTTCGGCTGTTTCCTCCTCTTCATTACAGGTGGATTAAATGAGCCAACCCCGTTGAAAATGTTTAGGACTGCTTAGTTTACACAAAACTGTAATCTTGAAGTTCTCGACAAAATTTGAATTAAAATAACCTGACCCTAAATTTTAACTTACAAATTCTAGTAATTACATTATCCAAAAATTACATATAAAATGAAAAAATGTGGGTGAGATAATGTATTGTAATCAATGCAAAAATATTTGGATAAGTTAAATTACACATTCATATTTTTCAGAAATTCAACTTATTACGTAGTAGTCACGCTATTCGATAGGTACAAGTATTCTTCCTGACCAAATTTATTCCCGAAAAACAATTCTTTTCATCACTCGATCATTTACAACCAATCATAATGTTTTTCTATACAAAGGAGATTGCCATTATACAAATTTTAACAATCATATAATAACATTTAAATGATATTTTAATTTCAAGGCCAAATTTTGTTTCAAACGATATTAAGATAGGTAGAAGTACATTTTTCGTTAGTAGTTGGCACGTGACTTGGGCTTGCGCGGTAAATGTGGAGGGAGACACCCGTGACACCCAATTCCACAAATTGACACAAACATGGAACCGAAATAACGAATATACGTTTCTGCGTATTAGCCACTCCCAACCACTAACGAAAAATTTTAGTCTACCTCGCTACAGGGATAAATGACATAATAAAGTGGTTTCTAGCATACAAGGGCCCATACCCATCATATATGGGCGGACTTTTTAACGAATTATCTTGGCTATCGTAGAGATATCTTTGATCTGTGTGTGAAAATTAAAGTGGCTCTCAATCATAACTCTCAAGTATTTTACTTTTTTCTTAATAACTCTTTTGCCCTCAATCTGGACGCTAAGATCATTGTTTTGGGTACATGGCAGTGGATCGCACATTTCCCTAAAGGGTTTCACTTTTGACTATTTTACATCAGCGCTGTATAGTTGATTTGTAATGTACTACTGTTTTCTGTGGAATTGCAATTAATTGGAAATTGTTACTATCTAAGGTTACTATGGAGGTAAGGTTGCCTTTGCTCTATAATCCTCCTTCTTTAATCCTTTTCAGAATTCTCCCAAACCATGGGAGCAGGGTTATCTATCTGTCATTTTTTTGGTACTTTCGTTGTGTTTGGGGTAGTGTAGCCTTTAAAACTAATTTTGAAGTTGCCCTCCTTCAAGTCCTCCTCGGTCCTTTTATCCTAATGAGGGTTTGGTAACATATGATTCAGTTATGTGCTGATGCCATTCAAGGTATCTTTCCACGCATCTCGGTCCGAAGCCAGGCGAGTTGCCTCCCGTAGTCCGCAGTTTATTCATTCTTTTTGCAATATTTCTCTAGGTCTTTTGCCTTCTATTTTCCCTGTACTATCAGTTTCTCCATCCTTCCATCCCTCCTGGATATATGTCCAAGATACTGAAGATATTATATTCGGTTAACATCCCGAAGCAGTTGTCTTTTGACGCTGAGCTGTTCTAAAACAGAGTCAAGTGCGGTGTTCTATCCAAAATATTCTGAGTACCCTTCGGTAGAGCCAGATTTCGAATGCCTCAATTCTCTTCTGATGCGTCTTCTTCAATGTCCAGGTCTCAGCAGCGTAAGTAACCATACTTTCCATACTTTCGTACTTAGCAGATACTGTCATGTTTTTTTTTGTAATAAAGTAACCGGTCGATATGATAATGGAATTCCAATTTTTAAAATTAAAAATTTTTACAAATTTTGTAAAATTTTGAAGTTTGTGCGACGACGTGAGCTCGTCGAGGTCGAAATGATAAGGAGACGATACGAGGAGACTGGCCGCTTACCTACAGGCGCGGGTGGGTTTTTGATTTCTGTGCCCGCAAAAAGCGGAAATTTTGTATTAAGTTGATTAGAATAAATAAGAATAAAATTGAGAAATAGTGGTTTTTAGTGATCTTTTAGCATCCAAGAGTTGGAGTTAATTGAACGTACAATATTTGAATAATTAAACGTAAAAATTTTGATTTTGGAAACATAAATTTTACAAGGTCGCTTGATAGTGGGCGACAAACTGGACGATTACGATTTAGCAAGCCGGGTAAGAAGTGAATTCTCCGCCAGATTTTAAAATTTTATAAAGACGTAATTTAAAGATTCTATAATTAATAATATCACGGAAGTGGATTATTACATAGTGGAACCACTGAGCTATAAAGGGAAGACTGCGATAATCCGCCCATTTTGAAAAGTTAAAACAAACAGTTTAACTTAATTTTAATTTTTGAGGACCGACGAAAGCGCGGATTATTTTTTTTTAAGAGTCTCGATTATATCCTGGGAACGCGGTTTCTGCAGGTACGTTTTAAATATTGGGGGAAGTGGATTATTACATGTCAATACATTATTCTCTACTCCCACTATTTCCATAACTTTCAGAACCTCTCCTGTGATTTCGTCAGTTCCCAGTGCCTTTCCATCTTTAAGTGATTTTAGCGCTTGTTCTATTTATGATCTAAGGATATCAGGTTCCACTTGTACTGCGGGGATGCAATAATTAGACGTGCAAGTCTGAACATCTTTATATAAATCAACCCTCTCATTAGGGGTTGCGTCTCAGATGATAATTTATGTTTCAACGTACCTACTATTGGTTGGAATTAAAAGCATTACCGATATAAAAATATTTCGTGAGTGAAGCCAAGAACCGAGCTACCACATCAATCACACACTATTATATGCATAAAAGCGGCTTAAGGCCACCTATTCCTGCTATACTTTGTTTACCAATATATGCACCTAAACTCCTCCCCAAATTGTATTTAAGCCAATTGTAAACTTATTTGTAAACAATTTTAATTGTTAGAGTTTCTCGTCCCTTTCATTTGCTGTTCTAGAGTTTCTAGTTCTCGTTTCAATCGCCCTTGGACCGGATTAATTTGAGATGACTCATCATCTGGAAGTAGGCATTATATAGATAAGATATACAGAAGTTATTGTAAGGTTAATCGTACAGGAAATTCCAATAAGAGAAAAACCAGAAGATTATTTTTAAGTAAATATAAATATACAATTTAACCTGATTAGTTCCACTATTTTGTAAATAAATGAAATTAAAAGTTTCAAAAAAAACATTTTCTAAGGATGGAAATGAAAAAATTAAAATTGTAACAAATATTCTCCCTAATATCAAGCAAAAGAATGTGCTTGTAATGTTGCGTATAAATGCGCAATATTTGATTAAAAAGAAAAAACGAAAAGTTATAATAAAGAAATAGTTTAATAAGTTTGGTCTATTTGCTTCATTGGCATTCAAGTACAAAATGTGGACTCATCCAATTTATAACTCGATCACAAGTTCTCTCCCCAATCTGAAACTTCAAGGTTTTGAAATATTAGCCCAGGAAGCTTTCTTGTTAGTACTACTTCTAAGTTAAGACAAACTTTTACGTTAAATTCCAAAACAGTCATTGGTAATAATTTAGTAGCGAAAAAATGAGTGGCTGTCAAGTAACCCATAATATTTCATTTTTGCTCATACATAATTTCTTATATGGATAGGTAAATGCCACATTTAATCGATACAATTTTTTCGACACTTTCAAAGAATAGTTAATTAAGTTTTACAAAGTATATTATGAGTAATAGTAGGTATATTATTGATTAGAGTAATCAATGCAGTGCATGAACCCATGCTGTAGTGGTTGGAGCGCAAACCTCCTTCAGTAGCGCATTTACATCGAAAGCTTCAACATGAAACACCTGGCAACAATTTCTAGTGGTGTTTTTTCTTCGTTTATTACAAATACGGCGAAGAAAATTAAAAACGGTAACTAAAACTCGAGTCAAATTTCAAGTGCCTTTTAAGTGTTCTTTTTTGTAATTTTTTTTCGAAATGTGATCGGTATTTAAAAATGATTCGATACAATAAACCACTATCATCTCCAATAAAAACCGCTAATGATTATAAATTACCTACTCCAATTTCGTCGGCAAATTCTCACCGCATTACTTCAGCTCAAGATAACATCATATCACTTACACCCATTTGGGAATTTGTTGTTCGCACCAAATCTCTTCCAGGTAAGTGGTTTTTCAAATTAGTTTTTCTTTTTTGTGTACTGAACATTTTAAAATTAGAAATTTCTACGAATTGTCAACTTCTTTGCGAAACCTAATGATTTTTATGGATGTTTAGACAAAAATTAGGTTCCGTTTTTAGCAACTTGGAACAACAGCAGTTGTTTTGTTTCAATATTGCTGCCTCCCAGTCGAGGAAGCTCCAAAAATTTTTAGTTATTTTACTCTCATTGCAGATGGTTTGGACCTAGAAATATTTTTCCAATCTATAAACGAACGATTAGAAAATCCTGAAAAGGAAATCCGTCAATATGCCCTACGCGTGCTAAGTGACTTTCTGCCCATAATAGCAAGCGGAGATATCGATAAAAAAATGCAAATTATCATGCCCAATTTAATAAGTAATTTGGGTCACATAGGTCCGGCGGTCAGAAGAGGTGCAATCGATTGTTTGCACGTGTATCTGAAATTCAGCAATAATGCTAACGAAGTTTTTAAAAAGTTAATTCACGATGGATTGGAGAAAGCAAACGAAAATAAAATGAACAAAAATATTGTAGCAGGAATAATTATTGCTATTCCGTTTGTTGTCCAAAACGTATCGCAGGATTCGTTATCGTACGCAATTAGAATACTTCTGGATAAAATGATCCAAATTACGTACCAAGAAATTTCGTTGAGGGCGCTGGTTCGAATAAGAGAAGTTCTGGGAGAAGAAAAATTTAATAACTTGATTAAGCTGAGTGGGAGTAGTAGCACAAAAAAAGACTTTGATTTGTTGTGCGAGGTTTACGATATGCAAAATTGTAATGAAGACGATCAAGATATTACTTCTTACCATAATAAGAATTATTGGAATGATCAAAATCAAAATCATTATCCATTGGATACGTGGAAACCGGGTGATATTATCATCCGTGATAGTAGGAATGAATTTATTGAGGATAAAGTTATTTTGGAAACCGAAATTAAATTGAATTCAGGACCGGCGATTACGATGCAAATTCACGAAGAAAGTCGGCAAAAAATAGAAGAAGAAGATAGTGAAGATGACACAAGGTAATATACATTTTGTTTTTAATAATAATTGTGAAAGGTATCGAAAATTTTGAAAACGAATATCGCTTTTAATATTTTTCACAGATTAAGAAATACACTGGAGTGAGTCATACTCGAACTCTCGTGGTTATGACTATGTATTTTTGTAATACGTAAAAATTAATCGAATTAAATATTTATTCAGCAATTAGTGTAGTAGTTGCGGAAGTACTAATTACCTATATTATATTTGCATTAAAATTATAGTTCGTTCAACCCTTTCGACACAATATGAGGGTATAATCGAATAAATTTCAAATAAATATTAACTTAGCACTTATCAGATCGTTAGTAGTATTTTTATCGATGTTGTATCTCATATTACTAACTTGTAATACATAATTTTATGGTTATTTACAGAAATAGTGTGGGTATAATGAAAATATTAACGGATGAGAGTGAAGAGGATTACGAAAGAAGAAGAACTCCTCGACGTGTGCGCTTCGGTGGTGAAATCGTTAAACTTAGAACTCCAGACACTGATAGTAATAATCCTAGCGATTTAGATAACGACTCAATCATAACTATCACGCCACGTAGTAATACCGACGAAAAGCCTATAATTGAAATACATTACAGTGACACCAAAACCCAAAAAAGTACAACAATCACAAAAAGTAATATTCCAGTTTTGAATTCTAAAAAGGTTGCTTCCGTACAATCCGAACCAAACAGTCCCACAAAAAGTGATCTGATATCAAAAAAGCGTAAATTATACAGGTCTCATCCAAACTTAACCAACACAAAAACTATCCAAAAAACAACCAACACAACTTCCAAAGTTGAAAAAATCGAAAAGGGCAAAGATAAATACATAACTAAAGAATCATCTCAAACAACAACAATCCAGATTAAACTACGCGATTTGCAGACCAAAAATGAGAAACCGAAAACTAAGAATCTAAAAACGTCACTTCCAACCAAAAAACCCGAGTTACCCACAAAACCAGAAGAAACAGTTAAAAAACGAGAAGAAATCATTCCGATCCAAACCCAACAACTTCAATCGTCTTTACTAAAACCACTCCAAATCAAAATTCCTAAACTAGGAACTGAAGTTTCCCAAAAATCTAACCTGTCTAGTCCTGCTCCGATTCACAAAGAAATAGAAATTTTTCATAACCTTACCCGAAGTCCTGAACGAAAAAAAGCAGAAAATGAAAACGAGTTGGATCAACTTTCTCGTGGTACTACCGAAGAAAGGCACTTAACCACTGCTGATAATATTTTATTGAACCGAAAGTCGAGGTTGCCAACGAGTACCAGGAATATTAGTACTGCTGACCAAGTTAACAAAAGATTTGTTGATAAAAGTACCGACAATTATATTTCGTACAACAGCTTCCATGTGTGTAGTTCAACGAATAATAATGGTGATCCTGTAATCCCGACGAATAATGGCGGGAACTGTTTAACTTGTTCGAGTTCTGAAAGTGATACTGGGAGGGTGGATGGTTCCTGGGACAGTTTAGGTGTCGTAGGAAGAGAAACTATCGAAAAATTAAATTGCAGGGTGAGTTGTTTTTTTTTATAATATTCTTGCTCTGGTACCCTCTTGAAATATCTTGGGATAGAAACGACATTTTGAAGTAAGCGTTAGAAATTCATTAAAAATGTTACATTATTTAGAGTGATCCTTCTCGATTGTTAATGTTTTAAAAATTCTCGAGTGGTTAGAACAAAAGAAGTGCGAATAGTGGCATAACTCAAAAAATAATTTTGCTGCTGACCTTTAAACCGTTTAAACCCTTTTTTTTCGATTTTTGGCAGTTTTTTTGCATATATGTCAGATAAAATAAAGTAAAAATATATTTGAATCGCTAATTGCAGAAAGGAAAGTATCAACATTTCGAAATACTCGATTTAAAGCGTCTGCTGTGTGTAAAATTGATCTAAAAATTGTATCTTTTTTTGTTGTTATATAAAAGGAAAACATATTTCTAAAGGATTGTGAAAAAAAAATACAATTTGGATATCAATTTTACACACAGCAAACGCTTTAAATCGAGTATTTCAAAATGTCGATTTTATAGTACTTTCCTTTCTGCAATTAGCGATTCATTTCTTTTAGCTATATCACTGTTCGTCCAAATGAGCCGCATTATGTAATATACTTGTAGATCAAGAATATAGTTTAAAAGGCGAATCTAAAGTGGGCTTAATAAAACAAAGAAATTTTGTCCCAAATTCTGCACCTCCTAATTCCTATATGATGAAGTTGACGTTAAGATTTACCTTGCGACTGCTAAGCTAACATAAGAACTTTTGCTTTTTTTTTATTTAAAACCATTCATATTTACATGTCAGAAAAGCTTGCTGACCAAATGCTTTTAATACATTACATGCTACTACAAGTAAATTGTTTACCTATCCAAAATAAATATTAACATGAATGCGTGACTACATATCGTTAATATTTAATTAGGTAACTAGCATTGTCTTCTTCATATAAAAGCATACAAATCATAAGCTAATTGCATAATTTATTTTACTATTTTATCGGGCATTAAAATCAAAATCATCGGTGTCATCGTCGTTTTTCTCTTCCTTGTCAACTCTTTTTTGTAATTTTGCTTTTGTAGCTACCCGTTGTTCAAATTTTGATAATATTTTCCTTTCATTTCCAAAATTTTAACTTCCATCTTTCTTAGCTCCCTCATCGCCCCATTTCTACTTTGTTAATTTAATTAGCTGAACCAAAAACTTCTAAATTTTCCCTTTTCCAAATTCAAAACTAGAAGAAAAATACAATGATGTTTCTTGCACTCATTTTATTTTCATTCCCAAAAATAATCAAATTGTTACAAAACTTTTCTTCATTGAAACGTCACAACCTTCCCACGTGGGGATTCGTACGCAAGTCCCCTTCTATCTCCCTTCTCGGCGTCACAGAAACCCAGAGGCGCCGGGAAAATTTCAAACTTTCAAAATTTTTCCCGCCATATCTTTGGCACTTGCTGCATCTGTTCAGTTTATCTTGAAGTTCAAAGTTTTTAAAACAACATCTCCGCTCTTCCAATTTAGATCCAAAATTTCTTCCTGCGTGTACTTATGAGTCCATTTTAGATACCGGAGTGCAACAAAAACTGCAACCCATAATGAGGGGGTTAACCCAAACAGAGACCAGAGTCCATCACAATCCGAAGATGTCCTGTCCAGTTAGTTTGGCAACGATGTTAACAGATTAGCTCCTGATTAAGTACGGAGGCCAGGCATGGATTTCTGAAAAAAGACCAGTAGCTTAGGGAAACTCAAAAAAGCGCAAATAGTAAACAAATGACAAATTAACACACAGAATTTGAGAGATGCTATCACAGTTCCAATAATTGCAATGTAATTTATTGTGGTAAACAGACACACACAGTAGCAATGAATGATTACGGTGTTATAATCAAAAAGTGCACCCAACTTAAATTTATAAGCACCAAAACAGGCAGCAACCGCTATAAAAATATCGGTCAGACGAGTAAGGAAGAATTAATTTACTTACATAAAACGTTCCCGTAAGTTTACAACTGATCTGGTGACAAACGTCTCCTTTTACTCGACATACGACGGCTGGCTTCAAAAGCTGATCTCAGGCACACTTGAACAACTTCCGCGAACACAAAACACTGCTGCAGATTCGTACCTGGACCTTGAGAGAGATATTGTTGAAGCTGTTATGCAACGCTGGACCATCCAGATGACGAGAGAATTCCCCAAGTGATCATACAGACAACAACAATAGGAACGTTGTCAACTGGAGGAAATTCAAAATGGTTCCACAACTTGCGCACCAAAAACTGCGTAATAGGTTGCGAATTAAGGGCCTCTCTTATCACTTTTGCTCGAACAGATTTTGTAAACAGGAGCTATAAACACTACAGACAGCTGAGCTACTTATTTCGACAAAAATAGTGATATTGAACCAAAACAAAACATTTGTCCAAGCAAAATATCGTGAATTAACAAATTCGCTCTGAAAATCTCTATTGTGAGACTCAAGACGAAGGTATTCATTCAATTACAATCCAAAGGTTTGCAGTATAGATAGCATTAAATTATAAAGGCATATCTAGAAATATTAGGAAATGACATGAAAAGTAGTACCACGTAATGAATTCAAAAATTCGTTACAGGAGGAATATCAATCTCCAGCTCAGCTTCTACCATATTTGTAAAATGATTTTTGATCTGATTTGTTTCTATCTTTAATTTTTACCATCGTCCTTATCATGAGGTTCACCATTTGTGCACCCTTACAGTTTTTACTCAGCGGTTCCAGTAGAAGTTGGGCGCCTTCTCCATCTATCTCAACTTTCAGGTTTTCCTTACTCTGCGGATGTCATTTTTTCTTTCTATCATGATTATTTGGGAAACCGGCGCTCGTCTTCATAAGTAACGCTGGAATTGTTCTCCTAATATTTGCAACATTTACGCTCTCTTCTGTTTTAATTGAAGCATGGCCGTCTAAAAAGCCATATCCTACGTATTCCAGTGTCAGCCTGACATGGCGGAGAATAGTTTTCTTCTCCCGATATTGGCATAAAATTTGTTGCCTGCCGTTCTTGCTCGGCATCGTTTCTTTTTGGAGGTGTTACAACCCCATTCTTCAAAGTCTGTCTCTCTCTTTATCTACACCGGTTATTTCTACAAGAGTTTATATTATCTCCTCTTCAGAGGCCTTGCTTTACCTTGTCAATATTAACTTCTATGTGTTATTTACCTTTGTTTATTGTCAGCAAAGTGTCTATTTGCGTCCTTAGGGTCCTCAGGGTCATGTCCTCTTACTTAAGAACTGTTGGTATATTGAGCATTTTTACTTGTGTTACCATAGACGACTTCTCCATTTGGAACAAACTGCATCATCACAAGCGACCGGTTTGAACTCGATGACGATTGTGCGCGAGGACGTTTGAACTCAGAACGTTTAAACGCAGGGACGTTTGAACGCGAGCAATTAAATAGATGCAATTGCACCCCCTTGGGTACTTGGCTAGGCACCCAAACACGCAGTTTAACAAGTTTAAATGATTTAAATTGATTTAACTGCGTTGAATCCTAGTCATAGGCGGATGTCTTGCCAAAATTGAAAATTGAAAAATTTTTGTATTTTTACTTTCAATCTATGGAATCGCCCCTCCCCTTGAAAAGTTGCTGGATCCATTTATGCTTCTACTCTTGTTTATCCTCACCATATATCCGACCCTCCGTAGGCGCTATGATCGTTTTCCATTCGCCCTCCTTTTTCCTTTCATTTATCATTCTCAGGTCCCTTCGTTCCGACACCTTCAGAGTTTCTTCATCTCATTTACTCATCCTGCACACATAATAGGTGTAGGTTAGTTCTCCTTCAGCCTATCCTAGTGCCTAGTCCACTCCTGGACCATAGACCTCTCCAGTAATGGAAGTTTTAGCCATAACTCACAGCGCTGGCCAGACGGGTTGGTGAGTAGTCCACAAATCGATTTTTGGACTATAGTTATTTTACATCCAGTAGCAGCTTGCTGGGCTAGCCTTCAGATGTGCCTATAGCCCTGTTCTTTTTTGTTAACGGTGGCAATAATTCGTCAACTTAGGGAGACCGCCGGCTTAATGTCCCTTCCGAAGCACGGAAACTTGGTCATAAGAAAGTTTGACTCTCCCCAGGTTTGAACTCGGTACCCCACATTTGCATCCAACTGAGTTAGCTGCAAGGCAATGACCGTCTCTCATTGGCATGGTAATTGGTCACTACGGGTCAAATAACTGTTCTATATTTTATATTTTCAACGTAGCTCTGCGTGACACACTTTTATTTCTCATTAGTCATTACTCATTATATAACTCCAAGTACTCAAACTTATATTTCAAGTTATCGTTACAGCAAAGTACAACAAAATTTTAACCGATGGATTCAAGCTTGACCTACAAAAATATGTACCGAGAAAAGAGACATCGGTGGGAGCCTCAAATGACTCTTGAATTTGCAATCAATTCATTCACATTAAAATCAACTATTAAAGTTCGAAACCATTTTTTTTCAATATATCACAGTTTCATAATTTTTCTTCTTAAATTCGGTCAGACTGGACACTTTTATGATATTTTTGCATGCCTTTCAAATAGTTCGGTCATTTAAAGTTTACCTTACTAATTTATTACCAACATTAGTTGTGCTCAGAACATAAAATCTTATCAATCTCTTTGTATCAAGCAGCGATATATAGACAAGGTCCGCCATTTAAAATCGCCCTACAAGAAAACTAAACCAAAACATAATAATTTTGAAAATTTACATGCATGATTCCAACACCTTACTGTAAGTTTGACTGCATTTTAGGCAACAACCATAATACATTCGTGCACGCATTAAGTTTCCATAACATGCACGGCTACTTAAACGTAATGTTTGACCTCCTTTTTTCCTTAAAGATATGAAAATGTCTACAACGTTTCTTTGTTTAAGTAAATTATTAATAAGCTAATTGAAAACTTGAAGTTGATTCGATCTTAAAATTGCTTTATGTTGAAAACCACGAAGATTTAAGGATTAATAATTGTAAACCATAGTATTCAAAGACATTGTTGAGATTCGTGCCCAGAAGTAGTGTAAATCCAAAAATTAGCAAGAAACTATAATATCAAAGATTACAACGTTGTATTAACCTAATTCACGATTTTATTCCTAACTTTAGTATCATCAGATCTTGTTACATAATTATCCGATCCGCAAATACGGATCTCTGCGTTTATTCAATGCTGCAAAAAATCGTTCACAATTCTCCAAACCAGTAGGCAACTGTAAAGTCTAAATGCCCAAGTTTTCCTTTTCTGTAAGTCATCCATACTCAATCCCAGCACTGTGGATGAGTATCTAGCAGAGAAGTTATTATTATATTATATTAATTGCCTTATACATTTTGACGTGTGTAAATGATTTTGATTAATGTCCTGATTTTCTTTCATTCGCTTGTCCAAGACCTTATTCAATTTTATAATCTATAAATTATACATACACAATTATTTTTGTTGAACCAAAATGTTCCAAGGTTGGCATTGAGATAAAGTAATTAATTCTAAATTTATTTAAACGTTATCGCCAATATAAAACACTTTATTCACGATAAGAATCGTATTGTATTCGGTTCGACCTTTACGATTTTCTTCAGAAAGTGATTTTGTCTGGTCCAAATATTTATAAACGAAATACCTAAATTTACAATACTTAAAAAACATATAATTTGCAAAATTTTCTGTACTTTGGAATATAAAATACTTATTAGAAGACGGTAATATCGTGCAATACCTCAAACATAATAACCAATTCAAGGTGGAACGGCTAAAAGTGATTCCATTTCGTGCATAAAATGAGGACCATCACAAAGCTGACCAGCTGTTATAGCGTGATTTACTTCAGGTCAAAAGTAGGTTACTTCACCCATTACAAATATAAACATCATCAGAATATTTAAGTCTAGAGTTTTGCAATGCAACCCTTAGCCTAAATGACTTTTTTTTCTTGTAAATTTGATTTGAAGAGTTTATGAACCTCGTTAAAATAGTTTCGATCAAAATAGTCAAATTATTTCCATAGATAATGGAAAATTATTTATGAAAGCAATTTTATTTCGCACGAAATGCTTAATAGCCAGAAGTGGGCAATGAAAATCAAATTTGTTGTGATATGATTAAGGGAATGACAATTTTTTTGGGTTTCCTCTGCGGTTTCCTACCCTTCAATTCCAAAGCAATTCTTAAACAAGCATACGTGACCAGAATAATCAACTTTTCTTGATTGAAGTCAAACATATCCAGGACTTTTAAACAAAAAATTAATTTTTAATTTTAATTGTTTCAAAACCTGAGAAGTTGGTGAAGCATTTTTTGAAATGCATTTTTTCGTATTAGCCCATAGGAACTCTTAAATCATGTTAAATTCTGATAATCACTAATTTTTTACTGTGAGAAATAATAATTATTTCTCATATAAATGATCGTGGATATCGACTATATTTCGTCATCTGAATTCTAAGCGTAGTGTAGCTAAAAAATCATACATTAATAAAGATGTATTCTTTTGCGGCGCTTCTATTTCCTTGCATCAATAGGAATTACAATGATTAATATGATCCCCGTTCAAATACGCGACTACGCAGTGCTTGTCGTTCCACTAAATGGACATAATTAAGGCCCCTAAAATTGTAAGGCCTTTGGCAGCTGCCCTTCTGAAAGTCCCTGATGGTAAAAAGACAAAATTAGATGGTATTAACAATATATTGCACGTTTCTTATGGCATTGAAAGGAAAACGAAAGCTTGCTAAAATCGTTTCTATTTTTTAACAATTTTGAGTAGCTTCGTAAAATACATAAAAGAGATCGATGCCATTTACTCGCTTGCTTGCTGGTGAAACCAATTTAAAAACTTTTCTAAACTGCTAATCGATCTAAAACCTTCTGATACCATCTTCAGGGATCTTTGGTTCGGGAGCATATACCGGGTGACCGGACGCCGATGTGAACATAGGAAATTAACATGGGAAATTGAAACTTGTAGGTTTTCAAACAAAAACAATTGCGACAAAATTCAAACAAGACAACTAAAAATTTTTTAATTGCGCAATTTTTCATTTTATTGGTGAGTTTTTAACAGAAATTAAAGAACAAAATATCAAGTCTCTTTAAAAGCGGAGTAAAACTCTCTTTAAATTGGTATCCTTTTCATTCTTATCCGCTATGATGGGAAGTAGGGAAGTAGATGTTCACATCGGCGGCCGGTCACCCGGTATGTATTATGGAGCTAAAGGTCGTTTTTATTATTTTTTTAAATTTGATAATTATTTCTGCTCATGATTAACTTATTTAAGCTTGTCCAACTTGTCTAGTCCTGAAGACAATCAATGGAATTCGAGGAGCGCGTTTACTGGATGAACGGAGAAAGGATGAGGTGGCTGGTTATTGCGTTACTCTCCTTTATGATGCTTTCATGGCTGAAATGAGTGATGTCGATATTTATTGTGAACGTTTATTCCATTTTAAGTCCATATTCCATCATTTTAAGTCCATATTCCATCTATTTAAGATAATATAGATGTGCACATGGTAGAATTTACCTAGCTGCTTCAAATGCACCCTTTTGGAATTCTAAACCCAGTGATGAGCTTGGGTTCTGCTTCTGAAGGCTCCAATCAACGGACTATGACATTGGAACGCGGCCGGTTGAAAGCGACGGTTTGAACGCAGAGACGCTGGAATGCAAGGACGTTTGAACTCAGGGACGTTTGAACGCGAGCAATTAGATACAATTGCACCCTCATGGAAATGGACTATGTCATCCAAACATGCAGTTTAACAAGTTTAAAGGGTTTAAATTGATTTAACGGCGTTGGATCCGAAGTGGAAGGTGGTTGTCTTGTCAAAACTGACTCATCCGCGCCTCTGCTTCGCGGCACTCCGCTCCAGAAGCCCCAGAGCCGTTTTGACAACACTATACCAATTAAAAATATCCCCTAGGGCCGTCTAACTCGGCAAGGTGTGCTACTGGAAAAGGAATGGATCTCTCTTTTAATTCAATAAAACAATTTCGTAATATATAATATTTTGCGTATTTTTGTGATTTATATCAAAAAAAAATTTCTCGCGTTCAACCGGCTGCGTTTAACCGGCAGCATTCCAATGTCCGGCTCCGCCAATCAAATAATGCCTTGATTGATAAAATTATTGGTGGTGCTGATAGAATTGGTCGTATTTCTAGAGATATCAGTATACTTAGTTGTTGATCCGGATGATGCCTTGGACATTCTTCTTTTTCAACCTATCCCAGTCCACTCCTGGACAGTTAGTAGGTGATCTCCATTAATGGAAATTTTGGCCATAACTCACTAAGCTGGCCAGACGGGTTGGTGAGTAGTCCGCAGATCGATTTTTGGACTACAATTTTTTTATATCTGGTAGCAGCTTGCTAGGCTAGCCTTCACATGTGCCTGTAGTCCTGTTTTTTGTTAACGGTGGCAATTCATCAACACAGGAAACCCGCCGGCGCCGGCTTAACATGCCCTCCGAAGCACAGAGACTTGATCATAAGAAAGTTTGACTCTCCGCAGGTTTGAACCCGATACCCCGCAATCGAATCCAGTTGCGTTAACTGCAAGGCAATGACCATATCTTTCTTGAACATTCGTTTACTTCAAACCACATTACCGGGGTCTTGCGATAGGTTCCTGGATACTAGTTTAACCAATCCCTTGGAATAAGGCAAAATTCTTTGAAAGTACAGTTATTGCTTGCTCTTTGGTCATTTCGCTAGCCATTGCATTACCGTTTTTCAAATTTTTCTTGATTTTGAACACCTTGGGCATCATCACTGTACAGTAAGGAATTATTATAACTAAAATACATATTTGATTCCAAACTACAACTGAGAATCTAAAACGTAAAAGAACAAAATTGTTAAAAAGCAAATGCAACCAACCGCAAAATGAAAGTTTCTTTCCAAAAAAAGAATCCGAAAATCTCTCTCTTCAGTCCATTACCCTTGTGCAGGGTATGGTGAGCCTTTTAACAAAGGCTTTTCGTGATCAGATTACATCCTAATGGTTTTTCACTGCCTGTCGATGAGAGACGGCCAAAATATGATTCTTACTTCGCCCTGAGTCGAACTGGGTTAACAATTTATGCGCTGAATCGCTATCTTTCTCTTTTTTTCTGTCCCTTATCCTTCTTATGTTCTGTTCTTTCCGATAAAGTTTCGAATTATTTTGATAATAATATTCGAATAAAACCAAAACAGATCACTTCTTAAGGTTAATTGAAACCTATGTTTTAGCCGTTATCTTCATCTTAATTTCTAATTAGAGGGTACTTTTTGTGACGAATATTACGTTGAGGATCTATTTTGATAGATATTAGCATCCAAAAGCGCAATCTTAGTAACTTAAGAAATCCTTAAAATATTAACAACTTTGAAATGGAAAAATGGCCCATTGAAAATTATGTACGATTCCTCTCGTCTCGATTCTGTCACCGCACATCTACAAAATTGATCTAAATAATCATCTATAAATTACGCAATCATTTACGCTCATGCGTACTGTACATTTTCAAACAGTCCATATATCTGAATGACCCTGTAATAGACGGTCTATAAAAGTTATTATTACTAAACACTTCACATTAAATTGTGCAATTTCGTAATTTTAGTGGCTATAAATTTTCAAGTTGAAATAATGTAAATTAAATTTCACAGTTTAAATAATTGTTAAAATTATGTGGAATAAATATTTTTTTCAATTTTTCACCATTTTGCATAATGTAAGTTCAACACGGAAACTGTATTTTACGTAATTACCAAATAAAATATTTAAATAATTCCCAATAAAGTTCTCGTTAAGATTGCAAGATTAAATAAAGAATAACTGACGAAAAGTACATTGGAGTGCGCAAAAGTTGGGTATTCAAATTCTACCAATTTAAATAAATTTTCATAAAATTCTAAGTGTTTATGAAATAATATTTTATGTACTTGACCTTTAATACAAAATGAAAGATTTTTTATATGATATGCGCTTTTTGGCACACATAACGTGAAATGTCAAAAAGGTGTCGCAAATTATGTGAATTTTATTATAAACTTTTTTTTGTTAGGACGATTGGAGGATAAGATTAAAAGGCCTCGAAGAGCTTCATCAGATTTTGCAAAATTCCTCTTCCATTTCGGAATTGCAATCGAAAGCTGCATCGCTGTTCCATTTTTTGTTCCTGTGTGAACAAAATCCAAGATTGCAGCTGGTTGCTGAGGTAATATTATGTTCTAAAATTAACCATGCTTTTACTAAATTTGAATTTAACAGGATATACTGAAAATTGTGTTCACTAACATGAAAATCGAAGTTTTGCAAGAACGGTTAAATCAAGTGGTGGCTAATTTGTGCAAAATGGGTTCTCCAACTGGAGTGCGACTGAGTATTCTGCTAATGAGAAGAATAACTGTGGAAGAGTTTTTGAATCACCTCTTAGGGAACTCAATTCTAGGGGCTAAAAGTAGCAAGGTACGAAATTTCCTGGCTATGTTCGGCAGGCTTTCTCATTAAATAATATTTTTTAGATAAGGGAAGGAGCGCTACAAATATTGATGACTATAAGCAGAATTTTTCCAAGTACAGAAGTAAACGTTTCAAGGGCAACCGAATCGATAACACCTTTACTCCGAGACAGGAAAAGACGTGTACGTCGAGCTTCTTTAGAAACCATTGCTGCATTGGCTCAAGTTGGAACAAGGACGACCATCATGAGTATCATAGATAAAGTCTCCTCTAATTATCCAGACAAGGAACAGTTGATGAAAGTAGTCAGAATAAGGTAGGCCAGAAAAGATAGAGTACTTCATTCATTTGCTCAAAAAATTCTGAACATCAGTTTTTCATTGGAAAAAAACAACCCCTATAAGTGAAAGTTGTAATAATATTTGAACCAGTTCAATACCACAATAAATGACATTTCTAAATTTTTAATCGCCTTGAATAGCCTTATAAAATGTTTCGATTGATAACCCGACGACGTTTCACTTTACGTTGGTCGTAACTTTAAATAATTAAATGCAATCAATAATAATATTATCAATAATTTATAAAATCATCAGGTATAAATTTAAATTAATCGATGCGTCTCTCCGAACCACTTTAAAAAATCAATTTTTACTTTAAAAATTCTCTTCAGGTGCCTATCCGATTTCGGATGTTAGCGATCCTCCTGGCTAAGCCAAGAAGACTTTACTAGGGAAATGTTAATGGGGTGGTTTCCCGTTGCCTTCCCCATAGTCCACAGATCGATTTTGGACTTTTTAGATCACAGCACATATCCGACGCAATCAGGATTAGAACCGCGGTTTCCCGCTCTTTAGTCTATCCGTGTTTGATTTACGCCAGACTGCTGGTTTAAAAATGCTAAATTATAATTAAGTAGTTTTGTATAAAAATGTAATTAACAATGTAATATGTGCTAAAATTATAACGTGATAAAATTTAATTATTCATAGATAATTAAAAATATTATTCTATTAAAAAACACACCTAATTTTAGGATTAATTTTCTCATTTGAATATCCTAGATGCGTGGTCAAAATGTTACTGGAATAAATTAGTATTACGTTAAATAATGCAACAACCCCTTAATGGAACAAATTATTGCGTGTCTGAAATTAAGCGTGACGTATAATTCATGACGTCACAGTATGAGTGACCGGTAGCAAACACTCTGTATAATTATAATTTTTTGTATTAATCCAAAAATTAATTTTAAACGTTTTTAGGTTATCGAGGAAACAGCTTCCGGCAGTTGATTTAAATGGAAGTATCCGGTATTCAACGCCAAGCGAAGAATCTGAACGGGAATGGATATCGATAGGCAGTGCAACCCCTTCGCCATCAGATATGCAAAACGTGGAAAAAGAGTTAAAGCCAAGTAATGGAGTCAACAGTTACCCTAATAATCTAGGAACGGAAAATTGTCAAATTTTAATTACACACGAACAAGACACTTATCCAATAGTAATTAACGAAAGTGTTCAGAAATCTCAAGACGATTCGGATTGGTCAGGAGATTCCAATAGTCAAAAGGTATAATATTATGGTTTATGAATGTTAAATTGGAACTGTTTCCCATAAATAAGAAAATTTGTATGTTAAAGAAAGGTTTAATAGTGGAACATAAGGAACTAAAGTCCCATTGCACCATTTACCGTTAGCTAAGCGTAACTCGGAAAGTGTCACTTATTTCCATTATAATATGCAGGTACCACTTAACTTAAGGGTAAATGGTGCAACTGGGTATAAAGTGCATCATTTTATCATTAATCGCACGAGATATTAACAGCAACATTATCTATACTATTTATTGCATTAGTTTGGTAACAATACCATGCTAATTTTGAAGTGGGTGTGAAAATTCTTTTACTCCAGGAAGTGCAAATGAAGTCAAAGTTATAAGTTGTTAAGATTTCATATAACTTTAAAGTGCCACCTACCGGCCTTTAGGCAGTCAATAAGTTAGCAATCATTAGGTGACTGCTCTATTCCCTTATTTTTAATATAATTTGTTTATTTTTACTACAAAAGCTTAGAATGTCCATTGTTACTACTTATTGGCACTTAAGCGGTTAATAAGTGACACTTAACGGTTTATGGAAAACTTACCAATTTAAGTATAATATAACGGAACAAAAATATTAAAAAAAGAAAAATACAATAATCTAAAATATCGTCAAATTTCAATACTAACATTAAACATTAAAATCAAATGAACGAAATATTACATGTGGCTTTATAATTATGTAAAGTTGAAATCCTTAAAATCTTAATGATGCAATATAACTGCAAACTTGAATCAGATATCAAAGTAATAAAACAATACAAAAATAAATCAGTTCTAATATATTTCGACACGAATATCGCTAAAAGTGTTTGTCACTTCTTCAAGGAGAAGCGAAATGATTGTCTAAAGAAGTTCTTTGTCGGAAGGATAAGGAATAATTTGGAGAGCTGCTCACAGAGATTGAATTTGAATCATTAGTTAGAAATGTATTCCTCCAAACAGAATTGTGATTCTCGACACTGTACAAACAATTCTCACGCAGGATCTTCTTTGAAGTCTCTTTAAACTTGATAAAAGGGAGCACACAGAGAAAAAATTGTAAAGATTCCACCCAATGAACCTCCCCCGGTTAGACTCCATCCTGTGCCCAGACATTACTGGATCATTCATATCGTGAGTCTCAAAACAGGGTAAATCAGCATGACGGAGCAACACATTCTTCTGCCTTCTGGCCTAACATAGGCTCTGATACACAAACATGGAATGTAGTGACTTAATCCAAGGCTCTCTAAATGCGGCCTACAGTGAGTTGCTGATCCTACTCCAGCAGTATTGTGTATTGCCTTCCTTTGCAGTATAAAAGTTCTCGGCGGAAACAAATCCCAAAGTTGCAGCCCCTAGCTTAATATGGAATAGAAGATGCCATAGTATGCAATACGACACACATCTTTGTTAGATGATTGCTTAATTTTCTTGAGCGCATACACCGCCCTTACCAATTTCGAGCACACATGATCAAAGTAACCACTCCAATTCATTACAGAGTCTATAAGAATACCAAGATATTTTATATGACCCTTCTCTCTCTCTCACGGCACTATTGTTGGATAAAGTTAAAGTGGATGTCTTTGCCTCCCCTATGGCCAAATCCATACAACTGACATGCATTAGTACCTCTAACACTCCCAAGGTGGAATCATCCGTAAAGAGTATAATTTCCGCACTTATTGCAGATAGCAGATCGTTAATACTGAATAGGAAAAGCAAAGGTCAAAAATGTGGTTCTAGGAGGCAGAATTTTATGTTTTCTACACATATCCAAAGATGTCAATGACACATGTTTCTAGTATATTTAGCTGTGTTTTAGGTTAGGTTATGTCATTAAAAGATGCACAAAACTCATGTAACACACAATTTTCACCTCCTCCTCGATGAAGTTCACAAATTATTCAAGCAAATCACCAAAACAATGTGATTGCCAAGAAAAGGTCATCTTGACGTTCTCATCTTGATTTGCTATCTCACCCACCAACAATGTAACGGTGAGATGAATTCATCTGTTGCAATAAATGGAATTTATCAATGCCGAAATTCAGAAGTTTCCAGTCTCAAATACAATGGCAACCTTACAGAATTGTTGCAAAATTTCTAATGTCTATCGGAACCATTCCAAAAAGGGAGCAAATTAGTTGAGCCCACCGTTGCTGTTTTCAAAATATTGAGGACAAACTCAACACGAACGGATATTTATAATGGCCGTACATCAGAATTCCATAATTAAAAATTTAAAACCAAAATTATCAATCACAAAAGAACTTGACAGGTGGTGTTGAATGTTAGAAATTGTTAAAACGTCAAAATTTGTCTCAGGTGCTTCTTACTTATTATTATTATCTTATGAAATTACCACCAAGAGTCATATTCTTCTTCCTCTTTCTAGAAGAAATGTCAAGGCTTGTTATTTTCCAACATCTGTGTCGTTTCCTTGGCAGTGTTAGAAACTTTGAGCATATAAATATTTTACATCCATCAGGTAGCTTGCTAGACTTTCCTTCAGATGTGCTTGTATCCTGGTTTTTTATGTTAATTGTGGCAATTCAGAATTCACTAACCCAGGGGACCACCGGCTTAACGTGCCTTCCGAAACACGGAGACTAGAAATAAGAAAGTTTGACTCTCACTATACTGCTGGTTCTTTGATTTGTGATATTTTATTGATACTACATAAATTGTTTTTGATGATCTTTAATGAGCTAAAATAACAATATTTTAGCGATAAATTAAATTTTTAATTTTGCAAATACACGGTGTATTCAAAAAGTTCCAGGATTACCGTCGGTAATACAGTACAAATGGCGCTATCTCTGAGCTACAAACGGCATCACGTAGCAGTAACATTAGACCATACCCATACCAAGTTTCATTCATTTCTAACAAGTTCCGACTTGTCGCTGTTCATTTGTATAAAGCGAGTTGACATGCTAATTGTCAGTGTGAAAAAAATGGAGCAAAGAACAAACATTACCACAGAAACTTACGAAATGATTAAAAAAGTGTATGGAGAGGATGCAATGAGTCGTTCACGAGTGTTTGAGTGGTTTTCGAGGTTCAAGAGGGAAGAGATCCGACAGAAGATGATGAGAGAACAGAGCCACCTCATTCGTGTCCGACTGATGAAAACTGTTGAAGAATTTCTTCGTAAAGGTTCCATTGTAACCGGACCATTCTACAAAGATGTTTTGGATCGACTGTTGAAACAAATGCGACGTGTGAGACCAGAATTGTTGGGCAGTCTAAAATTTATACTCTTGCACGATAATGCACTGACGCACAAGTCCATAATTGTGCAGGAATTTTTGGTTGTGGTATTGACCACCCCCAGTACTCACCTGATCTGTAGTCCCCATACTATTTTTTGTTTTCAAAACTTAAATTGAAGAGGAAGAGGCAGCGGTACGAGTCGATCGAGGCGATTAAAAAGCGGTAACAAGGGAGCTGAATAGTGTTGAAATTGAGGCGTTCCAGAAAGCTATGACGGACTTTTTCACTTGTTCTAAAGGTTATATCTACTTGCGAGAAGACTATGCAGAAGCCTGATATTAAATATACATGTTTTCCCTGTGTTGTGTGGTCCTGGAACTTTTTGAATACACGGTGTATATTAAAATTGTTATACTATAATTACTTCAATTTTTAAGTAGTTTTAATAGCATAAGTGGTATTATTTATTACCTCTGCAAAAGTTTTGTTAAGATAATTATCAAAAATTCTGTTAACTCAGTCGCAGTAATAATTATTTTTGTTGCTCATTAAAATTTGAATAAATAAATTTAACACAAGTTTTATGGTAATTGTAATTTTCTACCTTACAAATATTATACACGAAATTCAAATCACAAATTACAGATCAAAAGATAAAACCGATTATTACTTTCCCTATCTTTATCTCTCTCTTTACGTGCAACTTCCTGTTCTTTTATGAGATTTTCCAAAAATTTTCTTTTCTCTTCTGTACATTTATTTTCTTTTCACTGCAGTTGAGGTTACGTATTCAAATATTATTGTAAAATAAATGATTTTAACAATATTATGTAATACTGCAACTAACTTTCAAATTTCCCGTATAGTAGATTTTTCTTGTAACTGAATTAAATAAATTCCCAAAAACATTTTAAGTGGGGATCTCTCAAGATAACCCCACTACTTTGGAATTTTAAATTATTTGTAAATAAGTGCTTAAGTACTGGAGAGTGCTGCAATTTATTTTGAATGCGTTGGTTTATAATTTATTGAGAAATAAAGACTCTTGGTCGAGGTGAGGTCAAATTGACTCAGTCCCAACATTTAGAATTTTTTATTTTTCTCTAAAATGCTGGGTCGGTTACATTTTCATTTAACATTAAAATATCGACTTTTGACATAAACAGTGAAAAGGCAAAGAGGTGGTCCACGTTCTTCTCCTACATTTGGAAGTCGTCCTCATCTTCGTTTAAAGGGGCCGCATATTATTACGTTATATTTTCCACATAATTATTGATGTAAAAATTTAAAAGGCAGATTTGCCTACTTTTACAGTGTTCCCAATAATAATAATAAAAATTAAATATTATTTCCCAAATAATAAGGCACAAGATACATACCATGACTGTTTCTTGAAGTTAATAGAAAGTCACCGAGACGAATTACAGTTTCAACCCGAAACAAAAACTACCCTCTGAGCAGCAACCGCTAATGAGAGAGTTGACCCAAAGAGAGACCAGGGTCCGTTGCAATCTGGAGATGACCTATCCAGGTTGTTTAGCCACGATGTTAAGAGGCTAGCTCACGATTTGTGCGAAGGCAGAGCCTTAGGTTCTAAAAATAATGGTAACTTGAGAAACTCAAAAAAACGCAAATAGTAATCAAGTGCTTTAATTATTGATAACAGAATTTGTTTGAGAGATGCTATAACAATTCCAATAATAACTGTGCTAAATAATATACAGTAACAAATGAAAATACGGTATTACAATCAAAGTGCACCCACCTTAAATTTACAAGTACCCAAATATAAAATACAATAACCTCTAACGCTTACCCAAAATTGAACACAAAAGCTAAAAACACGTCGGTTCACACGAATTGGAAAGGATAAAATTTACTTACTTAAGCGCTCGTATAAGCTTACAACTTATTATGGTGACAGGTGCTCGCCTCCAATCACTTTCTAACATGTGGCTGAAAAGGTGAAAATCTGGAACACTTGTTAATTCTACACAGGAAACACTTGATCGAATTCGTGACAAAAAAAATCAGCTTCTGCAGATCTGATGTTGGCTGGACCATGTGTCAAAAATATGAAAGAACCGACACATCACTAATAGCACGAAAATAAATCTGGTCCAAACGCTAGTGTTCTCTGTGTTAAGATATGCATGCGAGACCTGGACTGCATACGTGCTGCATACCGGCAACGCTTCGATGCCTTTGAGATGTGGTGTTGGCGGAAAATGCTTGGAGTCTCTTAGACTGAACACAGAACCAACGTGTCTGTACTAGCAGAGGTAAAAATTAGACAGCGGTTGTACACAATTGTGTATGGCACCATACTTAGATTCTTTGGCTACATTACTCGAAGCGACTAGTTGGAAAAACTGATGGTACATGGAAAACCTGAAGGCAAAAGGAGGCGTGGTAGATCTCCTAAACGCTGGCTGGATACCATTGAGGTGCTCCTGGACGCGGATGTTGAGCATGCCCTCCTATCCACTTATGATAGAGAAGGATGGCGCGAGACAATACGGCAGGCTGCGGCTCGTTTGGACACTTGACATAATCACTACGCGTCTGTTAAGACGGATAGACTGGAGGAGGACTGTGAGACCTAATGCTGTTGGAGTTGCTAAGCAACGCTGGACCATCCAGATAATAAAATAATTCCCCAAGTGATCCGTCTTCCAACGGAAAACGAAGATCTTCTGGTGTATCAAAACAACACAAAGATGTTGCCAACCGCAGGAAATCGTAAATAGTCGTACAACATGCGCACCAAAAACTGCGTAGTAGTTTGCGTATAAAAAAGTTTCTCCTATCACTCTTGCTCGACTCCATATGTTATCCAGGAGCTCAAAGCACTTAACGAGAGCCGGACTACTTATTTTAAACGACTTGGCACGAAAAAATAGTCACGTTGGATCAAAAGAATATTTATCCACGCCAACCACCAACACTTAACAAAGTCGTTATGAAATTATATCGAACCTTGAAGTTTCAAGACTCACATTCCTACGCCAAAGCGTTGAAGTTAGCAACAATCTAACATACTAGCATACATTTAAAGATTTTTATTTAAATGCGGGGCCACATTTAGGAATATTTGAAATGAAATTCTCCGTGCTTCGGAAGGGACGTTAAGCCGGTGGTCCCCTGGATTAGCGAATTGCCGCCATTAACATAAAAGCCAGGATACATGGCACATCTGAAGGCAAGTCTAGAAAGCTACCTAATGGATGTAAAATTTGTATATACAAAGCTCACAGGACTAACACTGCCAAGGAAACGACGCAGATGTTGGTAATAACAAGCCTTAGGCTTAAACTACGTTGAAAAAGAAGAAGAAATTAAATTAAAAGTAGAAACTTGAAGCCGTCGGCGTCGGTTCCTCTATGTTGATGATTGTGGTCTTTAATAATGAAAGCAGAATCATAGCCACATCTAAGGTCAGTCTAACAAGCTATTTTGGATGAAAACCCATATAGTATGCTCATAAAATAAATCTAACAGTGCTGCTAAATATAATATCAAAACTTGATACAGTTGGTAATGATAGGGCGTAGATTTAAATTAAGATGAAAAAGAAACGAATGGGGACTAATCAGAGAAAAAATTTTGAATCACAAAATTGGCAGTTTATTTCACCTGCTCATTTATTGAAGGCTCATCATAGCACGGGGATACTGAGTTTGTTGCGGAGTTTTACACTGAATCTGTTGTATAGTAGTGGGTCAGTGACGTAACAACAAGATATCATTTTTTTTAAACTGTAGACCACCCTCATCCCCTCATACTCACTAATAATAATCTAAAGAATATAATTTTTCAACTCACAAAATAAATAATAATTAAAATTTAAACAATTTCGAGTTAATTAAACGCAATCAAAATCGGAATTTAACTCTTTCCTCTTAATTTTTTTGTCGGCTGTCTGCGGGCCTCTGGACCTTTCGGGTCGTATTCCGTGGAAGACTGGCCACTGTATTTTAAAAATTGTACTATGTGAAATGAATGAAATATCTAAGATTTGGATGTCCGTTGTAACTCATTTACGTGTAATAAATTAATTAAAAGCACACGCAAAAATAATATCTGCAAAAGGACCTTTTGACGTATAACGATAGGACGAATATCATCCTTTTGGTCTCATAAATTGCAAGTAATAATAATTATCAAATTGAAATTTGATATCTTTGCAGTTATTTTTAAATATGATTTTAATTAACTTTGTGCTATTTCCTTCCAATTTTTTTGTTTCTTCAAATCAAAGCAGTAACTGTTCCAACCTTATCTTTAGGGTATCGATCTTATTTTTATTACTTTTTTAAATGGTATACTAAACGCGCTTGTTGACTGTCACCGAGTTTCCAGGTAATTGCATTTTTTTTTTAGAATTTCTTTCAAGAATTTCATTTTCTTTGCATGCATTTCAAGATTTTGTTTGTTTGTAATGTTCTTATCTTTTAATTTTTTTCTCAATCTGAGTATTACTAAACATCTCTAGTCCATTAATCTCGTTTTTGGAGTTTCCTAAATTCTTGATCTAAGAACATTAATCTCTCCTCATCGAAGAGAGGACTTCCACGCTAACCATGCTGACTAAATAATGTGGTTTAGTAAGGGAACACCAACGAGCGTGAGCTGTTTTCTCAAAGTGGTCACCCATCCAAGTTTTAACCTCTAGTTCATCAAAGATCATCTAGTTCGTAGACCCATTAAACAAATATAGTAAAAAATTGGAAAAATTGTTAAACTGTTATTTCAATTACAATGTCCAATCTAATATTCCATACAAATAAATTTATATGTAAATAAGGTTTATTTATATATTCTATTTGAATAAGTTTATTGTAAAATTTACAATTTATGATATACAATTTATGCGCATTTTTTCACACGATTTTGCAAACGCAATTGCAGACTATTTTGCGTGGTTTTGTTTGTATGTACATATATTTAAAATTGTTATCGATTTTTCCATCACAAACAGACATTAGAAATCATGCAATGTCACAAAAAGGACGCAAGAGTTATAGTAGTATTGGTTGGCGCCGCTACCTGATCGATTATTTCTGAAAGTACCGCATTAGTTAGTTGGTTTGATTCAATGAAAGTGAACAAAATGTATTAACATTTTTGTAGGTTTTTACAAAAAAAATATTCTTATGAAATGTAAATCGCACACTGTATAATAATGCACATGATGCTGTGTCGTTTGTTACCTTTACGTCCTGTAGTGTTAGATAATTATTTTGTGGTGAGCTAAATGTTATCCTAAAATATAGATTGGACAATTACCAAAATCTTTTCTTTTCAGGACGATTTAAAATCTCAAAATTTACAAATATGGGCGGTGGATCCATGGACATTATCAACTCCTGTCAAACTTTCGGCTACCAACGGTGAGTAATCACACTTTACACAACTCTTTTTTTAAATTTTCAATTGCGCAATAAATAACAAAGTTTGAGAATCAATATTGCTAAGACAACCTCTCAAATTTGGTTACTTATAAAAGATCAAATGCGTAAATGCTGTAGTCTAACAAACAATACAACCGATTCACCTTGGTAAAACGATTCCCACATAATAATCGATATCATAAACTAACTTTTTTTTAGGAACCTTAAAACCTATGTATTTAGTGCAACGCGAACAATTTAACAACAATAACAACGTAGCAACTACAAATGATTTTGATAATCTTGAAGGAAAGCTCCAAAAGCGATCACCAAGAAATCGATCGTTTTCGCCCCCAAGGAAAAACGAACAAATCCAAACCGAAGAACCAAACAGATTCATTACCATCAACGGTGATGAAAGCTATATTAAACCGCTTTTTCAAGAAAAGCTACAAAAGAGTTCCTCATCAGATTACCTAAGGAAAAGTATTTCCCCTTCCACGTCTTCGAATTCAAGTAAGTATTTAATTTTGAAAAGCATTGTGTTTCTAATGAAAAGTTTTGCTTTTAGGTGCATCTTTGAGAAACTCATGGAAGAGTTTCAAATCAGGAATTCCGGTTCCTGTTGGAGTAGAACCTAAATTCAAATTCAAAACTCGGCAATGCGAGAACACAAAAGGACCGCTATCCATTCCTCCACAATTTTACAGGTAGGAATTACTTTTTGCTTTCAACTGTATGCAAAACCTGAGAACAACCAAAAATTTAATTTACGACAGTGGAAATTGTAATCCATCTTGAATTTCCAACCAGTAATTACCTATTATTATTTTCAAATCATGACAAAATATCAGTAGTGACGTAAACATATAATTTTAGTCGTTTATTAATGGTGGTAAGCAACTGTCAATTTTGTACGGAGATGCTTTCATGATTAAGGTGTTTTTAGGGTGGCCATATTCGATATGGTAGTAAATTGTTTTGATTGCTATGGGGAAGTTCCTATTCGATAACTATAATAAATTAATCCATATTAATTGGAGAGTAAATGATTAAGCGATTAGCTTATTAGTAGCTTCTCGTGTGCCAAGATTCACGGTTCCTACTCGAGTGGAATATCATCTATGGAAAAGTATTTCAATCACCAAAAATATTGACTTCTGCCTCCAGATAACTAATAAATGAACTAAATACCATCTTAGTCCAGAATTGACAGTGCATAAATCGCCTATTCCCGTAGTTAAGCTGTACATAAGCAGATAAAACTGGTAGCTGTTAAACGGTGCAAAAATGATATATTTTAGTGTATGGTTCAATTACTCAGTATATGATTAGCTCATCAGTGATCAAACGGTCGACTGCTGAGGTTGAGGGTCTAGGTTCAAATCTTTGGAAAACTATGTAAAACAATTAAAAACTAATGTAAATTCATTAACGTCATCTAGGTATCCGTGGGGTCCAAATATCGCAATCTTCTTCTAAAATTCAGCCGTTCAAAACCGACGCTATATAGATCCCCATAACCTTAACGCTCTGAGAAGTGTACCCATATATTGTAGAAACAGATCTGATGAAGAGCATATGATATTTATCTTAGTTATTGAAATTATTAACAACTAACGCCAAGTTGAAAACTTACATTTAGAATGTTGTATTGCTATGATAATTAACATCAAATAGGAATGTAATTTATATTTTTGATATTTAAATGTTTTCCTCTTCTTGTTACTGCTGCGAATTTTTGTGGCCATTTGGTACTTTTATTTCGCTAAATTTTTGACCAAAGCAATTGGGTTATAATAACGCGTAATTAAATTTTGTAACCTTGGTAAACAGACTTCTAGTTGATGATGACTAGTATTGACCCCAGTGACGTATTTGAGTTTTGTGACCCCTGTAAAAGACTTTCAGTTTCTGATTCTATTGACCCCATTAGTTCTATACGCCCCTTTCAGCTGGATTATTATTAATCAAGTACATGGAAGGTCAGCCAAAAAATTTAATGACATGGATTTCATTGATTGAGGAATGCGGCATTTGAATCCTGTCCAATGTCTCCGTGGTTTAAATTCCACGTTAGATTATAAGACTACCTTCACAGCATCGAACACTGTGTTTATAAAGTTTATGGGACTGCGTCCTCCACTCATGATACTCATAATATCATATTATATTACATCCTATCTAATGTAATGATCTGCTAGCGCTGAATTACAAAAATAATATGCAATTGTGACAGTTTGTTATTATATTTACATAGGCGTTTATTTTTCAAATTAATTGTACTAAATCGCGATAAAAATTGTCTCCGTCTCTTCATGATTTGAGCAAAATTTTATGCAGAAAATCAACAGCATAACCAATAGGTTTGGGACCCTATATATTTCGAAATTTAAAAATGGGCCCCACTTTAGTCAAAATTACTTCAACTTTGTGTGAAATGTAAAGGAATGGATTTAAACCAGGGGTCTGCAACATTTCATTCTTACAACGTCATTTTGTTGCTTACTTTCAACAGGGGGGAGAGGGGTATTCCATACCACCAGACCTCTTTTGCACAAAATGCTCTATATTTTTATCTGATGTATTTAATTTTTTCACAATTTTAAAATATTTCTTCCATTGCCTGGTAGTAGTAGGCTACCATATATAAATGGGAAAAAATAGATGTGAAACTGGGAGCAAGTAAGAAATTTCTTTTGAAGATAACCTGTATGTATGTACTTAATTTTATTACATCTCCATTTTCTAGAGTGGTAAGCTTCCGTAGCACTTTTAGTAATTTGAACTACAGCTTGTATTTGTGGTAATTATTACGATAAAAATTACTTGCACAAGTTTTATTGTAAATTACTACAAATGTGCAGTTATCGCTATAGCCAAATACAAATTGTAGTAATTTCTATTGCAATAATTGTAGAACAAATTACTATAAATTTCTTTCAATGGAGTATACAGCGAGCAAATTTTTTTAAATGAGCCATAAACATTATGTATTTGTAGTAATTATTAGGAATAATGTCCAGGCCTCTAAATCTCCCGGATCCTGGTTAGAACCCCGGTAGTTATACCCCTGCAGAAAATAATAGATCAGCGAAAGTGTTATCTATAGTATCACTTGAGAATGATAATTCTTGGTATTCCTATTGTTCGCTTAATAACACAAATTACTCATTATTTGTACAACACCATCGATATCTTGCCTGTTGTTCACAAACAACTATCATGGGGTTGACCCCTGCCCCCTCACAGTACCGAAAGTTAGAATCGCGCTTACGTGTTCCACAAATTTTGTCACTAGCAACCTTTGATTACATGCATCAGTTTAGCAATTCTGTTAATAATTTTAAAAACACCTGCACTACAACAGAAGACTATCAACAGATGGCGCTATTCTATTGGATCTAACTGCTTCGTAAATAAATGACCTGCAAACAATGTAATAAATAACTACTAGTCCCCTAAATATTATGTATTTAGGGGATGTATTTATTGACTTGGGTAAGCGGAGATGAATCTACCGAGTCTATTTCAAAAAGAAGCAAATTAACTGCGAAAGGTGCTGATGAATCGACTCCGAGAAGTCTTCTCCTCTTGCTTACCTATGAGGAAGCCTCTTGGTCTCAAGACAAAAGCGTTACGTAGAAACCTCAAGATTACCGCGAGTAGAAGGCATTATACCGCAGTAAATGAATGTGTCAGAAGGAATTTAAAAAAATATAGTAACATTATCCATCATCAACATATCGGCCAGAAACAAAACACCCACCACGGTGATAAAGTTACTTACGTTGAAAAGCACTAGAAATTACATATAATTTGTCCCCACTCCAATTTTCCACTGGAAAGGCCAATACACGATGATAGTATGCGCTATCAGTGGGTGTGGGTATGTGTACACGTAAAACTAGACTAAGGTACTGTACCGTGTTGAAATGCCTGTTAACGACAGTCATCTCGAGCAATAGATGATTAATTAACAGAAAGGATAAAAGGCGTACGAGACAGAATCTAGCGAGGGCAATAGATATCTGTCACTATGGCCTTTTCATAACCACCCGGGTCCCAAAAAGGTAAAGGGCTTAAACTCATAACTTGTCGGGATATGAAAAGTTATCCCTGCAACGGAACCAATATAGAAATTGAATTTCACCTGCAATCCAAGATAGTATAGGACTATAACTTGAAGGAACATGGGGATCTTGGCTAAAAATTCACATTTCCTCAAGGTCATAGTCCAGGTACATATTCTTGATGGCGCAGATGACTATACCTCGGTGGAATGAGAATGAGCCTCTTGAATGAACATTGGCTACAATCAACATCCCGTCAAAGTAACTATGCTCTAACAGGGTTTGGACTAGCTTTTTGAACGAACATAGGTGAGATCAATGATCCTAACCCACCACTTGGTTGGAGCGGGGAACGGCTACAAAAGACACCACCTAGTACCATAGAACCTAATAGAGCGACGACCGTAACTTATAGGCCAGTCATTATGGGGACTTAAAAAGTGAAAAGTTAGACAAAAATTGCAAAAGTTTTTATATTTTGGGACAACTTTGTGACAGGTCAAAAAATTATTAATCCGAATTTTGCACCCTTTTTTGTTCCCCGGAACATTGTTAAATTGTAAAAAGAAGAGTGTAAATTTGCAATAACTCTATGAAAAAAATTCCGAAATTTATGCAAATCTTGGAGAACAGTTTAATAATTATTAGACATCTTCTATAAAGTTTGCACCCTGCTACGATGACCGGAACATTGCAAATAGTTGTGATTATTAATTTGCATACAGGGTTGTATTAAGGAATTCTCTGCATGACTTTTGCAATTTCTTTCGACAGGATACACCAAAAAAAATTAATAAGCTACTGTTTGCAATGTTTCGGTCATTGTAGCAGGGTGCAAACTTTATTGAAGATGTGTTTTAATTATTAAAATGTTCTCCAAGGTTTGCATAAATTTCGGAATTTCGGTTTTTTCCGGTGGCCAGAAAAGGGTGCAAATTCGGATTTATTATTTTTTTACCTCCTTCAATGTTGTCTCAAAATTTGAAAACTTTTGCAATTTTTCATACCCTTTTTGCTACAATGACTGGCCTATTATGACCAGCTCATAATATGAAAGGTTATGCTCCTGCAGATACCAGGAAGCCTTGACGAACTAGACGACTTTAAATCATGTTTTAAAGAGCAGTAAGTCAAGGATATGGATTAGTATTTGCACTAACTAGGTTATGATAACCGATAAAACAGATACGGCGAAGTAAGTCCGTTTAGTCCGGAAAAGAATAGGTCATTGGGGTGGACAAGGGATAACAGTCACCTCTTGTAAAGACTGTTTCCTTGTGGCCTTAAAAGAGGCGAAAACTTTCTGTGTCTTCTAGATGGCGATGGTCGCTGAAAGACAAAGAATAGTGTACCCTAGAACCTAATAGTGCAAAAGCTCTTGAGAGAACTAGGATGCCCTAACAGGCAGTAAGTCCAAGCTCTGGAAGAGTGACTCTGGCACTTATTGTGCTACTTAGAATCCAAATTGGCACAGACCTTACGGAAGGCCAAGCCTAGGAGGGGACTAGAATGGGCTAAGACTTTAACCCATAAACTCAATGGTGCAGGAGGTCAGCCTTGAAGGGAACCGCCTGGAAGCTTGAGTATGAACTGCGCTGCGTTGCTACCTACGTGGGTATCTTCGCGCACACTTGACTTGCTCGGGGGACCTTAGATGGACACCTAAGGGAGGACAACTTGTACTTGTATGATATAGAATTATTTTAGAGTGTTCTTTCGGAATCTAATAACTAAAGTCAAACTTTTAACAATTTCATATTCTTCTACTTATTATTTTTCTTTGCATCTATTTTGAGTTATGACAAGCCCTGACAATTTTTCCTGTCCCAATGTAATATAAATTCCTTGTTTTACATTTAAATTAATAATTTAAATAAACATCACGTTTACAATAAATTACGTCAATAAATTTTCTAAGCATGCAATTTCTTAAAACTTTTACTTTTGTTAATCGTTTTTCTATCGATTCCTTCTATTCGTACATTTTTTCTCTTTATCATACATTTTCACTTTTCCCATTTAATGACCTATCCAAAATAAGGAGACTACTTAAAATGGAAGTAGTTCGTTAACCTGGTCGATAGATTAAACGGAAAAATTATTTAGATTAATGCAATAATTTTAAAAGGGAATAAGTAGGTTAATGAGAAACTTGATTTTAGTTATAAATGTATCGATCAGCTTTATCTACCAAAGGACAGGCAATTTATTGAAATAATATATTACTGTAACTTTTTAGAGTTTAATAGGATTCTTTTCATAAAATTTGAATGCATATTATGAGCACAGGATGGTCGGTAAAAATGTAGACCACTTAAAGTCTAATTTTACCCGGTCAACCTAATCGGTCCCCCAATCTCTTGCGTTTCTATATTCTCCCTAAATTTTATTGTACTAGTTAAACTATTTTTAGCTGTTGAATTAACTGCCACTTACTTAAAATATGATATTCAAAATAATTAGGTCCACGTATACATAGAATGCAATTTATTAAAATAGATGATAGTATCGCTTCCAAACTAAATATGGGTCATATGGAAAAATGGAAGGTCAAAAACCTTAATCTATTTCCAATACACACAGACATAATAAAATATTAATAGTAATTGTCACATGTCGATATGTTAAGTCGGAATTGAATAATTTCAATTATTCAAAAACTTCAATGGTTAATTATTATTGAAACACTATTTTAAGAAAGTTCAATAGTCAGTAAGATCCAGATGGAGTTTTCCCAAACAAAATCGAAATGATTGATTTTTAGTTCAAGGTACTTGATGGTAATTTTATTCAGGTTCCATCTTATAAGTTTGCAGAATAAGTCTAATCATAACTCATCACCTTTCACACCATAACGGCAAAAACTAACAATATGGGTTCCAAGTACCCGATAAAAAGTTATACCACCATCAGAAATTACACTTGCAAATAAAAAATGCAAATTTAATGTGGTTTTTATCAAGTCTGCTTTTTCATCGTTAAAAGTTGGATGATCTTCCTGGAGAAAGCATCCACCTCTTCGGCGAAAAAGTACTCTCTGCGTGTTGCAAATTTTAATTATGAACCTATTAAGAGTCAGTTTCTCCTCGAAAAAGGGGTTGTATAGTAAAAACTAGGTCATTGCACGCATATTTTGTTAAAAATCGATTTTGAATTTTTAATTTAACTGCATCGACCTCAACCACCTACGTATTAAGCTATAGATAATCCAAAGCGCCACGTGATATAAGGTCGATAGTGTATTACATTGTGTTGTGTATGTGTGGAAAATCCACTCTTTTGTTAAGAAATGGTGGGGGACGGTCAGTCCAATCAATGCCGCATAGTTTCATGAAAAACAGTTCCGTTTAAGTTCTCAAAAGCCACGTTCTCAAGACGCGCACCATAAAATTTTTAAATGCGTAATTGATTTTATTAAATTTTTGTTCCAAATGAAGATGCTTTTTGAAAATAACTTCATGGTTAAAAAAACCGATAACCTGTGGGGCCTTAAAGAAGAAACGAAGAAAAGTTCCTGGAGAGTGTTTCCGTCGTGTTGTACTTTTTTATTTCGACCAAGAAAAATTGTAGATATTTCGTCACAAGTTAGCACTCCAGTTGTTACTGTGACTCTGTTACCAAATGATGACATCAAGTAAGTATAACACAGAAAATTATCGTCATAAAAACTTTTCGTGGACATTTCCTTGCTTTGGAATTCCAAAACCTGATTCGTGATGCTAATCAGTCATTATTATGTTCTTAAAGTTAGATTTACTTTTTTTACTGGGGCCTACTGCTAAAAGAATTTATCATACAATTTATTATTATTTAAGCACGCAACAAATTTGCGTCTAGACTTATCATTCGGAAAATTAGTTACTTTTTGAAAACTTAATTTCATGAAAATTCGCTAAATATTAGACTGTAATTATACATTAAACATGGAAATATAATTAAAATTTTTTCTTGCTTTTTGTATTATTTCATGTTTATAAGTTTCTTTTCTGAGAGGAAACTGAGTTTTCCTTTTAAGTTAATTTTCTTCCATTGTTTTAACTTCTGCAACTGTAATTTGCTTTAAAATTTAATGAGAGTTTGATTATTATCCAACAGTTGGATACGCTTTGATATATCTTATATTCCATTGGTATAAGGATGATAAGCGCTCCCTGAAATAAAAGTAATGGTGAAATTATGCCAGAAATTTAACATAACGTAATTTAAAACAACAAGTTTCGATGTGTCCAGAAGTCGCTCATAATAACTTTGAAGACTAGACACAGCAATAAAAGCAACCACAATAAGTGTAGCACTTTTAAAAAATGAAGATTCCTCCACCAATGAATAGAACTCTTGCAGATATTGCAAACCATATTCTTTCCATAATCAACTTTCTTCATCCAAAAGAAAATGACTACCCGCAAAATATTCAATTTTTATTGGTTACCTGAAAATCCCGCATTGGCGGATTCCTTTTGTAAATTTTTATAAGACTGTCTCAATAAAATTAAGTGTAAGGTTGATACAATTTCTAGTTTCTTTGAACGACCCTAATAAACGCTAATGTATCCTTGAACTCGGTTTTGAATACAAAAATTACAATGTATCTAGTTAACATATTTACAAAATTTATATTAACCTTCAGAAATAGGGTAGTAGAAACATAACAAAACCATGTATTGCAAAGTTACAATTAAAAATTGTAGTCCGATCACTTCATAAAGATACCAATACTTTTATGAATTAATTGCAAATTCTATGTAGTACTTGGTACTCTTTAAGTATAGAAAACCAAATTTTCATTATGGATTATGTAGCCGAACAAATAAAAGAAGTAAAAATCGGTATACCAGTGCGTTAAGGTTCTATCAGGACTGCTGCAATAAATCATGAACAGTGCAATTTGTTTCAAATACCTACACTTTTGGATTATTAAAAACGGTTCCCTTTTAACTACATTTAGCTAAACATCGATTTAAAACCGAATAATAGTGACTACGTGTCACGTCCTTGGTATGATATCCACATCATTAAAATAGAAAAATTTAAGTGCAATTTTGAGTTTAGAAAACTTGTTTCTTCTTCTTCTTTTAGGCTAGGATATCTCCTGTTTGCCTTGACCTCAGACTGTCTTCTGTCGAAGAGGAAAACCAGCTTTGGGCCCATCGTTTGGGTGGTCGACCCGAAAGTCTTTTGCCTGGAGGTCGTCCATCTCTGGACGCCCGTGTTATTTTTTCTTCGCCCATTCTGCTAACATGCTCATTCAATTCTCTTCTTCTGGTTTTCATCCACTTCACTTGTTTACGTAACAAAAACTCTTGCACAAGAATGTAATTGTAATTGGGTCGTGCAGTAAATCCCAGCTTCCTCTGTGGGAATTATAGGACATCCAAATTTTTTGGATGTCCTCAGTTGTACAAAACGTTTGAGAATTCGAATCGCATTACTTGCCTTTCTGGCTTTTATAATATCTGAATGTTCTTTTGACAATCCTTCGCCAAGTTGTGGGTGAATTTTAATCACAATTTATATTGTGAAATTCTATATGATTTTTTCGTAACGATTGAGTTCTTAACTTGATACGTTCAATATCGTAACGTTATTGTTCATCAATATTTTAAATTTTTTTCGTGATTTAGTAGAAGAATGGTAGATCTTTCCAACGTCATTTTATTTCAATAGTTGGGAGCTCAGATAAAATATAATATAGTCAATATCTCTCCAATTTTTTCATTCCTGCGTCTATCACGTAGTCCGTAAACTTTTTTTATATTGATAAACATTTTGGTAATGAACGAACCAATCAAAGGTGCGTCTACCAATGACATTGAAAAGAAGTTTTCTAGCAAATTATTATATTGGATTGGAATTTTGTAGTCAGTATTATTATAAGCGGAGCTACTTTCAAATTTGGGGAGTAGTACTAATTAAAAATTGTATAACTTTTAACCTCCTGTGCCTGGAAGAATTCTAACATACATTGTATTTGTAACCGGGGGGGTTTGGGGGGTATGGAATACCCTCGAATCGTATACGGAATTATGGGTTTGGGTTTGCTAAGCTAAAATCTTAATTGATTTTAATTAATATTTGATCAAACTAGGAGTCTACGAGACGAAAAGAGGGAGCAACAGTCACATAAAGGCATTATAGAAAAAATCATATAATTTAACAAAGCTAAAATAAATCCAAAAAAAATAAAGCCTTTATGTGATGATTTGTTTCTTTTTAAAAAGGTTGTCATCAAGGACATGCGTTCATTGCAAGCATGATTCCAAGAAACTAAATATGACGAGGTGTGAAAGAACGTAGAGGTCATTATTGGATCTTTGAGGAAGAACTAAAGCATCTAATTGATTCGGGTGTTACAAGTTTTATTTATTTATTGATATTTATTTGTGTAGTATAGAATTTGTGGGTAATTTTAATTTTTGGGAGACTTTGTTAAATAGATTATTGAGATAAATTTTTTAAATCGTATCTGATCACGTGACGTGTTGTTATCCACAAAATTTTAAAATTTGTTTGCATTGGATCAGATGGCCAAGTCTTGGTGGTTCTTCTCGAGGTTGTTGCCGAGCGTTGAACTCTTCACATCGCAATACATAGTAAATTTTGTTAATTAAATCTGAATGGATGTACCGGATATTATTATTGATGTAGTTGTTAGGTCTACGGGTTTTTAGGGTTTTTTAGGACCCCCCCCCCCCAAACACCTTTGTTCTGTTGTTGGATGTTCTGTCTAAGAATTTATTACATCACAACCATTCTAAATTGATATATCAGTATGTTTTTTGGTATTACGACCGGGGGGTTGGGGGGTATGGAATACCTCCCAGTGCAGCGTCAGGTGAATGAAAATTAAACAATTTTTAAATAATACGCAGTAACTTTGTCAATTAAATCTTAATAAAAATTATCTAGATAGAAAAGTTCCCCATATATTATCATTGACATCGTTGTTCGACCTTTTACTTCACTTGTAAGAAATGCGACCATACATGAAGGCCTGTGAATACCGTAAGGGTCTTTCGGTCTGCGGGCTGACTCGGGTGGGATTGTGATAAATGAGATTCTTGCGGTTATTTCGTAAGTTGTAAACTTTTTTGGTTGCTAATAAATAAACCAAACAATCAGACAGCACTTCTATAAATGACACAGAAAAGGAGGAGCTTTCTAGCAAACTATTGCATTGTCAAATCCGTTTCGAACTTCTTACGACTGTGTCCGATATTTGTGACTGTATCTTTGCGTGCTTAAAATGCGTGACAGGCATAGGGACCTGCAGCTTAACATAGATTCTGATCCACGAGAACAGACAATTTTTATATCGTCAATTGCTTATCAGAGAAGTACATAATGTATATAGGCCATTTATAATACGATTAACATTTTGATGAGAGAAAAATCTTGTTATTGATGGTATGTCACGGAAGTGGAATCGTGACCACTGAATCTTGGCACGCGAAACTAACAAACTAATAGCTCGGCTGCTCGGCCATTCACTATAATTTATCCATAATGAATTGAATCTTATCTAAAATTAATTATAATTGTGACTTTTAGAACGATTACCTTTCGGCCACTTTACTGTGAGGCCTGTGGCTCATGACCTCATGAGTACCTACCTACCATAATTATCTCGGCTTACAGCTTACATTGAAAATAAATGCTTTATAAATAACTAGGTTCCATTTAGGCATTTGAATATTGTTTAATGAATGTAGGAATTAATCAGTGAGGACTCATAGATTAAGCGCTGAAGTCTCTTTTGGGACTGCCTGTAACCACTACTACGATATGTAATTATATCATCAGCATATCTGTGTTTACTTTTATTCCATTGCTTTTTATATAGTCGAAAAGCGAAAATAAACAAGCTCCCACACGCACAGTAACCTCTACTATTTAGTGATTAACCACGAATGAAATATAAAAGCCAAAATACACTTCAGTTTGCACGAATTGGAAAAGATAACAAGTTTACAAACTTATTGGTGACAGACGCTCCTTTCGAATCGAAAGATGACGTGCGGCTTTGAAGATGAAGATTGGAGATCTTGGCTCAAATTAACGAGTGATACTTGACCGCTGTTTCCCCAAAAATAAAGAACACTGCTTGTAAAAATTTGGCTTGACCAGTGGGAGCTGATTGTGGGTGAAACGAAGCAAAACTGGACCATCCAGATACTGGAAATTTTCCTCCAAGTGATCCTTCTTCCAACGGAGAACGAAATTTGTAGGTTAGGATCTTGTCAAAACAACAAAAAGAGCCTCTGCTATCTTTGCTCACCAGATGGTTTACACAGGAGGCCAAAAACACAAGACGACAGCTGGACTACGTACCTTAAACGATGTGACACAAAAATAATAGTGCCGTTGGGACCGGTTGGGACCAAAAAGTATTTTTCTACTCAAAACTACCGGTACTTAGAAAAATCGTTGTGGCGAAATAATGTTCGTCTGCTTGTCGTCATCGCTGTAAGGGGACTAAATTCAACACGTTCACGCCAATTACCAACATTTGCATGAAATGCATGCGGATTTGCAAATAAAAATGCAGGACCGAATCGAAGAATATTGTAAAATTGCAATTTAAGGAGGAACTAAATAAATAACAAATACAAATTTTTTTTACAAACAACAATGGCAGTTGGTTATCAAATCTCAATAACTATTGATTTCCGATAGGAAATCGGAACAAAATGGCGTAAAAAGACTGTTTTACGTTTCAATCCGCTGCTAAGGACTTACTTTTTTACTTACTTTCCCTCCCGTTGCTAAAGACATTTTTAATTTTCCGACTTAGAGCGTAAAAATAGCTTTATCTACCCTAAAAACCAAACAGTACTTTTGACATGATTGGATGAAATAGCAGTATAGTTTATGTTTCAAAGAGAGGAAAAATAAAAATATGAGGGGTGCATATTTCCGTCCGACCCTAATTTTAACTTCCTGTCCTAGGGAGCAAATGTATTGTTTTCACTCGTTAAACCAGACTAAATTCTGTTTTCTACGGAATTGAATGAGAAACATATTTCATATTGTTTTATGTAGATTAAATGTAATTTAAGAAGAATATCTACTAACTTCTAACTTTTATATCAACATCTACTACACAATAAAATGTTCATTGATTAAACTCAAATACACAACATAAAATATTGCTTATTCTATTAATTTGGGCGGTCGGAGCATAGTGGTCACGCGAATTGAATATGAACGCTAAATACCCAGTTCGAATCCGAGTGAAGTAAGAACTTTATTCTGACCCTCTCCCCTCTGAAGGCAATGGCAAACCACCGAGGGTAATATGCCATAAGAATCCTTTAATGTTAAAATTAAATTTAATAGTAATGAGATCACGATACCTCAGTTATGAGGATGCGACTGGAGAGAGATAGAGATTCTATTAATTGAAAAAATTATATAATATTATCATTATTAAATAATATAATAAAAAATTTTAAATTAGACTCCCTTTACTGGTCAAAATAATTTTATTTAGTTTTCAATATAAACAATTATGTAAAGTGGACAACTTGAAAGTAATTATGCATTATTCATTTTCTTCAAAAGAATTTTGAACCCGGGACCTCTCGCACCCACAGTGAGAATCATACCCCTAGACCAACGAGCCTTCGTGATGAAAAAAGTTTGTATTTTATAACTTTCACTTGTTTATTATTATACTCATGCAGAGTGCTAATATATCGTAACACGTCAACTTGTAACTTTTAAGCAAAATTTATCTTTCAATCTTTCATCCAAAGTGTTTCCTGCCCACTTGTACCATTAGGTTTGAAAATATGCCTGAATTTTTTTCTTTAACCACTTTAAGCCCACATTAATTGTTGGTGGTCAATATTAAACAAGAATGCGACATACACAAATTAATTATACCTAGAGTACATAAAACAAGGACATGGCGAATATGAGGGTAGATGTGTCAGATGCGACGCTGTGTGTTAAGTGGTTAAATAAACGCTGGTCTGATGAATAGGAGAAGCCGGGGCTAGTTGTTACAATTTCTGCTTCGGATTGTTCTTTTCTAGGAAAGTATTTCTTGATAGTAACAATAGAAAGTTTCATGTCCCTGCTGCTAAAAACTATTTTTTTTTATTAAATCTAACCAACTTACCCGTATAATAACAAACTAACTCCGGATATACCCTACTTCGAGCCACTGTATATCCTACCGTAATAACGGCCAGATGGTACGATGTTATAATGTCGTTCCCACCAACACCGCATATTTATCGTGAATTATTCCTACTTATTTTACTGTTCACTTACTTTATTTTTAACTCTCCAACCACAATCAAACAATCGGCTTCTCCAATATGCCGAAAATTCAAAAAGAACCATCAAGATTTTGTCCCTCTGATCCACCGCAAACAAAAGTTCTTTTGTGTTTGGCGTCTCATCTCTCGGGCATTGCAGATATGCACACGATGACCTATGTTTTGACTGTGGTAGCGGATCCCTCGTTTGATCAATTATCACCGCATTTTTATAGCAATCTGACTCACATGGTTAAATAAAATCATGTTTAATTACTAAGTACCATCAAATAATGGGATGAAACAAATCAATCTTAAAATTCTCCGCTCCGAGAACCGATAAAACCTGAGGATTTTCAACAACTAAACCTTCGGAGGATCATGTTCCTGTTTTCAGTTCTCAGACCGGAGGTTTAGATGAATTTAAAATTGATTCGGTTCACCCCATATGATCCGCTTGTAAACAAATTAACCAGGCGATAATCCAGTATGTTTCTTTTTCAGAACGAAATCTCCCAGTCCTCAAAATACACCGCACTTGATAACACAACGTGCAGTCTTAGCACAAGAACCATTTTCTTCTGGATCGGATTCTCCCGAATTTTATACACCACCAGCTGAACCACATTTAGCAACAAATTGCAACGAAATTGTGCACGAAAACAATTTAGAACCAACACATAATGCAGAAAGCTTTGTAGAAGTTGGAACTCCTAGGTACTACAACGAAAATTTTACAGTGATAGATGAAGACTCGTCTGTAGTTTTAGAAGAAAATCATATAGAACCCCCCAGTTTCCAAATCACTGAGACAACCTCGAACACAGAAACTATAGTATTTAAGGGTTCGACCAACACTTTAGAAAGTTGTAACACTAACGAGAGTGAAGGTTCGTGCTACGAAGTTGAAGTTTGTCAAGAAAATAATTATGTATCGCATACATACGAGAAAGAATCCGATACGGAAGACACGATAGATGATGCGGGTAGTTACGAAAAGTGCAAAGTTACAGGTAGTTTAGATGATCTCGACGTAGTACACATGACTCCAAGATGTCTGTCCCAAAATAAATCGTTATCTAAATCTGAAGTAAACATCCCAATATATCAAGAAGTTCCACGAAAAACAGTAAGTTCGGCACCGGTTTCAAATGACGTGGTGCATCATGTTCGTCATATGTCTGAAAATGTTTCCTTAATTCCAATACAAACGGCAATTCCGGGTGCTATTTTCGAATATCAGTCCAATAAAAATTCGACAGCGGTTCCAAGTGCTACTAAAACACCACGAACTGGCTCTTATAAACCATTCGTGCGGAAAACGTCGTTTCGGGCATCCAAACGTGAGTTAACATCGTTTTCAGATAATCCTCTACCGTTTTCCAAACCAAAAGACGGTTTGGCTGAAACACTGGAACTATTGGAACATACCGAATGGGAAATGACTATGAAAGGTCTTCAAGGAATAATACGATTATCGAGATTCCATCACGACCTCACCGAAATGCACATGCACACCATTTGCATGTTGCTTGGAAAACATATAAAAAATTTACGTTCTCAAGTTGCTCGAGCTGCATGTTTGGCAGCTTCTGAAATGTTTGGGAATCACAAGAAAGCGTTAGAAGTGGTAAGTAAAATTCACAACTGGGTCACTAAATTTTAAAATCAATGCATTTTATAATAGAACGGAAATCGATAAAATACGCATTAATTTTAAGTTGGTAAATTTAACAAGTAAAAATGTGACTTTTTTCTAGGAGTTAGAAGAAATTGCTGTTCCTTTGCTTCACCGTACAGCAGACACGAACAAATTTTTGAGAAGTGACGCTAACGCTGCATTAGATAAGATGTGCCTAAATATGGCACCTCCTAGGGTGGTTTCCATTTTATCGGCGAAAGGAGTTGGACATCATAATTCACTTGTACGATGTACAGCTGCTCGATTATTATGTTCCATAACGAATCGTCTGGGTACAGAAAAAATATTTCAACTTCCAAAAGACACACGTGATAAGATTTTACTTTCTGGTGCCAATATGTTAACGGAAGGAAATTTGGAAACAAGGTAAACAATCTAATGTATTATTAATTCATATTATCGATTTTATTTATTTCCTGCCTTTCGATTCATTCAATATTTTATTTGGTGATAGAACAATCAATTAAATGCGAAACACGCACACTAAAATATTTAAATGATAACAGCAATTAACGGGTCAATTTAACATTTCATCGCCACGTACTTATACAAGAAAATTAGAGAATTTAGGTAAAAATTAATAAACATGGAAATAATTATACCTATGTCTAAAAGTTGGAACAACCTAAAGGTAATTAATTTAAGAAATGAATTGGATTCCTTGGTCTTTGCCTAAATTGGATCGATTATATTAATTTTATATTCAACTAATAAGAAACAGATAATACACGAAATTATTTTTAAATAATAAATTATATTTAGACCAGCCGGTACAGTCAGCCTTCGTCCGTCTCATAAATGATGGACATAGTTGTTTGGCCTTCAGCCTCAATAAGGGGGATGAGACCGTCACGTGTAGACCAAATTATGTCGAGTTAAGCTACAGTATTAAATCACGAAATAATTAGATATCATCTTTCCTAACATTTAAATTAATTGTAATCATCCATTTTTTGTTTTATGTCAACATTGCACTAACAAATTGCTATTTTTTAGGAAACACACCAAAATGATGTTAGGAAATTTATCAACACATAGCCAATTTAATAAAGCTATGACAGAAGTTGTACCAGTCTGTACCATGAGGCACATACAGAAAACTCTTAAAACTCTGCAATAAATTCAACCTGCGTGAATTTGGTCATCGAGTTCAAAATTGTCATCAACACATTAAATTAACATACATAACTAATATATTTATTATCTACTTACAATGAATTACGCTAGATTTGGTGATTTGTTTTACAATTTTGTTTTATACGTTTATAACTTTAAGTAGAAATGTTAAACAAATTTTATATGTAGTTTATAATATAATTATACCTGTCTCTTCCAATAATGATGAAGCAAATATAGTTATTATGTAATGACTTTTTTTAAGTACCTATTGACTATTGACTCGCTTTTGGCACAATCCAATCCAAATAGTCAAGGAAAATCGAAATATCCTGGACCGGTTTTTCAATGGAGCAAAATTACCTTGTGTGTCTTTTAGCCCAATCTGGTCGTTCTTCGATCAAAGCATGGTTCAAATTGATCATTTATTATCAGTAGTGATCAGCATTAACGGTTCAACAGGTTTCAGGTGTCTTCAAAGTGTTTCGATTGTCCTGATCGCTCTTTGTCTCTCACATCAAAATCACTATTATGTTAAAGCGTTTAAACCTTTTTAAACAGTCTTTACAAATTGTTTTAAATGGAGAATATTCACCATAAGCTTCTTCAAGCAATTGACGTGATTCGGCAGCAGTTTTCTTTAAATTAAAACAAAAACGTAGTGATATCCGTAAATGCTCCTTATTTGGCACAAAATTTTACATTTTTAATGCGATAAAAAAATATGTTGTTGTTTGAGACTCGTTCTTCTGTCAACTAAAAACGCAGCCATTTTGTTGCCTACATTTCAAAATGAGATTGACTATCGCATAAACTTAGGCATTATAAGACCGAAATACAATAAACACACGGAGGTGTTGTGGAAGCACTTTTCGAGAGGTCGTGAAGACATGTCATTACGACAGTACTAAATATGTTGAGGATAAACCATCAATCAATAAGACCCTTCGCGAGGTCAAAGTGGCGCAACTTAACTAGTTGCTAAGAAATTGTAAAATAAATTATTTATAAAATGCTATATAAGGGAAAAAACATAAAGTCAAATTATAACCAAATTCACAGCTATACGTCACTGATGAGATCTAACAAGATCGAAACATGTCTGTCGTTGTTGTATTTTGGGTATAATTTGACTTATTTTCGAATTTATTTTATAATTTCTTAGCAACTAGTTAAGTTGCGCCACTTTGACCTCGCGAAGGGTCTTATTGATTGATGGTTTATCCTCAACATATTTAGTACTGTCGTAATGACATGTCTTCACGACCTCTCGAAAAGTGCTTCCACAACACCTCCGTGTGTTTATTGTATTATAAAACGGGTCGTTTTATTCCAGTTAGCATTGCGCGAATTATTAATTTTATTTTTTGGATAACTCCGATCTATCGGATTATCCATTTAATTTAATTTATAAAATGCTATATAAGGGAAAAAACATAAAGTCAAATTATAACCAAATTCACAGCTATACGTCACTGATGAGATCTAACAAGATCGAAACAAGTCTGTCGTTGTTGTATTTTGGGTATAATTTGACTTATTTTCGAATTTATTTTATAAGACCGAAAGTCAATAAAAACCCTAGAACCTGATGAGATTCGTTCAGAACTATTTAAACATAATGTGGAAAACAATCTTGACAGTTTGGTGCAGCTGTTCAATCAAATCTATACCACCACGCTCACTGATGAAATCTCTATTTATTCCCAAAAAGTCGAACTTGAAAAAATGCCAAAATTTCAAATTGATGACTCATGTGCTTAAGATGTTTAAGGATATTATCCATACCATAACCGCATTTTAGAAGATGTGAAGAAACTGTTGATGACGAACAATTTGGCTTCCGTAATGGAATGTGCACCAGAGAGTGCATCCCGCACAACATTAGATGTCCACTATCAGGGCCGTGGCTAGACATCGGTCATGGGGGGTGTCCTGAAAAATGTTTTGAACGACCTTCTTTTAATCCCATTTCATAATTGAACAATCCCTTCCCTATATTTACTCCAAGCAACATGCGTTACTTATGCCTAATATAGAGTATTGTTCACTATGTAGATGGCATAACTGGATATTGCAATATCCAAACGTTATCTATTTTAAAGGTTCAAAATACGCTAAATATCTTATAGACGTTTGGAATTGTTATGAAACCGTACTCAACGATCTTCCCAAAACAAAAAATCTGTGGAAGGATGGCACCGAGCTTTCAGATCTCTCTTGAGCTCTAACCACCCTTCAATTTGGAAGTTTATCGATGTTTTGAAGAAAGAACATGATATGAACGAGTTTAAAATATAACAATACATCAGCGGTCGACAACCAACCCCAGGACGAAAAAAGTATCGCGACCTTGCGGCCAGGATCAAGTCTATAGTAGAGTCGTATGAAGAGCGTAACCTGGATGACCATCTGACTGGTATCGCCTAAAACTTCGAATTCCAAAATAGCTAGTAAAACCGTTTTTGTTTTCGACGTTTTGACATGGAATCGGTCCGGCTTGCGAACTGAGTATGGGTTCTTGTGATCGGGAGGTAGGGGATGGAACCCTCCAAATATACATGGAATCACGGTTTGGGTTCATTAAGCACGCAACAGTTTGAAACCACTTGCAAATATTGTCAGAAGCATTCGCTGTTTGGAATTGATTCCATGTCATAAAGTCGAAAATAGTTGTTCGCAAGCCGGACCTGTTCCGTCTTGATTTTCACTTATAAAAAAGTGGACCTTTTTATGTGGCTCTTTAGCTTATTTGTATCTTGTTTTTGTATCTACAGTTGTTAAAAGTTAGTTCTGCGTTGGTCCAAGTCCAAGTGTACCACAGCAGTTGAGTGATGTTGAAGAAAAAATATTTAAGAGACCACTCATATTCAGCTTCCGGCTTTGTTTGGAGGGATTCTGATAAATCATCAATTTCATAAACTTTTTTGGTTGATAAATAATAAACGAATCAATCTATAAATGATTCTGAGGAGGCGCTTTCTAGCAAATCATTATATTCAATGAGGTGCTTCGTCGAGCAGGAATATCGTAGTCAATTTTTCGGCATGACCAATAGATATCAATACCATCTTATCAGATTTATCATGTAGGTCAAAATTGAGGGAACGCGGGGTCTAAGGAAGAAAATGCCAGAGCTCCAAAACGTCAGAAAATGGACAGAAATGAACTTCAAGATATTGATCAGAACTGAAACCAGATATATTTTTTTAAATAGTCGCCAACTTCCAATAGGAGGATAATGTCGCGAATACAAATTTATGAAATTAAAGTAATTATACCCCGACCGTAAAAGCGCACTATGACCGGATGGAACGGATCAAGTGTCGAGGTATGGACTCCTGAGTTATTCGAACTTGCAAGCGTCTTCGTTTTCATATTAACATTTAAGCACGTTTCTTATAAAATTGCTTAAGGACGACTTGCAAGACGATTACTTGAGGTTTTTATACATCAGCATTTTGGAGGCAGACATAGTTAGTTAGTGGTGTTTGATAGTTGTGATCGAACGGTCGAGTGTTAATCAAAGCCGTTTGGTGCTTTTGGGTAAGTGTTTTAATTTGTTAGTTGTGTATATTGTCCTGTAATAAATGCTATAATAAAATAAAAAAATATGGGGAAAATGGTTTTAGCAAATATCCACAGCAAGCATCTAATGCCACAGCTCAGCTCAGAATTATTATCAAAATAATTGTCTCTTCCTAAAGAAAATAGCACCATGGAAATGAATTACCCACAATAAAACAATAATTCTTTGGTACGCAAAATTTTTATCGGTAAAAAAAATGTTCTGTGTAAATAATTTTTAATATAATTTCAACACCTCAGTTGTGGTATTTGAACCCTTGAATCACAATTCAAAGCCGTCAAGCCTGTCGTGCATCTCTATCACGGTTACATGTAAATTTTAAATTAACCTGCCGTATAGAAATACACGCCGGGAAATATAAAAAAAAACAAAAATAATATCGTTGGGTACCTTTAATATCTTCTATATCTAATTTCAAAATATCAATGAAATTTTCTTATCGGCTCATTTGTATTCGCACATGCGGTCCAACAAATTTTTAAATCTGGTTTAATTCCGACTTCCAAAAAAAACTCACAATCACCCAAAAACTATCTTCTACCATCCACTTGCCTGAAGTGCTCAGTATTAACGATTTCCATATGGTAACAGCTGCTCAAAACAGGAGGACGTATACCTCGCTCTTTCCAAACGCCAAAAAAAAAACTCTCGAAATTTTCAATCAGAAAAACTAAAACTCTTCTTCCACTTCAGAAAAACACTCTGGAATAATTATAAATCAAACTGAAACGCCAAACTAATCCAAATTTGGACACTTGTCGCAAAATTTCGGAAAAACTCAAAATGGACGTCCGTCTACCTCGACGTCACCTGGTAGAATCCTTATCTTCATTTATTTCCGGGTCTCGTTGCGCGGTCCACTTATTTTAATGCCAACGCTAACTTTTTAAAATTCCTATCATTCACACTTTAATAAATTGAAAAATTTTTCCGCTCATCAGCGCTTTTATGGGCTGTTCAAATTTATTTTCAAAGGCACATGCGCCTTTTTTCTTAACTGTGGTGCTGCTGCAACCTCCTCAAAACGGAAGTCATATTTGATAGAAAAAGTACACCTTTGAAACTTAATTTTTACCGAAAAATTTATTAAATATGAAATTCCAGGAATTAACATTCACCCATAGTGCTATCTTCATTTTGTCAAAATAACATGACAATATATTTATTATCAGTAAATGGGTATTGTTAAGTGGAATGCGACTTTTATTTATTTACATCAATTAAACCCCTGGAACTCGTTTTAAGGTACCACTGTAGGAACCCTTAAGTCCAAATGCTTAGGGCCCAAACTACACGCGGCAATAACTAAAGTAGAATGCCGTAATTCATTCAAGATAGTAAATTGGCTGAAATAATCACTGATTTTTTGGTTGCTCGGCATTCCACCTCCCTCAAATCAATATAGGATTTTGATAGTTTGGCTAAATTTGAGACGGTCATTGCCTTGCAGCTAACGCAGTTGGATGCGAATGCGGGGTTCAAATCTGGAGAGAGTCAAACTTTCTTATGATTAGTCTCCGTGCTTTGAAAGGCACGTTAACCCGATGGTCCCCTGGGTTAGCCAGGATACAGGCACATCTGAAGGCCAGTCTAGCAAGCTACCTGATGGATGTAAAATATTTATATGCTCATGGAACTAACACTGCCAAGGAAACGAAGCAGATGTTGGAAATAACAAGCCTTAAACTAATTTGAAGAAGAATGATTAATTTTATTTTAGAAAATGCTTTTACCTTAGAATGGCCAACGATGGACTGTAGCATTTGAAATGCTACACACCCCCCTCGCAAACGAAAAACTGCAATCAGTTTTGAGCAAAGTGATACCCAAACAAAAGAAACAAAAGTGAGGTCTTAATCGTTCCCAATGACAAAGTCCCTAGCTGACACATTGTAGCCCATCGCCATACCAAACTTCTCGTTCTTCAATTTGCAAATTAAGAGTTTTGCAAGGTTCTGAAATGATCAATTCCATTCAGGACCGCTGTCCTCTTCCGACTTTCTTGGCGCACAACGTTTGGGGCCCGACTTTCTTGGAACCCAACGTGTGGAGCCGATTTTTTTCTGATAGATCATATGGGCTCGACTTTCTTGAACCTAGTCAGGGACTCAGGCGAGTCAACGCTCTATTTAACATCTGCAACTAACTAAATTTTTCTTTTCTCGACATGTTTGATTCCGATTTCAGTTTGAGACACAATTGATCTGGTTTTGGATTTGTGTGAATGTGGATCGAAGTATTTAGGTGAGGTTATTCGGGTTACCCTCCGGTGCACCTTGAGTTTTTAGGTGGTTTGTGGATGATGGACCCATGCTCTAGCACTGGATGGAGGTGTAATCCCTTAGCTGGCCTGTCTACCCTTCCATCGTAGATCAGCGGGGCAAGTGGCCCAAATTAGAGCAATTTGCGTTACAGGACACCCGCCCTTGCTATTTCAAGCACAGAATTACGGTTCAAACGTTTGGAAAATGATTGCTTCCTTCATCGTAAATAAATGAGTTAGGGCTCTTCACTTAAGGCTTAAGGAGAGAGTCTGGTCCAGCCGATCCAAAAAATTGGCTTTGTTTTTTTACCTAAAAATCTTCCTATACATTCCAATATATTATATTGATATTCAAATCAAATTTGCACAATGTTTTTCTTGTTCAAATGTACCTGCAACAAAATTTTCGTGAACGAAATTAAATTTTATCTTCGAAAAAAACCTCGGATGGACCAGACTTCCCCCTTAAGTATACAGGTTGCATTTCAATATAATTCAACGATTCAGAAGTCATATGCTGTTTGGGTTCCATCCAGACTAGCACCAGAACTTCGGTATAAGTAGCACCAGCTATTGAAATAATATGGTGTTGGAGAGGCCTATTCTTCTACTGATTTGTGAGAATTCTTTTTTTAATACTGACAAAAAGTAATATTCCATGTACCAGATGAAAAACTGCATTATTGTGAAATATCATGGAATCAAAAATTGTGATTAAATTTTAGGCGAAACTTAACTATAACCTCCTATATCATTGCTATAACGTCACAAAAAAGTACAAAGCATTGAAAGATAAACAACGCAATTTGAGGCCTCCATCCAAAAAGTGCATCATTCTGCCGAGAAACGTGAACTTTGGACGGAAGGGTTCGGCGTTCGAATCCCGTCAGAGCTCAAATTTATTTGTACTGTGGTTTAGATTCCACGTTAAATTGTAGGTCCATTACAACATCACTTATCATTAGAGAGTGGAATCTAGGTAAATGCCTTTCTAATTTAGGCTACTGTAAATTATTATCTTCACTAAAATCTATTTTGAGAAGAACTAAATGTTGATCCTAAAGCGCTATAATTATTATTGGTCCTAAAACAAAAAATTATGTGACTAAAATAAGAAGACCGTTTTTGCTAATTTTTGTTTTATTAACTCCAATGCTGCATCATAGGAGGCACTTCCAGTATGGAATAAAGTGAATATGGATGCATGCAAGCAAATTGTATTGGTTAGATAAAATAAAAATTATATATTAAAATATTCGTTAACTTTATTTTTCTTCGATAAACAATCTCCACTACATTTCAATAACACAATCGCATTTTAATAATTCGGTGTTGATCGATTCCTTTCATAAATTCCGCATTTAGTTTTCTATTGACGCCAAAACTAGGGCATCGTGTCAATTCTGAACCATTGTCAAATCCTATTATACAGAAAATACTATAACATCGTTTAAAAAAATTAAAAATAAATAAATTACAACATTAATAAGGTAAGTAAACACAAGAAAAGTAAGTAATTGTTGAAGGCGTATGAAATAATTTAACTTTTATTTTGTTTACTTAGCTTTTCGATTTTAATTCTTACAAAACTTATAGTTACCTAAAATTATCCTCAAGTAATCCATAAGAATCGATATCGATACAATTGAAACTGTATCGCCTTAAACAGGCCGAGCAGTACCTGTAAACAATCAACAATTAGATACAATTTTCAAGAATAATGTTAATCAAATAGAAATGAAATTTTCTCAACTTTTTAAGTTTTAATATTTCGATTTAAAACCCTTAACGTTAATAGAATCTTATAAGGCGTAGCAGAATTACTGATATTACCCCCAACCAACTATTATATTCGCTATAAATATCTCACGTATTTTTCATAGAAAAAAAATTTCTTTAAAATAACATCTGGCTACGCCTATATTTAGGAAAATTGCAGTAAATCGTTATTCAAAAAATATGTAATCCACCATTGTGAAAATGTTGTTCGGGGGCCTAGATTTCACAATAATATTGGCTGAAAATTAATTTTGCGAGGTTATACCCAACGTTTTTCATATCACAAATAAATTTAAATAAATATCGCATTTTTAATAAATGCATTTCTCATATCAATTATTTAATCATAATAAACGCTAGCTCTATCTGTTCGTAACGCACTTCTAAGTAGTTGCGATTTACCAATATAAAAAGTTGGCGAGTGATGCCGAACAGCCAAATCAATCTTTCTATTTCTAATTGTTTATATCATTGCTAATTTCTAAGTTCATGATGAGTGGTTAAAATCATACACAAAATCGTTGAAAATGTTAAGAATAGATGACTTTTTTCATTTGTGCAAGTGCGGTCATCTGACAATACACTTGTTAGAAATAAGGTTGAAACGACATTATTAAGGATTTTGAATTTTATTTAATTTCTTAAAAAAATCTCTTTACTAATTATTATTAATTGTTGATTAGCGATATATTATATTATTCTTAAGCGAATAATGGAATTACCGAACTAGTAGGTCGGTTATAAAAGATAGCCTAAGTAATAATACTTTTCGGGCGTGGTATATATGCTATTTTTCCTCCCAACAAACAATAAAATAGTAATTACTCAAAAACAGCCTTGTTTTTGAAGCTTTGTTGAATTGCAAATGCGGTGGTCTAATTTTCGACATGTAAATAGTCGGTGTTTTGTGACGTACAGCATAGCGATTACCACTCGTATAAAAAGTCGGCGTCTGGACGAAATCTAAACCATTTTTTGGCGGAACTCATTTACATGTAATTAATTAATTAAAATCAAACGAAACCTCAAAATATGTACAAAAACAATGTCTTTATTATACAATACGACATTATGTCGACTTCTAGATCTTGTCAAAAGCGTTTCAATTTCAGGTTTTTCTTTTATTTATTTGGGCTACGCCCCTGACCAGAACGGTAATCATAACCAACTAGTTAACTTTTGACCTTAATATTAGAAGAATTACGTACATTCTTGTTATGGTAGGCGAAATAAAATTAGCTCTCCGAGCAAGTAGCAATAAAACTATTGTGCAATTTTAAAGATTCACCTGTCAGACAATTAATAATTGTTATGTTATTAAACATATTATTCAGTCAAGTTTTAAGGTAAAACCTCGCATTAAGAGAAACCTAGGCCCATTAGAAACTATATAAATGTTAAACGATTCTATATTATATAAAACTAAAAGGAAAAAGTTTATATTTACTTCGACTAATTAAAAGTTCTAAGTTTAATTTTTTAAACCAATTGAAGAGTAAATATAGACAATTTCGTTTCACAAGATTTGCATATTTACCAACCATGGAGTGATGAAGTGCCGCTTTTAAATCTTCGTTCACAAGTTGTGGTAGATGTGAATGATTGATATAATTAACCACATTTTATGGTTAAAACTTCAAGCGATATTATTATGAATTCTTTTTCAAATTATTAATATAATTCCCTGCTCTACTTATAATTTTAAACAAGGAGATTTATTTACACGTAAATTATTTTTTAACCTTTAACATCAAACTATAGAAATATATTTTAAATTTGGTGGAATTGAGCAATATAATGGCGTAACAACATTAAATTTTGAAAATAAAACCAAAAATGTATTGCAACGAGGTATTGAGCGGGGGTATTAAAAAACGACGCCAGCGTCCGCTGTGGACAAATTGTGCAAGAATGGTGGTCAGATGGCACGCACTCATTGGCTGGGTGCGTAAACGACGCCAGCGTCCGTTGCGGACAAATTGTTTCAAAAAAAGTGGCCAGATGTCACGCACCCAGTGAATAGTAGTTCTTAGCGAAGTTTAATAGTAAATAAAACTTCGTTTTAAAACTGTGAAGTTACGAAATTTTGATTCGACTTAAAAAAAATTCAGAAATCACATTTTTCGTACAAATTATTTAATTTTCTTTATTAGTATTATATATTAGGCGGTCGGTAGTGAAAGTGTAGAGTTCGTTTTTTAGTGAAAAACTTCTAGTTATTATGTCACTGTAAAAAATAGAGTCGTGTGTAGTTATATATTTTTTGAAAATTCCATGCCGAAGATTTGGTATACAACTGGGTCAATATTTAGTTGTTATTTTTTCAAAGACATAATTTTCTTAGATAATAATTGTGCCTCCTATTTTAATGTCATAATATTCGAATTTGGAGGATAACCATTTACTTTACATAGTAGGGCAAGTGGTACACTGTGGAACACAGTAGGGTAGACCGGTGTCAATTGAAACGGGGGGCAGTTGAAACAACGCTAATATTTCAAAAACTAATAAAGATAGCGGAGGGCGTACAAAGAGAAAAAGACGCGGCTTTCTTGTCGGACATGCCCGACAATATTTGGTTTCGCTTCGAGTCCATGTTACGCCTACAAGAGGGCACATTGTTATTTTGAGTGCAAAAGTAAGTATTTTTCTTTATTAATTTGTAATTTGATACAAAACTATTCAATTTTGGTTATTATAGTTTTTAATGTAAGAACCTTGGTTGTCGGGGTACAAATAGGTGAAATTATTTTTTATTTAAATTGTTTATTTTGGATGTTATAAAGACAAATTTTCAAAAACATGTGGTGGGGTCAGTTGTAACAATTTTTTCGGGGTCAGTTGAAACGCTTCAGCTCCTGTTGGAGCCATATGTTTAAAAAAAATTAAAAAAAATGTTAGTTTTTAATTAAGTTTTATAAAGTTTAGGATTATCTTACGTTAGACGTTAATGTTGTACCTTTAATATCTTCCATAACATTGATTGTAACCCTTTTGTTCAGAGCATAATAAATTAAAAATCAAAATTTCTTGATATTGCGAAGACACCTTCTTCTGTCTTCCCAATATCAAAATGTTGATTTTTAATTTAGTAATATCCATAAATAACCATATTCTGTAATTTTTTCAATAAATAAGTATGTAACAACATTTATTTTCTTTATTCTGCTAGTGTTACAACTCACCCCATTCACTGTTACAACTGCCCCTTATATGGGGACAGTTGAAACAATTTCTCTGACTTTATAAATTGCCCTCTGGTGTTTTTTGTAATGCAGATAATGGCATTATAACCTTATCCATTTGTAGTCAGATAACTAAGGTTCAATTAAGGCATATTTTCAAATACGTTTAGTTCAAATTGTTGTTACAGGTAGTGATTTTGTCGAAATTATTTCAACTGTCCCCGGTCTACCCTACACAGTGAAATATCTTGATAAATATTGCATCAAATGTGTGGAATTATTATAATGTTGTCAATTTGGTAAAGAACAAGTTCGATTTTTTAAGAGAAGTAAAATTTATAAAACTACCGAATTACTCAACAAATAAACAATTAAGTAGCTATTTTTTTAAGTTTGTTTTAATTTTTTAATAGTGAAATGTTTGCTAAGTAAGAATTATTTTATTTATATTCAGTTATTCCTTCATTTGCTTCACTATGTACCACCACGGTATACAGTGGAACATTTATTTAAAAATAAATAAATATCTTTTGTATCGCACTATAGTTTGCATAAATTTAATTCCACTTGTACGTGATACCATGTTGATGTCACAAGATTTCAGTATTAATTTCAAACAATATTAAATGTTCTATTATTAGTTCAAACAATCTACGTAGACATAATGTTACTTTCTAGTATTAAAATGATATTTTACAAGTAAATATTATTTTTTCGTTTCACTGTGTACCTACCATTCTCTTCTACGTAAAAAGTTTCCTTTATTATGTATTTCGTGGCACTAAGCCAACGTCAACCATTGAGCGCCATCAACTAATATTGTTAACCAATCAAATGGCGATGGCTACTGCTGATTACAGCGAGACCGTGCCATTGTGGATACTTCTCTCTATAATTATTATTAAAACGTAATAAGAAATCTTATCAGCAAAACGGATAACAAGTGCATCTGTTCCTGAGATGAGGTAAGCTTCCGCCCACTTCTGACGGCTTTCATAGTGAATTTCTGAGAAGTCTCCGACTTGAAAGTGTCGACTTTGACAGGTTTTACTGTAATGCATTTTATATTGCATCGGACATGGCATTGTATTGTTTCTAATAATGCCATAAATTCTGTTCCCATACTAATAATAAATAACTGGCCGCGTCATTTAAAGATGCGTCGTAAGGTAATGTTAAACAACTGATTAAAGAGATAGTTGCAAGATTTGTTAGTAATTAACTGTCCGTTTCAAATTCGATTTTTCGATAAAACAAAGAAAAGATCAAATGATTATGTATAAAAATTATTTTATACACATAGTCGTGCCATAAATTCTGTCATATGGTTATACAATTATTTATAGTAGATACCTACTAATTAAAAATAAAATAAAATCATTTTTTCTAATACCATTTTATTGCTAAGATTATAACGATTAATTTGGTATATGATTTATTTAAAACGGGCACTTTAAACTAAAACGTCGCGGGCAACCATCAGTTGTTGCACGCACGTCTTCAATAGAAATGCAAGCTACTACTTTCACCAAATCTCGCTGAAGGAGCTCAATATTTTTATGTTGCCTACCGCAAGCCATGCCTTCTAGTACTGACCATAATTTATAGTCCAAAGAATTTAAGTCTGAACTTCCAAATGGCATATCTTCGGCCGCAATAAACGCAGGTAAATTTGTTTCTAACCAGCGTTGGCGTTGGGTAGTTTTAAAATTATGAGCGCGTTGTGCGAGTCTTGCTAGAAAATCCATTTTTTGTTTGAATAAGTTTTCATAAGGTGAGCATACACACGAGCATTTTGTTTCTTAAATATTTCTCATACAGTAAAAAATTTCATCTGTAAACAAAATTCTTCGATGATCGTCATTAGCGTGCTTCCGCAAAATCCATCTTGATCTCACTCTTGTAATTGAGTAAGCCCTTGTTCTGTTACACGAAGGTATGCCCCAAGTGTCAGGTCATCTTTAATACGCAAGACATATTTCGTTTTTAAATTTCAACTTCTCTGAGCCATCATTTTCTGTTTTTGTCGAGGATTTAAACCAATTTGACTACTGCAAGGGTCTTTGAAGTTTATAAATGTCTGTTTTCTTGCTCTCAACTCACTATTAATAACACAACTCGACAAAAAAAGAACTTTTTCTTGTCCTAGGTTTCATTTTATGATTTTCCTGTTCATAATACACCAAAATGAAGGAAAAATTTTTATATCCCCTTTAAAGTTTGCTTTTGTAGTTGTAATGCTAATAATACAGATTCTTGCGTTTTTATAGAAACAGTAACTAATTATGATATATAGGGTGTTTTTTTAGCTGCATGAGAACTTCAAAATGAAATAAAACATTAAAAACCTGACGGAATGTTTTGGTTATAATTTTTTTATGAAAGTACAGTTAAAGGCATTTATGATTTGAACATGACTTCCGGCATGTGACCACCACGACTAATGGTTACGAAGCGCATCCGTTCAGTCCAATTTTTGACCACTTTTTCCAATATTTCTGGCTTTATTTCATAAATGGCTTGCTGAATATTAGCCTCCAATGCTTCTAGAGTTGTTGGTTTGTTAGCATAAACCATGGATTTAACATACCCCCACAGAAAATAATCTGGAGGTGTCAAATCACACGATCTTGGAGGCCAATTGATAGGACCACGTTTTGAAATAATGTTGTCACCAAATTGTCCTTTCAATAAATTGATGGTTTCGTTGGCTGTGTGGCACGTAGCACCATCCTGTTGGAACCATAAGTTGTCAATGTTTAGCTCTTGAAGTTTTGGAAACAAAAATGTATTGAGCATGTGTCGATATCTCACACCATTCACCGTAACGGTAGCTCCTTCCTCATTTCGAAAGACATATGGACCAATGATGCCGTTGGCGTGTATTCCACACCAAACAGTCAATTTTAATGGATGCAATGGAGTCTCAAGATAATGTCCCGGATTGGTCTCACTCCATATACGGCAATTTTGTTTGTTCACATACCCATTTAACCAGAAATGTGCCTCGTCACTGAACAAAATTTTACGGTAAAAAAATGGATCCACTTCCAATTGGTTGTGAGCCCAATTTGGTAGCGTTGTTCAATGGTCAATCTATGCATTATCAAATGCCAAACCTTGCTAAACACAAATGTCAAAAAACTGTTTCCATAGCAATCTTGGTTCAATTGTTATCCCTATTGAAAGTTCTCATGCAGCTAAAAAAACACCCTATATTTAAACACACCGCGAAAAAATAAAAGGGATTTTTATATTCGTACGGTACCTACGATATCTCCAGATAGCCCTTACGCCGAAAACAACAATAAAGTGTTTTGTACCAATCTCAAAAAGGTTAAAATGTCATCGAGAAAGTGTAAGAATGATGCTGATGCATTTTGTTATATATGTGGAAAATTTATTAAAGTACGAGGTATAAAATTTGAATTTAACATCAGTGGGAAGCTTTGTGAAGCCTACGAAGCATAATTTGACTGCCCTATTCGGAATCATGATAGGCCAGGGGCTCCACATGTTGCGTGTAGTAATTGCAAAAGATGTTATAAGGTAAACAGTTTTCAGTGAGAAAAATATTATAAATAAAATGTTTATTTATATTTTCATTTAGTCTCGGTGGGTCAGTGGCGTTTAGCACTTGAGAGGCCCCAAACGCAATTCAATTTTGAGGCCCCCTTGTAAATATTTTCACTACCCCTACAGCCTAAAGTATGCATTCTACGCGCACGTGTTTTACTCTGGTATAAGTAGTCATTGGGGCGGTTGGCCTGCGAAAATTTTAAGGACATTGGGAAAATAGTTAACTAGGATAACTATTTTTTACCGGTCCTTAAAATTTTCCTAGGCCAAACCGCCTTATTGACTACTATACTATAATTCAAAGTTGGTGATTCAAAAAAGCTGAATTTTGAGGCCCCCTTGATTTGTGAGGCCCCAGGCGCGCGCCTCATGCGCCTATTTGGAAATCCGCCACTTCGGTGGATTGGTTCTAGGTTTCATCAAGACGTTATGAACTTTAAAAGCCGTTATCAAGGCCAATACGATGAAAATATGATGGGAGACTATATTTGGGGTTTAATAAGAGAAAATACCCATGTACATAAAAGAAAGGGTACTAGGGTTCACTTTTAAATTTTTTTCCTTTATTTTATAACCTACTGTAATAGTTAAAGTTAATAAAAATAATATGCAAATATATTTGTTTGATTTTTATAACAGATGAAAATTAAAATCATAGATTTTTTATAATATTTAAAAAAATTTTAAATAGCTCTCCTGGCTACAAAAGCAAACTTTTTTAAGAAATATAATTTTTTTTCGGATGACTGTCAATGTACCTATCGTAATTACTTAAAAAATTTTGTTGGCAAAATTAATGTTGCCTTGTGTAATTCATTATAATGCTCATTAGCTCGTTACACAAATTTTTGTGAGATGTTTTAGTAATTTGATTTTTATAATTTGATTATTACAAATTATCGATTATTGTAAGGTTACGCACTAATATGTGGTCACCTTAAAAATAGCAATTTTGGCTACTCCCCACAGTATTTATCGCACGACTAGGTAATATAACCATCATTCTGTTTCTTTCTATCACATATTTTTCTTTAATTTATATAGAAATAATAATTAATAACGCGGTAAAAAAAATCCCAATATGATTCCTTTGCAATATAATTTATTGATATTTTTCGTGATTATGCAACTACCTCCTTAAATAAATGATAAATAAATAACTAATTTTTATCCTCCACTTTAAAATATAATACTCGTGAACATCGAACAGAACAATTTTTTAATTTGCCGCCCCTAGAAAAAAATACTATGATCCAATGCAATTATTTCAGATTGTGGGAGGGCTGTAAACGGCAAGACGCAACCCTGGTAAGACGTCGATCTCAATAATTAGATTAATAGAATTCACTCCAAATAAATTTTCCTCTACGTCACGAAATTCTGTTTTTTAATGTATAATATTGGTAACATACGACTTTTATTGCTTTCGTAAAGCAAAACATGTAAGTATTTTTGTACCCTTTTAAATAAAGATGAACGACGCCGACGTACATTCAGAATTTCGTGACGTAGAGACAAATTTATTTGGAGCAAACTATAATATAATCTTATTATGCTTTCAATCTTTTGGTGGCGTTTCTTCCTAAAAGCCATTGACACCTTCGACACACTACCAAGTTAATGATCATTAAGGAACCTTTCAGACGAAATTTCACATATTATTATGATAAATATTCTAATAAATTAAATTATTTTTATTAGTTAAAGATCATTAACTTTCAGTGTGTTGAAGGTATAACTTCAGAATCTCACTTACTATAAAAAAGAATAAATACAAATAAGTAATAATTTTATTATTTTTTTAATATCTATTCAAGATGGTACCTACCAATTTAAATTTTTAAAAGTAGTACTAACTACGACTGCAATTTTTAACACTGATGAGTAAAGCTATGATGTTTGTGCAATATCGATTACAAAAATTATACAAAGCATGCAGTGAAAATTATAAACATTTAACAAATATTTAATTGCTCTTTTGCAAATCTGGTACCTTCGTTTTAGTGCGTATTATTTTAAGAGAATGCCATGTAACAATTTTTGTTTCAATTCGTTGCGAGTTGATTGAAGAATCAATTATTCAAGTGCAATGCTATGATGATCCTTAATCCTTCATTAAATGTAGACGGTTGGTGCTCTCCAGGAATTATTAACAAGTATTTCTTCCATTGGGTCATTTTTGTTACTCAAACAATAACGTTCAAGCATGGATTTTGGATTATATTATATTGTGGAGGGCAAGATAAATTCGCACACGCTTTGGTCTAGAAATCCTGTATAATATGAGTGATATTTTGAGATTGGAAAGAGGTACTGTGCAGGTGAAACGTGAAAATTTTATTAAATGCAGTCGTATTACTTTGGATATTGCACGTCATAATGATGGTTTTGGTACTTCGTTGAAGTAGCAAAAAAAAAGTTCCCCCCTAAAAAAGTTGATTGGGCACGTCCGCAAATAATTTACTGGACAGCCACTCCAGCATTGAATTCAATTTTTTTGCCAAGAGAGGTCTTGAAAGCAAATGAAAATCAATCAAATAAAGCTTCTCATATATTTTCGGATAGGACAGGCGAAACCAGGTTGGCTATCTGTGGTAGCTGCAAGTCTCCTACAAGAGAAAAACAGTGCCGGTTTTATCTTATGGACTTATTGGGCGAGTGCCCAGAGACCCGGAAAAAGTATTGATAAAACTTGAAAATTTGAAGTGGGCCCAAAATCACCGATGTCCAGGGACTCAAAAACTAGTACTAAGTTCGGCAGCGAATGGTTGAGGCTGATCCTTGATCTGGTTTCACCAAATAGCAAATTTGTTGTCAATATTCCAATAAAAAATTCTTTGTTAGCGATTTGAATGTAACCAACAAGACTACAATCATCCTTGAACTTACCATTTAATTCAACTAATTAGTGCCTTTAAAATTTGTTATCAAAACTACAATAAAATCATATTCAGTTCTAATCTGCGTGTACTAATTATTTGCAGATTCATAAGTAGCTTTGGATGCGTTTGCTTGTAGTTTAATTTTATAAATATATTTCTTTAACAATATTCAATATCCAATTGCTGGATAAATATTGGAATTTTGTGAAATTGAAAGGATTCCCAAATACAAATTATGTGGAAACCATACAGTGCCGGATTAACACAGTAGCGGGGCCCCGCACCCGGCAAATAAATGCTTTTTTTAAAGAACGGGTAGTAAAAAAAAAGCTCATTCCTCGTTTTTAGTTGGGAAAGCACTTAAATAAAGTTAATTACAAAAATAGAAGGGACCCCCACAACATTTTGCTAAGGGTACCCCGTTGACTTAATCCGGCACTGAAACCATAATTACAAAGTTAGCTATAATTTTGAATAAATTTTGCGTCTCATTTTGGAAAAAAGTTTATTTAGTTTTCACTGTAGCTAATTTGCTTTGCACGACTACGTGAAGCTGCGATTAATGATCAAGAGACATTCTACCTTCACAAATTGTCGATTTTTCTTTAGATCCATCCAATTCGACGTACTTCGTTTGATGATTTAACATTACTTGGTTTTTATTGTGTCCCAGATTATGCAATATAAAATGGATCCCCCTCTTAATTCTTTTTACATTCAGTCGACAATAAAGTGACTGTCTTCCATTTTTCAAAAAATTGTTTTATTGAGTACCCTGGCGCCTAATACATATTTTTCGCTCTTGCGGGTATTTCAATGAGACCTTGGTGTGCTACCTTGACTAAAATTTACCGTCGTTTGCGTTATAAACATAAATATCGTTGAAAAACGTCGAATTCATTCCCACATTTAAAAAATTCTCAAACTAAACATAAATTAAAAGTAGGTCATAAAATATAGTTAAATATTGATGAATTACTAAATGCATGGTTTACATGTAGCAAATGTTATGCATTTCTTTCAGACTATCAAAACAGCACAAGCATGGATTCCATTAAGCAAACTGACACTGAACATTTTTTTGAATTACCCTTCTTTTAACCCTATATCATAATTAAACGTGAATCCCTCACATCTTGCCTACATTTGCTCAAAGCAACATGCGTTGACAAATAATCAGCGAAGTTCAATAGAACTGCAAATGTATAAAATAAATCAAACACAGGACTAAATATCCCGTGAGTCGAATAATTTTGTCCCGTCCCACCTTAGCATTCTTCTCAAAACTATACAAATTTGGTGTTTGCTTAATGATATCCACCCCTAAACGTTTTAATCGACACTTCAGTATGATTAAAAACATCAAAATTAACACAATACAAAGAAATTGATAACAAATTCCAAAAAATGATCGTGGAATTAGCCGCAGGTCAAAATAAACAATAATTTTAATCTGAAACTTATTAAAAACAACAAAGTTTAATATTAAATATTATGAAAATCTTACCTCAAATCGATAGCAAGGGTTTTTTTACAAGAATGCAGAAACTTCGTTAATATAAGAAAAAGTAACAGCTAGTTCAAAAAATGACTTCACCCAAATACATTTTTACTATTTAATAAAAATAACCACAATAAATTAAGATTTTATCTTCAAATGTAAAAATATTCTCTAGACTAGAATATGAGACCGGTGGTCTTCAGAAAGAGACAATGTTTTTTTTCGAAAATAAGTTTCAATAATCAAGTTATAACATTCTAGTGCCGGTTTCAACCAACAGAAAGTTCAATTTAGTTTATTCTATTATAATAAATTTCCGCAGGTCTATTGATAGTTTGTACGCATAATATATTCTAACCAGAATTTTTCTTCTCAAAAAGATTTTTGCAATAAATTCAAACTATGTCATTATCATTTTTTAATATAAAAAATTTAAGTTCGAAGTTGAGTAATAAAATAGTATAGGTAAGTAAGTATCAAGAGAATCGATTAAAATCAATAAATATTTTAAAATGTATTTGGTAATTTTCAATTAAATATCTCAAAGATCAATTTCAATACCTACAGATTGGTTATTTTCAAAAATATAAAAATGTATAAGTAATAAGAAGTCACTTTCAAACAGCCTTCTAACGCATTTGACTTCTTCGTATTTTCTTTCTTCCTTTCTTCAAATATAACATATCTAGCTGTAATAAAAGTTAAAGAGATCAAATTAATATTTTGTTAGCAAATATTTCACTCATATCCATTGTTTTTTTTTTCCAAATTGTAACATAAGGTAACGTGAACTGGTAGTTCACGCTTGAATGGTGACCGCTCATACACCACACCACTTATGTTTGCCTGATGTGGTAAGAATGGTTTAACCTCGCTCAATAGGGAGAGGCCGAAGTACTTAGTGGATTAGAAATGTTTAATTTAATAACATTTGGGATGAGAGAGATCAGTAATTGTTGGATGAAAATTGATAAAAAATAAGATGTAAATCATTTTAACGGATCAACTATGATAGGAAACACAGCAGGAGCTCGCTGATCGAGCTCAAGAGTTGCATGTACATAAGTCTGACCAATTGACAGAACGTCAAGGTCAATACAGAGAAAAGAACTATAAGAAACTGATTTTCTTTTACAATGTAAAAGTAATATAAAGCAATTATTTTTGTGAAGATCATCTGAATTAGGAAAACTTAGGATGAAATTTTATATCCAAGATAACATTTTTTTATTAATTCTTTGATGACTATTGATTATACTAGTTCAATTAGGTAAAATCTGCTGGAATCCTTCGATATTTGCAATTCCATGACCGCCTATGTTTTAATTTTCATATATTAAATGAATAAGTAATAATGTATTTGTCGCAATGGTAACACTATTTTGTATTGTAATGCACATTAATCACGTTACAGGGATTATCCTTAACTGAAATATCGAACTACAAATCCATGAAAATTACAAGCTCTTGGTCTGTTCTGGTCAGCATATTTGTAACAGAAATCGCGTTTAGTGTCATAACATCAATGTTAATATTTTGACTTGTTGGAAAAATATATAAACAATTATTTATTGGTAAATTTAATATGGTACCCTTTAATGTTTGCTTTAAAGGTGCTCAAAAAAGAATTTACAATCCATAGGATGTCACTCTACAGAAAAGTAACCCGTAGTGGTTACTACCCACCAAGCAGATTGAACGATTACTGCTTACTTCTTTCCAGGATAAAAGATCATTTCTGCACTCCTGTGCTTTTTAGAAAATGTTAAATTGTTTTTTATATTCTGAAAATGTATATCCAATGTTATTTTTACGAGATAAAAAAAAAGAATATCCTATAAACGATTTGAAATGATGAAGATACATTTTTTTATACTGTATTCCGTAGAATGTATCCATCCATAACCCACGTAAATATAGAATGTGGTGTACTGATGCACAGCGGAATATGAGGCTTCAGTATGGCTGAATAGTAATCATGTTGGCAAACTGGACTCTCAATTCAGTCATATTCCTCCTCCACATTTTCGCAAACGAGTTCTTTTATTCAAATACAAACAGGTTATAATAGAAAAATACTAAACTATTCATTCATGAATATATACATAATTCCTCTTCTGGTAGACTGCAATCACGCCACCCAACTGAAAATGGTTCAGCAGAAGTTCTTCATTCTAAAAATTTCGGCCTGTAACAAAAATGCGAAGAAATCTGGATTCGAACAACTGCAGCCAGTGTACACGAAAATATCATGGATACCCATCAAAGCTGGATCCGGTCGGTTTGGACCTGCCATGGCAAACCTGGAAGGCAATCAACAGTGCTGGTTTGCATAGATCCAATCTCCAATCGATTAAAACACTAACCCCAGTTTCATCAAACTTTTAATAGAGCATTAAAAATAACTAACCAATAAAAAAAACCGTTTCCTAATATAGTGAAACTCCAAAATTCGTCATTAATCCGTTCCTGAAGGATCGTTCCCAATCTCTTTGGATGAAAAAAAAAAAAAGAAAAATTAAATGACAAATATATTAAACAAAAGTTTCAAATAAAAAACAGGACGAATTTCAAAAGACGAATATTGGAGTTCCACTGTACTATAGCTGAGGAATAGATCGTTATAAAATCTACATATCAATGACAAAAAGTCGTTAAGTGTCTCAGATTTTATAATTTTTCATTGGACGTTGATCCTGAGGACGGTCCTGATTGTTGTTGACGATATCTACTTAAAGCTTATAACGAAAACGCTCGAAATAACTTTCTTTTCCAAATAGGATCCTTTTTCAATGTTAAATAGCGCAAGAATACTTAAAAAATTAAAATTAGTTTGATAATTGTGCCCGTAATTATGAAAGTAGTAAGCCGTGCGCCCACACATAGCATGAGATCAAGCATTATTATATTTATGTACTTGAAGACATTTAAACCAACGTCACATATTTATTGACGTCACGTTTCTGCCAATAAAAAAGAAAGATTTGTCCTTAACCGCTTGCCTGATTATCTCGAGTATACTCGGCTTGGTATTTTATGCAGACTAGTACTATGCCGAGTTAACTCGTCACCACTTTGACGATTTATCTTGGTTTCTCAAGCGTACTATCACATATTATAACGTAATATCTCGTTCCAATACAAAGTTGCAATTTTTATCACCTGCGTGGGCGCTTTTATTGTCGTCTCAACACTAGTTTGAGTATTATGTAATAGAACTTTCGATTTAATTAATAAAAAAATTACTTAGTTTTGCATGGAAAAGTCAGATTTAATTGGTATGGCAAGCGGTTAAAGTAATGCGAATTAATTCGTTTGTTCATTTATAACCAGTCTAAAAATAATTCCAGTGCAGCCTTACAGTCTATAGGTTTGTTCGTTTGTATGAACTAACTTGAACTGGGTTATCTTTCGAGATCAAAATACTCCCACCACAAAAGTTAGATAGTGTTCTAACTTGCACTGCCTACTCCTCATATGGAGGTCGAGCAAGAAGTTCATGTTCGGTCATGATCTGAGCAGCCAAACGAACACAGTTCATTTGCACTAACTTGAACCGAGCAAGTTAGTTCATACAAACGAACAAACCTTATGTGATCTAACATTATTTCATATAAATACCCTTCCTAATTATCCTCAAATTATTTTATTATTAATGAGTTTTTCTTTTAAAACTGCGAATAAGAAATAAATAAAATAGCATATCACGTTTGTTATTCAAAGTTAAACAAAAAATTTTTGTCGCTCGAAAACGCAACAAAATGTACGTATATCAATAATTCTTTTTACCCTGTGACAACATCAGTTTAATAGTGTGGTGGTAGTTCGATAACCGGGACTTTGATTTTAAAAATTTCCATTCACAGAATCATAGAAAACGGTCCAAAATGCAATAATAAAACAAAAAATTTGCGGGCAAATAGGACTTATATTTAAGAAAACAAACAAAATTTCATTGGCTTCCGCTATAAAAGCCCCGCCCAGGCATGCACACGGGCAAGTTGTAAATCAGCAGCCCCTGCTATTTATATCATATCCAAAAATACTTGGGGGAAAAAATACATTGGATTTAACAATAATGGATCCGAGATAGGACGTAGTTGCGTTGTCAAAATCGACTCTCCGTTCCAATCCCCTTTGTTCCAAGCCGTTATCGGATAGCAGACTATCGAATAAAAACTATCAAATTATATACCGTAAAATGGGGTGAATCACAACAGGCAGGTGAATGACAATAAAAGTTTGGGAAGGCACATATAATTTTTCTGTACTGCAACATTGAATATTTGAGGAATCTGTTATGTCAATAACATATTGTTATTCAATTTTCCTCAAATATTCAATGTTGCAGTACAGAAAAATTATTTGTGCCTTCCCAAACTTTTGTCGTCATTCACCTGCCTGTTGTGATTCACCCCATTTTACAGTAACTAGTTTTTAATCGATAGTTTCTATTCTGTAACTAAATTTTAGTAACTAATTTTTTAGTTACTAACTATCGATAGTAAAAAATAATTAGTAACTATCGATAGTAAAAAAAGTTTGATAATTCCCATCACTAGTTTTGACTAATGCTGTACTAATTAAAAATATCCCCTAGAGCGGTCGAACTCGGTAAAGTTGCTACTGGGAAGGGGATAGATTTCAGAATTGGAAACTTTAAAATCGATTATTAGCTAAACTAATCGATATATGGCATTCCTCCGTATCCAAATCGCTTCGTTTTAATGTTATATATCTAATTCCGTTGAGTTTTCTTTAACTTTGAACTGGAACTAATGGAGTAAACCCAGTTCAAGTCACAAAAATAAAAAAAATAAAGTGACAATCATAATAAAGTTGTTTCTAATTTTAAAAAACCTGCATACAAAACGTAAACTGTTCCAAGAGGAAACGCATGGTGGTGGGGCTATTAAACCGCCAATGAAAATATAAAGCTATGTACATTCAGATTTAGCACAAACTCAACCTACTTTAGAAAGTTTACATTTTTGCGAAGAAACCAACCACAATAATTTATTAGACTGAACCACTTTTATAATCATGAGCACAATTTATAACCGTTTTAAACCCAGAACTAACAATACTAATTTTTTTTTACTTTTTCCTACCAATTTGATTTTTCTGAGACTTTGTGACATCGCTATCATAACGCGAGATTTTATTTAAATAGTTTTAACATTTTAAAATTATCAATTTCCATATTATGGGGTTACTTTGCACCACCTTGTAAAAAAGTATTCAATACGCCCTAGTGGAAAAAGTTGCCGAATTTATTTTGTATTTAAAGTGAATCTAAATTAAGTAGGAATTAAAACTAATAATATTTTCTCAATTTTTTTGCGCCATTTAACAATGGTTAAAAACCTGAATTTTCGACATGTTAAAACCGAATGCAAAGGCAATAGTTTCTTTTCTACATCCGAGTAGATCTGCAATTCTATTTGAATAATTATTTTAACATAACCAAATTTATTGAAACAAAATTTGGTTGTTCAAAGTACCCAGTAATTACGAAAAAATTAAAAAATATCAAAAATTTGTTGATTTAACTGCATATCCATAACTTCCTTTCAGGTCTCCAAGTTTGATAGAAACCATTCAATCTTAAATAAAATTTGTTTTATAATGCAAACCTTTCATTCTTATTCTCTTCATTCGTTCTGAACCAACTTTGCTCAGATATGTAGGTTCTTTTGAAGTTAATTTTTAAAATAGCAAAAGAATTGAAAAAGTTAATTAATAAATAGTTTAATACAAATATTTTGTACACAGACAAAAATACAAAGAGTAATGTATGTTAAGATTATACCAAAAACAATAAAATCTAAAAAAAAATTCAATGGCTCGATAGTTTCAAAACTAAAAGTAGCAAAAGAAATTTGCAGAAATATACTACATATTAACCTAAGTAAATTAAAAATTTAAATTTTAAGTATATCATAATAATATTTATATCAATTAATCATCATATAAGATATTAAAATAAAGCCACTTATGTCTTAATGGAAAAAATCATGTTCCTAACTCTCAAAATGATGTTCCTAAGAATTTAAAAACGATACATTTATTACACTTCTACAGCAACGAATCAAAGAGACAAACGTACTAAGTATTACAAATTACTACAATTATATTTATTATTTTAAAATTTAGGTGATAAGCTTGAATTCAAGTTTGTAAAGATATTTAGTAGCGGCGCCTTTTATTAGGAAAATCATCACGATTTCCGCGACCTTCGTTGACCCAGTGTCCTCGACCCCCCATATTTCCGCCACCACGGGGGCCCATATCACGACCATCAAAACGGTGATTACGTTCAAAAGAATTCATGAACGGTTTTTGTTCCTAACCAAATATAAAAATTAAAACTCCAGTAACAACAAGAACCTTGTCGTATTTCAATAAAATGTATACCTTTTTTTAAGCAGGTGAAATATTAACAATGATAATTAGAAGCTTTAATAGTTTTCTCGAAACTCAATATCAATCAAACAATAAAAGATCGTGGTACACCATCAAAAATTATGTTGAAATGTTAAGATTTTAGTAAGTTCACTTTTGTAGTAAATATTATATTCCAAACTATACTAATAATACTGCATAAATCGAGAATAATTATATTGTTGTTGTTGTATAATATTATAATCAAGCCGCTATTTTTACTCTTATTTTAAATAAGATCAACACATCTCGCATCTCCTCTCTGCTATACTAAAATTTCGCCGTTATCATCAAGATAAAGAATTGTTTGTACTAGTATTTGTTAAACGAACTCTTTGAGTAGATCAGTCAACTCTTTGAGTAGATCAGTCAAAGGGATTCAAATAAAAAACTGATACAACTTCCCATACTAAATTCAATCGTTTCATAGAAATTAAAAACAATTAAAACAGAACAGCATAAGATAACAATGTGATTTCTATTTTATTTTGAAGATTGACTCAAAAAATTAGTGATGTGACGAGTCGAGTATTATTCGTGTTAAAACTCGAGTAAAGTCTGTATTCGAATAACTAGTCATTTTTTTGGGCCACTCGAGTTGGTGAGTTTTAAATGCGCATGTAACGGAATCGAAACGATTAGAAATGTGTGGCAAGTCGAATTGTCGAATACTTAAAAAACTCAAATTCGTTAACGTAATAAGAATACGAATACATTGCACAAGTACACAAATCATAAACATTTTATTACGAGACGAATGCAATGCGATATGGAAATTATGACGCCCACCTTACACCTTATTATTATTAGTTTTTTACTAACTGATCTGCCTTTTATTAAATTCTCACAAGTCACAACTCATAAAACAGTGATACAAAATTATTTATGTTATGTCTGCTGCATTTGGACATTTCTCAATTTTATTTATTAACTAAAACCAATAACAACCAACTGGTCTTTTACATATTTTCCTTATATTTGAATTGAGATTTAAATGTAAGTTTCAGCGAATCGAATAAATTTCCTGCGTGCCGAAAGGAAAAAAATATATAAGGTAAGATTTAACGAATAAAAATACTCGCTATTCGACTTATCACATCACTACATCATAATGTAACAACAAAACACGTCGATATATAGGTGCACGTGCAGCCGAGTAAAATTACTCGAGTATTAACTCGAGTTGAAAATGTTTTGAATTCGAGTTACTCGAGTTTAAAAAGTATTTGACTCGTCACATCACTACAAAAAATGATTTCATGTAAATGGCCGCCTCTGCATTCTAATCCAATCTGAAATACCAATTTTTGATCACTTTTCCACATAAATCAGCACTTATTTCCAAAGTTCCCTCGAAGCTGCGCGGGTGCGCTGACGCACACTAATTTTTCGAAAGTTGCGCAGCCGTTTTTGTATTCTGCTCATAATGGGTTTGTTCACCATTTTTTTTATTTCATTTTATAAAAGAATTGCATCTAAAAATGGCAAAAATCCAAATTTCAAACACATAATCGCTCCCCCCCCCCCCCACTTGCGTACGTTTTCAACATTTTTGCTTTCATATACTTTTATACCGCGCAGTCAGCGAAAAAATTAGATGGAACTTGCTTATTTCAATTGCATGATTGATGTTGGTCTTAAGGTTATTGAGTATTTATGGTTTATTGGAGTAAACCAATGATTTCACATAACCTCAGAGAAAGATGTCTAATAATTATATCGCATGACCTTGGTGGCCACTTCACATTGGCATTCCTTGTCAAACGTAGATCCAAAACATACATTATTTTTGTAATAAATTCTAACAATTGTCACGATGCTTTGCCAAACAATACGGAACAAAATGGCAATTTCGGTAGAAATCAGGAAAAAAGCAAGACTGCTAGGATTTTTAAAAAATATCTATACTCTGTTTACCCAACAGGTGCACCGAAGCTCCTCCCTAAAAACGCGCGGGATATTCAAATAGAATTTTTCTATTGCTCGAATTTTGAAACTACCGTTTACAACACAACGTCATAGTTTTTTTAACCTATAAATTAATTTTTAATGTAATACAATCATTTGAACTTGTATGTAAAATTTGTTGATTTAAAACCGAGATTTGTTGAGATAAAACTGGTTGATGCGCTCATTGGCTTATATTTTTGGGGGGAGCCTTGGTGCATCTGTTGGGTAAACAGAGTATAGTACAAGATTGATAGCCCTGTGTAATATTATGTAAATAGTGAAAACGAGTTAGGCAACAATATCAAAGGTACAGACAAATTTGAATTTCAATTCAAGTCAGAGTAATGATTCACTTATCCTTGTCAAACACCCAGTACAAAAAACTGGGTGTGAAACATACCAAACCAAGTTTATACAAAAATTTTCGAATAATCCGCACATAGCCACAAAGGACATGTAGAGAATCAAGAGATATCGCATGGTCCGCTTTTTCATTTTTTAATTTAATCAAATTATAATTCGTCAATATAAAACATTGGTTGTTGTTTGTGATTGATGTAGTTTTCTAATAACTCCCATTGCTTTTCCACTATGTTTTCATGATGAGATTCTAGTAAGATAATGTTTTCTTCTAATTTTCATTCATTTAGACCCCGCCCCTTTTAAAATTCAATTTTCTTTTTCAAGAGTGAATTTGATTAAAGAATTTGTGTGAATTGAAAACGTTATTCTCAGATTACAATCTAAAATTGTAATCACATATAGGTACTGTTAGAAAATATGCGTCGATATTTCCAGTTATATCTGTCATAATGCTAATATTAGAAATAAATAAATTGTGTTTTCATTTATATTCTTTCTTGGTAGTTAGTACTTAACAATACCAGAAAAATTAATAAGACTTTCAAATTATTCAAGCTCATAAATCATATTTCTCTTAAAAGATCAAATCAGAAAATCAGTTTGTTCAGTAATCAATTCATCAGTTTCTTTCTAGTTCACCGTAAGTTTATCCACAAAAAATCCCTAGCTATGTCAAAGGAGTTTATTTATTCATATAATTTTTGATAGTGTCCAGATCTTGTAATGGTATTCAGATAGTTTAACAGATAGAAAAAAATTCTTTTGGTTATCAAAAATGTTTGCCGCAATTATTCAATGTTAATACTAAGAACGTTTTTTCTTTTAATATAATAGAATTCACCATAATAAGCAAAATATAAGTAGCACAATATTACACTTGTTAAAAATTTTTTAAGTACTCCTGCAATTATTAGAAAAATGTAGAACCTCATAAAATATGGCCTTCAACAGGCAATCAAATATTTCTAAGGAACACTCAGTTCCGGTTTCTTGACTGCAAGTTCAAAAATGTTTCAACCACATCAGATACTTGCATTTCAACTCAAGAAAAACCAAACAAAATAAAGCAAATTGAGTTATCAGTCAGTAACCTAAGAAATTCTTTTTAATAGTTGGCAAAAGGTCAGAATTTTAATTTATTACAAAATAGAATTGAATGTTCTATACTTAATTTCATAAAGAAAAAGAGAATTTGTGCAAATGACAATGCAAAATCTTTTAGGTAATATAAACAATACTGCACAAATTAATAATTATTAGTTAAAATTTCTTTGATCAATCAGCATTTCTAAGATATCCTAAAAAAGACAGTTTTAATTTCAATATCATAGAGAACCTTTAAATCAGATAATGAAAAATTCAAAAATGTCTGTCTCCATTTTTTTAATTGTTCTATTGTGGTATGCATTTAATTATTTCACCCCCTAAATCATACTTCCAAAATTAGTTAATTGCAAGAGTCAAAAAAAAAAAAGATTTTCGAAACAAGAAATTACAAAATATAATATAAAAGATAAAAAAAATAGTACATACCATGGCGCCATCATTGCCTCCTCCCAGTTCGTTTTGCACTGTAAGTTAAAACAAAAAATTACTAAAAATAACAAAACAATTTTATACTTACAATTATTATTGGGTTGAAATCCGCGTTCATTAGGTTGGTCATATGCTTGTTCCTCTTGTTCCAACATATTATCTAGCTGATGTGCTTGCATGAACAAACTATTTTCTGCCTGTCTGCGAATCATTTCCTTCTCTTGATAATTCATCCTGCTTTGTAAATCGTCTGTTTGGCGTCTCATCAATTCTTCGTTCCGTTGTCTCGATTCTTCAGCTTGTCGTTCCTTAATTTCCCACTCCCTCTTCTGTCTGTCACGATCCATCTCACGAGAACGCAACTGTTCCCTCAACATTTCAGTTTCGTGCTCAAATCTTGCATAATCCATTTGTGCTTCCAATTTTTCCTTTTCCATATCAAACTCTTTCTTAACTGCTTCAATCTTTTGCGAATGCAATTCGTGTAATTGTTTCCACCTCAGTCCATATTCATGCTCAAAGCTGTTGAGGTTAGCAAAACGTGGTCCCACTTCACGTTCCTTCATATAATCTGGATTCTTTTTGGGAATGTTCTTTTCTGGATAACCTTCGGTATCGTCAACTACATCATAAGGCTCCACAATCACTGGTCTCAAGGAGGAAGTCAAAAATAGACAATCTTCTGTACATTTTCGGATAGCCAAACCTGCACTACCTTTTCTAGCAAATTCAATTACAGCGTCACCAGTGGACTTTCCACGGTCGTCCACATTAATGATGCACCTTTCAATCTTAAAAAAAGGCAAAATTGAAATTGACGCTCAATTTTACAAATTGCAACTTTACCTCTCCAAATATGCTGAAAGTCCAGTATAGGAGTTCGTTTGAAACAAATGGAGTCAAATTTGATACTTTGACGGTGCTGCCACAAGGTGCATAACGAATTTTTAAAGATCTGCTCTTTAACTGATAACCATCTAATTCCCTTTTAGCTTTTTCGGCATTACCGTGATAATCCTGTTTAAAAATTTAAGGTATGATAAATATTTATAGCAACGGTGAGTAAAATAGGTTAGTTAAAACATTATGCTAGCTAATCTGCGTGATGAAGAGTAATTATTAGTGATGGGCATTAATGGATTAAAGAGATTCTTATAATATCTAGTTGAACCTATCTGAACTGAACCTATTTTGAGGGGACTTCTACTTGTGGGTAGTTCATTTATCCATAAATAACATTGAGTAAACACATTGATCGCCAACCTCCGATAGGAGAAGGGCACCAGAAGAAGAAGAAACACATTGGAGATTGCATCTTACTATACGTCCAATTTTTAGTTTGAAATTATTCCGTGGGGTGGCGGCGCTTCGTTGATGTAAAATGAAAATAACGTTGCGCTATTTTTATTTTAATAGTTTTAATTAAAGTTTTGATTACGCCACTGACTATTATCTTTCCCTACTTCAAAAAAAAAAACAACAAATTTAACTATGCCACTGTGGCTTGTCCAGAGGTGCATGTCGCCAGCCCCCCTCCCCCAGGTTCAAGGTAGATAGATTCTATATACCTTGATCGAGGTTCTTGTCTTGCGTTGCTTGTGTAGAATCTAGCAAGTACCGATCAGATTGCAGTATTTTCTTATATCCTTTCCTATGTTTAAAAAATTCAAGTTTTAAAAAACAACTTTTATTTAAGGCTCTCTGTTGGTGTAAGAAATTCATAGCCGCACGCTTTTATATTGATGTTTTAAGGAAGCTTGTTCTTATTGAAATTATTTTTTTGCCTTTTAGTGCACCTTTGATTTATTTGAGCAGAGTAAATCTTTTTGTTTTGTAAGTATTATAAAAAAAAAATTGGACCCCACGGGGATTCGATCTACATTTCACAATCTACACGGTTTAACTTCTCTGTATCTAACCCACTCGACCACTACGGTTATATTTTACTGTGTCATTTTTATTCTAATATCAGTTCTAATATATCTACTGTTAGTTTTTTCCCTATTTTGTACGCTTAATTTTCAGAATTTTAGGAAAAAAAATTTAAAATATGAAAATTCGCTGCAAGTTAAAGCTGTGGACCAAATTCCAGCTCTCTAGGACATCAGAAAGTTGGTTAAAAATGACCTCAAAAAAGTCCAATCACACGAACGACAGACAACGGTCACACCAAAAGTTAAATTAAAAGCTTTTAAAAATACCACAATCCCATTGGTACTTGCTAACTTCCACCTAAGCAAGGCAAGACAAGAACCTTGCCTTGAACTTTGGAAAATAAATTACGTATTTAATTTGTCGATTCGCTCGCCTACATTTGCTCCGAGCAACATGCGTCGGCAATTTTAAAATTCTGTTCATTGAATTTTTAAATTTTTAGTGGATTTGCCAAGAAGTTCGGCTTGCACTAATCCACTCTTAAAATTTTTGGCCCTCTACAACAAAAGGTTGCCGATCCCTGACGTTTGTGTTTCGTTTGTACAAGTCTTATTTTCGTTTGTACCCAACTACTTTTTGAGATTTTCAAGAAAGACATTGATACGCATGATTTGATTAACGAGATTCTGGGAGAAACTTACAGGATGAAGACCAAAATAGTCTCAATTGTTTGTACCAGTTTGCTATTTTGTTTGAACATAATTCTGTAAGTTTTTCCCAGAATCTCGTTATGCCAATCATTCGCATCAATGTCTTTCTTGAAAATCTCAAAAACTATTTGGGTGCAAACGAAAATAAAACTTGCACAAACAGGTACAAACGAAAATAATTTTTGCACAGATTCAAAATTCGACAGCGGGGTGGGGGGGGGCTAGCGACATGCACCTCTTGTCTAGGGTGACCAGAACTCCCGTACTTTCCAACATGTTTTATATGGGATGAATGTTTTGTGTGTTTAAAACTGAATATTGTATTGTATGGAAATTTTCAAAGGAAATAAAGATTTACAAACTTTAATTATCAATAAATTGGAAGGTAATTTTAAGAGGTGATTTTAAGAGCCACCCTGTATAATTTTAAAATATGAGTAAGTATTATTATGTCGTCACGGCAAGGGGCCATAAAAAAAAGGTCGTTTGCTGTGCCTATTCATTTTTTGCATAAAAATAAGTTGATCACCTTAATATTCTCCAGTATTTTTCTTTCAAAAATCTGGTCACGCTGGGCTTGTCCCCCTGTACACTCTCTTAAAAAAACATGTACCCCCTCAAAAAATAAAAAATGCGGCTTGTCATCACAAATACAAAGCACGATTTATAATACTTTCAACTGCATTAGGGTGTTTCCAAAACACCGGCACAATTACATATGATCTGATACTACCAGCGAGTTCCACTTAAAGCCCACGACGACCATGGTCAATGTTTAGTCCAATCAAAGAACCACGGAACTGCACGCGATCATAAGGTTTGTTCGTTTGTATGAACTAACTTTCACTGAACTCGAAAATTGTGACGTCACCAGTTCAACTTCATGCAGCATTTTTAAAAGTACAAACAAACGCTTTCAGATCACCTAAAATTTGAATTCCCGCGTCGATTTGAAACTCAACTTTTTTAACTTTATTTTTCTATTTTCTGAAAATGTATTTAATCGATATTTAAACTTTACAGTAAGTAGTAGTTATCAATTAAAAAGATTATCAACAAATAAAATTCATAATTAAGTACGTAAATATTTTAATAAAGCAAAACTGTAATATCACAAAATTAAATGGATGTTGTAAAAATTCATAGTTTGTCCGTAAATTTTAGGCTATCTTTCGAGAACAAAATACTCCCACTACAAAAGTTAGATGGATGTTCTAACTTTCACTGCCTGCACCTCCTCCGGAGATAGTGCAAGAAGTTCATGTTCAGTTCATGAACTGAGCAAACGAACACAGTTCATTTGCACTAACCTGAACCGAGCAAGTTAGTTCATACAAACGAACGGACCTATAGTAAGCTTTAAAGTGGAACGTGCCGTACATAATCAAAGCTACTAATTAAAAATTGCAACAATACTCATCACTTCAATGAAAATAAAACATTTAAAATATTAAAAATAAGAAAAAACTCACCAAACGAATAAAAGCGAAATTCTTCTCTTTGTTAACGAAAAGTTCGTGTGTCTCTCCATACCTCTTGAAGATATCATTCAATTCCTCTTCAGTAACTTCCGGAGCAATGTTACCAATATACAAACGTGCCCTACCAGCAAATTTCTTTTCCGTGCTGTCTACAACCGGTAAATCATAAGTTGGTCCACAAAATTGAGCCAACTTTTCGTTTAAACGTTCATCGGGATTGCGCCCACCCTGTCCTTGTTCGCGTGGCCCGCCACCAGAGTTCGGCCCACCTTGGTAATTACCCCTTGGTCGTTTAGGTCCTTGGAAGTTATTTTCATTTTTGTTGCCCTAATGACGCACATAATTTAGTGGAAATAACAAAATTTTATTATGTACTCACAAAGTTTGGATTATTTGGTCGTCTATTACCGGGTCCAAATCTGCCAGGACCTCCGCCACCTCCTCCCCTAGGTCCCTGGAATCCACCGCGGCGTCCTCCGCCATAGTTATCTTGGCGTCCGGTATTTTCATTATTTTGACTTTCCTTTTGGTTAGAATTATTTATCGATACATTCTCGGTTGAACTTTCAACTTTAACGGCGGTAGTATCCGGATTTGGATTTGTATTTGCCATATTTTGATAATCTATAAAATTGTAATAATTTCAAGATAATTTCACTACTGAACTTGACTGACCGCGTCTACAACGTCACAATTTCGATGCGCGCGCCACCCCACGCCACCTGGTGTAAATGATCTTTACGAAGATTAATCAATATTTTAAAATTAATTGCGTGCTTAAAATCTAAATAATAATTAGGATACCCGTATTAAATTATCTAAGTAAATTTTTAATTTCAATGCACTTTGAATTTGAAATGTGGCAAAAAAAAATTAAAATAATTTATTATTCTAAACTGTAATGGTGACGGAATTTTTGAACAGATGGCAGTTAATTAAAATTTATTATAAGCTAAGGCCCTCATTACACCTATCTCGAAAATTTTATATACTTCTATTTATTTGGGAATATTTTAAAATTAATTGGAATACTCGAAAGATTTTTAATTTATTTATATTTTTCTCATCCTTTTAAGCATGGACAAAGAAGGGCGGGAAATTTCCAGTGGCAGCCCAGAGGAAAACTTTCCATCCTTTGTCATCGATTTTCAATTTTTTTCAATCAAGTTCATTTTTAGAAATATAATAGTAAACCCTAACATGGTAAATCAGTTTCATTGTGATTCCTGCTTCTCCATTGTAATGGAAAAAAATTAAATTAAAAAATCACATTATCGAAATTTAACTATTATTTAAATTTAAAAAATCGCAACCTCTCACAAATCGGACCTCATATTGATCCCATCATGTCGATCAAAAATCACAGTTTACAGTTTATACTTCCTTTTGTTTATTGTTCTAATCTTCAAATTTTAAGAAAATATTTTACTTTTATTGCTATGAGATCAGCTCAGATTTTTCCTGTAACAAAATTGGTAGTTTTTGTAAAAAAATTTTGTTTTCCACAATTATCACGTAAACGCTTGCAAATTCTAGTACGATAACTGACCCCAGAAGATACAGTTATTTACAAAAATTCAACGAGATCTGTGACGAAACATTAAAATGTTCATTCTGTTGACGGTTCATGCACTTGACGTAAATACTTAGAGCAAAGATCAAAGAAATTTGAAATTACAAACGAAATCAACAAAGTTTTATAAACAAGTTACGATACCATACCAAAAATACCAACCATATTTTTTTTAATTCGATCGCAAACTAGAAATGCTTAGTCAAGACATTAGGTAAGTTTTTCATTATCAGTGTTAGGTGCAACTATTCCGTGGAATGGAAATCCATTCAATAAAATTACCGATAGAGTAGAGTGGGGTCAAGTAGGTAGGTTTTTTTTGAAGAGCCCTTGCGACGGTGTTTTTGCACCGATTTTGAAAAATAAGCATTCGTTGGAAAGGTTATTTATCTGGCAACATTTTCGCCATACTAACTTTATGTCTAGCATAAATATTTTGAAAGCTACATTCGATAAGGCAAAGGTACCTTTTTTTGATATTTTAAAAATTTGGGGGTATGATAGGTCACGGATATTCGAGGTGAAATAAAACTACAAGCACATGTAAAAAATTAGCTCTAATGCTTTTATTTGAAGAGTATGAATACTCCTGATATTATAAAAATTAGTAACACTAATAATAATTCGATGGTTTGAGCAGTGGAGCTTTGGGAAACGGCCGTGTCTTTAATTACAATTTTTCGGGCCGAGATATGATAGACCGGGCTCTTGATCGGCATTCGATGGACGACCAGTCTCTTGATCGGGTTACGATGCCGGCATGATATCATCTTCCGAAAAATTAAAAAAAAACAAAATTTCCGTGAGCGTTAAAAATAGTGACCTATGTCCTATGTTGCCCCCAAGCACATGTTTCATGTTGGGGTCCGTATGTTTTTCAAAATCAAAAATATCGAAGAACCAACACAATATTCGTGTTCAGCGTCAAATTCTACATAAAAATAAACTCACTTGACAATTATTTGCGTTAATTTAATGCACTGCATTTCAGAGAGAAAATAATGTTTTTTCACAGAAGAACACGCGTCAAAATTAATGACACCATAACTAAAATGACAGATGCATGGCGACAGCCAAAATTTTGCCGTGAACGTTTTTCGCCACTATGTATCTAATTCACGCAAAACGGGCGGCCTATGTAATAAAATGGCGACGTCAAAGCCAATGACCTACTATGTCCCCATACCTATTTGACCCCATTCTACTCTACTAACTGAGTGAAGCGATATGCTCGTAAAACTAGATCATGCAATCAAGGAGCAGACGTAGTTTACTATTGATGCAAAACGCAAGATCGATGCACTCAACAACAACACCAGCCCTACAAAACTTTTGCAGTCTCAAGACATGCATCCTGATCTCATTAAAAGTCAAGTCAAAAGAAGAGGGGAGGTTCAAGGAGCTCTTCTAGTCAACGCGATAGAGGCCCTATCAAGAAAAACTCATGACCCAACCAAGTCTAGTGAGCAACGTTAATTTGGCGACAACCATAGTCAGATGAGGCTTGATCTCCCTACTACCCCTGTACAGGTGAGTTCTTCCCACCCCTTAATCCAGTGCCACCATCAGGCATTACACAATTCCCAAATTTATCAGACCCACCAACCCATTCAAAATTCAGACAAGCCTCAAACAAAACTCCAGAATTCCCTTCTTGTCCTTAGGGACGCAGGGAAATGGAACGACATCTGCAAAGCCTTTGATGCTAAAAGCATTAAGTTCACAAAAGTCCAGCTCCTAACACGAGGTCTTAGCATCACCCCTGCCTCCGAAGATGACTATAGTCATTTTCAATCATTTTGAAGTGGTTCTCACCCCCAGAGGATGGTGGGTGATATTTCCACCAATTACGAGATGACAAACCTCTCAAAAGGCTATCATAAGAGGTACTTTTAGTAATATTGACATAAAGCGTGTCCAAAACAACTTAGCGTCTAAGGGATACTATTGTTCTTCAGTGGCCAGAATGAAGAGGGGATGGGACAGGAAAACCCTTCCCCCTCATAATGGTCACCATGCGCAAGTCCGATTTCGAGCCTAACATCTTCAATAAATTATGTACTTCTCCACATTCGCATTAAAGTGAATGTTCCACACGTTAAAGCCAAGATAGGCCAGTGCCATCGTTGCCAGCAATTCGGCCACGCTCAGAATTGTTGCTGTTAAAATCCAAATTTTAAAGACAATTTTATTTTTGAAAGAAAGAAATTAAATTTTAAATAAATATTAATATTTTATTCTACCTCGCCCCCTAGACTATCTGAACGCCCCCCAAATTTTTTCATGTCCACTATCGCCCCCCTAGAACTAGAAATCGCTCAAGGGGGGCGATATCGCCCACTTTGGGCCAGTTGCACAACAGAGGATCATCCTCGGATCAGGGTTAAACCAAGGATCAAAGCAAAGCAGGATCGACGCAAGGTAGATAGATTACAAATAAACCTATCAAATAAATCTACCTACCTTGCGTTGATCCTGGGTCAGCTCTTAAACCAGGATCAGCTGATCCCCGAGTTAACCCTCTTTTGTGCAACTGGCCCTTTGAGAACCACGGTCCTAGCCTAACTGAACTGGCATTGTCATATTGCAATAATGTACGAGGTCAAATCACACTTTATCATTTTTCAATAATCCTAAATAGACTGTCCCCCGCGCGAATTTCAAACTTCTTATGTCAACCCCAAAATACATCCTCCCTCAAGATATCCAAATACTCTCTGACCTTAATATTATTCAAACTCCTATTCCATAAAACTCCCTGCTCCCTTTCACAACATCCTATCATCACACCTCCACTATCTTCCCAACACCTCAAGAACCAAGATAGAAAAATTTAAATCCAAATCCTGTGCCTGTATTAAAATAAACCAATTATGATCAAACCTACTCATTTATATTCAAAAACCAACCAAGACTCACAAAACCGCAATAAAGCACTACCAAGTCCAAATTCACACATTCCACTGGAAAATCCACGACCAAGTACCTGAAGCAGAAGACTCCACAACCATACAAGATTTATTCTCGAAGTTACTTACTTATTTACTTATCTATTACTTTCTCGATGTTATTTTTCTCTTTGTTATGTTTTATTGTTGTATTTGTTTTGCAATAGTTGTACTTTATTAAAATTTAATAATTTATTAAAAGTTTGTAAATTTCAATGACCCAAATGCATTATTATGGCGTATTCCTTCATTGATTGTTTGTTTGGCGCCGACTCAAAATTAGTTACTTATATTAGTTTATGAGCTTAGTTATTAAGAGCGCGCTGCAAATTTTGATGCAAAAACATGTTTCAATAGATGGCGTACCCTAAAATATTAATCTTTTAGTTATCTTTTCATTAAAACAGAATTCTAATAATTTATAAAAGTCATATGAATAAACGATAACTAAGCTAGGCAATAAGGAAGTTTGAGCTTCCAATGTTGAATATTTACAAGTATATTCCAAAAAGATATGCACATGTGAAAATATTGAATATATTTAAAAATATTTATCTTTGAAAGCTCAAACTTCCTTATTGCCTAGCTTAGTTATCGTTTATTCATATGACTTTTATAAATTATTAGAATTCTGTTTTGGTGAAAAGATAACTATAAAAGATTAATATTTTAGGGCACGCCATCTGTCGAAACATGTTTTTGCATCAAAATTTGCAGCGCGCTCTTAAGGGCCGATCTATTCATCTCCTCGTAAAGTATCTAATAGCATTACAGGTAAGATAACTGTTCGTAAACGTTTATTCATCCACCAATAAGCAACTTCTGTCTTGCAAATATAGGGCACGGTTAAGGTTTTACAGGAAACTTGTTACTTATCAGACAGGTAGTAACTTGGCGCTTTACGAAGAGATGAATAGATCAGCCCTAAGACTAAAAAGTTATATTTTTTGCTTTTCGACAGTTTAATTTTTTGTTATTTTTGTGGCTAAAATCTACTAATTACCTACTTAGTTTTTGATTATATATTTTTAAATACTTACCTACCTTACTTGAACCCTATTTTTCTACCCTTAGGGGTGGACGTTTTATAGGATCAAATTCAAATAAATTAACACATCTTCGAGGTATACCCTATCCAATGAATCAAAAAGAGTCATCAAAATCGGACTACTCTGTAAAAAGTTATGCGTGATCAATGATCGATCGGATCGATCATACATAAAATACTATACATGTCTATTTCAGAACCTCCATTTTATCTCGTCGGTTGAAAATGGGCCAATGAAGAAGGCGGCAATTAATACAGTGTGAATATTTGTGTTTTATGTCATTTATTTCCATGACGTTACAAAAATTTAAATAATTGCTAGCATTGCAAAATCTTTCAACTTTTTTTTATGTAAAAACGCTAAAAGAAATTGATTTACTTATTTGAACATCGCGTAATTCGAAAACTACGGTTGGAAGGGGGGGATTCCCATGTTCTAATTTTCGAATAACATGGTTTCCCAATAAATAAATCAACTTCCTTTAGCGTGTTTATATAAAAGTGTTGAAAGATTTTGTAATGCTAGCAATTATTTAAATTTTTGAAACGTCGCGTCCTGGAAATAAATGACAGAAAACACAAATATTCACACTGTATAGGGGGTTAGCACTGGACATTGCTCTTAATAGACCTATCTTTATCAGCCTTTTTTTCCGCTCCATATTATGGAGGTTTGTTGGCCATAACTAGACCTATACCCAACTAGAAAATAAATAAAAACAATTTATAATGAAGAAATTATAATTTCTTTGCAAAAATTAATTGATTTTGTAGTCAAATTTGTCACATTTTAATTAACTATTTTGAATGAACTCAATGAATGAAAAATGAATTCCTATGTGCACAGTCGTTTATAAACTGATTTTTAAAAATTAAAAGCATTTTATTGAAAATTGTACAACAGATTGACGCGTAACTCATGTTTCAAAATGACTGTCCCATTGGGTACAATGTTTCGGACCATCCTTGATAATGATAACGGAAATAAACGAATTTTTTTACACTTGTATTTAAAGTAGTAACAAAAATAAATAATAATAAAAAAGTAAACAAAAACAATGGCTCCAGTTCGTGTACCTGGATTTAAAGATATTATATTTATTAAAGAAAACTCAACAGAATTAAATAGATAACATTAAAATGAAGAGATTTCGATACGGATGAATGTCATATATCGATTAGTTTAGCTAATAAGCGATTTTAAAGTTTACAATTTTACACGAAAAGCGACTCTAATAACTGCATTCTAGACTGCAGCTAGAGGTTGGGCGTGACGTAGGATCGCGAGAGCAGCAGTAGTATTTACACCATGGTAGCGTTAACATCGAGCTAAAAGCACTGTTTAAGGGTGTTTTTGATTTAAATTTGCAGAAAAAAAAAGAGATCCATTCCCTTCACAGTAGCACACTTTGCCGAGCAGAACCGGTCTAGGGCAGGGGTTGGCAATAGAGAAGAATGCGGGACTACTTTTTCTTGTCCCGTCCCGCCCCGTCCCGCGATGCGGCCTTGTCCTGCAGTCCCGTCCCGTCCCGCATATCCCGCGGGTCCCGTATATCCCGCGGGTCCCGCATATCCCGCGGGTCTCGCAGGTCCCGCGCATCCACCCCCTGAGCACTGTTTTATTTTATAAATAGTGTAAAAATAACAATTTTAATTGTTTTTTATTATTTTTTTAAATAACTTTTAAAATTTTTACTTAAGTAAAATACATTTATAAATCAAACGCGGGACTTAATTGGCATCCCGTCCCGCGCGGGACTAAATTGGCACCCCGTCCCGCGCGGGACTAAATTGACACCCCGTCCCGCGCGGGATTCAATTGTCGTCCCGTCCCGCGCGCGGGACGGGACGGGATTTTTTTGATCCCGCATTCTTCTCTAGTTGGCAACCTTTTGGTGTTAGAGAGCCAAATATTTTACGTGGATATTAGTGTGGGCCGCACTTCTTGGCAAATCCACTAAAAAGAGCATTTAAAAAAAATATCAATTTAAACCCTTCAAAGTATTTTTAGATATGATATGAATAGCAGGGGGCTGCTGATTTACAACTTGCCCATATGCATGCCTCTTCCTCTTAGCGCACCACGGAACAGTTTCGCTTCTTTCTAAGTCGAGGTGGGCGGGAGCCAATGAAATGGTGTGCATTGCCACATCATGTATTTGCAATGGTCCACAAATTTTTTGTTTTATTATTGCTTTTTGGCCGTTTTCTATGATTCTATCAAGTGAAAAAATTTTCACAAAAACACTGTTAAAAGGTAAGGTGGTCGCAAAAGATGAGAGGGTGGAGCTAATGCGTAGAAACCAAAACTCGTACAATCGTGTTTATGTTGGTGTCAATTGGTGGAATTGGGTGTCACGCGATGTCTACTGCGCCGGATTTTGTCTACGCCCTCTCATCTTCCTTTGTGATCACTCTACTACTAAGGACTACTCGAATCGGTTGCAACAATTTTGCGCATTTATTTTATTTAAAATGGATTACAAAATAATAAATATTTTTTATACAAATGTTTTAATTCCATAAAGATAAAAGTACAAATTAATGGTCTAGATTTAATAATAATGTTTAACAATTAAAATAGTGCAATTAAAATGTAATGTCTAAACTTTATCAATAATATATTATAATAACTGACGTAAGTGTCAAAATATAGAACCTAGAGCTTATGTAATTTGTTAAAATATGTAAACCATGACAAATAATCTTCAATGTTGATACTAATATTGATTTTTCTTCCTGGGACTTAATTAGCCAATTCATTATTGGGCTTATGATAATTAATTAATGCTTGCTATTTTTAGTAGCGACGTCTTTTAAAATCATTATTACGATTTCCGTGACCTTCGTTGACCCAGTGTCCACCACGACCCCCCATATTTCCACCGCCAGAGCCCATGCCACGACCATCAAATCTTGGAGGACGCTCAAAAGTATTCATGAATGGTTTTTGTTCCTAACCAAATACAAAAATTAGAACTCCAGTAATAAATTGCAAAAAAATACCCTCAAAAGGGAAACAGTACAGTATTCAAAATTTTCTATTTTATAGCAAAACGATAAAAAGAAACCCTGCAAGACTAACTAAAATTGTCATCATAAAGTCATCAGAAAATTTTCACTAAAAGAATTTTTAAATTATAAGATTTATAAATGTTATCAAAAGAAACGAACAAACTTTGAAATATTCCACATAATATATAAAGGAAATTCACTCATATTATAAGTTGTAACCATAGAATAAAGTTGTAACCTATGTCGTTCTATCGACTATAGAGAATAAATAACAAAATGCACAATCTCTCTTTCGCCCCCACTCCCAGCTTTTAAAAATTGTTTCAGAAGTAAGTATTGATGAATATTACGATTTAAATTACATCAATATATATTTAAAAATTTCAAGTTTGATTTGATGAAAAGAATTCTATGGACATCCAAGATCATCAAAGAATATAATAGTATATTATACACTGAGGGAGTAAAGTGCCACTTTTCGTCATGATGGTACAGGTTTGTTTACACGAGGCGCAGCCGAGGGGGAAAATTACCTGAACGACGAAAAGTCACTTTAATCCCGAGCGCGAATATACTATTTTTTACCTTTCCGAAAGCCGATTAAGAAATTAAAGTTGCCGATCAAGTTGTGAACCCCGAAATTAAAGTCACCGTTTCAAACCAGCAACAAAATTTAACAACTTCGGTAGATTTTAATTTAAAACCATGGCTTGAAAAAATATTTAACTTTTAATTAGTGACGTGAATCTTTCCTACATACATTTCAAATGGGAACATTGCCTCGGATACTCAAGCTTCAATAATTAATTAATAATTTTTCTCTAATAATTCAAAAACGGTGTATGACATAAAAAGGTTTAAAATTTAAAAAAATTATTAGTCTTACAATATCTTCCACCATTTTCAAGAAAAATTTAACCCTCAATGGTACCTATTTCATTTGAGAAAATGCATATTTAAAATTTTTGATTTCTTTAACTTATTCGAAATATTATTATGAAAAACGGACAAGTCCACTTTTAACAAAAATCATATTTTACAGCAGTGATTTTCAAGCTGGGAACTGCGGAAAAAGGCGCGAAACTTTGTGGTTGAGATTTTATTTTATTAATAATAATTGTAGTAATATTAAAGGTGCGATTTTAAGGATTTATCAAGATTTGCTATTCAAATATTTTCACCTTTCAGTACAAATTTGATATTTGAAATATATTCACCGAGGGCTCTCGGAGGCTCTAATACAGTAATAATATAGCAGTTCAGATAAAATTGATGTAAAAGGATAAATAAATAAATAAAAAATTAACATACCATAAATCCATCATTTCCACCTCTCATGTCATTAGGTGGAAAGAAACCTTGCTCCTGTTCATCAAGAATATTGTTCAATTGATGAGCTTGCATAAATAAGTCATTCTCAGCTTGTCTACGACTGATTTCTTTCTCTTGAGTCTGCATCCTACTTTGCAAATCATCCATCTGGCGTTTCATCAATTCCTCATTGCGTATCCTCGACTCTTCTGCTTGCTGTTCTTTCATTTCCCAATCTCTCTTCTGTCTGTCTCGATCCATCTCACGAGCACGGAGTTGTTCTCTCAACATTTCTGTCTCATGATCATTTCTAGCAATATCCATCTGTTTCTCTAACTTCACCTTCTCCATCTCATATTCATGCTTCAGTCCTTCAATTTTCTGCACATGCAATTCGTGTAATTGCTTCCACCTCAAACCATACTCATGTTCAAAGCTGTTAGGGTTAGGAAAACGTGGTCCCACCTCACGCTCCTTCATGTAATCATGATTCCTCCTGGGAATGTTCTTTTCTGGATAACCTTCTGTATCTTCAACCACATCATATTGTTCAACAAACACAGGTCTCAAAGAAGAAGTCAAAAAGAGGCAATCATCGGTACACTTGCGAATCGCCGAAACAGCACTACCTTTTCTAGCAAACTCAATCACAGCTTCCCCTGTCGACTTTCCACGATCATCCACAATAATGGTACATCTTTCAATCTAAACATTAAATTAATACCTTCCAATAAAACAACCAATTAGGACCTTACCTCTCCAAATATGCTAAAAGTGTGATACAGCAACTCATTGGACACAAACACATTTAAATTCGAAACCTTGATGGTGCTACCACAAGGAGCAAAACGAATTTTCAAAGTTTTTCCTTTCAAATGAAAACCATCCAACTCCCTCTTTGCCTTTTCTGCATTAACATAATAATCCATTCGAATGAAAGCAAAATTCTTCTCCTTATTGTAGAAAAGTTCATGAGTTTCTCCAAACTTCTTGAAAAGTTCGTTCAATTCATCTTCAGTAATTTCGTTAGCTATGTTACCAACATATAGACGTGCCCTACCGGCAAACTTCTTATCAAGGCTTTCGATAGAAGGCAAATCATAGGTCGGTCCACAAAACAATCGACCCAACTTTTCATGCCAACGTTCCTCGTGATTGCGTCCACCTTGTCGATCTTCACGTGGTCCTCCACCACCACCACTATTAGGACCTTGAAAACCACCCCCTCTTGGTCGTTTCATACCACGAAAATTATTGTCGTTTTGGCCCTGAAATAACACCAAAAATAACAATAACAAAGATTAAACTAAGAAATTATTCGGCAACTTACAAAGTTTGGATTGTGTGGTCGTCTGTTATTGTTGCCCGGCCCAAATCTGCCGCCTCCTCGTCGGGATTGGAAGTCCCCGCGTTGGTTATTTCCACGGAAGTTGTCTTGGTTGCCAGAATTGTCATTTTTGATTTGGTTACCAGAGATGTGCTGGTTTCCATTTTCACTTGAACTTTCAACTTTTGATGAGGTAGTGTCTGGGTTTTCACTTACGTTAGCCATTTTGCACTAACGAAGCTTTATTCTGCAAAAATTTCACCAAAATTATCAACGAGGTATATTAGCCGGATACTCGGCTTGCCACAGCGGTCAGTGATCTTGCGGAAAAAATGCGGCTACTATTTAAATTCTTTCCACTGTTTAAAGAAAATTTGGTACATACCTGTCTTGGTATATACTTTATTTAATTAATTATTTTTAAGTTGGGACAAGTTTAAACGAAATAATAATGATCCAATATTTAGAAAGGAAAATGGAAAGCACAAACACAGAGTGACACAGAGGTTAACCAAAATGTGTTAGGTTTACTAATTCTGAATTTTGTGACAGATGGCGCAATTTTATTTTAAACAAAAATAAGGCACGGTCAACACGAATCTGATAGGATCATAATTATTATTTTAAAATATTTTAACAAAAATACTTAACTAAACAACCACATTTAAAAACTTTCTTGTTACTTCAATGAATTTTGCAAAGTTAATTAATTCACTAGTCACTACAGCAGCAATCAGGGTTGCAAAGTATGGGAATTTTTCCCCAAATGTAGGGAATTATTTGGGGATTGGGGAAAAACTTTCTGGAAAAATTGGAATTACAAAAATATCAAATAGCAAATATATTTTTTTTAATTATTTTCATAATAACAAAAATTTTTAGAACGAAATCAACAATTAAAATGAAAAAAATACCAATCAAATGAGTTTCTTGTGGTTGGTAAAATACTTATCTTTTCACCAATACAGAATTCTAATCAAACATATAAAAGACCAGCACGCTCCGCCACCTCCTCCTCCGCCGCCGCGCCGCCTCCAGCGTGTGATTTTTTAGGGCACACAACGCATTCTGATTGGTCGTTGATGGTAGTACCAAATAAAAAGTTAAAATCACCTCCCCCTGGGATCGAGTAGCACACCAATCGAGTTTTAAACCTCGACGAACTGCCCGTCCGTGGATGGGCCTTCCAGCTATCAAACATATAAAAGACCAGCACGCTCCGGCGCCGCGTCCAGCGTGTCATTTTTTAGGACACACAACGCATTCTGATTGGTCGTTGGTAGTACCAACTTAAAAGTTAAAATCACCTCCCCCTGGGATCGAGTAGCACACCAATCGAGTTTTCAACCTTGGCGAACTGCCCGTCCGTGGATAGGCCTTCCAGCTAGTAATTTATAAAAGTCATATGAATAAATGATAACCAATGAGGAAGTTTGAACTTTCAAAGTTAAATATTTTTAAAAATATTCACCATTTTCAAATATGAATATCTTTTTGAAATATACAGTAGAACCCCAATTATCCGTGCGCGCTTTATCCGAGCGGCGGATTTTCCGTGCGGCATTTTAAATTGATCATCCGTGCGCGGATTATCCGTTGCTGACGGTCAGAGGTTAGCGCATGAACCCTGAATGCACCGTGCAGACGTTCTTCTCGGGGAATCCCCAAGTTCGGCTCGGGAAATCCCCAATTTATGTGTTTACTTATTATTTTCGCCAACTGCCGACCGACTCGTTAGTTAAACGTAAACAGCCGCACAAAATGCAGCGTACCGGTGCTAATGAAAAGCATAAACGCAATGTTTTAACTATTGAACAAAATATTGACATATGTATTTTTCTGAATAAATTATTAAAAAAATAAAAATAAAGTCTTTGGATTATCCGTGTTTTCGATTATCCGGCGAAGGCTCGGTCCCGGCTGCGCCGGATAATCGAGGTTCTACTGTATTTTTTGAGGCCGTTTTTAACCAACTTCCCGACGTCCTAGAGAGTTGAAATTTGGTACATAGCTTTCACTTGTAGCGAATTTTCATATTTTAATTTTGTTTCCCAACATTCCGAAAAATAAGCGAAAACTTGGGAAAACTGGGTAGAAAACAATAAAACGCATACGTGGCTGCGCATTGTACAGTTTTACCATACATGCAGAAAAGTAACATTATTAAAACACATTCGCATTTTTAAGAACCACATTCAGGGTGAAATTTTTTGTTTTAATGATGTATACAGGGTGAAGCATCAAACATCTCAAACACATACAAGGGGAATTCTGATAGGATGAAGCTGTATTTGACAATATTATGATTGAGAAACGTTTTTTTTTATTTGGTTTAATTTTTTAGGTTATGTAATACACCAGCTAGAGCGATACAAAAACTTTATCTTTCTTAGAATATGCTCTCCTACACAACCCCATTTTTTCCTTCCGGGTAGCATCATTTTCGTACTTTTTGTACTCCAAGTCGTTGGAGACAGAAGTCCAGCTGTCATGTAGTGTTTTTGATCTCCTGTGTGAAGATCAGTGGTTACTTTAACGCTCTTTTACGGTAGGAAATATCTGCTTTAGCTCAAAAATAAGTATTGCAATGGAAAGGTGGCATAAAAATTTTATAGAAACAATATACTACAGGGTGAATGAGAGCACCCGTATCAACAATTTTTTTTCAAAAACGGCTAGTCGTAGAGAGTTGGGTTAAAAAAATTTATTATAAAAGCAATAATAAAGAATCGAATGGTGATATTATAATTTCTCGAAAAGGTCGGCATCCCGAGTAGTTTGCTCCAGAAACTCCAGAACTCAAGAATTTTAAATTTTATAGGTCGAAAGTGGTATTATTGAAAATCTCTTTAAGAAATAAGCAAGTTTTGTGGGAAAAATTATTTTATTACTCCCACCCCTTTTAAGTAATGGTAGTCTCATTCATCCATATGCAATCGAATATTACTGAAAAGGGGAGGGAGTAATTAAATAATTTTTCCTATAAAACTTGCTTATTTTTGCAAGATCTTTTCAACGATACCATTTTCGACCTATGGTGCCATTTAAAATTCTGGAGTTCTGGAGTTTCTGGAGCAAACTACTCGGGACGCCGACCTTTCCGAGAAACAATAATATCACCATTCGATTCTTTATTATGGTTTTTATAATAAATTTTTTTAACCCAACTCTCTACGACTAGCCGTTTTTGAAAAAAATTGCTGATACGGGTGCTCTCATTCACCCTGTATAACTCATTTTTTTTCCAAAAGTGGATTTATTCGCTTTATTCGCCGACACAGTTGCCACTTTGTGAATCACTACAAATTTGTACTTATCACTAGCCTACTATAAATTGTAGCAGCACTTTGTGCTGCAATCAGGCCCGGACTGGCTCCTTTGGGGGCCCTCGACTAGAGACTGAAGAGGGGCCCCCTTACCAATGGGAGATTTTTGAAAATCACATTTTCCGCTATTTGACTCATGGAAGTTATTTAAGTAGTATAAATCACTTTTCTAAGGCCCGTTTGGGGCCCCCTTGAGTCGGGGGCCCTCGGCGATCGCCGACTAGCCGACCTGGCCAGTCCGGGCCTGGCTGCAATTGCAATATAAAAAAATGGGCATGAATTCTTTTCAGTGTAAGTAGTATTTTTTTTTCCCAATTTTTCATTCTCTCACTCTCTCGCAGATAGAAATGTAGTGTTTTGAACAAGTTAAGATTGTGTTGAGTTCAGTGGCGTAACCAGCATCTTATTTAGAGGAGAGGCTGAAATATTAATAAAACAAATCATATTTTGAGTCTTGAGTGCAAAAATAAGGAGAGACGGTCGGAGCATAATGGTCAAGCGAATTGACTATGAACGCTAAACACCCGGTTCGACTCCGGGTGAATTAAGAACTTTATTCTGGCCGTCCCTCTGGTCCTCCAGGTTGGGGGTTCTTCGTCGGGCTGGCTCCCCGTCGTAGGTAAAAAATGCAATGCCATGAAAGCCATTTGATATTAAAACATAATATTATAATAGTCAGCCAAGACCCACCTCAGGTTGTAGCGCTGCGCGATATATAGACGATAGTAAAAATACGGGTGTCGAAGTTGTGTTTTATTTTGTTTTAATGAACTTGGCCACCTACAAAGTTAATTCGAGAATAAGGTTTGAAGTTTCAACGTAGGAAAAAAAATTATTTTAGTTTTATAGAAAGCAAATTAATATTTCTTTGCAATTTAACTTCCTTTACTAAATATTCAGTCACTCCAGTCACTCTAAAAATAGCCAAGAATTTCATAACAATTTTACACAAGACAATAATTCGACACAAAATATATCTAATAATTTGTTAAATTGTTTAAATTTTGTTGTAGAATTTTCAAATTTTTATGAGTAGAATTTTTTGGTTCTATCGCCAAGTTGTATGGGATAAATTATATTTTCAGGACAGTGGTGACTTAAAACACCTGGTTAACGTTCAATTTGACCGATAGGGCGGTGACACGCCAGACAATTTTTTTCATTTTTAAAAATGCATGAAAGGTGACTACTTCTTTACTCCCTCGCATCCGCGTTTGCCTATCCTCACCTGATCCGCATCGGATCCTGCTCAGAATCAGGTATCATCGAGTTGGTCAGATGGGTGGATTAATGGTGAAATTTCAGTATTAATATTTTAGTTTAATTTTATTCAAATTTTTTTAAAAGTCAAACGAAGTTTTGTAAAATTAAGAAGGGAAATTACACGACACATCTTCAACCGGTGCGGTGGCGGCTTTACATAATAAAAACAGCAAATACAAAGAAATAACTCATATCTATTATTTGATGCTTTTATATTGAGAATTACTTAGAGAGAACTAATAATTAGATTTTGGTTTAAATTGGTTCCAGGAAACTTAAGAGTGGGAGTCACGCGCCTGAATGGATCTAACCCCCCTCCCCAATTGTTGTTGTTTATTTATATCTCTTTATCAGAATTTTCAGAAACTACAAATTGTTTTCACAGCGGAAAAGATAAAATAACATTTTTGCAAAATAACCCTTAAAGTTTCATGTTTTGATAATTTAATGACATTTGAGTGGTAGGTATATTTTTGTTGTGTATATCTGTATCTTTTTCCATGACGGAGGTCTTTAAAATACCTACTTATCATTATCTTCGGCAAGTTTATCTCAGTCAGTCTTGCCAACAGATTGACATAATCGGCTTAGGACTTGAAGGTTTGTATTATTATAATCAGTTTATCTACTATCTAAAAATACTTTTTTATGAACAAAAAATGTAATTCTTTTAAAGGGAATTAGTTACTTCAACTAAATAAAAAAATAATAATTGAAATTTCTAATTACTATCTACAACTATTATTGAAGAAATAAGTAAGATCCCAAAATATATAGAGATATGGAATTTCAATATCAAAATTAAGTATGAAAAGTAGCCGTTTAATGATGGAGCTTAGAGGAACACAAATAATGCTAATGAAGATGCAGGTATTGTGTGAATTAAGAAAAAACAAATTTTAAGAGGAGTTACTAATAACTTAATAAAGGTGGGGATTCGGTGTGTTTCCTAATAAATTAAGTACTTAATAATAATTCTACAATAAAAACCAGGTGTTTGCCGCTTCGTGTTGATACCTGCCGCTGCGTGGATGCCTATATAATATTCTTTTTTGGGAGATGTCGGCGGCGACTGCCAAAGTAGTTTTGAAAGGATTAAAGAACGCGTAGACGTTTACAAAATAAAGAATTATTTATGAAAAGGCGGAAATGGATCACAAAGGACATGGTAACGTGTAAATAGAAATCTTAATTAAAGGAGAACGAGAGCGACAGTTTCTCTGAGAAAAGACGTGAATAGGTACATCCAGTGGATGTCGGCATTTTTTATTAAATAATTTTTATTATTTAGTGATGCAAACTGATCTGCTGGTTTTATTCGACACCTAATATATTCAACAAAAAGTAATGAATATATATTACATATTTATGCTAAAATGTTACCTTACATCCAGTAATATTAACTGGAAACGTGGTAAACAGGTAAATATTTTATTTATAGTTTCTATAGTCGTTTAGCTATCAATTTATTGTCTTTAATTTATAAATAAATAATTTACTTATGAATAGGTATTAATTTAAAATTTATACTGTTAATTTACAATAGAAAGTATTTTACTACTTATCGCAATTACCATTTATGGAAGTCAAATAAGTTTGTCAAAATTAAACATAATTCAAGAGAAAATACAGAAAATATAAATTTAAATAATTAAATGACCTCATTGAAAATTTTTCTGTGAAAATGGTGGAAAATCTTAATAAGTGCGGCTCGTTGGTCTAGGGGTATGATTCTCGCTTTGGGTGCGAGAGGTCCCGGGTTCAAATCCCGGACGAGCCCTGTTTTTGTCGATTATATTAACGAATTTTTTTGTTTTCTTTATGACTTGTTCATATTTTCATAAATTAACCACTGTTAATGACACGCCAATTTACTGGTTAGTATTAAGTATAAAATCAAAATTTTACTTATGTGAGAGGAAAGTTTCTTCATCCACCTTTCTGATGAACAATATTCGCAAAATCAAGCAATTTACCCACTTCCTGCAGTTATACATGGGCCATTACTAAATGATTACTTGCAATATCTCACCGAAAATCATAAAAGAAACTTTCTAAAGTGCCAAAAATAACATGCACTCCTGATGGTTACCGCAAGAAAAAGCCGCGAATCTATTCAATTCCATTCTTTGGTTGGCAATACGATGTTGTTGAACACAAAATTCTGGCTTTTGGATTCAATTTAACAACTTATGTAAGCTGATCACTTTTGACATTCGTTTGTTTCATTTGAAGTAACCGATACTTTGGTTTCAACTGGTTTGAGCACAAATTCGCTCCTTTAATTATTTAACCTGGACCTGGACGTCATCCACTCTTTACCACTGATGAATAAAAACAAAGGTACCTACACTGTTTAGGTAATTACAACAAATTCCTGATCTATACAATATAATAATCTGAATCAAAATTTAAAATTTTTAGGTTCAAAAAAATTTCAACATCGTTTATTTGAATTGCTATAGAGCTAAAGATTCTCGGGAATTTTCAAATATGACAATATATGGTGAGAAAAATTCAAACAATTTAATGTTTCGCGGCACCCCCTTTGAGAACCACTGCTCCAAAGTCTTAGAAAATTGCTCCATGAAAGTCCCCTTCAATGATTTTTCAGACACTGAGAAAATCAGTGAAAGTTACTTCCGTACTGTAAAAAAAGTAACTATCAAGGGTAGTAATTATTAATGACCCCCTTTAGAATACAATGCAAATTTTATATACTTTAATCGTTTAAAAAAATGTACTATAAAATTTTCAAAAAAATTACCCATCCTCCCAGAGCCATAACAAGAGTAAAAAGCGCCTGTGACAAGCAGTTTAGTTTGCACATCCCCCGCGACCCCTTCAAACAAAACATCTTTTTAAACATATTGTAACGAATTTTAGTTCTGTTGCATAAACTTCTCCACAAATAATTACTCAAATATTCTGAGTACGGCCCAGACTTAATTTTCTAGATATTTTAATATCTGCTTTGTGGTACTGACCACGGTGTAGAAACTTCATAGGAAAATATTAGACCCTGATATTAATGGTATTTTAGTTGGCAGATTTTCTTAAGATGGCGCTGTTTCAATAATTATTTAGAAAAGTACAGAATAACATTACCTATTATCATAGAATATCCTATAAATTGGAATTTTAAGACGATTATCAAATTATAACAGTGAAAAATAGTTAATTTGTGTAATTTAAATTTAAATATAGTGGAATAAAATGTAAAGATACGTATTAGTTGACCCATGACACCCAGGGGGCGCAACGATAAGACAGTTTAAGACTGTCTAAACTTTTAACATGGAAGTTTCCCTTCTATTGTAAATCTTATATTCTATGGTACTGACCTTCGAATTTACATTTGGTTAGGGCTGTCATGTGACACGCGCTTGGAGGTAGAAGGGACACGAGGTAACAGGAGTGAGTGCCTGGCAATCATGGAAAACGGTCGAGAGAATATTTAAGTGCGTAATAACATCATTTTTGGCGGAAATCTTTGAGTGACGTCATTGAAGTTTATATCATTGTGACCAGTGATTTTTTGCGGTCCTGTACGTGTATTTGGGATACCACCGGTACACAGTAGCATTTTTCTGTATCCACATGTGGCCGACGCTATCGTGCTCACGCGCATTTCTCTCGACGCAGGCATTTTCTGATTCGTATCAGCTCGAGCTCACTCGTGAAGGCTCGATTCTGTGTTGACAAACACGGACCAAAATTTTACTTTTTTGGGTTATGGTCAACTATTTCACCATTTACATCTATACTACATCTATCCAACTTTATTTTAACATCATTTCAACATCATTCCAACCGTTCCAGCAACTGTATCTGCACTTTTTTATAATCGAGGCCAGTTTGACAAGTGCGTCTGGAGTTGCGAAGCTGTCCAGGTGCTTCTGTGTTAATTGATGCGAATGCCAGTCCTCATTCTACCAGAGGACACGTCGCACACTGGGCTGAAAAATGATGTAAAAATTTATTTTCCAATTAATGTTTATATAGTAAATTTTTTTAGTTGGTAATATTAAAAAAATCGCACATTACAATCGCAAAATTCGTTATGTTCTGGTGGATTGTTTTGCGTTTAAATGCTTATGAATATTAAATATGATTATATTAAACAGATGATACTCATAGCAATGCGTTTATTTTAAAATTTATAGGTAAAATAACGATTTTAGGGTTTATCTTAACTTGAACTTTTCGAGCGTTCTATAAAATTGAGAACTTTAAAATTTAGACCTGCGTTACTGTTACCTAAACATCTATATCGTGTATCAATTTCTCGCTGGAATGTTTGCCTATAAGGAAGATATTGTCATTTCAAGTTTTAATCTCTTAATTTTATGTACCAAATCCGCTCATTTTCATCATAAAAATATGAAAAAAATGAAAATATAAATGTATATCAAATATATTTGTAACACGTAAAAGGAATTAGATTAGTAAATTATTAAAATATATCAATTAATTTACTATCACGTATTAAAAACTAACCAATTATAGTTAGAAAATACTATAATAATTTATTATTGTTGCATTGATTATACATAGCGTAAAAGAGTTACCTATCAGCGAAAATTTAAAATTAGTTTTGTTACCAGAACCCACCTAAACAAATTTATATTTGATTTAAACTAATTTAAATTAATTTTTATTAATATATGAAAATAAATTATTAGTAGCTACATAATTATTAATTTGTATCGCTTTCAGTAGCGTCTGTTAATTCAATTTCTGGAGTTAATTCCAGTAATTCCAAAGTTTCGGGTAAAAGATTTTTTGTTTGTCTTTTCTGAAATGGCCGAATACTTGATATAAAAGGATCTGAAGATATTAGCATATTATGTAAAATATCTTCGTTGGATGCTTCCCTGCAAAACTTTCTAGATCGGGTTTCTCTATATTTTCGAAAATCCTTATTTCTTGCTTCGGAAGCTTCTTCTGATAACTGGCCAATCGGAAGAAGAGCGTGTTTAATAATGCCTTCACCATGAAAAAGTATTTTGTGAAGTGAAACTGGCATATAATACCACTCATATAGTGAAACATACAAATTCGCTGTTTCTTTTGCAAATATTTTGAATTTTGTCAGATTAATTTTTTCACCGGACGCTATTGCATGTAATATTGTACGAATTCTTTTTATAAGATCAACATCTATACTAGTTATTTCTGCTGATATTTCTGCATTTTCAAAAAATTTTCTAGCAGTGTTTCCATCATTTGTCGTGCCATGTCCTTGTTTTACTATATCGACGAGTAAGCCAAGTCGAGTTTTAAAAAGATTTTGAACTTTTCTTTTTTTGCTTTCTTTCATTTCTTTTTGTTCTGCAGTTTTAGCCGACCATTTCTTAAATTCGAGATTATAAGAAATGTGTAGTAAACACTCGAAGCTTCTAATCCAAGCATGCAAAGGAGAAATTCCAAATTTATAATTATCTTCGTTAGGAATTTTATCTTCTAATTTTTGGAAATTGTTCATCTCGCTTGGTTTTGCTTTACAAATATAACATACCATTGAGGAAGTAGTTTCTGTTAGTGTTTGACATACTTTGCCGTCTACCATAGTGAAACATACTATATGCCTGATTGTAATATTTTCTTTGTATTTTGTCAATATTAACGTATCAATTTGTCTTTGCAAAAATTTCATTTCGTTCTTTATAACTTCTGTACTTTCCTTAATAAATTCAAATTTAATTGGGCGACAAAAGAAAGTTGAAGATGGTCGAGAATTAGTCCAAATGATATCAGATTCATCTTTATGATAAAGTTTTAGGGGAACTAAAGCTGTCATAAAAATACTTGAATCATGAGCAGTTTCATCTGAAAATTTTTGTTTGTATGTATTTTGACCGGAAGCTCCATCAAAGCCGCATTTACTTATTAATGTGAATTCGCCACTTTCATTTGTTTGCACATATTTTAAAATTCGGCTAACAGTGTGATCTAAAAGTTCTTGCAAATTAATTTGTGCAACAGTTTCAGTCACGGTTATGGATTCTCTCCTAGGATAACAATCATTTTTTGCTTGTTGAATTTTATAATATGAGGGAAATAATTGAAGTTCTTCTTTTGAAACCGAGTCTCTAAGTATTATATATTGGGACTTGGACAAATTCAAAGATGTGTATATAGACAACGCCTTTTCTTTCGAGTACACGACAGGTTTAAATTTATCATCAAGAATTTTTCTTATTTTTATAACAAATTCAGGATTTTCTTGTAAATGTTCTAAAATCCTTGCAACATCGTTAAGTCCATTGTTGTACATACTCCTGATTGTAGAACACATGAGCTCCTGCGTATCCTTATATTGAATAAATTCGGTCTTTTCTACCATATCTTTAATTTTCAGTCTTATACAATGAGGCCAATTAAACTCAGAATGCAACCATGAATTATTGTTCTCCAAAAAAATTTTTTCAGTACGGTTGGACTGTTTCCACTTCCTACGCAGCTTCAAACAAAGCATTCTAATACTATTTTTTAAAGTATTCAGTTCTGATTCACAAAAATTGATATCAAGTCTGGAAGTAACCATTTCAAAAAGTTTCTTGTAATCATCAAGATGTGTGTCAGGGGAGCTTTTAAGTAATAAATAAAGATCATAATTTGTTCTTAAATTATAATTCATCTTGATTTGATTTGCTTTTTTTCTAATTCTCTATTCTATTTCCTTTTTTATTTATATTTTCTCGATTTTCAAAACCTTTATAGGCATATTATCTCATCGTATATACGGATCAATGGATTCTGAAGCATGAAAGCTTTCATATTTTAGCGAAAATGAGCGGATTTGGTACATAAAATTAAGAGATTAAAACTTGAAATGACAATATCTTCCTTATAGGCAAACATTCCAGCGAGAAATTGATACACGATATAGATGTTTAGGTAACAGTAACGCAGGTCTAAATTTTAAAGTTCTCAATTTTATAGAACGCTCGAAAAGTTCAAGTTAAGATAAACCCTAAAATCGTTATTTTACCTATAAATTTTAAAATAAACGCATTGCTATGAGTATCATCTGTTTAATATAATCATATTTAATATTCATAAGCATTTAAACGCAAAACAATCCACCAGAACATAACGAATTTTGCGAATGTAATGTGCGATTTTTTTAATATTACCAACTAAAAAAATTTACTATATAAACATTAATTGGAAAATAAATTTTTACATCATTTTTCAGCCCAGTGTGCGTCGGTTGCAAGTGGCATACTTGTCACCATTTTAAGATCGTCCAAGAGCTCTTGGGGTGAGTCATCATTTTTAGTATCTATTTTGTCTCTGACGTGTGTTGTTGTCAGCACCATTATTAATACAGAACTGTGTATTTGCATTTGTTGTTGCGAACGCTTGTTTGACAGTAAAGTCAGTGGGCTGTGTTTTATTAATAACCAGCCGGTTCGGTTGCTATTGTTTGTAAGCAGAGAGCACGTCTCTAATTTTGTAATTTGTTTTATTATACACTTGTTAAGATCACTGTGTTTTTTTCTACCCCTGGCTACAGAGTTTATTTCAGAACCTACGGTCCCCGCTTTCCACACGAATTGCGAGCGAGCCTACATTTACCATCGTGGCCAACAAAACCTGAGAGTTTCTCGGGATTGTTTCGAACGCGGCACTCCGATTGGGTTAACTCTCCCATTAGGGGTTACCTTTCAGAGGGTGGCGTTTGTGACAATATTGCAGTGTTTTTTTCTCCACATACAAAGCCCCTCACCTGAAAGCGCAATTTTGAAACTCTTCAACTTCGGGAAGACCAGGTTCAATTCAATTAAAGGAAGCAGTTCTGGTTAATTATTTAATTTTGAATCAATATCGAGCACAAATACGATAACGACAATTTCATATTGGTCATTATGTGTGTTTATGAATGGTCAACTGCCCCATGCAATTACATTTAAATTGTAAACCTTGCCTAAATTGCATCGAGTGATTTGTCCTCAGTGTAAAATTTGTGTCACCAATCAAACATATAAAAGACCAGCACGCTCCTCCGCTCCTCCGCGTACTACAATCGAGGGGGTTTATGCACAGCCGCCAGCGGCGTAAATTCCGCGGGGTCAAAGAGAGGAATGGTCCCGTACTCAATGCATTGGACCCCTTTAAACTGCGTTATATTGCAACCAAATTCTGTTATTTTTTATTTTTAAATCGCATACCGCTCAATCGAGGTGGCTGTCAAAGCTCTTGCTCTAGGGCCCAAAATTTGAATTTACCCCACTGTATACTGTATTAATTGTCCTCCAGCGAATTGTTTATAGAAAATTTATAAATAAAACTGGGAAAATACTACCACAAACGGTGGATCGCACTATAATGCCAGCTAACTCATAAGGGTTTACAAAAAATCAAATAAACTAGACTAAAAATTAATTATTATAATTAGCAAAAATCAAAATTTTATTAAATATACCAAAATTAATGTTTCGACAAATTATGTTCGTAACGTGTAGATAATTTATTTTATCCAATACCTGCAAGTAAAATAACTTTTACATTGACATTTTCAAGCAACCAAAGTGGAATTTTATTCATTAGTGAGCGAAAGTGAAGTTTTCGCTCACTAGTGAATAAAATGAGTAAAATCGCAGTATTTTATTAAAACTCAACCAAAAGTCTAGATTGTCAAATTGATTACTGTCACAAGCAAGCAATATAATAATTATGTCATTTAAAATTTTTGATTTTGAAAATTTTCATTTTACTTGCAGGTTTTGGATAAAATGTTGTATGCCACTCTTGAGTAAAGATATATTTATCCACGAGGCATTGCCTCGTGTGCTATCTTCCGTTTGTGGGATAAAAATTATCTTTACTAACTTGTCCCATAAATTACTATTATGCAAACATGCACACCTTTCAATTATTACGTTAAACAATTATTATTATTGCAGATCAACAAAATGCAATCACAAATAAATGCAAGGCATATTTAAATTTATTAATTTTATTTCTGGTCTTGCAAATTGTTCAGTCTGTAAAAAAATTCAAATTACAAAAACAATTCGGTAGGGCCGTAGCTAGACATTGGTCATTGAGGGGGGGGGTCTAAAAAAAAGGGTTTTCTATGCCATGGGAGGGGTTTTTGCGTCAAAAAATAATTTTTAGACCCTTTTTTTAATCTCTCGCTCTACAGTGGGGTGAGTGGAGTTTGAATTACGGCCCTGCAATTCGGTTATGTCACTGATGGCATGTTCAATTGGCATTCAAACTTGAAACCACAAATTATACAAATTCAAAATATGACGTCCTTTTCACGTACCTATAGATTTTCAAATATCGAGAAAATAACTACTCTTATACCGTCCATGCACTTTTAAAATAAACACTCATTTCCCATATCTTGGATGGATACCCACTCGCGGCTCTCCTTTTATTTTCATTCCTTCATGCCACCCGTTGATTTAAAAATTTTCCCAAAAACTTTGGAATCTCCAAAACTTTTTTGTTTATTTTTACTTTCAGATCACTTTTATTAATTATTATCATTATCACTGGGGTCCAGATTTGTATTTGCATGTTTTTTTTGCGTACAGGAACATGAAAACTTTTAAAAGGGGAGCATGTTTTACGCCTTTCTGAATCGTTTTATATAGTTTTTATTTTGCCTATAATGCCTATAAATGCTTATTTGCTTATATTGGTATATATTTTGCATATTTAGCAAATCAAGTAATAAAATTTTAAATAATTTTAATTATTCTCTTTCTGATGTTGCCGCCCTTTGTATTATTTAAAACAATAATTTTAATTAATATCTACTTTGTCAACTATAGGTGATTCAGTGCAATAACTGCATATTCAATTAATATTACTGCTCTGATCATGTTACCAAGACAGCAGTCTGTCTGGATTTCAAATTGTCGCAAATAAATGCAATTACAGCTATTAACCTTCATCCGATCACGTACGCGGCAAATTGGCCGCATTTTTTAATTTTCTCGCCTATTTCCTTCCAGAGCGTCATGTGAGGGGTGGGAAGGGCTTGTATTTTCTAATTACTATCTCCTCCACTAGACCATGCCCGTGTTCTAATCAAAAAGCTCCAGCAGCCGGCTCAGTACAGCCACAAACTACAGCCACAAACTACCCCAAGTGTCTTAATGCGGCCAATTTGCCGTATAGCGCGATCGATAACGTAACTTTTTATCAATACTCTAATGTTGGTTTTATTGAGAAATATTAAATATAAAATAATAAATTGGAGACATATTTTGAGAAATACAATATTACTTGAAAAATCGAGTAACTTTGCAGCAAAATTTTCAATATTTCTAATTATCCGATTTTAATAAAAATTAGATCACGTCCAAGAGCCAAGTTTTATCTTTAAAATGATAACAAAATAATTCCCTAAAAGTGAAAATTGAAGCACTTCTAGTAAATACAAATTAGCGATCTGTCTCATATAATTAACATTGATACGCCCACTCGCTAAACGGCCACCTTAACTATAATATTTCTGTAGTGTAAGCACTATCTAATGGAATCTGTACATCAGGTGCCAAAGTGCCCAAGTGCATTGAAAACTTTATTACTGTTTATCCCCCTTTTCCTTTACACCACAGATTTGGTGATAAATTGATTTTAATATTTTACGAGTATAGTACTATAACGTAGTCTTTTTAATTTTTTCTTAACAGTTTACACCATTAGGTATTATAAATAAATATATTTTCAATGATATTATACTAATACATCATTAAGGTTTTCATTCAGAGTGGAAGAAAATAAAATAAAAATTGTAAATATTGTATATTATTATGATCCACTGTATAACTTGACAAGTGTATACTGGAGAGCAGATGAGTGATTGGAACACAATAAGCATACAAACTAACATAAAATTTTGTATCTATTGTAACGAGCATATTATCTAAATACAAGATGTGAAAAAATTTAAGATATATATTATTATGATATATACAGGGGAGTTCGAAAAATAAGTATCTACCTAGGTAATAATTGGATAATTTGTTCCAAGGGAATAAAATGTAAAAATACCCTATTGGCATGGGATAGGGTAGGTGTAAACACTTAGGTTTAGGTATATCTATGCATAATATCACATAATATTACTACAATTTTTTGCCCGAATCACGCTGTATAAAAACACAAACAATTGTTTAGAAAATGGCAAATGGTGTGTATAAAATGGCGCACAATAAATTAAAAAACTAAATTACCTTTCACTGATTATCTGCCGATAAGCTTTTAACATTTTAATAATAGAAACAAGTTGCCACATAAAGAGTTATTTAATAATTTAACCAATAAATAAATTATATAAATAATTAACTCTTAAAATTTTTTATATCACCCGATATAATGATTGTTAGCAAATTCGTACAATAACCAGGATAAATTCGGCACCACTAATAACAAACTAAACGACACCGTTCGGCGTTATTCAATACCTTTTGATCGTTGTATTCCATATAATAACAATGATAGTTATGCTAATTTTCATAGGGCAGCCATTGTTGCTTATTGCCATGTCATCAACCACAATGCAGATCTCGCAATTGTCAGGAAACAACTCAACTAAAACCTATCATTACAACATTGATTTCGGCTTAACAGGACGTAGAATGTGAAGCACATGCCAAATTATAACACCAAATTATCACATTCTGTATTTTGTAAAAGGTGTTGGAAATTGAGAAAACTTATAATTATGTTAGGAAGCCGACCATGTTGTTTCTTTAAATATAATCAACCACATACCCTTTAATTTCATTTTTCCTTTTATCCACTATGGTTACGATCGATGGTAGTAGTATCATTAAAGTAGTGGTATTAATTTGTTGAACTCATTACATAAAAAGTAAGTAGGAATACTAGAATACTAAGTACATAATATGAAAATTAATTTACTACCTGTACCTACAAAGTTTTTAATATCACTTTGACAAAATTCTTCTTGGTAAACTATCGCGTTTTAATTACTTTAATCGGATTTACCATTACAAAAGCGATATTTCATTTGAGAACGACTTTTGTATTATGAGCATAACGGAAAACCTATAAAAAAATCATGACATAAACCAGTAGGTAGTAAAAGTTTCAATATTGAAATTGATTTTATAAATAATCTTGTATTTAGAGCTTATTAAGAAACATTTACTACATTTATTATGGTTGTTATGATGATTGCTACATAATTTCATAATTTTCAAGATAATTTATTCTAATTAGTTTGACTTGAAAAACATTTTTCTTTTAGATAATTACCTATCTATTTAATTAGTGATTACTTAGTAATATCTTATGGTTAGGGCTATAAGGTAAAAAGTTCAATAATATATAGGTAAAGAAATTTCCACTCGATTAACAAATATTAAACCTAATTTCCTCGATCTGGATTCGAACCTTTTGTGTACTAACTGTAAATATGATAAACAAATTATTGTTCTAATACCAAAAGATTTAATTAAGATTAATTTGTGCTTCCCAAACATTTTGAAGAAAATTTTTAAATGGTCCCTTCTAATCAGTATAATAATTTAAGATTTATACCAACAAATTGGTCGTTTGCATTGCTTTTGTTGGAAGACCGATGAAAGACTACAAATACATTGCAGAAAATAATAATTTTTGTTTGATAAAGTCCTAAAAGATATATTTGGAAAACTTTGTTTATGCAAAGAAAACTTCAGCAAATAATAAAATAAAAAATGTTGATACTTAATGAAAACAGTAAAAGAGGGCTCGTCCGGGATTTGAACCCGGGACCTCTCGCACCCAAAGCGAGAATCATACCCCTAGACCAACGAGCCTTAGTTATAAACAATTGCAATCATTTTCTGTGAAAAATTTTAATGGTTGTTTAATTCAGGTAAAAAAGCATAAGAAAATTCGAAAAGGTGCTTAAAAAGCACCAAATAATACTAGAAAGAGCAATAACTTTAAAAGCACAAACTTTATTACAAAAAAAAAAAGATTATAATAAACAAATATTTAATTTTTAAAACAAAATTTGAGAATTTATCCAAATGTTCAGAAGTAAAATTCATTCTTCTGTAGCTTAAAGTTCTCATTTTCAAATTTTAAATCGACCGATTCGACATACCGTAACATGCTACAACTTGGGACACTATCACAACTTGGGACAGTTTGCACACTATTCAGAAAACTCAATCTGGCAAAGTTGTATCTAGGCTTTTTGATTCAACGTGCGTAATACCTGTTTATTAGGCGTATTTCAGAGGTCCTTAAGTCACGTGTGATCATTTGAGAAGAATGCATCGGTGTGTTGAAAAATGTTATTTAAAAATATTACGTAAATTTTATACTTTGGAAAACTTCTGCTGGGGCGGTGTGGCTATAAATTGTTATAAGTTCATATTTTTAATGTTTATAGCAAATGTTATTGTTAATTGAATGGTTTAATTAGAACTTTTATATTTAAACCCCTTTTTTTATTAATTTGTTTTTTTTTTTAAAACTCCCTGCGTTTACAACTTGGGACACCTATCATCTGATGTAAATACTGTGATGTTAAAGTGTGTTCTTATCAAATAAGAAGATATCAGTTTGTTGACATCAACTAGATTATTTTTAAAGTATTTTAAAACATTTTAAAGGGTTTTAAGGATTTTTTACGTAACTTTTAAACGAGTGCCCGATTTTATATAATATCTAAGAAATGCAGGTCGTATTAGTGACTTTTTAGATCATGGATACATTTTTTATATGCTACTATGTAGTTTTTCCCTTTTTTAAAAAGAATATACTTGTTTCATGTTGTGAACGGCTCAAACAATTTGATTTCTTTGAATATTTCAATAACTGTCCCAAGTTGTAACACCCGTGAGGTAACTTGGGACACCTAGTTTTTTTTAAAAAAAGGGCGGAAATATGCAATATTTTCAAAATGTCAGAACGTATCGTTAAAGTACTCAAAGAGACCGAAAAAATGGCTATCTCCGATAACTGAAGGGAAGAGTACAGAAAGAATGGCACGTCGTTGAATGTCAAAAGTGTCCCAAGTTGTAGCATGTTACGGTAGTCCTTTATTCATTCATCAGTAACGTAACTTCAAAATTTTGTCTCTGAGGCAAAAATTCTTGAATGGCTTCCTTTTGGCAATACATAATAAATGTGATGAACAAATAAATTTGCTTATTTGGAAGATTATGGCCCAAGTGCGGCCCGAACGAATCCCCACATAAAATATTTGTTCTTCTTACAACAAAAGGTTGCCGGCCTCTACCATAATCAATTTTCACAATTTTCTACACTAACTTACTTGGAGTAGTTCGCAATAGACAAACGAACAGACCTAGAGAGTTTAGATGAAATGTATGGCCAGGAAAGAAGAGTAGCAAAAATTAAACTTTTGCAGGTGATACAAAAATTTTATAACAGACAAATTTTGAAATATTTTGTAAAATATGCATTGATAAAGTCTAAAAAAAGCATTAAAACTCAAGAAATTCAGAAAAAGCATTGTAAAACTTGCAGAGCAGAGATAGCAATGGCTTAAGGACCCAATGCTTTAGGACCCTTAAACTGCATTATATTGAGATCAAATTTTGTTTAATTTTAGATTTTAAATCGCACACCCCTCAATCAGGAGGCCCGTCAAAGCTCTTGCTCCTGGGCCCTAAATTTGAAGTTACCACACTGCATCCTGTATCTGTATTTTATATCAAAAACTTTTTAAAAGATGTAAAGATCATTAGACAAAATTGCGGTTTCCTAATTTTACAAAGTATAAAAAATTCGTAATTTAAAAAATATCAAAATTTATTACTTATTTAAGAAGTGAGTTTCGTCAAGAATTAAAAAAATTATGACGACAAGCACATATTATTGTCCTCTAAAAACTCGCGCTTATAAACGACGTTATACTTTAAAATGTGAAGAATTTTGCATATTCTTAAATTACAGTGATCCGTGATGATTCTACTTCATCAGCAAATGTGTATAAAATAATTAATTTAAACTTATGAATTATGATGATTTATGACATCTAACTTCACAAAAATATGCAATACATTTTTATACAGCGTAAGTTTTCCAATGTCGAAAAATAGTAAAATAACAATAATTGAAATTGCAGAAAATTACTTACTGCTCTGTATAAAATTCTTTATTCATGTAACTTTTTCACCCTTTTTCTCACTTTTATGAAAAATTTTGCAGAAAAGCCTTTGCAATATGTGTGCCTTCTTCGACGGTTTTTGAAAACTGGACGTAAATCAACTTTAATTATTTATTATTGTTATTGGTTCGTAAATTGAAAGTTTTGTTATAAAAAATTTAGCTGTTTCAAACAAAATACCACATTTTTGGTTTGTTTCTCCACTAAGTTTGTTTATGTATTGCTATAAATAATTAAATTTCTCGTTTAGGTTTAAAAATCAGTCGATATTCCATTTTGAATCCTTCCTTAAGGGCCTTTTGTTATTTGAAAGGATCGAATTTCCTATAGAGGAACTATCAAAATCTAAATCAAAATCTAAAATTATCTGGTAATCATTATCTGTTTCTTTTTATCGCATTTCTGGTTTTACAAATTTGCAATTTTTAGGAAGATCAAGAATTTCAATGTTTTATTTTGTGTTCGAGCTGCAACTTAATTTTTCTCGTCAATGTTACAATGATACATCAGGGTAACACTTAATATTATGCATGGGGAATTGACGTGGGGATAAAACTAAATATAGTTCTTTGGCTTTACACCAAAGTTGTGATACCCACAGTAACATAATTTTATTCATCCCTTAGCACACGGATTGGCAACTCGCGGCCCCCGAAGGGTTTTGGTGCGGCCCGAGGACTCTAAAATAAAAGCTTTTTTAAGTGGACTTGCCAAGAAGTTCGGCCCGCACTAATCTCAAAGTAAAATATTTGGCCCCCGCACAACAAAAGGTTGCCGACTCCTGCCTTAGCTGGTGGGACAAAGCCAGTAAAGTGGATAGTATTAAAAAACTCAAGAAGTTGCAAAGACTTACCTGCTAGGAATTACGGGGGCAATGTCCACGACACTCACCGCAGCCATGGAGGCACTTTTGGGACTTCACCCACTACACCTAGTGGTAGAAATGGATTCCCTATGGGCTAATTATAAATGATCAGATGGTAATAAATCCAAGGGGAGGATATCACACCATGATTTTCAACTCAATTAGGAGTTCAAACAGCTCTGCATGCAATCAGACAGAACCTACACTGTAAGGGACTTCTAAAAACCTTTTAAGGTAGTAATACCTGAGAGGGGAGAGGAAATCACCAAGCAGGAGCTGGGGACGTGATGATGGATCCAAAACGGATATAAGTACTGGAGCAGGAGTTGGGGGAGACAGAACAGGGGTTGCCATTAGCATAAACCTGGGATGTTACGCAATTGTGTTCCAGACGGAAATTATCGCCATGATGGTCTGTGCAGAGGAAATGATGGGGAGGGCTTATGTAAATAGGCGAATTTGTATCATGTCCGACAACCAAGCAGCACTCAGGGCTTTGGAAGCAGTAGTAATACAATCCAAGGCCGTGAAGCAATGCCTTGATGTACTTGGGGGGGGGGCTGGCATGGAACAAAAGTGTAACTCTGAGGTGGGTTCCGGCTAACACAGGAATAAAGGGAAACGTACAAGCAGACTACTTGGCGAAGAAAGCTGCAAGTAGTCTAGTAGAACCTGAACAAAGCTTATCTGACCGCAAAAGGGACAATCAAAGAATTACTAGAAGCAAACATCTTGAATACTGGGAGGGCCTCCAGGGACTTAGGCAATCGCAGATGTTCATGGAGGGCCCCTCCAGTGGACAAAGGAAAAAAGAAATCCTCCAGATGAGAAAGATAGTAGGACTGTTTACTGTATACTGCTATCTAAACAGGCACCTCAACACAATGGGTGTCATAGAAGATTTTGCATGTAGGCTATGTGGAGAGGGGGAGGAAACCCCATACCACATACATGTGTATGCACAATACTGAATATACTGATATACGACTGAATCTCGGGGAGATAAATTAAGTTCCCTTAGGTCAAACCCTCAACTTGATAGAGGATACGAAACTAGTGGAGTAAAACGTGGAAAGCGAGGTACAATAAACCAGGAGCTTCTGTGCAAGTGCTTCGAAAGAAACACAACCCGTTGAGCAATAATAATAATAATACAGTGGAATATTTACATAAATAAATTGCTTTCTTTCCCAAAATGTGACTTGAAAACGAGATATTCCAGCGTCCCGAGGATGAGCTTGGGGACAACGGGTCAACCTACCTAAAAACGGGACTATTTCGTTGAAAATCGGACGTATGGTTAATTATCAGGCATATACAACATTTACCATAAATGGAAGCAACACTAAAAATTACGCACATGTTATTTTTGTGAACAGAACATAACTATTCACAGGTGCAGTGCCGTAACTAGGGCGTGACGAAGATGGTGCAGGCATAGGCGCACACACGTGAAGCGCAAAATAAGTTAGTGGGCTCAGTTATACTATAGAAAAATAAAAAATTAAAAATTTTTAAAAAAAACCTTTTATTTAAAATTAAAAGAGTGCACTAAAAAATAAAAAATAATTTTAATAAGAATAAACAGAGCTTCTTGGAAACATCAATATAAAAGCGTGGGGCTATCAATTGCTTACTTACCTCTAAATAAATAGCCCCACGCTTTTATATTGATGTTTCCAAGAAGCTCTGTTTATTCTTATTAAAATTATTTTTTATTTCTTAGTGCACTTTTTTAATTTTAAATAAAAGGTTTTTTTAAAAAATTTTTAATTTTTTATTTAATTTTTTATTTTTAATTTTTTAGTCATGTTTGTCAAATACAGCTCCTGCTTCATCCTATCAGAATTCCTCTGGTATGTGTTTTTGATGTTTGATGCTTCACTCTGTATACATCATTAAAACAAAAAATTTCACCCTGAATGCGGTCCTTAAAAATGCGAATGCGATTTAGTAATGTAACTTTTCACCCTGTATGGTAAAACTGTACAATGCGCAGCCACGCATGCGATTTAGTATTTCATTTTTTTCCCGATTTTTCGCTTATTTCGCGGAATTTTGGGACACAAAATTAATATATGAAAATTCGCTGCAAGTGAAAGCTATGTTCCAAATTTCAGCTCTCTAGGACTTCGGGAAGTTGGTTAAAAACGGCCTCGAAAAAGTCCAAGGGACTGACGACGGACGAAGGACAACGGTCACACCAAGTTAAATAAAAGCTTTTAATAAAAATACTTAATTAAAGGTAATAAAAAATAGAGGGTACTTTTAAAAGTAACAATGGAAAACCGTGGGGTCTGGGGGGTATGGAATACCCTCCAGTCATAAGGAAGCAAAAAGATGTTTTCTTAAAAATTAAAATTGTTTCTTATTCAAGAAATAAGGGGGAAATACAAATAAGGGGGTATTCCTTACCTCCTAGACTCGCGGTTTCTACTATTATAGGGGGTTTAAACGTTTAAAGCACTTAAAAATGAGATAGAATTAACTATGATGTAGTTTATGATCTTGTGAAAAACTTTCTCTGACCCAGAGGGTAGTTTTAAAAGTAACAATTGGAAACCAGCGATATGGGGGGTATGGAATACCCTCCAGTCATAAGTAAGCAAAAAGATATATTTTTAAAAATTAAAATTGTTTCTTTATCAGTTTTAAAAGTCATCTCGTTACTTCCTTATGATTGGGGTATTCCTCACCTCCCAAACTCGCGGCTTCTTCACATTATAGGGGGTCTAGTGGGTTTAAAGCACTTAAAAATGAGATAGAATTAGGTAATTATAATGTAGTTTATGTTCATGTAAAAATCTTTCTCTTACCCAGAGGAATACTTTTAAAAGTAACAATGGAAAACCGGGGGGTCTGGGGGGTATGGAATACCCTCCAGTCATAAGTAAGCAAATAAAAGATGTTTTCTTAAAAATTAAAATTGTTTATTTATCAATTTTAAGAAGTCATATCGTTACTTCCTTATCATGGGGGTATTCTATACCTCCCAAACTCGCGGTTTCTTTCTTTCTTTACATTATAGGGGGTCTGCGGCTTTAAAGCACTTGAAAATGAGATAGAATTAATTATTGTGTAGTTTATGTTCACAAAAATTCTTTCCTGTGACCTGGAGGTCACATTATTTAGTTTCATCCCCCGCATCGATAGTTCGATGGCGTTTAAACAGCTAAAGGCTGTTTCTTTCAATAGAATATGAATTTCTGCTTCACTATTTGGTTTTTGAATGAATTACTTATAATTCATTGAATTCATTCATTTGTCATTATAATTCATAATGAAATTGTCATAATTTTATATATTCATAATTGATTTCATTTCCGATAACTTGCGTATGTGGAAATAGGTTTGGCTCTATATTTTGTATTTTCAGTGGACTATCACCAATGTAATTACTAATTAAACAAGGAATTTTTGTTAAATTTCATATTAAAAGTTTGTTTCAACCATCAAATTCAAATATATAGGTATAAGTAATAATTAATAAATAATGAATTTTTACTAAGTTTTCAAAATTAAAAATTAATATTAAGAAAATAAAATACATAATAATAAGTGTATTTGATAGGATTAAATTGATTTGTACACATTTCATGCGTGAAAGCATTATCATATGGGATCAGGATCTTCATTTGAAAACACGAAAGCTCTATATAAAATTACAGGATTTCGAACAATGAAGCCATTTATTTGATTATGTTTGAATTGTATGATACACTCGGTAGGTGTGCTATACATGACATATTTGAATCTTGATAAATACTTGATAGGTGTATACGTTGAAATATTAAAAAATGGCGTATTTTCCATAATTACAAAATGACCATTGGTTTGAATGTCCAAATTACCCCATTAAGATCTGATATAACCGATACATTGGTTGGCCCTACAAATTTTTATATAAGTAATAAAAATAAATAAATCATAAAAGTCACAATTTTTTATAAGATTAAAATGTATTTAATCCTTAGAAATCGTATAATAGCATCTAATCTTAAGTTTAGTAATAAATAACCACGTTGCAGATGTACGTTGACAACACCTACAATACCACAAAGAAAAATGTGGTCACATACATCACCAAACATCAACAATAAAAAAAGAAAACTTAGAAACTTAAAAACTTCTACTTACAAATATTTTCCTTTATGCCATTTTAAAATCTCCACCGATCTTCTAATAGATCCATCATAACTGTGACAACCAACTTGTATCTTAACCGTTCCATCATACAATCCTTCAACTATAGAATTGTCACCTTCAAATCTGATTAAGGCTTAAATTCCAGAAGTCATTGTTACGCGAAAAAAAGAGTACATCTTGGTTGAACAATTTTTAAGTAGTGTTTTATTTAAACGTTTCTGAACAAACGCGTGTTCCTTTTATACCATGAAAAATGTGGCTAAAAGAAGAAGAAAGTGTATTTTTTTGGCCGGTATACCACGGTACTATATTTCGTTTGCAAATAAATTAAGTTCAGTTCAACATATTTCCTTTCACACATCCTGCAAGAGCTACTCAAAAGAAAAACAACACGAAATCAAGTTTAATGAATAAAAAAAAACATAGTTTAACAAATATAAATATTATTTATTTTCAAGCTTTAATTTCATTCATTTATTAATAATGAACAGGAAGCATTTACACGAAGAACAATTGGACAATTCTTTAATGTACAAGAAGTGTGAGTGGATAATTGAAAATATAAAAGGTAAACAGCTAAAAGCTATTTATTTAATTTTTGTTGAATAAACATTTTAAACAAAAATAAAGGGAAGAACTTGAGCTTACTTGTTAAACATTCAAGAGAAGAAGAATTAGCACTGGAAAGGTCAACTCGTTTTTACTTTGCGTGATTTATGTGAATTCTTCTTTTATTATTTTTTTATGTTATAAATTATGCACGGTACCTAGCAAGTGTAGTTGAAAATTTTAAGATACTCCAAAATAACTAAACTGTGCTCTTGACATCTCCTGCACTTGAAATCACCAAAATGTCAATAACTTTTAGAACAGTGCAGCCGCTGTTTAAATTTTTCTAAGCTGATTAGAATATATAACACACATTATAACACAAATTATTGCACATTATGTGGTAATCCTACTGAAAATTGTTATGTTGCCATGGAAAGTATAGCTCAAAATACAAAAATTGGAAAATATATTAACAAGATTAAAAAATCATCTACGGCATTTCTGCTTCCTCGCACCAATAGGAATAAATATGAATGAGCAATAGTGATTCAAATACGTGATTACAAAAAAAAATTTTCAGGAGTGCTGTCCCAATCAATAAAGATGGCAAAACTTGAATTAAATGATGGATCACCATCAGGGAAATAAATAAACGGTATATGCACGTAGCCTAAGCACGTAGCCATCTAGCCATGCACCTGTATAATTAAAAAAAAGACTTGCTCCTGAAATGAGTTTTTACGGCACAGATAAATTTGTAAGCATTCGGGAGTTGAACCTATGATCTTTAGATCTATAGCTCCACTCCCTAACCACTACACCAAACTACCTGTATGTAAGTAAACCTCTGTAGACAAATTTCTTCACATATTACCTACATATTCTTTACGTACATAATTCGATCATAATTTGTTATTTGGAACAAATTCCGAAACGTATTCGGAACGTATTTGGGTCGTTTAATTTCGGAAGCCCTGGTGTGACCTAACCTTACGATTCTTGTTACTGATAACGAAAACTGTTCTTAACCTTATATTATGATACAGTGATACTTCATAGCAAGAAAATTCATACTCATGAACTGGGGGAATCTTCGGGCATGGATTATCCCCCTCCAGCTCTAAGTAAGGCTGCTTTGCAAGAATTAAATTTGTGTCGTTAACAATTTTGAAAAGTTGTGTTGTTGCTTCCTTATAGCTTGGGATTCTATACCCCCAGACCCTTGCATTAATTCCCATTTCTTCATTATAATAATGGACTGTAGCCCCCCCCCCCTAGCGCTTAAAGCTAATAGTAATATCTCTACTGGCCGTGATGCTTCGGAAGGCACATTAAGTCAGTGGTCCTCCTGGGTTAATGAATTGCCATCATTAACATAAAATACCAGGATACAAGCACATCTGAAAGCCAGCCCAGCAAACTACCAAATGTAAAACAACTATACGCTCACAGCAGTGACGTAGCAATAGGTGGTGCGAGTGGTTCCAGGCACCAGGGCCTTGTACACAACAGAGAAAATTAATTTCTATTATTTACAGAGATTTTCTACAGAACTTTTTTCAAATACTAAGGTTGTCCGTAAAATACGGTCTCCAAGGCGCTGCAGTCTCGAGGAACGCTTTAAAGCAAGATCCTGCAACACTGGCGTGTAACTGGTTTCCCTCTGGCTACAGATCTCCACAACTCCGAGCTGTCTGCGACTCTTAGTCTTGGTTTTACACTTGCCGCTGCCTCTAGGTGTGAGTTACGTTCTGTGGTTCGTTTTTGTGTACTAACAACATTACGCCTATAGAAAGTTATCGACAACAGTGTTTTTACATCAAAAATGTGCGCAAATGGTGCAGAGAGTTTAAAAAAGGACGTACAGACATCCATAATAAACAGCGTGCCGCATAGCCATCGGTTTCGGACGAAACGATTGAAAAATGGAGAAGGTCCGTTTTTAAACTCCCTGCATAATTTTTCCACGGTTTTGATGTCCACACACTGTTGTACATACACTTCACATAACTCTCGGTAAATTTCTATAGGTGTAGCGGCCTTATACCTTATAGCACATAGAAAACGAATCACATAATGTAACTCACACCTGGCGGTAACAACGAGTGGAAACTCCATCCCGACCAAACTAAGACTAAGCGTAGTCGCAAATAGATCGGAGTGGCGGGGACTTGTTGGTGGGGAACTAAGCTACACATTAGTGTTGCCGAATCTAGCATTAAAGCGTTTCTTGCAACTCCAGCGCCTTGGAGACCTTACTTTACGGACAACCCTCGTATATTGAAATTTTGTGAAATCTACGATGACTGTTTGTCATTTAAATGTTTTTTGTGCAATAAAATTGTTACTTAAGTAAATAAAATTGTTTGCAAAATAATAAAGGGGACCTGCTGTGGGTCTTGCATCAGGGCCCGGTCTTGACTTGCTACGTCACTGGCTCACAGTGCCAAGGAAACTTGACACAGTTGCTGGTAGAATAGATCAAAAATGATCTCAAAGAAGTTAAAGAAGAAGAAGAAGTAAATGTATGATGTGATATTATGATTAATAAAAGAGATAGTGAGATCGTTCGTATGAATTACGATGATTTGAAATCAGGCCCTATATAAATACATTAGGGTTTCGATTTGCATCGTTTCACAAATTAAATCTGCATCAATATGATTCAATGTGAGTCCTTTCATACAAAATGCTTCATTAGATTTGTTAACACTTAACACATAAATTGCTATCTAACATTGCCAAGGAAACGACACAATTGTTGGAAAAATAACAGACTTTAGCCCAGGGGTGTCCAAGTCATTCCAGCAGTGGGCCATTTCTTGTCAAACAAAATTTTTGGGGGCGGCACGAATGCCTTTTTTGTTAACACATATCCTTTTTTGAACGAATCTATTGTAAGATAAACAATATTTAAAGAAATATGTGTTTTTATTATATTATACAAAATCTGCTAAAAGAGGAATTTTCCTAGAACTGGTTCTAGAAAGTGGAAGAAGAAGATTTGCTAAGTTGTTAGTTTCTCAAATAAAAATAATTTTTGATTATTCTTATTTCTTATAATAATAAATTATATAAATTAAATAAAATGGCATTTTTTAGCATTATAATAAATTAGGAAATGAAAAAATATAAAAAATGTGGTAAAATTAACTATCCATTTTTCTTCAAAAATTTGCTCTTTGCCAAACCCTGGCCTCCGATTTCACACCCATTATTATTTACATTACAACTACGCTCCTATATTGGATTTTATTAACATTGAAATTGGTTCGTTTTTAATTCGTGATAATAAATTAGTACCTAAGCATATAAGGCTAACTTCACGCACGTATTAATGAAATTAAATTAGTAGGTATTATATTTTTAAGCTTTCAAGTTACTAATCTAATTTCATTAATTTATAAATTATTAAAATATGCTTACTACTAATTTATTAACATTTATTACAAAGATTACGACGATCGCAGAAAGCATTTAATATATTACATTTAATAATATGTGATTCGATTTGCGTTGTTTCGAAGAAGTATTGCACTTTCCTAAAATGTAACCCAGGCCGCGACTGGGTCAGTTAACTAGTCGGCGATCGCCAAGTGTCCTCGGTCCAAAGGGGCCCCGAAGAGGCCTCTAGAAAATGGTTTATACTTGGGGTAAAAGTGGCTGGTATATTTTTTATATACCATCCAAGGAAGTCAAAATAGCGGTAAATGTGATTTTCGTTATTCCGGTCGTGAAAGTACCCTTTTCCTCCCCGTTTTTAGGTACGAAAAGTAACTTTACGCCCTTGTAGTGAAAAGTACTATTTCAAAAATCTTCCCTCTTGGTAAGAGGGCCCCTCCTCAGTCTCCAGCCAGTCCGGGCCTGCGTAATCCTTTAATTGTGAGGTGTTAAAATTTGATATAATTTGGGTAACGAAGTAAATATTAATTGATATAAAAAAAGTTGAGAACATCAGACTCGAATAAGAAACTTGAATGAAAATTTGTCGGTAAAAGCAGCGAAATTATAAATCTTTAATGCAATAGTGTACCGGGTGGTGTAAAAGAAAGTAAAATTTTTATCTTATTTGGTAAATATATCAAGAATACTCTTAATGGAATGTTAAACAAATTATTTTAATTGCACACAAATGACACAAACACAAACCCGGGGCACCGGGTTCAAATCTGGGGAGAGTAAAACTTTCTTATGACTAGTCTCCGTGCTTCGGAAGGCACGTTAAGCCGGTGGTCTCCTGGGTTAGTGAATTGCCACCATTAACATAAAAACCAAGATACATGGCACATCTGACGGCAAGTCTAGCAAGCTACCTGATGGATGTAAAATATTTATATACTCACAGAACCAAGACGCAGATGTTGGTAATAACAAGCCTTAAGGCTTAAACTAAGAAGAAGAAGAAGCACACAAATTCAAGAAAAAATTACAACAAAAATTATTCAAGGATATTCCAAAATAAAAAAATTTAACTTAAAAAAATGAAGAACTGCAGAGGAAGGGGGGAGGGTAAAAATAATAACGATAACTTAATTACAAGAGTTCTTTTGTTCCCGATTCCATCATTAACATTTCTTCATTTTATATTTTCAAATTATGTTTCATTTTATAAAAAGTTCCTTAGTTATTCATGCCTGAAGAGATTTTATAAGATCGAAACAAAGTTGCGGTATCCTATTAATTTTTAAATATTTTCTATTCATTTTTACATGTTGCAATTTTTAAACTTAAATTAATATTTTGTTTAATGCCCAGTTAAGTTTATTATTGAGAAATATTTTATGTTGTCCAAATAAGTGCTTAAAATCCACCTATGTTCAAATACAATTTCTTATTCTTCTTATTTGCATCATTTGGTTCGATCGGGATAAAAGCATAGATGCAGTGGGGTCCAACTTCCTTATGAATTTTTATTGAAGCTACTGTTTAACGTGGATTCCGAACCACGGTACAAGTAATTTGGGAGCAGCCAAATAATTTTTGTGTGCGATGGACAATTTAAGATTAAGTTTCATTATTGTTTCCTACTTTATTTTCTTTCCATTTGTATTCGCTATGTGCGTGGGTGGAAAGGGGATACGAAAACCGATCGAAGTGTTCGGAGTGGCCGTAATAGAAACGAAACGGGACTTATTTGTCTATTAATTATATTATTATTATTTATCTATATGTCTTATGTGTTTGCACACCCATCAATACACTACTGACCTCTTAAACAAAGTTTAAATTTAAATTTCCGTCAAAAATCCTTAATTTAAAAAGTTATTATTGCTAAAACAGTCTTAATTCATTTTCTTTATTAAGCCACAGAGGGCAGCAGGAGGAATGCGCACAGTGAATAGTTAACCTATACAATAATAATTTATATTGAAAAGATCATTGCCCTTGCAGCTAATGCGATCGGTTGAAGGCACGTTAAGCCGGTGGTCATCCTGGGTTAGTGAATTTCCAACATTAACGTAAAAAACAGGAAACAGGCACATCTGGTAGCTCAGCCCAACAAGCTACCTACCAGATGTAAAGCAATTATATGCTCACAGTAGCAATAGTACCAAGAAAAAGTTAAAGAAGAAGAAGAATTTATTATAATTATTTCTTTTTACATAAATATTTTATTTTAATACTTCCTTTCAATTGTAGGAAAAGTTGATATAGATAGTTTATTAAATATTTAATAAATAATAATTATTTTCATAATTTTATAAAATTAAAGTTGATCTTGACACATAACTTGAAATGAAAATAATAAACATAATAAAATATGTTTTAATTTTTCTCTCGTTGCAAACTCGCAATATTAATTACAATAAATTAAACTAAATAATATTTTACGACAATGTGATTAAATAGAAAATTAAAAATACTACAAACAACTTGAATAAATTAATCGAAACGAATTATAACTTTCATTAAAGTTAATGATTGTTAAATTATCCAGTATTTACCAAATAAAATTTTATAATGTTGTAAATAATATCTTATAATTAATATTTGATGACGTTACAATTATACGACTAATTAAACATCCTGAACGCAATATTATGCATTAATTTACATTATTGCAAAATATGTTATTCTAATTTTGTTGACATCAGCCGGCCAATTAGGTTGAACAGAATGTCCGCGTGAAAACGACGACATCGAATCAACTTAGTGGTTCTTTTGTGTTCCAAAGATTTTTGTTTTATTTTTAGTGCTGCACTTGAGGTGTCACTTAAACATTTATCACCATATCGCTATATGCTTTATTACTTTTTAAACAGGTGCGAACACAATGCAATAGTAGGTAGGTATACAATTTAAAGTGGTAAATTGTATAAAGCAATCTACTTATTAAAAAAGGCGATGTCAACCATTAGAAAGGTATTATATCCAGGTGTTGTAACCATATTTAATATTAATAAAGACGTAGGGAAGTCTCGACTTATAAGAAAAATGTAAATGACAGCATGATGGCCGCGATACATGTAAATTAGATTAATAGGAAACGAGAAAGCAAAACTAACAAGTATGGAAGCTCTTCCGGTACATGTAATATCATCATCAACCTTGCTGAGTGACAACTAAATTATACAGCACGAGACAAATTGTACAAATATAACTGGACAGTTATAAGACAAAATTTTTAATTTGGATGTTTTTCCCATCGGATATTCAATTATTTGCAAGTAGAAGTGGAAATTTATTCTATGCTGGTATTTAACGTGCAACACAATTAATTGTACTTTATGTGAAAAATAAATAAAGATATACTATATAGTCGATAAATATCTTAGTGGTTTTTAGGCGTGGTTGAAAGTAGTTCCACCTTCCATCCCTTTGGCCTATAGATTTTTTGTTACGTGTGTATTTAATATATAGGTGCAATAATTTAAATTGAAGTGGTGAAATAAGGAGTACCTTAAGATCCAAAATTTGGCTCTGTCCTATTTCATATTTATCCCAAATGCAAGATTTGAAATGAAATTCGTGTGTTTAATTTGTTCATAAATGAGTTCGTTTTTTGAAATTATCTATTACATTTGAGTTGAATATTTAACAAACAAAAATTGACTTACAATATATCGCGCACGCGACAATTCTTTGATCGTGTACAAATGCGGATACAAATTGAAATATTTAAAGCATAAAAGCGATGAGAACTATACAGCCGTATAGTATTAATATTTGTATTCGTATGAGATAAATATAACTCGTTGTTTTCATAACTATTGGGTACTTGTTTGGCCATGTTTAAAGATCGTGGGAGTAAACCAGGTGAAAAACGAAATCCCTCATTTAATTATAAATATTTTAGTGCCTGATTACTGTTCTTTGACCGCAAAATGCGAAGCATCGCCAACTCAATAAATAGAATATCGTTGCAACTTAAAATAATAGGGATCTCGTTAAATATTTTAAATACACGATAGCACCAATAATTATATGTTGAAGTTGAGTATTTCCTGTCAATAGCATAACTAAAGTTTTAACACCAAAAAGTATTATTTATGATATTATACGATGAGAAACTTTGCATTTGTTTATTAAGATTCGAAATAAAAAAAGTTTTGTACACTAATTACTCCTACATTAATTATTTTGTGAAAAATGTTGGTTTTTTTTTACATAAGTGTGTAATTAGGCCTTATTAAATATTAAATGTCATTTTCAAGAAATTCGGTAGGAGTAAAAGGGGCAACGTAGACTCGGCGGAGTAAAATCGTCAGGGAGCAATCCGATGCGGTACTGAGCGACAGATTTCACCATCCACCTCCTTCTCCACAGTACACACATGCTAAAAATTGTATGTTATTAAAATTTTGTACCTACATAAATCGAAAACGATTTAAAATAAACGTTAATCGTGCTAGAATTATTATTTATGTTAATTGAAAGTCAGAACATCTTAATGCTATTTCGCGGGAATGCTAAATAATGAGGAAAAAATGATACAAGTTGTAGATTATTAAAAAAAATAAATAAAAGCGGCCGATGTGTTCGTCTTTTAAATAAATAAATAAAATATTATGTTGATATCAAACGAACCGCCACATAATTTAAAATTAAAATTTTTTGAATTGCTTCCAATTACGTTTTTATTGAACTTATTGTCAAAAATAGCCAAATTATGAATCTTTTCGCTGCAAGATGCTGATGTTAAAAATTTAGGTAATTACTTGTTAGATTGATGTTGGTTGGTACTGGTTCTCCGAAATAAAATTATTTTCGAATTTTATATTCGTGTACTTTATTTTGAACATACACGGCACGAATTTGACATGTTAATCATTTATTTGCAGCGGTTCCGAAACAAAGTGTGAAAAGCGCAACATAAAATTTTGGTTACATTTTAAAAATTTTCCGCTTGAAGAATTTGAAACTTTTATGGCTTTTTCTTAAAAATTTATAGGCGTACTTAATGACAATGTTATATCTTAATTAAAGGTGTATTATAGTAAATTTTAGACCTGCTGACGTTCCCATAGGGGGGCACGACTGAAACCACAGGCGGGTGTGATATAAAGACGTGTTAACATCACATTAATTCGTTTAATCCACGATACAAGATTCCATGCCTATATCACATATACCTACATACTTTATAGACCTAATTTGTTCACCCACACAAAATATCAGAATTTACAATGCAATTTTAATTTTTACATAAATATTTTGTATAATATTAAATGTTCTTATTACTTTAATATCTTCTTGAAATGTAATAATTATAATGCAAAAATTAAATATTAATAATTTTGCTAGTTAATGTGCAGAATTTTACCGTCGCAGTGCATCTCTACGGGAAGCCTTCTTGAGCAGTGCTCGAGGTGACTGAGTTATCGACAAATTCGATAATAAATTTATAATGAATGTTATTGTTTGTTGTAAACACGAACTTAACAAAATGAGTAAGTTTTTTATTTTATCTTTCACTATATTATATAGCCGAATTAAGTTGCAAGATATCCAAAATTTTTATCAATTTTTATTTGGTGAACTTCGGAATGGTAGGCAATGAGAACGATTTTCTACATTTTACGTGACCAGCCTTTTCTTATTTTCTGTCAAGCATTTGTAAATAATATCATTACCGGATCTAGTTTGAGAGATATAATTCATTGTATTCTGGAATCCAAAAATTTCCGATATCTCTTCGTTGGATAAATCTGAAGATGATGTCATATTAATGATAAGATAAGGTATCATCTATCAAAAATGCCAAAGGACGTCTATCTAAATTCTAAACCTACCATAATTTAACAAATTTATATCCATCGACTTCAACTATCGGTATCGGTATCATAATTAGCATTTGATGGAGCAGATGCGGGCCTAGCCCGCTTATCTCCTTCGTCTATTTGAAAAATAGCTTTGTATTATTTTTATTGGAAGGCTTCGAGTCATGTCCTGATTATGGAGCTGCAATTCCCCAACGTTCTGAAGCATCGTTGGTGCTTTATTCCATCTTTATTTCAAAAACATGCAGATGTATTTCAGAAACCGTCAATTGTATTTCAGTTTAGTCCATTTTATTTCAGAGAGAGTCAATTGTGATTCACAAAGCATCAATTTATTATAATTGTTCAAATTAACAAACTGTATTGGTACGCAGATTTTCCTGACTACACAGATTCATCGAACAGGGAACAAAATATACACTAATCATGCATTAATTGGCTAAAGGCGGCCTGCTTCACCATCCTGTATATAATTTTAATCGAATAATTCTTTAATCTTATTAGGATAAAAGTTAATAACATTTTAAATGGATTTTAAAATAAGTTTAGTTATATTTTTCAATAAATACATTTTAGCTCAAATACAATAATTGACGTTTTCTGAATTACTATTAATAAAACTGAATTACAATTGACGCTTTCTGAAATAAAAGTGGAAATGGTGTAGTGCGAGATGGATGTGAAATTCTTAAATTGATTGTTAATGTTATGTTCAGTACTTAAGCGATTGAAACTTGGTGATTGATTTATGGTTAACCAATTCCGAATTTTTAATTAGTCAGTTAATCAGTGGGAACTCTTCACTTTATACATATTGTCATATTTAACAATTATTGCAAGGATGAGACGAGATAATTTCAGCTCAAATTTCTAAAAAATAAACAGCTTAGCAATTACCAGTTTTATTTGTTATTTTTGATTTAATTTTGGTGGTTCCTTTATAGAAAAAATGATGCTTTCAAATCACATGAAGGCGAATGTGCTCACAAAGGGTTGGAAGTCGAATGAGGACTAAACGAAGGTTCCATTGGTGTATTGCTTGTTTTAATTATTGTGTGTAGCCATGATAAGAATTAATCCGAAGTGATTTTAAAAAAATCTAAAAGTGTAATTTAATTTATTATTATCAATAATAAAAATGTAAATGTAGTAGAGTTTCAAACCATCGAGCTAAGCAGCTGAAGGTAATATTATTATTGTTATAAAAGTTCAAATTGCCAATTGATAGCAATAAACAATTTGAGTTGACTTACGTCCAGTTGAAAGCAACTTTATTGGAGGCTTTCTGGTGCCAGCAATTACCGAAACTATAGATGTGTCATCTGTCGTGTGGATCTTCCTACAAAATTCTTCATAAAAGTGAAGATCTGGGTGAAAAGTTAATTTAGTGCAGGTTCGAATTGTGATCCTGAATTTGCACTGTTATTTTTACAAATTTTCTGCGAATGGAAAAAATATTCGCACGTTTTACAAAAATTTGGCTATTTTTCCAATCTTGCAGCGAGAAAATCATCATAACATCAATTATTTAACTTCGAGAGCGTCGGAAGATTGAATCGATGATCTGTGAATTAAGTTTAGAAACTTTTACATATTATCCCTCATATGAAGGAAGTTGGGATTTTTTTAAATATTACCTAATTGATTTAGATAAGTAAATTATTGCGTTTGATATTCAGTGTTTCACCGCTGGATTTTATTTTATAACTAAATTGCACAGTTATTAAAAATTTAATTATTAAAAATATTTGTACCTCTACGTCATGAAATTCTGATTACGACGTGCGTCTGGGCAGGGTCGTTGCGCCCTATTGTTCACAGTGTGCAAACACACGGGCGCGGGCGGCCAAAATTAGAGGCGGCCAAAATCCCACAAATAGGAGTTAAAAAAGGTCATGTACTTTATGCTAGGGAATTAGTAGTAGAAATTTAGGAAATTATATTAAAAAAAGTCAGCTACAAGGGCGGCCAAATTAAACTTTGCATAAGGGCGGAAGTACCCCTGGCGACGGTCCTGCAACTGGGTGGACTCCATGCGTCTGTCGTACGCGCGAGAGGCGGTTAACCGCTTCCAACGCGTGGCGCTCTGCCGAATCGTTTCCACCGAAGCCATGCGCGTACTGGGAGGTGCACTTCCCAGGGATTTGCTGACCAAAGAATGTTCGGAGCTATTCAGAGCCATCAGAGGTATGGCCTGGTGACAGAACCCTGCCACTCGTTTCAAGAGTGTTCTTATGGGACGCTCAGTAGCTGTATGGCGCGAGCATCGAAATGGCTCAGACGTCGATGCCGTCACCCGAACATTCATGACTGACGCCTCATTCGTACTTGATCGGCCCTGGGATTCTTGCTTAACCCTTTTCTTAGCGTGCGTGATTTGTCCAAGACGGACGGGTGTACATGCGGCGAAACGCCATCAAGATCCGCCATCGACTCGTGATGGATGCGGATTGTTGTCGAAGCTTTTCAGCAGATGCGAAGATCTCCATCCTCTGGGTGGGGGGTATTCGCCAAGTATCTAAGGATTTAGCGAGCCCACATGACCTGCTAGCTGATCGATTAAGAGCCGCAGTAAAGCTCCAATCTTGACGTCGATGGATGTGACCAGTCTGCATTAACTGGTATATGCGGACGATTGTGACAGTTTCTGATTCAATGTAGATATTGTGGTGTTCTAAACTAACTACAAAGCCCCTCACTAGGAAACTAAAATAATTTGTGATATTTCGAACACGAACAAGCTAAGTTCCGACCGCTTTGTTATCGGAGAACACTTATCGAGACTACTTAAAACTCAGGGAAGATTGGATTCAAATTACAATTGAGAGACTCGGGATATTTTATATCTTCTAATGAATTACAACGTAAAAGTGAGAACTTGATCTTGTTATGTGGACTACAAAATTGTCCTTTAGCTGTATGTGTAAATTTGTGCGATTGCATCAAACCACCATTACATTTAATGTCAATATTACTAAATGACGATTTGATAAAATCGATTGTTATGTGTATGGCACAATCAATAGATGTTAAATTTTAAATGTAAAGTTGAATTGAAAATAACACTGCATGGATGGCGCCCAACGTGGGACATCTGTGAAGTTATAAAAAAAATGATGCAGTATAAAGAAAGGGTTTCCAATACTAAGAAAGAAGCAAAACAACGATCCACTTCTTCCAATTAACAAAAACCCACTGTATACAAACCTAATTCAACACGGAATCTCTTACGTTCAAATAATGACATTCAACATTATCAATCAATATAATTAATAACCTGCAGCAAAATCAATTGTCAACGACACAACAATAATCACAAAATAACCTGGAACAAATGCTTACAAAAAATATAGAGAAGATGGATAAAATTCTTGGTCTCCTAATAACTTATGGTTCGAAAAATGTAATCCAGAGCTGTAAACAATCGATCCAAAAATTTCAGTTGGGAATGCCAACAGCTTCGTCATAGCCAACAAATTAAGTACTTCATTACAGATCAAAATTTTGATAGTATCATCTCCGATGGAGTAAACATACCATACTAAAAAAATAAGCTACATTAAAATTTTCACAATTTGTGTCTACATTGCCTACAAGTACAAATTGTATTAAAACTAAGTACAATTATTTGTGTTAGAAAATAGTACAATAAATTGTGCTAGAAGTGAGTAAAATTGTGTGAGAAACGAGTACAATAAATTATTGTACTTAATTTTAAATTTAAAAAAAACACAATTTGAATTTGTAGACAATCTAGACACAAATTGTGCTACTTTTAAGTATAACTTTTTCTCTGTGCAGGATCTCTTAAACATAGATTCATAACTGCAAGAGATTTTAACGCTAAGCACAGTCACTGGGGGCCACAGATTAATCACTCCACGGAGCAGGCAATTGTATTAGGCGAAAATAAGAACTAATCTAAAGCGAATTTTCTCTGGACATCAAACCTACTGGCCAATGGATGCAAATGAAATCAATGAGGTGTGGCATCTAGGTCTGAAATCATGCCTATTTGACAGACATTTCATCATAAAGTAAGGATAAGTCTTTTCCATTCTGGTTCCCATAAAATCAAGTGTACCACAGGGTAGCGTGCTTGGCCTATTATCTTCTATACATTGATCTGAAGGAGGAGAAGAAGATAAAAGATAGTCGTAGTTGCGATTGAACCTAGCTAAAGAACTGTCAAGGCCGTCCATTAATTACGTAAGGGTTTAGGGGGGGGTAGGTATCGGAAATCTTAAGGACCTTTACGTGGGGTGTAGGGGTCCGACGTATTCCTTACGTAAGTTTTTTAATACCTTATGTTGTAAAAGGTAAAGGTAAGGGGGTGTGCAATATTAATTTTTTTTTTAAATAATCATTACGTATGATGGAGGGGGATTGCCACAATCTTACGTACTCCTACGAGGGGAGGGTTAAAAATTACAAAAATCGTCCTTACGTAATTAATGGACGCTCCCCAATAGAGTAGGTAAATTTTAACTATGTTGGCAAGATTCGTCAATTCTTGTAACCGGTGAATACATCCCATAACTCGCCCTACGAATATCAGTATGGGATGGGTTAAGCCCCGAGGTTAATATTTTGCAGCAGAGTAGAATAATCGACTAAACAGTTCAACAGTTTAAATATGAAGAACAAATCTAGTTAGTTTCTTCCATTATCCAATCTGGTGATGATAAGCAGCAAATCGTAGTCATCAGTGTCACAACTCATAACTAGAGATGAGATTTTTAGGTCGTTAAAATTCAAAAAAAGGTACCTAAAAAGGTCCTAAAAAATGCTATTTTAGGTCGTATAAAGTCAAAAAAAGGTACCTAAAAAGGCACTAAAAAAGCTATTTTAGGTTGGTATTTCATAGTTTCGAAACCCACCAATTAAATATTAAAATTTTAATGGCCTTAATTTATTAAAATATTAATGTTTTTTAATAAAAATTTATTTTTTTATCAAATAAGAAATTAATAGAGAAAAATTAAATATAATAAAATATTTTTTATAAATATTTTTAGTAAAATTATAGTCAAGAATAACATTTTTTCAATAAATTCACCAGTAATTAAAGAAAATTGTCCAAAAAGTCCAAAAAAGGTCATGAAAATTAAAAAAAAGGCAAAAAAGGTAAAAAAGGCAAAAACAAATAGGGCTTATATGATGTAGTTTTCCATGAAACGAATTTTGGTACTGGTACTAATAACATCTAAATATTAGGAGCTAAAATAAAAAAAAGGTAAAACCTAAAAATCTCATCTCTACTCATAACAAATTCTATACTACTTGAAATTTGAAAAAATGTCTAAAATTTATAACTATTGTTCTGATCAATTTTCTCATTTTTATTTTATTATAGGGAGTTTTATTCCTAGTTGTCAGGAGGACTAGCGCTTCAGAAGGTGGTGGTTGCGTGGCACGAAAATTTTGCAGAACTTTGAATTATTGCAATTTTTTTTATCTCATGGGATAATATCGACACTGGAAAGGTCAATAGGCGTAACCATCATTAAAAATTTTTTTCTTTTAGCCAGAAGAAACTAAATTAATTATTTATGTATGCATTGTTGTTGAAAACTTCAATGTTGCTGTAATAAGTTTTTTTTTATCAATTGCAAATTATTGTGAAATAATACTACCCTTGGTTTAATATTATATCAATTTAAAAATTTTTTTTAATGAGAGTTCCAATTGGAAATTGGAATTAATTAAAATTTTAGGAAATTATAATACAAGAATAGTACGAATTTTCTATGATTGTCGTTGGTACAATATGGGAAACCCTCCAAGTGTGAAAATTGTTTATGATTTGGTTTGTTTGTGTCTCTCAGCTGTCTGTTGCTTTATATCTAATTTATGTAGCAGATGTTTTGATTGAGCCAGAAAAGTAATTATGAAGACAGCACTTGTATGGTAAAAACTGGAACGTTAGTAACTAAGTTATGCCTTTAAATAACGCCAAGTCTGAAGTTAATAGTCGTCCGTAATACTTGTACACATATTTATATATGCAAACTACTAATTAGTTTGTCTCTCTTACGTTTATATTTGAGGATATTGTTAATGAATATAACTACATAACAGTCATAAATTTTTACACTATATTATTATATGCATACGTAAAGAAATGGTGGCTTGATTAAAGTTTCAACTTAATGGCAGTAACATTATTTATAGATTTATTTTAAGCGACTTAATTCTTAATTAGCTTGCATGTTTAATAACTTTATTATGACAATTTTTTGCATGTTATCGAAAACAAAAAAATTTTAATTACATGGTTTCACTTTATAACTTTCTTGTTTTTCCTTCTTGTAATATTTGTTGGCCAGTAATTTCTATACAAAATCTTTTTTATGATGATGCAAAGATCACTGTATTTTACTATGTAGATGTAGATTAATAAAGAAGTTATTTAGCAAAAGAGCTGTCGACTTCCAAATAGTAGTTAAGATATAATTGTAATTTATTGTACAGGTTCTTTGCTCATGTCATACTAACAGAGACTTCACTTTTTTTTCAAAAAAGTGGTTAACGAATTTTTAATCGGTCTTTGTTAGCTTTTAAATTGGCAGAAAACTAAATTTTACTCAAGTCGATTCTCAATTAAACGAACTGTATTACATCTGCTGAGGAACCGAAATACTAATCAACTAATCATATTTTCAATAAGAAATTGATTATGAAGCTGCATCTACTCGTTTTCAATAATTGTAGAAGTCCAAAATCCAATTCTTACCACTGGACTGTGACCATCCGTAGTTTTTGGCATATTAAAAAATGATTTTCTGTCTTGTGAAACAAGCCAAGAATTAGTATTAGAGATAAAACCAAGCAATCCTGCATCATTCGTGGTACAGGATCATGATATAAGAATATTGAAAAGTTTACCATTCTATGATGTAATTTGGTTTGAGAACCACTGCTTTATAATATCACATCTCAATGATCGTTGATCCCTTCATATCTTAGCTTTACGTTTTTGCCTTCTTGTGATCTTTTCGTTTTGAAGTTCTTGTTGGAAAATAAACACAAAATCTTATATTTATACTTTGCGGTATATAATATAACAACAATAATACTTTTTACTAATATAAAGTAGCTTAAGAGCGGCTTTTTTGATGTTGAAAGAAAATAACGTATGGTGTCTTAAGTAAGCTTAATCGTAAAGTTGAGAAAACTCAAAGAATTATTTCAATTTCAAAAAATGGAAAACAAGTTTTAATTATTTATTTTTAATGTCATTGCGGAGTGTATGACTTTTATGCATTTTACCTATATTCCAGCTTCTGGTAATAGTTTTAGATGTAGCCTAAATCCAAACGACAAGTTTTACAAGTTTATTCTATATTATTAATTATATAAATAAATAACTAAATATAAATAATAAAATAATGTATGTATATTTCATAATGCTTTTATATAATATTGTAAGGTAAGTAATAATTACACGAAGCTACAGTTTAATTGTTTATCCTTTCCCATTCGTCAAGTCTCTTCCGAGACTTGGTCATGGTTCCATAACTTTTTTGTTTTTCTTTATAGGCGATGAGGAGCTGGCCCATCGACTCGACCACCAACCTGGAGAACCAGAGAGACGACCAGAATAAAGTTCTTACTTCACCTTGACTCGATAGGCATTTAGCGTTCATAGTCAACTTACTCGACCACTATGCTCTGACCGTCTCTAAAATATTAATAAAATACTAAATAAAAATAATTAAAAAAAAGGGAGAGCTCTGGCACTCTATAGGTTGATAGGATTTACTTTATTACTTGCGCAGTAGAGGTGGAGGGAGAACATGTCAGTGCTATCGTGTAAACGGACCTGACCAATTTTCGTTTCTGCACAATAGCCACACGTGTGGCGAGTGCGAGCACTTTATATAATGCATTGTCAGTGGTATAAATCATAACTACATACATAAGTCTAGGCTCAAGTGTGCCGTGCAGTTAAGACGTATACGCTACGATTAACAAGTAAGGCTAATAATTAATTAACAAGGTAATAATCATTAAGTTCTACTTATAAAAAATGTAGTGATTAAAATTTAAGTTTTGGACCATTTAAAGTGAGAACTGCCAAGAAGAAAATTCGTTGTAGGTCAAATTTTCCCCAAAATACCGATCTCAGATTCCCAGGGTGATGGCAATGTCTTATTGGCTAGCCCAAGCACATAATCCAAAATTGCCTGCGGAGTTTCTTTCAGGTGGGAAGTTGCCCGAGGACTAGAATAAAATTTGCTTTGAGCGCCACGTAAACTTAGTTACCCCTCAGCATAGGTTTTTCAGAGACGGTCATTGCCTTGCAGCTTTCAAACGAGAGATTATCGCTGAGGCAGAAGCGTATTCGACCACGATAGAAATACCAATTTCAAAAGGACGTTCCCCATTGGCGGGATTTTAAAAACACGATGGATGACAAGGTTAATAACGACACCAATGAGAGCGAAGAAAATTTAAATAAAGAATACACTGGTCACGCGGGAAATTTGAATTTGAATGATACTAAAAATACGCAAAACAATGGAAGAGGAAACAAAATAACGGAAGAGGACATCATGTGGAGGGTGTTCTCTCAACGTCAAGGAAAGATAAATAGGATGAAGGAGATGTTAAAAAGGAAAGCCGATGTAGCCGAAAGCCAAAATAGTGAAAGAAAGCGCCCGGCGTCCCACACCACAGGTCAGGAAAAGAATAACGAACGTGTAACGAAGAAACCCAAGAGAGGAAGAACGCAATCAAAGGTATCGGTTGGAACAACGGAGACCTTGAACAGATTTCAAGTACTGGCCGGGCTTGAGGAGGGCCAACAGGATAATCCCCCAGAAAACCCAATAAGAAATCAAGAAGATAATGACGTGTCTATGGATGAAGACGAAGACGATAATGAGAAGGAAGAAGATGATGAAGTCCAGATTATAGGGGCTAAGAAACAGCAGAAAAATACAACGAAGGTGAAACCCCCACCAATAATTATTGCAATGCAGGTAGAAGGCAAACAGGAAGATTTCCGCAAGTTAATACGAAAATATGCGACGAAAGGTTTCCAGCTATCCTATAGGCAGGACTCAGTGGCGGTGCATGTAACCAATAAGGATGAATACGAATTGTTGTTGGCCCAATTAGACAAACAAATGATGTTACATCATACTTACACCCCAAAGGATGAAAGGACACACGCCTTTGTCCTAAGGGGTCTTACGAACGATGCAAACATGGCAGAAATACAAGACGAACTACGGTCGCAGAATATCTCGGTCAAGAAAGTGTATAGAATGAACGGCATGCGTTCGGCAGCGTTCCTGGTGATTACTGAAAACGATGTGACACTGAAGACTCTGAACGCGAATGTACGTAAACTACTGGATGCAAGAATAAATTGGGACCGGCACAGGAATAATAAAAAAATAATCCAATGCCACCGCTGCCAGATGTGGGGCCATGCCACTGCGAACTGCAGAAGGGCATTCAATTGCCTGAAATGTGCGCAAGAGCATCCCACATCGGAGTGCACGCGAGTGGCAACGGAAAAACCAACCTGTGCCAATTGTGGCGGGGATCACACTGCCAATAACATAAACTGTGAGGTATACCTCAGAAAATTAAGACAACTCGAAGAAACTGAAAAGAAAAGGGGCCCTCCTCAACCCGGCCCTCGATTCATTGACGCTCCTATACCCACTAAGCCGGCATGGCAAAGGAATACCATGCCCGCATTCTCGAGCTCGCAGCCACCCAAGGCATCGGCGCGCATGGAGTTCCCACCGTTGCGCACTCCATGGGCTACCCAAACTCAAGTGCGACCCCAGACACAGCAGCAACCACCCCAACAAAAACAACTACATGAACCATCTCAACAACGAACACACATGCAAAAATCACAACCACCTAATCAACAACAAGCACACCAGCAACAGCAAGGATCAATGCCACAATCACCTCTGAACTTTGGGAACTTGTTTGCAGATTGCGCCCAGGCGTGCAATGTAATTAACCAACAGACGAACGTAGGAGAACTTCTAAGGGCCCTAAGGGATTATGGCAACCTTCTGACGAGATGCAATTCGCAAACTGATCGCTTCGCAGCTTCGCTAAACTTTTTCTCAAACTTAAGCTCTTATGGCTTCTAAGCTGAAGATAAACTTATGGAACGCTAACGGGATAAATAATAAGCTTTATGAGCTCAAAAATCATCTAGTCACCAATAATATAGATATTTGTCTTGTTACAGAAACCAAACTCACAACCACACAGATGCCTCAAGATTCAGGGATACTCCGTTCACCGGCAGGACAGGGGAGGTCACGGAGCTGGAGGAGTGGCAGCAATAGTACGGAACGATATCCCTCACAAAAGAATACAAAACATACCAGGTAATAGTATGGAAGTCTTGGGGATAAAACTCCAACAAAACATAACACTAGTGGTCGCATACAACCGGCCACTAAACACATTCAGTCAAACAGATTTCAGGGACCTGTTTGGATTGGACGGAAAGGTCATCGTGGCTGGCGACTTCAATGCCAAACATCCACTTTGGAACTGCCATACGTCCAATCCAAACGGGAACACACTCTTAAACTTTTCCACATACAATCACATACAAATTTTGCACCCAGACAAACACACACATATTCCAATGAATGGTATGACTCCAACCACGATCGATCTCGTTCTAACCAAAAACATTCCTCACATATCTAAACCCACAGTCAAACATTCCCTAAACTCAGATCACAATATAGTTCAATTCTTTCTTCATAATATCACTCGCAATAGGTCCCTCAGACAAATAACCAGCTTCAAACACACCGATTGGTCCAAATTCCGTCGTAGGCTAGACGATCTTATCTGCATTAACAATAACATCATTGACACGGACACGGTAGATCGAGAAATCGAACTCCTTACCCAAAACATCAACAAAGCCAAAGCCGAAAATTCCAAAACGATAACGCCTAAAAACGACAGGGACGTCTTTCCGGACGATATCCAGTTGTTGATAGGCGAACGTAAACGGAAAAGAAAGCAATGGCAACAGACGGGAGATATCTCCCACAAAACCGCTATGATTGACTTGAACAGGCAAATACAACAAAAAATTACACTTCACAAAAACAATTACTGGGAAAAACTTCTTTCCTCATTAAGTCCTTCAGACAATACCCTCTTCAAGGTTTCCAAATTACTGCGGAAACCTTACCAGCCAATCCCGGCTCTATCCGACACTAGTTCTCCCGCCATGAGCGATGCCCAAAAAGCTGAGCTCTTGGCCTCCACCTTCCAAAAAATTCATACATTAGATAATACCGATACACCGGAGCAAACCGAGATAAAACAAACCGTTCTTGCCTTTTCAAGTCAAACATATGCAATCCCAGCCAATCAGCTTGCATCTTATCAAACCAGTCCCTTTGAAATTTCACAAATTCTTAAATTTTTACACAATAACAAAGCTCCAGGCCCGGACAAAATTGAGAACAAAGTTCTCAAAAATTTGTCCCGGAAGGCTACTGTTCAGTTGAATTACATCATTAACGCTATTCTTAAACTGCAGTACTTTCCGAAAGCCTGGAAGCACGGCCTCACCATTCCGATTCATAAACCCAATAAAGACCCCTCCCTGCCTCTCAGTTACAGGCCAATAACGTTACTTAACACGATGGCCAAAGTAACTGAGAGAATTATTCACAAGCGGCTGATTGGCGAACAAACGAAACTGAAAATCACGAACCTGTCGCAATTCGGATTCACAGCGGGCCTTAACACGTCCCTGCAAGTGACCCGAATCGTGAAAGACGTGATCGAAGGTTTCAATAAGGGTAATGTCACGGTCATGACGTTGCTGGATATAGAGAAAGCCTTCGACAGAACTTGGACCGACGGTCTCATATATAAATTAATTCACTACGGCTTCACCAATCACCTCATTAAACTCATTTACTCATACCTCACAGACAGATCGATCGCGGTTAGAGTCAACGCCACCATCTCAAATACGAAACACATACAAGTTGGAGTTCCCCAAGGGTCCGTACTAGCACCGACTTTATTCAATCTTTACATAAACGACACTCCGTCGTTTATGAGAACACAGATGGCTATGTACGCTGACGATACGGCGATTTATGCGCAATCGTTCAGCGCACAAGTGGCCACAAAGCAAACTCAAATTCATCTTGATATGATCAAACGTCATTGTGATAAATGGAAGATTCGATTGAATGCCGGTAAGACGGAGACGATAGTTTTCGCCAGAAAGCGGACAAATCATAGGGTCTTCCAAAAACTCAAATTAGACGGACATCCCATAGAACCTAAGACGAGTGTCAAGTACCTAGGTGTGACTCTTGACTCTAGGCTAAACTTCGACACTCATCTTAAGGTCAGACGTCAGCTGGCGTACGCAGCAAATCGCAAGATTTACCCCTTGATGAAAGGGAATCAGATGAGCTCCGAAAACAAGCGTACGTTATACAAAACCGTGCTAAGACCGATCCTAACGTATGCTTGCCCTGCTTGGGCGAACGTGTCTAAGACGCGCTTCCGTCCCTTGCAGGTGTTTCAGAACCGCTGTCTCCGTCTAGTCACGGGGGCTGATAGATACGCCAGACTGACGTCAATCCACGATGACGCAAAGGTAGAATTTTTGAGAGACCACGTAACTCGGTTATCGACAAAATTCTACCAAACGCAGATTCAAAAAAGCCCTTTAACGGCAAACATGACACAGGACAATGCACCCCGCAAATATGGGCTTCCGTTCCAAACACTCCCCTCATACACTACATCCTGAACACACAGAATTCCGTACTAAAGCTGCCACTATGGGCGAAGTATCCTTGAAAATATGAGTGCACAGGTGAGACCCGTTAGCGTTCCAGCGGCTGCAAAACATCCAGCACTACGACAACTTCTCATATGATTGTATCAATTATATGAATTATACCATTACCCGTCACTCCACTGTTATTTATAACATACCATTCTGTTACTGTTACTGTTATCCTATTCTATTTTGTTATTTGTTATTATTGTTATTATTATTCTTCTTGTTATTGTTATCATTATTCTTTTTGTTACTGTTATTCATTGTCTATCATCTGTTATCGTCATGGCGAATCTGTAAATAGTTCCTAATTTTCAGAAGTTGGTTTTTCAGTTGTTTTCCAACAAACAAATACGAAAACGCATCAAGGTACCACAACATCCTTCAAGATAGAAGGAAGAAAATATATCTAATTATTGTAAAACCTCTTGGAAGGTTATTTAGAAGAAACCCGGGGATATGTTTCGACGAGGGGCCCCAAACCTTGTATTAAAATTAAAATGTAAGACCCAACGGCGCTTTGCGTCGAAAGGTCAAACAAATTTGTATATATTATTAATTAATAAAAGATTTTTAAAAGAAAAAGAAAGAAGTTGGATGCGAACGCGGGGTACCGGGTTCAAACCCGGGGAGAGTCAAACTTTCTTATGACCAAGTCTCCGTGCTTCGGAGGGCACGCTAATCCGGCGGTCCCCCTGAGTTGACGAATTGCCACTGTTAACAAAAAACAGGGCTACAGGCACATCTGAATGCTAGCCTATAGTAAGCTGCTACACCGGAGGTAAAGCAACTATTGTCCAAAATCGATCTGCGGACTACTCGCCAACCCGTCGGGCTAGCGTGGTGAGTTATGGCCCATAATATGGAAAGGCTTATGTCCAGCAGTGGGCGGAAAAAGGCTGATGAAGAAGAAGAAGAATAGGTTTTCTACCCAGATTACAAAACGGTAGAAGTTTTTGAAGTCGAAACATTGGCGTGCTTCCCAAGGGAAAGGAGCATTCCTGAACAAAATCGAAAATTATTATTGAACGAAAATGAGAAGATATTAACCCTGTATCGGGCAAAGACAGTAATAATGAACCAAAAAATGCGTTATTGAAGAATAATGCTTTTAAATACATCAAATAACTATATTACATGTTCAAAATTATTTAAAATTATTTTGAAAGTGACTTTTTTTAAATTGATGTAATTAAGTAATTGCCCTTATAAAAAACGAATTAGATAGTGAAAACAAAAAATTTGTAAGTAATTGTGTTTCCCAAATATTCATATACCTATTTTACATAACAAAAATATGTTACATAACATAACAACCTATTATTTATTCAAAAAACACGAAAAATATGCACTACAATTGGTGGCAGCGATACACTCAGCTAAAAACATGTGGCAATTTCAACTTGTTTAAGTTTCCTATTGAACTTGAGATGGTTCTGTAGATCGTTCTGTAGTACCTAGTGGTTGCAGAATATTGTATTTTTATACCAAAATAGTTAAAATTGTTTGACAGCGTGTTGTAAAGGAGATAAAGCAATTTAAAGTGCAATGTAACCGTATGGCTATAAAAACTGATACAGGGTTAATTGCTAATAATCTGAACCGTTATAGAACCATGAGTAATATTTGTTTGTGTTTTTTAAATGCTGCGCATAAAACATGTTATTCGTTATTCCATTTTGGATCCAAAATTCTAAATGAGAGGGGATAGGGGGATAGCATATCTCCAGCTGCCCCCCAAGCAAAATTTTGAAATTTCTGGAAAACTATTTGGATACAAACGAAAATTATTTATACAGGTAAATAATGCACAAACGATTTAGACTACTTTGGATTCAAAATTCGATATGGGGGGGGGGCCTGGTGACATGCATATGCGCACTCAAAACCCCTGTTTTTGGGATTTTGGCAGCCCGTGTGTTTTGCACACTGTGAACAATAGGGCGCAGCGGCCCTGTACTTCGTATTCCACTACAACTGTTCCAATATTCATAAGAAAAAACCTTGATAAGTAGAAATAATCGATCAGAAGCATTCTCCATATTCAGGTAAGGTTTACAAAGAATATTCTTCGTTATTATAATAACCTTACTTCTCCACATGTGACTTTTCAAACGACTAATGTTTTTCCAAAAATTTATCTACTACCATCTAAGATTTATAAACTTCAAAACGATGACCACCCATAAAGGAACAACTAATAACCATCCACCACTCCAGATCACTTGTAATTTTTTCGATCTTGAAACGAAAAAGTACCATGTGTGGTCGAAACTCAAAAATTTGCTGTATAACAATAAAAATCAACATTCGCCTTCCAGGATAAAGTTTTCATCCTAAAAACTCAAAAATGGAAAAATCAGAAACGTACGAAAAATCTCACGTATACGCTTCTTATCAAGTCTCCACAGGAAGTCCTTGCTGGTTGCGTTCTACCACTTGTCGAAAACCAAAATTTCCATATTTATCTGCATTTCCGGATAAATTCAAAAATACAAAAATTGAAACGTTGACTTTACAAATTTTCTTTAGATCTTCTTTTTTTCTTTATGTGCCTATCCGATTCCGGATGTTGGCGATCATCCTGGCTAAGCCAAGAAGACTTTACTAGGGAAATGTTTATGGGATGGTTTCCCGTTGCCTTCCCCATAGTCCACAGTTCGATTTTGGATTTTTTAGATCACAGCACAAACATATCCGACGTAATCAGGATTAGAACCGCGGTTTCCCGCTCTCTAGTCTATCCGTATTTGATTTTCGCCAGACTGCTGGTCTTTTTTTCTTTAGATATTGAACGAAAAACCCTAACTTATACAATTTTAATATTGAAATTTCATTACTTCCTATAAGCATAAATCATTCAATCTTTATGTAGAAGAGGATAATTTTCCTCTTTTTATTAATTAAATGAGCTGTCGATGAAGTTTCTTCTAAGCAGAGTTGGGTTGATTTAAATCAAGATCAAGATTTAAATCAAGAATCAAGATTTAAATCAAGATTTAAATCGATTGATGTTTTTAATTAAAATCATGATTAAAATCAAATCTTATTACTTTTCAAAATAAAGACCCAAAAGACAAAACGTAAAACATTATATTCTAAAATAAACAAAAGAAAACAAACTAAGTATACTTTTTTAAGTTAATTTCTTCTTCTTCTTCTTCTTCACGTTTTAGGCTTTGGCCCGTTACGTTTACCCCTGATCCCTCCATCGCTTTTTGGGTCTTCCCGCATTTCATCTTCTAACTGGTTTCTATAGCTATAGCTGTTTTGGGAGTCCGTCGTCTACCATTCTCATCATATAACTTTTCCATTCATTTCGAATTTTTTCGCCAAAATCAAAAATGTTTAGAGTGGCTCTAATATCTGTGTTTCTGACTCTATCTAGTCGTAGGAGTTCCAAAATGGATCTCCAAATCTCATTACTGCATTTTAGAGTCTACTCTCAGTTTTCTTTATGATTGTCCAGATCTCGCTTACGTATAATAAATATAATATAATAATATAATAAATTGCTGGTACAAACATAAAATTGTAGAATTTCAGTAACTTGGTCCTATTTCTACATTTTTTCAGCATACATGCTATTATAGTTAAATTTCTCTACTTTTTATACATATCCCTTTCACGTTAAGGTCCATAGTACAGCCCAAAAACATAAATTTTTTTACCAAGAGGAATGTAATATTTACACTATATAATACAGAGAAATTTTTTAGTGATCATTCCATGTCTTTTTATTGTTCTTTCAACAAATCTTAAAAAAAAATCAAATAAATCAAAACATCTTGATTTTTTTTTTTTAAATCATCGATTTTTGATTTTTTAGTAAAAATCATGATTTTTTAGTAAAAATCATGATTTTTATCAACCCTGCTACTAAGTAATTCGAAACTCGAACTTTAAAAAATTAGCACAACAAACTGTAAAATTATATTTGTTTTTTCATTGTTTTATACCGGTTGACCGGCCGTCGATGTGAACATAGCAAATTAAATTTTCATAAAATCCATTACAGGTCTGATGATATCAGTGCCATGTGTAGAAACGTGGCTAAGATTGAAACATGTAATCCGGTAAGCAGGAACGTGCCCAGCCAACTTTTTTCGGGGGGGAATTTGCCAATTTAATTAATTCGAAATTGCCAACTTTTGTAATTGTCTATTTTTCTTATTGTCGGTCTAGCGGCTTTTGCCAACTTGACCAAATTTTAAGTTATTTGACCAAATTTTGGTTGATTTTATCACGACATTTGCTATTCATTTTTAAATGAATGTGATAGCATCCAGTAAGCAATGGTAATTTTCTGATTCTTATTTCTAGTTCTAGTTATTCAAACTAAATCACAAACTTGAGAGTTGATCTAATTTTACAAGTGCCAAGAACTTGTTGCATCTACATCAACTTCTACATGCACTTCTGGATCTTAAAAATTTGATAGTAACTAAGAAGAAAATTGGACCTGTGGAAAGTGCAATTTAAAATTTTCTGTTGATGTGCAGAAAAAAACTGGTGCTAATAATTGGGTGCAATGTTCATTTTGTTTAACTCCATACCATACTACATGTCAAAATGACTTTGAAGACAGTGAAGATGTTTACATGTGTAATATTTGTGAAACCGTATAACAAAATATTCCTAAGCAATAATTTTTTTTACGTTTTCCTTTAGTTTTTATATTTTAGTTTTTATATCAATATTTCATATTAATTTAATGAATAAATGTAGCGTAGTGTAAATAAATTCTCTTTTTTACAAATGGTTTTAATTGATCAAAATTATTATTTATGGTTTTACAACTTTTCATTTCTTTCACGGGATTACCTTACACATATCACGACATTAGAAGATATCTTATTACGAAAATTACAACAAAATAATTGTGTTTCGTTCAATTTTCTTATTTTTTTACAAAAAGGTTGCTTAATTGTATCTAATATTATTACCTCATGATTTCAAGAACAGAAAAAATTATATTTCAAGCCCAATAGCAACAGTTTTTCTAAAATATCACGACATTACCTTACCTTACCCTATTTGAAAGTTTCACCACCGCGTCATTTAATTTTATTTGATTTTCCACTAATTTACCTGTGCTTGACTTTAATTTATCGAATATTTTATTTCTTTTTTCTAACTCTTTATTCATCTCTGCAAAATGTTCGCTTATTTTCCTATTCCTTTCTGCAAAATATTCCTCCATAATCCTCATAAATTGATTCACCGTAATTCCTTTGCTCGGTACCATGTTCAAATTCTCAAAATTCTCAGGGTTAAAAGTTGGTTCCGTGAGTGAGCACTCAACCCTTTAAAATTCAAAAATTTCACAAAGAGATATAGCTCACTCGCAGCCCCACTGGGTGACAGATCAGATGAGTTAAATTGGCCCAGACCTATAAATTCCTGGTGAATTAACCCTTTCCAAAAATGTTATCCTCACGTCCTGGTTAACAATCTAACCCCTAGCTGCTCAGTAAAATTCACTTATTTTTATCTCCGGACCGCTTATCGCGCGATGTTCTAAAATTTTCCTTTTAAACTTAATTTATATTTATTCCAATTTACCAATCCAAATTTTCCTTTCTACTACTTCTCATAGAAAAAAATAAACACGAACTGAGTTACTTCATCACTTTATTTATTAAAAAGAAAACTCTTTTTATCACTCTCTTTCAACATTACTCAAAAATCGCATTTTTTTTAATTTTACATTTTTTACCTAGACGAGGAGTAAGCCCGACGTAGAAACTGGAAGACCAGAGAGACGGTAAGTTCTTACTTCACTTGGAGTCTAACCGGGTATTTAGCGTTCATAGTCAACTCGCTTGACAGTTATGCTCCGACCGTCTCTTAATTTAAACTAAAATTTAAATTTTAGTGACCTCACTCAGGATATTCACGATACTATTGGAAGACGACACACCTATATTTTAATAAAAAATAAAGAGATAATATAATATATAGCACAAACGGTTTCTAGTCATCATTAGCCATCCAATAGTATTTGATTAATGTAGATACTAAATTAACTTTATTTATAAAAAAAAACAATCTTTTTATAACTCTATTTCAACGGTACTCAAATTCGCAACCACCCAACTTGGTGGGGGGCGCGCGAACCTCCTCTTCCTTCCGGCCCCCTGCCGGTTTCGCCGAGACCCTAGTGGCCGCGCAAAACATTCAAAAATTTAAAATTTTATGATACAAAAATTCCTTTTTAACTATCAATGCTTCTTCATTCAAACAAAATACGACAATACATTATCGATATCAAATTAAGGCAGTCTTCTGGTTTAGAATTTAAAAAAAATCAATTCTTTGTTTTTTGTATATTATTACCGCCGTATTCATAAAAATAAATCAATATTTACGAGAGGCTTGTTTAGAAGGGTTTATTAATACGGTGGTTAAAGTTTAGACCTTTAAGAATATATTCTCGAGAGAAAATTTTAAAATTCCTATAATTTACCGAGTTATAGCTATTTTAGTGACGCAGCAACTGAACCTAGAAGTAAACAACTTACCGAAGATTGCAGTAACTACGTATTTTATGACATTTTTACTTTTTATCATCTAATTTGAGCTTTAATGACAATTTTATTATAAATCCGCAGACGCAGTAGGATAAAACGTATCCAGGATTGTTACCGTGAATAGAGCTAATAGTCGTCAGTTTTTCGAGTAGAAGCACTAAATTAATCCGTGGAACCGTGGATAACAAATTCCACAATTTCACTAAAATCGGCGAATTAACAACAAAATTCACGAACACATTTTATGAAGAGTACATGATCAAACTGCAGGCGATTTATGGTGCATCGTGAGAACCAGGAATTGTCAATAAGTGGGTTCGTTATTTTAATAAAAACTTTATTTTCACACAATTTTTGTATAAATTTGATTTCGCTACACTATACACAAATCCAAATCAGCCATCCATTAAGGAAAATTGAGTTTAAATGTAGTGGATGTCTGAGTTGGATACACGATTTTACACATACGGCAATTTGGGACCAGTTGCGGTCAAGATCAATAGATAAAATTTTGCAGCTTATTTTTATATCAATAAATTAGATACAACTCTTTAAGCCTCCTAATTATTGAATCTGGAATCTATCCTGCTCCGTGTTCTGTAGTTTCAAAAGTGCGAACCGACGACATAGTTTGTCCAAGGTCTTTTTTTTTTTTTTTTTTTTTTATTGTCCTCAATTAATATTTACAATCTGTTCATACAAACAATAAGTAAATTTGATGAATTATACATAACATGTAGAAGTGAATCCAATGATGCACTCCTTTATTCTTAACTTAACAATTATTTGGTAATCTGATTAAGTTGTGGTGTGATAGATAATGTTATAAATTGGTATGATAGATACATAATTGTGGTATGATAGGTAAGACACAGACTCAAAATCTCGACGGCAAATCTGAAGGTCTGAACTTTTTTAGTCTATGCACTGCACTGTCACTAGTCAGTTTAACTGCCAGGTTGTTAGAGTGAACACTAAGTCTTTCGAGATGGTTTCTGCTAAAGTTTGTGATTTCATCTTGAACTGAATTCACTTGGAGATCACGCTGTATCAAACTGTTGGGCACATACCACGGTGCGTCGACAATCATCCTTAGCACTTTGGACTGGAACCGCTGCAAAATTTCTATATTAGATAGGGAAGCTGAGCCCCAAAGTTGTATTCCATATGTCCATATGGGTTTCAGTATGGATTTGTAGACTAGCACCTTGTTTTCAAGTGAGAGCCGAGATTTTCTTCCCATCAGCCAGTACATTTTGGTGAGTTTGCAGCCAAGCTGTTTTCTTTTGGTAAGTGTAGTGTAATTTTTCGAAACGTGGCGACTACCTCAGTTTTCCGACCTAGGGACTGAGAGGTTGAGTTAGATCACCACAATATAACTGTCTATCGCCTCTACCACCTTTATATAAAAAAAACTCAAACAGATTCTGTAACCGTTTAAGTGACGATGTTTTGGTCGAAAAAATTGTTTTTCAGCTTTGAATATTTATAATTATAACTAACATTATACATTAACATTATTTATAGGTTAACTTTCCACATTTTTAAACGTCAAATTCGTTCCTATTGGACGGAGGACGGAGATATTTTGAGACACGACTGCTGTTAGTCATACGTGGATGAAGGTTGAACAACTACATAAATCAAGCACTAGATGGCTAAACCACTAAAGGGGGCCAGCTATAACAGCATTATATTTCTACTTGTCCATCATTCACTAAATATCAATAATTAGCCTCTTGCACCAGTTTAGGATTTGTAATTCTTTAGAATAGGAAACAATTCTATAATTATTGGAATAAAAAGCCACTAACAGTTTTGTCCACCAAATGGAAACAATATAAGTTTCAAGTATACTCCAATGATTCGAAAGCATAAAGTACCGCAGTTCTTTTACAAAGTAATATAGGCAAGACACTGCTGTGCATGTTGTATGTTGTATAGCTCACAAAAAATCAGTAGTAAAATTTATTTTATTAATTTCCTCCATATTTGCCTCTTGACAACACCCATAATCGAGCCAACCAACTATATAAATTTCGGTATTCCATCAATCCAGGCTCAGAAGAGTATTTATTACATGTCTTAAATCCTTCCTAGAATCCCACATTACAATATAAAAATATTTACCCTAATCACCAAATGAGTAACCAATATTTCAGTGTTGAAGGGGTTGCTTATTTAGCATACCTTTTGTGCATATTAAGACGAAGGGGGGAGAACAAGCAGTGCCTCGTGAAGAAGGATAATTTTTTTACATTTATAATTTGTTTAATCAATCGCATTAGTTATTTCAAAAATGAAACAACTAATCTGACACTAACAAGCAATAACAGCAATCGGTTAGATCAAAGTGAAAGCAATGTTTCGTGAAGTGTACATAATTATAAATTATTAATCAATAAGTTTGTAATCAATCAATTTGGGTGACAATTTACAGATACATAAATAAGATTTTTACAATGTATCTGATGCTAATGTTATTTTACATATTTTGAAAAAAATATGTTGGTCCGCTACTGATTAGGTAAACCAAATTATTTCTTCTCTCCATTCAATTATTTAATAATTATGACAAAATAACTTGAAGTTTAATAGAAAATAAAACCCACATAATGCAAATGCGAAAGTGGATTTTTCAAAATAATAAATATTGAAAAAGAAATTTGCAATAAATTTTGATTTATAAAGAAAAACATTGCTATTAAAAATAATTACAGTACCGGTAGTTATTATAAAAATTAATAGTGAATTGAGTTGTTTCCCACGTATAACTAAATAGGGACAAGTTAAATGAAGAGTGCAACTTCATAATCTTTGTTGATACCCCGTGTGTTTTGAACACGATTAACCTGTTGATTACTCTAGCGTTTCTAATTTATGCTGACAAACACTACTGAAATATTTAAAACAAAGAGAGCCGCTTCATTTGCTTATTTTTAACCAGCACAGTTAGCTGAGTTTGTTAGACTCATTGAAAAATATTCAAAAAATTTATTATTTTAAATATCATAAAGATGGATTATTTAGTACGAATAATAAATCACTGTCTTAATATTATTTTTCTTATCTTGTTAATCATTGGGAAGTAATTTTTTTTGTTACTACTCAAGTTTCTGATATGGTTTCTGTAGTTTTCAAACATTTTGATGTTCATACCACTTATACCTCTTTCAGTCTCTTTTTTGTCAAATTTGTAAGTGCAAGTTTTTTCTTCTACTCATTTTGTCGGTATTCCATTAACTGCATCATCAACCACAAAAGGTCTTCCTAATAGAGTTAAATTTAATAATCGACTGGCATGATTTTCTTCAGCGGTGCTCTGTGCTACTTGAGAACTCTTTCATAGATTCCTATTGATAAAAATGAGCAACGATTGAGCTATTACGCTTTGACTGCCCGATTTCTAAAGACGTTACGAACATTAAACCGTCGATATTTGATCTTATCGAAACCCTAAGTTCTATTAATTGTTAAAAAAGTACACGTTATCTGATATGTCTTATTAAAGGAAATTTCTATTAGCTCTTAACGTTTATAATTTTGTGCTTCTCTAATTTTTCATAAACGAAACTACATAATCTACAGTTACTACAGTTATTATTTTGAAAGTATTAAATTGCTATTTCCCAAATTATTTTCAAGTGAACCATAGTATTTTCTATACGCTTTTGCTAATAATTTGTTACCAAAGATTCCAATTTCTAATTAGTAAATGAACGAAGAAAATCATCCGTGACTTGGTGATTGAGTAAGGTTAAAGCCCCTATAATTTAATTATTGCAATGTTTAATAGAATACTAATTACGTTAATCTTTGTTTGGTGTATTTGAAGGTTACTCAATAATTACTATAATAATACCGTAATATTAATTGAAACTCGATCGATTTCATTATCATAATTATGAGAAAGCTGTTAAACCAGTCTCCATTAGCGTACTACAGAAATTATCAAGCTCCATTATTATCATCACCAACATTTATAAAAAAAATTTGTGTTTTCTTTACCCGTGTGAGATCAGCCACATTCTTATAATTACGTAAACAAAATAATTGCAGTTCCAGTTTCCAGTTGATCATCGTTCTCCCAACAAAAACTTTCTTCATCAAAATGCTAGGATCCGAAGTGTTCGAGCGTGCTTTATTTTTATGTGAAGTTTTTGAATTGTTCCTATAATAGAATAAAAACCTGAAATAGTATTTAAGTTTTAAAACGAAAAAAGATTAAAAAATTCCAATAACATTAAGTTGTAAACTTAACTAATGGGATAAACTAAAAGTTGACAGTGTTTTATAACACCAAGTGTTTGGAAACTAAAATTTTTAAAATTAATTATGCACAAGTCATAAAAATAATAATAGTGAATAGAAATATGGGGATTAACTCGTAAAAGAGCGGTCCGTTTGTAGATTCGTTGTAACCACAAGGGTTAAAAATTTTAACCGCAAATATTTAAGTTAATCCAAAACATTGTTAAAAATGACTTATGATTAAATTATTGCATTTAGAATAACATTTTAATTTATTTAATTAAAAAGTAGATATTCGTTTTGGGAATTTGATGAAACGGTCAATAATCGGTTCCTCCACAAGTTTTTGTAACCGATGGATATTGAAAATTGTCATAACATGCTAATATTATAAAATGTGGGACACTTGATCATTATAGGCAGAGTTGTTCATTTATTGTAACTTGGTCCCTTCATTATTTCTGATGATGATTAAGCGTGGTTGGATATTAACTTTCTTTGATTGGTATAAATGAATGGAACGGAAAAAAATCATTATGTAAAGTAGCACATGGACCATAAGAACGCTTCTAAAACCGGGAAAGGTGAACGAAGTGGCAAGAGAATTGAATAAAAGGCGAAGGTGCAGTGGCAAAGAAGGAATATACACTTTTTTGAAGATACATTTTACGAACAGTTTGAGGTGGTGTGTGATTGGGTGCTCAAACCGGATATAAAATTATGGTAGGAGACTTCAATGCACAAATTGGGAAGGAGAATTATGTTGGATCGGTGGAGGTAAGTAAGGTGAAGTAAGAGAACAATGGTGGAGAGCTGAAAGGCAGGAAGACAAAGACAACTACGGAAATACGATAAAAGATGCTAATGAACTATACAGAAGGAACAACTATGGTTGGATAGAAAAACAAATGGAGGAAATAGAAAAAAGAAAAAAATAGAAATTAGTATTGAGAGATCGAGAGTGTTCTGTCAAATGTTGAAAACCAGAAGATTACATGTAACATCAAAGCAAGAGGCAGGAAAAATGAGCAAGGATTAATGGAATACGACGCAAAAAATATCGAGCAGATGTGAACGAGACATTTTCAAAATCTACTAAACAGAGAATATGAGGAGACTGTCGAATCTGAAGAGGAAATATTAGATAATGTAGAACCCGAAGTAGATACCCCATCCAATTACAGAGATCATGGAAACAAGAGACAAAATGAAGAATGGCTCCAAAGGAGTAAATGGTATTGACATAGAATTTATAAAATACGGAGAAAAATTGGTAAAAGAGAGAATGTGATAAAAGCGTTGCGCACTTGAGAAACAAATTGAACGCAGACAACTATGAATTATTTATTCGAGGAGGTGGAAACCTTCTGCTATTTAGGAGTGCTGATAAGATAGATAGATAGATTGCCTTGCAGTTAACGCAGTTGGATACGAATGCAGGGTACCGGGTTCAAACCTGGGGAGAGTCAAACTTTCTTATGACCAAGTCTCCGTGCTTCGGAGGGCACGTTAAGCCGACGGTCCCCCTAAGTTGACGGCGAATTGTCACCTTTAACAAAAAACAGGGCTATAGGCACATCTGAAGGTTAGCCTAGCAAGCTGCTACTGGATATAAAACAACTATAGTCCAAAAATCGATATGCAGACTACTCAGCAACCCGTCTAGCCAGCGTGGTGAGTTATGGCAAAAACCTCCATTACTGGAGAGGCCTATGGTCCAGGAGCGGACTAGGATGTGCTGAAGAAGAAGATAAGATAGAACAGGAAAGAGAAGAGAAAAAACAGAAAGAAGAATCAAGGCTGGGAACAGGGGTTTTACGCAAACAAAAAGTACAAAAGTAAAAATCTACAGAACCCTGATCAAGCTGGTCGGTGGTCACATATGCCGCCGAAACATTGTGCATGTTGGCAGAGGATAAGGAACGGCTAAGGATCTTCGAGCGTAAAGTGCGCTGAGAAGCATATTGAGCCCTATGAAAGATACGAACGAAGAGTTGAGACGGCTGATGAACCACGAAATTTTAAAGGCTGTGAATAGAGAAGATAATATAGTCAAATGTTATGTGAAAGCCCAAAGAATTAGATGGCTGGGACATGTAATGAGAGCCAGTAATACAACGGCGATAATAGTGATTTATGGTGCAAGTGTGTTATATGACAAATAAGTCACGCGAGAAAAGTTTAGCCCGCGAGGCCGTAAGGCCGAGAGGGCTATTTTCTTAAGTGACTTATTTGTTATTAACACACGCGTGGCATACAAAACTTTATCCAATATCTCGTAATAATAGTTTAAAATGTAATTACATTTTTGATATTTGACGTTTTAAAATGACAAATTTAAATTCTGGAAACTAGTAGGTGTAAAATATAGTCACTACAGGAATTAACAATGTAAATGATACCCAGTTTCCTTACTCACTAGTGAGTTATACATTACTCACTAGTGAGTTATACATTACTCACTCAGTGAGTTATAAGGCACTTTACTTATTTAAAAAACCATAGTTATACCTCTATTATTGCGAGATATTGGATAAAAGCTATTATATTTTGGAAACCAAACGGGAATCGACCGAGAATAAGGTGGTGGGACCAGGTGGGACAAGATCTATGGACGATGAACATAAATGGATGGAATGAGAAACTTCCTGACAAAATAAGGTTTATGGAGGAACATTGTGGAGGTCGCCAAAAGGGTCACCCAACCAATGAAGGAAAAAATTGGAAAAATAGTCAAGAATAATAATAATATATTGTAAAATGAGGAGAAATTCACCGCAACAAAGGAATTTGTAAATCTCAGTAAGAGATAGTAATATTCTACTTATTAATTATTATTAATCAATCAGAAGCGGACGGCGCCGGCTGCCTACAAATGAAACGGAAGGAAGAAAATTTGAATTTTGGGGTCAGCGGAGCCATTTCAATTATCTCTCTCAGGTTCCATCGTTCTACGTAAGAACATAGTGGCATCATTACGATAGTGCCTTCAGTGAGGTGCTCCATGCTTCTCGGTCATGTGCTGCGTGAGTCGCCACATGCATAGTCTGTCCCGTCAGGGTCTTGATCTGGTCTATCCATCTTGTTGGGGATCTTCCTCTCGGACGCTTTCCTTCGATCTTGCCCTGGATCATCAATTTTTCCATTGCCTCTGGTCTTCTTGCAATGTGTCCGAAATATCGTAAGACGGACTGGCTGATCTTAGTTGACAACCGCGTTTTGACCCCCAGCTCATTCAAGATGTATAATTTCAATTATGAGGGGTTGCTAATTCAAGAATAAAACGTCTATTCGAATATAATAACCTATATTTTATGTATCATTGGAAAACTTTTGCGGGTAGGTATTACATCCAATGATTTCATATCATCCAAATCCCCCGGTCATGAAGACCAACAACAACTAAATCTTTCATAGCTAAAATTTTGTGAACCAATTTGAAACGGCCACAATTGCAAGCAGAATTACAAAGAGGATATGAAATCTCAGTACCTTCCACATGTATTGCATTTGTCGATCTTTTTCTTATTTTCATCCCCTATTCGCTGGGTGCGAAGTGCATAGTGGGGGTATTAAAAAACGACGCCAGCGTTCGCTGTGGGCAAATTGTGCATAAAAGGTGGTCAGATGGCACGCACCCATTGGCTGGGTGCGTAAACGACGCCAGCGTCCGCTGCGGACAAATTGTGCAAACAAGGTGGCCAGATGTCACGCACCCAGCGAATATGGATAAAATAAAGAAAATAACTACCTACCATCGTGTACTGAATATAAATAAAGTGGAACACGGATAACACAGCCCACCTAATATTAGGGGCTCTGTTTAACTTGAACTTGATAAGATTTTTATTATTTATTTACAAATTTTATTACAATATCTTCAAAATTTTCCCAGGCCAAACCTTCCTATTCACTGCTACAAAAGTTTATGATTCAAAAAAGCTGAATTTTGAGGCCCCCTTTATTTATGAGGCCCCAGGCGCCCGCCTCATGCGCCTATTCGGAAATCCGCCACTGAAGCTGATATTATATTATTGATGCTTATTTTCTAAATTTCTAAACTGATCAATTTATTGTCATAGCTTCAGTCGTTAATAAAATACATTTGATTCGTTTTATTGATTCGGTGAACAGGGGCTAAGCTATGGATTGGTAGTTCGATGTGGCACACAGTAGCCCCAGAGGGGTCTCCACACCTAAGTATATTTTCATACAAATTTTGCTAGCCCTAAATGCTCAATAATTAAGTAGACCCCAAGCTTTTGTTTTACTTATTTCCACTGGGCTCCAATTGAACCAGCGCGATCGCGTTACAGTTTCATTTGAAAAGATTAAACCTCACTCATTGGTCAGGAAGAAGAGAGAAGATAATCCTTATTAGGAGTAACATCTAAACCGTTACATATTCTAGAAAATATTTAGCCCACTCTAAAGAATGCAAAAAACACTTAAAAATGTGATAAAAATTAAATATTATATTATGAAGATTATTTTTTTGAAAAAAAGTTATATTGAAAATAAATAAATACGATTTCTTTCTTCAGGGGGGGGGGTCCAGCAAATATTTTGCACAGAGACCCCATGATTCCTAGCTACGTCTCTGACAATTCATAAATTTAAATGAGAAACTAAAATTATACATTAAAAAAATATATAAAAAGTTCAATTGTGGAAACACACAAATGCGAAGAAGAAAAATATAGGAAAACTTTTGTTTGATTCACGTATCTATATATTGTAATCTAATAATAGATACAACCCTTAACAAATTCTCCCTGAAAAATGGTTTCGGGAAAGCCTGATGAAATCTTATTATCCAACCACAAAATTTTTCCCAGTAAAATAAAACTTTTTCCAAAATTTAATTCTTAATATTTCCAAATTTGTCGGATTAATTGACTCATTTAGCTCAGTCTATTATCTCTTACGGACGTTATGGTACCTTGCAGTTTGCAGTACTAGAAATAATTTTCACTCGCAATCTTTAATTTTATACTAATTTTCCAAAAACTTTACAAATTTCTTACTACTGCTAAAAAAATAAAACGCACTCTTCTCACATATTTTCTTTAATTTTCTCACAAGACAAAACTGAAAACATAAAATTTTCGCAATATAAATTTTAAGCGACGCGACGTCACCATTCTGCTCATTGTTTGTAAAATCTCCTTCACACTCCTACATAATCATATACCTACTACAATGTTAATTAAATTCCAAAGAGAAACTTCTTCACTCCAAAAATTTTACGACAATATAGTAATTTGTACGCCTGTGATTGCTGGTATAATATGAATCGAGTTCTAACTAATCACTGTCCATAATGAGGCCGATAGGCCGCCTGGACTTTATATGAGTTGCCTAGTTAGTTACAAATAATATAATAAACTTCTTTTTTGTGTCTGGGGTAATTTATTAACAATTTATTTAATTGTTACCTATTAACTTATTTAAAAACAAAAATAAGTACAAATTCTTGCGTAAATTCGGTCCTGTCCTCAATTCGAACCTAAAATTTTTGTTCTGTAATTGAACTTGCGACCATACCAAGCCATTGCTGTAGTAATTCTGGGAGTTCTATAAGTTTAATTTGTATTTTTCGTTATGTTTCTCAAAGTTTTCCGTCGGAACCGGGGGGTCTGGGGGGTATGGAATACCCTCCAGTTGTAAGTAAGCACGAGATGAATTTCCAAGAATAAAATTTTGCTTCGTTATCACTTTTGAAAAGTCGTTTTCTAGTTTTCTGACAACAGACCTCCAGCTTTAATTCACATTTCTTCCTATGGTAACAAGCTGCCCCCCCTTAGCACTCAAGTTAGCTACACTCTTGTAGATCGTGGTGGCTATGCTAGTGTGACCTAATAAAGTTCAAGACCGATGATGGGTTGTGGAAAATGCAATGTAAACCCATTCTAAAACATAGCAAATTTAAAAGTAGGTATAAAGAATTTTATCTCTGATTAGTATTTGAACCTCTTCATTTTTGGGTTTTCTAATTTAAACAAAAATATTTTTAAATTTGTAGGATATTAATAAATTTAATATGAAGAGGACAGGTTAAACAGAAGGAAAGTATGATTTTTTTGCAATATTAAAATTTTTACGTCAATGGAAAGCAAATGGAAAATCTGTTGTAATTATGGCAATGTAATTAATTATTATTTATTTATTAATTAATTATGTAATGTAATGTAGGCTAAAAGTAAGGATAGTCAGCATGTTAAAGTTTGACTGAATCAGAAATTTTGACATTAATCCTGCACTCTTCAAATAGTTGTATCAAAATATTCGTATAAATGAAGATCGGAAATGATAGATTATTATTTAAACACTTCAAACAGTGCCGCTTTTACAACTTTGTACTTTTATTTATACCTAATCACAGTCAATAATACATTATTGTCTCTCAGATAATAATTTTAAATTAAATTTGATTTGTATTGTCTTTCACACAATACTCATATAGTAGGTACAATACTACAAAATAAGATATTATTGTCTTGTGATTTCACTATGTCCGAGGCAGAATTGCTTTCTTTTCTTTGATTTTTTATTTTAACAAAAGTTTAATAGTCCACTACCCGAAAAAAAGAAAAAGAAATTAAAAGAAATAAATTTAAGTAAATTCTGTTTTTAAGAAAATAATTATGAATACATTCGCTCATGCAAACTCTTTCTTCTGTTTTATTTAACTTTAAGGGGGGAACCCAGTGTGAGCATCTGAAAATGAGGATCAATTTTTAAGATGAAGTACTATTGTACCAAAATATATTTTTGGGGTTATATTTAACAACGTTTTAAGATCCTCAAAAAAATTCACATGAAAATATTAAGCTGTAGTCGAGATATTGGTCACTTGTCAGGGCCGCATTCAATAAAAGTAGCCCAACTGCTGCAGTGGCTTATGACGTCAGAATGTTTAGAATGGAAAACAAAAAAAAGGTGGTTAAACTAGATAGGTTTTTCGATACATTAAAGCCTTAAACCAGGGTATTGGAAAAGTATTAAAAATTAAAAGAATGGCGGTGTCTTGAAAAATAAATTTAAAATTTTACCTAAAAACATACCGGTACTTGCATTGCAAATAGACCATTTCACGCAAACTACAGCGCTTGCGTTGAAGAGCAGAATGACGCGAGAAATAGAATAAGACAGCTAGATGTTGGGACCAACTTACTACTTTCCCTATGCTTTTACGTGTAAAAAGGTGCTTAGATATTGTGTTATAATTTTTACAGAGTAGTTCAATTTTGATGATTCTTTTTTTTTATTGGATAGGGTACTACAGTTCGACGGTGGTCCCATTTAAATTTAAAAAACAAAAATTCCACCCTTAACGGTACAAAAATCGAGTTAAAATTGTACAAATTATTGTCAATATTCGCTCTAGCATTAGAGCTCAAATTTAAACATCATTTTAAACATCGTTACACATGCGCCACAGAGTTTTTTCTTCGTGAAATGGTCTATTGAAATTTCTTAACGGATCGAAAAGATCCTAGTTCATGGTATAATACAACATGTTCTGAGTATATGCACAAAATTTCAAATTACTTCTTCAATTTGTTTGGCAGTTACAACTGCAGAAATTTTGAAAAACGTGGTTTCGAGATAAATGCGTTAAAAGTACAAATAATATATAAAATTTATAAATTAATGGGTTAATAAATTATTAATCTAATAGTTAATGGGTCTCGAGCAGGTATGGTAGGTACAGCAGCCTGCTAATAATATTTCAGGATATTATACCGATATTAAACTACCTATATCCAAAAATGCAAAAAGAAAATTTCGCTTTCTTGAAACTATCACCGCTATCACACTGGGTTCCCGCCTTAATGTTACCCCCCCCTTTTAATGTTAAAAGTTTAATGTTAAAACTTTATTTTTTGCAGGGTAGATGAAAAGGTTAGAAGACCACCATTATTTATTTATTTATTGATTTAATTATCAATATCCCCACGTCTGGTTGGGGGGGGGGGGGTAAAAAATCAAAAGGTCAAATGTCACTTCTTACATTAGAATATTTCTGCTTTATTATTATTTGTCCGTTGTTGAATAAAATATGAGCAATATGTTTTGGTTTAGCAATGTTTTTAATTATTATTGTGTAAATAAATATTTAATATTAACTTTGCCGCAGGCTCTTTTTAGCCTCGTTATTGCTCTGATAACTAAAAAACGAACCTATTTAACTTTAACAAAACCATTTAGTTTACTGCACTATTTAATTTCAAATTTGAAGTTTGAGGATTGATTGCCTTTTTTAAATCAAAAATTTTTAAAGTTTTTGTAATAGAAAATATAATTGATTAGTCGTTAACTCGTGATAATAAATTAATTGTTATGTTTTAAATAATTTAACGAGTTAATTGACTTTATTCTGACGAAGAGTTTATAATTTAATTCAATTAACCCTTTAGTGGGCCGCGGGAAGACGTATTCCCAGTACCGAAATTGTAAGAAATAGGTCCATAGGAATAAATTTGTTCACCTAATATGTCAGATCTTTACTACAAGACATATACGAAGTAAAGTTTTTAATTTACCAGTAAATATTCTTAAAACTTAGAAAGTTATTCAATTATGAAAACAAAACTTTGATTATTTGTGATTAATTTATTGAAATTTGCGAACGAATTTAAGTTTTTAGCGAAAATTCTTGTGTTATTGTTACTTTATAAGAGTTTTTTTTATCATGTTTATTGTTTTTGGACATCCTACTGTCAACCCATGCTTTAAAAAGTTTCATTTTCAAAAGTAACATTTTTACGAAATTTGTTTGCACTTTAGGTATAAGGCAGTATAAGGTAATCATAAATTTTAATAAAATACAAATTATTACAAAAAGTTTTGATTTATTTTTAATATTGAGAACATCCAGTAGCAATAACCATTGCTAAAAGTAATTTAAAAGAGTAAAAAGTAAGTGTTTTAGCAAAAAATCGTTTTTATGCAAGTGCTCTAAGAATGGTCCCGTGGGAAGACGGTTTCCCACTTCTATATTTACAACTTGCGGTGCAAAAATTGATTAGATAACCATTAATAACTACTCAGGGGGTCTAATATGGTATATTTTCACAAAAAATTTTTTAAAAAAGTAGCCAGAATAATTCGCCCGCGAAAGGGTTAACTAGTAAAATTATTTGAAATATAACAATGAAAATATATTATATTACCTAAAATGCCTAAATTCTCAATTATTGTGCCTATTTAATGATTTTTATAGCCTAAAATTGTGCCTTTTTAAACATTTTTTACGTCCTAAAATCCGTGCTATTTTACAGATTTACATTCCTTGAAGTCCCACAAGTTAAAAGAGACACCAAAAAATGTCTGTCTGTATGTCACAGAATTTTGTGTGATTGATTATAAACATCTAATTACATTTTTTCGTATTAGCTCAAACAAGCATACAAAATAGTCGAAAACTAGCAAATTTTTAAATTTTTTAAGTAGGAAATAAACCATAGAAAAACATATATCTAATTATTAACTAATAAAAATGGTCATCGGGTAATTAATTTTTAAACTTAACAGATTAGCACCATCATTTACTGACATGATCAAAACATTAATTATAATTTTCTTCCTCGAGATTGGCGCCTTTCTCTCCTCCGTTGTATATGCAAATTATCACATAATATGTGGGAACTTACAGTTTAACGTGGTCTCCGTACCACGGGAAGTGTAATAGTACACTTCATTTTATTGAGCAGATTTATATTTTGGTGGTTTTCCATTGCCATCAGAGGAAAACCAGTAAGCATAGTGAAAAAGCCACTCAATTTAGATCAAACATTCATCGCACATTTGGAGTATTTTAGGTTCTGCAGTTCTACTTTTATCTCCACAATCAAGCATAATTTTAATTCTATGTAAAATTTAATTTTAAATATTTAAGACGAAGTTTACAACAAAAACTATTAAAAATAAAACAATCAAGGGGAATAAACACAATAATTTGCATGACAGAAGTACAATTAGATGACTGGTTAATTTCAAATAACGGTGACCTTTTCTCAAAAACCGGAAGTGTAATTAAAAGTATTATTGCATTCAAAAAGCATTTTTTTAATTAAAAAAAATTGATACCTATGAATTTTTTATTTCTCAATTAACTCCAATAAAAAGTGTAGATGATTTTGTGTAAGGACGAAGAAGTTTGCAGACCTGATTCTCATGAGTTTGTATTATCTTGAATTATTTTTGTCGTGGTTCGGATTCCACGTTTACCTGTAGATCCCATAAAATTCTTTATACCTTATTACGATTATCTACTTCAATGTTATCATAATATTAAAGACGAAATGAGCGTAAGCTTTTTTCTTCTTTCCGCACCAGATTTTTGATCTTTTAACATTATTTAATTTTTTTCGATTACGTGAGCAAAAAAAATTTTAAAGAGAAGTAAAAACTCTAAAGAAGCGATTGGTTGTTTATTTTCAGAGTTTTTATTGTAAGCAACTGAAAATTCGAAATATTTTCGATCATTTTTATGTCAGCCTAATTGCGTGCGATAAAAATTTCTTCAGTCGTATTTGGACTTACCTCTGTCTTGGCACAAAAACTAAATCTTTACTTAAAATTGTTATTTTTGTGATACAAATCACAAAAAATATTTCATGGTCGTGAGAAAAATATTTTTCCGCCGGTTATTGTAATCTATATTTTATTTTATTGTCCATATCTTTGTTCTAATAAACGGAATTTTGATTAATTATTTGTGTGCAAGGGAAAATTTTGAGTTAATTTTCTGACAGTGTAACTTTGCGATGGAAACAATTTTTTTTTAAAATTGTCTACACGCAACAAAAAAAAGCAAAAGAAAATTTCGATCAAGTTTTCCAAAAACCAAAAAGGGCCTTTACTAAAATATTCACCCAACAAAAACCAAAAAAGTATAATTTCTATAATCCATATATTCAACTTTTTACATTTAAATCCAATTAGGTACATTTAAATTACATATAAATAAATTTTTATATTACAAATATTTACATCGAATTTTGTAACTACAAGTTTAACAAAAAGATAAATAAATCACACCGCAATAAATATCACTAATACCATCTGTTCCGTCGAGGAAAATCACCTTTAAATAAAAAAAAGACGAAATTAATCTACTGATGAATTTTGAATCGTTAAAACAAAATTAGTGAACATAAAAAAATTTGAAACTTACCAAATTTCTTATTCACAATTTTTAAATCCAACTAAAATTTAAGCTATTGCACCAGTTTCTTTGTCTTTCATCAAATTTAAAAGTTTTAAACAAACCATCAGTCATACGTTAGTTTGTTTGGTGATCACAGTTACGGGTTTCAAAAGTCCTTCGGATAAATTTTTTGGTTCCGGCGAACTCGAACAACTTGAGTGTGCCGTTGACGGTTGTACAAATTGCGATAAAAATTGCTGATGAGGATGGCCCAACTGTGAAGGAAATCGAAGTCCGGCATAGAAATCCAAACTCGGTGCCATTTGTCTCATAATTTCAGTTGGTACTAAAAGGCGCTCGTTGAACGTTTGCGGCGAGATAGGAGTAGGTTTTGGTAAAACTGACGGTAAAAACGGGTTGTATCGTTGGTATACTGAAGCCAAAAGTGCAGGATTTGGACATAAACCCATCATAGCGGAATTGTAGGTTGGGAAGGGTCCGGGATACATTCCTGTGGGTCCGAACATCATGGTTCGTTTAAACGCAGCCAAGCGTGATCTGGAAGCGGCAGTCGATCGCCGGCGTAACTTTCCCGTCGTACTTCCGATAAAAACGTCTTCTGCGGACGGATCTAGCATCCAATAGTTTCCCTTACCAGGATCGTCGTAATGTCGAGCCACTTTAACAAAACACTTATTTAAACTAAGATTGTGCCGGATTGAATTTTGCCACCCTTGTTTATTTTCACGATAATACGGGAAATTTTTCATAATGTACTCGTAAATTCCGTTTAAGGTTAACCGTTTATCGGGACTATTGCGAATTGCCATCATAATTAACGCGTTATAACTATACGGCGGCTTTTCTTTGTTGTTCTTTTTATCGTCCTTGTTTGGAGTATCACCTGAACTGTTTGTTGATGTTTTACTGCAATCCAGAGGTGGAGGAGTTCCGGTAACGTCGAGATCTGAGTCCGAATCGGAACCTTCAATTTCGGAACACTGGACGACTTCAGGACTGGAACGATCTTCGAACGCGGTTTCGGGCAAGATGGAACTAATCGAAAAGGACGATTTAAGAGGTGTACGAGCCATTTCGGTAGGTTTTAAGCACTGTTCCGATACAAGTTGAATCATTTTACATTTCCAATAACACTGAACGTTTTTTAAAAACTGCAATTTTAAAACAATTTTGGAGTGAAACGCACAAGCTTACTAAACAAGGTTTACTATAATACTGGTTGGAACTTGCTTTGTAGAAGCTTATATTAAAATAAGAGTAACGCCCATGGTTTAAAAACCAATGAGAAATTTACGGAGTGTTTGTGTTTGATTTTGTAGCTGTTAGCCTCTCCCTTCGTTTTATGTACACGGGTGTGGTTTTCTTTTGGGTGGAGTTTCCACTTGTATAGAGGGAAATGAGTTATCATCTCCACATCATGTATTATGTATTATGTTGTTTGCTTCGTTAAAAACCGACATATGTTTGCATGTTATGTTGTATCTTTTATATTGTTCGGTTCGTTAATCGTCTACATCGCTCTAATTTAACTAACAGGAAATATTTAACAGAATCTAAATTTTCTTGTAATATTTTATTACTACAGGTGATTGCACTTTCTCTAAATATTTATGAGTTCTTTTAAACTCCTATTTTTCTGCTGTAAACTTTGTTTTTGGATCAAACTGCGATTGTTATCAAAATTTCATTTTTTCTTGTTAATTTAATCTTTCGTTTTCATTTTACATTTTTTTCCTAAACCTTGTCAAAACATAAGATTGCATAATTATTCCATACATTATCGACCAACCTTAGGAAATAAATTAGAAAATAATATAATAAATCATCATCTTGTTAGCGTTTTTTGTTTCATTATTATTTGGGACAAACATTCATGTTTTATTTGCATTTTTTTTTCGATACGGATATTTGAAATTTATCCAAAATAGAAACGCAAAATTCTTTTACAAAATATATAAAAATGTTTAATGTTTAAATCATTAAAACTAAAAAACTCAAGACGGCAACGCATTGAATTGACAAGATATAACTCGCACGCACTTAATCGGGCCCTTTGTACTACCTCCGATTTCACCACATTTTCTAGATGCTTCTTAACATCCCTGAAAAAAATGGACATATCCAATACAATTCGATTTAATAGCAGGTTTTTTCCCTCTGTTGCCTCAGTCTGCAGCGTGAGAATCCACTGGAAGTCCGAGCTAAGAAATTCTGTGAATTCCTCGATTTGAACCCAGAATTTCCGCTCTGTAACTCAACCAGCGATCACATCACTCCACTGCTGGTGGCTGACTACAATACATAAACATAGAATGAAAAATTATTAACGCTTTTTGATTCGTTAATGTCTATTCGCATTTTATAACGAACATACTTTGAATTTTTAAAATTGATGTATCGTTTCAAACAAAAAAGCACAATCTTTTCTAAATTAATGTAAAATGGTTAATTAAAAAATGAACTAACAAAGATAGGGTCTTTTTTATTGTTAAAATTTTGCTAAATATTCTTCTTTTTAAATTTTGTACTAATTTAAAATTGTGTCCAAATGAAGAGGTACAATTTTATTTTCAAAATATACTACCTACCTACAAACAAAGTCGATTATTATACTAAAATGATGACGTCAAATTAGTTAAGAAGAACAATAAATTGTTTACGTCTTTGATTCGTTATGGAAAATTACTCCCATTATACTCGAACAGTTTTCAATTCAAATTATTGAAATTGTACTTAAAAAAGCAAGGAAATAATTCTTCTTGCAAAGTGTATAGAAAATTCATTAAAAAGGTAACCTACTCTAAGGGCGGTAAATCACAAAAAAAATTCTAAATGTTAAAAGTCGTTAAATCGGTAATGTTTCTTATTTCGTTATTATATTGAAAAATATTCTGATTTTGTTGCCAATTTTGTACTTGAAATATTTTAAATTGTATTCAAACAATCAAGTGTTTCTCTTTCCGCAATGTAAAAAAGTTCATCAACGTACAATTAATTAGAGATGCTAGGGTAGGGTCCAATTGTTAAATTGTTAAGTTTTTCATTTGTTATTATTATTTTTAGAATTATTTGAGTTTCATTTGCACATTTTTTAATTCAAATATCTAAATTGGTACCGAAATTTACAAAACTTTTTCTTCAATTGTTTCTTACTGTTTAGGTTGGAGTTTATTTACAGCTTATCTACATATTATGAAATACTTCCTTATAAACTACATTTTGAATGTCTTTCTTCCCCCAAAATGTATCCGTCCTTGTTGAGGATTGTTCCTGCACCATGCATATTTTCCGTTAGGATTAAATTAACTATAATATCTCCATAAATTTATACAAGACTCTATAATGTTTGTTCGCGATCCTTTGTCTACATTGGGAACGTTTCTCGGAAATCTCCCCCCCCCACCCGCTACAAAAAGTAGCGTCGAAGCGTTTTACAGTTGTAACGAATTTTTGCATTTCGTTATGTGGTACTACTTCCTCATTGAATTTCAATATTTCTAAGTAAGGTCCTTGCATTCTGTTTGAATACAATTTTATATTGTAAACATTTGGCTTGCAATCGGTTATAGGTCGAATACTTGAGTCGGGGAGTTTTGTAAGCTCGACCATAGCGGACGAACGCTGTTTTCACGACGATTTAGTTTAGTGCCTGATAGTGCGTGGACAAGTATTTTTGGTCCACCGCAACTATTCATTGGTGGGCTATCGTATTGAACAGCAGTATATCGTCTGTGTACTTCTAATACCTCGTAAGCCACAACAATGTGAAAATCAGTTTATGAAGTTTTTGTATGCTGTAAGCTACATTGCACCATTTCAGTATTACTCGTAACCCAAAAAAAATTTAGTTTAAGAATAAGCATTAATTTAGATTATTACAGAATGGTTGAAATTTCTTTAGTTTACAAAGAATTAAACGGTTTTTTTCATTTATCTCAAAACTTGCTGTTTGGGTATACGAGGTATTAGAACTACACAGACGATATAGTTGTCATGATGTAGTGTTTCTGGCTCCTGTTTGCATTATTATATTGCAAGCTTATACGAGAGCTTGAGGTAAGCAATTTTATCTTTTCCAATTCGCATGAACCGACGTGTTTATGGGCTTTTGTGTTCAATTTTGAGTAACCGTAGAGGTTACTGGTTTTATTGGGTACTTGTTTGTATTTCGTATGAGGTGCACTTTTTGATTGTATCATTCATTGCTACTGTCATGTTAGCGCAGCCATATACATCGCAATTATTGGAACTGTGATTATTATTATTATTATTATTGCTGAACGGGTGTGTTTCTTTCGAACCACTTGCACTGAAGCTCCTGGCTTATTGTACCCCGCGTTCCGTGTTTTACTCCAATAGTTCTGTATCCTCTATAAAATTGAGGATTCGACCTATGGGAACCTGATTTATCTCACCGAGAGTCGGATATAGACAATCAAAATGTTGTAGCCTTTTAGGGGCTAGAATTGTGCATACACACAGTATGTGGTGCGGAGTTTCCTCCTCCATCCCGCATAATCTACATGTAGGATCTTCAACAACACCTATTGCGTTCAGGTGTTTGTTAAGACAGCAGTGTCCGGTAAACACTACTATCTTTCCTACTATCTTTCTCAGCCGCACTCTACTCAGCTGGAGGATTTCCTTTTTCCTTTGTCCACTGGAGGGGCCCTCCATGAACATCCGGGACTGCCTGAGTCCCTGGAGGCCCCCATTTCCACCACTAAATGTAGTGGGTGGAGTCCAATTAGCGCCTCCATAGCTGCGGTGGGTGTCATAGACATCGCCCCCGTAATTCCCAAACAGGCAAGTCTTTGCAACTTGTTGAGTTTTGTAATACTATCCACTTTACTGGCTTTGTGCCACCAGATAAGGGATGCATATGTTACTGTGGGTATCACAACTTTGGTATAAAGCCAAAGAACCATATTTGGTTTTAGTCCCCACGTCTTTCCGATCGTTCTCCTACAGGCCCATAGGGCCCTAGTATCTTTGGTCGTTATATTTCCTATATGTTTTGTGAAGGTTAGCCTGCTGTCTAAAGTAACACCCAGGTATTTAACCTCCTCTACTAACTGTAGTGTTTTACCCCATATGCTGGGCATCCTCACATCCTGCAAATTTATGCGTTTTGTAAAGGCTACCACAGCGGTCTTATCAGGGTTAACCGACAATCCTTCTCTTGTACACCACTGTTCAACGACTTTTAGGGCTCGCTGCATCAATGAAGAGACAACAGCCCCAAATTTGCCGCTGACAAGGATTGTGATATCGTCTGCATATCCTTGCGCATGTACTCCGCATAGTTCCAGTTCCACTAGGAGGCTGTCTACAACCAGGCACCACAGAAGGGGAGAGAGAACTCCTCCCTGCGGGCACCCTCGCGCAGCCATAACCCCCACTGTTACTGCACCTAGTGCGGCACTTATTCTTCTACTTCTTAGAGTGGCGCCAATCCATCCTGTTATGAACGGGTTGACTCCACGTCTTCGAAGAGCGTTTTCTATAGAGGTAAATGACGTATTGTCAAATGCCCCCCCTACATCAAGAAATGTCCCCAGGGCGATTTCTCGGAACTGGAGAGATTTTTCTATCCTTAGGGTTAACTCGTGAATACTTAGTTCACATGATTTTCCTGATTGGTAGGCATACTGGTGCTTGTGCAAAGGCATTTCTGCCAGGGCACCGTCCCTTATGTGCCTATCTATCAGTTTCTCCAGGGTTTTGAGGAGAAATGACATTAAGCTTATTGGGCGGAAAGATTTAGCCTGGGCATACGATTCACGCCCCGGCTTAGGTATAAATACCACTTTAACCTTTCGCCAACTAATTGGCACATATTCAAGAGCTATGCTGGCCCTATAAATAGTGCACAAGGGAATGGATAGTAAGTCCATTCCTTGTTGGAGTAGAGCGGGAAATATCCCGTCTGGTCCCGGAGACTTGTATGGTTTGAAGGACTTCATAGCCCATTCAAGTTTAGGGATATTGATCAGCTCATTGGCAACCGCCCACCCTCTCCCGACCCTCCGATTCCTCGGGTTGTCAGAGATCGGTTGGTCCGCTGCATGAACTTGTATTGGTGTACTACCTGGAAAGTGCGTCTGGAGCAATAGCTCCAGAGTTTCCTCCCTGTTAGTTGTATACTCCTTGGAGTTAGGTTTTTGTAGTGATCCAACTTTGCCTTTGTTGTCTCTCATCAGAGCTCTTTGGAGTCTAGCACATTCTGGAGTTCTTTCGATCTCCTCACAATACTTCCTCCAAGACCTTTGGAACTGTGATAGCATCTCTCAAGTTCTGTGTGTGTCAATTAAAGCATTTGGTTTTTATTAGCGTTTATTTTAGTTTCCTCAAGCTAACGGTTTTTTTTCAGAAACCCACGACCCATACCTTTGCATGAATCAAGAGCTATTTACCTATTAACATGGTGGCAAACAAACTGGAGAGGTTCAATCTCCAAAACAATCTCCAGATTGTTACGGACTTTGGTCTATGGTTGGGTTAACCCTCTCATTATGGGTTGCGATTCAGTGTGACACAGTTTCAGGAGAATTGAGACTCATTTCTATTTTTTAGTGGCAAACGCTACCGCGATAAGACTTCTTCTATAAACCGACATCAATGTAATGTATAGAAAAGTTTTACCTGATCCTTCAGAACCATCAAGGTATAAACAAGAAACACTGAGGGATTTAATCCAAACAATATAGATCGCTCCTGTGATCCCATAAAAATCAAACGCATGCCCTTGTTGCGATAATTTGGCATCTTTCTGCGTTCAGCAACTTCGTGTGCTTCTTAAGCTTTGCTAGATATCAGGAAATGACATCTATCAGCCCATTTCCTACAGGACTGGAAAGCAAGGACGTAACAAGTCAAAACGGGGCCCTGGTGTCATACCAAAATTAATCATAATTTATTTATATTGAAAAATCTACTTGTCTTGTCCTTTGATTGCCAAACAATGAATTTATTATAAACTAGCTGGAAGGCCCATCCATGGACGGGCAGTTCGCCAAGGTTGAACACTCGAAAAAAAGTGTGCTACTCGATCCCAGGGGGAGGTGATTTTAACTTTTAAGTTGGTACTACCAACGACCAATCAGAATGCGTTGTGTGTCCTAAAAAATGACACGCTGGAGGCGGAGGAGGCGGCGGCGGAGCGTGCTGGTCTTTTATATGTTTGGTTGTTAAAATTTAAAGTTCTTACCACCTTTCTATTGATAAAATTGCCAGGCTAGAAAGTCTGCTTTGTGCCATTTTATTTCTCACATAATCCTTAATTAATTTTAAGATTGAAAATGATCTACCCGAAGTCCAAGCAGGATATTTGAACATCGTTGGTTGAACGCGCCCGCAGTGATGTTTGAACCCGAACAATTAAAATTGTCAAAGAATCCTGATTTGTAGCTTAAGTTATATGTTATATGTTATTTTATGCTAGATATTTAGTAGTAATAGAAACTATCTCGTTAATACAGCACATATTGTAAGGATCCCGATTTATAGCGTAAGTTATATGTTATTTACGGTTATTTATTATAAAGGGAGGGGGTAATTTTAATTGCTCGCTTTCAAACGTCCCTGTGCGCTCATACGGGCGCGTTCAAACGTCCTAGACAGCTCCGAAGCTGCTACCAATACGAAAATCGTAAGAAAATGGATAAAAGCACACCAAATTTCTTTGAATGAACTCGAGATCATTTTATAGCAGGGGTGTGCCCAGCCAAATTTGGGGGACGGGATTTTCCAACTTAATTAATTCAAAATTGCCAACTATTTGTAATTGTCTATTTTTCCTATTATAGGTTTAGCGGCTTTTTACAACTTGACCACATTTTGAATGATTTGGCCAAATTTCGAGGTTTTTTTTTAATCCAAGTACTTCACTTTGTTTGGTTGTATTCAAGCTTGTCAACCCAAGTAACATTTCAATCCTGATCATTCCAAAAAAATTCAAGCTTGACAGGCAATTACCGGGATTGAAATGCTACTTGGGATCTTGAGAAGACCAGTTTTGTCAAAACTTAAAAATTTTTTCCGATAGTGAAATCTCAAGCTTACAAGCTTGAAGGATGGAGTAGGTACAGGCTTCCCAAACTTAAATTTTTTAACATTTTTTATAGTATATTCAGTTGGTATGCTTTTGGATTTGTGTGTTCTTCTTTTCTCTGGTTTTTAAGCTGCTACTGCACAGACTGAATGAATTTGAAATTGTGGCAAAAGAGCCGCCGGGTTCATTGGGGACCCGGGCCCTTATCCCTGGCACCTGTTGCTACGTCCCTGCTGGGAAGACCAATGCACGAGCAGGTTAATCTTATGAACTATTATTAATACTATACCAGCTTTAGTTAATTGGGGCTAATTAATTTCTAATTATTTGAGACAAAATTTATTACGCAAAATAGCCCTAAATAAAACAGGCAGGCATTGGTGATATCTGGGACAAATAGAGGACATAAAGATGCCCATTATGTTTTTGTGATGTTTTTCCTCCAAGTTTTCAATTAATGGAAGAAAAGTCAGTAATTTTCTGGAAGATGAATGATAAATGTCTAGGAGTTCATCTGGAATTGAACGATTTGATAATCATGGCCGCTTCCAAACTGTGGCTACTTCGATCGAAAGTAGAAGATGTGGATATGTTTCTTGACTCCCAATTTCATCAATACTGGGACAATATTATAATACCCCCTAAAATCCCGGTCAGAGAGATGAACGGTGCGGTATGCAGGCCACATTGAAACTAATTTTACGTTGATTATTATTAATAACGGATCAATCTTGCTTACGTCACTGACAATCATCAACCGAGCATTACGAACAGATCTAATAAACTTTATGATAGAATGGAGCAGTCAAAACTTGGAATTTATTCATTTTTTCTATCGAATATAATGTATTTTGAGGAGAAAATTTCATTAGCATAGTCGAATTTAACTCAAGTATTCTTTTAAAAATTGTATGAAGAGTTTTAAATTTTCACTTGAATTTTTGAGCAACTTGGTAACGTTTGCGCCAGTCACAGGTTCTCGAACTCTGGTGCACCTATAAATATGTCTTATTAAGAAATTGGATTACTCAGACTGTGCATTTTTCGTACTGGAGACCAAAGTCGCACTATGATGGTAATAAATGAGCGAATACTAATAAATGTTTCGATTTTATTAGATTTCATCTCATTAGTGGCATCAAAGGAGAGTCCTGGTTGTAACAGGTTTATAGACATGTTAAATGGCAAAGTGTTTCCTTGTGATTTATCTTGAATATTTTTTATACTATAAAATTTGAGTATTATTAATTAATTGAATTAGAATATTACAAATTGCGCTCAAACAAAAGAACACCACTATTTTGAAATGGTAAAAAGTCGCACACCGAATAAAGACCGTAAATGGAACAAAAAATTGCAACGTATCAATAATTTTATAATTAATGGTAACTTAATGGATTCTAACATTCCAAACACAAATGAGTTATTTAAATGGAATGAGAAGGGACTTTTTTAAATCACTTGAGATATAATTAAATGTCAAAACACCAGAACACCCATGAATTTTTCAAACTGGAGTCTGGACTTGAGTTTTAAGTAGGGACGTATCGCTTTTAACAAATTTATCGATAAGCAAAACCACCCAGAACGTCAGAGGATGAGCACTCAAAAGTCCGACCAATAAGGATAAGTACTGATTAAGTTGCCTTAATTGGCACAACAAAAACTTTGTGTTAGGTTTATGTTGTGTATGGTATTAAGTTGCAAACATTTTCTAAACGTTTAGACCAAAAACCATAAACTATCGTCGCGTAAAATGAACACATCAAAGAATAGCGGCTACCGTCTTTCGTAATCCTGTCGGCAGATATTCTTTGTTGGTAAATTTTACTTGTCTTTTAGGATTCCGCCTACAATATGAGATCGTTGAAAACGTTTGTCGTTATTCGGTGATTAATTATTTTTTCGGCCCTGTTTTCTTTAGGTAGTTGTTCTTCCATCCAAAACCTATCATCTCCCAAGTGAGTTTTCTAAAACAAACAAAATATGGATGACTTTTCAAAAAAATTTCGGCCCGAAGACTAAAACAGTGATTTATGCGAACGTATAATTGATTAACTACGGTTGACAGTCATAAAAGTAGTATAACCATAATAAAAAGAAAATTTTTATGGTAACCAACTTCTTATTATATAACGGTGCCAAACCGCACCAAAATTTATTCCTATCAACTTCTATTGAATGTTAAGCTATTTCTTAATTTAAAATGGCATTCATTTATAATTTAGAAGAATCTTTTCTTTAAGTGTCTATAAAAAACTTGTTTTAGCTATAGAAACAACGGTGAGGCCGCTTTAAAATATTCCTTTCTGAGGACTTCGCAGGTTTTAAATTTTAGAAAAAATAAAGACTTCGACAAGCGCTTATTGATCCTTCGGTAGATATTATCTTTGATTTTTCATATTAACTAACAAAAATATTAAACAATCCAGATCCTTTATCAGCTACGTGTGATGTATTGTAAAGGAGCAGAAGTGCCCTTATTAAATGTTTATTTAAAATGTGGCACGTGTAAATCGTTTGCTGTTTTCCACTTGAGGCGGCCGATCGGATGCATCAATACTATCCGAACGTGACTTCACAATGAGAATCAACATCCATAAGGGGTTGATATGCACATTGATGTACCACGTGCGCATAAACTTGCTATTATCGAAAAAAGTATCTAAAATATTTTTAACTAGATAGTAGTTCGGGGGAATATTAAATTTCAAACTTCGTATAGCAAATATTATCACGAAGCGACGAAGATTCAGCAATTATTTTTGAGTTATTTTTTCTTATGTAACAAAAATGTTTTATTTATTTGATATTTTATGGAACTCCGATTTAAGGTATAATTATTGATATCCAGTCAGCATTTGGTGGTGCGAGTTTTGCTGTAGTTGACAAACCACACGACAAAGAGTGGCGGCCTGCTAGCAAATTCATGCCGAAAGCGACATTCGCGACATGACACCCATCCAGAGATGCTACAAAACAGAAATGAAGCTAATTTAAATACACCACTTTTGCTTAGAGGCAACTGTTTGGAAACGACAGAAAATGTTATTGCACAAATGATGCTTAACTGTATCCAAATTCGTTTATGTCATTATCGTTCAACATAACCACTGCAGTAAGGAAATTTCACAAGTAGTCAGGTGTCCATTCAATTTGAAACTTTTACCCACATTAACCTAAAATAAATAGATAGAAAATTTTTATGAGAGTGACGAGATTTAATTGCATATTGTGGAAAACCAGTAGTTTTGCGTACAATATGTTAGGTACATCGAGCAAGGACTTCATTCCCATACACACTGCTTAAAAACTAACAAATTTTTGTGATTAAAATTAAGATTAGGGTAAAAAATAATTCAAAAAAAATTCAAAAAATATTTCAATGCAAAGATCGAAGCAGGTGTAATGGGGGCCTACCTTTGCCAGCAGATATAATATAGTTATTTTTTCCGTCGAAACCATGGTTGAAAGGTTGGCCAAAATTTGCATCATTATAACAATAATTAACAAATCATTGCACCTTGCAGTTATAATAATCATGGAAAGAGCAGCAGCCACCAGCCAATAACCCAAATTTAAAATACCTGCTGTAATTAGAATTAGTTTAGGAAGTCTACATCTTAACCACAATAATTTATAAAAATATTTAATTTAAACCGGTAATCACTTCCACATAACAATCAGATTCCTGATTATAGTTGCCTACTTCTCTCGCCAAAATGTGTTCCTTATTTCTTTTGTTTAATAATTTTAACCTAACGATGTCACTATAAAAAAAAATTAAAACATTTTCATTTATTAATTACTCGTGTACCACGGCATAGTGGTAAAAAAGGGCTGATAAAGAATATTAATGATGTTAACTTTCATTAAATTTAACTTTAAATAACTGATCGCGTGTTTAAAATTTTGAAACAATTAAACAACCTAAGTAATAATATTTTATAATTTTTAACACATAAACGTCTTCATTAATAGCTTTTTGATTATGCAATTCAGTTTATTGTTCGGCTAAAAAATATTATGTACCTAAGATTTTGTTTTAATTTTTAGTTCAAAAATTTTTCGGTTTAATACTAATGAACTCGAAAAATTGAAGTTGAAATGAAAAATTCATGATTTTAAAAGTAAAATTCCATAGGGTGGGCCATTTAGTGGTGTCCAGGGCTGTCAAAGTCAAAGGTCAAAGGTAAAATAATCAGTGTTTTGCAAATATCTCTGAAACGATAATTTTGTAGCAAAAATAGTCATTACAAGGTTGTAGGCTGTGCAATTCTCTATAAAAAAAGGTCTCTATATACATTTTTTGGATATAGAGAAAATCGCAAATTCAATCGCGATTTCTTGGATTCATTGGACTGGACTCGAATTTTTGAGTATTTTCTGCAATTTTTAACATGGTTTCCGGAGTATGCATAATTACCTACATTTTCTAATCAATCGAAGACAGTTTAATATTGATTAGTGATTACAAAAATAGTGCCAATGTTAATTATTATCAAACCAGGACATAATCCAGTCAAAATAGGCATTTTCCATAGGCAATATTCGCACCAAGGAAGGTGAAAATTAGTAAACACGTTAAGAACATTATTTCCAATGAGATGTCAAAAATTCCCATGAATCTCACAACTGTAAATTTTCCCTTCAAGTCAAAGATCAAATAATAATTGAGACATAAATTCATGCCTTTTTAATAAAAAGTCAAGTGCTTCCAAGCATTTATCCCATCTTTACTTGCAATTTGATCACTTTTTTGAGAATTTCCAAACAATTTACAAGGAGTAGTACATAAAACGGCATAAACAAACTGTGAATATAAAAACCATGAACGATTTCATTCCTCTCAAAACATTATTTTATTATTTTCAAGAAGGAATTAAGATGCAAATTAGTCATCTGCTTTTGAACTTACAACAGAAGCTTTTCTTTATTTTTGCAATTTAGTTTTTTTTTATTTGTTAATGGAATTTAATTAAACTGATTTTGGCCGCCCCTAATTTTGGCTGCCCGTGTGTTTTGCACACTGTGCACAATAGGACGTGACGGCCCTGGTGGTGTCTTTTTAAAAATACAATAAAATGAACACAAATAATTGTTTTCAAAATATTATGGCTTTATTTGAAAGAGCAAACACTTCGATTATTTATTATTCAGAATGTTTTCTTTCAATTCTTTCAATGGCTACCTTGACTGACTTTGCAGTAGCGGATCCTATCAGCCAAATTTTTCATAGTTTTTGAAGGTTTCGCGGGCTCTATCTGACGAATGGTCCAGCCAATATTCAACTTAAGGTCTTTAATCGTTTACTTACTTATTACTAGAGACAGGATTGTTAGGCAAAATAAAACCTCAAAAGGCAGGCAAGAAGGCATTAAAAATAAGCCAAAAAGGCACAATAAAAGCAAAAAATGCACAACAAAGGCAAAAACGATGTTGGAAAATAAAGTGCTTTTTATACTGCTTCATTCGATAAATATGCGAAAAAGGCAAATCGAGTTTGCCTAAAATATCTCCATTTAAAAAAAGGCATTTTGACTAACTATCCTGTCTCTCACTCTCTTCAGTCTAAAATCCTTCTGCAGGGTGTGGGAGCCTTTTAACAAAGGATTTTCATGGCAGATTACACCCCGGTGGTTTGCCATTACCTGCCGAGGGGATATGGCCACAATATGTTTCTTACTTCGCCCGGAGTCGAACTGGGTTCTCTGTGTTAGCAGTTTATGCGTTTAATCACTATGCTAACGACCGTCTCTCTTATTACTGATTGTAAATATATTTCAGTTTGGTCTAAAACTGCGATCATAAAGTATATTACCGATTGATTCTATCTTTATTTGTTACTCTATAATATTATTTGAACCAGGCTGTGCGGCATGATGGCCGCATTTAAATCATTTTTAGGGGGCCAAGTGCATGCATTGATAGATTAATTTAGACTTTTCCTATTATGATTTTTATAGACATATCGCACCGCCAGTTCAATAGGGTTGCAAGTGCAAAAGGAGTAATTGTTGAGAAATCAAGAAAACAGTTTTATAGTTACTTAACACTTAATGAGTTCATAGGAACTTATCTTTTACCTCAGTTCGTTTCTAAACAAAATTTTGCTGATATGGCAGTATTCTATAATAGCTATGATTGCAAACAACTGCAATACAGCAATAACTAAAAACAGACCAATTTTGCACTTGCAACCCTATTGAACTGGCGGTTCGATATTTCTAAGAGAAACGATAACTTTCATGATTGGGTTGAAAAAAATTGTTTTCAGACAGTTTCAATCATTTACTCTGAAAAGTAACAAAAACAGACATTTTGAAGCAAAAAGAGTCATAAGGACAATAATTATTCTTTTAAAAATAGGACTGTCCTTGCCAAAAGAGGTCAGATGACAACTCAGTATTATTAAGCATTACTTACACCTGGGGGGTATTCCATACCCCCCACACCCCCCGGTTTCTGAAAAAGTTATTTTGCAACAAATAACCTAAATTCTCTCAGATTATTCAAATGTTTACTCCATTTTCTAGGGCTTAAGCTACGTCCTTATTCTCAACGATCTTTCACTACAATATATTTTTCTTTGGTAGCTCTCGATTTTTAGCATCCAGAATTCTGTGGTAAAAAGGCAAAATGCATGTTATTATAAGTCGAGAAATATAAGTAAGAAAGTCCCCATACTTATTTATATACGGAAATATCTTTTTACAACTAATCAAACATTGAAGGATTCTCATCCAGGGACGAATAAACGTGACATCTGACGACGACTCTTCAAATATACACGACATCTAACGACGATTCCTTCAATACTATTACAACACGGCATAAATCCGCTAAAACCATGAAGGCCAACACCGAATAATTACAAGGCAGCAGTTTTATTTTTGCTGACTAAATGTCATAGAAGGATGATAGTTTAACGTGTAATCTTAAACACGGTACAGATAAATTTGGAAGCGATCGGGATTCGAACCTATGACCAACTATGACACAGTTGTATTTATGACAGTTTGTACAATTGTATATTGTCTGGGACCTTATTAAAACAAGAAATAAGAATAAATTATAAAGCTGAAATTTCACCCTCTATGATTGCAAATAAATGAAAATGCATAATAGGCGTACCCTAAAATATTAATCTTTTATCTTTTCACCGAAACAGAATTCTAATAATTTATAAAAGTCATATGAATAAACGATAACTAAACTAGGCAATAAGGAAGTTTGAGCTTCCAATGTTGAATATTTACAAGTATATTCCAAAAAGATAATATTCACATGTGAAAATATTGAATATATTTAAAAATATTTATCTTTGAAAGTTCAAACTTCCTCATTGCCTAAATTAGTTATTGTTTGTTCATATGACTGTCATAAATTATTAGAATTATGTATTGGTGAACAGATAAGTATATAAAAGATTAATATTTTAGGGCGCGCCATCTGTCGAAACATGTTTTTGCATCAAAATTTGCAGCGCGCTCTTAAACCTTTTTGCCTTTTTACCACAGAAGTAATAAATACTACCCCCCCCCCTCAGACAAGTGAAATATTTTTGAGAAATAAGCTAATTTTCATAATGATTTACTCTCGCTTACTAATTTTATTTGTTTGTGTGTAATATTTTAAATTATATTTTGTCTATCTAACAGATGCACGTAAGCCCATCCCAAAACTACCGCGTGATATTCGAATAGACAATAGAATGTTTCTATTGCTCGAATTTTGAATCTTCCGTTTACTTAAAAAGGCTTAAATTTTTGGGGAAGAGCCGAGGTGCAATCTATGAATCTGAACATCTGAAAATTTGTTAAGGTTAAACTTTTTTCAAAAACATCAAGGTCAAGCAAATCCGCTATGGTAAAATATACATAAAAGCGATATCAATCAATTGAATTCTCTGTAAAATTGAATCGAGCAGTATTAATTTATCCAGCATTCGCTTGAAGTTTCCACAAAATTCTATTGAAACATTTTTGATAAACAAAAATGATGCATCATGGAATGTATTTATTGACAGTTCGTGTTAAAGTTACTATTATAAATCGTAAAATTTCATCCGAGGTGGAAAAATGTCTTTGCCTGTGTTTAGTTTGTTAGCATTTTACATTTTTTACCTAGACGAGGAGCAAGCCCGACGTAGAACCCCCAACCTGGAGGACCAGAGAGATGGCCAGAATAAAGTTCTTACTTCACCCTGATTCGAACCGGGCATTTAGCGTTCATAGTCAACTTATTCGACCACTTTGCCCCGACCGTCTCTATATACCTTTTATTTAAATTACTATAATTTATTGTTATTAGTTTTTGAATTATTAAACAACTGAGGCTTACTTACAAGGGCAAGGCCAACCCTTCTCCTCACAGATCTGCACCAAAATTTGTATACGATTACAAACCAATTAGAACGTCAACTTGATGAAAAAAGAAAGACCCCAAACGCCTTAATTTTGGAAAAAATATTTTTGAAAAACACAGGCTAAATTTAATTTTTGTTTTCGAATGTACCTCTAATGACAGTTAACCTAACCTCCAATTATTGACGTAGATTTTGTAAGCAACAAAACTTATAATTTATTATTTGTTAAACTATTTACAAACTTATTTTATCGCAAATTACTTTTAGCATAAATTATTTACAACAAATTTTATACATGAAAGCGACCAGCGATCCGCAGAGCACTGAATTTCTGTTCTGGGCACCTCTAGAACTACTTTCCCAAGAACCACACGTCAATGACGAGGCAAGGTCAAGCAAGCATACGCAAAAATTGACAGCAAGGCTCAAATGAGGTCAAATGATTCAAGGGTCAAATGATTCAAGGAATGCGAAGTAACACTCTCAGAGATTTACTTGATGCCATTTCAAATTGAGCTATCGCTTTGGAGCCCACCAGTGCTCGACCGTTTTCGCCATGAACAAGTCTCTTGTTATGGATTAAAGCCGTTGCCTTTTAGGCGCCCATTTGTTGGTTTCTTTCAAAGCTGACATTCTGCGCCATGAACCGGTCATGGATTAAGGTCTTTGGCCCTTGAGTTCACCTTGTTGGTCACCTTAATTTCCTTCAGCGTCATGAACTAATCTTTTTTTAGATAATACTAGGTAGGTACTGTTTGATAGTACTTCTAGAATAAAATGCTAGTTGAACAATCAAGCAGGAGTGGTTTCCTTTAGTACTGACCTTCAGCGCCATGATCTTTAGTAGTGATGTGACGACTCGAGTATTACTCGGGTTAAAACTCGAGTAAGGTCTGTATTCGAATAACTCGAGTAGTTTTTTGTGCAACTCGAGTTGGCGAGTTTTAAATGCGCACGCAAACTGCACAAGCACAAATAATTTTATAAACGAGACGAATGCAAATCAAAGCAAAATTATTATTAGTTTTTTACTAACTGATTTGCCTTTTCAAATACTCACAAGTCGCAACTCATAAAAAAGATTAAATGATTAAAATTTAATAATTTTTAATGTTATTTTAATTATTAATGATACAAAGTGCGCGCACAGCCGAGTAAAATTACTCGAGTATTAACTCGAGTTGAAAATATTTCGAATTCGAGTTACTCGAGTTTAAAAAGTATTCGACTCGTCACATCACTAATCTTTAGGTCTCCCATGTTTCAATCAGGACGTAGACCCTGCATCATGTTTAAGTCATGAGTTAAACCAAGACAGTCATAGTAATTATTAATGAGCATTAAGGTCATTTCTCCGTTGCTCTTATAGTTTGCGCTGATGATCGCACATACTGTCCTTGCTCGAAGGAAGAAGAAACATTAGAAGGTTTTTCGTGGTATTTGGCCCAAAGTCATAGCAGCCCGAGCAGTTTTCGGCCGCACACAGGTGGCTGTTTGCTCTTACCCACCTGATGAGATAAACATTGGGTATTTTGTACCTCACATTAAATTATTCTTTTCATATCAACGGTTCATCACTAACGCCAGTGGTGTAGTTGGGGAGGGGGAGTTGGGTACTCACTTAGTCTACCCTAGAAAATGCAAAAGGCAATTAAGAAAAGCGGAAAATTAAAAAATCTTCTCCAGGAACTGGGGGGTTCCTGGTATGTAAGCAACAAGGCAACTTTTGAAGAAACAAATTTACGTGGTTAAATTTTAAAGTCTTATCATTGCTTCCTTGTATGTGGAGTTATTTCATGTCTCCTATACTTTGTTTCTCCTCCTAAGCTCCTCCTAAAGAATAGAATATAATTTTTCTATTGCTCTAATTTTGAAACTCCCGTTTTAGAATTGGCTTCCATACATTTTGGGGATGAGTCTAGGTGCATATGTTGAGTAAATAGACCATTTCACGCAAACTACAGCGCTTGCGTTGAAGAGCAGAATGACGCGAGAAATAGAATAAAATAGTCAGTTTCATAAAACTTTTGATCAGCTGATCAGTCGGTGATCGTCTGTTAAGTGCACATTTGAGTTTCATAAAGGTTTGTCAACACTTGATCAGCTGTCAAATCTTGATCACCCAAATTTCTAGGATCAAGCGCTTGATCAGAGATCAACATGAAATTCTAACCTAAAATTTAAAGTACTGATAATAGTAATTTAAATTGTTTTGCACAACAATAAATGAGATATTTTGATTTAAAATCATTTCATCTATTATCAACAAGGGTTAATATTACAAAAAAAGCACATAATATACAAAAATAATTTAATGTCGACCAAAAGTAAATAAACATGAAGTTAGCGCGAAGTCAAATGTTACTGTTAAACGGAGAAAGCTTTATGAAACCCGTCGAATTTTGACACTCTGATCAACGTGATCGGAGATCAGCTGATCGGTGATCAGGGTCGGCTGATCAAGACTTTTATGAAACCGGCTATCAGACGGACCCATGTTCGTACCAACTTACTACTTTCCCTATGCTTTTACGTGTAAAAAGGTGCTTAGATATTGTGTTATAATTTTTACAGAGTAGTTCAATTTTGATGATTCTTTTTTTTTATTGGATAGGGTTCGACGGTGGTCCCACTTAAATTTAAAAAACAAAAATTCCACCCTTAACGGTAGAAAAATCGAGTTAAAATTGTACAAATTATTGGCACTATTCGCTCTAGCATTAGAGCTCAAATTTAAACATCATTTTAAACATCGTCACACATGCGCCACAGAGTTTTTCTTCGTGAAATGGTCTATTCTTGAGGGGCCTACAGACGACAAACATGGTATACAACATCGACTACAACATGCCATGTTGAAGTCCATGTTGTCCGTCTGTGGGCATGTTGGTGGTTTACTTTTCATGTTTTATTCCATTTCACCAACATGCTTTTTAACTTCCCATGTTAAAAGCGCTCGAAGCCCTCGAAGACCCCAAGCTGTGAGCAGGTAGCTGTTGCATTTTTCTAGTTTTACTATGGATTTTGCAAGATCAAAAAATTTTGATATTTTGTGCAACATATGTAGGCGGAACGTCGTACCGACAAAGAGAAAACACATTCACGCATGTTACCGTTTGTAAATTTCTTGTTTGCAGAAAGTAAAAAATTAACGAAAATATCATAAATTTGTTTTTTCGACAGTTTTGGTTTTATAAAATATTCATTTGGATCACCGTAACATGAAACTTTATCTTTAGCTACCTAAACTTACGAGATATCGATGGAAGGAGTAATCCAAATAAAGCATTTCATTTTTAATTTCTGTGTATCTATATTATAATAAAAAGATTTAAATAAAAAAATTGTAATCAGTTTAAGCTAATTTTGATTGTTGGATTTTGATTAATTTTGAATGTTGGATTTTGATATTGGTTCACTAGTTTCACTACTGAAAAGCAATAGTTTTTCAATTATTATTAGAATTTCCTTGTTGCATCACAAAATTCAAAACCAGCCACCCCTAGTTTTCAAATTTTCCGATATAAAACAAATGATACAATCCTCGAAAGTGATTTATTATAATTTGGTTGCAAACATCTCTCTTCGTCTGTGGCAAAAGCCATTAGCACGCTTCACAACATAGTTGCACACCATGTCTCTCGTTTGTGGGGGCCTTTGAGGGTGAACTAAGGCTCTAGAATCTAGATAAGATTACATGTCCATTTGATATGTGAATTGCACGAATTGGGATTAAGGACGTAATTATTATGGTTCCAACGTAATTAATTTATTAAAGGAATACTTTCCAGGCCATCTTATCTCGTCAGATTTGACTGTTCCAGACTTCGTCCCACATGAACTATTCAAAGTTTTGAAAGTACCCCTCATATTTTATGTTTAGGTATATTTTTAAATTATATAATATATTCGTTATTTTCTTTAAATCTTCGTGGAAAACCGATGTTAATCAAGGTTCCAAATGTGCTTTCATTTCATCTACATTATTTTAATTTAATTTTTATTTTTCGATAACTCAGAGCAAGTTACGCGTGATAACAATGAACGAATTGAATTCTGCAGAATGTTGCAAATTAATTATTTAATTTATGCAGTTTTTTGAAGAAAGTCCATAATACTCGTATATGGATTACTTGATTTTATTAGATTACAAATTTCATTCTAAACGTTATAAACAGGTAAAATATTATAGAAGAATAATTCGCTAAGGTATCCACTATCCACAGCTCCCCTCACTCACCTTCCAAATATTTCACAAATAACTCCGCGACGGTTGCGGCTCTAACAATGATGGGAATTTTAAATCAATTTTAGTCAAAATTCAATTTGGCGGGGGGAGGGGGTAGCAACATGCACTTGAGAGACACCACCACATTAGAAGTCTTCAGAAAAGTGATAGAAGTAGCACTGGAGGCGATCATTTGTCAGACATCTTCTCGTAACAAAATTTATAAGCCCCCTATAAAAATATAAAATAGTAATAAAATAAACAATTTTTCATTTCTATCTATCTATAAAATATAAAAGGGTTTGATCTAAAATTGGCATACAAAAGTAAAATATTTATTATTATTTAAATTGTAAATTTGAAACCATGAACAAAAATTTTAGTCGGAATTGCTAATGAATACCTGCATAACGTTGGTTAGCGTGAACTAAGATATTTCAATATGTTTTGTGTAATTATTAATAAATATTATATAATTATCACTTCCGTTAATGATGCGCGCCATATGGTATAGTCAAATTATGTTGGTATAGTATACAGAGATATAATTAAAAAGTTAATTATATTAATTTTTATAATGATAAGGGGAGGAAGATTTGTCGATTAATATGTTGATATACAAGAATTTCCATTTAAATTTAAAATTTTGCACACAAAAATCGTACTTCAAAAATTGATCATTTATCTATTATGTAAAATATCATTTTATTGGTATGTAGTAGTATTTTAACGTCCATGATATATTTTATTATAGTGATTAACATCAGAAGTCACAAAATTGATATATCTGCATATAATATTCAAGATCGAAACTACATCTGTTACAATTTTTATTATAGTTTGTGTTTTACTTCTATTGAAACCTTAAATTGTAATTTATGATGTATCATAAACTTTCTACTTCAACAATGAACGCAATAAAAAGTTGTCAATCCATTTTAAGACTTGGTCAACCTAACACTAAACTGCTGGAGATTATAGAACTCATTATACCAAGTGTAAACATAGTTCAACTTTTACTAGAAGAAAACCTTTGGAATTTATGGTGCACTATAAAATGAAAAAAAAGCTACAGACTCTGAATTCTTAAGAAACAATAAAATTTGAGGTTAAACCAAACAAATGTATACAAAAGTTTTGATATTTATGATTGTTATAAAAATTTTAATTTCTAAATTAAACCACACCAAGACGTGCCTAAAAAAACTCTTCAGAATCAGTAACCAACGTGGTTTGGATTCCACGTCAAGCTAGATGTCCTGCATAATAATAATTAAACCGTTTTTTAATCTGAAGATATTTTAGGTGAAAAGGTTTTCTGTTGGTAATTTACATCAAAATCAATTAAAAAGTGCCGAATTATTGAAGAATCTTCACCTTAGCGATAATTATAAAAATCATCAGGTATAAAGCTAATTACTAATATTCAGTTTGCATTAAGTGCGCGTTTATTGAAGCGTAGTGGCATTTACGAAACATAAACATGCCGCGTTATCTTAATTGACAGAATTTAAACGAAGAGACTTGAGCGGCATTTTTATCTCCAAGTTACATCAAGCTCTCAGAATAATTAAATATATAAATATTATCTTCTGAATAAATATCTACCAAAATGTTGTAAGCCAGAAGTATCCAAAAAATGACGTGATGGACAGACGTTTCTGAATTTCGTGATCGTAACGAAAAGACCTAGTAGTAATAATAAAATTTTTAGGTGTAATTCAGAATTATTGTTTTTATATTTTATGAATGGTATGGTGTTTTTGAAATTATCACCGTGACGTTTTTGCTTCACGCTTTTCTAATTTTGTTAGCGAAGGTAATAAACTCATCAGTATTAAATTTAGACAACTGAATGTATTCTGTCAGATATTTCGTGCGAACGTTGAATATCAATCAGCTACACTTTTTGCTACCATTTTCTTGATAACAATTGTGTTGTCAAATAATAATGGATATTATCCGAATTGTGAAGTACACATTATTTGGTAGTGGGTGGTATTTCATGGTTGTTTATTTGTTAACAAAGGTTACATACAGGGGATGCTTCTAATTGTGAAAATCCTTTACTAAACTCTTCATATTCACATCATGAGCGATAGTCCCATCGGGACAATTTCTTATGATGGATAGTCCTTTCTTATATTCTAAATACGTAAACACAGAGGGAGTTTCATGGAAAAAAGTGACATATTTTCAGTTACACGGCTTATTAACGTGTTTTTCACGTTAAAGTAACGTGTGTTCCATTTTTTTTTTTTTTGAATTTGGAACACAATTGAAAAGGAATTTTAGGCAGTTTTCTTTTAATTATGTAACAAATGGTAATTTTTGCGTTAGCATCCTTTGCTTCTGTAAATTGACAATGCACAATTCTGAAGTCCAAGAAGTCATAAATCTACTTGAAAGTTAATGTATATAACGTTACGGTATAACCTGGTACTCACTGAGATATTTGTCTTGCTACTGTCGTTCAATACAGTAACAATACTGCAATAAAACGTTCATGACTTTAGGACCAAGACACATAGAGACTGATTGATTTCCTTTTCCAAAATAAATGCATCTTCAGTGTCTTGTGTATTTTTTTCATTGAAAATCTACGAACAAATATTCGGCCGTGAAATTATAGATTATTTGTATAATAATGCTTCTATGAATACTTGAATGATCATATCCTATGTAATGCTTACTTAGACCCTTAGAGCATTCCAAATGTAAAATTTTGAACGCTCACTAAACGTTACACTTAATTTTGGACAAATTAGGGCTCGAAACAAATTTGTTTAATGCAAATGTGCGTTTTTTATTAAAAGCTCTTAAGAGCACGAGCTATTTTAACTTTTTATCAATGAAAGAACATCTGAGAAGAACACGTCATTGTCTTCATTTCAATCCATTCAATAGTCAACAGCCCTTAAAAAATTCGTGCTTCGAAACAAAGGCTTTACATTTTATAAGTATTTTCCTAAATATTGATTGCATATTGTTTAAGCAAAAGTAAACCCAAAGGAATTTTAAAGTACTTTATCCTCATCCAAGAGTCCTCTCCATAAAACATTTTGTCGGACACGTTTTTAGCTTTATAATTTTTTTTTATCAATGTGAAAACGATATTGATTTGATACTCAAAATATTTGTTACATTAAATGAAGAAGGCCAATAAAATATTTTTTCAATATTGACATTAATATTTCCGACGATTGTCCATAAGTGTCGGCTTTTTACAGTGCGGTGAGTTAACCTAAAAGTACAAAAGTCAATAGTTTCTTTATAAAATTAAATATAAAGACATCAAAGATATTGCTACCGGGGCGATTGTGACCAACGCTTTGTAGATGCCGATTCCTTAGGGTTGTTATGTTAGGTTATTTCAGTTCCGCCTTCTTTGTAAAAATGTTGATGTCTTCAGCTTTATCGATGCCGAATTCTATTCATGATATAACGTGAAGAGCTTGAAAGACCTGCGACGGTGGAAGTTTTTCCAAAAAATAAAAGGAAACAGGTAACTTCAAATTCCCCATAGCGTCAAATTTGCAAAAATACCTGTATTTATCATTTTTGCTTGACGTGATGATTATTGGTACTCTGGCTATAGATTTAGACATTACACGTTGATATGGTTTGCCGTTTGACGTTTCAAATGGGTAATTGTCCACAACATTTAAGAAAACCTCTCACCTAATTCGATTTTTCACATCAGGTGGCCCGAAATGTGGGAAATTAAAATTTTTGTTCGAAAAAAATTTAACCAAAAGATTACAACTTTTGAACCATTATCTGCACTTTTTTAATTTTTTTTATCTCTCAGTTTCCAGTTTCTAGTAGGTATGCATTTACTATTTTATGATAATTTATGATTCCCAGAAAGTCATAAAGCATTCAAAGGGGTAAACGCTAACCATAATATTGATAGTACTGTTAAAAGATTTACTCACCTTACTTAGAATGGAAAATTTTCTGAAAAAATTATTTTGGGCCATTGTCCCATTCCCATTATGATTAGGTCTCGCAGACTTCTTGTATTACAAGCAGGTTTTCTGAGCAATTACTGCTAATTTCGATACTTTGCAATAAGCGGCCACTCTGCTGTAGTAATCCTCATAATAAGTCTGCAACCAAAGTTGAAAATAGAAAGACAAATTTTTGGATGATTTACAGTCACAGTCTTAAACGTCTGCAACTAAATTTATCCATCTTTACTGAACCCAAATTTCTATTGGCATGTTGTGATTTTCGTTGCTTGTTTCTTCAACACCCCACCGAGTTCGCTAGAAAGCTCCTGTTGTGCACAATACAGAAGTAAACTGCTTAAATTGTTCAAATGAATAAACTAGAAATCACGTGGTGTTTTTATATTATAATGGTGCATTAGGAATAAAATTACTAGGTATTACCAGCTCGACACGTTCTTTCGTTTGTAAAACGGTTTCGAAGAAAAAAACATGAAAAATTGTAGATTTTTGGAACTAACGGCCGGATATTAGGAGCTCATTAATTTCAAACTACATACTTCGTTAGAAACAAAAAGAATAAAGAAATTTTGACAGTAGAAAAGTTGTAAAATTGCCAATAATTTTATATATTATTTTGGAAACTTTTTCAAATTTGACTATAAATATTGCAAATTAAAGTTCTCTCAAGGAGCCAAAAAATTGCGCAGTAGATGGCATGTGACATCCAATTCCACCAATTGACACAAACATGAATCGAATGGACTATAATTTTCGATTCTGCACGTTAGCTTCGTCCGGCCACGATTCCTTGCGAGAACTTCACTACAATTAGTACTTCCAATTTTATTACAATTGTAGCAAAAGTCACTACAATTTCTTCATTGTTTTTTCATTATGATGGTTTTTAAAATCTCGGTCCTGCCTGTCTGTCTGACCTACTAGTAACACCAGTGGCGTAACTTTAAATTTTGGGCTCGGGAGCAAGAACTTTGACGAGATTCTCGATTGAGAGGTGTGCGATGATGCCGTTGAAGGGGGCCCAAAGCATTGGCAATTTATCATACCTCCCCAGACCCTCGCTTGCACGCTCATTTCTTTACATTTTAAGGTGTTCAGCGGACTTATCCACCCTAGAAAATAGAAAAAACGCTTAAAAATGCGATAAAATTAAGTACTTTGTAAAAATCTTCCCCCTGACCTGGAGTATCTTTAGAAGTAAACAATTATTGAAAAAACGTAAGTAAACGTAACTTACAAACGTAAGTAAGCAAAATATGGCATCCTCAAGAATTAAATTTGCGTCTTTATCAATTTTGAAAAGTCACATCGTTACTTCCTTGTGCTCGGAACCCCCCGGTTTCATACCTATTTCTTCACATTTTAGGGGGATAAATTTGTTTTGGTTTAAAAATGTATTTAATTGTATAAATAAATATTTGCAAAAATATTTTCTTTGAACGGACTGAGAGACCGTGCGGGGTAGTGAAAATTAAACCGCTTGCCATAGGCGCTTTTTACCCTTGTTACGGCTCTGGGGAAGAGAAATACAATTTTTTTGAATTAAACTTTTGAGGACCTCCTACATTGTCATGGATGTTATTGCACAAAATCAGGCGTATAAGAGCAGTGCGTCAGATTTTTCCCCCAAAATCTTTAGGTCCTGCAGGTAAAATTCACTGGAAACCCTATTTGCTGGTCAGGACCGTGCGGTAGATTTTCTCAGTATTATGCAAATTTTCGAAATGAGGCCCACATTCTTTTACTATTTCTTAAATTTCCATACCTTTTTCTTATTATTTTTTATTCCTATTTTAAAATCATACATGCTGACGTACGAATTGCATTGTTTCTAACCCCTATCCCGCATTGTACAGTTCAAGAAAGAGGAGTACTGTACATTAGCGTAACAAGACTGCTGACCTGCAACACTTAAATTTTTTTTCAAAACTTTTCATTTTTAATGAACGTTTCTTTTTACCTTATTTCATAATTGAACATGTGTCATTCATCCAACATTAATCAACTGGTCCATCGCGCCTGAAGAAAATTTACCTCGGGTCCCTAGGATTTTACGGGCCGTGTTCTTTCGCACACCGCGTGCACTGGTAGTTACGCCACTGAATAACGGCAAAAAATCAAATATAGCTTATAGTTACGTGATAACTTAAGAATATTACTTCAATAAATATAGTCGTTTACTTTATTAATTTTGATCAATTACAAGCATTTATTAATTTTGATTGATATAATAAAGAAGGACGTGGAATCCTCGCTAAGGCAGGGTTCCAAGAGAGCACCATATTTTACCACGGTTTCTAGATACGGGCGCACCCGAAATGGCGAATTCATTAATTAATATTATATCAAATTCCAGTTCTGTCTGCCTGTTAGAAACGCAAGGTCCCTTGCGACGAAAATTTACAATCATTACTACAATGCAAAAATGGTCTTCTTCTTCTTTAGCTTATTTTTGATCAATGATCTGTTTTATAAGCAATTGTGTCAACTTTCCTCGGCACAATTACCACTGTGAGCATATAATTACTTTATATTTTGTAGGTAGCTTGCTGGGTTGGCCTGCAGATGTGCCTATATCCTGGTTTTCTATGTTCATGTTTGCAATTCACTAACCCAGAAGGACCACCGGCTTAACGTGCCTTCCGAAGCACGGAGACCAGTCATGAGAAAGTTTGACCCTTCCTCGGATTTGAACCCGGTACCTCGTATTATTTTATTAACCTTTAATTAGTGACGTGAATCTTTCCTACATGCATTTCAAAAGGGAACTTTGCCTCGGAGGCGCCCACGTCACTAATTAAAGGTTAATAAAAGCCCAATCGGATTGACTTAAAATAAACAAATCAATGAGTTTCAATGAATTGTGATAAATTTGAAGTGTCCGATTTGAATATCAAATCGACGCGACCGTGGGGCGAGATAGTGGTGGAACAGCTAATTAACTTAACTTTTTATTTCAAAAATTTTACACATTGTGAGGCTAAAGAACGAACAGCCTGACATAATAATAAAATTAGACGATAACTTTAAAACTTTTATGATAAATCTAAGTTCTAAAGTTTCTCTGATGTAGTAGGGGAAATATGCCTATGATACCCATAACTTCTTTATTAAAAATAAATTTTAAAAAGTGTAAATCAAAATTTAGTTTTGCTGAACATTCTCAGGTTTCTAAATATTATAATTATTTATTTTATGGATTACTTGGTTAGGTACGAACCATGGAGCATCAGTTATGGTTCTTAGAATGCTTTTCGATTGAAAGCGCTGGATTTTAGCTATGTTGGAATTACTCGCGGCTCCCCATAGCTGGACACCATATGTCCATATCGGCTTCTTGAAATCCCTACCATCGAAGAATGTATCACTTCACACAGTACCAGGTACTATGATCGTGTACAAAATCACCCCAACTCTCTTGCAGTGGACCTGCTGACAGCCAATCGAACCAGGAGACTGAAACGTAACGACCCAATGGATCTGCGGCATCGATTTTGAGGTGATTCAATCAAGGACCTGACATAGCACACACGTGTATTGAATGTTAAGGGAGCGAGCCACTGGGCAAACTCCTTCTATGCCATTTATTTATTGTCAAATCATTTACTAATTGTCAATAGACAGATTGTAATATATTAGAGGAAGTCAATAAAAAAAAAATTTATTTTATTATCGCTAACTTATTTCGTGCCGATTACGCACCAGGAGCCTTCAAACTCGCATTAACTTTCAACTTCATAGAGGATAAGGTTTCGAAAACCCTAAGAGGCCCCAAGATCTGAATTTTAAACCGAGATTATATTGCAAACTAAGAAGTGCCCACATGTGGAAGCTTTCTAGTAAAATTTAGCATTTCGTAACTGGTTATATAAATAACTAATTACCCATTTTTTAAATATTCCTTCATACAAGGTAGCCTTAATTATTTGGTGAGGCACAGTCGGTTAATAGAATGTTAACAAATTAGTGTGAAACCAGGAAGGGGGGGTTCCATATAGTTGACGTACTCTCCGGGTCACCACGACCAGCAGGAGTATTAGCCTCTTACTTTAGAGGAGGGGTGTCGAACTGGCGGTACGCAGGCTTCATGCGGCCCGCCACGTATATTTTTGCGGCCCGAATAAAATTCGCTGATTATTTGTATATGTACAATAAAACTATATATTTCTGTGCATATTGTATCTATAATTTAGGATAGAAATATGGTACAAAAATGAAGATGAGTTAGCAAAAGTCATTTGTGCGGTCCGCGGAAATTTTGTTTGTCAAGAAACGACCCGCGGCTGGAATGAATTTGACACTTCTGCTCTATAGTACTTTAAACTCCTGATTGAATGTGTAATGGATAAAAATCATGCGCAATAGATAAAAAAGGTCCTTTATATCTATTGCGTAGGAGCGTGACCGTACAACGTACGGTTTCTCGGCTGGTTGGAACAAACCTAATGAGGACGTACTATATTTTCTTTGATGAGGACTCTTTGCTTTATTATGTACACTGTTATTTCAAATACAAAACCGATATTTCTTAACTCACGATTGGAAGTGCAAAAATTCAAATTTTACATGTCTTTTACAAACCCAAACTCCGTGTATGCTTGGAGGGTATTCCATACCCCCCAAACCCCCCGGTTGCAAAGACCAACACAATGTATGTTCTGTGATTTAATTTTATTATATAGAAACCGTTCCAAATAGGTATATTAAAATGTTTTGGTATTAAGACCGGGGGGTCTGGGGGGTATGGAATACCCCCCAGCGCATGATTGTTAATAGTTACACCATTTTTAATAAATTATATGCTGTAAAAATTCTCGGTTTGAGTACGAAAAAGGGACACCAAAGTTAACGTAGTTATTAAAAAAAGAACTCACCAGAATTTAATAGATAACATTCAAATGAAGCATTTGGTCAAAAATCAATTTTAAAGTTTACATTTTTATGCAAAATTCGATCTTATTGAAGATATCATTATCTCATTATACGCCTGCCGAGTATATTTTTGCGACCCGAATTAACTTCTCGACCGATCGACGCATGTTGCTCGAACCAAATATAGGCGAAGGATTTAACAAGTAGTGTAATAATTATGAACTAAGTTTAAAAAAAACGTCATGAAATCAGAAAATTACTAATCAAATTGCACGCACGAGCTAAATAGGCTTCGCGCCAGTCATCTTTAGGCGCTATCGACCGGGCGGCGCATGTTGTTCGGAGCAAATATAGGATTCAACAAGGTCAATTACGAAATTTATAAAAGTCATTCAAAAAATTTTCGGAAAATATTGGAAAAAAGTTATCAGGTTTAAAAAAAACAAATTGCACGCCAGCGCTAATCGTAAGTAAGTAAGAACTTCATTCTGGCCGTTTCTCTGGTCCTCCAAATTATGGAGCTAACAAAACCTCTGACAAAAATCATTTTGATGAAGCTAAACCAATTTTTCTTCCAGTCCGATTACTTCCCGTTCTACATAGCCCGAGTTTTGTCATTATCAAACTTTTTAGAAAAAAGTTTTCCTGGAAATCGAGTATGTATTATTCAGATTTTATAATAGGAGAAGATAATTCCATAGGTGAAATCGATAAGTGTTTATGTGGGGGGTCACCCTATACTTATTTCAAATTTTTTTGGATAAATCTGAAAAAAGAACGCTAATGGAGACAAAGCACTTGAAATAATAAGAGTCCATTTTGTGGATTTTACTGACGCCAATTATAGGTAAGTACATTTGGTTGAAATTAGCTGCATTTACAACCTCAAGAACCCATTTTTCTTGATTTTGAGTGCAGCTAAAAGGGTGGCAAGATCCCTTCATTAAATTTGTAATTTGTTTGAAAACAATAACCATATATGCAAAACAGCAAAGAACTTTTATTTCCTTTTCCTGAAATCGCGCGTGATTCGGAATTAACTTCCTGTGGCGCCCTTAACAAAGGGAACCTTTCGCAGAGCACCCTTTTTGTTGTCATGATAGCGAAGCGGAATTTTTAATTTCAGGAAATTGTCATCAAAATGTTTAACAAATACGGTTTTTGACCGATGAGCTTAAAAATGAATTTCCATTCGTCGAAGCAAAAAAAAAACTGATGAGAGTAAAGTCGTACATATATTTATACAAGCCGCAAAAGCGCATCGATATTATTACAAATTGTTTGCACCATTGTGTCATAACAATTGCAAAAATTCGGTCAACCAAATATTGCTTTAGAATGATGGTTAACAATACAATTCAAAGTTTAACGTGTCGTACAACTACATAGGGGTTAGTTGTAGATTAGGGCTTCGGTACTCGAGGACAGCTGCCAAAATCCGGCTATTTATTAAACATACGTGTTAATCTAAGCACACAGAACGATTTCCGATCTTATCCCGAGGGTTTTAAGGCTATTAGTTGGGGATTGTTGCCGGTATTTATGCGGGGTGTGCGGTTGTTATGCCTCGGTTACACTAACATGTTTATTATTATTGGAATGAGCGAGCTTTTGCGAGTTGATTGAGCGATCATTGTGGGTAAAAATACAATTGCTTGCTGCATTATAACGACTTTGAGAAAACATTCATTTTGACATTTTTTATTATCACGTTCGTTTGAATTTGCGTACCTTCGTTTTGATTGCGAGAATGGCAGGTAGCAATCAAACAAGAGCTAAATTTATAGGAAACTTGTTCGCAACCAGTAAAAAATTTAAGCGTTCACAAGTAATCCGTATTCCATGTTGGAGGTCTTTCTAAAACCGTTTCGAATGTCGGCACAGTTTCATGTTGACCAAATGTTAGTAGGATTAGTTTTAAATTACGTTCTGATGCTTCTTAACATTCTAACTAAGTAAGTTTATTCTTGCAGCTTCCATTTCAAAATTTCTTTATGCTCATCTTTAGTGGTTGACAGATACAATATTATAATCTGTTTATCCTCTTAGTACAAAATTAAATAGAATTTAGATAACATTTTCCCAAATTTGAACGTACTGTTGTGGTTATTTAGACCCTTCGTTATTCTTAACAATGTCCAAACAATCTTTTTCATTCGAATAATATTTAAACTATTACAATGATGATATTCATCGGTTTCCTCAAAAATTGCATTAGGGATTTTTAAGCTGCTATGTTTTGTTGTTTGATTTCTTCAGAAACTTAAGGAAAATATACAGAGAAATAATATTTTCAAAAATTACCTTTTTTTTTCGGAAATTAGGAATCTCAAAGGTGGATATACATATAGCTAGTCCCCATTTATTTTTTCAAAATTTAAAAAAACGTTTTGTTTAAAAATTCAAACGACTCAAGATTCCACGAAGACACAAGGCTTAAAATTTGTCTAATTTATAACCACAGTTCTTTAGATTGGAAGATATTTAAAAAAGTTAAATTATAACCACAAGACGAAACAAATTATTTTGAACTTAGCGGAAAGAGTATTTTGTTTTTAAATGTAAAACAAATAATATAAAACCAAATAAGGTCCCACAATCGGATCGACTGGGCTTAAAATTTATGAAATTGGAATATTTTCATAATAAAAGTTAATAATTATAATAACAGCCGCAGCACATATTTTCTAGCCTATCAGTAGATATTTTTTATTAACTTTATATTCAGAAATAAACTTTTAATCCTTTAAGGCACGTCAGAACTGCAACGCCGAGCCATGCAAAAATGGTAGTATATTGCAGATTAGCTAATTTCCATAAATAATCAATAATGTTTTTATTACTACAATTGATAAAATTATTAGTGACACATTTAGTGCTGTTAGGTCGCTCTAACCTAGCTCAAGCTTGTTAGTCCTTTCATATATTGTCATGTTGCATTTTGACTACCTAATAATATAAAGCACCATGAGTGATTTTTCTAAAAGTTTAAAAATTTTAATTTTCTATTTTGGATTTTTATGAAAGGATAAATATTGATAAATTATGCTATTTAGTTGTTTCAATTTGGTTCTGATAAGTAAAATAACCCAGTCCACACTTTCGTTGCAAAAAGAAAGCGCTTGTGCTGTTTATTATTAAATTAGAACAATCAAAAACCCTAATAAAAAAAAAATTTTTTTGTTCTGTAGGTGTGGCGAAAGACTTCGAGGTGTGCGATTTAAAAAAAAAACTGAATCGTAATGTAAATAATATAGATTAGGAGACCCAAAGCATTAGACCTGGGACACGTTATTCCATTTGCCCCCCTCCCCCCGGTATTTACGCCCCTGTTTGCCATGTATAGTGATGGATTCTTTCAGAGCTCTTCCAGTATTGAGCATTTTATAGAATCCAGTCTTCCATTAACTAAAAATAACCTTATATTTTTTCTGGAAGAAGGAAAACATCTTCATAAACCACCAGTTCGAGCTGAAATGATTGTATGAGATTTTTACCCACTAACATAAGTCCTCCTTTCCTATAGTTAGCCTATATTTAGTATCCCACAGCACTTCTTCACGGTGTCAGTCGAAATCGACATGTGCGTGCAGGACCGTCGCTAGGGGTACTTCCGCCCGTGTGCAAATTTAATTTGGCTGCCCTTGTAGCCGATTTTTCGGCTGTTTTAATACAATTTCCTAAATTTCTACTACTTTTTCACTGGCGTAAAGTAAATAACCTTTTTTTAACCCATATCTTTGGGATTTTGGCCGCCCTTAGTTTTGGCCGCCCGTGTGTTTTGCACACTGTGAACAATAGGGCGCGACGGCCCTGTGTGCGTGTATTCTTTCACCTTTTCGGGGCTTCTTACTCTGGCTGCGAAGATCACACCTGCCTGGTTATTGATTTAAACTTTAGTTCACTTGCACCTTCATGAAAGTAAGGAAATAACGGAAATAAATGGACGTTCGGTTGGAGGACTCCAGAATCAGGTACTCCACGGAGATCTCCAAAGGAGCATTTATTTTCAATTTCATAAGGATCGATTTTTGATACCCCAAAGTAGCTCAAAGTCTGATTATGTTTTCTTTAAAAAAAAAATAAAATGACACGCGACTACCAAGAATAATAGAAAAGTATAAATTCCAGTAATGGTGCGTTTTCACGCTCATGCAACTTGTGCAAATTGGCTTGTGCAAGCCAGTTTGCGCAAATTTGAACTGAACTGTTGTGATGCGTTTTCACGCTCATGCAACTTGTGTAAACTGGCTTGTGCAAGCCTAAAGCAACAGTGATTGAATGCCGTTTCCATTTTTTGGTGATGATGATGACGATAGCGAATAAATATTGGATCATAAATCAAAATTTGATATTTCGAAGATATTCTTCAATATCGGTGAAATATTTGCTCAGGAAATGTAATTTCTTACAAAAAACAACAATAAAAAACAGCGACAATTATTAGATCAAAACTTACATTGTTATATACTTATATAAACCATTTTCATATTTCACATTTCAAAATACAATAATTTTTGGGAAGGGTTTCCAAAATTAAAATCCTTAAATGCTAATGATCTAATAAGGTCCAAAAATTGATCTGTAGACCATGTGGAAGGGTAACCACCCCACCATCAATATTTGAGTGCCACGACGCTTCTGTTAAGAAGCAAAATGACTATTTATGATAATGAAGCGATGAACCTGGAAGTCAGCAGTGAACAAAGTATTTATCTCATGAAGAAGATGATGAAAATAAAGAGTTCTCGCCATTAATACCACTAAGAATACGGTGAGAAAAATCTACTTGAACAAAGCCTTCGGCTCAGTTGACATTCCGATTGAGGTGGTGAGTGAAAGAGTAAAAACATCGACGTGGTTGCTCAAAGACCAGAACAAGTTTTGGTTTATTGATGAGATTCAGCAGAAGGAACATCTTGGGCTCCTTGAAACACTTAATCTTACTGTACGTAGATCCAATATAGTCGGAAACTTTGTTTTAAACTTTATCCGCTAGCGTATTTTGGAGTTGAAATTTGCTTTTGTGAATTTTCTCTCCCATTTCCTTCCAGAGCGTCATGGGAGAGGTGGGAAGGGATTGTATTGTCGAATTACTATCTTCTCCACTAGACCATGCTCGTATGGTCTGATTAAAAAACCTCCACCAGCCGGCTCAGTACAGCCACAAACTACCCTAATTATCTTACTGCGGCCAATTTGCCGCTTACGAGAGCGGATGAAGGTTAATAATAATATTGTAACAAACAAGAATATTGGCACTTCAAACAATCAGAGCTATAGGTCACCATCGAGGCGGTGCTGGTTGTATAGCCACCCAAAAACACCCAAAAAATTCATCTCTTTGAATTTCAAAATTACGGAGGCCAGAAGATGTCTTCTCAGATGATGGAAAAAAATATGTGGCGAAGTAAGAAACAGACTATTGACCTGTATCATAATGCCAAACTTATAGAAGTGTTTTCCTCAATTTTATATATGGCGTTGGGCAGAAGTACCAGGCGTGTGAAGACACGACGATGAAAAAAAAACATAATTCCCTTCTCATTATAATATTATTTATGCATTCGATATCTTTGTAGGGTAATAAAAATCCACTACTATAGATGATGTTATGCGATATTTAAAGAAATTGGATAAATTATAATTTAGGGTTGAAAATTGGCTAGTCTCCCCACCCCAATAATATAATATGAAACATATAGGATTACATCATCACCATCAGCTTGGGTACTGAAATTTCTCATTGGACTCTTAGTAGAATTTTCTTGGTTCTACACTATTTTGAAGCTCTCATCCGTTCATCAGCGCGTGAATTTCTTTGGAGGGTTTAACTTCCTTACGTTCAGTCCCAGAGAACTTAAAAAGTTGCAAAAATCGAAATATATGCGAAAAAGCTTAAATAATTTATAAGATATAAAATTTTGAATTTTGAAATTTTCAATGACTTCTACTTCTTCTTCTTCTTCTACCATTCCCAGAAGTTTTCTTCTAGTTTAGGCCTAAGGCTTGTTATTTCCGAACTGTTCTTCTACGTCTAACCTATTGTAATTTTTTCCAATTTTTTTATGATTTTCAGTTTGACATTTACTGCAAAAGTATTAAATTTTTATTGTGATGTTTTATCTCGAATGCTGTTATTATACCTCCACCCTCTGAGAAATGTTAAACTGTAATTAAATTAGCTTCAAAAACTATGCAAACATACTCTGCTATAGAATGTTGGGCAAGATTTAATAATGGAATTTGCTTTGTTGTAATCGCTTTTTTGGGTTTGAAAATTAATGATACCATTTTTTTGGTAACCCCTATCTTCATCACAATGGAAAGCAATTAAGATACAATTACAAATTGTTAAACATTTCCCGTGTAAAAATTTTATAACGTGTTTATGGAGGATTGATACGACCATACTTGCCAAAAAGATTCAAATTTTGCAAAACAACAAAGGCAATAAAATAAATCGAGTTTACAAAAATTAATTCTATTATTGCGTTTGTATATCGATATTGACTTATGGTTTTGCTTCACAATAATCCCAAACTAAAGAGGGTTAGGCCGAAAATTTGTACTAGCCTAATACATAAAGGTACATAGGTATATATAAATTATTGAAAAACTGTGTCGAACCGCAAGTGACACATGACATGTTACTTAACCAACATCTTCCACATCGGCGCACCCTTATGAATAAAATATATAACACCAAATATTTCTATAACCCAATTTAACCGTTACACCAAGAACGCGCACAATGGAGCTTAAATATGATTTATGAAATATTTTATTTAAGGCAACTGCTGTTTGACACCCCAAACATCGGTAAATAGTCGTATGGTTGTTCACAGTTTCCCCTATGCTCTCGTGGCTCTGGGAAATTATTTGCATTATCAAACATTAACAGTTGGTAGTTTCATTAAAATTTCAATAATAAAATAAAATGCAAATTGGACAATATAATAAAATTTAATTGAAAGATAACAGACACACCACAAATTGTTGAGGAACACTTAAATACCTATCTTAAACGCTTCAAATGTTTCGATTTCAATTAAGAAAAATTTATCACTCTAAGGTAAACCACCACAGATAAAATTTAATTAATTTATTTTAGTTTAAAAAGTTGTTTAATGGTTCGTTATAGTGTTTTCGGCACAACATCAAAAAGTTTTAAATGTATCTATAACACTAACCAGATGGCCGTGTCAAAACATTCAACGCCGAATTGAAATCCTGAAACAATCATTTTGGATGCCACCCTGAAGCAAAGTGGTGTCGGCATTTTAAACTCATAAGGAACACGTTAATCTACAATTTTGAATGCCTTCTATGTATTCCATAACAAGGTAATAATTTTAAATTTGTAAATATTTTCGTCTCATGAAGAAGTTTTACTATCAGAAAAAATTAATTATACAAAATAAACATTTTGGTTATATCATGATATTTTGATATTCGAGAAAAGAATTTGAGATATTTCAATACCGAACGCAAACAAGCAATTCGTGACATTTTTTTAGTAGATATGTTGTGGAATTTGGTTACTGCTTTAAAATTTTTTTTTTGCTCATTCCTTCGTGTCGTTTTTGAACTCGGTCCAAGTCCGAAAATCGTCTACGCTTACCCAGGACCCCAGGAGCAGGCGGACCACATGGAGAATGCGAAAAAATTTGCATTGGGCGGTTTTCGCTGATTTTAGTTTATTTATCATTTTTAATTCAGTTCAGTTTCCCAGAGGGGAAAGTTTAATTAGAATTATATGAATGCAAATGGATTTTCGTATTAATCTATTTAATTTTATCAATATCAACAAATAATATAATATTTTTTGTAAAAAAAAGGTGAGAAATCTGTTGTTTACATAATACAAAAAGATATGGTTTCATATTAAAATCAACTATCCATTTCATTTTAAAAATATCCAAAAATTTGAATTTGTCTGCAAATTTTCATTCTTTTCACTCTGAAGATTTCAGAAATTTTACTTTTGTACTTCAAGTGATCAGAGTTAAAGGTGCTCGCTCACTTAGGCCACACCACACGACGCGGCATTGAGGTGTCTCGAGAGAGAGAGATAGCTTGAGACACCTCAATGTCGCGTCGTGTGGTGTGGTGTGGCCTAAGTGAGCAAGCACCTTAAATTTCTTCTTTTTCTTCTTCCTTTTTTAGAAGCAATTCTCTAGAGAATTCTCTGCTAATTTAGGCCTGTTATTTCCTAACATCTACGTCGTTCCCTTGGCAGTGTTAGAAACTATGAGCATATAAATATTTTGCATCCATTATAGGTAGCTTGCTAGTCTGGCCTTCACATGTGCCTATATCCTGGTTTTTTTATGTTAATAATGGCAATTCGCTAACCCAGGAAACCACCGACTTAAGCACGGAACCACTGATGGCTTAAATTATCACATTTTCATCCTAGAACATTGCAATAATAGCCATTTACGATATCAGTGCTTTAACTGTGTTTTTAATAAAATTTTTCATTGAATCAATGAATTTTACCCAATTACAAAAAATCTCTATGGATATTTTTTATGATCATAGTTTTTTAAAGAAAAAAAAATTTTTTTGATAGTATTTATAAGTAACAATAAACCGAATTCATATTATTTTTGAACGCTATTTTTGTTAGTGAAATGTAATAAAATGAAATGAACTGTAATTGCAAAGTCGTCGGCCTTGATTTGGCCTATGGCCTCGCAACTTGAATCTTTGCAAATGTTTGAAATATAATAATATAATTAGTTAAATTAATCAGAAAAAATTAATTACTTAAATCCAAAAACGATCTACTTCTCCACTTTTCTCCTTGTATTTGTTATCCAGCCCTGGTCCAATATTGGAGCCCCAGCAGATGCGAGACGTCGGAAGTTTCTTGCAAAGGGTCGCCTTTAAAATAGGAAACAAAATAAACACCAATCCTCACCAGTCTCGAATTATGGCAATTAGGAGGTCAAGCAGCCGAAAGACCGCAACAACTTTCTGTTCGTAATTGATATGCTTGTTCGGCCTCAAATAAGAGTGGAGATCGCTAGCAATTTTACTTTTCACTCTGTATGAGCATGACGGACTTCTAATGTCACTGTAACTACAAATAATGTTTCACAAAGCTACATTGTATTGCACTATTTAATAAATTATAAACTATCTACCACAGATTACCTCTGGCTGCTCGGCATTTAGCCTCACTTGAGGGCGATTGTGACAAATCAGATGCATGAGTCTTCTTCGTAGTTCGTAAACTTCTTTTAAGTTGGTAATCGTTCCTTTTTTGGTAATAAATAAGCGAACCAATCAGACACATTCTATAAATTGCAGGGCGGAGGAGGAGCTTTCTAGCAAATAATTATATTGGTTTTCAATATGGATAGCTGGCACAGGAGGTCTCCGGTTTTCTCTTTTTGGTATTAATGAATGAACCAACTTAGAGCCACGCCTATAAATGACACGAAGGAAGAGTTTTCTAGTAAACTTGTTATTCTTGTTAATTTTTCAATGGACGTTGAGTCTTGCAGACGGTCCTGACTGTGTGGTTACTTTTGTTATTATGATTTGTAAAAAGGAATATCTACCTGTAGATTCTATATTAATTACTAAACTAATTACATATACAAATTAAACCTAAAACCGCGGTTAATATTGTAGCTTGAGGGATGTCGACCGTTAGAATCTCGTTAATCCATTCACGCGCGTCACTCCTAATTAGATAATATGTAGGTGATAAATCCCATATTTATGTATATCTTTTTTTTCTAAAGAAAATTCCATGCTTCCAGACAGTAGACCCACCGCACCGGTTTAGGCTTTGCTTTGGAAACTTGAGGGACGTCGGCAGTGAGAATAAGTAGATAATAAGTGATAAATCCTTTTTTAGTGCTCGCCTACGTTATACCAAGACCCTCTGTCCAAAATTTCAAGTCACTGCACCTAGCAGTTTGGGCTGTGCGTTGATATATCAGTCAGTCCAGTTTATTCTTTTATAAATATTGTAATGTTTTTTAATACAAAACTAACTAAGGTCCGGTTTGCTTAATGGTGGAGAACACAAAACAAAACTCTCTCAGGGAAGATCGGGTTCAAACTCAAATGAAAGACTTGGGTGTATAGAGCTAACTTAATAACATTTCCCAACGCGCTGACTATAAAAAACCCGACTCGACGACAAAATTTCCGTCCCTTGGCCGTTCGTGCATCCGTGTGAAACTGTTTCAAACCACAATAATATTTATGCTAAATTTGGAATTGCTGCCTTAGTTTCCCGTTGTGCGGTGCGTCATAAAACGTCGACAGGTATGGAGAACAGATTTGCTCCCTTCTCGTGGTTGATCAAAGTCGAACCATATCAAAATTGAACCAAATCCCCCACCTGTGCTATTCTAATTGTCAACGGATCACCAGCTGCTGTGCACTTCACACGAATCTCAAAATTTGAGAAATCGGATGATCAATAATTTGTCAAAAAAACCACGAATTTTTGTAACCGGCCCACGCTAGTAACAAATAAGTCAGCTTTCTCAATTTTCGTAATTTAGGTCTTGAAATCAAAATCTTGGAGTTCCCGTTACAGGAATATCGCAGAACAATCACTTAAAAGATATCTGGAATCAAACTTTGATCTCCGGAATACGCAAATCTTCACTTTTCTCGATTTTTCACGCCTATTCTCGCAGAAAGGATGCGTCGAGAAAACTCTTCATTCCGGGTCCCATACCTTCAAAACCAAAAACTCCAAAATTTCATCAAATTCAAAATAAGTCCGTAGGTAAACATTTTGGCGGCAATTTAGAATTTCGTACCAATAATTCTTCTTTTATAGGTTCACTAAAATCCGCCACTGCACGCGCACAAATCACACAAGATGTAAAATAAACAAAATAGTGTTTGAGTTTAGTATCATTGGTAACAAATTTGGCCTTTGTATTGAACAGAATTTGTACTCAACGCATAAGGTATCCTTTTGTGTACTCCTTCTGTTCATGATGTCCAACCCCGAGTCCTCAACTCGTTTGAAACACCACAATATATGACCTATTCATCAACTATAATCTTTGTTATTGCTAGTATAAAGTCGAATAAACAGTTTTAATAATCTTGAATTTACATTCAAATTTTAAAACATAATTTTTGTTAAGTTGGTTCTAATTTTGCAGTGAGTTGTGAGTATCATTATTATAAGTCTCAGCTACTTTCAAATTTTGGGGGAGCTATTTCAGCAATAAAAACGGTTTTATGTAAAGAAGTAGATGACACGTGATACCCAATTCTACCAATTGACACGAACATAAAGTCGAACGGACTAATTTTCGTTCCTTCACATTAGCTCCACCTTTTCTTCTTTCAATAACGGAACTCTACCACCTAGTGAGTGGAAGTGCTAATTCTTTGCCAGTACAACTACGTCTATGTTTGGATCTCCCAAATTCCGCCGCAGAGACCATGCAATATAGTGGATATTCAGTAATTGATTTCATTGAATCGCCATTGATCAAAATCAGTTTTTATATAAATAAAAAATCCTGTAACACAAATTCCTCCAATTTTTACCATCTGCCCCGCTGATGTACGATGTTAGGTTAGACAAGGCAGCTAAGGGATTACACCCCGTCCAATACCAGAGCTTGGGTTGCGTATAAGGGGTTCATGGGTAGCTTTATTGTGAATCAGTTGATCCTTTGGAAACTAACGAAGAAAAAAATGTCCAGGCACCAGTTTTCCAAATAAAATACAGAAGTAAAAGAGTTGACTTTATTTTTTTAAAAAATCTAGATAAAGATAGGTTTCATCTTAGAAACGTTGGCTTGCCCTCGGTTATATACAGGATAATGCATAGATTTCAAACTAATTATAATTTTACTTATTAGCGTAAGATGTTCAAATGAAAATGAAATCCCCAAGCGTTGTTAATAAACATAAAAATTTATTAAGGGAAAACGTCAAGCAAAAACATAGCATATTTGAAATGCAACAATCCTACCTATCAGATCCGTACTCAGATAACACATAATATTGTAATAATGGCGCCATATTGGCAAGATTTTTAAAATTGTCCTAATCGAATGGGAAATTTCTGATTTTTCTGCGTTCTTCAAGTGAGTAGTCTGATAAAATATTTTCAACAACATTAGGATATTCAGATTTATGTTTCTTCATATCCGACGTATCCCAATTAGTCACTATTAGATAATATGTAGGTAACTGTAATTTAGTGACTGATCTGAAATTTAATGTGGATTTTTTTAAGGAATCCAAGACCATTCGAACATAATACCTTTGTAATATATGCAGGGAATATCCTACCCCTACTATAAGATTTATGCATTTTAATTGGTTCATCATAATTTTGATTCCATTCTTCCAATCTATAAGCAATCGATGCAAAATATCAGTTTATAGAAACAAATTTACCTTTATTGATCACTCACCAGCAAAAATATTATTAAACTTTGAAATAAACAATAGCAATCAAATCGTTATATGTATACGTCCCTTGTAATTAGCATCTAATTTCATGATAACATAAAGTTTAGAATTGATATTGTTTGGTGAAAAACAAGAAAGTGCTTAGTCCGTTTAAATTGTGGTAAAACCATAAAATATAATTGAGTTGACATAGCTCGTGGGACTAGGCAGTTGTTAAATTTCCGTGTATGAATATTTTATATCGTGATTGCTAGCTACTTTTAATCCTAAGTAAAATAAAACAGTTTACATGCAATCACTATAAGTTTTTCTATTTCAAAATCAATATTATGTGTCTCACATTTCTATAGAATTTCCGTTGCTTATGAGCTCATGACAAGTTGCAGACAGGACTTTTTGGAGAAAAAAATTGTAGTCCCAAAAATGGTATCTTTGTTTGGATGTGATAAGTAGCCATACATGTTCAAGTTAGCATAAAAGATCAACAATCTTCCCCTTATGTTCACTTCAATTATCCAAAAATATCGAATTTCTAACTTACAGTAGACCAAACTGCGTTCAATTGATGTTATTTTGGATTCGATAAGATCATCCAATTGTTCCATTGCATTTTACTATTGTTACGGTTACCAATTCATTGTTACATTTATTTTAATAAAAGAATAACAATGGGAATGTTTTGTTAGCAGTGTATCTTTAATTTGTAAAACTACCAGTAGGATTTTTATTGTTTGTGTCTATTAGGCAATTTCCTTTTAAAATTCCACCTCAATCAAATGCGGAGCCACCTTTTCCCTTCTGGTTTAAGTTTTACTAAACCCAAATAAGGAAGGGTTGAATTTTCTATCCTGATAAGTTTGTGATGGACATAACGCAAGTTTTAAGGTTGGAAGAATTTTCTATGAATGGAAGACGTTGCATGGTATTAAAATTTTTTGCACGAACCATATCAGATGTTATTTGGTATACAATGTTTCACAAAAACATGATAATCAATATGAAATTGTATCAATTTTAAATAAGTACCTTTATGGGAAAGGAAACAACAATGTAATCTCCATTGTATCTAAAAATTTCAAATAAAGTAACTCAATACTTTTTATTTACTCATTGTTCGTTGATGTTTGTATTCATATTGACACAAAACATTATCTTAAACCATCTATTAGAATATCTTGTTACCTCTTATCAAATTTACTACATAAACTAGTTTACACTTTTGAATTTTCTATTCAATTAGCTCTTTAATTTCACCGAAAGAACAAACTCAAAACAATTTCAAACTTTTTTCGTGCCTTGTTCTCCAGGTAATTTTTATTTCGACGACTTTCAAAATTTTTAAGGAACTAGAAAAGTTTTATATTGGAGTGAATCCTCATTATCCAATTATTATTTTTATCCAAATGTACAAGGTACATTTTCCCAATTGTCTATTACTATTAATTTACGATATTATTGTTGAACTATAAATTGGAGCCTATCATGAGCTCAAGAAAGTATAATTTATTTACAAATTTTCTATTATTATCATGCAGAATCAACGCCCTATGCTTTTAGTCAATTTGTTCCTTTCTAAGGAGCTGTTCCATACAATAAAAGCTTTAATTTTAATTTTAAATTTACATTTTAATGTTTTTAAACCATTAATCCTTCTCAGACTTCAATTTAATATTAAATTTCATGCAAAGTAATTTTTCTAAAATGGAATGGCAAACTGGAACCTATTGAATTTAAACTCATTTCACTATGAACTCCCGTTAAAACAGGCATAACTTAGGAGTTAATTGCATTCGACTCCAGGCAAAGTAAGCTAACAAAACGAATCATGGCCGGGCGCAGTCAAAATCTTTTTTTTTTAAGTCTGTATTTAGAGTTCGAGCAGGCATAGAACCGATATTTTGCGCTCTATTTTGTGCGGTGTTTGCTTTACTCTACTCTACTGGTATAAAGTTAATATCTACATGCAATTCATTTTCTTCAAAAGAATTTCATACCAATTTTCATTTGGGTAGCTCTACAATAAGGGACTGTAGCCCACTCTAATACTCCAGGTTAGCTACGTTCTTATTTACGTCGATCAAACAATGCATTTCGTAAATTTCTATGTGATCTTATGTAAAAAGTTGATTCGATTTGCGTTGCTTCAATGAAATGTGTCGCGTTTTGCTAAAATGTGATCAGGACGCACTTCAAAAACCTTGGAATACTTAATTACCTGTCGACGAATAAAAAAACTTATTTATCACAATTTATTCCGAGGCCGCAAGAGAATCCGAAATTTAGAGCTACGACACTGTATTGTTGCAAACACAATCAAAGATATTTCAAAATAATGTAAAATAAAAGTTAAAAAATTAATAATTAACAATTTAAAAATCCATATTTCTAAATGACATCACAACGCATACAAATAAATGTTGTATAAAATTGATCATCATTTCGGAAATAACATGAACAAACCAAAACTGTTAACCCAAAATTTCAAATTGAATTCCCACTACAGTGCTCTTTTTCAGAGTTCATGCAGCTAAGTAATAATGAAATTCGAGCACTTTTTCATGCATTTTCCAACCACCTTTTTATGTTAATTTCTTTTAAATTAACAAAAAGTTAATGAAAATTTCGATTATAATAACTAAAATGAATGAAATTGAATAGAATGCAAGCACTTGGGGGTAATTCAAAATTTCAATCATATTTAAGACCTCAGAAACTGAAGAAAATAAATGAAACACTTTTCAAAATTGCACGAATCCTGTTTTTACTAGCTTCTATATCAGAAAATTATCTATTTTTGGATTTTTAGAAATTTTAATATCTTCCTAAATAAAGTTCAGCTGGGTTTCAGTTATGACACTGCCACAATATTATTAGAAGATATCCCAGTAGTCTTCCTGATTAACATAGTCACCACGTGCTTTATTGGGTACATTTTTTAAATTGGCTCTGGGACATAGCTAAATATCGTATCGAATAATACGATAATTTTGAAAATTAAAACAATAAAGTATCCAATTTGCGTCGTTACCAAGTTTTTTTTACATTTTTTGCAGACCTTGCTCTTTGTAACTGCTTAACGACTTAATTCTAGTCTTGAAATTTTATAATAATCTCAATTATTATTGTTTAAGCGTTTATTTGAATAATTGATGTGGTTGTTTGAGGATCCTAAGTTTTTTAGGTAAATTGCTCGGTTTGTAACAAAAACTAACCTCTGAATCGCAACCCCTAATGAGACAGAGACCAGAGTCCGTCACAATCCGGAGAAAACCTCTCCAGTTTGTTTGCCACAATATTAATAGACCAGCTGCTCCTTATTAATTACAAGGGCCAGGCCGTGTATTATGAAAAAAGACCGGTAGCTTGGGAAAACTAAAATGAAACGCAAATAGTAAAAAAAAATGCTTTAATTGACACACAGAATTTGAGAGATGCTATTACAGTACCAATAATTAAAATGTAAATTACTGTGGTAATCAGACACACAGTAGCAATGATTGATTACGGTGTTATAGTAAAAAGTGCACTCAACTTAAATTAAACAAGTACCCAAATATAAACAGCATAACCTCTAACGGTTACTCAACATTGAACACAAAAGCCCAGAAACTTACAATATAATGGTGACAGGAGTTCGCATCCAATCTCTGTACAATGTGCGGCTTACAAGATGAAAATCTGTAACTTGTCAATTTACATAGGAAAACACTTGATTGGAATTTGTGAACATAAAACACTGTTTGCAGATATGAAGCTGGAACTGGACCAGTGAGAGATGGTGTTGCATAATATGTTACGCAACGCTGGACCATCCAGATAATCAAGAAATTCCCTAAGTGATCATCCAAAACAAACAATAGGATGTTGTGGACTATAGGGAAGGCAACGGGAAGCCATCCCATTAACAGTTCCCTAGTAAAGTCTTCTTGGCTTAGTCAGGAGGATCGCTAACATCCGAAATCGTATAAGTACCTGAAGAAGAAGAATTTAACTTGAGAACTTTTTTCTTGAGAGAAAGAACTTAACTTTAAATTTATGTGATCAATACAAAGGGCGCAGCTAGTTTCGAATACTAGAGGCGGCTACAGTCCTTAATTGTTGTACTCAGAGACAAATAACTAAAGACTTTTCAAAAGTGAAGACAATAAAAAGTCGTCGTCATAACCTCAAAGTTCAAGGAAGTAACAACCAACTTTTGCATAGGTATATTGTCGTATTCCAATTTGTCTGAGCGACTGAAAATTGTGTCGAATCGAAATAAAAAAATTTTGAAAATCTTTTGACCCTAAAATTTAAAAAAAATAGGGAGATTGTACTCATTAAAATTGAAAGGCCAAATACCAAAGAACAAGTAATTTAAGTTAGGGACCATGTAGAGCAATATAATAAATTGTTCTCCACATCAACAAGTTCGAAAGTCCTAAATAAAAGATTATAAACAATAATAAAGCTGTCAAGTGTTAGGAAACTTACACGTTGTTAAATTTTGCAGCTAGGGGCCGTCTATTCATTACGTAAGGATTTAGGGGGGGGGGAGGTATCGAAAATCCAATTATTCAACGTATGGTAACTAAACACAGTAGCATAACCCAAATAATTTCATTGTTAACATGAATTTTTACTATTTTTAACCTGATGCGATAAAAGGAAAGCAGTAACTTTGCATTAATTAATTCCGTAAATATCTTTCCTTATGCATCAAAATCTTATGATAATATGTATATGGTATTTTCTGTTTTTCAACGAAAGTTTGAAAGTTAATAATTAATAAATAACATTGTATAAATTTAAAGTTATTGGCACAGGAAATACCAACACACAAAAACGAGTCTCTTATGCATTTGAATCCGCTGAGCTGGTAAATAAATTCATAGTACTAGTATCTACATTTGCTTTTCACTTATTACCTATTATGAAAAATAATTTAAATTTTAGAAAAATTAACTTGTTATTTTTGTAATCTTTTTAAAATTGAGGAGGCTTAAATTTGTTTACGGTTGGGCTATTGTGTGTAAAATGTAAAAAAATGGATGTGAAACCGCCCAGACAAGTGAAATTTCTTTTAAGAAAATTACCTAGACATAGTACTTAATTTTATCCTAATTTAAAAGTGTTTTCTATTTGTGGTCTAAGGGCCAGTTCTACAAAGCAAAGTATAAACTAAGAATAAGCTACTGAGAATAAATCTCTATTTTCTCTCTCTAAATTGAGTTCTACGCTTGCGTAGAGTGAAATCTGTGTGACTTATTCTCAGTATAGCTTATTCCTAATTTATACTTGCTTTGTAGAACTGGCCCTAAGCCTCTTTGCCCCCTTATTAACCACATCCTTGAGACAATTTAAAAAATATACCCAGATTTGCACAATTTGCATAAACATAAATATCAGTAAAGCATACTGCGACTTATTGATCAAGATGAGCCCCTAAATCGCATGGTCCGTATAGTTCTACCGAACTATGATAACTCCAGTAGTTACAACCCTGATTATAAAACTCGACCGCTATTTTTCTTCACTTGTTTGTTACTATATTTCCGTTGTATCCTGTTTATTTGCACTAATTTATTCACGAGTTAATTATATTCAATAATTATGGCTTGACGATCATAACTAATTTAAAAAATTTATCAAACTCCCTCGCTTAATGCGGCGGCGTTTTTCTTTACATTCTTTGGTACAAATGTTTTTAACATTTAACATCTTGATTTATTTAATATTTTTAACTGTTAAACAACTGCTACTTTGTGTGCGTGTCTTGTAAGTTTGGACTTAAAAATCTATGCATAATATATTAGATTTTTTTATTATTGAATTAAAATGTGCATATTTTAGAGTGTAACAAAGTAAGTAATACAAGAAAATAGAGAAGTAGCAAAAGCTGAGCTTGTAATGATCGGGTATCTAAAAATAAGCTAAAAATATTACTAAAAACAGAAATATTTCTATTGTTAGTGTTGGTTAGTCGAATTTTTTATTGCTTTTTTAATTATAGTTTTGACGTTTATTTCTTTTCCTAACATAAATTTTAATGAATGTGTTTTCATATAAAATTTGTTATTGGATCATTAAGTTTGCTTCATAATAAAATAAAGCGAAGGTATTAAGAACGAATCCAAGTGGATGAACAAAATAAGTTTTTGTTTCTGGATATGTAACATTTTAATAATGAAAAAATATGGGTATCATAAAGTTGGAAATGTATAAAAGAGTTTGGTTAAGGAATGTTGTAGCGTGTTTGCAAGATATTAATATGGTGTTAACACATCTTAGTATGACACCCGCTGCAATGGCCCCTCATAGTGAATGCCAGAGACCTCCAACAGTAACTTGACAGATCAATTTGAATGTAATTTGAATTATTTTTATTGAGTTGAGATCGAGAAAGAAAAGACTTGTATGGATATTTCTCACCTGGACATTTGGGGTCAAGATGAGTCAAGGCCCGTTTAATAAAACCACATTTCTTTAATTTGTTTCAACATTATTTACCTTCATAATTCATTACTTCAATTTTATTTCTGAATTACTATTTACAATTGACTCATATCCGTGCGAGAACAAATAAATCATCAATTAGGTTCTAAGATTCAAGAACCAAGTGAAGATTCCTAATGGCCGAATCCGGCAAGTTTTCTGTCTTGGTTAATTAGATGCGTAGTAAGGAGATAAAGCAGCTGCTCCATTACGATACATACACTCAATTATCTTGTTAAAATGTTAAAAGTTCATTCTGTTTACTCACCCATTGATGAGAGTAAGTGTATGAATGAGTCGTGTTGTGACAAACGAGGGGTTCTTTAAATTTTAATATATTTGCTAGTTAAGACTTGTCATACCTAATGAATCTCATCGTATCATATCCTCCACTTATACTTTAGTCCCACAATTGATAAACAAAACATAAGAAAATATCATTTAAACCATTTCAAATCTTGCCCACCGATAAACAAGAAGCAAATATTATTAATTTTCCTCCGGAGGCGTATCAACCCTTATTTTGTTAAGTAACATTTTTGTAATAGTCGGCGACGATCTTATTGTTCCACACGATTAATTTTTTCTTCTTATATTAACGTTTCACTTAAGCAATTGCTTCATTAAAACCCCAAAGGAAGTAGGGTCATAATATTTATTTTAACTCGTGCTCTTAGTTTCATTCATAAGGCAAAAAGCAGTAGAAAACAAATGCCGTTTAATTTATCCGAATTAAATAATTAGCCGCTTTAATCGTATCTTTTTTTTGTGCTTTATAATTTAAATTGTTTTTATGGCAATAAAAAGGAAGATGAACCTTTGGTGTACAGCTGCATGGAACGTTACATAGGCACGAGTCTTCGTTTGCCCTATGCCTCCGTGGTCACGATTGGGTTTTGAATAGAAACTTAAAATTATATTTTTTTTAATTAACTTCAAAAAGATATTTCGGAAGTGACATTTAATTAACTTCTAGATTGGATTCGTCAGACTTCTTCGTACATCTATTGATTCATCTCCTTCGTGATAAGTGTAAACTCTCTCGTTTGATGTTGGGTTACGTTTTATAACATTGAAATAATGAATGTTATAGTTACATCACATGCAACAATTATACACGGAGTTAATTGTTACGTCAGTTTGATTCACAAGTTACAATTTATTTAATGATTCTCTTGTTACTCGATGTCACGCGTTTGCAATGATTGGTGTAATTGGTGACCGCGGGGTGACAACATCCGTTTCGAGATATTTCATACACGTGCCTTTCTAAAAAAATTACACATCTTAAATTTCTGTAATTACTATTTCATTATTTTAAACTTAATCTGCGGCTACTCTTTTAGAAATTACAATTGAACTTGTGATTATGCATGATGAAATGCAACTTACTTTATTTAGTTCGACTATTTCTTGCTCCAGTAGGGATTGTTATATTATAAAATTATAAAATTTTAATTATTGGACACTCCGTACCCCCCAGACCCCCCAGTTTCACACATAATTTTTAACAAATAAAAAAAATACTTCAATGATACCGACGATACCGACTTATATGATTGGATTAACGATTTCTATTTAAATTTTTTAATATGTATCTAAGTTTAAAAGATTTCCACATGTTTTTGCAACTCTTCTGTTCTACCCAAATAGTTTTGGAAATATTTCCCAAATTAACTGAATGGGATTAGAGACCAGCTAATAACATAATTATTGCAAATTTTATATCCATAATAGCTTACATCCAGGACCGCAGATAGGGATACTTCCGCCCGTGTGCAAAGTTTAATTTAGTCGCCCTTGTAGCCGAATTTTTTCGGGTTTTTAATACAATTTCCTAAATTTCTACTACTTATTCCCTTATGCCATAAAGTAAATGACCTTTTCTTAACCCCTATTTTTGGGATTTTGGCCGCCTGTGTGCTTTGCACACTGTGAACAATAGGGCGCGGAGGCCCTGCTTACATCATTTTTGTACTTTGTTTATAAATGTTTTTATCTCTTTTACTTTCCTATTGCCCAAATAATTTTCGGGGAAATTAGAAAAGAATATCCTTTTGAAAACTAGCAAATTACTTTGTTTTAAAATTTTGAAGCTCAGTGAAGCTCAACATAATAAGGAAACGAATAAGGATTTGGTTTTTCCTAATTTCCTTAAAAATAATTTGGATATCTACAAACGAAAATTAAAAAGATACCTACTAACAGGTACAAATGAGATAAAAATAATTCAAATTATTTTGGAACCAAAAATTAAAAATGGGGCTAATTATATGCACCTTTTCTGTATTATAGGAATTTTTTTTGTATATTTTTTTTATGGAAATGTGTGATTCAATTTGCGTTGTTTTGATGTGCGTTGTAGATTTACGAAACTTAACCCCGAAGGAAATAACTTGAGACCCAGGTGTAGGGACCCGTTATTAGGGTTGTAACGAATTCTAGCATTTGTTAGGTGGTTCTAGATCGTGGGTGGTTCTAGTTTTTCATTTCATTTCACATATTCTTCGATGCGGCCCTGATATTGATGAATAGATTTTGCAGGTAGATTATTGATAACTTGAACGCTTTAGCGTAGGAATTTTAAAATACCATCAGTTTAACAACTTCTGCGACAGTGGACGTACACAATTTAACAACGACTTTGTTAAGTGCGGGTAGTTCTCTTTTTTAACTTTTTTGGTCCAATGTCACTATTTCTCGTGCCAAGTCGATTAAGGGCCAGTTTATCCACCTCTAGTTAGTGTCCCAAGTAAATTTATCTGATAATTAAGTCTGAATTTCGGTTGATCAATGTTTAGTTAAAATTTACTTGTCAGATAAATTTACTTACCTGTAAGAATTCGAAAATAAGTCAATTATAACCAAACCACAACAACGACAGACATGTTTCGATCTTGTTAGATCTCATCAGTGACGTACAGTTATGGATGAATAACTGGATATATAACTGTACGTCACTGATGAGATCTAACAAGATCGAAACATGTCTGTCGACATGTTGCCAACCGTAGGAAATCGGAAATGGTCGTACAACTTGATGCGTACCAAAAACTGCGAGTCTCTCCCTATCACCTTTGCTCGATTACAGATGTTTACATAGTACCTCAGAAACACTACACGGCAGCCGGACTACTTGTCTTAGGGCCAGTTTATCAATTCTCTAGTTAAAGTGTTCGTTAGTTAACCAAAAAGTAAAGTTACTTGCCGAATAAACCTTCTGGTAAGTAAAATGGGTTAATTAGTTTAACTTTAACATTTTTAACTTTTGGTTAACTACCGAAGAGATTACTTAGCACTTAATGTTTATTTATGGTTCACACCATGTATAAACTAAAAAAAAGAAGATATTGGTATCATTGTTGTGGTGTATTTAGTTAATTAACATCAGAAGTGGGATTATTAGCGGATAATCCAAAAAGATATAAAATGCTATACAAGACAAATAGATATCGAATTTGGATACAAAATAAATAGAATTGTCTATAGTAGCGTGGTCTAAAGTCTAAACAGTGCAATCAGATAGTAAACAAGGAGTTAATTTTTCTCCTAGGGAAAACAAACTCCTTACAAAGATAGTATTAAAATACGGTGATATTTCGAAAATGAACAAACAGATGCAAAAACATGGAAAGAAAAGAAGGAATAATGGGATGTTATCGCCAAAGAATTCAACGCTGGTAACAGTGGTTGTCCACGCAACGCGAAATAATTGAAAATATAATTTCATAGAATACAGAATAAAAATGGAAAATGTCTTTTGAAATCCTTATTATAAGTAATACATCTATGTAAGTTTTTTTAAAAATGACCTAATGGATCCCTAAAGAAAAGGATTGTTTCCAGCTATGGGTAATTTCAACCCCTCAGCTGCTATGGGGATTTAGTATTTTTAAGTGAATTTCTCGGCCACCTTAAATTATTTTTATCTTGAAAATATAATTATTTGTGATTGGTCGGATTTTATTTAACTCCTACAAGTAAATTTAACAGCTGCTTGGACCGGCAAGTAAATATCTTACAGGTATTAATTTGAAGTTGGTCACTTTTTGATTGTAACCGTATTTTCATTTGCTATTGTGCTTTGTTTAGCACAGTTATTTTACATTGCAATTATTGGAATTGTGAAAGCATCTCTCAAATTCTTCTTTTTTTTCAATTAAAGCATTTGATTAATATTTACATTTTTTTGAGTTTCTCCAAGCTACCAGTTTTATTCTCATCAGAACCTACGGTTCAGCTTTCGCACAAGCCGAGAGCTAGCCTATTCACATTGTGGCTAAACAAACTGGAGGGGTCATCTCCAGATTGTAACGGACTCTGGTCTCTGTTAAGGTCAACCCTCTCATTAGGGTTTGCTGCTCAGAGTGTTTTCGTTTCAGGGTTTAGGTCTAATTAGTAATTATTAACAAATTTTAATTTTTGCTGACGTTTCGGCATCTTTATTCTTGGTCCAATAAGCTCAATATCAGTGTTATCTGGAGATATCAAAAAGGTTGTTATACTTACAAAAAGGATATTATAGTAATTTACGAAAAGTATTCCTCGATCGGACCAAAACGTATAGGAAAATAATATTAGCTATATTTCTTCAGCCAGTTTGAAGAGTTTCAAACCGCCAGACGCATGCGCAGATTAAAATTATATCTTGAATTCTAAACTGAGCATGCGTCTGACAGTTTGTAAGCTGTTTCAAACTGCTGAAAGAACAAACGTATTATATTCGCACTAATCAAAAGTAAGTATTTTTGGTCAAGACATCAAATTATAGTACATTACAATCAGAAATTTCGCTTAAAGTAGCTAAAAACAGTCGTCAATCATGGTGGCGGTATTGTTAAGATTTGGAGTTGCGCAATTTTATGTACTGCAGCACATTTTATTATTTTGCACAGAAAATTACTTGAATCTTAGCTCGGTATTATAAAATAGGGCATATTATGTCCCAAAATATGTCCCACAGCACATCTTTTAAACTGTCAGAAAGAGGTAAATAAAAATTTAATTGATTTAGAAAATCTAACACTAATACGAAATAGGTGGAAACTTTTAAGCATTTTAAAAACTACAATATTAGAATCAAAAGCAATGAAATTTTTTTGAATAAAGCCACAATGCGTGGAAATATAGTTTTTGAGTGTTGAATTTAAAGCGATTAAAATATTATACTACTATTTGGCACAGGCGGCCGATCTATGGCCACCTTTAACTACCTAATACGTGTTTGAAGTGGTTATTTGACCTTTAGCCTCATTCAACAAATTTTTATGTTGGTAATGGTATTAATCCCAACCAATCAGATGGCTAGGGCATATCATGCGTGGCGAAGAGAGCTCTATGTTGAAAAGTATAACGTCGTGGAGACCCACTGAAGACAGAAATTGAGGAAGGCTAAGAATGAGGTGGTGGGACCAACTGATGAGTGACTTAAAAGCGATGGGGTGAGCAACTGGAGGACGAAGGTGCAGGACAGGAAGTGCTGGAAGGAAGCGTATGAGACGCTACATCGCACCCGAAGTTGTAGAAATGCAAGATAGTGAGCGACGATTTATTTTGAAGTGTAAAATTGTTATTGGGAGGAAACTGTATATTACATTTTTCGAATTATGTTACATGGGGCCTAATCCTCCCCGCCAATCGGATTTGTAATTCCTGGAACCAGGAAAGCAATATTCTATTAGAATGTAATGCTTGATGAAAAATTGAATGAATCAGAGGTGCGCTACTAACAGATATTCAGAATAGGAATAGGTGTTATGATTAGCTGGAGGGTCCATACACGGACGGCCAGCTCGCCCAAGTTGGAAACTAGGAAATAACACGCTGGAGCAGCAGGAGCAACGTGCTGGTCTTTTATTATTGTGCTGCATTTAAGCTTCGTAAATCGCATTTTCTGAACGAAAGAAGGCAGTAAGTAATGTAACGCGACCCTCCAAATGAATGCTCAATGAGAGTTCCTAATTTATAAGGACAGTGGAAATGACGCGCATGAAGTGATAAGGAATTCCAAATACTAATTAACGCTGATATACCATCGCAGTAGGAGCAGCGGAAATATGAGTTTAAGAGAATATAGAGAAATAAGAGAAAAACGTATACATATACTCGTTCGCCTATAATTGTTATATTGTGGCTCTTCTTATGTCTTCTCGTGTCTTTTTCGTATAAACTATCATTTTATAATAATCATGGGAATTTTGAGAGAATTAGAGGAAAGATAGAGCACGCGAGAGATCGCGAAGGAGTACAAGAATTACCTAGAAGAAAGATGGAAAGCAATAGACCGAGGAGGAGCAGAAAAAAGAAAAGAGAGAGAGAGAGCAAAAACAAAACGAAGAAAAAAGAAAGAAGAGAAATCAAGAAACAAGAAAGAAAAAAAAAAGAAAAAAGGAGCTGGATGAGAAAAGGAAAATATAGAGACAGAAGCCGAATGCAAAAGAAAAGAGAATAGAGAAAGAAGAGATCGAAAGATAGGAAAATTTTCTAAATGTAATATTATATGAAACTGGAAAGAAAATGAAGGACTATTGCAGAAAATACAGAAGAATTAAGAAGCATATTAAACCAGAACTAAATAATGTTAAAATTGATAATGAAAAGCTAATGAAAGAGCAGATTGAAAAGAGCATGTTTAAAGGAGAGGAAGAAGTAAAACAGCACTACTTAATCATGGAATTGAATGAAACAAAAGAGATCTTAAATCACAAAGTAGAACTGATATCTGAAATACAGTGTAAAAGAAAAAATCTTAAAATTTAAAAGAAGAAAACATTAAAACAACAAAAAAAGAGAAAATAAATTGAAATAAGAAATAGAAGAGAAAATTTAAAATTTAATAAAACAAGAACAAGATCAAAAGTATGGTTATAAATAATTTGGATGAAGATGGACACGGGATAAAAAAAATTTTGGAACCTGGAAAATCATATAAATTTTAAAAGCTTTCATCAGGCAAAATAGAAAAAATAAAAATGAAAAGATTGAAAAAATTGGAAGCCAATACAAAAAGAAACATAAATTAATTTTTAAAGTTAATAATTAACTCTGTTTTCAGAAAGTAATGGGATTCTAAAAGAATAAGAGAGATAATCAATCGATGGACCTCTTAAATTATGGACTTATAAAAATTGTGGGGTAGGATACTCATGAAGAAGTGGAGCAAGAACACCCCATCCATCGGACTCGTACGCAAACTAAAAAACTTTGAGCGGTGATTTGTATCTTTCGCCAATTTTTCGATATTCAAAAGGGGACGTGTTATGTATTTTTCTTTTCTTTTTATGTTGTCAAATTATATTATGTTAAGTTTCTTCTTCTTCTTTTTCCAGAGGAAATTCTCTTAGTTTAAGCCTTAAAGTCTGCTATTTCCCAACATCTGCGTCGTTTCCTTGGCAGTGTTAATATTTTGAGCACATAAATATTTTACATCCATTAGGTAGCTTGCTAGGCTGGCCTTCAGATGTACCTGTATCCTGGTTTTTATGCTAATGATGGTAATTCACTAACCCAGGACTCCCTCGGCTTAATGTGCCCTCCAAAGCACGGAGACCAAGTCAAATTTATTTGTACAAAGTTTCATAAATATTTCGCCTCCACTTTTGCAATTTCGCCGATCATTTTTTTAAATTAAAAATTAAATGAAAGTCTCAGCATTTATTCGGGTCAACTCTATTACATTTAAAGTTAATTTTATCGTTTTTTGTTAATATTTTTGATAGGTCAAATTTGAATTATTTAAAATTCAATATTATTATATTGTCAATTAAAATGATAACGATGAGATTCTTAAATATCCGGAACCAAATTGGAAATTGTCGATATAAGTAATTCAACGATTACTTGACGGGTACCTGTAAAAATATTGACTGAATTTCCTATCCTATTTTGATTATTATGAAATAACTTCGTGATTAATTTCATTATCTGTGCCAAAATTTATCAAAAAAAAATTCGATAAACTGGAATACGATTCAAAATTTATATGGTAAGGATGGCTTCGTGTTTTTTGACCCCAAACAATTGCATCACATTAGAGGTACAAAAAAGTACTGGATTCTCATATTTCTGCACTTCAAGGTAATAATAAAAATGTATGAATTCCATTATACATCCTGATGGAGAATTTGGTACGATACATCGTCTGATAGGAATGTAACAAGTAATCTTAGAATGCTGATAAATGGCAACTCATAATTGATGAGGCTACTTATAAATGCAGAAATAAAGTTTTTGAGTGGTGTGCGCCCATATTGAATATAGGTACAAGATTAAACGTATTCGATCATCACGATTTCCGAGATAGTAATCCAGAACAGATGTCTAGAAAGTATGATTTCCTTCTTCTTTGTTTTGTTGATGGTTTTTAGTTAAAGCTTCTTCGATATTTTTTTATGTACTAAAATGTATTATAGCGGAATGATAGCTTTTTTTATCAAGTGCGCGTGTTTTGATGCATTGTTCGGTAATATTCTTTTTAAATGTAGCCGCATATTTTCTTTGGGTATAATAATGTTATAGCTAATAGCGTATCAATAGAAGGAATACATCAGATAAACAAGCAGAGGTATGAACTAATAGGTCTTGATGTATCTATATGCTCGGTTGAATATCAAGACGGGTTAAAACGTCTTTAGAAAGCGGTGATACAAAAGGTTGCAATGCTCACTTCGTTGCTAGCTTTTTTATAAAAACACGTCGACAAAGAAGATTTTAAGTAGCGGTCGACAGATGAATGAAAATAACAAGAACTGAGGTTCTTAACTCCATTAAGGCTTTTGTGTCTCTCGGTCAGATTCTGACACATCGCTAGCAGGTTAAATTGCATTGTGTTTTATTCGCTCTCTTATCATTTTATTTTAAATACCGACGATCTCTAAAATCCTTTAAACTGTGAGGTCTTTTATAAAGTTTTGTCAGAAACATCTTAGTTTGTTTCTGTTGTCTATGCTCAAAGAGCATCCGCATTACGATTTGATGAACAGGTTTTGATTACGTTTTAAAAGCCATTCCATCCTAAGAGAATTTTTCCAAAAAACGATGACTAACCCTGTATATTCCATATTCACATCCCTTGCAACCATACCAAATGATATTCATAATATCATAACCTGATTTAAATAACAAAAAATCCATCATAATTTTGACAAAACAAACCCAGCATAATGTTTCCTTAACAATCCATTAAACACGATTTTGAAAAAGTGAGTAATAATGGATTAAATGGTAATGGTTATACGTGTTTTTGTATTGATGCGGGTTCTTTTGAATGTTGTTTCAATATCTTATGTCACCGATCAAAGCAATTCAAACAATTGAAGCGTAGATAGTCGAAACGAACATGGCCTTTTAGTCCCACGGTAGGTCAAATATCAAATAATGGAAGGGTCATAATATGTACAAATATTGACCTCTTCGACTTAGATACATTCCCATAATTTATTTATCTACCTACGCCCAATTAGTACAACTTGTTATTTTTGTCTTCTCAATTGTTCAAAAGACGTCGCGTTAGTTTTATAAAAAAAATTATGCTAATGTTTAGACAGTGGCGTAACTACCAATTCCGTATAGTTATTATGCAAATTTATTTCTCTTCCAAATTATAATTCGAGTTGAGCAGGGTCACTAAAAAATTGGAATAAAACAGAGTGTTACATTGTTACTAAAAGTCTGTACGTAATGTACGTAATGAGGTTTGAAATTAAGTATAATTTTGCTACTTGCGTTTCAGTGTGGGCTGAGTGTTTTTTTCCTAATAATAACATAAAAATAGAAAAGTTTACATTATTGTACTTAAAATTGCTCTACCTAATGAACGTAGGTGGTTTGGTGCCCCATGTTGGCCTGCAGGTCAATTAGGGCAAATATTTGTTGACTCATAAATTGGTGTGGTGTAGACCTACTCCCATTCATGTTTTTTCATCTCACATATTTCCTTGACCATTTATTATCCAATAAATTGATTAAACACACCACTTATTTTTATTAACTTTTATGACTTATAATAAATGTTAGTTAACATTTGTACAAAACAGGATAAAAATTTTGATTTTCATGTTTACGTTATCAATTTTACTTGTAGTCAATAAACGAATAATAATATAAATCTGTTTTCATAATATGGGCAAATTTTCCCACGAGTTCAAAATATACCACCATAAAAGAGTCAAATTGTACTGTATGAATAGCGAAATCATAAAATTAAGCGTAATAATGTTAAACTACCTCGATTTTATGGAATCGCAAATTTGCACCTTTTGCCTGTTTTGCCAAACCTTCCGTAAAGAGCAGGATTCGTATGTTTTGCACTTGGTTCGATCTTGAAAATTGGTCTGTATTTTGCAACACAACAATTACTAGGTACGTAGGTCTTTAATCTATTTAAAAGCAGATTATTATCTCGTTATTTAGGCATTGATAAATGTATTTACGTCTTGAGCTTCAGCGGATGTTGAAATTGTAATGTGAAGTCAACAGTGTAATTGTGAAAATATTTGCAGACTTCTTGGCATTAAAGGCACGTAAGCAGACTCATTGAGTTAAATTAAACTGAACAATGTCCATTAGCTTGCTCCATATATTGAAACAGCTGCTGATTCTTACATTATAATATCTTAAGCAATTTTGCTTTCACAAATGGAATTTATTACCCATGATAAACTATTAGAATTTTCCATTCAGTAAACACTTTTGGATGCTAAAATTAATTCAAAAGTTTGGATCTTCCAAATATAAAATCTCAAGAGTCTAGATTATTAAAACATCGTAGACTACTCGCAAGGAATCAAGACAGGCCCTGGCCAAATTGTTGCGCAGTAGATGTGGAGGGAGAACGCGTGACACCCAATTCCACCAATCTTGACGAATAATCGTCCTGCACATTAGCCTCGCCATGTCTTTATTCCTTGTGAGTAGTATATCTGTGTTTTGTATGTAAACATAAGTCCGAATTATGAGCTTGTTCCTGTTCTGTTGTACTTATAAAGCATAATTGCGTTATTATACTCAATTATGAAAGAACGCGCAAAAAGTTAAATGTTACAATTGTGACTTTCTTAGTTTCCATTGCAATAAGGGTCAAAATATAAATTTATCCCGATCTTGACCCTTATTATAATGGAAAATTACAAAGTCACAATTCTATAGAAAACGACAATGAAATTGCGTTTTGGTAACGTCATCGTCTTGTTGTCCAACAATGTGGAAGATAAGATTTGAATACCTATATTTCAGGCGCAGTTCAAAAAATCAAAAGAAATACTTATTTCCAAAGCAAAATTCACGCATCGAATTTCTATTTCGATAATTTTGTATAATAATGTAATTGTATAATTGAAAATTGGATTGCTTTAAGTCACCAACAAACCATAATGCTAAAATAGTCCCCCAATCGGATTTCCGGGCAGGGACAATTAATGAAGATGTGATGAGAGCGTGGAAAAGAAAAGAAACGAAAAGAATTGATGCTTTTTGGAATGTGCGAACCCTACTACAGACTGGAAAGTTGGAAAATCTAAAGATGGAGATGAGAAGAGCCGTATAGATGGAATGGGAATAAGCGAAGTAAGATCGCCTCAGCAAAGCGACTTCTGGAATGATGAATATAGAGTGATCCATACAAGAGGTTGAAAATTGCGTAGTAGCAGGATACCTGCAGCTGAGTGAAAGAATAATAATTGTCAAGACCAGAACACAACCGAAAGACACAGTAGTAGTCCAAATATACATGCCCACTACAGCGCATGAAGATGACGAAGTAGAAGAAATCTACGAACAGATAGAGAAAGCTATAGAATATGTAAAGGGTGACGGAAACATGATAATCATGGGGGATTTTAACACGGAAGATATGGGCAGGAAAAATGAAAGAGGGGAGCGTCACGATGTTCCAACACCATGCTCGAAGACGCTATACCTGGAAGATCCCAGGTGATATTGAAGATACCTACTGGACTAGCTCCTATCAAATAAAGATTTAAAAATCAAGCAAAAGATTGCAGAAGCTACCTCGGCCCAGACATTGATAGCGACCATAACCTAGTCATGATGAAGTGTAATCTCAAGTTCAAAGAAATACAAAAGAAAGATAATAATAGATGGAATCTGGATAAACTAAATGAAGAGGTTATACTACAGAAATTACAGACAAGGGGAGGTCCTGAGGACAACAGAGCAGTTTGATAACATCGAGGATACGTGGAAAAAATTGCACAGGGAGGAAAAGGAAACTCTCTGGATAACAGCAGAGATTATCGACCTGATGATGAAAGAAGGAAATATAAGAATGCAAACACTGTGCAAGGACAGCAAAGATACAGAGAGCTTAGGAACCAAATCCAAAGAGCAACTAGAAAAGCAAGAGAGAATTATATAGAAGAAAACTGCAAGGCGATAAAGCATATGGAAGAATAATAAAAAGAATGCTCAACGTAAACACATCCCGATGTTAGAGCATTCTAAGTAAGCAAGGAGAACTCATTATGGAGAAGAAGGATAACGCAAAGTGATGGAAGGTATATATTGAAGAACTATATAAGGGCGAAGAAGAAAACCCCATCACATCAGAGCTATCGATAAATGAGAACGATGAGGATAGCAGACCAATACTCCGAGCAGAATTTGATAATGTCCTAATAAACATAATTAAAAATATTATTATAAAAATAATACAATATAGACTAGCAAAAATAACAGAAGAAAATCTGACAGAAGACCAGTTTGGATTCAGGAGAGGTGGTGGCACCAGAGAGGCTATTATTGTATTAAGACTAATAAAATAGAGAAAAGGATCCAAAAAGGAAAACAAACATTAATTTATTGCTATTGTAGACGCTGAAAATTCCTTTGACAGAGTTAATTGGGGAGTGATATGTTTGATGTTCTGGAAGGAATAGGAGTGGAACCAAGAGTGAGAAGAATTGTTTATAACATACGTCTATACAGATTACAGACATCAAACAGCTATAATTGAATGTAACGGGGAGAGAGAGGAAGCTAAGATAGAACGGGGAGGGGGTGAGGCAGGGATGCTCCTTCTCCTGAATGCTATTTAACTTGTACAAGAGAAGATCAGCTACGTGGAAATGACAATAAACAATGAGGTTTTGAGACGGATGGGATACTGGCGAAGAATATGGAAACAAATAGTGCGTAGGAGAGATCAATTGATTTGGCACGTATTGAGAAGAGAAGTGCTGCTTAAGACCATCACTCAGGGTAAAGTAGAAGGCAAGAACCCCATAGGAAGGTCATGCCTAAGATACATAACTCAGATAATGAAAGACACATGCAGTGAGAGTTATGAGAAGATGAAGCGATTGACTTTCAACCGAAAAGAATGAAGAGCTGCGTCAAGCCAGTCAACCGACTGGGGCTTCGAAGAAGAAGAAACAATTTATACCATAAAAGTACACAATTGGATTGTTTGACAACACAAAATCATAAACCCAAACGTTTATGTATTTTAAAGATAATTTTAGACCTGTACAGAATGAAAACGGCCCGTCTATTCTTAGGGTCCCGAGGTAATGTAAAATAAAACAAAATAATGGTCCTGACCACCAATAAGGATTTCTAATGAATTTAGCCCGCAGTACTACCTAAAGATTTAGGGAGTGGGGCAATTGCCATCTGACCCCCCTTCCCCTACTCCTGTGCTCTTGATTTTCTACAATAACATCCATTGACAGTGTAAGTGATCTTCAAAAGTTTTAGTTTTTCGAAAAGAAAGGCTAAAAATTACAAATTTGAAAAATATACTCGTACTTTAATTGTTTCGGGTAAAAGCGCCTGTGGCAAGCGGTTTAATTTGCGGAAATTTTAAAATATTTTTAAAATATTGGCGTGAATCCGGCGCCGGCGGGGGGGGGGGGATCTGAGGGAATGGAATAACTACCTCACAAGGAAGTAACGATATGACTTTCAAAATTGAAAAATATGCAAATTTAATTCTTGAGAATACATTATTTTGCTGACTTACGACAGGGGGGTTTGCATAGCACTGTTTTTCAATTGCTTACTTGTAATTACAAAGCCTTGTATTGTCCTCCAGATTAGGGGAAGATTTTTTCACAAACATAAACTACATAATACTAACTTTTATCTAATTTTTAAATTTTGCTTTTTATTTTTAACTCGCACACCTCTCAATTGGGCCCAAAATTTGAAGTTACGCCACTGGACTTGCAATCTAAATTGTGCTGAAATAATGCATAATTTTGCCATTATTCAGCACAATTTTTTTCAGTGTGAAAAGGTAGCGGAAATCTAATGGATGTGACGCCGAACAACTTAAACAACAATTAAAATATATTTATTTTATGAATAATTTAACAAACCCCCGTTCAGTAAAAAAATTTCATAATATTTATTGTTTGGAATCATGCAAATATAATTATTTATCCAACATGCATTTACAAGATCTTGTTGAATATAAAATTTTATTTGATTCCGTTCGAAAAAAATTCAAATGCTAAATTAATATTAATTTATTGTTAAGAAGTTAAGATCATGGTCGTATATTTATTATTAAGACAAGTTACTATTTTTTTTACTTTTTCTCACGGAATTAGATAATATTATTTATTTATACTATATCAAATACTCAGAGTGCCACACGAGTGCCTAAAAAGCATTTGGAAAACAAGAACATTATTGTTTGCATATTCTGAAGTTCAGAAGTGCCTAAAGTATTTATTCCCCATTTTCAGGAAGCAAAGGGCCACTTTTCCTCCCGCTACCAAAAAGCGAGAAAAAAGGAAAAAATGGCAGTTTGCATAACAGTTTTTTTATTATTTTGATCTATTTACTTCAAGATTCGCGAACAAAAATGCAAAAAATTATAAGATTTGGAAAGAACTGTGAGGTCATATTAACCTCGTAAAGACAATTTAGCGGACATTGTTTACAAAGTTTTGATATTTGGTAAACCTATCCTTGAATGGTGTAAAATCAAATATCCATCGAATGTTTCCTCCTTCGGCGGCAGTTTTATCAGCAAAAATTCAACTCTCTATTTCAATTTTTGGGCAATTCAATTCAATTTTGAGAGCTCACTCTAAATATTTACACTACCCCTACACCCTACAGTGCGCATTATTATAAGCGCATGTTTTTTTACTCTGGTATGCACTATATCGGTGGTCCAAAAAATGAGATATAAGGAAATAAGATGGAAATAAACTGCCTGCCTGTATTGAAAAGGTGATTAAAAGGAGCGCGCCTCGTGCGTTTGTTTGGAAATTCGCCAATGCCCTCTCCCTAAACCGTGTCCCGAGTGATTTATCGCAGTTTTTCACGTTTAACATTACCGTTGGTGGCGCCACGATCACTAAAATATTACGTCTAAAATGGAGTTTGAAATTATTCCGTGTGGTGGCGTTTTGTTAATATAAAACGCAAATTCTTTAAACTGTAACTTTTATATCTTACTTTTACTGTTAGGTAAAATTGATGAGAATAAAATTTTTGCCAAAAATAATCTAATGAGATCTTTGAAATTTATAGTTCTGACCTTCTGACGGTACAAAGGTTAGAAGTGCAGAGTGGATTCTAGCGAACAGCTTCAGGGTTACTTTCTCCTGCTGTGCTTTCGTGACTTACCAAACTGCTAAATTTTCGTTAAAGTTGCTAATAACTGAAATAAAGTAAATAAAAATAGTAAAAATTAGTAAATAAAAGCTTTTACATATTTTGTTAATTATTATTAGTGAATTTCATCAAAATTTACTGCATTTTAATTTATAATGAAATTAATTCGAAAAAAATTCGAAAACCACCCTTCAAACGATGCGAATATAAAGTGTTTTTTCTCAATTTTCAAATTCGTTTCATAGATTTTGGTTTCAAAAATGAATTTTGCATTGCGTGCTAGAATCCACCCCCCACTTCTAATTTTTGGTATATTGAGACTAGTAAAACCTTAAAATTGGAAGAACAATTTGTGCTGCAATCGAAAGTACTTATTTCATTTTCAAGATCAAACTTCCTTAAATTGAAGGTACACAGGTATCCCCCCGACCATGTGGATCTGTGCTTCCAAATAAATGACATATAATATTATAATTTTACGAAATTATTATTCAATGCAATGCATAATTTGTATAATCACTGTATTTTCAGAATTTTACAAACTAATGTTAACTTCATTTGTTAAACCTTTTTGTTACATAAATCTGAAAAAAGGTTGATGCACCGATAGGATTTAAACATTACATGTTTGGGATTCATTAGGGATCTTGAAAACCCCGAAATTGGCTAGCTAAATTTCTTCTGTTTTATTATTATTATTCTTCTATTTATTAAATAGAAATTTTTCTCTAAAACTCTTCTAGAAATTGGTAGATAGCAATATAATGTAAAAATTACTGTTTATGTACGATAGAAGGCTAGAACCCTCGACGGTGTTCCTTTCTGGGAACTTGGGTTTCTTTTTCACTTCGTTTTGTAATAAATACGCGATTATAATAATTCCAATGTTAAAATATTTATGGCCAAAATCTTTCAATTAGTTAATTTGCGTAACTCCGGACGTTCGTTCAGGTAAAGGCGGAGGGATAAAAAAGCTTTTGTACTTTTTATAAAAGGATTGAAAATTGTTTGCTACCTACTGTATGTCCTTTTCCAAAAAGTGGTAGATTTTAAATTCTGGTTACAAACAAAATTGAATTTTCTTAATTTGCTTTTGTTATAAAACTTCATGTCGAAAACTTTTATTGCCTCTCGATTTAAATTACGAGAAATGCATTCAAAAAACCAATACCTACCGATTAGATAAGAGAATCCTAAAGTCAACTTCCAGGTTAGTACCTATGTATAAATAATTTAAACAGAATTTAAGTTTGATATAATTTTTAATATCAACAAAATAATTTATAGTACAATAAAATTTAAAAAAGTAATAATAACATATTTACAAAATATACAAAAAAATAGTCAAATTATTCTACAACGGTCACCGTTGCATCAAAAACTGACTGTCTTGTGGTGATGATAATACTTTATTAAAATGATACATAGGATATTGAGAATACGGTGAAAACCTCGCCATTTGATTGAAATAGTAATGCGCAGGAAAACCCAAAGCAGGATTTTGCTGAAGTATTGAGCTTTGTTCTTGAAAATTTGTGTAGTAATTTTGTGGTGTTGCCATCAAACTCCGTACCATCGTCGATCTGGATTTAGAAAAAGTTGCCGAACGTCTTCTCAATTTTCCGGAACTATTTCCAATGCAAACGTCGTCTTCCATGGTTGGATCCAACATCCAATAATTTCCCTTGCCGGGGTCGTTATAATGACGGGGTATTTTGATAAAAAATTTGTTCAAACTAAGATTGTGGCGAATAGAATTCTGCCAACCTTGTTTATTTTTTCTGTAGTAAGGATATTTGTTCATAATGTACTCATAAATACCATTTAATGTGATTCTTCCGTGCGGACTATTTTTAATAGCTTCAACTATTAAAACGTTGTAACTACGGCTTGGTTTTTTGTCGTCATCGAGAATACTGCTTGAACTGGCACCGTCACTAAGATTTGAACAAGTTTCTTCCTCGTCGGAACAATTATTATTTTCTGATGTGGTCGATTGCGTCTCTTCATCTTGGATTATGATTTCAGGTGATTTTGGTTGCTCTTCATCGGGTGTGCTGCTCGAACTTGATTTTTCTTCCATACCCAATAAAGCTCGAATCGTAAACGACGAACTTTTAAATGTTTTGCAATTAGAATTGGAACACGACTCCATGTTTATCACACTACTCATCACAGGTGCACTGAACAGTTTTAGAAATTTGCGAATTGAAAATTTAGACAGATGTTCTCTGGACTACAACTTGTTTCGAACTACTTGTGCTTTGGTATTCAAGTTGGTTTAAAAGCTTTTAGTGGGAGTTGCAGCCAATGGAGAGCTACAGTACCCCGTTTTGCGATGACTCCACCCCAAGTATATACCAGGAAATTTAAGGATACAAAGGCGTTCCTTTTCTAAATTGGGATTTCAATGGATTATGCAGGTATAAATTATCTGTTTATAAATATTTAATAATAATGTAAGCATTAACTGTGGCTATTACATTTAATATAAATAAACAAGGCGATCCATTTTTTACTAGAATTAATCAATGTCGATTAATTAATGGGTTAACAGTTGGTTATTATTACAGTATGTTTCAGAATCATGTCTTGAATTTAATTATTTCTGACACAATTTTACTTTTTTCTCAAAAAGAATGAAAAACGAAATAAATTAGTTTAAATTGCAGACCCTCATTAGTCGTTAAATTCTGTTATTTTATTATGTAGGTAATTTCAAAAAATTTATTTAAATTGGGTAGCAAAAATATCGGTAAATAGATGAATTGGAACTTAAAGAAAATACAGCAATTCCATCCCTCCCCTCCTTATTCTCACAAAGATTCGATATTTTAATCTTTATTTTAGAAACATTTTGCAAACCATTATTCCATAACTTGCAAAAACTATGCATTTAAAAAGTGGAAATTATACAACAGAACCTTAATTTTAATGAAAGTATGGAAGAAATTTATTAAAATTAAAAAGAAAAGATTTTTGAAAAAGATTCTCATCAGACTGGATGATTTCAAAAGATGTAAAAAATGTACTTATATCAAATTCAATTTAGTACCATGATCATTTGTTTTTGAATAGGTAGGTAATAATGTCATTTATTTGTTTTTAATGGCAACCCCCTCTTTTATAATCATTTACTGATGAAAGAAAAGTTAGTAACAATGTACTTATTAATAGTATGTAAAATGATTAGTGAGTGAGATCTCTTATAATGATAGAAAATAGGCCCTGTATAAGGTAAAATATAGTAGGTAATATATCAGGGTCTCGATTTGCGTCGTTTTGATTTACGTTGCGACAAAAACATTAAACAAAAAAAATAATCGCATATAAGTATAGAGGAAAGTGACCAAATATGGAATAGGCGCCTAATGTGGAATACCATTAAATTTTCGAAACCACTGCCTCTATTTAGCCATTACTAGGATAAATGACAACCTAGTAATAGTAGTTGACCACCCCAAACTTTACAACGCTCTATTACCATTAATAACCACATGGCGGGACATTATTCTTTGTACGCACTTGCGAAACTTTTTTGTTAGTGATGCAAATTTTGATCTATAACGTAAGTATTAGTAATTTGTTAATTACTCTACATTTATAAGCATGCAGAAGGATGACTGATAACATTACGGATGTTACTTTTCAAGAAAATATAACCTGGCTTTCAATAAAAAAACATTATTCTTAAGTGAGCTTAGTTCCAAATATGGAATAGGGAAAATTATATGGAAATCTTATGTATGGAATGGGCGCCTGTTGGTGACGATAGTGTGGGTGGTGTGTGATTTTTGCAGTAGAATAAGTTAATTTTAACGGAATAAGTTACTTTTATTTTTGACCAAAGTCTCAAGATCCGTTATAAAAAGACGTTACTGTTTTTGTTAATTTTTGTAAAAGAAACTTGGTTCTTATTTCCCTATTCCATATTTGGGGGTCTATTCCATAAATAGCTACTATTATGTTAATTTAGATTTTTAAATAAAAAAAATTTGTTGATTAATATTCAAACACAAGACTATGACTAAGATAAGCCAAAATGTATGACTGACTGTGTTTATAATTAAATTTGCATTTAATTCATGATAGTTTTTTTTTATGCCACAAAAACAAAATGGTATTCCATATTTGGTCACTTTCCTCTACTTACTATAATTCAATTTGCGTCTTTTCTTTTCCTTATAAAATTATTTGGTTTGGCATTGTAAGTACAATTTAACAGCTGCAATAATAATACCTATATAACAAAAATGGTAAAATCAATTGTGACACGTTTAATACGGAGCATTTGTCAGTTAGATTTGTTTTTAGTTAGGTATGTGCAAATTAATATTCGTAACAAATACATAGTATAAATAACACTAAAAGCCGATGATCGTCCAGTGCCGTCGCTAGGGACACTTCCGCCCGTGTGCAAAGTTTAAGACCACTCATGTAGTCCACTTTTTCCATTTTTTAATACAATTTCCTAAATTACTAATTATTTTTCCCTTGGTGTAATGCGAAAGATCTTTTTGTAACTCTTTCCTAAAATGTTAAATATAATTTGGCCGTCCCTGTAGTTTTGTCGATTTTTTTAATGCAATTATTATTACTTTTTCCTTTTTTACTCCTTATCCTACAGCCTTACAGATTTACTCTTATGACGTTTATCTCATTTATCCCTCACTTACCCCTACCCCTTACACTGATTCTGACAGCTTCTAGTTATGGCCGCCCGTGTGTTTTGCACACTGTGCATGACAGATCGCGACTGCCATAATCGTCCGTAATTCAATAATTTTCAAATTATCTAATTGTGAATTTTGTCAAAGTTTTCCAGATACTGAATAGTTTAGATATAATGTGACAATTTCTTTGGATCTCCGAATCTCTTAAAAGTGGCGCTATAAGCAAAGGCCCCCCCTCCTCATGAAGATGAAAGTGCTTAAAAATTAATTTTTTTTTCAAATATTGACTTGATTTGCCACTTTTACAACTCAAGCACCCTTATTGACTACTCACCTCTACATCTCTCTTTGACTTTGTTGTAGATTGTTCCTCTCTTATTCTTAAGGTGGCCGAGAAATTCACTTAAAAACACTAAATCCGCTAGGTGCCGCGACTGTAGCGCGACCATTAGGTCATGTTTTAAAAAATATACATATGTGTGTTACTATAAGGATTTCAAAAGACATTTTCCATTCGACACAAAACTCAAAAAATAGAAAATTTTAGAATACCAACTTTGTGAAATAATGTTTTCAAAGTTCATGCTACAACTATAATCCAAATTTGGGCTTTCAAAAATATAGGTAAAAATTCTGAAAAAAAAAAATTTTTTGTGATATTTTTTTTTTGAAAATCACTCACCTTGTAGTTTCAAACTTAGGCTTTTTGAATCTGTTTTCACAATTTTTTTAAATTTATTCGTTTTTAAGAATTGTGTCGAACAAAAAAAACCAATTTCTCGGCCACCTTAATCAGGTAGTGAGACTGAGGATTGCCCATTAGGTTACTTGCGCAGGATCTACCACTTTCTTAAAATAAAATCTACTTGGTGTGACTTGGATCATAATATTTTGTACTAAATATTATTATGATGTATGCTTTATATTGGGCTATAATCACCACATCAATAAATTATTTATTTTATTGGGAATCTATTGGAGTCGAATTGGACCATAAAATTAGGACCCACGTAGTTTTCAATTTCGAAAATGCGGTGGTTGTGGCTTGACACAAGGCCGGGTCCGGGGGGAGCTATGGGAACAATCGCCCCCCTTGGAAGAATTAAACAATATAGTTTATAATAGTATATCAAACAGGACTAATCCCCCTCTTAAAAAGGATTTGTAAGGCCCGAAAGGGTTAGCTCAATTCAGTAATGAAAGTAATGCTATTTGATAATAGTAAAACATAAAAACTAAAATTACTGGAAAAATATAGAGGGGGTTATCAATTTTTATATTTTTCTTTTCAATCTATGGAATCGCTTCCCTTGAATAAATTGCTGGATCCGCCCCTGTATTGACATCGGTGATCTATGGACTTGATATTTATAGTGGCCCTAGAATTTGCTAAAAATGTTGGAAGTTGGAATATAACCAATTTGCGGTCCGAATACTGGAAGAAAGAAATGCGTAGCCAAAATCCAGCACAGTAGAGACCGCGTGACATCCAATTCCACCAATTAACACCAACATAAACACGTTTGTACGAGTTTTCGTTACTGCACATTAGCTCCACCTTTCTTTTTTCCAGCACAGCTACTCTAGTACGCCAGGGTTTGAATTTAGATCCAAATGCAGAAAGATCCAGATAGAGGAACACAGATACCAAAATTCCTAACGCCAAAGCAGCTTCGAATGTAGGGGGACGGAAACCGGGGTACTTACCCCGGGCGGCAATTCAAAGGAGCGTCAAATTTATATATTTCGTGAGTTTTTTTAATCTTTAATTTCAAATGTTGCAGGAAAGGGGCACCAATGTCAAGTTGTTGTCCCAGTTCGGAAAAATCATAGATCCAGGGCTGTGCCAAAGCTAAAGGCTTTAGGAGGTAAGGGATAGTCCATAAAGGACGTCCATATCTAGGTGTGATGGGGATCACAAGACGTGCACAAAATAATCATAGGGGAAAGGAGGTTAGCGAAAATGTGACATTTTTGAGATTTGTGAAAAACTCGTGCTTGAATTTTTTTTGTAACATATAAGGGGGAGTCCAAAGATTGTGACGAACTGTAACAAAGGGGGGAGGGGGTTGAGAAGTCGGAAAATACCGCGGACGTCCTTTATGTACGACTCCTAAAGGGCATAGGAACATACAAAGGTAATTAATTTGTATAATCCCAGCATTATCCCAGAAAATTGATAAGACAAGTAAAGAGGGACGGTAGTTGCAGCTAAAACTTAGATGTTGTATAATTGGATCAATTTCGTGGCTTAAATGTTTCCCAACTTTTATTTACCTTTTCCACATAATCTAAATTCCAGACCTTCATAATGGCATTCCAAATTTAACTAGTGGTTAGCATAGTTTTGTAGTTGCATAACTTTTCTGATTGATCGAAGTGCGCAATAAAGCTTTCGGCCACTTTGGTAAGTTTTTATGATATGCTATCTGGTAAATTAGTCATAAAAATTTGTTTAAAACGATTTTCATTCGGTATGTAAAATATTAAAAATTCGGTTTAGATTCTATTGCAAAATTTAAAATACTGCGAAATAAGACAAGTTTGCATCCTAGAAACTCTGCTTAAATGTATTTTATCCAATACCTGCAAGCAACCAAAGTGGAATTTTATTCACATTTTATTAATGAATAAAATAAGTAAAATCGCAGTATTTTATTAAAACTCAACCAAAAGGCTAGAGTGTTAAATTGATTACTGTCACAAGCAAGCAATACAATTATGTAATTTAAAATTTTTGATTTTGAAATTTTCATTTTACTTGCAGGTTTTGGATAAAATGTTGTATGCCACTCTTGAGTAAAGATATTTTTATCCACTTACGGAAGATATCCACAACGGAATTTTTCCTCGGAACACGAGGCAATGCCGAGTGTGCTAAACTTTCCGTTTGTGAATAAAAATTATCTTTACTCACTAGTCCCATAAATTACTATTTGCTTATAATTATTTAAAATATGTATTTAATATTTTATTGATATTATTTCAAATTTATGTCGTTTGGAATCTATTTCTATACTATACTTAATTATTTTTTATTCAATTAACATGCAAAATACCTACATGTTGTACTACTTGTATACCGGGTAATTATGTAAATAAATCAAGCAGATGTAACATGTCAATATTTTTGTCACCCACTTTTCCTGATGCTTTCATATAATTTAATTAATATACAAATAGTTAATATTTATTAATTCTTTTCCTATTAGCCCAGATAAATTATATTGGGTATCCAAATACTATTATAACACCTGTATTATTTTATAATGCATCAAGAAAAAAAATTTAATTGGCAGAAATAAAATATTTGCTCAAGTCTAAGTAATCATTTTATTTTGCAAATCTATAATTTGTAGTCAATATATTAGATTTATTGAAGTTTTTATTATAATCGGAAATTAAACTTTTTTAATCAAATCTAACAGACGGATGCGGGATTTGTACGTACGGGGTCTGTGTAATTGGTTTGCATTCATTTTTGAGCCACTTATTATGACACTGTTGAATTTAATTGTTTAAAAAATTGATAGGTACATTTTTTAACTTGTAAAATTAATAATATAAAATTTAAACAATTTCGAGTTAATTAAACGAAATAAAAATCAGCTATATCATAATATTATGTTTATAGCTATTGCCAGATATTTAATTAATACACAAGTATTCGGGTATAACAACTTTGTATGTTTTATTATTAAAAATATATATTCTTATTGCCATTATTCCATTTTATGACGTATTTTGTTTTGTGAAGCAGAAAAATAATAATTTACTCCCCAGTTCATAACAAAGATATGGCATTAGATAATAACATATCTGACATGCATCTAAAGTCTAAACGTACATGTCTCTCACACCAGGGATCTCAATCCGTCAGATTATATCTCAATTGGCTCATTATATACACATTTTCAATATTTCAATGGATCCTTACGATGTAATAGCAATAAATATGAACTGTTCGAAAGCCAAATGGAATTTATCATGCCAGCTGATCAATTTCATTCAAATAATGGGATTACTTCTTCCATTTTTCATTTTACAATTTACTCTTCTTTAACATTTTGGTTTTTAATTAAATTTGTAATCAATGCAGAAAGTTCACACCTACTCGTGTTTCTTCAACAAGGTACATGTGTTAGCGTATAATAAGCGAGGGGTTTGAATACAAAGCAACAGATTGAGTTTGTATTTTCGGGCGTAGATGTTGTGCGATCCTGTAATACACAGCGTGACACAACTGAAACTTCCTAGGGGGTCCTAATATGAATGAACAAAGCACGGAGTTGTCCTTAAATCTTATAAGCACATACATACTACACTAAACTTCAGCACTTCAAATGCTAAAATTCATGAGAACAAGAAAATTGAAAATGTTCTTGATTTCAGAAGTGTACCTACCTCAAATGAAATTATAGTATAAACCAAAAGAACTTCAGAAAGTCAACAAGTTTTGTATGGTCGTGAGAATATTAACTGTGTTAATCCAAAAATTGGATCAAATTCTCACGGAAAATGGCTGATGCCAAATGAAAATAATCTCTTGGAATAAGTTTTCGCAAAATATCAAAGCTTTACGTGCAGAAAGAAAACGAAGTAGTACAAACATTTTATACACAAAAGTTCCACGCCTCCAAATATACAAATCCATTAAAAGCAACCCCCGACAAACTTCCAATTTTTGCAAAACATTTAAAAATATCAATTACAAAAAGCTCCTTGTTTACTTCACATCGATAAGCTTCAAAGCATAACTAACCTAGATTAAGACCTTTATGGAACAATTGTCAGTAGTCAAACTGAAAAATGTTGTCGGCTTATACAAAGTTATTCCAACAAATAAAGCCATTTATTTCTGCTTAGTGACATTTCGCATTCGCCACGGAGCTTATGATAAAACACGTGACAATCCAGACAATCTGTGCAGATTTTGTCAATTATTACTTTTTTTTCATGTTGGTCCTGTATTCTATAACTTTGTTTATTAGCACCTAAGCAGCTTGCGTCCTTGTTCCACAAAAGGTAACTTTGGTGTCACACAATGGCGGCCAGGTACCACAATAGATTCTAATATGTGTGGCTTTTTAACCCAAAAATAGGTCTCGTTTTTAAAATTATAGTTCTTTTTGGTGACAAGCGACTTGCGTGTCGGTTACTCTTCAACACAATGGTTCATTTTCTGTCATGTCATCGGCTCGTCAAAAGTATGCGATTTACTTCTAAAAATACTAAAGCAACTTGGAAATCCTCTTAAGTTTCCAAATATTTGACTTACCACGCCAAACTTAATACCACTAATAGCAAAATCCTTAAAAAAGAAATTCAATTAACTATAATTTACAACTTTTTCGTAATTTATTGCGCATCCCTTAGTTAATAATAAAAAGTCCATATAAACTGACAATAAAATCAAATAAGGAGTCGAATGTCAATTAGAATGAACTCGAAACTTTACTTGGTGGATTTAAACATCTGCCTCTACCAGTACTAAAACAGCTTTATTTGTTTGATAAATAAGGGCGGGTTTGTGTAACAGAGGGTTGATTCTACGACCCCAGTGGACCCAATCATACAATATATGTGTGGATAACAGCACCACTTTGGTCTATAAATATTACACAAATTGAAATAAGACCTCAACTTGATTCATCTTGTTAATAATTTTTATTTTTATTTCACTTTTATGTACAGGGCGTTCCAAAACAGCTGCAGATAAATTGAATGCAAAGAATAAAAAAGACGATTGGTTCATTTTAACCCTCCATCATTTTTACAATGGGTTACTTGGTCTACCACCGTAACATAATTTTGAATATCTAATATGCAAATTTCAAAGAAAAAAAATGGAAATGCCTATTCAAACAGAAGAGTTATGTCGTTTTATACACAAGCAAAACATTTAAATTCACTAAATTGCTTATTAATAATTGGTAGGTATAATAAATTTAAGCGTGGCCATGCATACAAACACAAGCGATGATTAAAGGGCAGGACAGTCAAAAGATGTTAACACTATAAATTGTCGAAAAAATAATGTATATAAACAGATGGAAGAGTAAAAATACATTATATAGCTGCATTCCTCCTGCTGCCCTCTGGTGGCTCAATAAAGAAAATGAATTGGGACTGTTTAGCAATAGCAACTATTTTAATTAAGGATTGTTGAGAGAAATTTAAATTTAAACTTTGTTTAAGAGCTCCGTGGTGTATTATTGGTGTGTATGCTAATCACATAAGGCATATTTAAATAATAATAATTCGCATATAAATAAGTCCCGTTTCGTTTCTATTACGGCCACTCTGAACGCTTTGCTCGGTTTTTGTATCTAAAATAGCACTGATGATCATCTAATATTTCAAAAATCAAAAATTTTATAATTTCCCGTCTACAGGGATCACACCCCAGAATCACTCTCTCAATTCCAGAATCTAGTCTGATTCCAGAAAATCTCAAAAACCGTAAAATCAACACGGACGAAAACTGAGCACGTCCACCTTCCAAGATGGTTTCCACACGAAGACCCCGGTCCTCTCTTGCCACTCGTCGAAAACGAAATATTCTTAAAATTCAAAATTGCACAATTTTACACTTTCACTCTTACAAACGAGAGAAAAACCTACCACAACAATTCTAATATTTCAATTATTTAAATTCCCAGAAGTTGCAACCATTCAACTTTTGTCTACAGACATCTACAGAGGACAAATTTCCTCTTAAAACTCAAATATCTGTTGAAGAAGCTTCAGTAACATCGAAACTCGAACTTGAAAAAAATTCAAGCACAATAAAATGTAAAAAATTATCCTTTCTGTAAATCAAACATAAAATCAATAATCTCAAAATTGGAATACGACAATACATTACGTACAAACCTTAGAAAGTCATAATATTTAATTACACAAGACAGAAGGTTGCGAATGAGCCAGAGGCAGATCATAAAATTACTTTCCATGCGAAATGCATATACTATTTTTCCTCCAAACAAAACGTATGCCTTTATGACAACAGGTCCACATCTTATGACACTAATTTTCCACACTCAATCACCGTAATCGATTCCCGATATCTATGTTCGAAATAAAGGGTTAAAAAAAGTGACGGCACATAAAGCAAAGCATGCTCCAATTTGCCATTTCAGAAGGAAAACAACCAACTTAAGATCCAATAAAAGTCTTTCGCAAAGACTCGTGGTCTAGGACTCTAGAATACTGTATTTTTTACCTTACAAAAATAACGAAATCTAGTAGATGGTGAATTCATTGCGGAACACTCGATCCCAATTAGAGGGCCAGAAAAATTACTCATTCGTAATTGAAAAAATCTCCAAGAAGATAACACTAAATAGAATTTAGCAGGTCGTGGATGACAAAAAAAGTGTTCAGTCATCAAAAATAATCATCTTGACCTACCAAAAGGAGTCGGACGTGTCAAAGATCTTCGATAAGGATTTACCTTAATGGAATCCATCCTCAACAATCCACAACTCACAAGATCCTACGAGTCATCAGAAATCATCAACTTGGCCTACAAAGAGAAGTCGAACTTGTTAAAGATCTTCGTAAGGTATTACCATCGTGACAACTATCAAATAGGAAGATGGCCTCATAGTCCCCAAAAAGACGGAGATAGCAGTTAGCAAGCAGGACAATTATGTGCTTATACCTAACTCCTTATCATGCAAGGCTGCATCAAAAGGCTACCCTTTCTTCTCCAAAAAATCAGCTAGCAACATCTACCCCAAATATCTTCCATCTAGTTATGGGGCCAATTAGTATCATTGAAAGAACAAAAACTTTATAACATAAAAGTTAATTCATAAGCTTTCCTAAGATGAAAGAGAATAGAGAAAGCAGAGTAAAGGAATAATGATAAGATTATATCCTTTTATCTTCTAAAGTAGCAATAAAGTAAATGAGAAAATGTTTAATATTTCAAAATCATACAAGTACCTCTAGGAAGTAATTACCCCACCCCCACTGAATCTACACTTGAATAAGTCCGATGGCAGCTTGCTACTTTAGAAGATCAAGGGGTCTAATCTTACCATTTTATTTTACCGTCTTCTCATTTAAAAAGCAATCGTTTTCTAATACTAACCTAAGTTCAACCTGTGGGTCATTCTTGTAACAGTCCCCTCATAAAAAAAAGATCGTTTCCTAACGCTAACCTAAGCCTGGCCAATGAATTTCTTTTTCCGTATTCAAACCTAGGTTTTTTGTAATCCCCCCTTCCCAGAAAATAAAATAAATTTGGCGCCCAAGCAGCCGGCGCTCAAACTGCAACACCCAAATGTCCTACTCCGCGGTAGCGTCCTTTTGGTTGCGTTCTATCGTCCATTGACCGGCACCTATGTAATAAACTACCCTTATAAATTTTAAATGTATTCAAAATAATTACGCTTCCTGAACTGTAATTTTCTAATTTTCCATCGGACGGGTCTATCACATGCATACGCCACGACTAGCCAGTGGTATCGTTATCACTCCTAACGCGTGACCTTCAATTCAACAAATTTCTAATTTTGTTCCAAATTTTTCCAAACCAATATGGTCTCTAAAATAAAACTAATGGTTTCTAAAACAAACGCACCGCTTTTCAAAATTAATCGTATTTATTATTCTCTGAATCAAACATTTTCACTATTTTACATCATCAACCAAAAATCATCGACTCGCTCGCACGGCGGTCAAAATGCGAGTCCCTTATCTTACATTCGGCGCTCTTTCCTTCATAGAGGCCGCGAAACATACAAAATTCAAAAATTTTACAAAAAAAATAATTCCTCTGCAAAAGCTAAACTGATCGCTTTTTTTATTACAAAAAATACACGACGCAATATGCCATTGTGGTAAATTTATTACCGCCCCCTCTCCGTATAACAAAAGTCTGAATTTATGCTTGTAATTATTTGAGCTACTGTCCTTTACGTGGATCTTTACATGTGCAATGTAATTCCGAATCACCTAAGCAATTCGAAATCCCCCCACACCCAGTATAGACTGTGGTAAGTTTGCATGTGTGGGTGACCCTGACGGAAAAACTAGCTCTATGATAATTAGGAGGCAAGGTGAGAATTCGGTTTGCAACTTCTCAAGGTAAATAAAACCAGGTCAGAAAACAAACCTTACGTTTATTGAGTACTGACACAATAATCACACACAAAAGAGCATCCGTCGAATTATTAACTTAACAAGGTAAAAATTGGCTTAAGTAGGTACGTGGAGGTACCTGAGCAGACCTTAAACGGTCTAAAAGTAAACACAACACAATCGCAATGCAGAGGATTAAAAAAACTCACCTCAGATCTTTCGGTGCTCACAAATCTTACCTTATACAGATTTCTCTGTACGCGATCGATAGTATAGATGAAAAAAGATATTCCACTGTCCTCATCTCGCCAGTCACAAACGAAAATGATCTCCTTGTATACGGTTTGATTATCAGGAAGTTAGGTAATATTGGCCTAATGATACTGATTGACCCAAGGTCAACCCGCAAAGTTTAGGTTTGGATACCCAAAACGCAAAGGTATAGGAACAAAAAAAGCCTTCGAGGTCCACGTTGAAAATTGTAAAATTTAAATCTAAAGCGATAAGGAATATGGAACCGGAAATGATAGTAAAAGTACTTACAACGTGGTAACCGAATCATGGATCAAATCAACAAAACAGGAAAATCCGCATCAATCGAGAGCTGCGTCGTCAATGTAACCCAGGAGCAAGAACAGGTGCCTTTTCCTAATTTTAGCGGTATCAAACTGAACGTAAACCAAAAAACGTTAAAACGGCTTCCTAATACTCGGCAATCCCTCTTCCAAAATGACCGACTCTAATGCACAACGCCACCACTATTCCTCATAGGCGTAGCATATGATAAAAAACAGGAGTAAAATACACATGGAATTGGCAGATGAACCCGCTCCAAATCTTCCAGAAAATCCTCTTTGTATCCAAACAACAACCTCATTCCGAAATCAACTTCGAATGCAGGTCGAACATAGGTAAATATATCTGCAAACATAAAGGTGTTCCAAAAGCAGCATCATAATCCGCTTTAACTCATTTTTAGAAAACTTTGCTTTACAATTTAATTTTATTTCAATTTTATTAATTTAACTAACTTGAGACCCAATTCATCCCCAATTCATCCCCGATAACCGCCTGCAATGTTAAATTTTAATTGAAAATGTTACTACTGACCCTGTCGATTTTCTACTCTTCATTCTTATGTTAATCCAAATAAAGGAACAACCTTTCAGTTGTCAGTGTACAGCCTTTATTAATTATTACTGACTACACTAATAAATAATTTTTAATTTTATTTAATAACTTCAATTGAATATTTAATTTTTGCAAAACTTCAAAATTTCACTTTTGGTTAGTTGAAACAAGACTCATTTGTAAATGTTGATTTAGTTGAAATTAGGAATGTTCTATAATCTTGAGAGGGTCGGTCAGTGGTGTAAATATAACGGAAATGAGGGCAGAGGGGGCAATGGCCCTCCCTTAAAACTGCATTATATTGCGATCAATTTTTTTTTAAATTTTAAATCGCACACCTCTCAATCCTCACACCTCGGAAAGCACTGGTAAACCACCGGTATAATCTGCCAAGAAAACCATTTAATATTAAACATTTAATAAAAAAAAACGCTTCTGTCAAGAATCATACGAAGAAGAAGAAGAATCTCTAGAAATTCAAATTATATATTTCTACTTCAACGGTCAAGGAAAGAATAATATTATTGTGTTCCGAGCCACATGGCATTATAGATGAGTTATAGGAAATATTATAGGAAAACTTAAATTTCGGTGAGTTCTAAAATGTAATTTCGTGTCTTGATGTCTTTCATTTTTTAATTAAAATTTTTTTTTTCAAATTCTATCCAAAAAAAATTTCATAGATTTAATAACATTTTAAAGCTATATTGACTTTTATAGCTTCCATAATTAAAGTTTAATTAATAGCTTTCAAATTTCATTAGTATTTTAAATTGCATTTTGACAAAATATAATATTAAACAATTAGACACATCATGTCTAGTCATATTTTCATTTTATAGGTATTAACAGATCCATTAAGGCTTAATTGTTATACAAAGAGGAAACTGTAACGCTTTTACCCGCATCAATTAATTAATTTCCCACGATATTTTGACTTGCCCTAGGTTCTGTTTGTCCACCAAACTATTTGGTTTAATTTTATTATGTTTTTCAAGCCCCAGACGCTTAAAAATAAATTAAGAATAAAGTCAAAAATATATTTCCAATAATGTGTGGATTTGAAATGTGTACAAATCCATTTAACAAAATTAACTCCATTCATAATCGAACAATCGATCAACAATTTTATGAAAGCTCGTATTTGCCAAATGTCACTTCTTTTTAAAAATGCCAATAATACATGTCAGTGTGTTTCACAAAAATGTTCTTTGGATTTTGTAATAATATAACCAATTCATGCACTGCCAGGTTTTGCTCATTTTGAGAAATATGAAAAAATAATTTTAATTTTTTGTATTACTTAGTATCTTTTATTTATTTTTATTACTACATATTATATTTTGTTGTAAATTATTGTAAATCCCATAAGAAGGATGGTGACAATAAACAGGAGGGATATGTCTAGCTAAAGTGGTGACACTAATTTCAAATAGTCACATTATTTTTTGAGACTAATCCTCCGACTTCCGTTTAAACTGTTTGTGTAAATTTGTAACTGACAGTTTGTACACAAGTCTATTTTATTTGAACAACCAACGAGCAATTTACAGATGTTCATATTATCTTTGGTTGTAAACCAAATTTATTTTTGAAAATTAATTACCCTACCTAATTAATTGAATAATGACAGTTTAATAATTATTTTAAAGGAAGCCGGAGGTGAAAATTAAAATAGTTTTAACATTGTGTTGTATGCAGAGCCATGAAGGCATTGAGATGCGGGTCCATTATTATCTAATAATGTTAATGGATACTCTGCACTATACTTCAATTAGTACTCAACAAGAAACACAAAGAACCAAGCACAAACGTCACGACTTTTCTCACTGTTCTTTACAACAATTTAGTCCATTGTGATTGAATATTTGCGCATTGTTATAATAAATAAAATTTAAATTGATTTTAATATTTGAAACACTTCAATCGAACAGACAAAAAGGTTCATCCTGTTTATTATCTCTAATTTCTCAACTTCGACTAAATAGGGTTCTTGATTAAGGTTCATCCAACACCTTCTCCATTGTATCAGGTGAAAGTCGTTTTTGAAGACAATGCCCAACAGGGTATTGTCAAAAAAGTGAAAAGTTGTTCAGTGTAAACTTAGATAATCAGGTAGCTTCCTCACAGAATTCGAGACGAATCCATAACAAAACTTTAAATGATTCCTAGAAGAAGTTTTGGCCACAAATTTTTTTTGAAGCAGACATGAAAGCTTTTGAGAAACGCGTGTTTATTGATAAAGAAATTAGTTTGAAGTTATAATATCCGAAATGAAATATTTTTATTTATCCTTTTAATAGAAAACTACAAAGAGTTACCTAAAAAAAAGATGTATACGTGTTTGCATTAAACACACAAATATATCTTTGAGTATGTTAAATTATTTATTATCGAAAGAGCTTTGAATCGTAAAACGTTGAACGATATAATACGCATTTTAAAAAATCAAATAAACACTCCATATGAATTCTTTGGAATCCGCCAAACTCATGTTTATTTATTTTGTAAGCAATCAAAGATCTACTTGAAAGATATTTACATTTATCAAACAGAACTTGTGTGTGTATGCGGTGTCTGTCAAATTCATACACAAACAATGTCTTGATTTTGTTAACTTTTGATGAAATTATCAGAAATTTTGATACTTGCGTATCATCATCGTCGCTTACTTTGGAAATTTATAATTAGGTTTAGATATTTTTGCATTAAACATTCGTTTTCAGGTGTACAATGATTTTGAGTTATTATAAACAGAAAAATGGTGTGCGTAAACAGGGTGGACTGGCACCAATAATTTCATATACTTACTACAAATTTTATAAATTCTTCTCGACAAGACAAAATTCCTAAAAATTCCTGCTTAGCCCAGTCAAATTAGATTTATTTCAGTATGGAAATGGAACCACAACATCAAGAGTTGATAAAACATTACAGACGAATTGTGTCTGATGGACCTAGAAGGACATTGTCTTGAATTCTTGAATGATGTTATGTTGTTGGTCGTCAAGTTGGTTTTCTGGCACCTGGTTATTGGCTTCTAGAAATAAAGAAGTTAATTGTAAGTTTTAAACAAAAAGAGATACTTATGTAGGTCGAGGAGCAAAGATGCTCTTTGGCCTCTTGGTGTTTGGAAAATCTTGAATGCTGTAGTTTCCTAGTTTGTTTAGAAGAAGTTGGTTTTTAGGGTCGTTGCAGCGGAAATAGAACTTCTATCTATCTGAAGTCTTCGATCATAGGAGCTTCAACCGCCTTGCGGAGTTGTCGGTTTGAAACGAATCATGGAGCGTCAGTGACTGTTGGGATGCAAATGTTTTGGACGGTTTGGACCATAAGTAATAACGGGAAAGATTACGCCATTGAAAATTCTTATATTGTGTTCCTGCATGATCTTGCTACGGTATCCAATGTTCCCATCAGTCCACTTGCTTGGCTGGTACAGCGATCGATGTGTTTGACTCAATTAAACAATTATCCATCCGATAAGTCCAGGCTCCAGGGAATAATCTTGTCGAGAACATTCTGGACCAACTTGATTGCTCATTTTCGATTTACGGATCTTGCGAGGATAGCCGTGTCGTCTGTATAAAGGGCCATGATAATGGTCTTGGCTGGTTTTGGAATGTCGTGGACGAAGATGTTGAAAAGGGTTGCAGCGCGGAGAGATCCTTGGCTGTTGGCTACACCTTTGAGCTCGTGTCCGAACCGAGAAGTGGGGACATCGAACGGGAGGCAATGCGAACCGAACCAAATTTCTTAAAGCTCGGGCTTTCAGAGGAAATCCACACTGTTGGTGACCGAGATAGTCACCGAGATCTATCTGATAGGTCTCCACCTCACAATCCATCTAAGGTGGATTAAATGAGCCACACCCGTTGAGACAATAAGAATAATATCTGAAACAAACCGTGGTTAGTGATTGGAAAACCTATAGTTGCGGATTCGAGGTCAGATGGGGTTAAAGTTGAGATCGCGGATCGGGTTTTCAGGTCTTGAAATATTTGATTATTTAGGCCATTTCGGTGGAGGTGGTGAGTTTGATCGAAGTTGTGTTAAAGATTTGTACTTGTACTTTGATAAATTCCGTGGTGTTATCGATTATGCCGACTCGATCAGTATTTGGAATGGGTTGGAGTTGGTCCCATTTGCTAATTAATTTCTATTTGCTCCTTATTACTTTTTGGCCATGGTGCCGTCAAAATGTTTAACAGCGAGCAGGGGAGTCATTTTCGTGCGAAGGTTTTCGACCACTTTCCAGTGGCCTGGTTTGTCGAAGGAAACACAAAACAGAAACTTTTTTTATTTAAAAATTAAGAATAATGCTGACTGAGAAGAAGCTCGCTTTTAAATCTGGAACAAGATGTAGCTCACAGATTGTGGTAAAATATTCACCAAACCAATAGGTCACGTGACATTGCAAAACATGCCATCATGGCTTGGTAAGAATTCAGCGTCCAAATAGGTGAGATTGGTGAAATTTGACGTCACGTGCATACGATTTATATACTTCCTTTCGTGCATCAGAACTCAGAAGTATCTATCTACTATTTTATTTTAATCTTATGTACCTACATAATATGTAAACTTTAAGAACAATCACATGACAGATTCTTCTCAATTATGAAGCGAACTATTCAGTAAACTACAATAAAATTTAATATAATTTTATTTTAATAATTTAATTCCTACAATCATTCAGTCGTAATCCAGATAGCTACAATCACTAACAGAAGAAATTGTGGTCGATGGTCGAAGTTTCATACGGCCTTTATATGCAATTAGTGGTCTTCCATCACAATTACGTTTTTCCCAAAAAATTACACATTCGGTAAACACTAGAACGCGTGCTGGTCTCTTATCAAGACCTTTGGGAATATTTTTGCATTTTACCACACAACCGTAAATTCTGTAATTTGTAAAAGCGTCGTACTGCAGTTTGGCATAATAGCGATGACACGATTCCAAATTGGAAATTCTATTGGCAATCAGTAAAAACATAAACAACTTCCACATCTGTAACGGATGAAGTCTGTTCTGGAAGACTTACATTGTTCATTCTATAATTCATAATTTCAATTCACTAAAAAAAATAAAAGTGACAATTAAACAATGTCAGATAATAAACACAAAGATTTACGAAATATCCTGTAGAATCACAACACAATTTTATTGGAAAAACAGTCTCGTTTATAAAATTGTCACTGTTTTTAATTGCACTTTTTAATTCGCCCTTCGGGGTAAAATTTGTTAATGACTGTAAAACGAAATTTTTTTGTATTATAGCAACAGGAAAAAATAGCTGTCAGCTACTAAATTTTATTGGAAATTTTATCCAATGTAGCTGTTCGATAAGGGTACTGAATTTTTTGAAATATTTTTGTGGTAGTATTGTATACATGTCCACGTTCAATGTTTCCAACCCTTAAAGGGCAGTAATTGATTCAATAAGAGTAAAACACGTGCGACCCGCTCAGACAACACAAATATAATACCGATATAACGAGTATATAACAAAAGAAAAAAAATAACCAATACGTTCAAATTTGGCATGGCGTTGAGACGTGCTTCGTAGTCGATTAATTTTTTCTTAATTATAAGTTTCACTTTTGATCAAGTTTAACAACATAAAGAGGAAGTCTGGAACCTGGAAGTAGCAATAAAGAAATTTAACGTTTCTGAATTAACAAACACCAAATGTGTCTAAAATGAAGAATAAGAAGCTTTCGCTTTTTCTCCCCAAGCTAATCGTCATCATTCAAGTGTATTATGATGATTTCAGAGTATCATCGTTGTCAAGGATTGATCCTAATTTAACACTGGTGTCAGAAGCGCAGGTGGATCCTATCTTGCTAATGAGGAGCTTAACATGTAGCAACATATGTCATTTCTATTAATTACATTAAAAAAAAAAGTTGGAGACGAACTAATATTAGAATATTTTTACTATTGCAACAAAAAAATGTTGTCAACCAAATTTCATTATGAACACAATAAGTCGTTAAGGTTAACGCACGTGATTTCACATAGCCATTATAATCAACAAAACATAAAAATCACACAACACAAATCCCGCATTTGAACAATCGAAATAAATGGTGGACGGGGGCATCGGATATTATGACAAAAAGGAAGCCACACGTCATCTCTTGCATTAAGTCACTAAAATCACATTCGTGCTAACGAAGTGTTCATCACCCCAGGACAAACGTGCATAACAAAATTATCGAAGTAAAAATAACTGATAAAAAAAGGGTGGATTTAAAACATTACACAGACAGATGAAATCTCAAAACATTCGGCACACGTCGAATAAAAGGACGTTGCCAGTATAACAAGCACACGGACGTCGTTTCATTGTTACATCCATTGTCACACACACCAAAAACAAAATAAATACGTAATAATGACGGATATGCGAGGGGAACCCCCGTGGATCCTCCACAAATCTTTGCTATTATCGAATTTCTCATTAAGTGTAAATATAACATAGTATTTAGCAATTTAGCGAGATTAAATGATTAAAACTAATTATTTCTCCTCAAGTTTTTGTGTATAAATTTCGTTTAGTATTTCACTGAAATTTTCTATTCAATCGATGATGGATTATATTCGTTAGTTTGACCACGAGTTTGTATTATTGAAATACGAGGAGAAAAGTATGTTTTGGACTCGTATTTGTTCAATCATCTCAGATGGCCCTATTATAACGCCCAACACAAAATCTTCTCTTTGTGCAGTCTGTTATTTTCTCGTTATTTTGTTTTACTTGTTAGAAATTCAAAATGTTTTTCTGCTTTCAAATTTTCAACTACTTTAAACTTTAATACATCAACATGAAAGAAATTTGAATTTGGGTTAAGTGTTCTATTTTTATGACAAATTCTGTTATGGTTCGTTGTAGAGAATAGAAGTGGTTTGTACAAAGTGAAAACTGTCATAAACCAGTGGCCAAATGCACTATTTCTTTGTATTGTTACTTCTTACTTACTTTCTACCGAGTAATAAAAACAAATCATAAAGTTTGCTCCCAATTTTGTGTTATTGTAAAAAGACCACTGAAACATTCCATGAAATATTTTTAATAAAATTTAAATGAAGAATAATTTATTCAAAGTACGCTTATACATATTTTAGTATTTGGGAAGAGCTTCCACGATTTTTTGTTAACTTTTGTCTCTATTCATTCTCAAGGTATGAATTTTTGAAAAATTTAAATCTCAAATGTTTTCAAATTTGAATGAAATAATTAGTATAATTTCCACTTTTCTCTCTTTCAGTTTTCATCTTACACCGTCGAATCTCCCCGCATCTCCAGAGGCAGTTGGAGGAGTCTACAATTCCAAATCGATGCAAGTGCTTCATCAAATCAGGCCTATATTGCAATACCTGCGACTTATATATAGCTCCATCCCGACTTTGAGACTTCTCAAGCCATCCCAACTGTAAGATAAACTCCAGGATCTTAGTAGGTGGATGTGGATTGTGGCCAATTATGGTCATATCAGGCTAGTAGTCCCTCAGTACGGATCCTCTCATAGAAGTAGCAAAGTACATGCTCAGCTGTTTTCTTCTCTTTGTTGCATCCGCTGCATATAGGGTCATCAAGGGGTCATCTGCATACCCCATTGTGTGTTCTAAGTACTCCTGGAAGCACCCATGAACGGTTAGTCTAATTGCACATGTCTATAACAGAGAAAGAAATTTCTCCATGTTATTGGTGTATCTAGTTATCTGGCAAGGAATTAATAGAGTTTTCTTCCATCGGGTCTTTCTTTATCTAATTCCGTGTCCTATCTCGCACATTGTATAAATGTCGTATGTCTGAATTGGGTATTGTATGGTTGTGAAATCTGAACAGTGGGGTTGTAGATGAGAAAGAGATTGGAAACCCTGTAAGTTGTTAAAGATTACTTGGATGGAGTAAGTAACAAATAATGAACAAGTAGGAACTGGCGGTAGCTACGGAGGAGGTCGGAGCATAACGGTTAATAATAAGTTGACCGTTTTCCTCGAAATTCCCAGTTCGAATCCGGATGAAGTAAGAACTTTATTCTAGCCGTCTTTAACTCTTCCCAACCCGCATTTGGCCAGCGTGGGAAGATATGACCTAACCTTCAAGTTAAAACTTGAAGAGGTTACATCCAAAAGTGGATGCAATAACTATAAAAGAAGAAGGTACTGACTAGTTTTTCCTCCACTGGGATGAGAACATCATTTGTTAAAACTCAATGGAAGGGAAGACTAAAAGGGAAGAATTTCACTGGACGTCCACGCTTACAATAATTTATGAAACAGATAGTGGCGGATATACAGAGAGTTACAGCTAACAGGACTGAAAGTTGCATCAAACCAGTTTAGAGATTGAAAACTGAAGATATGGTCTCCAATGCAACAGCCACCTTGTGCGCGACAGGAGACTGCTGGGGCTCAGATAGACCAATCTATAGAAAGAAGATATCCTGCTCCAAGAGAACGAGTGCCCGATGTGAGGAAACTTGAACCGCTTTTTGGCATAAGAACTTGGGTTTATGACTTCTCGGTCATCAGTAAGACAGATCCTTTTATAGCCGAAAACCTCGCCATTTAATGACGTTTTTGGTTAGGGGGATATATCCCCACGAGTTTTTTTTCAAAAACTCAAAGGACTGCATCATCAAGTGAAGTGCGAGCCCTGGGTGGCGATCCTGCGGATGATTTCCGGGTGCTAGACCTGCAAATCTATCCAAACATCCCAAATCGCCACTAGCAATAAAGGTCATCAAAAAAGGTAAGAGTCAGCAGCTACCCTATGTATGACCGGAGATTGCTCAGGCTCTCAACACATAGAATGAAGTGAGGACATTCAAACAGCTTGGGTATAAATTTTGGGCCGAAACTGTGTCTACCTAACTTGAACGAAGTTGACTTAAAGGGCAACGATCGTAACCCATGACTCTATTATGGCGCCGAAGGTCAGAACTAAGAACTGCAGCCCGTGATGGGTAGGTATCCTGGCTTACCGGGCGACCTATCCGTGAGGTATAAATTACGGACCGGTAGCTTTCTAGGGGGAGGATCCAGATAACTGTTAATTCTAAATCAGCACCTAAATCTAGAAGTTATATCACAGACTCTGCGGAAACTGTTTTGTAGTTGCTTATTACTTTAATCGTCGTGCCGCCCGCCCTTCTCTTTACTGATGGGAATAATTTTCTATTGTAAAACTTGTATTTCATCATATCTGCAGAGAAGCCAGATACACCATAACGGAATGGATAACAGCACTAGAAACTCCTCTCTAATCTGGCTTAATATTGTCCTCTCGCTCTTCCTCACATAAGTCTCGATATACGACGTGGACGTCTTGTGATATTGTGTGCTACATTTTTCTTCTTCTTCTTCTTCTTCATTAGCCTTTTCCGCTTACTGCTGGACATAAGCCTATCTATATAATGGAAGTTTTTCGCCATAACTCACCACGCTGGCCAGACAGGTTGGTGAGTAGTCCGCAGATCGATTTTGGACTATAGTTGTTTTACATCCGTTAGCAGAATGCTAGCCTAGCATTCAGATGTGCCTGTAGCCCTGTTTTTTTGTTAACGGTGGCAATTCGTCAACTCAGGGGGACCGCCGGCTTAAAGTGCCCTCCGAAGCATGGAGACTTGGTCATAAGAAAGTTTAACTCTCCGCGGGTTTGAACCCGGTACCCCGCATTCGCATCCAACTACGTTAGCTGCAAGGCAATGACCGTCTCATTGCCTATATTGGATCTTATGATTTATATCAACCTCTGCCAAAAACTGTGGTGGTTCTGGTCTCTATTTAGGCATGTTCTTGATATGCTTGCCAAAAGACATCAGGGGGTATAGTTTATTTTATATATAAAACGCTAATTGTTTGGAAGGAATGTATATCATATCCCACAAAGCCACATTCGAAGCACTTGGTGTCACGTAGGAAGACATCAGATCTAACAATGGCAGAATAGGAGGCGTCATCATGGTACTGGCTGGTGACTTTCGACACACTTCCGGTTATTCGCCTTGGAAGCAAGGCGGATGAAATGCGGCCTGCTTAAAATCATCTTACATTTGGAATGTCATTCATAGACTTAGAATATAAACGAACATGTGAGTTCATGTCAACGGTAATCCCTCTGATGCCCACCAATTTCTAGATAACCTACTTCAACTAGGAAATGATGCCGATACTTTTTGAACTAAACAACAGAGTATTTGAACACATTGGAACCATTTGGAGTACCCTCCCCCATATTAGAACTAAGATTGGGGCACCAATAAATAATTGGTCACAGAAATCTGCATATACTTCTGGATTTGTTGTGGAGTACCCAGCAATTTGCAGATAACCTACTTCAACTAAGAAATGGTGCTGATACTTCTTGAACTAAACAACAGAGTTTTTGGACACATTTGAACCATTTGGAGTACCCTCCCACAATTAGAGCTGAGATTGGAGCACCAATTATGTTTCTCAGAAATCTGCATACACTTCTGGATTTGTTGTTGAGGGCAAGATAAACTCACACGCACTTAGGCATCCAAACCGGACCATTCCAGCTGTGTATCCACCTTTATTCTGCAATGGATAGACTCTGTATCAAAAATCTGATGCTAAATATTAGTGAAGCCGCCATCGTGGCTAGACATGCCGCAGGTGAAAACGCCTTCATTCCTGGGATCCTAATTATTCTTTCGGATTTCCCATTCCAATTTAAACGATTTCAGTTCCCTTTTCGTTTAAGTTTCACCATGAGCAGCAACATCATACAATGACAATCGCTGAAAGTTGTAGGCTCGATCTATATAAACTGTGTTCAGGTCCGGACTGGCTAGGTCGGCTAGTCGGCGATCGCCGAGGGCCCCAGGCCCAAGGGGGCCCCGAAGTGGCCTCAAAAATAGTAGTTTATACTTGGGGTAAAAGTGAATTTTTTCCAAGTATTCAAAATAGCGAAAAATGTGTTTTTCCAAAATCTTCTCTCTTGGTAAGGGGGCCCCACCTCAATATCTAGCCGAGGGCCCCCAAAGGAGCCAGTCCGGGCCTGACTGTGCTTCTCGGAAAAGCTGAGAATCTTGATATTCTAGCTCCACCAAATGGAAGAACCAAGAACATTGAACAGTGTATCATGAATGGAATGAGACTAATTTAATATTTAAAAAATAAACATTTTTTAATAATATTTTGACAATGACATAATCAATAGTACTACCTAATTTATGGTGCTGCGAAAATTTCTCATAAATAAATAATTTTGTACCACCAAAGCGGTTCAAAAGAATGTGAATATTTTTTAAACGAGCTTTAAAAATATGATGTATAACATTAATTATCTTAGAATACATCCGGGTCCTGGTTCCACCAATTTTCATATTTTTTGCATCTTTCTAAAGTCTAAACTATCCTTCTCTTAAATGGTTCTAGTTTTACCAAATTAATAAATGATTCAAAAAATTAATTTGATTTCTTACAAATTATTAATTAATCAAACTATTACTACTGATATGGATGATGTGGTTAAATCAGTCAATTTAAAGAAAATTTTGCTTTCCTCTAATTATGTGGTTAAATTATGGAACGATTAATTATTATGACTTTCTGGTTTAAAAAAAATTGAAAAATGGGAATCATAATAATTTGGGGGTTTTATAATAATATCCAGCAGTTAAGTGCGAGGTTGACCGCTGAAATAAGATTGACAGCTGCCCACTTCCTGGGGTTTATTGCTGACATTGTTAACCTGCTGGTGGAGAGTTTACGATCTATCATAAATAAACTACAAAATAGAAAACTACACCAGTTTTGAATATTTTACAATTTTGGAATAATGTACAGAAACGATTTCCAAAACTTTATTGGGGTATCTCGAAAATTAGTTACGGAAGTGTCTAGGTTAAGACCTAATTTTAAAGTCATTTCTTAAATTTACCATAACCAAAAAAGCATTTCACTTTTTGAAGCAACTTAATCTTCCTTATTAAAGTTTTACAACCGAACGGCAGCAAATCCGTAATGCTTCTAGACTAGAGAAATCCGCTTCTTCCATAATACCAAGTTCACGAAATGCTTCACGTTTTACGTAAATACTTAAATTAAAAAAAGGTAGAAATGCCAACGTTTACGATCATTTTTATTGTTAAAAAATCAATAAAATTGTTAGAACCAACATAAATTCATTATTAAGCTTGAAATCCAAAACAGACCAACTAAATCAACAATCTAAAAAAATTTATGTTTTGGGAACATAAAATGGAATCATAAATCAAAAAGACGTAAAGTATAGGTAAATCGTTATTCGCGGAACAACCAGAATTAAATTTAAAAAATATATAGGAGGAACAGTTATAAAAAAAACCATAACATAAAGGTAAAAAAAACTACGACTTCTACTTGAGAAAAAACGAACGTTTCAGTTTGATAATTTTAATTCTTCTTATTACGTCTTCTGTCGGTAGCTGTTATAGAAAATTAGTTTAGCATTGTAAAGGTACTTTTCTCTAAGCTATATAGCACGTGGATTGTGGATTGTTACAAAACATCCCAGTTACCTAATAGAAGGCGTTTTCACTGAATGTCTTTATCCCTCGGCTTCTCTCCAGTTTTGAAAAAGTAAAAAGGCAGATGTTGAAGATTTCATTTAGCACATTGCGTGTTTAACAAAATAGAATTTAACAAGCTGCTTTAAAATAAATCAATTAGGACAAAACTGTACCACAATGCAAAGCACGAATAATGGGATAAATAACCCAATTCAGCCAGAACTGATGCGTCTGAAAAGTCAGATATTGGATTTTTAGGGAAATTAATTTGTTCCCACCGAGAAAAAATCCAATCTGTACAACAGAAAATAATCAACAACAAATTTTCTACTCATTAAACTTCATTTAACAAATCTCAACAGCTCAAACCCACACCAACCTCTAGGCGTATTGTTGAAATCAACAATTTATAGAAAAAAAAACAATAAAATTTTAACATCCACAACTGCCCAATTGTTTTGCACCCAGATGCATTTGGGTAGTTGAGTGATTGCAAATAAAACCAAATTTAATCGATGCTTTACAGCAAAACCTATAGACTATTTAGCTTTTGAAAATGTAATCGAATGGAAATAAGCTCGTAGGGGAAGAACGGCAATTTTTACGCTTCAGCGATATTTGTATGCAATTCATTCTCACGCGTTTTTATGAAACGAAATACTTGAGAATGACACTCGTCAAGTAATCGACTTAAAATTTTCTTCGAATAGGTAAGTACACTCAGACAAACTGCATTGAATTAAGAATTAACAACTTAAATCGTGTAAAAGAAATCTTGAGTAGTTGGTAGCTATTAAAAGGAAGTTAATCGGTGGAAATTTTTATACTAATAAATTTTGCGAAGGATCTCCCTGTGTAGACGCTTTGAATCAAAATTGTTAGCCGGTAATACCAATTTAATTAATAATTACTTCTAATTCAAGAAGAAAGTTTGGAAAAGAGAGCTTATCGACTATTTTAATAAGGGAAGGACAATCACGCAGCAGTACTATGCTGATTTATTGCGAAGATTCGACACTACTGATGAAAAATTTCGAAAAGTTTTTCCTTTTTTTGGATATCTGTAAAAACTCGAAGAAACTTTCCAAGCTTTTCGATCCAGGCTTCATAGTTTAATCTTTTTCATCCAGGTCGACTCATCACCTTTTGGAAAACAGGAACTATTTCCTAGAAATAGTAAGGAATTATAAGAAGATAAATGTCTTTATATGTATGTTCGAATTTAAGGTTGGCCACCCGGAATGCTATGGTTATAGGTATTTATAAATATTTCATCGCTAATTTTCTTAATCATACCTACAATACTCGTAGTTTTGTTGTTATACAGAAAACTGACAATCGGAAATAAATAGGTTTGAAATTTTTTAAAATAATCTAATAATTTAGAGAATCAATTTAAATTTTTTTTATCAAATTTATTCAGTCTGAGGATGCTGTTCCCCAAGCTTTCCAAAATGTCCCAAATTTTTACATTTCCATTTCCATTTACGTATTGTATTCGAGTAAAAACCGCACATTTGAATTTCTATTCAAAAGTATCATTTTGATCGTGAACGATTAATTAACCTGAAGTTTTGCACGATAGTTTGAAGAAACTGTCTAAAGAACTGATTTCATTCTGGTTGCAATCCTTTCACTGAAACCTCCTTTATTCAAGTTTCGTTGATTTCCAATGACGCGCATGTGAATTAACGAGATTCTCTTCGTTTTACAAAATTTCTTTATAAAAAATGACAGATTATCGTATGGTCACTTGAAACACAAATTACTAACAGATTACATATCTCAACACGATTGTTCATCTAAAAGTGTTTGAAAATGGTTTTTTACCGGTGGAGCAATGGAAATGAAGCAGGCCCGTACCTAAGGAATGTCTCAATGTGATTATTTATTCATCTGAAAGTGCTTGAAAATCGTGTACAGGCAGACCAACGAAAACAAAGCAAGTCAGCACCTATGGATTGACAATGAGGCGGGGGGAGGATTTAAAGAATATAATTGTTAGTACTTACATTATACTTTTTTAAATGGGAAAGTCGTGTGTTGTGTCACATCAGATGTTTTTTTTTCATTATAAATATGAATAAACCTTTCCATACTTATTTTTAAGACCGTTTCTTTGGCTGTGGTTGGGCTAGAAAGTATGCAGGGGGGTAATTAATCCAATCATGCGCGTTATTAATTCTATAGTCTCATTCTATTATAGAAGATCTAAGGGTGGGTTGTCAATTAATAATTAAACCTCGTTCAACTTTGAACTTAGTTAATTAATTAAAAATTCCCAACTTTTTGTAATTGTCTATTTTTCCTATTGGCGGTTTAGCGGATTTTGCCAACTTGACCAAATTTGGAGTGATTTTGCCACCTTTTTGAATTATTGGGGGGAGGCTCCCCCCCATCCCCCCGTGAGTACGTTCCTGAGGCTAAGCTTTTAAATAATGAAATTAATTAGGAGGGGGCAAAAATTTATATTATCCTTTTTTCAATAATTGATTATGGAATTCCTCTTTTGCTAAAAAATACCAACAAATTTCGCTGTAGTGCGTGGTTTTGACTGTTGCAATTAACAATTTCGACTGCAAAGTTGCAATTCACAATTATTGGAACTGTTAATTACTACTGCCAAGTTAGTGTCAATTGCGAGTTAGAAGTCGCAATTCACAAATTGCGAATTAAAAGTAATTTTTTCTGGCTCATTTGGAAAATAATCATTTTTAACCGAATGGGGCCAACTTGATGCCTACCCCCCCTCCCCACTTTGAAATGTTTTTTTTATTTATTTGAAAGTATTCGCGAAATGCTGTAATTTATTTTGAAATTGCTGGGTCCGTTAAATTTTTATTAAGGAACTAGGTGGAAATCCCGTCCTCGGACGTGTAGCTAGTAGATGGATCTCTATTTTAGCGTTATTAATTAAAACATATCTTTTTATACCACTAACCTAAGCTCAACCGGTGGATCTCTCTTTTAATGGTACCCTCATTTGAGTTCCCTAATATCGACAATTTTAATTGTCAATTTAATTTAACTGAGTTGAGGGAGGGCACTACACTCAGGACATAGACCGTTCTCGGATTTCCCCAAGCGATGGAGAAATCTACCGAATTTGCGGTAACCTGTCAGTAGTTGTGTCAGTTTGAAGGAATTAGATGCAGAGATAGAGATAGGATGGGGTACGTCTGGCACAAATTGGGAGGTGATCTTGCCATATCTGGATGTATCCCATCTTTCTTGTCAGCCTTTAATCTATAAGCGCGTTTCTCAGGTGCGACTTGTATATGAAATCCGCGGAATTAAAATTTTTCCCACAAAATATGTTTCCCTTCTTTAGGAAAATCTAAAGGATGAATCTCAATCAATACACCTGCCCCTTGTGAAGAAACAGTGGAATAGCCTTTGATCATCGTATACGACAACTCAAACCGTAGCAGAAAGACATGATTCTGTTCTGGAAGGCCTTATTTCCGATTTTGTTTACTCAGGATTTTGCTTGCGTAGTCTACTAATATTGGTACTACGGCACCTTTATAAATCTCTTCCCACCCAGATAATTTGAACTCATTGACAAACTTAATATTTTTACTGATCAGGAGGATTTCCATGTAGAGTAGTTTACTCCGATTGGTCTATGTTCTATGAGATATGATCTTGGTCTTTGTTTCTGAGAGACTAAGTAAGTTTCATGGTCATACACCAATCATTCAGAGCGTCCAGACATCGTTGAAGTTTTCCACACATTAATTTCTCTGACTCGGACGATACAATCTTGCCGATGTCGTCTGCATATCCGATTTAAGTGAAGCATTTAACACCTTTTGATGGGCCGTTAAAGAATCTTCACAGAAGGGCATTCCAAAGGATCGGACCCAGAGGTTTTTCCAGACTATTTTCGTGCCGTTTCTTAGAAAGACTTTCCTATTTGCGAGATTCTTATGGCCCAGAACAGATCATGCCACCATACGTTGTTGAAGATGCCATCTATATCAAAAAAGGGCGGCTACAAACTTGTACTTATACAGTTTTTAACCGGGTCGAAATATTCCTTGAGTGCGGAATTCGTTTAAAAAAGAGACATCCGATAAATGGCAGCCGATAAGCATGTTGCAAAAGGTCGAGATATCCGATAGATGGTGAAAGGATGAAAAAAAAGGTCATTATGAAATATTTTCGGGGCGGCAAAAGCTCTAGCTATACCACTGAAATTTACCTTCAACAAATCCAAACTATCTAGAAAAGTGAAACTGAGGACAATCCTCTCACAATCTGGACTCTTGATGATTATTTCAAAGATTTTTCCCATCACGGGGAGAAGTGTGATGGGTCTGTAATTTTTTATGTTTCCAGGGTCCTTTGAGGGTTCTTGGAGATGATCCGCAGTTCGCCGATTTGTCAAAGTTTAGGGAAATAACCTATCCTTAAGCAGGCATTTAGGAGGTTCAAGAGCACAGGCGACAACACTGTAGATCTTCTTAAGGAAGGATCCCTGTGTATTGTTGAAACCTGGGGCAATCCTAGCTTGCGTTTTATTGATAAGGGTGTCGAGTTCTGCAGGGTCTATGGTTTTAGTTTGGACATGTTTGCAGATCCTTCCAGCGGCTCAAAGTCTTATCGCATGGTTTGGTGATCCACCGTTGCGTCTTACCTTTTGTCATAATTCGGAAGGAGTTTGTCTATTAGGAAGTTAAGTGTTTGGGTGCTGAGAGTCAAAGTTTTGGCACCTGAATCATTAATTAATTAAAGAAGTAAGAACGCCCTGCTTCTTGAATTTCCCGGCGGCCAGCCTATAGGTTAATATCCCCTGGATTTCCATCTTCTTTCCCTGGCGATTTTCAGTAGTATCATAAATTTATCTTTGTGGATTCACATTTCTGCATTTATACAGCATGTTTTGGGTTTTCCTTTACCAGATACTTCTTTTTCGGCGCTCGCTCAACATTGTCGATTCACCAGTCGGGTCTTCTGATGTACAATTCCTTGTATCTTGCATGTTTTGAGAATATCTCTTGCAGAGTAGAATTCCTGTTTTCAAGGAGATCTTCAATTTCGATTTCATTCCTAAGGGGGCATGAAGGTTCATCTTTCGATTTAACTCAAGGAAGAAGCACTTCTTCTACCGTCTCCTTAGGAATTGTATCGGGGTTTTTGATTTTAACGATCTCGACTGCGGTTTTTTCAGTTCTTTCTATTGAAAATGAGATGGTTTGTGATCTGTGAGTAGGCCAGGACTGCCTCCTTTGGGGGCCCTCGGCTAGATACTGATGAGGGGCCCCCTTACCAATAGGAGAGATTTTTGAAAATCACATTTTCTGCTATTTTGACACATGGAAGTTATTTAAGTAGTATAAACCACTTTTTTGAGACCCTTTCGGGGCCCCCTTGGGTCGGGGACCTTCGGCGATCGCGGAATTAGCCAGTGAGGATCACTACCACTCATTTCCCAATCGTGAATATCACTGACGGTGTCAACGGATCCAAAAATGAGGTCGTTGTTACTCGACCCCCCTCATGAATTTTCGAACGAAAATTTCCCACATTGTTAATTGAATATGAGAATATGTACAGATTACCTCCAGTTTCAAGGCATGCTCAGCCGCTGCCTAAGTTTAAGTCTCCCACAAAGATAAATTTTTCCATTGCCGATTTTTGCCAGGGTGCGTCTGAGTTCAAATAAAGGGATGTCGATATTGACAGAAGAAGACCACTTTAATGCCAAGAAATGCAAAAGCAAAATTGAAAGTTTTCCTTCAAGAAAACGACAGGGGAGCAAATTTTACTTTATACGCCCTTTGCACGTTAGATTTAGGCGGTGGTAGTCTTATTAATTATTATGTATTATTTATGTAGTCGCTAGGTTTTTCTTGTTTTTTAATAAAAAAACCATAGTTGCTTCTACGATAACCAAAAAAATGTCTTATAATAATGCAGATTGATTGATACAATTTCTGTTGAATAGGATCAAACTGGCGTCCTCTGCTGTGCATTTACCAATTTGAGATAATGACTAATGTAGTGTCCTGTAATTCTGAATGGAGTTTGCAAAACAAATTTATTATGTGGAAACTTAATCTTCAAAGAATTAAAATGTACTATCTAATATAAATTAAAAAATTATATTTCCTTCAATCTTAAAATCTCTAATTACAAAGTTATTTATTTAAAAAGAAATAATTGATAAAAATTTATTATACATGCAATAAATAAATAAAGTAGTACCTATTTTACAAATTTACAAAAAATATGGCCTTTTTATGATCCAACTATAAAAACTTTTAATGTTCTTCAGTGTCATCTCTAAAATAATTAGCTATTAAAAATGTATTCAGGTAAATATTGCAAACAATGTCCAAAAAGTTTATATTTTGTATGTTGTTGTTTTTCAGAAAACCAACACATACATAAAATATTTAGAACTGGACTGTTAGAATTTTTTAATAGTAATTTTTTACATGGATTATAAAACAGCATTGAACTTCAATGGTCTTATTAATCAAAATGAGTATTTTCAGTACTGTGGGAAATCTCCTGAATCCAAATATGCGCGTCCTTCCTACCAATAGAAATCTTGTAAATCAATAAAAGCAAAATCACTTTTCTCTGGACCCTTTGAAGTCCTATTCATAGCCTACACTTATAATAAAAATGGATCAAATTGAAGGAGGCCACTGGATAGGCTCCCCTTGTAAAACAATTGATTGATTGAAAAGCAACTTAAAAGTTATCTTACATTAAAAATATCGTGAGGATGATATCCTCAGATAATATGGCACAACATTTTCTAAAAAAATTATTGAAGTTCTTGTCTTGATGCACCAACTCTATCCATCCTAAAAATTAAATCAATTTATTTAAATATTATCATGTCCTCATGCTAACTTTTCATCTAAACTAAGGATAAACTTTCAGGACCTTGTCGACTGTACATGGCATTGAATTATTTACTAAAAAAAATTACCCAGACAAATTAATTCGTGAGTTAACACTTTCTTTCATGTATCGAATTAATGCGGTGGATGGAATAACATGACTCAATTTTTGAATTTCGCTTTTTACACTACTTTCCCAAAATTCCGTCTCCTCTTTATTTGAATCATCATAATTCTGGCGAAGTTCATGTCTCTTGTAGACCATGTAACTCAGCTTACTTTTGAATTCGTTTTCAATTTTATTTTTAATTTTCAAATAATTCAAGTCATCTTTATTGTGAGTGGGTGGTAACTTGAGCATGTCTTTGATAGGAGTAGAAGTATTTGATGATTTGGACAAGCATGCCAGCGAATTTATACGAGAACTTTCATCAAGCTGACCACGACTATTTGAATTGCTTGTTTTTAGTATCCTGTGGTTATGTTTTATCAATTCAGGGTCGTCTTTTCTATGGATGTTCTCGTTTTGGAATATGGTAGAACACTCGGAGATGCTTTCAGATTTCAATGTATTAAGCCAATTTATCATACTGCTTTGTTTGGTAGGAGAAATATGAACTTTTCTAGAAGATTCGCAAACTTTGGCTCGTTTCCTTCTTTTATAAAACATTTCTTCCATTGAAAGATTTTCTATTTTAAAACGTTGCACATTTTTGTAGTCACTCTCAGTAACCTGTAAATCCTCCAATTTTATTTTCGAATTTAGCTGAGTTTGTTCGTTTGAGTGATTCATATTTGGTGAGACCTTATTATTTTTGAGAACATCATAGGTCACATTCATCTTGAGTTTCTCAACATTTTCTTTCTGGGTACAGCAATTTTCAATTTCTTTGGAGGATTTGCAAATTTTGGGTTGCTTGGATCTTGCCAACATTTCTTTCCCTAAACGATTTTCTAGTGTAAAGCCATCCAAGTTTTCCCCTTTACATCTCTCACTACTGCAATCTTCCTGATTCTGGTTTGACAAATCAGTTTCTACATCTTCTTGCTTGGTGAAGCAAATATCTGCTTTTTTGGGTGAATTATGGTTACTGCAAGATCTACAAAACTTTGATTTCTTAATTCTTGGCGAGATTCGTTTGGAACACAATTCAATTCCTTTAACATAGTCTTGCCCCTTAGATTTACCGTTGCAATGATTTGTTTTTTCTTTTTCCAAAACGACTATATTGTTGTGTTGTGAAGACTTTACCAAGGAAGGAACTACAGGTTTTGGAGAGTAAACCATACTACCACATCTTGAAGGTATACATTGTCGAAATGGCTCAGATTTGTTCAACCATTCTTCAACCAATTTGCGAGATGTACAAATTTGATCATCAGTGTTCATTAACTTTGTAGAATTACCATCTTTGTCATGCAATTTTTCTATTTCATATGATGTTTTTACGTCTGTTTGAATTTCTTGGATGTTTTGTGACAGTACTTGGCTTAAATTGCTTTGTTCACCTATTAAATTTGACTTACCAATCAAGTCATCTTCAGGACAATCATCAACCCTTAAAACTTCATCAGAACAGTCACTTTCACTAGAAGTTTTAAAAAGTTTCTGATTTACTAAACTTTTTACCAACCTTGGGTGCTTTTTCAACTCTTCGATGGTGTTAATATAAGTAACATCGCAAATATCTTCTTCACTTATACAATTTTCCACATTTGCACCTGCATCACTGACACCTTCTCCAACACTTACACATTTCACTTGGTCATCCACCTTCAACACTTTACTTCGCTTAATCTTACGTTTCACTTTGTTAGACTTCGGTCGACCCCTTTTCCTTTTAACAATCACCTGCATAAAAGGAATGTTAAAATCTTTAGTACTCCTGAGAACATTTTTTTCTATATCGACCACTTCTATGTCTTCAGTGGTCTCATTACTAAGGCAATTGTTAGACTTCGGTCGACCCCTTTTCCTTTTAACAATCTTCTGCATAAAAGGAATGTTAAAATCTTTAGTACTCCTGAGAAAAGTTTTTTCTATATCGGCCGCTTCTATGTCTTCAGTGGTCTCATTACTAAGGCGCTCATATTTCTGGAAAATCTTACCCCAAATTTCAATCCTGTTTCCTTTGGTGCCCTCTTTAACTATATGATCAACTGTAACTGCAACGAATTTTTAACTTAGAATAGAACAATTAAAATTGTTTAACTTACGATTTGCGTCAAAATCCATTAAAAATGTTAGGTTAACGGTTTTTAAGTTTTCAAACTTTTGAAGGCGAAAGGAAATATAAGCAACAGGTCCAACAACATAAACAATAATTGAGGTTAGAATTTTAAATCAAAAGTAAATTTTTGATTATTAAATTATTATTTATGAGAAAACTAAATTAATTTCTCGTCATGAGACAAATTGAGTAATAATTAACAAAATTAAGTTTAAATAATAATCAATTGTTATTTTATACATGGTGCGTCAAAAGAAGTTATACAAATTGCTTTTTCTATTCCAACTATTTTTACAAAAATAATAACCTTGAGGAGGATGTTCCCAACTCACTATAGAGCTGCTTTTTAAAACCGACCAAGATATTTCAACTTTTATTGGAAAATATGCTTTACAAAGCATTTTAAAGGCCATTTTACATGGGCATTGCGAACAGGACCCTTAAGAAGAGGAGTGGGAGTAAGTTGTAGTGGTGTCTCTGTCCTTTGCTAAATAGATAGGATAAAGCAAGAAAAAATATTTTATTGCAAAATTTGCCAACTTCAAATAAACAAAATTTTAATAAGTAAAATTAATGAAAAGAGATAGTTTTGGTCGGTTAAAATATTTTTTTACGTATTTTAAAACACTTTTAAGTTGATGTGGAAAGTGCGGCAACGCTGTATACTTTCTGCTGTTGGTATTTATATTATTTATGTGTCAAATCGCTGTCATAAGTAGGGAGCGGATTTCTAAGCACAAAAAATCCAGAAAAAGGTGCTTCAAAAAAAAACACAAACTTTTGAAAAATAAAATTTAAAACATTCAAAACAAATAAATTAATCTAGGTATATAAAAAATAAATAGTAGGGGAGAGTCGGGATGTTTGGGTCAATTTTTAATAAATACATTTTATTTAATTTCTGAAAGATAATTGACGAACCTTAAATATACCACTGCATAGAACAGATATTGCACAAGCTATGTAAATAATGTAGAATGGATCACTTTAATTTTGACACAAGTTTTTTTAAATTGTAGTAGCAGAGAAAATTTGACCCATTTATCCCGCATGTGGGGAGGTTTGGGTAGGTAATAGGGATGTATGGGTATATAGTCATTTAAACTAAAAGAATTGTTCTTTAATGAACATAAACTAAAATAACATAAAATAATATTAATAAGCAACATTATCACGAAACAAAATAAACAAAATATTAACGCAACATAACAAATATTTCAATAAAGATTCAATTCTTAACTCCCTACTCTATTCTTATAGATTCTTAGCCTTTAGCAATCTCTCACATTTCTGACCCATTCCTACCACTGGTGCCAAAACACAAAAAGGTGGTTGGAATTTTCGCATGTGGAAAGTTGGATTATATTGAATAATAGTCATGTTAAGCTTAATAACTAATCATTCCAATATAATAGTCGTTTTAGAGATATTTCAAAAGAAATAAAAAATAACTGACATATAATAGATATATAAAACGAAAATTTACCTGGTCAAAAAGCCGTTTTATTCGATAAAACAATTAATATTTACAGTAACGCTGTGATAACAATGGGAAAGAGTTTCGATATCTTATGGGACCTTGGTGGTTGGTGGAGGTAGTTATGCGTATGTGGCGACCGGTACTGTAATTTAAATTGAAGACTAGTTCACCAACCACACAGTAGAGGTCGCTAGGATCCATCATCCTATGGCACCTACTGTGGTTGGACTGGACATTAGTCATCACAGTCGTCACTGTAGTTATTACGTAGTACCATCATCGTGTTATGTTTTTGTTAATCGTTGGAATAAATATTTAACCGTTCACATGTCTACTGATTTACGCTCAAAAGAATAGGCCAACACACTTGCCTATACGTACGTTAAACGCTTTGGGAATGTAATTTTGGCATCGACCCAAACCTCCTCTGACCCAAACCTCCCGACATTCCCCTACTAATATTATATAAGTAAATAGGTGTCAACATAACCAAAGAAAGTGCATTTAAAAGTGAGAAGCGGCGACGTTGCCAAACGTAATGACGATTTATTAAATTTGTATCATTTTTTAGCATAATAATTCATATTTCATAAATTATTCATATCAAATAAATCATAAATATTGTGGCGATTTTTGGTAATGGTGACGCACCTGATTGCAGAGTTAATGACGTTTAAATCAATGTGAAACCCCTCGCGTCCATTAACGCAATGTAATAACGTGTCACGAAACGGTAACTTTGACATTTTTTATCTCGATAACTAAAAGGTAGATTAAGTTCAAACTTTGCCAGAATGTGCTTGATCATGCAAACAATATACTGTGAAAATTTCAGAAACTTCGCGCAGACTTCGATTTCCTTAACAACCTTAATATTAGCAGGGCCGTAGCTAGGGTTGCCACCCGTACTTTATAATAAAGTATTGTACGTTATTTCAGGTAATTGTACTCTATACTTTATGAGAACAATAAAGTACACAAAAATACTTTATTTCGCATGATTTGATTTCTTAGGGATTTTGCATCTTTTCGTTATACGAAATTTTTCTATTAGTGCTGAATCGATGTCGCAGATGTCGCAAAATGTCCCTCTTTTTAGGAAATATCTCCATTTCCCCGGTATTTTTGTCAAAAATTCCAAATTACCTTATTATTTTTTAGTTTTACTAAAAAAAAAAACGTTGACCACGCCCCCTTTAAACAAAATTTTCGCCTGCTGCGAGCTTTTTTTTTTTGGTTCCGCTTTGTCTCAATAGGTTTGTTCGTTTGTATGAACTAACTTGCTCAGTTCAAGTTAGTGCAAATGGACTGTGTTCGTTTGGCTGCTCAGTTCATGCCCGAACATGAACTTCTTGCTCGACCTCTATAGGAGGAGTAGGCAGTGCAAGTTAGAACACTATCTAACTTTTGTGGTTGGAATATTTTGATCTCGAAAGATAACCCAGTTCAAGTTAGTTCATACAAACGAACAAACCTAATGACAATGTGGTCACTTTATACTAATTTGATACAAACTGCAAAAAGCAATAAAAAATATGTTTTTAAACATAATAATAATGAAAAATAAATTGTACTTTATTTTGATACTATGTACTTTTTTTTTCTTACCTATAATAACCAATGTACTTTAACTACAAAAAAAAGGTGGCAACCCTAGCCGTAGCTAACCATTGGTCATTGGGGGGGGGGCATTCCGAAAGAATTCCTGTGAGGGGGGGGGTCGGAAAAAATTAGAACTTTGTTTATCCCTCGTTATGCTATAGGGGGGGGGGTGACCGATAAATACGATCGGAATAAATGAAATTTATTCATTATATAATAAGTATGTTCAATAAATTTCATTTATTCCGCAATCTACGCATTCGATTGAATATTCCGATTCTTGAAGGATTGTCAAATTTCTTTTCAAATGTAGTAATAAAGACAATTATTGTAATACTTTAGTTTACAGAAACGATTATTCTATTGAGCTACGAAGCTGAATTTTTAAAATTCCAAAAATATCTAAATATTTCTTGAAAAACATGTTTAACAAATCTTTTTAAAGAACGTTTTACACCAATATTTAGTCACGTGGTGATGCTTCGCCTTAAAAGAGAGATCCACCGGTGGAGTTTAGGTTAATGTTAGGAAAAGCTTTTTAATGACAGGACCGGTAAGAGTTAAATAAAGTTTTAGATTTGGGCCCCAAACTGTGATCCGGTCCTGTTTATAAAAGTAAAAATTTAATTTTTACACACATTCGGCGCACATTCGACTTGAGTATGGCGCATGCGCGCACTTTACATTTAAATACGCTTCACATTTGCCGGGAATTTTTGCGCGTGCGCACATTCTACGCGAGTAATTGCGCACGCGCGCACGTAGCGACTTTTACTGTTTGCTCACTGAGCCATCTATCTATCGCCATCTATCGGATGTCTTTCTTTGGTCTCCATAAATCAGGGGTGGCCAACCCGCGGCCCGCCTTGAACATTTTTCCGGCCCGCGAGATTAATCACACTTTTCAAAATATATTTATTTTATAATGGCCAAAGTAGTGGAAACCTGGGGATATATAATTTTATATGTGGCCCGCGGAGTTATGATGCATTTCCTAAGTGAAATCAAGTGAAAAAAAATTGAAAAAATCAACGAAAAATAAAATTTCTTTATCAAAGCCCGTACCCCGCTTTGAGAAACACTGATCTAATGGATGAAGTTCACGCAACTAATCATAACATGGTGGAAATTAAAATATTTTTCGAGACATTTCAAAAATTAGCTGGTGGAAGGGGGAGACATGCTTTTTGTAATATCGAATTTTGGATTTAGAATAGTCTAGATCATTTTTGTGCAAGTTTTATTGTTGTTTGTACCAAAATAATTTTTAAGATTTGAAATTTTAAAAATTAGCTGGGGAGGGGATCCTGTTTGTGCAATTATTAATTTCGTTTTAACACAAGTAGTTTCGAAATATTTAATAACCATTTTTTTTGAGGGGGGGTAGACATATATTTTTGAAATATGGGACAACATAATAATATTGTGTTGTGTGCACGGACCTCTTAAAATAAAATGAACTGCTGATGTATATGACTAGGAATCCAAAAAAGTGAGGCATATATGGGCGCCGCCATTTGTGGTGCAGTTCTAGGAAATTTCAAATATTTACTGGTTTATGTTGGTACTAAAATTAGTGTATTTCACATTTCAGCAGTAAGATAACCTCATTCTTTGTTATGAGCTGTCAAAATTTATATTTCTCTAAAAAATCCTAAATTACTATTGGCTGTAAAACAGTAGCACCACAAATGGCGGCCTCCTAGGTGGACACACTTTTCTGTGACCAATTATTGGTCCTACTTTTTACCAACCTAAAATTATCTCCTTGGGATTGAGTTGCACCCTAAACTATTTTCCACTGGCATTACTTATTTGTCGCCAAATGGGCGACTTGAGCATGCGCCATGGCGCCCAAAATTTTGAATTGCCGACTGGCGACAAAATGGGCGACTTGAGAACGCGCAACTGGCGCTGTGTGGCGCCACCTTTTGAAAAAGTGCAAGTTTTGAATTTTCCGCTATTGGGATAGTGCTAGATGGCGCCATGTTAAGAAAATCGTCCTTGGCAGTTGGCACTTGGCATAGGGGAACATCCCCCCCCATTAAAATAGTTTTTTAGCCCCCCCCCCCAAAGTTTTGACCCTAGTTGCGCCTATGGTCAAACAATGTACGAAAAGAACAGAAATGCTCCAATCCAGATTGCAGATCACGAAGGAGATGATATTGTAATTGACATTTTTGAAGATATTGATGTGACGATTCCTTGCATATCAATTCCAAATTAATAAATTTTAATAAAAAAAATTGAAAAAAGTAAATTATTGTATTTCTAATTATATTTACGTAATACTAGGGGGGGGGGGGGTAAAGAACATAGAGCAGGAAAAGGTGGCTAAAAAAAAGGTCGTTCAAAAAAGAGCGCCCTGAGATGGCATTTTTGTTTTTGGCGACTTTTGGGCGACATCTGTTAATTAATTTGGCGACCACTGTAAATGAAAACTGGCAGCACTGCCTACCTGTATAAATCTACCCGACAACCGAATTGGTCCAACTTTATTAACAGTCTGCTAGAAATGTTCTGCCTTAATCTTCACAGGTAAACTCAGCCGGTAAATACCTAAGCCTGTCTAAGCCCACCTACCTGCTATTTTGAACTCCATCCTGTAGGTGTTAACCAGAATCCCGTTAATCACATCATGCGCGTCAGTGCTGTTGATGTTTCCTTGAAAATCTCAAAAGCTATTTGGGTACAAACAAAAATACAACTTGCACAAACAAAACACAACGATATAGATTCTTGACTATTCTAAATCCGAAATTTCACTCACTATTGAAATTTCTCAAAAACTATTTTGGTACAAACTAATATAATTATTTCACAAACAGGCACGCACAAACGAATCACAAACGATTTAGACTATTTTGAATTCAAAATTTGAAATAAATGGGGAGATAGAGCTAGCACTTCTCTAGCCTCCCCCACCCAGCTAAATTTTGAAATTTCTCGAAAACTATTTGGGTACAAATGAAAATAATTTTTGCACAAACGATTTAGACTATTTTGGATTCAAAATTTGAATTGGGGGGGGGGACATGCACCTATCTCAAAAGTTATTATTCGTCTACCTCAGTGGCTCCAAAAGTGGGCGATATCGCCCCCCTGGGGGCGATTTCAAGTCCTAGGGGGGCGATAGTGGACATGAAAAAATTTGGGGGGCGATCAGGTAGTCTAGGGGGGCGATGGCTATGTAGAATATTAATATTTATTTAAAATTCAGTTTCTTTCTTTCAAAAATAAAATTGTCTTTAAAATTTGAATTTAAAAATTGAAAATTCTAAAGACCGTGTGACACTTGTACTAATTTTTTAACAAATTTTAAAAAAAATTTGGTAACAACCCAACACTTTAAGAATTATTTTATCTATTTAATTTTTTTCCTGCAATTAAATAATTATTTTATTACCAATAACCTTTTTTTTAAGCAATTTTTATCAAAAAACAAAGGGGTGAGGGGGGCGTTATGAAAATATATGCTCGGGAAAGTGGGCGTTGGTTCATAAAAGTTTGAGAACCTATTATCTACCTTGATCTACCTCTATAGAATTTAAACCAGGGGTCGGCAACTTATGACTAGTGGGTCACCTAATGGCCCATTTGATAATTTCAAACTGCGTTGCCAGATCAAAAAAGTGTGATTATTAGAAAATAACTATGAAATTATCAGAGTTTAGAAAAAATTAACAGAATTTTATAATTTTTGTCCCGTTTTCCTGTTTCTACAAAAAAATTTTTGTTTTTATCTGAAAGGAATGACTTTTTTTAACCCCCTATCCTAAAATCACAGAGAGTTACTGTTAATTTTGACGAAAAAAAGAATTTTTAATTTTTTTCGTGAGTCTTTCAAATTTATCGTCCTTACTTGAAAGGAATTACTTTTTTTAACCTCTTATTCTAAAATCATACAGGATTACTCTTAATTTTGACGAAAAATCTTAGTTCCTTGACATTTTCGTGTTTGGCAGGGACGTGCCCAAGGCGAGATGGGGGCTTCCCCTGAATATTTCAGTAAGTTGGAAAAAAGTTGGCCACTAAAATAGACAATTACAAAAAGTTGGCATTTTTTAATTAAGAGCAATGTCCAGTGCTACCAGCTACCCCCCTATACAGTGTGAATATTTGTGTTTTCTGTAATTTATTTCCAGGACGTTACAGAAATTTAAATAATTGCTAGCATTACAAAATCTGTCAACACTTTTTTATATAAACACGCTAAAGGAAGTTGATTTATTTATTGGAAAACTATGTTATTCGAAAATTAGTACAAGGGAATCTTCCCCCCCTTCCAACCGTAGTTTTCGAATTACGCGATGTTCAAATAACATAAAAAAAAGTTGAAAGATTTTGCAATGCTATCAATTATTTAAATTTTTGTACCGTCCTGGAAATAAATGACATAAAACACAAATATTCACACTGTATAGGGGGGTAGCACTGGACATTGCTTTTAAGTTGGCAAATTCCCCCCTTAAAAAAGTTGGTTGGGCACGTCTCTGTGGATGTATGTAAATTCCTCCTACTGTCACTGTTTTCAAGTAAAGGAGTATGGATTAATCGCTTAATTAGGGGCTAAATACATAAGTAGATTAAGAAATAAATTTATAAACAGTATGAAATAAAATTTTATTAACGTGGGCCGGTGTAGCAGGGATTTTTTACCCTCTTAAATTTTAAACAAAAAGTAATCTATTAATTTGTTTGGTGGAGTATAAATCTAACAAATATTCCAAACTCCAAAGTTATCTGCTTTCTTGTTGTATCTGGTCTATTTACTTTTGGAATGTTAATGCTTTAAATTGTAATATTATGCTGTAACTTGAATTCTCTTCAAAACTTCAACAAAATTGAAAATATTTTAAATATAAATAAAAAATTGAAAATATTATTTTTAACGAGTCGTTAAATATAAAAGTGGATTTCTATTGGCTTATTAGAGTTAACGGACGTTTTCTATTGGTTAACTGGGAGATTATAGTACTATCATTGGCTGAAACATTGCGTTCGCGATAGAAGCCTATCGATCCATGATGAGGGGCACTGAATTTTCGACGAGTCTGTAACAAATTTAAGTTTATAAAAATTGCGAAAAAATATATATTATATTTACTCAAATAAAAAATTGTTTGAAAAAAATGTACAGAACAGGATTTATCTCAAGCGTCATGGCCCACGGGCTACACAGAGTTTATGGAATCTGTCCAGTGCACCTCCCAAAGGGTGCTTTATCTACGACACTGCGACGGTAATTTCTACGAGATAAGAAATTCCTTAACGCCAGAGGAAGAGGTGTTCCAACTGATGTGTCGTTTTGTTCACAAAACAAAGAGAAGTAAAACTTACTTGAACCAGGATGATGGTCTTGGGATGGAATGCATTCACTTTACAGAGAAGTCTGCGGGATCGCTCCATGACGAGGGAAGAATTGAATTTTTGATGAGACTGTAACAAATTTAAATTTGTAAAAATTGCCTTTTAAATTATTTAAAAATATGAAAAACGTGGAAGATCAGACCGCCCTAGAATAATATCCTCATAATTATTCGGATTTCAACCATAAACATTAAAATCTAAATCATCATTTTTTATGATCACCACGTGGTGGTCCACGAAAAATACGTTGGAAATTTCTGTTAAATATATAAAATTTTTATAAAAATTGACCAATTTATAGAATCATAGTATAATGCCCGGTTTCATAAAACTTTTAACAATGCGTTAAATTTAACTAACCAATCTCGTAACCAATAGGAACGGTCGGTCAGTACTAATTGACCAATATAATTCATTCGTTAACTTTAACAGCTTGTTAAAAGTTTTATGAAATTGAGATTTTATAACCAAAAGTTGAACTCGCGCATTCACCTATGCGCTCTCTAATTGTTGTAATTCTAATTCTCCATTATTGTAATTTTTAATTTTGGCAGACTTTAACCTGTCTTCTTCTACCAATACATCACAGATATACCAAATACACCAATACAATACCAAGTAATTAAGTAGTAACATACAAATATTTACCTTGAATCAATGCATTGAATAATTGCGCACAAGTGCATGCGCGAGTTCAACTCGTGGTCACCGAGAACAATGGTAAAGACAACAAATGAAACTATACTTATTTTATAAGGATTATACTATGATAAAATATTCCAGAGATTACAACATATTTTTCATTAGATAAAAAAAAATGTTAAACGATACTTACCATTTTACCACTTCAAACGAAATTAAAAGCATTATTGCTACACGCTAAAATTTCAATTCTACTAAAAAATTTTCAAAAATATAATAGATTGTAATAAAAATGGATAAACCTGTCATAAATTTATTACTTTAATTTTAAATAGGTAACAATTTTGCCCAAGGGGTAAGCCGCTGGCCAAAAAACGTACAAAACTTCCATTTTTGTGGAAGTTCTGCAGAACTTCTACGGATTTCCATGGAATTCTACGAACTTCCATGGAATTCTACGAACTTTCAAGAAATTCCATGGAATTCCGTGGACTTCCTTGGATTTTGAGCCAAATTTCGTCAAATAAAATAAGCAGTGTTGAAAACTAAAACCTTTTAATCTTAATTAATATAGTGATATTTATTTAATTTAGAGACCCTAGAGTTGTGTAAGTATTTCTACATTTGAAATTTGATAATATTTTTTATTTATTTTGGACACATATTCAGAAGCGAGAGGTATGCCCTCCTACAACTCATAATGGAAGGCAAGATTAAGGGGAAACGAGGCCTTGGACGGAAGCGATTCTCATGGTTGCGAAACTTGCGGCAGTGGTTTGGTGTACATAGTGCCGCGGATCTAATACGCATGGCACAGGATAGAGAAGAATTTCATATGATGATCGCCAACCTCCGATAGGAGACGGCACCTTAAGAAGAAGAAGAATATTTTTTTGGCTTAATTTTTCTTTTGGTTGGTAGCACTAATTTGAATAAAAGGTAATCCAGGAATGTATGATTCAGGATTCACCTATAATAGTCTTCGTTTAGATAGGAAGTAAAATAAAACAAACGAATAGCATAGATTGCAAAATTATATTTTAATATTTTAAGAGGGGCCTAACAGAGATAGAATGAAACTATATCGCACTCTCTCGCACTCATGGCGCAAGATGGGCGAACCAACCTTTATTGGTGGCGAAGATTTTTCCTAAACCATAAAAACATTTTCAGATTTTCTTTTGGTTTTTGGAATCTACATAGTTACCATTTGGCGGTAAAGAAAATTGAAGCTATTTCGTTGAATACTTTAAAATATAGTATAGCGAATAAAAATCACCCTAATTATTGGTCATTTCTATATCGCTATATATTTTAAGGTATTCAACGAAATAGCTTCAATTTTCTTTACCGCCAAATGGTAACTATGTAGATTCCGAAAACCAAAAGAAAATCTGAAATTTTTTTATGGTTTACAAAAAATCTTCGCCACCAACAAGTGTTGGTTCGCCCATCTTGCGCAATGAGCGCGAGAGAGTGAGATATAGTTTCATGCTATCTCTATTAGATCCCTCTTAAATATTATATATTTATATACCGGGTGACCGGCCGCCGATGTGAACATAGGAAAATAACATAGGAAATAGATTTTTTTTTAAATTCCTGCTTCCCATTATAACGGATTAGAATGAAAAGAGCATCAATTTAAAGAGGTTTATTTTTCGCGTCTAAAGACACCCAATCACTTGATGGTTTGTTCTTTGATGAAAAACTCAAAATAAAATGACAAAGTAGCACTTTTAAATAGATATTAGATGCCTTGTTTAATTCATTGCAATTATGGTATGATTGCAATTATGCAACTATGAGCATGGGTATGAGTATAATTGAAACAAACTCCCCTTTAATAATAATGGGCTTGTCCAAACTTCCACGGACTTCCAAGGACTTCTACGAACTTCTATGAACTTCTAAGGAATTCTTAAGACTTCTATAGAACTTCCTATAACTTCTTGGACTTCTACACCAAACGTACAAAACTTCCACCTGCGGTTCACCCTTGATTTTGCCCTTCTATTATGTAAATTTCGTTTTAATTAATCATAAATAATTTTACGTTGAATAAGAAAGTAAAAATGAAATAAAAAATTTTAAGCACACAAAAACACACCACGTTATACTTACCAATTTCCCAAAAGAAGAGATAATGAAAATGAAATGAATGGCCTTTATATTAAGGGTATCAAGACTTGCAAGTTTGCCAACCTCAAACAAATTAATAAAATTATGTTTTAAAATTTGAATTTAAAAATTTCAACAACTGTTTATTCAACAAAAAATATTATAATTTATAAACTAGAGATCGGATTTATATGCAACAACAGACTGGTCTTAAAGGTAAACAATTGGTTAAGAAAAAATTTATTAGCAATTTAAAGTGTTTATTAGCGCCAATAAACGTTTTATATTAGTTAATTATGTTAGGGCTACCTTAAGACCGGTCTGTTGTTACATAATATAAATCCGCTCTCTAATTATAATTGACTAATAGAATATTTCAATCTCATTGTAATCCGGTAAGGTATTATACCTACATACATACATAATTTTTCAATAGATGTCGAGTTTTGAAGACGTCCTGACTGTGGCTGCCTTTGTATAATCTTATAATTTGTAAAAATTAATATCTACCCACGATATCTACCTGTAGATTCTTTATGAATATTCTATTCCTCATAATTAGAGCACGGATTTTAGGCACTACCAGATCGAACTTAGGAGAAAACATAACATGACTCACCAATAGAAACGTTTATTAACGCTAATTAACGTTTTATAGTGGTAATAAACTTTTTCTATTGGTAAGTTATGGTTGCTCCTTAGTCTGATCTGTTAGGGCCAGTTGTATAAAAGAGGGTTAACTCGGGGACCAGCTGATCCTGGTTCAAGAGCTGACCCAGGAGGTAGATAGATTATAAATAAACCTATCAACACGATACACTTGTGTATCGTGACCTATCAAGTAAATCTATCTACCTTGCGTTGATCCTGGGTCAGCTCTTGAACCAGGATCAGCTGATCCCCGAGTTAACCCTCTTTTATACAACTGGCCCTTAGAGTCTAAAATCCGTGCTCTACTCATAATGTCATAATCCTCCTTTCACCCCTCAACTCCCCCCTCACATATAATGTCATCGGTATCTTTATTTACTTCAAAGGAGCGTTTAACGGCCTCCTTTGGAGTCAAATTTCTCAAAAACTTATAAATTTAGTTAGGAAAGATTCACGTCACTAATTAAAGGTTAAATACAAAAACCTATACAAAATTAGTTAGAGAGCGCCATCTTATAATTCTGGTGAATAAAGGGCAGTCTTAAATGTGCGAAAATTGTTGGATAAAACATTTTCTGGCAAATGGATTGGTAGAAGAGGTCCGATAGAATGGCTAGCGAGATCCCACGATTTAACGCCGCTTGATTTTTTCCTCTGGGGTCGTTAGAAAACGTTAGTTTACAAACCGCACGACCTTAAAATCTTCAAGAGCTGAAAACTGGAATAACCCAAGAATGTAGGCATTCGCAAAGTAGGGTAACTGTTTGGGGGGTGGGTTTAACTTAAAATTCTAATAGTATTCGTTTTGAACGTCCCCCCTAGCCACCTAAATCGACGTGTTTTTTCTTTTTCTCAAAAATAAGTTACTTTGATTGGGTACTTTTTAAATGAACACCTGGAATGATTTGTGAGAACCTTCAGTAATAACAATTCAGCCCCAGATCTAACGGGATGGAAACCGGGGCTTTTGCCCGGGCGGAAACTCAAGGGGGCGCCAAATTCATATATTTCAAGAGTTTTTTGAAATCTTTAAACTTATATGCTGGAGGAAAGGGGCGCCAATGTCAAGAAAGGGGCACCATTTTCAAGTTCTTGCCCCGGTTTGGAAAAATCCCAGATCCAGGGCTGACAATATTAATAAGAGTTTTTATGAAAAAATGCTACCTGCACATTTGGTAAAACTTAACATTTTAAGAAATTAAATCTGGGACTCCCCTTTCTATCAGAAAATGACCTCCATGTTGCTCAACATTTAGAGAAGTAGAAAGTTTTATAATTCAAATAAAGAAAAAACAAAGAAAATTATAATGCTTCATTTTGAAAAATGAAATACAAAACGTGTCAAGTATAAAACACCAAATTACGCAAAAATCTCTAATTGTATTCTTACGAAACAAGTTTTAATTGAAAATTGAATTTTGTAATTACAAGTATAATATGTCATAGTGTCCTGGACGGTAAAGTAGATGCACACTAGGAGTTGTTCCTTCAGGTAAATCATGTTCAGTGTTTGATTTGCTATTACCACGATCCATATAAACAACACGTACGCCGGTGTTCATGGCTGCACAAGCTGCCATAATGTGAATGTGATCACTTTCTTTGTACATAGGTTCCACCTCTTGATGACAAAAATCAGCTACCTAAAAGTAAAACATTATTGTATAACCTAATAGGCCGATCAAATTAGGATTATAAATGTAACTAATTCTCTTCAAAAGGTCTCTCTGGGAACATAGTAAAATTAACAGATTTGGAATGAAATAAAGACAATTGTAATGGCAAGTGATGGACTTGGACCAAAGTGAGTGATATATAACAATAAGAAAAACTATAATACAAAATTTCTGTGGTTCTTGGTCACTTAGAAAAGTTCAAAAAGAAGCTTTTATGTATTAGTCAAGAAAATTGACAATGTTGTCAAAAACAGACAGATTTAAAGATTACTCCAAATTTTTACTGATTTAAAAATATTCTAGACTTCTAGAAATAGGAACTTTATTTATTTAAATACTTAGGCTTGATAATCTGGAATTACTTCCATTTGGGTCTCAAACAAAAACTTACACTTCTATCGCCTTCAATAAAACAACTGAAAAAATCCTGTTCCCTCTGCAACTGTCCACTGGTTAAGAGTCTCAAATAAACCACCATGTAATCAGAATAACCTTGCTCATTAAACACTGTATGCAGTTCCTTTTTGGCGTCATTTAGATTCTTAATATCTTTGATCCTTTTAAGTATATCGATGAATGTATCGTAGAAATCCTCCACAGTAAATTGAGGAAATCCAAGTTCGACTAAACCAGTCTTGCTCTTTTCGACGAGGTTATAAAAATTATCATAGTCGGTTTGATTTTCAATTAGTCTCTCTAAATTGGCATAAGTGAACGCTCTAAAGAAGCAATTGCCGTCGGGTCGAGTCCTGCGGACATACTTATATTTCGATGCCAAGTCCTTAATTTTTTCTAAATAAACTTGGTCGCTGGAGTACTCATTATTTAACGATGTTATTGGTTCTAATTCACCAACCATAGCGGTCGATTCGTTGATCTAAAAGTTGTAATTTTAATATCTAATAAAATTTGAAGACTTAAAAATAAAAAAGTTACCTCGCGTTCGATTTGACGTTGTTGTTGCAGGATCAATTCGTCTTGATTTATTTGGGGGCCAGGTTCAACGGGAGATGCGCTCCCTTTATCATCTCCCATTTTAAGTTTACTAAAGTAACAACTACTATTTTGACAATTAACCGGTATTTATTTTCGATTGGAATGGAAACAAATGCAAAGCACCAATAGCACAGAGGTTACAAATAAATCTCAGCGCTCCAATTCTCATCAGACATAAAATTAATTATTTCAATTTTATTTAACCTTCATAAACCCGAGCGGGGTACAGCTGTACCCCAGACATGAATTTTTGAGTATATTTTCTAAAATAATTTTTTTTTCTTAATTTCCCTCGAGCTATGTTTCTTAAATATATATCTAAATTGGTATACATATTTTTGAATAAATTGCTTTTTATTGTAACTAATTATAGAGAGTTTTGTTGCAATCAGTTCGTATGTGCAGAACATTCAAAAAATATAACAGTTTGTAACAAGTGTGATAATTAAATCATTATTTAAAATGTCACTAAAATGCTTGTTCTTTTTTCATAATTATTTTTGTTTTTATTATTTCTAATCATTTCATATTATTTTTTCAAAATGCGTTTACTCATTTATCAATGCTGATAACTTTTTTATGTAAAAATATATTTTTTTATAAGCAGAATGTGTTTTATTTTTAATATTCCCTAATTATAACATTAAAAAATAATAATAAGCCAAAAAATGTTGGGGTACATTTGGACCCCACTCGGTATTTAATGTAAGTTTTTGACCACGGGTTTATGAAGGTTAAATCGAAGAGTAACTTATATAAAAAGTTAAATAAGTATCGAATTATGTATCAGACTGAGACTAATATTCTGAGACTGAGACCAAAGAATCAAAATTATTTGTTTACCAATTAAAATAAATGTTTAAATTTTGATTAGTAACCGATGATTAATTTGCTTAAAAGTTTGGGTTCCGAAAAGTAAATTAAAATATTATACCTAATTATATAAAATATTCTAATAATATTCTGTCACTGAGACCAAAGGAATCAAAATAATTTGTATAAATTATTAAAACTAGCTGGAAGGCCCATCAACGGACGGGCAAGTTCAGCAAGGTTAAAAACTCCATTGGTGTGCTACTCGATCCCAGGGTGGAGGTGATTTTAAGTTGGTACTACCAACGACCAATCAGAGTGCGTTGCGTGTCCTAAAAAAATGACACGCTGGAGGAGCGTGCTGGTCCTTTATATGTTTGATGATGATGATGGCAGTAGCGGATCCAGGGGGGGCACGGGGGCACGTGCCCCCCCCCCCCAGACGGTGTATTTTTATGTATATTTTTATATTTTTGTGTGATATGATAACAGTTATTGTTGACTTTTTTGCCCGTCCGCCCCTTTGTGCCCCCCCCCAGAAAAAAATCCTGGATCCGCCCTTGGATGATGGGGTGCACTTTTTGATTGTAATCATTCATTGCTGCTGTGCATGTTAGCGCAGCGATATACATTGCAATTGTTGTGTTATATAAAGTAAAATACATTGAACCTTTTCTAGAGGAAGTTTCTTATTCCGAGTCATATTTCTTTTCGTGTTATGAACAGATTGTAGTTTTGAAGTAGTTAGTTGTGTGCAAGAAGTGAGAGAGTAATTACTGATATTGAACTTTAAATAAAAACAATTATTGACAATAAAAAAGTGTTATTTTTTCCTTCGCACCTTCTCATAATTTCACAACAACCGAAATTATAAAAATGGCGCAGTCGCGGTAGTATTCTTTAACGAAAATTCAAAAATCGACACTTTTCGGCGAACTTCAGTTCCTTAAAAAGATTACGAACCAAACCACCTGCAAAAGTGTTGTTAAATTATTGTATCCAAAAAATCGGCACTGCAATAACGAATACAATACAGAAGAACGAAGAAGGCTTGAAATAGATTCCAGATTTTCCACAGTAGTCCAGGTATCCTGTTTCAACCAGAAAACGTCTTCAAGGAAGCGGCAACAACGCTACCCCAGGAGCAACAACATCAGCGAATCAACGACCAGTTTTTTACATCAAAAGTGGTAAGAGATAAACTGAATTTGTTATTCCCTTTTTTAATTTTAAGCAATAGTGTTTAAGAAAAGGCAAAAAGAAAAGAAAAAGCTAACAATTTATAATAGGGATTGAAAACCCGAACGATTAAAGAAAATCAAAACAATTTCAAATAATTTTAAGTAAATTAAAAAAACCAGCAGTCTGGCGTAAATCAAACACGGATAGACTAAAGAGCGGGAAACCGCGGTTCTAATCCTGATTGCGTCGGATATGTGCTGTGATCTAAAAAGTCCAAAATCGATCTGTGGACTATGGGGAAGGCAACGGGAAACCACCCCATTAACATTTCCCTAGTAAAGTCTTCTTGGCTTAGCCAGGAGGATCGCTAACATCCGAAATCGGATAGGCACCTGAAGAAGAAGAAATTAAAAAATAGTTTTTTGTTTCTCTCTAAATTCACCTCGAAATTTAATTATTAAACATTTTAATTGATATAATTTGATACACAAATTAATTTTGAAAAATAAATTGCGTATGTAATTTAATCAAAATTTTATGTCACATTAATTAATTTCAAAAATTCTTTTATATTTTTTTATTTATTCCAATAAAATGCCAGAAACGCAAACTTTGAATATACAGCTACTCAAACTTGACTTAGATACCATTCCGTTTTTTGATGGATCCGAAACGCAATTAAATAATTTCATATCAACAGTAGAAACGATAGTCGTAAAATATGCAGCATTTGAACAAATAAGCTCGACGCTTAGAGCCAATGTATTTTCAAAATTTCGTGGTAAAGCTTCAGAATTTCTATGCCCGAGAAACGATTTAAAATCATGGGCACAAATTAAAAATGCCATACTCCAGCACTTTTCGGACAGTAGATCAATAGAACAAATGCTGGTAGATTTCAATAATATTGTATTAGATAAACAAGAAAACATAGTTAATTTTGGTAATCGAATTAGGAGTCAGTTAGCAAAATTAATCACAAAAATAAATTTATCCGATTTAGATAATCAAGAATTACGAATAAAAATGTACACCGATAGTTCTTTAGATAGATTTCTTGTTTGCTTACCTTATAGTATCTCTTGTCAAATTCGACTGAGACAGCCAAAAAATTTGGACGAAGCGATACAATTTGCTACAGACGAAATTAATTTTAAAAATAGAAATTCGGCGATAAACCAAAACACGCATAGTTTACCTTCAGTAAACAAAAATTTTAATTCAATGCGGAATACGAATATTAACAACCAATTTCCCTATAAAAATAAATTTACTTTCAAAAATCCGTCTCAACCATTTTACAGACCTAACAATAATTTTCAAAGAAATTTTAATAAACCAACAGTCCCTACACAGCCTAGGTATAATTTCCAAAGAAATACGAGTAGTCTCGTACAAAATAATAACTACTCTAGACAAAATCAACAAATTTATGAATCAGAGCCGATGTCCACACAAACAACTTTAATGTGTCAAAACGTCAATACTACAGAAAACACACCAAAATTTTATTCACCAGAAACTTATCAAAATTTTGAGCCAAGTGAAATTAACCAATTTAATAACGGAGAAAACTTTCAAAATTATTTTTATACAAACGACCAATCACAAAACCAAATTCCAGCCTATCAAGATTATGTCGATAGCACCGAAAAATTTTATGAAAATACAGAAAACGATTTTTCAAATTCTGAGAACACAAATATTCAAATGGAAAATGTAAATTTTCACCAGGTTTACGATTCGGGTTATATAACGTAGATTTTAAATTAAGACCCAGTTTACCTTATATTTTTATACCCTCATTAAATGCTAAATTTCTAGTAGACACGGGAAGTACCATTAATGTCATTAAACCTTCACTAGCTAGGAAATATTTTCCAGATCAGATAACTAAATATAATACCAGTGTAGTTTCTTTACACAACTCGACAATTATAACAGAACAAGTAATAATTCCATTATTGCAGGATTTCAATTTAAATGAAAAAATGGCTTGTTTATTACACGATTTTCACCCATTTTTTGACGGAATAATTGGCGTACCATTAATAAAAATGTTTCAATTCAATATAGATTTAACAAAAAATATATACAATATAAACACAATATTCGGCAAATAATTGCTTTCACTAATTAAAATAAAATAATTTATTTTTACGACATGTTTCGAAGGGATATACCACTTCTTTTTCAAGTACATAAAACTTACATAGGAAAATACAAAAATACCATAAACTGCACAATCCTTATATAAACAAATGGTAATGTTTACTAATACCAACCGTCATATTTTCGGATAACGTTATTACAGGGTGGCCCAAATAAAACTAAATTTAAAGGTAAATAAACGGAAGATCAAGGTCACCTCCAATCCCTAAGGAGCTTTAAACAGTAGCGGTGAGCTAAAGTTTTGTAGTTCCTGTTGTAGATTGGTTAGGTGCTTGCCGTTTAAAATGGCTTTTTTAATTTCCAACGCCTCCAATAATGACAATAACCGTCCCTTATCCGCCTGGTGTAACAGCACGATGTTATTAATATCCAAATTGTGGCCTTCTTCCAAGCAATGAGTCGAAAAGCCTGTTGTCGAACGTAGATTAGCTATGTCAGACAAGTGTTCCTTGATCCGAAAGTTAATGGACCTACCGCTTTGACCAACATATATCGCCTTACATGTGTCGCAATTAAGCTGATAAATCCCACTTTTAGAAAGTTTATCGGTCCCAGGCTTGTTACAAGTTAGCAAGGAACCGATATTGACTTTATTAACCTCCGTGATCCTACAACCCAATTTCTTCAAACGTTGTCCAATCTTTCCACTGATCCCCGACACATAGTTGACAACTCCCCAATTTACGGAGGGTATCTCATCAATTAGGGGAGCAAGAGAGGCAGTAACTAAACTTCTCTCTCGCATAATCCAACTCTTTTTGATGAGATTGTCAACCAGATCTAGTGTATAACCATTATTGATAGCGATCTTCCTGATATTGTTGGTTTCTTTCAGGAAATTTTCCCGCGACAATGGCACATTAAAGAGTCTATGAATGAAGCTATGGAAAGCAGACATCTTTATTTTTCTCGATTGATTAGATGAACAAGGGATAACAATGTCTGTAGTTGTCGGCTTTCTATAGATATTGAATTCTAATGAGAAATCCACGTTCCTAGATAAGCTAACATCCAAGAAACTCAACTTGTTGTCCCTTTCTTCCTCCATCGTAAATTGGATTTTAGGATTGATCAAATTCAAATGTGTGAGAAATAATGCCAATTGTCGCGAGGAACCCTTCCATATACAGAAAATATCATCCACATAACGGCACCAAAAATCAACTAGCTTCAACAGTGGATGGTTCGAGCTAAACAATCGATCCTCAAAATCCTTCATATAAATTTCAGCAAAAATAGGAGCTGTGGGTACTCCCATTGGTAAGCCATCTTTTTGAATGTAGAATTTATCTTGAAATCTAAAATAACTTTGATTCAAACAAATCTCCACCAGGTCGGAAACTTCCATTTGTGTCGGTAGGTCAAAATCGCTATTATCGATCATTCGTTTCAGAATTGTTTTAAGCTCATTTGTTGGGATGGATGTAAATAGACTTTTTACATCAAACGAGACCAGAGTATATTTCCCCTTCTTGACTACGTGAGCTGTAATACGATCTATAAAATCGGTGGTGTTTTTAACACTTCTTGACGACCTAAAGGCCAACCCTGTAAGTATATTATTAATATATTTACATAAAAAATAGGTCGGAGAGTTTATGCATGAGACCACTGGACGAAACGGCAGCCCGTCTTTATGGATTTTAGGTAGCCCATAAAGGATAGGAGCTCGTGGATTCATGCTACGCACTTTAAAACGATCTTCCAACGGTATTGCCAATTTAATTCGTTTGGTGATTTCGTAAACTTCCTTATTAAATTTGTTGGTTGGATCATTTGGAATTTCTTCGAAAACCATGGAATCAGAAACCCCTAATTGATGAGATACCCTCCGTAAATTGGGGAGTTGTCAACTATGTGTCGGGGATCAGTGGAAAGATTGGACAACGTTTGAAGAAATTGGGTTGTAGGATCACGGAGGTTAATAAAGTCAATATCGGTTCCTTGCTAACTTGTAACAAGCCTGGGACCGATAAACTTTCTAAAAGTGGGATTTATCAGCTTAATTGCGACACATGTAAGGCGATATATGTTGGTCAAAGCGGTAGGTCCATTAACTTTCGGATCAAGGAACACTTGTCTGACATAGCTAATCTACGTTCGACAACAGGCTTTTCGACTCATTGCTTGGAAGAAGGCCACAATTTGGATATTAATAACATCGTGCTGTTACACCAGGCGGATAAGGGACGGTTATTGTCATTATTGGAGGCGTTGGAAATTAAAAAAGCCATTTTAAACGGCAAGCACCTAACCAATCTACAACAGGAACTACAAAACTTTAGCTCACCGCTACTGTTTAAAGCTCCTTAGGGATTGGAGGTGACCTTGATCTTCCGTTTATTTACCTTTAAATTTAGTTTTATTTGGGCCACCCTGTAATAACGTTATCCGAAAATATGACGGTTGGTATTAGTAAACATTACCATTTGTTTATATAAGGATTGTGCAGTTTATGGTATTTTTGTATTTTCCTATGTAAGTTTTATGTACTTGAAAAAGAAGTGGTATATCCCTTCGAAACATGTCGTAAAAATAAATTATTTTATTTTAATTAGTGAAAGCAATTATTTGCCGAATATTGTGTTTATATTGTATTCAATATGCTTCACATCAAACGTGTCACGAATAAATTCGTTGATTTCAAAAAATATATTATGGAACGAATATTACCAAATTAAAATTTTAAATTATACACCTTTAGAAGAAAATAAACCTAGTGTTTTATTTCAAAAAACGATTCCCCTAAATCTACAATATTTTGTAACGTACCTACAAATATTCCTGATGGACATTATTTAATAAAAAAAGAACAATTAGACCTAACATGCAACATGATGGAAATTGTCGACGATATAAATTCAAACGCAGCTAATATGAGTTCATTGGATTCTGCACCATTAGATCCAATAGAAGAAATTAGCCGACCTAAAAAGTCAACTGTTCATTCAAATTCGGAAACCACTTTAGAATTAGCAATATCAGAAAAACCATTCGTAATAATGCATGGATATGAAAGCGACATAATACCTAGATTACTCGAATTTCAAGAAATAAACGAACAAAATAAAATAGACAAGCACCTAAGTAAAAGTCGTTCAATTCAAACCACGGTTCTTAATCAACCTAGTACGGTAGTAGATATCACTCCAATACCGCCTAAATCAAAAATTATTTACGTGAAAAGACTTTACAAGAAAACGCAACCTCAATTCAAACCATTAGATATCACTAAACAAAAAAATAAATTAGTATATTCAGATCATAACAAATTCCACGAAGCACTACTAAAAGTAAGAAAAAATTTTATTACAAACGATGAAAATAAGTTTCATGCTGGCATTCCTTTTGACCCAGGTTAAACAAATTGATAATCACATCCTACCCTTTTTTTTTGGTAATGCTTACATTAATCAAAAAAAATATTCATTATTATTATTACGTCAATATTTTTGAAATTTCTTATCCACAAAAAAATTTACAAATCATTTGCAAGCACTTTGCTGATAAAATTAACAGCCTAATAGAGAACCAAGATATACTATTTCAACATTTTATTCAAAGATTTGAAAACGAATCAATACTATTGAAATTATTGGATTTACAAGATGAATTTCTTGAAATAGAAAATTTTATTGATCAACTTCTAACTGCTATAAATTTTGCTAGATTGCATTTTCTTCATTTCACAATACTAAATTTAGATACCCAAAGAAAATTACTTGAAGAATCATTATAAGAATTATTATACGAATCATTTCAGCCGATGACCTGTAATGTTTAAATGGAAAATTCTCGGAAAGATATTCTTATTATAGCTTGTTAGCAATACCTAAAAACAACAAAACATTATTGAATAAACTTACAATTTTAATTCAATCAAAAACAAATCAGTTTATCTCTAACAGTGAGTGTTTAGTGTTAAAAAAAAGTGTATAATTTTGTAATCAACAAAATCTAAAACCAGTGACAGAGTGTATAAGTAGTATTATGAATCAACATAATTTAAAAAAATTGTAAATTTGCTCATTCCCACCAACTAATAGTTGAAAATAACTATACTTTGGATAAAAATTATAATAACAAAACCAGAAATTTTATATACAAGAAATTGTTTAAAAAAAAATTTTTTTAAAATAACTACTATAACACAATCTCTTAAAGAAATAAACGTTTTTCTCCATTTTTTAAATCGTTCCAAAACTGTTAAATAATTTATTGTACCTAATTTAGAGCCAATACCAATTATTTCCGATCATGATATTTCTGTATATTTTTTAGTTAAATTGCTTTAATTATTGCAAATTGTTAAACAAAAACAATATAAAAATTTGTATAGATCATATTAAAAAAAAATTTTGTTTGAGAATGGAACTTCAAACTGGTCAGGGAGATGTTATATAAAGTAAAATACATTGAACCTTTTCTAGAGGAAGTTTCCTATTCCGAGTCATATTTCTTTTCGTGTTATGAACAGATTGTAGTTTTGAAGTAGTTAGTTGTGTGCAAGAAGTGAGAGAGTAATTACTGATATTGAACTTTAAATAAAAACAATTATTGACAATAAAAAAGTGTTATTTTTTCCTTCGCACCTTCTCATAATTTCACAACAACCGAAATTATAAAAATGTTGAAACTGTGATACATCTCACAAGTTCTGTGTATCAATATTAAAAGCATTTGATTCTATTTGTATTTTTTCTGCGTTTTCCCAAGCTACCGGTATTTTTTTTCAGAAACCCACGATCCGCGCCTCGACATGAATTGCGACTAGTTTATTACCATCGTGGCAAACAAACTGGAGAGGTCCTCTTCGCGTTGTTCCAGACTCTGGTCTCTGTTTGGGTTAACCCTCCCATTAGGGGTTGCGTTACAGAGGGTAGTTTTTGTGACATGTTTAAATTTTGATTAGTAACCGATGATTAATTTGCTTAAAAGTTAGGGTTCAACAGGTCTCTTCAAGATATTAGAAACAATCGACAAGTTATGGGTGGAGCAGTAGTGATTCCAGCTGGTGATTTCAGGCATACGCTTTCCTATTGCTCCTAGAGGAACAATATTGCAAAAATAAGCAAGTTTTGTGGGAAAAATTATTTTATTACTCCCACCCATTTTAAGTAATGGTAGTCTCAGTCACCCATATGCAATCGAATATTACTGAAAAGGGGAGGGAGTAATAAAATAATTTTTCCTACAAAACTTGCTTATTTTTGCAAGGTCTTTTCAACGATACCATTTTCGACCTATGGTGCCATTTAAAATTCTAGAGTTCTGGAGTTTCTGGAGCAAACTACTTGGGACGCCGACCTTTCCGAGAAATAATAATATCACCATTCGATTCTTTATTATGGCTTTTATAATAAATTTTTTTAACCCAACTCTCTACGACTAGCCGTTTTTGAAAAAAATTGCTGATACGGGTGCTCTCATTCACCCTGTATATAATAATGAAATGCCCCATGTATGACTGATCACTTATAGTCCAGTCATTCTACGAACGACATAATGATAAACTCGAAAATGATACTACCCGGAAGCAAAAATTGGGGTCGTCTAGAAGAAAAAATTCTAAGATAGATAGCGCTTTTTGCATCGCCCTAGCTGGTGTAGAATATAACCTAAAAAATTAACCAAAGTCGAAAAACCGGTTTTTTACCATTTAAGAATAAACGAAGCATCTTACAAAAGAAATTTAAATTAGAAAGTTGTAGATAGTGAAAAACTCTATCGAATGGGACCAGAAAAATGGAAATTTGTTATTTATTTTCGGAGAAAATCGAAAAATAACACTCAAAAATTGCTTTTTTTGTTTTTGCTGTGTTTTTTACAATTTGCAAATTAAATTATTCTTTGTTCAAGGAAAATGTTGCCTCTGTCGAGTAGAAGAAGAGCTTTTTTGAAATATTTCAAAAAATGATTAATGCACGATTTATAGCGGAATTACGAAAAAATTACCTTTTCGTAAATCGGCCATTGCTCACGAAGGAGATGGCCTAAAGAACCTAACCTGGGCTTACATTCTTCGTAAGAGATAGTACTATGATATAGTTATGAAAGTAATATTTTCCGTCACTCTCTAACCTCAAAAAATGGTCATGAATATCGTAATATCGCAATGCGGGTATACTTACAGATGCAGATATGGCACGGAAGTGCACTTGTATTGCGATATTACGATATTTATGCCCATTTTTTGAGGTTAGAGAGTGACTTAAAATATGACTTTCTTAAAGTATATGGTAGTACTATCTCTTACGAAGAATTTAAGCCCAGGTTGGGTTCTCTAGACCATCTCCATCGTGAGCAATGGCCGATTTACGAAGAGGTTATTTTTTCGTAGTTCCGCTATAAATAGCGCATTTTTCATTTTTTGAAATTTTCCAAAAATGCTCTTCTTCTACTCGACAGAGGCAACATTTTCCTCGAACAAGGATTAATTTAATGCAAAATTGTAAAAATCACAGCAAAAACAAAAAAAGTAATTTTTGACTGTTATTTTTCGATTTTCTCCAAAACTAAATAACAAACTTTTATTTTTCTAATCGCATTCGATAGGTTTTTCCATTATCTACAACTTTCTAATTTAACTTTCTTTTGTAGGATGCTTCGTTTATTCTTAAATCGCAAGAAACTTGTTTTTCGACTTTGGATAATTTTTTAGGTTATGTTCTACACCAGCTAGGGCGATGCAAAAAGCGCTATCTTTCTTAGAATTTTTTCTTCTACAAGATCCCATTTTTTGCTTCCGGGTAGTATAATTTTCGTATTTTTTCGTAGAATTACTGGACTATTGAGAACGGGTCGACCGATTTGGCTGATTTTTTTTTTTATTATGTTCGTAATTGTCACGACAAGGTTTGTATGTAAGAAAATGTTTGGAAAACCACCGGAAAAGTCGGAAATTTTACGAGCGACTAACGGCAGCCGGGTCTCAAAAATCTCCGTCCAATAGGAGCGAACTAACGTCGCGCGCATTCGTTTTAAATTTGACGTTTAATAAAAAATTAAATAAAAAATTAAAAATTTTTAAAAAAAACCTTTTATTTAAAATTAAAAAAGTGCACTAAAAAATAAAAAATAATTTTAATAAGAATAAACAGAGCTTCTTGGAAACATCAATATAAAAGCGTGGGGCTATTTATTTAGAGGTAAGTAAGCAATTGATAGCCCCACGCTTTTATATTGATGTTTCCAAGAAGCTCTGTTTATTCTTATTAAAATTACTTTTTATTTTTTAGTGCACTTTTTTAATTTTAAATAAAAGGTTATTTTAAAAATTTTAATTTTTTATTTAATTTTTTATTTTTAATTTTTTAGTCATGTTTGTCAAATACAGCTCCTGCTTCATCCTATCAGAATTCCTCTGGTATGTGTTTTTGATGTTTGATGATTCACTCTGTATACATCATTAAAACATAAAATTTCACCCTGAATGCGGTCCTTAAAAATGCGAATGCGATTTAGTAATGTAACTTTTCACCCTGTATGGTAAAACTGTACAATGCGCAGCCACGCATGCGATTTATTATTTTCAGTTTTTTTCCCGATTTATCGCTTATTTCGCGGAATTTTGGGACACAAAATTAATATATAAACATTCGCTGCAAGTGAAAGCTATATTCCAAATTTCAGCTCTCTAGGACTTGGGGAAGTTTCCATTTTCCATTCTTATCGGTGAACTTCAGCTTTGCCTCCTTCTACAAACGATTAACTTCTTGCTGGTAATTTGAGGGGGGGTCGTGGTCTTGTTTTTCTATTTTCCCTCTTTATTTGAATTTTGGGGTTAAATTGGTGTCAAACGTTAAAGCATCGTTAGAGTCTAACTGAGCTTCCATTTTTTCGTTTGAGCCCCAACCGTCGCGGAGTTATTCGCGAAATCTTGGGGGGGGGGGGGTAGATGTGTTTTTCTATTTTCGTTATATTTTTGAAGTTTTTGGTGAAATTGGTGTCAGATCGTAAAATTTTTGTTTCGATTACAAAATGTAATCCTAAACCAATAATGAATGTTCCTTTAGGTTCTAACGTATGATAGCAATTACACCCCAAAATTCGACTTACAGAGGGGGAAACGTGTCTACGTCCTGTAAGTGATTAATAAATAATTTTTTAGTCATATTTGTCAAATACAGCTCCTGCTTCATCCTATCAGAATTCCTCTGGTATGTGTTTTTGATGTTTGATGCTTCACCCTGTATACATCATTAAAACAAAAAATTTCACCCTGAATGCGGTCCTTAAAAATGCGAATCCGATTTAGTAATGTTACTTTTCACCCTGTATGGTGAAATTGTACAATGCGCAGCCACGCATGCGCTTTAGTATTTCAGTTTTTTCCCGATTTTTCGCTTATTTCGCGGAATTTTGGGACACAAAATTAATGTATGAAAATTCGCTGCAAGAGAAAGCTATGTTCCAAATTTCAGCTCTCTAGGACTTCGGGATGTTGGTTAAAAACGGCCTCGAAAAAGTCCAAGGGACGGACGACGGACGATGGACGACGGTCACACCAAGTTAAATAAAAGCTTTTAATAAAAACACCATTGTTGTAAAATTTTCTTTATTGATGTTACACTATTGCACATTTATGGAACATCTAATAAAAGTATAGCTAAAGTGTTGTACATAAATGATACTCTTTATTGGATGTTTCTACACATCAGATACACTTATTGAATATCGCTTGACAATTGTGTCAGGGAAATCCAAAATTGCTTCACATTTTTTGTTTTTGAGGCATTTGAATAAATTACTTTATGGTTTATTGTGGCTATTGATTTGTATAATATCGCCGAAACCTACAACCTGCAGATATTGTGGCTTCAGATATGTAAATCTGACTTAAAGCTAGCCGGACCTCTATTGTTCGAGTGTACACATTAAGGGCCAGTTGTATAAAAGAGGGTTAACTCGGGGATCAGCTGATCCTGGTTCAAGAGCTGACCCAGGATCAACGTAAGGCAGATAAATTTACTTGATAGGTTTATTTTATAAAAAAAATTTACTTGATAGGTTTATTTGTAATCTATCTACCTTGCGGCGATCCTGGGTCAGCTCTTGAACCAGGATCAGCTGATCCCCGAGTTAACCCTCTTTTATACAACTGGCCCTAAGGCGAAGCATCACCACGTTGGTGTAAAACCTTCTTTAAAAAGATTCGCTGACTATAATTAGGGGTGTAACTGAGCTGTGCATCACGACAATACTTTAGTTCATAACTCGAAAGCCGTTGATTTTAGACAAAAAAAGGTATGAACTTAGTTTGTAGATTATTTCACGCTCTTTAAAAAAGTATTAAACCATTTTTACTGAAAAATCAATATTTTCGGGGCTATGGCTACGTGAAGGTGGAAATTTAAAAAAATGCTTTAAAGAGGCCTAACTCTCGAAGGCTTGAATTTAGAAAAAAATTTTTGTTAAATCTTGTTCTTAGAAAAGTGTCCTCTATCACCACCTAAGTTATGTAAAGTGAGTTTGTCGAGAAAAAATCGAAACAAGTTGATTTTTCGACACTTTTAATCGCAGAAATTCGATTTTTTGACACTTTTTCACACTCACCGATTGACCAAAATTGGCATCGTGATCGACCGGTCGATCACTCAACCTTGTTGACCACCCCTGCTATAGTGGCTCTTAACAAAAGAGGAAATTTTATAAATAATACTATAAAACCAGGCCTGTATAAAACATCTTTTAAAACGATCACGACTGTGTATTGAAAATGAGGGTGGTCATTTTCAACATTTACTTAAATAATGTAATAGTTTAATAGTTATTTAATAAACTAGTTTGTTAATGAAGGCCATTAATAATCGATACTGTTTAAAGCACGAACGAGTGAAGCGAGTGAGTGCTTTAATAGTTGAGATTATTAATCGCCCATTAACAAACGAGTTGATTACAACATTTTATCGTTGACCGTAAAAAAATGGGTAGAAATCAATTTTAATTTAATATAACTTGAACTTGAAATTAATATAACAACTTTGCTAAAAAAAACCTAGTTACCATTGAAAAATAATTATGACATGCGAATTAAAACAAAAAAAGTGTAATTGTGAAAAAGTGATTATAAATTCGTAATTATGGAGCTAGAAAACCCTGATGAATTACCTGCTGCAGTACTGGCAAGTGCAAATATTGCATGTTCAAGTTTGTAACCAGCTAAAAGTCGTGAACTTTACGAAAAAACTTATAATGAATTTGACACCTGGTGTACTGAACAAAATATAACCAATTACACGGAGCCTGTATTCCTGGCATACTTTTTAAGCATTGCTCAAAGAGGCTTAACAGCAAGCCTTTGGCCAAAATTCTCAATATAGAAATCAATTCTTTATGTGAAGAAAAATATTGACATTGGAAAATTTTTTGAGTATAGCTGGTTGTCTTTATCACAATATCATCAAATATACGTGGAAGTAGGCCATACTCCGTTCAACTCGATTTTAATGCACCGAAGGCGCATTCTTCCCATCAGTTTCAGGCGAGTTCCTCCAATTATACATCATCAAGTAAACAAATGAAAAAGAGTGCGTTAATGAAAAAGAGTGCGTTAATGATGTCCATTAACGTATCCTTTTTTAAATAAAATAATTCATTAATGTCAATATTAATAAACGGTCAACGATAAAATTAATTAATAAAATAATTTTTCAAAAAAAATAAAAATTTATTGAATTTAATTTTTTATTTTGTAGCTGCCTTGTTTATTATTTTCTGACTTTCTGTAAAATGGATTGGTTTCTCAAAAATTTTTACTAGACAAAAGTTGTAGTCCGTTAAATTTCCTATCCGGAATGGGCCATCAGATTTTTTGTAAAATTTTTCGTTTAAAAGATACAGGGTTTTGAAAAACACCAAAAAAAAAAGAACTCAAATTTTTCGACATTTTTTTACTTACTTTAATTGATAACTCGAAAGCCGTTGATTTTCGACAAGAAAAGGTTTAAATCTAGTTTGTAGATTATTTCACGCTCTTTAAAAAAGTACTAAACCGTTTTTACTGAAAAATCAATATTTTCAATTCTATGGTCACGTGAAGGTGAAAATTAAAAAAAAATGCTTTAAAGCGGCCTAACTCTCCAGGGTTTGAATTTAGAAAAAAATTTTTGTTAAATAATATTGTTCTTAGAAAAGTGTCCTCTATCACCACCTAAGTTATGTAAAGTGAGTGCGGGGACACCCTGTATATTGTGGTGAAACATAAATAGACTCAACTTCGTATTTAATGATTTGTCACAGAATAAGGGATGTTTTTACCCATAAAGACATGGTCGAGCACGGTTTTTGTTAAATAAAGCTCGATTTATGTTACCGCTGACATAAGCACACGATTATTATTGAATGTTGGTGAAATCCAGTGACTTATGAAGTTTACGGCTATTTAAACCTAAAAAGGAACAAATTTAATTATTTACATTTAAATTTTAACCGCGAAAAGTTTACTTATTTTGAACTGCAAAGTGGCTCAAAATTTCGTTTTGTGTGGTGGCAGGTTGAATTTTCTCAACATAGAACCATAGAAGGTAGACAAAGTTGGCGTAGGAGAGTTGGCTGTGACTTGTGGAGCCAACAAGGCGTATTTGGGTGAGGTCCACCATAAGTGACCGATTTTCCAGTTTTTCGTGGAAAACCAAGTGTTTTTCAACTTCAGAAGTAGTGCGAAGTGTCGTCTAAAGTAGACGAGTGCTTTTAGATTGATTTGGAAGTAGAATCTTCAAATTGCAGCGTTTTTGGAAAAGCGTCACTGCAACATTTGGTATCACACATGTGGATGAAAATTTTCTCGGTCCGCCATTGATGAATGATCGAATGATTTTTGTAATCGCAACGATTACGCGCCTACAATCAAACATTTAGAAGAATAAATTCAAATTTCGTTGAATTTTAAATGAAATAAATTTAACTTGCCTGGATTTGAGGTTAGTTATACAATTTTCTGGGATTGGTTCAAATTGGGGGAAATTTGCCAACAAACTTTCGTATACGATTGCCGATCGCCTTTATCTCGATGTTTGTGGAGTATTTGTGAAGATTGGAGGCCACAATTCGATTCGCGTTTTACATTACCGTTGATGGCGCTGCCAACCATACGTTCAAAATGGACTTATAAAGTATTCTGTGTGGTGGCGTTAATGTAAATGTAAACAAGTTCATGATGGAAACAAAGCAAAATATTGTTCACTATACGTTCAATATGAACTTCGAAATTATTCCGTGTGGTGGCGTTTTGATAATGTAAAACGCGAATATTTTATGGAACACAGATGCACAAGGATGCAACAGATTGCCGAATGACAGGTGTCAAGCGGGAGGAAAACAGCGGTTCCAAAACGTCGACAACGAGTGTCACCGTATTGGTAAATAATAAACTTTATAATTTGTTACACCATTTTTATTATTGTAAATTTATTTGTGTCACACGATTAAACATAAATAGAAACCTGGAGTATTTTGAGTTCGATTTGCAAGTAAATGCAAATACGAAGGGTTTTCTATACCACATTTTACACTTAGTGACCAAAACGAATCTGTTCGTGAACGACTCATGCTCGACCTGTTTATGTTTATTTTGAAATTAAATTTATTGATGAGAATTAAATTAGTCATTTTCTACGAGGCTGAGTTTAATTTTATTTTCGTCTCCGTACACAAATGTGAACCGACGCATAGCTGCCGATGATAGCACTCTAGGGTGGAGATATTGTCCTGGTAGATAAATAAGATACAATAATTTTTCAAATATAAGGGTCGTAGGAAATATCTACAATATATTGTAGTATTTTGAAATCATAGAAATTTTAATTGTAAATTCAGTTGATTCAAAAGATGCACCTTATGAAACCAATGAAATTTTTCTTTCATTCTTTCCAAGCAATGAAAAACGTCATTATATTAATTAAATTGTAAATCTAAATCGATTTACCAAGATATTTAAAAAAAAACAGACCCGCGCATAGGCATTTTAAAGCACGTGCAAATCTGGCGGTAAATGTTTCAAATAATTTTTTTATATTTAAGAAATATAATTAAATACTTCAATATAATGTATTTTAAATACATATGTTTAATTATTAATAAATTAAGGAATAATTATAAATAATTAAACATATTTATTCTCACGAATTAATAATAAACCAATTTTAAATATTTTAAATACATATTATGTTTAATAAGGAACGACTATTGTTTGTAAATACCTCGAAAACATGAAAATCTAAAATTATAATGTATGTATTTTGTATTTAAAATACCGCATCTTGTATTTGAAATCCAGTATCTCATATTTTGTAATAGTTCAAAAACTCGAAACAAATGCATTTTGTTTGTATACGTACCCTTAAGGTACGTTTAGATCTGACACTTATTGTACGAATTTTATGTCGGACACCAGCTGTCGCTAATCTAAACGATGCAAAATTTCTGTCAGATATATATGCATGAATTTCCGACAATAAGTGTAGACACTTATATATGGTCAGATGTAAACGCAAAATTTTACGATGCAAAATTTCTGTCAGACATTTATGGTGCGTTTAGATCTGACACTTTATTCCAGAAATATATCTAAAAAGGGTCGGACATAAATTCATTTTGACCGTTTACATCACACGTAGAAAAGCACGACAGTTATGTCCAGAAGTATATAATATAAACTATAAAGTGTCGGACATAAAATCATTCTGACCGTTTACATTACAGGTAGAAATTTAGTACGACAGTTATGTGCAGAAATATGTTATTATAAAGTGTCTGCCATAAAATTGCTTTTACCGTTTACATCACAGGTAGTTCCTTGATTCCTTCAATGAATCGTGTTTCAATAGCATTTTGAAACACGTGGTGACGGAAAATTTTTAAATACATTTTTCTGTAATTTAAATAATGTAATTAAATGGCAACAAAATGTAATTGAATAATGTATAAGCAAAATACATTTTTATTGTATTTAAATACAATTTATTACAAAAATACATTTAGAAACTCATTGAAAATATAAAATACAAAAGAAATTAATCGAATTATATCCTTTTAACCTTCATCCGCTCGCGCCTTTTCAAGTTACACTTTCGATCGCATGGGTGGCAATTAGACCGCCTTTGTTTTTTTATTGTTTTCGTGAGTTTTTCGTCATTCAAAGTGCATGATTTGAATTATTTAAAGAAATATACTGTTATGATTATTCTTACTTTAAGAATAACCACCCCAAAAAAAGAAAAACCCTCAAAACTAACGTTTTATCGGAGTAGAGTTTTTCTCTTGCTCAGAGTCAGTGGATTCAGTAGACGAAATAAGAGGGCAATTTGTTGTAGACATAATTTATTAAGTGGCAAAAAGAATCAATAAAAATTTGCATCAAATCAACTTGGACAACAATTTTGTCTAAAACCAATGTGTTATTTTTGTGTAATAATTAAAGCATCCAAATTACATTTAAATCCCTGATTTTAGGAACTAAATTTGGATATTTCATTATTTGGTGTAATCATGTGAACAAATTATAATCATTAAATTCAATAAAGTCCTTTAATTAATCTAAAATCAACACAATTCATTGATTCATAATTTAGATTAATTAAAAATAAAACAAATCTTGTACCTTGTTACTTTCTACTTGATCTGGTGTGTTCCCATAAAGCAGTTGGTAAACATCAGGTTGCCTATTCTGTCGGAAGCCATCGATGTCTTCACAGCTACCAGTGAAAGCGTTCCAAATTCGGTGATTAAAAGTGCTGCTTCAATCCTTTAATTTTCGTTAACCAACTTTTAAAAACTGTTGGTTAAATAATCTTCGTGTTTACTTAGACTTCGGTAAGCAATCAATTAATTTATCAATGTTAACCTGTCCACCACGTGTGAACATAACCTGTAGTTTTTACAGATTGTACAAATCTCTGTAATCCACCTTTATTTCAGATATTCAATTCGCGAATATCCAATTACGCACGCAATACACAACTTTCATCAAATACTCGAATTCCGTAAATTTATTTACTTCCGTTTAATTAAGTAAATTAATGCTTTGGTCTTTTTGTACCAAAGAACCGCAATTGAGTTCCTTAATTGGGATTTTATCGAGAAATTTACACACTTTCTCAATCGACGTCTCCCCCAGAACTTCACGTGCACTCAGCTTGAGTTTCACCAAGGAACTCTTCTCCGCTTGAGCTTCACTTAGGAACCTCTCTACTTGAGCTTCACCCGGGAACTGCCGTGTTTCTCGTTCCTTTTCCAAAATTTGATTTTGTGGTGGGAATCTTGTTGCTGGTAACTAAAATGGTCTTTCTAGCAGGTAACACAACGTTGTTAATTGCTCGCGCACCAAACTGATATTCACACTTTCACCTTATGTTTTACAGAAAACCGCGGCTGTTATCAAATTTAAAAAGTACTCACAGGGTGTTACAAAATTTCTGTATCTCACAAATAAACTCAAATTGTGTCTCATGTGTACTTAATCGTTACATGGGATGGTTTTTGTTTTTGATGCAAATCTTATTTTTTTGTCAGTCACATCAACTGACTACAAAATTAAAAATTAAATAAAATCAAACCACTCTCTTATTTGCTTGCTGTCACTCTTAATTGGTCAAAATACCACAACAATACATAAAATAAGTTTATGCTACATTTAAAAAAAGACCAATATGAAAATACATAAAATTAATAAATACCTATAAATGTTACATTTATAAGACGCAATTAAAATACATAAAAATGAAATACATTTTCATTTCGAAAAACAATAAAAATTAATTGTGAATAAAATTGAAAACGATTTCACAAATTAACAGTATTCATAAAAAGTTCACGTTGTCGATCGCGCTAGGCGGCAAATTTTGCCGCCGTACGACACTACATACTTTGGGGCTGTCTTGAGCCAGCTGGTGAAGTTGTCTTATCAGAAAATGGGTAGGGTCTAGTGGAGGAGATAGTAATTAGAAAATACAATCGCATCCCGACCCTCCTATGACGCTCTGGAAGAAAATAGGAGAGAAAATTTAAAAAGGCGGTCCTTTTGCCGCCTACGCGAGCGAAAGAAGGTTAATAAAATGAACATCTGATAGTAATTAAAATTCTTTTGTAAAAATCTTAATTTATCAAGAAAGTACATATAAAAATGTACGACACTTTCCATAAAAGTAGACGAGTGATCAACTTTTGCAATTTATTCCAAGCAACTCGGAATATGTATTGTTACTATTCATTATTCATTTTAGCATTTCAATTATTATTCACCGTTTCTTAAATGTATAAAAGGGAGTCAAAACTTACAGTGGTCTCCAAAGAAGGTTAGTATATAGTTAATTTATCTGTTTTACCATTATATTATTATTATAATATTTTTAGCCTTGAAAATGGGCCAATAAAAGGGCCCGAAACGCCGGCAATTTAATAAAATTGTTTCACTTAGACCTTTTCCCAACTATAAATCCAATATTTATATTGTTATGATTATTCTTACTTTAAGAATAACCACCCCAAAAAAAGAAAGACCCTCAAAGCTAACGTTTTATCGGAGTAGAGTTTTTCTCTTCCTCAGAGTCAGTGGATTCAGTAGACGAAATAAGAGGGCAATTTGTTGTAGACATAATTTATTAAGTGGCATAAAGAATCAATAAAAATTTGCATCAAATTAACTTGGACAACAATTTTGTCTAAAACCAATGTGTTATTTTTGTGCAATAATTAAAGCATCCAAATTACATTTAAATCCTTGTATTTAGGAGCTAAATTTGGATATTTCATTATTTGGTGTAATCATGTGAACAAATTATAATCATTAAAATCAATAAAGTCCTTTAATTAATCTAAAATCAACACAAATCATTGATTTACAATTTAGATTAATTAAAAATAAAAAATAAATCTTGTACCTTGTCGCACGTTAATAACCTTCCATTAAACTCCGTGTGTTGCCGGATGCATGTGGTCGAAACTCCTGCCAGTATTCCAAATACAAACACATCACCAAATGTGAAGTTGATTTCCGATTCGCCACGTTCACGATACACAATTTCTTTATCAACTACCGGAATTTTCGTAAATTCATTTACTTCGGTTTAATTAAGTAAATTAATGCTTTGGATTTTTGTACCAAAGAATCGCAGTTGAGTTCCTTACTTGGGATTTTATCGAGAAATTTACACTTTCTCAATCGACGTCTCCCCAAGAACTCCACGTGCACTCAGTGAGTTTCACCAAGGAACTGCTCTCGGCTTGGAGATCACTTAGGAACCTCTCTACTTGAGCTTCACCCGGGAACTGCCGTGTTTCTCGTTCCTTTTCCAAAATTCAAAATTTGCTTTTGTGGTGGGGATCCTGTTGCTGGTAACCAAAAATGGTCCCTCTAGCAGGCAACACAACGTTGTTAATTGCTCGCGCACCAAACTGATATTAACACTTTAACCTTATGTTTTACAGAAAACCGCGGCTGTTATCAAATTTAAAAAGCACTCACAGGGTGTTACAAAATTTTTGTATCCCACAAATAAACTCAAATTGTGTCTCATGTGTAATTAATCGTTACATGGGATGGTTTTTGTTTTTGATGCAAATCTTATTATTTTGTTAGTCGTATAGACTGACTACTGAATTTAAAATTAAATTAAAAACAAATTACTCTCTTATCTGCTCGCTGTCACTTTTAATTGGTCAAAATACCACCACAATATATTAATTACACTACTTCTACGTAAGCTCCCCAGTAGGTGCTAGGAAACAGCGCTAGGCTACAAACGTGGAGGATGGCAGTTCAAACCCCGAGTAAGTATAGATTTTTAAAAATAATGTTCTTTAATTTTCAGGTTAAACTACAATAATTCCTTGGGAGACAATTTAAGGACTTGATAGAAAAATGGCCCTAGTAATCTATATAAATAAAAGTGAAATAATTAATATATAACCTTTAGATTTAGATGTATGAATTGTATAAAAATAAAAAAACTATAATAAGGTAAAACACCCAGCACTTGAACACCGCAAGAAATGGAACTAGTACTTGAACAGATTTTTGAAATTGTATTAATGCAAAAACGGAATATTCATAATAAGTAATATCCGTATTTTATAATTACTTGATGATTTAGCAATTGATTTCTATAAGTTTTTTTAAATTATAAATCGAAATAATTATATTTTTGTTAACTTGAAAGTTGGCATGTGGAATAGCCGATAAGCATGCTACTTTTGCCATGGAAAGTTACTAACCGTAAACCGCACAATCACAGTTTTTAGGTTATGAACTTGAACTCGAAAAAACTAACATAAAATGATCACGTTTGTCCATTACGTTTGTCATACATAAATAAATCAATGTTGCCAAATGTATCTTTAGAATATCGATTGGATTTTTGTTTGATTTTGACTGATTTTTACTATTTTCACACGTGTTCAAGTACAACCACCACCGGAGTGTTCAATTACGGCTGCGATTCAAAATAGATTGTTCAATTACAGCTGCATTTGAAGTATATTTTAAAAACCTTGTAAAAATATGATAATTTTATTAATTATTCCTTTTTACTTTGCTATTATATGCAAAACTATCTATATTTTTATAAATAACATATTTTAATCAAATTAATCGAATTTTATTTGCTTAAATTAGAGTGAAATAGGTTTTACTTTCAAAACTGTTCAACTAGTGGGTGTTTTACCTTATGTATAAAAATTATGAAATGAAATATTAAAAAGTTGAAAAAAATTAATTCACATTTAAACCCCAAATTTGACCATAATTTATTAATTAATAAACAAAATTTAATTTATAAATATAAATTTTTAATTTTTTCAATATAGGCGCAATATTTTTTACTATATTGTACCAATATTGTGTACAATATTGCACCAATATTGTATACAATATTGTACCAATATATCAAAAAGCGATCAAAACTATATTGGCCAATATTGTATTACAATATTCCACCAATATTGTGTACAATATTGTACCAATATTGTGTACAATATTGTACCAATATTGTGTACAATATTGTACCAATATATCAAAAAGCGAAGAAAACTATATTGGGCCAATATTGTATTAAAATATTGCACCAATATTGTGTACAATATTGCACCCATATTGTCTACAATATTGTACCAATATATCAAAAAGCAAACAAAACTATATTGGCCAATATTGTATTACAATATTCCACCAATATTGTATACAATATTGCACCCATATTGTGTACAATATTTAACCAATATAGATTTGTACGTCTATCTAGATTGTAAATCTATATTGGCTAAATATTGTATTTCAATATTGCACCAATATTTAAAATGTATTTAGCCCATATTGCCACAATATTGTGTGCTACATGGGACACTAAAGAAAATGTATCAATTTGTATTATTAGTTATACTTTATAAGGATAAATATTTCAATTTTATTATTTATTATTTTTTTTGAGACGGTCATTGCCTTGCAGCTAACGCAGTTGGATGCGAATATGGGGCACCGGGTTCAAACCTGGGGAGAGTCAAACTTTCTTATGGCTAGTCTCCGTGCTTCGGAAGGCACGTTAAGCCGGTGGTCCCCTGGGTTAGTGAATTGCTACCATTAACATAAAAAACCAGGATACAGGCACATCTGAAGGCAAGTCTAGCAAGCTACCTGATGGATGTAAAATATTTATATGCTCAAAGTTTCTAACACGTGTTGGGAAATAACAGGCCTTGGCCTACTAGAAGAGAATTCTCTAGAGTCTAGAAGAATTACTTCTAGAAAGAAGAAGAAGAAGAAGAATTTTATTATTGGCTGTTCAAAGGTCATTCTGTTGCTGAATGGTTCGTAAGCTTTTTCTTTTAGTTCATTAGGGGGTTGCGACACAAAAAAGTTGAGAAACGATATTCCAATTTATTATCTACAACTACAATGTTTTACTATCAGATTATTATAATTTTTCAACACTATGTTATTAAATGGATCCAAAAATATTATCAATGCAGAAGCATATTCATCAGGAACGCAAGAACTTAACTTATCTTCTGATTTGTCTTGCATAATTTCCGAAAGTTTTGCGTGATTTGTAATATTACAGGCATCTAGTTTACATATCCCAGTGCATCTATTTATCATTAATCCTTTTGGGTACACAATAAAATTTTCAAAATCACCGTTTTGAAAATCCACAAAATAGTTTTCAATCCGACAAATTTGGGTATCTTGTAAGGGCGACCCCCTTCCCCTTGTAGGTGTTTGAAGGGCAAAAGGTTTCATTTTTGATGTTGTGTTATCATATAAATATATAAGCAAGTATGAGTTTGAAATTTCATAATCCAGAGTTTTTGGATTAAGAACCTGATTCCATACGTCAGTGAAGGATATGAAAAGATCCACAGAAAAATTAGTTGGTTTCCATTTTCCTGTCAGTCGTTCAAGATTAAAAACCTAGAAGAAAAATAAGGTCGAACAAAATTTAAATACAAATTTTGAAGTTTTTCTTTACTTGCCATCCGTTAAAGTGAGGAAAAACGTAACTGGCTCCTAATAATTCTTGTAAATCAGTAATATTTTCTTCCTTATTTGAAAATAATTTATACAGTCGAATTAAAGTGGATTTGGAAAAATCGTGACTCAGAGGACGAGATCTAAAAAAATACAATCTTTAACAAGAAGTCTTATGATCTGGCTCCGTGTCTGTCTGTTCGCATAATTTAGAACAATCCAAATTATTATCTCATTTTTTGTGGGTCGCAGGAGGTTAACCACTTCCTTTAAATCAACGAATTCTCCCCTGAATAAGGCCGAACCACCACATCATTTATTTAAAAATAATACACAATGAACTTACTTGTAAATATTAAATTCCAATCTTATAATCTGTTCGTAATCTTGAATACCAGTTAAATTAAATCTGAAAATGACACCCTGGTCTAAAATATTATATTCTGTTATCTGAAAGCATTTCACAGTGCTGGAATTATAAACAAAATCTTTTGATTTGTTATTTTCAATAGAACTGTATAAGTTTAAAATTAAATCTGGAATTTTTGAAATTGTTCGGTTTGGTTTGAATTGCCATTCCTTATCAAAATATTGAAAACCTTTGGTGGTTCCTGCACGGAAGGGGTTTTCACTTTTCTAAAAATGCAGGAGAAAATTTATAGAAATTAACAAGAATATTTTACTTACCATTATTTGGTCAGGTATTTTAATATATTTTTTACCATCGATAGTTTTTTGGGAGGTATTATAATGTTTAGGTGTCTCATTGGAAATATTGGAACCATGTGAAAGATAAAAAATATAAAATATTAAAATTGCATAATATGAAGACTTCATTGCTACTTGAAACCATCAAACATTAAATTGAACTAAAAATTAAGCATGAACACACAATTACAAAATTTAAACCGTGACAAAATGTATCTTCCGTTTGTTGTTTTGAAATACTAATTCCACTTTTCTTGTGACTGTCCACTTCCCATTCCCCCACACCATTATAATTAATTATTGTTACCTTATTTGGCTTGATTATTAATGTCTGATTAATCCACACTTATGAAGTCATTGCCTTGCTTACTAAGGGGTTCATTGATATTAATTTTGTAATACTTTAACTTCCGTTATATTTAACTTAATAATTTTGAATGTGACAATACCACTGGTTAATGTATGTATGCCTTACAGGCCTAGTAGGCCCATGACTTCATCTGTCACCGACTTCTATTGCTTCCTATCACGAGCACAACTTCTCAAATCTTCTCTACCAATTCCAATCAAGTCCTCTTGCACTTCGTCCCTCCAACGGTTCCCCGGTCTACCTCTTCTTCTTGTGCCTCCCAATACCACATTCCAAATGGCACTTGGGACTCTGTCTTCGTTCATTCTTGCTAGGTGTCCCAATCATCGCAGCCTCTACGCCACACGCAACTATGCTTGGTTGTCCATACATCTCGGCTAGCTCTCGATTTGTTCTCATTATCCATTGTCCTTCCAATTATTTTCCCCCATAAATCCTTCTGAATATCCTTCTCTCCCACACTTCCAGCATTGCTTGTTCACGTCTTCTCAACGTCCAAACTTCTGCTCCGTACATAACTGATGGTCTTACAACCGTTCTATATATTCTTGTTTTAACTGACATAGACAATACTTTTCTAATGAGAATTGATTTTAGTGCATAATGAGCTTCTTGTGCCCGCGGCTATTCTTGCTTTAATCTCTTCTTCTTGTCCTGGCACTCTTGTTATCATGGCTCCCAAGAATTTAAAAACGCACACCTCTTCAAAATTTACAGTTTTATTCTCCATTGTTATGCTTATAGATTTTCCTTCTATAAACTTCTTGTCACTCCATACCATGTTTACTTCTAATCCAATTTTTTTAGCAGCCTCTAATAGTTTTCGCGTGACTTCTTGTATCTCCTTCCTTGTTCGTGCTACCAACGTTAAATCGTTCGCGAAAGCCAAGCATTGGTGTCGTCTTCCAAAAATTGTACCACATCTATTCAATCCTGCTTTCATTATTGCACTTTATAACACAATATTAAATAAGATCGGCGACAACGGGTTTCCTTGTCTCAGACCTACCTTTACTGCAAAACTCGCCTCCAATCTTTACTTTGTTTTCTGAGCCGTCAAGTGTCATTTTTACCAATTTTATCAATTTTCCAGGGATTTCCATTTCTACCATAATGTTATATAACTCCTCTCTCTTGACACTGGCATAATATGCTTGTCTAAAATCCAAAAACATCAAATGCGTTTCCAACTCAAACTCATAACTAATTCCCTGTATTTTTCACAAAACAAACATTCGGTCTGTTACCGCTAAATTAAATTTGCGTCTTTATTAATTTTGAAAAGATATAATCGTTACTTCCTTGTGATGGGCGGTAATCCATTCAATACCCCCCCCCCCAGACCCAGACCTCACGATTTCACACCTATTTAAATAGCAGTAATACTTAACAGTGAGATAAATAAAGTATTGTCTAGTTCAGGGGTCGGCAACCTTTTGTTGTACGGGGGCGAAATATTTTACTTTGAGATTAGTGCGGGCCACACTTCTTGGAAAATCCACTGAAAGGGAGCTTTTTTTTAAAAAGAAAAAAGTGTCATTTATTTTAGAGTCCGCGGGCCGCACTAAAACCCTTCGGAGGCTGCGGGTTGCCGACCCCTGGTTTAGTTTATATGTTCCTAAAAATCTTTCCCTGACCTGAAGGGATCCTTTAATAGTAAACAATCGTAAATCCGGGGGGTCTGGGGGTATGGAATACCCCCCAGCCACAAGTAAAATATGTTTTCTCAGCTACTATGTTGTTCTGGAGGGTATTCCATACCCCCCAGACCCTCCGGTTTCACGCCCACTTCACAATTTAGGGTATAAATTTGTTTTGGTTTATAAATAGATATTCAAAAAAATCTTTTATTTGAACGAGGGGAGGGAGGTTAGTGCAAACTAAATCGCTTACCACAGGCGCTTTCTACCTTCGTTACTGTTCTAGGGGAGGGGTAAACATAACTTTTTTGAAAATTTTATAGTACATTTTAAATCTAAACAAGTAAAGTACTTTTTTCCGATTTCTTGTATCCATAGGGGGGGGGGGGAGTAATATTGTTACTTCCTTGTTCTGGGGCGGGGGTATGGATTACCCCTCAGTTTCTTCATATTTCAGGGGATAAATATGTTTTGGTTTAACGATGCGTTTAATTGTATAAATAAATATTTAAAACAATCTTTTGTTTCAATGGTCCGGGGAGGGGGTAGTGTAAATACAATTTAAAAAAAAATTTTATACTTAGTATATTTCTAAACAATTTAAAAACATTTTTAAAAATTGTAGTCTTTAGTCTTTTATTCGATTTTTTATTTTTGTTGAAATTTTCTGTGACTAAACTTTTGAGGATCACCTACACTGTTCTGAATCTTATTGTACAAAATCAGGGGCATAAAAGCAGAGACGTCAGACAGCCAGTGGCAGATTTAGCACTTCAGAGGCCCCAAGTGCAATTTTGAAGCCCCCGTCTAAATATTTTCACTACCCCTACATCCTACAGTGTGCATTCTACGCGCACGTTTTATAATACAAAATAAAAACTGAATTTTGAGGCTTCCTTGACTTATGAGGCCCCATACCCCCCACTTTCAAGCCCATTTCAAGGGAATAAATTTGTTTTAGTTTAACAGTGTTTTTAATTGTATAAATAAATTTTTAAATTAAACGTACCTGTAACAAGCGGTTTATTGGTGAATTATCAAACTCAGGTCAACTATTTGCCAAGCAGTTCTCTACCGTTTATTGTGAAGATGACGATAATGACGTTCATTATGATGGGGTTGATGAGATAAGCTGCAGCAGCCTGAAGGTAACTGTTAGTGATGTTTTTGAAGCAATTGGAAGTCTGCCTGATAGTCTTAGTTCTGGACCTGTTGGTATTGCTCCCTTTTTTGTTAAAAAGTGTCAGTATTCTCTCTCAACTCCAATTTATAATATATTTCTACAATCGTTATCTACTGGCCAGTTCCCCAGTATTTGGAAAAACAGCTTCATAACGCCTATTTTCAAGAAAGGTAACAGCTGCGATATCAAAAACTATAGAGGTATCTCGATTCAATCGACCATTCCAAAATTGTTGGATAAACTGGTTGCAACTCAACTCCTTTCTGCTTGTAAAAATCACATAGTAGCTGAACAGCATGGCTTTTTTCCAGGCCGTTCGACAACTACGAACTTGTTATCGTTTGTATCGGATGTGGTACAGTCGTTCGAAAACCATATGCACGTGGACGCTGTGTACCCTGATTTCTCAAAGGCGTTTGATCGTGTACAATTTATAGCCCTCCTATTGAAACTTGTCTCCCTAGGCTTTGGTACAATGACAGTTAAGTGGATTCGTAGTTACCTAGTTGGTTAGGAAGCAAAAGGTACGGATTAAGAACTTTCACTCGATAGACATTTCTGTATCGTCCGGTGTTCCTCAAGGTTCGCATTGTGGTCCAATTTTGTTTCTGCTATTTATCAATGATATTGGTAAATTTATCAGACACTGTTCGTATCTATTGTTTGCAGATGATCTTAAAATTTATAAATCAATCAGTTCTATTCAAGACTGCTGGTCGTTACAGGAAGATCTTGATAATCTTCATCGGTGGTGCCAGCATAACAAACTATATTTAAATTTCGACAAGTGCTCAGTAATCTCATACTCAAAACATAGTTTTGACGCATTTGGTTATAACATCAATGGAAATGTACTCGGTCGTGTCATTGAGATTGACGATTTGGGTGTTCGGCTGGATACTGGCTTAACATACAAGAGTCATATTGCGAAAATTTGTGGTAATGCCTTACGAACCTTGGGTTTTATTCGTAGACAAAGTGGGCATTTTTCTGCGGAAACAGTTAAAACGCTGTACTTTTCTCTGGTTAGATCCCAATTAGAGTATGCATCATGCGTCTGGTCACCGTTTTACCGGACCGACATTGACAGACTGGAAGCAGTTGAACTCAAGTTTCTCAAATACGTTCACTTTAAGTGGGGACGTACTCGGGAGGAATTCGATAGTTCAAGTTGCCTCATTGCCTGTAACACCAAGTCGTTAGAATATAGGCGCAAAATTGCAGACTTATGTTTTACCTTTCGACTGATTAATGGTAAATTAAACTGCCAACGCCTCACACTGGGGCAGCAGAGCAAAATACCTGCTATTAAATAAAATACTATTTGAACGGAATTTTAAGTTAGATATTCCTTTTCAGCGATATTAGAAGTATCTAAAAATTTCATAGATAGAAAGCTCGAATAGGTTTTATTAACCCATATGGGTGAATAAAACCCAGAAAACTATTGCTTTTGAAATATTAAATTTTTTCCTTTGGATGTTGGTCAGTTTATTAAGCTGAATCACAGAAAAATATTAAAAAAATTCTGAAAATGTTGGAAATGGCCGAAACTTGGTGTTTCTTCATAAGTAAATTATTTTTTTTTGTCAAATAATTTCATAATTTGGACAAATTATTTCAAATTTATTACATAAAACACGTTTATTGGTCCTTTATGTATCCAAATTTGATATACTCTAATCAAAACTGCTAATAACAACTTCAAAAAGTTACTTTGGGCCCCCCACCTGTTCACAGTCAATTTATAAAATTTCAAATAAATTTTTTCTAATAATAATAATAATAAATTAATGATCTGCTACTTTTCAATCAATTTTTTTTTAATTTTACAAAATCAAAATCAAAATAAACACTTGATATTTGCTGTTATAATTTTTGAAAATGTAGAAAAATAATTAAAATACGCGATTTTTTAAAAAAACAGACCTGCCTTGGATATTTCTTATGCTAAGTTTATTGTAAAACAAAAGCAATGCCATTGAAATTCAAATAAGGCGACTAATTAAATTACAATATTTTTATATCGCCCTGTATGAAAAATATAAAATTGTGTTTAGCAAAAAAACTTTTCAAAATTCGGAAAATTTTTAAAAGCTATTTTAATTTATAATCAACACCAATTAGAAAAAAACAAAAATTAAAACTCGGACTGCTTCGGAACATAACTAAAATGACCAAAACGCTAAAACGCTAAAATTTTCGTCTTCGTGTTTCCGTAGGGTACTTTTTCAAATTACATTCCGTTAAACACAAGTTTAGAATTATTAAAATGTCGCTACATAATTGAATTTCAAGGTCTCTTATAAAAAAATTTCAATTATTCGAAAAAGTTCCGAAGGAGAAAATTCGCTCTGGTAGCGATCAGGGAGAAATTTTTTAAAATCTAACACTGTTATAGTGTGTGTGGGTTGTGATGTATTGCAACGACATGAAAAGAAATCCGTAAATAAAATTTTTAATTTTGATTTAATAGCAGGTTTTTTGCTCTGCTGCCCCAGTGTGCGCCTGCTGAATTATTTTGTACCTTATGCATCTTCACATGATACTAGGCACAAGAACGCCTTCGTCACCGATATGCATTCAACGAATTATGGCTTTCATAGTCCTATATCCAGGATAATCAGGTTAGTCAACAGACTTAATGGACGTGAACGGTTTGATCTGCAGCAGCGGTCATTTACTTGCTTCAAGAATAACATCATGAGGAACATGGAAGTAATGACCTAATGTCTTATATATTTTTATGAATAATTTTTTATGTGTGTATTATATTTTGTTTTGTTTTGACATTGTCTTGTATATAATTGATATTATGTAAATTAGTGTATCCGTTGATATAAATAAATAAATAAATAAATTTACACTAAACCCCCCTCCCCCCGGCCCCGTTCAAAACATTGTTAAAGCAAATCAAATTTTTTCCTTTAAAATGGATGGGAATCCGGGGGTCTGGGGGGTATGGAATACCCCCAGTACAAGGAAGGGTACACAACAACTCGGTACCGGCCTACTCGGCACCAGGAAAGCTCGGTACCGACGAATCTCTCTTTTAACGGACCCCGCATTTAAACAAATTGTTTCCTAACACTAACCTAAGCTCGACCGGTGGATTCCCGTTGCCGAGTAGTCCGTTTCCGGCTTGCACAGGCGCTTTTTACCCTTATTTAAGAATTTTTTACTTTACATTGCCTCGGGCCCCTAAAATTTTACGGGCCGTGTTCATTCGCGCACCGCGCACACTGGTAGTTACGTCACTGCGGAAGGATATGATGGCCGATAGGCCGTCCTAACTTAGGATATTTAAGATGATTATATTTAATGGAGTAGTGTGAAATAATTCTAAACTGTAATACTAAAGCAGAGAAAATTGAATTGAGTAATTACCCTTAATACTTTATATCCTTTACCATTTTATGTGCAATTTGCTTAGTCTTAGGTAATGCAGAGGAATAGACAATATTATTAAATTATACTTCAGCAACCATGCATAAACTAACGTCTAAAACCTGAGACATATATGCCGATCGTTTTATCTTATTTATGAACCCCTATAACACCTGGATATGCAAGACAAGCAAGTTCATTAATATTGTTGTATTTATGTGTCGGTAAAATATACTAAGCAATATACTATAATATATAATATGTTCCAAATAGAGCATTGGTTGTTTTACTATTAGAACAATTTAATAAATACAAGACGTTTGTATGAGAGATGTTTGCAAGAGCAATTTTTATAGATTAGCATTTCGCTCACTAAATAGCCCTTTATATGTTGATTTTATGTAATATAAGTAAATGCGCTCGCCGAGCTATATCGTTTAAATGAAATATGATGCAAGTTCGTATACAAGTTAAAAAGAAAATTCGAAGTTAATTGTCATTAAAACCGATACAAATATAAAAATATTTTGATTTAATTAAGCTTCTTGAAAACAATATCCATATAATGTCCATAAAATATATAAAAGAATAATCCTTGAATTTATTTAACAAACAACCCTATAATACAGCTATAAATAGTCATCGATAATTTCGCATTTAATATTTCATCAATTTTTTTTTGTTATTAATTACTTTGTAATCAAACCACATTTTAATTATACATTTTTTTTTTGTTCAATAGGAATAAATTTGAGCCGATTTAATTAACTATTTTTGGTTACTGCGTTTGAGTGAAATGAATTTCACGTTTGATAAATAAATAAGATGAACATTAATAGAAAATTTATAAGAGCAATTTTCATTTTGCTATATGAAAGAGAAAATTGTTCAAAATAATAGAAACACTTAGGGAAACCTTTAATGCGTTTTGCTGTTAATTCTGAGGTATTATTTTCGTCAGAAGAACATTATTTTGACCATCTCTCCTCAAAAGGTAATGGCAAACCACCTTGGTGTAGTTATTATTATTTGTCTAATTTTTCTATCGGAAAAGCCGAGATCTTTGCAAATCTTCGAAATAATTGGAAATTATACAATAATTAAAGTTGCACTAATTACAATTCTGTAAATTACTTTTAAAATTTATGAATATTGCGACGATCAATATAAATTTTTATTAGTCCTATCCAAAGTATCAAATGAAAGTGTATGAAACGCAATTAGCAAAGTTTGCTCTGCTATTCCTAGGGTTACAAAGTTTAATTCAACTTTCTTATATTACAGCATTTATCTGTTCTCGATATCTATACTTTCCAAATTAAAGTAATATTTTAACACACCACCGAGTGAATTGCTAATTCAATTAAGCGATATCACGTGGTGTTCATTACAAATTTGGGTTATTAGAGTAAGTGTCTATATAAAATATTTGCTTTAAACTATGGATGAAACATCCAGAAATGATGTCTAATGTAAAACGTGCCCAGAATTTGTGAGTTATAGTGGCAAACAACATCACTTCATGTTTTCACAATTTAACTAATTAATATTAATAAAAAGTTTACAAAAAATAATAAATTAAAATTATTGCAGGCAAAATAAAATTCACTCAAAGTAATGAAGTTATTTTAAGCACTCAAAGAAAAACTGAAAATTACTTTGTTGTAAGCTTTGGATGAAAGTACCCGAGACTAGATAAATTCTGTCTTATGGGATTGCAAAGTTGAACAAAAATAAACGAGTTATAATGAGAAAAATTTTCAAGTATAAAAGTTGGGCAATTGAGAGATTAATTTCCAATCGGTGTACACATTTTCATGACGCGTTTTTGCTTGTTTGGCTGGAAAGAATTTAATTCGAAATTAGCTGCAACAAAAAACTTTTGTTAAAATTGCGCTTAGTTTTGTTTTGTTAGAACAACAGTAGTAAACAGTATTGCACTTTTGAAACTCACTAAAAATTTTTTAATAGTATTACTTGGAAAAAAGTTAAAAAATAATTTGGTTAGGGCAAGGATAAGGTCAAGTCCCTATTTTTAGATGGCTGTAATTTGAGAATCATGAGAGCAACAGGTTTGCGATTGCTTCAATTAATTAGCAACAAACTTTTTTTCGGCATTATTTTTGCATAATGCAAATTGGATTTCCTTTCTTTTATTTGCTTTGTGTTTTCAGTATTTAAATTTATTAATTTCAATAAACTACAGTAAAAATTAAAATAAAATCTCTTTTCCCCTTTAGAGAAAAGTTTAATTGGTGTAAAACTTTGGTTCAATCTTCTGCGCTTTTTGGTGGTTTCTTCGTAATATGAAAATCGAGGTATTTTGCTTCTTAAAAATAAATTCATTATTTTCATTGGTTAATAGAAAAATACAGCAGGAATTAATGACAACTTTTATTATGATCGACTTTTTTAAAATGTATATTTTATGCTTAATTACCTTAAACAATTTAGGTTTCTATATTTTTGCTATATAAAAGTTGTTTTTCTTGCTTGTAACAAACATTCAGCCACAGTAATTCGTTTTTTCTAAATATGTTTGTTCAGTTTAGTTTTTGGTTAAGTTTACCATTAGTGATTGTGTATACCGACGATTTATATTCTTAAGTAAGAATTTCTTAATATACTTTTGAAAATAGTTTAATTTTCTAATTTATATAAATTATTATTAGATTGTGTAAATTAATCATAAATTGAAATAGCTGATTAATAAACCATTATAAAATTAAGCAAAGTTTCTTGTTTAAAATTACTTGTTAAAATTAACTGAGGTAATATTTATAAGCCGATTATTATGTTAAAATTAACAATGGAATTATATCATATTCAAAATTGCATTTTTTAATTTAATTATAATAATAATAATTTAAAAAGGAATCTTATTTACTACTTACTTCAAGTGAATTTTTAATAGAATCTACTAATTGCAATAATTATTTATTTACTATGACTATGGGGAAGGTAAAGGGAAACCACCCCATTAACGTTTCCCTAATAAAATTAGGGAAGAAGAATTCTGAAGAAGAAATAAGTATTTATAACAATTTAAATTTGCAAAGTGCATAAAAATTATTCAATAAGTCAAATATTGAACTCAAGTCATTATTAGGAATCATTAATAGAAAATACTAATATATTGCGGACGCAAATTATTGAACTTGAATGAATTTTTGCAATTTAAATGGAAATAAATATTAATGCTTGTAGAAATTTGAAAATTGTAAAGTCTGCGAAATATTTGTTTAGAAATAATGTAAATTTGTGAATAAATTTAGCATTATTAACTGTTATTAACTGAACTTTCGTTTCATGTCGAAAGTCATCAAAGTCTGAAAAATGTCATTGTTGCAGAGACCGGTAACAAACCAAAGAAAATTAGTTTCAACCACATAATTTTTAAGTTTAGAAATGTATTCAATTAGTTTAAAATTAAAGGTGAATTATTTACGAATAATTTAACAGCGATAATGCATAAGAATTATAAATCGAAATAATTATAATTAGAGGAGAAGGTCCGAATATGGGCACCCATTTTGTTTTTTATTAACCATTTTTATATTTTTTGGAAAATAAATCTAAAAATCGGCATGCACCTAGCCTAAAGACTCTTCTAGAATTATAGAAGCAACAAAGTTTCAAAGAGGCAAAAATTATTGCGATTTGAGAGAAAATATAAAATTATGTCAATTTCACATAGGAAGGCAGACTGTGTGAAATATGGGCCCCCATCAAAAATGACACAAAAAGCTAAAGCCTGTTTGACACGACGTTAAATTTAACATAAAATTTACATGTAAAATTAGATGTAAATTTGCTCATAAATTTGCCACAATTTTATGCAGCTAAAAATAATTGTCTGTATGCCACGGTGCATTTTTTTCTGATAAATTTAGCACGCGCATTTGGTCAGATTCTTGGTGTTTTCATTATTTTTGTGTTGGTTAGGTTAGGTTATATCGGTTATATTAAGTTTACATGTAATAATTAAAGTGAAAAAATAATTTTTTTTAATTAATTTGTGGTGTGTTAATTTGTTATAAATAATGTCGGATAGCAGTGATGATGAAGTGTATGCAACAACATTGTTAACGACGATGTTAAATTTAAAAGGAAAAAAACAAAAGAAGCGAAAGATTGGGCCAGGAAATGGTTACGGAGACGAGAACTAGGCAGAGGAGTTTTGCAAATGGTACACAACGAATTACTTGTGGAAGATCCAGCAGCATATTATACTAACTACTTGCGTCTGAATAGTGGCTTATTTGAAAGAATACTTGGTGCTGTAGAAAGAGATATATCCCGAGAAGATACATTTATGCGTGACAGTATTTCAGCTCGAAGCAGGTGAGATGTTACAAAGTAAATAATATACTGCATAACTATTTTTTTCTATTTTTAGATTACAAGTCATTCCAGATAATTTACAATATATTCCACGATATGGTAACAGAAGTAGTTGCGATGCTCGACAAATTAGAGACGAATTTAAATTATTTTTCAACACCACCGGAGCAAGGGACTGGCAAGAAGATCGGGTTTGCCAATAACAACATGTAAATGTCAATCTCCCCGATTGTAAATGTACTTTTTTAATTCAATAGTTTATAATTTGAAGCGATGCAAAGCTTTCTAAAAATGGATAAAACTGTGTTTTTAGGATATAATAAAACAAATGTTATATTTTATATGATGTTAATTTTTATTGATACTCTCACAATATCACATTTATTGTTCGAGGGTGAGAAAGTCAAAAACTATATAGTTTTTGATTTTCTTACACCCTCGAACAATAATTGTGAAATTTTTTTTTCCACTTATTCAGCAATGTCTTCAATTTATATGCCACGTAATCTGCAAATGCATCGTGCTGATTTCGTGGATGCGGTTCTTTTTTTTTTTTGATTTAATTACTTCCGACATCATTTTAATGGCATCGGCTGCATCTTCAATAGCTTTGTTCTCACGTTTTCTTTTTTTATTTCTCGGAGTTTCTGGTGTTGAAAGAGATATACGAGAAGGACCTGGTTGAACGCAGATAGGTGATGCAGCGAACTCTATTTCCAATACTTCATTCAAATTATCCTCATATAAAGTCGTATAAAACAGATAATTAGCAAACAAAATATTATCTCGATATAAAATTTTATTTAACTTATATTCTCCGTATTAGTTTGTTGTGCGAAATCTTCGATGTCTATGCTAATCTGGGAATCTGAAGTTGTGGCACCGCTGTAAAGTGGAATGGTATCCACGGAAGCTCTTGCGACACAGTGCTCTAACAGAAACTCCATCTTACCAAAATACCAAATGCTCGGTATATATATCTGTAAATGTATTTTTTGTAAATTAAGCTGGAAAAGCTTCAAAGTAATAATAGTATAACTTACATCGTCATCCCCGGCACCGCTACGTTTTGACTTTTCGTGCTTCCGATACTCCGCTAGGAAGTTCGTTTTTATGTCGATGACGGTTTCACCCACATCAACTTTTTTTTTATCGCTTCCAACGCCCTTGTATGGCAGTGTTTATTTTTGTAATCTTTCGATTTCATCGCAAACAAACATTTATAATTTTTGTATTCTTCAATTAAATCTGTTGCCTGTTCGCGGGACCAACACATTTTTTGTGTTTAAATTCAAACACGATTTAATTTTAGTTTATACGAAAAAATGGCTACTACGCACTTTCACGCGCACTTTTACTCGAAATTTAGAACGTGTTCTAAATATTTTACATAAAAAATTTACCACGCGCGCTTGCGCATTAACAAACAGATTAGGGACATTTTGCAAAAATTTTTTCTGCATTTAAGTTGGTGTAAGATGCATAAACTTCAAAGTCCAAACTGGGCGGACTCTAGACGAAAAAATGTCTACTGCGCACATTTACGCGCAGATTTACCACCAAATTTTAGAACATGTTCAAAATATTTTACTTGAAAATTTAGCACAATATTTGCTGGTAAATTTACTGTATGCAACGGTGCTAAATATTTTTATAAATTTTTATAAAAATTTACATGTAAATTTTATGCTAAATTTAACGTCGTGTCAAACAGGCTTAAGAAGTAACAAAATAAACTTTATTTTTAAAAAATGAACTTACATATTAATATATTTTAAATAGAAACGATAAATTATTTGCAAAAATCACAAACATAATTGTCTTTCTCTGCCCCTGAGCATTGCTCATGTGCCCACATATTGCACATATGGGCTAGGGCCCATATTCGGACCAGCAAAGGGCTCATATTAGCAGCAAAGCGTCTCATTCAAACAAAATGTTATATTATTTTTTGAGATTAAGTGACTCAATATCTACGTGAATATGACAAACCTTAATATTAATACTACACACTGTTGCGAATATTTGAAACCTAGTCAGCTAATAATATACAAAATATTCTTACGCAACTTACCTTTAAATATATTGACGTAAAATTGAGCCCACCGATTATTCCTGAAAACGGAATTACTTTTCAAAATTATTCTTTCGTCCGGGCTATCAATTACGCCCCCAGCTGCTCAGCCAAAAATATTTTACATTTACTTCTAAAAAGAAATCAACACCAACTACTAAATTAATCAACTTTTATTTATAAAAAAAACCAATCTACTTAATTCATCATTTCAATTACAATTTCTTATCCACTCTATACTTCAATCAAGTTCTACCTTTATAAACGATAGCATCCTTTAAAATTTTTCTAAATACTTAATTAATTCATCCATCATAATATTACATTCCATAATTACTTTATAATCCAAACTTTACTTTTCATAGTGACTAATTTTTATATAACTTTCAATTTTCCTTATCAAACTGTTTAATTTAGTTGCAAAAACACAAATCCCAAAATGTCGATTATTTATAAATTGTTATCATTATCCACGTTTTTATTTTATTTGTTCTCCGAAGAACTTTTAATTTTATTTGAATTACTTGATCAATTTTAATTTCCATCTTGCTTCATTTTAAAGATTATTGTTCACTTATTGTTATTAACTTTTAAAATTATACTACGTTAGCTAATCATAATTTTGATTATTTGGTGCGTTACTGTTCCTTTAATTTTAATTGATTAACTTTCCCGCGATAAACCGCCTGCATTTTAAATTTTTAATCTATCACATTTACAAAATTGTTTATCAAATTTACACCTTTTTAAATTTATTCTTTTTTCATTTTCGTTTGCGGTCGTTATCAAATTTACAAAATATTCTTACTTATTTATTCAAACTTCTCCATTCCTGCTTGCTAATTTAATGGAGTTGATTACATCCATAGTCTTCCATCTGCATCGCCGAAATGCCCATTTTAACAAAACAACTGCCATCTTCTTTCGACCTCGAAATTTTTTCTTCTTTCTTAAATTTTTCCTCTTTAGAATTTTTCCAGCGTGGATGAACCTCATAGCTTCATCGGACGGTCCATCGTCTTCCTCCTGCACATCATTCCCTAAATTATCATACGCTCCTGGACTAGGAACTCCTTCCACTTCTAAAATTAATTTTGGAGAAGTAATTTTTATTTTCATTTCGTATCCAATTTTCTTGTTGAAATTTTGTTTATTTGACCAAATAAATTTTCTTCTGGCCTGTAAGCTTCTCCATTTTCTTCTTCTTAAATGTTTTCTGGAACAAATCAGGGCTTTTATAACAACAACGTCGCCTGCACGACATCCTTCTCCTTCCAGCGTTTCTACCCCCTCGTTCACTATGATCACTTTCACCTTATTTTCTTTTATAGTTTCTTCCTCCAGGACTTTTTCAATAATGTCGCCTGTGACATCTTCTTTTTCTTCCTTATCATTTTCTCTTATTTTATTTTCCTTTTTCTCAATATCCTCTTTTAATCCAAGGACTTTATTACTACCTACGCCTGTCTGGCACATTTCTTCCAAAATTATTTCTTCCTTTGCTTCTTTAACTTTTTCTAACTTTTTTAATTTTTCGAACATTTCTTTTATCTCTGCATAGCGTTCGTTCATTTGCTTCATAAATTGATCCACCGTTAATCGTTTATTCGGTGCCATGTTGCTCAAATTATCCATATCTCAGGGTCAAATGTAGGTTCCGTCAGTGAGCATTTATCAACTTAACTTTTCCAAAATTTTATCAAAACGATATGCTCACCAAATGCCCCACGTTACTTGCGACATATGACGTAAATTTTGAAAATCTAAAAAGAATTAAACACTAACTATAATATTTAATCAACTTTATTTCAAAAAAAAAAAAATCTCTTTATAACTAAATCGCCAAAAAGCAAAACGCAACCACCCAACTCGGTGGTCGGTGCGCGAACCTCTTATCCTTCCAGCCCCCCGCCGGATTCGCCGAGACCCCTAGTGGCCGCTCGAAACATTCAAATATTCAAATTTTAAGATAAAAAAATTAATGCTCCTTCAATAATCAAAGTTTCTGCTTCTTCATTCAAAAAAAATACGACAATATATACAAATTTTCATAAACACATTAGGTATGTTCGTTTGTATGAACTAACTTGAACTGGGTTATCTTTCGAGACAAAATACTCCCACCACAAAGGTTAGATAGTGTTCTAACTTGCACTGCCTACTCCTCCTATGGAGGTCTAGCAAGTAGTTCATGTTCGGTCATGAGTGAGCAGCCAAACGAACACAGTACATTGCACTAACTTGAACCGAGCAAGTTAGTTCATACAAACGAACAAACCTAATCACCACCACTTGTTGACAACAGAATAAAATTTCTATAGCAGACTATTGGTAAAACAGTTGACTATCTAGTAAGTGTATTTTCAGCTAGTTTACATAGATCTCACTTGATGTCCTTCTGAAATTTTGAGGGAGCCCATATTAAATGCAGGGCCCATATTCGGACCTTCTCCTCTATAATTAATTAGACGAAGATAAGAGGTCTTCTTGCAACCATCTTGAAGAACGGTGGGTGCATGCTAATTTGCAGCGTCCGAGTTTTGCGTTTTTCATAGGGACAAATTTTGTTCCAAGGAATTCCTTTGAGCGATTGATTAGTGATTTTCCTGGTACAGGAACTCCGAGTTATTCGGTAATAGGATAAAAGTTGTGAAAATTTCGAAAACTTAATCGTTTTATGCGAGCGTGAGCCGGTTGCACAAATTTGAGATTTTGGACATAATTTGTCATCATCCGGTTGCGAATTTTGCTTACATTTGTTAATCCGACGGTTTTAGCGCTGGATGATTCTGAAATTGTTAGAATTTAAGGAGATTGGGAAGAAAATTTTGAGGTTAAGTTACCTTAGCACGAGCTGTTAAATTTTGGTTGGTTTGCGACGCAAATTCATATAAAGTGCATCAATACTTGTCCGTGGAACACTACGAGTACACAAATACACGAATTTTGGTTAAATTTGGATAAAGTAGGCATTAAGTGGATCAAAAAACAAGACGCGTGAACACCACATATTATATTAGAAGTTGCCTTACGAGTCCAGAGTTAATTTTCGGTGCGGAGAAAAGGCGGGGCTACGATTCCAGTGACCATTAAGCAATTCAACATCAGGGTTTGTGAAAACTCTTTATTAAAACATTTCATTTTTGTAAAACAATCGATTTTTGTCACACGTATTACACATGAAAGTATCGAAACCTCATTTAAGACAAATTGGTGATAAAGGTAATGGTGATTGATACGATCGCACATAGTTACACGAACGGCCAGAGGACAATTTTATATTCCAAAAAGCGGAATTGAATTTTCACCGTTTAATATCATTAAACAAAATAAACTCACCCGAGTCTTTTATTGAGTTGGACTCACATCCTGAGATTGTCTCATTTATTGTTCTTCGACGACATAGCTACCGAACATTTAGTTTGTTTATGTTTAAAACACTACAATATATTTTCTATTTACACCGATGCGGTTACCCAATCAAAATTTTTAAAACTTAAGAAACTTTCTTCCGCTACGGCAAGGTGGGACCGCGGCGACTCCAGCGAGTTGGGTTGGCGGTGAAAAGAGTTAGAAGAGACTTGCCTCGGCGGGTTGTCCCTAGACACAATATAAGGTACATTTCTTCCGCCCCTCCCATGTCTAAATATTGGGTGAAATTGGTGTCAGAGCTTTGAGCTACAATAATAAGCTTTAATTCCCATCGTTTGAGCCTCAACTGTTGCAGAATTATTTTGAAAAAATTTAGAAGATGCTGGGGATATAATAATTATTCCATTTTCCCATCCGATTTTGAATTTATGTCTTAAAATGATATCGATCGATAGAGATTCGTAAGCATTAATGATCATCCGTTCTCTTTTTACTTTCTAGTTTCTACTAAGCTATGGGCTTTAAAAATTCGAAATTGATTCGAGAAATCAGATCCATGATACTTCGCAAGCTAAAAATGTAGAAACCACCCTGTTATGTATGTAAAATACTAAGAAGGGTTGAACTGAACTTTATTCTAGGTAATACAAACTGGTAATTATAATATGTACATGTAAAGTAGGGGTAGAGTGGGGCGAAACCGCCAGTTTTTTGGTTGTCGAGCTGTAGAGCACGTATTTTTGAAGCTATCGTCAAGTGCCAGCCCATTTTGGAAAGCTTGATTCTTTGGCTACAAAATCGCCATGGAACACTTTCGTGTAACTTGTGTACGTGCTGAGCTACAGTCGTTCTACCAAAACCTCTCAGTTGGCTTTTTCGCCCCAGGGGGTGTGGCGAAAAAGCCAGTCGCTTTATGGGACAGAAAATACCACAAAAGTTGTGCTAATCGCAGTTTATTGATTCAAAAAGTTTTTATTTATGTCCAATAGTGAATTAAGAGTATGAAAAACATTATATGAGTTGGCCAATGTCGAAAATATGCGGCCCAAAAATCATGAAATGAAAAAAATTAAAAATAAGAGAAAATTATTGTTCTTCAGCTTCTTCGTCGTATTCGTCGTCTACGTCCATGTCTTCTTCGTACGGATCAATTAGGCAGTGGGCACACTTGTAAATTATGACTTTTCCGCAGCATTTACGGTGCTTGGCTTTTTCGCCCCACCACCACTTTTTTAAGAAAAACACGATACACGAATCAAATGCGAAAAATATCGAGAAACCAACTAAATATTCGTGTTCAGCACCCTTTCTTACATAAGAAAACACTCGCCGGATTTTTATGTGTGTAGTTTGAATGCACTTTATTCAACAAAGAAAGCAGAGAAAATATTTTCCTTGAACACGTTTTTTCACGACTGATGCTCTACAAACTACGCCATGACAGCTCCAACAGTGAACTGACTGCCATCGCTGCGGACTATCATGGCGACTCTACATTACCGTAGACGCGCGATTTGAAATGTTTTTCTTGAAATGACATTCAATTGGCTTTTTCGCCCCATGGCTTTTTCGCCCCACTCTACCCCTACGTAAGGTACATGAGTGAACATTTTGAATGTTGTATAACGATGCGTAAAGTAGTGAACACACCGGCGCGATCGCGATCGCGGTGGCGGTCGCGGTGGCGATCAAACGCGACCTATATAAACTTATGAACGATTGCACACCGACCGCGGTCACGACGCGGTCACTTGAATTTTTGCCTGCGTTCGCCCGCGCGATATCTCAACGGTCGCAGTGTCTATAACAATGCAATATACAAAAGTATCCATATTTGCATCTGAATTACAAACGTCAGAATTTTTATTGACATTATTTCCACTGTATATTTGCGATAGCGGTAGATCGCTGCTTGCAGCGTTTGACCGCGCGATATTTTATAAAATTGGAAAATTGTGTTATCGAAATTTTTATTGAAAATGTTAAAAACCATAAAATTTTATTCGACTTATCAAAATGTAAAAAAAAATTATAAAAAAATAATGTAAAAAATTAAGGGAATCCTTCTACTTTGCAAGTTTTAAAAAACCACTTTTCTATAAATTGCATTTTCTTATACTATAAGGTCTTAAGAACTTGTCCAATAAGTATTTAAAATTAAAAAGATGTACTAAAAAGTAAAAAATAATTTTAATAAGAACAAACAAAGCCTCTTGAAAATATCAAGGTAAAGGCATGGGGCTATTTATTTATGGGTAGATAAGCAGGCTGCCTGTCGGTGTACGAAATTCAGAGCACCATGCACTTTGTATGTTTTGCCTCAGGCTAGTGACATGCAACCTCCATGTGGTGTCTCTGGAGTCAGTATTATGCACTGGTACTAACTGCAAGCAACGACAAGGCCCTACACCCGATGAGCGTATGCACCACCAGTGGGTGTGGATATAAGTACCCGTAAAACGAAACTAAGGTATAGGCCGAGTAAAAACCTTCTCAAGAATGGCAATATGGTGTAATAGATGCACGATAGACAGGAAGGAGGAAAGGAGTGGCGATTAAATGTAATAATAATACTGTAAGACACCACTACTCTTCCAGCCACCCAAACTAGGCCTGTACACGATGAACGTATGCGCCAGCAGAAGGTGTGGGTATGTGTACCCGTCAAACGTTACTAAGGTACAGTGCCGTGGTGAAAAGTCTGCTAACAACAAACATCTGGTGCAATAGATGATCGATTAACAGAAAGGATGAGTGGCGTAGAAGATGGAATCTAGTGTGGGCAATAGATATCCAACTCTACGACCTCCTCACAACCACCCGGATCATAAAAGGTAAGTACCCAGACTCTTGACCTGTCAATATGGAAGGTACACCTTGAACGGAACCAAAAACTAGAAACCAGAAGTGGAAACACTGAAGGAATCTCACCTGCAATCCACTCCCCTTTTGGAACCTGGAGAGCAAAACATGCGAAAACTTCCATTCGGTTTCTGGATGGCGATGGTCGTTGAAAGCCAAATGGCTCATATACACTAAACCCAGAAGGTGAAAAGCCCTGACGGGAACTCGGAAGCTCCTCAAGGTTGGCCTTGTAGAGAGACAAACGAACCCCCTAAAGGAGAACGGCCTTAACTCGTACCTCCACCTAAGGCCATTATATGAACTTGCAACTCTGTAATAGGATAGGAAACTAAGGCTCTGCCGAGGGACCCTCTGCGAGGGATGCACCTGGTAATGATGAAGTCTCTCCAACAGGCTCTCATACGTACCTGACTTTTAAGGTTTTAAGCCAGATGCGGGTGTGAGTGGGGTCTACCGCAGATGCTTCACACTACTAAAGAAGAACCGTAGTGAATTCACTACCATTCTCCCTCATGGGTGGGAGGATGCAGGATATTACTTAATTGAACATCTTCCTTCCTTCTCGGTCCTTTTACCCTAAAGAGGGTTTGGTGAACCTTATAATTTGGGGACGATTTTATGTACTTTATATGTTTCGTACTAGGTCCTTTTATCCTAAGACAAAGGTTTCTCATGGCAGATTACACCCCGGTGGTTTGCCATTGCCTGCTGAGGGAGAGACGGCCAGAATAAAGTTCTTACTTTACTCGGATTCGAACCGGGTATTTAGAGTTCATAGTCAACTCGCGTGACCGCTAAGCTCCGACCGCCTCATAATTTACATCTATAATTAAAATCTAAAAATAACAATCATTCACATATCTTCATATATTTTCAAAATCGGTATTTTGTGACTTCAAAACATTTTTAAGGCATATTTTTTAAAATTTTTTAGGTCCTTCCTTAAGTTTTTTAAATTTTGTACTACTGAACATCTTCACTTCTTTTACATTGAATAATTTAAATTTTCTTGGCAATTTTTAAAAAAAGACTCGAAATTTAAAGGCACCGTTGCTTATAATATGTCAGAAATTTGAGCTTTAAAGTGGTCTAGTGTGTTAGTGATCGCTACCGCGACCGCCACCGCGCCGGTGTGTGCGGCCACGCGATATCACGCGATCGCCACCGCGACCGCGAACGCCACCGCCACCGCGCCGGTGTGTTCACTACTTAAAGCAATGGCGGCTAGATGCTTGCGCTTGCGTGCGCGTGGTCGACCAGTGGCGTAGACTCGAACATAACACACCCTAAAACTTTTGAAATTGGCGGTCTAACCTGGTCGATGAATCAGTCTCCCTTTCCTTGAGCTTGGACTGTGTTGTCGTGGATGATTTTAAAAATTTGTATTTTATTTTGTGAAGGCAAAAACGTAGACGACAATTGTAACGTATTCCTTCTTCTTCTTCTTCAGCCTACCCTAGTCCACTCCTTAACCATAGGCCTCTCCAGTAATGGAGGTTTTGGGCATAGCTCACCGCGATAGCCAGACGGGTTGGTGAGTAGTCCGCATATCGATTTTTGGACTATAGTTGTTTTACATCCAGTAGCAGCTTGCTAGGCTAACCTTCAGATGTGCATAGAGCCATGTTTTTTGTTAACGGTGGCAATTCCTCAACTTATGGGGACCGCCGGCTTAACGTGCTCTCCGAAGCACGGAAACTTGGTCATAAGAAAGTTTGACTCTCCACAGGTTTGAACCCGGTACCCGCATTCGCATCCAACTGCGTTAGCTGCAAGGCATTGACCGTCTCAATGACGTATTCCTTATCTTCTCCAAAAGAAAAACGCGGTCTGCGTTAAACCAAAGCTGGGAGATTCAAAAATCAACCAACTTTGTATAATAATTATAACGCAGGACAAATGATCATCCGGCTAGCTACTGCAATATAGCCGTATGCGAATGGTCACGAGTTGATGACGTTTAGAAATCAAACATACAAGAATCGAGGACAATTTATTCACATAAAAAATGCTGGAGTAATTCGCGTCGTCGTATTATAGTTGTAACGGGGTCAACGGGCACTACGACACTCATCCTAACAGAAATGTGCCAGCTTCACTCAAGTCGTTAGGCCGTGGTTCTTGTACGGTATTTGGATGAGGTCGTATCAGTGCAAAAATGACATAAACAAGAAAAAGATATTAATGGGCGCCAGAATCTAACACGGAAATAATTTGTAATTTACACACTCAGGGGAAAATGCAGATTCAAACATTCCATCGTGTGCAAATACAACTTGATCTTAAACCTTATCAAAAATACACAAAACCTACCAACACCAACTATGCTTTCGAGATCGTCTCTCCCAATGAACTTCTACAACTGAAAATATAAATATTATAGAAAATCACAACCTAATGGTTGTGAAGAAAACACATCAATAAACATTAAATAAAAATATAATATAACCCAAATAATGGTAGAGGAAAGTGACCAAATATGGAATACCATTTTGTTTTTGTGGCATAAAAAAAAACTATCATGAATTAAATGCAAATTTAATTATAAACACAGTCAGTCATACATTTTGGCTTATCTTAGTCATAGTCTTGTGTTTTAATATTAATCAACAAATTTTTTTTATTTAAAAATCTAAATTAACATAATAGTAGCTATTTATGGAATAGACCCCCAAATATGGAATATGGAAATAAGACCCAAGTTTCTTTTACAAAAATTAACAAAAACAGTAACGTCTTTTTATAACAGATCTTGAGACTTTGGTCAAAAATAAAAGTAACTTATTCCGTTAAAATTAACTTATTCTACTGAAAAAATCACACACCTCACACACTATCGTCACCAACAGGCGCCCATTCCTTACATAAGATTTCCATATAATTTTCCCTATTCCATATTAGGAACTAAACTCACTTAAGAATAATGTTTTTTTATTGAAAGCCAGGTTATATTTTCTTGAAAAGTAACATCCGTAATGTTATCAGTCATCCTTCTGCATGCTTATAAATGTAGAGTAATTAACAAATTACTAATACTTACGTTATAGATCAAAATTTGCACCACTAACAATAAAGTTTCGCAAGTGCGTACAAAGAATAATGTCCCGCCATGTGGATATTAATGGTAATAGAGCGTTGTAAAGTTTGGGGTGGTCAACTACTCTTACTAGGTTGTCATTTATCCTAGTAATGGCTAAATAGAGGCAGTGGTTTCGAAAATTTAATGGTATTCCACATTAGGGATACTATTCCATATTTGGTCACTTTCCTCTACAATATAAAAGAAACACAATAATTTTCACCATAAGGTGAAATAATCTTAAAAAATAAATCGCCCAAATTGAATAAATTGGCCAAAACGGAAAATCTACTTAACTTAAATAAAAATGACAAGATAAAAATTATTAGAATAAAATTGTTAACGAAATAATTAATTGTTCATAAATTAAATTAAATGATATGACAATTAAATCCAAAAGCATGACAAAAAAAATGATAACCTGACGATAACTTCAAAAGTACGTTAAATTTGAATTTTATCTCGATAAACGGTAATCATCGAAGCACTCACTCTTAAAACTAGGTACATACACTGAGAAAACGAGTCTTGAAAATTTAGCAATAATTAAAATATATTAGTAAAGTTTACTAACTAAAAAGAATAAATAATAATAATAATAACTTTATTTGGTATAAATAACCATTATAAATAAAACATTATTATACAACACAATTTACATGTCTTTAAATAAAATTGACGCCAACATATTTTTTAATTTTTCTCTTAAAACTAGAAAATTTCATATCCTCCTTAATATCTATAGGCAAACTATTAAACAATTTCAAGCCATTATATAATAGCGTATTCTGCGCTCTATTATTTCTAAATAAATGCAATCTAAAATCATGCATGTTACGAACAGGGTAACCATGCACATTATTTACATAGTCAATGCCACTACTCAGATAGCCGGGCAGAATCCTAGATCTCACCTTGAATACAAAAATCAAAACATTTGCAACAATACGCTGGTATACACTATGCCACTGCAGAGTCTCCAGCAGCACAAATTTTGAAACAAATCTATTAACCCTAAGTACAATTCTCATACCCCTATTTTGAAGCTTCTGTAATCTATCAAGCATGCCACGATTACCCAAAAACAAGACTGTTGAAGCATACTCAAAATGTGGTCTTATCATCGAATTATAAATCTTAATAGCGCAAAAGAAATGCAATTTTTTTGCAATTTTCCCACAAATGAAATCAAAATGCCCCTTAAAATTAAGTTTATCATCGATAATCACACCCAAATATTTAAATTGATCCACAACTTCAATTACCTCACCATCAATCAAAACATCAGCATTCCTGCCAACTCTATCATTTAATATCATACATTTTGTCTTCTTAACATTGAGTTTCAGACTATTCATATGCGACCACTCACTCAGAATCGCCAACTCCCGATTAACAATGACAATGCAATCATCAACATTATCACCAACAACATACATGTGGGCATCATCAACATATATTACAAATTTTGCCTTGGTGATACACCTATTCATATCATTCACATACAACAAGAACAACAATACCCCAAGAATCGTACCCTGAGGAACTCCCAAATTTACATCAACTGCTTCTGATACAACCCCATTTATCACAGTTCTCTGTTTTCTTTTTTCTAAATAAGATATAAACCACTTCAATTCATTATTTTTTATACCGTACCTCTGAAGCTTCAATTCCAGAATTTCTCTATCAACCGTCTCAAAAGCTCTACTGAGGTCAAGGAAAACAGCCACAATCACCCTATTGTCATGAACAGCCTTCTTCCATTCACCAACAACAAAGGTAACCAACGATTCACAACCATGACCCTTTCTGAAACCTGACTGGTATTCAAAAATTATATCATTATTTTCCAAGTATTCCATCAGTTGATTATTAACAATCTTCTCCAATACCTTTGTCTGAATCGAAATCATGTTAACTGGACGAAACTCTTCACACTTGGTCGAATTTCTCACCTTTGCCACAGGAATTATCATTGATTCCTTCCAGGTATCAGGAAAAACTCCAGATTCAAGTGACACATTAACAATGGATAGTAGGTTCTCGCCTACTAGGTCAAAAATATCTCTAAACATACCAGCATTAACAAAATTTACATCTCTCTTATTATTCATTAACTTCAGTACAAGCTCCAAATCTTCTATTTTCACCGGTTTAAACTCAAAAGCGCAGCTCACATCATCAATACAATTAACATATTGCCTCACTGGAATGCTCTTATTAATTTCCATGACGCTATCAACAAAAAATGTATTAAACCTGTTCGCAATTATCAAATTGTCAGTGCACTTTTCATTATCAAAAATAATCTCTGTAATCTCACTTTTATTTTCTTTTAAGACCAAAGATTTCAGATTTTTCCACATTAATTTTTGATTCTCAGAATTGTCAATTTTTTCACTGATATAATCAGCTTTTGCCTTATTAATTTTATTTTTGTATTCATTTCTAATGTTCCTGTAATTTAACCACTCAATTGCACTTCCCGTTATTGCTGCTTTCCGATACTGGTTAACTTTACTCATCTTTAAATCACTCAAATCTCCTGAAAACCACGGGCAGCTCATGCTGGAAACCTTCTTATTTGTAACAAACTCACTAATAATCAATTTCAGTGCATTATCAAAATTGCTAGCCTTAATATTACATTCAGTAAAGTAAGTAGTTAAAATATCACTCTTAATAACATTTTTTCTAAATTTATCTCTATCGTATTTTAAAACTCTCATACTTTTTTCTTTGTTTGCATTAACCCTTCCATGCATAATCGAAATTCCGATAGTCTCGTGATCACTTATCTTTAAATCACTCTTAACTTCTGCAATAAAGTTATAACTGTCATTAACTATCACATAATCAATTAATGTTCTAGATTCACCTGCATTTCTAGTATACTGATTTACAATTTGCCTAAAACCACCGTCTCTAACAATATCATTTAACTTATTTCTCACATTTGAGTCCTTAAACCAGTCAACATTAAAATCACCCATTACTACAACCTTATTGTTAAGTTCACTCAATTCTTCTAAGTAACTTTCAAAGTACATATAAAAATCAGATTCCACATTTATATATCTTGGCGATCTGTATAACGTCGCCAAATAAATTACATTACCTCCATTACTTAGCTTAATCACCAACCACCACAAATCCATATCAATCGACCTGCTAGTAATTAACTCACATTTCCACGACTTTTTATAGTAAATCATTACTCCTCCCGTATGACGAGATGAGGAATCGTTTCTCACTACATCATAGTTGTCAATCAGAATCAAACCATCTTCATCCATATCTGTCAAATGAGTCTCACTTAAACACACAAATTCCGGATCACACTCCTTAATCATCAGTTCCATCTCACAAAAGTTGTTGATGACACCTTGAATGTTTAGATATATACATCTTACAATCTCTGATTGCTAATACATTGTCTTATGCTTCTCTATATTTACTTTCCTCTTATATGTTAAATACATTTTTTCTTTTACTTATTACAAAACGTTTAGTAATATTTACTAGTTAGTAATTATTACTATACGCTGATTTTAAAATTTGCTATAATTGATGCATATATTGCTAATGCAATTCGATTTTTTGTTAACTAAATCGTAAATTTTATTAAAATTAATTTTAATAAATACAATCTATTCGAAAGTATATTTTACCATGCAATATAGTAATTTTTGTATTGTTAAGATTTAAAAAATTTTTAAGCACATTGTAAATTTTAGTATTCGTGAAACAAAATTTACAATATGGATAGTAATTATTACAATGCAATTTTAGTTGTGGAATGTTAGTTCCAATGTACAACAGATGGCGTTGCCCATCTATGCAGCTAATCACTTTATAACCATAGGTAACCATAAAGAGCCTGGTCGGTTTTTTTTTTTGAAGCTCACTCCAAACGCCCCAAGGCCCTAAAATCACAAATAAAGAAAAGTCGGACGCAATAGCTGCCACTTATTTACAAAATTACTCAAATACAATGGGTCTTTCTGACCCACAAACACACAACATGGTTCAGCAAGCCGTAAGCAAACTGGACCAAGAAACCCACCCCACCCCCCTTGAAGACCTGCTCTCTCCTCAAGAAATCAAAAAATTAATCAAATCATTCAAAAATAAAGCCCCTGGCCACGATAAACTTTCATCGATCATATTAAAACACTTGCCTCAAAAATCAATCTTGCAAATATACTACATACTCAATCAATGCTTCAAAAATCAATATTTCCCGCTTTCCTGGAAACATGCAATAGTAATTCCAATCCCCAAACCAGGAAAGCAAAAGAACATCCCTACCAGCTACCGCCCCATCAGCTTACTCCCCACACTCTCAAAAATACTAGAAAAGGCCATTCTCAGCCGCCTTCAGCAATTTGAATTTGAGAACAGTCAAATAATTCAAGAGCAATTTGGTTTCCGAGCAAACCACAGTACGGTTTTACAACTAGCTCGGCTTACCAACATCATCACAACAAATTTCAATATTAAACGCACAACATCAGTCGTCACGCTGGACATCGAAAAAGCTTTCGATAGTATCTGGCACGACGGACTGATATATAAATTAATTAAACTTGACATCCCCCGATATCTCATCAAACTCATTCAACAATTTCTCAAAAACCGTACTTTTCAAGTTTCAGTAAAGGACATTCTGTCAAACTCACTCCCCATCCCAGCAGGCGTCCCCCAGGGATCAGTCTTGGCACCTCAGCTCTTCACATATTATATAAATGATATCCCCAAACACCCAGACACCAAAGTGGCACTATTTGCAGATGACACTGCATTAATTTCAACATCCAGACGCACCAACCAATCAATATCATACCTTCAACGTCATATTGACATTCTGTCACCATATTACCATAAATGGAAACTACTAATTAATGCAGACAAAACCACACTCACGATCTTTTCTAAGAAAACTAAAGATCCATACACAACAACTCTTCGAGTGAACCAAAAAGTCATAGAGCCCACTCCCACGCTTAAGTACCTGGGCATGACACTTGATAAAACACTCACCTATACACAACACTGTTCTAACAAAAAAACATCGGCCAACCGAACTTTTCATGCACTTTTCCCACTACTAACACACCAAAATCAGCTCAATATTAAAATCAAACTACAAATTTACAAAACCATAATACTACCCCTGATGCTATACGCGTCTCCAGTCTGGAGCAACACATCAGACTCAAACAAGCTACAACTTCAAATCATACAAAACAAGTGCCTTCGGCTAATTACAGGTTTACCCTATTCAACTCCAATTTACACTCTACACGAGCTCGCTAACGTACCCAGAATACACACACTCATTTACGATCAAGCTCTTAAATTTTACAAATTCAAGACACCTAGCCATCCGCTAACACAGTCAATTACGTCAATCACCAGTAGCAGCAATGCGCCTTTTAAACTCAGACATAAATTAATACATCATTTGTTCATTCAATAAATTTCGCGACTTTTTCCGCGTCACAACTACAAAATTACACCAATATTAAAACACAAATTCAACCTCACGAATCCTTTTTTTTATTTTTTGTACGATCAGAGCGCTGGGTTTTTACACTCATTTTTCCCAGCAAATACTTCATTCTGTAAATAACAAGTCAAACTGTAAATAATCTTATCTTTTTTGAAGCTCATTAATGCTTTATTATTCTCGTATCTACTGCTAACCTTCCCAATAGATACATTACTTTAAGAATTCGCGAAATTCTATGATTATAAAGTTAGCAATTAAAAAATAAAAATGATAAGTTTTAAATTAAATAGTAAATTTTACTATTCATATTATAGTAATAATACATAAATAAAGAATGCATTATTTCTTATAATTCGCTAGTTTTGATTTTTACTAAATGTACTATGAAATTTTATTTTATAATTTGCAGTTATTATTAACCTACCTTTTAATATTTGGTATTTGATTTGTAAAATTTACTATACAGTATAGTAGCGACTCCAACTTAGGGTTACAAAAATTACTAAACGCATTTATTAGTAAAATATACTTATTTCAATATTAATTTTTAAAATATTCCTTAACCGTTTTCAAATTACAATGAAAATCTAGTAATTTTAACCCAAATTTTTAGTAAAAGTTACTAGAATTTTTTCTCAGTGTACGTCCACGCGTAGGGTAATAAAATTTAACAGCTTTAAAATTATTTAAAAATGTCGTAAAATTTTAGAAAATTAATTGATTATTTTATTGATATTACTTACACGCGCCGAGAAAATTTTGAAAAATATATGAGAGACGTAAAAAAACTAGCTCGTGTTTGACATAAAATTTAATGAAGCGACAAACAAAGAAATTTTAACCTTTACTGTAACAAAGAAGAAAGAAATGAAATTTAAATGCAAGTTTTATAAATTGAAATTATTTTAAATGAAAACCGATATTACAGAAATTAAATGATTATTTGCGAAAAAGTCGCTAAAACTCAAAATACTCTCTAACATAGTTTCAAATAGCTTTAAAATTGTCAGTAGTCAAAGAACAATCTTTAGCGCAATTAATTCTATTCCAGACTACATACCGCAAAAAATTCGGTCTAGGACATTTGAACGCAGCCGTTTGAACGCGACCGGTTGAACGCGGCCGTTTGAACGCAGAGACGATTGAACGCAGAGACGTTTGAACGCTAGGCCGTTTGAACGCAGGGACGTTTGAACGCGAGGCCGTTTGAACGCAGGGACGTTTGAACGCGAGGACGTTTGAACGCAGGACGTTTGAACGCAGGGACGATTGAACGCGAGCAATTAGATAGGTACTTAATTAGATAATTGGATTAGGTACCGACCTTTTAATGACCTTCTCTTAAAAAAAAGTCGTTTCCTAACACTAACCTAGCCTCAACCGGGATCTATCTTTTAATAATGATTCTCTCTTTAAATAAAAGTCGATTCCTAACACTAACCTAGCCTCGACCGGTGGATCTACCTTTTAATGACCTTCTCTTTAAGAAAAGTCGTTTCCTTAAACTAACCTAGCCTCAACCGGGATCCAGCTTTTAATAATGATCCTCTCTTTAAATAAAAGTCGATTCCTAACACTAACCTAGCCTCGACCAGTGGATCTACCTTTGAATGACCTTCTCTTTATAAAAAGTCGTTTTCTAACACTAACCTAGCCTCAACCGGTAGATGTACCTTTTAATTACCTCTTTAAAAAAAGTCGTTTCCTAACACTAACCTAGCCTCAACTGGGATCTACCTTTTAATAATGATCCTCTCTTTAAATAAAGGTCGATTCCTAACACTAACCTAGCCTCAACCGGGATATACCTTTTAATAATGATCCTCTCTTTAAATAAAATTCGATTCTTAACACTAACCTAACCTCGACCGGTGGATCTACCTTTTGCCCTAATTTGGTCATAATAAAGTGCGTAGTTAATAAGAGGGAAGGTGCAATTTCTCGCGGTCAAACGTCCCTGCGTTCAAACGTCCTGCGTTCAAACGTCCTCGCGTTCAAACGTCCCTGCGTTCAAACGGCCTCGCGTTCAAACGTCCCTGCGTTCAAACGGCCTAGCGTTCAAACGTCTCTGCGTTCAATCGTCTCTGCGTTCAAACGGCCGCGTTCAAATGTCCTGCTCCACAAAAAATTATATGAAATTTTATCACAAATCTTAGCAATTTTGACTCTTCGAAAATGTTTTGCCATAGGGAATCTGTTTGTAACATGCACACTCGCACCTCCAAAATACATCGTAAGTTTTTTCAATCCACCCATCATATACCGCGATTACTCAAACCAAAAAAACATTTTTGAAGTTAAACAAAATTTGTACATTGGAGGAATTGCAATTCAGAGAATTTAATGTTGTAAAAGTTCAAAATTCCTCGTTGAAGAATTTGCCTCTATAAATGGATTAAAAATTGGTTTATTATTAATTCGTGAAATTAAATATGTTTTATTTTTAATAAATAACGAATTAAGGAAATACTATTTAAATCAGTTAAAAAACATGGTTATGTATTTTTTCGGACAAATTCCATGACAAAAGATTTTTCCTCATTGCGATAGGTAAGGTCGTACCTTTCGATCTTCATTTGAGTGACGAAAAGTCCCTTTTTGTCGGACTCCGTAAAATGAGTCCGGGAAAGTTTTTCTCGGACTCATTTTGCGGCCGGGAAAGTAGCAGTTCCGGATTAGGAAATTCACTTTCTCAGGCGACTAATGCCTGTTTCACCAACAATTTATTTAAGAATTTCCTAGTAAAGAATTACTTAGCTAGGATTCCATAAATTTGATTGGTCAAATTTGACATATGAATTTTTTATGTCAATACTATGTCAAATTTCACCAATCACATTTATGGAATCTAAAGCTAAGTAATTCTTTACTGGGAAATTCTTAAATAAATTGTTGGTGAAAACAGGCATTAGATTCAATCATACACAATAATCAAAATAATACGTTTAATTATTATAAATATTAATTGTTATCGCCTTACAATTTTTGAAAGTTATACCTTGAGAAGTCGATGGAGGATCAGGTTGGTCTTCTAAAACTTCTTTTTTCTTTGTTTGTTGCTCCAACTGTCCTGCAGGAGCAAATATTGCAACAGATTCACCAGTAGTAAATGCCGTAACTACCTGTGCAGCTATTTCAACCGTTGAACCTAATATTTTGGAAGCCACTTGCAGTTTGTTCTCGACGGAGTTTTCAATATAACCTTCTGCAACATTGGTAGATTTCCATCCACCATGTCGCTTGAGAGTCGTTATATCTGCTCCGGCGTCAGCCAGCAAAGTAGCCGATGTTCGTCGGAAACAATGCCCTGTGTATCTATTTGAATTTGGTAGTTGAAGATAATTTGCAATTTTTTGGGGAACGTTTCCGATGGTACGTATACCAACCGGTTGTTTGGTACATTTACCGTTACGATACGAAGCAAAAAATCTACCATGTGGTACTGCAGTTGGACGCAGGGAAGAATATTTCTTGAAAATTGCTAAAAGGTCAGAAAATTCAAAGTTTCCTTTGCTTATAGTAAATTCTCTTCTTATATTTGTTTTTGTGTGTGGTATGTTGATTAAAATGTACGAGCCCTGGTCTCGAACATTTTCGAACAGAAGAGAAGTCAACTCTTCTCTTCGACATACGCCGCTGATACCCATAATCAGTGCTACCTAAAACAATTAAATTTCAATTAAAATAATTTCTTGATTAATGTAAGTTTTTAATTCATTACCTTCATGAAGAGATACGTCGTATCATCTGCTTCCTTTAAAAATTTTGTTATTTCTCCCTTTGTGAGAACACTGGACTTTTTTGTTGTTTGTCCAGTCGATTTCCTTTTAAGCAGGGCAACCAAAGACGTAAACTTTTTTATGTCAATTTTTTTTTAAGTTGTATTGTAGCACTCGGCTGCGCCTCGTACAAAAATATATCGCCTAGTACTGAAATATTCTACTTTCCGTTACTAGTAACATAAATAGCTATTATGTGCACATTTCAAAAATTTTCACTTGCGTAAGGATACGGCCTGCATCTACATGTGAATTTACAGTTACATTTTATTTATTTTTAAATTATAGTACATGTTACTTTTGCAAATTTATAAAATTATTGAAACGCAATTTTTTTTATAGTTTCACCAGCATGATTACAATTTAAAATTTACTCGACTAGAACTTGTTGATTACAATAAAGATTTCTTTGAATGGTATAAAGTAGTTACGTTTAAATATAACAGATCTACGGCAGTTGCAAATATTACTTGTAAAACAAAAATTGCTTTTAATAAGGATATACAGGTGAATTTTACTAAAATAGGGATAGAATATTTTCAAATTTCAATAATTTTAGGTTGTTGGCCAAGTTTACAAATTCTATAGCAATGCAATAGCAATAAGGCTTCAATTGAACTTCTGCACGTGTATTAAAAATAATTTGCTCGGAACAAAAACAGCATTTACCAGTTGTGGAAACTTCAGTAGTAATTGCAATCTCAAAAAGGTAATATAAGGTAAACTGGGGTTAACTGAACATGCGTCTTAATTGAACAATTTGGTATAACTTCTTTGTTGTAGTAAATTTTCCAATATTCATAGCAAAATCAAAGTCAAAGTCAAAAATTTGACAGCACCATGTAAAGTAAATTTCCATAATATAAAGCTGCTAAATTAAAATAAAAAAAATATTTGGATATTAACTGATACAGGTTATAATTAGCCTAAAGTTTTTGTATGATCAAATGATTTCGGGAAACAATTAATAACCCTGTCGTTTTGTGCCTAAAAACCATAACCAATAAAATTTCAACAAAACATGCCTAATCACATAATTTCTGTGTCCTAGAACAAGCATAAATAACCCGAAGGATTAATCGACCCAATCAGAATTAAAGTTGAAGCTCATAATATTCTCCATTAAAATTCAATCAGTGTTCTGATTCTAAACTGCTTCTAATCTAAAATATAAAGTCATTTCGCGTTTTACATTGCCGTTGGTGGGGCCATACCCTCTAACAACATTACGTCCAGAATGGAGTTTGAAAGTATTCCGCGTGGTGGCGTTTTGTTAATGTAAAACACGAATTACTTAAAATGTGAACTATCAACTATAGAAAGAGGAAAGCTCAAACTTACTGGAAACCTAAATAAAATTATAAAATATTTTTTCGTTACTAGGCTGTAAAGTAACGAAAAAAACGTTTCCTCCGCGGCAGTAAAACGCCATTTTCACATTCTCGGGGACGGTCGGTCGCCGCGGCTCCGCTACGCTACGCCTTGGCTTCCCTACTACCGCCCCTCGGATGTTAAAATGGCGTTTTACTGCCTAGGTATGAAAACTACTATTTAATGTTGGATATTCTGTAATTTTTTCAAAAAATCAAAAAAAATTTAAGTAAAATATTAATTTAACATTTTAAATAGTTTTTTTTAGGGTTTAATTTATCACACTTGCAATTTGGTTCCGGATCAAAGTAGATTTCCACCGATGATACCTAATGGACAGTATAAACTGGAATTAACATTTTTAGTTAATAATACAATGTCCACTATTATAAACGGTTACGGTACAATAGATCGTCCAACAAAATACAATTAAATGTAATAATCAATATTACAAATTTTACAAAAGTATTGTATTTGGAAATATTTAAATAAAAATTATTATGATAAACTGATATTTTAAAATTGTCTGAGAAAAATTTGTACTCCACCGTATCAAGTTGTGAAATAAATAATTATGTCGGCTTGCTTTGCTCTCTGGGCTCGTAGAAAACCTAGGAAACCTTGAAAAACTTAATGGTACTATATCTTAATTTATTTGAACGTATTTAAAAAGAATTTTTGTGAATTTCCAAAGATAATTTATATGAAATGTTGAAATAAATAATTAATTTAATCGTAATACACCATACAAAATTGAAACTGAAAACCAAGTAAGATAATCTGCATGAAGAAAGGGACAAAGGTTCTTACTAATTGAAAATTGGAAAAGTTGTTTCAATTTTATTGGAATCTCATCAATCTCTGAACATTTTTATAAGACAATTTTTTATTTTAAAGTAAAAAGTTTCATTTAAGTAAAGAATTGCTGGTTTACTTGATCAATTTATTGATATTTGGCTTTGTGAATGTTCTTCTAACAATCTCATCAATTTATTATAATTTATCGCAACAGGGCAAAATATTAAAAAAATTTTTAAGGTGGTGTAAGCCAACTAATAATATTAATAATTATTTAAAAAAAAAAATCATAATCAAATTTTACATTTTCAAACATTGAAAGATTTTACCGGATCAATATTATTGTAATGTTAGTTTTATACTACCAAAAATTAATATTGAAATATTTTATAACTTTCAAAATGTTATTTTAAAAATAATTTAATATTTAAATTTATATTTATAATTACATTAATTATATTATATTATTATATAATTATATTTATAATTTAAAATAAATAATCAAAAATTTTTTGACTTACATAGTACTCTTTTGATGTGGGAGGTTGGATTTTGGATTATAATTATTGCGGGTGGTTAAGGATGTTCAGTTGGGGTTCAAAATTATATAGGGAGAAATAAAATGCAGTGTGGGTTTATAATAATATTCTAATCGCATTACATAATTTTAGGAAATATTTGTTAATAAACAAATACTGGAAAAAACTTACTTAAGCTACAAATTATAGGTATAATCAAAGAAAGAATTTCATTTCTCAAGTTAAATAAACCAAAACAATATCTCAGCAAGTCCTTCGTTACAGCAAAGACTTCTTATTATATTTGATAATAAAATTATTATTATAAATAAATTGTATTCTAAATGAAAATAATTACATAATATAAACAAATAATAAAATAATCGAAATAAAATAAACAAATTAAACTAGTTAAATGTTTCAAAATTTGAATTAAAAAAAACAAACAAATTTTATAAACGTTTTTTAGTTGATTTTATATTATAATATAAGGGTGGGGAAAAAGTAATCCATTATTTTGTTGTATACTTTAATGCTTTATTTATTCATTTGATTTGAGCCAAATATACGTAATTATTTTGTTCGATAATTTGTTGCCATTGTGATAGTAATTTCATGATTTCTCTCTCATAAAACCCAATATCCAATGTCCCTATTTTCAAAATACTCAAATAACCAATTTTCATAGACTTCTTTTGAAGCCAGTTTTACACCACTAAGAGAGTTTGTCATGGATTGGAAAAGATGTTAGTCTCTTGGTGACAGGTCCGGACTATAAGGTGGATGCATTAAAACCTCCCATCCGAGCTCTCAGAGATTCTGGTGAGTCACTATTAACGTGTGTTGCCTGGCGTTGTCCTAATGGAAGACTCCTCCATCGCTCATCCATGATTTCCATGTCACAAGTAATCGTCAGGTAAGTTTTAATTAAAAATAAAATAAACACACGTGTGTGTTGTGGAAGCACTTTTCCGATAGATCGTGAAGTATGTCATTACGACAGTACTAAATGTACTAAAACGAGGACATCCTCCTCGCCGTTTGAACAGATCTGGTCGCTTATGGTCAATCGCCAGCTTCAATCGGTCCAATTGTTGGCAGTACAGGTTCGAATTGAGTGTCTGGCCCGACGAGAGCAGCTCATAGTGGATAATTCCTTACCAAACCCACCAAACACACAGCACAACCTTTCTGGCTGTCAATCCTGGCTTGGCAACCGTTTGGGCGACTTCGCAGCTCTTCAACCATGATATTTTTCACACAGCATTGTTGAATGTGACCCATTCTTCATCCCCAGTCACCATTCGCTTTAAAAATAGTTCGATTTCTTGATGTTTGTCCAAGGATTCGCAGATGAAAATACGGCCTATAAAGTTTTTTGCGTCAATTCGTGTGGCACCCAAACATCGAGTTTCTTTTTGAATCCAACCTACTTTAAATGGTTCAAAATGGTTTTGTGGTCGATGTTTAGCTCAAGGGCAATGCTATGACTGATCGCATGTTGGCCTAATTTAATCATTTACATCATTTTATCGACATTTAGTACATTTAGTACTGTCGTAATGACATACTTCACGATCTATCGGAAAAGTGCTTCCACAACACATACGTGTGTTTATTTTATTTTTAATTAAAACTTACCTGACGATTACTTGTGACATGGAAATTATGGTCATTGACGGACACCACACAACTTATCGCTATTCAAGCTCTTCAGCTATCGATTCACGATTGACTCCTCCACTAGTAATCATCGGTATCGGTATTCATTGTTCCATTAGATTGGCTGATCTGGGTTCAAAGCTCTCGCTGTTTTTCAATTTATTATGTTTGCTTTTTAACACGTTCAACCCGACCCCCGGTCATTTAATTTTATTTCTTGTTTTAATGATTACTAATTTTTAATATTACAATATTTAAACTCAATTATTTTGTGTGACAATATAAATTAATAAAATGTTCCTGAATCGTGTTCGCGTCCGTTCTTCCTTAAGTGTTTAACCTGAGTTTAACTAACTAAATAACTTAGCATCATTATGATAAGTTGAAAAGCATTAAAATTTTTAAAAGAAGACCCTAAAAGGATCGATTTGTTCCTGCATAAATATAAAAAGTTATGCCTGTACTGAACGCCTCAAATTGAAATAACTTGGCTCACAATTGGATTACCATGAAAAAAGACTACTAACTATTTTAAGGACTAAAGGCATTAATTAGTTTGTTTCAACATTTAAGTTAAGTTACTTTCACAAATATGTAATTATAGAGTCTTAATTTTTTAATAGTTTAGCCAGCATGATTACAAATTAGAATTCCTACGCCTGGAAATGGTCGAGTATAATAAAGAAATATTTGATTTCTACGACGTAGTTACCTTTAAATATAACCGATCGGTGGCTGTGGCAAATTTTACGTTCAAAACAAAAATGCCTTTTTATAATAAGGATATACAGGTAACTTTAAGAAAATAATGTTATAAGTTATAACATTTTATCTTTGAGTAATTTTAGATTGTTACCCAAGCTTACAAATTTTATAGCAATGAGTATCGTATATTTCCATTAAGATTCCAATTGAACTTCTGCACTTGTCTTGCAAGAAACTTGGTCGGAATGAAAACAATGTTTACCAGATGTGGAAACTATAGTACTGATTGTATCTTCAAAAAGGTAACGCTTTTAGGTAACATGAATTGAAATAAAACTTTTAAACGTTTTCTAGGGTGAAACTTATCACGTTTGCCATTTTACGCCAGATGAAAGTAGACTTCCTCCATTGATACCAAATGGACAATATAAATTGGAACTTACATTTTTATTTAATAATACAGTAGGCTTTATTATGAACAGTTATGGTAATGTTTATCGACCAATAAAATACAAATAAAAGCAATAATCAATTTTGAAATGTAGTTATTTGAAACTAACGTTTCTAGAAATTTTTAAATAAAAATGATTATCAAGTATTGTATTTAATTAAAGTTATGTTATAAACATATTTTATCAGCATGCAATTAAAATATTACTGGCAATTTTTGTGGTGCTAAGTATTACACATTCTAAAATAAACGATGAAGTTATAATTCAGTTCGAAGAAGTTTTTATAAGCGAGATCAACTATATAGCATATTATGCTCGGTTCCCTATGATATATAGGGTGTTTTTTTAGCTGCATGAGAACTTCAAAATGAAATAAAACATTAAAAACCTGACGGAATGTTTTGGTTATAATTTTTTTTATGAAAGTACAGTTAAAGGCATTTATGATTTGAACATGACTTCCGGCATGTGACCACCACGACTAATGGTTACGAAGCGCATCCGTTCAGTCCAATTTTTGACCACTTCTTCCAATATTTCTGGCTTTATTTCATAAATGGCTTGCTGAATATTAGCCTCCAATGCTTCTAGAGTTGTTGGTTTGTTAGCATAAACCATGGATTTAACATACCCCCACAGAAAATAATCTGGGGGTGTCAAATCACACCATCTTGGAGGCCAATTGATAGGACCACGTTTTGAAATAATGCTGTCACCAAATTGTCCTTTCAATAAATTGATGGTTTCGTTGGCTGTGTGGCACGTAGCACCATCCTGTTGGAACCATAAGTTGTCAATGTTTAACTCTTGAAGTTTTGGAAACAAAAATGTATTGAGCATGTGTCGATATCTCACACCATTCACCGTAACGGTAGCTCCTTCCTCATTTCGAAAGACATATGGACCAATGATGCCGTTGGCGTGTATTCCACACCAAACAGTCAATTTTAATGGATGCAATGGAGTCTCAAGATAATGTCCCGGATTGGTCTCACTCCATATACGGCAATTTTGTTTGTTCACATACCCATTTAAACAGAAATGTGCCTCGTCACTGAACAAAATTTTACGGTAAAAAAATGGATCCACTTCCAATTGGTTGTGAGCCCAATTTGGTAGCCTTGTTCAATGGTCAATCTATGCATTATCAAATGCCAAACCTTGCTAAACACAAATGTCAAAAAACTGTTTCCATAGCAATCTTGATTCAATTGTTATCCCTATTGAAAGTTCTCATGCAGCTAAAAAAAACACCCTATAGTTAATTGTGACAGAATAGCGCCGACTCCATATTGTGAAGCATCTGTCGCAATAAGAAATTGTTAATTTGGATCGTAATGTACAGAAACTTCCGAGGATTGCATAATTTTGCAATAACGATTTTTTATATTTATTAATTTGTTTTTATAAGAGTAATTTGAGAAATCACTCTCAAGTAGTGGGGGTAGTATTTCAAAAATATACCATTTTAGAAATTTTCCGAGAACAAAATTATTTTTCTAAAATTAAGGAATTAACCCAAACAAGGTATACCTATTACAAATTTATTTTATATTTCTTTTATTGAAGACCATAAATTATAAGGTGGTGACAAAGCAAGTACAAGGTTAAAATGAAATTACAGTTAAAATTCTTTATTTTATCATTTCTTCATTTTAGTTCTTTTGTAAATTTATATTTTATTTTTTATATTATAGTGTAGTATTATATATTAATTAATTTGTTATATTATCATTTTATATTATATTTACGATTTAATTTCTTAACAGTTTCACCAGCACGATTACAAATTAGAATTTACACGCCTAGAACTCGCTAATTATAGCAGAGATATTTTTGAATATTGTAATATAGTTACTTTTAAATATAATCGATCTATAGCCGTTGCAAATATTACATTCATATACCAAAAGTTGTAATTGATAATAATAAATATGCACAGGTAAATCTTATACAAATATTAGAAGCAAATTTTCATGTCTGTATGATTTTAGGTTCTTGCCCAAGTTTACAAATTCTATAGCAATGAGTATCGTACATTTCCCATTAGACTTCAATTGAACTTTAGCAATTGTATGAAAAATAACTTGATTGGAGCAAAAACAGCATTTACTAGTTGCGGAAACTTGACTAAAAATTTTTATTTCGAAAAGGTATTTGTATAACTTTTTTCTATACGGTCATTTGCATTGACGTTAGTTTTAACAATTTTTAAAAAATATATGTATTGGGGGCAGCTTAATTAAAAAATATATAGCAGTTCGTTCGATAAATTTATTATGTTGTATTCATTACAAGTACTATATAGATATTAACACGTTAAAAACTTTTTTATGGTCTGATAAGTAAATTTGAACACTTGTAAGTTATAATTATTATGTTTCACCTTCCTGAACTTTCAAAATACTTAACCGGTCAGATATGTGTTAACCTAAAAAATTTAGACATCTATTAAAAAGTAAAAAATTATTTTTTATTGCATGCTAAACTTACTTATAGTAGAAACCACTTTTTCCGCTGTTTATCTAAATTGTACACGTCACGTTTCCATTTTGTTTCATAAATTATATACAATGATAATTAAAATTGTTTATCTAACAAAAATGTGATATTGTTTTTATTATTGTTTTGTGTATTATTTATTTGTCGTTTATAGTCTCGGCCATTAGTGGTATATCAGTATATAAAAATAATTTGATGGCGTTTTTTAAACTGTTTAATTAGTAAAAAAAGTGGAAATAATATTTTTAACGTTTTTTTTTTCAAGGGTGTTACTTACCAGGCTTGCAATATGGCTCCAGATCAACATAGATTTCCACCGATGATACCAAATGGACAATTTAAATTGGAGTTAATACTTCTAGTTAATAATTCAGAAGGCATGACTATCAACGGCTATGGTACAATAGATCGTCCAATGAAATACCCTTAAATAAAATTAATATTTTCTTATTGCAATTTGTAATTATCGTAAAATTGCCCTCAGAATAATTTAAATAAAGATTATTAATAATTATCCATGGTATTTATTCATTTATTCAAAACCTAAATATTTTAGGTTCAAACCCCGGCTAGGGGTAAGAAAAATAAACGATAATAATTATTTCATTTCAGACAAAAAGTGTAATCACGCTTCAAAGCTCAAATAAAAAATAATGTTGTTAATTCAATTTTATTGTTAACTCCATAATATATTTGAACATCAATCAAAAACCAAATTAGACGTTATATATAGTAAATTTAGATTATAATAATTATTTACAATGAATGTTTTAGTAACATATTTTTCTGGAAATTCTTTATTGTAATTAATAATTATTATTGAGCGCGAGAGTTAAGACAGTTAAGTTAATATACCGTGCCGAACAATACTTTCGTTCACCTTGAAATTAAGTTAACCCATTCCCTTATCTCGACTTTGAACTGTCGGCAACCTTTTATTGATGGTAAGGGTGAACGATCGGACGAACATTAATTTGACGAAATCAATGCACGAGAACAAACATGACGAGAAGGCAGAGAAGAGGGCATATGTTGCGTGCCAAGTCGTGCCCCCATTTCGTGGCTCTTCTCTGGGACTCCTCTAGGAAACCAGAGGAACCCCAGGGCTGTACAGCAAGGTCAAGTGCAAGCCTCAACGCGGCGGCCCCGGAAGGGTAATCCATGGACCCCATTAGGTGGGTAAGAGCAAACAGCCACCTGTGCGCGACCAATAGACTGTTTGGGCTCGAAGGGTAGCCTTGAGTAAGGCTCAACTCCCAGGAGTGTGAATCGATTACTCGGATTGATCAGCTATCAGCCTACTGATAGAAGATATAGCCATCTATCAAAAGTCGAATGAGGGCCCACTTGGCTTCTAATCTAAATGACGTCATTAACATTACGCGGAGGAATACGCCTAAGTGGAAACCCACGGCATAGAGATCAAGATCTTAACCCACGATTCTTTCTAGGTGCAGTAGATCCAGAACTTGCAGGCCATCTGAGGCCAGAATAAATTCCTGTCAATAATAGCTTCAAGCAAAGACCGACTGCATAATTTATTATGCAGACGGGAGCAAGGAGAAATAGTCATTAACCGGACTCATCAGAGAGATGCTTCCCGGGACTGTTAGTATTATTACATCTATTTTGCTTGCCAACGTTGACTGAAAATGCTGTAATAGTGCTAAAACAAGGCTGTAACCTCGATCGTTGCCTGACCGATTACACTCGCCTCTTGTTCATTCGATGTTATTGAAAGAAGCTAACTTCGGATGTTTGGTCCACAGTTCTGAGAGTCGCGGGTCGCACTCGTGCGTTTCGTGGGTTCTTAAATTTGTTGGGGCTACTGATAATTGGGGAGCCACTACAATCTGCTCTTGTTTACAGTAAATACTTAGTATCTAAAATCTGCTGAAGTATTGGGCCCCAGTTAGCCACAAATAAAACAAAACAGCTAATATGGTGCAGTAGATCTGCTCTTTTAGGGAACTAACCCTCAAAGGTCATCGACCTTTGAAAACCACAGAACCTAAAAGAGATATGCCCTGGCACTCTTTAGCGCTGGAACTGAATGACCCAATGGGCCAAAAGACCTCTGGGAAGGAAGGCGTGGGAGGCTAAGGTCTTGGAGGACTCCTGTAGCGTCAGCTCAAACTTGAGATGTGCAGTAAATCTCTAGGGGTGCTCAAGGGCGTATCACTGAACCCGATGGTTCGAGTTGAAACCTACGCGGGGGTGACTTAACCCGGGCACAATTCGAGCGAAAGCTTGTTTGCCCCTACAACCGAGTGGTGTTGGACTCGCGGTGATTGTGTGTTTCGTTGTAGGTATAAAACTAAAATGGAGTCGGGGAAGATGCTCAAGGCCTCTCGAGGAACTGTTTTTTGAGCTGAACCTCAGCGACCAGTCTGGTATATATTGGTAATTTACATTACCGTTGGTGGCGCAATCGGGACTACCTCTTGTAACGAATTTTTATTAATTCTTACTTTGGTTTCCTTTTAATATCATTTCGCAATATTTCTGGGTACGCCCATGCATTTATTTTAAATGCAATCGGAACTTTTATGCATTTTGTTTGCAGATGGTCGTGAAATGTGAACGTTCGAATTTGATAGGGACATTTCTGGCGTAGAATTTTCATTTTAGAGAAGTTACCTGAGTACCTAAGAACCGAGCGGTCGATATTTTTGTTGCGTCAGTTTTCTGAGTGCCGATTTGGAGTGTGTTTTTGTTAAACCACTGGTTGATCGGCCAGTTTATTTCGTAATATGGTTTTCCGGCTCTGGCTATGTTTTTGGTGCTACTGTATAACATCTAACAGTAGGTAGGGTAACTCAAATGTGCAGGAATTGATTACAGCTTTTCCTGTTGGTGTGCAAGTTGTGCGACTATTTTGGATTTCTTCAAGTTAGCTACATCCTATTGTTATTGTTTTTGGATGGATGAGCACTTGGGAAATTCTTTCCATCGTTTGGAAGGTTCCGTCTTGTTGACATCTCCACACCATCTCTCACTGGTCCAGGTTCCAACTACAAATCTGCAAGCAGAGTGTTTAGTGTTCGCGATTATAAGCAATCAAGTGTTTTCTTCTTCTTAATCTTTCAAACCGGTGGTCAATGTCGAGTAGGAAGATGCGTTTGTCAACATCTAAGTTTGTAAACTTATGAAACGTTTATGTAAGTAAATTTTATTCTATCATACTCGTCTGACCGATGTGCATTTATTTGGCTTTTGTATATTAATTACTGGTAGCCCATAGCGGTTACTGTGTGTTTTGGTACTTGTTAAATTTAAGCTGGGTGCATTTTTTGATTGTGACCGTAATCTTTCAGTTGCTACTGTGTGCATTGTTGACACAGTGATTTACATTGCAATTGTTCAAACTGTTGATACATCTCTCAAGTTCTGTGTGTTCAATTAAAGCATTTGATTCTATTTGCGTTTTTTTGAGTTTTCCCAAGCTACCTGTCTTTTTTTGGGCGATTGTAACTTCCACCGATGGGTCAAATCTTCATTAATCCGACCTGTAAGTTCCACCAGTCGGTTTTGGGTCACTTTTATTTCACATGTAAGTTCCACTGATGGTAAATTAGGTCGAGGTGGTCAAGAATATTATTAAGCTTTTAAGTATTTCTAATTCTTTAAGCTTTCATTGTGTTTGCGGTAGTTGATTTTCATTCAAGATATGCAAAATTCTTGTGATTCATGAATTATGCCACAATTTTAACTTAAGTTTTTAAAATTTAACAATTTTAATTTAATTTATTTCTCTAAGATTTTAGATGGCTGCCTTAACCAGGACCGTATCTACCTTTTAGGTTAGGACGGTTAGTTAATAATAGATCGTTGGTATAGTTCATTCGAAATAAATTTGTTTTTACGTCACGAAATTCTGATTAATATTTACATGTCTTGCAGACCGAAAGCAATAAAAATCGTACGTTACCAATATTACATTATAATAACAGAATTATTTCTTAAGGCTGGAATTCGCCAAGCATAAGTTCGTTTTGGCTCGTGTGGTGGCGCATAGGATTGTGAATTTATAATTAAATAGATAGGCAACACAATAAACTTTTTTTAGTTCAACTTTTCATTAAAGTATGTCGCCGCACAAATAAAGGAATCTATTTTTAAACAGAATTCATGTTGTTTTTACGAATAATATATCTATTTTACAAAAGTCTCTCCCTCTCTTTTTGTATCAGATTTTTCAGGACATTGAAATAAATTTCTAAGCTATGCGATAAAATTACTAAACGTGCATAAGCGATAATGTAGGTATGCGTAAAACACACAAGCAAGTCTATATTGTTTAATAAAGACGCCTTTGAATTTACAATTATTCAAACAAGACTCCAATAATTTTTTGGCTTTTAATTTTAATTCTTCTTTTATATTTTTATTTATTCATTCGAAGGACTTTTATTACTTCTTAATAATAAAAAGACACTTTAATTTAATTTTTTATAAAAGATATTGTTTATTGATAACATACAATAAATTATTGCCATTTATAGTATTGTATATTAATTATTGATTTGAAAATATACAATCAACGAAGTTTTTCGTGACACACATGTGATGTGAAGCATCAAACATATAAAAGACCAGCACGCTCCGCCGCCTCCAGCGCAGCGTGTCAATTTTTTAGGACACAAAACGCATTCTGATTGGTCGTTGGTAGTACCAACTTAAAAGTAAAAATCACCTCCCCCTGGGATCGAGTAGCACACCAATCGAGTTTCAACCTAGGCGAACTGCCCGTCCGTGGATGGGCCTTCCAGCTAGTTATGAATATAATTTAAAATAAAATGATTCGGCAAAGTAATTGCTTACACTAATTAAAATAAAACAATTTATTTATTTACAACAAATGGAGGAAGAAAGGGACATTTCTTGGACGTTAGGTTATCTAGGAACGGGGATTTCTCATTAGAATGCAATATCTATAGAAAGCTGACAACGACGGACATTGTTATCATTTGTTCAATGTTAATCTAATCAATAAAGAAAAATAAAGACGTCTGTTTCCATTCAATCATAGACTCTTTAACCCTCTCCCGAGGTCACGGTATATCTGATAGATACATTCAAAATGTTTTCTTAACCTTCATCCGCTCGCGTACGCGGCAAATTGGCCGCATTTTTTAATTTTCTCTCCCATTTTCTTCCAGAGCGTCATGGGAGGGGTGTGAAGGGCTAGTATTCTCTAATTACTATCTCCTCCAATAGACAATGCCCGTGTTCTGATAAGAAAGATCCACCAGCCGGTTCAGTACAGCCACAAACTACCCTAGGTGTCTTAATGCGGCCAATTTGCCGTATAGCGCAATCGATAACGTAACTTTTTATCAATACTTGAATGTTGGTTTTACTGAGAAAATATTAGTAAATATAAAATAATAAATTAGAGACATATTTTGAGAAATAAAATATTATTACAAATTGAGTGCCGTAAACGATTACAGTACATTTTGAATTTTTTAAGTTCAGTTTCCTGTAATTTTTTTAAATTTTAAATATAACTTTGATTTTAAATTTTAATATAGATTTTTTTGTCCAAACATGTACTTGTAATGTTATGTCAGAGTTCATAAGTCCTAAACAATTTAAATCATGCACTTTGAATGAAGAAAAACTCATGAAAACGATAAAAATCATATGCGGCCAAATTGCCGCATACGCGATCGGGAGTGTAACTTTTATAGGCGCGAGCGGATGAAGGTTAAATATTTTCGAAATTATTTAGCGCATAGCACGAGGCTTTGACTAGCTGTGCATACATATCTTAGAAATGATAAGCCGTATCGTTTACGATATAATTTTGATTACAACAGTTCATTGCGCATTTTTATGCACGCCTTAATAGAATCTGACTAATTACTGTAAGCAAACATCTGTTTAGATTTTACTTATATGTATTTTAAAATCTTACTTCGAAACAATTTTTTTCCCTTTTTTTCAGTAACCCATTGACCCGTGCCTTCGCATAAATATGGCTAGTTTATCACCATCGTGGCAAAACAAACTGGAGAGGTTCTCTCCGGATTGTTGCAGATCCTGATCTCTGTAGGGATCGACTCTCCCATTAGGGGTCGTGTTTGCAGAGGGATGATTTGTCACACTCTCCTTATGTAAATATTTTTTCGTTATTCCGGGAGCGAAAGTACCCTTTCACTCCCCGTTTTCAGGTACGAAAAGTACCTTTTTACGCCCTATGTAAAAAAGTTTTATTTGATGTAAAATACATCAATGAATGTATTTAAAACTATTTATTTTTCAAAAATGTTTTTGGGACTTAGAAAATTTTTGTAAAAAAAAAAAAAGATGATGGCGTAGTTCCGTAACAACGAAAAGCCCTTTACACCAGCTCGGAGGTAAAACGTTTTTACACACTCGGGGGGAGTTCGGCCGCCTCGACTCTGCTGCGCTGCGCTCCGCTGCGCTCCGCTGCGTCTCGGCTTTGCCCCCCCGCCCCTTGGGTGTAAAATGGCGTTTTACGCCCTAGTGGTAAAAAGTACTATTTCAGTACCTATATGCCTAGAAGTCGTCAACGGAAATCAAGGAATATTGACTTGCCAACTTTGCTCAATTTATGACTTTTTATGATATTTTAAAATTTTTGTTTAATATTTAATTTTTTATCACGTTAATTATTGTACGAGGTGCGTACAAAAAGTTTGTAAAAACGTAAGGAAGTACATAATTCGTTCTTCTTCTTCTTCTAGTGCCATATCTTCTTTAGACGTAGGTGATCTTTCTGGGAAAGAAAGGGAACATTACTAGGGAAATGTTAATGAAGTGGTTTCCTGTTGCCTTCCCCATAGTCCACAGATCGATTTCGGACTTTTTAGATCACAGCACATATCCGACACAATCAGGATTAGAACCGCGGTTTCTCGCTCTGTAGTCAATCCATGTTTAATTTACACCAGACTGCTAAAAATTCGTTACAGTCCTTATATAAAAATAAAATGAGAACCTACGTCTTTTTCTTGTAAACAAAAATAAGAATAGTTACGATCGGAGATCGGTCACCCAGATGCTAACAATTAATTTACTATCACGAATTAACAACTTACCAATTTAACTATTTTATTTTAAGAAAAATTAATGTAAAATGTGAACAAAAAGGTGAATTGAAATAAAAAAATTTTATGATCAACCAATAAGACGAAAGATTTTATTTCAAAACGACCTTATAAAAACTGAAATAAAAAGTATAATTAAGCCAATCAAAAACAGGCTCAAGGTAAACGTTGTTAAAAATTAGCCCCAAATTAAAAAAACAAAATAGTATGTTCAAAATTAGTAGTACCTACCATTTAAAATGAAGTTCTGTTAATTTGATAACTGAATAAAATTTACGAAATACAACAATGATTTAAAATTATAAGTTGATAAATTGAAGAAGTAAAATAAAGATTCCTCACTGTACCAAATATGAAAATGATAAACAAATAAGAAAACTTATTTACCATTTGGTGCGCTCATAGAAGTCCACACGAGCCGTTCCTCTGCTCTAAGCTGCAAATGTATAGAACAAGATTGATTTTTTATTATAAAAATTTACAAAAAACTGTAATGGGATTTAAAAATATAATAAAAATAATGGGGAAAATTTTTATCCCAATTTGCAAAGGCAATTCTCTTACCTCGGCTAGTTCAGCTTCTAATTAATCAGATTCATAATTAAACCTACGTTTTGAAAAGCACTATGAATATGAGTCACAAAATAAATCAACACATCAGTTATGTGAATGTTTGAATAATTTGAACATATAGCTGAAAACCAACAATAACCCTTATTGCACCTGTAAACGGATATTTATAACTCAATAATTCCTGCTACTTACATTTTTTAAGTATAAATAAAGTTGGGAGTGGTAGTGGTCGGGTGGGTTAATAAAAAAAATTTTAGTAAACGATGTTTCCTAGGTGTTAAAACCTGTTAAGAAAACTTGGTGCTCATATATAACTGTAATTGTTTTATAAGTTAAATATTACAAGTGAATCTTTTTAAATGCATCACCCTGTATATAATACTAGGTACTCCATGTTGATATAATTGAATCTCCTCTCTGACAATGAATAAGTGTAATTGTAAATAATCTTTATTTAAATACATATTTCACATTATTTACAAATACTGCGTACATTATAATAATGATCATTGCCTTTATCTGTACTTTATTGCACGATCTACTTTGCCATATCCGTTAATAATCGCGCCCATCGAATTATTAAACAAAAGCGTATATTCGAATTTATACTCTCCATTTGGTATCAATGGTGGAAACTTTCTTTGATCTGGAGTCAAATTGCAACCATGATAAGTTGTGCCCTTAAACAATGGTTAAATATTTTATATTAATTTTTGAAATCTAATTAAAATAAGCAGATTAATAAAAGTTTTTTCGAATATTGGGTTTACCACCGAACGTTTAGTATATTTTAAGGTAAGGTGTCGATGCGCTGGAATGTATAAAGGTTTGAATTTGCAAATTGTGGTAATAATAAAATTATTAGCTTATGTTAAAAACGATTTCAACAATTTCTTCAAAACTCAATTTAATTAATCTTAAAGGATGCGAACAGCATCGCAATTTAATTTTTTAAAGATTTCTGCTTCTAATTTTTAAGGATAGAAATGAGAATAGAATCAATTGAAAGAGATTTTCCTTATCTGCAGCTCTGGAGATACAGTCCTTGCCAGGAAACTTTGGTCTTAGGTCTTTGGTCTTAGGTCCTAACTCAACCAATAGCGGAAGCTGTTTTGGTCTCATATTCAATGAATGGGCCATAACGTAATAAATACCACAGCTAACTGACAAGGACTAAATCTAATACTTTAGGTTTGCTCTTTAATTTAATAAGTGAATTTCAAGAAATCAGACTTACTTTAGAAATAAAATAAGCGCTTCCTAATCAAACTTTTTGGAAACATAATGTATGAACTACCGACAAAATATTTTTGAAACTTAAAATTAACATAATTTAAAAGCACCAAACATGTGACCTTAAATCTGTAATGCCCGCTTGCACCGATTTTAAGACGTAGTAGTTAATTTTAAGTAGGTCTTAAATTTGACAGAAAGAAATCTGACATCAATGTAAAATTCGAATAAAATTTTGACTTTATGCGGCTTGTCAACAAATGTCATATCAATTGACCTAAAATTATTGTACATGCAGTAGGGTAGAGTGGGGGACATTCGGACATGGGGCACCCCCGGACATTCAAAATTTACTACCTTCCCAAAGAAGTAGAAATGCGCAATTGTAATGGTTAATAACAGTGATCATTTAAAGTCACATGTGAAAATTTCGTACTAAATGCTTCAATATTTAGAAAGTTATTAACATAAATTAAAAAATATTCTTGAATATTCATGTCTAATCATGTCTAAGATTACATACTTTTCCATGAACTAATAGTTCAAGTTTTAAGTGTTGCATGTGAAAGAATACATATTTGTGCACTATATAACCTAGCTTACATTGGCGCGAATGTCGAAAAATAGATAATATGTTATTTAGAGTACATTTTGGACAGGTGGGGCAGATCCGGAAAATAAACGTGGGGCACTTTCGGACTGGTAAAGTTTCCCACAAAAAAAATTTTACCACTATTTGGGTCAAGTGATAGAAATTGTCGAACACAGGGAATTTGTAGTCAAATTTTTGAGGAACTCAACGAACCATTTCAATTTCCCTCCAGTTGCCGACATCTTAACGATTTCTTAGAAAGACATAGTGTCCAAATTGCCTAAACCGACTTCTGTTCCAGGGACTTCACGTTCTTCTAGTTTTAAAATGTTCAAAGTCAATTTTGACTCCCTGAACATGAAATAAAATGTGTTAACGTTTGATTTTAATGTTATTGCTTGTGTGTCCAAACCTACCCCATGCCTGTCCAATAGTGCCCCGCCATGGGGCACCCTCGGACAAATGCAACTTTTTTTTTAAACTTATATTACATAAAAACTCTTAACTTTTCAAAAATTTTAACTATGAAATGAGTTGCTAAACATGTGAAAGAATCTGCTAAGGTATGTTTAAAATCCTCAAATCTTTAAATGTGGTTATAGGATGAAGTTAGCCAAAAGTGTCCGACCGTGCCCCACTCTACCCTACATGTATCTTTGTTATTACTTATTTTATGCTAATAAATATTTTAATATCCGGCACAGTTTACTCCAATATGATGGATGCCTTTTGAAAAATATGTGAATAACTTCACGTCTATTCATAATTAGATTAATCTAATCATATAGAAGAAAAAATTGCTCATGGAAAATCATTTAAAATTACGGAAACACAATTTGCGGCACGAATAAAGTAAACTGTTACATATAGACAACAAAAGTTAATTTCTCTCCTATAAATTTAATCTACTGGAAACCTTGGTGATATAAGTTATTGGAAGATCCTGGAGGCGCCAAAATTTCCAACATAGGAAAATAACATGGGAAATTGATTTTTCTTAAATTCCTGCTTCCCATTATAATAACGGATTAGAATGAAAAGAGTATCAATATAAAGAGGTTTATTTTCCGCGTCTAAAGTCACCCAGCACTTGATGGTTTGTTCTTTGATCATTGTTAAAAACTCAAAATAAAATGACAAAATAGCACTTTTAAATAGATATTAGATGCCTTGTTTATAATTCTAAAATTCTAAAAATAAAATTGTCTGATTTTTAAAAAATCGCTTATTTTAATTCTACATTTTTAACATTATTAAATAACAAAACATCAAGTGTTGGGTGTCTTTAGACACGGACAATGATACTCTTTCAATTGATACCTTTTTCTTCTTATCCGTTCTGATGAAAAGCAGGAATTAAAGAAAAATTAATTTCCCATGTTTATTTCTTATGTTCACATCGGCGGCCTGTCACCCGATATTATGTAGAACAGAAGTTGCCACAATAATTGTTAAAACCGTTTCCAATTTTATTCGAGCTCCATAGGCCAATATGGGAAATCTTCTTTTTAAGCAACCAAATAAACGCTCGATAGCATTTCAAGTACGAATTTGAGATTCATTATATCTCTGCTTAGCTTAAAGTAGTTAATATTTGATTCATAGGGGTTATACTGTTATTGCTGTAAGCAGGGAAAAAAATTGTCGTCGTAAATTACTTTGTATAGGTGGTGTGGTGAAAAGTTGTAGTAAAAAGAGTAGCAAAAGAGGAGTAATCCATCTCGTGAAATGGATTGTTAAGACTTCAAAAGAAGTGGCAAAATATTCCGACAGGAATGGAAAAGCCCTTGATTTGATATCTACCATTCTTACACGTCACTTGTATACTCCAGCTCTTCTTCTATTAAAATTAACAAATTTAAAGAAGCCTGTTTCGTGTGAGTCGAAACCTTTTAAAAAAATTAAAATCGTCCATTTGGTGAAAATAATTGGACCTTGTATAGTGAAATTTTGGAAATCCAAAATCAATTATTTCTAAAATTTCCAAATCCTCTTCAAAAATATCTTCGTTATCAATATCCATTATAATAATAATTACTAATAACTTTTTATTTTGAAATAGACCTTTATTTCACCTTTATTCAATAATTTCGTGGTTTACAAGTTTATTACGATTTTTAAGCAGTCGATTTTTATGGCTTATTTTAAGTTCTATTTATGTCATATTTTGTACTTAAAAACTATGTGCAGCGTCACTATTATCAAGTGGCCTTAGTAAAGCTAATGAAGAAATATGACATCAATAGGTTTGTTCGTTTGTATGAACTAACTTGAACTGGGTTATCTTTCGAGACAAAATACTCCCACCACAAAAGTTAGATAGTGTTCTAACTTGCACTGCCTACTCCTCCTATGGAGGTCGAGCAAGAAGTTCATGTTCGGTTATGAACTAAGCAGCCAAACGAACACAGTACATTGCACTAACTTGAACCGAGCAAGTTAGTTCATACAAACGAACAAACCTATAGTAAAACTAAATTTTTGTTCAGTTGAACTAATTTTTGTTTACTTGAACTAGTTTTATTCTCGTAGTTCATTAGGTCGATAAAATATCTCAGTTTTTGACGTATTAACTACAAATAAAATAATATATTGCTACAATCCAGTCAATAATGTCAAATCATTTTAAAATACATCTTCGTAATCAATTTAATCTTCATTATTTTCAAGGATTTTCTGTCTTTTTATTTTTAAAGTAGGGGTATATTATGGAATAATTTGGAGGTTATGACGTGAGATAGCCATTTTGTGTTTGTCATTTGTCATTTGAAGTACAAAATCGATTGTTTTTATTGTAAGTAGGACTTAAAAATACGGTGCAAGCGGGCATTAGTTACCTAATAAAAATGAATTACCTTCTCGAAGTTACAATATTAATAGTACGACTAATGTTTCCACAACGGTTAAATGCTGCTTTTATTCCTAACAAATTATTTGCAATACAGGTGCAGAAGTTCAATTGAACCCTCAGTGGAAATATACGATATTCATTGCTGTAGAATTTGTAACTTGGGCAACAATCTAAAATAATTCAAACGTATAAAATTTATACCCATATTATCGTAAATTTACCTGTATATCCTTATTATGCATTTAATGTATTACTTTAAAAGTTACTATTTTAAACGATTCATAAAACTCTTTATTGTACTCGACAAGTTCTAGGCGTGTAAAATGTAAATTGTAATCGCGCTGGTTAAACTATTAACAGATTAATGGCAAAAATTATAAACGATGAATAAAGTTAAAATTTTTCAAAAATATTATTAAGAAATTCTTACTTTAGAATACAAATCCTCGGTGTACACAATCACTAACTGTAAACTTAAGAGATAACAAAACATTGGAAACATATTTAGGACACAATATATTCGTGCAATTGTGAGTTAAATTAAAAATTTAACATTTATATACCAGTATAAATTTTATCAAGGTGAATTGTTCAATGATCCATAATAAATCATTATTTTACGCCGTATTTTCGCTTGAAAAATGACAAATAGATAGTTTATGTTTAGTTTCTAACGCTAAAAATATATTTGAGATATACCTTACATAATAATATCATGAGACGGTTGGAGCATAGTGGTCACGCGAGTTGACTATGAACGCTAAATGCCCGGTTCGAATCCGGGTGAAGTAAGAACTTTATTCTGGCCGTCTCTCTGGTCCTCCAGGTTGGGGGTCGGGGCGATGGGCCAGCTCCTCATCACCTGTAAAGAAAACTAAAAAGCTTTAAACCCATGACCAAGCCTCGCAAGAGACTTGGGAAATGGGAACGGATAAAACAGTTACTAGCTGTAGCTTGATGTGTTGTGAGGTGTTTATTTACCTTGCAATGCGAAAAAGCAGTCCGAGATATATATTATATAATAATATCATTATTATATTGGATCGTAAGGGCGGGTCTATAATCTTATATGGTCTAAGGCTCTAAGGTCTTCATAACCTTGGCCCATAATATACTATTTTCAACTTAGAAGTTGAAAAGTGGTTAAAATAATAGGTTACGATAATAATTTTTATTGAAATACTTCAAAAGTAATAATTATTATCTCATAATATAATATATTATCTATGTACGTACTATGTATATTAAGTATCTACATTGTAATAATATTACTAATTTTAATTATATTTTATTACACGATACACTTTACCATAAGAATTGATAATGGCACCTACTGTCCCTACTGAATTATTAAATAAAAATGTATGTTCCAATTTATACTCTCCGTTTGGTATCATCGGTGGAAATCTACGTTGGTCTGGAGTAAAATTGCAAACATGATAAGTTGCACCCTTGAACAGTAATTAGAAAAAATATATTAATTTTTATTATCTAATTCAAATTATTATAGTAAAAATGGTGCATGCAATTATTTTTTCAAATATTTGATCCACCATCAAGTATTTTTCTTTTATTAACAGGTAAGGCATCGGTGCGTTTGTCGGAATTCACTTTGAAATGTTATTATTTTCGAATTTTCTAATTATTAATTTATAGTGTTTTGGATCATAATTTTAATTTATGTTTGATCCGACGCGCGACACACATTGATCCTAATGTATTCGCAAAATTTCAACAAAGGTTCCAAACATTGTAGACACTTGATTTTTCAATTTTTAAGTTATATAAAAAAATAACTTACCATTTTGAAGACACAATCAGTACTATAGTTTCCACATCTGATAAATGATGATTTTATCCCTATTAAGTTGCGATCTATAGAAGTGCAAAAGTTTAATTGAAACCTTATTGGATATATACGATACTCATTGCTATAAAATTTGTATGCTTGAGTAATAATCTGAAATAATTTAAACTTGAAAAATTGGCATCCGTAGTTTCGCAAAATTTACCTGCATATCTTTATTCATAGAAAATTTTGTTTTAAAAGTTAAATTTGCAACGGCCACAGATCGGTTATACTTAAAGGTAACTATTTTGTATGATTCAAATAGTTCTTTGTTGTAATCAACAAGTTCCATACGTGTAAATTCTATATTGTAATCATGCTGGTAAAACTGTGAATAAATTAAATCTTAAAGGGGTAGACCAATAGGCGCCGAGCTTGTGTCAAGTTTAATTCAAAAACGAATAATCGTCGAAAGCTGAAATTTTCAGAATTTAGGGTAGACCGCAGACAGTTGAAACACTTTCGACAAAATCACTGCCTATAATAACAATTTGAACTGAACGCATTATTAGACAGTATGCCTTAATTTTGAACCTTAGTTATCTGACTACAAATGGATAAGGTTATCTGCATTATTTGCGTTATCTGCATTACAAACAACACCAGAGGGCAATTTATAAAGTCAGAGAAAATGTTTCAACTGTCCCCATATAAGGGGCATTTATGGATAACCATAAATAAGGGTTAAAATCAATGTTATGGAAGATATTAAAGACTCAACATCATTAACGTTTAACTTAAGATAATCCTAAACTTTACAAAACTTAATTAAAAACTAAAATTTACTTAGGGGTCTGGCTATTTTGTTTAAACATACCGCTCCAACAGGAGCTGAAACGTTTCAACTCACCCCGAAAAAATTGTTACAACTGACCCCACCACATCTTTTAGAAAATTTGTCTTTGTAACATCCAAAATAAACAATTTAAATAAAAAATAATTACACCTATTTGTACTCCGACATCAAATAACAAATTAACAACAAGAAAAATACTTACTTTTGCACTCAAAATCACAATGTGCCCTCTTGTACGCATAAGATGGACTCGAAGCGAAACCAAATATTGTCGGGCATGTTTTAACAAGAAAGCCGCGTATTTTTCTCCTTGCACGCCCTCCGCTATCTTTATTAGTTTTTGAAATATTAGCGTTGTTTCAACTGCCCTCCGTTTCAACTGACCCTGGTCTACCCTACGTAAAATATGACTTTACTTAGCATAAGCTAGTTTTTATTTGAAAATAATTAATATAAAACAATTTTTCTTTCAGTTTTTAATAAAATACACTTTAGTTATAAATATAAATTAGCTTATGTTAAGTAAATTCATATTTTACGTATATTCTCAAAATTTCAACTTCCTACGATTGTTCGTTTTTGAATTGAACTTGACACTAGAACTGAAGCAATGTACATGAAATTTCAAATTTTAGCCATTCAAAATTAAATATCAATAAATCTCAATAGAATATACCAGTTATGGAATATACCAATGAAATATCATAAAACAACTAGTGACATCTGTTGAATTTTATGATTTATTCCAATTGATCTGGGACCATAATTTTTTACTATTCTATTTATTTTTCTATTCTTCAGCCTATCTTATTAGTCCACTCCTGGACCATAGGCCTCTCCAGTAACGGAGGTTTTGGCCATAACTCTCAATAATAATAATTATACATGTTTAAGACAACTAATTGTTTGGTCAGTATTTCTATCATTAAATGGTCAGTATTTTTTAAAATAAATGGTCACTATAATATAATAATATTTTGGTCAGTATAAATATTTGTGTTAGTATTAAATCGAATTTTGGTCAGTATAATTTGTTATTCTGGTCAGTATAATTTGTTAATTTGGTCAGTATTATTTGTTTTTTTGGTCAGTGTATAGTACTGGAAGTTGCTCGGTTGGTTAGTATATTTTATTGCTTAGTTAAATTTTGTTGTCAGTATCCATTTTTAATATAAAATTAGATATCCAACTAATTATTATAAAATTTTTATTTAATTTATTCATAAAAATTGAAATACAGAAATATTTTTTTTAATTAATTAAATAGGTGTAAACATTGGCGTGAAGACATCTGATAAACAGTTAAAAGTTCTGTTACATAAAGAATAAATAATGGTTGAACATAATATGGCCTTTTGGCGTAGAAACGTGGGGTGGAGAGTGGAGAACGTGCGGCGGTAATGTGGTGAATAAGTACTCCTTGAAAAGACGAAAAGGAAAATCGTCGAACCTACGACCAGAGAAAAATAAAAAAGTTTAAACGTCAAAATTAAAAATTAGAAGAATATGGACACGAGAAGGTAAAAAATAGTTGGTGAGGGTGACAAACCGGAGAAGGAAATGTAAATGAAATTTCAGGCAGAAGGGAAACATTATGTAGAGTTTAAAGAGTTTTTGATCCAACTTCATGCAAGAAAATGCATATAAGTATAGAACGATGTTGGAGGAAAAACGCGACGAAGGAACGAAATTATGGATAAAGGATTTGATCCATGGAATGAAAACATGAATAAAGTATTTGATCGGATTAATGAACAACTAAATGAAAACATAGAGCGAGTGAAAGAGAAGAAGAAAATAAATAAAGAAGTATGCTTGGAGAGGCAAAACACTAATAATAAAGTCCTTGAAATAGAAGTAAACGAAGAAGAAAACTGTGATGTTTTGTGATGTAAGTAGGATGGAAAAGAAAATCTTGATATTGTCAAGAAAGAAAATGCGGAATATAACATGGCGAAGAATACAAAAGAAAAGAAATTTTTACCTTAAGGGAGATCGTGTAGGTGAGCAGAATAAGATAGAAAAAGTAACGAGGTTACGTCAAAGAAGATGAAGTATATCCGTGAAAATATGTTCCACGCAGTAACATGGGGGAATGAAGAAAACGATGAACATGACGAGAAAAAGATTCCGTCCAATAAATTGTTTTGGGTTTCTGAAGCGAGGGATATGTTCAGAAAGAAGAAGTTGGGTAAAAATTGCAGAAGAGTGTTTAAAAGAATTTTGGAAAAAGAAGAAGTGGTTAAAAGTGTAGGAAATGCCAACCTATAAAAATGGCAATACCGGCGTCCAAGGTGGAAAGTCGATGAAGACACCATTTACCATTAATAGGAATAAAAATAAGGGAAATTTGATTAATAATAATTTATATGATGACTGTAAATCTAAAGGAAAACGGTAAATTATTACAATTAGAAATTGAATAAAGATTGGTATGGTGAGGAAGTGTTAAGAAATATTGAAGAATTATATGAGGGATGAATTGAAGAAGATTAAAGGTGAACAGTAATTGGTAGAAGGAAAAGTTAAGGTTTCGAGGAGACGGTCATTGCCTTGCAGTTAACGCAGTTGGGTGCGAATGCAGGGTACCGGGTTCAAACCTGGGGAGAGTCAAACTTTCTTATGACCTAGTCTCCGTGCTTCGGAGGGCACGTTAAACCGGCGGTCCCCCTAAGTTAACGAATTGCCACCGTTAACAAAAAACAGGGCTATAGGCACATCTGAAGGTTAGTCTAGCAAGCTGCTACTGGATGTAAAACAACTATAGTCCAAAACTCGATATGAGGACTGCTCACCAACCCGTCTGGCCAGCGTGGTGAGTTATGGCCAAAACCTCCATTACTGGAGAGGCTTATGGTCCAGGAGTGGACTAGGGTAGGCTTAAGAAGAAGAAGATAGTGAAGAAGTATTGAAGAGTATACGAGATGAAGTAATGAAGTTAAGAAGAAATGGTTTATGGTGAATAGTATTGGTAGAAAAAAAGTTCAAATTTGGAATGGTGAAGAAATATTGAAGAGTTATATGAGATTAAATTAATGATGAATGGTAGAATGAGATTAAGTGATGAATTAAAGAAGAAAAGTGTAAAAGGTGAATAGTAATTGGTAGGAGGAAAAGTTAAAGTTTGTTATGGTTAAGAAGTATTAAGAAGCATTGAAGTAGTAAAGGTGAAGAAGAAAAGTTTAAAAGTGAACAGCTATTGGCAGAATGAAGAGCAAAGTTTTATGATGATGATATGAAGTAAAGTAATACGAAGAATTAATTATGTAATGAAGAAAATAATGTGAGAAAGGGCGATGTTCACATAAAGGATATTTACAGCTTTAATGATGATCAGGATTTAGTAACAATTTAAAATTTTTTACAATGGAATGGAACATTCCTTTGTCAAAATTTTGGGGCGGTAAATGTCGTTGGTAAAATCGTATAAAAATTGTATAATTTAAGGTGGTTGGAGCGTTTCTCCAAGTCCATGAGAAAATGATCAAATTTACAAAGTATATAATTTATGATTTACCACGTACGTAAAAAAATTTTAAGCGGATTGACCGTCTAGTTTACAAGAAAATCGAATTTGAAATCTCTGAATTTAACATGGGGAGTATAGGGCGAACGCGGTTACATGACACAATTTCTATAAAATAATATAGTTAAACCCATATGTCAAGTGAATAAAAAACATTTTCAACTATAGATTAACGTTTTACAAAAGGCTCAAAAAAAATTTAAAGATATTGACCGTCTAGTTTGACTGTAAATAATTATTGAACTAAACGAGATTTAACTTTTTTGAACTACAAGTGACTTGGCAACGTTGGGATACCAACAAAAACAATAACCACAAATTAAGTGACGTTCACGCTTTGATAAATATTGAATTATATAAAGGGTATGACCGTGTAAGCATGCAAAAACTGCCCCCAGCGATTTTTAAAAATCAAAATAGCCGATCGATTTATAATCGGAAAAAAACATTTTCCTGAAAATTTCAGCTTTCCAACCCCTAGATTTACGAAATAGTAGGGAAAAACGTGTTTTTTTGTTTTTATTTTATTGTGCCTATTCTACTGAGTATTTTTTAATAAGATTTTTTTTGGTAAGAAATATTGATAAGAGACTTTAAATAGTAATTTTTTTGAAAAGTTACAATCATCCCCCTTTTCAAAAAAAATTCCAAAAGTTTTGGCCGCTTTATTTAAACATGTTCCTTAAAAGTGTCAATCACGAATTTTTTTTAAAAAACTTCCCTATGACCTTTCTGTACATGGTAAAATTTTCAACTTGATCCATTTGGTGCAACACAGTGAAAAAAAATAAAATAGATACGAATTTGATTACAAGGGTATTTTATACATAGTAGGATAGTACGTATAATATGCATTATATTATTATACATTACTTAATATATGTGACCTGGTCTATGAAAAGGGAGCTTACGTGCGAAATCAAGTTATCGAGAAAACAACAGTTAAAGGAAACAATGTTGCATCAGTTTCGCGTTAGTTGTTCCCGTTTATCTGCGTTGCCTGATAATTCCACAAATTATGACCTTCTGGTTTTCACCATCTGAAAGAGCGTCTTATTCTCTATCCGAATCGGCAAAAAAATGGAAAATGATTTTTTGACACCTAAGCCCCCTTTTCATAGACCAGGTCACATATAGTATTTTAGAGTATATCTCAGAATTTTATTACATATTTTAGAATGAATCATGTTAAAGAAAAATGCTTTAGGTGCAATATTATCTACGGAAGGCAATGATTATTATTTATTATCAACCAAATACGCATGAAATATCCGGAATTGCTCGATATTGTTGTGATTGTAATAATGGTAAGCGCACTGTCATGTTCTGCTCTCACATTGCAGCTATTATATAATTATCTTTCTCATGCTCGATATTTGGCTAATAATAAAACCAGCTGAGATATTGAGTCATTTGCTTACAGAAATAGAAGTGAACGCAGTAGTGAATGATGACAGTGACGAAGATTATCGATGTTATTTGAAACAATTTTATTAGAAAAATTCTTATATTGTAATTAGTTACTTTTATTATAATTATTATATTATCTTGTAATATTTAATTTTTCATTACTTATGTTGAAAACGAATCAATATATTTTTTGTGAAATAATTTCATTCTTCATCTTCTTTATCAGCCTTTTTCCGCCCACTGCTGGACATAAGCCTCTCCATATTATGGAGGATCTGGCCATAACTCACCACGCTGGCCAGACGGTTTGGTGAGAAGTCCGCAGATCGATTTTGGACTATAGTTGTTTTACATCCGGTAGCAGCTTGCTAGGCTAGCATTCAGATGTGCCTGTAGCCCTGGTTTTTGTTAACGGTGGCAATTCGTCAACTCAGGGGGACCGCCGGCTTAACGTGCCCTCCGAAGTACGGAGAATGGGTCATAAGACAGTTTGACTCTCCCCGGGTTTGAACCCGGTACCTCGCGTTCGCATCCAACTGCGTTAGCTGCAAAGCAATGACCGAATTATTTCATTGCATATATATAATTATTAAGAATCATCATCAGCCTCAGCGTTGTCATAAATTATAATAGTTTTTTTAAAGCCCATTGCCTTCCGTAGATAATATTGCACCTAACGCATTTTTCTTTAACATAATTCATTCTAAAATATGTAATAAAATTTTGAGATATACTCTAAAATACTATATATTAAGTAATGTATAATAATATAATGCATATTATACGTACTATCCTACTATGTATAAAATACCCTTGTAATCAAATTCGTATCTATTTTATTTTTTTTCACTGTGTTGCACCAAATGGATCAAGTTGAAAATTTTACCATGTACAGAAAGGTCATAGGGAAGTTTTTTAAAAAAAATTCGTGATTGACACTTTTAAGGAACATGTTTAAATAAAGCGGCCAAAACTTTTGGAATTTTTTTTGAAAAGGGGGATGATTATAACTTTTCAAAAAAATTACTTTTTAAAGTCTCTTATCAATATTTCTTACCAAAAAAAATTTCATTAAAAAATACTCAGTAGAATAGGCACAATAAAATAAAAACAAAAAAACACGTTTTTCCCTATTATTTCGTAAATCTAGGGGTTGGAAAGCTGAAATTTTCAGGAAAATGTTTTTTTCCGATTATAAATCGATCGGCCATTTTGATTTTTAAAAATCGCTGGGGGCAGTTTTTGCATGCTTACACGGTCATACCCTTTCATTATTTAATTGCATCGAAATTATGTTATATAATTTAAATGAATTTAAATAGAAAACATAAAATATGACAGATGATAGAATAATTCGAGAATAATGAACGACCACAATATGAAGAATGAACGACGTTGCCAGATCAAATTCTTTGTGAATCAAATGAGTTACTGTGAAAACTTTAATAAATCAATTCTTTCTTTCAAATTATTTATACTTTTGTCAATCGTTCGTTTTTAATATTATATTTGTATTGATACCACTTTCATGATTTTTAAAGTAATGTTAATATTTTTCAGTCACTTTGAACTTAAAAACTAGCGAGTAGCGCTCGAACCACCTTAATTTTTCAATTAAATCAAGGAAGGTGGAAACTTAAAATTATTTTGATACAAAAATCGAGATAGTGGGATATTTAATTTAATTGATTAATTGAAAATTAAGTTAGTGAGAAGAAAAACAATATTAATAAAGAGTTCAGTTGTTTATGTTTGATAATAAAAAAGTTGTGTTTTTTGATAGAAATGAGCTTTGTAATATTAATTAAATAAAGATTTGAATATAAAGAATAAATAATAAAGGTTGAAAATTATATGATAATAATATTATACTGATATGTTTAAAATACTGACTATTTATTTAAAATACTGCCCATTTATTTAAAATACTGACCAAATAAATACAAGCCTATTTTTAAATAGTTTAAATGAAATATTAAATAGGTCTGATTTGCCTTATTTGGGGATGTTTCTAATAGGCAACATTTTTTAAAATTAGTGATTTTATAGAATTTGAAACAATTAAATATATTTAAAAAATGCTGGCTAAATAAGGCAAATCTGCACTAGGTATATTATGGTTATTTTCGAAAATTGGTTACTGCGTTATGAAATGATATCTGTGCGGGGAAATATATTTACATTATTATTTGAAAGGACAGAAAGTCGAACTTTTCATCCGCTAATTATATTTGAGATTGAAGCTACATAATAATAGCTGTTGAGATAATTGGCCATTAAAATAAATTCATAAAAATCCTTTCATTAAACCTATTTTATTTTAAACTATGTCTCAATAGCAACCAGGAATTTTAAATTACCCCATTCCAAAAATATCAAACCACAAACAGACATGTTTCTTTTACAATAAAAAATATTATACATTCAGTAGTATTTTCTTATACAAAATAATCAAGAAACCTAGTTTTCCCAGCAAAATAGTTCCATCGTCGCCGTCGTCATGGAGTTACGTTACTATTTTATACGATTCATAAAACTCTTTATTATACTTCTTGTTAATGTTCTAGGGGTGTAAAATGTATATTGTAATCATGCTGGATAAACTATTAACATATTTATGGCAAATATTATTAACGATGAATAAAGTTATTCTCGATTAAAGCTAAACAAATTTAATTGCTATTAAACTATAATTTCTAATAATTGTATAATCTCGAATAGTAGTTGTAATTTCGAATAAATTAAATTTACCTGGTGTGAAGTGGCTTTTACTTTAAAAATTACTGTTTTAATTTTAAAATTATTATGTATTTTTAATTTATTATATGCTTTTATTAATATGTTAGTATGAATTTTAGCTGTAGCATAAAGTAAAGTATAAAGTTTCGATCGAAACTTGTAGATTTAAAAAAAAATACTTTAACATTTTTATTATGTCAAAAGTCAGATAAAGTAGCAAGATAAAGAACAAAAATTATTAAAGTTAAGTATTATAACTGTTTTTCAAAAATATTATTAAGAAATTCTTACTTTAGAATACAAATCCAGGGTGTACACAATCACTAACTGAAAACTTAAGAGAAAACAAAACTTTGGGAACATATTTACGAAACAATATATTCGTGTATTTGTGAGTTAAACTAAAAATTTAACATTTATATATACCTACTAGTAGAAATTTTATCAAGGTAAATTGTTCAATGATCATAATAAAATTTATGTCATTATTTTTCTCCGTATTTTGGCTTTTAACATAATGACAAATAAATAGTTTATGATCGAAGGACAGAAAATCGAACTTTTCATCCGCTAATTGTATTTGAGATAACGTTACATAATAATATCTATTGAGATAATTGGACATTAAAATAAATTCACAAAAATCCCTTCATTAAACCGATTTTATTTTGAACGATATCTCAATAACAACTAGGAATTTTAAATTACCCCATTCGAAAATTGTCAAACTTAAAAAAGACATGTTACTTTTACAATGAAAATTATTAAATATTGAGTAGAATTTCTTACAAAATAATCAAGAAACAGAAACAGTAATGACGGTAAACGGAAATAGCTATCGGAACATAATTTTAATTTCTTGGATATATTACAAGGAATCGACTTGGTAATTTCATCTAGTTTTGTTCAATCTTATTTCAACAACACAGTGTTAATTTGCTACATAAGTCAGACGCGGTGAGGTGGTTCGATAATAGGGTGAGTGTTATTTATAATTATAATCAAATTCAGATAAATCTATCAGGACACAATCGGAATACGAGAAATAGACGCTACACCGAATTACACAGGAGTACGTTACGTTGCCGTTGACTTCACGTATTTTGTGACTCGCATCGATGGCGAGCAATTCAATGAAGTATGTACGTGAAGTCAAAAGCCATACAAATCTCTAGGTGCGGATCCTCTTTACACTTTAAAACAAACATTATAATCTTGAACATTATCATAATTTTTTAGACACACTAAAAATGTAATAGACACTTTTAGCAGTAAAAATATAAAATTGGCACATATGTACATATACTAAAATAATTTTTTCAATGTCGATCAGAATAAAGTTTATCGTTATATTATTTATTATAAATTTCTGAGGAAATTTTCTTTGTCAACAGATGAAATAATTAGATTCTTGTTTCAATTTAGAAATAAAATAATATTAGAAAAACATTCTTCAATGGTTTTATTACTTTTTCTTCTTCTTCTTCTTCTTATAGTTTAAGAAGGCTTGTTATTACCAACATCTGCGTCGTTTCCTTGGCAGTGTTGGTTCTGTGAGCATATACAAATTTTACATCCATTAGGTAGCTTGCTAAACTTGCCGTCAGATGGCATACTTTTTATTCATTAATATAAATTTTTTAGGGCATAACTAAGCATTAAGATAAATTTTAAAGTTATTCATCATAAAATTTTATAAAACAGATGAAAAAATTGAATTCTTATAATTATAACAATACACTTACAAAATCTATTTGTGCAACTTGTCGAGGGAAGCAAAATTTTTATCGTGTATAGAAAAATTGTTATTCCTACTGTCACAAACGCCACCCTCTGAAAGGTAACCCCTAATGGGAGAGTTAACTCCAGTGCGGACGTTAGCACGGAGCCTGCAGCGCAGTCACGGCACCCCATAGGACCCATGAGAATGAATGGTAATGCAAATTGCATCTAAAATGCAAAACTGCTACAAAAAATTCCGTGATCACACAATCGGGATCAACGGGATAGACCACCTAGGACCTATCTCACTGCTGAAGGCAAAGTGTTTGCGAACAAAACAGCACTCACCCAGCATAAATCTGGTTTCCGGTCGAGGCAATCAAGTGTCCCCGAAACTCGGAAAAATTATCAAAACTAAAAAATTACTTATTTGTCAAAAATGACCTACAAATCCCTCTACAGTTATCTAACAATGACTATTAAAAGTTGAGAAAAAAATCTCTGATGGCACAATCTAGAACTTACGATGGAACTGTTCCAAATCGTAAAAAAATGTTGACCTAGGTCAGTGTGGTAGGCTTTAAAAACTCGCGCAGCCCGCCTCCGAGGTGCGTTCATTGTTGGGGGAATGACAGAAGGTCATTGGAAACCTAAAAAACTCGCGTAGTCCGCCTCCAAAACTACGTTCATTGTACTAAACAAGGAAGTGTAAGTCAGGTGTTCGACTTAATAGAGAGATCCAGGCGCGCAGATAAAAGCCTGAATCAATGTCTGATCTTAGTTGTTTGCGGACCAGCAGTGACAACATTACCCATCCTACCACCCATGTAATGCTCTAACACTCAAAGACTCTAAGGTTGTTCTCCCACGGCATCATCCTGAGGATGCTGTTTCAAATCTTTGACATGGAAAACGCCTACGTCTCTGCCACGCTCGTTAACGAGCCGATAGGTCAATGGACCGGTGACCTCGCGAACCTTGCATTTTAGGAACTTAGGTGCAAGTTTACTCATGAAGTTTTTTCCAGCATTGGAAAGGGCGAAATTTCTACGCCAAACGACATCACCCACTCTAAAGTGAATGGTGCGCTTGCGCAGGTTATAATGCGAAGCATTTCGATGGTGGGCTTCTGTTAACTTCTGAGTAACGTTCCTAAAAAGCTCGTCTAGTCGATTCATTTCCCCAGCAACCCGCTCGCGATTTCCCAAAGTTAAATCCTCGGTAGCAGGTAAGTAGGCTCAGCTCGAGAATATTAAATTTATTAAAAAAAACTGGACGGATTTAGATAGAAAAAATATAGACGAAGCGATTAAGGTGAGGATGAAAGTCGTATATCGATTAGTTTAGCCAATAATCGATTTTAAAGTTGCCAATTTTAGCTCGATTTTCAAACGTCACAGTCATTCTGTCGTCAGTCCGTGTGGTGTGAGTTACTCTAACACTTGAAAAAACCGGAGCTCGCTTACGCACCCAGTAGTACCTAGTCCGTCGCGCAGTTAACATCGACATAATTTCACATTTTAGGGGTATTTTTGACTAAAAAACACGGGAAAATTCATCGTACAGTTAATGTCGAGGTAAATTCACATTTTCAACGTATTTTTGGCTTAAATTTGCAGCAAAAAAAAAAAGCGAGATTCACCCCTTTCTAATAGCACAATTTGCCGAGTTGGATCACCCTCGGGGGATGTTTTTAATGAGTTTAGTACTACGCTGCGCTCCGCACGCTACAGACCCATTTTTCGGCAACACAACCACCCCCGCCAGAGTTTCAAAAAAAAAGCGAGATTCAACGTCGTTAAAACCGTAACCCTTTCTAAGTATTTTTGGCCCTAAAAAGAACTGTTTTTTAACGCTCAACACACGACACATTATTGTGATCGCCAGTATGTACTGAGAGCATTTTATGAAGTACACACCTTATATAAGCTTTTGGTGGGATATGTTAGAGGCGGGGTTTCGGCAGCCAATGGAATGTTCTAAACCGTTTCTAACTCGTAAGACTGCATCGGACAATACAAATTTTGATAATTTGACTTTTTAGAGCCCTATTTACAATGGTTCGCAAATATTTTGTTTTATAATAGCTTTTTGTACCGTTTTTAATGATTCTTGACAGTGGAAATTTTAAAAAACCGAGCTGAGGTTACTTACCTACCACCGAGAGGGTGTAAACCCGGTTACTTCGTGAGTGGCAGAGCGCAGCGCATGCGCAATTTTAAAAATTTCAACGTCCCATGTCAGATGGTCGTTTTTGATGTAAGAACGGATGGCCGTACCCACTACCCTATTGACCCTTTCCACAAAATTCACTTGTGGTGTATACGCAGGTGCATACCACAGATGTTCCACCTTGTAGTCACTCATGAGTTTTCGAAACTCGTGACTGATAAACTGCGGCCCATTATCAACCATGCATATTTGGGGAACCCCAAACAGCAGGAAGACTTGGTTTTCTAAAAATTCACAAATTTTCTTTGAAGTGGCTTTACGCAAGGGTTGTACCAGCACGAACTTCGAAAACCAATCGCAAACTACAAGGAGCATAGTGTTTCCCTGAGATGAACGCGGAAAAGGACCCATTAAATCGACTGAAATGCACTGGAAGGGGAACCGTACCTTCTTTTCTTTGCCCATCAACCCAAATCTTCCACCCTGACAAGCTTTGGAAGACAAACACACGGTGCATCGCCGCACATATCGACCAATGTCAGCACGCATCCTGGGCCAATAATACAGCTCGTTAATCTTGTTAAATGTTTTAAATGTTCCTAGGTGCGCAGAAGTCGGATCGTCGTGACATCTCTGAAGGATTTCCTTTCGACGAGACTTTGGAACAACTTGCTTCCATTCTACCAGATTGGAAGTAAGATCGTGATGATTAGGAATAAGCTTGTATAAAAACCCTGATTCTATACGCCAGTCAGGAAAACTAGCAGGAGCGTCACTGACCTGCGTCAACATGCGTCGATACCACGTATCCAGGTCTTCCTCAGACAAGTCAAGAGATGAAATCTCCAATGGAGCTCGAGACAAAGCGTCTGGTACTACATTCAGTTTCCCTTTTCGGTGTTGGATGTTAAATGAGTGTTGAGATAGTCTAACACTCCACCGAGCTAAGCGATTAACCGGAGACCGCATAGATAACAACCACAAAAGCGAATAGTGATCTGTTACTACTGTAAATTCCGTCCCTTCAACGTAAGGGCGAAATTTTTCAATCCCAAAAATTACTGCTAAGCACTCACGCTCAGTGACCGAATAATTTCTTTCCGCTCGATTTAAAGTTCTTGAAGCATAAGCAATCGCGCGCTCTTCATCGCCTTCCCCCTGACTTAATAAACAACCTAGACCATAATTCGAGGCATCACATTGAATATAAAATTTTTTTGTAAAATCTGGACTTGCCAAGATGGGAGCTGAAACTAAAAGTTTTTTCAAACTTGCAAAAGACTCAATAGCTTCAGCAGTCCAGGTGATTGGTTTCCCCTTCCCACGTCCTTTTAACAACTCTGTTATAGGGGCGGAGAAAGATGAAAAATTGGGAATGAAGCGACGGTACCAACCAATCATACCCAAAAAACTTTTAACGCCGGTGGTAGTAGTAGGCTTAGCAAGCTTTGTGATGGCCTCAACCTTAGCAGGGTCAGTGTGCAGTCCGGTCTTGTCGACGATGTGACCCAAAAAGGTCAAACTCGAGCGACAAAACTCACACTTATCTAAATTAATTGTCAGGTTCGCTTCCAGCAAACGCGCACGTACTTGTTCGAGCAGTTCTAAATGCTCAGCGAAGGTGTTGGATATGACAATGATGTCATCCAGATAAACAAATATTTTTTCGCCTAGAAGGGGTCCAAAAATATGGTCCATCAAGCGCTGTAATGTCATGGGAGCATTAGAAATACCCATGGGGCAGACAACATACTCGAACAAGCCACGACCCGGTACCGTAAACGCTGTTTTCTCACAAGAAGACGGTGTGAGCGGTATTTGCCAAAAGGCTTTCTTCAAATCAATTGAAGACAAGAAACGCGCATCTTGCAAACGCGACAAGATATCGTCCAATCGCGGTAATGGATAAGCATCCTTCCGAGTCACCTGGTTAAGCTTGCGTCCATCGAAACACAATCGATAGGAACCGCTAGACTTCTTAACCAGCAACATCGGAGACGACCACGGGGAGTTGGAAGGGCGCACGATGTGGTTTTTAAGCATATCGTCTAGCTCTTCATGAGCAATGACGCGCATTGCTGGCGAAAGAGGATAAAACCTTTGCTTAATGGGTGGAGCATCCCCAGTGTTGATGTCGTGAGCAACCTTATGAGTTTTCGTCAACCCATCTTTTGACAAAATTTCAAAATTTTCCCTAAGTGCAGCGAGTGCAACTTGTTGTTCGATAGTGAGATCCAAAGCCGACCGGATGCATTCCAAAGAATGAATTTTTTCGACGAAAAAATTATCGCTACCAAAATCTGCTTTGATCCCAAACAGTTTGCAAAAATCAATTCCCAGTGTTAAAGCGGTAGTAATGCTTCGGCAAACTAATACATCTAACGACCGGACTACCCCACAAATATTTACAGGTAACGACACCGTTCCTATGACGTCCTGCGAGGTCCCGTCAGCAGATCGCAAGACACACGAGCTGCCACTGGTATATTGAATATCAAGTTGATTGATTAAAAAATGACCGGCTGTGCCTAATACCGAAATATTAGCTCCCGAATCTAGAAGAGCTGTAAGTTGCACATCACGCACCGACAGGTTGACATATGGTCGTTGGTCTGACTTAGGATGTGAAAATAAAGTAGAATTGTTGGATGTTGGAGCAGATCCGCAGAAAGCGTTAACTCTGGTCAACCAACTCTTCCACTGTACAAGATCGGCTTGAATAGCCTTTTTAAGCGACGCGCCGCGACGCCGCTTGGCTCTACGATGTCTTGAGTGATTTTCCGTGCATGTTTGCGTGGTAAAACCTGCTTGACCGCAAATAAAACAGAAAAAACCCAAAGGCTTAGTGCAGGTGTGAAAAGAATGTCCGGGCTCGGAACAATTCCAACAAAATGTCCGCTTCGATGACCGAGGAGTCTTAAGGATCTTCCTAGTAGGTTCTACAGCTGTGGGATCCGCAATAAGAACCGAGGTGGTTGGTTCAGGTGTGATAGTCCACTTAATTAATCTTTCAGCTGCTTGGGCTGACGTAATAAAATCCACCCTAGTATGAATAGGAGCGGTACCCATAGCAAGTGAAATATTTGGTAATAAATTTTTACGAATTACCCACAGCTGTTCTTCCACGTCAGGTATAGGACAAACATGCGAGAATCTGGCAAACATTGCCTCGATGTACGTGCGTACCGATTCCTGAGGTTGCTGAAAATACGTTCGAATTTGGTCCACGTACTCTCTGTTGAAGTCTAGAGATAAAAAGCGAATTTTTAACTCTTCAACTAATTGAGTCCAAGATGTTATGTGTGGACCTAGACTCCGATACCATATTAAAGCATCACCAGAAAAAAAATTCGGCTGCTTTATTAAAAAGTTCATTTTCACTAACGCCTCTGCATAATGATAATTCACGGGATCGATTTAAAAAATCGAACACCTGTTGAAAACCACCAGACCCGTCAAAAGTCAAATGCCATTTATGCACCCCTACATATTCCTTATTAGAATTAACCTGACTAATCAGTGAACCCAAAAGATTCGTTAAATCAGCATTATCTAACCCGGATTTCACATAAGGTGACAAGGACATCTTACTAATTTAAAAAATGCACAGAATTACACAACAAATCTCGTAAAAAATTTAACACACGTTCTACTGTGTTAATAAAACAAGCAAGTGTACAGTAAACACTGCAAAATAAAATTTGCCAGCGTAATTCACAAATTAACGTTACTGTAAAACACAAGCTTGGGAGTTGAGTTCTTTGGTTTGCAGAGCACCACTGCAAAATAAAATTTGCCAGTGTAATACGAATATTAACCTCCTGCAAAACACAAAAACCTTCAATTGATGGAAAATAGAAAACGTAGTGCACTTTCTTATAATCGCTAACCAGCTGAAACAAATACACCAAGATCGATAAAAGAAAAAAAAAACGGTTGCGATTATTTGAACAAACAGAAGCACTCTCAAATTCAAAAAAATACACCCCTGGGCTACAAAAACAAATGGCCTTAAGTAGGGCGCCAATGTCACAAACGCCACCCTCTGAAAGGTAACCCCTAATGGGAGAGTTAACCCAATCGGAGTGCCGCGTTCGAAACAATCCCGAGAAACTCTCAGGTTTTGTTGGCCACGATGGTAAATGTAGGCTCGCTCGCAATTCGTGTGGAAAGCGGGGACCGTAGATTCTGAAATAAACTCTGTAGCCAGGGGTAAAAAAACACAGTGATCTTAACAAGTGTATAATGAAACAAATTACAAAATTAGAGACGTGCTCTCTGCTGACAAACAATAGCAACCGAACCGGCTGGTTATTAATAAAACACAGCCCACTGACTTTACTGTCAAACAAGCGTTCGCAACAACAAATGCAAATACACAGTTCTATATAAAAAATGGTGCTGACAACAACACACGTCAGAAACAAAATGGATACTAAAAATAATGACTCACCCCAAGAGCTCTTGGAAGATCTTAAAATGGTGACAAGTATGCCACTTGCAACCGACGTGTCCTCTGGTAGAATGAGGACTGGCATTCGCATCAATTAACACAGAAGCACCTGGACAGCTTCGCAACTCCAGACGCACTTGTCAAACTGGCCTCGATTATAAAAAAGTGCAGATACAGTTGCTGGAACGGTTGGAATGATGTTGAAATGATGTTAAAGTAAAGTTGGATAGATGTAGTATAGATGTAAATGGTGAAATAGTTGACCATAACCCAAAAAAGTAAAATTTTGGTCCGTGTTTGTCAACACAGAATCGAGCCTTCACGAGTGAGCTCGAGCTGATACGAATCAGAAAATGCCTGCGTCGAGAGAAATGCGCGTGAGCACGATAGCGTCGGCCACATGTGGATACAGAAAAATGCTACTGTGTACCGGTGGTATCCCAAATACACATACAGGACCGCAAAAAATCACTGGTCACAATGATATAAACATCAATGACGTCACACAAAGATTTCCGCCAAAAATGATGTTTTTACGCACTTAAATATTCTCTCGACCGTTTTCTATGATTGCCAGGCACTCACTCCCGTTACCTCGTGTCCCTTCTACCTCCAAGCGCGTGTCACATGACAGCCCTAACCAAATGTTAATTCGAAGGTCAGTAACACAAAGCAGATATTAAAATATCTGGAAAATTAAGACTGGGCCGTACTCAGAATATTTGAGTAATTATTTGTGGAGAAGTTTATGCAACAGAACTAAAATTCGTTACACTACATATTAAATTTACACCTTTTGAGATCCCACTATTTAGTCAGTGATTAAATTATTATAATATAGTATGATCGCACTCTGTGTGGTGTGATCCAGCAATGAATGGAGTAAAAAATCGAGATTGTAAAAACAATAGAAGAAAACTATGTATTGTAACAAACTTTTGCATTTGTTATTTAGTTCCTCCTTGAATTGCATTTCAAGATTTTCCTGGATGCGGTTCTGTATTTTTATTTGCATTTAATATTCTAATGCATGCATTTGACACTATATTTTACGAGCAGATTGTTGATAACATGAACGTTTGGCGTTGCAATACCTTCAGTCTTCCAAGCTTGACGATAGCAGACGTACGTTGTTTTCACCACGATTTTGTTAAGTGCCTGGACAAGTATTTTCTTGCATTCAATTATCATTAATGTTTTTCACAGCGTTTACTAGGTCCTGTTCTCAGCCTCACGTACAGGTTTAAGGTCAATAGGATGCTATGACCGCCTAATAGTAGTCACTTTACTACTTTACTACCGCCTGTCTCATTGATGATTATCGATATACTATATTATCGTGATGCAAAAAAACGAACGGCTAGTCAACCAAGTAATTTGTAGTACTATTCAGAGTGGTAAATCTTGTATACCAACAATACACGCCAAAAATTGCATAAAAAGGAACATAAATATTTCTTTAAACGCACTAAAACACTTTTGATTTGGTGATGTAGCGATTGGTATCTGAAAACAATTTGGTGTTAGTGAGAAAATTTAAATTAACCGCCATTTTACCTGTGTGAAAAGTCCGGCGAAGATAGTGAAAATTTTCCATTTTGTGTTGTGGAAAGAAGATAACAACTCTCTTGGTCGTGAAGTGCTCGCGTAGCGAGGAGGCGCGGCATTTACCAAGGCGTAGAATTTTGCTAATTGGAAAAATTTTATTTTTCTTGGAATATAAAATTTTGATGGTGTCATCATCGAACATAGAAGCTAATTATTTAGTGATAGTAGATTTCATGGTAGGAAGATTCATGGTTGGATCAATTTTGTCGATTTTGGTTTTTTATTTCCTCCATTTTGTGGTGCAATCCATGAGAATATTTCAAGTTGGTTTGTGAAATTGGATAAGCATCGTGATTTCTAAAACGATAATTTATAGTCGATGAAGTGTTATTTGGACCCACAACGACGAATATTTATGGAGTCAGCAATATTAGAATTTTTAAAAGCGTGCATTTATTAAACGAGAGATAAAGAGTACTTACTAGATTTTTAAGGATGGTTTCTGGATATGCGCAAATTGCAGCACCATCAAGGACAATCTAAACGTTGATTCACCAAGTTTATGGTACAACATTTCAATTATCGATCTACAATTGAGTGGAATCTGGATAACCAAGGATAACCAACAAACGTCAGGTGTCAATGGTGGTTATGGTAGCGATCAGTATTTCAAAAATTAGTGGTCGTCAACAACTGGGGTAAATAAATTTCATTGTGACACATCCGATCATGCGAAAGACAATAATTGAGGGTTATTCAATTACAGTAAATGCATTGTCTTACGTATGCGATCGACATACATACATAATATATTGTCGTGTAACACGGCTCAATGACGCCCCTAATTATAGTCAGGGATGAAACCTCGCCTAATGTGTGCACTCGAACAATTGAGTGCCAGCTAGCTTTAAGTTCGGTTTGCAAATCTTGAGGCCACAAATATTTACAGGGTCGTGAATTCAATGAATTTAAGGCAATCAAAGATCTCAATAAGTCAGAGGGCAGTTTATTTAAACTAAGCAAATTCAAAAATGGAGCAATTTTAATAATCTCTGACACAAATGTCAAGCAATGCGCAATATGGTGTGTAAAGTGTACAAACGATAAATAAAAAGTATCATTTATTATCAAAAACTCAGCTATACTTTTATTTATCGCCTGGTATATGTAAAAAGTGTAACAATAATAAAAATAATTTTGTACAATGGTGTTTTGATACAAAGAGTTCAGATTTCTTACGTGAAATGATAAATTGGTGTTGAACGCAATTTGTGTAGCACTCCGTACATCGGCAACGGTTCCAATCTGTAGAACGCACCCAAATGTCAAATGGCTTCCTACTTCCATACACACGGTAGTACAGCTTCTGTAATCTTCCAAAACCAGTGATTTTATCCAGAAAATAAGTGACGTGACATGTGAAATCTCTCCTGTGGTGGTTCCAAATCTCAAAGATTGATTTGAACGAATATCTGCGGCTTCCAAACCAAAATAGTAGTCAAAACGTGCGACTTTTCCATTAACCTCAAAATTTTCATATGGTATTTTATAATCGACAATTTTACTGGTCATCGATGGTAATAAGTGGTATAAAACTCGTCCATATAACAAATCACTTATTAATTTTAATTTCCTCGCCGTATTTCAGGTTTTACGAACTCAAAATGTGAAATTTTAATATCGTGGTCAAATCTACTTGCAACCCACAGAAAACGTGTGAAAACTTCGTTCCACAGTAATAAAAATCGTTTTATTATCTCGTCGATATAATCGCTTTTGTGACTCAAAAGCTCACTAAATTCGTCTTTTTGGGAATAATTGCGAATAATCATCCGCAAGCATCAAACGTGTCCCAAGACGGCTGGTTCAAGACAACCTTCACGGAAACGGCCTTATCAAACTTCTCCATACCACCATAAACATCCAAAAATACAACACAAAAATTGTAAGTGGTCACTTCCTAGCGCCATTTATTCAAAATTACGGAAATTTTCCAATTTCTGTTTTATTTTGTGATACGATTTTGCGAATTCGATAAGTTTTATTTTAGTGAATAGTCAGAGAGCCGGTGTTTTTTTCAATAAATCTGAAATCTCAGAATTTCATATTATTAAAGCGAACAAATTTACAATTCCGTGTTGGCCCGGTTTGAAGATTAATCAAGAACAAATTGTGATTCTCAATAAAGGAGGACTCACACCAGCGGAACGTAAAGGCCCCGAACCCAAGCCTTTTGAGATTGAATCATTTAACGATCTAAAATTCAATTTAACTACACTAATAGTTAAATCAACGAACGTGCTTCTCCGGCTAACAGCTAACGCAAGCCTTCGCAGTGGTTCTTTTGGTAGCATAAGTACGACGCCCAGTAAAGCCCGAAATAACGTAACAATATATTATATTGCAATATTATGTACCGAGATGAGAGTGACTTAAATGAATTACTATATACTTCAATTTGAAAAACATCAACAATTTTTGGCAGGTAACACCCAAGTGGTCCGACAAAGAAATAAATAAAAAATGATTATTATGTCAAAAAATGTAGTAGATATTAATTAATTTAAGTTGGTTTATGGTTGGGAAAAAGCTCAAAAGAGATCATGATAGAGGAAGAAAACTGAGAAAGGGGTGTGTAAACAAAGACAATAACACTTGATGGCGGAAGAATAACATTGTCCAATGAGTATTCGAAAAATACCCGCATCAAGCTAGCGCCGCCACTTTCGAAAAACCCAAAAAAAATATATGGAGAATTTGTGGCTAATTTGTGGCTAATTAGTTGCCGCAATCGCGAATTTGTTGCTCTTACCGTTCGAGAGTTACAGCCATTTGAGTGGTGGCGGCGCTAGATTTATATCAAGCCAGCGTCGCCACCACTCAAAAACTTACTAAAAATAAAAAATAAGGATATCGGAATTTGTGGCTAATTTGTTGCTAATTAGTTGCCGCAATCGCGAATTTGTTGCTCTTACCGTTCGAGAGTTACAGCCATTTGAGTGGTGGCGGCGCTAGATTTATATCAAGCCAGCGTCGCTACCACTCAAAAAGTTACTTAAAATAAAAAAATTTGTGGCTAATTTGTTGCTAATTAGTTGCCGCAATCGCGAATTTGTTGCTCTACGCTTCGAGAGTTACAGCCATTTGAGTGGTGGCGGTTCTAGATTTATATCAAGCCAGCGTCGCCACCACTCAAAAACTTACTAAAAACAAAAAGTAATTATATCGGAATTTGTGGCTTCGCGAATTTGTTGTTCTTACCCTTCGAGAGTTACAGCCATTTGGGTGGCGGCGGCGGTAGTTCGATTTCAACCCAGAGCTCGTAACGAAGGTACGATTGAATTTTTGAATGCAACCTGGAGATTGGTATATATCGGTACTATTTTCATAAATCCCTTATGTTAACCCTAGATCACTAATCATTATTATCTAGTTACACTATCATTACACATTCGTCTCACAGACGAACAAAATAAAAAATTTTTAGTAATAATTTTTTTTAGTTAAAAACCATATCATGAGAAAGAATATTTATTAAACTAATGAATAACCATCAAATAAGTTAAAAAAAACTTATTCTGTGCACCCATTACAGCCTGGAATTATATATTTTATATAAGTAACCATGCCACAGGAGTGACATGAGAATTTTGTCATCCTGCGCTTCTGCTAGGGACAAAATGGCCAAATTTGACTGTGCTTGAGAAGTACTTGGCGTAACATCTTCAATTTTATATTAAATATGAAATAATTTATAAAACATAAAAATACAATATTCATTTATGAATAACAGTTATAACCTAAGAGCGGTGGTACACTTCCAAGCTCCATCAAATTTATCCGAAAACCAAAAGAAAACATTCATAGGTCATTATTATGCCATATCTTATAGAAATGACAATTCTTGGATAAAGTTGGATGATTGTAAATCCAATTCAGAAAAAATTGACATAAAAACTAAAATTAATCCATCCATTATATTATTATATTCTTCATAATACCTACCATTGTTTTACACCATGTTCTATTGTTATGAGTTTATTAAAATTTTGTTTTGAGTATCAGCTCTGGCATGAAATCAAACTAGCGCCGCCACAACTCAAATGGCTGTAACTCTCGAAGCGTAAGAGCAACAAATTCGCGATTGCGGCAACTAATTAGCAACAAATTAGCCACAAATTCCGATATCCTTATTTTTTATTTTAAGTAACTTTTTGAGTGGTGGCGACGCTGGCTTGATATAAATCTAGCGCCGCCACCACTCAAATGGCTGTAACTCTCGAAGGGTAAGAGCAACAAATTCGCGATTGCGGCAACTAATTAGCAACAAATTAGCCACAAATTCCGATATCCTTATTTTTTATTTTTAGTAAGTTTTTGAGTGGTGGCGACGCTGGCTTGATATAAATCTAGCGCCGCCACCATTCAAATGGCTGTAACTCTCGAACGGTAAGAGCAACAAATTCGCGATTGCGGCAACTAATTAGCAACAAATTAGCCACAAATTCCGATATCCTTATTTTTTATTTTTAGTAAGTTTTTGAGTGGTGGCGACGCTGGCTTGATATAAATCTAGCGCCGCCACCACTCAAATGGCTGTAACTTTCGAACGGTAAGAGCAACAAATTCGCATTTGCGGCAACTAATTAGCTACAAATTCTGATATACTTATTTTTTATTTTTAGTAAGTTTTTGGGTGGTGGCGACGCTGGCTTGATATAAAGTTAGCGCCGCCACCACTCAAATGGCTGTAACTCTCGAACGGTAAGAGCAACAAATTCGCGATTGCGGCAACTAATTAGCCACAAATTAGCCACAAATTCTCCATATATTTTTTTTGGGTTTTTCGAAAGTGGCGGCGCTAGCTTGATGCGGGTTCGAAAAATGCCTTTGTAACGAATTTTTGCAATTCGTTACGTGGTCCTACTTTCATTTCAATATTCTTAAATGCCGCTCTTGCATTTATTTAAATGCACGTTACCTGCATTGAACGTGAGGGTAGGAATTTGAAATACCTTCAGTAATCTTAGAGGGACCATTCGAGGTAGTCCAGTTGAAGTTTGGACAAAATATTGTCCACTGTACCCGCAGTTAATTAGTTGGACGAATTTGGTTTTTATGTAACAGTTGTTTAGTGCCTATTAGTGCCTACCTCAACTCGCTGTCGATTGCGATCATTTTTGGGTTCCTGTTGCCAATGTCTATGTTGCGGATGTTGTTTCAATTTATTGTTGGATTACTCAATGCGCAAAACTACTACGAGTTTTTACTTTTGTTGATACTTTAAACAACAACAATACCATAACGTCATTTCAATTCATTTGTGCAACATTAACCTTTGCGGCAAATTTGCCGCAGTAAGACACTTAGGGTAGCTTGTGGCTATACTGAGCCGGCTGGTGGAGCATTTTTAAACAGAACACGGGCATAGTCTAGTGGAGGAGATAGTAATTAAAGAATACAAGCCTTTCCCACCTTTCTCTGACCCTCTGGAAGGAAATGGGAGAGAAAATTCAAAAAGGCAAATTTCAACTCCAAAATGCGCGAGCGGATGAAGGTTAAGTTTGTTATTTGGAGTTTCAACCATCGAGGATTATAACGGTTAAACCAGCATTCATCAAATCTACAAGCAGTGTTTTTGTGTTAACGAATGCGTTCAAGTGTTCCCTAAGTAGAATTTGCAAGTGTTCCAGATTCACCTTTTTTTTTGAGCCAATCGTCGTATTTCGAGTAGAAGGAACGTTTGTCACCTACTAAATTGTAAACTTACGAAAGCGCTTTTATGTAAGTAATTTTTAATTTTTCAAATTCGTTTAACCGACGTGCTTTGGCTTTTGTACTTCAGTTTTCGGTAACCCATAGAGGTTACTGTATTGTTTTGGTGTTTACAAATTTTAATTGGGGATGCACTTTTTGATTATAACATAGTGATTATTATTCATTGCTACAATGTGTATGTTTACCACAGTAATTTCCGGATTCCATGGCCTGGCGATCGCATAAATAGAGAACTGGCCTATTACCAGCGTGGCTAAACAAATTGGAGAGGTCTTCTTCGGATTATGATGGACTCTGTTATCTGTTTGGGTCAACTCTCTCATTAGGGGTTGCTCCTCAGAGGGTAATTTTCGTTTCAGTTTGCTTATGAAAAAATTAACAATTTTTCAGTTGTTATGTTTTCCAATTGTTAATTTTTTAGTGCATTACATATAAGAAAATATTAATGAAACTTGAACAATTAGATAGCGATGTCACACCTCTTGATAAAGCTATTACAATAAAAAAATATATTAATTCTTTGTCATTGTGGCCCTTAATCCCAATTCACAACAATACAAGGAAATATTTATAATTATACAAAATTAAAGCAATACATTATGTTTTAACTGTGCAGAGAACCTTCATGTTTGCTGAGATAATTTTCAAAATCGACACGACTTCAAAACTGGACAAGAATTATAAAACAGTTGTCAAAAATTTGATAATAAAAAGTGAGACTTTATAGCCCATTTCATGACGTCTTACCAGTTATTTTTATTCTTGAATTAAATTGTCCCAGATTGAGACAATTCACCCATTGTATTTTGGATTTGAATTGCTTCATGTTAAATACTGTGTATATTCCTATGTTTTACATTAGACTAAAACCTATCAACCTACCTTTCTTTATTCTAAATTGATGTTTGATTAATAAAGCCAACTTCGCCAACACAAAATCGTTGTTTTTGGCAAACTTAAAGCTCTGTGGTAATAGAGGAAACGTATAGCTAGCCTATTCACCAATCTATTCGTAAATTATCAGGACAGTGAGGGTAAGAATTGGTAACAATAAAATGCAACTTTCAAAACTGGATACGTAATATATACCTACTATTATTCTACCTTGACCTGATAATAAATAAATATAATTTGTATTGAAATATCTTTTTAGACGCGATAACTCAAAATAAAGTGAACCGATTTAAAAATTGTTTGGGTAATCTGATGAATTTGAAAATGCAACAAATTGAGATTTGATTATATTTTGGGTTTTAGGTGATTCTATTTTTAAATTTTAAAATAGTTTAAAGATTTAAATGTATTAAATTTATTAATTAAACAGGTTAAGATGGATAGGACAACATGTTAAGAGAATGACGAAGGAGAGAATGCGAAAAAGGGCTCTTAAGAGACACCCGATAGGAATACGAAGAGGAAAACGATTTAAGAAGATTTGGAGTGAGTGAGTGGGAGAAAAAGGCGAAGAATAGAGAAAAATACAGAAAGATTGTCCATTCAGTCCTGAGTTTTCAAAAATGGTGCAAATAATAAGAAAGTTGAAGAATTTATGAAGCATAATGACTATTGCAATATCAAACAAAACAAAATAAAAAACTACCAGACACTGAAATGGGTTCTGAATGAAACGAAATTCGCATGGGGAAAATACCACCTGAGAGACTTCATCCCCATGAGAATCAAAAAATTCCAAATATGCAAAAAGTTGGTTATTAGCACTTACTCCGTTAATAAGGACAAGATAAAAAGCTTCAGGTCGACAACAAATAATTATTCGACCATGATACCACTTAGTCATAAAAGCCACCTGGAGTTCACCTAACAATCACAAACTCTCTTCAGAATCTCCTTATATTAATAGATTTTTTAATTTTAATAATATCAAATGGCAAAATAATAAATTGAACTAACTGTGATGATAACCATGATACCAAATTGAATAAAATGAAATAGATAAAAGCAGTAATATAATATTATGTAATATAACTCAAAATTAAAGTGATATTTCATCGGATGTATTTTTGTTGTTGCAAGGACATTAATGATAATAACTGTTAATAATTTTTATTTAAATATTTCCATACAAATCAGCACATTGTAATAATATTTTTACTTTTAGACGTACTTTATTGGACGATATATTCTCCCATAGGCATTAAGAACAACGCCTACGGAAGTATTAAAAAGAAGTGATAATTCCAATTTATACTGTCCATTCGGTATCAACGGTGGAAATTTACTTTGATCTGGACGAAAATTGCAAACACGATGAGTTGTGTCCTTTAACAACATTTAAATAATTTCAATAATAAAATAATAATGTAGTATACCAAGATTTCGATTTGCGTTGCGTTCTGGAAAAGTGCTATGCAAATCGAGACCCTGTTGTATTTACAAGGTCACAAGTAAAATCCTTAAACTTACAAGTTACATAAAAATAAACGACAACTAATTTTTTGGTCAGTATTTTTATCATTAAATGGTCAGTATTTTTTAAAATAAATGGTCAGTTATATAATAATATTTTGGTCAGTATAAATATTTAAGTGTCAGTATTAAATCGAATATTGGTCAATATAATTTATTAATTTGGCCAGTATTATTTGTTATTTTGGTCAGTATAGTACTGTAAGTTGCTTGTTTGGTTAGTATATTTTATTGCTTAGTTAATTTTTGTTGTCAGTAACCATTTTTAATGTAAAATTAGAAATCCAAATAATTATTATAACATTTTTATTTAATTAATTTATAAAAATTGAAGTACAGAAATATTTTCTTTAATTAATTAAATAGGTATAAAATTGGTGTGCACACGAAAAAGTTGTGTTTCTTGACATGAGCGTTGTAATTAATTAAATAAAGTTTTGTTATAAAAAGTATAAATAATGGTTGAAAATTATGACATATTTGCGCAGCAACGTGGGGTGGAGAGTGAAAAACGTGCGGCGTTAATGTGGTAAAAAGGTACTCCTTAAAAAGAAGAAAAGGAAAATCGTCGAACCTACGACCAAGAGAAAAATAAAAAAGTTTCAACATCAAAATTAAAAATTAGAAAAATATGGACACGAGAAGTAAAACCATAGTTGGTGAGGGTGACATACCGGAGAGGGAAATGGAAAGTTCAGGCAGAAGGGGAAAAATATGTTGAGCTTAAACAGTTTTTGGTCCAACTCATGCAGGAAAATGCAAATAACTATAGAATGATATTGGAGGAAAAAACGCGACAAATGAACGAAATGATGGATAAAGGATGTGATCGACGGAATGAAAACATGAATAAAGTATTTGGTCGAATTAATGAACAATTAAATGAAAATATAGAGCAAGTGAAATAGAAGAAGAAAATAAATGAAGCAGTGGTAGCAGGTAAGTAGGCTCAGCTCGAGAATATTAAATTTATTAAAAAAATCTCGACGGATTTAGATAGAAAAAATATAGACGAAGCGATTAAGGTGAGGGTGAAAGTCGTATATCGATTAGTTTGGCCAATAATCGACTTTAAAGTTGCCAATTTTAGCTCGATTTTCAAACGTCACAGTCATTCTGTCGTCAGTCCGTGTGGTGTGAGTTACTCTAACACTTTGAAAAACCGGAGCTCGCTTACGCACCCAGTAGTACCTAGTCCGTCGCGCAGTTAACATCGACATAATTTCACTTTTTAGGGGTATTTTTGACTAAAATACACGGGAAAATTCATCGTACAGTTAATGTCGAGGTAAATTCACATTTTCAACGTATTTTTGGTTTAAATTTGCAGCAAAAAAAAGCGAGATTCACCCCTTGCTAATAGCACAATTTGCCGAGTTGGATCACCCTCGGGGGATGTTTTTAATGAGTTTAGTGTTGCCGAAAAATGGGTCTGTAGCGTGCGGAGCGCAGCGTAGCGCGCGAAAGGCCCATTTCGGCAACACAAACACACCCGCCAGAGATGCATAACAAAAGCGAGATTTACCCCTTGCTAATAGCACAATGTGCCGAGTTGGATCACCCTAGAGGGATGTTTTTAATGAGTTTAGTGTTGCCGAAAAATGGGTTTGTAGCGTGCGGAGCGCAGCGTAGCGCGCGAAAGGCCCATTTCGGCAACACAACCACCCCCGCCAGAGTTTCAAAAAAAAAGCGAGATTCAACGTCGTTAAAACCGTAACCCTTTCTAAGTATTTTTGGCCCTAAAAAGAACTGTTTTTTAACGCTCAACACACGACACATTGTTGTGATCGCCAGTATGTACTGAGAGCATTTTATGAAGTACACACCTTATATAAGCTTTTGGTGGGATATGTTAGAGGCGGGGTTTCGGCAGCCAATGAAATGTTCTAAACCGTTTCTAACTCGTAAGACTGCATCGGACAATACAAATTTTGAAAATTTGACTTTTTAGAGCCCTATTTACAATGGTTCGCAAATATTTTGTTTTATAATAGCTTTTTGTACCGTTTTTAATGATTCTTGACAGTGGACATTTTAAAAAACCGAGCTGAGGTTACTTACCTACCACCAAATCATCAGAAGAAATTATTCCCGAGGAAGTAAACGAAGAAGAATAGTGTGATGCAAGCAGGATGGAAAAGAAAATCCTAATATTATCAAGAAAGAAAATACGGAAAATAAGATGGCGAAGAATACAAAAGAAAAGTAATTTTTACCTTTAAAGAGTAGGTGAGCACAATAAGATAGAAAAAGTGGAAAACGAGGTTACGTGAAAGAAGATGAAGTCTATCCGTGAAGATATGTTCCATGCAGTAACATGGGGGAATGAAGAAAAGGACGAACATGATGAGAAAGAGATACGGTATAATAGATTGTTTTGGGTTTCTGAAGTGAGGGAGATGTTCAAAAAGAAGTTGGGTAAAAATTGGAGAAGAGTGTTTAAAAGAATTTTGGAAAAAGAAAAAGTGGTTAAAAGTGTAGGTAATGTCAACCTATCAAAATGGCAATACCGACGTGCAAGGTGGAAAGTCGATGAAGACACAATTTCCCAATAATTTGAAGAAAAATAAGGGAAATTTGATTAATAATTTACATGATGACAGCAAATCTAAAGAAAAGCAGTAAATTGATACAATTAGAAACTGAATAAAGATTGGTATGATGAGGAAGCTTTAAGAAATATTGAAGAATTATATGAGGGATCAATTGAAGAAGAGTAAAGGTTAACAGTAATTGGCAGAAGGAAAAGTTAAGGTTTCGCATAGTGAAGAAGTATTGAAGAGTATATGAGATGAAGTGATGAAGTTAAGAAGAAATGGTTTATGGTGAATAGTATTGGTAGAAAAAAAGTTCAGGTTTGGAATGGTGAAGAAGTATTGAAGAGTTACATGAGATTAAGTGTTGAATTGAAGAATAAAAGTTTAAAGGTGAATAGCTATTGGTAGAATGAAGCGATATACTGATATGTTTAAAATACTGGCCATTTTTATTTAAAATACTGACAATTTATTTGAAATAATGACCATTTTATTTAAAATAATGCAGTATTTTAAATAAAATGGTTAAATAAAATAGTATGACCATTTTTTAAAAATACTGACCATTTATTTAAAATACTGACAGTTTTTATATTGACCATTGTAATACTGACCATTTATTTAAAATACTGGCCAAATAAATACAAGCCAAAATAAACTACCTTTTTGAAATCACAAGTAGTACTAAAGTTTCCACAGCTGGCAAATGCCGTTTTTATTCCAAGTAAGTTATTTGCAATAAAATTGCAGAAATTCAATTGAAGCCTAATTGGATATGTACGATACTCATTGCTGTAGAATTTGTAAACTTGCCCAAGAATCTAAAATCATTCAGATGTGAAAATTTGCTACCTATTTTTTCCAAAAATTTACCTGTATATTATCCTTGTTATTATAATCTATTTGTAATTTGTAGGTAATATTTGCAACGGCCACAGATCGATTATATTTAAAGGTCACTACATTAAAGGATTGATAAATCTCTTTATTGTATTCCGCAACTTCAAGGCGAGTAAATTCCAATTTGTAGTCATTCTGGTTAAACTAATAAAAATTACGTGAGTTATAATTGATTAATCCATCTAATGAAAAATAAAACGCCATTTGTAAAAGGTTTTGTGAACTACATCATGTGTTTCTAAAACTTCCATAAGGTTTGACAATCTGATATTTTATAATCAATGTTATTAGGGCATGGTGCTGTAGAAATACAATTCAATTTTTAGAATCGACTCCGACTTTCAGTGGCAGTCGAAATAATCATAAACAGCATGCAATTATTAAAATATTAAAAATTAACAAAAATTAACACATTTTTCTGCAGATCTTCTTATTTAAATAAGCTATTAATTGTATAAAAATAGCAAAAGAGTGCGTGGCTTTAATATTTTAAGTGGTAGCTTTCAAAAAATGTATTTAATCGATTTTTTTGGACACACAGATCACAACCATTCAACAGAGAAGCCATTAAAAAAATAGTTTGCTAACTTCAACGCACACAGACCAATAACTGATTGATTGTAGATGAATTTACAGAGATAAAAAGTGATTCAGTTTTTACATTAAAATTTCATTGAAATATATGCAATAAAAATTATTTAATATTATTAATAGTAGATATTAATAAAAATATAAATAAGAAATTCGTACTTTAGAATATAAATCCACAGCATACACAAACACTAATAAATGTAAACTTAAGAAAATATAAAACTGTGCAAACATTTTTATGAAACACAAAATTCATGTATTTTTATGTCAAACGTATGCAACAAACTAAAAAAATAACACTTATAAAATTATAATTATAATAGTACATATTATATAATAAATTAGATTATATAATATCATTAGCGTAATAATTAAAAATTTCGAGAATAACAAAATTTATGTCATTAATTTTCGCTCTTTTTCTGTCAACAGATCTAAAGATAAAAAGTTTTGTAAATTAGGAAATAAAATTCACAATATTTAACAACTTTTATAATTTTTTGTAGATTTTCTCGTTACCATAACATTAGTAGGTATATTATGGTCAGATACAAAACTGTATTTTTTTATGGTAAAATTTCTACTAATAAGTATTCATGCTAATCCAAAGATGAAAAAAAAACGTGATTAATTTTTCATAAATAATTAACTTATTTGTAAATTTAAAAAATAAGAAATTAATTTCAAAATTAAGAAATAGACTCATAGTATTTATACTAGATTTATTAAATTTCAAAATATTATCCAACGATTTTCATCAAACGAATTTTTCTATTATCATAACTTTATGTTTAATTTTCTCTTTCCACTTCCGTCAAATTTCATACTGTGGTGTTTTAACAACGTTCAAAATTTTCAACTACTGGTATTACCAATTTTCTCCAATTTCTAACAATAATTGACTATTTCTATTATAACTAACTCCTTTTTCAATTAATTTCAAAAGTATTACGATGATATTATTTGACCAAACGAGGTCGTCTCGAAGACGAAGAGAAGGAGCTACAGTCAAATCAAGGCCTTATAATAAAATATATAATTTAACACAGTAATAAACAAATAGAAATAAAAATAGAGCCTTTATGTAATAATTTGTTCTTTTAAAAAGGGTTTGCCTTCGAGGACATGCGTTCATTGGAACGAACACGAACAGCATGGTTCCAAGAAACTAAGGATGACGAGGTGTGAAGAAAAAGATAACCTAGAAGAGGATAAACGAAGGTGGCTACCGAAAAGATATTTCAATGCAAAGATCGAAGCGAGTAAACCGAATCGGAAACCAGCGTTCACCAGATATGAAATTAATTAGGAATTTTTATTAACAAATCTTTATTTAAATATTGCTAGACAATATTTTTGTATAATAGATATTACATTGCAATAGTAAATATTACTTCTTATTGTATTTTATTGGACGATATATTCTACCGTAACTGTTGAAAATAACACCCACGGAATTATTATATAAAAGTGTCGCTTCCAATTTGTACTCTCCATTTGGTATCAGAGGTGGCAATTTACTTTGATCTGGATAGTAATTGCAAATATGGTAACTTACGCCCTTGAACAATAATAAAATATTTTAGTTTTATATCTCTATCTATTCTAAAAAATCATGAAAGGTCAAAAATTGCAATGACCTTTCCTAAATTTTGATTTAAATTGAATTTTACCAATAAAGCATATGAGGAGTGTTTGAAAAGTTCACGGCCATTTATTTCATTGATCTTGTAAAACTTTATGTGTCCTCTTTTAAGACCGATTTGTCGAGGTCGACAAAATAGACTTTTATACTTTTTTTTGGAAAATTTCTGCCCGACGAAGTACTTTTTCGTATTTGGTAACTGCTGATAGACAGAGGGGGGCAATTCTGAAAAATACCATGAATGGAGTGTTAATTCGTAGCCAAATTATTCAATTTTGGAGGTTGTAATTCGAGACGAGTGAGTCGAAGTAATTATTGTGATGATAGAGAACCTGATTTATCCTAAACCCGGGTGTTTTTATAATATCTATTAGATGTAACTTTAAAATAGTGGAAATAAACCCAGGTTGCAGCGCTTTCTCTGCGTCAGCCGCGAACTTTTTAACTGCAATTACATCTTAATACAAGGTGGGCCAAAAGAAGTCATCCGATGTTGTTTGGCTCTCATTTTTTTTTTAAATGAAAAACTTCGATTTTGTTTTTTGATTATGTTTATTTGAACCTTTAGAATTTTATTGGTCAAGTCGAGAAGATGATATCGGCCAAATGGGCGCCGTCACAATTGATTGCCATACGGGCTCGTTTTATGACATTTTTCATCACTTCGGCGAGAACTTCGGGAGACAGATTCTCGCACTCGTGTCGAATGTTGTCCTTGAGGGCTTCTAGGGTCTCGGGCTTGTTCACGTAAACACGGGACTTCAAAAATCCACACAAAAAAAGTCTGGAACGGTTAAATCTAACCGGTTAAAACCGATTAACCGATTAAATCTATTTAATCTAACGGTTAAATTTAACCGTTAAAACGATTATTCCGCGTTCTTGGGGAGTGTATCGCTCCATGGCTTGTTCACTTGTATTCTACATCTGTCTAGTCCACAAATGTCAAAACAGATTTGATATTGGCGGCCATTTGCAAAAATAAGAGCATCTTCCAATAGGGTGATCTCTTTTGGCCCACCTTGTAGTTATGAAATTCATAAATTCTAAAATAATTTAAAGATCAATTTTAAATATTGAATTTGATAAATATACGAAAATTCCTAGATCTGCGCACAGTATGGCGGTGCCCAGTTTAGTTTCAGTCCCATAAACAAGGCTGTTTATATTTATTTAATTACACAAGTTACTTAAGAAAAAATTACCTTTTGTAACTCACAATTATTGACAGGAAAGTTTCCACAACGTATAAATGCTGATTTCATTCCAAATAAATTAGTTGCAATACAGGTGCAGAAAGTCAACTGAAGCCTTAGTGGAAATATACGATACTCATTGCTATAGAATTTGTAAGCTTGGCAAATAGCCTAAAATCATTTAAATGTAAAAATGTTCTAGTTGCAGTTTAGTAAATTTTACCTGTATATCCCTATTTAAAGTAGAAATTTTTTGTTTCAAAGTTACATTTGCAACGGCCATAGATCGATTATGCTTAAAGGTAATTATACTAAATGATTCATAAATCGATTTATTGTATTCGACAAGTTCTACGCGTGTAAATTCCAATTTGTAATCATGCTGGTTAAACTATTAAAAAATTAAATTTCGTTAATGGTAAATTTACAAATGTAGCTTTTAACACTTAAACTGCCGGTCAGGTAAAATTACATAATTATGGTACCTACGTTTTTCAAACTGCAGGTCTCATAATTTAGTAACAAAATTATAATAAGCAATGTTTATTTATCGACGAAATACTTTACATAGTTATTGTAGGTTTAAAAATTGATATGATATAATCAAAATGTAATTAATCCTGATCAACTAATTAGTGATTTACTATACTAATAATACATGACATTATTTTGTCATATTATTAATTTGATTTCAATTTAAATTTGTTCTGCATTTAGATTTAATATAAATCTTTTTAAAATTTCAGTCAAGTTTCTTTTGAAAATTTGTATAATATTATGCACATCTGTTGTTGTATAGATACCTCTAACAAATTTTAAATTTTTATTTAAATTATTAATAATTCGCATAACTTAAAATTCCAAATGTAACAATGTAGTTATGTGCAATATTAATAATAAAAAATTAAACTTATTAATTTTGTAATTCTAATTTATTAAATTTTTACAAGTTAATAAATTTAACGTAAAATTAAAAATTTGAACTATTTTCGGAAAAACTTGTAATAAATGTTATACGCTTACTTTAGAATAATAATCCTCGGTATACACAATCACTATTTGCACACTAAAGAGAATACAAAGAAGTGAAATCATTTTTAAGAGAAAAAATCCTGAATTATTTCAACGCATGATATTTTATAAGCAAAGCAAAAAATTTAAAAAAATTTTAAAATATCTTGCCCAATACAAAAATTTATATCAATAATTTTTTAGGTATTTTTCTCTTAATAGATGTTTATACCCCTATTCTGTAACTTTTTCGTTATCGTTAACGCTATCGTTAAACCCCAAAATTCGTTAAGTTGGTAAGTTCGTATTCCGTAACTTAAAATTCGTAAGCATATTCGGTACCGCATTCGGTAAGATCGACATAATGGACGAATGCTCCAAGTGTCTGTTTGTTTTTGTTTAATATTTTTTACTAAAAAGTACAAAATGGATGCGAATTATGTTAGTGATAAACTACAGCTTGAAAATAATAGCGTTTTTCTGTATTTTCAAAAAATTTTGAGTGAAAGGCTATTGCAAAAAACGAAATTTGAATCAGATAACTACATTCTAAGAGACTATCTACATAAAATTACGCAAAGAATAATATGTAAAAATTCTTATAGGGCTTCAAAATCCAAACTAAAAATGAGCATAAACCGATATAAAATCATAGCGTATTTTTCGTAGTAGACCCTAAAAACAGGTACCTACTGGAAGAAGCACCACTCCCTAGAAATAGTACAACAATAACATAATAAAATTGAAAAATGTATTAGTTCCTATTTATTTTTATTATGGCATAGACAAGTGTCAATATCTCATCCTTTCCATTTTTTTATGGCATAGACAAGTTAGTGTCAAGTGTCTCTTAAAAAAAGTTACAGATTTATAATAATGTTTATTTTCTTAAATTCTATCTAATCCTAAAATTTATAAATCACGAAATTAATGAAGAATTCGCAAGAAAAAATAAAATTTGTTAAAGCTTAGTAGATTTATTATTCTATGACGCCATGCACTTAATAAATAAAATAATTAAATTTAAATTTCAAAAACCGAAGATGAATGCATGATACGAATACAACTTCGTAATTATTCGTATAAGAAACCTGGGTTTTTTCGTTAAGAACGTGATGCAAGCGATCGCCGTACCGAATGAAGTTAGAGAATACCATTCATAGCGAAATTCGGTTGAAAGTTCATAGCGAAGCCAATCTTAACGATAACGTTAACGATAACGAAAAAGTTACAGAATAGGGGTGTTAGTGTAACATCAAACCACTACGTACTGTCGTACAAAACAAATGCCCCCCGAGCGTTGATTAAGAACAACCTCTTTAATCAATGCCCCGAGTGTTCACGGGTGCGCTCAGGTACACCGAAACATACGATCATCATGACCTTGCTAATATTCCACAAATTCCCATACAAATTCATCGCGGTGCCGCCCACTTTTTGGAAAACAGGGTCCGGCAAAACCCAACTACAACATCATCAAGGTTTTTCAAGCATTGACAAGTTCTGTATTAAGTTAGTTTTCTTGGGTTATTCCTTTGTTATATTAATTTGTTCCATCATGGGACAAATATTGCCACAAAGGCTGTAGCACCTTAAGATAGGTGAATCGGCCCTCGGCGATTTTTTCAATTTTTTCATGAGTCCTCGTTAGATACTCATAAAAGAAAATTTTTGAGCCCATGTTGACATTCCCACCCCCCTCCAGGGATTCGTGACCTTGAAATATGTGATTTTAATGTTTTTAGCGATATTTTAGACATTTTTCAATCAATTAAAACGAAACTTGGTGAATATGGAGTGGTGTTAGGTACAAATACCCTCAATTTTTTTCATATTTTTTTCATCACTTTTACACTACTAAAACCGGTTTAGAAAATTTCAAAATGGCGTCCTGAACGCCATTTTTGAGGTGGGAAGCCAAAAAAATTCATGATTATTTTTCAAGGTATTCTCAAACTATATACCCATTTTTAGCGATTTTCAAGTCCGGGCACATACCTAAACAACGAAAAAACCATTTTGTTGATTAATTATCGCTTACTTTTGACCATTATTACGCTCACTTAGCATCGATATGGGTATCTTTTGAAAGGATTTTTTATTCCTTATGTATTGAAGAAACGAAATGATATTACCCTGGCATTTGAAAAAAGTTATTTTTTGAAAACCTAAATAGGCAACACTGCGTAAAACGCGGTGCCCGGAACGCAACGACCTTGCGATTCCAGATTTTTCCTTACGCTGCGTTTTCTAGAAATGCGCCGAAATGCTAACAAAAATTTTCGAAACCGAAGATACTGAAACAACTATAAACGAAGACAGCGATGATGATTAATCTCCCCATGTAGCACACAATGTTGGCGCAATATTGGCCCAATATTGCGCCAATATAGAATCTTGGCGCAATATTGCAAGATTCAGCCAATATTGGTCCAATATTGTTTTCCGACATTGGGGCAATATAGGAAATCAATATTGCACCAATATTGGCTGCAGCTTGGCGCTATATTGCACCAATATTGGAAACCAATATTGTCTGCCAATATTTAGCCAATATTGGTCCAATATTGTTTTCCGATATTGGGTCAATATAGGAAATCAATATAGCACCAATATTGGCTGCAGCTTGGCGCTATATTGCACCAATATTGGAAACCAATATTGTCTGCCAATATTTAGCCAATATTGGTCCAATATTGTTTTCCGATATTGGGTCAATATAGGAAATCAATATAGCACCAATATTGGCTGCAGCTTGGCGCTATATTGCACCAATATTGGAAACCAATATTGTCTGCCAATATTTAGCCAATATTGGTCCAATATTGTTTTCCGATATTGGGTCAATATAGGAAATCAATATAGCACCAATATTGGCTGCAGCTTGGCGCTATATTGCACCAATATTGGAAACCAATGTTGTCTGCCAATATTTAGCCAATATTGGTCCAATATTGTTTTCCGATATTGGGTCAATATAGGAAATCAATATAGCACCAATATTGGCTGCAGCTTGGCGCTATATTGCACCAATATTGGAAACCAATATTGTCTGCCAATATTTAGCCAATATTGGTCCAATATTGTTTTCCGATATTGGGTCAATATAGGAAATCAATATAGCACCAATATTGGCTGCAGCTTGGCGCTATATTGCACCAATATTGGAAACCAATGTTGTCTGCCAATATTTAGCCAATATTGGTCCAATATTGTTTTCCGATATTGGGTCAATATAGGAAATCAATATAGCACCAATATTGGCTGCAGCTTGGCGCTATATTGCACCAATATTGGTAACCAATATTGTCTGCCTATATTTAGCCAATATTGGTCCAATAGTGTATTCCGATATAGGGGCAATATAAGAAATCAAATATTTGGTCTGTTATATTACTCCGAACTACTCCCAATAAGTTCATGTAAAAAATTGCGAGAATTGATTGGTTTAATAATGGGGTTGGTGATTTCAAGTTACTTAAAATACAGTGTATTTAACCCCTTAATCGAAACAAATTTTAATCTCATCAAATAGAAGATTATCGTACGGAACTTGCTCGGAGGACTCGAAAAATTTAAATACCCATAACTTTGTTAACGAAAATAAGACTTGCGCAAACCTGCACAAACGAAACACAAACGTCATAGACTTCACCCCTATTCTGTAACTTTTTTGTTATCGTTAAGGTTATCGTTAAGATTGGCTTCGCTATGAACTTTCAACCGAATTTCGCTATGACTGGTATTCTCTAACTTCATTCGGTACGGCGATCGCTCGCATCACGTTTTTAACGAAAAAACCCAGGTTTCTTGTACGAATAATTACGAAGTTGTTTTCGTATCATGCATTCATCTTCGGTTTTTGAAATTTAAATTTAATTATTTTATTTATTAAGTGTATGGCGTCATAATTATAAATCTACAAGGCTTTAACAAATTTTATTTTTTCTTGCGAATTCTTCATTTCGTGATTTATAAATTTTAGGATTAGATAGAATTTAAGAAAATGAACATTATTATAAAAATAATGGTTAACACCTCTATTTTGTAACTTTTTTTAAGAGACACTTGACACTACTTGTCTATGCCATAATAAGAATGAATAGGAACTAATAAATTTTTCAATTTTATTATGTTATTGTACTATTTATTCCTAGGAACTGGTGCTTCTCCCTGTAGGTACCTGTTTTTAGGGTCTACTACCCCTGCATTGTTTTGAAGTTTCCGATAAAAGCAGCTTAAAACGCAAACGTATCGGTTTATGCTCATTTTTAGTTTGGATTTTTAAGCCCTATAAGAATTTTTACATAATTATTCTTTGCGTAATTTTATGTAGATAGTTTCTTAGAATGTAGTTATCTGATTTAAATTTCGTTTTTTGTAATAGCCTTTCACTCATAATTTTTTGAAAATACAGAAAAACGCTATTCTTTTCAAGCTGTAGTTTATCGCTAACATAATTCGCATCCATTTTGTACTTTTTAGTAAAATATTAAACAAAAACCAACAGAAATACTACTAATTTGAACAAAATACGCAAGTGTCACAGCCACAATGTATTCGTTATGCTCTTAACGCGACACTTGGAGCATTCGTCCATTATGTCGATCTTACCGAATGCGGTACCGAATATGCTTACGAATTTTAAGTTACGGAATACGAACTTAACAACTTAAAGAATTTTGCGGTTCAACGATAGCGTTAACGATAACGAAAAAGTTACAGAATAGGGGTGGTAGACTATTTTAAATCCGCAATTTAAAAAAAGCATGTCTCCAGCCCCCCCCCAGCGAAATTTTGAAATTTCTCAAAAACTATTTGGGTATAGGTTATTTTATTCATAGTGGTTGGCGCGTGACTTTGGCTTGCGCGGCAAATGTGGAGGGACAGTGGCGGATTTCCGAACAGGCGCATGAGCCGCGCGCCTCGGGCCTCATAAATCCAGGGGGCCTCAAATTTCAGCTCTCACAATAAAATAAAATAATTTTATTTTTATGATAAAAATAATTAATATTATCACAGCGTACTTCATAATTTCATAGATGTTGCTCTTATATAACTTGATGATTAATCTGATGAACAGGTTGCCAAATCGGGCCAGAACAATGGTGGGGTGTTTTGTGATGCCAGAAAGGGTAGCAACCGTTTCTTGATGCATTCATTTAAATAAATTTCTGTATTTATAGACCCCATTGTTACAAATTCTACCGATTTTAATCTGCAGGTAGGTACAAATTGCTTGCCAAATAAGCTACTTGTTACGATTAGCAACCTTTTAGTTATTAAATTTTACGAAAATTCGAAATTTTAATTTAAACCTTAATTTTATGAACAACCTTAAAAAATATCTGTATTATCCATTCTACCAGAAAAATATAAAGTAAAGCTATTTAACAAGTTCTCTTAACACCAAGAAATAATTCATGGAATTTTCTAGAATATTTAAGTCTTACTTTTAACTTGGATAGTATAGAAACATTCCATTTACCGCTAGACAGTCCATATAAGGTAATCCTTATAATCCTCTTTGTTGATTGGTTAAAAAATAATCATACCATTTGGTTAAACCAATAAGACAGAGGTGGCAACTGAAGTTATCGAGTAAAGCTTCTAACAAACTTGAGATCACTCTCTTACGAACAGTCAAGTAAATAACATGTGCTTAAAACTTGAATATTATTTTTACCTATTCATGATTCAATTCCTTAAGTGATGTATCTGTGTTAAATAATTAACATTTCAACAAATAAATGTTATTTTCTAGTATTGAAATTATCTTCCAAACAAGTAAAAAATGTTAAAGTCAAACGTAAAGTGTAAACCGCTTTAAAATATTAACGATATTAGTGCTTGTAACGACGTAAGTTTATCATTAACTTTATGTATCTAATCTTAAATAATAATTATTTAATATATAAACTATATAAGTTATTGTGAAAGTGAAATTTAATTTAAAAGTGCAAATATGAAAGCTTTACAAAGGAAGACGCTGCGTACTTATGAGTTTGGACCACGAGCCTACATGGACAACAAACAACTTCGTCTACCTGCTATCCTTAACATAACGTGTCGCCCTGTAAAATTATGATTTCAGTGGTATGTACAATCTTTTTATTGATTAATATGATAATTAACTTTGGTTTTACTATTTTTATTCGATAATTTATCTTAAATTTTATTATATTCTTAAAAATGATAATTAATTTAATGTTTAATAATGAGTTCATTTTCGTATCTGAATTGTTAATAATTGTAAATGTTCAACATGATATTTCATATTATAATGTTTAATCCAACTCATATTTCTTTGATTATGTCTTATCTACCTCAACCAATTTATTTGAAAAGTTATTTGCAACCAAATGCTAACCTACGCCTGAGATAAGTGTTTCATGCAATTCTGTCCGCTAGCCAGGATACCAATTAATTTTTAGAAGAATTAATAAGTAATAATTTTACCGTAAGTACACCGCCAACATATCATACTTTTTGGGAAATTTTGAAATTTTTTTTGTTTTGTACCTTTCTTCTACCTGGCCTTGACCTACTGTTATTTGTGATGTACTCATATCAGAATTATCACGAAGAAGCGCCATTTAGAGTGAAGTTTTACAAGATTTTGGATTATTTTTTGATTTTAAAATGCCTGACGTCCAATTTAATGATTGTGTGGAAAACTTATGTACAAAATATCAAAATGATATTGATATTAAAAACTTTAAAGACGAACTTGTTCATTTTATTGCCTACGTAAGAGAAGAAAATGTCACCAATCCTGTGGAGATGTATAAATTGTTAATTGCAGGTTTGCAATCGACATTTCCTAATGTAGAGACAATTTTAAAAATATTTTTGACAATTCCAATTTGTAATGCAAGTGGAGAACGTTCTTTTTCAGTTCTTAAAAGAGTTAAAAATTATTTAAGAAATTCCTTATCTTAACTTCATTTAAGTCATTTGTCTATGATGTTTATAGAAAATGATATAGTTATGTTAATTGATTATGAAAGTCTAATTGATAAATTTGCTAAAGCTAAATCGAGAAAAGTTCCGATTTAGTTTGTTGTTAGTATTGCGAAAAAAGATTTGTTATTTTTATTATTATACCTACTTATATTTAATGTTTAATAAACAGTGATAATGATACCCATTTGATAGATTTCATTATTTTTTTTGTTAAAGATCCCAATTTTGAAACAAACCGTATACAGGTGGTCCAAAAAGTGTGACATAGGTGTAAAAATATTTAGAGGGGGCCTCAAAATTGAATTGCGCCTCGGGCCTCTGAAGTGCTAAATCCGCCACTGTGGAGGGAGCACCCTTGACACCCAAATTCCACCAATTGACACAAACAGCACCGAAATGACGAATATTCGTTTATGCACATTAGCCACTCCCAACCACTATAAATAAAATTACCTCTACAAACGAAAATAATTTTTGTACAAACAGGTACAAACCACGATACGTACAAACGATACACAGACGATTTAGACTATTTTGGATTCAAAATTCTAAATGGGGGGGGGGGCGACATGCACCGCCGCTGTATATAGGGTGTAATAAACCCAAATAGTTTTTGAAATAGTTAAAGAACATCGACGACATTGATGCGCATGATTGATTTATTTTCCGAAGGTCATGATTAGAGTCAGGATAGTTAGGTAAAATAAAACACCCTATTTATTATAAGCCCTAATATAACTAAATATGTTTATTCCATAATATATTTAATTCAAAATTTTATGATACCCACCCGTCGCTGTACGTATTTTTAGAGGTGCATGTCGCTGCCCCCCGCAAATCGAATTTTGGGGTGCAATTGGTGTCAATCGTTAGAGCCTAAATGAGATTCCATTTGTTTCGTTTAAGTCTCAACCATCGCGAAGATATTCGCGAAAAATGGGGGGGGGGGGCTGTAGACACGTTGGCCCCCCACAAGTCGAATTTTGGGATGAAAATGGTGTCAAACGTTAGAGCTTCGTTAGAGTCTAAATGAGCTTCCATTTTTTTCGTTTGAGCCTCAACCGTCGCGGAGTTATTCGCGAAACAGTTGGGGGGGGGGGGCAGGCTGTAGACATGTTTTTCTATTTTTGCTATTTTTGTGAATTTTTAGGTAAAATGGTATCAAACGTTAGGGCTTCGTCAGAGCCTAAATGAGCTTCCACTTCCAACATCTTAATTTCAGTTTCTAAAAAGTTACGGGCATTTCAAATTTTCGATTCCTCCGAGCAAGTTGCGTCCGATAATTTATTTGTTGTTCTTTCTTCTATGATGAATTTTTATGTTGTCCACCACCATCTTGTTTGTTTACATTTACTTGACAATCTTTCGTTTGTTTACAAGTTATTAAGTTGGTATTGTTGTACTTTGATTGATTTTATTAGAAAACAACGTAAATAATTTAAAAATTTGCAGATGACAGGATGATAATAAATTATCCAAAACAAAATGGTTTTTTTTTAGAACCACAAATACTTGAAAATTGATTTAACGATGATTGATCTGAGATATATTATATTAAAAAATATATAATAATATGAAATTGTGTATTATTTACAATATCTATCTAATCTACCTATTAACAAATACCTAATTCATCAATTACAATATTTTTTAACACAGGAATTTAAATTATCGCGGGGAAAAATCAAAGATGGTGGCCGTCAACATACGCACATGCTGCGCAGAAGGGTCACAAAACGTGACAAAAAGCTTTGGGCAATGTGGTGAGATGCCACAGACCTTATTTACTAGATTGTGGATAAATCTATAAAATGCTGCATTTATTTTTGGTCATTTGTAATCTTTCAAGGGATTTTCAAGTTTGTTAATCCCCATTGTGCAACTTCTAATACTTCATAAAGAAGGTACTCGGCCCGCATCGGTGGAATTGTCCACTGTTCAAACGTAACCATTTTAGCGTCGAGGATTTAAAATTGACCATCGCCATCGGTGGATATGTCTCTAGTCTTAATAATATAATTTTTAATCGGTTTCGATAACGGGTTAATAATTTCATCATGTTAAGGTGGCCGATTTCTATGGGGATTATCAACTTAACTAAAATTACTACAGTTACGAAAATTTTACAGGTTGTTGCTCAAGGCTTCACGTATAACATATTGAAATATGAGACAATAAATTATTATGTGTATTAGTTTTCGCATGCGCAATACACGTCATCGCTTTATATATTTAATTATTATCAATTTAATAATTGTCTTCTACGCCTCATATTTCAATATGTTACACAAGAAGCTTTGAGCAATAATTTGTAAAATTTTCGTAATTGTAGCAATCGTGTAGCGCTACAACCCTAATGGGTCTTGGCTGACCATTATAATATTAACTTTTTAATATCAAATGGCATTCACAGTATTTAATTTTTTACCTACGACGGGGAGCCAGCCCGACGAAGAACCCCCAACCTGGAGGACCAGAGAGACGGTTAGAATAAAGTTCTTACTTCACTCGGATTCGAACGGGGTATTTAGCATTCAGCATTCATAGTCAACTCGCATGACCACTATGTTCCGACCGTCTCTCTTTGTAGCAATAGTATTATTTAATTGCAATCGTTGTTAAATAAATTTTAAAAATAAAAATAAAGTAGATAATCCCCATATAAATCGACCACCTTAATGAACAATTTTACTTTCATTCTTTCTAACCAATGAAAGACGTCATCAAATACTTTAGTATTTGACGTCATCTATGTAAATCTAAATAGTTTTTACCATGTTTTACCAACATAATTTGAAAAAACCGACCTGCGCCAGAGGCATTTTAAAACAAGTGCAAATTTTACGGAAAATTTTCAAATAAATTTTCTTATAATTTAATTTTGGTAAATTTATATAATAATATAATTAAATATAAATTAATTGTAAAAACAATAAACGGTGGTAGGTAAGTAACCTCAGCTCGGTTTTTTAAAATTTCCACTGTCAAGAATCATTAAAAACGGTACAAAAAGCTATTATAAAACAAAATATTTGCGAACCATTGTAAATAGGGCTCTAAAAAGTCAAATTTTCAAAATTTGTATTGTCCGATGCAGTCTTACGAGTTAGAAACGGTTTAGAACATTCCATTGGCTGCCGAAACCCCGCCTCTAACATATCCCACCAAAAGCTTATATAAGGTGTGTACTTCATAAAATGCTCTCAGTACATACTGGCGATCACAACAATGTGTCGTGTGTTGAGCGTTAAAAAACAGTTCTTTTTAGGGCCAAAAATACTTAGAAAGGGTTACGGTTTTAACGACGTTGAATCTCGCTTTTTTCTTGAAACTCTGGCGGGGGTGGTTGTGTTGCCGAAATGGGCCTTTCGCGCGCTACGCTGCGCTCCGCACGCTACAGACCCATTTTTCGGCAACACTAAACTCATTAAAAACATCCCCCGAGGGTGATCCAACTCGGCAAATTGTGCTATTAGCAAGGGGCGAATCTCGCTTTTTTTTGCTGCAAGTTTAAGCCAAAAATACGTTGAAAATGTGAATTTACCTCGACATTAACTGTACGATGAATTTTCCCGTGTTTTTTAGTCAAAAATACACCTAAAAAGTGAAATTATGTCGATGTTAACTGCGCGACGGACTAGGTACTACTGGGTGCGTAAGCGAGCTCCGGTCATTCATACATACATAGCATCTCTGAGTTAGAGCGTCTTGGAACCGCAGGTTCCCTGAGCTCTTTAAACATCTCTGGACCGTCACGTTGATAACAAACAGGCCGGCTGATTAACAGCCGGCGAGCGGTGATCGAGCGCAAGGCCTGAACGCGCTCGAAGTTTTGCTGAAAAACGCGAGTGGCATTAATTCCAGCCTTCGGGAGTTAAAAAGTTATATTTACGTCATGAGCGAAAATAAAACCTTTATTTTCTTTCAGCAAAAATTCGCTAACGTCTCTTGGTGCTAGTTTAGTAGTACTTTGGTATAATCCGGTTCACAGGACAACTGGTCCTGCTCCCCATCTAGTCGACCCCCTGAAGGGGCTGGTTTAGGTCGGCGCTGGTGCATCAAGTTTTAAGACAAACTGGATGTTTCAGCTGTGACCATCGCGAGCTCCGGTTTTTCCAAGTGTTAGAGTAACTCACACCACACGGACTGACGACAGAATGACTGTGACGTTTGAAAATCGAGTTAAAATTGGCAACTTTAAAATCGATTATTGGCCAAACTAATCGATATACGACTTTCATCCTCACCTTAATCGCTTCGTCTATATTTTTTCTATCTAAATCCGTCGAGTTTTTTTTAATAAATTTAATATTCTCGAGCTGAGCCTACTTACCTGCTACCAAAAATTGATTTAAAAAGATTTTCTTCAGGTACACTAACTTCATTTAGGAGCCTTTAATATAAATACAATATGGTAGATTAAATAAAAATGAACCAATAATAATACTAAAATAAAAAATAATTAATTTTTTTGCAAATAAATATTGGCAACCAATATTGCACCAATATTGGAAAATGTTCACATCTCAATATTGGCGCAATATCGGAAATAAATATTGCGCCAATATTGGAAACCAATATTGTACCAATATTGGAAAATGTTCACATCTCGATATTGGCGCAATATTGGAAATAAATATTGCACCAATATTGGAAACCAATATTGCACCAATATTGGAAAATGTTCACATCTCGATATTGGCGCAATATTGTCGTATTTAAGGCCGTTGTGTCCTAGGGCCCTAATACTTGGTACCTATAATTACCAAAAATGTTCCATGTTGGTTGTTGAGGGGGGTAGCTTTCTCATTTAGTCAAATAACACCCGGTTTATTCATTTCATACATTTATTTACTAATTTTCCCAATATGTTTCAGTTTAACAAATATATAAAAATTACTTACATTAATAAGATCATCTTTCTATTTTGAATGACGACTGGATGGAAGGATAGCGATCACTAGTAAGCTTGCTAACAAACCGACCCTTGACACCACGATACGGGCACTCGCTAGCACTCTCACTGACGATAACTATCCCTCATTAATTGATTCGTCATATTTATGTGATCGACTCCCACCCGATTTTCCAATCGCCTGATCGGTGAACCCGGGTATAGTTTGCTTGCGTGGATCCGGTCACGCCACGGGTTGTTTGCTTTTAATTGCATTATTGCATTTTATAAATTGCACTGTAGTTGATTGAACTTCCTACGGAAACCGTTGAAAGTTCAACCAACCTGGGGTTCAATGTTTCATGTGAATAATTTCAACCCATTACGACTTTAATCTTATTTTTTAATTTGGTAATAATTATAATAATTTTGGATGTTGAAATTATTCACGACAATATTGGAAATAAATATTGCGCCAATATTGAAAGCCAATATTGTACCAATATTGGAAAATGTTCACATCTCGATATTGGCGCAATATTGGAAACAAATATTGCGCCAATATTGGAAGCCAATATTGTACCAATATTGGAAAATGTTCACATCTCGATATTGGCGCAATATTGGAAATAAATATTGCACCAATATTGGAAACCAATATTGCACCAATATTGGAAATAAATATTGCACCAATATTGGAAATCAATATTGCACCAATATTGGAAAATGTTCACATCTCAATATTGGCGCAATATTGGAAATAAATATTGCGCCAATATTGGAAGCCAATATTGTACCAATATTGGAAAATGTTCACATCTCGATATTGGCCCAATATATATTTTCAATATTGGACCAATATTGAGCCAACATTGTGTGCTACATGGGAAGGTGAGTGCAAATACTAAGCGTTACATTACACCGAAAATCCGGAACTCCCAAGCCGCCTCCGCTTTAAATATTACAAACCCGCAAATCTTCCCTGCGCTTGCAACTAGACCTCCCATCCCACAGTTCACCACTCCTCAAGTGACAAACTGCCTTTATTTCCAATAACTTTAAGTCAAAATAATGCAGGCGGTTAGGAATTTAAATGATTTGATCAATATTCCAAGAATGCTAGATATTATTTACGAAATAACCACCCGTCTCACGGGGGGTCACCAGTTCGTTCGCAAAACTCAAGATTCTTAACCGAATTACTCGCAAATACAATGACATAATATAATCAAAATCATCTAACTCTAATTTCATGGAATGCCAACGGTATCTTCCGGAAATTGCATGAGTTGGCAGTCTTAGCAGACGACAGTCAACCAGACATAATATTAGTACAGTGACTAAATTAGACAAAAGACGACCACCTAAACCTAAACTGACGGATTACATTACTTTTAACCAACCGCAGACATTTGGAGGGGGGGGGGTCTTTTAACATATACATTAAAAACATCTCAACTTCGGTTGCTGAAACTCCAACAATCCAACTAAGGGCCAGTTTATCCATCTCTAGTTAGTGTCCCAAGTAAATTTATCTGACAAGTAAAATTTTTAAAAGACCTTTTAAAAGGCTTTTATGGCCTTTAAAATTTATTTTTTTAGTGTCCCAAGTAAATTTATCTGACAAATAAATTTTAAAGGCCATAAAAGCCATTTAAAAGGTCTTTTAAAAATTTTACTTGTCAGATAAATTTACTTGGGACACTAACTAGAGATTGATAAACTGGGCCTTAGTAAACGAACTAACAATTACAAATAATTACATGCATCCAAACAATAGACATAATTTCAACGACTTCAACAAAATAATTCAAAATTCCGACAAGACAATTATTGCGGGTGATTTCAATTCAATCCACCAAAATTGGAGCGGAGGTAACCCAAATGAAAACGGACGCATCCTCGTCGATTTCATTGCAGATCACGCGGCACCGCTCCTACTCCATTTTCTAGCGGGTTTCAGCTAGTCTTAGCAAAAATTAGGATTAAAATATGACCATCGGTGGAGGTTACCACCGTTCGGAGCGGTATTTACTGGTACAATTTTCGTAAATGCCTAATGTTTGACATACAATGTGTTACGCCCCGTTTTTTTAGTTAAAAGTTCAAATTTATTTTCTTGAAAATCATAATTTTAACCTGTAAAATTAAAAGAAAAATATTGCATTTAAGTTTTCAACTGCGGTATAATATTAGTTTTCAAAGGTCCAGCTTTGGTCAATCCCACATCTGGTAACGATACAGGATGTACAAAAGCCCCTCTGTGGTATGGGACCTATTTTAGAATAGTCACGGTCATTTAAATTTTAGAACATTTACTAATTTTGAAAATATTAGCGGCTTTGCACAAAGAACTAACCGTGAGACACTTTAAACTACTCAGTGATTTTGGAAAAACAACCCTAAATCCAGGAGGTTGACTTAATTCCTATGTAATGACCTATCCTCTTGAGTGGTTGGTAAATTTTAAGTCATTTTGTCCAATCAAATAATTGTATTTTATTTTTCAAAATTTTTGAAAGAAGGGATACTTTTTATTGTGAAAAAGAAGAAAGTTCTTCGGAGGTTGTCATACGAACAAGATCTCAATTATGTATTAATCTAAGAAATTCCAGTTTATGAATTTGATCAAGGATGAATTTCCTAGTTAAGAAAATTTGATCAAGTGGTCAACTTTGGATAAAGTTTTGAGTTTTTTAAGTAAAGTTTTGTGAATTAAATTTTATCAATCAATCTTGATAAATTGAGTTTTGGATTAAAATTGATTAATCCTTTTAAGAGACAATTCTGGATAAATTTTGAGTAAATGATTGAGTTTTTGAGTTTATTGTAATATTGATAATTATTTGAGTGTTAAAAATATGCATATGAAAATTAAGACATTTTTACCAGTTTGAAGCCAAAAATAAATAGTGCAAATTTAAGAAATTTTATAATTTGAAATTTAAATAAATTGGACTAAAATAAATATGGATCGAGATGACATCAATAGAAAATCTGCAGTGTTGCGTTTTAATTTTCTATTGTTAAATGGGTTGAAAAGTGATCCAAAATAAATATAAATCTCCATTATTTTAATAATACAAATTAGTGCCAATTAATTCTTAGTTTCAACTTCGAGATGACATCAATGGGAAATCTGCAGTGTTGCGTTTTAATTTTCTGTTGTTCAATGGTTGAAAAATGATTCAAGTTTGTATTTAATTTTTAAGGTGTGTAATTTTGGTTAGTAATTTTTGGGTTTATGATTTTTGTGTAGAAGACAGATTTTGTTTAAATTAAGTTTCTGTGTAGATATTAGGTAATCAGAATGGGTTCACGGCATAAACATATTTTTATGTTCTCCATAATTAATTAGTACTATTACTAAGGTAAAACACCCAGCACTTGAACACCGCAAGAAATGGAACTAGTACTTGAACAGATTTTTGAAATTGTATTAATGCAAAAACGGAATATTCATAATAAGTAATATCCGTATTTTATAATTACTTGATGATTTAGCATTTGATTTCTATAAGTTTTTTTAAATTATAAATCGAAATAATTATATTTTTGTTAACTTGAAAGTTGACATGTGGAATAGCCGATAAGCATGCTACTTTTGCCATCGAAAGTTACTACACCGTAAACCGCGCAAACACAGTTTTTAGGTTATGAACTTGAACTCGAAAAAACTAACATAAAATGATCACGTTTGTCCATTACGTTTGTCATACATAAATAAATCAATGTTGCCAAATGTATCTTTAGAATATCGATTGGATTTTTGTTTGATTTTGACTGATTTTTACTATTTTCACACGTGTTCAAGTACAACCACCACCGGAGTGTTCAATTACGGCTGCGATTCAAAATAGATTGTTCAATTACAGCTGCATTTGAAGTATATTTTAAAAACCTTGTAAAATTATGATAATTTTATTAATTATTCCTTTTTTCTTTGCTATTATATGCAAAACTATCTATATTTTCATAAATAACATATTTTAATCAAATTAATCGAATTTTATTTGCTTAAATTAGAATGAAATAGGTTTTACTTTCAAAACTGTTCAACTAGTGGGTGTTTTACCTTATGTATTTTTATTTTTAAATTGTTATTATCATTAAATTATTTTTTTATTAACTTTGTTCATTATTTAACCAAATACCACTGCTAACCCCCCTGAGTTATTTTCTTTTGTTTTCTGCGAGCTAAGCAGGCACAAATAATTAGGTGCATGTCGCCAGCCCCCCCCAAATCGAATTTTGGGATGAAATTTGTGTCAAACGTTTGAGCATCGTTTGAGCATCAATGAGCTTCCAATATTTTCGTTTGAGCCTCAACCGTCGCGGAATTATTCGCGAAAACTTTTGGGGGGGGCTGGAGACATGCTGGCCCCCCCCAAGTGGAATTTCGGGGTGAAAATGGTGTCAAACGTTTGAGCATCGTTTGAGCATCAATGAGCTTCCAAACTTTTCGTTTGAGCCTCAACCGTCGAGGAGTTATTCGCGAAATTCTTGGGGGGGGGGCTGGAGACATGCTGGCCCCCCCCAAGTGGAATTTTGGGGTGAAATTGGTGTCAAACGTTTGAGCATCGTTTGAGCATCAATGAGCTTCCAAATTTTTCGTTTGAGCCTCAACCGTCGCGGAGTTATTCGCGAAACACTTGGGGGGGGGCTGGAGACATGTTTTTCCATTTTCGTTCCTATTTAGAATTTTTCTGTGAAATTGATGTCTATCGATAGAGATTCGTTTGAGCTTGAATGAGCTTCCATTCCCATCATTTTATTTTCATTTTCTGAAAAGTTACGAGTATTTCAAATTTCGAGTACTCCGAGCAAGTTCCGTTCAATAACCCTCAATTTTAAATCTATTTTATAAGATTAAAATTTTCGATCCGATTAAGAAAACTAATCCTGCTTAATCTGTTAAGTGATCACTAGATTGATGGAATAATATTGAAGTTGAAATTTTCGAAAAGAATCTGTTTAATAGAATATCTTTGGTGTTTATCAATAAAACTTTGTGCAAAATGTTGGCTTTTAGGACTAGAAGAGTTGGGAAAAGTCTATGTAACGCAGAAAAACTCATTAAATGTTTAAACAATGTAATAATTGTTTAAAATAATTTAAGAATTTAAAAAGAAAAAGAAACATGTCGCTGACGCCTCCTAAATCGAATTTTTCAGAAAAATTTGTAGAAAATCATTTTAGCATCATTGAATTTTCAATATTTTTATTTGAGCTTCAACCGTCGCAGGTTAATGTGCGAAAGAATTGGGGGGGGGGCTATTGACACGTTTTATTTTATCTCCTCCAAGCATCTATGCCTCCAAGTGAACTTTTTTGTTAAAATTTATGTTAAATATTTAAGTATAGTTTGAGCATCAATGAGCTTCCAAATTGTCTTTTTGAGCCTCATCCGTCTCGGAGTTATTCGCGAAGCTCTTGGGGGGGGGGGGTGCTGTAAACATGTTTTTCTATTTTCGTTCATATTTCAAAGTTTTTTTGTGAAATCAATGTCTATCGATAGAGATTTGTTTGAGCTTAAATGAGCTTCCATTCTCATCATTTTAATTTCATTTTCTGCAAAATGAAGAGTATTTAAAATTTCGAGTCCCCCGAGCTAGTTTCGTACGTTAATCCTTAATTTTAATTTTTTTCTCTTTAAATTAAAATTTTGAACCGATTAAAAAGCTAATCCTACTTAAATTTGTAAATAATTACCTTCATTATTTTCATGGAATAAATCCGTAAAAATTAATTGTACCACAAAAATGTAATTTATAAAGAACAGGTACTACCTCTATAACAAAATAATAAAATGAAATTAAAATTTTTTAATGTCCTAGAACAAAACTGTGGATCAAAACCAAATTTTGTCGTTTGAGCCGCAACCGTCACGGAGTTATTGCAAAATAGGTTTGGGAGGGGGGAGCATGCACAAGTCGAATCTTTATGTGAAATTGGTGTAAAAAGTATGGGCATCGAAAAATGTATAAACTCATTGGGGCGCAAACGATTCTCAAACGTTTGGCTACAAATTCACACAAACTTTCCACTTGGGGGGGGGGCAGCATGTCTACAGTCCCTCCAAGTATTTCGCCAATAATACCTTGACGATTGGGGATCAAACGAAAAATTTGGAAGTTCTTGTGGCTCAAACTATATTCAAATGTTAGACACCAATTTCACCCAAAAATTCTATTTGGGTGGGATAAAGTTAAACATGTCTATAGCCCCCCCCCCTTCCCAAAAGTTTTCGCATATAAACCTACGACGCGACGGTTGAAGCTTAAACAAAATTATTGGAATCTCATTGATGCTCAAACATTTGACACAAATTTTTCTGAACAATTCGATTTAGGGGGCGTCAGCCCCGTCTATGTACGTGTATAAACATACACTTTCAGAATATTGAAAGTTGCGCTTGATTTCGGGCTTCGAAAAATTTTTTAGAGAAAAATACCGTTTTAACCTATTTAGTCTATGCCCTTTTTAAAATGCTTAAATTATTTTAAACAATTATTACATTGTTTAAACATTTAATGAGTTTTTCTGCGTTACATAGACTTTTCCCAACTCTTCTAGTCCTAAAAGCCAACATTTTGCACCAAGTTTTATTGATAAACACCAAAGATATTCTATTAAACAGATTCTTTTCGAAAATTTCAACTTCAATATTATTCCATCAATCTAGTGATCACTTAACAGATTAAGCAGGATTAGTTTTCTTAATCGGATCGAAAATTTTAATCTTATAAAATAGATTTAAAATTGAGGGTTATTGAACGGAACTTGCTCGGAGTACTCGAAATTTGAAATACTCGTAACTTTTCAGAAAATGAAAATAAAATGATGGGAATGGAAGCTCATTCAAGCTCAAACGAATCTCTATCGATAGACATCAATTTCACAGAAAAATTCTAAATAGGAACGAAAATGGAAAAACATGTCTCCAGCCCCCCCCAAGTGTTTCGCGAATAACTCCGCGACGGTTGAGGCTCAAACGAAAAATTTGGAAGCTCATTGATGCTCAAACGATGCTCAAACGTTTGACACCATTTTCACCACGAAATTCCACTTGGGGGGGGCAGCATGTCTCCAGCCCCCCCCAAAAGTTTTCGCGAATAATTCCGCGACGGTTGAGGCTCAAACGAAAATATTGGAAGCTCATTGATGCTCAAACGATGCTCAAACGTTTGACACAAATTTCATCCCAAAATTTGATTTGGGGGGGGCTGGCGACATGCACCTCAAATAATTGAGCCTATCTTTCTAAGGGTAGTAGGTGCTACAAATGCCTACTTAAACTTTGAAGAATATATTATATGAAAAATTCTATTCAAAAATTCCTAGATCCGCGCACAGTATCGGCGGTCTGCATTTCAGTTTCAGTGCCATAAAGCCTGGCTGTTTATACTTATTTAAATTTACAAATTACTTAAAGAACAAATTACCTTTTGAAACTCACAACTGGTAGGATAGTTTCCACAATGCATAATTCCTGATTTCACTTCAAATAAGTTATTTGCAATAGAAGTGCAAAAATTCAACTGAAGCCTTATTGGAAATCTACGATACTCATTGCTATAGAATTTGTAAACTTGGCCAATAACCTAAAAACATTTAAACGTAAAAATGTTCTAATCGCAGTTTAGTAAATTTTACCAGTAGATCCTTATTTAACGTAGTTATTTTTTGTCTCCGGTCCTCCAGGTTGGGGGTTCTACGTCGGGCTTGCTCCTCGTCGTAGGTAAAAAATGTAAAATGCTAACAAAATCCAAAAGCCAATTTGGCCTTTGAGAACCGGGAAGCTGCGTATTGCGATATAAACCGGAGATATATATATGTTACCGTGAAAGTGGACAATGCAGTGAAAGTCTACAATCACTAGGGATTGTAGACATTCACTAGACTGTTTAGGAATAGTAGACAATTTACTTTTTATTCGCCAAAAAAATCTACTTTTACTAGTGAGTGTCTACAATACCTAGTGAATGTATACTTTTCCTAAAGCGGGTCAGGAAAGGTAGATTGACAATAAATATTTATTCTCGTTTTCATACAAAAATATTTTTAATGTATCTATTTATGTAAATCTATAAAACTAAAGAAAGTTTCTGCTTGTGGGTTTAATAATTACTTTATTTGTTTAAAACATTAACCTTAAAAACTTAAAAATTAAATTAAAAAATATAATAATAATATATATTTTTTGATTTATTGCAGCACAACAGGAGCATTGATGCATTTAGAATTGCACAAAACTGCCCTTTTAACCTTAAAACTTAACCTATAAACTTAAAAATTAAGTTAAAAAATATAATTTTTATTTATTGCGGCACGACCAAGGTGATGTGACGGCTACCTACGGCATGGCCCTTGAACGTCGCCGGCTGTGTTAGACAAGGATATCCGAGGCGCGATATGTTTGAACGTGTTTGAAGCATTGTGGTAGTAGGAACAATTTAATTACAAATATTAAAAAGTTAAGAAATTTACATACTTTCATGAAATTAAGACTATTTGAACTCTTATTACATTATTTTATTTGTTACCTATATAACTATATACTTTTTAATGAATTATTTCCCAATTTAGTCGTTTTACTGGTCCTTTAATAGACAAGATTAAATTATATCATTAAATTAATAATTATTTTATATGCATGGGAATTTATAATAATTATTAATTTAATGATATAATTTAATTTTGTATATTTAAAGACGAGTAAAACGAATCAATAGTGAAAAAATTCACTAAAACGCACACAAATTTCGTACAAGAGAAAATTTAATTAATTATGACAGATCTAATTTTGATTTTTTCTTATCGACAGCTGACTGTTTTGTTAATTTCTCTTGTGCTTGTCTATGATATAAAAAATTAACACAGAACCAATTGTATTCGACTTAAAGTTGCAATAAAATGCACTTAAGCATATGCATTATGTGTTTTAGCACGCTGCTAGTGACGCGCGTTGTCTATTATTTATGGGTAATCTCTCTCGCACACTGACTACAAAATCGTGCCAAAAATTTGCGATCAAAGCATAGCCCGTCACTTCACCTAATCTATTATACATCCGTGAGCACGACAGAGCACCGTGGCAGTTAGAATTGCACAAAACTGCCTTTTTCTTATAAAATGCACTTCAAATGTCTGACATAAATTTCGAATTTTAAAATAAAATAAACAAAATATTACATTATGGAAGTTAGGTTAAATTTTATTCCACATTTCCTGGACGGTATCAGTGACTGTAGACATTCACTAGTGAAAGCATATTTTTTTATCTTATTGTAAACTTTTACTTCCCATATCAGTGAAAGTATACAATCACTAGGAATTGTATACCTTTCCTAATAATCCACTTTCACGGTAACATATATATATTTTTTGTTTCAAAGACAAATTTGCAGCGCGCGTAGATCGATTATATTTAAAGGTATCTACATTAAACGATTCAAAAATCGATTTATTGTATTCTGCAACTTCTGCGCGTGTAAATTCTAATTTGTAATCATGCTGGAAAAACTATTAAAAAATTAAATTTAGATTAATGGTAAATTTACCAAAGTAACTTAACACTTAAACTGCTGGTCAGGTAAAATTACGTTACCATTACACTACAGATCTCATATTTTAGGAGCAAAATTATAAGTTTCTAATAATAAGCAACGTTTATTTATCGACGAAATACTTTAATAGTTATTGCCCGTTTAAAAATTGATATGATATAATCATCAAAATGTAACAAATTAATCATGATCAACTAATTAGTGATTTACTATACTAATACAAGACATTGTTTTTTTATATTATTTGATTTCAATTTAAACTTTTTCTGTAGGTATTTAGATTTAAGATAAATACTTTTAGCATTTCAGTCAAGTTTCTTTTGAAAATTTATATAAAATGTTAATCTGTTGTATACCTCTAATAAATTTTAAATTTTTATTTAAATTAATAATTCGCATAACTTAAAATTCCAAATGTAAAAATCTAGTTGTACAGGGTGAGGCAGGGGAACTATCTTATTTTAAAAATTAATAACACAAACAGTATAGGAGATAAGAGTTTAATTATTTTTGCATATCACAGAGACACCTTTAAAGTTTTTATTTACTATGTTTTAAAAATTATATCATTAAGGTGGCCTCCGTTCTGGTCATTGCATTGAGATAGTCGAGTTTTGACGCTTCTCTCCACTCTTTCCATTATATTAACGGGTATATTATCGATAACAGCTTGAATATTTTTCTTCAGTTGAGCTGAGAGTTGAGAAAGATGAAAATGAAACTCATCGATGAAGAACACAAGGGCATCATGAGGCATATTGTTAAGAACGGCTTCGCATACAATTTTTTCGTAAAAGAAAATCGCTTGGATTACGTTTTACTACCAATACCAATTTATATGGATGAAATTGCAGTTATTTATGAAGAATTCGTCTGACAGAACGATCAGACATCAACAGCAGTTCCATGTTTGCGTCCAGATCGCCTAGGAGATCGCAAAATTGACTGCCTAACCTGCTCAATGTTTTCGGGTATCCTGATCGTCCTTGAACCTCCAGAATCTTTTACTGCACAGCACTGGTTTTCCTAAAGCTGTCCACCCATAAAAGAATTGATTTCCGATCAGAAACACGACCCGCGGGCGCGATATTGAAATGATTTCGGAATGCACGTTGCGTAGTGATGATTGAACAGCAGTTTGAAAAGTAGGCTTCTAAGGCGAACGCGCACTCCTCCCTTGTCCACTGCATGATCGTTACAAAACCTACATGACAGAAAACTTTAAGATCCGATCTTTCGAATGAACGCCACCCCAGCCTTCTCGGATTAATTGTCGCTTTAGGGTGCGCGTTTCAAATAAGTAAGTTCCCCTGCCGCACCATGTACAATATTAATAATAAAAAATTAAACTTATTAATTTTGTAATTTTAAGTTAAAAAATATTGAATAATGTCTAAAATGATGTTTAAAATAAATTGTAAAAATATCTTGCACAATACAATTTATATCATTAATTTTTTAGGTATTTTTCTCTTAATAGATGTTTAATATACCATCAAACCACTACGTACTGCCATAGAAAACAAATGCCCCCGAGCCTTGATTAAGAACCACCTCTTTAATCAACACTCCGAGTGATCACGGGTGTGTAGCCGTAAAATTATCCGAAATTTTGCGATAAAAGATAAAAATTAAAAAAAAAACAATTACAAACAATTAAAAATTTTCAACACATTAAAGTTTATATCATTAAATCCTGCGGTAATTTTTCTGTCAACAGATGAAAGATAAAAAATGTTTCAAATTATGTGATAAAATTCATTAATTTTGACTTTTCAATCTATGACTTCTTGGTCAGTAACACAGATTCTCTTAGGATACCCAAATTCCTCGCCATTTTAATGACGTCTTGGACAGCTAGAGATTTGTTCTGCAAAATTTAGGGAGATGTATTCCCAAGAGTTACTTGATAGAACTCAAAGAGCTGCATCTTCAAGTGAATTTGTGACAAACGCCACCCTCTGAAAGGTAACCCCTAATGGGAGAGTTAACCCAATCGGAGCGCCGCGTTCGAAACAATCCCGAGAAACTCTCAGGTTTTGTTGGCCACGATGGTAAATGTAGGCTCGCTCGCAATTCGTGTGGAAAGCGGGGACCGTAGGTTCTGAAATAAACTCTGTAGCCAGGGGTAGAAAAAAACACAGTGATCTTAACAAGTGTATAATAAAACAAATTACAAAATTAGAGACGTGCTCTCTGCTTACAAACAATAGCAACCGAACCGGCTGGTTATTAATAAAACACAGCCCACTGACTTTACTGTCAAACAAGCGTTCGCAACAACAAATGCAAATACACAGTTCTATATCAATAATGGTGCTGACAACAACACACGTCAGAGACAAAATGGATACTAAAAATGATGACTCACCCCAAGAGCTCTTGGAAGATCTTAAAATGGTGACAAGTATGCCACTTGCAACCGACGTGTCCTCTGGTAGAATGAGGACTGGCATTCGCATCAATTAACACAGAAGCACCTGGACAGCTTCGCAACTCCAGACGCACTTGTCAAACTGGCCTCGATTATAAAAAAGTGCAGATACAGTTGCTGGAACGGTTGGAATGATGTTGAAATGATGTTAAAGTAAAGTTGGATAGATGTAGTATAGATGTAAATGGTGAAATAGTTGACCATAACCCAAAAAAGTAAAATTTTGGTCCGTGTTTGTCAACACAGAATCGAGCCTTCACGAGTGAGCTCGAGCTGATACGAATCAGAAAATGCCTGCGTCGAGAGAAATGCGCGTGAGCACGATAGCGTCGGCCAGATGTGGATACAGAAAAAATGCTACTGTGTACCGGTGGTATCCCAAATACACATACAGGACCGCAAAAAATCACTGGTCACAATGATATAAACTTCAATGACGTCACTCAAAGATTTCCGCCAAAAATGATGTTTTTACGCACTTAAATATTCTCTCGACCGTTTTCTATCATTGCCAGGCACTCACTCCCGTTACCTCGTGTCCCTTCTACCTCCAAGCGCGTGTCACATGACAGCCCTAACCAAATGTTAATTCGAAGGTCAGTAACACAAAGCAGATATTAAAATATCTGGAAAATTAAGACTGGGCCGTACTCAGAATATTTGAGTAATTATTTGTGGAGAAGTTTATGCAACAGAACTAAAATTCGTTACACAGCCCCCTCCTCAAATCATCTCACGCCGATGAAGATGGAAAACTGACCCCGGAAACACAAGAGGTAAGACGGCAACATGACGCGTACGGTGCAACGGACGTGAAGGTGACGCAATGGCAACGTGAAGTGAACGTGAAGTGAACGTGATGTGAATTCACTTAAAGCTCTGATGGTACTGAGGTCGTGTGTAATACTATGCATTGTTGAATACTAACTTAAAGATACTGTAGTCAAAGCTCGATAACTGTAGGTCAAAAATAAAAAGGTTTGATTCTAAAATCAACTAAATGGTTATCATAAAATTAAAAACAAGGTGGTAATTCCCCTAGAATAACGCAGCGTTACTCTACTCTTTCCGCATAAAGCGAGAAACCAAATTGACAAAGCAAAGTCGCTTTAAAAAGGTCAAAAAAACGTATATCAGATATACTAAGTACTCCAGTGCGGACGTCAGCACGGAGCCTGCAGCGCAGTCACGGCACCCCATAGGACCCATGAGAATGAATGGTAATGCAAATTGCATCTAAAATGCAAAACTGCTACAAAAAATTCCGTGATCACACAATCGGGATCAACGGGATAGACCACCTAGGACCTATCTCACTGCTGAAGGCAAAGTGTTTGCGAACAAAACAGCACTCGCCCAGCATAAATCTGGTTTCCGGTCGAGGCAATCAAGTGTCCCCGAAACTCGGAAAAATTATCAAAACTAAAAAATTACTTATTTGTCAAAAATGACCTACAAATCCCTCTACAGTTATCTAACAATGACTATTAAAAGTTGAGAGAAAAATCTCTGATGGCACAATCTAGAACTTACGATGGAACTGTTCCAAATCGTAAAAAAATGTTGACCTAGGTCAGTGTGGTAGGCTTTAAAATCTCGCGCAGCCCGCCTCCGAGGTGCGTTCATTGTTGGGGGAATGACAGAAGGTCATTGGAAGCCAAAAAAACTCGCGTAGTCCGCCTCCAAAACTACGTTCACTGTACTAACAAGGAAGTGTAAGTCAGGTGTTCGACTTAATAGAGAGATCCAGGCGCGCAGATAAAAGCCTGAATCAATGTCTGATCTTAGTTGTTTGCGGACCAGCAGTGACAACATTACCCATCCTACCACCCATGTAATGCTCTAACACTCAAAGACTCTAAGGTTGTTCTCCCACGGCATCATCCTGAGGATGCTGTTTCAAATCTTTGACATGGAAAACGCCTACGTCTCTGCCACGCTCGTTAACGAGCCGATAGGTCAATGGACCGGTGACCTCGCGAACCTTGCATTTTAGGAACTTAGGTGCAAGTTTACTCATGAAGTTTTTTCCAGCATTGGAAAGGGCGAAATTTCTACGCCAAACGACATCACCCACTCTAAAGTGAATGGTGCGCTTGCGCAGGTTATAATGCGAAGCATTTCGATGGTGGGCTTCTGTTAACTTCTGAGTAACGTTCCTAAAAAGCTCGTCTAGCCGATTCATTTCCCCAGCAACCCGCTCGCGATTTCCCAAAGTTAAATCCTCCTCCTTCAAATCCATAACACGACCGTAATAGTCTCCCCTCGCGGGAACAGTACGTCCAAGGTTTAAAAGAGAGGGTGTAAACCCGGTTACTTCGTGAGTGGCAGAGCGCAGCGCATGCGCAATTTTAAAAATTTCAACGTCCCATGTCCGATGGTCGTTTTTGATGTAAGAACGGATGGCCGTACCCACTACCCTATTGACCCTTTCCACAAAATTCACTTGTGGTGTATACGCAGGCGCATACCACAGATGTTCCACCTTGTAGTCACTCATGAGTTTTCGAAACTCGTGACTGATAAACTGCGGCCCATTATCAACCATGCATATTTGGGGAACCCCAAACAGCAGGAAGACTTGGTTTTCTAAAAATTCACAAATTTTCTTGGAAGTGGCCTTACGCAATGGTTGTACCAGCACGAACTTCGAAAACCAATCGCAAACTACAAGGAGCATAGTGTTTCCCTGAGATGAACGCGGAAAAGGACCCATTAAATCGACTGAAATGCACTGGAAGGGGAACCGTACCTTCTTTTCTTTGCCCATCAACCCAAATCTTCCACCCTGACAAGCTTTGGAAGACAAACACACGGAGCATCGCCGCACATATCGACCAATGTCAGCACGCATCCTGGGCCAATAATACAGCTCGTTAATCTTATTGAATGTTTTAAATGTTCCTAGGTGCGCAGAAGTCGGATCGTCGTGACATCTCTGAAGGATTTCCTTTCGACGAGACTTTGGAACAACTTGCTTCCATTCTACCAGATTGGAAGTAAGATCATGATGATTAGGAATAAGCTTGTATAAAAACCCTGATTCTATGCGCCAGTCAGGAAAACTAGCAGGAGCGTCACTGACCTGCGTCAACATGCGTCGATACCACGTATCCAGGTCTTCCTCAGACAAGTCAAGAGATGAAATCTCCAATGGAGCTCGAGACAAAGCGTCTGGTACTACATTCAGTTTCCCTTTTCGGTGTTGGATGTTAAATGAGTGTTGAGATAGTCTAACACTCCACCGAGCTAAGCGATTAACCGGAGACCGCATAGATAACAACCACAAAAGCGAATAGTGATCTGTTACTACTGTAAATTCCGTCCCTTCAACGTAAGGGCGAAATTTTTCAATCCCAAAAATTACTGCTAAGCACTCACGCTCAGTGACCGAATAATTTCTTTCCGCTCGATTTAAAGTTCTTGAAGCATAAGCAATCGCGCGCTCTTCATCGCCTTCCCCCTGACTTAATAAACAACCTAAACCATAATTCGAGGCATCACACTGTATATAAAATTTTTTTGTAAAATCTGGACTTGCTAAGATGGGAGCTGAAACTAAAAGTTTTTTCAAACTTTCAAAAGACTCAATAGCTTCAGCAGTCCAGGTGATTGGTTTCCCCTTCCCACGTCCTTTTAACAACTCTGTTATAGGGGCGGAGAAAGATGAAAAATTGGGAATGAAGCGACGGTACCAACCAATCATACCCAAAAAACTTTTAACGCCGGTGGTAGTAGTAGGCTTAGCAAGCTTTGTGATGGCCTCAACCTTAGCAGGATCAGTGTGCAGTCCAGTCTTGTCGACGATGTGACCCAAAAAGGTCAAACTCGAGCGACAAAACTCACACTTCTCTAAATTAATAGTCAGGTTCGCTTCCAGCAAACGCGCACGTACTTGTTCGAGCAGTTCTAAATGCTCAGCGAAGGTGTTGGATATGACAATGATGTCATCCAGATAAACAAATATTTTTTCACCCAGAAGGGGTCCAAAAATATGGTCCATCAAGCGCTGTAATGTTATGGGAGCAGTAGAAATACCCATGGGGCAGACAACATACTCGAACAAGCCACGACCCGGTACCGTAAACGCTGTTTTCTCACAAGAAGACGGTGTGAGCGGTATTTGCCAAAAGGCTTTCTTCAAATCAATTGAAGACAAGAAACGCGCATCTTGCAAACGCGACAAGATATCGTCCAATCTAGGTAATGGATACGCATCTCTCCGAGTCACCTGGTTAAGCTTCCGTCCATCGAAACACAATCGATAGGAACCGCTAGACTTCTTAACCAGCAACATCGGAGATGACCACGGGGAGTTGGAAGGGCGCACGATGTTGTTTTTAAGCATCTCGTCCAGCTCTTCATGAGCAATGACGCGCATTGCCGGCGAAAGAGGATAAAACCTTTGCTTAATGGGTGGAGCATCCCCAGTGTTGATGTCGTGAGCAACCTTATGAGTTTTCGTCAACCCATCTTTTGACAAAATTTCAAAATTTTCCCTAAGTGCAGCGAGTGCAACTTGTTGTTCGATAGTGAGATCCAAAGCCGACCGGATGCATTCCAAAGAATGAATTTTTTCGACGAAAAAATTATCGCTACCAAAATCTGCTCTGATCCCAAACAGTTTGCAAAAATCAATTCCCAGTGTTAAAGCGGTAGTAATGCTTCGGCAAACTAATACATCTAACGACCGGACTACCCCACAAATATTTACAGGCAACGACACCGTTCCTATGACGTCCTGCGAGGTCCCGTCAGCAGATCGCAAGACACACGAGCTGCCACTGGTATACTCAATATCGAGTTGATTTATTAAAAAATGACCGGCTGTGCCTAATACCGAAATATTAGCTCCCGAATCTAGAAGAGCTGTAAGTTGCACGCCGCGCACAGACAGGTTGACGTATGGTCGTTGATCTGACCTTGGGTGAGAAAACAATGTAGAATTGTTGGATGGTGGAGCAGATCCGCAGAAAGCGTTAACTCGGGTCAACCAACTCTTCCACAACAAAAGATCGGCTTGAATAGCCTTTTTAAGCGACGCGCCGCGACGCCGCTTGGCTCTACGATGTCTTGAGTGATTTTCCGTGCATGTTTGCGTGGTAAAACCTGCTTGACCGCAAATAAAACAGAAAAAACCTAAAGGCTTAGTGCAGGTGTGAAAAGAATGTCCGGGTTCGGAACAATTCCAACAAAATGTTCGCTTCGGTGACCGAGGAGTCTTAAGGATCTTCCTAGTAGGTTCAACAACTGTGGGATCCGCAATAAGAACCGAGGTGGTTGGTTCAGGTGTGGTAGTCCACTTAATTAATCTTTCAGCTGCTTGGGCTGACGTAATAAAATCCACCCTAGTATGAATAGGAGCGGTACCCATAGCAAGTGAAATATTAGGTAACAAATTTTTACGAATTACCCACAGCTGTTCTTCCACGTCAGGTATAGGACAAACATGCGAGAATCTGGCAAACATTGCCTCGATGTACGTGCGTACCGATTCCTGAGGTTGCTGAAAATACGTTCGAATTTGGTCCACGTACTCTCTGTTGAAGTCTAGAGATAAAAAGCGAATTTTTAACTCTTCAACTAATTGAGTCCAAGATGTTATATGTGGACCTAAACTCCGATACCATATTAAAGCATCACCAGAAAAAAATTCGGCTGCTTTATTAAAAAGTTCATTTTCACTAACGCCTCTGCATAATGATAATTCACGGGATCGATTTAAAAAGTCGAACACCTGTTGAAAACCACCAGACCCGTCAAAAGTCAAATGCCATTTATGTACCCCTACATATTCCTTGTTAGAATTAACCTGACTAATCAGTGAACCCAAAAGATTCGTTAAATCAGCATTATCTAACCCGGATTTCACATAAGGTGACAAGGACATCTTACTAATTTAAAAAAATGCACAGAATTACACAACAAATCTCGTAAAAAATTTAACACACGTTCTAGTGTGTTAATAAAACAAGCAAGTAAACACTGCAAAATAAAATTTGCCAGCGTAATTCACAAATTAACGTTACTGTAAAACACAAGTTTGGGAGTTGAGTTCTTTGGTTTGCAGAGCACCACTGCAAAATAAAATTTGCCAGTGTAATACGAATATTAACCTCCTGCAAAACACAAAAACCTTGAATCGTTGGAAAATAGAAAACGTAGTGCACTTTCTTATAATCGTTAACCAGCTGAAACAAATACACCAAGATCGATAAAAGAAAAAAACGGTTGCAATTATTTGAACAAACAGAAGCACTCTCAAATTCAAAAAAATACACCCCTGGGCTACAAAAACAAATGGCCCCACGTTGGGCGCCAATGTGACAAACGCCACCCTCTGAAAGGTAACCCCTAATGGGAGAGTTAACCCAATCGGAGCGCCGCGTTCGAAACAATCCCGAGAAACTCTCAGGTTTTGTTGGCCACGATGGTAAATGTAGGCTCGCTCGCAATTCGTGTGGAAAGCGGGGACCGTAGGTTCTGAAATAAACTCTGTAGCCAGGGGTAGAAAAAAACACAGTGATCTTAACAAGTGTATAATAAAACAAATTACAAAATTAGAGACGTGCTCTCTGCTTACAAACAATAGCAACCGAACCGGCTGGTTATTAATAAAACACAGCCCACTGACTTTACTGTCAAACAAGCGTTCGCAACAACAAATGCAAATACACAGTTCTATATCAATAATGGTGCTGACAACAACACACGTCAGAGACAAAATGGATACTAAAAATGATGACTCACCCCAAGAGCTCTTGGAAGATCTTAAAATGGTGACAAGTATGCCACTTGCAACCGACGTGTCCTCTGGTAGAATGAGGACTGGCATTCGCATCAATTAACACAGAAGCACCTGGACAGCTTCGCAACTCCAGACGCACTTGTCAAACTGGCCTCGATTATAAAAAAGTGCAGATACAGTTGCTGGAACGGTTGGAATGATGTTGAAATGATGTTAAAGTAAAGTTGGATAGATGTAGTATAGATGTAAATGGTGAAATAGTTGACCATAACCCAAAAAAGTAAAATTTTGGTCCGTGTTTGTCAACACAGAATCGAGCCTTCACGAGTGAGCTCGAGCTGATACGAATCAGAAAATGCCTGCGTCGAGAGAAATGCGCGTGAGCACGATAGCGTCGGCCAGATGTGGATACAGAAAAAATGCTACTGTGTACCGGTGGTATCCCAAATACACATACAGGACCGCAAAAAATCACTGGTCACAATGATATAAACTTCAATGACGTCACTCAAAGATTTCCGCCAAAAATGATGTTTTTACGCACTTAAATATTCTCTCGACCGTTTTCTATCATTGCCAGGCACTCACTCCCGTTACCTCGTGTCCCTTCTACCTCCAAGCGCGTGTCACATGACAGCCCTAACCAAATGTTAATTCGAAGGTCAGTAACACAAAGCAGATATTAAAATATCTGGAAAATTAAGACTGGGCCGTACTCAGAATATTTGAGTAATTATTTGTGGAGAAGTTTATGCAACAGAACTAAAATTCGTTACAAATTGTATACCCAATGTGGTGTGTCCCCATCCTAAAATGACACTAGCAATAAAGGTCATCAAGGCGGGTAAGAGTCAGCAGCAATTTTGTGTATGACCGGAGACTGCTTGGGCTCAGAGGTAGGTATTTGTTAATACAAACATGTAGAATGAAGACCTTGCTCCAAGAGCGTGAGTCTCTATCTGACAATGCTCAAACAGCTAGGGAATGAAAATTTGGGTTAATGATCTCTTGAGTCGATCTAGTATTTTAATCTAGAAATATCTATCAAACTGTACCTACTTATTTTAACTATATTTCTCCATAAATCACTATTCTGGAATCTTCCATAGATCTTTGTTTTTCTTCTGTTTTCTTCTTTATTTTCTTCTCTAAGCAAACGTTATCTTCTGTTAGTTTCATCAAGAATTTGTATTGATTTTGTTGTTTTACTTTTCTAGTCCCAACATCTGTAATCTTCTGTTTAAGTTTTATCAAGATTTTTCGTAGGTTCACTGTTTCAATAATTTTTAACTCCTAATTTCATAAAATTATTTATGCAAACCGAAAAACTACTCTAAATAAACAAGAACTTGCTTAAAATAAACATATACTCTATTCCTAAGACCAGGCCTGCCTTAGACTATTCAATCTTATAGAAACGCCCCCCCCCCTCCTATCTCTGAAGCAAACATGTTTAAGGTCTCTGGTGGGATTGTATAGAGATTTTATGTTAGAGGTTAGTGTGTAAAAGACAGCTCAATTCTGCAAGGAATGTTAAACTATTTAATAATAATAATTAAGAATATTTAATATTAATTTTTATTTAAACATTTTCATACGATATCTTGTATAGTTGGTATTACATTTCAATGATAAATAATATTAGTTTCTGTATTTTATTGGACGATATATTCCACCATAAGTGTTGTAAATAACACCTACCGAATTATTGTATAAAACTGTTATTTCCAATTTATACTCTCCATTTGGTATCATCGGTGGCAACTTACTTGGATCTGGATAGTAATTGCAAACATGATAAATTAAGCCCTTAAACAAAAATAAAATATTTTATTGTCATTTTTGTATCTAATCCAAATTAAAGGTTTGACAAAAGAAGTATGCAAATTTTTGTTTATGGTACATCCGACTATCTGTCACACAGGTCTTTAATTTAAAAATTTTAAAAATTAGAACAAAAATCATATAGGTAAGAGGAATGTTTGAAAGGTTTGCAGCCTGATATGGGTTGATTTCCCCCCCCCCCTATCTTGAAATTTTGATTGATTATATTGTTGTTAAATTATTGTATTTCTGTGTTTCTCTATCGGCATTTTGTCGGTATTTTGTGTTTATTTTGTACATGTTAGCAAAACCGGATAGGCCAGGTACTCAGTAGCATTGATCTCCGTGTATGTCTCGGTTTGCGCCGTTCACAGTTAGTTATAGTTTAGTATTAATTATTTATTAGCTATTTTGTTTTGTTAATTGTTTATTACGGCTACGCTAGAACGAGTGACGAACATCACGACGCTTATCATTTATAGATCATCCTATAATACTCATGAGTCATGACTTTCCCACTTAAATTTGCTCGCCGGCGAATTTCGTTACGATGGAAGCGGATTCTTCATATAACATGGGGACATGATGTTATCTTAAAACACTTCGACCGCAACGGCCAATTTTCAAGGTTAAATTTATATCATAATTGAAGGGGTTAAAATAGAAAGGGTTCAAGTAACATTTGTTGAAGATAGTAGAGTTTAAAGTGATGTGTCTATAAAACAGTCAGGAATTTTTGTTTGGACTTTATTCCTTCAGTTGAATAATTGAATAATTCATCTGAGCATCTATCTGTGCACAGTACAATGGCGTCCATATATGATTCCGCGCTATAAAGACTGGGTGTCTATTTAAATTTACAAGCCACAAGTAAACAATTTACCTTTTGGAATTCACAATTGGTACTAAAGTTTCCACACCGTACAAATGCTGATTTCATTCCAAATAAGTTAGTTGCAATACCAGTGCAGAAGTTCAGTTGAAGCCTTATTGGAAATATACGATACTCATTGCTGTAGAATTTGTAAGCTTGGCTAATAAACTAAAATCATTTAAATGTAATAATTTTCAATTTGCAGTTTAGTAAATTTTACCTGTATATCTTTATTTAAACAAGAAATATTATATTTGAAAGTCAAATTTGCAACGGCCATAGATCGATTATACTTAAAGGTAATTATATTAAACGATTCAAAAATCGATTTATTGTATTCAACAAGTTCTAGTCGTGTAAATTCTAACTTGTAATCATTCTGGTAAAACTATTAAAAAATTAAATTTATATAATGGTAAATTTACAAAAGTAGCTTAACACTTAAACTACCGGTCAGATAAATTTACATGTCTGCTACCTACTAAATTATCTAAGAAATACTAACTTTACATAAGTTATCGCAAAAAAATTATATGACAGTATAATAAATTAATGTAATTAATCCTGATCAACTATAATAATTAGTGATTCACTATCCTATCTGTCATTGTTTTGTCATCTTCTTTGATTTCATTTTTAGTTTTTCCTGCATTTAGATTTAATATAATAATTGTTATACTTTTCAAAATTTTCAAGAATTTTATTTAATAATTAATAATTCACATAACTGTAACAATATAGTTGTACAAAATTATAGCGTACCTACTTAATTTTATTGTGTCTTCCTAGCTTGTTAACTTTGTAATTTTAGTAAATTAATTTAGTTTTCAGAAATTAATAATTAAAAGTAAAATTTAAAAAATTAAACGAAATTCTAATATATACTTGTTATAAATGTTATACTCTTACTTTAGAATAATAATCCACAGCATACACAATCACTAATTGCACACTAAAGAGAATACAAAGACGTGAAAACATTTTTAAGAAAAAATATACTAAACACTGTCAACGTATGATATTTTATAAGCAAAACAAGAATATTTGTATAGCAAGATTTAATATGTTTAAAGTAAATTGTTTAGGTGGTTAATCTAGCGGAAAAATAAATTATAAAAATATGCACCATAATACAATATTTATATCATTAGAAAAATTATAGTTATTGAGAATGCGGTCATTAATGATCTAAATATAGATCCGAATTTATTTCTTACATATCATCACACAAAAATAGGAACAAACAGGTCCGTCTAAGGGATACGAAGTTAATTGAAAAAATTAGCAAGAAAAATTTATAGCTAAAATCAAAAGACACCTTAACGGATTACATATGTTTCAATCTTAGGACGTTTTTACACGTGCCACTGATATCATCAGATCCGTACTGGTTTAATGAAAATACAACTTTACTTACCAAATCCTTCAAAACATATTACATATTCCTTACATATTATTATCACAGGGATGGGTGTACAGTCAGGACCTTTGGGATCGAGTTTTTTGAAGGATTTGGTAAGTAAAGTTGTATTTTCATTAAACCAGTACGGATCTGATGATATCAGTGGCACGTGTAAAAACGTCCTAAGATTGAAACATATGTAATCCGTTAAGGTGTCTTTTGATTTTATAATTTTTTCTTGCTAATTTTTTCAATTAACTTCGTATCCCTTAGACGGACCTGTTTGTTCCTATTTTTGTGTGATGATATGTAAGAAGTAAATTCGGATCTATATTTAGATCATTAATGACCGCATTCTCAACTATAATTTTTCTAATTATTTTAATGGATGGTCAATTAAAACGTTTTGTAGATTTTTGTATTTTTGTATTATTCTTATATTTTAAATTCAAATTTTTTCAAACATTATTTTTATCAATATTTATATCCTTAACTTTTTATGTATTTTTCTCATAATGGATGAAATCGTTTCGTTTTTCTTTAATTTAATAAATAAAAAAGGATAAATTAGAGGAACATTTTCAATGCTCTGTTTATTTTTTTGTTATCTACTTACCTTAATATTTTTTGTTTTTTAAAACCTTATTTAATTACTTAACACTTTCGCGGCCAGAGCTATTGGTTTTAATATTTTTTATATAAATAGGGTAAAGGTACCGAATATGGAATACTTTTTGTTTTTCAAAGGCTGGAAGCGTTATTTTTCATAATAAATTCAAATAAACATGGATCTAGTTTTATTAACATATTAGTTACATTATCCTCACTAATAAAACAACACTATTATGAAAAAGTGGGTGTAATTATAGAAAATACTAAAAGTTACATTTTTCCATATTAGGTGCAGGGGGTTTCTATTATGGAATACTATGTGGTCCTAATATGGAATACAATATAAATCAATAACTAGTCAGTGTTAGATCTTATTGAAATGTTTTAATAAAAACAAAACATCGATACATACAAAGTAAATGATAAAAAAAAGTTGTTTCTTAGTTATCTGCAAAAATCACACACCAAGTGAACACTATCGTCACCACCTGGCGCCCATTCTTTACATAAGATTTGCATATTCCATATTAGGAACTACAATCACTTAGTTTTTTTATTGAAACCCAGGTTATATTTTCCTTAAAAGTAACATACGTAATGTTATCAGTCAATCTTCCGCATGCTTATAAATGTAGCGTAATTAACAAATTACTAATACTTACGTTGTAGATCAAAATTTGCACCACTAACAATAAACTTTTACAAGTGCACAAAAAGAATAATGTCTCGCCATGAGGATATTCATGGTAATAGAGCGCTGTAAAGTTTGGGGTGGTCAACTACTCTTACTAGGTTGTCATTTATCCTAGTAATGGCTAGAAAGATGCAGTGGTTTCGAAAATTTAATGGTATTCCACATTAGGCGCCTATTCCATATTTGGTACCTTTACCCTAATAATGATTTATGATAAGCAAAATGCATATTATAATCACTGTGTAGGTAACTTATATTTACAAAAAAATAAAAAAAAAGTTTTTTAGGTTTGATCAGTTTTCTCAAATTGTAGCTTAACCGCGAAAGTGTTAATTTAAAATAGACTCTGAGAGATGTTTTCACAATTCCAATAATTGCAATGTAAATGATTGTGCAAAACCTACACACTGTTTACTACTACACACTTAAAAATAATAAATGTTTAACAAGTACACAATCTAACACAATTGAAACACAAAAGCCAAAATAAGATGTGGGTTCTCAAGGTAAAATTGCTTACCTCGAGCATATATATTGTCGTATTTTTTTGAGCCCCAATTGACAATAAGATTGGATGGGGAAAATGTTGTACAAATTTATAGTTGGTATTGTTAAAAATGAGAGATAAAGAGGACTCGCACTTTGACCGCCGTGCGGGCAGGTTGCGAATTTTGGTTAATTATATTGAAAAGAGTAAATTTTTGAATAATTGTGAAAGAAAAATAAATACTGTTGATTTGAAAAGTGTTTTTATTTTAGAGATCATTAATTTGAAGAAATTATTATTTGAAAGTGGAATTTGTTGAATATTATTAGAAGGTCACGCGTAAAGTGGTGATAAAAATTTGGAACCGACGAGCAAGTCGCGGCGTATGTTCGGAAGATAATTCAGCGACCCGATTAAATTATTTTTGAAAAGTTTTTGAATAAAAGTTGGGGGCTGGATTATTTTACGTCAATATACTATATATGCTCAAAGAAATACATCGAGGCCTCGGAATAGGACGGATTCACATACGACGACCCTTGCGAGAAAAAGGACCACGAAAACAAATACATTACGAATAGCTGCATGGAATATAGGCTCTTGGACATCCAAGGAACAAGAAATAGAAAACGAAATGAATGAACATAACATACAAATATGTGCCTTAAGCGAAACCAAAAGAAAAGGCCAGGGCTCACTGATAGCTGGAAATTACTTATTAACGTACAGTGGTGTCAAGAAATGCAACCGAGCACATGCAGGTGTTGGAGTGCTAATACATAAAAATCTCATTAACAACTTAGTTGACACAAAGTACATTAACGAAAGAATAATTCTTGTTACTCTTGACCTGGGCGAAGCAGTATTACATCTAATATCGGTATATGCCCCAGATGTAAATAAAAGCAATCAAGAAAAACAAGATTTCTATGAATGCCTCCAGGATGTGATGAATTCGGTTCCTACCACAGACAGAACTATTGTCCTGGGAGACCTTAACGCACGAGTCGGCGATATCCCTATTAACGGGATCAAACAAAGATTTAACGAACAAACAGTGAACGAAAGTGGGGAGGATCTAATACAATTCTGCGCAATAAATGAACTAAGAATCAATAATACTTTCTTTGACCACCCTATACAACAAAAAATCACATGGGCAAATACAAGAGGTCAAAATTCCATGATAGACTACATATTGACAAACAGAGTTATACATCCTCGAAATATAATAGATGTTCGCACCCTTACTTCTGCAAATTACATATCGGATCATGGCTTGGTACTGTGCAAACTCAACCTAGAAATTAAAGTTAAACGAAGAAGTCCACTTATAGTTGAAAAAATTAACATCGAAAGCATGGAACAAGAAGGTACAAGAATTCTATACCAAAACAGACTGAATACCAAAATAAAAAACTTCTCCTTAACAAACAATCAAACGGTAGACGAAATGTGGAAAACATTGAAAACAAACTTAGTGACGGCGGCTGAGGAAGCACTTGGAAAAAGAAACACCAATGCTAATAGGATTGGTAACACGACCCCATGGTATGATGAAAGAGTGAAGATACTTGCGCAGGAAAAAAAGCAAGCGTTTCTTAAATATAAGGCCAAACATACAGAAAGTAATCGCATCGAATATGTGAACACTAGAAATAGAATAAAACGCGAGATAGTAAACATTAAGGAAGAATACTGGGAACGGTTCACAAAAAGCATGGAATATGACTTCCATGGTGCTCAGAGAAAGGTCTGGAAAACAATAAGAAGGATGCGACAGGAAAACAGCGAATGTATAAGAATCTGCAATATTAACGAACAACAATGGTCCAAGTATTTTGGTGAACTATACAATAGAGATGGAGAAAGCGAGCCTATGGATGAATGTAATACAATCGACCAACATGGTGACCCGTCAAAATAGCCCCGTCAAAATAGCCCCGTTAAAATAGCCCCGACAAAATAGCCCAGCGACAAAATAGCTCCGACAAAATAGCCCGACGACAAGATAGCCCCGTCAAAATAGCCCAATGACAAAACAGCCCCGACAAAATAGCCCGACGACAAAATAGCCCGGCGACGAATAGCTCCGGCAAAATAGCCCAAAGATTCAGAAACTAAACAAGTTTTATATATTTACTAGCTGGAAGGCCCATCTACGGACGGGCAGTTCGCCAAGGTTAAAAACTCTATTGGTGTGCTACTGGATCCCAGGGGGAGGTGATTTTAACATTTAAGTTGGTACTACCAACGACCAATCAGAATACTGCTTTTCTACAGTATCCAATGCTCTTTCTGTAATACTTGCAACACATTTTGCGGCTACGTTTTCTGCTGGATATGGAGCGTGGTCGTCATGGGGTGTAACAACTAGTAAGTTACCATCTGTAACCTTCACTCGTCCTCGGCAGTTGGATTTGATGCACCTCCACGAAACACTTGCATCGGCATTTTCTCTCGCTTTTCGATAGCGATAGCCTTCATGCATTAGCATCTCTCCACCCTTCTGTGATCGAATGTATTCCATTTTAGCGCAGTGATATTTTTATTAACGATGGTATATGGTGTTATGCGTGTATTCGTATGAAAAGTTATAATTTACAAGAAAGTGTTTTGATTATAATTTTTATAGTAATGCTGGGTTGGTAATGATAGGTTGGTAGGAAAAATATTAAATAAAAAATTTAAAAAAACCTTTTTTTTTAAATTGAAAAGGTGCATTGAAAAGTAAAAAATAATTTTAATAAGAACTAACAAAGTTTCTCGAAAACATCAATATAAAAGCGTGGGGCTGTTTATTCATAGGGGTAAAAATAACGAAAAATTGGGATATTTTGGGGGGCTTAGCCCCCCAAGCACCCCCCCCTAGTTGCACCTATGCAAATACAGCTCCTGCTTCATCCTATCAGAATTCCTCTGGTATGCGTTTTTGATGTTTAATGCTTCACCCTGTATACATCATTAAAACAAAAAATTTCACCCTGAATGCGGTCCTTAAAAATGCGAATCCGATTTAGTAATGTTACTTTTCACCCTGTATGGTAAAACTGAACAATGCGCAGCCACGCATGCGCTTTTAAAAATCCTTTTGGGCTTTTTAAAATAGGGCTATTTTGTCGGAGCTATTTTGTCATTGGGCTATTTTATCGGAGCTATTTTGTCATTGGGCTATTTTGTCGGGCCGGTTTTGTCATTGGGCTATCTTGTCGGGGCTCTTTTGTCATTGGGCTATTTTTCCGGAGCTATTTTGACGGGGCTATTATGACGGGGCTATTTTGCCCGGGGCTATTTTGTCGGGGTACCGACCAACATATATCAATAACAACAGAGGAGTTACTAATTAGCATTAAATACCTGAAGAATCGTAAAACACCTGGGCCCGACGGTATATACAACGAAATGCTCAAGTATGGTGGAGATATATTAATCAGAGAACTGCATTTATTATTTAACACCATAATGCAAAAAGGAAAAGTCCCAAACGAATGGAGAGTAAATCACACAATACCTATATTTAAAAAAGGAAACAAGAAGGATCCCGACAACTACCGAGGGATTACCCTCTTAAACACCACCCTCAAGCTGTTCACGTCCATCCTAAAAGAAAAACTAGAAAAACAGATAGATATTGCCGATGAACAACAAGGATTTCGAAAAAACAGGAGCACAATAGATGCCATTTTTATACTACGACAAATCACAGAAAAGGCTATAGAATACAACCGGCCAGCGTACATTTGTTTTGTAGACCTGAAAAAAGCTTTCGATAAAATCAGGAAAAGTGATATAATTAAAATCTTAAAGAAACTGAACGTAAATCAAAATCTTATTGACATCATATTTGACATTAACACAGACAACAGCACAAAGGTTATAACCGACAAAGGATTAACAGCACCAATACCGATAACAGCTGGAGTAAGACAAGGAGATTCCTTAAGTCCGCTACTATTTAATTATATAAAATAGGAAAAAAGAATTTTAACATCATATGCTATGCTGATGACGCAGTACTGATAGCTGACAATGAGGACGACCTGCAAAGGCTGTTACACCAATTTAACATCATTGCAAAGCGATTTAACATGGAAATCTCTGCAGCTAAAACTAAAACTATGGTAATATCAAAGATGCCATCCCGCTGTAAACTGGAATGGGAAGGTGTAATGATCGAACAAGTCATGAGATTTACATACTTGGGAACCGAAATAACTTCATCTAGGGACCTAAACGAAGAAGTAGACTCACAAGTAACAAAAGCAGCCCAGATTGCTGGATGTCTTAGTCACAGTATTTGGAAAAACAGATATATGCGTCAGGAATGTAAAGTCAGGTTATACAAAACTATAGTGAGACCCGTTTTAACTTACGCGGGTGAGACAAGAGCCGATACAAAAAGAACAAAACAAAAGGTGAGATCCACAGAGATGAAGATCTTACGAAGATTGCTTGGGATAAAATGGTCAGACAGGCAAACAAACAAAAGCGTTAGAGACAGGACTAACGTACAAGACGTCGTGAAGTGGATGAAAACCAGAAGAAGAGAATGGAATGATCATGTTAGCAGAATGGGCGAAGAAAAAATAACACGGGCGTTCAGAGAAGGACGACCTCCAGGCAAAAGACTTCCGGGTCGACCACCCAAACGATGGGCCCAAAGCTGGTTTTCCTCTTCGACAGAAGACAGTCCGAGGTCAAGGCAAACAGGAGATATCCTAGCCTAAAAGAAGAAGAAGAAGAAGAAGAGCTCATCTGACCTTATAATTTATAATGGTGACAGGTGCTCGCTTCCAATCGCTTTCCAACGTGTGGCTTCAAAAGGTGACAATCTGGAACACTTGTTAATTTTATACAGGAGACACTTGATCGACTTCTGCGACACAAAACAATGCTGGTAGTGGGAGATATGGTGTTGGAGCTCATAGGCAAGATTGGATCATCAAGATAACAAAGGAATTCCCCAAGTGATCTTTCTTTCAACGGAAAACGACGTTTATAGTTTACGATCTGGTTGTCCAAACAACAACACAAAAGACGCTGCCAACCGTAGAGAATAGGAAATGGTCTTCAAACTTGCGTACCAAAATCTGCGTAGTAGTTTGTGCATAAAAGAGTCATAAAAATAAAAATATCTTATCACATTCGCTCGTCTCCAGCGGATATTATATTATTATTATTGTTATTAGTCGTCTATTATTATAGTCATATAAATATTTTACATCCATCAGGTAGCTTGCTAGACTTGCCGTCAGATGTGCCATGTATCCTGGTTTTTATGTTAATGGTGGCAATTCACTAACCCAGGGGACCATCGGCTTAACGTGCTTTCCGAAGCACGGAGACTATAGTCATAAGAAAGTTTGACTCTTCCCAGGTTTGAACCCGGTTCAAATTTCAAATTTCTACAGTAATCATACGAATTCGTTCTTTAAAATCGAATTTTTCAAAATTGGCCGAATTAAAGGAACTTAAATTTTCACCAATGTATAACTAATTATTACTAAAAGGTATGTTAAAAATAGTGCAAATCATAAATTATAAACATTTTTTTAAAGATTTTAAAAATTAAAGAAAAGGTAAGTTCTAAACGCACCTAATATTAATTAACCCACGTATCTGTTTAATAAAATGAACCAGTCAGTTGATTTAAAAAAACTACATCCAATTTGTCTAAATACAACCAATAAGTCTCTTCCGAGTTTCCTGGATAATTTAATGGCGATAAAAACTTAACGTTAAGTAAAACATAATCGTCCATTAAATTTACAAGCTACCGAAAAAGAAATTACCTTTCGGAATTCACAAGTGGTAGAAAAGTTTCCACAATGCATAAATGCTGATTTCAATCCAAATAAGTTAAGCATCGTTCACATAGAATTAGCGTTGCGCCTTGCTTTCGTTGCCTTGCAGAATTTGTTGCTTGATATTTGCTTTCGACCGTATAGCGGTCACATTGAATTAGCGCGGTGCCTTGTTATGTGCACAGACTGCATTGTCCAAATATCCTTAGATCTAACAGTAGCTTACCTGTTATGTTATTAAAAGTAGTACTTATACAATATTTATTTAAAGACGTCTCGGAATATAATCTTAAAATAATTAATTATACATAATCTTTAGTTTTGCAATAAAATTCGCATTTACTTATTTTGATTTAATTTTGACTACATTAATTTATTCATTTATTGCAATATAAATGCATAAAAATTATTTAATAATTGTGAGATCACTACACATTGTAAATATTAAATTTATATAAATTTTTTAAAAAATAAAATAGTAATTACATTTTTCAAATAATATTACAGGCTATTGTAAACAGCTTTTGGGTTTTATGGTGTACTTTATTGCCATATAATAATCTTTTGGTTGTTAGGGTTGTCCTGGCACTTTTTATAATCCTACTAAATTACCTGCATAAAATACTTTACTTCTTGAAAATTCTTGACAAATTATTTAATTTTAAAATAGACCTATTTTAAATGTTAGAAAATAAATTAGTTAACGTAGCAATAAACTTTAGGGAATCAATAAGAGAAAAAAGTATACAAAAACAAATAAAATTTTATTTAAATTGAAAATCACCAAATTAATAAATGGCTATTTGTTTGCAATAATTTAAAATTCACCTATTGGAATCTTTTCGGATAATAAGTACATAACAATTTTGAATTGTTAAAAATCTCGAATCGAATTAAACCAATCCAATCAAACAAATAAAATTTAAAAGGGTTCTTGCTTTGTATCTGAAGTGAAAAAGCTTGACAGAGGCAAACTTCTGCAAAACTTCAAAAGTCAACAGTAATTTTAAACATAAAACCTTTTTTCAGGTAAAATTGTAAAATTTATTATTTCGTATACCTGCCAACATACAATATCAACCATTTGAAGCTTGACAAAGTCTGCAAGACCACGACATCGCAACAGCTAATTTTAAGCATAAAAAAGGATAGAAGAATATGCATCACTCTGATTGACGCTTGCCATCTTCTACCGAAGCAACGCAAGGTAAATTTTTCATTGTGAACGCCGCTTTAGTTGTAATTCCAGTGCAGAAGTTCAGTTGAAGTCTTAATGGAAATATACGATACTCATTGCTATAAAATTTGTATGCTTGGCTAATAAACTAAAATCATTTAAATGTAAAAATTTTCTATTTGCAGTTTAGTAAACTTTACCTGTATATCCTTATTTAACGAAGAAACATTTTGTTTGAAAGTCAAATTTGCAACGGCCGTAGATCGATTATACTTAAAGGTAATTACACGAAACGATTCAAAAATTGATTTATTGTATTCAACAAGTTCTAGGCGTGTAAATTGTAATTTGTAATCATGCTGGTTAAACTATTAAAAAATAAAATCTAGAATGTTGTAAAATATTACAAAAGTCGTTTTATTATTAAACTGTAGGTAAAATTTTTAAAAATTTTATTTAAATCAATTCGGACAAATTAAAGTTTCAAAAGTAACAATCTTGTAAAAAATACCTACTTAATTTTGTTGTATTTGCTTAATTTACTAATTTTGTAAGTTTAATTTAGTTAATTATCACAAATTTATATTTAGTAAAATTTAGAAAATTACACGATTTTCAGAAATGTTATTAAAAAAATTCTTACTTTAGAATAATAATCTACAGTATACACAATCACTAATTGTAAACTAAAGAGAATGCACACCCGTAAAAACATTGTTAAGAGAAAAGATTGGTACTGAATTTTTTATTTCATATATTTTTATGAATTTTGTAATTGTCAAGGTACATTATGTACTATGACAAAAATAGAACAATCATATATTTTGTTTTAATAAAGTTAATATAGCGGAAATATAAATTGGATATAATAATGCACAACAACATTTATATTCTAAAGGTCGAGTGTGATTCAATCAAGTTTTTCTGCAATAACCAAGTTAAAAATATCATAATTAGATATGTGATTTTTAGGTCGTATAAATTAGGTGGGCAAAATAAAAAAAGGTATTTTATAGCTAAAATAAAAAATGCTAATTTAAAGTTGGTGTTTTGTATTTTAGGTAAACCAATAATAATAAATAAAAGGCTATTAAAATTTTATAATTATTTAGTTGGTGGCTGTCATTACCTAAAACTGCAAAACACTAACCTTCTTTTGAATTTATACGACCTAAACCTCTCATTTCTAATCATATTTCATATCGTCGTTGCGCCTTCAAAACCCGACATGTGCAGTTTAGTAAATTGTTCAGGAGAAGGTTTAAACTGATCTATTTACACATTTATTTACACACATAGCGCTTTGTGATTTACCTTCATTAAACAACTATTTTACAGAAAAATGCATTATCTGCTTTTATGGAAATGTCCGGCTTGAAACCCTTAATCGAAATCTGTACTTAACGCATTTTGCTCAAAATGTGCACATGTCGGGTTTTGAAGGCGCAACGACGATATGTAATAAATGCAGAAAATTTAAGTTTTCATCTGAGCTGTGCAAACAAAATTGAAACTGTTACATTACAGAGATAACAATTATTATAAAAGTTTAAAAGATTCTATATAAAAAATAAAAGTTTTGCTCTTAAAGATAGGACCTATAGGTATTATATTACTTTTCAAAAAAACAAGTTTTAAAATATTTCGGGTTCACAAATAAATTAATCGAGCTTTCGACTGTGGATACACTTTTCAAGATTTTAAAAATACGTAAAGAAATTCTTACATTAAAATAAAAATTAAATTCACAAAATGTATAAGTATCTACTTAAAAAATAAAATAATCCGAACATTTTTACGAAAAGAGATGAAAATTTATAAAAATAACATTTTTATACCAGAATGGTAATGTAATTAGATATAATTAGGTATAATGTCATTAAGAGTAATATAGGTTAAAAATTTCTAACGTAATAAAATTTATGTCATTAAATCCTATGGTATTTTTTCTATCAACAGATAAAAAATGTGTTAAAATATGAAATAAAATTCATTAAGTAGAAAAATAAATAGAAAAAAATTTTTAGAACTTATTTGATATTAGAATTCAATTTCATTCCAGACTACACAGTTTATCGCTGAAAAGCTTATCAAATTGAATCCATGATAATAATAAAAATCCATTAAAAATGAATCACCGTTCATTGTTATTATGTTATATTTTTCTTATACCTACTATTCATAGTATGAGGAAGAATTAAAACCAGAAAACTTTGTAATTTTCAATAGATTTGCAGTATTTGAGTTTTAAGTTTTGAGAATGTATATGCCATTCTTTTTCCCGAAGTTCCTCGCCTAAGAAGTAAATTGCAAAAATATAACCTGTTTAATCTCCAAAATTGGAATTTTGTATATTAACCATGGAAAATGCACTTAGTATACAAAATTGGATTTATCAAATAGTTTCACATAATATTTCTAATAGGGTAAGTCTAGGAAAGATGGACCACATTTTTTCTAAAGGTATTTCTTACCTTTTATATTTTAATATTATAAATCAAACAAAACTTATCAAAACAATATAACTAATCATAATTATCTTATTTAACTATCATAAACGTACAAAAGAACCCCAAACTTAAACAAAATGCCAAGAAAGCAAATACATGCGTCGGCCCATCTCATAGGTACAAGTCTAATAACAATTACCATGTACGCTGAGACTGGCGTATACTAAGCAGGAAGTCGTAACAAATAAGTTTCCAAGGGGGCATTAATTAATTTAGAACCGTTTACCCATTTTATGTAATCTGCATTGAATACTGAAAGATTAATATGTCACATAAAGTTATGCAAATACCAGATGAATTTTTTTTTGTAATTCAGTAAAACCACCTTCTTGACATTAAATTTTTCAGTGTTTATTTTACCCAAAATTTATTATTTCCAGAAATACTTCAAATACGCTGCTGTGCTAATGATTTCATTAGCAGGAAATGTTTCTCTAATTTCATTTTGTTATAATGTACCTTGAACTTGACATTCATTAAAATATAATAAAAAATGTTTATTCAAATATTTCTACACAATACAATATTATAGTAACAAGTGCAATGATTAATATTACTTTTATTTGCATTAATTTATTTGGAATATTATTTCGTCATTTTTTGACTTATTACTTTATAATATTTTAATTTATTACGCTTTCAATTTATTTTGAAGATACAGTTATAGAAATAAGTATGTTTCTGATTACCAATCTACTAAAGTGAATTTTAATTTTCTTATTAAATAGTAACCTTAATCTCAAGAATACAACGGTTACTGAATGAAATATTGCATCCTGATTGACTGAACTTGGAATATTATTGGGGAACTTTTGTAAAGGGAGCATTAAAGCAATAATTTAATAAAGGTATTGAAAAAGTGTAAAGTAGATATTTTGGCGGTACAAGAGACAAAATAGAAGACAAATGAGCAAATGACATAATAGACCATAGACACAAAGTAATAGACACAGAGGATTATACTTTTTTCAAAAGTGATGGAGAGGACAGAGGGTTGGGAACTGGCTTTATGGTAAGCGAAAAGAAGAAGTATATGGTAATTGGTTTTAAACCAATAGCAGATATAATGTGCGTACCGTAAACCGTGGCTACTTTGAACGCTGTGGCTACTTTGAACAAAATTTCAAACTTTCATTAATCTTGAATATTATTTCGATAAATGATAATTTTGCCGGTGTCGCCATTTAGTTTTTAACAGAATAAGTACCTGGAACGTTTTAACTACATAAACCAGTTTAAAATTGTCAAAGCTGCATTCCGTACCAACGTTAACAGCAACATGTAAATCCCGCTTTTTTTAAGGGTGTGCAACTTTAATCTCAAAAAGGTAGATATTCTGCATTGTTTTTATTTATGGTGTACTAAGTGTTAGAATAATTCTTTATAAACATTTTGGTAAAAAGAAAGTTAATCCAAGTTTATAATTTAAAAAGTTATAAATATTTGTAACATAACATTCAAATTTATTTGAAAATCGGGGTTACATTGAACGCTTAAAGTTGCCCCAAAATCTAATTAGTATTTACAAAAACATAGGTATCTAGGTATAAGAATTTAGTTGTGTGTTCCAGAATATGGTATAAACGTACAAAAAACGGCTAAAAGCCGAAAATATGTTTTGTATTGTTGTTACACATAAGAAAAATAAAAATATTTTTTGAATATTGAAAAGCTTTTTTCGACGCCTTTTTCCCCTTACACCTGTTGCACTATTTTTTAAACAACTTGTAAATGTTCCAAGAATCCCTTATATAGGCTTAACTTTTCAACAGACGAAGAATAATAGCATATTCAAAGTAGCCCCGCACAAGGGGGAAGGATATGTTCAATTTCTAAATACGTCATTCTGGAGATAAGCCAATGACCCAACTTTTTGAAAAAATAATCAGTATTTTTAAAGAACTATTTGCAACGTACACACAAAAGAACGTGAAAACTGTTCAAAGTAGCCACGGTTTACGGTACTGAGAATAAAAGAATTTAATAGAAATATTAGTATTTTAAATGTGCATGCTCCAACGGAAGAAAATGATATAGAGGTCAAGGAAAAATTTTATGATTTATTGGATAAAGAGTATGAAAATACCAAAATATGACATTATAATAGTGGTGGGTGACTGGAATGCGAAAGTTGGGCAAGAGGAGGCATATAGACCTACAATTAGCAAGTTTAGTTTGAATGAGGAGAGTAATGAAAATGGAAGGCTTCTTATCGACTTTTCAATGGGAAAAGATATGAAAATAAAGAGTACCCACTACGAACATAAAGACATTTATAAAGCAACGTAGGTGAGTCCAGATGGTGCTACTGCACTGCACAATCATGTTGTGATAGAAAGTAGAAGTAAGAATATTATATAGACGTCAAAACATATAGAGGAGCGGATTTGAATTCAGATCACCTTATGGTAGGTGTGAAAATGTCAGCAATTATACCGAATAACGAGAATACAAGAAAACAAGTAAAAGCGAGAAGAAATTCGATGCAAATACAACTCAAAACTGATGAACAAAGAAGAAAGTTTTCAAGAAAGAAAACTTTTTTGGCAACTTCAAAAATAACCGACATATTTATCGAAAAGTCCAATAATAGAACTTTTGGCTATAACTCGAAAACAAAAAAGATAGCGAATTCCGGTTTTCGCCATTGAGTTTTTCTCAAAAAAAGAGATCTAGAATGCGCCATCCATTTTTATTATTATTAATTATTATTAAAAGCTTTTATTTAATTTGGTGTGACCGTTGTCCGTCGTCCGTCCCTTGGACTTTTTCGAGGCCGTTTTTAACCAACTTCCCGAAGTCCTAGAGAGCTGAAATTTGGAACATAGCTTTCACTTGCAGCGAATTTTCATATATTAATTTTTTGTCCCAAAATTCCGCGAAATAAGCGAGAAATCGGGAAAAAACTGAAATACTAAAGCGCATACGTGGCTGCGCATTGTACAATTTCACCATACAGGGTGAAAAGTAACATTACTAAATCGGATTCGCATTTTTAAGGACCGCATTCAGGGTGAAATTTTTTGTTTTAATGATGTATACAGGGTGAAGCATCAAACATCAAAAACACATACCAGAGGAATTCTGATAGGATGAAGCAGGAGCTGTATTTGACAAATATGACTAAAAAATTATTTATTCATTACTTACAGGACGTAGACACGTTTCCCCCTCTGTAAGTCGAATTTTGGGGTGTAATTGCTATCATACGTTAGAACCTAAAGGAACATTCATTATTGGTTTAGGATTACATTTTGTAATCGAAACAAAAATTTTACGATCTGACACCAATTTCCCAAAAACTTCAAAAATATAACGAAAATAGAAAAACACATCTACCCCCCCCCCCAAGATTTCGCGAATAACTCCGCGACGGTTGAGGTTCAAACGAAAAAATGGAAGCTCAGTTAGACTCTAACGATGCTGTAACGTTTGACACCAATTTAACCCCAAAATTCAAATAAAGAGGGAAAATAGAAAAACAAGACCCCCCCCCTCAAATTACCAGCAAGAAGTTAATCGTTTGTAGAAGGAGGCAAAGCTGAAGTTCACCGATAAGAATGGAAAATGGAAACTTCCCCAAGTCCTAGAGAGCTGAAATTTGGAATATAGCTTTCACTTGCAGCGAATGTTTTTATATTAATTTTGTGTCCCAAAATTCCGCGAAATAAGCGATAAATCGAGAAAAAACTGAAAATAATAAATCGCATGCGTGGCTGCGCATTGTACAGTTTTACCATACAGGGTGAAAAGTTACATTACTAAATCGCATTCGCATTTTTAAGAACCGCATTCAGGGTGAAATTTTTTGTTTTAATGATGTATACAGAGTGAAGCATCAAACATAAAAAACACATACCAGAGGAATTCTGATAGGATGAAGCAGGAGCTGTATTTGACAAACATGACTAAAAAATTAAAAATAAAAAATTAAATAAAAAATTAAAAATTTTTAAAAAAAACCTTTTATTTAAAATTAAAAAAGTGCACTAAAAAATAAAAAATAATTTTAATAAGAATAAACATTCTATGGCTATGGGCTATCAATTGCTTACTTACCTCTAAATAAATAGCCCCACGCTATTATATTGATGTTTCCAAGAAGCTCTGTTTATTCTTATTAAAATTATTTTTTATTTTTTAGTGCACTTTTTTTTGATATCTCCTATAGTTACCGATTTCCCCATAAGAAGAATCGAATTTGAGCCACCCTGTACATTAAAAAAAATAATACGTAATATTATTATCCAGGAAGGAGTTCTCTTTAGAGACACAAACCATCATCACAATGGACCGACACACACGATTGACAAAGTGTAATTAGTCAATATAAACCAGACTTCACCAACCAAAAAACGCATGAAATGCGAAAGAAGTCGAAAACACCGACCTACAGAAACCTCATTGCATTATCAGCTGATTTCGACTTTAGCCATACGGCATAGTCTCATCAGATGCACCCTGGTTCTGCGGTACAATGCCAACGAGCCATCAATCACATAAATCCATAACGTTAAAAGTTGGCTAGGTAACTCCGGCTATCTGACTATTAATATTATCTGACTAGTAATATTATTATATTCACTGTAAAGTGAATCCAGTCACTTTCAACCAGAAACTAATTAGTTCTAGTTCTCAATATTGGTTGGTTGGTTGCAAAATTCTTCTAATTGGTATGGGGGCCTCATGACCCGCCCTAAAAGTATGGCATTTAGCCTCCGCTAGTGCTAGCGGTGTCGACAACCGGGAAATGCAAAAAATTTTGTGTAACAAACCGTCCTTGATTTGTAAAAAATATTTAAAAACAATTTTAAAATTCACATCTTCTAATTGGTATGGGGGGCTTATGACCCGCTATAAAAGTATGGCATTTAGCCTGCGCTAGGGCTAGCGATGTCCACAACCGGAAAATGCAAAAAATTTTGTGTAACAAATCGTCCGTGATTTGTAAAAAATATTTAAAAACAATTTAAAAATTCACATGTTCTAATAAATTGGTATGGGGGGGGGCTTATGACCCGCCCTAAAAGTATGGCATTTAGCCTGCGCTAGGGCTAGCGATGTCGACAACCGGAAAATGCAAAAATTTTTGTATAACAAATGACTTGGAATTTTGTGTCAGTATCTCCTGCAGGTATGTGAGATAATGTGTAGATTATACCTATGGAGTATGGACGTGGTATAGGTAATTTTATTCAGTGGTTGGCACGTGACTTTGGCTTGCGCGGCAAATATGGAGGGAGAACCCTTGCCACCCAATTCCACCAATTGACACAAACATAGTACCGAAATGACTAATAATCGTATCTGCACATTAGCCACTTCCAACCACTACGAATAAAATTACCTCTACTACATATGTCATATGTGTCGGGAATATATTTTATAAGAAATAAACACTATTCTATTCAACGTGGAAAATTTATTAAAATAATTGTCTGTTTACATACATTAAAAAATGTATATTACAATATTACAACGTTACAACAAAAAGTTCAGTAAACATTTATAGAAAATTTTATCCATGTAATTTATAGTAACAATTTTTGTGAATTAGTTTATAATGATCTAGGTTTCTAGGTATTTACATTGGATTTATTAATATAGTAATATAGTAAATGCATAAAAATAATAAATTGTTGACCATTACGTTTAATTGTATTTTATTGGACGATCTATTATCGCGTAATTGTTAAGAATTACTCCAATTGTGTTATTACTTATCAGTGCGATTTCCAATTTAAATTGTCCATTTGGTATCAGCGGTGGAAATCTACTAGGATCTGGATAGTAATTGCAAACATGATAAGTAGCGCCCTTGAATAAAATTTAAAATATTACTTACAGTGATATATTTTTTATGTCCTGTAGTGTCCTCCAGTAGTTATTATTGTCACCGAAGAACGACCACACACTTACCTCCAATTCCTCAACTTATATGAGAATAAGAATGCTTACTACCGGCTACACTGATAAAAATGCATGTAATTTTACGTATTTACATATGAAAAACTTGATATTTTTTAATAGTTTTTTCCACAATCTATTAGGTACTTTTGAAATTTCTTATCATATTACTGAATATTCTGTTGTTTTGTAATTTCACAGTCGCTTTGTATAAAAAGTAAAGTAAATAAATAAGTAAAATTACTGGACTTTACGTTGGTTACCAAAATGCATAACATGTTATGTGAAAATTTCTTACAGTGTAGCACGTATCTTGCTGCTTATCTCCGTCTGAGAGAACGTTATCACCGATCAGCAACCTTGAGTTGAGATCCTTATTATATCAATTTGATAAATAATAAAGCGTTTACAGAAGTTAAATTTCGACTCGATTTATTTACGCTAAAAATGTTCCCCGTTTATCCCAATAATTAAAATTCCTCACACAAAAATTAATACAACAAATAAAATTATCTACCTATCCGTGTCCTTTTATTGACGGTAGTCTTCCCACATACGCAATTCCTGGCACGAACAAACATTAACCATTTCCACCAACGCCAATGATTCTTCCCCTGCTTCTTTATTTACCAATCCAACAAGACATACACGACTTCTGCTACGGTCCCACAATCGTTCCAAATTGGGATCCAATAATTTATTTCCAATTAGTAATCCAATAGTTTATTTCCAATTAGGAATCCAATAATTTATTTCCAATTAGGAATCCAATCATTTATTGCCAATTAATGAATCCAATAATTTCTTTCCAATTAAGAATCTTTGTCCCCTATCGCGGAGAATGTGTGCAATAGCAAGTGTTCAATGATTTTCTTCTAAAATTTTCTTGATTTGAATTAATAAATTTTTCATCCCAAAAAGCGACTTCTCGCTCGTTCCGTTACCATATCAAACTCTGCTTCTCATTTGTTTCTTTCTTTGAATTTTCGTTATCATTTCTCTCTAGATTTGTTTTATTTGGACTACCGTCAATAAAGAACACCTGCTATCTTCAATTTCCATACAATCTTTTAAATAATTGTATGTCCAATTACCACTCTTCTCAAAGTTACTGTTCCTCAGCTCAGGTCAACTTAACTCCGTCATATTATGAATTTTATTCAAAGTTGTCCTGAACTGAGAGCAATATTCTCTTCGTCGCGCACAGCCTACAAGACCATGACTTTACCGGAGTTAAGCATTCTTATTCAAAGGATATCACTGCAATACATTTATCTAATAATTAATTAAGCAATTGAAAACAATATTATATGGGTCATTCCAACAAATAACATCATTTTTAAAGTGCAACCCCCGCAAATTTTTGTCAAATTTTGTGGAGTATAATAATAATGATTCAATTTTTTTTTAAGTAGAAACATTTTTCATAAAAATACAAACAGTAGATACAGTTATTTTTGAAAAAAATACTCATCTTTTTAATGAAGATATTAATTTTTTATTATAAGTAACAGACGACCCTTAAAAATGCAATTAAAGTGATAACAGCGATTTTTCTGACATTGCGGTAAATTATTTTTACACAAAATATGTCATTTTGTTGTTGTAAGTTGTGAAGCTTTACAATAAAAATCTCGTCATATGCATTCTACATAATTTGAGGAGCTACTTTCCAAAACTCGCCTTGTCCATGTTAGTTCATTTTTCAGGAAATCGAAAAAACTTATAATTTTGTAAAAAAACTTCCAAGGTATTACCTGAAGGGTCATGGACTTGTATTATGATGACAAGAGTATCTTGATTTATACAATATATAAATTTGTAGGCCCAATTTTGAATAATAATAGATATAAATTTGGATTAAGCGAGTTTTGATACGACGATTTGAATAAGGAATGGATAAGGAGACTTTTGGAATGATATTAAAACATGCAAGATCACATGATATCTTAAATCGAGTGCGTTCATTGGCTGTTCATAGGAAAAGGCGAGTTTTGGAAAGTCAGCCCATGTTTATCATGTATTTTAAAGCCTTTAAAGCCAGTTTTTGAATGTTAATTTGCTATTTACTGGTGGAATAATATGCCTAGAAACCATTAACACCGCAAACTACTTTTTTTTCCAAATATGGATAAACGGAGTTTTGGAACGGAGCCCCTCATTTATTATCCATCACATTCACAGGATACCTGACCCTTCAACTTATTAGAGCAATTGACTTTAAAACAAATTACCTTTTCAAAGTGACAATTAGTACTAAAATTTCCACAACCAGAATATGATGAATTTATTCCCATCAAGTTACGTTTAATACACGTACAGAAGTTCAATTGAAATCTGAGTGGAAATATACGATACTCATTGCTATAGAATTTGTAAAGTTGGAAACGAATCTACAGGTGAAATAAATATAAATATTCTATACATAATAAAATAAATCTGTGTATAAAAGGTGAATAAAGATAAAAGTGAAAAGTGAAAAGTTATAATCAAAACTATTTCAAGTCGAGTATGACGCATCATTTATCACACTTACAAAAAATAATTATACGAAAATAGACAGAAATCGAAAGTACTTCACCGTCGATTTTAACAGTTGCATTTTGTAAACAAACATTTGTTAGGTTAAATTTCTTGGGGCCGGTTCCACCATCTCTGATTAAATTGTTGGTTAATTACGGTTAGAAATATTTAACCGTGATTAACTTCAAAACGTTCCTCCAAATACTTTACTTTACAATACGGGAAACTCTTGCAAATTCTATTGTTATTTTCGGCGACATTTTTAAGGGTGCCACCTATTGGCTTAGGGCCTTAGGGCCGGTTCCACCATATCTGATTAAATTGTTGGTTAACTAATCACGGTTAGAAATATTTAATCACGGTTAGGAATATTTAACCGTGATTAATTTCAAAAGCGTTCCACCGGGTAATTTCTTTCTATGATTAGTTAACCGTTTGAAGTTCGGATATCTTCGCTAAAAACTTCTAAAAGCTGTTTCTGGTTGGCTGATTGATAGTCACGTGAAAGTTGTAGTAGGGGTGCTGCTACCCTACTACTTTAAAATTAAACGACACATATTTTCATAATATTTTTTTCAATGTTTATTTAAAGCTGGTTCACACTATCTGATTTTTGCTATTATAGAAGTCATAGCTAAATAATAAGCTCGGTCATAGCAAAATAATAAGTGATTTTCAGAATAGGATGGTGTCTATTTTGCTATGACTACTTGCACGACTTTTTTACAAAATTTCAAAAACTAAATTTTTTATAAAAAATTATTATTTATCGAAATAATTACAAAAACTGAAATATGTTTTAACAAAAATTTATCGAACATTTTAAAAAATTTTTCTTTAAATTTTTCAAAATATCGTTAATTTTTCAAGAAAGTGACTTTTTTCCGAAATTTTAAAAACTAAATTTTTATAACAAATAATTATTTATTGAAATAAATCACAAAAACTGAAATATTTTTGAACAAAAATTTATCGAACATTTTAGACTTTTCTTAAAATTTTTAAAAATTTTGTCAACATAATTTTTCGTCAAAAATGATTATTTCTTAAAAAATTATTGGATAAAAAGAAGAAATAGACACCGATAACAGAATAATTTCTATTAAATATAAAATTCAATTTTAGTTCAAGTTGAAAGAAAGAGAAAGTTGCTCGATTGAAATCAAAGCGCATGCCCCTATCAGTTAACCATGATTAGTTCGACCCAAATGGTCAACATCGACCGGTTAGTTTGAGGGTTGATTAAGCTCCTTTAAACATGGTTAAAAAGTTGGTGGAACAGCCTCTTCTATTTAACCGTGATTAACTCGAACTAACCGTGATTAACTCCAACTAACCATGATTAAACTATTTAACCAGAGATGGTGGAACCGGCCCTTAGTCCCGATTTTATAATCGTTGGTTAATGTTAACCCAAACATAAATTGATACCATGGACCAATCACCGTATAAGTTACAGCCAGTTATATTCTCAGTTTAGTTATACCTGACGTTAACTACTGACGATTGTAAAAGCGGGCCTTGTTGAAGAAAATGTAGAACATATCTTATCTAAATTTTCATACATACTAATTTTTCGATGCGTCATGCTCGAGTTAAGATGGTAGGGTAAAGCGAGGATAGTTGGACCACCTTTTAAAAAACAGTCCATAATTTTTTTATTGATTAAAATAAAAGCATGTTCTTAATACTGTACATACATGAAACAATGCTTGTCCTTTTGGTAAACTTTAATAAACCAAAAATAATGCCGTAAAACTATAAAAATTAAAAAACTGGAAAGTTAAATTGGCCCATCTCTCCTACCCAGTGTAGTAGGTGTAGCACGTGGGGTAGGAGAGATGGACCTCCAGTTTTTTCGAAAATTTTTTTGAAAATGTGGGTTGAAATCTTTTCCTCTGCATTTTTACCTAAAGTACTGTCAGGGCCCCAACGATCGGTTTTCTCCAGATTACTAGTGGCTAGTCTACGTTTGAAAGTTGGTTTAGGAATGCCGAATGACCTGACAGCCTCATTTACGCTCATATTTTAATTTTTTAAATTTCAGAAGTCCAAGTGCCCCTCGCCATTGTATTCTTTTTATATATATATGCGCTAGGCATTTTTCTGTAAAAAAAAAACATTGGTCCATCTCTCCTCTTACATGGTCTGGTCCATCTCTCCTCCAACGAGAGGATGGACGAACCAGCAAATACCCACGTAACCGTTTGTAATAATTTATTGCTTTTAGGTTATAATTTACACTAATACACATACCTAGTGATGTCACACCTAAATTCCCAAGTTAATTTTACCTGACCACACAAAAACTCAACAAAGAAAAAACTTGTAAATAATTTTTCACGTTCCTCAAAACAATTTTTTACGATGTTTCAAAATTTTCGACTTTAATTACGCATTACTTATATATGTCAGCGTCAACTAGTGTAACACGTCGTTTCATGAAATATGTCATGGTTTCATGAAACGCCGGCAAGTAGCGTAATGCTTAAAAAGTTTCAGTAAATGACGGCGTTTCACGAAACGAGACAGTCGAAATTCGGCAAGATGTGTAACTTCTTTATCATTCTACGTTACTTCATTTGCCGGCAAATAATGAAACAAATTTAAATATTATGTTAGGTAATTTTTGAACAAATTTAGGATTAGGTAAAATAATTAGATAAGTATAATTGAATACCAAATTGATAAGTATTATATTAATAAGATAGTTCAATCCAAAAGTGGAAGTAAAAGGAACTAATAAATTTATATTATAGTCCAAAAGTTCTTTAGGTGAAAATGTCAACGAAGTAAATATTTTTGTATAATTAAATTATCTATTAAGTAATATATTTTGCATTAAAATCGGTTATAGACTAAAGAAAAGAAGTTTTGGATATTTTTGATTTTCACCTCATTAATTTCTTCAAAATTCCATGGCTTTATAATGTGTAATTGTGTTAATCTTTCATAAAATAAGGTTTTGTGATCCATTGTTTACTTGTTTATAACAAAACATAAACTGATTGAAATACGAATTACTAAAGAAATCGACGAAATAAAATTGATCAGTACAAAAGTTTTATTTATGCAGTTTGTTCGTTGACTTTTAACGCAATACTAGGTACTAACTGATTTAAAAAAAATGAATTCTACAAAATGTACATGTGAAGATCATAAACAAATGGGGGGTTCAGCATATAGCATCCCCGTGGCTTCTCTTACTAGTTATTTGTTATTTGTATTTACTTGTTATTGCTAAATGACCTGTCTAATTTATAAATTTATTAGTTCCTTCTACTTCACTTTTAGATTTAACTATCTTATTAAGATAATACTTATCAATTTCGTATTCAATTATACTTATCTAATTATTTTACCTAATCCTAAATTTGTTCAAAAATTACCTAACATAATATTTAAATTTGTTTCATTATTTGCCGGCAAATGAAGTAACGTAGAATGATAAAGAAGTTACACATCTTGCCGAATTTCGACTGTCTCGTTTCGTGAAACGCCGTCATTTACTGAAACTTTTTAAGCATTACGCTACTTGCCGGCGTTTCATGAAACCATGACATATTTCATGAAACGACGCGTTACACTAGTTGACGCTGACATATACATAACCTGCAACTGATGCAATTACATATATACAGCTGAACAAAGCATTAATTATCGCAACAGTTTTGGAGATATTACGAGTGGTCCGTCTTTGGACCTGGTCCAACTATCCTCGCTTTACCCTATATGTATCTAGATTTTAGTACAACTTACTTGCATTTCTTGATTATTCATATCAATTTTTGATTTGAAAGTAATATTTGCAACGGCCACAGTTCGGTTGTATTTAAAGGTAACCACATTATAAAAGTCAAACATATCTTTATTGTATTCTTGAACTTCCATGCGTGTAAATTGTAATTTGTAGTCATGCTGGTGAAACTATTAAAAATTAAAATTCGATAATTAAACATAAGTTCAAGTGTACATTAGACAAATTAGCTTACTTAATTGTAAAATGTTGAAATTCTTTAATAATAAAAATTCTTTAAGTTAAGGGAGGTTTCATAGGCACATGCACATGCCGTTATTTTATGTGCTTATTCTGCTAATAACACCTATAACTCTATAAATCTTATATGACTATAAGCTATAGTGTGTCATAGAACTGCTTGTTATAGAAATCGACAAATTGCTATTCTGCTATCCATTCTGTAAGGAGCGTATATATAAGAACTTTGTTATAGTGTTATAGTATTCTAATAATTTTATCTTGAGGTTGGCAACAATAACAGTGGTGTGAAGAAGTAAATGGACAACTTTGATTGGTTATTCATAGGTTAATAAAAATAAATTTAAAGTAGAGTGAAATTAATGTGCTTATTCTGCTAATAACACCTATAACTCTATAAATCTTATAGAACTATAAGCTATAGTGTGTCACAGCACTGCTTGTTATAGAAATCGACAAATTGGTATTCTGCTATCCATTCTGTAAGGAGCGTATATATAAGGACTTTCTTATAGTGTTATAGTATTCTAATTATTTTATCTTGAGGTTGGCAGCAATAACAGTGGTATGAAGAAGTAAATGGACAACTTTGATTGGTTATTCATAGGTTAATAAAAATAAATTTAAAGTAGAGTGAAATTAAAATTTTTCCTTAGGGACTAGACGGAGCTAGTGTGCAGAAACGAAAAATCGTCAGGTCGGGTCTATGTTGGTGTCATTTGGTGGAATTGGGTGTCCTTAGCTACTAAGGAAAAATTTCAGTTTACTACCTTCGAAAATCATTTTCAAGTAACGCCATAATAAAGAATGGAATATTATGAATATTCGAAACATCCATATTTTATAATATTCAATAAAAACTGTTTGAATTGTACACTCGATTGAAATTGACAGTTGCAGACCCCACAGTTATATAAGTTTAGGAACTTCCTAAACTATCTTTTTATATTTCTTAAAAAGTCTGGTCTCCCTTCCGGAGTCCATCTCTACCATGTATTTATGTAATCGTACATAAATACAATGTTTAACAGGGTCGTTTTTGCAAGGGGTGTGAGATGTACGCCACTATATATAGCACTTATAGCCGTTATAGGGAAAAAAAATGGCCTATAAGAATTATAGAATTTATATAGTGTTATAGACCCTATAAGTATGAGCAGAATACCATTTCTTACTAAAGTCTATAACCCTAATAGATTTATAGTTTTATAGCGCTATAGGGGCCTTATAGGCTTCAAAATTATTAGCAGAATAAGCACATTAGACAGTTAATTTGCTTTTTCCCAGATAAATGATATCCCCCTTAGGCCATAATAGTAGTATAGTATTAAATATTGAGTTTAATAATCGATGTTTTTATCGCACGTAATCTATTTATAAAATAACCCGCGAAGCTTATTTAATATAAGTGCGATAAATTCGATTATGAAACGAATTTTTCTATCTTGAATTTTGCATGGCATTTTTAATTAAAATTCTGTCTTTACCATAATGGTCAACTTGAAATTTCGTTTAATTTTCGTGTTGATTGGTAACGTATTTGACTTTTGAAACAATTTGAAAATTTTTTAGAACACATTTAATATTTATTAATTTAAAACCATAACTTCCTTTATCGTTCATACTTCCCTTGTTTTTAATTTCAGTTTAGTGTGCGAGTTAGAAAAAACACTTTTGTGCTTCTATATATGTTATTTTGCTTATTATTCAAAAAATTTATATATTTTTTAAAAAAGGACACTTGGAAGCAAACCGCGAGTTGTTTTTATTTTTTTTAAATTCGAATTTATTTCAACATTTTTTTTTCAAAAAATTTTAATTTAAAATATTTAAAAACCACACGGTTTGCGTCCAAGTGTCCTCTTTTAAAAAATATATAATTTTGTGCAATTCTTTTAGTAATTAGCAAAATAACAGCAAATTACGAAAGTGTGTTTTCCTACTTCGAGGAAAATGAATTTATTAACATTTCGGTAAGGTTATTTTAGTAAATTTATATCTAAAAATATGTATCTACTTCATATCACCCGTTTAAAAATTATAATCAAAAAAATTATAATTTTACATTTAACTTGCTAATTATTCAATATAGTATATTACGCAAAGTGCTAATAACCTGTTAACCGACGTATGCAAAATATAGATTTAAAAAAAATACAACTAAGGGTATGTTTATGTTGGAGCTGTGATAAACGAAACTAGCTGCGATAAGAGCGTGGTAACAATGTAAATGTAATACATTGTAATACATATTGTTTATCACAGCTCCAACATAAACATACCCTTAGAAAATCAAACGTTCTTCAGAAATGTCATTAGAAAAATCTTACCTTAGAATATAAATCCCCAGTATAGATAACAACAAATTGTAAACTGAAGAAAAAAAGAAACGGTGAGAACATCTCTACAAAAGTGGTATCTGACAACAAATGATATAGTAAATACTTTTATCCATAATACAGCAAAAAATATAATTTATCACCTGAGCTGCGCAAACAAAATTGAAACTGTGTTTGTACAGAGAGAATAATAATTAAGAATATTATATCGACGGTGGAAAGGCAAAACGTCTTAAACGCTATTTTTGGCAAAAATGAGTTATTTATATCATTGGAATCGTCAAATTTTTCTCTATCGAATGATACCGGTTACACCCAAATTAAAAAATTTTGGTGGCGCTTACGACAATGAAAAAAATGAGTCATATTAAAAATTGCGTTCTCTTATGTGCCAAATTTTTAATAAATTTTTTGACAAAGAATTTTAAGATATCTTTGAAAATTAGTATTGCAGGATAAAACAATTTGCTTATCTATTAAAAAATGTACTTTGAGTATTAAATGTTATGTCCTACCAAGAACTACCACTTGCATACTAGTAAGCAGGCACTGTTAACTCCTATAGCAAATTTGTTCGCTTTTATGTATCTCTCTCCAACTCTCTCTAACGTATATTATGCGCATAAGTACATCCTCCCCATGCGTCAACCACAGGCACTTTAGAGGCCGCCACAGTAGCAATTTAAAGTTTCCACGGTTTTCATTACAGCAACTGTCAATAGATGTCAATCGTTGGTTCAACTATATTTTCTTTGGTTATGTTTTTACTTTTTATGGACCTTTGAATTCCATTCAATTGTGTCTTTTGCTGGTGGTTATTGTTAAGTTAACATTTTATTATTATTAGTAAGTATTACGAGTTATTTTTTATTTAATTTTTATTTTAACTTTTAATATTTTAAAGGTTAACTTATCGTGTCTCATACCTGATTCCATCGTTTAAAGAAAACGAGAAATATCATTTTTTTAATTTGTGGAAGAAAATGAAGTAGAAAAGTTGCATTACTGCTAGGTTACGTTTTCATGAACTTTTGAATTGTAGTAAATTGTTTCTTTTGTTGGTGGTTTGTCGATAAGTCGGTAAGTGGACTTTTCTGTTATCTTAGGTAGATAAAAATGCATCTTTTTTATGAAAAGACGATTTGCACCCCTATTCTGTAACTTTTTCCTTATTGTATAAGATATTTGTTTGGATTTGTTACGATTTTTGAAGTTTCAAACGAACTACATTGGATATGGTATTCTGTATGGTTTTTCGTTGGACATTACTGTAATTTTGTTATAATTATGTTTGTTATTTTATTTTGTAAGTGTATAATTTCAAAGATTGAATAAAAAACAGAAAAAAGTTGTTGTTTTTCATTTCTGCCACATTCAAAAATTTTTTTTTAGATTTTTTAACTACATGTAGTAGATTGATCTAAAATCGATTAGATTTTGTTTTTGACTTTCTTGATATTCATAATATTTTGGTTATCAAGAAAGGAAAAAACGAATCTATCGATTTTAGATCAATCTACTACATTTTATATTTTTTCAATCAAATAAATATTCTATTCAAATTTCCCGCGTTCTGTTTCAGTGGTTACTACCGCCATCTAAAGTGCCTGTGCTTTCTAAATAATAATTAACGAATAAAAATTTACCATGGAGTTGCATACCCCTGCTAGTAAGTGCTTTTTCCATACTATATTCTGCTTATGTTTGAGATTTCAGTAATTATGCTTCACTATTCAATTATATATAAATGGAGATAAGTCAATTTACTTTATTTTGCTAGCACATATTTAGTGATATAAAGTCATTACGTCGGTAATGAACTCATGTAGTTTGGCATTTAAAACAATTTTACCTGACAACGAATTGAAATTATCAGGATAGAAATCATTTCATCTTACAAATACTTCATTGAGTATGTGATTTAAGTTGTACATGTTACCGACTTTTCTGCATTTATACCGTTATTAAATCAACAATTTCCTTAGCGGTTTGTGATTAGTTGACAAAAAACCTAAGGATGTCTCATATTGCTGAGAGGTGCAGAAATATAAGGACCTAATAAAACTATATAAGAACTTTACAATCCCAGCTTGCTATCACACTGAATACCAAAATTTGATTACTACAAATACAAATATTACGGACGTATTGGATGAAAGTGATGTTGAAGATTAGAATGATTAAGTATCAGAAGAAAAATAATTCGAAAGATTGATAGATAGCTACATAAAATTTGTAAATACATAAAGAATAAAATACTGTTTCTTTTCTGAAATAATGTTTAATTTTTAATGTTTCATTATTTGTTTGACTTGAATAAAACTTAGAATTAATAAAATTAATATATACTTCAATAAATTAACGTTTTATTTCCTATTTTTCACCACCAATTATTATTTAGATATTAATAAAATTCAACAATTATCTTTTATATAATATTTACAGTTGTACATCAAGAGGGTACATAATACATTTGGTTGCTAAAAATTCATTATAAAAGGCGTTTAAGGTCCTAGATCAATAGGAATAAATAATAAAATTCAACAGATGTCACTAGTTGTTTTATGATATTTCATTGGTATGTTTTATTGAGATATATTGATATTTACTTCTGATTGGTTAAATTTTGAAATTTCATGTATATTACTTCATTTCTTGTGTCAAGTTCAACTCAAAAACGAATAATCGTAGAAAGCTGAAATTTTCAGAATATACTTAAAATATGATTTTACTTAACGTAAGCTATTTTATATTTATAACTAAAGTGCATTTTATTGAAAACGGCTAGAAAAATTTTTTTATATTAATTTTTTTTAAATAAAAAATAGCTTATGTTAAGTAAAATCATATTTTACCTATATTCTGAAAATTTCAGCTTTCTACGATTATTCGTTTTAGAATTGAACTTGACACAAGCTCAGACCCTATTGTCTGCCCCCTTAAATATATTTTGTAAGGAATTTAAATTAAATTTTAGAGGAGTTAAACGTTTTTGCTTTACTTCAATGCATAGTAAAAATGGATTTCATACATTATAATTATACTCTACTGTTTAATTTACTTTATTGCGAATTAAACCATTTTTCCTCACTTCTTTTGAATGTTGTTGGATTATAATACATTTTACATCACCAAACTTTGAGGTCATTTTGTTTTAAGCGCCACTAACTCATAAACTAAAAATAGTAAATTAATTTTAATAACATCACAATAAAGCTAATTTTATTTAACGTTATTGATCCAAATTACAACAAAATTCGTTCAAAAATAATAAAGTTATGAATTTTTTTCTTTAAAATAAAACTTTAAACAGCTCTCCTGCACAGTTAATGCCGTAGCGCTTAAGACGTTTTGCCTTTCCACCGTCGATATTATGACTAATTTACACATTACTCATCACATCCTGCAAATCATATTTGTTTTACTGTAAAATAAATGGTTGAAGATAATTATTAAGTATTACAATAAATTTTAAAATACATTAATTATATTTCATTACATTATGAACCACCACCTCACTACCAAAAATGGCTGAAGAATAAATTGAACTGTGATAGGATAGGGTAACTAGGATAGGAGAGCCGAACCCGATGGACCCCTCTCTAACGAAACCAAGATGGTTTTAGTGGAAATATCGTTGGCTAATGGCCGGCTTCAGCTACATTATTATGTTATAGTTAGGGCCAGTTCTACAAAGCAAGTATAAACTAAGAATAAGCTATACTGAGAATAAGTCTCTATTTTCTTTAAATTTCTCTAAATTGCGTTAACCCAGATTAAATATGAACCAATACAAATCAGTTTTAGGACTTCTAGTCGTTTTCCGTTGTTTTATATTTGATCTGGGTTAACTTAATCAAAGATTAACTAAAGCATAATGTTGCTGAAACCAGCCATTAGAGTGTTAAACTGCTAACTCACAAAAATGAAATTATACAGGAATTTGGAGGAGCAAATGCCATACGAGAATACTGTTAACGTACAGTAATTTTCGTACATTTACATATTTCTAATCTAATTTTCTAATCTAATTCTAGCATTCAAGAGATGACAGAAGGTTGACTTGTTCCAAATAAGAGGAGTATCGATGAAAGTAATTTAAGGAGAAATTAACAAACAAGTGCAAAAATTGACAAATAAAATTGATTAAAAGTATAATTATTAAGAAATTCGTAGTTTCGAATATAAATTCATAGCGTACGCAATCAGTAGATACTAATGATTGTAAACTTAAGAAGAAATAGAACTCTGTAGACATTTTTATTTAAAAAAAATTCATGTATGTAAATATATCGCGTGTAAGCAACGAAGTAAAAAATAACATTTATATAATAATTATAATTGTATAAATATCATTATAATTATCATTAGTTTATTGTCATTAAGTGTACAAAATATAATAAAATATTTCGCAAATAATAAAATTTATGTAATTAATTTTAGGTATCTTCCTGTCAACAACTATAAGATAATATTTTTTTGTAAATTAGGAAATCAAATTCAATAGTTAAGAGAAGATTTAACAATTTTTATAAGTTTTTCTAAAGGCCATGTAGTTGTGTTGAATTTTATACTAAATTTATTCAAGAGCTGTTCTATTCCCCTTTACCAAATTTTTGCGTTAATTTGCACAATGAAATAATCTTTACAGTATCCGGACTTTTGATCCCCGGACGATTGAACCCCGGACGATTGAACCCCGGACGATTGATCCCAGGACGATTGATCCAACTGACGATTTATCTCCGGGCGATTTAATTTCTTATTAAATTGTTAGTACGATGCGTAGCTATGAAGTACCACACTTTTCCGAGTTGGAAGACCCTAGCGGGATGTTTTTAATGAGTTTGCCAAAATGGCTCTGGAGCGCTGCAAGGCGGAGCGCGGCGCGGTAGAGTCAATTTTGGCAACACATCCACCTACGACAGAGTTGCAAACAAAAAAGCGAGATTCACCCGATTCCCAGTAGCACAATTTGCCGAGTTGGAAGACCCGGAAGGGGATATCTGTCTGCAACCAATGAGTAACTACGGGCAAAATAGAAGCGATACAGAGTGGAAGAAAAAACCAAAAATTCTAAAGTTTTACTGTTACCAACCACACAATATGTGAAAATGTTAGCAAATGGTTATATTATTGATACTAATAGAGCGCGGATTTATAAGCACAACAGACCGGTCTTGAGGTAACACCCCCATAAACAATTTGTTAAGAAAAATGTGTTACCAATACAAAACGGTTATTATATAATGGGATGTTACCTTAAGACTGGTCTGTTGTTGCATATAATTCCCTGCTTCACTGATGATGGCCCTGTTTATGAGTGTTAATCCGTTATTCTGGGGTTGGTATAACGTAATGGTTATTAAGTTATTATTATATAAACAAAATAAATGTATTGGTAAAACATAATAAAATAAAATAAAGAAGATAAAGATTAGAATTGAACATAGCGGTTACATTATATTCATATTCGTTAAACAAAAAAGCAGATTGGTCCGCTGGATCAATCGTCCGAGGATCAAACGTCCGGGTTCAAATCGACGGCAAAATAGAAAACATAATTCTTTTATGAACTTTAAGAATTGACTAATATTTTGTAGAAGGTTTTGTACATAAAAATAATATACATTATCTGAAAAAAATTTCGAATATTTTTGCGTTAAAAATCAGTGCATAAATAATGAATTGTTAACAACTTTTATTTCAATATTTCTACTGAATACATTCATAAAGATACATTTTAATAATGATCATTACGGTTAATTATATTTTATTGGACGATCTATTATACCGTAACTGTTAAGTATTACTCCTACTGTGTTATTACTTATCATTGCGACTTCCAATTTATACTGTCCATTTGGTATCAACGGTGGAAATCTACTTGGATCTGGAGCAAAATTGCAAATATGATAAGTAGCGCCCTTGAATAAAATTTAAAATATTACTTACATTGATATATTAATTTATAATATATTACATATTATATTATTTCAATTAAATAATTAAAAATGTAATTATTTTTTTAATTATTTTCTGATAAATTTAAATTATAGTTGTTAAATTTTACATGTCGACGCCCCCAACGAAAACTATAGTAACTCAAAAAATGAATTTGTACATAAAAAAAAATGAATTTTTTGAGTTACTATAGTAAAAAAATCTATTATATCGGTAAGCATTTGCCTAGAAAAATATCGTAACTTTGTAGCAACTCGAGACGACCAATAGTAGACACTGATCCTTAGAAATTATGCAATTCTGCAATTTATAGTGACTATATTTAAATATTGAATTGCGTTTTTATTAAAACTAATTACTGAGTTACTATAGTCTTCGTTGGGGGCGTCGATGTGATGCAAACAACTCATCATAATATGCACCCTATTCATCTAACTCACTGGATACCTTACCATTAATAATTAACCTTAGAAAAAGTTACTTTAAAACAAATTACCTTTGCGAAGTAACAATTAGTACTGAAATTTCCACAACCAGTAAATGATGATCTTATTCCCATCAAGTTCTGTGTAATACACGTACAGAAGTTCAATTGAAGCCTGAGCGGAAATGTACGATACTCATTACTATAGAATTTGTAAAGTTGGCCACGAACCTACAGGTGAAATAAATATTCATAATAAAATAAAGGTGAATAAAAATAAAAGTGAAAACGCATCTTTTAATGCAGTGAGATCTAACGCATTAAATTTGGTTATCTTTGTCATACTTCCAAAAAGTAATTTAAAAAAATAGACAGAAATTAAAAATACTTCCTGGTAGCCTTGCCATGTAAATTAAATGAACGTATAAATATCTGGATTCATATTGATTCTTACTGACAATGTCGTTTTTAACAGTTGTTGCAATTTATAAACAAACATTTAGAGTTAGATCTCTTAGGGGGTTATTCTGTAACTCGTCCCTTATGGAAAGGTCCTTTACCTAAAGACAAGCTCTTAAAGGATAACTGGAAGTAAAGCCTATTCTATAACTTAAGTAATTTGGGTTAAGCTCCGTTTTCATAGAGTAACGGTTTTTAATGGTACCGTTCTAATCGCTGTGTAATGTGTAAGAAGCGTGGTAAGGTGTAGTGGGGATGGTAAAAGCTAGGTAGGTTCTAGCTTTTACCATACACAGCGTTACAACGACCAATCAGAACAAACAGATCAGCTTATCCGTTTCGTTTGACATTTGTGTTGACATGTTTCATGGTTACCTGACGTTTAGTTTGACAGAAAGCCAACTACCATCCACTACCAATGTGAACGCTAAAATTCTTACACACTAATTTTTACACACTACACATTACGCTACCGCTACCTATGAAAACGTAGCTTTATTCTGTAACTCGTCCTTTATGAAAGGATCCTTATTTACTTAAAGTTAAACTTTAACACACAAAAGTCGCTCAAAGGACGAGTTACAGAATAGCTTTTTAAAGGTTTACTTTGGGGTTTCCTTTACATAAAAGTTTAACTTTACGTAAAGTTTTGTCGAAAATTGTCGGAAAATTTCATTTTGAAATGATTTTGAAGTATTTTCATGAAAGATAAAAAGAAGATACCGGATAATACGATCAAATATTTTATAATTTTCTATATAATAGATAATAAAAAAGCAATTAATGTACGTATTTAAAAATTGATGTACATTCAAGCCAGTGAAGAAACGTGAACGTAATGCAAAAGCAACAATACAACAGTTTGAAATGTATGTATAGGCCAGTCATTGTAGCAAAAATGGTATGAAAATTCCGAAAGTTTTCAAATTTTGAGACAACATTGGAGGAGGTAAAAAAATAATAAATCCGATTGTGCACCCTTTTCCACCCCCAGGAACATTGTTAAATTAACAAAAACCGTAAATTTGCAATAACATTTTGAAAAAAATTCCGAAATTTATGCAAACCTTAGAGAACATTTAAATAAATAAAACACATCTTCAATAAAGTTTTGCACCCTGCTACAATGACCGGAATATTGCAAACAGTAGCTTATAAATTTTGTTGTGTGTATCCTGTCGAAAAAAATTGCAAGTCTTGCAAATAATTGCTTATAGGCAACCCTCTATGCAAATTAATAATCACAATAAATTATTATTTGCAATGTTCCGGTCATCGTAGCAGGGTGCCTCCAAGATTTGCATAAATTTCAGATTTTTTTTTTTGCTAAAAAGCGATGTGTACTTTCGGGAGAATGCATTTAAACCAGGAGAAGATAGTTCTATGTTAAAAAAAACGTGGAAATCGTTAATACAAGACTTGAATAGTTCGGGTGGGCCACAAAAGGATATAAAAGCATGGAAAAAGGCTTTCAGTAATTGGAAGACAACAGTACGATTAAAGGCTAGAAAAATTAAAGCGGGTCATAAGGAAACTGGAAATTCAAGACCACCTAAAGTCCCATTGACCCCCTTGGAAGAAAAATTAATAAATGTCACTGGGGCTCTTTTAGATTGTTTTACCTTTTGTTTTTATTTTTTTTAACCTTCTTTATTTTTTTAAATTTTTGTAGCTTTGGTTTTTATTTTTTTACCTTCTTTATCTTGTTAGATTTTTTTACCTTTTGTTTTTATTTTTTTTTAACCTTCTTTATCTATATCTTATCCCACCCTTTACAGAAAGGCATAAAACACAACATAAAGGCGCTCTTAAAGAATCCTTTAGATTTACAGAATAAGCAAATTCTTTACAAAAATTTACCAATCCTTTAACATAAGGGCATTCCTTTATAAATCCGCTCCATAAAGATCGATCTTTAAAGGACAGCCTTTCATTAAAGGATTCTTTATAGTTACAGAATAAGTTCATCCTTTACATATCCTTTTCAGAAAGGAATCCTTTTTGTAAAGATCCTTTATGGAGTTACAGAATAACCCCCTTAGGCCCACTTCTACAATCGTGGGCTAATGTAAAGCCCGTGTGACACTTGTACTATTTTCTTAACTAAATAGTGACCTAATTCTTTGTGGAATTTCATGACAAATTTCGTTACGTGTCAAACAGAGAAGTTTCTTTTGACATTTTTGAAAAAGTTTGTCCACAAAATTTTTCACAAAAGTGACTTGACACTTGAGCTGAACAAAAATCCCAAAATTCGTTTGGGATAAAAAATATGTAACTATATCTGAATATAAGGTTGGTGCAGTTAAACCCTAATCGTTTACATGATAATATTGATAATAGATAAAAGTGGTCTTTTTTACTAATAAGATGTTTGTCTTTACCGATAGGCAAAATTTACCTGCAAACCGTGCTTTCATTTGCAGGGATAATTTTATTTGGTGACACATATATTTTACTTATTAAATTTACTAATTTTATACTTATATAGTTGGACAATAAATTATAGTACATATACTTTTAAAACTTCAAAGAAATTTATATTTAAATAACTTTAATCTCCAAAATTAATATTTATAATACATAAATTAAATAAAATAAGCAAAAATGGTTAGCTGAATTGTATTACAATAAACAATTGGAATTTTAGGAAGGTTTAGGGTGTGACAAATTAGAACCACATGCTCTGTGTAGACTTTGTTTGCATCGATGCCGACATGCCTAATCCACCCTTTCGTAAAATATTTCAGAAAATAGAACTGGTCTTGTATGGAAAAGTGATAAATCTTCTTCAAAAATTTCAAAAGAAACTTAGTACAAATAAAAATGTAGAAAATAGTAGGGGAGAGGTTTGAAGGTTGCCACTGACTGCAGGTTGCTACCCCTCTTAGATTTTGGTGTTGGACCAATGTCATAAACTAAATTTTGATTGAAATCGAAACCTAAGGAGGTGTGATCACTTTTAAACTAGTTCTGGAGCGGACAGAGCCACTAAGACAGTGTGTGTTGACAAAAGTTTGAAAAGTTGTATCGTGAAAATTTAAAAATTAAAATTGTGTTTTTGTTCTGTGGTCATAAATTGAACATTTTAATCGAGAAATCAAGGTAAATATTTTTCTGTATTGCTTTTACATTCAACTTACATTATCCTAACAAAATTTCAAACATATCATGAATTGGCAATTTTTTTCATATATAATTCTAAAATAGTGCTAGAATGGGCTATGGGCAAAAAAGCTAAGGGGTGGCAACCTGCAAAGCTCTCCCCTACAAATGTCACACTGGTTTTAAGGATAAAATGATACCATGGACCAATCACGGTATAAGTTAAAGCAAGTTTTGTAAATTTTACTGCATATTAATTTTTCGATTCGTCATGCTAAAGTTAATATGGTGTTGTCTATATCAATATTTTAGTAAAACTTACTAGCATTTTGTTATTATTCATAGCAGGTTTTGTCTTGAAAGTAATATTTGCAACGGCGACAGATCGGTTGTATTTAAAGGTAACCACATCATATGATTCAAACATATCTTTATTGTATTCTTGAACTTCCAGGCGTGTAAATTGTAATTTGTAGTCATGCTGGTGAAACTGTTAAAAATTAAAATTCGATAATTGAACATAAGTTAATTTGTATATTAGAATAATTAGCTTAATTTATTGTAAATTATTGAAAAACTTTAACAATTGCAAGTTAATGCAGGTTTCATGGACACATGATTTTATTTTAGACAGTTAGCTTTTGCTCAGACTAATAATATCCGTACAGAAGCATATAATAGTAATATTATGTGCCAAGGTGGAATGAAGCTTGCCACCGAGGTATGTATACAATTTTATTCACAATCAGTTTGTAAATAATTAAGTCTCATCAAATTTCATTTTATTTAATTTTTAAAAATAAAATTTTTTGTTAGTTCCGTTTCTTGCCAACCAACACTGCGACATTGCAGGTCGGGAAGTGATCACTTCCCGACCTAAGGTTTGAAAGTAAAACAAAATAGCTTTCTGATTGGTTGGCAAGTGAAAGTAAATAATAAACTGCTTCCCAACTTTTTAAAAGTCAGGAATGTGTCTATTACTAACTGGTTGTGAATAATACGTTTTTTATAGACTAGGCAACAGGTGCAAAGGAAGCCTGCTCTTCAAAGGATGATCAGAAGATGATGCTACTACATTGAAAAGCAATCACAAATAGTAAATATGAATAAGTAGACGTAACATTATTAACCAAATACTTCGGAATCATCAGATAATTCATTGCGAGTAATGTAACTAGGTACATATAGTCGATCCAAGATAAAAGTACTGTAGGTGGCGAGTCAGTAGCAAAGTCTATTTTACACCAGGGAACTGCAGATAATTTAACGGTTATACTTCACAATATACAACCCAGTCAACATTTTGCATAAGTATTCATAGTGATAAAAGTAATTTTATATTTTTTTATTTAAACTTTAATGCGATTTTGATAAAATAAATAAAGAAATACTGGATACGAACTATTTAATTTTAACATTATACATCATTCATAATAACACATATAAAATAACAACAAACCCTCACAAGCCCGTTTTATTTTCCTGAAAAAATACCAATAATTAAATTTGAAGTAATGCAATATTATTAATTTATAAACTTTCCTGTTTGTTCAATAGTTTTTTAAAACATTTTTAAATTTAGTCTGAATTCAGATTTCTTCGTCAGAGGATCCAGTGTTTACAGTAAATTCCAATTGCATACTTTCTATTTGATTATCTACTGGATATATAAAATCTTCTTCTTTTATAGCATGTTTAACACATTCGGCCCATTTTTCTGGTGTAACTTGACTCAAAGCATTCTGAAACAAAATTTTCATATCAGCAAATTTAAAAGTTTTATTATTGGCAGCAACATAGCCCTTCACTTGTGCCCAAACTAGTTCGATAGGATTAAATTTACAGTGATATGGAGGTAATCTTAATATTTCTCTTCCAGTGCTTCTAACCAATTCATCTACAACATATGAAGAGCAAATTTGCTCCGACTTCATGTGTTCTTTTATTCTATCTAAAAATTAGTTCAGTTGTAATAACATTCATAATATTCAACTTTACAAGTATCGAAGTAAAACTTACCATCAAATTATTAAAATAGAATTATCTGTATCCCGACAAAGCCATGTATTTTAGTAATTATTTATCAATCATGTTCGTATTAATATGAACTTTATGTTTATATCAATAGTTAGTAACTCTTAAGGTGTTGTTGTGCCAAAAAAGGTTAACATTTTGAACTTTCTTGATACAACTCACCCTTAATTAAATTATACTTATTGTTATAAACACATTAATACCATATAATATTAAGATATATAAGTTTACCAAAAAGTTCTACTTTTAGAACATCATGTTCTGCCGGTATGCCTTTTTCTTGAAGCCATTCGATCATTTGAGATTTATTCCATTGAAAAGTAGGCATTTTTTCTGTTTTTCTTGAATGATACGGGGCGTTATCCATTACTATGACACAATTTGGTTCCAAAAGGGGTAAAGTTCTCTTCATCCAGTCCTCAAATACAATAGAATTCATTTCTTCATGATAGTCGCCAGTTTTCTTCGATTCAAAACATAGAAGTCCATTTTCTACAAATCCATCTTCGTTTCCTATATGAAGAATAATAAGTCGCTTACCTTTACCGGAGGGATCTTTTAATCCAGTCTAAAATAAATTTATAATGTAGTAATTGTTAAATAAATAAATAAATATGCTATTACCGAGAGACCCTTGAGAAACGCATCACTTGCGCTAGTTACAGATTTGTCTTTCCATACCTTAGATTTTGTGTGACCTGCATTGACCCATGTTTCATCCAAATAATAAATTTTACGTCTCTCCAATCTAAATTTCCTTATATTTCTTAAATATCTTCTTCTCCATAATATTAGGTCTGTTCTCTCTATTAATAGATGGTTTCTTGATCTCGTTTCCCAAGTAAAGCCTAATTTTCCTAATGATTTTGATAAAGTACTGCGCGACATGGGGGGTAGCACTTCACAACGTTCCACCTCCTAATAAAATTAATATTTACATATGAAATAATAAAGTTCCTCTTTATAAATTCTTACAACTAAAATTTTATCCAACGTAGGGGGATCGTTAGAAAGAAAAAATTGGTGAACTACTCTACGAAGTGCTGTCCTCTGTAACTCGTCTAATTTATCGTAAGTACATTTGCGTTGTCGTTTTTTAGATGGTGATGCTAAAGTTCCAGTCTTTTCCATCTTCAAGACAATATCCCAGACAATGCTCTCTGAAACACCTAACACTTCTGCAGTTGAATTTACGCTTTCCGTCTTAGCAATATTTAGATTTCGATACATTGCATAAAGATTGTGTATCAAAATTCGCCCCCCGCTGCCCAGAATTTGACCACTATGATTTTTAATAATTTCAAGTTTTGCTCCATTGTCTCGACTACAACTAGGGATTGGGATGTCTTCTGCAATATTCATAATTAAATCAACTAAAAGTACTAAAAAAAAATAAGGTTAGAATTAAAAAGGTTTTAAAAAAAACCGATGTCAGTTAAATAACTCTGTAAAAAAATCGAATTAAACGTGATCTCGAGAGAAATAGCACTTGATCTTGTAGTAATATTAAATATTCACAACAAATAACAGTGAATAATTTTATCACAACTTGTTTAATTCGGTCACAAAATTATTCAATTTCACTTTAGGCAACACACAACACACTTAAAACTCGTAACTTTTTGTCATTGTAAATGGGTTTAAAATCAAAGCAATTTCATTGGTTAACATTTAGAGGTCGTCGTTTAGTACAAATTTTCTACATTATTCTTAAAAAAAACAGACTATAGTAAAAGCGTTGATTGGAGATCAATGAACTTCAATCAACAAACAACCTTCAATCAACGGTGAAAGTAGGTTTTATGCTTCGGTTTATCCGCTTCAAGGTTTGTATTGAAATATTTTTGTTAGGTAACCTTCATACGTAATACGTAAATGAAAATGTTTTAGTGGTAAAATATAATTTTCTTTTAAATTATTATTATTATTTAAAGTGTAGTGAGCAACCCTTAGCTAGCTCAAAAGGGCAGCAATGAAATCTTTCTCTCAAAGTCGGAGTTTACGTTTACTTTGGAACAACTTACCTTGCTTATAAAAGGCATGTGAATTATATTAGAAATAAAACCAATTTGATTTAAATTTAACATTATAATATGAAATAATTAAAATAATTAGAAAACATGAATAATTACGGAAATCAATACAGAATTAATCATTTACTTTTTAAGTAAATAAATTGTAACAATTAACTGGACATAAAAAATACTTAAACTAACACAATAAAACATTGGTAAGCTTAGATTACTTTTGTTTTTATCTTGGAATAATTCATATTCTTAATTTAATTTATGATTTTAACAAGAAATCTCAGCTTACGACATTAGAATACTATTAAATAAAGGTTATTAATGGTACGTACCAAGGTTAATTAACGTAAATTCACCTAACGCACTATCGAAGTAAATTGATGTAAACACTTCCTCGATGAATCCATTGGTTTAAATAGATGACGGAAATTCCATAACCATAAGTTCCCATTAACACTTATTATTAAATCTTGATCACAAATTATTTTAGTTAAACTTTTAAATTATTTAACGACACTGTTTATAAATTATTTTACAAATAATTACACTTTAACTGTCGGTAGAATTCAATTACTAGATAATCTAGATGATAACGGCATTTACCTTTAGATTGGTAATTTAGTTGATTAACTGAAGACATTTTTGAACTTAGTAAAATTATTAAAATAAAATTTATTTTTAGAACGACATAAAGACTTCTTACTTAGGTGAAACCTAATGTACAAGTGTGTTAACGTTTAAGAAATGTACCCTTCCTTTCTGTTTATCTTTTGAATGACTATTTCTAATTGGTTGTCCAGAATGGCCTGTTAGTCGTGTCCCAATAAGATTAAGTTTTACAAGGAGGCAAGTGAACAATGAATTTCTAAGAAAAATATGAAACCAGCCTGTAGGCTCTAGCATTTAGACTTAAAAATGCAAAATTGACTAATTTAAACATAAAAGAATTTTATGGTTATATTTATACAATAACAAATTCCCAGACGTTCTTTATTTAAACACATTTAGTAATTTACCAACGAATCGAATAAGTAATATTAAAGTTTCATGTATTTTATGAAATTGAATAAATAAAATTAGATTTTATTTAAAGGCGCAATTTTAAACAGTGTGTTAATCGTAACAAAAGGTTAACATCTTTTTGACGCTGTAACCTCGGCTTTATCCGATTATAATCAATAATGAGGTTTAAAGAAAAATTGTTAATGTATTTCTTTAGACGGGTCCCATTTTCCAGGCTCTAGGCAAAATATTTTTATTTAAAGTAACCATTTTAATGCAATAAGTAGTACATATTTTTATTTTATACGTTTATTCTTGCTGCTTTTAAAATAAAATTTCAAAATAATATTTTAATTTAGAATTTATTTTTTTAAATTATTTTCACGAATTAATAATAATTAACCAATTTTAAATATTTATTTTTTTAACTGTCAAATTAATCCTTTTTAATTTCAAGTCCTCGAGAAACTCTTAAGCTTCTAATGGAATTGAAACAATTTTAAAAAGATATCAGTTTCCTTTATTTTAACATTTCAGTGAAATTATTTGTGAATCACTGTAAATTAAGCTTCTCAAACTTTGATTGTGTTTATTTATTTAATTAATGTAATAAAATACATATTACAAAAATATCCGTTTTTCAAAAATGTTGTTAATGCATTCCTAATTTAGAATATTTCTAAATATTCCAGAGTGCACGCAATCACTAATATTAAAAACTTCGAACCGGCAAAATATTTAAAACTTATAAATTATTTAAAATTCTTTTAAGTTTTTAAGAGTTTGCATGGTTAATCAATGTTTAATCAATTTTTATAATGTAATAATTAATATTATTTAATTCAGAAACGTAAACGGTTTACCAATTTGTTATTTAGAAATTCTTACTTTAGCATATAGATCGTCAGCACACACAATCACTAAGAATACGAAATGTAAACTTAAGAAAACACATAACTTTGAAAATATTTTTGCAAAAAAACTATCCACCGTATACAGATTCATATCTTATGTATCTTTATATGTGTATGTACACGTATGACATGGACAAAACAAAACCATTTATATTTATACTCAATACCTAAATTGTTTTTAAAATAAATTGTTACATGTAATGTAGCGTAAAAATAAGCTTTATAAATTTGGATTTGAAAATACAATAAATTTATCTAATTATGATTTGGAATACTATACTATGTCATTTTGTATCTCCCTGGCTTCGATTCTTATGTAATTGCTTTTTAATGTTTTTTAATTTTTTGAAGATTTTTGAACGAATATAATATAGTGAAAATCGTGAATTTTTAGCATTTTCAATATTTTTTATGTTAAAAACATTTTTTTAACTTGTAAGGATTCCAAAGCAGAACATAATGTTCTGAGTGGTTAGGCAATTCTAACATGGATGGTTAAAAAATGTTTGAAATGTAGATCAATTTTAATTTCTTCTTCAATATTTTTTATGTTAAAAACATTTTTTTAACTTGTAAGGATTCCAAAGCAGAACATAATGTTCTGAGTGGTTAGGCAATTCTAACATGGATGGTTAAAAAATGTTTGAAATGTAGATCAATTTTAATTTCTTGGCATTTAATTGTGAAAAAATTTGTTTCATGTTTTTTTGGACATTTCTGATTACTCTAAATTTATTTGAGATTTTTCTCTGCATCTTTTATGCAAAAAATAAAGAAATGTAAAAAAATCTTTTTTACCTTCTAAAGTCATCTGGAATTAAATTGAAGAGTTGAAATTTTGCACATGATGACTCTTTTTATATAACAAACTTGGTCAAAAATTGCCATAATAGAAATTCCATTTTCGCGAAGAAATGTTGGAGGGGAGGTAGATTTTGGTTAAATAGTTACCCAACCAAAAATAACGCTCTCCCCCCTATGATTACATTTGTACGGTAACAAGGCCCCAAGAAGCCAGCTCGACGACCAATAAGGAACCACCATTCAAGACAATGTTCTTCAGAGACCTTTTAAACCAGTTATTATCAGAATAAAGGCTTGTTCACATCGATGGTCTTGTCTTGCCTAGCTTAACTAGAATTTAGCAAGAACCAATCAGATAAAAGTATCTTCTTTAGTTTATAATGATTTAGTTATTCACCGTGGATATATTGATATTGGATACATTAACAGCCATATTCATAAAAAACTTAAAACAATGTAATACCAACTTATTACAGTAAACGCGCTAAACTCCCTATGAAATAGTTCATTTAAATCTTACTTTGAACTATTTTATCCAACAACATGAATCCAAATATATGCAATATAACCCAGGATTAAAGTGACTTTTCATAGGGTATGTTTTCGTTATTGCAGGGTATTAAGTATAATAATTAAAGTTAATAATTTTTATTTAAATATTTCATATAAGTCGGTACAGTGTAATAATTTATTTACTGTTAGACGTACTTTATTGGACGATATACTTTGCCATAGCCGTTAAGAACCACGCCTACGGAAGTATTAAATAGAAGTGATAATTCCAATTTATATTCTCCATTTACCATCAAAGGTGGAAATTTACTTTGATCCGGTTGAAAATTGCAAAGATGATAAGTTACGCCCTTAAACAACATTTAGGTAAATTCATTAAAAAAATGTAATGACCACTATTTGTGATGCATTCTGGAAATGTGCTAAAGCTAACGCAAGGAATCATGGCCGGGCGGAGCTAATGTGCAGAAACGAAAACAAATCTGTTCGAATTTATGCTGGTGACAATTGGTGGAATTAGGTGTCACGTGTCATATATTGCGCAAGATTTTAGGTCCGCCATGCCATGATTCCTGTTGTATTAACAAGATTACAAGAAGTAACGGCAAATCCTTAAACGTACAAGTTACCTAAATAAAAACTACCTTTTCGAAATCACAAGTAGTAGTTAAGTTTCCACAGCTGGTAAATGCAGTTTTCATTCCCATCACGTTATCGGTAATACACGTACAGAAGTTCAATTGAAGCCTAATTGGAAATGTACGATACTCATTGCTGTAGAATTTGTAAGCTTGGGCAAGAATCTAAAATCATTCAGATGTGAAAATTTTCTACTTATATTATTTTCTTAAAATTTACCTGTATATCCTTATTGTGCATAGAAGCTGTTGTTTGGAAAGTTATATTTGCAACGGCCACAGATCGGTTATATTTAAAGGTCACTACCTTAAATGATTCATAAACCTCTTTATTGTATTCGACAAGTTCCAAGCGTGTAAATTGTAATTTGTAGTCATGTTGATTAAACTATAAAAATTAAGTAATTAATAATTATGATAATTAATCCACCTAAAGATATAGATTGTGAAACCTAATTTTAAATTTTATTTGAATTGAATAGTCGAGTTTATGTAAACAAGGTTATAGTTTAAGGTCACCAGACGATCCGTATTTTATGGGATTGTTTATTATTTTTAGACTGCGTCCCATAGTCACAAGTTTTATTCGGGACTATGACTGTCTCGTATTTTTTTGTGCTCAAAACTGATTGGTTTGGAATTTTTTTTTACCGATCGGTCAAAAAATTTGCAACGAAAATTACTGTTTTAAGTAGCTAAACGTTTAATGATACAAGAAATAACCATAATATAGGGTGTTTTTTTAGCTGCATGAGAACTTTCAATAGGGATAACAATTGAATCAAGATTGCTATGGAAACAGTTTTTTGAAATTTGTGTTTAGCAAGGTTTGGCATTTGATAATGCATAGATTGACCATTGAACAACGCTACCAAATTGGGCTCACAACCAATTGGAAGTGGATCCATTTTTTTACCGTAAAATTTTGTTCAGTGACGAGGCACATTTCTGGTTAAATGGGTATGTGAACAAACAAAATTGCCGTATATGGAGTGAGACCAATCCGGGACATTATCTTGAGACTCCATTGCATCCATTAAAATTGACTGTTTGGTGTGGAATACACGCCAACGGCATCATTGGTCCATATGTCTTTCGAAATGAGGAAGGAGCTACCGTTACGGTGAATGGTGTGAGATATCGACACATGCTCAATACAGTTTTGTTTCCAAAACTTCAAGAGCTAAACATTGACAACTTATGGTTCCAACAGGATGGTGCTACGTGCCACACAGCCAACGAAACCATCAATTTATTGAAAGGACAATTTGGTGACAACATTATTTCAAAACGTGGTCCTATCAATTGGCCTATCAATTGGCCTGATTTGACACCTCCAGATTATTTTCTGTGGGGGTATGTTAAATCCATGGTTTATGCTAACAAACCAACAACTCTAGAAGCATTGGAGGCTAATATTCAGCAAGCCATTTATGAAATAAAGCCAGAAATATTGGAAAAAGTGGTCAAAAATTGGACTGAACGGATGCGCTTCGTAACCATTAGTCGTGGTGGTCACATGCCGGAAGTCATGTTCAAATCATAAATGCCTTTAACTGTACTTTCATAAAAAAATTATAACCAAAACATTCCGTCAGGTTTTTAATGTTTTATTTCATTTTGAAGTTCTCATGCAGCTAAAAAAACACCCTATATTATAATTATATAGTGCAACTATTACTTGAATAATATAATAGTGTATAAATATATTTTGGGTTATTAACTTGTTTGTAATATTTTATTAATAAGTTACTAAATTGTAACTTTTATTATTTATTATCAAGTTATAGTAAATAAAATTTATAACTTAATACAATATATACCTACTATGACATACCATATCGCAACACAATTTTGTGCTACTTGGAATTAAAATAGTATATTACGCAAAATATTTTTGGTTTATTTCATTTAAAAATTCCAACAAATAAAAATTTCAAAAATAACAAGGTATTTGAACATTTGTATAGTTTTATTGTATGTGTTTAACTTGTAAATGTTGTGAGTTTAGTTAATCAATGTTATACAATCCATTTTTACAATGTAATAATTATTATATTAGGTATATATTTTTGAAAAGTAAACGGTTTTCAAACTTATTATTTAGAAATTCTTACTTTAGAATATAGATCCTCAGCACATACAATCACAAATAACACTAATTGCAAGCTTAAGAAAACACTCAACTTTGAAAACATTTTTGCAGAAAAAGTATCCATATTATATCATATCTTATGTCTCTTTAGATATGTATGTACATGGTATGGCATGGACAAAACAAAATCATTTGTACTTATAAAAATTGTTATTAAAATAAATTGTTTCATGTAATGTAGCGTAAAAATAAGTTTTATAAATTTGGATTTGAAAATACAATAATTTATCTAATTATGATTTGCAATACTATATTATATCATTTTGTATCACCCTAGTTTCGCTTTTATATATAATTTTTGTTTATTTTATTTGAAAACGTTTCGTGTAGTGAATAGTTAATATTAATTATATCGACCTCTGATTTATTTCCATTTTAATAATTCTAATATCCAATATCTGTCTAGATTTACTGACTTAAAATCATTAAAAGGTGAAAATACTCTCTTTACTCATATTTTCATAAAATTTACCTTTATTAACTAATAAATTTTTGTAATTATTTTTAGTACATTATACAAGTGCATATTATATAAATTAGTAATTAATTATTTGCTATCTCTTAACAGTGCAATCAGCATTTAAATATACTACTATTTATTAGTGAACTTTTTGTAACGCAGAATGTAAAACGCGAGCTTGCTCCAAATTTACACATGAATGAAAGAAAATTTGTGAAATAGTGAAGTTATTAAAAATCAAATAAATGAAGAGAAGATTATTATTTGTTCTTTACGAACTGATGTTTGATTTCGGGATACGGGAATATTTAAAATTAAAAAGAAAAAGGTTGAAATCTGTTAGAGTATTTTGAGATTTAGCGACTTTATCGCAAATAATCATTTAGTTTCTGTAATATCGATTTTCATTTAAATAATTTCAATTTATTAAACTTGCATTTAAAATTTCATTTCTTTCTTCTTTGTTGCAGTAAAGGTTAAAATTTCTTTGTTTGTCGCTTCATTAAATTTTATGTCAAACACGAGCTAGTTTTTTTACGTCTCCCCTATATTTTTCAAAATTTTCTCAGCGCGTGTAAGTAATTTCAATAAAATAATCAATTAATTTTTTAAAATTTTACGACATTTTTAAATAATTTTAAAGTAGTTAAATTTTTTTACCCTACGCGTGGACGTAGTGGTTTTTGGTGGGAATCGTGGGAATAATGGTCCAGAAATTTTAGTCAACCACCATCCATGGACTGCACTAGTTGAACTCACAAATTGGGGAAATGTTTATAGAAAACATAAGCATTTTCCTGTATTTCTGCCGGTTGCTATGTGATAAATAAAGTTTAAGTAAAAATAATACCAGTAACATAATTTTATCGTTAATCGGTCTTTCTCTGTGAAACTTGAGTATGAAGTTTAAATTAAATTTTCCGATAAAAAGCTATATCGTATCGTGTGAACATTTAACGTCCAATTTTGTGATATCATTCACATGCTCCGTTTGGAGGATTTGTTTTGGAGTGTTGCGAAAATTTAGTTATGGAATTAAACATTCATTTATTTGGAGGATTATCGATTAATTATAAAGAATCAAGTTATGCAGTACTATGCCAGATCACGCTCTCATCCAGTGGAACTTCCATAAGTTATCAAGTATGTACCTAGTTTTAAGAGTGAGTGCTTCGATAATTACCGTTTATCGGGATAAAATTCAAATTTAACGTACTTTTGAAGTTATCGTCAGGTTAACATTTTTTTTTAATTGCTTTTGAATTTCATTGTTAATGTCATGAATTTATGAACAATTAATTATTTCGTTAACAATTTTATTTTAATAGTTATTACTTTGTCATTTTTATTTAAGTTAAGTAGATTTTCCGTTTTGGCCAATTCATTTCAATTTAGCGATTTAGTTTTAAGATTATCTCACCTTATGGTGAAAATTAGTGTGTTTTTTTTTATATTGTACCATTATTTGGGTTATATTATATTTTTATTTAATGTTTATTTATGTGTTTTCTTCACAACCATTAGGTTGTGATTTTCTATGTTTATATTAATTTGCAGTTGTAAGAAGTTCATTGGGAGAGACGATCCTGAAAGCATAGTTGGTAGGTTTAGGTATTTTTGTAATGTTTAAGATGAAGTTGTATTTGCACACGGTGGAATGTTTGAATCTGCATTTTCCCCCGAGTGTGTAAATTACAAATTATTTCCGTGTTAGATTCTGGCGCCCATTAATATCTTTTCTCGATTATGTCATTTTTGCACTGATACGACCTCATCCAAATACCGTATAAGAACCACGGCATGACGACTGAGTGAAGCTGGCACTTTTCTGTTAGGATGAGTGTCGTAGTGCCAGTTGAACCCGTAACAAATTGTTCCATTAGAACCAAAATAACAGTAAAAATTGTACGGGAACGAATTTGCAAAACCTGGGCAGTTTCGACTAGGAAACTTGGCTGGAATCTCAATATGAGTCACGAATAAGCCCATTTAATTTTAAGAAAAGACCTGGGTCCAAAGGCATACAAAAAAAGAAAATTTCAGAAAAACAAAAAGAAAATAGACATCAAACATGCAAAATGCAAAAATGATTCTGAAATTATCTTTTCAGATGAAAAGCATCTGATATTTCAAGAACCAGACAACCCCTAGAATGACCGTTTGTTTACTGCTAGTATGAATAATATCCTTAGAAGCAAAAAATTGTCGACGGGTTCCGGAATAAGTCGTTGTTAATGATTTGGGGGCAGGTTTCTAAAATAGGCAAGCTTTCACTCCAATTTATTGAAAAAGGTGTGAAAATGAATGATTCTTATAACTTGAACAATATTTCAATTAGTAAAAAATGTTATCGTCCAAATTAATAAATATTAGGATATAAAATCTCGGTTTTCTTGTGGACAAAATAAAACAATTATTAAATTTAAACAGTCGACAAATTTAATAATTGATTTATTTTGTCCACAAGAAAATCGAGATTTTATATCCTAATATTTCAATTGACCATCTACTACCAACTACCCCATACTAAAATCTTATTTTGTGATAACAAATTTTACTTCCAACAAGATTCGGCACCCTTCTATAAGGCAAAAATGACCCAATAGTGGTGCCAAGAAAATTGACTTGAATTTATTTGAGTTGAAGAATGGCCTGCAACATCTCCAAACCTTCTGGGCAATCCAAAAAATGAAAATTTTCAGAAATTTAAAAAGTTTTAACGTAAGTATGTCATGAAATACCAAACGATGTGGTATTGTGCCGCATGTAATCATTTTAACAGAGTCTGAAGGTAATTTCAAAACAATAAGGGGAAAGAATTGCATGAAAATGTGCAGAATAATTTGTTATAAAATTTTTTCGTACAAAACTTTCGTTTTAATGTGTTTTTAGTGCGACAGTAAATGTTTTACAACCTGTAAATTCTAAAAAAGGTCTTCATACTCTAGGAAGTACTACGCCCGTTTTTAAATTCTTAACTATTGTAAATTGACTTGAAGTTAATTTTATGAAATGAGGAACACCAAACTTAAAGAAAACCTGTTGATTTTCTACAAACAAGTGGGAATTTGTGGAAGTAACACTATGAGGAGTACTAAGTAAGTGTATATTATAAGAACCTATATCGTAAACCAACAATTTAGAGATCAGCAGAAGAACTAACAAAATATAATTTTAAACATACCTGATAAAATTTCTTGGTGAAACGGCGTCCTTTAGGCTTGCACCTAAATATCTGAACTTGCACTATAACAAACTTTGCGAAGGCTGTCCCCAAAGCTAGGGGATATTTTAAAATGGTATAGTGTTGTCAAAACGGTTCTGGAGCGACCTGAGCGGAGCGTATCACAGCGGAGACGAGGAAGAGGCAGTGTTTACAAGACAACCACCCTCCACCTCAAATCCAACTACAACTACATTAGACCTCACCACCAAAAATGCCTAAAGAATAAATTGAACTGTGATAGGATAGGAGAGCCGAACTCAATTGACCCCTCCCTAACAAAATCAAGATGGTTTTAGTGGAAATATGGGAAACCATGGTTTAGTAACACCAAGAAAATTACTTAAATAATTAAATAAGCACTACTACCGTTAGCATAGTAGTACTACGGTCGTTAGCATAGCGATTAAACGCATAGACTGCTAATACAGAGAACCCGGTTCGACTCCGGGCGAAGTAAAAATCATATTGTGGCCGTCTCCCCTCGGCAGGCAATGGCAAACCACCGGGGTGTAATCTGCCATGAAAAGCCTTTGTTAAAAGGCTCACCACACCCTGCAGAAGGGTTATGGACTGAGGAGGACTACCACCTTAGAGTAGCGGTACTAAAAGAAAGAGATAATGTGCAGTAACGAAAACTCGTACAGGCATGTTTATGTTGATGTCAATTGGTGGAATTGTGTGTTACGCCGGATCTTGGCTACGCCTTTCTTTTTTCCGATACCGCAACTCTACCACCACAGTTTATGGCGGTGCCTCAAACGAGATTTCCTTCTCCCGGCAGAATACTACCTGCCCATTTCTGCAATGCAGAAAAAAACTGTGATGACAATCACTATTCCAAATAAAATAAAATATCGAGTAGTATTGATGAAAGTAATTTAAAGAGGAACTAATAAACAATTGCAAAAATTTTTTTTAAATAAAATTTATTAAAAGTAAATGAGAAATTTGTAGTTTAGAATATAAATCCACAGCATGCGCAAACGGTAATAATTATTGTAAACAGAACTGTGTAAACATTTTTAAGAAAAGAATAAATATTCATGTACATAATATATCGCATGTAAGCAACAAACTAAAAAGTAACACTTATATAATAAGGACCGATATATTAAAGTGTCGGGTAACTATGTGTTCAGTAAATTTATAAACCTCCTTGTTGATTGGTGATTTTACTGAAATGTGAAAATGTGATTGGTGACAGTTTATTTATCTGTCAGTTACGCTATTGAACACTTTACTCGGAGGTGAATATATTGGCCCTTATAATTATAATTGTATAAATATCATTATCATTAGTTTATTGTCATTAAATGTAAAAAATATAATAAAATATTTCGCGAGTAACAAAATTTATATAATTAATTTTTGGTATTTTCCTGTCAGCAGTTATACTATAATAGATAGTATTTTTTTGTAAATTAGGAAATCTAATTCAATATAGTTAAGAGAACATTTAAAAATTTTTATAATTTCTTCTATAGGCCGCGTAGTGATACTTGTATTAATTTAGTACAAAATTTGGTAACAAATATTTGTCACGTGTAAAGCTAAATTTTGTACTAAATTTATACAAGAGCCATTCTATTTCCCCTTACGAAATTTGTGCGTTAATTTGCTCAATGAAATAATATTTACAGATCGGGCGAAGTAAGAATCTTATTCTCAATGAAATTTACGCGTGACATAATTTGTTAGGCTCTTATAAAAACTTAATTAAATTATGAGGAACAGCTACTGAGCAATTAGTAAATATACTCCCTGTTTTCATCATCATCATCACTAAAGGAAACAAGAAAATGCTTTAGCATGTCTTGATACTTTCTATTTGCAGCTCCACTATTTTTGTCTATCCAAATTTCAAAGAAATATGTACATCCTGGAGAACAAGCACTTGATCAATATACAGAAAATAAATAATCTTTAAGTGTGAATTTTGTAGACGTGTAACACTCAGGCTTGTAAATGAGTAGAAGACTCCTAGGGGAGCAATATTTTAAAAATAAACTGTTCAACCGTAATTTTCAATAATGTCTGATTGGTAGAAAATGTTTAGGTTTTCTTATACCGGCTGACCGACCACCAATCTGAACATAGGACAATAACATGGGAAATTGATATATTTTTCATTCTTATCCGTTATAATGGGAAAAAGGAATTTAAAAAACATCAATTTCCCATGTTATTTTCGTATGTTCAGATTGGCGGCCGGTCACTCTGTATACATCAACAAATCAACTTTATGATAAAAGAATTAATTAAAATATAGACAGCGTAGCACGTTATAGAAAAACAGTTCGGCAAAAATCTTGTCAAAGTAATAATAAAACTTAGTCGACATACCTTACCTCATAATTTCCTTTTCGTAGAACATCACACAAAGAACGGCATTTTGAAAAACAACCACAGATTGTTGAGTAAAGGTAAAGACAGAGTAAAGCGGGTTGCCGGTTTCCGATTATCGCTACCAACAATCGCACGGTGTATCAACTGGAAGTGCTCACTGTGTAATCAGACATATCAGCACCGATTTCTAGCAGCGCTAGTATTAATCGGAATGAAAAAGTAATTAAAAGAAAATAGACAGAAATTAAAAATATTTCCTGGTAGCCTTGCCATGCAAATCAAATTAACGTATATCTTGATTCATATTGATTCTTAAGGACAACGTCGATTTTAACAGTTGCCTTTTGTAAACAAACATTTGTTAGGTTAGATCTCTTAGGCCCGCTTTTACAATCGTTGGTTAATGTTAACCTAAGGATAAATTGATACCATGGACCAATCACGGTATAAGTTACAGCCAGTTACATCCTCAGTTTAGTTATACCTGACGTTAAATGACGATTGTAAAAGCGGACCTTAGTTAAAAAAAAATGGAGAACCTACGTTATCTAAATTTTCTGCATGCTAATTTTTCGATGCATCATGCTCGAGTTAAGATGATGTTGACTATATCTATATTTTTGTAAAACTTACTTGCATGTCTTTATTATCCATAGCAGTTTTTGTTTTGAAAGTAACATTTGCAACGGCGACAGATCGGTTGTATTTAAAGGTAATCACTTTATATGATTCAAACATATCTGTATTGTATTCAACAAGTTCCATGCGTGTAAATTGTAATTTGTAGTCATGCTGGTAAAACTATTAAAAATTAAAATTCGATAATTGAATATACTGTCATGTTTAAGACGCTGGAATAGGCTACAGAGCTGGTTTTGTTTGGATGGTGTGTGCCGATGTGGCATTTCAAAGTTAATAAAATTAAAAATATTACATTTCATAAAAATTTACATTATAAAGTTGAAGTAAAGATCATTCTTGTTTAATTATACTTGAAACTAATTTTCCTCATTGCGATAGGTAAGGTCGTACCTTTCGATCTTCATTTGAGTGACGAAAAGTCCCTTTTTGTCGGACTCCGTAAAATGAGTCCGGGAAAGTTTTTCTCGGACTCATTTTGCGGCCGGGAAAGTAGCAGTTCCGGATTAGGAAATTCACTTTCTCAGGCGACTGAGATTCAATCATACACAATAATCAAAATAATACGTTTAATTATTATAAATATTAATTGTTATCGCCTTACAATTTTTGAAAGTTATACCTCGAGAAGTCGATGGAGGATCAGGTTGGTCTTCTAAAACTTCTTTTTTCTTTGTTTGTTGCTCCAACTGTCCTGCAGGAGTAAATATTGCAACAGATTCACCAGTAGTAAATGCCGTAACTACCTGTGCAGCTATTTCAACCGTTGAACCTAATATTTTGGAAGCCACTTGCAGTTTGTTCTCGACGGAGTTTTCAATATAACCTTCTGCAACATTGGTAGATTTCCATCCACCATGTCGCTTGAGAGTCGTTATATCTGCTCCGGCGTCAGCCAGCAAAGTAGCCGATGTTCGTCGGAAACAATGCCCTGTGTATCTATTTGAATTTGGTAGTTGAAGATAATTTGCAATTTTTTGGGGAACGTTTCCGATGGTATGTATACCAACCGGTTGCTTGGTACATTTACCGTTACGATACGAAACAAAAAATCTACCATGTGGTACTGCAGATGGACGCAGGGAAGAATATTTCTTGAAAATTGCTAAAAGGTCAGAACATTCAAAGTTTCCTTTGCTTATAGTAAATTCTCTTCTTATATTTGTTTTTGTGTATGGTATGTTGATTAAAATGTACGAGCCCTGGTCTCGAACATTTTCGAGCAGAAGAGAAGTCAACTCTTCTCTTCGACATGCGCAGCTGATACCCACAATCAGTGCTACCTAAAACAATTAAATTTCAATTAAAATAATTTCTTGATTAATGTAAGTTTTTAATTCATTACCTTCATGAAGAGATACGTCGTATCATCTGCTTCCTTTAAAAATTTTGTTATTTCTCCCTTTGTGAGAACACTGGACTTTTTTGTTGTTTGTCCAGTCGATTTCCTTTTAAGCAGGGCAACCAAAGACGTAAACTTTTTGATGTCAATTTTTTTTTTAAGTTGGATTGTAGCCCTCAACATCGAATAAAGAGTCCATAGCGTAGAGCTCTTATATGTCTTTGATTGGAGTTCAAAATACGCCATCAAAACTGCTTCGTTTATGGTTTTAACTCTTTTTTCTGTACACCATTTCTCGAATTTTTTATACGCACCTTCATACTTGTCTTTTGATTTTGCCGGTAGCAAAGATTGCGCAGCTAACGAAGCTAATTCTTCGATATCGGAATCTTCAGATAGATCACTCATTTTGTCACCGAGATCTAAAACAATGCTGCTTACCTAAATAAAATAAAACTGTAATTGTGGTACCTACTTATTTTAATAAAATAATTACCTATTTTAATTTTACAATTAAAAATGTATTCGTGTTTCACAAATATGTAACACATAAATTGTTTTAAACAACTGCACACTCTACAACTTAGCAACGCTTTTAATTCATAATTACAGTCACACACGCCTTCTAGTGCATGAGCATATTTAAATTACACTTAAATTTTTGTGTTTTATTTAGAACGCAATGAGGAAAAATCTTGTATGCTACTTGTAACGGAAAGTTACTATTTCAGTACGCGGCTCTTTTTTGTACTCGGCTGCGCCTCGTACAAAAATATATCGCCTAGTACTGAAATATTCAACTTTCCGTTACTAGTAACATAAATAGCTATTGCATTAACGTAATTAAGAGTCCATATGACTATCAAGGAGTACCGAATATAGAAAGATGTGTTCCGATATCAATGTTTTAGATATTTGAGACAGAATTTGTTAATTTTAAGTATTGTTTGTTAGTAATTAGGTAAAAGGGCACTTGGAGAAGACATACAAGTGTGGGTAACAAAATATAATTCACCAGAGAGAAGATGTCAGCTTTTCATATGTCAAATTTTTAATTGCACGATGGGGGTTTATTCCAATTGCTCGACCAAATGTTAATATTGATATTGTTGTATTCTGTGTTCAGGATAATTTTTATGATGTCAAATCTAAAATATAATGTTAAAATTTAAATTGATATAAATAATATTTTTTCTGACATTTACCAATTTGGAATAATTCTAGCGCTGTTGCTATTGTACTTAGAATTATTTCCTTTCTTCAGTGAGTGTAAATAGGGGGTACCTACATGTGTCCAAAATTTCAAGAAGTTTGGTGAAGATTTTTGGAAATCGAAAACATCAAGTGATCCAAATTGCATAAATTTTGGTTTATCACAAAAATCAAGCTACCTTTTCGACCAAAAACTATAAAAGGCGGTGGAAAAATGCAGTTTTGGTCATTCTTGTCCAGTAGCTGCTACCGAAAGGTCACGTGCATTTGACTAAAACTTGACAAAACGATAGAAAAAGTTGTTCGTCGAAATAAAATTATTTTGAAATGATTTTTATTTACGTAATTCTTGTGCGAAATTAAATTAGTCCGGAGTGTTTGTGCTTCATTACCAGTTTCCACTGAAATTAAGGTAGTAAAATTTTTATTAGATCGATCTAAATAATTAAATAAACAATTTAAATAATTTACTTACGCCACTGATATTGTATGTCAGAAATATTTAAACACGTCACTGGTTTCTAGGTTATAATTTTCTGTGTTAACAAATATTTTCTAGTCTATAAGTTAATGTTCATTTTTGTATTCTCTAACATTTACCTGTCAGTAAACAAATTTTTTTATAACGTCACTCTGTGTTTAAATTCATTAACAGCACTACAAATATAATTAAACAAGGGAATTGGCTTGGAGTCGGGTCTATCGATGAACTGTTACTTTGAGAGCTTGTATTTAAGAAGCCGGGCAAGGTAAAATAACCATACGAGCGGAACACAGCGAATGTCGGATTCCAACTAAGCGGCATCCATCTAACGTTTAAAAAAATACAAAACGAGAGTGACATAGCAATACGTTAATTTGTATATTAGAATAATAATTAGTGTGGAAAAACTTTAATAATTGCAAGTAATGCAGGTTTATGGACACATGTATTATTGCTTTTGTCCAGACTAATAATATCCGTCCAGGAGCGGGTATAGTTCGTTTGAAGCTGTCGTTTTGACGCTAGAATTAGAATTATTATTTATATTTGAATTTAAATGGTATTTAAATGTAGAAGTGTAAAATTTGTGCTAATTAATAAAGACTAGTTTGACTAGGCCAACCAAACACGCAATTTAACAAGTTTAAAGATTAACTAGTTTCCGCGCATCCGCTTCGCGTCGCTCCGCTTCGGACGCCCCAGAGCCGTTTTGATAACACTATACCATTCATATTTTCAGGGGATATTCAAAATATCCCCTAGGGCTGTCCAACTCGGCAAAGTGTGCTAATGGGAAGTGGGTGGTTTTCTTTTTTTTTTTCGGAAATGTAAGCCATAAATACCCATAAACAGTGAAATTCGCTCGACGTTAACTGTATATACTTTTTATCCGTCTGACATCAAAACGTGTGGCGTCAAAACGTGCAACGTCAAAATGATCGTGTCAAATTGACCGGATCCCAGTACAAGTATGTTACCAACGTTAACAGCAACATGTAAATCTTGCATTTTCTAAAAAGTGAGCAATTTTAATTTCAAAAAGGTAGATATTCTGCATTATTTTCAATTTATGGTGTGCTAAGTGTTAAACAGAAAGTTAAGAGCTGCATTTTTGCCGTTTCTTTTCACAGAGGGCGGCACAGTAGAAATTATTGCTAACTTTGAGGATAAAAATATATTTAACTCGATAAAATCAAAGTAATTCCATGAAACCATATTAATAAGTGATAATTGACTTAGAACGTGATCTATTTTTTAGATTTTAATGTTGATGAGGTGTGATATTAAAGGCATTTGAAAGGTACAAGATGTTTGAAAAAATATCTAACAGATTCTAATAAAAACTAGATCAAGTTGCGGCTAATTAAATACTAAATACAATTGTAAAGTTTCGGGATTGTAGTGAACGTAATTTAAGATATTCTTATCCTCAAAAAGTAATGTTAGCGAAGTTTTAAACTATATATAATCAACTGAATGCTCATAGTGTTCAAGGGTTCCTTTATAGATGGCGCAAGTAAATTATGGCAATTCAAGTACCTGCAGATTGTGGTACCTGCATTTTTGACCTGCATTCAGTATCTAATTACGAGCAAAATTTCTCGTAAGGCCCGTCAAAGATATTACATTTTGACTTTTAGCTGTCTTTTGTACTTTTGTATATTTACAATTTTACACAATCTACCTATATTTTTTATAATATTTCAAATAAATATAAATAACATTTCATTATTTGAAAATTTTATTGCAATTTTGAAGTCATTCCACTTTTTGTTGAAATTTTTATTGTGGCTGTAAAAGCATGTAGTATCGTACATAAACCCGGTTTTAAACTCTTAGGCCCTTGGGGTATTATAATAGTATATTCCAGGTACCTACTTATTATTAAAATAGTAGGTACTTTTATAATATTTCAGATACACTTTGACCGTAGTGTTATTTTATAATTTACATAAATGATGAAATTGAAATTTTCTTTGAAGAAATTCAAAGAGGTGAAAAATTTTGGAACGAGAAAATGCTTCCAAAATTAATCAAATTCTTTATTTGGATATCCTCCTCCCGCTTGGTGAGATTCGGTAAGATGTGGTGGGACCACCCTCCCCCTCACATGAAATTTACCCTATAATTTTTAAATTAATTAATTAATACTCAATAATTTGATATGTTCGTGTATTTTGCTTCATATAGAGCATTCTTATCGGTCAACTTCAGCTTTGCCTCCTTTCACAAACAATTAACTTCTTGCTGGTAATTTGGGGGGGGGGGCATGTTTTTCTATTTTCGTTATATTTTTGAATTTTTTTGTGAAATTGGTGTCAAAAGTTAGAGCATCGTTAGAGTCTAAATGAGCTTCCATGTTTTCGTTTGAGCCTCACATGTCGCGGAGTTATTCGCGAAATATTGGGGGGGGGGCAGACATGTTTTTCTATTTTCGTTATATTTTTAAATTTTTTGGTGAAATTGGAGATTTTAGAGAAGTTAGAGTTTCATTAGAGCCTAAATGAGCTTCTATTTCCAGGACCAGGGCCATATATAAGGTTAAAAAGGGGGGGGAGCAGCGACATGCACCTAAAATAGTTTGATAATAAAATAATTTCTTGTCAATTTCATTCCCTACATTTTTGTTCTATTCTTATACCTGAAGTCATTATATTTTATTTCAAATAAAAATCAAATGGTTTTAAATTATAATAGAAACTTATGTTTAGAAAGAAACAGCTCTTTTATTATGATTGTTTTCTTCAGAATTATGGATTACAAATATTTTTGGATATTTTGAAAATTAATTTGAAGATAATAAAAAAATTTAAACAAGAGCACGTGTGTAAGATATTTTTTGTTTTACTCTATTTTTAGCACAAAAGTGGACCTATAAGAGGCACCGCTACAAATAGTTAAAACTCAAAATGTAAAATCTTTGACGGGCCGCACGAAAATCGAGAAAGTATCATACCTTATACCTGGCTCCTACTACATCTGCAATAAGAGAGATAGCATATTAGACACAATAGAGATATTATTTGGGTCTAAGGAATTTGAGCGCCATCTAAGTATTTTCCTGTAACTAAGAAATGGTAATGATCTGCACTATGAGAGAAGTTTCGCTTCACACTAGCGTCCTCTTACATAAAATATATTTACCACTATTTACCCATCCAAGTTTTGTACCCGCTAACCTAATCCCCTCTCCTTCAATGCCGCTCTTAATTCAAGTCTATAGTTTAAAAAGTTGTGAATATTTGTAACAAAACCTTCAAATTTTTTTGAAATAAGGGTTACATTGAACATTCAAAGTAGCCCCATTGAAAACTTTTCAATGGGAACATTTGTTACATTGAAACTCCCAAATCCACAAATATTCCGATGGAAGTATTGGATTCATAGGATTTTAGTGGACATGACCATAATGACGATAAACACGATAATAATCATCAAGTGTCTGATGAACTTCTAAATGTAATTACTAATTAAATAAAAAATTCCCGTTCACATTCCAGAACAGTACCGTAAAACCGGGCTACTTTAGCCCTAAGGGTGTTACTTTGTCCCAAAATAAAAGATGATTACATCATGTAAGCTGGAAGCTGAGCGCGTCAGATTCATATAGTAACCGGAGATTCTGCCCGACGGTAGAATCAGTTGGGTTAGTCAAAAAGCTAGGACATTTTATCGATTATAATCTATAAATATGGATAGTTATCGATTAATCGAAGAACAATATTATATTTTTCAAATAATAGCAATTAATCGATATTTCGATCAATCGATATATCGATTCCCCCACATGGCGATCCTGCCAAAAGGGCTTAATGGTTTCAAAACTGATGTGAGAAGAAAAATTTAAATTTTGGATACTTTTTTTGGAAAATATTAAAATGGGGACATCCACATCAAAGCAATCAGATGTAACCGGCACAGGTGTAGTGAACACTAATGTAATCGTTGACGAACAAATACTTGGCAGTCAAAAGGACGTAAAAATAATGTTATTAATCCTAACAATAGTGGCTGTGTTGTTCTTAATATTAAAAGTGCACAAGGAATACAGAAGAGGTATGAAGAAAGGTGTAACAAGAAGCATTGCGGTTCAGGCACTTAAGGCATAATAAGAAGATTCAAAGTAACATATGGTATGGAGCAGCAGGAACAACAGGAGAATTTAAGGTTATCAATAGTTTTTAAATTATTTTAAGTATGCTGTGTTTAAGAATAAGTAATTAAAAATTTCGTTCATTGTACGTTAGCAGTTCTGAACTCATATAATAGTAAATTAAGTAGGTAATAATAATTAACGAAAAACTACAAAAATGGCGTTATCAGATGTAGAATTTTTTAATTTTGCCAGCAAAATAGTAGCAACCGAATTTGACGGATCTAATAATAATCTCCAGTCATTTTTAGATTCATTGCAATTATTAAAATCCAATTCAGAAAGGCACAATAGTAATGCAGTTGCGTTTGTAAGAACTAAACTTACGGGTAAAGCGCGAGATCTTATTACGGATACGGATTCGTTAGACGAAATTATAAGTAAATTAAAAAATGGAATAAATAGGGAAAGTTCAAAGTTTATCGCGGCAAAATTTCTTAGGTTAAAACAAAACAACAAAGAAATTACTAAATATGCAGAGGAAATTGATGCTTTAGCGTCTGAGTTGAAAAGAGCGTACATACGTGAGGGCGTTCCACCAACAACATCGAAAAAGAACTTGCTGCCATTCATTGGGCTATAAAATATTTTAAGCCATATTTATTTGGTACAAAATTTGTGGTAAAATCGGATCATAGGCCTTTGGCGTATCTTTTTGCTCTCAAAGATCCTTCATCAAAATTAACTCGAATGAGATTAGATTTGGAAGAATATGATTTTCACATAGAATACATAAAAGGGAAAGATAATATTGGAGCAGATGCATTGTCTAGAATTAATATTACGGATTTAAAAGAAATGGTCAGTGAAGTACTAGTGGTGACTAGAGCGATGTCACGAAGACATTCCCAAGCGACAGAAATAAATAATGCGGAAAATAAAGAAGTAATCTCAATGGTCTATGAAACTTTACCAGTTTTAAAGGTTATAATTAAGCCCACTTATCTTAGGATAGTGATGGGAAAACGAGGTAAATTTGGTTTTCATAAAGAGTGGCAAATTACTAATGATAATTTTTCTTTAGAGAAAATATTGTCTAGGCTAGAATTAGAGGCCGGTAATTTGGGAATAAATAAAGTAAAGTTAAATATAGATGATCCTATATTCAAAAGGTGCACCGTTAACAAATTCAAAGAAGTAGGATCAAAAGCGCTCAAGAAATTAAGAATTATATTGTATAGGGATCCCAAGATAATAAATGAAGACAGCGAAAAAGAGAAGTTGATCAAAATGTATCATGATCATCCTATTGTAGGTGGTCATAGCGGCCAAAAGAGATTGTTAAAGAAATTAAGAATGAACTATAGATGGAAAAGAATGTCTCGAGATGTGGCAAACTTTGTAAAGAAATGCAGAAAATGTCAAGTAAACAAAAACAAAGTAACACATAAGGAACCTATGGTTATTACACCAACACCTCAAAAAGCTTTTGATATTACTTGTATAGACACAATTGGTCCATTTTTAAAAACTACAAATGGTTTTACGTATGCAGTTACAATTCAATGTGAGTTAACAAAATATGTTGTTGTTGTACCTATTGAGAATAAAGAAGCAAAAACAGTAGCAAGGGCAATTATGGATAATTTTATTTTAATTTACGGTCCTATGAAAGAAATTCGTACGGATATGGGTACGGAATATAAAAATGAAGTTTTAGATAAATTATTGCAACTCATGAACATTAAGCATAAAATTTCAACTGCATATCATAGTCAGGTAAATTCGGCTCTGGCTCTGGCTTTGGCTCAGGTAAATTCGGTATTTGCGCAAAACACAATACTTTTCAAAGGTGCGGTGTTATATAATGAGCTACCAGAACGATTGCGAAGCTGCACAAATGCGAAAGTATTCAAACGTGAATTGATGGACTATATTAGTGAGAAAACTTTATAAGTGTATTGTATCTTCGTTTTCTGTATTGTATTACTGTATTTCTGTATTGTTTTCTGTATGTATTTTTGTACATAATTTTCTATATACAGGGTGTCCCCGCACTCACTTTACATAACTTAGGTGGTGATAGAGGACACTTTTCTAAGAACAATATTTAACAAAAATTTTTTTCTAAATTCAAACCCTCGAGAGTTAGGCCTCTTTAAAGCATTTTTTTTAATTTCCACCTTCACGTGGCCATAACACCGAAAATATTGATTTTTCAGTAAAAATGTTTTAGTAATTTTTTAAAGAGTGTGAAATAATCTACAAACTAGATGCACATCTTTTATTGTCTAAAATCAATGGCTTTCGAGTTATGAATTAAAGTAAGTTAAAAAATGTCGAAAAATTTGAGCTTTTATTTTTTTTGGATTTTTTCAAAACCCTGTATGTTTTAAACGAAACATTTTACAAAAAATCTGACGCCCCATTCCGGATAGAAAATTTAACGGGCTACAACTTTTGTCTAGTAAAAATTTTTGAGAAACCAATCCATTTCACAGAAAATCAGAAAATAATAAACAAGGCAGCTACAAAACAAAAAATTAAATTCACTAAATTTTTTATTTTTTTGAAAAATTATTTTATTAATTAATTTTAAACTATTAAATTATGTAGGTAAATGTTGAAAATGACCACCCTCATTTTCAATACACAGTCGTGATCGTTTTAAAAGATGTTTTATAGTATTATTTATAAAATTTCCTCTTTTGTTAAGTGCCACTATAGAAGTGGTGGTCAACAAGGTCGTGGGATCGACCGGTCGATCACGAGGCCAATTTTGGTCGATCGGTGAGTGTGAAAAAGTGTCAAAAAATCGAATTTCAGCGATTAAAAGTGTCGAAAAATCAACTTTTTTCAATTTTTTCTCAACAAACATCTTTTAAAACAATCACGACTGTGTATTGAAATGAGGGTGGTCATTTTCAACATTTACTTAAATAATGTAATAGTTTAAAATTAATTAATAAAATAATTTTTCAAAAAAAATAAAAAATTTAGTGAATTTAATTTTTTGTTTTGTAGCTGCTTTGTTTATTATTTTCTGATTTTCTGTGTAATGGATTGGTTTTTCAAAAATTGTTACTAGACAAAAGTTGTAGTCCGTTAAATTTCCTATCCGGAATGGGGCGTCAGATTTTTTGTAAAATGTTTCGTTTAAAAGATACAGGGATTTGAAAAAAACCAAAAAAACAGAAAGCTCAAATTTTTCGACATTTTTGAACTTACTTTAATTCATAACTCGAAATCCGTTGATTTTAGACAATAAAAGATGTGAATCTAGTTTATAGATTATTTCACGCTCTTTAAAAAATGACTAAACCATTTTTACCGAAAAATCAATATTTTCGGGGCTATGGCCTCGTGAAAGTGGAAATTAAAGAAAATGCTTTAAAGAGGCCTAACTCTCGAGGGTTTGAATATAGAAAAAAATTTTTGTTAAATATTGTTCTTAGAAAAGTGTCCTCTATCACCACCTAAGTTATGTAAAGTGAGTGCGGGGACACCCTGTATATTTGTAAAACTTTAATTTTAAAATTTATGTTTTTTTGTATAGACTACTGGCTAAATAAACGCTTTATTATTATTATTATTAAAGTATTGGGGGTTGTGAGAGAAATCATAGAGTTTTAAATGAATATATAAGAATGTACATAAATAGTAATCAAACAGATTGGGATGATTGGGTAAAATTTTATAGTTTTTGTTACAATACAACACCAAGTGCATATCATAATTATACACCGTTTGAATTGGTTTTTGGTAAGAAAAATGAATTACCTGATTCATTAAAAGGAATTACTGATGACCCTGTATATAATATAGATGCTTATTATGCTGAAGTTAAATATCGTTTGCAATTAGCTAATAGTCGTGTTAATGATTATTTGCAAAAAGTTAAGGAAAAACGTAAAATAGAATATGATAAGAAGGTTAATAATTTAAATGTTAAGTCAGGAGATTTAGTATTAATTAGTAATCAAGCTAGAACAAAATTTGATCCTTGGTATAAAGGACCATTCTTAGTAATAAGTTGTGATGGTGTTAATTATTGTACTGTAAAAAATCAAAAAGGACATTCAGTTACAGTACATAAAAATCGCGTAAAATTATTTAACAAGTGAAAACAATATAACCAAAAAGGACATTATGTTAATGGTAGTTTAAATTTTTTATTGTATAAAAATAAGTATTTGTGTTTTAATTATAATTGTGTGTATAATTGTATAAAATAGGTACCTATGTATGAATTATGTATGATAATATGTATGAACTATATGTATGTATGAGTGAGTAATTTTCATTATATTTTATGTTTAAATGCTAGTTTTCCTAAATTTGGAAAATGTCTTTTACACCTGCAGAGTAAAAGCCATTTTTTCGAAAAGGGAGATGTAGCATATTTAAAGTATTTGCAATATAAGGAAATTTAAATGTTAAGTATTTAGTATAATTTAATATATTATTGCTGATTAGATATTGTAATAATAATGAAATTGATGAGTAGTGTCTATTTTAATTAGGTGAATATTATAATGTAGTGAAGAAATAGTACCTACTAATAGATTAGTAGTGGATTAACTAAGTAAAGAAGAAGAGTAAATTGGAAAAATGTAATGAAGAGATGTATTATAATATTAATAAATAAATACAAATATAATTGTATATAATTTAAATAAAAATAAACATGACTACATCCACCCACCACATTAGGTATTTCAATAATGATCGATATATAGATAGTTATTGCTCGGTATTTCGATAATTATCGATAATAATTGATACTCCTGTAATTATCGATACTCGATCGAGCCTAACAAAAATAAGGCTTGAAAATGGCCAACTCACAAAGACATGCTTTTCTACAACTGGTGTGATATTGTACAAGTGATCTAACCTTCAAAATTATTCGAAAGAGAGCAGTTTTCTTTCAGTATTGCATAGCAAAGCATTTAATCGATATATTATATTAGGTATTTTTTAAACAGTTTAAATAAATTAATAATAAAATAAAGTTTGTGTTTTTATTTGTGTGCAAGCAATTTTCCCTCAAAACTAGCAGGTTACATTACCCCAAGATTGTATTGCAGTGCCATAAGATAGAAATATATGATGTGGGATAAAGTTACCCGAAAGTATGGGCTACTTTAGCCCAAAATAAAAAATATATAAAAGGGCTATAAAATGTAGATTTTTGTATCACAGTCTTTTAGAGGAAGGTTTGTACTATCTAAAAAGGACCTTAATTGCTCAATTTCCATTATTTGTTTTTCTCTAGCATAACATGAAACAAATATTTTCACAAAACTGGGACAAAAAGTAACCCGATTTTACGGTACTAATTTATTGTATATTTTACTTTAACAAATAGGATAAAAAAAATAATATGTTGGAAAAATGTTAAGTTATAATGCCGTAAATGTGACTTTCATTTTTAAGAGCATCCAAAAAAATTCCTTATAAATTTGTATGTTCAGAACTGCCTGACAAATATTGTGCAACTAGAAATAAAGTTATTATTTAAAAATTTTTATTTTAGAATATAGATCGTCAGCACACACAATCACTAATAATTCTAATTGTAAACTTAAGAAAACACAAAACTGTGCAGAAAAACTATCCACCATGATATATAGATTCATATCTTATGTCTCTTTAGATATGTACACGTATGAATGGTATGGACACAACAAAGACATTTATATTTATAATACCTAAATTGTTATTATGTTATTAAAATAAATTGTTACTACATGTAATGTAGCGTAAAAATGAGCTTTATAAATTTGGATTTAAAAATACAATTTATCTATAATTATGATAATACTGAATGTATCATTTTGTATCTCTCTGGCTTCGATTCTTAAGTAGGTAACTTTTGTTTGTTTTTTTTTAAATATTTTATCAAGTGAATAGCTAATGTTAATTAAATATATCGAGCTCTGATTTATTTTCATTTCAATAATGCTAATATCCGTCTATACTAACCTAATTCATTAAAACGTAAAAATTTTCTACTCATCTTTTCATAAAATTTCGAACATAAATCAGGCTTTAACGATTTAACAGTTAAACGCATTCCATTACAACGACCACGTGGCATCCCCAAGGGAGTTTGTTCACTCAAACAAACACTAGGAGTGGGGAATCCAAAGTTCGCACTTTTTTTACCATTTAACATACCTTCAATTTCCTTGAATTCGCATCTAGTATGTAGTCGCATCTAGTATGTTGTATTTTGTTTACAAAACAAAATTGTGATGGTAAAAAAAAACAATGTATTATGCATTGTGCTCTTATGGACAACTCAAAACAAAACTCTTCAAGATGTGATAAAAATATGAATCTTCTTCTGATCTTCAAAAATGCATGATAGTAAGAAAATTTGTGTATATGGGAACCAATCAGCATTAGATGCTGGACTCTTCAAAAAATGCCATCATAAAAGCATTATACCTACACAATTTTCTTACATGATTATAATATGATAATCATTAAACATAATTTTATTGTTAATAATTTTTATTCAAATATTCCTAAACATTTTCAAAAGTGGTACAATTTGTTTACATTGCAATAATTAATATTACATTTAATTGTATTTTATTGGGCGATGTACTCTACCATAATAGTTCTGAATAACGCCCATTGAATCATTATATAAAAATGTTAATTCCAATTTATATTCTCCATTAGGTATCAGCGGTGGAAACTTGCTTGGATCTGGATAGAAATTGCAAACATGGGAAGTTTCACCCTTGAAAACGATTTAAAATTAAAATGATTATTTTCATTTGTTATCTAATTTAATTAATGAGTTAAAATACGGTGCACATAAATTTCTTTTTCAATGATGTGGTTTAGCATCAAGTATAATTTGAATCGTCGCTCTTCAAGTTTTATGAGTTAAAATCAAGAACTTATTATTGATTTCTGTAGAAACGATTTTATAATAATACTAAAATCATTTGATATGTATTTATAACGTAGTTACATGCTTAAATTTATGTTACCTAAAGATAAAAAAATTACCTTTACTAACAGACAATTGGTGCTAAAGTTTCCACAACGCGTATATGCTACTTTAGCTCCAAATATGTTATTTTTAATACAGATGCAGAAGTTCAGTTGAAGTCTTACTGCCGGAAATATTCGATACTCATTGCTATAAAATTTGTATAGTTGAGCAACCATCTAAAAGCATTCAAATATCATACAAAGTTTTAAACACGTTTTCGTAAAATTTACCTGTATATTCTTATTATTCCAAGAGACTCTTGATTTGAAAGTTACATTTGCAACGGCCAAGGTTCGATTATATTTAAATGTAACTGCATTATAGGATTCAAAAAGCGATTTATTGTAATTAGCAATTTCTAGGCGTGTAAATTCCAATTTGTAATCATGCTGGTTAAACTATTAAAAAATTAAGCATCAATAATAATTTTTATTATTGTAAATTTATGAAATATATCAAAAAAATGTTAAAATTAACTAATTTTTACTCTAATTAGTTGATATGTAGTAATGACTCGCTGAATATGACACCTAATAAAAATTTCAATAATTTCAATATAATTAGATCTTTTGAAGCCATTTTGACCAGCAGTCTGGCGTAAATCAAACACGGATAGACTACAGAACGGGAAACCGCGGTTCTAATCCTGATCGCGTCGGATATGTGCTGTGATCTAAAAAGTCCAAAATCGATCTGTGGACTATGGGGAAGGCAACGGGAAACCACCCCATTAACATTTCCCTATTAAAGTCTTCTTGGCTTGGCCAGGAGGATCGCTAATATCCGAAATCGGATAAGGCACCTGAAGAAGAAGAAGAAGAAGCCATTTTACAAAAAAACTGCAGTGTCAGCTAACCATTTGATAGACAATTTTACGATACAAAAAAATTGAAAAAACTTCAACCACAAACATAAATTTCAAGATCATCATATTATTATAATATATTATTAAGGACATCCCCCCTTAAAATAATTATAACTAATGGAATTTAGAAAAGTAACCAGTTTCAAAGTTTATTATAAAGACATTCTTACTTTAGAATATAGATCCTCAGCATACACAGTAACTAATAATACTAATTGCAAACTTAAGAAAACAAAAAATAACTTTGAAAATATTTTTGTGAATAAAATATTCATATTATATAGGTACATTATCTTATGTCTCTTTAGATAATATGGACACGTAGTATGGTATGAACAAAACAACAACATTTATAAATATAATTTATAAAATATGATTAAAATAAATTGTTTAAGGTAATGTAGCGTACAAATAAGTTTTTAAAATTTCAATTTGGATTTGAATATTATAATATACGTAAAATGTAATGTATCACAGGATACAGTGCATCCAGCTAAATATACGCATGCGCTTTACTTTCGACTTCCATCGAGTCTTGCTGTGACTGTTGCAGTAGTACCAACCAAAGTATAATATCTAGTTAAATTTATTAATACATTAGAAAAATAAAAATTTTAAAAATAATTATTTTTTTAGTACTGCTGCTTTATTATGTCCAGTTTGATAAAAAACCATTTTGTAGTAACTGCAACAAATCGACATTTACGCCAATAAATGCTTTCAATTCAAGTAGAGATTGAAAACAGAAAAACTAATATCTCTTGTCCTTGTGTTTTCATGAAGAAATGCACAGCTTTTTATTGGCGTTTAACACTATGCTACAAGATTCTGACTTACATGGGCTATTCGAAATTTTCTCACACCCAGATATACCTGGTAAATTCGCGTAGCGGGGGGGGGGGGGCTGTTGAAAAACACACTATCTCGTCTCTATTTCGGACGCTGGACGTAGATAGGAATGGGAAATTGCTTCTCAAGATAATCTAAGAATTATTAAAAATGGTATCTTTATTTAAATCTGAATTTTCAACTGACAAACTCACAAGAATCCAACCGTTTCCATATTACAAACTATAAAGGTCAAATTTTCTACTTTAGTATTCAAAAGTGTAATATGAGGTACAACACTACAGTTAGTAGAGGAGGTCAAATACCTGGGTCTAACAGGAACATCTGTACTTCACATTATTGTAATCACATGCGGTACTATAGGTGAGAGTTTTTCGTTATCTGAAATCGTTGTGCGTAAATATCTGAGACCAATATGCTGGGCATCCTCAAATCGAACAGATTCCTGAGTTTTGTTAAGGCTACCACGAAGGTTTTATCGGGGTTTACCGACAATCCTTCTCTTGTACACCACTGTTCAACGGTTCTTAGGGCTCACAGTATCAGTGAAGACACAACCTCCAAAAACTTCCCGCTGACAAGGATTTGTGATGTCGTCCCTATATCCTTGCTCGTGTATTCCACAAAGTTCCAAGTCCACCAAGAAGCTGTCTACAACCAGGTACCACAGAACTTATAGGAGAGATCGGAACGACACCCTCGCGCAGCCATAACCCCTCACTGTTTCTGAACCTAGTGCGGCACTTATATTCTTCTACTTTTCAAAATATAATCAATCCATCCTGTTACCAACGGATTAATTCCACGTCTTCGAAGAGCGTTTTCTATTGAGTTAAGTGATGTATTGTGAAATGCTGTTATAGCTCCACGTCATGAAATGTTCCCAGGGCATCAGTTTCTCGAAACTGGAGAGCCTCTTCTATTCTTAGAGCTAACTCGTGAATACTTAATTCACATGATTTTCCTGATCGGTAGGCATACTGCTGCCGGTGCAATAGGTATTGCTGCAAAAACACCGTCCCTTACATGCCTGGCTATCAGTTTCTCCAGGGTTCTGAGGAGAAATGACATTAAGCGTATTGGGCGGAAATATTTAGCCTGGGTATACGATTCACGCTCCGGTTCAGGTATGAATACCACTGTAACCTTTCTCCAGCTGATTGGCACATATTTAAGGGCTATACTGGCCATGTAAGTAGAGCACAAGGGAGTGGAGAGTTTCTCCATCCCTTGTTGAAGTAGAGATAAAATATCCCGTCTAGTCCCGGAGATTTGTATGGTTTCCAAGATTTCATTGCCCATTCAAGATTTGATATATTATTAATAAGTTTATTTAGCAATTGTCCATCCCTCCCCGATACCCCGATTCCTCGGGCTGCCTGAGATCGGTGGGTACATTGCATGAACTTGTATTGGTGTACTACCTGTAAAGTACGTCTGGAGCTATAGCTAAAGAGTTTCCTCCCCGCTGGTCGTATACTCCTTATAAGGTTTTTGTAGAGATCCATCTTTGCTTTTGTTGTCTCTCATCAAAGCTCTTTGGAGTCTAACACATCCTGGAGTTCCTTCGATCTCCCCGCAGTACTTCCTCCAAGAACCCTTTTTCGACTCTCTAATAACCCTAACGTATTTTAGACGGGTCACCATTTAAGTTTCCCTATCACCGTTTACTTTGGCCTTTTTGGCTTTTTTGTTAAGGAGTCTACGAGTTCATGCCCTGAGGTGGTAAGCTCACGATTCCACCAAGTGGTCTCGCTCTTTGCTGCCCTTCTCCTCATTGGACAGCTTTCTTCGTAGGATTTGGTGATTGCTTAGGTGACGAAATCATTCATCAGTTCCAGTTCTACTGGTGTTTTAGGTTTCTGTGAACATTTTTTCAGCCCCTGTTCGAAGTTCTCATCCCTATAGAGCTTCCAGTCGCAGGTTTTTGGATTCCTATACACATTTCTGCCTTTTCTTGCGAAGTTTTTATATTAAATCTTATGTGTCTGTGGTCTGAGAGCGATCCCCTATCGAGAGACGTGCTAGTCCATTACCAAACCACATACAATAGGTGTCCCAATTGTTTATCTATAACTTCCCTCCTCTTCTTTATGACAAAGGTTGGTTCGTTATCTTTATTCACGATCTCCAGATTATTTCTGGAATTGAATTATAGCATGAATTCACCTCTTCTATTTGTGTATGTGCTTCCTCACATAACATGGTGTGAACATCACAGTAGAGCACCAATTGTGTTTTACTTTTTTCACATTTATTTACTATAGTTCTTAGGTTGTTTGTTAGTTTCTGTTCTTTATTCATTAAGAGAAATTCCTAAGAACTTTTTCATCTGCACTTGATGTTTTGTTCTTCAATTATTGTTAAAAATCTAAAAAAAGGATGAAAAATTTCAATGCGATTGTTATTGTTTGAAAACTAATTTTTGCAAACAAATTACTTTGACAGATTAAAATAAATTTGGCAAAAAATGTACTTAAACTCAGTATTATTTGTTATTGTTCTTAGAGCATAGTTTCGTTAACTTATTAAAGAGACCACACCCCTTCCGGATATGTTGCTTTATACAAAGATGGATAATAATAAATTGCTTTTGGGTGGAATTTCCGAAATTTTGCGTGAACATTTTAACTCGGATTTCATCGAAGCAATATTATCAAAGCATGTCAAACCGTTACAACACGAAATTAGTAAGTTGAATCATCAAGTAACTTTGTTAAATGCTATTATTAATGATCAACAACAGTCCGTTAATAATAATAATATTTTGTCGAATAATACAGGACCGGTTCCAGTTCAACCACGTGAGGTTATCTCTAGCCATGTTCCCATTCAACCAAGAAAGTATTCTACGAGAAGTAGTACGAAGAAAAATAGCGTTTCTAACGTCCCACAGCCTACTGTTACCCCCGAAGTGACCAATACTGAAGGGTTACCTTTTTCGGATGAGGTTAGTAATATTGTAGTGTTATGAAATAAAATCCAAATGTGCGTTATAAGTTTATTTGTAACCTAAAAGTAAAAACGTTTCAAAGTCGCCATTTTACGATAGATTATTTTACATGTCGAACTGGTGTATTTATTGTTGTTGCGTTGGTCCTATATTACTACATTCCTCCCTTACTAATAAATAAATGTTCTAGAATCCATAACGTTCTGGAGGCCTTCGGGTTCTTTCTGGGTTCCTTCTCGTTTGTGGTGGAATTATTAAGGTGGGCTGTTCTGGCACTTCCTGCGATACTACCAGATCACTTCCGATACCATTCTCCCGATCAGCAATTTGCTCGTTCACCGATTCCACCATTGTTGCTGCGTTATTTTCTTCTGTATTTAAAATTGGTGTTGTTTCTGGAATTTCTGGTTCGAACTGTTGATTTATATATTCAGGTATTCTAGGCCGCAATTGGTCAGCATGCTTTCTCCGTACTAGTCCTCCTCCTATTTCCACTAAATACGAATAGATGCCTCGTTTGTCAATTATTTTGCCTTTTGTCGATCCTTTTCCGTGTGGGTTGTTTACCCAAACCAGCTGGTCCATTTCGAAATTGGTCGGCTTAGCTGTTTTATCGTGGTGTAACTTTTGTCTGGCGGTTTCGCGTTCTTGATTGCGATGTATATCGGGCTTAATTTGATCAAACAAACTTCTCATTGGACGACCATAAATTAACTCGCTGGGGGATCTTCCAGTTGAACGTTGTATAGTATTTCTATAACCCAACAAGAAATTATTTAATCGAACATTAAAATCTTTTGATTTATCGCTGGCGTTCATTCTTTCCTTGAATGTTCTGACTGCTCGCTCAGCGAGGCCGTTTGATTTTGGATGATACGGTGTAACCTTTATGTGTGTAATCCCATTTGAACTACAAAATTGTTCAAACTCATTTGACGTTAATTGTGGACCATAACGGCCCCGAGACCTTTTTCCGATGCGTCAGATGTTATGTATACTGGTTTATGTGGATCATAATGTACCAAAGTATCATTTGATGTTAGTTTGCTTATTAATTTATTGAAAATATCATTGTCTTGTTCGTTCCATTCCCATTTTGCGCCTTTTTTCAATAACCGGTGCAAAGGGGCGCAAATAATCTGGAGATTTTGTATAAATTTTCCATAATATGTTATCGACCCAAGAAAAGACCTAAGTTCGTTTACATTGTTTGGTTTTGGCATTTCACGTATAGCTTTGATATGTTCATCTGTTGGGTGTAATCCTTCTTTATCCTTCTATTCCTGCCTATTCCTTCTATTCCTTCTATTCCTGCCCAAATTTGATCCATCGTGCGTTGAAATACTGCTGGTGCAAAAGAGATTCCAAAAGGTAGCCGCTTGTAAGCGAAATATCCTTTATGTGTCGAAATTACAAGATATTTTCGTGATTCTGGTGTTACGGTGAGTTGTAAATATGCATCTTTCAAGTCGATCTTCGTGAATTGTTGTCCACCGCTTAATTTCGACATAATATCCTCGAATCTAGGCAAAGGGTAATCATCTGTCTGTACGTAGGGGTTTATTGTTACCCGAAAATCCCCACAAATTCTGATGCTTCCGTTTGATTTAATTGCGATCACCATCGGAGTACCCCATTCAATTTGTGTAGTTGTAGTGTTTATGGGTTCCAAAACATCCTGTTTAACAAGACGATCTAATTCTGCGTTCACTTGTTCTTGCAGTGCTATCGGTACTGGCCTTGGTCGAAACGTTTTTGGTTGTGTACCTGTAGGGATGTGTATTCGTGCACTATGACCATGTATTGTGCCCAAAGTCCCGCTAAAAAGTGTTTTATATTTTTCCAATATTTTTTTTATAGCCGTCGGCGTAGGTCTATTTGTTTCATTATGTTCTGTTTTGTTAGGTTTTATAGTGGTTTGACATATCTTTGATACAGGTGGAAGTGGTAGTTTGAAACTCAACGACCAATCTAAACCAAATAGGGGAACGTCATCATCTTCGACCACAAATACTGTCAGCACTTTCTTCTTCTTGAATGCCTCTACTTGAATTTGTGGCGTTCCTAGAGTGTTTATCTCCATATTTGTGTATGCTATTAAATTTTCGGTTTTCTTCAATCTTGGTTCACCTAATTTTTTCCACAGTCTTTTGCTAATGACTGAATATGCTGCTCCTGGGTCGTAAAGCATTGTTATTTTCTGATTGTTTAGTTTTGTTGGAATCATCACTTTTTTTGCTGTTTGTATATTATGGATTGTTGAGGAAGCTGTATTTGTGTGAGAGTTTGTTTTGCTTTCATATGTGTATTCATCGGAAGCATTTGATTCGTCGCTCGATTCATTATCTTCATTCTGTTTTCGAACACACCGTGTATAATTTCTTATTTCACGATATCTGATTATTGCGTTTCCCGTAGTCACGCATACTCTTGCAAAATGATGTAATTTATCGCACGCTGAGCATTTTTTTCCAAATGCCGGGCAGTTGGTTCTATTTTTGTGTTTTATATTTCCACAATTTAAACAATCCTCTTCCGGATGTAAAGTCTGTATGTTCTTTTTGTATGATTTGTCAGTTTTTTCTTGTTTACCTTGTATATGAGGGTTTCTTGTTTTGCTTTTCTTTACCTGGAAAACGTTTTTGTCTGCAGTCGTATTTGATGTCATGTTTGTTAAACGTGTTGTTTGCACTTCTGCGTTTTCTAATCGTGTTGCAGTGGCTTCGACTTCTTCCAATGTTGTTAAGTTTGTTTGGTGTATACGAATAATCTCCTGTTGCCATGGTGTGTTGTTTATTCCGACTACGATTTGGTCGCGTAATCGTTCATCAAGATTTTGTCCAAATTCGCAGTTTCCCGCTATTTCTCTTATTGCTGTTACATATTGTCTTACGGATTCATCCTCTCTTCTTAACCGTGATGTAAATGCCACTCGTTCAGAAAAAATATATGTTTTTTTTCCAAAATTCTTGTTTATGACAGCAATTATTTCATTGTACGATTTGTTTATTACATTTGTGGGTTTGAAATGATCCACGAGTAGTTTGAACGTATATGGTCCAATTTTTGTTAGTAGTAACATTTTCTTAGAGTTTTCGTTATTTTCCAGTCCATGTATCACTAATTCGAGTTCGAAACGTTGTTTATAATATTCCCACGCTTCTTGGTCAGGATTGAATCGCTCGAAATTGAAACTGTTTCCATTGTTTGAGTTTATCATCGTTTCTGTGGTATCGTTAGGCATTTTTATCCTCGTCGCCAAATGTAGTGTTATGAAATAAAATCCAAATGTGCGTTATAAGTTTATTTGTAACCTAAAAGTAAAATCGTTACAAAGTCGCCATTTTACGATAGATTATTTTACATGTCGAACTGGTGTATTTATTGTTGTTGCGTTGGTCCTATATTACTACAAATATAACTTTAAATCCAATTGATCCAAATGATTGTACTAATGTAGCCGAGAATTCTTTGATTCATAGTAATTTTTCTGGTTCGAATAGGGTAAATATAAATAAGAAGAAACAATTAGTTATTGGTAATGTTCCACAATCCGGCACGAACGATGTTGATGAAGATGGTTTTAGTGCTGTTACTAGAAGGATTCGTACCTCAAAAGTTCATCTAACGCGCATTAATCCCAAGGTCAGTTAGGATAAGGTCCTAGAATACATTCAAAACAAATTGATTTCAGAATTGGAGGACAACAGCCAATCAGTCATTAAGTTAGAAAAATTAAATGCAAGATTTCCTGATAGTTACAGCTCATTCAAAATTACATTAAGCTCTGTTTATATGTCAAAGCTCATGGATCCCAGTTTTTGGCCCAATGGTGTATTGGCTAGAAAATATTTTGAGAAGTCTGCTCAGTCATCGGATAGGAGGAATTTTCATCATCCTCCAGCAACTCCAGCGTTAAACATATTTTACCAAAACGTAAGGGGTTTACGTACAAAGCTGTCAACTGCTTATTAATATTTTGAACGAATCGTATCCGATAATTGTGTTAACAGAAACTTGGCTGTCCGATCAGCACTTTGACAATGAATTCATTGACGGTAGATATGTTGTTTATCGTTGTGATCGATCTGAAGTAACAAGTAATAAGAAGATTGGTGGAGGCGTTCTAATTGCTGTTTCAAAACAGTTTAACTCTTATCGGATCCCTAACTCAATTAGTTTAAGAGAAGAACTATGGGTGTCCATTAGCATCGGTCGTAATAATAAGTTAATACTCTGTGGTACGTACATTCCACCTAACTCGTCAATTGATATCTATACGAAACATTTAGCCACAGTTAATGAAATGTTGCAATCATTTTCTAATGTTAATATCTGTATTGTGGGAGATTACAATCTGCCAAATCTTTCCTGGCAACTGGACCCTGAAGATGGTATAAGTTTTGCTCCTATGAACGCCAGATCTGAAATTGAAGAAACCTTATGTGATGATTTATCCTATTCTGGTTTACGTCAGTTTAACTCAATTCCAAATGCAAATAATGTTCTATTAGATCTAGTATTTTTCAATGATTTTTGTATAAATGTCAGGAATTCGTCGCCGTTATTATCACCGGTTGATGTCAATCATCCCCCATTACTTATAACGATCAATGATATAGACCAAGAATCTGCTCAATCGGACAATACTGTATATTTTTATGATTTTAAAAATGCTCCGTACGATACTATCAATACTCAACTGGCTCAAATTGACTGGAAATTCTTGGACAATTTTGGGACAATGAATGAAAGTGTTGCAGGTTTCTACAATAAAATTCAGGACATCTTTAATTTACACATAAAATTGGGTTGCAAGCGTGTAAATAGTTATCCGAATTGGTTCAGCACTACAACGAAAAGATTAATCTCCTCCAAAAAATCGCAACATAAGCTTTTCAAAAAATATGGATATCACGAAGATTATTTAATATTTTGCGGGATCAGAAGGCAATGCAAACTCTCCATTGAGTACGATAGACTGCAGTATATTCACAAGTTTGAAAATAACATCATAGGTAATTCTTCTAAAGGTTTCTGGTCATTTGTAAACTCTTCAAAGAAAAGCCTCGGTACTCCTGTTAGTATGTATCTAAACAATAGTTCAGCTAACAACTCTGAAGACGTAGCAAATCTCTTTGCCGATTACTTTCAATCCGTGTACTGCAATCATGATGATGTCAATGTTACTGGTAATAGCAATAATAATGATGATAACATTCCATGGGATAACCTCATTAAAAAATGCATCGACCTAAATGTGTTAGAGATTAGTGAAACCGTCATCTTCGATAAACTAAGGCCTCTTGATTCAAATCCTAATCCTGGATTCGACGGAATTCCTTCCATCTTCTTAAACAGGTGCAGCGATAATTTGGTAGAGGCTTTGAAGATTTTGTTCGATAAGTCGATCCGTTTATCAGTCTTTCCAGATTTTTGGAAAGTATCAACGGTGACTCCAATTTTTAAAAATGGTTGCAAGTCAAATGTAAAAAATTATAGACCAATTTGTATTTTGTCGTGCATTCCAAAACTTTTTGAGTGCATTATTACTGATATTCTGTATGACGCTGTTAAGGACATCATTATTGAGCAACAACACGGCTTCTTCAAAGGTAGATCTACCTCAACAAACTTAATTCTATTTATTGAATATATTGTGCGTTACATGGAAGCTGGTTCAAATATTGATTGCATTTATACTGATTTTTGCAAGGCTTTTGATCGTGTGGATTGTCCCAGACTTATATATAAACTGGACATCTTAGGTGTGAGTGGCTCCTTAACGAAGTGGTTGGCATCATACCTTTCGAAGCGTACGCAAAGAGTCAAGGTTGGTGACAAACTTTCCAAAGAGATTTTTGTTACATCTGGAATACCGCAGGGCTCTCATTTAGGACCGCTGCTATTTATACTATACATAAACGACATTATAAACGTTTTCAAATACTATTTGTTTTTGCTTTATGCCGATGATCTCAAGATTTATAAAATAGTGAACAATATTTCCGATTGGTTAATGGTCTGTGAGGATTTGAGAGCACTTGAATCGTGGTGCAATTTGAATAAGTTGGAATTCAATATTTCCAAATGCAAGGTTTTGTGTTTCTCCCGTAAAATTATCTCGTTTAATTTCTGTTATCAGCTTTCCGAGAAGGTGCTGGAGAAAGTTACCGACATCAGAGATTTGGGAGTCATTTTAGAGAGTAAATTGAGTTTCTCTGGCCACATTAATGAGATTGTCGGCAGGGCTTCTAAGATGTTGGGCTTTGTGATTAGGCAATCTGTCGAATTTAAGGAACCTCGTGTGATCAATTTGCTGTATGTATCACTCGTCAGATCTTTGTTGGAATATGGATCATTGGCTTGGAATCCGCATTACAATAAATATGTACACAGGATTGAAAGGATTCAAAAGAAATTTGTAAAACATATGTGTTTCAAATTCAATATATTGTACCAAAGCTCCAACTATGACAGCATTTTGTGCTACCTTAATCTGTCAACCTTGGAAAAGAGAAGATCATATTTGGAATTGGTTTTTCTTTATAAGTTGTTGAAGGGCCAAATCAAATGTTCATCTATTCTGGGCTTAATTAGCTTTTCGGTCAGCCCGTATGATGTAAGAGGTCCACCTCTGTTTTCAATCGACTTCCACAGGACTGAATATGGAAGGAATTCACTTATATGCAGAGTCTGCAACCGAGCCAACCTGCTTAAGGTTGAATTCATCAATGTATCGGTATTTGAGTTTAAAAGGCAGTTGAGAATTAAATTAGATAAGTAATGTTTGTAAATATTTACTTGTTTGTATTTTTGTTTGTTTGTTTGTAGTTATAAGGAATATTCCGTTAAATAAAGTATTATTATAATCATAATTATAAGGATGGATGTTTCTTACAAAACATTCTTAAACATTATTCAATGTAAGTAAATTGCTTATGCTGCTTTACCCACAAAAGTCAAACATTTTTCATCTGGGGCTCATTTGGGTCAGTTTGGGCTTTTTTGGTAGTGTTCGGCATTTTAAACTTATTACTCAATTTCTACTTCTTTTAGCATCCGATTATAACCACCCTGTGAGATGCTGTGCAGTGTAATATCGCTGTCAAAATTATGTTTCGGTCTGTTTTAGGGTAGTTTTTCTTCTTCTACCGCAATCTTTCCTTTTTTGATGCATCTCGTGGAATTTTTAACTTTTAACAAAATTTACCTTGACTTACAAGGATATAGCGAGGAATGATAATAATCACCGTTTTGCAACATTAGTATTATACGTTTGGATCATAATTTGGACTTCATTTTATTGTAAGGAAAGGATAGTAAAAAAAAGGAGATCGCTGTTATGGTCACTATATATTCACCACCTAACACCCAACACCTAAGACTTAACACCTTACGCCTAAGAAGATTAACAAATGGATTTATGTATAACCATTATGAACAAAAGATCAATACTGGTCGCAGTTCTGAAAGGCTCTCGTAGCCAATCGACCCCTAAGTACCAATACCAATGTATAACCATTTATACTGGTCACTTTAAACCCATCACCTGACACCCAATACTTAAGAGGTGTTTATCTTTTTCTTACCACTTAAGAAAAGTAGCCCCCTAGGGTGCTACAGATGAACTCAAACTATTTCAGATTTTTTGGAACACCCAAGAACAAAGGGCCGACCAGGGACTGTCCATACTGTATTATTTCTTTTACTATGTTCTGACAAAATGGCCACCCCTGCATTAAAACGTCCACGTCCAAAATTTCCACGTATTTTAAAATGCCTCTCGCGCAGGTCTGCTTTTTTATGTAGGTTTACAATAATTGTGCGTTTTTGATATAGAATCACTAATTAATAAGATAAGCGCTGTGATTTGTCATACTTGAAGACATTATTGCTTCGAAATTTTAAGCGCGTATCAAAATAGTCTTATGTTTTACCCAATTAATATTTTTTGAATAATTTAAAAATAATTAATTTCAATTATGTTACACAGGAATGCTTGAGCCTTCGTAACTGTAGCAATAGTATTATTCAATTTATTGTAATCATTGTTAAATAAATTTTAGTTAAGTAGATAATCCCCATAGAAATCGGCCACTTTAAGTAATGTATTTTACAATAAAATCAATACAGTTTGGTAATTCATAATGACCCATCAGGGGTTCTACCGCCCTTAGATTCTTGTCCGATTCTTTAAGTGATAAGTTTTGAGCATACATCGGACCTAAAATCGACGTAATAAAACGTAGGGTGTTAAGTCTTAAGTCTTAGATTTTGGGTATTAGGTGGTGAGTATAAATCGACTATTCAAGCCTCGGGTTCAAAAGAATATTTGCTAAAGTCCCCGCGCTGATATAATCCGGCACTGCATTAAGTATAACTAATTGTAAGTACTTAATTATTACTGTAAATCATTTTTATTTAAATATTTTCATATAAGTCGGTACATTGTAATAATGTGTTTACTGTTAGACGTACTTAATTGGACGATATATTCTGCCATAGCTGTTAAGAACAACACCTACGGAATCATTAATTATAAGTGTTGATACTAATTTGTACTCTCCATTTGGCATAAACGGTGGAAATTTACTTTGATCCGGACGAAAATTGCAAACATGATATGTTGCGCCCTTAAACAATATTTAAATAATTTCATTAAAAAAATGCAGTAAAATAAATGAAGACCTCGATTTGCGTTGCAATTTAGAAAAGTGCTACGCAAATCGAGACCCTGTTGTATTCACAAGGAAATAAGTAAGTGCAAATCCTTAAACTTACAAGTTACCGAAAAATAAACTACCTTTTTGTAATCACAAGTAGTACTAAAGTTTCCACAGCTGGTAAAAGCCGTTTTTAGTCCCATTAAGTTTTGTTTAATACAATTGCAGAAATTCAATTGAAGCCTAAGTGGAAATAGACGATATTCATTGCTGTAGAATTTGTAAGCTTGGGACATAAGCTAAAATCATTCAGATGTGAAAAATTTTTACCTATTTTTTTTTATTTAAATTTACCTGTAGATCCTTATTAGAAGAATCTATGTGTGATTTGTAGGTCATATTTGCAACGGCCACGGATCGATTATATTTAAATGTCACTACATGAAATGATTCATAAATCTCTTTATTGTATTCGGCAACTTCCATGCGTGTAAATTCCAATTTGTAATCATGCTGATTAAACTAATAAATAATTAAGTTTATATTATTGTAATTCTATCTAGAAAATATGAGAATAATATGGTATGTATACGTTTTATATGGCAGTTTTTCTGATCTCCTGAAAAAAAATGGTAATATGGATTTAGCCGGTTTTGGAAATAGGCTCAATTATCCAGTGACTAGTAAGAAGGGGCTTAAGTCAAAAATTGGAAAGACGTTTTAGCTATTGGAATCAAATCAATTTTTCGATTTTGTACTAAGGACTTAAATGTAATCCTTTTTATTCGGATGTTGATATAGTTTTAATACATCCTACGTCATCATTAAAGACAAAATAATTAGACAAAATAAAACCTCAAAAAGGCAGGCAAAAAGGCATTAAAAACAAGCAAGGCACAGAAACAACCTCATTCATTGGAATTAGAGCATACATATATTTGATTTATTTGTATTTATTCAAAAAAAAATAAGCCCATCGTGAAAATGACATATTTTGTGTAAAAAAATTCTCAGCTTTTAGAAAATCGGGTCAGAAAAATCGCTTTGTTTACTTAAATTGAATTTTTAAGGGTTATCTGTTACTTATAATAAAAAATGAATATATTCATTGAAAATATGAGTATTTTTTATAAAAATAACTGTACTCTATTTTTATGAAAAATGTTTCTACTTCAAAAACATTAACGACAAAGTTAAAAAAGAAAAGATTGTGAAAATTCAAAATATCATTACTACAAAAGTATCTACTTAATATTCAGAGCTAAAATCTTCAGTGAGTCATTATTTTTATGCATAGAATAACTCCACAAAATTTCAAAAACATGCTCGGAGGTCGCCATTTAAAAATAATTTTATTTGGTGGAATGGACCCCTATATTAAATAGCACCCTAGTAAAATATGTTGTTTTTAAATTCTTACTTTAGCATACAAATTATCGGTATACACAGTCACTAACAATTGTAAACTTACAAAGAAAACAAACTGTGAAAACATTTTTTACGACAAGATTATTCAAGTATGTGTATAAGTGTAAAACTGGCAAATCCACAACATTAATGTAATATTAAATATATAAATTATTCAAGGTAATTCCATCTGTAAAGTTAATTTAGATAATGTAGATTCAAAATTGTAATTATGTAGATTGTAAATGAAATACATTAGTTTTGCTTTTAAACAACAGTCAAGAGTTCAAACACTTTGTGATTTAAAAAAATATAACATACTCGTATTATTTATTAAAAAAAAAAATGCGAGAAGATCAATTAAACATCAAAACAACTAACTATAATATTATATTAGGTGATTTTAAAATTTACCTTTCCTGTCCGAAAGCTTGATAACTATCAATATAATATGGGGCGAGGGCTGTAAGTCCATTATAATGTTGTTGGTGCACCAACATCATATTGACCATGGATAGTGACCATGACCAGTAAGTTTTTATAATATATTGTATTGTTGTTATATTGTTTTATTAAATGTGATATATTTTAATCATTTGTAATCTGTATTGTATTATTTTAATTAGTTACTAAATTGCAACTTTATTAAAATATTACTAACAAGTTAATAAACCAAAATATATTTATATATTCACAATGTATTGTATTATTTATATATTTTGCATTATATTATTGGTATTATTAGCTTCTTCTTCTTCTTTCTAGAAGTAATTCTCTAGAGAATTCTCTTCTAGTAGGCCAAGGCCTGTTATTTTCCCAACACTGTTGGAAACTTTGAGCATATAAATATTTTACATCCATCAGATAGCTTGCTAGACTTGCCTTCAGATGTGCCTGTATCCTGGTTTGTTATGTTAATGGTAGCAATTCACTAACCCAGGGGACCACCGGCTTAACGTACCTTCCGAAGCACGGAGACTAGTCATAAGAAAGTTTGACTCTTCCCAGGTTTGAACCCGGTGCCCCATATTCGCATCCAACTACGTTAGCTGCAAGGCAATGACCGTCTATTATTAGCATATAAAACAAACGTTCAACAAATTCGTGATCAGACCAGTGTGTAACCTCGATCGTTGCCTGACTGATTACACACGCCTCTTCTTACTTCGATGGTAATGAAAGAAACTAACTTCTGATGTTTGGTTCACAGTTCTGAGAATCGCGGGTCGCACTGGTGCGATTCGTCGGTTCTTAAATTTGTTCGGGCTACTGATGATTGGTACCACGGTGTGGAGCGATGTGATCGCTGGTTGAGTTACGGAGCGGAAATTCTGGGTTCAAGTCGCGGACTTCACAGAATTTCTTAGCCCGGCCTTCCGGTGGACATCCACACGCTGTGGTGAAAAGTTGTAGTAAAAAGAGTCGCAAAAGAGGATTAATCCACCTCGTGAAATGGATTGTAAAGACTTCAATAGAAGTGGCAATATTCCGACAGGAATGGAAAAGCCCTTGATGACTGATGATTGGGGAGTCACTACAATCTGCTCTTGTCCACAGCAGACAGTATCTAAAATCTGATGAAATATTGTGCGCCAGTTAGCTACCAATGAAACAAAGATGCTTTTTTTGGAACTAACAAAAATGATTTTATTATTCACATAAAATTTGAAGTTGCGTAAATGAAACAGTTAAACATTACTAACTTTAAAATGATTGTCAAATTAATTTTAATTTCGCAGTGAATTTTTGAGAAGTGTCGGATAGGATAGTGTCGGTTAAGCAGGTTACACTGTGCTAAAATACGAGTAGAACTTCAAACCTAATATAAAGAAACATACAAGATTATGAAATATTCAGTGCTATTCACGATTAGAAAATTTTATAACAAGAATTGTTAGTCTTGTTAGTTTTAACAAAGTATCGATAGTAACAACTATTGTACTATTCTGTAAATATCGTGAAAGCAAGGTTAAAAAGTAACCTAAAAATTAGTCAATATTAACAACTTTTGCTATTCTGGACGAGATTAAGATTGTTAGCATTTTATTAGGTTCACGTACAAAATTACATTTAAAAGCTGTAACAATTTCTTGTCAAATTTGCGCTTCTGTAACTTCACGAAGTAACAAGATAAGTTAAATTTTAAAAATTTTGCTATTCAGGATAACATTTCAGAAGCAAGAACTTGCTAAATTTAACAGTTTTTCTAACAATTCTCAACAACACCTCGAAGCACTTGTTGAGAATTGTTAAATTTAACAGTTTTAGGCAAAAAATTAAAATTGTATTTTAAAATTGCAAAATGTTGTAAGTATATTAATACATAACCAGTGAATGCATAAAAAATATTGAAAAAATTGTAATCGTTAAGGGGCGGGTTTTGTAGAGGGAAAGAAATTAAAATTTTATTTTAAAATTGTAAAAATTTGTAAGTACATTAATTATTATTACATTACTAGTAAACAGACCACGGTGTGGAGTGATGTGATCGCTGGTTGAGTTACGGAGCGGAAATTCTGTGTTCAAGTCGCAGACTTCGCAGAATTTCTTAGCCCGGCTTTCCGGTGGACATCCACACGCGGTGGTGAAAAGTTGTAGTAAGAGTAGCAAAAGAGGATTAATCCACCTCGTGAAATGGATTGTAAAGACTTCAATAGAAGTGGCAATATTCCGACAGGAATGGAAAAAGCCCTTGAAAAGTAAACACATAAAAAATATTTACAAAATTCTAACCATAAAGGGGTAGTATTTGAATAGGGTAAGAAAGTAAAATTTTAATTTAGAATTGTGAAAATTTGTATGTATATAAATACATAACCAATAAACACAAATAAATTATTGAAAAATTTGTAATTGCTAAGGGGCGGTTTTTCGTAGGGTAATAAATTTAAATTTTATTTTTATTTTAGAATGGTGAAAATTTGTAAGTATATTAATACATAACTAGTGAATACATAAAAAATATTGAAAAAATTCTAATTGTTAAGGGGGGGACTTTGAGAAGGGTAAGAAATTACAATTTTATTTTAAAATTGTAAAGATTTATAAGTATATTAATACATAATCAATTAATACAAATAAATCATTGAAAAAATTGTAATCCCTAAGGGGCGGTTTTTAGTAGGGTAAGAAATTCAAATTTTATTTTAGAATTCTGAAAATTTGTACATATATAAATACATAACTAATGAACACAAATAAATTATTGAAAATATTGTAATCGCTAAGGGGTGGTTTTTGAAGACGGTAAGAAATTAAATTTTATTTCATATTATTTGGTAAATATAATAAGAAATAACTTATACGTACACTACAAATAAAAAATAAATTGTTATAGCTAAGAGGTGGTTTTTTAAATTTAATTGTTTATATAAGCTCTTAAAACGAAAGATTAACGCAATGCTTTAAGTGGTTTTTATTGAAAGTTCAAACTGTTGTTGTAGGTACTAAAATAAATTGCAACACTTTACAAATTATTAAAACCAAATTATATTTTTAACACTACACTACTAATTATATAAATGATTTACCATATAAAATAGTTTCTAATTTTATTGTTACTTTTTATTTTCTATTCAAAGTTTCGCGCCAAACTCCCTCCATATCAATTTCGCTCCAAATCTATTTGTCTCTACGTCACGAAATTCTGATTATGAATAACATACTAAACGTAATTTGGACCGTCGCGTCGTTCAGCTTTATTTAAAAGAGTACAACAATTTTTATATGTCTTTCTGGCTGAAAGCAATAAAAGTCGTACGTTGCCAATGTTGTATAATTTAAAAACAGAATTATTTCTTAATCACAATTTCATGACGTAGAGGAAAATTAATCTGGAGCGTTAATTTTAAGTTTTTGTGAGGTGCGATGTTGTCAGATTTGGTTCACTTCATTGTTACTCTTGACAAAATTTTAAAAAGTAAACGTGAATAGCATTTAACATTGTAACAATTATTGACAGGTGATTGACATCTCCACATCGAATTTTATTTTCTAAATTTTGATAAACAAAATAAAGTAATAAAACTTTCTACACAACTCAAAATGTTCTAATTTTACTGTTACGTTTGGCTTATAACGATTCACTTCCTGTTTTAAAATTTTTATAGACTAAGATTTCATACTAAGGAGAAACCATTTGTTATGTAAAGTTTGTGACTACAAATTCGTTGAAATAGGAAATTTAAAAAGACATATGAGAACCCACATTGATGAGAAACCGTTTGTGTGTAACTACAAATGTAGTACACAAAAGATAGGATTAAACATTCATGTGAAAACTCACACCGGCGAGAAACAGTTTGTTTGAACATTTGTGATTATAAATTATAAAGTAAGTTTGTTTTTAAACAGCATTGGAATTTTATCAATAAAATAAAATTGTGCTAAAACTACGATTGAAGTTAGTATAAGTATGAATTAATACTTCTTGTTTGTTGAATTGGTTACACTTCATTTACTATTAAGTTACCGCAGTGGTTTTGAAGCATTGAAAAACTAAAAAAGCCGAACAATTTTGAGAGATCGTAGTGACTAGATATTTGAAAAGCATTGGATTAAGTAAATAAACTTTTTAATTTAAAAAAGGTAATTTACTTATAAGGTACTTTATTTTAGATAGTCGACATTTCATGTCGGATGGCTTTTCTTCATGTATATAGGATATCGATAGTGCAAATGAAGTGACAGAAGACTTTGGAAGAAGATTGTGGATGAAGCCAAGAGACACCCTAGAGTGTGAAAGAGAACTTGTAGAATTAGTTTGTGAAAGTTTAATATGTGATGATTATGATTAGTTTAGATAGATATACTGTAAAATGGGGAGTAATCCACCTCAATAAAAGGATTTGTAAATCTCATAAGAGATAGCAATATTCTATTAAGAGTGTAATGCTGATTAATAATAATAATATAATTTATTATGTTTCTTGACTACTAAATATTTGTAAATATGAAATAAAATACAAAATTATTAGTTTTTTAATGCTTGAAACCACTGCGGTAACTTAATAGTAGGGGAGAGTCGGGATGTTTGGGTCAATTTTTAATAAATACATTTTATTTAATTTCTTAAACATAATTGACGAACCTTAAATATACCATTGCATAGAACAGATAATGCACAAGCTATGTAAATAATGTAGAATGGATCACTTTAATTTTGACACAAGTTTTTTTAAATTGTAGTAGCAGAGAAAATTTGACCCATTTATCCCGCATATGGGGAGATTTGGGTAGGTAATAGGGATGTATGGGTATAGTCATTTAAACTAAAAGAATTGTTTTTTAATGAACATAAACTAAAATAACATAAAATAATATTTATAAGCAACACTATCACGAAGCAAAATAAACAAAATATTAACGCAACATAACAAATATTTCAATAAAGATTCAATTCTTAACTCCCTACTCTATTCTCATAGATTCTTAGCCTTTAGCAATCTCTCACAATTCTGACCCATTCCTCCCACTGGTGCCAAAACACAATAATGTGGTTGAAATTTTCGCATGTGGAAAGTTGGATTATATTGAATAATATTCATGTTAAGCTTAATAACTAATCATTCCAATGTAATAGTCGTTTTAGAGATATTTCAAAAGAAATAAAAAATAACTGACATATCGCACCGCCAGTTCAATAGGGTTGCAAGTGCAAAAGGAGTAATTGTTGAGAAATCAAGAAAACAGTTTTATAGTTACTTAACACTTAATGAGTTCATAGGAACTTATCTTTTACCTCAGTTCGTTTCTAAACAAAATTTTGCTGATATGGCAGTATTCTACAATAGCTATGATTGCAAACAACTGCAATACAGCAATAACTAAAAACAGACCAATTTTGCACTTGCAACCCTATTGAACTGGCGGTGCGATATAATAGATATATAAAACGAAAATTTACCTGGTCAAAAAGCCGTTTTATTCGATAAAACAATTAATATTTACAGTCACGCTGCGATAACAATGGGAAAGAGTTTCGATACCTTATGGGACCTTGGTGGAGGTAGTTATGCGTACGTTAAACGCTTTGGGAATGTAATTTTGGCATCGACCCAAACCTCCTCCGACCCAAACCTTCCGACATTCCCCTAAATGAAGTAACCAATTCAACAAAAAAGAAGTATTAATTCATACTTATACTAACTTCAATCATAGTTTTAGCACAATTTTATTTTATTTATAAAATTCCAATGCTGTTTAAAAACAAACTTACTTTATAATTGGACCCCCTTTCGCAATAAGGCACCAACTGACATTTTATCTTAAAGTGAGTTAGGCCCATATTATAAATGTGGAGTTCGTACTTCATCAATTTCACACACAAAATTCCAAGTTTTCTATAACTCTGTTGGTTCTAGAACCAATTAAAATATTCTGAAGATTTCATAACCTACCAAGTATAATTAGCACAAGAGAATCACGTAGTTTTTTATGTGTGAATTATTAATGGAGAAATATAATTTGATTTGAAAAATATTTAAACTTGGGAAAAACTTCAAAAATGTAATTTTGAGAGCAATTTACAATATTCATTTGAAAACAGTTTTTGTCGTTTTACTCGCAACTTGATCTATGTCAGTTGGTGCGTTATTGCAAAAGGCGGTCCAATTTATAATCACAAATGTTCACACAAACTGTTTCTCGCCGGTGTGAGTTTTCACATGAATGTTTAATCCTATCTTTTGTGTACTACATTTGTAGTCACACATAAACGGTTTCTCATCAATGTGGGTTTTCATATGTCTTTTTAAATTTCCTATTTCAACGTATTTGTAGTCACAAACTTTACATAACAAATGGTTTCTTCTCAGTATGAAATCTTACGTCTCTATAAAAATTTTAAAACAGGAAGTGAATCGTTTAAGCCCTTGAAAGTTAAAATTTTTACATTATATTATGTAAAAATATAAAAATGTCTGTGGAAATTTTATGTTAAACCCACAGGAATTATTTATAAATTATAAGTGACATATAAGTGCGACGTTGCAATTCTAGGCGTTGTAACAGTTTAACACTTTACCTACTGTTAAATTGCTTCGCGGATTAGCTATTTTGCACTGCTAGAATTGTTAGTTGATCTCGAACAATTTAACAGTTCTTGTTAATATCGACATTTAAACAAGTCGAACGAGAATAGCACTGATTGTGGATTAATTTGCATTTACTTACTTTTACAATAAATTCAAAATAATATTGTTAATAATTTTTATTTATTTTTTTCTATACAATATTTTCATATTATAAAGCATACATAATAAGGTAAAGTTATCAATATTTTTCAGTTTATTACTCTCCACTATAAATTGGTGCAATATAAAATTCACTCAATTGCGACCAAAAGAAAATTTGCATGTATAATATAAATTTGATTATATTGTCCTCTAACTTTCCACTCAACCGTTGTACACAAAAAAAAAACTTTTATTTTTTTTATGCGGCATAATTACCGCACTATTTTTAATTTTTACCTTTTAATAATACTTTTAGTTGATTTCGATGAGTGACATACTTTTCCACTCGGCTAGCTCAAAAATAAGGAAATTAACTCCAAATTTAAATAAACAAATTTTATTAGTCATCGATAAATGATAATTTTAATTTTAAAACAACTTTAATTTATTTATGAAATAACTGGCGACAAATTCACAACTCTACAAAATTACAATACCCCAAATCAGCACGTTGATGTCATTCTTATTTAATTTTTTCCTCAGGCACATGTTAATTATCAACTGCAAGTTCACACATTTAATCTCAATAATTGTTTTCTCTAACTTGCAATTGATAATCTAAAATGAAACAAATCTTAAAAATTAACATCTACAAAATTATAAATTAACCTAAATTTTTACGTACGGCACCGGATTATATTTTATAGTTAATTTTATCATCATATACCACATTTAAATTGTTATAACTTTTTGTTTGCACATCTGTGCGCAGATGCGCGTTTATTTGGCGGTTATGCTTCGCACATTTAACAAAATTTGTAAAATTTATAAAGTTTTACCTTATTTGTTATTAATTTTCGATCAGGTTGATTGTTAATTGTTGGAAGCATCTACTTGTTGGACCTCTCATTTTATGCGTAAGACCGCTTGGTGTTTGCCGATGAAAACTTAGAGAATTTTAGCTTTTCACCGCTTTTAACATATTCGCCCAAACTTGATCTCGATCATCCAATAACCATAAATCATTGATTTTATCTCTCCACCAAATTATCACAAATTTTCTTTATTTTACATGGAGCACTATTAAAATTGATGCTCCTCCATTGTTGCACAGGGAAGAAGAAAGTTCCTTCTCCCATCACACCAAAGTCAAACTTCTTTGTGCCTCCACCTCGCGGTTTTTTATCGAACTTTATTTAAATTTTTATAACTTTTTAAATCTTTATACAATAATATTCTCCACATTTTAATTCTTTTTAAATTATACAACAACCAAACAAAATCTTTCGCTTTGTTCCTGAATAAATAAGAACTACACTCGTGCTGATTCTTTCCCAAAATAATTACATTATATTTTTAAACTTTTATCATTTCATTTCATACAAGTTCATTTTATTGCCAGCGCCACCAAACGACGGAATGTGTCACTAACACAAATTCAACTAAATTCAAAATAACAATTTTATTGCGGATTTCGAAATACCACAATATATAATTGATTATTTTATTATATTTATTGTATTGAGATGATGTTTTCCCTTTTAACCTACAAAGACCTCAAAACTAGCTTTATGCCGGAGTAAAGTTTTTCTCTTCTACAAGGTCGATGGGTTCGACAAACGAAATTAAAGCGAAATTTGCAACAAACATAATTTATTAAATAAAAAAATTAATTGTGGAAATTTGCATCGAATTTTTTAAAGGCAATAAATTTGTCTTAAACCAAACGTGTTGATGTGTAATAATTCAGACATCCAGAATTACATTTAATTCCTCATTAAATTCAGGTGCTAAATTTGGATGTCCGGTTATTCGTGTGTCAAGTGTAAACTTTAAATCAATTTTAACAATAATTTTTAATTAATCCAGTAATAACATAAATCGTTCTAAAATTGGATTCATTAAAATAAAGAACAAATTTTCTACCTTATCATTTGGTAATTTTTCATTTTTACTATTGTGTCACTGCAAGTCGAGTCGTCAGTAGTCTCCTCCTGTTCTTACGTCTTGAGAGCAGCAGATGTTCCAGACTCCGGCTATGTTCCAAATTTGAAGTCAATCTCCAGTTTCAGGACCACGTGTAGAATTTTATAATCACTTTTCATTTACAGGTATTCAATTAGCTAATACCTCATTACGTTTGAAATTCACAACTTTTCACTAATTATGGATAATAATTAGTAACTACGCGAAAACTCGATCCTCGCAAATTATTCACTTTTTAGTGAAACTACGAAATATCGCTTCTTTGATCCCCGGATCAACAAGAAGCTTTTTATGAGTTCTTTCTTTGAAGACCACCAAAGAACTTTTACATGCTCTCAATTTGAGCTCTACTCAGAGACTGGCTTCATTTCTCGCTGGCTCGCCTTTTGTGTTTTTCAAAGTTCAAAATTTGGATTTTATGTAGTGGGAGTTTTTTCATCCTGGTTAGCTAAATTGACTCTACTGACAGGTAACACAACGTCGTTTATCGCGTACGCACTAAATTGTTATTCACACTTTACATTTTCTAGGACTTTGGCGCTATTTTCAAATGAAATTCATACACAAGGAGTGTCACAAACTTTGTACCTCACAAATAAATACAGAAATGTTTTGTTTTATGTGTAAAATTCGTTACATGTGATGGTTTTTTGTAATGGATGCAAATTTCACTTTTATGTCAGCCAAATCAACTGACTATTGAATTTGAAATTAAATTAAATTAAATTGCTCACTTACTTTCTGCTTATACCCTTAAATTGGTCAAAATATCACAACAGTATATTAACTAATGGATAAACAGCCCCGAGGGATACAATATTGACAACCTTTCCCGGACCCTAATAAATATTAAGGGTATTTTATTGGACGATATATTCTGCCATAACCGTTGATAACAAAGCCCATTGAATTATTTACTAAAAATGTCAATTCCAATTTATACTGCCCACTTGGTATCATCGGTGGAAATTTACTTGGATCTGGACGAATATTGCAAGCGTGGTAAATTGTGTCCTTAAACAATGTTTAAATATTTTAATTTTATTTATTTAACTACATCAAATCATATATTAAAACGAACACTGAATAAAATTTAATTCAAATTGGTTGGTCTACCACCAAATAGTACATATTATGTAACGGTGGGGTTAAATAAATAACCGCTCATGCAAGCAGGACCAGTAGGTCTTTACCTTCACGCAAACTTTCTGCTTCGACACAAATCGCATTCATTTGCACCCCCCATCGGACAAGGCTTCTTATACAATATTATTTGTTTGATTTTATTATAATACCTAACCTACGTTCAGGGTACCCTAACACTGCTTCTTCAAGTTGTTAGGGGTCCAACCGTCGAATCGTCACCTCGAATACAACGAGTAAAGTTGCCGGTAACTCAGCCGAGACATAGGGGGGTTATTTATGTAAAACTTGAATTTGGTTGCATTTGATATTAATCCGAACGTAATTTGCTTGATAATTTTGCACTTAATTTTCCGAAAATGTGAGTTGATGCTTTTAAATTTCGATTACTTAATTACTCCAATAACTACCAAAAATTAACTTAATATTGTGGATTAAAGCGTAAATACCAGATGCCAATTTACATTGCATTAATTTTGTTTGTTAGCCGAGTACCAAATCTTCAGGTGTTCTATGGTACGACCTTACATCCTGAAGAAAGGATGTGATCAACTTTTCAAGGCGAGAGCCTCTGATCAACTAACTAATTATTTCAACGTTATCATCGCAACTTATAAATTACCTAAAAATAATTTACCTTTATGTTATTTTCACATCCTTTAGAAAAATTTCCACAACTGGTAAATGCTGTTTTTGCTCCGAGTAAGTTATTTTTCATAGAATTGCAATAGCTCAATTGAAGCCTTATTAGAAATGTGCGATATTCATTACTATAGAATTTGTATACTTGTCCAAGTACCTAAAATCATTCTAATGTGAGGAGTGTCTACCTATATTTTCAAAAAATTTACCAGAATATCCTTATTGTGTATAGAAACTTTTGTTTGGAAAGTCATGTTTGCAACGGCCACAGATCGGTTATATTTAAAGGTAACTACATTATAGAATTTAAACAGTCCAGTCAATAGAGAAATGAACTTTGCAAAAATTCTGCACAGCATTGATATTTTTAGGATCGTTAAGTAGGCTTATAAAAAGCTTAAATTCAAATTTGAGAATTATGAAACATCGAGCGCTAGCCGCCATCTTGGAAAACGCGTTTCGTATCATATCTCGGAAACGGCTTACTTTAGGATAAAAAACATGGAGACCTTTTTTGTAGATAATTGAATTTCCCACCTTTTTTGTTCGAAACTTTTTTTGATTCAACTTACCGTTTTTCAATTACAGCTCGTTCAATGTGGCAAATACAGGACGTTTCATCGTTAAATCGACTTTCCACGGAGTTGCAACGGATAACAGCGGATACCAGGAGATTTGCGTCTCGCGAAAGGGCCATTTCGGCAACACAAACACACCCGCCAGAGATGCATAACAAAAGCGAGATTTACCCCTTGCTAATAGCACAATGTGCCGAGTTGGATCACCCTAGAGGGATGTTTTTAATGAGTTTAGTTACGCTACGCTGCGCTCCGCACGCTACAGACCCATTTTTCGGCAACACAACCACCCCCGCCAGAGTTTCAAAAAAAAAAAGCGAGATTCAACGTCGTTAAAACCGTAACCCTTTCTAAGTATTTTTGGCCCTAAAAAGAACTGTTTTTTAACGCTCAACACACGACACATTGTTGTGATCGCCAGTATGTACTGAGAGCATTTTATGAAGTACACACCTTATATAAGCTTTTGGTGGGATATGTTAGAGGCGGGGTTTCGGCAGCCAATGGAATGTTCTAAACCGTTTCTAACTCGTAAGACTGCATCGGACAATACAAATTTTGAAAATTTGACTTTTTAGAGCCCTATTTACAATGGTTCGCAAATATTTTGTTTTATAATAGCTTTTTGTACCGTTTTTAATGATTCTTGACAGTGGAAATTTTAAAAATCCGAGCTGAGGTTACTTACCTACCACCCTAATTAGTAAATTTTACAACATAATTAAACTCTAAAATATTAGAAAAATTGTAATTAAAGAATCTACCCAATATGTGAAAGTACTCGTACATGCAAATTTTATTAAAAAGCACTTTAACACGTAAACCGCCACGCTTAAAAATAGTCTATTGTTTTTAATGTTAATGTCAGTTAAATTTAATGCATGTGGCGGTCAACATATTAAAAAGACATTTTATATTTCACTTTGTGACAGGGTGGAAACAAATTTCGATTGTAATACAATCGAATACAATATAAACAATATAAACAAGGAGTGCTTTGATTTTATATAATTTTTATAATATATTGAACGTAAATGCGTTGTTTTTTTGTAACATCTTAACACATAACACTTTAGTTCCAAAACGGTAAATGTACCGATTTATAAACTGAGCGTAGTAATTTTTTTTTTAAGATTCAACCATGAAATTTTGGGTATTTTGGTTAATTTGTCTATTTTGTTTTATTACACGATTTTGGTCAGTATTGAGGTGTTTTATTTTTAAGATTTAGAAGCAAACAAGTCTACAATTTAGGGTTGGCTTATATTTAAAATTAAATTAGAAAGTGCTAGCATTTCTCAATAAATAAGAGTCTCATGTCTCATTTAGCTGTTCGCTGAGTTAGCTGGTTAGGATTGCCATCCACCGTGTGGGTAACCAGAGTAATTTTGTTGATTTTAATTTTCATTTTTTAAAAACCATTCGGTGGAGGACAATATATAAAATATATTTTATAATATACGTCGAATCCTAATGACGGTCCTGGTTTTTTGGTGCTTTTGTGTTAATGGACTGTAAGAAGTAAAAATTTAAAATCTACTTGTTAGATTACTAAAGATCTCTTCTCAACTATAACTTGTTTTATATTAATATAAGATAAACTATATAAGTTTTTAAAAATTTAACCTAAACTAATTTTTAATTTTCGCGCTATTGAGGTATAATATGGCACTATTTTTGAGTATTTCAATTTTAAATACAATAACACAAGCAAAGCGTATAAAAATTAAATTACACATTAAAACAACATTTGTACGATTCTTTCCCTTAGCAGTTGATGTTCCAATTTTTAAGTACTTTGTATATATGACGTTCTTTACTATTTTAGTGGGCGGTGTCAGTACAATTATGGAACGGGGATGCAACTCTTGCACTTTTTGTCCTTATGCTACTGTTCAATTTTAAAACCACAATTGGACCATGCTTATCAGAAAGGGACCAAGCGACATTTTTGCAAAAATCGATATTGACGTAATACGATGCATATTATGTTAATCAGGAAAGAACCAAGAGCTATTTTAATTATTTTCGTCAAAATATATAGAAGAACCAATCACCACAGCCCTGATACGGCATTTAACTAAAAACTTTAGGGTCACTTTTTTCCCATTTATGCATTTGGCGCTTGGTCCCTTTCTGATAAGCATGGTCCAATTATAATAAAATGAAAACAAAATTTATATCTTCTCCTCCGTTTCCTCATCACAAAGTTTTAAATTAATCGGGATTTTAAGAATACCACAAGATATCTATATCTTTTTGTAAATACACAAAAGATTGTACTTTCGGTTTTTGATTTTTTAAATTTTGTACTTGTCCGATTTTTTTTTTAAAGTCCAACGCGATACCTGCATTCATAATATAAGTCGCTACTGACACAATGACATAATGAAATCTTTTTCGGTGCTTCTATAAAGGCCCCTTCAGAGGATCAATATATATTGTCAATAAAAGATTGTCAATACTGTCCATCAATATTGACACAGTGCATTTGATTCAGACGATAAATATTGATTGACCCTCACACGTTCAATAATATTGACAATATCAATATATTGACAATATATATTGATCGTCTGAACGGCCCTTAAGATTTCCTACTTTTTAAAAGTTAAATATTTTTAAAAATATTCAATATTTTCAAATATGAATATCTTTTTGGAATATGCTTGTAAATATTCAACATTGGAAGCTCAAACTTTCTCATTGCCTAAATTAGTTATCGTTTATTCATATGACTTTTATGAATTATTAAAATTCTGTATTGGTGAAATGATAAGTATTGTACTGATATTTTCCCTTAAAAAATCTCCAAAGGCCGCTGTACCAGTTTTACGCCGTAGTTGAGTTTCTCTCTTTGTCAGGGTCGGTGGATTCAACAGACGCAATAATAAGAGCTAAGGGATTCCAAAAGATGTTCTTACTACCCCTAACTCGGTTGTTTAGGAAACCCCACATGCAGGTGCCAATCAAAAGATTTAAACAGAAGCTTAAATAACAAAAACACCAAAACAACAATCAATTGTACAATTTTTATTAATAAACTCATTAACAACACAAATTGTCGCTTAGTCTGAGTTTATTAAATTAAAACAAATTATTACCTTACAATTGGTAAATTTTCACTTTGGTCAATTACGTCACTGGAGACGCGCTGGCGACCATGTGTTGTTGATCCACGTAGTCCAGTATCCTCGAAGTTGCAAGTGTTCCAGTCCGCTACCGGAATTCTTGTGCTCGCTTCATTCGCGATGAACACACAATTTTCACTAAGTGCACGTACGTAATTATTCACTGCGTAATTATTTACTACTGCGAATTTACAAATTTCGCTCCTTGATTCCTGGATCAAAAAGCTTGATACGAATTACTTAATTGTAATCCAACCAAGAACTGCTGACACGAGTTCCTCAATTGGAATTTACCAAAGAACTCTCTGTGTTCTCCGCTCGAGATACACCGAGGAACTGGCTGCTTTTTCTCTGCTCGCTGGCTTTGCGTTCCTAGTTTTCAAAATTTGATTTTTGTGAGTGGGAGCTTTTGTTCTTGTTAGCTAAAATGGCTCTACTTTCCAGGTAACATAACGTCTTTATTCGCGTATGCACTGAATTATTATTAACACTTTGCTTTAGAACTTTGGCGCTGTTTCAAAATGAAAATTATACACAGGATGTGACACAAACTTTGTATTTTACAAATAAATTCAGAAATGTTTGTCTTATGTGTAGAATTCGTTACAAATGATGGTTTTTGTAAATTTGATGAAAATGTTTCCTTTTATGTCAGTCAAATTAACTTACCACTGAGTTTAACTTAAATGTTTTCAAATTACTACCCCATTCGTCTGCTTGCACCCTTAAAATTGAGAAATATCACCACAGTATAAAAGATTAATATTTTAGGGCGCGCCATCTGTTGAAACGTGTTTTTGCAGCGAAATTTGCAGCGCGCTCTTAATGCATCTGCGTTACTATTTTGGTTACCCTTTTTGTAAATAATTTCGTAATCATACTCTTCTAATTTTATCTTCCAACGTTGTAATTTTGAGTTTGGCTTTTTTAATTTTGATAACCAAACCAAAGGACGATGATCTGAATAGATATTTATTCATACCTTATTTGTATGGGCGAAAATTCAATATAATGAATTTTCGCCCATACAAATAAGGTCTAAAATATTTAACTGCCCAAACTATCGCCAATAGTTCCTTTTCGATGGTACTATATTTTCTGGGTGGTAGGTAAGTAACCTCACCACAGATTTAAAAAATTTCCACTGTCAAGAATCATTAAAAACGGTACAAGAAGCTATTATAAAACAAAATATTTGCGGACCATTGCAAATAGGGCTCTAAAAAGTCAAATTTTCAAAATTTGTATTGTCCGATGCAGTCTTACGAGTTAGAAACGGATTAGAACATTCCATTGGCTGCCGAAACCCCGCTTCTAACATATCCCACCAAAAGCTTATAGAGGGTGTCCCCGCACTCACTTTACATAACTTAGGTGGCGATAGAGGACACTTTTCTAGGAACAATATTTAACAAAAATTTTTTTCTAAATTCAAACCCTCGAGAGTTATGCCTCTTTAAAGCATTTTTTTTATTTTCCACCTTCACGTCGCCATAGCCCCGAAAATATTGATTTTTCAGTAAAAGTCATACAGAGCTTTTTTCAAGACCGTGAAATAATCTACAAACTAGATTCTAACATTTTATTGCCTAAACTCAACGGCTTTCGAGTTATGAATTAAATCAAGTTAAAAAATGTCAAAAAATTTGAGCTTTCCTTTTTTTTGGTTTTTTTCAATCACCTGTATCTTTTAAACGAAAAATTTTTCAAAAAATCTGATGCCCAATTCCGGATAGGGAATTTAACGGACTACAACTTTTGTCTAGTAAAAATTTTTGAGAAACCAATCCATTTCACACAAAATCAGAAAATAATAAACAAGGTAGCTACAAAGCAAAAAATTAAATTAAAAATTTTTTTATTTGTTTTGAAAAATTATTTTATTAATTAATTTTAAACTATTAGATTATTTAAGTAAATGTTGAAAACGACCACCCTCATTTTCAATACACAGTCGTGATCGTTTTAAAAGATGTTTGTCGAAAAAAGTCGATTTTTCGAAACTTTCAATCGCAGAAATTCGATTTTATGGCACTTTTTCACACTCAGCGATCGGGCAAAATTGGCCTCGTAATCGACCGGTCGACCCTTCGACCTTGTTGACCACCCCTGGTATAGTGGCTCTTAACAAAAAAGGAAGTGTTATAAATAATACTATAAAACATTTTTTAAAACGATCACGATTGTGTATTGAAAATGAGGGTGGTCATTTTCAACGCATTTACTTAAATAATCTATAGTTTAAAATTAATTAATAAAATAATTTTTCAAAAAAAATAAAAATTTTGAGAATTTAATTTTTTGTTTTGTAGCTACCTTGTTTATTATTTTCTTATTTTCTGTAAAATGGGTAGGTTTCTCAAACATTTTTATTAAACAAATGTTGTAGTCCGTTAAATTTACTATCCGGAATGGGGCGTCAGATTTTTTGTAAAATCTTTCGTTTAACAGTTACAGGGTTTTGAAAAAAAACAAAAAAAGAAAAAGCTCAAATTTTTCGACATTTTTTAATTTACTTTAATTCATAACTCGAGAGCCGTTGATTTTAGACAATAAAAGGTTTAAATCTAGTTTGTAGATTATTTCACGCTCTTGAAAAAGCTCTATACGACTTTTACTGAAAAATCAATAGTTTCGGGGCTATAGCCACGTGAAGGTGGAAATTAAAAAAAAAATGCTTTAAAGAGGCATAACTCTCGAGGGTTTGAATTTAGAAAAAAATTTTTGTTAAATATTGTTCTTAGAAAAGTGTCCTCTAGCACCAAAGTTATGTAAAGTGAATGCGGGGACACCCTGTATAAGGTGTGTACTTCATAAAATGCTCTCAGTACATACTGGCGATCACAACAATGTGTCGTGTGTTGAGCGTTAAAAAACAGTTCTTTTTAGGGCCAAAAATACTTAGAAAGGGTTACGGTTTTAACGACGTTGAATCTCGCTTTTTTTGCAACTCGTCGTAGGTGGATGTGTTGCCAAAATGGCTCTGTAGTGCTGCAACGCGGAGCGGAGCGGAAACTCATTAAAAACATCCCCTGAGGGTGATCCAACTCGGCAAATTGTGCTATTAGCAAGGGGTGAATCTCGCTGTTTTTTTGCTGCAAATTTAAGCCAAAAATACGTTGAAAATGTGAATTTATCTCGACGTTAACTGTACGATGAATTTCCTCGTGTTTTTTTAGTCAAAAATACCCCTAAAAAGTGAAATTATGTCGATGTTAACTGCGCGACGGACTAGGTACTACTGGGAGCGTAAGCGAGCTCCGGTTTTTCTAAGTGTTAGAGTAACTCACAGCACACGGACGGACGACAGAATGACTGTGACGTTTAAAAATCGAGCTAAAATTGGCAACTTTAAAATCGATTATTGGGCAAACTAATCGATATACGACTTTCATCCTCACCTTATCGCTTCGTCTATATTTTTTCTATCTAAATCCGTCGAGTTTTTTTTAATAAATTTAATATTCTCGAGCTGAGCCTACTTACCTGCTACCATTTTCTGATTCATTTAAAGTTCGCGAGGCGCAGCAAATGGGTTTATGTGACCCTACTGGTCCTTGTGAGAGAACAGTCCCTATGGCTACATTAGAAACGTCTGAAGTAACTACAAAGGGTTTTTCAAAGTGTGGATACTGTAATATTGGGTGATTAACCAAAATATTTTTGCATCTATTAAATGCTTCCATCATGAATTCTTTTGTATGTTAAATTTTGCGACCCTTCTTCAAACATATTGCTACAGGTTTTGTAATTTTAGCGTAATCTTTAATAAATTTCCTATATAACCTGTCAATCTTAAAAATCCTTGTATTTCCTTTGCCGCTTTAGGAGGTGGCTATTTTATTACAGCCTCTAATTTGGCTGGATTGGGTTTCACACCCTCTGGCGTAATAACAGGACCTAAAAATTGCGCTTCCTTTTTAAAAAATTCCGATTTATTCATTAACTACTATAACCGGACTACACCACGCACTATTAGAATGCTGAAAAATATCATTCACTAATAGTTCTGTAATCTGAGCTTCTACTTCCTTTTGTTGTGCATGGGGCATCCTATACGTTTTTTGAATACCGGTACGTTATCATTAGTTTTTATTTCAGTTTTACTATATGCGTAAATGACAAGGGTAGACGGTCACAACGAAAAATGTCCCTATATTCATAACATATTTTTCTAAGCGCCTTATTTTGTTCTTCATTTAAATGATCTAATCTAAGATATCTTAAATTTTCTTTTAATAACCTATTAAAATGTATAATATTTAATAACGGTTCTACAGTTACTTACTTTTCTGTTTTATTGCTATTGGTAATACTAATAATAGCTTCACGATTTTTTATTGTTACTAAACATTGTGGGATTTCGACCCCTTGTACTATTTGTTTATATTCGATTACCCCTAAGTTTAAATTTGTGTTTACGGGAACTTATAATTTGTTGTTGACGAGGTTGTAATCGAAATTGATTTGGTTTCAATTATTCAAAATATATCGGTATCACATTATTCTTCGTACACAAAATATTTTTTTTAAATCAATATTCGCATCCAAGTATTTCAATAAATCCATACCAATTAAACCATCGTAATTAAGATTAAAATCAAATATGCAAAAGTTGTAATATTTTTTAATATTAAAAATGTTGGGTAATGGTATCCTTGCTATAAATTTATGAAATGAAGTTTTATGTGCTGTTCTAATATTGAAAGGTGATTCTTTAACATAATCTTTATAATATCGTTTTACAATTTTCGGATTTATCAGGGTTTTCGAATATCCTGTATCGATCATAAATTTTAAATTTAAGTTAGGAATTTTTATATAAGGTAAAGTGGACGTGTTAATATTAGAAATATCAATTACGTTTGATCAGTTGCTGGCTCTGCCATTTGAAAATTTTTATTATGTGTATCAGAATCGTGGAAGTCTGACTGAAAGGATCGCTAATTAGTATTGGTATTGAGTCATTCCATGTGAAAACACCGAAAAAAAGAAAAAATTGTTGCTGCACTGTTTCAGATTTTGCTTAAACTTTGTGGAAATATTCTTTAGGGTTCTAACAACCAGAATCCACAAGGATTTAATTTTCGCACGCGCCACTTCCGGTCCACACAAAATAAAGCAATTGAAATTGCATGAAAAGTCTTATTTTTTTGTTTTGCGGTTTTAGCTGTAAAATTTTTTCTATTAGAGATATCTACTCGATCAAGGTGGCATTTTGAAGTAGAAACATGGTAGTTTCTAAAAAAAATAAAAATTTACATAATTTATATATACCTGAAAAATAACATGGCATTGAAAATACATGTATTTTATTGATTTTTTGTGATTTTCAATGGGCTCCAGTGTCTGCGCTGTTGAATATAAAAGTTTAATCATTCTCAGATCTAAAAGTGCTTATATTGTAAGAGAACAAAAATTTAAAATCGACTCGTTCAATCAGCCCGTTTTGAAAAAATCTTTGCTTGAAATTTTGAGAATTTGCATATTTCAGGCTACAATTTGGACGTGTTTAGGAATAGACAAAAATTTGAAATTTACAGGATACTTAGTTCTTACCTTTAACTTCAAAAACCTTCAAAGTCCAGGTTGGTTATTTGTCCTCTCGCGGATATACAGGCGTTTAAAGAGAAGGCTTTTCTATAAAATTTTAAAAATTTGCATATTTCAAGCTACAATTTGGACATGTTTGGTAAGAGACAAAAATTTGAAATTTGCAGAATACTTAGTTCTTACCTTTAACTTGAAAAACCTTCAAGGTCCTGGTTGGTTATTTGTCCTCTCGCGGATGTACAGGCGTTTAAAGAGAAATCTTTGCTTGAAATTTTAAAAATTTGCATATTTCAGGCTACAATTTGGACGTGTTTGGTAAGAGATAAAAATTTACAGGATACTTAGTTCTTACCTTTAAGTTCAAAAACCATCAAGGTCCTTTTTGGGTATTGGTCTTTTCGCAGATGTACAGACTTTTAAAAAGAAGCTTTGCTTGAAATTTAAAATATTTGCTTGTTTTTAGGTTACAATTTGGACGTGTCTGTTAAGAGATAAAAATTAAGCGCACTGTAAGGAAAGCTAGCCTCCAACGAACCGCAGGGGTACACATACTAACGCCTAGAGAAATGTTTGATTTCTGTTGTAATGAAATTTCTGGCATATAATTTTTTTTGTATCAAATTCTGATGTTGATGCAACATAATCTTTTTTGTCCAAAAGATTTAGTGATATTGATACAATTAAAAATACTAGAACCTACCACAGTTTTACTCCGCTGTCTCATAAACAATTAAGAGTACGAAAGTTTTCAGCTTATGATCATTTTGAAACTGTAAATATTGTAAAACCATGTGATAAATTTAAAAAAATAATATAAACTATTAAAATGATTTTTCTTTATTTTGGAAATCCCAAAAAGGACCTTGAAGTTTTTGAAGCTAAATGTAAGAACTAAATATCCTATAAATTTCAAATTTTTGTCTCTTACCAAACACGTCCAAATTGTAGCCTGAAATATGCAAATTTTTAAAATTTCAAGCAAAGCTTTCTCTTTAAACGCCTGTAGATCCGGGAGAGGACAAATAACCAACCAGGACCTTGAAGTTTTTTGAAGTTAAAGGTAAGAACTAAGTATCCTGTAAATTTCAAATTTTTATCTCTTACCAGACACGTCCAAATTGTAACCTAAAAACAAGCAAATATTTTAAATTTCAAGCAAAGCTTCTTTTTAAACGTCTGTACATCTGTGAAAAGACCAATACCCAAAAAGGACCCTGATGGTTTTTGAAGTTAAAGGTAAGAACTAAATATCCTGCAAATTTCCAATTTTTGTCTCTTATCAAACACGTCCAAATTGTAGCCTGAAATATACAAATTTTTAAAATTTCAATCAAAGCTTTCTCTTTAAACGCCTGTAGATTCGCGAGAGGACAAATAACCAACCAGGACCTTGAAGGTTTTTGAAGTTAAAGGTAAGAACTAAGTATCCTGTAAATTTCAAATTTTTATCTCTTACCAAACACGTCCAAATTGTAGCCTGAAATATGCAAATTTTTAAAATTTCAAGCAAAGATTTCTCTTTAAACGCCTGTACATCCGCGAGAGGACAAATAACCAACCAGGACCTTGAAGGTTTTTCAAGTTAAAGGTAAGAACTAAGTATCCTGCAAATTTCAAATTTTTGTCTCTTACCAAACATGTCCAAATTGTAGCTTGAAATATGCAAATTTTTAAAATTTCAAGAAAAGCCTTCTCTTTAAACGCCTGTATATCCGCGAGAGGACAAATAACCAACCTGGACTTTGAAGGTTTTTGAAGTTAAAGGTAAGAACTAAGTATCCTGTAAATTTCAAATTTTTGTCTATTCCTAAACACGTCCAAATTGTAGCCTGAAATATGCAAATTCTCAAAATTTCAAAATTTCAAGCAAAGATTTTTTTAAAACGGGCTGATTGAACGAGTCGATTTTAAATTTTTGTTCTCTTACGATATAAGCACTTTAAGATCTGAGAATGACTAAACTTTTATATTCAACAGCGCAGACACTGGAGCCCATTGAAAATCACAAAAAATCAATAAAATACATGTATTTTCAATGCCATGTTATTTTTTAGGTATATATAAATTATGTAAATTTTTATTTTTTTTAGAAACTACCATGTTTCTACTTCAAAATGCCACCTTGATCGAGTAGATATCTCTAATAGAAAAAATTTTACAGCTAAAACCGCAAAACAAAAAAATAAGACTTTTCATGCAATTTCAATTGCTTTATTTTGTGTTGACCGGATGTGGCGCGTGCGAAAATTAAATCCTTGTGGATTCTGGTCGTTAGAACCCTAAAGAATATTTCCACAAAGTTTAAGCAAAATCTAAGATATGCTGGCTTTGCCGATTTGTTGATTTCATATGGAATGACTCTAATTGGTACTTAGGGGTCGATTGGCTACGAGAGCCTTTCAGAACTGCGACCAGTATTGATCTTTTGTTCATAACCCTACTAATTAGGTGTTCAGGAATTCAATTTCGCTAGCGAAACACAGAATGCTCCTGAGGGGTTTGCTTTTTACCTCTTTGGGCGTCAGTTGTAACTGTCCCTGATGTTTAAGCCTGAGTCGGCCTAAGGCATCGCAGTTACAGAGGATGTGCTCGGCCGTCTCCGTTTCCGATTCACAAAGTCGGCACCTGTCATTATCTTCTAGTCTCATTTTTTTGAGGTGATATCTCACCGGGCAGTGTCCGGTGAACAGCCCCGTAATGAGTCTAATTTCATTCTTTGTCAAAAGAAGAAGCTTTTTAGCCTCTGCAGTCGAGTACTTTATAAATTTCTTCGCCTGTCTTTGTCCTGGTGTTTTTTATTATTATTATTATTATTATTCCAGAGAGTTTCCTTGTTCTCTGCCTCCCATTTTTGGATCTCTAACCCCCTGTGTGCTTTGGTTAGCCCACAGTATGGTTCAGGTCCAATCGGGGGCGTTTTTGAGCCTGATCTAGCCAGTCTGTTGGCTATTTCATTACCCTCAATTCCCTCATGACCTGGCACCCAGCGTAGGGCAATTTTGTTGCCCATTGCCAGTTTCTTGAGAGAATGTCTACATTCCCATGTAGACAAGGACTCAAAGCTATTTGCTTCGAGTGCCTTGATCGCAGCTTGGCTGTCCGACATTATATTGATCTGCTTTCCCTTTAAATTCCTTCGAAGGCATTCATGGGCACACAGTTCAATCGCAAGTATTTCAGCTTGCATAATTGTGGGATGGGTTCCTCAGGCTATTGATGCCGAGTAATTTGGGCCATGTATGCCTATTCCAGTTCCCTGTTCAGTTTTTGATCCATCTGTGTACCAGTTGGAGGATTTAGTATCCGCTTGTATTTTTTTTGACTTCTAGCCGTATTGCGGTCCTGAATAACAACCTCAAACGGCTTCTGAAAGTCAAAAGTTCTTGGAATGATATCCCAAGGCTTTTCAAACAGATCTGGCTTTAGAAAGTCCAGTATCTTTAGGTGACCTGTGTTGTCTCCTGGTTTGAATTTCCTGATTTGGGCAATTTTAATGGCAGCTTGTAGACCCTCCCTCTGCACCTGTAGGTGTAGAGGCGGTAGATCCAAGAGCGCCTCCATGGCCACTGGTGGGGTTGTTCGCATAGCTCTCGTTATGCCCAGACACGCTAGCCGTTGCAATTTCTGCATATTGCTTTGTGTCGTGATTTCATTTGTTTTTGTCCACCATACAATTGACGCGTATGTGACAATGGGTCTTATTATTGACGTATATGACCAATGGATCATTTTCGGTCTTAGTCCCCAAGTCTTTCCAAAGAGTTTTCGACACGCCCAGAAGGCGTTTGTTGCTTTGGCGAGAATTTGATCCACATGAGATTTCCAGAGGAGTTTGGCATCCAGAGTTACCCCCAGATACTTTACCTCGCCCGAAAAACTTATCGTAGAGCCTTTAAGCTGTGGAGCTTTTAGGTTCATCTTTCTACGTCTAGTGAATGGAACTATGATGGTTTTTGAAGGATTCACTGTAAGTTCCTCCTTTTCGCACCAATCATTTATTTTGTTTAGGGCAGTTTGTATGAGGCTTGAGATTATGCCGTCATGTTTGCCCCTAATTATAATGACAATGTCATCCGCATATCATAATACGCAGAATCCTTCGTCAGTTAATTTCTTTAGTAGGTCGTTCACTACAATGGACCACAGGAGAGGTGATAGGACCCCACCTTGTGGGCATCCCCTCACCGTAGCCATCGAGATTTCCTCCCCTCCTAAAGAAGCCGTTACTATTCGGCTTTTAAGCATTGCCTCTATCCAAGTTATCGTGGGTAGTTCAATGCCATGTCTCGCGGCGGCTGTCTTTATAGATCTAATTGAGGTGTTGTCAAAGGCACCCTCTATATCTATAAATACTCCTACCGCGATTTCTTTTGCATCGAGAGATTTTTCAATTTCTCTTACAAGGTGGTGAAGTGCATCCACTGTGGATTTGCCTGGTTGGTAGGCAAATTGTTTTATATGAAGCGGTATCCTTTTGAGATATTCGCTTCTAATATAATTGTCAACAGTTTTCTCCATCGATTTGAGGAGAAAGGAGGTTAGGCTAATTGGGCGATATGATTTGGCCTCTTCAGGAGGCCTTCTGCCCGCTTTTGGTAAAAATACCACTTTAACCTTTCTCCATGCTGCATGCAACCTTTCTTATTATGCAAATAATAAAATTATTATTATTTGGTAACAATTAATTTTTATATAGTTCTGGACAATGTTGTCATATCAATAGGTACATTGTAATACTAATTTATTATTACTTTTAAGTGTACTTTATTGGACGATATATTCTGCCGTAACCGTTAAGGACAACTCCAACTGAATTATTAAATATAAATTGTATTTCCAATTTATACTCTCCATTTGGCATCAGCGGTGGAAACTTATTTTGTGCTGGATGGAAATTACAAATATGTTCAGTTTTGCCCTGAAACAACGTTTAAATTATTTTTATTTTATAATTTTTTCAAACCCAAAATAGCAATTTAGAAAAAGTAATCGCCCAAAGGCACCAAGCACTTGACATAACAAGTTACTTAAATAATTACCTTTATGAACTCACAATTACTACTAAAATTTCCACAGCTAGTATATGCTGTTTTTAATCCGAATAAGTTATTTAAAACGCATGTGCAGTAATTCAATTGAAGTCTTATTGGAAATATGCGATACTCATTGCTATAAAATTTGTAAACTTGGTAAAGAATCTAAAATAATTAGAATTTGCAAAGTTGTTACCCTCAGTATATTTTAAAAATTTACCAGTATATCCTTTTTAAGGAAAGACTTTGCGGCTCTGTAGGTTATATTTGCAACAGCTGTAGTTCGGTTATATTTAAAGGTAACCACACGATAGAAGTCGTAAATCGCTTTATCGTAATGATCAAGTTCCAGGCGTGTAAATTCCAGTTTGTAATCATGCTGATTAAACTAGTAAAAAATTAAGTTTACCTTTACATCTACCTTAATAAAAAATGTTTTTAAATTCTTACTTTAGAATAATAATTTTCCGTATACACAATCACTAATAATAATTGTAAACTTACAAAGAAAACAATCTGTGAAAACATTTTTACAACAAAGACATTGAAGTATCGGTAGGTACACGTATGTATATAACTAACAAAACAACAGCATTAATATAATATATATAAATTGTTCAAGGTAATCCCATCTGAAAGTCAATTTGGATAATGTCGATCAAAATTCAAATTATGTAAATGATAATTGAAATATTTCAGTTTTTAACCCCCGACCCAAAAAGAGGGGAGTTATAAGTTTAACGTGTGTGCGTGTGTGTGTGCGCGCTCTTTGTTTGAGGACACGTATCTCCCAAACGGATTCACCAATTTGGCTAATTTTTTTTTTAAATGTTCTCCATAGTCCAAGGATGGTTCTTACGGAGAGAAAAATTAAAAAAGTTGGCCGGAAAATTAGAAAAGAAAGAATATAATTTTTTATAGCGCACATAAACGAGGAATTCCCAGTAAGCCGCATCTAGTGCGCATGCACTACATTCATTATTTGACATTTACATTTAAAATTTAAAAAACCATTATTTTATATACAGGGTGGAGTAAAAATTAATATATTATATTGAACATCGAAAAATAAAAATTATGTACATAATAGGTGGGAGTAATATATAAACTTTAAAAAGCACTAAATAAAAATTAAATTACAAATTTAAAAAATCCCCAACCCAAAAAAACTATAAAATTAAACCTCTAAAAAGTAAAATAATAATTAAATCGATCTAACCGTCGCGTCGTCGTGTCGGGGGCCGTTAAGCAAATATTAACAATATCAAATCGTTCTGTGTAAATCCCGTCGGTCCCCCGACACGACGACGCGACGGTTAGATCGATTTAATTATTATTTTACTTTTTAGAGGTTTAATTTTATAGTTTTTTTGGGTTGGGGTTTTTTTAAATTTGTAATGTTTATAATCATTTAGAACAGTATAAAGTTCAAACACTTTTTTATTAAATAAATATAATATTTTATTTATTTAAAAATAAGAAAATATCAATTGAACACAAAGAACTAACTATAATATTGATAGGAGAACGACGGGCAGAACGGGGTACTCGTGTTTTCTAGCAACCGTGTAGAGTGGTGTCAAATAAAGAAGAAAAGGCGAAGCCAAAATCCGGCGCAGTAGAGATTGCGTGACACCCAATTCCACCAATTGACACCAACATAAACACGATTGTACGGGTTTTGCTTTCTGCGCATTAGCTCCACCTTTTCTTCTTCATTTTACACCACTATACTGCTATGTATGCACGCGTGTGAGAAATACTACATTACTGCATCACCAGACAGGTAAATTACCGGCTGAACTTGCAGTCTTTGTTGAATAGTCGTAAAGAATGAATTTTAATTTCATTATTCTTGTCCACACCGTCGTAAATAGGCACACAATTCGTGTGCAAATTTAGAACAAGACGACGACGAAGCAATGTACCCCATTTTGCCCTCTATGACAGACAAAACGGGGTAAAGTGCATATTTTATAGATGTAGGTTATTTCGTATGTCATGTGTGTTTTTTTATTAGCCAAAATCACTTAAATAAAGAGTTAATAATACAATAAGTTTGGTTTTCTATGTCCAACATTATATTGTCATCAAGTTTTTATATGTGGCCATTTTAATCCTTAGGAACCCCATTTTGCCCGTTATTCCTCTAGCATAACGCTAATAGAATAAGTAATTTTACTTACCCGATTTTATGACCAAGAGTTGAACTCGTGCATTCACAACCTACATGCGTTTTTTAATTGTTGTAATTCCAATACTATATTGTTGTAACTTTTACCGGATTAAACTTTATCTGAATATGATCTTATACCAGAAGTTGATATTATGTTTTCTTTCAGAACACCACAGATTGTAACGCTGCCCCTTAGCAAAGAGTACAAAACGGGGCCAATTACTTCGTACACCGCTTATGATGACGAAAATACCTAGGTGTCTGTCTATATCGAAGCAGTTGTCCCCTGTTATTTTAACAAAATATTTAATAAAAACATGTTTTTCAAATTTACTACACAGAAAAAAAAAGATTAGCAAATTCATCTAAACATTATATGAAATCATTTAAAGAAATTGAATGTATTTTTGCCATATAATCGAATTGAGTAATTCATTCAATTTAAATTAGATAATTTAAAGATTTACACAATAATCAAATCATAGAAACAATTAGTTGATTCTTAAATTTTTTTTAATAATTGGACGAATTATGTATTTGTTTTATTTAATTGCAATAAACGATATATCTACAAAAATTAACTGAATTTTTAAATTATTTCCCTGAATTGATTAAAAAAATTAAATGATATAGGGTCAAGTGGGGTAAAAATGAAACACCTAAAAAGAAGGGAAAAAGTGAAACAGGCATGTAATTAATAAACAATATGACTTAATTACAAAATCGAAAGCGCTATCATATTCTGTAAAGTTTATTTTCAATTATATAAAAATTTGAAATATTATATCTTCCTAGGAGTACTGTAGATAACGCCTTTTCGTAAACGATCTAAAAATATGTAAAATTAATTTCATTTCTTGTTGTACAACTTTCTCTATTACTGCAATATAAATTGAAATTTTGGATTTATATTAATTTTGCACACAGAAAATAGATGAAAGATGAGAATGCCTTACTTGTTTTATTTTTTTAATAAAGTGCTTTTTTATAATATTAAATTAAACTTTTGGGAAAATATGAAACAGCAATCAGAGAAAATATGAAACAGCTGCTGGGAAAATATAAACCACTTTCTGTACTTCAATATAAAATTTGGTAGCATGGTAATCCTTAACTTGCATGTTTTTGATTCATATAGTGATATATCTACGCCTACGTTGGATAGAAATTGGTTAGAAATCCAATAAATACTAGAATATAGGTAGGTAAGTACATTATCTTGCTTGCAATAGCACATTCCAATTAGTTTGACTGGCATTTTATACATTGAATAGTCTTAAGTTTATAGGCCAGTCATTGTAGAAAAATGGGTATGAAAAAATTTTGAAAGTTTTCCAATTTTGAGGCAACATTGGAGGAGGTAAAAAAATAATAAATCCGATTTTGCACCCCTTTCCGCCCCCGGGAACATTGTTAAATTAACAAAAAGCGTGAATTTGCAATAACTTTTTGAAAAAAATTCAGATATTATGCAAACCTTTGAGAACACTTTAATAATTTATTGTTACACATATTCAATAAAGTTTTGCACCCCACTACAATGACCGGAACATTGCAAATGATAGCTTATCAATTTCATTTTGGTATAGTATATCCTGTCGGAAAAAATTGTAAAAGTATGTAAATAATTGCTTATGCAGTCATATAGGCAAATTAATTATTCCAACTATTTGCAGTGTTCCGGTCATCGTAGTAGGGTGTAAACTTTATAGAAGATGTGTAATAATTATTAAAATGTTCTCCAAGAATTGCATAAATTTCGGAATTTCTTTCATAATTATTACAAATTTACGTTCTTTTTTTAATAACTTAACAATATTCCGGGGGGCGGAAAAGGGTGCAAGAATCGTATTCATAATTTTTTGACCTTCTAAAATGTTGTCCCAAAATATAAATACTTTCGGAATTTTTGTTTAATTTGTCACTTTTTAAGAGTGTACAATAATAAATTAGTGTTATATCATTAAAAGTAATTTTAGTTCATATTTAAAAATGGTACGAAATTATAAAAAAGTGAAAAATAAGGCAAAATAAGTTAATATAAAAATTTTATTTTCAAAGTTAGTGCCAGTGATTGAGATGTAACTAACTATTAAATTTTTTCATTTTTTCCCGTTGTTTGTCATATTTCAAATTTTTATTTAAATAATACGTATCTATTTGTTTTTTTTTTGTAAATAATAATCTTATGTTGATTGGCTTTACATTTTTTCCATAGTTTTTGAATGGTTGATTATTTTGACAAATCTAGAGTAAAGTATTTTTTACCTAATTTCAGCTTTGATTTAATTTTCATTACCTTGTTTTGTGTTTTATATTATTTTGTGCGGAAATATAAAAAATGAGGGCTTGCAGCGTATATTTTCTATGCAGTTTTTTCCGCTTTTTTCATTTTTGTCACAAACATTCCAATACTACTTATAGCGTGAAAGTAACAGACCTGTTTCACATTTTCCCGTAACTGTTTCATTTTTTCCCGTAATCAAGGTTAAAAGTGAAACACTGTTTTTTATTTTTTAGTACTTACTCAGCATTTAATTTTAAAAAATCATACATAATTAACAAGATGGCGTAAAACTACATCAGATAGTGATGCTAAAAATTTTAATTTATCCATTTTAATGCCTTAAAAATAGAAAGTTTTACATTTTGTTTCATATTTACCCCACTTGACCCTACCTAATATAATTAGTGGAATATTTTAAATGGTTTCGTTGAATTGGCAAATACATTTAGATGATTCATTTACTTTAATTCACTGATTGATATAAATGGATTAAATGATTTACCTAACATAATATAATTAGTAGAATATTTTAAATAGTTTCGTTGAATTGGCAAATACATTTAGATGATTCATTTACTTTAATTTAATGATTGAAATATTTATATTTTTTCTATGAAACATTCATTTACATTAACAGCCTTATTCATAAACAACTTATAACAGTCTTGTAAGGCTGTTTTAGTTAACGACTTGTTAACGAGCTTTTAACCTAACTTTTTACTTTATTTTTGCTGTCATTTCGAATTTTTTTAGGTTAAAATACCAACTTATCACAGTAAACGCGCTAAACTCCCTATAAAACAGTTTACTAAATAGTAAGTCCCTATAAAATTTATAGGGAGTTTAGCGCGTTTACTGTAATAAGTTGGTATTTTAACCTAAAAAAATTCGAAATGCAAGCAAAAAAAAGTAAAAAGTTAGGTTAAAAGCTCTATAACTAAAACAGGCTTACAAGACTGTTTTAAGTTTTTTATGAATACGGCTGTAAATGTTTTGGATATTCGCTGGGTGCGTGACTTCAACGCCACAATCGGCGCCGAGTAATTTATGAATTAAATACTGCTATTTTTACATTGTAGTTTTAAACCTTTATAGACAATTCTGTGGCAATACGGAACAACGGCCTAAGTCAATTTTTTCACATTTTGAGATATATATGTCAAAAAATTTGTTTTTTTGCGCTTTATTATTATTTATTATTTATAGCTTTACATTTCATTAGAAATATAGCTGTTCCTAGGGAACTTACAAAATCCATTTTTTGAGGTGGATTAGTCCTCGTATCTACATTATATACAAATTATACACTGTGTTCACAGGCCTCTGTGTTTCTTTGCAGCATTAATTATGTTCCTCCATTCTCTTCTGTCTGTAGCTACCTGTTTCCATCCTCTCACTCCCATAGTCTCCAAATCACTCGTCACTTCATCCCACCATCGCATCCTTGGTCTGCCTCTGGCTCGTCTCTCATTGGGTTTCCACAACAATATCATTCTCGTCACTTCTTCCTTGTTACCTCTCCATACGTGCCCCAGCCATTTTATTCTTTGTGCCTTAATATATTTGACGACATCTTCACCTCCCATCTCTTCAAGAAGTTCAAAATTCATTCTTGCCCTAATTTCGCCGTTTACATGCTTGGGGCCCAGTATAATTCTCAGCACTTTCCTCTCGAAAACCCTCAGCTGTTCTTCCTCTTTTTGCGTAATGCACATGACCTCGGCTGCATATGTGATGACCGGTCTTATCAGTAACTTATAGATTTTAATCTTTGTTTTCTTGGATATTCTTCTGTCTCTTAGTATATTTTTATTTGAGAAATAAGCCCTATTACCCGCTTGTATCTTTTCTTTGATTTCGTTGTATCTTTCATTTCTGCTGTTTATCTGTATTCCCAACTAGGTAAACTCTTCGACTTGTTCAAATCTGCAGTCCTCTATTATCAAGTCATTTTTTGTTCTACTTTCTCTTCTCTGGCATTTCATATATTTAGTCTTCTTTTCATTTACGTTCAATCCCACCTTCGCAGCCTCTCCTTTAATGTCTCGAAATATCTCGATCATCCCCTTCTTTGTTCTTTAAATGATTGCCACATCGTCTGCATATGCCAACAGCTGACTCTCCTTATTTATCACCGTATCCTTGCATTTGGTCTTTCTCATTATTTTTTCCAGGACGACATTAAACAGGGTCGCCGACAGAGCGTCCCCTTGCCTCACTCCGCTATTCACCCCAAAACTGTCAGTATCACCTTCCAGTGTTCTTAAAGTGGCTGTTGTTTCTGCTAATGTTACTAAAATAAGCCTGATCAATTTATCTGGAACTCGAAGTTCTTTCATCGCTATTTCTAGTTGCTTCCTATTTACATTATCAAAAGCTTGTTTAAAATCAATAAATAGCATGTGCATATCTATGTCATATTCTTGTCCTTTTTCCATGATTTGCTTAATTATATGCACTGCGTCCACTGTTGATTTTCCCCGCCTAAATCCACATTGGTAATTACCTATCGTTTTGTTTGTGTGTTCTTCAAGACGGCTATGTATTATCGATGACAAGATTTTATATGCAGTGTTCAGTAGTGTGATACCACGATAATTATTACAGTCCTCTGCGTTTCCTTTATTTTTTAGTGGCACTATTACTCCCTCCCTCCACTTCCGCGGCATTCTTTCTTCTTTCCAGACCTGTTTTATTATTTCGCATATTTCAGAGTGTAACACGTCTCCTCCATTTTTAATCATTTCTGCCGCTATCTCATCTCCACCCGGCGATTTTCCATTTTTTAACTTTTTTATTATTCTCAATATTTCTTCACTTGTCAGTTCCAGTACCTCCTCACTATTTTCTGGGCTGTCTTCCGTGTTTAATTCCACTTCATCATCTTGTCGAGTGTTCAACAATTTCTGAAAGTGATTCACCCATATTTTCTTGATCTTATCTGCCCCACTCTCTAATTTTCCATTTTCATTTTTTAGTGCTCTTATTTTTATGTTGTTTACTCTTCTGTTGTTCTTTAACTGCATGTAGAATTTTCTTACATTATTAGTAGGGGAGAGGTTTGCAGGTTGCCACCCATTAGCTTTTTTGCTCATAGCTCGTCACAAAATCAACATTATGTCGCGGATCGTTTTGTTTGTCGGTACTTTCATTTGGGATCTTGATCCTCGTCGAGGGCACGGTTTGCTTAATTTGGGGTTGGTAACTATTTGGTAAGAAAACCACTGTATGGTAACAAATAAATATAATAAACAATATTTACAGAATTTATACAATTCCTAAACTAAAACATTTGGGCTTAATTACTTACGTTGCGTTGGTCCCACACGCTATTAAATATATTAAACATAATTGTAGTTATCATAAACGGGGATATATTTACCCAACCTAAGTGTAGTGGAACATTTTGATAATTATTAATTTTTTATATTGTGGCGACCACCTCGCCGAAGCATCGCTTCCTGGTGATTTCTCCTAGCTCGCGGGCAGCGATTCGCCTTGGCCTGCGACTGAATGATGACTGCCCTCAACCGTTGCTCGGTTGCTCTATTTATACAAATTCTCTGATGACGTCAAGCTGTGACGCGTTATGATCATTTCTTGCATCATTTCTTCCATATAAAATGTATTGTGTTATAAATGTGTCGACTCATTTGGCGGCCATTGCATTCAGCGCCATGTTGAATTTTTAGTGTTTTTTCGATATTGTGACCTTATTAATTGTTCTAGCTACTTCTAATTTTCGACAATATTTTATTAACAATATTATCTTTATGTTAAACTAATTTTGAGGTGTGCAGGTAATGTTTCTTGTACGTATTAATTATATTTTAGTTATGGGCGTATCACGCCTTTATAATTAATAATTTATTTGATCGAATGTTACAACCGATATTAATTTTAATAATTTAGTAATTGTTCTTACGATTATACATATTTTGGTTTAAATTAATTTTGAAGTGTGAATTATAAAATTTTAGGTTTCAAATTATTTTCCAAATTATTAGTTTCGTGGCAATATTGTTGATATTATAATATTCGTTGGAAAGAGGAACTCAAAAGGCACAATCCTGACGTAGAAATTATTTGAATTTTCAAAAAATAAAAATTATACAGGAGTTTTTCAAAAGTACCTAAAATCGAGCTCTTGAAATTTAGGCTTGCAGGTAGCCACCCATCGAAAAATTGCTGAAAATGTAGAAAAACGGAAAGAAAACAAACTGATTTTTCCAATGCTATCCGTTTTCTTGTGTCATATCTTCCATTATCTATTACCGTTCTCTGTTTAATTTCCGTCACTACTAGAAAATGATCAGTGTCAGCATTGGCTCCCCTATATGACCTTACATTTCTTATTGAAGTAGCCCTCCTTTTATTCACTAACACATGGTCTATCTGGTTTCCGTCCATAATACCTCCACCTGGCCATTTCCATGTCATCTATGTATCTTTTTGTGTTTAAACTTGGTACTACTAATCACCATGCCGATTGATGCTGCCAGGCAGCAGAGTCTGTTTCCGTTGTCATTTGTCTCGTTATGAATTGTTTCTTTGCCAGCCACATTTTCTACATACTTTTCTTTTCCTATTTGCGCGTTAAAGACTGTAACGCAAATTGGTCTAATTTGTGCCACTTGCCCCGCTGATCTACGAATGGAATGGTAGACAGGCCAGCTAAGGGAATACACCCCCGTCCAGTGCCAGAGCATGGGTCGCGCGGACGCGGTTCGTAGGTTCTTCCGTTGGCTCAAGCGATCAGATGGCAACTAACTAAGGAAAAAAAAACCTTTCGGGCGCCAGTCCTCTAAATAAAATACGGAAGTAAATAAGAGTTGATTTTATTTAAAAAACAAAGTTTAGATAAAGATGGGGTTGACAATATTTGATTCCAAAACTCCAATAGGAGACACAAAACACATAACAAATCAAGTGAAATCCAAGATACCCTGAGGGGATACCCTGGGACAATCAAATAAAAAATAAAAAACAAATGAGTTGCCATATGAAGACAACTCACAAAAATAATCCGCGCATCCAGGAGATTGCCCAACGCAGACATAAAACGTTGGTAAAATTGACTGCAAATAACACATTCGCAAGAGATATCATCAAGTAAAATTAAATACAGCAATTGCTTTCTAACTTACCCTTCCACCTCAATCCGTCCGATTCAACATCTCAATTCTTTTGGAACCTATGGAATATTAATGGTTCATCGTTTAAACTGAGTTTCGGGTGTAAAGCTAAAAATAACAAAAACTGCACAATAATTAAACAAGAATCAATTCACCTGCGAACGGTATAGCATCTTAATGACGATGTAAATAATTAAGACAAGCAAATCTCTTAAATGCGCTTCCAAAAAAACTAATTAATGGTTTTCCAGCCATCCTACGTCGTTGGTGCTGTCTTAACCACTAGAGATGGAATAGTGGTATAGGCTCACGCTACCGTTGCGACAAAAATCCCACAATGTTGGAATGGAGCTCGCACGTCTTCCCAAAAAGTATGGATAAATCGTCAAAGGAGACGGCCAAAGTGACAAACTTATCACACCACTTCTTAATCAAGGACGCAAAACTGCGGTGAAGCTGGGGATAAACGAATGTTGATCAGTCCTGCCCTCTCCATTGATCTCATACAGGAATGGTGAACTCAAAAACGAAATCCCAACATCGTTAAAAATGGCCGCCACAGATGGTTTGACGCAGGAATCAAGGTCATCACAGGTGGAAACAAGATAACCAAACTGCTGGCCCATATCCATACAAATAACCATATGGTTGGTGGATAAAAACAGCCAGATGGACAATCGGGCTACTGATCACCATGTGTACCCGCTCAGAAAACCATAATTAAAATTGGATACCAAAAAATGAACGTCACATAAAATTGACGTGGTAATACCAAAAAGCTAAAATTTATCAAAAGTCAAACTTCCGCTCAAGATAGAAAATAATGCAATCTTACCCACAAATGTAGCACAGAAGGTAAAATAAAAAAAGATCACTTCAATAAACTAACAATTTGTGGCTTTTAAAACATAAAATTGCACAAACGTAAAATGAAACTTGCACTTTTCATAAAGATAAGCGAAGAATGAACATTTGACAAATTTTCGAAATTCAAAACGCGTGCGCGTGTTTGAAACGCACACAGGGTGATGCATAGATTTCCGCCAAAATATAAAAATAGCATTTGAAATGCTACAAGACGCCCAGGATAATCACGGTATCATGTTTTGGCAAGGTCTCATATAGTTGTTCCAAGTCATTATAAAACTGTTCCTTTTCAGATTCACTGCTGTCTTCAGTTGGTGCATAGACATTTATCAGCGATAAGTTATTTGGCTTCATCTGTATTCTCAAGTAAGAAAATCGACCACCCATCGATTTAAAATGTAGTATCTTCTTTGTCATTTTTTCAGTAATTATAAAACCAGTTCCGTTTTTTCCTTGCTTCTTCTCTCCTGAGTACATAAGCACAAACCCTCTTCCCCTAATCTCTCCTTCTCCCTTCCATCTGATTTCCTGCAAAGCAGCAACATCTATTTTATATCTCATAAGCTCACTTGCCACTTCCTTCATTTTTCCAGGTTTCATCAGCGTTCGTACATTCCAGGTACCCAGTCTTTGCGCTTTATTGATCTAGAAAATTGGTCTAATTAATTTCGTAATAATTTAGGCGTTATACAGTATTGGTCATTTGGCTTAAGTTAATTCAGAAAAAATTATCACAAGTTTGATTTGGTAAAACGGACGTATGTGGACTGCACCGATGGAAAGAAATTAATCCTTTTTTTTTGGGTTTTGACCGAGGGTCATATGTAGATTGCACCGATGGTCAGATGTGGATTGCACCGATCCCCACATGTGGATTGCACCGATATAAATACTTAATCCCTGTAAGTCAAAGACTTACCAGTAATCTTGTAAGGCTTGCCCGTAATGTTTTTTGCTGAAAATGAAACAAGGACGTATACAAGGAGTCGTCCCAAACACTATCGAAAAACTTAAAATAATACTAATAGATGGCCAAAATATTTAATTTTATTGTAATTTATTATTTATTGAAAAAAATTCGAATTTTTATAAATTGGATCCTGGTAATTGTTTTGTCAGAATAAAAGTCGATCAAATGTTGTAATTTGGCTTGTTTACTAACTGTAATGGCATTTAGCTCTGGATCTAGGGGGGGGGACCAGGGCACCTGTCCCGCGAGGCAATTCATTTGCATAATTTGCATCATTTTTAATATCTCCAAGAAGGTGTAAATCGGCGGGTGGAGTTGTAAAAATGTGAACTAAATACGTTACAAAACGACTCACAGGCATTCGTATTCCGGTATATACTTGATGTGCGTGCTGCTCAGAGCTTTGATGGAAAAAGTGAATCTGCATCAATATAGGTTCGAAATATATAATCGGAATAGGTGTTCAGTCGTGCATCGTCTGGCATTATCGATATTAAATCTTCACTCTTCACTATAAGCGGCATCAACTTCGTTTGGATGTAAATATTGCAAACCAAACGAGAAGAGCAACCATTGACCAATTTCGGAAAGATCGTTTTAATATTCTGCGACCAAACCTACTTTTTGAATTTTTCTATACTACGTTTGGCTTAAATGAAATCGGAATCCAATAAGTTCAATATTTTCCCAAACATGTTAAGAGCAATGTTCCAGGACGTTACAAAAATTTAAATAATTCTTTCAACACTTCTTTATATAAACACGCTAAAGGAAGTTGATTTATTTATTAGAAAACCATGTTATTCGAAAATTAGAACATGGGAATCTCCCCCCCCCTTCCAACCGTAGTTTTCGAATTACGCGATGTTCAAATAAGTAAATCAATTTCTTTTAGCTTTTTTACATTTAAAAAAAGTTGAAAGATCTTGCAATGCTAGCAATTATTTAAATTTTTGTAACGTCCTGGAAATAAATGACATAAAACACAAATATTCACACTGTATAGGGGGGTAGCACTGGACATTGCTCTTAATGCTTGCATGAATAGCAAGTTCAAAATCAACGGTTGCTGTTATTGGTTTAAAAAGTAAATAATTTTGAGAACATATCTAACGATGTTTGTTTTGCCTAATAAAAAATAGGTACGGTTCTTTGGGTTTTGCTTAATAAAAAAAAATTGAAAGATGGGAGGTTGAAGGGTGCATAACGTAATATTTGGAGATAAGTCTAGGTTTTTGTGCAGTTGGGGAGGATTGAATAATGCTTAAAATTGCGTGACGTAATTTATGAACGACCCCTAATCCATAAGCGCAGTCTTCTAAAAAAATGTTCGCAAATATGTAATTCAAGCCAATCAAAATTTATTTAAAAAATTATGGACCAATAGAATGGTAGCAAATCGTAAAATTTTAACTAACTAACCTAAGCTCTACCGGTGAATCTCTCTTTCAACGGTCCCCTCATTATATTAAAAAAAGATCATTTCCTAACGATAACCTAAGCTCGACCAGTGGATCTCTCTTTTAGCGGTCCCTTAAACCTAAATCATGGATGAAATGAGGGTTTCCCATAAATTATTGCTATAAGTTTTACATTATCAAGCAATGAAAACCAGAAAATGTAAATACAATCTGTATTATTTCATACCTCTGTAGTAAATTAAATACCTCAATCCTTTAATGGAATTAAAAAAGATTACTTACTCACCATCGGTGCAGTCTACATACTTACCCTAACCGAACCCGGTGCAATCCACATGTCAGATTATGTGACCCTTTGACCATCGGTGCAGTCCGCAATTGCCCGGTAAAACGACCCAAGTCAGTTAGGTTTGACAATTTCAACCAATGAAATTGCTTTAAATTTAATTTCAACCTTGAATAGGGTTCAACTTTGGTTCAACCTTGCTTGAAATTTAATTTAAACCAATTTCAGTGGTTAACATTCACGTTATCCACGTACCACGTGGAATAGAAATTTTCTACTCGTTTCTTAAAAAAAACAGACTATAATATAAAAATACAATTTAATGTTTGTTAGTTTATTTTTTAATAAAAAAATTGCTTAATAAAATGATTTAAATCAATAACAAAGTAAAATTTTTATATAACACCATGGGCTTAAGTCATTTTCTAGAATACTTTACTTCAAATTTACGTTTAGAAAAACGGCCTAAGTTCTTGTAGTTTAGTTAAAATTTATTATTATGTTAAAATAATAATAACACCATATTGTCAACATGTATTCACATTACCAATGCAAAAAAAATTACACTAAACTGATAAGTTGAACTCATTAGATACAAAAAATAATACCATTTTTTTGTACGGTCACCATTTCTGCTCTCCTGTAAAATCGTGTTTTATGACTTAGGCCGTTGTTCCGTATTGCCACAGAATTACATCCGGTTATCTAATGAACCGGTTTATCTCTTTTATCCAATAATCCGATAATCAATAATACTTCATTTTAAATCGTATTTCATTCACCAATTTAAAAATTTAAATTGCCAATTTAAAAAGTAACATTATATTTTTCACAATTTGTCCGCAGCGGACGCTGGCGTCGTTTTCAATACCCCCACTAATATGCACTTCGCACCCAGCGAATATTTAAGTTATAAATAAAAATTAAAAGAATTTTATATTTAGTTTTTTTTTCATTAGTTTTATACAATTTATTTTATTATTTAATTTAAAAGAATAATCATCACAATAACAAAAGACCAGCACGCTAAAAAAGATATCCACAGGCTAGCAACCCGTCAGTGGACGGGTTTCCAGCTAGTAAATACATAATTAATAAAAATCAAAGTTTAACAATTTATGTCGTTAATGAGGCCCATCAACACGTTGCTTTTCCTCTCACATAGTTTAAAATCGAAAAAGTAAAATTCCTACAAGTGCCAAACTTCAGCATACTCCTTTGTCATATTCTATGTAGTGCTGTCAGCGATTACCGTTTTTTTAGGTTAACCGGTCTCGGTTAACCGCGGTTTTTACTAGTACCGAAAACCGGTTTTTACCGGTAAATTATACCGGTTTTTTTTATCGGTTATTTTTATCGGTTTTGTTTAATCGGTTTTTTGCCGATTTTTTCTAACCGGTTTTTTTTATCAGTTTTTGCCGGTTTTTTTACCGGTTATTTGTCGACATTTCTTACCGTTTTTTTGCCGGTATTTTCTTTATGCCGGTTTCTTTATCGGTCTTTATAGTTCATAACCGGTCCTTTTTACCGGTCTTTATGATGTTTTTTACCGGCACGGTATTTAATTTTACTATTGCGAATTAGCAACGGAACATCTCTGGATATTCTAAAAATGACATTTATTAAATATTACTAAATATATATTATAATTATTACTAAATATTTTAAAATGTATGGCTCACCTGTACAAATACTGCTAATCCACGCCGTTCGTCTGCAATTGTAGGCTTCTATATTGTATTCCTATCGTTATTGCCTTTCTCTAATGATGGTGGGAACCAAAACTGCATTCATACTTTGAATACAAAATTGTCCTCTTAGCGGGGTATTCTTTTTAAAAATCAAGTTCAATCTAAAACAAAAAATATATAATATAATCAATTGAAATAAAATTTATGTTTGCGATTACTTACCTTTCTTGATTTCTTTAGCTTGGAATGGATGCAGTTTTTGGTCTTACCCAGGACCATTTTTTTTCTTTTTATTTCATTTATATCATTTTAACTATGTTTGTACGCATCTCCATATAAAGTAAACATTGCTTCAAATAATGTATCATTATTGGAACTATGGCCAGTTTCATTATCAGGGACATCACCACCACCACGATCATTATCAGGGACATTATCACGAGCATTATCAACAATAGATTTCTCTCCAGCACCGATCCAACTTTCTTCTTTTGTAAGTAGTGTAAGTGTTTTGTGTAACAAAACAATAACAAAATAAATTGTAAAAAATATAATAGTAAATTATGTACCTAATAGGGCGTAAAGTGGTCATTTTTGGCACGCGGTGTTAATTTTATAGCACGGGCCGAAGACGAGGGCGTTAAGTTTTGTTCTGGCTCTGTGTTATATGATTAAATAATCATATAATTTGATTGAACGAATTAAAGACCAAGATTGAACGAAATAGTAATTTTTTGTAAACGATTGAACTACTTGTATTATGTAAATCATTGAAACTTGGTTACAATAATCATATAATTTGATTGAATGAATTAAAGACCAAGATTGAATGAAATAGTAATTTTTTGTAAACGATTGAACTACTTGTATTATGTAAATCATTGAAACTTGGTTACAATAATCATATAATTTGATTGAATGAATTAAAGACCAAGATTGAATGAAATATTAATTTTTTGTAAACGATTGAACTACTTGTATTATGTAAATCATTGAAACTTGGTTACAATAATCATATAATTTGATTGAATGAATTAAAGACCAAGATTGAATGAAATAGTAATTTTTTGTAAACGATTGAACTACTTGTATTATGTAAATCATTGAAACTTGGTTACAATAATCATATAATTTGATTGAATGAATTAAAGACCAAGATTGAATGAAATATTAATTTTTTGTAAACGATTGAACTACTTGTATTATGTAAATCATTGAAACTTGGTTACAATAATCATATAATTTGATTGAATGAATTAAAAACAAAGATTGAATGAAATAGTAATTTTTTGTAAACGATTGAACTACTTGTATTATGTAAATCATTGAAACTTGGTTACAATAATCATATAATTTGATTGAATGAATTAAAGACCAAGATTGAATGAAATATTAATTTTTTGTAAACGATTGAACTACTTGTATTATGTAAATCATTGAAACTTGATTACAATAATCATATAATTTGATTGAATGAATTAAAGACCAAGATTGAATGAAATAGTAATTTTTTGTAAACGATTGAACTACTTGTATTATGTAAATCATTGAAACTTGGTTACAATAATCATATAATTTGATTGAATGAATTAAAGACCAAGATTGAATGAAATATTAATTTTTTGTAAACGATTGAACTACTTGTATTATGTAAATCATTGAAACTTGGTTACAATAATCATATAATTTGATTGAATGAATTAAAAACAAAGATTGAATGAAATAGTAATTTTTTGTAAACGATTGAACTACTTGTATTATGTAAATCATTGAAACTTGGTTACAATAATCATATAATTTGATTGAATGAATTAAAGACCAAGATTGAATGAAATATTAATTTTTTGTAAACGATTGAACTACTTGTATTATGTAAATCATTGAAACTTGATTACAATAATCATATAATTTGATTGAATGAATTAAAGACCAAGATTGAATGAAATAGTAATTTTTTGTAAACGATTGAACTACTTGTATTATGTAAATAATTGAAACTTGGTTACAATAATCATATAATTTGATTGAATAAATTAAAGACCAAGATTATTGAATGAAATAGTAATTTTTTGTAAACGATTGAACTACTTGTATTATGTAAATCATTGAAACTTGATTACAATAATCATATAATTTGATTGAATGAATTAAAGACCAAGATTGAATGAAATAGTAATTTTTTGTAAACGATTGAACTACTTGTATTATGTAAATCATTGAAACTTGGTTACAATAATCATATAATTTGATTGAATAAATTAAAGACCAAGATTATTGCATGAAATAGTAATTTATTGGAAACGATTGAACTACTTGTATTATGTAAATCATTGAAACTTGATTACAATAATCATATAATTTGAATGAATGAATTAAAGACCAAGATTGAATGAAATAGTAATTTTTTTGTAAACGATTGAACTACTTGTATTATGTAAATCATTGAAACTTGGTTACAATAATCATATAATTTGATTGAATGAATTAAAGACCAAGATTGAATGAAATAGTAATTTTTTGTAAACGATTGAACTACTTGTATTATGTAAATCATTGAAACTTGGTTACAATAATCATATAATTTGATTGAATGAATTAAAGACCAAGATTGAATGAAATATTAATTTTTTGTAAACGATTGAACTACTTGTATTATGTAAATCATTGAAACTTGATTACAATAATCATATAATTTGATTGAATGAATTAAAGACCAAGATTGAATGAAATAGTAATTTTTTGTAAACGATTGAACTACTTGTATTATGTAAATCATTGAAACTTGATTACAATAATCATATAATTTGATTGAATGAATTAAAGACCAAGATTGAATGAAATAGTAATTTTTTGTAAACGATTGAACTACTTGTATTATGTAAATCATTGAAACTTGGTTACAATAATCATATAATTTGATTGAATAAATTAAAGACCAAGATTATTGCATGAAATAGTAATTTATTGGAAACGATTGAACTACTTGTATTATGTAAATCATTGAAACTTGATTACAATAATCATATAATTTGAATGAATGAATTAAAGACCAAGATTGAATGAAATAGTAATTTTTTTGTAAACGATTGAACTACTTGTATTATGTAAATCATTGAAACTTGGTTACAATAATCATATAATTTGATTGAATGAATTAAAGACCAAGATTGAATGAAATAGTAATTTTTTGTAAACGCTTGAACTACTTGTATTATGTAAATCATTGAAACTTGGTTACAATAATCATATAATTTGATTGAATGAATTAAAGACCAACATTAATTGAAATTGTAATTTTTTGTAAACGATTGAATTACTTGTATTATGTAAATCATTGAAACTTGGTTACAATAATCATATAATTTGATTGAATGAATTAAAGATAACGATTAAGTGAAATAGATATTTTTTGTAAACGATTGAACTACATCAGTTTAAATTATTTATTATCAAATTTAAATTAGATTTATTTACTAAACTGATTCTCTGAAACAACTAAATACTGTAATTGAAAGATAGAAAACATTAGATAAACCATAGAATGTCAATCATCTAATTTAAATTAGATGAAAACACGAATTTATTTTTTTCTGTGGATTAAAAAATTTAATTAAAATTTTAAATTTTCCGATATTATTTTTCATTCATTGGTAAATTATTAATGTAAACTTGATACACTTACATCAATAAATAAAAAACAAAACTTTCATCCAAAATTTAAAAAAAAAAAAAAAAATTTTAAATACTAATTATTGACTTTTGCTTTGTTATCTTAAAAATTAAAAAGAATTAACCGCAGACGGTATCGAACTACGCTCCCAGAGGGATTCTGATTTCTAGTCAGACGCCTTTACCGGTCGGCCACGACCGCTTGATAAAATACATTCGCAATAATTATGTTTTGTGTTATCTACTGATGAATGAATTGGTTTATAATAAAAATAATAATTTATCATTTTGTGTGTTTAAAATATTAAATATTTAGTCTAATTTACAACATCCTAGGTGTCTGTCTATATGGAAGCAGTTGTCGCCTGTTATTTAAACAAAATATTTAAAAAAAACATGTTTTTCAAAATTTTAAAATTTAATATTTCCGATATTATTTTTCATTTATAGGTCAATTATTGTAGACTTGATACACTTACATCAATAAAGAAATACAGAACTTTCATCAAAAATATTATTTTTCATTCATAGGTCAATTATTGTAGACTTGATACACTTACATCAATAAAGAAATACAGAACTTTCATCCAAAATAAAAAAAAAAAAAAATTTTTAAATACTAATTATTGACTTTTGCTTAGTTATCTTAAAAATTAAAAAGAATTAACCGCAGACTAAACAGAAAGTGACAAGAGAATTTTGGTTTGTGTATGTTTAACCAAAAAGGACCTGGAAACGCAGTTAACGAACTGACAACCACCATCCAGCAAGCTGCATGGAAAGCTACCCCCGACATCAATGCAACATAAATTAAAAGAAATAACGCCACTCCATAGTTCAACAGAAGATAGCTGAAAAGCGCAAATTGCGAAAAAGATGGCAACAAACAAATCTCCAATAGCTAAAACTAACCTCAACAAAGCCGCTAAAAGAGTAAAAGCAAATGTTAACCGATATCCGAAATAAAGGAATTCAAGACTACCTCGAAAATTTAAGTGCAATGGAAACTACTGATTATTCTCTCTGGAAAGCTACAAGAAAGCTAAAGAAGCTAATGCACATAAATCCCCCAATCAAGGACCGAAATAACAAGTGCACTAGAAACAACAAACAGAAGGCTGAAGTCTTGGCAGAACATTTGGAAAACAATTTCCAACCTAATCCATCATCGAACACAACAGAGGAACCAGATAAAATTCACAACTGTCTTCCGTGTTTGATTTACGCCAGATTGCTGGTTTACAAGTATATTAAACTTAGAAGGGTTTATATTTGATAAAAAAATTGTTCAATGGAACAATTCTCCATTATGCTTTGTAATTTGTCAGTATAAAAAGTTTATTATCTTAGGATCGATTACTTGTATCTAGAAGTTAACAAAAAAAAAACTAATTGTAGCTTGATGTGTTGCGAGGTGTTTATTTACCTTGCAAGCAAAAAGCAAACATTTTTTATTATTCTTTCCTATTTCGATTCTTACTCTCTAACTCGAACTCCCCCTAATTCGAACAAATTCTAATACATTATGAGAATTCGATTTAGAGAGTTTTACTAGAAACCTACTAGAAAATGACTTTTTAACTTTTTTTTTATATCTTCAAAAAGTTACCAACCGAAATCAAAAACTATATAAACATAAGGAACAAATTCAAAAAAAATAAAAATCCAATTTCCAAGATTTTGCCAAAAAATTCCAATGTGTGGCGGTGGGTTGGCCAGCGACGAATCGGCCGCGGCGAGTTGTCCTAGACCCCACCTGTTGAAAGATTGAATAAAAAGAATTATTTATAATTAATATAAATTCATCATTATATAAGTTCATCAGTTAAGTTTAAAATAATAAAAAATATTATTTGGTAATAATTATTTTTTTGTCCAAGCGGGCGTAAAGTGTCACATCTCGGCTCTAAGTAGCAGGCGTAAAGTGGTACTTTTTGGCCCGACTACTTTTTGGCCCGCTACTTTTTGGCCCAATACCTTTACTCATACGCTTTTTCATACAATTTGCGGGACTTGCTCGGCAACAAATTTAAAGAAGCTACTATAGTGGTCATGTGAGTTGACTATGAACGCTAAATACTCGGTTCGAATCCGAGTGAAGTAAGAGTGAGTAAGAACTTTATTCTAGCCGTCTCTCTGGTTCTCCAGGTTGGGGGTTCTTTGTCGGGCTGGCTCCCCGTCGTAGGTAAAAAAAATGCAATGCTGTGAATGCCATTTGATATTAAAAGTTAATATTATAAATGGTCAGCCAAGACTCATCAGGGTTGTAGCGCTACACGATAAATAGATAGATAGATAGATATGTTGGCGGCTTCAACAATTTCGGGTGGCGTACAATCCAAGTCATCGGAATCACTATTTTTATCCATTTTACTTGGCAATTTGGCAATACTATTTTACAAACTATAAAATCGTGGTAATTACTTTTTTATTAATTACGTTCTTCTCTAATAATATAATACAATGCAAAATACAATAATACCAACTTAATAAATCATAACAACTTAATACGTTAAACAGGGATGCTTTCCAGGGGTGTACAAAATTTTAAATTTGTCATTACAGAATTTGTCATTTACAATTTTTTTCGCTTTTATATTTCTGAACAATGTTGTCATATCAATAGGTACATTGTAATACTAATTTATTATTACTTTTAAGTGTGCTTTATTGGACGATATACTCTGGCATAACCGTTTAGGACAACTCCTACTGAATTATTAAATATAAATTGTAATTCCAGTTTATACTCTCCATTTGGCATCAGCGGTGGAAACTTATTTGCTGCTGGATGGAAATTACAAATATGGTCAGTTTGGGCCTGAAACAACGTTTAAATTATTTTTATTTTATAATTTTTTCAAATTCAAACTAGTAATTTAGAAAAAGGTAATCCTCCAAAGGCACCAAGCATCTGACATAACAAGTTACGTAAATAATTACCTTTATGAACTCACAATTACTAAAATTTCCACAACTAGTAAATGCTGTTTTTAATCCGAATAAGTTATTGGTAATGCACGTACAGTAGTTTAATTGAAGTCTTATTGGAAATATGCGATACTCATTGCTATACAATTTGTAGGCTTGGTAAATAATCTAAAATAATTAGAATTTGCAAAGTTGTTACCCTTAGTATATTTTAAAAATTTACCAGTATATCCTTTTTAAGGAAAGACTTTGCGACTCTGTAGGTTATATTTGCAACAGCTGTAGTTCGGTTATATTTAAAGGTAACCACATTAAAGAAATCGTAAACCTCTTTATTGTAATGATCAAGTTCCAGGCGTGTAAATTCTAGTTTGTAATCATGCTGATTAAACTAGTAAAAAATTAAGTTTCCATTATTGTACATCTACCTTACTGAAAATTTTTGTTTTTAAATTCTTACCTTAGAATATAAATCTTCCGTATACACAATCACTAACAATAATTGTAAACTTACAAAGATAACAATCCGTGAAAACATTTTTACAACAAAGACATTGAAGTATCGGTACACGTACCTATGTATAACTAACAAAACAATAACAATAATATAATATTATAGGTATAAATTGTTCAAGGTAATCAATCCCATCTGAAATGCATTCAAATCTGCTCATACACAAATTGCATTAATTTAATCATTTTTATTGTTAATATTAATTCTAGTTTCATTTTTTGATAGTTTATTTGATTCAATTGTGTTAATTTTCTATTTTAATTTTCGGTTTTGTGTTATTTTCAATTTACGATTTAGTTTATTTGACAATTATTATTTCAAACTGTCAGAAAAATTAAAACAGGAACGAAAGAGATCTCTAAGAGTCATGGATGATGATGCGGACACGTGTCAGGATAAAAGATATCTAAGCTGCACGTCAAACAGGCCTTAAAGCTGCACAAACCTTTGCCAAAAGTACCAAGTAAGATAATGCAAGTAGAAACCGACATAGCTATGGAAGATAATAACTAATGAAGAAGATTTTCGTTGCTTAAAACCACGCAAATGTTCCAAACAACCATATGAAACTAAAGTTTAAGCTGTAATAATTAAAAACAAATACAATCCTCTTATGAAAAATGTGGATACAGTGGAAATACCACAAAATGAAATTCAACTTGACGAAGCAGATACAGAGATTACTAAAGATATAACCCCTAAAGTATCACTGAAAATTTTATCAAAACCACCTCTAATTATAATTAGTACCATTTTGATGATCATGCTAACTTACTAAGTAGCATTAATAAATTTTGTACGAAAGGTTTCCACGGTCGATATTTTAGAAATACTACTGGAGTATATGTATACGATAGAGATGAATGGGCAATGCTCCAAGCACAATTAGACGAAAAGAAGTGCGAGTTCCTTATACTCCTCGGGATGAGAAGACTGTCCTGAAACGACTAGATTCGAACCCTACTACTACGGAATTGTATATCGAACTGGAAAAGAAAAGACTTAAGGTAAAGAAAATTTTCTTAATGACCAAAACAAGCAGACCTTTGTACATGGTTGTAACTGATGACTTCGTTACCGAAAAATGGTTAAACAATATGTTAAAATACATCTGTAATGTTCGCGTGTTTTGGGAAAGGCACCTGAATAATAAACAATTAATACAATGCCACAGGTGTCAACAATGGTGTCATGCAACGCAAAACTGTCAACATGCGCCAAATTGTCTTAAGTGTGGTCTAGGGCACTTAACCAAAGAGTGTCAAATTTCCTCTGAAACCCAAGCTAAATGCGCCAACTTCGGAGAAAGTCACCCGGCAAATAGCACCAACTGTTCGATATATTATTATAAATCAAGCCACTACAGGTGTTCCAAAACAAAAACTTAAGACTTATAACAGGATGCGACCGTTACACGCGAATAATGAGACTACATGAACCAACCGACGTCGAATACTTACAATATCATGGTCGCGTTCGAGCATTACGGAGCCGGAACATTCGGAGCAGAAAGTCGGGTCAGCATCAGTGCCCTCTAACCGATTTTTGTTGAAACAAATAATAATGTTGGAAAATATAACCTTTTTAAAAATTATTGACAGTCTAAAAATGAATATGCAAGCAATACGTTTTGTAGTAGAGATGTTTATGGATGACGACGACGCGACGGCGACGAACAAAATGAAAAAAATCACCTCAGTAATAATATAATTCTAACATAAAAGAGCAGATAAAATAATTCAAATAAGTAGGTTTTAAAATTAAACGCAAGCGCACGAAACGCACCAATCTGTTTCAACAAAAATCCGTTAGAGGCCACTGCAGCTGACCCGATTTTCTGTACCGAGTGACTCGGGTTCGTATAAATTTAAGGTTATATTTTCAAAAATTTTTTTGTTTCAACAAAAATCCGTTATATGGCACTGATGCTGATCCGACTTTCTGCTCCGATTGCTCCGGCTCCGTAATGCTCGAACGCGACCCATGTTAACCGACTATCTACAAAATTTTACGAGAGCCAAATTTCGAAAAGCAAACTAACAAAAAACTTAACTAACATTCGACGATACGACGCTCCTTTTAGAATTAAGCACAAACTGACATATCAAAATTTACCTATATTCCGACAAACACAGACGGCAGACAACGACGAAGATGACGACAATGATATTAACAATGGCAACGCCACCAAAACGCCAAATGCTAGAAATTATGGACCTAGCTGAAACAACAACCGAGGCACAGATACTGGCGGGACTAACAAAAATAGTGGGGCCAGAGACCCACCTAGCAGTGAAAAGCATTAGAAGAACATATCGTGGAACAATAAAGGCTACAATAGAAGTGGTTCCAACCAAGGTAGCAGAAATTTTGAACAATAAAATAAGAATTGGTATGATTAGCGGCTGTAGAGCACGAGAAGCACAGTTTTTTCTTGGGTTCTGCAGAAAGTGCTGACACAGAGGTCACACAGCGCCCGGATGCGATGGTAAATTCGAGGCCAGATGCATCAACTGCAGTGAAACCGGACACCTTTGCAGTAGAGTGCTCAAAAGAGGCAAAATGCGCCGTTTGTGGAAAAGGGCACAGAACAACGACGTGCCCCACCCACAGAAATACCTCCGAGAGAGATGGAGGTATCGAGTGCTATACGTATAAGGAAAACGGGCCACAAGGCAAAATGGTGTCCCTTGCGGGAAAAACCATGAAGAGAAAACTCAAGATCAAGAGAAGGTTCCCACGAAAATAACCAGGCAGAAGATGAGAAAAACGAAAATTCTTCAAATAAACCTCAATCATGCAGCCGAAGCCCAGACTCTCCTGTGGCAAACGATGCTGGAGAGGGAATTTGACATAGCAATAATCAGCGAGCGGCACCGTGCCCACAACAACAACTGGTACGTAGATCTCACAGGAAGAGCCGCAATATACGTGAACAACAGAAGAGTGGAGAAAAGTGGAAGAGCCGAGGGGTACGTGTGGGTACTGATGGACGGAGTAACGTACTACAGTGTCTACATGTCGCCAAACCGGAATAACGACCACTTCAAGCTGGAAATAGAGAACGTATTCCGAGATGCACAACAACATGGCAAAGTAATTATTGCCTGCGACTTTAACGCCAAGGACCCAGAGTGGGGGTTGGATAAAGCAGACGACAGGGGGAGCGCCTTATCGGAAGAGGTGGCCAAGGCGTGGTTAGATATATGGAATTCCGGAACCACGCCTACGTACTATAGAAGATCTACGGTGAATAGAAAAGGCTCCCAGTCCATGATAGACGTGACCTTCGCAACCCCAAATCTCACGGCACATCTGGTGAGATGGCAAGTGTTACCAATACCGAGCGTAAGCGATCACCGTTATATCGAGTACGAGTTTGGCGAAGAGACGCATATCCCCAAACCACCAAGGGGATGGTCCGTAAAAAAAAAAAACTTTGAAAGACTAAAAAGCGCAACACAAGAAAAAAAGTGGACCAAATACACCAGAACGCCGGGAGGGCTCATAATGGCACTCCAAAATATATGTGACGCATGCATTCCGAGAAAGCAGAGTAGCTAGAAGAAAAGCGTCTACTGGTGGAACAGCGACATAGCTGATCTACGTCGAAATTGTGTAGCGGCCAGGAGGAAAATACAACGAGTACGAAGAAGAGGTATCTTTGAGGAAGAAGACGAATACGAACAAGATAGAAAAGAACTGCGAAAAGCCATAAAAAGAGCACAACGGCAGAAATGGGTAGAACTTCTGCAAGAGGTGGACGCAGATGTGTGGGGGCTCATTTTGAGATTGATGCAGAATTCTAAGAAGCGTTAACATAATACAATTGTAACTTGTCCTTTACTTTACTTTACTTTTGCAGTTATAATTTACATAGAATTGCAACTATAGAATGATTAAACCCGTTTGTGATTAAATTTTTTCAAACGTTTTTGTGTTACCGGTGACCCTAATGAACATTTTATAAAATGGTAAGTTGATATAGATATTTTCTTTTTAAATAACTTCAAAAAGTCAAATTATATTGAAATTAATGCAATTTTTATTAGTTGTTCGAAGACATTTGCGAGTGACTGTGGCAGAGAGATGCTGGGCACTCGCAAGCATTCCAACCCGAGGCAAACCCTCGAAAAACATATCAATCAAAAAGCACTTTGATAAAGCAGCAAAAAGGATTAAGTCCTATCGCTGCGCGACAGCCATTTAGTCAAAGGTCAAGGTCTCGCAAGGATGCATTCCGCAGCATTCATTCATACTAAATGCAAGCGACGTGCTCGAGTGCACATGCACTTTGCACTTTGTGTATTTTCACAATGTAAAAGTTGTACAAATAATAAAATGTATATAAATGTATATAGAACGGACAGTGCCTTTTTGACAAAAATAAACAATTATTATATGGCGATTAAAAAGGACTCTACGAATTTGGAAAATTGAAAAATAACATGTTTACAAGATTGCGCAAAAATTAATTTAATTGCGAAATTATAAAAATTATGATGCGTGTGGAGTGGAGTGATGTGATCACTGGTTGAGTTACGGAGCGGAAATTCTGAGTTCAAGTCGCGGACTTCGTAGAATTTCTTAGCCCAGCCTTCCGGTGGACATCCACATTGAAAATTTGTAGTAAATAGAGTAGAAAAAGAGGATTAACCCACCTCGAGAAATGGATTGTAAAGACTTCAATAGACGTGGTAATATTCCGACAGGAATGGAAAAGCCCTTGAATTATGATGCAATATGAATGGAGGAATGATGAATGATGCAACATTAATTATTGGAATTGAAATAATTGGATGATATGGTTTAAAACATTTTAATACAATTGAAATAAATTTGAAGATTTTTGCAAAATTTCGTTTATGGTCAACAAAAAAATATGGTGGAAGTAATGATTTAATTTGGAAAGCGAAAATTCGAATGAAAATTGAAGAAACAGGTATTTTTTTTTAGAAAAAATAGATCAAACAAGGTCAAACCACAAGTTACAACTGGAAGTGGCGCAGTACTAGGGTTTATACAAAAACCGACTTTTAGGAAAACCGGTTTTCGAATTCAAGATTTCCAAAAAACCGGTTTTAACCCGTTTTCGAATTTTTTCAAAATTTTTCAAAAATATTTAAAATTTTATTTTTTTCTAAGAAAATATGTTTTTTAGCAACATATAAAAAATTATCGAAAATGATCGGTAATTTGTGCATATTACTCGTGATTGGTAGATTTCATTAGGCAACTGAAATGTTCGCTAAATTGAAATCTGATTGGACTACATTTTTGAAATGAGATCTGGTGATTGGTGGACAGGTTAGTTATGACGTCAGAATGAGATAGTCAAATAAATAATACTTGAGCCTTGAACTACTGGTGCGAAATACCTACGTGTGAACGATGTAAACTACTGTCGACCAGGCCCGTAGCAAAGGGGGGCACGTGCGCCCCCCCGAAATGTTGAAGAGACAAAGAAAAAAAGGAAGGGGAACAATCGAAAATTGTACATTTTACAAAAGGCTTTTTACAAGTGCCTCCCCCCCCCCAAATAAATCCTGGCTACGGGCCTGCTGTCAACTATATGAACTAACACGTATCCTCCACGTGGACGAGGTTGATATGGCCTATGGATTGCCTTACGGGTTGCCAACCCAGGAGGCGCTGTTACCAATTATTTTTTTGAATTTCAAAAAAATCAAGAGCAAATCAAATAAATTAAAAAGAACGGTTTTCTTGATTTAAAAACCGGTTTTCGAATGTGACAAATTTACAGTAAAAAACCGGTTTTGAAAAACCGTCAAACCCTACGCAGTACCCGTCAATTTAATTGCCGACGACATAAGCAAAAATTTCTCCGATAAGTTCAAGGAAATTCGGGAATTCGGTTTAAATCCTTTTACCAGAATTTAAAGAAGGACAATTTACAAAGGAGACGGTGCTACCACACTACTGCAACAAAGGTAAAAAGTTTAAACGATTTGAACAATAGATACGAAAAGTTAAGGATCGAAGCAAACGAATCACATATTCAATTACCGGAGTCGGGGTGTTTAGAACTTAAGAGTATTGTTATGGAAATTGCGGATTTAACTTCTAAAATAGAAGCAATTTTGAACGAAAGATTATCTATTAGTAACTTAGAAGCTGAAACAATGGCGGAAAATTTTAATTTAAAAACAGTAGCTTCCATTATGCCAGTGATGGACAATAAAGAGCAAACCGTGAAACAAATAATTGACTCGATAAGACTTTATTGCCTGTTTTCACCAACAATTTATTTAAGATTTTCCTAGTAAAGAATTACTTAGATAGGATTCCATAAATTTGATTGGTCAAATTTGACATATGAATTTTTTATGTCAATACTATGTTAAATTTCACCAATCACATTTATGAAATCCTAGCTAAGTAATTCTTTACTAGGAAATTCTTAAATAAATTGTTGGTGAAAACAGGCATATGAATCTTTATTAGGGGAAACCGAAAAGAAAACTTTAATTAACTTCATTTTAAAAACTACATTGTCACAAAATGCAAAATTACGTATGAAACAAGACTATCCCAATATTAATGAGTTGGTTGCTGATTTTGAAAAATATTTTATTACACAGCAGTCCCCCGCAGCAATATCGATTCAATTACATAATTTACGTCAGGCAGGCAAATCAATCGAAGATTTTGGTAAATCGGTTGAACAATTACTTTCAGAATTGACTTTGGCACAAGCCAATGGAAATCATGAAGCTTTCGAAATTTTACGGGCCAATAATGGACGAATTGCTTTGAATACTTTCGCGAACGGATTGAACGACCAAAATTTAAAAAATATTATTAAGAGGGGCATTTAAATTTTGATGCGAAAACATGTTTCAAAAGATGGCGCGACCTAAAATATTCTAAGAATCTAAGAATCTTTTCACCAATACAGAATTCTAATAATTTATAAAAGTCATATGAATAAACGATAACTAATTTAGGGAATGAGGCAGTTTGAGCTTTCAAAGTTAAATATTTTTAAAAATATTCAATATTTTCAAATATGAATATCTTTTTGAAATATACTTGTAAATATTCAACATTGGAAGCTCAAACTTTCCTCATTCCCTCAATTAGTTATCGTTTATTCATATGACTTTTATAAATTATTAGAATTCTGTATTGGTGAAAAGATTCTTAGATTCTTAGAATATTTTAGGGCGCGCCATCTTTTGAAACATGTTTTCGCATCAAAATTTAAATGCCCCTCTTAAGAGCGCGCTGCAAATTTTGATGCAAAAACATGTTTCGACAGATGGCGTGCCCTAAAATATTAATCTTTTATAGTTATCTTTTCACCAAAATAGAATTCTAATAATTTATAAAAGTCATATGAATAAACGATAACTAAGCTAGGCAATAAGGAAGTTTGAACTTTCAAAGATAAATATTTTTAAATATTGCAGCGTTTTATTCGAGAGTGAAATTCTTGATAAAAAGTAAAGTCAATAATCTGCCGAAATGCTGGCACGACAGAGAAAAGTTGTTCTTTGTTATCTCGAAGCCAAAACTTGTCACAATTTACACTTACACTGATACAAATAATTTTATGCTTGTTGATTTGTCTTGATGAAGTGTTATTTTTGAATCCTATCTAAAAGTGAAATTTGTAAGTGACAGTGAATTTCAAAGTTTACCACTAAAAGTTAGGAACTTACGTTTTGGAAGTAGAGTGCCGTTTTGTAAAAGGTACGAGAAAGTGGAAGGAGAATTTTTGTCTTTCCCAGCGACCATTTGCGAGGCCAGGTGTTGTTTGGAGGCACCGACAAAAAAAGTGATTTTCGATAGTTTTACTTGGAACCAGGATGTCCGAGATATGATTTTTGTGTAAAACACAGAGTTTACAATCGCTGGAAGTGAAAACGTGAGTCTTTTGCGTTGATTTTGGTGTTTTTCACTTGAACATGTGGCCGCTTGACCTCATCATAAATTTTACATAAAATGCGATCCAGTTTATGATTTGATGATCGTGGGGATTATTGATTGTGTGAAAGAGTTATTTATTCGATTTATTTCATCGGATAAACCCTATAATTGCAATTTTGGTTAGATTTGGATATTGTAAAAATTTGAGGTTAAATTTTACCTTACAAAGCGGCGTAGCAATTTGGATGCCTGTAAACGATAATTAGGATCTATCTTGCAAGTTTTATTTACTGGAGAACACTGGAGCTTTTATAAATTGCCAAATGAATTTGATTTGGATATATAAAAATTAACGAATGCAGCACCTGTCAAGTTTGGATCGTGACGTATCCCATAGCAATTTCCAGTGGCGGCGTGTATTTGTTCGATGTTTGGAGGTTCCTAATTTTATCAAGCTGTGACGACTTTATTTCACGGAGTTATAAGGGTTAGTGAAATTATAAACTTTTATTGTGTCAAAATTGATTTATTTTGTAAACATTTTCTCTAACACATTTACAACTAATCCAGTCGTAAATTCGTTCAGAATTTTTTATGAATAGTAAATGTAACAGAATTTACGACTGTGATTCACCTTTACACCCCACGGCAGAGCAGGCATTTATGAGCCTGACAAAGAGGAACAACTTTTCTCCCTTTTTTTTTTATTTGAATAAAATTCAATATTATTTTTGTACTCAAGGATTTTATTCTGGCGCCCAACAAACCCTTGTTACCTTTCTTAGGATCCTGCTAACTGGGAAAAGTGGTCTCCAAGTAACTGTAAGTGCTCACCGGCTTAAAGCAAACCGTGGACTCAATTCTGTCATTCGTTCCGGTGAATGCCGACTACCCCAAGCGTCTAATTGAAGAACTTGGGAAGTCAAGGTCATCTGGGACACGACAATATATTCAATATTTTCACATGTGCATATCTTTTTGGAATATACTTGTAAATATTCAACATTGGAAGCTCAAACTTCTTTATTGCCTAGCTTAGTTATCGTTTATTCATATGACTTTTATAAATTATTAGAATTCTGTTTTTGTGAAAAGATAACTATAAAAGATTAATATTTTAGGATACGCCATCTGTTGAAACATGTTTTTGCATCAAAATTTGCAGCGCGCTCTTAAGGTGGCCGATTTCTATGGGGATTATCTACTTAACCAGAATTTATGTAACCCCCACTGCATTTCAATAATACTATCGCCAAAGCTACGAAAATTTTACAGGTTGTTCCTCAAAGCTTCCCGTATAACATTTTGAAATATGAGACAATTATGTGTATTATTTTTCGCGTAATCATGAGATTTCGCATACGCATGCGCAATACGCGTCATCGCCTTATTTATTGAATTATCAATGTAATAATTATCTTATACGCCTCATATTTCAATATGTTACACAGGAAGCCTTGAGCAAAAACCTAAAAAAGTTTCGTAGCTTTGGCGATAGTATTATTGAAATGCAGTGGGGGTTACATAAATTTTAGTTAAGTAGATAATCCCCATAGAAATCGGCCACCTTAAGGGTAGAAATTATTCAGATTTAAACGAAGCGATTAGAGGTGCTAAGGATGAATCTGTACAATCAAATCTGTCGGATTGTAGTTCTAATTTTGTTGGTACGTAGTCAAACACTTAATCCATTACTTAAATATTTTTACAGAAATATGATCTTAAAAAAGAAATTTTTTCAAGAATAAAGTGTGATTTTAGTATGTGTTATGTGAAATATAAATTAAACAAAAATTTAACTAGACATTAAAATATTAGATTTTAACTGTAAGTAAAGAACAACATACCAGAAAAGTTTATTTAAAAACACTTAAAGAACAATTCTAACCTTTTTGTGACAAGATAGAAACAGAGAATATTTTAAAAAATGAGAAAACTGAAACTACGTGGGGGGGTGGGGGTATAACACATAACACATACTAAAATCACACTCTATTCTTGAAAAAATTTCTTTTTTAAGATCATATTTCTGTATTAGATATGCTGCAAAGCATTAATATTTTTTCAAATTTACTTTTCAAAGTTTGACATAAATGTTTATAATCAAAACTAAAATATTTCATTTATCATTTACATCATTTGAATTTTGATCAACATTGTCCAAATTGACTTTTCAGATGGGATTACCTTGAGCAATATTTATATATTATTTTAATGTTGTTGTTTTGTTAGTTATAGGTACATACGTGTACCGATACTTCAATGTCTTTGTTGTAAAAATGTTTTCACAGATTGTTTTCTTTGTAAGTTTACAATTATTGATAGTGATCGTGTATAATATGGAAGATTATTATTCTAAGGTAAGAATTTTAAAACAACATTTTTTAGTAAGGTAGATGTACAATAATGTAAACTTAATCTTTTACTAGTTTAATCAGCATGATTACAAACTGGAATTTACACGCCTGGAACTTGATCATTACAATAAAGAGATTTTCGAATTCTTACATGTGGTTACCTTTAAATATAACCGAACTACAGCTGTTGCAAATTTAACCTACAGATTCGCAAAGTCATTCCTTAAAAAGGATATACTGGTAAATTTTTAAAATAATATACTAAGGGCCAATATATTCACCTAACAGTAAAGTGTTCAATAGCGTAACTGACTGATAAATAAACTGTCACCAATCACATTTTCACATTTCAGTAAAATCACCAATCAACAGGACGTTTATAAATTTACTGAACACATAGTTACCCGACACTTTAACCAGAGGTGAATATATCGGCCCTTAGGGTAACAACTTTGCAAATTCTAATTATTTCAGATTCTTTACCAAGTTTACAAATTTTATAGTAATGAGTATCGCATATTTCCAATAAGACTTCAATTGAACTTCTGCACGTGCATTGAAAATAACTTATTCGGAATAAAAACAGCATTTACTAGCTGTGGTAATCATCATATAATCGGTTTTGAAACGTATTACAACGTTATCCGAGCCCAACTACCAACCTTGCGAATTGGTATTTGGTTTGTTAGCATTTTAAATTTTTTACCTAGACGAGGAGCAAGCCCGACGTAGAACCCCCAACCTGGAGGACCAGAGAGACGGCCAGAATAAAGTTTTAACTTCGCCCGGATTCGAACCGGGCAATTAGCGTTCATAGTCAACTTATTCGACCACTATGCTCCGACCGTCTCAGCTGTGGTAATTATAGTAGTAATTGTGAGTTCATAAAGGTAATTATTGAGGTAACTTGTTATGTCAGGTGCTTGGTGTCTTTGGGGGATTACCTTTTTCTAAATTGCTATTTTGAATTTGAAAAAATTATAAAATAAATATATTTTAAACGTTGTTTCAGGGCAAAACTGAACGTATTTGTAATTTCCATCCAGACCCAAATAAGTTTCCACCGCTGATGCCAAATGGAGAGTATAAATTGGAATTACAATATATATTTAATAATTCAGTAGGAGTTGTCCTTAACGCTTATGCCAGAATCTATCGTCCAATAAAGTACACTTAATAGTAATAATTAGAGCACGGATTCTAGGCAATTTGCCTTTTTGTCCTTTATTTAGGCAATTCAAAATTATAAATATAGAAATGCCGTTCAAACGATTTTGAAAATTTTGAACCCTACTTTTATTTGCCTAAATGCCTATTTTAGATGTTACTGACCTAAAATAGATTTTTAATGCCTAAAAAGCCTAAACCAATGATTTATCCCGTTTACGTTATTAAAAGTTTAAAAAAAAATAGTTTTATATTTTTTAAAATTTGTATCTCTCAGTCAGTGGCGGCAGGCCTGTAGCCAGAATTTCATTTCGGGGGGGGGGGGGGCACTTGTAAAAAACCTTTTGTAAAATGTAAAATTTTCGGTTGTTCCCCTTCCATTTTCTTTGTCTGGCTATAGGCCTGAGTGGCGAATTTAGCACTTGAGAGGCCCCAAGCGCAATTTAATTTTGTGTCCTCCTCCAAAATACCAAGAAACTAATAAAATAGAAACAAACCAAATAGAAAGAATAGATATTTTCGATACTAGTTAGGAAAAGTAACATTTTTCCAAACACTTAAAAAAAAATTGTTTTATTTGTTAACTTAAAAAATATAGTAACCCCCCAAATTAGTAACGCCATATGCAAATAGAGGAGAAAATTAATAACACCATCTATTTAGGAGGGAAAAAAGCTTATAAGTACATAAAAATTTGTCAAGTATTTTCCATCCTTTTATATATCGTTATTATCGCTTTTACTTATATCGTTATTAAAAAATTTTTAACTAATTTTTTTAAATATTATGTTTATAAGTTTTTGTAATGAAAAATACATATTGCCTAAAAACCCCTAAATTCTTAATTATTGCGCCTATTTCAATGATTTTTATAGCCTAAAATTGTGCCTTTTTTAACATTTTTTACGTCCTAAAATCCGTGCTCTAGTAATAATAAACTAGTATTACAATGTACCTATTTATATGACAACATTGTCCAGAACTATAAAAAAAATTGTTACCAAATAATACTTTTATTATTTAAAACTTATATGACAACATTGTCCAGAACTATAAAAAAAATTGTTACCAAATAATACTTTTATTATTTAAAACTTAACTAGGAACTATTAACTATAAATTATTTTTATTAAACTTTCAACACGCGAACCCAATTACTGAAAATGAATTGTTTATAAAAACCTAACTAAAAAATTCGTAAAATTTTCCAATGGTTATTCGCATAAAATCATCAAATTGTATCAAAGAAATTGAATCCTCTTTATAATTCACCTAGGAGCAAGCCATAACCGTGGTAGCAAAATGCTCTTATCTTAGTGTATCAAGAATTGTAGGTTACCACTTGGTAAATCTTCTTTACTATTTGTAAAGAATGTTTGTAAAGAATATTTGTAATTTCATGTCATCTGTGAACACAATCCGATTCCACGACAGAGAAGCGGCTCGACGAAGGATCTGACGATATCTTTGAAGTCGCACGAGCTTGTTACCATCGGTCAACAGTTGAACTTTTTGAAGCTTGTAAGGCTTGACATAAGGTGTTTCTTGGCTATTCGGCGAGCCAATTTTTCTCATTGAAACCCTGGAATTTCGCAGAAGTCGTTTCTTGATGATCTGACCGACCCTCGGCGTGTTGACTGTTCGCTTTCTTCCGCTCCCTGGATGACATCCGGTACGGCCACGCTTCTCAATTTGTTTGATTGTTCAACGACATTTGGTGCCGCTATGCCGAGCCTTCGCGCGATGTCACAATTGCGCATTCCCTGTTGATGTATTTATTTAAAGCTTTACATTCTCGAAAGAATATTGCTCTTCTATTCCTAGGATTTACAAATCATCTTAAAGGGGAGGATAATCCCCGTTGTAACGAAAATTTGTTAATATTAATTAACATTGGTTTTCGTTTGCCTTTCCTCATATTTTTTTACCATCTGCATTTTTGCATTTTTTATAATGCACCATTTATTTGGAACGGCATTATTCTTCAAGGCCGCTTTACCTGCAGTCTTATCTGTTCACCTGACCTACCTCAGCCAATAGCATATTAGCGCGTGGCCTTGCAGTGGTAGCGTTGCATTTTTCGACGATTCTATTCAATCAATTTCGAGCTTCAAAGTAAACCGCATCGACCCGTGGTCAAACTTTTAGTTAAAAGTTCATGACCTCGTCTTGTAACTACTGTGTTACCAGGTGTGCAGTATTAGTTTAAGCGGCTTTTCCGTTTTATACCAGTTCTTATGACTCGAGCATTCCGAATATCTGGAATTTATTTTCGTCATTGGGAGTAACAGCTGTTTTTTGTTACCATCAATGCGCAGTGTTGTTGTTGATTGCGATATTCAATTTGTCAATGGCGGGAGATCTGAGTAAATAGTTTATTTACTTCGTTGATGTTCCCTGTTGGAATATCAAGTTCATCTTTCAAATGCAAGGAGGACCATCGTTTCCAATCTCACTACAAGTAGTTAACAAATGCTTTGTGCTCCGGTAAAACCACCAAAGATCGCGATAAAGGTGATAGTGCGCCAGTCGTTTCTTTTGATACCAGTGCAGTGTTGATTCCATTATTAGGCACGGTCTGTTGCGAGAGAAGAACATTGATTGTCATTTTTGATTGTGTGAGTACCGATAGATATCTTAAGGTAACATATTTTTGCTTTTTCTTTTGTGACTTACACCATAATAATTGTCTTTGCATTAAAAACTTTGATGTACCATTTTTATTCTTGCACTGGTGTGATTCTTCATTTGTTTGAGGCACCTTGCTACCGTTTCAACATTAGCTGGACCATATTGGTTCAGCATTGTAATGAATTGTATTTGCTTGTTAATAACACGTCGTACATTTACATTTGCATTTACTTTATCAATAAACTTTGTTATTGTTTGATAACCTGTTTTATTTCGGAAGCCACTAAGATTATTTTACAGTTCCTACGACTCCGGCTCTCCCTACTTGTAAAAAAAGAAAGCTTAGCCTATATCGAAAAGGGACAACACTACTTCTTAACCAGGATTTTTCTGGATTGTTTCCATCCTACTATTCTCTGGTTTTTGGTCAGCTCTCCCATTAGGGGCTGGAGATCAGAGGGTGGAAAGTTGTGTTTCACCATATAGCATATTACATATTTACTCTTCTTATTTCACTCTCTTGGTGTGTCGTTTACAGTTTCACGTTGGTCAACGCTTCCCTCACTATTCCTCTCCACGTTGTTCTGTATTGCACCTTCTCTCTCCATTCGCCCACCCCCATAGCTCCCAAATCGCTCACCACCTTATCCCACCATTTCACTATAGGTCTTCCTCTCGTTCTAATTTCATTCCGCTTCCATATGGTAATCATTTTCACCATGTTGCCATCATCACTTCTCATGATGTGTCCCATCCATATCAATCTCTGCGCCTTCACGAATTTCGTCTCTTTTTGGGCCCAGGATGGTGCGTAGTATTTTTCTTTCGAGAACCAACAGTGTTTCTATCTCTGCTTGCGTTATGCATAGTGTCTCCGCAGCATACGTAATCACCGGTCTAATAAGCGTCTTGTAGATCTTCAGTTTCGTTTCTCTCGTCAACGTCTTATCTTTAAGTAGGACTTTGTTAGCGTAGTAGGCTCTGTTGCCCGCCCAAACTCTTCTTCTTATTTCTTCCATTCTGTCGTCATTCCTGTCTATATGAATTCCAAGATAGCAGAAGTTCTTCACCTCCTCGAATGCATAATCTTCTATTACCAGATCCTTTACACTATTAGATGAGTTCCTTATGCACCGCATATACTTTGTCTTTTTCTCACTAATCTTAAGGCCCATTCTCTTTGCGGCTTTCTCTAATTCTCTAATATTTCTATCAGTCTCTTAAGCGTTCTTGCCATGATTAGGATGTCGTCCGCATAAGCAATAATTAATTGTCCTTCTCTATTGGTGATCGATCCTTTTATGTATATTCCTCGTATTATCGATTCTATAACAATGTTAAAAAGCAGAGCTGACAGTGCATCTCCCTGTCTCACCCCTTTTTTATCTCAAATCTCTTTGTCTCCCCCTCTGTTGTTCTAACGCTTGCCATTGCTTGTTTCATTGTCATTTTTGTTAATCTTATCAGTTTGTCAGGTATCTTCATTTCCTTCATTGCTTCATACAACTTTCTTCTATCTACCTTGTCGAACGCCTGTTGGAAGTCTATAAATAGCATATTATACAAATCAATGTCATGTTCCTTCATTTTTTCTATTGTGCGTTTTAGTGTATGTTTAGCTCCTACTGTTGACTTTCCTTCCATGAAGCCAAATTGGTACTCTCCCATTCCTTCTTTCGTGTGTTCTTTCAGCCTTCTAAATATTAGCGTTGACAAAATCTTGTATGTCGAATCGAGTAGTGTTATGCCTCTGTAATTTGTGCAAATCTCAGGGTCTCCTTTCTTTTTTATAGGTATTATGATTCCATCACTCCATCTTGTTGGCATTCTTTCTTCATTCTATATCCTCTGGATCATATCGCATTATTCTGTCATGGAGCTCTTCTCCTCCATACTTGACAAGCTCTATACCTATTTCGTCTTCTCCCTGTGACTCTCCATTTTTCATTTTTCGCATTACATTCATTCTTTCCTCATGTGTTGGTGTGTTCACTTCCCGATTATCATTTATTGTGGTCTCGTCTGTTACCGTCTCTTTCTCTTGCTGTTCGTTTAACAATCTCTGAAAATGTCTATTCCATATCTGTTTAATTTTCTCGGAATTATGTTGTACTCTGCCTTCCTCGTCTTTCATACCTCTTGGCTTTACCTTGTTTACTGGTTTTTGGTTTTTTATCAATTCGTAGAAGATTTTTGTGTTGTTAATCTTGTTGCTATTCTCTATTTCTTCCATCTTCTTTATAAACCGTGTGTTCTTTTTTTGTTTATATTTCTTGTTTGCTTGTTTTGTATATTCTCTGTAACTGTCTAAGTCTTCCTATACTCCTGTTCTCAGCCATTTACATCTTTTCTCAACTTTTATTTTGTAGTAATCCATACATTCACTGTCGAACCATTCTTTACTTCTCTTCACTGTTCTGTATTCCAATGTTTCTCTTGCTGTTTTATGCATACTTAATATGATGTTATCTATAGTTCTTCTTCCATACAATCACTTTTTTTATTATTAAGTAATTTCTCTCTTAGTCCCTCTTCATATCGTGTTCTTTCTTCAATGTTTTTAAGTTCTTCTGTTGCTATTCTTCTGTTAAATGTACTTGTTCTTCTACATTCCATTGCTTTCTGTCTCATATTCGCCACCACCAAGTAATGGTAGGAGTCCACATTTGCGCCTCTGTAAGTTCGTACATCTCTCACCATACTTTCTCCTTTCTTCGATATCAGTATGTGATCGATCTGGTTCCCATCCTCTCTTCCTCCCCCTGGCCACCTCCATGTGACTTTATGTATTCTTTTGTGCTTAAACTTTGTACTGCATATCATAGTGTTCGTTGCTGCTGCCAGGTTGCACAGTCTATCTCCATTATTACTTGTCTCCTCATGCAATGTTTGCTTTCCCGCTACTGAGCTTATATGTTCTTCTTTCCCGATCTTCGCATTGAAGTCTCCCAGTATTATTATATCCCCTTTTGGTATTGTTTCACATAGTGTCTCGATTTCGTTGTAGAATTCATCTTTCTCATTCACTTTTGCGTCTTCTGTTGGTGCATATCCATTCACGACTGATATATTTATTTTCGCTGCGATTCTTAGGTACGATATTCTTCCACTTATTGCCTTGAAAGACAATATCTTGTCGGTCATCTTACCGGTCACCATGAATCCTATTCCTTTCTTCCTTGCTTGTTTTCCCCCGAGTACAAAAATGTGTATTTCCTCTTTTTCACTTCGCCATTTCCTCCCCATCTCAATTCCTGCAGTGCCACCACGTCCAATCCATACCTCATTATCTCATTCGCTACTTCGTTCATTTTCCTTATTTCAGCATTGTTCCAACGTTCCATGTCCCCACTCTCATCTGCTTCCTGTTATTTCTCTTGCTTCTTACGAGTACTGTTTTCATCGTTTCATTATTCATTTCCGTTTTCATTCATGGGTCGGCTTAGAGCAGTCCTGTTTTCCTTGTATTAGTTTTTTGGTATTTCTTGTTTATCGTTGTATGGTTGATCCCCCAAGGTTTGCTGGATCATCTCTTGTCATTCATATGTTTTACTGTTTATCGTTAGTTTCTTGTAGCCCATCTTAACCCTATTACCTTCCTCGATCTCTTTTTTTGCTATTTCTCTTATCTCCTTTTGTATCTGCATTTCATTCCTTGTTTGGTCACTCTCTATGTAAACTTTTTCTCTTCCCAGCTTACTTTTGCTTCTCATTACCCTCATCTTTTCATCCCAGTTATTAAGTTTAACTACTATCACCTTATTGGTATCAGACTTTCCCATCTCAAAGGTATCCATTTTGGTACAACATCCATTTCGAGTTTGCTTTTCAGGAGTTTATTTCCTGCTTCATATTGTTCTCGTTGGTTATCTTCAGGCCTTTTATTATTACATTGTTTCGTTTTCTGGATTTCTCGTGCATTTCATGATTTTTCTCCATTTCTTTTAGTCTTCCTTCCAGCATCTCTTTCTCAGTTTTCCATTTTCCTTGCATTTCCATTAGCGTGGTTTCCAATTTTCTACCTTATTAATGGTTTGGCCTGCTCCTTCTTGTACTTGTGTCACCTCTTTTTTATCTTGGTAATGTCTTGTTTAATTTCGCTGAGGTCTGATTTCATACCTGCCATGAAACTCATCATCAATTCTGTAAGGTGATCTATTTTCGCTTCCATTCTGTTCTTTTCTTCTGGTACTCTCCTTTCCTTGGTAATTTTCTCATCTTCACCTTCATAATCACTCCCGGTTAACTCAACCCTCTTCATTGTACTTGATGACCTGACAACCTTTTTGCTTCTTCCAAATAAATCGCTAGGTGCAAGTCTTTTTCTGCTATTTTCCTCTGTTGACGAGCCTTCGCCGTTTTCTTCGCACTCTCTCACTTTTGGGTATTCCGTTGTTTTACTCATTCTCCTATCCTCCTTGATTTCACAATCTACTTTGCTTCCCGTTAGAATTGTTCGTCAGGTCAACCCCTCGGAACTCACAATTCTCTAGAAGCCGATTTAATTTGTGCGGTAGAGCTATAATTTTGTTTCTATTTACCTATATTCACGGTGTTTGTACTTTATTGAAGCGGTCGGACTATAAGTAAAATTTCTAACCTTTAAATCTACTTATTTATTCAATTTCTTAGCTGTATTTTTGTTCTATTGATACTGATTTTAACATACTCCACTATGTTGGGCTCTTTCCTTTATCTTCCTTACCTCTCCTTCACTTTATTCACTCCTATTAACAACGGTTTACTCAATCTAAATTCTAAATCACTCGAAACAATTCACAACACCTTATCATTTCTAACCTCCGAAGCGAGGTTATGTAACCCTGTTCATGTAACCCTAAAATTTTCTCTGTTTGATTAGACATCATCTATAATATAAAAAAGTAATAAACCACATAACAAAATTTGACAGTTCACTATACATTTGCATTTTTAACTGACAATCCCAGTGTGCTAAAACAAAATACTAAAAACGAAAAACTTTCGTGATAGGACCGATTTATTTAAAAATATGAAAAAATCAATTGAACACAAAGAAACTAACTATAATATTGCTATCTATGTGCTCTTGTGAGAAATTCTTCATTACTGCGTCACCAGACAGGTAAATTACCGGCATGACCTGCAGTCTGTTGAATAGTCATAAAGAATTAATGTTAATTTCATTGTTCTTGTGCACACTGTAGTAAATGGGCACACAATTCGTGTGCAAATATAGAGCAAGATGACGACGAAGCAATGTGTTTTTGTAAGCACTGCCACAATAATTCTATAGTCATCTCTATGGCGGACAAAACGCGGTGAAGTGCATATTTATAGATGTAGGTTATTTCGTATGCCAGGTGTGTTTTTTTATTAACCAAAATCACACAAATACGACAAGTTTGTTTTTTTATGTCCAACATTTATACTGTCATCAAGATTTTATTAGTGGCCATTTTAAACCTTAGGTACCCCATTATGCTCGTCATTCCCCTACTAGAGTGTGTCAAATAAAGAAGAAAAGGTGGAGCTAATGCACAGAAACCAAAACTCATACAATTATGTTTATATTGGTGTCAATTGGTGGAATTGGGTGTCACGCGATCTCTACTGCGACGGATTTTGGCTACGCCTTTTCTTCTTTATTTGACACCACTATACCATAGCATAACGCTAATAGAATACTTACCCGATTTTATGACCAAAAATTTAAACTCGTGCATTCACCATGTACATGCATTCTTTAATTGTTTTAATTCCAATTCTGGATTGTTGTAACTTTTACCGGATTAAGTCAAGACTATATCTGTGATCTTATAGCAGAAGTTGATATTGAAACACAACTTTCCATCCTCTGATATCCAGCCCCTAATGGGAGAGCTGACAAAAAACCAGAGAACAGTCGGATGGGAGTAATCAAGAAAAATTCTGGTTATGACGTGTTTTCCCTTTTTAGATAGGCTAAGCTTTCTTTTTCTTACAAAGTTGGGAGAACCGGAGTCGAGGGAACTGAAAGAAATCTTGGCAGCTGCCGAAATAAAACAGGGCATTAACAATAACAAAATTTATTGACAATAAAGTAAATGTACGAAGTATTATCATCAATCAAATACAAATTACAATGCTGAACTAATAAGGTCCAGCTAATGTTGATTTAATTTTGATAATTTCGAGAATCGAAATAACGATCAACACGAGTAATTTGCGACGTAGCGTAGTGTTAAACGCGAGTGTTCCAAAGTCTTAATTTCGAGCCGTTTGAACTCTGGAGATTTTTGTACTTGGAACATCTGTTCAAGCACGCTTCTTTTTTAGTTTGTACAAGCTGATGACGCCGTGCGTCTTGCGACACCTACTGACGCTGTACATTCAACGAGCCTGTTTGCTGTCTACCGGGTCAATACAAATCGTGGGATTAGACACATTATAGTTCCTTTCGAGTCATCCATCCGTGGCATCTCTTCATACGTTCATCTGGTTGAATTCAATTCGTATTGCTGCTGAGCTTGGAAAATGCAAGTCTTGGAACCACATTCTGGCCATCGTCAACCTGCCTCTGTTTTCGAGCACGTATTCCGGCTGCGACGTTGCTTACCTGTATAGTATCACTTATATCATTATTCCCGTTTATTTTGGTTTGCCAATTGAATTTGTTTTATTTCATGTTTGTAGATTCGCTTGGTTAAGCTTAGCATTAATATTTGTGTTCACTGTGTTTGAATTTGCAGAATCTATAGTAAACGACCCACACATTGGTTAATAGTCATGCTGCGAGAGAGATTCATGACCGGTCAGGAATTTCCATTCCCACGACGCTTTGAAGAATACTGAAATAGGTGAGTTCAAAGCTCATTGTGCATATTTATATTATTGCTTTGCACGATGGCCTATTAGCTTTTTGCTTGAGGTATTAGATTTGATTGGTAAAGCCGAAATTTGTAACAACAGGTTCTCTACGAACCATATGATCTATGATCTACCTGCTACTAGGATCATCAGTCCATTTAAACGAGTTTTTGGAGCGATAGCTCAACGTATTTGTAATATAAACTGGTGGTGCATAAATCTCAAATTATTAGTTGCGATCAAAGCATTATTGTTTTATTTGTGGCTAACTGGCGCCCAACACTACATCCGATTTTAGGTCCTGTTTACTGCGAACAAGAGCAGATTGTAGTGGCTTCCCAATTGTTGGTAGCTTTTAACATCATAAGAATCCACGACACGCATACGTGGGTTTAACCTCCAAAGCTGGCTTCTTCACTAACACCGAAGGATCAAGAGGCAAGTGTAATAGATCAGGCTGCGATCGAGGTTACATGTGCTGCTCAATCCCAGGGGGAGGTGATTTTAAGTTGGTACTACCAACGACCAATCAGAATACGTTGTGAGTCTTAAAAAAATGACGCGCTGGAGGCCGAGGCGGAGCGTGCTGGTCTTTTATTTGTTTGATCTTTATTTCTTATTTTGTTTTAATATAAATCTGTTGTTCTTACACAAAAAATAATTGTGGTTATTGGCATTACAAACTTAAAAACATATTGAACTTTAGCACAAATATTTTTGAGCAACCCACAATTTTTAATGCACCAAGATAAGAGCATTTTGTTACCACGGTTATAATATGGTTGTTCATAATGCGAATTATAAAGAAGATTCAATTTGTTTGATACAATTTGATGGTCTTTATGCGAATAACGGTTGGAAAATTTTACAAATTTTTTAGTTTCTTTGTAAAACATTCACTTTCTAAAATTGGGTTCACCTATTGAAAGATTGAATAAAAATAATTTATAAATAATATTGCATCAGTTAAGTTTTAAATAATAAAACGTATTATTTGGTAATAATTATTATATTTCATATATTTGTGAACAATGTTTTCATATAAATAGGTAACATTGTTATACTAATTTATTATTACTTTTTAGTGTACCTTATTGGACGATATATTCTGCCATAACCGTTAAGGACAACTCCTAATGTATTATTAAATAAAAGTTTTAATTCCAATTTATACTCTCCATTTGGTATAAGCGGTGGAAACTTATTTGGTTCTGGATGGAAATTGCAAGCACGGTAAGTTGTGCCCTGGAACAACGCTTAAAGTATTATTCATTTATAATTATTTCAAAGTTAAACTAGCAGCTTAGAAGAAGGTAATCCCCTAAAGACATCAGAAGCACCTGTCGTTACAAGTTATCTAAATAATTACCTTTATGAACTCACAATTACTACTAAAATTTCCACAGCTAGTAAATGCTGTTTTCATTCCAAATAAGTTAAATATTTGCAATGCACTTGCAGAAGTTCAATTGCAACCTTACTGGAAATATGCGATACTCATTGCTATAAAACTTGTAAGCTTGGTAAACAACCTAAAATAATTAAAATTTGCAAAGTTGTTAGTTATACCCATTTAAACAGAAATGTGCCTCGTCACTGAACAAAATTTTACGGTAAAAAAATTGATCCACTTCCAATTGGTTGTGAGCCCAATTTGGTAGCGTTGTTCAATGGTCAATCTATGCATTATCAAATGCCAAACCTTGCTAAACACAAATGTCAAAAAACTGTTTCCATAGCAATCTTGATTCAATTGTTATCCCTATTGAAAGTTCTCATGCAGCTAAAAAAACACCCTATATAAGCTTTTGGTGGGATATGTTAGAGGCGGGGTTTCGGCAGCCAATGGAATGTTCTAAACCGTTTCTAACTCGTAAGACTGCATCGGACAATACAAATTTTGAAAATTTGACTTTTTAGAGCCCTATTTACAATGGTTCGTAAATATTTTGTTTTATAATAGCTTTTTGTACCGTTTTTAATGATTCTTGACAGTGGAAATTTTAAAAAACCGAGCTGAGGTTTCTTACCTACCACCAAATTTTCTATGCTCAATAATGTATTCTATACAGGTATCTATTATTATTAATATTTTATTAATAAGTATAATTAAAAAAGTTCAATTTTTGAAGTGAGCTCGAAAAACTTTTAAATCACTGATACCCTCCGCCCTTAAATTGATAATATTAGGTCGAGTTTACTCCAAGTTAGAAAAATGGAGACTAATTTCTGCACCGTAGATGTAAAGAAAGAACGTGCAAGTACCGTCATGAAAATGGACCAGACGGATATTCGTTTCTGTACATTATCTCCACCCAGTTTTCTTTCTTTGTATAAACTCTAGATTAGATTTTAAAATAAATTACATGCATAATTTTTAAAAAGCTAACTTGAATTGGATAAAAAATTGAAAATAAAATATTTAAATATTGTTCAATGGCTCAACTTATCATATTTGCAATTTCTATCCAGATCCAAGTAGATTTCCACCAATGATACCTAGTGGGTAATATAAGTTGGAATTATCATTTTTATTTAATAATACAGTAGGCATTATTGTCAACGGCTATGGTAAAGTATATCGTCCAATAAAATACACTTAAAAATAATATTCAGTATTATTATAATTACTTTTTTCTTTCTATTATTATTAATATGTGTCATAAATCGATTTGTATAATATTGCAATAAGATAAATAAATTTGTTCAATACATAAAAATGATATTTTATTGGTTTGTTTCTATGGTGCATAAGCATAATTTCCTTCGTTTCTTTCTTCAAAATATAAAAAATATAGTTTTAAAAGCATTTTATCGGATTTAACGAGGACAAATTTGGTACAAAACTGAATAATATTTATTACAACTTCCAAGCAAGGAACCGGAAGCCAACTATTTTGATAGCCAACTAACCGTAGCAATGTCATCTCGATGACCGTTTACATTCAGGTAAAATTTTCATAGTTTAGTTATAATATTTAGTAACAATAACTATATTTTGACACAAGCAACTATGCTGTAGCAACAACCAAGTGCGTCTTCACGGATGGTTATGGTGAACAAGTAAGAATTTTTATTAACCTTCCGTAATGATAGACTACAAAATAGCAGAGAGTAAGAAGTAAGTACAACAATTTTGCAATATTGGATTACTAGTTTATCTCCATTTGATTCCTTGGGTTAGCTTTAAAGCACCCGACTATAAAATCGGTAAAGTACCAAACCCATAATTATCCAGAATCCTGTACTTTCGTAAGTTGGTGTTAAAAACATGGAGTTAGCTGCTATTACAATATTAGATACAAGCAGCTTACTTGCAGCTAAAATTACTGCATTTGTTACAGGTTAACCTCGCAAAGTGGAGTAAGTTCGGATCTTAGACGAAAACAGGTAAATTCTCCTAAGTGCTTTGCGGGCGGAGGTAAACTTTCTCTAATCGGTATTTAAAGGACAAGGGGGCCAAAGTCGATTCTTTCACGGTCACAATAGTAGCTTTCGTGCTCTAACGAGCCGTCGACTTAAGGGCTCGAGACACACGATGATTAACACAGGAAGTAAGACGAAATAACACGGTACGAAACGCAACTCACAAATGACTTCGTTTAGACTTCTTTATGCTCTCCTTCTTGCCTTTTTACTGGTACATCAAGAACAGAGCATGCAAAATACATGGATAAATAGCCTTGCAAGAGAAGACATCGGTAACTGATTTTTCGTAAGTGTAATAATTTAGTAACTTCTACAAAATGGTGCATTATCAGAACCGAAGTCCTGAAATGCGATCAACACAAACGGGTGAGGATCCTTAAATATAAAATATAAAGTGAATGATTGATCAACCGTAACAATACATAAAAAACAAATAGTATTTACATGGACAATTACCGTTGTCCATCGTTAAACTCCACTGCCATCAAGCTGCGGTAGACGGAAAATATCGTTAATGCACAATTATTAAACGGCATGTCGTCTCTTCACAAAAATATTGTCGTGATCCACAGCTCAATCAAACCTTCGAGTAAAAACAGAGAGCAAAATCTCGCCTAATGTAGACACTCGAACAAAATAGCCCCGGTTAGTCTTATGTCGGTTCACAAATTTGAGGCCACAATATCTGCAGGTCGTAGATTCAACGATAGTAAGTCAATCAAAGATCTTAATAAATCACAGGGTAATTTATTCAGACAAACCAAAACCAAAAATGGAGCAATTTTGATACTTTCTGACACAAATGTCAAGCAATATGCAATATGGTGTATAAAATGTACAAACGATAAATAATAGTTATTTATGTATTTAGGGCGTAAAGAAGCTTTTATGGCGTAAGACGTAATTTTTAGCCCGAGGCGGTAGCCGAGGGCTAAGAAGACGTCGAAGGCCATAAAAGCAAATTACGCCCGTGGTACATACACAACTTTATGCATGGATGAAGATTTTTTAATTTAAAAATATTTCTAAAATAAATTGAATTTTTGACACAAATCTATTGTTGCTTTGATTAAATTTGAGTTTTGAAACGTAACTATGGTAGCAAGGAAATAGCGGTACTGTCATTAAAAGGTGAAAAATGAACGAAGTTGATGAGGCTGCAGAATTTTTAATTTATTTGGTTAATTATTATTATTATTGTTCACATAAATTACCCACAAGAAATTTTCAATAAAAAGTACTACAATTTTCGGTTTTAATAAAAACTTTTCATTTTGCAAGTATTTAAACTGTTTCTATTAGGTACCTATGATATCGTAGTTTGACGTTTCATTATAGCCCGTGGGTATAAAGAAGCCCATGGGCTATAAAGAGACGTTTATGACAAATAAATTCGTGTATAAGTGTCAATTTATGATACATCCGTGCATAAAAGGTATTATTTACTTTCAAAAACTCAGCTATACTTTTATTTAGCGTTATGTTTATGTAAATCGTGTAAACAGAATAAAGAAAATTTTGTACAATATTGTTTTGATAAAAAAGTTCAAATTTCTTACTCGTAATAATAATTTGATGTAGAACACAAATCGTGAAACACCCCGTACATCGGCTATAGATAAATTCCGTATGCAACCTGTTCGTTCATCAAGATGGCTGCCAGCTTCAATGCACTGAGTAGCTCGGCTCCTGTAATTTTCCAAATTTTGTGCTCCTGTCCAAAAATAAATGATGTGACGTATAAACTTCCTCCAGTGGTGTATTTAAATCTCGAGGGTTGATTTAAATAAATTTCTCCAACTTTTAAACCAAAACAGTAGCCAAAACGTGCAACTTTTTCGTTAACCTCAAAATCGAAATGTGGTATTTTTAAATCGGCGAAGTTACTGGTCATCTAATATAATAAGTGATGTAAAACTCGTTCATATACCATATTAATCGTTAATTTAAACTTCCTCACGTTATTTCAGGTTTAACAATCCCAAAATGTGCAATTTTAATATTACAGTCGAGAATTTCTCGCTACCAAGAAAAGCGTGTGAAAACTTCGTTTTCACGAAAATAAAACATTCCAAAATACTCACGTTTTATTTATAACGTCGATATAACTGCTTTTGTGACTCAAAAGCTCACTAAATTGTCTTTTTTGGGAATAATTGCGATTAAAATGGTCACAAGTATCAACGTGTCCCAAAGACGGCTCGTGTAAGACCACCTCGTCGGAAACGACCTAATCAAAACTCTCATACCACCATAAACATCCAAAATCCAACACAAAAATCATAGGTGGTCACTTCCTGGCGCTGTTTATTCAAATCGCAGAAATTTTCAAATTTCAGGTAAACAATCAATGTACCTGTGTAAACACATCACAAATTCGTACGAAGCACATCACATTCTCAAGGAAACCAAATCTGTTTTAGTTTTCTAGTTATGTTAAAAGTTACAAATAATTGCTTGTTATGCAAAATTGCCTCCATATCAGATGTCTTACAAAATGACAAAATTTTAACTTGAAGGAAAATCTCTAACTGGCATCTTTGACTGACTTTATCACATTTCAATATATAATAAAATGGGGTTGGGTACATTTCGCCGAGACACGATTCGCCGAGAACGATTCACCGAGAACGATTCACCGAGGCACGATTCTCCGTGACACAATTTTTAAAGTAACATTAAATATAATTTCTTGTATGTTGTTCTTTACATATTAGTTAAAATTCTAATATTTTAGCGCTTAGGCCGATTTTATAATAAAAGCGTTATCTAAAAGTTCCTAATTAACCAATAGAAAACTTGTGTTAACTCTAACAAGCCAATAGAAATCCACCTTTACTTTTAACGGCTCTTTAAAAGTATTATGAAATATATTAGGCGGTTGAAAGACTGAATTTTGTGATGAAACTTCAATTTTTAGTTGGAGCTAATGCGTAGTAACGAAAACTCGTACATGCGGGTTTATGTTGGTGAGATTGGTTGTCAAGCGTTCTCCCTCCACATGTATCTACGACCTATCTAATCGGAATACACACCATTTTGCCGCCCACCCATTTCGCCGCAGTCAAAACTTACTACTAACCTAAGCTCGACCTTGGATTTTTAACGGTCCCCTCATTAAAAAGAAATCGATTCCTACCACTAACCTAAGCTCGACCGGTGGATCTATCTTTTAACGGTCCTCTCATTAAAAAAAATCGTTTCCTAACACTAACCTCCTCTCGACCGGTATATCTCTCTTTTCACGGTTCTCTCATTAAAATAAATCGTTTCTTACCACTAACCTAAGTTCGACCGGTGGATTTCTCTTTTCACGGTCTCTTCATTAAAAAAAAATCGTTTCCTAACACTAACCTAAGTTCGGCCGGTGTATATCTCTTTTCACGGTCCCCTCATTAACAAAAAATGAATATTTGGACTTTATTGATATTTGAATTAATAACTGTAACTAAACTGTAAATTTATTTTTATTATTTTAAATAAAATTTTAAATAATCTACATTTAACTAATCTATCTACTTGGAATTAATTATAAAACTACTATTTGATTTAAAAAAAAAACCATAATATTAAAAATATAATATATAAAATTACTCTCGGCGAATCGTTCTCGGCGAATCGTTCTCGGCGAAATGTACCTTTCCGTAAAATGGTATTCACATATATTGGTAATTGTTCTTTCAGTAAAAGCAAGGGTGGCAAGCACGAAGCTAACTGCAATGGTAGGTGGGAAGCTGTGTGTGTCGAAGGATTGAGCCCGTGTGACATTTGTACTATATTCTTAACAAAATAGTGAACAAATTCTTTGTGAAATTTCATGACAAATTTCGTTACGTGTTATACTAAAAATTTTGTTCTGAATTTTGTGAAGAAATTTGTCCACAAATTTACGAAAATATTGTAATGATATTTCCCAGTACCCCGTAATCTACCTTGATCTAAATCGTACCGAGGGAAAGAATAACAAAAATCAAGGCTTGTGGCACGCTTTATAGCCGGAAGCATAGAGAAAACTCACTCGAGGGCTTGAATTCAGGTCCCTTAACTCCTTACGTGTGAGTGCAGCCTTAGGATGAATCACCAAATTTAAACTTATTACCTCATAGATCGAAAATAATAACAATATGAAGCTTAGCACAAAATAATGACTGTAATATTCCAAAGTAATAATAATGGTAAACAAATCGAGCATAAATTGTATACGATAAATACTCAACAGAACAACTCGTCTGGAAGAAGTGTGGGCACCATCATCGGTTATAATTATATAATGTGTATATTTTAAGTTGTAATAAAATATTAATTTATTTAAATCCACCTATTTCAAAAAAGTAAAGTAGATGTTTGTACGAAACCGATAAATAATTTTGTAAAAATGCATTTTCTTCATTAAGTTTAAAGATTGAATAATTACAATAAAAAAAAAGACAAAAAAGTAATTTAATTAAATAATTAATAAAATAATTTTCAATTGGATATAATTAAACAATAATACAAAATTTGATGACATTTTCTCAATTTATTGCTTTAATTTATGATTACATACAAGTAACTGATGATTGGTTAATAACGGTAAACTAATGTAATAAATATTATCGTAGTCTGTTTTCAGTTTTTTTAATAATATATTGTCGTGATTTAAACTGAAATCCAGCTTCGTATTGGTAATTTGCTTCAGATAAAGGGATGTTTTTTACCCATAGAGACAAGGTCGGGCACAGTGTTGTAAATAAGGGTCGATTTATGTTATCGTTGACACAAAAACACATTATTATTGTTGAATGTTGGTAAAATCAAGTGATTTATAAAAATTTGTGGCAATTTAATCTGAAAAGAAACGAATTTAATTGTTTGAATTTGGTGCGCGAAATCTTACCTATTTTGAGCTGCAAAAATAGTTTAAATTTTCGTTTTTCTGTTGGTAATTTGAAGTTTCTAAACATAAAACGTAGAGAATTTTAGCGAGAGAGCTGCGAGGCGACTGTAGAGCCAGCAAGGCGTATTTTTGGTGAGGTCCACCAAAGTGAACAATTTTCGAGTTTTTTTGGAAAACCAAGTGTTTTTCAAGCATAATATTAGTGCGAAGTGTCGTCTAAAGTAGACGAGTGTTTTTAGATTGATTTGGAAGTAGAATCTTCGAATTACGGCGTTTTTGTAAAAACGCACATTGAAAATTTAGTTCACCACATGTGGATGAAAATTTTGTCAGTTCCGCCATTGATGAATGATTTTTGTAATCACGATAATTACGTGCCTACAATTAAATGTTTAGAAGAAGGAATTCAAATTCGTTGAAATTTTAAATGTTTTTACTCACCTAAATTTCGAGGTTAGTTTTACAATTTTTTGAGATTGGTTCAAATCGGTTGCGTTTTGCCAATAAACTTCATTATACGGTTACCGATCGTCCTTATCTGGATATTTTAAGAAGAATTGCGAAGGATTGATGCTCGAATTCGATTTTTTTTATGAAGAGCACAGCTGTACAATGATGCAACATGTTACTGGACAACAGGTGTCTAGCGGAAGAAATCAGCGGTTCCAAAACGTCGACAACAAGTGCACCGTATTGGTAAATAAACTTTATAATTTTGTACACCATTATTTTATTGTAATTTATTTGTGTCACACGATTACACATTAAATAGAAGCCTGGAGTATTTTGAGATTTCGATTTGCAATTAAATGCAAATACGAAGGGTTTTCTATAACACTTACACATTAATGACCAAAACGAACCTGTTCGTAAACAGCCTACGCTCGACCTGTTTATGCTCATTTAAATTAAATTTATTTGATGAAAATTAAATTAGTCTTTTTTTTGAAGCTGGTTTTAATTTATTTTTCATGCAACGAACCACACCCGAATCTAGTTTTTTGATATTGTCGATAACGACAATAAGTTTGATTAAGGCATTTTATGCAATTTTGTTCCTAACAAGGAAAACTCGTTTGAGCAATTTTTAGTGCGGCACTAAGGCCGTACAATTTATTTCATTTAGCGACCCGAAAAGGAGAGAAGGCGAACCCAGCCCTGTTATTTGCCTCTTTACAAAAGTGTGAAACGACGCATAGCTGCCGATAGCACTCTAGGGTGGAGATATTGTCCTGGTAGATAAATTAGATAAAATAATTTTTTATAGTTACAGGGTCGTACAGGAAATATCTCTACAATATTTATTTTTAACTATTTTGACTTATAATTTTTTCATATAAATTATATTATAGCAGACAAAAATATTCCGGAAACAGGAAGTAATACAGAAGATAATCAAAAAACACAAATTGTGTCCTAAATTGTATTTTATTCCTTCATTTCAAAAAACTACTATGGTAATCTGTTAACCGAAAATATTTTGCAAGAATGATATAAATTTGATTATGATGGAAGTTTTAAAAATTTATTTTCACGCTTAATTACTATAATATTATACATTTTACTGTGGTAACATTTTTTATACCATTGTATCCTTTTTAGTTTCTAATTTATTGTATTGACCTAATACGAGTAAGTATAAGAATTTTTCTTTCGTAAAAATATTTAGACCGTTGAGTGTCGTTTTAAATTTACAAATATTAGTGATTGTGTATATAGTAGAAGATTTATATTCTAAAGTAAGGATTGTGTGTCACTTATATTTTTGAATAATAGTTATAATAAATATTTATAAGAATTACCCGTCAACAATGACGGACGATCTATTGGAACAAGATATTTCATTTAGATATTTCATGAAATTTGAAATCATTCTTGAAAGTATCAAAGAGTTATAATTTTGTCAATTTCTGTTCTGGAGGATACTTCATTGTTGACAGGTAATTTTACTAGTTAACTTTTGAATTAATGGAAGCTAAATTCGAACGTTTTATATTGATACCTCAGCTATTGACAGAAAAATATCCAAGGATTATTTCATTCATCATTTATATTTTAATCGACATTATTTAAAACTTAAATTTTACGCATAATTAGTTTCAACCATTTAGTGTAATCATATAGTAATATACATATTATGTATACGATATTAATGTTGTTTTCATAATATCATACGTGTACCTATTTTAACATTTTTGTCTTAAAAATGATTTCACGGTTTGTTTTCTTTGTTAGTTTACAATTAATTATTATTATTGATTGTGTTTACAGAAGATAATATAATCCTAAAGTAAGAATTTTTTATTAACGTTTAATTTTTAAATTTGTCGACAGTTAAGTATCTTTATTTAGTTTGTATTTTTGTTGAAATTTTATTGTAATTTTTGTATTTATTCAAATGCACAGAATTTTTGAATAGAGTGGTATTTTACAGTACCTACATATTTGGAAACATTAAATATTAGAGTAAGTAACATAAGGCATAATTGGTTATAGAAAGTTCACAGAAAGGCAGAGCTAGTCATTACAGTTAAAATTAATTTATCTCTACGTTTACATTACTTGTATATTTACAATATACATATTATAATAGCGTAATTTTTTAATAGTTTAATCAGCATGATTACAAATTAGAATTTACACGCCTCGAAGTTGCTGATTTCAATAAAGATCTGTATAAATTCTTTAACGTAGTTACCTTTAAATACAACCGATCTGTAGCCGTTGCAAATATAACTTTCCAAATAAAAGTTTCTCTGCATAATAAGGATCTACAGGTAAACTTTTTGAAAATATAGGTAGAACCTTCTAATATTTGAATGATTTTAGATGCTTACACAAGTATACAAATTCTATAGCCATGAGTATCGTACATTTCTAATAAGATTTCAATTGAACTTCTGTACGTACATTGAAAAGAACTTTTTCGGAATGAATGCAGCATTTACCAGTTGTGGAAATTTTTCTAAAGAGTGTGAGCTTGTAAAGGTAAATTATTTTTAAGAAACTTTAAAGTTTAAGGGTATGGTACTCGGAGTACTCGGAGTACTCCGAGACGGTAATTGCCTTGCAGGCAAACGAAGGCACCGGTGGCGGTGGTTCCCTGGGTTAGTGAATTGCCACCATTAACATAAAAACCAGGATACAAGGCACATCTGAAGGCAAGTCTAGCAAGCTACTTAATGGATGTAAAATTTGTATATGCTCACAGAACTAACACTGCCAAGGAAACGACGCAGATGTTGGTAATAATAAAACTTACGGCTTAAACTACATTGAAGAAGAGAAGAAGAAAAAGTGTTTGACAACGTTTGATTGTTCTAAATGTTTATAAAAAAAACTGAAATATATCATTTAACATTTACATCATTTGAATTTTGATCGACATTATCCAAATTGGCTTTTCAGATGGGATTACCTTGAACAATTTATATATTAGGGTAAACGATACAGTTACCGGACACTTACAGTTATCGGACAGTGCTCACATAAACCTTAAAAATAAGACTATTACTAATGCTGCATAAACAAATATTAGGTAGATGACAAATATGTAGTATATAGATGTTTTGGAAAAAAGCGCAAAAATTTATTGTCACCCTCAGCATTGTTATAATTTCTTAAAAGTTGTGTGGGAGCAGCGCGGCATGATTTCTTAATATTTTCTTAAGAAATGCATTATGCAAAAACATTTTTTACACCTTCTATTATCTATTCTATAAATAGAATTTATGTGCTAATATAGAGGTACGGGTGTCTAGCAAATGCTAATTCGAACGTTTTTAAAAAAATTTTAAATGCAAACCTAAAATCAAGTGTCCAGTCACTGCATTATCAATATTATTGAAATTCCATTATAGGACGCCTATTCGGTAACCTTAAAGAGGTTCAAAAAATGTTTATACAGTAGACAAATGTCCTTCCAAAGAATATTATGTTTACTTTTTCGGCTAATGATAACATTTGTGTACCTATGGTAATCTACCCCTATCAAAGAATCCCCGAAAAAATTGTAAAATGTATAAACCCTCAATGGGGTGTTAGCCGGAACAATAATGGGTGAATCACCTCTGAAACGTTTTACGAATACATGGCCAATGTATTTATCCGCATCTTGTGCAAAATAACATCAAATTTTCAATCATTCATTTTCATTGAAAAAAATTTTTCTGGTCATCTTTAACCCTGTCCAACCATTGAGCCATAACCTGTCCGATAACTGAAAAACTGTCCGGTAACTGTACATATTTGCATACTTTTATTATAATTTCTTTTTTTAAAAATCGGGTTGTCAGAATCAAAAATTTAAATAGGCAACGTTAACATGCAAGATCGAACTTGTGTAAAACTAAATTTGGTGAAGAAATAATAAGAAATAAGAGAGATATGAATTTTATAAAAAATAATTTGCTTAACTGTCCGATAACTATATGCTTTACCCTATTAATAATGTTGTTGTTTTGTTAGTTATACATACGTGTACCGATACTTCAATGTCTTTGTTGTAAAAATGTATTCACAGTTTGGTTTCTTTGTAATTTTACAATTATTATTGGTGATTGTGTATACGGAAAATTTATATTCTAAAGTAAGAATTTAAAAACATTTTGTAACTAGCGTAGATGTAAAATAACGTAAATTTAATTTTTACTAGTTTAATCAGCATGATTACAAACTGGAATTTACACGCCTGGAACTTGATCATTACAATAAAGAGATTTACGAATTGTTTAAAGTGGTTACCTTTAAATATAACCGAACTACAGCTGTTGCTAATATAACTTTCGGAGTCTTAAATTCTATCATTAATAAGGATATACAGGTAAATTTTTAAAATATACTAAGGGTATGTGAACAAACAAAATTGCCGTATATGGATTGAGACCAATCCGGGACATTATCTTGAGACTCCATTGCATCCATTAAAATTGACTGTTTGGTGTGGAATACACGCCAACGGCATCATTGGTCCATATGTCTTTCGAAATGAGGAAGGAGCTACCGTTACGGTGAATGGTGTGAGATATCGACACATGCTCAATACATTTTTGTTTCCAAAACTTCAAGAGCTAAACATTGACAACTTATGGTTCCAACAGGATGGTGCTACGTGCCACACAGCCAACGAAACCATCAATTTATTGAAAGGACAATTTGATGACAACATTATTTCAAAACGTGGTCCTATCAATTGGCCTCCAAGATCGTGTGATTTGACACCTCCAGATTATTTTCTGTGGGGATATGTTAAATCCATGGTTTATGCTAACAAACCAACAACTCTAGAAGCATTGGAGGCTAATATTCAGCAAGCCATTTATGAAATAAAGCCAGAAATATTGGAAAAAGTGGTAAAAAATTGGACTGAACGGATGCGCTTCGTAACCATTAGTCGTGGTGGTCACATGCCGGAAGTCATGTTCAAATCATAAATGCCTTTAACTGTACTTTCATAAAAAAATTATAACCAAAACATTCCGTCAGGTTTTTAATGTTTTATTTCATTTTGAAGTTCTCATGCAGCTAAAAAAACACCCTATATAAGGTGTGTACTTCATAAAATGCTCTCAGTACATACTGGCGATCACAACAATGTGTCGTGTGTTGAGCGTTAAAAAACAGTTCTTTTTAGGGCCAAAAATACTTAGAAAGGGTTACGGTTTTAACGACGTTGAATCTCGCTTTTTTTTTGAAACTCTGGCGGGGGTGGTTGTGTTGCCGAAATGGGCCTTTCGCGCGCTACGCTGCGCTCCGCACGCTACAGACCCATTTTTCGGCAACACTAAACTCATTAAAAACATCCCTCTAGGGTGATCCAACTCGGCACATTGTGCTATTAGCAAGGGGTGAATCTCGCTTTTTTTTGCTGCAAATTTAAACCAAAAATACGTTGAAAATGTGAATTTACCTCGACATTAACTGTACGATGAATTTTCCCGTGTTTTTTAGTCAAAAATACCCCTAAAAAGTGAAATTATGTCGATGTTAACTGCGCGACGGACTAGGTACTACTGGGTGCGTAAGCGAGCTCCGGTTTTTCCAAGTGTTAGAGTAACTCACACCACACGGACTGACGACAGAATGACTGTGACGTTTGAAAATCGAGTTAAAATTGGCAACTTTAAAATCGATTATTGGCCAAACTAATCGATATACGACTTTCATCCTCACCTTAATCGCTTCGTCTATATTTTTTCTATCTAAATCCGTTTTTTTTAATTTTAAGTTTTTAAGTTTTTTTTAATAAATTTAATATTCTCGAGCTGAGCCTACTTACCTGCTACCGAAAATTTATACCTCTGTATGCAAAATACATTTTACTCTTTGTATACATTTAATACATTAGCCGCCATATGTATTAAATTTAACTCACACTAACATTAAGAACAATAGCTTATCTTAAAACGTGGCAGGCAACGTGTTAAATTTTGATTTAATAAATTGTGGCAAAAATCTTGCAGCTCTCTTGGTACAAAGATGTGAGAGCAGGGAGAGGGTCCATTCCAATCACCAAACAGTATCGTAACGCAGAACTTCGTGACCCCCTTTACCGCAATATTTATGAATGGGCCTCTTTCAAAACCGTTTTTATGTAAATATCTGATTTATAAAATATTTATGGTTGAAGCGGTACTTGCAGGGGTGTAATTTACGTCACTGACACTAGATTATTATTCGTAGTTTTATAAGAAAGGGTAATCCCCCAAACGCACCGACCATCAACCCTTAATTTTATAAGTTGCATAAAAATCAATTACCTTTTTGAATTCACAATTAATAGGAAAATCTCCACAACTGGTAAATGCTGTTTTGATACCGAACAAGTTATTTGCAATGCAATGGCAGAAGTTCAATTGAAGCCTGAGTGGAAAGGTACGATATTCATTGCTATAAAACTTGTAAACTTGACCAAGAATCTAAAGTTATTAAAAAATAAAAATTTGCTACCCATATTTTAGGAAAATTTACCTGTATATCCTGGTTAGTACTAGAAATGTTCGATTTAGCAGTTATATTTGCAACAGCAACAGATCGACCCCTTGTTAAAGGTAACCACATTGCACGATTCGAAAATTTCTTTATTGCAATCAGCAAGTTCTATGCGAGTGAATTCCAATTTGTAATCATGTTGGTTAAACTATTAAAAAATTAAGGTTAAATATATTATGCAAAAGTAACTGAACATATAAATGTTAAAATAAATTAATTTAAACTCTAAGTCGGTAATAATGCAAAAGGAATTTTTGTAGAAATGGCGTTTAATGAAAATAAATTTTTATTTTAACTATTATACAAGAACATGAAAATTTAGTGAAATTTGCTGCAAGCAGAAATTTGAAATAAAATTGTTAAGGTTTGCGGAGTATAAATTTTATATGAATTATTCTAAAATTTCGTAAAGCTGACAAATAAAATTTTAATAATATTGTAGGCAAAAGGTATCTATCTAAAATAACAATTTTCCTGCAACTTACAAGGGAACACTACAGTGTGGTACCCACCAATCGGGATCCCAATTTTTTTGGTGATTCTATTATGAGTTAAAAAAATTATCACTTTCTCGGCGTTTAGTCCAATTGGTCTTAGTTTTTGAGTTATGAATTTTTGAAATGGGCTGGTTTTACCATAAGTTTAGCATATATTGGAGTTGTAACGCATCGGTCCTGAGATTTTTTTTGTAAATTATGTAATTTACTATCGGAATTAAAAAATTAACGATCTACCAATTACCATTCCAAATTCTTAACCGTTAGATCACCACGGTTTCTTGTAATAATAGCTAATAGTAATAGCAGTTAACGAAATATGGTATTTTCAAAAATTCATAACTCAAAAACTAAGAGCCATTGGACTAAACGCCGAGAAAGTGATAATTTTTTTAGCTCATAGATCACTAAAAAAATTTGGGATCTAGATTAGTGGGTACCTCACTGTAGTGTCCCCTTGTTAGACAAATTATTTAATGCAAAAGATGCATCATTTGATTTGAACACAAATTTTTGATACATTAATATAATAAATTTGTTTAATTATTAATAAATTACGAATTAAGGAATAATTATAATGTTATATTTGAGCTTTCGATCTTGCATTAAGACCTTCGTCAGAAAATTATTATTTGTAATTTTCTGACGAAGGTCTTAATGCAAGATCGAAAGCTCAAATATAACATTATAATTATTCCTTAATTCGTAATTTGTTAATAATTAAACAAATTTATTTTCACGAATTAATAATAAACCAATTTTAAACATTAATATAATAAATTACATTTTATAAATTTAAAAAATTAAAAATAATTTATTTTAATATTTCAATTAACGGTGGTTATTAATTTATGTTTGTAAATAACAGAGAACAGCTAAAGATGAAAAAATGCCATTATAGTAAAATAATAAATAAACAGTTCAAAAATCAAATAAATTTTGAATAAATTAACATAATATTCGAATTTCTTTGGAAATTTAATCATTTATTTTTGCCACAATAACCAACTTTAATAAGGTTATTATCACATTTGAGCTGCTTTTTTAAATTTATTCTAATATAAAAATTTTCAAATTCTATTAATAGATAAATTTTATAATATCTTATAAAATAAATATTAATTAAAGTAAACTTACTTTGGAATATAAATCCTCAGTGAATACAGTAACTAAACCTAAGCATAAGAAACGCAGCAACTTTGAAAACATCCTTAAGAACTAGAAGGATCAAATTGAAGTAGTATTATGTACTATGCTAGAAATAAAATCACAATATTTATATAACATCCAGTGCACATATTATAACAATAATGCAACTATTATATTCCATATTACCAAAGACTAATAGATTTGTTTTAATGTACAATAAATAGCTTAGGGTAATTTTGCGGAAAAATAACAAACATAATGGATAAATTTTGTCCCTGAATTCATTGCTTTTGCAGATTTTCAAAAACAACAAAGCTAATTTATAAAAATGTATGCACATTTATGTCATTAATTTCTACTGTAAAGTTCTATCACAAAATAACAAAATAGCTATTTATGTTACTAGTAACGGAAAGTTGAATATTTCAGTACTAGGCGATATATTTTTGTACGAGGCGCAGCCGAGTACAAAAAAGAGCCGCGTACTGAAATAGTAACTTTCCGTTACAAGTAGCATACAAGATTTTTCCTCATTGCGTTCTAAATAAAACACAAAAATTTAAGTGTAATTTAAATATACTCATGCACTAGAAGGCGTGTGTGACTGTAATTATGAATTAAAAGCGTTGCTAAGTTGTAGAGTGTGCAGTTGTTTAAAACAATTTATGTGTTACATATTTGTGAAACACGAATACATTTTTAATTGTAAAATTAAAATAGGTAATTATTTTATTAAAATAAGTAGGTACCACAATTACAGTTTTATTTTATTTAGGTAAGCAGCATTGTTTTAGATCTCGGTGACAAAATGAGTGATCTATCTGAAGATTCCGATATCGAAGAATTAGCTTCGTTAGCTGCGCAATCTTTGCTACCGGCAAAATCAAAAGACAAGTATGAAGGTGCGTATAACAAATTCGAGAAATGGTGTACAGAAAAAAGAGTTAAAACCATAAACGAAGCAGTTTTGATGGCGTATTTTGAACTCCAATCAAAGACATATAAGAGCTCTACGCTATGGACTCTTTATTCGATGTTGAGGGCTACAATCCAACTTAAAAAAAAAATTGACATCAAAAAGTTTACGTCTTTGGTTGCCCTGCTTAAAAGGAAATCGACTGGACAAACAACAAAAAAGTCCAGTGTTCTCACAAAGGGAGAAATAACAAAATTTTTAAAGGAAGCAGATGATACGACGTATCTCTTCATGAAGGTAATGAATTAAAAACTTACATTAATCAAGAAATTATTTTAATTGAAATTTAATTGTTTTAGGTAGCACTGATTGTGGGTATCAGCGGCGCATGTCGAAGAGAAGAGTTGACTTCTCTTCTGCTCGAAAATGTTCGAGACCAGGGCTCGTACATTTTAATCAACATACCATACACAAAAACAAATATAAGAAGAGAATTTACTATAAGCAAAGGAAACTTTGAATGTTCTGACCTTTTAGCAATTTTCAAGAAATATTCTTCCCTGCGTCCATCTGCAGTACCACATGGTAGATTTTTTGTTTCGTATCGTAACGGTAAATGTACCAAACAACCGGTTGGTATACATACCATCGGAAACGTTCCCCAAAAAATTGCAAATTATCTTCAACTACCAAATTCAAATAGATACACAGGGCATTGTTTCCGACGAACATCGGCTACTTTGCTGGCTGACGCCGGAGCAGATATAACGACTCTCAAGCGACATGGTGGATGGAAATCTACCAATGTTGCAGAAGGTTATATTGAAAACTCCGTCGAGAACAAACTGCAAGTGGCTTCCAAAATATTAGGTTCAACGGTTGAAATAGCTGCACAGGTAGTTACGGCATTTACTACTGGTGAATCTGTTGCAATATTTGCTCCTGCAGGACAGTTGGAGCAACAAACAAAGAAAAAAGAAGTTTTAGAAGACCAACCTGATCCTCCATCGACTTCTCGAAGTATAACTTTCAAAAATTGTAAGGCGATAACAATTAATATTTATAATAATTATTTTGATTATTGTGTATGATTGAATCTCAGTCGCCTGAGAAAGTGAATTTCCTAATCCGGAACTGCTACTTTCCCGGCTGCAAAATGAGTCCGAGAAAAACTTTCCCGGACTCATTTTACGGAGTCCGACAAAAAGGGACTTTTCGTCACTCAAATGAAGATCGAAAGGTACGACCTTACCTATCGCAATGAGGAAAATTAGTTTTATGTCAAATTCGGATAACTTTTTTCATTGTTTTAATTACTTTTTGTTTTTTAAGTTTTCTAATACTATTATTCAATCTATTCCAACAGTTGCTGGCTCTCTTTAACCATATTTAATGTTTTTTCATTCATTAGAGGAAATATTTACTCAAATATTGTACTATCATGAACTTTTTAGGTTGTTAATAATCGAATGAACGAATACAAGGTGCATTTCCACCAGTCAAGCAGGGGAAACGATTCAAGCAATGAAAATCAACCAGCACTTTAATGATGATAATTGTGAAAACAATTATTATAGAAGCCTTAAGGTCCTTAACTTCTCCGTACCTAAGACCATCGTGCGTTGCGAACAATTAATCACAGCCTACTGAAGATATAGTAACATTACTTAGAGAGAGAGAGAAAGAGAAAAAAGGGAGTAGCCAAAATCCGGAGCAGTAGATGTGAAGGGAGAACGCGAGACATCCTATTCCACTAATTGACACCAACATAAATCCATCTGTTCTAGTTTTCGTTATTGCACGATATTTTTTTTCTCTCATTAATTTTACTATTCCTCCTGTCTAGCAAAACACGATGAATCTACACCGGATAAGGTAGAGAAGAAATCCAACAATCGCTAGGCTGGTAGCCTACCTTGTTGAATACATATTGCTCTAAAACTTCAAAATTGCTTTGAAGCTTCGGACGGATTAAATGATCATAACAAACACACGAAAGGGATAGAAGATTTGGAAGATTGGATAGATTACTAGAGGCCACGTGGAATGTAAGAAGACTCAGTACAAAGACTCCTCAACTGGAAGGAGAGCTGGATAAGAAAAAGATAGATATCGCTAACGTGACAAAAACGAAAAATTATCTAAAAAGATCGAAGCAGTCTACAACGGTGTAGAGCAAACCATAAGAGCGCAAATGGGGGTTTGTGTAATGATCAATCAAAAATGGAAAACTTTAAAAACTTATAAAAATATAAATATATAATATATATAAAAATTATAATATCAAGTTTCCACATTACGAGAGGCTACATGTATTAGGAGTATATGAGCCAAAGGAAGGAAGGGTGGACGGCTCCGAACAATTTTATGGCATACTCCATGGGGTCAGAATCCATTTGCTTTAAGATCAATCTATAACATTCCTATACCAAACTAAAATGTCATACACACTCCAAAATAATTCAACAGAAGACAATATTGAAATGAATGGAAAAATATAAAAAGAACCATTAAGCAAGTGGCTTACGAAGTATTGGGAGAACCAAAGTTAACTATTATAGAAATCGAGATCCTAGTAGAAAGAGCAATAATAGAGAAACAACAAGCATAATATCTCAAATATCTGCAGAACAGAACGGCAGAAAATGAAATAAGTTACAAATTTGCAAAAAGTTCATATCGAATTTCCATAATCTCATTCTAAATCTCCATGTAAATGTTACTCATAGGCGTTTCACACAAAATCGCTATCGTTAAATTTTTCGATGCATCACTATCAAATTTGTAAATGCAATCTTAAATTCTGTGTGCATCGAGTTGCATGGCTTTTCAGACGCCAGCAACAAATCGTTTGGTGCATACATTTATATTCGTTCAATCAGCAATGCAGGCGAGGTATGTGTACAATTATTATGTTCTAAAACACGCGTAGCACCATTGAAGAACATGACAATACCCCGTTTGGAACTCTCGGCCGCACTATTATTAGCTAGGATAACCAAGGCAGGGGATCAACCATACAACGATAACCAAGAAACACCAAAAAACTAATACAAAGGAAACAGGACTGCTCTAAGCCGACCCATGCAATGAAAACGGAAATGAATAATGAAACGATGAAACCAGTGAGAAGCAAGAGAAATAACAGGAATCAGATAAGAATAGGCACATGGAACGTTCGAACAATGCTGAAACAAGAAAAGATGAACGAAGTGGCGAATGAAATAATGAGGTATAAATTGGACGTGGTAGCATTGCAAGAATTGAGATGGAGAGGAAATGGCGAAGTAAAAAAGAGGAAATACACATTTCTGTACTATGGTGAAAGCAAGCAAGGAAGAAACGGAACCGGCTTCATGATAACAGGAAATATGACCAGTAAGATACTGACGTTCAGGCAATAAACGGCAGACTATCATACATAAGAATAAAATCCAAGACGAATATGTCAATTATAAATGGATATGTCCCAACTGAGGACGGAGGTGAAGAAGAGAAAGAGGAGTTCTACAGAGACATCGAAACACTATGTGATACAGTACCCAGAAAAGATATATTAATAATACTAGGAGATTTAAATGCGAAAATTGGAAAGGAAGATCACATAAGTGCGGTCGCGGGGAAACATAGTACGATTCACGACGAAACGAACAACAACGGAGACAGGTTATGCAACCTAGCTGCAGCGACAAATACCGAGATATGTAGCACCAAGTTCAAACATAAAAAACTACATAAATTACATGGAATTGGCCAGGGGGAACCAATCTAGACGGGAACCAAATCGATCATGTCTTGGTATCAAAAAAATAAGGAAAACATAGTTCAAGATATACGAGTTACGATCTGAGCTCTTTTCCCTAATTATATAAGTACTACTAATTATTATTAAGTAATCACTGTATTAAATTATTGGATAATGTTTTGAATGCTGTAAGTATGAATTCCTTTTCCAGGAATTCAAAGAATATGAAAGGGACAGATGTCCAACTATTTTTTATGACTGGTTTATGACCATCGGACCTTAACTGTACTTGACTTCAGTTCCGAATAGTTTAGGCTAACGACAACACCCTTTAATTGTAACTTCTTACATTTTTCATGTTGTGTTGAAATAGTAAATAAATTATATTATCTAGCATCGATAATTTTAGTTTTATTATAATTGGCTACCTGAATTATTTCGACTCATATAACTTACGAACATTTAGAGGGGCAAATGCAGACTCGGACCATTTTCTGGTAGTAGCGACATTAAAACAAAAAAAAATAAAGAATATGGTGAAAGGAGAATATTCACAAAAAAGATAGCGATTGAAGAACTTAAAGTCAGTGAAAAAAGAAAACAATACGAATAGAGACTGAAAGAGGAATTGCTCAATGGAGAGAAGAACAGTAACATGGACGAAGAGATAAGCAAAATCATGACAAGTATTAGGTATGCTAAAAAGTTTCAAACCTAATTGGACAATAAATGACATTATCTCTAAAACTATACTTATCTGATCACATAATCATATATGTCATTGGAAAAATGACACTTTTAGCTAAAAAACAATAGTAGAATCATTCGATTAGTCCATGCAGTTGTGAAAAATTGCTGATTAAAGATGGAAGTAAATAAAGAAAAAATTCGATACATTTTAAAATTTTTCTTCGATCAAAGAAGAAGCGCTGCGCAGGCTTGTGAAAAAATTTGTGCTGTTTATGGCCCAGATGCTCTATCGAAAACAGGAGCAAAACAATCGTTCGCGCGTTTTCGTTCTGGAAATTTCGATGTCAAAGATGCACCACGCTCTGGTCGGCCAGTCATTGAAAAAGTTGAGGAAATGCTAGAAATTGTGGAACAAAACCATCATGTAAGCACTGTAGAGATTGCCAAGAGTCTAAACATCAATCGCCAAACAGTTGCAAACGATTTGAAAAAACCTGAATTGAAAAAGAAGCTCGATATTTGGGTGTCGCATGATTTGACGCATAAGAATTTGCTCGACTGAGTTTCCATCTGCGAATCGTTGCTGAAACGCAATGAAATCGAACCATTTTTGAAGCGGATGGTTACTGGAGATGAAAAATGGATTACATACAACAACGTTGTGCGCAAAATATCGTGGTCAAAGCGAGGTGAAGCTCCCCAGACGGTGGCAAAGCCCGGACTCACCATTCGAAAGATGATGCTGTCTGTTTGGTGGGATTGGAAAGGTATCCTCTATTATGAGCTGTTACCAACTAGTCAAACGATTGATTCTGCACGCTACTGTCAACAATTAACCAGATGAGAGCAAGCAATTAAAAAAAAAAGCGGTCAGAATTGATCAATAGGAAGGGTGGTGTGTTCCATCATAACAACGCCAGACCACACGTAGCTTTGGTGACCCGAGAAAAACTGGAAGAGCTTGGCTGGGAAGTTTTGATGCATCCACCGTATAGCCCGGACCTTGCACCATCAGACTATCATTTGTTTCGGTCTCTTCAGAATTCCCTCAATGGTGTAACATTGGCTTCTAAATAAGCCTGTGAAATTCATTTGGCTAAGTTTTTCACCGATAAACCAAATAAGTTTTACAGTGATGGAATAATAGTTTTGCCCGAAAAGTAGTAATGGAACAAAACAACTAATACCCCATCAAATATTAAATAATGACATATTTTTCAGTTTCCATAATCTATTCGTGATCTAAAGTGCTAGTTCTTGTAGTGTCCGAGAACTATTGTAGTTTTAATTTGAATAGAATTGCAACTGTAGAATGTTTGAACCGTTTGAATCCTTGCTAATTCTGTTTGTGATTGATTTTTTCAAACTTTTTTGTGTTACCGGTGACCCTAAGGAATATTTTATAAAATCGTAAAAGCCTGTTTACATTATAAAATTTCGCTTAAAATTTAGCTTAAAATTTTTATAAATTTATGTTTTAAAGTGTAAAAAATATTTCCGTAAAATGATTTTAAGGTTAATTTTAAGGTGTAAACACAAATCTGTAAATCTACAAATTTTAAGGAATTTTAAAGAAATATTAACGAAAATTTTAAGCAAAATTTTAAGCGAAATTTTATAATGTAAACAGGCTTTAAGTCGATATTGCTATTTTTCTTTTAAATAACTTCAAAGAGTCAAATTACATTGAAATTATTGCAATTTTTATTAGTTGTCCGAGAACATTTGCCGGTCACTGTATGTAAACAATTGACATAATTTCTTTGCAGAAGTCTTAGATATTTACTGTTTTTATAATGTTAATTAGTTCGTTGATATTATTTAAAACATAATTTTAGTCGTTCGCAAGGTTCCATAAAAAAGTTTTTGAATTACAATCCGCAAAAGTTAACTTTATTTTGCAGATTCCTTAAATTGCAAAAACCAGATTTTCGAAGACTTATTTTTGTACAAATCCCACACCCCTAAAAACGTCATATCTTTAATGATGGGTGTCTCCACTATGAATTTGTCCATCTTCTGTATTTACGGCTTGTCTTCATTTAGATACAGGATAGGTTGAGGTAATCGTTTTAACCGAGTTATTTTTAAAATGGTAAATATTTCTTGATAAGCACTTGTATACGATAAGAAAATGTAACAGTATAAATTCGTCTACAAGTATTTGTCATCGTATTTATTTGGTGTCATATACATTCGTGATTGTCATAGTTTGACAAATAGAACTGAATATTCTGAACTAGACCCAAAGTTGGGGAATTAAATAAATGAATACAAAATAGGATGACAAGACTGGGTGTTTAACAGCTTAAGGGCGTCACTTCGAATTCAACTTATAATCACTACCTACCTTGTAGTAGTTTCTTCTAGATCTAGGAAAGACTATAATGCAATTTAACCAATCGCATAATGTTTATCTGTTAGTATGCTGATTATATCTAATATTCTAATATCACACCGTGCTTTTTCCACCAAGTTACGAAAGTGCGGAACACTTATAGGTTAAACACTTGACCAAGTTTATACTCGTTTGATGTAACTATAATTAGAGCTTCTATTCACAGCAGGAAAGTGAATCGGCTTTTAATGAAACATTAATAGAAGAAAAATTGTGATATATTTTAAGTCCCAATAAGGAAAAAAAAAGTTGTTACGTATTCTGCAAACTAATTACAGTCTATTATAATATAACTGAATTATTTGAAATTGGTTTATTATTAATTCGTGAAATTAAATAAGTTTTATTTATAATAAATTACGAATTATGGAAATTATCCTCATGCATTTAGATCTTCTTCAGAAATTACAAATAATAAATGGGTAAACATGGAAACTAATAATATACAACATACATTGTATTGTCATTAATTTAACCTCACTCATTTTCTAACTCACGGTCATTGGATTATATCTAGTTTCCGTTCAAATGACAATACAATGTATATTAGTTTCCATGTTTACCCATTTATTATTTGTAATTTCTGAAGAAGATCTAAATGCATGATCGAAAGCTTAAACACATTATTAATATAATTTCCATAATTCGTAATTTATTAAAAATAAAACTTATGTAACTGAATAATTATACTATACTGTAGTTTGACACATTATTGAAAGCTACTTATGATTGAAAGAAAAAACGGTTACAAACTTATAATTTACTAAAATCACTTAATTTAAAACCTGAAGACTCATAAATATTTAGAGCATTCTGTGCGTAAAATTGAGTGCAGAGATAACTTGGTTATCAAAATAGTTGGCTTCTGGTCTTTTGCGTAGAAGTTGTTATAAATATTTTTCACATTTTTCCAAATTCGTTCACGATAAATCCGTTAAATGCCTTTCTATCTATATTTTTTACATTTGAACATAGAAATAAAGGAAGCTGTGTATTGCACAAATTTATTTATCGTATTTCCACATTATAAGAACAGATTTATGATACATTAACAACACAAAAATTAACAAAAATATCAGAAAAAATTATTTGAAATTACGCATACAGCTCCACCAACGTTAGAACCGACTTTAGGGGCGTGTCAGGCGCTGCTAAAATTAAAAATGTACACTCAAATGAAGAAGTTTCTCGGCGCGAATATTTAAAATCCATAAATTATTTTGTCAAATTGCAGTCACGAAATACGTAAAATATGTTACCGCAAATATTAAATAAAGCACTTTTACAAAAGAATGTACTTGAGAAATAACTCAACGTTCATTGGTTCATTCAAATTTTTATCAAATTTGTTGGCATATTTGCCGCGTCATTTCTAAGCTTGGTGGAGCTGTAGTTGAACATTAGATGCAAATAGTAATATAATTTGTTCACATGTACGAGTACCTACATAATATGTAGGTACACGCAAAGAAATTTTGCTTTAAGCGTCGAGGGCAACCTCTTTTATTTTATATAATAAAAGTACTACTTTTATTTTAATGCTACTACTAAACGAATGATGCAAATAAGTTGCCATCTGAGAGGTGCGAATCACAGATGTAAATTAATATTCCAAGAACTAGCAACTTGAAAACTACAACGTAAACCAGATATTTAATATTTATTATTATTTATAATTTATATCATTACATCTGTTAAAAGCCATGTTACTTTTAAAATAAAAGAGGTTGCCCTCCACGGATTAAACCAAAATTTATTTGCGTGTAGAGTAGTTCCAAAAAAGGAAGAATAGGTGTTGCCAAAATCCGGCGCAGTAGATCTCGCGTGACATCTTTTTCCACCAACTGACACCAACATAAACGCGATTGTACGAGTTTTGGATTCTGCGCATTAGCTCCAGCTTTTCTTCTTTCTTTGGAACCACTCTACATATAAGAGAAAATGTACAATACAATTTTAAATAATCCAAGTATTTATATAATGTATTTTTTTTCTTGTGCAAATTAACCAATCATAGTTCCACTACCTTTTCAATATTTTATAGTTCTATATGGAATTGTTAATAATTCTGTTTTAAATATTCCTAGATAAAATTTTTATATTCATTTATATAGATTTGTAATACTGTAATACTAATTATAAATTGTGAATTAATTGTGTGCTAACAATATTATACATTCTAATGCTGACTATTATTTTTTAGGGTATTTTATTGGACGATATATTTTACTATAGCAGTTGAGAGTAATTCCAACTGTATCATTAAATAAAAGTGATAATTCCAATTTATATTGCCCATTCGGTACCAACGGGGGATATCTACTTGGATCTGGATAGAAATTGCACAAATGATAAGTCGAGCCCTTGAACAATAGTTAAATATTTTATTTTCAATTTTTCGTGCAATTCAAATCAGCACGTTAACCCTGCGTTCGGTTAGAAGCTACTTTCGCTACCCAAGTTTGGTAGTAAAAGTAGATTCTACCCGAACGCAGGGTAAAAAAGATGCATGTAATTTATTTTTCCAAAAATCGTCATAGAAACAACACTTCCCTGCGTATCTACGCGCAGGGAAATTGAATTATACTGACTAGTCCGGTAATGTCAGTAATTGATTTTTTCAATGTGTTTTGACACATTGACAAACTTGATTTTTGCTCATTTTAAAAATGTTGTTCAAGTTTTGACACATTGACAAACTTGATTTTTGTTCATTTTAAAAATGTTGTTCAAAAATTTCGATTTTTTACGATTTTTGGAAAAATTTAATACAAAATACGTCAGGAAAATATCTCACTTTACTCGGAGCTCTAAAATACTCGGCACAAAGTGCCTCGTATTTCAACATTGCTCCTCGTCAGTAATATATCATTTTCCTGACTTTCATGTAAATAACTATTAAAGGCTGGAATACATAATATTATTGGTTTAAGGTGGCAGATCAATAGGCGCTGAGCTTGTGTCAAGTTCAACTCAAAAAAGAATAATTGTAGACAGTTAAAATTTTCAGAATATTATGTAATATGTAATTACCTGACATAAATTATTATTTATGGTTGTGACGGGGATTACGGGGGTGTAATTTATGTCACTAACAATATAATCTTATACATAGTTTTATAAAACAGGATAATCTCACGAACGCACTGACCCCCAATCCTGAAACATAATGTAAAGTTACAAAAAATCAATTACCTTTTTAAATTCACAATTAACAGGAAAATTTCCACATCTGGTAAATGCTGATTTGACACCGAACAAGTTATTATCAATAGAACGGCAGAAGTTTAATTGAAGCCTTACTGGAAATGTACGATATTCATTGCTATAAAACTTGTAAGCTTGACCAAGAACCTAAAATTATTAAAAAGTAAAAACCATTTACCTACATTTTAGGAAAGTTTACCTGTATATCCTTGTTAGTACTAGAAATGATCGGTTTAATAGTTATATTTGCAACAGCAGCAGATCGATTATATTTAAAGGTAACCACATTGCACGATTCGTAAATTTCTTTATTGCAATAAACAAGTTCTATGCGCGTGAATTCTAATTTGTAATCATGTTGGTTAAACTATTAAAAAATTAAGATTAAATATTTGCAAGAGTAACTAAAAACGTAAGATTTGTTCCAACCAGTCGAGAAACGGTCCAATGTGTACGGTCATGCTCTTGCACAATAGGTAAAAATCATGCACAATAAATAGATAAAATTTTTATTTTAACTATTATACAAGAACATAAAAGTGCACAGAAATTTGCTTCAAGAAAAAAAAATAAATATTTTCATGACTAAAAATGTTTGTAAAAATTGTAGACAAATAGAATTATAAAGTTTTGCTGAGTAAAAACATATAACAATTAATTTTTTGTACATTTCTATGAATGATTCTAAAATTACATAAAGGGGACAAATATAATTTGAATAATATTACAGCCAAAATGTATTTATCTAAAATAACAATTTTCCTGCAGCATAATGCAAATTATCTAATGAAAAAGATGCTTCATTTGATTAAAAGAGAATTTTTTGTTTGAACCCGTTGTTTTGAATTTTTAATAATCTTAGTCATTTATTTTATTTATTTCTTTATATAATAAAATAATAATAAACAGTTCAAAAATTCTTACATAAATTAATTTGAATAAATTGGCATTTCCATATTTTTTAACTTTGTATTTTTAGTTTATTATGCAACAATTTTCAAAATCCTTTAGTGGATTAATATTATTGAAAACTATATCTAGTTTTTGAAAATATTATAATAACTTATAAAATAAGTATAAATTAAAGTAAACTTACTTTAGAATATAAATCTTCAGTGAACACAGTCACTAATAGCACACTTAAGAAATACAGACACGCTGAAGCCATTCTTAGAGAATTAGATGGATCAAATTGATGTTGCTAAACGTATACTAGAAATAAAATCACAATATTTATATAACACACAGTGTAAATACATAGAACGCTAATAAAACTTAAATTTCATATTCCCAAAGATAAATCGATTTGTTTTAATATACTATAAATAATAGCTTACGGTAATTTGGCAGAAAAATATCGAACATAATGGATGAATTTTGTCCATGAATGTATTGTTTTTCTAGATTATTAAAATTTATTCAAAGGGTATAAGCGGATAAGCATGTGAAAACTGCCTCCAGCGATTTTTAAAAATCTACACGATTTCTAATCGAAAAAAAAACTTTCAGCTTTCCAACCCAAAGATTTACGAAATAATAAGAAAAAAGTGTTTTTTTGTTTTTTTTTATTGTGACTTGTCATATTATATTATGGTTATAAGTTCTTATAAGTTATAAAGAGGTTAAGTTCTTCGACTAAATCTAAGATTAAAGAAGACACCACGAATTTAGAAGAAAATGAACAATACTCATTCGCAAGGGTTATCAACAACATCTGTAGAGTACAAAATGCACGTTAGCTACAATTGACACCAAATGACAAGTGCTCATGTTCCAAGGGTTGTAGGACGACTCTAGAAAATGAGGTTTTTCTAGAGTTTTTAACAACTTTTGGTGAATGGCTTCCGAAAAAGTGATAAATCTAGAGTGCCGTTATGCCGGGTCAAAAGGGTCCAATCATATAGAAAAGACTAAAGAAAAGGATGTTGAAGGACAAATTGATCTCGAGAGAAGGCCGGAAGTTGGAAATCTCGAAATAAAGTTAAAACCTGTCGATAAAGTAGGCATTAACATACATAAAAAAATTAGAATTAGTATAAATAGTTACGTGCAACGGAACTACATCACTTGGTATTACTGCTTCAACGGGAACGCATGTCCAATTTGGTTGTTCTGAACCTAAAAGTGAGTTAATGTGGGCACGACAAAGGCCTAAGGGGAAGTTCAAAAGGGAGAGGTGACAAACACTTAACAAAGGAGACCAAAATCACAGAAGACGCGATTGATTGATATTAACCAAGAAGAAATAGTCACATCAGAAAACTACGTTAGGTAGCTACCTCTTTGTTTATTTATGCGATCGTTTTTTTTTTGTATTTACAATTTTAAATACAAAAAACTATTTAGTACATTATTGCGTCGTTTGTTGATAAAATTGGTCAAGTGTAAGCTTCAAATTGTTTTTAATAACGTCAACATTCATTGTTTAACATTAGGAGAGGTGAGAGAAGTTTGTGCAGTAAAATTTAACCAATTTAAAAGGGGGCTGCCCCTGTGATCGGTCAAGTGAGAGAGAAGGTTAGTAAAGTTTTGGTGGCTGATTATCGTCCGTGTGGGTGAGAAAGCAATTTTTTAGGTTTATCATAATTATACGTAACAAAATTATATTTGCTGTTATATTGAAGCAACGAAATTATTGATGGAGAGAAAGGTTTTAATTTTGTAAGAATTTTGATTTTTCGCTGCGACTAGACCGATTTAGGGGACTTCCGTGGAAGTCCTCGTGGAGGAAGCCAGTGAAAATTTTATGAGCAGTAAAAAGTGGTGTAAAACTTTGAATTTAAGTATATAGTATAAAGAAAATAAAAAGGAGTCAAAGTGTTTTTCTTGTTAATTTGGTTTTGCAGGAAGGTATTTTGATATATTAAATGCAATAAATTTTGCATTAAATAATTGAGAATCGTACAAAATTTCGAGGTCGTCGACACATAAGGAAGGCGAACGAGATACGACTGAGTTAGCAATATGCGTGAATAAACCTATGCTATTTTTGGAAAAGTTTTATAAAATTTTGCAAAACAAAAAGTTGGATTTTATTTAAAAGTTAAAGCACGGGTTTATAACATTGTAATATTTAACAAGGTTAACAATTATATAGGTAATTTACCTTCGAGGCATCGCGCGCAACTTCGAGCTTCAGGTAATTTAAAATTTTATGTATACTTAATATTATTGTTTTGCTTGTAAAATAAACAGAAATATATATCATTTCTCCTATTTTAGGCATAATGCATTAGGCATTGATGTCTTAGTGGTAAAATCTGTTAGGTGTAAAGACCTAAGCGTAAGTTAGTTAGATGTAAAAGTTTTAAGAGTAGATGATGATGGTATAGGCAAACTGAATTAGTAATGTAAATGTTTTTTGGCGTAGTCGTTTTAGGCGCAACTACGTGGTACCATTTAGAATACCGACCATATTATTTAAAATCATCATCATCATAGGAGACGGTCAGAGTATAGTGGTCACGCAAGCAGAGTATAGTAAGAACTTTATTCTGACCGTTCTCCCTTCGAAAAGCAATGGCAACCTATACCTAGAGCAATATACCAAGAGCATCCTTAAATGTTAATGATCTAAAGGGTCCAAAAGTTGATCTGTGGACTATGGGGAAGCGTAATATAACCACCCCACCAACATTTAAGGATCACGACGCTTATGTTAAGAAGAATAACGATTGTATGATAATGAACCTAAATTTGATTTTGCTTAGTTACCGACGATCATAATATTAAACCTTAAGGATAATAAAAATTATGTCATTAAAATTTGTGTCATATTTTTGGAAAACGTGATTTTTCCAAATTTGAGAAAATATTTTACATTGTTATTTTAGATTAACAAAAACTTGCAAATTTGATCCAGGTAATAATAGTTTTCAAAATACTACGACCCAATTGTTCAAGAAATGGAAAAGTTCGTTAGAACTTTCAGTTACTTATAAATTTAACAAAAACTTAACTAGTATTTTTTTTACATAATATTTTTAAATAAATTTATGTTTAGGATGAAATGTTTAGGAAATGAAAGTATTTTTAAAATATTAAAGTTAACAAATGAATAAATTGAAATTTATTTGGGCCTTCAAGTTTTCTACAGTTTTCATTAAGGATTAAAAATAGTTTATTTATTTGAGAACTCAGAGAAAATATAATTTCAATTGATTTATTTTGTAACTCAATATTTTAATTTAGTAATTTAATAAAGTTAAAAATGTAGCTATTTTTTTAATTTTTTATTCTATTTTAAAAGTACAACGAAAAATTATTCTAAAATTAATCACTCATAATTTGTTAATAATGTAACTTATAGATTTGATTTTCTCCTGCTTTGAAGCTTTAAATAAATGTAGGTACATTATACCAACTTCAATTAATATTTTCCTTTTATTCGTGATTTTGAATTTATTCAAATTATATAGAATACATAAATTGCAATATTTGAAATTCGTAATTATGAATTAAATAATAACTTATTAAAAAGTATTGGTAAATTCTTACTTTAGAATTATGGATCTTCTGTATACACAATCACTAATATTTGTAAACTTACAAAGAAAACAAACTGTGAATACATAGAAGTATTGGTACACGTATGATACTAACAAAACAATAACAACAAAATAATAATATATCCAAATAATAATAGATAATCATTACAGTAAATCGTCCAAGGCAATCATACCTATAAGTCCAATTTAAAAAAATTCCATAAATATTCAAATAATGATGTATACATCGTGAATGAAATATTCCTTCGATACTTTTCTGTCAACTGTTGAAAAAATTATTATTGCTTTTAAAGTAGTCGGAGAGTCACATAGAGCAATTCGCGTGTCAAAATTTGCTAATTAGAGGGTTAACTCTATTAACTTATCACTTAAAGAACTTAAGAGTGGTAGAACAATTATAACCCAAGTAGAACCCCTGGTGGGTCATTACAAGTAACCTACCCTACGCCCAGTAAAGTTTAATTTGGCCGGCCTTGTAGCCGATTTTTTCTGTTTTTAATACAATTTCCTAAATTTCTACTAGGTATCTTACGTACTTATTCCCTGCCGTAAAGTAAATGACCTTTTCTAACCCCTTTTTTTGGGAAGTTTTGGCCGCTTCTAATTTTGGCCGTTCGTATGTTTGCACACTGTGAACAATAAGGCGCGGCGGCCCTGCCTACGCCTACTCACACCTTATTTCTTGAAATTTTTTTTTTAAGATTTTATTCTAAAATATAGTACTTAATTACTTTCCTTCATAATTATTGTTGTTCCTGTTTAAGGGTGCGCTTTTAAGGCGCCACTCTTGATATAAAATGCTAAATATACAAGTCAAAATTGTGTTGTTAATAATAAATATTTTTAAATAATTCGACCATTAGTCGTAAAATCTTTTTAGGTGTAAAGACCTAAGCGTAAGTTAGTTAGATGTAAAAGTTTTAGGCGTAGATGATGGTAGGCGTAAAATTCTATAGGTGTAAAGACTTAGGCAAACTGCCTTAGTCGTAAATGTTTTTTGGCGTATTCGTTTTAGGCGTAACTACGTGATACTATTTAGAATACTGACCATATTATTTAAAATACTCACTATATAAATTAAAGCCATAATTAAAACTCAAACTTCCTGCTTTTATTTAAGCCACCTTAACCTAAATTTGATCTTGGTTAGTTACCGACCATTATATATTAAAATTTAAAAATAATAAAAATTATGTCATAATAATTTGCGTTATATTAATGAAAAACGTGATATTTCCAAATTTGAGAAAATATTTTATATTGTTATTTTAATAAATTAATGTTTCCAAAATTTGAATTTAAAAAACCAAAAATTTTAAAAATCGTATAAAATTAATATAAAATAAATTATAGTTGAGAAAAGATCTAGAATAATCCAACAAGTAGATTTTAAATTTAATTCTTAATAAGCCGCCAATGGCCCTGGGTTTTTGGTGCTTTTGTGTTAATGGATAGTAAGAAGTATATTTAAAATCTACTTGTTGGATTATTCTAGATCTTTTCTCAACTATAATTTGTTTTATATTGTTATTTTAGATTAACGAAAACTTGTAAATTTGATCCAGGAAATAATAATTTTCAAATAACTACGACCCAATTGTTCAATTAATGGAAAAGTTCATTAGAACTTTAAGTTACTCATAAAATTAACAAAAACTTAACTAATCGTGAAAATATTTTTATAATTTTTTATTCTATTTTAAAAGTACAACGAAAAATGATTCTCTAATTAATCATTCATAATTTGTTAATAATTGTAACTTTTAGATTTGATTTTCTCCTGCTTTGAAGCTTTAAAAATAAATGTAGGTATATTATAGCAACTTCAATTAATATTTTCCTTTTATTCGTGATTTTGAAATTATTCAAATTAGATAGAATACATAAATTTAATTGAAACATTTGAAATTCGTAATTATGAATTAAATAATTCTTATTAAAAAATATTGGTAAATTCTTACTTTAGAATATGGTACTTCTGTATACTCAATCACTAATAATTATTGTAAACTTACAAAGAAAACAAACTGTGAATACATTGAAGTATTGGTACACATATGATACTAAACAAAACAACAAAACAAAATAATAATATATCCATATAATAATAATAATCATTATAGTAAATCGTCCAAGCCAATCATACCTATTGTATGATCTACATACGAATCACGTATGAATCATACTATATTGTATAGGTCTATATGGAATTGTTAATAATTTTGTTTTAAATATTCCTAGATAAAATTTTTTATATTTATTTATTATAGATTTGTAATACTGTAATACCAATTATGAATTGTTAATTAATTGTGTGCTAATAATATCATACATTCTAATGCTGACTATTTTTTTAGGGTATTTTATTGGACGGTATATTTTACCATAGCCGTTGAAAATAATTCCAACTGTATTATTAAATAAAAGTGATAATTCCAATTTATATTGCCCACTTGGTATCATCGGTGGATATCTACTTGGATCTGGATAGAAATTGCACAAATGATAAGTCGAGCCCTTGAATAATATATTAGTTAAATATTTTATTTTCAATTTTTCATGCAATAAATTCAAATCAGCACTTTAACCCTGCGTTCAGTTAGAAGCTACTTTCGCTAACAAAGTTTTGGTATTGAAAGTAGCTTCTACCCGAACGCAGGGTAAAAAAAGTGCATGTAATTTACTTTAAAGGCTGGACTACATAATATTATTGGTTTAAGGTGGCAGATCAATAGGCGCTGAGCTTGTGTCAAGTTCAACTCAAAAACGAATAATCGTAGAAAGTTGAAATTTTCAGAATTACTTGACATAAATTATTTATGGTTGTGACGGCGATTACGGGGGTGCTCGCGGGGGTGTAATTTATGTCACTAACAATAGATTCTTATACATAGTTTTATAAACCAGGATAATCTCACACACGCTCTGACCCCCAATCCTGAAACATATGTAAAGTTACATAACAATCAATTACCTTTTTGTATTCACAATTAACAGGAAAATTTCCACATCTGGTAAATGCTATTTTCACGCCGAGCAAGTTATTAGCAACACAATGGCAGAAGTTTAATTGAAGCCTGATTGGAAATATACGATATTAATTGCTATAAAACTTGTAAACTTGACCAAGAACCTAAAATTATTAAAAAGTAAAAATCATCTACCTATATTTTAGGAATGTTTACCTGTATATCCTTGTTAAAACTAGAAATGATCGGTTTAATAGTTATATTTGCAACAGTAACAGATCGATTATATTTAAAGGTAACAACATTGCACGAATCGTAAAATTCTTTATTGCAATCAGCAAGTTCTAGGCGAGTGAATTCTAATTTGTAATCATGTTGGTTAAACTATTAAAAAATTAAGATTAAATATTTGCAAGAGTAACTAAACATAAGATTAGTTCCAAGCAGTCAGGAAACCGTCCAATGTGTACGGCCATACTCTTGCACAATAGGTAAAAATCATGCACAATAGATAGATAAAATTTTTATTTTAACTATTATGCAAGAACATAAAAGTGCACAGAAATTTGCATCAAGCAGAAATGTTAGAAAAAATAAATAAAATATTTTCATGGCCACATTAAGTTTATGTTTTCAGTACTGATCGTACCTTTCTTGAAAAGTTGCGTTCATATACCCGCTCAAAAATCGTAGCATGTTGAATGTTTTTTGAAAGGTCGGGTCACGTGTCACAGATGTGAAAGTAATTTAACAAAATTTTACCTTATAGATGGTTACAGCTAGTAATCGAATTTGTTTCCAAAATTATGTCATCCTCTCGTTTGCCTTTGATCTACAGGATACTGCATCGGATCCTTATACTTTATAAAAATTTTCTACCATCAGCCATATTTCCGGACAAAATTGAGTCTTCATTGGTAACTTTTCTGGATTTCCAATGCTTCCGTTTTATCATCGGTATACGACCTTAATTCATCACAACAATTTGTTGTATTCCACTGTCGACTATTTCGCATTAGAAATCTTCATTATTGCACTTAAATTTTCACTTATTTTAACTTTGAACGCTCTACACACGTCCTCTCAATACCGGCTCCATTGTTCAAGAGGCCGACCCTTCTCGTCCCTTTTGCAACCACGTGAGCACTCACTACCGCGTTCCACCGCGCTTGTGGCAGAAATACAAAATTAATCAAATATAATTAGAAAAATTATAGTTGAGAATGCGGTCATTAATGATCTAAATATAGATCCGAATTTACTTCTTACATATAATCACACAAAAATAGGAACAAACAGGTCCGTCTAAGGGATACGAAGTTAATTGAAAAAATTAGCAAGAAAAATTATAAAATCAAAAGACACCTTAACGGATTACATATGTTTCAATCTTAGGACGTTTTTACACGTGCCACTGATATCACCGTACTGGTTTAATGAAAATACAACTTTACTTACCAAATCCTTCAAAAAACTCGATCGCAAAGGTCCTGACTGTACACCCATCTTTGTGATAATAATATGCAAGAAGTAAGTATGCAAGTGCCTATTATAGTTACGGCAATTAATCTTGCAGTTTTGCCAACCTCAGGAAGAAATTGATAAAAATAATGTTTGAAAAAATTTGAATTTAAAATATAAGAATAATACAAAAATACAAAAATCTACAAAACTACGTTTTAATTAATTCAATTAATCAAATATGCATACAATTCAAATTAAATAACCAATTCTTCACAATTTTATATTTCCTCTTTATAATTCATGCTATTGATTGTTCAAGCGAATCATTAAATGCACTAACTCGTACATTTTTTCTGTTCATGCCAAATTTATCTCATAATTTCAAAATTAAAATGTTATATTGACCAACCATACAATTTTCCCTTTCTCTTTATACAAATTTCTCTCTATTGTTTCAAAATACTACAATATCTATATAATAATAATCATTACAGTAAATCGTCCATGGCAAATCCAATTTAAAAAAAGTCGATTAATATCCAAGTAATAATGTATAAGAGGTAAATGAAATATTCCTTTGATTCTTTTCTGTCAACTGTTGAAAAAATCAGTATTTCATTTAAAGCAGTCGGAGAGTCACACTAGAGAAATTCGTGTCAAAATTGGCTGATTAGAGGGTTAACTCTATTAACAAAATTTCGACAAAACAACTACCCTCTAAAAAATTAGAATTTTAACTGTAAATGAGAAAAACGTAAAAAAAAATAAAAACAATTTCTTCTTTTTTTTTCTAGAAATAATTCTCTTCTAGTAGGCCATAAGGTAAAGTGACCACATTTTCATTGAGACAAAGCGGGCAAAAAAAATAATAAGGTAATTTGGAATTTTTGACAAAAATACCGGGGAAAGCAGATATTTTCTATATTTTCTAAAAAGCGGGACATTTTTAAAAATCGGCGGGACAGTCCACCAAAAAGCGGGACTGTCCCGCCAAAATCGGGACGTGTGGTCACTTTACCATAAGGCCTATTATTTCCCAACATCTGCGTCGTTTCCAATGGCAGTGTTAGAAACTTTGAGCATATAAATATTTTGCATCCCTCAGATAGATTGTTAAACTTGTCTTCAGATGTGCCGGTATCCTAGTTTTTTATGTTAATGGTGCCAATTCACCTTCATCCTCAAATTATTAAATTTTTAGAATAATTTATTCTATTTTAGATATACAATTTTAATAATAATAAATAATGCCATATACCGCATAAATAACAGTGTACATTTTAAAGAAAAGTTAACCAACCAAATTGAAGTGTAAAAATATTAGTAAAAAAATTAGTATTTAATCCAATGGACGAAATACTCGGCCATAATTGTTGTACATAATATTGACTGTATTATTAATTAAAAGCGTTATTTCCAATTTGTACTGTCCACTAGGCATCAATGGTGGAAATTTTTTTTGATCTGCGCTCCAGTTGCAAAGATGATAAACTAATCCCTTTAAAACCATATTAAATTTTTATAAAGATATTAAAAATTAAAGAAAAATTACTAAGATGGTTGAGTACGAAGTCAAAGAGACTTTTTGGATTTTTTAAAATTATAACACTTTCAAAATAATACTTTTGTTATTTTTAATAAAAAGTAATTTGGAATTTTTTAAAATAAAAACCTGTGAGTTTCGAGTGTCTGTTTTAATAATGACTGTGATAAAAGAAAGCCCATGAAAATAAATATCTCATTATAGACTTTCAGGATTTTAACATTTAAATTAAAAAGTATAAAAATACATTTTGAATTATTGAAGATGAAATGCTGAAGGCGTGAAAAAAAAAGAAATAAAAAGTAATCAGAATTATTTTGATCGTATTAACATTTCAGCTCTTGTAGCAAAACTTAGGTCTTATGGCTTCAGTTTATTAGTGATAAAATGGTTTATCAGTTATCTAATGGGTAGAACGCAAAGAGTAAGAATCGACAACTTTCTTTCCTTTGTTATTGAGGTGACTTCTGGTGTTCCGCAAGGTTCTCATTGTGGTCCTATTTTGTTCTTGTTGTTCATCAATGATATTGGCAGAATTTTCCGAAATTCTCTATACTTGTTGCTTGCCGATGATCTGAAAATCTTCAGAATTGTCAAGTCCATCAATGATTGCATATTATTGCAAGAAGATCTCAACAACTTGTGTCACTGGTGTACCACAAATGGGTTGGATCTAAATTTAGATAAGTGTTATACTATCTCCTTTTCTAAAGGACATATTATTCAGCATGTGTATTATTTACATGATATTCCAATAAACAGAGTGGCTGAAATTGACGACCTCGGTGTTCGTTTGGATGCCGGCTTAACCTTCAAAAGTCACATCGCAAACATATGTAACAGGTCTTTTCGCACACTTGGCTTTATTAAGCGCCAGTCAAAGCACTTCTCTGCTGACACGGTAAAGTTGCTGTACTTTGCATTGGTTTGTTCGATTCTGGAGTATGCATCTTGTGTTTGGTCGCCTCATTACTCGATCTATATAAACCAGCTCGAACGTGTTCAGCACAAGTTCCTAAAGTACTTACATTATAAACGTGGGCTTCCACTTGATGACTTTTCTGATAGTGATTGCCTGAAGTTTTGTAATACACGGACATTGGCGGATAGAAGAGTAATCTCTGATTTGTGTTTTATCTATAAGTTGGTGAATGGTAAAATTGATTGTATTTATCTTCGTGATTACTTTCGATTTTGGAATCCGCCTAGGTTCACCAGATCCACTAAAATTTTTGAAGATGTCCACCATAGGACCAACTACGGTTTGTACGGGCCAATTAGCAGAATGATACGATCTGCTAATCGTTTAAGTACTGATAAATCATTCGATTTGTCCATCCAATCGGTTGCGTCGTTTAAACGTGGTATCAAGTACATGGACTTTGCAGCGCTCGATCCATGATTGTTTTTTTTTGTTTTTTGTATGTTGATATTTGTGTTTTTTTTTGTTGTAAAATGGTTTATCCGTAAATAAATGTATTATTATTATTATTATTAGAATTAAAGAATGAAAAATAGTGTAATAATTAAGATTGACATATGATTGAAATTGTAGAATGTGAAAATAAAGCAAAAGGGGGTGATAAAATATTCGGCGTTTATAAAGAAAGCAAAATTTATGATTTTTAAAAACTATATTATTATTATTAAATATTAAAGGGCGCTTTCAACAGCAAAGTAATAAATAAAATTGAATAGTTAAATCCTTTGATTTCGTATTAACTTATGATTAAGGGTGGGTTGTACCAACGTCGGTTAAACCTCGTTCAACTTTGAACTCGGTTCAATAACGGTTCAACCAATCAACATGGCTAAGTACGGGATTTTTAATTATATTAATTGGTTGAACTAAGTTCAAAGTTGAAAGAGGTTTAAACGACGTTGGTACAACCCACCCTTTTAGACGTTTATTTGAAGTCAAATAATTTTGATATTGAATATCTATCAAAATAATAAAAATAACATACCTTTTCTAAGTTACAAGTGGTAAAGTTTCCACAACTAGCATATTTTGTTTTCATTCCCAAAATATTATTTGCAATTGCTTTGCAATAATTCAATTGAAGTCTTAATGGAAATCGGCGATACTCATTGCTGTAGAATTTGTAGACTTGGCCACGAATCTAAAATCATTCCAAATTGCTCAATGGCTACTTATATAATATCGAAATTACCAGAGTATCCTTGTGATCGATAAAAGATTTTGTCTTAAAAGTAATATTTGCGACGGCCACAGATCGATTATATTTAAAAGTAACCACTTTAAATATTTCATACAATTCTTTATCGTAATCAACAAGTTCTAGACGTGTAAATTCTACTTTGTAATCGTTTTGATTGAACTGTAAAAATGCAGAAATTTAAATATAAATCTGTAGCATATACAATAATTAATAATACAAAATTTAAGAAATAAAAGTTAGAAAAAGTATACATTTTTATAAAAAGAAATGTTTGCATTAGATATTATAATCAATCACCCAAAATGAATAAAATATTTTTATATTAATAATAAACAATTAAATAACATTGAAAATTGAAAAAAAAACCAAGGTAGATACGCAATATAAAATCAATTATTAATTCATAAATAAGACAAATAGAGCAAGGATGCTCTAAAGGTCTGTAATCTAAAAGAAACAAACTAGTATTCCGTTCCTGTTCTTCTTATTATTATATTATTATTTTTATCACCGATATTAACACTAAAATAAGGACAAAATTCTGAATCAAATAATGCAAGTAACTCAGAAATTCTAGTTTAGTTACATTCTTTTGATAGTACCTACACCCTCGTTTTGTAGTCGGCTAATAAATAAGCATTAATTAAAAAACAAAAGGAATACATTAAAAATCAATTATTATATTTTATGAGCTTCCCGAAGCTTTCAGCTAATACGTATCGAGTTCAAATAAATTAAATAAATATAATATTGTGGTAGGTGTTATAAAATATATTTTTGTTGAAATATAATTATTGTATAAAAAAATGTATATGAAAATAAACGCTTTTCTTAAGAAATATGTTTAAATTAGATTTAAAAAGATTCTTACTTTAGAATATAAATCCCCTGCATGCACAATCACTATTTGTAAATTAAGAAAAATATAAAACTGTGAAATCATTTTTACGAAAATAGTATTTCTGCCACCAAAAAATATACACCACAAGCTAAAATGCAAAATATTTATATAGGTCAAATGTAATTACAGTAAATTGTTTAAGGAAGTAAACCGTTATAATAATTAAAAAAAATTTCGATCATAATAAAATTTTTCATTAAATCCTGTCGTATTTTTTTTGTCAACAGATTTTAATGTTGGATTTGTGTTAACTAATGAATAAAGTCAAATATAATTAGAAAAATGCCCTTCAATTCTTTTTCTCAATTTTCAAATCATTTTTTCTGTTCATATTTTGTTCATTACTTTTTCATTTGTGTTAAAAACATTTCTGAGCTTGTACAATCTATAATTATTCTAGTTCGTAAGATTTAAATCTGATATAAAATTTGTTGTAGCAAATCATCAATTATTGCTGTATAAAATTACTCATTAAGCCCTCTATCACATTACTAACATTAGAAAATTAAATTTAATTGCATAAATTCAAACCGGGTGGCAAAAAATTGACATGGTAAAGTAGTTTCCTCATTCTGTTCGGAATAACCGGAGTGATCTGATTTTAGAGATCGTAGCACCTTCTACCAGATTTTTGTTGAAATTGAGCGTAAGTTTACTTTAATATTAACAATTATTAGTGTGATGAAATGAAAATCCTATAAAACAAATAGAACGTCTTTTGTTGTGTAAATTTTGGATTGTATAAAATTCATTTGAAGTTTGTATCATTTAAGGTAGTTTGTGAATCAACGCATGAACTTTTAAAATGCATTTACAAAGGGTCTGGCCGGTTAAGTATGTTAAAAATGCCTTTTTTGAATTTCATGATGGCAATTTTTTTCAAAGTTTGTTATGTAAAAAGACAGTCATGTACAAAATTTCAGCTTTTCAATTTACTTCCTGTGGATTTTAGAAGGAAAAAACTGCTCTTTCACATTTCTTAATTTTTCTTGTACTAAAAGATATCCGAAAAATCTCAAAAAATTCAGAAAAATCAAAAATCACCTAAGAAATATGAAAATAATTTTTGGAATTCCTTCACAGTTAACTTCAACGAAATACGAATTTATCAACTTTGAAAAAAATTATTTAACCATGGGGGAATTTTCCGACTAGAACAAGAAAATTTGACAAAATTCTACTTTGGAATCCCTACAAATTAAAAAAAAAATCATCTCAAAATTCCACCTGCAATACTATCAAAAATGCAAAATTCTCTACAAAGTTGTGACGTGATTCAACGAAATACGAATTTATAAACTTTAAAAAAAATTATTTAACCATGGTAGAATTTTCCGACTAGAACAAGAAAATTTGACAAAATTCTACTTTGGAATCCCTACAAATTAAAAAAAAAATCATCTCAAAATTCCACTTGCAACACTATCAAAAATGCAAAATTCTCTTCAAATTCAATTTCGCAAATTAACATCAGCTGAAATTCTCGATTTCCCAGAATTACCAGATCAGTAATTGAAGATTCTCTTCACTGGTTCCTTCCAACTACCTCAAGAGGTATCCTATCTGATCGAAATGATGGATGAAGATGAAAATATTATCATGAGTTATTTAAAAAAAACTTGAAAAATCAGAGTAATTCTATCATTCAGATTCTCGTGAGGTCGAGACATATAAATGCTACATCGATTATGCTCGGAATTCACAAGGTCCTTCAGGAATCCGGTTTTACGTTTGTGATTGTCCAAATAGTCGACACATTGTCGGATGCTGCTCGCAAATGGTAGCCGTGATTTTTTATTTAGCAAATTCTCGATATTTATCCAGAATTATAAGGCCAGTCGCGATTCTCACAAGACTGTTCGGTGTGGAAGAAGTGAATGCAGTCATTAACAGTGACAGTGAAGAAGATTAATGTGGATTGGGCTTCAATTAAAAGGCTATGCAATGACTGAATCCTCAAAGTTGGAAAACACACTTTTCCAATTCGCTGTTATTTTGATTGTTACTTAAAAAATTGCACAAAACTTTTTCTTTCGCAAAAACAATGCGGTCTGTGTCCAAGTGTACTCTTTTAATTAATATTACTTTTATGAAAGTTTTTGAGTAATAAGCAAAATAACAGCGAATAACGAAAGTGTGCTTTTCAACACAATTTACATGTATGCTCAATTAATAGTTATTTTCCAAAAATCGTCATAGAAACAACACTTCCCTGCGTATCTACGCGCAGGGAAATTGAATTATACTGACTAGTCCGGTAATGTCAGTAATTGATTTTTTCAATGTGTTTTGACACATTGACAAACTTGATTTTTGCTCATTTTAAAAATGTTGTTCAAGTTTTGACACATTGACAAACTTGATTTTTGTTCATTTTAAAAATGTTGTTCAAAAATTTCGATTTTTTACGATTTTTGGAAAAATTTAATACAAAATACGTCAGGAAAATATCTCACTTTACTCGGAGCTCTAAAATACTCGGCACAAAGAAAATGATATATTACTGACGAGGAGCAATGTTGAAATACGAGGCACTTTGTGCCGAGTATTTTAGAGCTCCGAGTAAAGTGAGATATTTTCCTGACGTATTTTGTATTAAATTTTTCCAAAAATCGTAAAAAATCGAAATTTTTGAACAACATTTTTAAAATGAACAAAAATCAAGTTTGTCAATGTGTCAAAACTTGAACAACATTTTTAAAATGAGCAAAAATCAAGTTTGTCAATGTGTCAAAACACATTGAAAAAATCAATTACTGACATTACCGGACTAGTCAGTATAATTCAATTTCCCTGCGCGTAGATACGCAGGGAAGTGTTGTTTCTATGACGATTTTTGGAAAATATAATTTATTTAAAAAAAATGTTTGTTCAATTTTAATGTTTTAGTAAAGTATTGATAGTATACGCGGTATTTGGCGAAAATTTGAAAATACAGAAATTATTGGGTTTGTGAGGTGTTCTGTTAAAATGACCCGGTATTACCCGGTCACTATGAATATTTTTCATCGATCATCTAGAAATATACAGGTTGTCATTTCAAATCATAAAACACCGTGAAAAGCAGCCATAGTTGAAGTTATTGAAGTAAAATTTCTATAAATTATAGTATTCTGACAGCTACCAATGTAGTAAATTGACTCTATTAGTGTGACGTCACAACTTTGAAGAGAATTTTGCATTTTTGATAGTGTTGCAAGTGGAATTTTGAGAATTTTTTTTTAACTTGTAGAGGGATTCCAAAGTAGAATTTTGTCAAATTTTCTTGTTCTAGTCGGAAAATTCTACCATGGTTAAATAATTTTTTTTAAAGTATATAAATTCGTATTTCGTTGAATCACGTCACAACTTTGAAGAGAATTTTGCATTTTTGATAGTGTTGCAGGTGGAATTTTGAGATGATTTTTTTTTAATTTGTAGGGATTCCAAATTAGAATTTTGTCAAATTTTCTTGTTCTAGTCGGAAAATTCCCCCATGGTTAAATAATTTTTTTTTAAGTTGATAAATTCGTATTTCGTTGAATTTAACTGTGAAGGAATTCCAAAAATTATTTTCATATTTCTTAGGTGATTTTTGATTTTTCTGAATTTTTTGAGATTTTTCGGATATCTTTTAGTACAAGAAAAATGAAGAAATGTGAAAAAGCAGTTTTTTCCTTCGAAAATCCACAGGAAGTAAATTGAAAAGCTGAAATTTTGTACATAACTGTCTTTTTACATAACAAACTTTGAAAAAAATTACCATCATGAAATTAAAAAAAGGCATTTTTAACATACTTAACCGGCCAGACCCTTTCAAGCAATATTTATTCTTTCATATTTGTTTTTTTTTATTTCTTGTTGAAATTTCTTCTTCTTCTTCTTCACAGAAACGCCTAATGCGAAAAGTGAAGAAGAAGAAGAAATTTCAACAGAAATAAGAAAAAACAAATAGGAAAGAATAAATATTTCTTACCTCGAGCTCTGCTAAGCTTAACAGCTTAAAAGGTGACAGTAGTTTTCTTCCAATCGCTTTCCAACGTGTGACTTCAAAAGATGAAAATTTCAGATCTTTTTGCAGATTAACAGTTTACACCTGATCGCTATTAACGCGAACACAAAGATCACTGTTTGTAGATGTTGACCTGCTAGACCGTTGAGAGACACGATGATGGTGTACGATCCTTGATGTAGAGCAGCGGTTCTCAACCTTTTTACGACGCGACCTCCAAATTGTCATGCTTATTTTCCGCTACCCCAACAATATCAGTAATCAAAAATAGTCATAAATTACTTTGTTTAAAATTTATATTAAAAAAAGATAAATATCTAACAGAAACACAAATACTCAACTTGTACCTACTTTTTTTTACTTAAGTGGCTTCCTTGATCTTGATGTTTTGATACGAGTTTATCACAGGCCCGTAGCCAGACCAAAAATGAAGGTAGGACAAACGGTTTGTATGGCCGGGCAAATTTTAGTACAATGGGTGCGTGGGGGCGATTCTTTTTCAAGCGCCGCGGGCGAAAATTTTTGAAATTTCAAGGTCAACGCGGTTTAAGAAAAGTTTGAAAATTTACCAGTGTGGCAGATACATAAGGATAGTTTTATGCGAATGTGTAACATTACAAAATTAAAAGAATTCTTAAAAAATTAAAAGAATTCTTAAAAAATTAAAAATAACAATTTTCAATAGGAATAATTAAAAAACTAAAATGTATCTACCTATATCAAAATTAAGTATTTAATAAAGTTGCAACTTTCTGTTCAATCTATCATTGAACGTTTTCAGATAAAAGGACCAATGTGGAATGGGTAAATTTTCTGTAAATTATTAAAATATATCAATTTATTAATTTATTATCACGAATTAGAAACTAACCAATTGACATATTTTTATTTTAAAAAGTCGGGCATAGCCCGACCTTGCCACCCCCTGGCTACGGACCTGGTTCATCAATCTTATATTCAATTGTTCGAGCAAGGGAAATCCTAAGTACAGGTTCCACTTCAAGTCGATTTTTTGCCTTGTTTTTAGTTATGCATAAAGCTGAAAATCCTGCCTCGCATAAATAGGTCGTGAAAATTCAGGTTAGTAATTTCCAATTCAAATTCAAAACTAATTTTGGAAAGAAATCGCTAAATTTTCTGCGACCCCCTAAAATAGATCGGCGACCCCCAAGGGGGTCGCTACCCCCAGGTTGAGAATCGCTGATGTAGAGGGCCACCTTTTAAGTTTTTACAAACGACCACTAGATGGTGCTATTGAAATCTGTCATTACTATTTTCGTAAAATTTTACATTTTTTATTGTAACACCAGTGAAGGGTTAGAAATTGACGAAGTAGTTTGTTTACAGTGAGCGTTTAAAAAACAATTTTGTGAGAAAAATGGAAATTTCACGTGAAGGTTTTCGTTGGATGATTTTCTACGATTTTAGCAAAGGCCTAACTTAACAACAATGCATAGAATCGCTTCGTTCCACTTTTGGTAACGAAGCATTATCAGAAAAGACAGTATATAATTGGTTTACAGAATTTCGTCGTGGTCGTGCGTCTGTCAGTGACGAATCTCGTGAAGGTCGACCAAAATCTGTTGTTATTCTAGATAACATTGATACTGTGCGAAACATGATTGTAGAAGATCGACATGTGACATAGGGTGAAATAGAGGCATCTTTAGGCATATCGAAGACTGCATACATTCGATTTTGCATGAAGATTGAGCGGTAAAAATGATCTGTTGTCGATGGATTCCGCATAACTTGACTGAAGCACAAAAAAAGGCTCGTGTTAATTGGTGTAAGGAAATGCTTCAAATATTTGACCGAGGAACATCAAAATCCGTATACAACATCGTCACAGGTGACGAAACTTGGATATATTCGTATGAACCGGAAACCAAGCAGCAATCCACAGTGTGGGTGTTTCAAGACGAACCTAATCCTACAAAAGTTGTTCGTTCACGAAGCACTTCCAAAAAAATGATCGCTTTTTTCTTCAGTGTCACTGGACATGTCGCAACCATTCCTTTGGAGGACCAAAGAACAGTGAATGGTGAATGGTATACGACGATTTGTTTGCCAAAAATCATCGACGAAATCAGGAGAAACAACAAAAAACGTCGCATCATTCTTCATAATGACAATGCCAGCTCTCACACAGCCCGTCAAACAATTGCTTATTTGAAGTAGAAAAACATCGAATTAATGACTCATTGCCCGTATTCACCCGATTTATCGCCTAACGACTTCTTTTTGTTCCCCCATATCAAACAAGAAATGCGTGGACAGAGATTTTCATCACCTCAAGAAGCAGTTGAAGTCTTCAGAAACCTGGTTTTTGAGATACCATCTTCAGAGAAAAAATGTTTCGAAACTTGGTTTTCACGTATGCAAAAGTGTATTAATCTTAAAGGCGAATATTTTGAAAAGCAATAAAACAGTTTTTTCCAAAAAAAATTTTTTCTTTCCTAATTTTTGTAAAAACTTAAAAGGTGCCCCCGTAGAATCTCCCGAAGTACCGGATGTAGAATAGTAAATTAAAACTTGTCGCTGTAATTAATATTTACTATAGTCTGATGTTTTTAAGAAACCGATAGAAATTTTCTACTCCATGTGGACAACGTGAATGTTAACCAATGAAATTGGTTCACGGGTGAAATTGGAATTGGTTCACGTTGTCCATTTCTACGAAAATTTCCAAAATCAGACTATAGCCCCATATTTTTCTAATGTTCTGTGTACATGATGATTTGTTATTTCTGTGATATTTTTGTTGTTGTTCTGGTAAATTTTCTAATAGTATTACTTGTTGATTACTATATAGGTTCTCTATTATTTTCAACATATTTTTTACATTTCTTGTTTTCTTCACAATTTTTATTTTCTTCGCATTTTTGTCATCATCTTCCAATTTAAAAATTTTCTGTAGTGCTTTATTTTCTTCCTAACTACTGATCATACTGATTATTTCTACTGGTTATTGAAATGGTTGTGGAATGCTACCTGATCTTAGTATCTAATATTTTTGTAAATAATAAAATCAATTTGTTCTATAAATATGTACGATATTGGCATTATAACAAATTATGACGGAAAGAGATAATATTCCTATCAAAAATTTATAATAGTATGCAATTAAATGCCCTCGCAGTGTCGTATATAGGCCGTTGTTGCTACTAGGGCCTTAATACTTGGTACCAATAATTACCAAAATGTTCCATATGGGGTAGCGTTGGTTCCATAGGGGGTAGCGTTCTCATTCAGTAAAATAATACCAGGTTTATTCATTTAATACATTTATTAACTAATTGTCCCAAATACTTTTACCTTTAACAAATATTCAAAAATAACTTACATTATTATATTTAAGAAGGTCATCTTTCGATTTTGACTCTGGACGGCAACTTCAATGAAGGGTAGCGACGGTTAGCTTGCTGGCAAACCGACCCCCGATACCTCGATACCGGCAACTCGCTAGCACTCTAACTACCGAAGACTGAAGACTAACTAACAACTGACGACTACCCCTCATTGATTGATTTGCCATATTTATGTAATTGACTCCCACCTGATTTTCCAATCGCCTGATCGGTGAACCCGGGTACAGTTTGTTCGCGTGATCCTGTCACGCAATAAGTTATTTACTTTAATTGCATTATTGCATTTTTATAAACTGCACTGTGGTTAGTTGAACTTCCTAACGGAAACCGTTGAAAGTTCAACCAACCTGGAGTTCAATGTTTCGTGTGAATAATTGCAACCGATTAATACAACTTAATCTTATTTTTAATTTGGAAATAATTATAATAAATTTGGATGTTGAAATTATTCACGACAGCAGTATAAAATGTTGTACCATATCTGTGTGGAGTTTTGCTGACCTTGAATAATTGTTTTAGAAGAAAACGCAAGAAGAAAGAAAATATTTAGAAGGCAATAAATTTTTAACTGCGCTTTTAAATTCATAATAAGAAATCCCGTAGATAAAAACTTAAACATCCTGCTTTTATTTAAGCCACCTTAGCTGAATTTTGATCTTGATAACTTTACGACGTTTACCGATGATCATTATTTAAATTTAAGAATAAGAAAAATTATGTCATTAAAAATAGCGTCATATTTATGGAAAACGTGATTATTCCAAATTTTAGAAAATACCACAAGAATTTTTAACACGTGCGGATATATGTACAGTATCGCATTCACACCAATTATTGCAAGGTCTTGACCTCTTACAACAAAATGATTTTTCATTATTTCGGGTTTTAATAAAATAATAATAATTATGATAATTTTAGCTGCAGATATGTAGTACATATTATTATACGATATTAATGAAGTTTCAAAATCAAGTAATAAATTAAATTATTTAACGATTGTAGCAGGGTGGGTGGGTAACCTGCCGCCAAGAATGTACAAATCTTTGTTGTGATTATCCCGGTACCGGCAACCCGCTTAGTTCGACCTTATTTGTAACCACGGCTACATCTCTTTACGTTGAATTATGCGCTTCAGTCTTCACTTGAACACTTAAATCCGATAAATACCAGCGCCGACAGCCACACTCGGTGCTTTATTACCTGAATGCACTATGGTACTCACTTCCATTTGTTGCTACGTGGTATTGTCAGATTTATATATTTTTTAATTGCAATTTTTAAGTTCATTGATTTAAAATGTGATTTATGACGTTTCCATAATAATTGTAACAATTTATGAATGATTCAGCATGCACTTTTAAGTTCATTGTTCATTAACTTATTTTCCATTGCAAGTTCAAATATTAACCTACATGCTATTTAAATGCATACTTAATTTGTTATGAAGATTGTTATGAAAACTTAAATAATTTCTATCATGAATGTTTAAAGTAAACAGTAATTATTAGTAAAACATTTCTCGTCCAATTAATATAAATTATGATAAAGAATTTTGGTTTTTAGTGGACAGAAATAAAACTATTTTATCGACAGTTTCAGTCTAATAGCTAAGTAAGTAATCATCAAAGATTACAAGTTACAGAAATAAAGTAAACTAATATGGTAATTATAAAATAAAACTTACCAAATTAAACAAAATAATAAAATTTTACAAATAAAAACCATATTTCTTGTTTACCAAATTTTCCTTAACTGTTTCCGTTTTATGAAATTGTGTAGTGTATCGATTTTATATTTTATCGTAGTTTATTCCAATGTACAATTGCGTTTTTGGTCATCACTTCTTGTCAATTTTATTTCGACATAGAATTTTTATTTAATGAAAAATTCATTTTTAATTTTCATTCTATACATTTATACGTTGTACGTTTTCTCCTTAGCTGTTTTTAACTTGGTTCTTACTTGTAAAATTTTATTTATAACTAGGCGGTCCAATTTTCACGAGTTAAATACTTAATAATTTATATAAAAAGGTAATTTATCGCCAATTCTAACATAAAAATTCTTTATGCACCACCCTTATTTAAAGTGTAAATGCGGCCGTAGGGCCGCACTACCTAACAAATTTAGTTAGCAGTAAGTAAATAATAAAAAATTAGAGTTCTGCTACCTCTTGTAATTTGGCCTTACAGGTGGGTAGGGCACCCGCTGCGCCTATTAGAAACGGCGAATCTGATCAAAGCAATTGAAGGTTGAAATTTCATTAATTTTTAACCCGATCCTGCTTTCCTTGTTTTCAATTTAAATGTCGTGTACATGCATGTATTGACTTATAGTACAAATTAATTTTTTTTTATAGTTAACAAGGATTTACAACCCAAAGTTGTAATTTTTGAGAACTTACTATAAAGATTTTCTTCACTTCTTTCAATTACCAATTGTGAATATAATTAGCATGTCTGGTATCTAATGTGAAGATTTGTAAACAATTTCCATTTTGTAAGTAACAAATAGCAACTATCTATTGAAAGTAATGGAAATTACGCTATTCGTTAGTGGCGGAGATGACACCATGCCGCTAAGATGTACCTACGGAGGGTGGAAAAGTTAAGGGGATTAGAAATAAGATTAAAACTACGCAGAAAATATTATCTGGACTATCGATAATTCAAGTTCGTTTTTCCAAAACAAAAGCAGGGAGTATAAAATTTCAAAAATGTTATTAAGGAAGTCTTACTGTATAAAATAAATCCTCGGTATACACAAATGCGAACAACCTGTCAACACCAGCAAAACAAACTTGTTTTTTTTTACGAATGAAAGGAAGTGAATGTACGACACAAAGTAAAAAAATATGACTCAAGTAATTTGTTTAAGGTAATTACTTGTAAAAATACTAATTAGTAAAAGTTTCATTCATAACAAAGTTTATATCTTTGTTTATTTTTTAAAACACAAAATTATTTTTTCCAAATTTTTTAACTGCGCTATTCGAATAATTTTGAGTTTATTTCAAAGTAATTTTCTCCTTGAGGGGTGGGGGGGCTTGTTTCACTATTTCACTTAATAGATACGAAAGTGCGTCGAGTCTTTTTACCTAGTTTAGCGTAATTTATAGGAAGATCAACAATTAACTGCATTTGCGCAGATGAACAGCATTCTTACAATATCTTGTCGCTTGGAAACTTCAGTGCGCGTCGCGACGCCTAATCATATAGAACTTTACAGTTACTCTTCCACATTAACGATAATGCTTACGTTTTGTTAGAATAAATAACAAAACTTTTATTATAGTAACGACATTGAAATTGTTTATATATTTTTTTAATTTTAACAGTCATTTGAATATTGTATATCAATGATCAAAACAAAACTTAGTAACTGAATAGCAATAAAATTTGCATATGTGTAAGTGTTAATTAAAATTAACATGTGGCTTCCTTTGATGGTTTAAATCACTCGCTGTCATTTTAGTTTTGTTAAGTTTTGTGAGAAAGTAAGTTCGAAAAACTGTTTAAAGTTATAACGAATGTTTCAAAACTTTTAGTTTTGTTTGCTGTAATGATAAGGGAAGAAAAGTTTTTTATGTAGTACAGAAATGTATTTAATTTATGAATAATTATTCAGTTGTATGTGATGTATTGTTATAAGAGCGGGGCATAATTATGCCTAAGGTTAATTCAAAAAATAATATTTTGGGAAAATTCTTTACGGGTCGAGGCACTAAAAAATTTCGGTTTTCCACATACGTTAAGGGTTAATAAATAATGTAGAATTATGTTACATTCCACTTCAGTTCATTGTTCATTTGCTTTCAAAAGTTCAGATTTTAAATTCACAATTATGACAAAAAGTTTCACTTTCAAAGCAATGCTTTTTTGGTCAGATTAACTCAAAAATTATAATCCAACTTCGAATAATTATTCGTTTAAGCATGAAAACATAATCTCAATGCTATTATAAATGTCAGAAATGATTACAACAGAAATTAAAGATTTTAAATAATGAAAACCACCCTTTAGCGTTCTTTCAAAACATGGTCATTAATTACGTGTAGATTCATTTAAGTAAAGGTCGAACGGAGTCGTAAATAAAAGAATAACGACGTTTTACTGTAAACACAAAAAAAACAAAATGATTTTCTTTTATTTACTCTGATCCGCTCCGCTCAAATTATTTTGAAACGCCTTCTTTAAAATACCATAAACCTCAACAAAAAAACATAATACATTGTTGAAGAGTGGCTCAACAACCATAAAACTTTTTGTAGTCTTAAAGAGCTTTTGTTCTAATGCCCCACCGCTTTTACAAAAGGTGGAGGAAATCTCAACAAAATGTGCAGTTTGCAAAACCCAAAGTTTTCATTTCATTTGTAAACAAGTTATCGTATTTTCCTTTGTAATAGCTTTTTCTGGTGTAGTTGTAACCGATAGGTAATTTTATTTATATTTTCAAAAATAAATCTTCCAATTTTCACGAAATAACAAAAATAAAATCTGACCACAATTTTACGATTTGATTTATTTCGAATAAAAGTTAAATGCGAATAACGCAAAGAAAATTTTTTAAATTTACGTTATCCTACAATAATTAAATCGTTTAAATTTCATCGGAATCATCCTAAATATATTAGATAGCCGTACAGAGCGGCCTTTTTTCTAAAGCGCGGAGGCGGCTTTCCGAGTAATGAAGTGACAAGAGCAGAAATGTGCGACTTTGACGCGTGTAAATTTGAGCTTTAATCGCATTTTGGGGGTTACTCTCGAACAATCATGTCTTTCAAATAAATATTTTCATCGAAATCGACATGTAATCTTAATCGTATTTTGCCAAGATGGATTATTAACGTACAAATTCACAAGTTAATTTCTCATTATTAATTTTGTTAAGATTTCGAATCTCATTTCGGATCACTCAAGCCTACACTTCTCGATAACATTCCAACAATAACTCAAAGACTTTTTCAACCAAAATTATGACGGAAAAATACCACTAACTTTTGATTTCAAACTAGAGCATATAAAGTGGTGCAAAATAAACTGAGAATCGGTTATATTTGAGTGTTTCGTTTACGATCCACGACCTAACCTCTCCAACAAACCCCAGTAAAAGCCTGACTTTTGAAGTTGCTTCACAGCCAAATGGGAACTTGTGACTCGGGACCTAAAAAGCTTTGTAACCGCTTCATTAGTTGATATACCTTGACATTTGAAAATTAAACCGTATACTTAAGTGTTTACTTGAGTACGTCTTGATTAACGTATTTTCTGCTTTGCTATTTTAACTAAAAACTTGGAGTAATAAACTCGTCAAATTTCAACTTCACAATAATAATTATTCTCTTCGGTTAAGAATTTAGATTATCAACCGTAATATTTGACGTGTGGCATTCAAGTTTTGTTCCTGCACCTAAATTATCTTAATTAAATTAAACCCATTCAACTTCTTCTCGCTAAACTTTTACTCACAATTATATATTTTGTAGAGGTGCCCCCTTTTCTTAATTAGGTATATACGCATATAACGTATACTTTTGGAGGGGTACCAACAACCACCTAATTAATGAATATTAATTTGACTTGATTAATTGTACTGTAAATTACTATATTGATAGGACCTGCTATGTATTCTGCTTGAATATCAAAAAGGATAATACTGGCAAAATTTGATCCATATAATTAATTAAATTCAGAAAGCAGGAGCAACCTACCACTAATTAGACATGTATTTTTGTGCGGTATCAATAGCCAGGTAATTAATAAATTTGATTTCTTTCAATAGATATTGTTACAATAGTAACAATTAGGAAAATTCGATCTTTGCTCTGTTATTATTTTCTTACATTTTAAAATAATTATCGAACTAGCGTAGGCTTTGTTCGGTTTGGCACATCATTCGCTTTGAAGAGCCGCTGGCGAATTCATTTTGGTGCAAGCTTACAACAACTTTATCTACAACCATTTTAGAAACTTGAAACGCTTCCTTCATTTTAGTGGTAGAGCAACAGCGTTGCACTGTTATGGCGTAATTGTAAATTAATTTAAATTTAAACTTTAATTATTCTCCAAGTTGTTTACTCATTTTTTGTACAATCAATAACGTAATATGTTCAGTAACATGGCTTTGTTACAACTTTTATTTTCATTATTAATTTTATATGCAGTTATCAAGCATAGCAAAAAATTATTTACTTTTAACATTGTTAATTTTAGTTATTTATTTTAATTTATGATATTTTTTTCTACATTTTTTTTTATTGCGAATTAATTATTTATATATTATTATGTAGTTGTGTCCACTATTTTTTAATAACAATACAGGATACATCGAAATTAGACAGGCTGTTCTTAAAAACTTTTAACTTTGCACTTTGGAAACTTTGATTTCTTCTTCGCGGAGGAGACTTATTCCTTGAAATCCAAAAACACCACATAATTATAACACATACATAAAATAAATGAACAAAAAACAATTAGATTAAAAAGGATCATCATCATTATTAATCCACTCAAACAAACATTTGCTTAAATTATGATTTGTCAAATAATATGAATTTATTTTGTTACAAAATTACGGTCCACACAATTAAAACAAAAAAATTTTAATTAAAAATATTTAGAACTTTGATTTTTTCGTTGTATAAATTGAAAACACCTACATGTAACATTTTATTACATACCTACATTGTTATTTTTATATAAAAGTTGACAATACTGACAACATAATGGAAATTTTTGAAAAATGTGCATGAAACTTTAAATTATCTTGATTTATAAAAGTAACTTTAGTGACATCTCTGTCTGTCTTTCTGACGTGGTGATTGTTTCATAGGAGTAAAACTAATAAAGTTTTACTGATCATGTAATTTTCGGAGTGGGGACGATTACTGTCCACCGAATTTTAAAAATTTAATTGTAAATAACAAATAAACATAAATTGTCGTTTTGAACCCCTTAACTGCCCCTAGGAGGGATGTTCAGCGGTTAATACTTTATACGTAAATAATATTGGGGAATTTTCTCTTTTTAAAATAAAAGATAATAATATGCACTTCTTAACACAGTATATTTTAACAAATATTTACTTAACCTGTGGCTGATGATTAATTTGATGAACTCACAGCTCCACTTTTATGCCATATGTGCGGTCTCACACGTAGGTTATAGTCGTGGCGTTACTATTACCACATAGACGCAAAGGTTACGACCGTAAATTTACGACTGATTTCATCATTGATAATAATTGTCAATATCTATTTGATTTACTTCCACCTACTGTATGACCCCCAGTTTTACTGGTCATTGCTCTGTACTTGTCGTATGATTTCCGATATCCTGTCACAAGCATTTAGTGATTCGTTCTAATTTTCATTTCTTCTGCAAAATTCAGAAATCTTTTTTGTGTCAGTTCTCTTTGTATTCAAATTTCTTAAGTTAAACTTTTTAACAATTGCATTTCACATACGATAATTTTATGTATCATTCAAAATTTTGGGTACAATTGGACCAACAACTATAAAAAACAAACATAATATGCAAGTTTATATTGGGTGTATCCATTAGTTTAACTCAGCCCTTGCCTAAAAAATTATTTCCTATTAGCACCAACCTAAGCTCGACCGATGGATGTCTCTTTCAACGGTCCCCACATTAAAGAACGGAGACGGTCAGAGCATAAGTGGTCAGCAAGTTGACTATGAACGCTAAATATCCGGTTCGAATCCGAGTAAAGTAAGAACTTTATTCTGACCGTTTTCTACTCGGAATGCAATGGCAAGCTAGGGCTGGGCGATTGTTAAATTTAACAATCGAAAATCGATTGTGTAAAAACAATCGATTATATCGATCAATCGATTAATCGGAAAATCGATTAATCGATTAATCGGAAAATCGATTAATCGATTAATCAAACAATCGATTAATCGAAAACAATCGAACAATCGATTAATCGAAAACAATCGAATAATCGAACAATCGATTAATCGAAAACAATCGAATAATCGAACAATCGATTAATCGATTAATCGAAAACAATCGAATAATCGAACAATCGATTAATCAATTAATCGAAAACAATCGAATAATCGAACAATCGATTAATCGAAAACAATCGAATAATCGAACAATCGATTAATCGAAAACAATCGATTAATCGAACAATCGATTAATCGAACAATCGATTAATCGAACAATCGATTAATCGAACAATCGAACAATCGATTAATCGATTATTTCAAAAATATTAATCGATCATCGATTAATCGATTAAATAATCGATTAATCGAAATAAATTCCCAGCCCTAATGGCAACCTACCGAGAGTAATATGCCAAGAGCATCCTTAAATGTTAATGATCTAAACTAAAGGATCCAAAAGTTTATCTGTGGACTATAGGGAAAGCGTAATAACTGACCCACCAACATTTAAGGATCACGATACGCTTCTGTTAAGAAGCAGAACGACTGTATGACATGTATAAAGTAATGACTGTATATAGAATGACTGTATAAAGAAAATTGTTTTCTAACGCTAACCTAAGCTCGACCATTGGATTTTATTCTTTTTACGGTATAGCAAAAACGTAATAGTAACGGGTCAAAACTGCGCCGCAGGAAAAAAGTTTTTAAAGGGGGAAGGAAATGCCTTCACTTGGGACACCCACCAGGTTTCGTCCACTCTACAAATTTGCCAGTAGAGGCTTCAACCTCTGAAGGTTGAACTGACTGATATTGCCAGTTTGAAAAGTAATCGACAAATGCGGTAGACCCCGTTTCTTAATTCATTCCATTTTGTAATTGACTGGTACAAAACAGCAGGGGCCTAATTCTCAAACTCATACGATCATAAGCAAGGGTGAACCGCAGGTGGAAGTTTTGTACGTTTGGTGTAGAAGTCCAAGAAGTTATAGGAAGTTCTATAGAAGTCCTAAGAATTCCTTAGAAGTCCATAGAAGTTCGTAGAAGTCCTTTGAAGTCCGTGGAAATCCGTGGAAGTTTGGACAAGTCCATTATTATTAAAGGGGAGTTTGTTTCAATTATACTCATACCAGCTCATAGTTGCATAGTTGCAATCATACCACAATTGCAATGAATTAAACAAGGCATCTAATAATCTATTTAAAAGTGCTACTTTGTCATTTTATTTTGAGTTTTTAACAATGATCAAAGAACAAACCATCAAGTGATTGGGTGTCTTTAGACGCGGAAAATAAACCTCTTTAAATTGATGCTCTTTTCATTCTAATCCGTTATAATGGGAAGCAGGAATTTAAAAAAATCTATTTCCTATGTTATTTTCCTATGTTCACATCGGCGGCCGGTTACCCGGTACATAAATATATAATATTTCTTTTTTTTTTTAGATCTAAATATAGTACCTATTAGTTTATGCTGCTTTTATTTAGCCCAAAGAATTAAAAGTATTACTTAGTTTATAAACTTGCTTTTGTTTTTGTAAAAGTATTTTTTACTTATAAATAATATACCTTAAGAGCACTCCGGATCAGGTGACTTTCTCAGTCGAAACCCAATCAAACGCCTTCCTTTTGATTACGAAAGGAACTTCTGTAGGCTATAACGCAATTATTTTATGTAAACAATTTGATCTATTATTAATAATATATATAGAGACAAATAGTGGATACTCAATATTATTTCGAATAATATTTAAATTCAATAAAAAAAATAATTAAAATACATTTAAAAATGAAATAGCAAAAGCAAAATTAACTTTTTTTTATATAATAATCGAATTAAACGTTCCCTACGTAGATAGAGAAAGTCACGTGATCCGGAGCGCTCTTAAGAGGGACCTAATAGAGATAGCATGAAACTATATCTCACTCTCTCGCGCTCATGGCGCAAGATGGGCGAACCAACCCTTGTTGGTGGCGAAGATTTTTTCTAAACCATAAAAAATTTTCAGATTTTCTTTTGGTTTTTGGAATCTACATAGTTACCATTTGGCGGTAAAGAAAATTGAAGCTATTTCGTTGACTACTTTAAAATATTATATAGCGATATAAAAATCACCCTAATTATTGGTCATTTCTATATCGCTATAATATTTTAAGGTATTCAACGAAATAGCTTCAATTTTCTTTACCGCCAAATGGTAACTATGTAGATTCCAAAAACCAAAAGAAAATCTGAAAATTTTTTATGGTTTAGGGAAAATCTTCGCCACCAACAAGGGTTGGTTCGCCCATCTTGCGCCATCATGAGAACGAGAGAGTGCGATATAGTTTCATTCTATCTCTGTTAGGCCCCTCTTAAAATAGTAAAATATATTTTTGCAATCTATGCTATTCGTTTGTTTTATTTTACTTCCTATCTAAACGAAGACTATTATAGGTGAATCCTGGATCATACATTCCTGGATTACCTTTTCTTCAAATTAGTGCTACCAACCAAAAGAAAAATTAAGCCCAAAAAATATTATCAAATTTCAAATGTAGAAATACTTACACAACTCTAGGGCCTCTAAATTAAATAAATATCACTATATTAATTAAGATTAATAAAAGGTCTTAGTTTTCAACACGGCTTATTTTATTTGACGAAATTTGGCTCAAAACCCAAGAAAGTCCACGGAATTCCATGGAATTTCTTGGAAGTTCGTAGAATTCCATGGAAATCCGTAGAAGTTCTACAGAACTTCCACAAAAATGGAAGTTTTGTACGGTTTTTGGCCAGCGGCTTACCCCTTGATCATAAGCGCAACTGGGATCAGAAGTTTGGAGGGGGGAGTAAAAAAGTCTTTAAACAATGTTATTTGAAAACAAAAAAATTACGTCATCAAATACGTAAATACTCATAAAAATTTTGTCTTTTTTCTCTTGGCGTAGTGGAACAGCCGGAAATTTCTCGGACCGCTGCGCTGGATGGGTGGAGTGTAGCGGGTACGTTTGACTTCGAGCATGATGGGTAATGAGCTCGTATATGTCCTTGTCAGCGTGTGTTAGGATGAGCTTTACCATCATAAGTAGCATGGGACGACGATCATAACTTCTTCTCATGAGGTAGACTGAGGTGATGGAGCAATGGCGCCCGAGGTCATCTTTGATTGTTAAAGGTAACCCACTGTCAGTGGGTGTCGGAGGTTGGCCTCTCGTTATTTTATGCCGGGTATTTGTATTGTAGGCATGGGTTCGGTTTCACGAATCGGGCTTACAGTGATTTCGGTTTCTTGCATTGAGACGTTTGTGGATGGATTGGGGGCGTCCGATGCGGGTTTGCCGTCGGGTTCAGTTGATATATTGATAAAACAAAAAATTTGTTTCAGATGGAGCGATAGTTTTATTTCGTGTTTTGTCATCCCATCCTTTTCTGCGCCCTGAAGGGTACTTCATGCTATTCTGAGGTGTAGCCATCGGACTGGGTAGACAGTGGGGAGATAAACAACCTGGCGATGGTAGCAGCAGCAGCTGGCGTAAATTTTGGAAAGAATAAGTCACTTTTGGATGGAAGCAAGGGAGTGGTGGTTTCCATGCTTTTGCTTGAGCTAGAGTTCTCATGGCTCGTTTGGGTGCCTATTTCTCGTGTTATTTTCCTCATTCATTTGCGCCAGCTACTAGAGTGTCGCGGGTTTTTCGCAGTTCTATTATTTGATCTTCCAATTTGTTCAACATTCTCATTTACTGTGTGATGAGGTTCTCGGTTGTAAGTTTTATTGAGCTGCTGGGTGTCTGGTGGGTGCGGATAGTATCCTCTATACGACGGATTATGTTATCGGATAGATTTGATTAGAGATCTTTTTTTTTCTGATAACAGCGCCTCAAATGATGTTGATGTTGGACGTAGGGCGAGCTTAGTTTATCGGTGATGTTAAGCTACAAAGCCGTTCTTTTTAAGACATCAGAGTGCAATTGGTTCTTAAAAATTCGTTTGGTTTGTAAAAACAGACTTGGGAAGGCAGTGGCTTAACTTCAAATTTTCGGCCCGGGAGCAAGAACTTTGACGGGCCCTTCGATTGAGAGGTGTGCAAATAAAATGGGCCCGGAACCATTTCTCCCCCCCCCATATTTTACATTTTAGGGTATTTAGTGGGTTTATCCACCTTAAAAAATAGAAAAAATTCTTCAAAATTAGATCAAATTAAATATTATCAATTATTTACGAGATCATACTATACTATCATTGCATTTGTATGTTTTGTTTATATTATATTTTATTTTTTTTTTAGTTGATATTCCAAAAAAGCTTTCCCTGACTTTGACGATACCTTTGTATTTATTTATAAATAATAATCAATTGAAAAACCTGGTGCTATGGAATACCCCCCAGCCATAATATGCAAAATATCTTTATCAGTTTTGAAAAGTCATATCGTTACGTCCTTATGTTGGGGGTATTCCATACCCCCCAGACCCCCCGGTTTCTCGCCCATTTCGGGGGAATAAACTTGTTTTAGTTTATCAATATTTTTAATTGTATAAATAAATATTTAAATAAAACGTACCCTGTGGCAAGCGGTTTAATTTTCACTACACCACCCCCCCGCCCGTTCAAGCAAAAGGTTATTTCTCTGAAATGGGCGTGAAACCGGGGGGTCTGGGGGGTATAGAATACCATCAGCACAAGGAAGAGTACCCAAGAACTCGGAACCGGCGGATCTTTCTTTTAATGGTCGCCTCATTTACAAAAATCGTTTCCTAATACTAACCTAAGCTCGATCGGTGGATTCCTGTTGCCTAGTTGTCCGTTTCCCGCTTGCACAGGCGCCTTTTACCGTTGTTTAAGAAGGCTGGCGCGGTCAGTTTCATAATAAAAGCGTTAATGTCCACTTAATTAAAAGGTCCTAGTTAACCAACTGAAGACGTCCGTTAACTCTGACAAGCCAATAGAAATTTTATTAAATTTGTAAATGCTACATTTGAACTAAAAACTGACAAGAATAACCTCAAAATCGCTGCACTGGTGTTATAATTGGTTTTCGGAGCCTGTTTCCAGATTTAACAACTTCGCAATTAATTAAGGTTTTAATTTGTACCCACTATCATTTACTAATAACTATTTTCCTATGATAGACCTCTAGGTTATGTTTAATAGAACTTAATTTAAATTTTAATGCCATGTTAATTTTTATTATACAATCTAATCTGCAATTCCTTAGACATAATCGCTGTAAGTTTACCGTAAACTAAAGGAAGGGTTGTCGCGACCGACTGCAGCAAACAATAAATGAAATTCATCGAATTGGCAACATGTGACAAATTCAGTCGCGACTGATTGCACCTTTATCTATATAGTAATTAAAAATATTAAATATGTATATAAAAGCAATGCTAAATATTATCATTTCTAATGTTCACAAGAACAGATTTAGTTAAACTTTTTTTTATGACTTTATGGGCTCACATCTCCATTTTCCGAGAAAAATCTCGGTTTACAGAGTTTATAGACTTATTTATTTTATCCTTTATGATCCAAGTAAATTCTTTATCCGAATCATATAGGATGTAGGGTCTTCTTGTGGTTCTGCTTCTAACTTTCTGTATCCAAGTTACTGACGACAAGTAACAACTCTGCTCATTCTTCTTACTGTACTCCGACATTCATGTGGCTAAGCCCAATCGCATCTCTTTGATTATTCCCTTTAAAAAAGTACCAAACTATGCTGCATTTCCGGAATATTTGGATAAATTGCGTATAAAATAACTTCCAGTAACCGACCCTCACCTGAACTAATTGAAGTGAACCTATATTATTAATTTATTTGAACCCGGATTTCGTTACATGAAGCGAAGATTAATACTGCAATTATAAATACTTGTAATTTATGTGAAAAATTTACTACTGCCGGCTTGTACTATAAATAATTATAATTAAACTTATTTTCGCAAATTTGCTTTATATTTGTCTTAATTTGCTTAAAGGAAATTATATTAGTAGCAAAATTCCGAGACCAAATTTTGATGTCACCCTTCTAACCGTACAAAAAATAATAATTTACCGTAATTTACCTACTCACTTAGACATGGCATGTGTCGCGCCTTAGGATGACGTAGTTGTTTCATACCCAAAATTCGTTAAACCACAGAAACCACTAAATTAAATTTGTGGTAAAGTGATCAAATGCTAGGCATTAAAGTTAATAAATCTCCGAAATTAAAATTTCTACTACAATCAATTCTTCTGTTTCGACCATGTTCAATTTCTCGGCTAAGAAACGTGCAAATATTTTCAGCATAACTTATAATGTTAAAACTGTACATTTTTGGCGATTAACCACAAATCAAATTTCTTTTTAAAGTTTCTACTTTTGTTCATTCCTTCGCATTTTAAATATGCATTTCATAAAATTATAAGTTAGCCGGACTTGGCAAGCTTCATTTTGAGAAGTCCATTTCTTTTCCTAATTGCTCAATAAAACTTTTCTCTTGGTTAAACGTTGGGCTCCATTTGTAATGGTAAGCTTCGGCTTATGGGATCCATATTTCTAGTACGTTCATCTTCCAAATTTCGTTTACGATACAACAGACCATCATAAGTCAAATTTTCGAAACATTTTAATGTTTAAATTTAGCTGCTGTAAAAGAACTTGGTATTTGAAAATACACAGATGAAAAATCCAGACTATGGTCGTAATTTAACAAAACGTACATAAATTTGAGTGTATTGATATATTCCAGTGCGACTCGCTCTTGTACTGTAATGCATTACAACGTTACAGCGGTAGTTAAAAAGATGAGATGAACAATATCCATAAACATAACCATTATAATGAATTAATCTAAAAGATACTTCACTTTTTATTACCAAATATTTAAATAAATTTACAAAACCAGTTCAAACTTTTTTGAAACCTTTGTTATACTTAATTTAAAATTATTTATCTTATGATTTTTATTCCTGTTTTTGTTTACAGATGAATAATTATTACAATTTGAACCCGTTGATGTATTTCCAAACAAATGCAAATCAAGTGTGGCAACAACTGTGAACAACAGACTGATGAGTTTATATTTGGAGCTACATAAATCTCATATAGTATAAACTTTTTAACCAAAATTGAGTGAAAATGTCGCTAAAAACAAAGTTTGTTGTTGTAATTTTTGTGCTACATGGTTTCAATGTGATTTTATCAGGTAAGAATTTTAAATTTTCTCTAGGGTCATATCTCATTTTCTTTTAAAAAATTGCTTCTGAATAAAAAGTTATATATTCAAAGGGAAAGTTATACACGTTTCATGTTATATTTCGGTTCACTGTAGCGCGCACATTATTATATCGAATTTGTCATTTTCGCTGTCGCTTTATGAAAATTTGAAATAATTTCTTGTAACGTTTCTAAAAAAAGGTTAATTATGAGGGCTGCTGAAATTTGTCAAGAATAAGTAAGCTTTTTTTAAACTTATTTAAATATCTTCTACGTTTGTGTAGTCTAGAAATTCCTCATTTTGGAAATCCCAACAATCGCATGCATTTATACCCAAATCCTAGCGTCATGTCACTTACAAAAGAAAAACCTAAAAAGATATTGTGTTAAATAAATATTTACAAGTTACAATGTTCGAGTTGCGAAAGAATTTTGTGTTCCCTACTCTCAACAAAATTGTATGGAAAAATGAATAATGTGTTTATAGTTTTTGCATCTTAAATAACGTAAACATTAAGCTACAATTGCCAGGACTGCAAATTTTAGTAAGTTTAATTTCCGAAAACTCTCTAAAATTCAATATAATTCTATTATAATCTACAAACAAGGCACTCAATTTGGTTTTAAATAATTAAAGTTAAAATTACAATTTGAGTGGAGATTTCGAAGGTATTTGCAATTAAAATTATCTTTTATTAGTAACAAATTGTTCAATATTGATCATGAAGCATAATTTGTAAAATTGCAAATTTAAGGATCAACTTCATATCCTGTTTCAAACACTAGAAGTTTTGTAATTTGGTCCAATTAAAGCAACTCGAGTAGTATCTAGTATGAATAGTACCTAAACAACTGCAATTTTAATACTTAATCGTTTAATTTTAATTGACAAAGTAAAAAAAAAAACAAGTTATTAATATAAGAAACCTATAAGATTTTCTTGGAGAAAATTTTTATCATTTTTACATTTTCAAATATGCATATCTAGCAAAATCGCCAAATTCTCCATGCATGCTTTGCATGATGATGTTATCTGGAATCAATGTTATCCAGTCGGTGCAAAAATCAACAGAAAGTCTTGTAACTTTTTTAAAATTCAAATTTGGAAATAAATTACATAAAATATGAGTTATATTACTGCCATGAAGCTACATTTATTTGTTAAATAATTAAGATTTAGCAGTTACAGAGTAATTAAATTTTAAGCAGTTACCGTAGGATGAGAGGCTACAAAGTCTCTGTATGGGTTACAATATAATTTTCTTGATCAAATATACAAGTCACATTTCGTTATTAATCGCAAATTTTCTAACTTCTAACTTGATCAGAATTTTACATTTATATTTTACCATAGTTAAAATAATTTTAAATTCAATTAAACGTTTTGTTTTCCTGGAATCATCATCAATTTTAATTTAATCTTATAAACGTTCTATTTGAATTTTATGTAAATGATTGAGGGTTTGTATAACGTATAAATTAATATATTAATATACAAAACCAAGTTTGAATGCAACTTGTAATTTATAGTTTTCCATTGTGACAAACATGATAAATTAATGAAAATAATGAATCTGCAAATATTGTAATAATTCGGTTTGTGTACTTTGAAAACAATAATATATTAATAATGTTTGTTATGCAATCGATCAGGACTGACAGATCAATTTTAAATACTATGAAAGCAATACAAACAGTGAAAGTTAAATATTTATGACAATGCAAATGATGAGAGGAATGACTTCAATATTGAAGACACTTGTAATGATACCTTTTAATGTAAACTTTAGATTGTCCTATTGAGATTGCTGAATCCTCTTTTGCGGTCACAATCTGGAAATTCATGAGATCATGGGTAATTACAATTTAATGAAATAACAAATGGTGTGCCCTGTACTATATTATTTTATCGATTAGGTTTTGATATGCGAAAGTTGAAACTGAAGGTTGGAAGCTGCAAGGAAGAGATGCTTAAATGGATAAAAGCTTTCTCGCCAGGTCATGAGTAATTTTTTGTTAGTTTGTTTTTAATTGGCGAATTAAATTTTTTTTTACTTCTTTTATAAATTTTGATATATTTTTAAATATAATGATCAGGGATTTACCATCGGTTACAACTCTCCAATCAAATTTACAAAATTATAAAAACTTCTTAAACTTTCTAATCAAAATTAACATACAAGCCCTAACTAATTTCTTTACGACCTCAACTGAGGAGCTCGCATGCAAAACCGGTTAAATCCATATTTTACCAAAATAGAGTAAAACATGTTTTCTATATAAATTTAGTGCCGCCTACACGATTCTGAAGTTATTTGTGAGAAAAAAAAATACATCTTGTTTCAAAAGCCTATCAAAGTTGGTGCTTTGGGGCAAAATCGGTTAAATCCGAGTTAAATCCCAAATTTTACTGCAAAACCGGTTATATCCTTATATTGAACTAAACTATTATTCCTTTGAGCCAGAAGAGAAACGTTTTTTTTTTGCTTTACTGGACATTTTACAAGAATGGACTTAACCGGTTTTGCACGTGAGCTTCTCAACTAGTTTCACAGTCAATGCTGTTGCCTAATCAAAATTTTTATAAATTCGCACAAAATTTCTCATAATTTTCATCATAAATTTCACTACAGTTGTTTGCACGAATAATGAAGCTTCGTCATAAACGGCATTTGTATGAAATAAGACGAAAATTGTGTCATATAAGTGTTTGATATAATAAATTTAAATCATAAAATTTAATAATTAAGGGTGGGTTGTACCAATGCCGGTTAAACCTCGTTCAACTTTGAACTTAGTTCAACCAATCAACACTGTCAAATACGGGGTTCTTAACCATGTTGATTGGTTGATGATGTTTTAAACTGAGTTCAAAGTTGAACTAGGTTTAACCGAGGTTGGTACAACCCACCCTAATAAGCTTAAAATTTTATTTTTAACAATATTTATGACTTTTATGAAATAAGTGGGTCCACGGTCAAATTTATACCAAAAACGGTTTGGGAAATCAAAAACTTAATTTAATAATAATTTAATATAGTGTGTCTTTGTTTCACCTATGTTACTACAATTAATTTAAAAAAAAAGGTTGTCTGTACTTAATTCAGATGGTTGTGACGTAAGCTTCAATATTCGTGATTACAACTGTATTTGGTGTTTTCGATAAACTTTCTTAAAATACTTATTCGCAAAATCTTCATTTTTCAAAAATTTTCAAGAATTTTTCTAAACTTTGTTTTGCTTCTTTGGGCCTACTTGCAATTTTCTTTTTGTTACTTAAACATTTCATAATTAAATTCTTCATTATTACTTAATTTTTTTAATTTTCTAAATTACTTTCAAAATTTTTAATTCTTATTTAATTCTTCAACTCACTAAAAGGTTACATTTTTAAAAGCAGCAATAAAATTCTAACTTCCTTAAACTTTATTTCAATAATTCATTTTAATTTCCTTTAATTCTTCAATCTTAAATTTTCAAAATGACAAATCCTTTCTAAAGTGCAATTTATTTTCAAATAATTCCATTCCTTTTTCTAAATCCGATTTAATTTTCCATTTTCAAATGATTTAATTTAACCACATTTCTAATTTATTTTACATCAGAAAACCTTTTATTTTATTTAACTTACTTTATAAAATTTCCAAATTGTTAATTTTCTTCTATTTCAAAAATTATATTTTATCGATTTGGTTACCTATGTATTATTTGATTTCCTATTTAATTATGGTTTAAATCTTTTCTGCGAGTTTTTATTTCTTAAGTGTTTTCTAAATTAATTTTTATTTCTTGTGATCATCAGCATTCATTGCTCTTTCACTTTATAAATTATTTACTTTATCAAATTTAGAATTGTCCATAGTTTGTACACAAATCAATTTTTATTTCTCATCATCAGGTTTCTTTTGCGGTTGCCCAACTTTTATTTCTCCCATTTTTCTTATTTTATGGAGATAGTTGGATCAGTGATCTTCCACCTGGTTCGTCTGTATTCCCATTTTGACAAAAAGCTACGACCGCTTTTAGTCACTTCCATCTTCTTCTTCCAACTGTTTTCAAATCATTTCTTTTTCTGTTTTCAAAATTTTTCTTTTCGATTTCGAAAGACCATATTAATTTTCTTGACGGCATCTTCATCTAGTCTTCGTTCTTACAAAATGTTAGTCAGGATACCTCCTTCCTACATATTTAGCAAGCTTTTATTTTAATTTTCTTTTCCTTTACTTTATCTTTTTCACGATTTATTTATTTATTTTTTTATTTATTACCTTCCAAAGAACTTTCTTCACCGAATCCTTCTTATTTCATTTCTTTAAAATACCTAGACTTCTTTACCAGAGTCGCCTTTTTAACACTTTCCATTTTTATTTAAATTTTCCATAATCTCCTCCGATGAGTGAGATTTCCACTCTTTCTTTCTGAAATTGCTTTTAGCAGTGTCTCCCCCTCCCCCTCTGTTGAAAATTTTTCTGTTGGTTAAATCTTTTCTATTTTATTATTTCCTTATTCTTCCTACACAGGGTGTCCCCGCACTCACTTTACATAACTTAGGTGGTGATATAGGACACTTTTCTAAGAACAATTTTTAACAAAAATTTTTTTCTAAATTCAAACCCTTGAAAGTTAGGCCTCTTTAAAGCATTTTTTTTAATTTCCACCTTCACGTGGCCATAGCCCCGAAAGTATTGATTTTTCAGTAAAAATGGTTTAGTGATTTTTTAAAGAGCGTAAAATAATCTACAAACTAGATTCAAACCTTTTCTTGTCTAAAATCAACGGCTTTCGAGTTATGAATTAAAGTAAGTTAAAAAATGTCGAAAAATTTGAGCTTTCTTTTTTTCTGTTTTTTTTCAAGACCCTGTATCTTTTAAACGAAACATTTTACAAAAAATCTGACGCCCCATTCCGGATAGGAAATTTAACGGACTACAACTTTTGTCTAGTAAAAATTTTTGAGAAACCAATCCATTTCACAGAAAATCAGAAAATAACAAACGAGGCAGCTACAAAACATAAAATTTAATTAACAAAATTTTTATTTTTTTTGAAAAATTATTTTATTAATTAATTTTAAACTATTAGATTATTTAAGTAAATGTTGAAAATGACCACCCTCATTTTTAATACACAGTCGTGCTCGTTTTAAAATATGCTTTATAGTATTATTTATAAAATTTCCTTTTTTTTTTAAATTTAAATATAAAATAATATTTTAAAATTAAATTTTTTTAAATTTTTTATATTTAAATATAGCAGGGGTGGTCAACAAGGTCGAGGGATTGACCGGTCGATCACGAGGCCAATTTTGGTCAATCCGTGAATGTGAAAAGTGTCAAAAATTCGAATTTCTGCGATTAAAAGTGTCGAAAAATCGCCTTTTTTCGATTTGTTTCGACAAACATCTTTAAAATAATTTTTCAAAAAAAATAAAAATTTTGTGAATTAAATTTTATGTTTTGTAGCTGCCTTGTTTGTTATTTTCTGATTTTCTGTGAAATGGATTGGTTTTTCAAAAATTTTTACTAGACCAAACTTGTAGTCCGTTAAATTTCCTATCCGGAATGGGGCGTCAGATTTTTTGTAAAATCTTTCGTTTAAAAGATACAGGGTTTTGAAAAAAAACCAAAAAAAAGAAAGCTCAAATTTTTCGACATTTTTGAACTTACTTTAATTCATAACTCAAAAGCCGTTGATTTTAGATAATAAAAGGGTTAAATCTAGTTTGTAGATTATTTCACGCTCTTTAAAAAAGTACTAAACCATTTTTACAGCAAAATCAATATTTTCGGCGCTATGGCCATGTGAAGGTGGAAATTAAAAAAAATGCTTTAAATAGGCCTAACTCTCGAGGGTTTGAATTTAGAAAAAAATTTTTATTAAATATTGTTCTTAGAAAAGTGTCCTCTATCACCACCTAAGTTATGTAAAGTGAGTGCGGGGACACCCTGTATAACTGGAAAGAATGAACCAACTAATCAAACAACTTTTTAAATTAATTCAATTTTCAATTCGTTCAATTTCTCTGTTCCATAATTATTGTTTTCAATTTGTTATCAAAGTTTTGAGGTTGTTCCCATAGATCTCTTCCAACATTTCAATAAATTCTATCGTTCTTATTTTAAAAATCTTATCCGTATCTTCCTCCGATGATTTTTATTGTTTCTTTCAATTTTTTATTCCTTTCTTGTAAGAGTTCTCGTTATTCCTGTAGGATTTTATACCTATGACCAAAACTTCCCATGTAGCACACAATGTTAGCGCAATATTGCAAGAGTCAGCCAATGTTGGTCCAATATTGTTTTCCGATATTGGAGCAATATATGAAATCAATATTGCATGAATATTGGCTGCAGCTTGGCGCAATATTGCACCAATAATGGTAACCAATATTGTTTATATTATTTCATATTCACAGTATTAATTTTCACAATCTCCTTACGTTTTTGGAACTTAGTTCCTGTTCCTCCATGTTTCTGTCTTCTGTGCTTGTGCAGGACATTTCAGTTTTATTTTCTTCCTTTTTATCTCTCTTGTTCATTGCGTTCATCAAATACATTAAAACCTCCTGATTCATGTCTTATATTTCCTCTTACATTTCCCATTTTCTTGTTTATTTTTTCATGCTTTTCATTTTCCGTCTCAATTTCTCATGGATCCTCTTCAACGCTCTTTCCATGAGTCGTCCTGAATTCCTTCTTCTTCTTCAGGTCCCTATCCGATTACGGATGTTGGTGATCCTCCTGGGTTAGCCAAGAAAACTTTACCAGGGAAATGTTAATGGAGCGGTTTCCCTTTTTTGGTTTAGAGATATCAGAAAATTGGGCAAAAATTAAAACCTTTCCTCAACCATGATTCCCAGATATTTCGATTAATCCAAACATATTCGACACTAAAAGAGCCTTATCCACACCGTCAGATGCCTAGCACCATTCAGAGGCATTTGAATGGTCTTCTTGTCATAAAAACCAACCTTAAGGTTTAAGGTGAGGATGATTGTCAAATATCGATTAGTTTAACCAAAAATTAAGTTTTTCATATAAATTTAATTCTTATTGGCTGTATTATGTTGTTAGTGTACGTATAATTTAGACTAATCTTAACCAGACCGCATGGAATATGCAACGATCATTTGTGAGGTGTTTACAATGCCTCATCCAGGACCAAGATCAGTAGTTCTCCTCAAGACCATGCACTGATGGGTATGTATTGTGCGAGTAATTTTTTCACAGTACACCACCTGATTTAGCTCTCTTTTATCATTCTTGTCGAATTTTGGGAGGCCACCACATCTGTCTTCCGTTCTCACGACTTGTTTTCACATAATTCATGGGAAGTAACTTCGTCGTCGTGTGCGAGAAGCTGGTTGCAACTGACTAGCTGGCACTATCCAATATTCTTTACTCGATGGCGAGTCACTTTGCGATGAAGGAGCTAAAGGAAGCTGGCTTACAACTCATGCCCTGTAATGCGAAATTATTCGAGATCTGGATCCATAAAACAAAGTGGTAAATCAATTAAAAATAATACTTTTATTCGATGTTTTCGCTATAACTAGTGAAATTCTTTAACGAATTTTTGCAATTTGTTATGGGACTTACCACTTCATTTCAATATTCCTAGATACCACTCTTCCTTTGTATTGCAAACATTTGGCAATTTGAACGCACGTGATCTGCTGGCGAGGAGTTGGAAAAAGATCGGCAGTTACCCCGACACTCAAGAACCAAGCGCTCGTAATTTTGTCCTGTTAGAACGATTTCTAAGTGCCGATTTTAGTGAACGTTGACAAATATTTTTGGGTCAACGGCTTCTGTTTATCAAGGCAGTTCGTTTGGACAACCTTTTCCGTTACCGCAAGTATTTTTTTGGTTGCAACCGTAACATCTGTTAGCAATCTTTGGGTACTCTGCGCAAACTGCTGCAAGTTTTATTCTTGGTGTCAAGTCAAGCGACACGATCCGACTTTTGGCCACGTTAATGTTTGTTGTTATGTATTTGTAAACAACAACATAACCACCAACTTCTATTTTTTTAATAAGTTCGAGTCGTTTTCGTATTTTGGAGTTTCAAACATTGAGGATCGGTGTTGCTGTCGTGCACCATCAGCATCATCTCTCTCAAGGTCCAGCCACCGATCTGCTGCAAGTGTGTTCGCAAAACAGTCTGTCGAGTGTTTGCTAAGAGGAATTTGCGAGTGCTCCAGTTTACCTTTTTCAAGCTAATTCGTCATAATACGAAGAAGGAACCGTTTAATTGTCACCTGTATAGTTGTAAACTTACACTAGAGTAAGTAATTTTTATTATTTCTATTTCGTTCAACCGATGTGTTTGTGGTGCTTGTGTTTAACTTGGGTAGCCCATTGGATGTTACGATTTTATTGGTGCTTGTAATGACATGAATCAAGAGCTAGTCTCTTAACATCGTTGCCAAACAAACTGGAGAGGTTCTCTCCGGATTGTTACGGACTCTGATCTCTAGTTGAGTTAACCCTCTCATTAGGAGTTGCGATTCAGAGGGCAGTTTTTGTGACAGTTCGAGTGATGTAATCCCTCCACATTCTATATTCATAATAATCTGCTGATCAAATGGGGGTGAAGCTTGCTTATCTCTTTCATCTATATTCGACACTTAACGTTGGGAAATTTCATTGTGAATTTCTGACCCGAAATTGGCATTGAGCCTGATTTGAGAAGTGAAAATAAATTTTGGGAATTGGGGAAGGATATGGGAGGAGGGGAGAAACATTCGTTTTCCATGCGTTGAGGTTGAGAGTAGTCAAGTTACAAGTGTCGACAACAGAATGTGCCAATAAGAACTAAATTTGCGTGAAGAATATAAGCTTGAAAATCGATTTTTGGCTAAACTAATCGATATTTGACATTCGTTCTCACTTTAAACGCTTAATTTTAATATTACCTATCAAATTCCATTGCGAATCACATCAAGCCGCTACTATGGTAGATTATAATCTTTTAAGTGTTGGTTTTGATTTGCTAAAATGTTTTCCAGGCTGAATTTGAGTTTTTGTTATTCGCAATTATATTATTTGAAAAGTGTGATTTCCACTGGGAACAGCAATAACTTCAATTAAATTTTTCAGCAAATATACAAAATAAAGGAAAGGCATAAATAAAGAATTACATGTGGATAATACCATATTATGTAATTAAAATTTTTCTGTAATAATACAAATAATACAAAATTGTACCATAATATATTTTTAAATTTGTATAACTAAAATTAGTTTTCCTAATAGAAAACATTTGTCGCTTGCGTTTGGAGATGCGAGCCTCTGATATTCAGATTATGAAATTCTGTGTGTTGAGTGCAAGCAATTATAAACCATATATTTGCTAAATTGTCATGCCACTGGCTATTTACTACAAACATAGGGACGTAATTTTTCCGGAAAATTTTCTTTTTGAATAAGTAAGCTCTTTGAAAAACCGGGAATATTACCTCCGGGTTGGAAGGATAAATTCGCTTAATTAAGCTTTTGGAGGATTAAAATTATAAAATTTGCAGGTTAAATTAAAAGACAGTAATAAAGCTACTTTTGAACTTCAAGTATATTTTTAACTTTTAATAGACACTTTGTTTATATAATGTTTGCATTATAATAACATAAATTTATTTTGTTTGTAATATAAACTTATTTCATTAATTAGTTTCAAGTGTACTCATAAGTTTTAACGACGAACATAATAAAGGCTATTGAAATATTCAATTTAAATTTAATTTTAAATGAAACATTTTTACGATACTTGAGTGTCGGACTCAAATTCCACCCTGCAAATTAAAAATGCGAACGATCCCTGAAAGCATTATTTTACTGATGGCAGCATCGGAATCGTTATTTTAAAATCGTTTATCTTATTAATATAGAAGTTGATTAATTATTGTGAGACTTTTTAATTTATTGAACTTGTATAATAATAACCTACAACGAGAAGCCGGTTATACAATTCTTTTTATAAATAAAACGACACCGTCATCCCTTTTTCGAATTCAAGGGAAATTGCTTATTATTATAAAAGTAGGCAATTAGGTGCTGATTACTAAGCAGGCACTCCAATTAATTTAATTAAGAAAATACTTCTAATCTGCTTGTCGAGCAATTAGTAGGTCCAAGAATTACGAAATAGATTAGAAAACCGCCCATTTAACTTCGTGACATGATTTCCAATAAAAATACCTCACAATGATAGGGAAAATCTTGGTGACTTCTGAGTTTGTGTTTTATATCCGCTATAAAATGTTATACAATGGGGATCAAGAAAATACATTTACTTTTGATTAGGCACTAAGGGAATAATAAAACTATGTTCGTACATGTGAAATCAATACTAATGACCTTTTAAATAATGTATTAGTAACTTTATTTTTTTAATCAGGAAAATTGGATTGGTCAGTTAACCGTAAACTTAATTCTTTTAACTTTCACTTTAGAAAATTTTTCTTATTGATCTCTTTTGGTTTCTTAATACCTGTTGCTGTTAATAGTGCTCTACGCACAACTCAATGAAACACCAACGCCGACGTGGGCATAATTTTGAAAGTTAAACCAACTTCAAATTTTACTAGCGAATTTGACCCTAAACAGTTTAAAATTTCAACCCTTGTAAAGCTAATAAAAACGTATTCGTTACAATAATCGGTGAAACACCCTAGGAAGTTTTGTTCACTTCCTAGGGAATATGAGTTAATTTTATCACGATTTCCGTGACTTCGAAACCGAAATTGATCCCAGGAGTATAAAAAAATGATTTTTCAGTTTGTTTATGAAAAAATTATTTCTGCTTAGTAAGAAAAATTTTAAAAACTATAGGAAAAATACCCTTAGGAGATATTATTATATCTGTTATTCATAAAATCTGGGAAAGCTTTTATACAAATTTTTTAAATGTGTTGACTAATGGAAAAATTTTTTATTTAAATGTAGTATTTGTGTATTATGCAAATAGTGATAAAATAAACAAAGGTTGACTTTATATTCATTCTTCTTGAATCTATTAATTTTTATTAAATTTAACAAGAGCTCTGCTATCTTTCAAATATTTGATTTAATTATAAGATTTTCTTATTCTTCCTTCGTAATTTTAACTTCTTTATTTGCTTTAATAGATTACAGAATTAAAGTTTTCGATTAAACATTCCGATCCCATCATAAACCTCGTGAAACCTTTTACAACCATAGCATTGAGTATAACTACCAACTTAGAATAATAATTACGAAATATTTTAATGCTAAGATCGTGTAACAAAGCTCTTCAGTGAAATTGCTTTTTATACTTCATGTCAAATTCTACGAAGAACGTTACGAAAATAAATTTTAAGTCGTATCTGCACAAAACTAATTAGTAACTCTACTCTTATTAGCCAAAGGCAACCACCATAGTAATGCAGATAATAATATTGGAAAGGTAATCAATTCATAATCTGTTTCGGGGAACAATAACTAGTAGAAGCCACAAAAGCAACAAAGAAGAAAAAAAACTCAAACCTGCACAAGAAAACAGCAAACGATTATCTGCAGATGACAGTTCGCCCAATTAAGGTTTAAGCACACTTGTACCACGCGACGCGACATAAAATTGTCTCTAGAGAGAGAGAGAGATAGCTTGTACACCTCAATGTAGCTGTGCGTGGTACAAGTGTGCTTAAACCTTTAAGGTAGAAAAACTAGATATCCGAAATCAGGTATACAACACAAGCAATTTAAAATGGTAGACTTAACTGAAGGTTTAAGCGGCATTCACAATGAAAAATTTGCCTTGCGTTGCTTCGGTAGAAGATGGCAAGCGCCAATCAGAGTGATGCATATTCTTCTATCCTTTTTTATGCTTAAAATTAGCTGTTGCGATGTCGTGGTCTTGCAGACTTTGTCAAGCTTCAAATGGTTGATATTGTATGTTGGCAGGTATACGAAATAATAAATTTTACAATTTTACCTGAAAAAAGGTTTTATGTTTAAAATTACTGTTGACTTTTGAAGTTTTGCAGAAGTTTGCCTCTGTCAAGCTTTTTCACTTCAGATACAAAGCAAGAACCCTTTTAAATTTTATTTGTTTGATTGGATTGGTTTAATTCGATTCGAGATTTTTAACAATTCAAAATTGTTATGTACTTATTATCCGAAAAGATTCCAATAGGTGAATTTTAAATTATTGCAAACAAATAGCCATTTTTTAATTTGGTGATTTTCAATTTAAATAAAATTTTATTTGTTTTTGTATACTTTTTTTCTCTTATTGATTCCCTAAAGTTTATTGCTACGTTAACTAATTTATTTTCTAACATTTAAAATAGGTCTATTTTAAAATTAAATAATTTGTCAAGAATTTTCAAGAAGTAAAGTATTTTATGCAGGTAATTTAGTAGGATTATAAAAAGTGCCAGGACAACCCTAACAACCAAAAGATTATTTATGGCAATAAAGTACACCATAAAACCCAAAAGCTGTTTACAATAGCCTGTAATATTATTTGAAAAATGTAATTACTATTTTATTTTTTAAAAAATTTATATAAATTTAATATTTACAATGTGTAGTGATCTCACAATTATTAAATAATTTTTATGCATTTATATTGCAATAAATGAATAAATTAATGTAGTCAAAATTAAATCAACATAAGTAAATGCGAATTTTATTGCAAAACTAAAGATTATGTATAATTAATTATTTTAAGATTATATTCCGAGACGACTTTAAATAAATATTGTATAAGTACTACTTTTCATAACATAACAGGTAAGCTACTGTTAGATCTAAGGATATTTGGACAATGCAGTCTGTGCACATAACAAGGCACCGCGCTAATTCAATGTGACCGCTATACGGTCGAAAGCAAATATCAAGCAACAAATTCTGCAAGGCAACGAAAGCAAGGCGCAACGCTAATTCTATGTGAACGATGCTTTAGTCTTACAAAGAACAAACTATTCAAAGTTTGGACTATTCTGAAGGAGTAAGCCTTTATTCTAAAGGAATACAATTTCACGTATAGAAGATTAATATATAATTGTCACCAAAATTGCAAAGCATGATAATACAATGCAATGATAAATAACATCTTGCTTAATTCCTTGTCATGACCAATTACAATTCAAAATAATGGTACAAAATGCAATAATATACAAATTGCTTGCAGTGTCCCAATTACGATATGACATTTCTTAAACTGATGGAATATACAAGAAAGGGCCCTCATAAAACGTATGATTTTCTGGAATAATCGACTAGGAAGTAACCTACCAACCTCAATCTGCCAATATAAATAATTTCATTTTAGAATTTGGCTAATTAGGAAGGAACAGCGATGAAAATTCGCCTATTAAGTTGTACCTTAATATCATTAACGCACGTAATTAATTCGGCATGATAAATCACACACAGCGTAAAAATAGTTGATTCAAAAAAAAAACCTACACAATTATAGAAGAACTCTCCCAATTATCAAACGAAAGTTTTCTATTACCAAGAGAAATATGAATCTTCGTTTATTACAATTATTATTCACTTGGATAACAATTCTTTAAACTATAATTTGTGACGTGAGCGCTTCCGATTCAATAGTCCCCCATTGAAATGTGCGTAGGAAAGATTCACGTCACTAATTAAAGGTTAAAATTGATTGGATCGTTAAATGTATACTTTAGTAATTCTTGCAATAATTTAATTTAAAAAAATTAATTAAGGTGAGGAGTTTTCTTCAATTGGGATAAGTGTTTACCCCAAAAATTTATGAAAATTCGATTTTATCCGAGAGTACGAATTATAGACTACAATATAATAATTGATACCATACAGGTCATGTCCACCTACTATTTGTTATTTGAAATTAAACGCCATTATACCCCATGACCTCCTAAAATCCCTTTTAAACCCTAATAAACTCCTCTAACCACTTAAATGCTTTGTTTTATAAAATCGACAGCTACAATTAATATTTTACGTTTTATTACTACAAATTTGAAAGGAGAGTAATGAGTAATCTTTTGATAAAGAACAGATTCGAAAATTAAATTATTTTGATTCGGTAATTACCGTTTCGATTATGTACACGATTTAACTAAAAGTGAAAAAAATATAATTATTATCCCTAATTTTATAGTGAAACTTAGAGGCGATTAGTTGAAAACTAAAATGCGAAATATAAATTCTATTTCGTTAATCGTAAATTTGTAACTGATCAATGTATATCAAAAATATGCAACTAAATTACAATCAAATTTATTAAAGAGTCTCTTTAGTAATCAATAAATGAGGTTATGAAAAGTCTTAGTTTTTTTCAAACCACCAAAATTCAGTAGGGGAGCTACAATCTTGATGTAAGTAGAATTGAATTTTGTATTTCGTAACGCAGGAAATGCCCTAGTTTCGTTAATCGTTCAAATCTTTTAATGATTTTGGCATAAATTTTGTATGTTTACTCTATTTCGTAAATTAATTATTATCTATTGCGATGTTAATGTCTTTTCCACTAACACCGCATATTTATCGTGAATTTTCCCTACTTATTTTACTGTTCACTTACTTTATTTTTAACTCTTCGGCCACAATCAAACAATCGGCTTCTCCAATCTGCAGAAAGCTCAAGGAGAACCACTAAGATTTTGTCCTGCTGATCCAGCGTAAACAAAAGTTCAGCGTTTGTGGAGAATTACGAAAATTGATTAGATAATAATATAATTTTATAAAAGATAAATATTTACACAAATTTTTCAAAATCTAACAATTTATCAGGGTATCCCATGTTTTCAAGTCTTATTTTTTACTACTGGAGCTCTACGGTAACTTTTTACTTCGTTAGCCCAACGGTAACTAACTTCGGGTGCCAAACGGTAACTAACTTCGAGGGACAAATGTTAACAACCTTTTACGACCTTCCCCTTTGGGAGTAAAATCGTCACTAACTTTTCATTTTTATTTATTAATGCTTGCTTCTTTTTTTTTCGTTCGCAAGCAACCTCTTGATTCCTTAAAGTCACTGCCTCCTCTTTATTTTCGAAATTTCCGCTTCTAACATCCGTCTCCAGGGATACCTTGGTTACGTTTTCAATACATAAATAAATAATAAACAACTAACAAATTTTCTACACAACTAAATTAAACATAAAACTTAAAAACCCTTGAACGCAGAGACATTTTAAAGTGGGGCCGTTTGAACACGAGCAATTAGATACAATTGCACCCCACCTGATTATATTTAAATATAATAATAAATTATTCATTATTAAGACAAATTGACAATGGACCATCCAAACACGCAGTTTAAGAGGTTTAAAGGATTTTTAATTGAATTAACTGCATTGGATCCGAGGTGGAAGGTGGTTTTCTTATCAGAACGGTTCTGAAGCGTCCGGATCGGAGCGGCGCGAAGCGGAAGCGCTGAAGAGTCAGTTTTAATATATTGTAATGTTTTTTATAAACAACAACTAAAGGTCCGGGTCACCGAATGGTGGAGAGCAATGATGACTCTCTCGGGGTGGTGTAGGGTTCCAACTCAAATCAAAGACTCGGTGACAAGAAACTGGTTTAATAAATTAATATTTAAATAAAACATTGACCACAAATCTGTTTTTGTGGCAATAACTTTGCCTCTACGCCGTTGTGTATTAGTGTTTGTTTGCTTCGAATCACAATTACCTTTACTGCAAAATTTTTCGCTAAATTGTTATTCAAACTTTTCATGTGTGCAATAAAATGTGTAGCAAAATCAAAGATGACACAATAAAATGTTTTAAATATACAATTTATTAACTAACCGTTTGAGAACTACTGGAATAGTTGCTATTCCTCGGTGAACTTGGTATTCCTGACGCCAGATGACCCACACAACAGGTGCCCAACATGTGATGATTGATGAACCTACGCCTTGTAATTCAAGCAAATGTTGCTTCCTTGCGCTTTGTTGTCATCTACGGATCGCTCGCCGTGTAGTTGATACGAATTTTTAAATTCAAACTCACCAATCTTGTTTTAATCGGCCAGCTTTTACAAACCGGCCAATCCTCTCAAAAATGCTCGCAATTTCGGTCCTAAAACCAAATCTAATTTCTCCCGTTGCAGGAGACGCAGATAATCACTCAAAAAACAAAAGATCAAAGTTTTGACCTCAATAAATCGCAAAACTTAACTGTTTTCGAACAACGAACGCCCGCTTCTCGCAATATGACGCCCGAGAGTCCATTTTGTTCGGAGGTATCACCTTCAAATCCCAATTTCCAAAATTTTGTCAAATTTCGTAAAATTGCAGGTAATCACTTTTGGCGCCAATTTCAAACTTATTAGCAAACGTTTCTCTTTGAAGATTCACAACAACTCGCCACTGTATCCGCACAAATTATAAAATGTAAATTATTGTATGTGGTGTAATAGGTAACATTTTTGGCTTTTTGTTAAAGATAAGTTATTCTGAACGCCTACGGTCTACTATTCTGACCCCTTTTTGAATCTGATATTAACACCTGAGTCTTTAGCTCGTTTGAAACACCACAATATAATATATTGTCCTCTACCCTTTAATATACTAACTTTTTTATTTTTAATGACTGTTTCTAGTGTAGGTAAGGGACATTTCTGCTCTCAAATAAACGCTTCTATAATTCCATTTTTAAAAAATAAATTGAATTTCTCAATAACAAAAATTATATGATACAAATTTTATGATTCCATTTATTTACAAAAAAAAAAAAACGTCTATGGTACCCTTTTGGTTTTCCTTTGTACATTCAGTTATCCACACACGTCGATTTTCAACTGCAAGTTCACCCATTTACATGTGATTATTCCTCTAACTTGCAGCTGTCAATCGCAAGAAATTAAATCCTAAAGTTAATTTGACAAGATCCTAAAATTAATGTAACAAAAAAATTTAAAATTAATATAACAATTCTTCGAATACGGCACTGAATTATTTCTGTATTAGTTACACATTTTGTCGTAGCGCGGTTGCAAATGTAACATTTATACTTTTGAACGTATCAAACTTCGATCCCTTTTTAAGGTTACGCGTCTCACTTTTTACAAAATTTTAATATCTCAAAATTTTACCTTATTTATTATCAATTTATAAGCAATAGTTTCTTATAGATGAATTTGGTTGACCCCTTCCTTCACTCACGAATGAAATTTCAATAAGTTAGAGTCTCAAGGGTAGAGTGTTAGGGGCTAAGGAGTAACAAGGGTACGGTAGACTCGTAACGATGGCGAATGTTGGTTGAACGAATAGGCTGATCATTGAAGGTGACATGGTACAATCTTGAACGAGTAATTAATGTATTGTAATGAAGGTGCATAAACTACATTAGTTCTGTGAATCAATAATGTTAAATCCAATGAGTGAAGCTAGATGGCGGCCCCATATGAATTTTTCATTTGTAATGGTTAATTTATTCTTTAAAGATGAATTGTTGTGTTTTGGTGTGTAAATATAAAAAATATTGTTATTACATTATCGGTTTATCATTTAATGACTCCAATTGACTATAATAATTTGCTAAAAATCTCCTCCTGGTGCAATTTATAGACATGTCTTTGGTTCGTTCAGTAAATACGTACGAGAAAAAGTTAGTTTTGGTTTTCGAAAAATGGGTGCAATAAATCTCATGAATCCATTAATATGCGTCTGCATCACTTATTTTCCAAAACTAAAGTGGCAAAAATAAAAATAAAAATTGTTAAACGTTTTAAACTATTTTAAATCCAAAATTATATTATGGCTTCAGCTCCTTCCCCTCCCCCCACGGCCAAAATTGTTTGTAAATACGTACCTCGAGATATATCTACACACATGCATAAACGATTTAGACTTTTTTCGATTCAAAATTTAAAATGGGGCGGACTGGCGATATAAAACTATTGTACTAGACGATTACAACAGGAATCCCTTTGATTGCTTGATTGATTGATTGCTTTTATTACTAGTTGATTTATATATTATATATTTGATTTTAGTTTTTCCCTAAATTTGTATTAAAACTTTGTAAGTTGTGAAATAATCGAAGAAATTGCCTAAAAAAGGCGATAATATAATATGTATTTCATAAATTTAATTTACTAATTAGATTAGCTTGATTGTAGATTCAGATTAATTCGCACATTGCACATACATACATACGTATACTGTATTAACCAATAAGTAATTGCATAGAAAAGTGTAAAATTGTCACGTACTGCCATATGAAGTACCAATTTTTCATAGAAACATGTTACCCTTGAGGCAATTTCACGCTGGAAAATTGTAACCGTTTCGGATGTCGTGAGCCATTATCTCGTCGTTCACTATGCAATCCTATTTTTTCTGACACTATTACGGGTGTGTGCGCTCCTATACTCGTACATGATACCAAAAAGATTGTAACTTGAAACCGAAACCTGAAGTATCAAGTTGTTTTCAAAAAGTTTAAATTTACTATGCAATTTACTTTAATAATAATCAGATAAGCGAAGTGAAAGTTTTAATTTCAAAAAATGTCAATAAATACTTTTTAATTTAAATTATTAGACTTCTTCGTGTGCAAAGATTTTAAGTAAAATGTAACGAGGACTCTCATTGGAACTTCACAACTGTCATCCTTATCTCTTGGTATGAAAATTAAAGTTGCTGTCTTGAATTGTCACAGAAAATTCTTCGAATAGAAATCTGAATAATTTTAAATGAATTTAATAAAATATTCTGCTTCGGTATTACAATCAGAATACCAATATTTCTATTCATACGTTCCCACAATTCAGTTACGTGTGTAACTAAATCAAATTGTATCACCTATATAATATTGAAATACTTTTGCTCGGGTATGCGACTCCACAGTTTTATATATCTGAAATGCAAATTCGGAAACTTATATGAAATGCAAGTTTGGGTTAAATAATAATTTCATTGCAGCACCCAGAAGAAAATATCTGATTGAAGTCGTTAAGCGCTTATATGTAAAAGTTCCAACATGCGACTAAAGCTACGTTTAGATCTGAACTTTATTCCACGAATTTTATGTCAGACACCAGCTGTCGCTAATGTAAACGATGCAAAATTTCTGTCAGACATATACGCATGAATTTCCGACAATAAGTGTAGACACTTATAGATGGTCAGATGTAAACGCAAAATTTTACGATGCAAAATTTCTGTCGGACATTTATGATGCGTTTAGATCTGACACTTTATTCCAGAAATATGTATAAAGGGTCGGACATAAATTCATTTTGACCGTTTACATTACAGGTAGAAATTTAGCACTACAGTTATGTCCAGAAGTATTATAAAGTGTCTGCCATAAACTTGCTTTGACCGTTTACATTACAGGTAACAATTTAGTACGACAGTTATTTCCAGAAATATATTATTATAAAGTGTCTGCCATAAACTTGCTTTGAGCGTTTACATAACAGGTAGAAGTTCCTTGATTCCTTCATTCTGTAAAGATTATTTGACCGGAAAGGTTCACAGTTCACAATGAAAATATTTTTTTAGTTTTAGGGACAAAAATAATACACTAATGCCTGTCTTCACCAACAATTTATTTAAGAATTCCTCGTAAAGAATTCCTTAGCTAGGATTCCATAAATTTGATTGGTCAAATTTGACATATGAGTTTTTTATGTCAATACTATGTCAAATTTCACCAATCACATTTATGGAATATAGGAATACCTAGCTAAGGAATTCTTACTAGGATATTCTTAAATAAATGTTGGTGCAATCGGGCATTAGGAGTTTATATTATTTAATCCCACGCAGGGCCGTATATAATGAGCCCCCCCCCCATAATATGACTTGAAAGTCGAGTATTTAAAATACAAAATAAAATAAATAAATAAATTTGGCCTTTCATTCTTTCCAACCAATGAAAGACGTAATTTATAACCAATATAACCAACAATTTATTTAATAATTTCCTAGTAAAGAATTACTTAGCTACAATTCCATTAATGTGATTGGTCAAATTTGACATGAGTTTTTTTATGTCAATACTATGTCAAATTTCACCAAACATTAATAGATTCCTAGCTAAGTAATTCTTTACTAAGAAATTCTTAAATAAATTGTTGGTGAAAACAGGCATTAATCATTTTAGTATTTATTCTATGATTTTACCAACCTAGTTAAAAAAGCAGACCTACGCCAGAAGCATTTTGAAACACATGGTGACGGTAAATTTTTAAATACATTTTTTTATAATTTAAATCATAATTAAATAATGTAATTAAATGGCAACAAAATGTAATTGAATAATGTATAAGCAATAGTATATTATACTACAAGAGAGTAAAGTTACTCTTTTCAGTCCCGAGACAATTTTGTACCGAGGCAGTAGGCCGAGGTGCAACAAGCAGTCGAGGGACGAAAAGCAACTTTACTCCCACGTTGTATATACTATTTTTCACAATTGCGATGAAAAATTCTATTTCTAATGTAAATATAATATAGAAATAAATAATTTTACTAGAATAACGGATTTTCATTTTTACACCCCGCTGCGGGGTGTAAAATCCATTTTTACGACCTGCACCGGGGTGTAAAAAAATAAAATCATTTTTACGACCTACTGCAGGTCGTAAAATGCATGTTGAATGCAGGTATAAAAAACGCCCCTTTACACCCGCAAATGCGGGGCTAAATTGCACTTTAGAGTATCGCAATTGTGAAAAATACATTTTTATTGTATTTAAATACAATTTATTACAAAAATACATTTAGAAACTCATTGAAAATACAAAATACAAAAGAAATTAATCGAATTATATCCTTTTAACCTCTTCAAGGACATAGGCACATATGTGTACGTTTAGAAAATTTTAAATAATATCTATATGTAATTAAACGTGGTCTGGTCACTGGAACAAAAAATGGACGTTTTTAAAATTTAAAAAAAATAATCTGTCCCTGAAGAGGTTAATAAAATGAACATCTGATCGTAATTAAAATTCTTTTGTAACAATCTTAATTTATCAAAAAAGTACATATAAAAATGTACGACACTTTCCATAAAAGTAGACGAGTGATCAACTTTTGCAATTTATTCCAAGCAACGCGGAATATGTATTTACAGCGTTTACATCTGATCATCTATAAGTGTAAACATTTATGGACAGAAGTTGATAAATAAATGTCTGACAGAAATTTTGCCTATTAAAGTGCAGCGTTTACATCTGACCATTTATAAGTGTCTACACTTATTGTCGGAAATTCAAATATATATGTCTGACAGAAATTTTGCATCGTTTACATTAGCGACAGTGACTGCCCGACATAAAATGTCGGAAATTTCTAAGTGTCTGACATACTAATGTAAACGGTCGAAGCAATTTTATGTCCGACACTTTATTTATATTTCTGAAAATAAGTGTCCGGCTAAACTTCAAAGGAATTTCTACGTGTGATGTAAACGGTCAAAATAATTTTATGTCTGACACTTTATATATATTTCTGGAATAAAGTTCAGATCTAAACGTAGCTTTACGTTAGAAGATTTTTCAACTAAATTATATTTTAAAACTAAATTATTATAATACAAATTTTTACCATAGCATAATTTCAGCTACTGCTGCTATTCTTAAATAGCAAGAACAAATTTTGCAAAAATGTTAAATTCCAGTTTCCACAAAAACCACAACATTTTTATTCAAATTTGATTATCTGGAGGACGGGTATTGTAAGAAAACTACAACTTGTTTGTTAAAATTATTATTCAAATTTAGCATTCCGTTCGTAAAATGAATAAACTTACAAAAAGAAAATAGATAAACATAATCGTATTAAAGTAGATGAATTCAGTTTTAAACATTTGCATTCAAAATACAAAAGTGTTTTTTGATTGCGTATTATTTTGCATTGTTTACGTTTCCAATAAATAAATAATAAGTTTTGAAGTTCCCTTGGGATATTTCTAAGATTATTTATGGCTAACAAATAAATTAAAGTTTTATTTTTCAATTCAAAAATGAAATGCCATACGCGAAAACTTTGTAAATAATTGATTAGTGCTTGGCTTATTTTTAAAATTTAATAATTTTCATTATTGCGACCTCAATATTAATAATAATTTTACTTTTTATAACCTTTCTGAATATTTTTAAGTCGTCCTCTTTTTGTGACTTCACCATTATTTCTGAAACATCCTAAAATTTCTGTTTCATCAATCCTCATTAAATGTCCAAGCCATTCATATAATTTTTCTTCATTTTCCTTATTAAGTCTAATTCAAGCTATTTCTTGTTACTAAATTTTGTACAATTTTATCTCAATAGCTTTGCTTTTATCTCTCAGTATAAGACAAATTTCATAAACATAATTTTGTAATAATTAAGAAATGCACAAATTAAGAGCTGAGCACTCGCGTCAGAAACTAAATGCAAGACATTAGTAACTAAACCAAAATTCAAATTAACTTTAATGAGCGAAGTTTATACGTAAGATTTACCTAGTTAATTAGGTAATTTACCAATATTGATATAAAAAAATTTAAGCAAACTCAAAGTGATGCGATTATGCATCATCAAATCATATCAAATCATATTATATAATGGTGATTGTTCGAGCATCCTCTTTGTTAAGTACGGGAATTTACACTAGAAACAATTAAGTAAGGCAATCTAAACATAGAGGGCGCTCGTCCAATCTCCAATACATCACTAAGTTACTATATTGAGGTTATGATCTGGCGATGTTTCAAATTATTTGTATTGGGTGAGTTCATTTACATTTGCTTACACCAGTACGGTACAGTAGATCCCAAATTATTTGTACCGTGGTTATAATTCGACGTAAACTATTGCGATGTTTAGGTCTTTCGGCCCTAACACCTCATACTTACCTTTGTTTGTAACTCTTAAAAAACTTTTACTTTTTTATCTCCAACCACAATCAAATCAATCGGCTTCTCTAATTTACAGAAACCTCGAGAGAAGCAACCAAGATCTATCCTCCTGATCCAATGTAAAAATAATTTTAATCTTGTTTTTAAAATCTCCCCAACATTTATAGTTCAATATAAACAAAAATTTCAAGCAATACAGGTATAAATTAATAATAAAGAATATAACCTAGTATCGCAGGATCGGTTTGGTCTTTTTCCAAAATTATTTCGCACAAGATTTCTTCCTCACTTTCTTCATATCACGACTTTCCAAAATTTAACTATGATTCACCTTTTATGATCAACGATCTTTCCTGTCGAAGGATCTTGAATTACTACTCATTTCTTGTTTGTTTACCCTCCATATCAACCCCATTCCTACCCACCGCTTCCCTGGATAACCTTTATTATTTTCAAAATACCTACTTATTTTTTAATTAATTTTTGGTCCAGTCAAACCGTTTCCTGGATACAATATTCACATTTATGAATACAAACAAATAATTTCTTTTATCCAATACCTGCAAGTAAAATAACTTTTACATTGACATTTTCAAGCAACCAAAGTGGAATTTTAGTCATTAGTGAGCGAAAGTGAAGTTTTCGCTCACTAGTGAATAAAATGAGTAAAATCGCAGTATTTTATTAAAACTCAACCAAAAGTCTAGACTCTAGAGTGTCAAATTGATGACTGTCACAAGCAAGGAATATAATTTATTATGTAATTTAAAATTTTTTATTTTGAAAATTTTCATTTTACTTGCAGGTTTTGGATAAAAAGATGTTGTATGCCACTCTTGGCAATCCCATAAATTACTATTAAATATTTACATAATTTTTTTACAAAATCAAAGTATCTTCGAGCAACAAGGTGTAACGAATTTTTACAATTTGTTAATGGTATTACTTTTCATATCATTTTACAATATTTCTAAGTACGGCCAATGAATTTTAAAATGAATGCAATTTTATATTGCAAACATTTAGCTGGCAATTGAATGCAGGTTATCGACATGTTATGGATGTACTTAAAACCTATTTTACTGTACGTTTGTAGGAAGACCAAAACAAACGTTCGATGTATGTCCATTTAAAATACGTACCACACATGGACTACAAATGAATATAGATAAAACTTACAGTTACGGACACTTTTGGGACATTACTTTAAATGGACTTTCACAGTCGTTCAATGGAGACATACGTTGATGGACAACATCTGGACGTCCAAAGAACTACTTTGTGCTACTAGGGTAGGATTCATTCCAACCCGCATTACTTGCAAAGGCGTATACCCAAAATTGGATGTAAATAAAGCTCGAATAAAGAAGAAAGAGATATAGTCCGATAGAATCGGTTCATAGGTGAAGTTATGCGGGCTACGATACAAATGAATGAGTTTAAGCATGGATTAATATGCACGTATTTTTAGAAAATAAGCGCTTATAATAAGCACTAAATATTGAAAAAGAATCAATCAAAGCTTAAATAAGCAGTCAAAAAGTTAAATTAAATAATAATTTGTAACGAATTTTAGTTCTGTTGCATAAACTTCTCCACAAATAATTACTCAAATATTCTGAGTACGGCCCAGTCTTAATTTTCTAGATATTTTAATATCTGCTTTGTGTTACTGACCTTCGAATTTACATTTGGTTAGGGCTGTCATGTGACACGCGCTTGGAGGTAGAAGGGACACGAGGTAACGGCAGTGAGTGCCTGGCAATCATAGAAAACGGTCGAGAGAATATTTAAGTGCGTAATAACATCATTTTTGGCGGAAATCTTTGAGTGACGTCATTGAAGTTTATATCATTGTGACCAGTGATTTTTTGCGGTCCTGTACGTGTATTTGGGATACCACCGGTACACAGTAGCATTTTTCTGTATCCACATGTGGCCGACGCTATCGTGCTCATGCGCATTTCTCTCGACGCAGGCATTTTCTGATTCGTATCAGCTCGAGCTCACTCGTGAAGGCTCGATTCTGTGTTGACAAACACGGACCAAAATTTTACTTTTTTGGGTTATGGTCAACTATTTCACCATTTACATCTATACTACATCTATCCAACTTTACTTTAACATCAACACAACATCATTCCAACCGTTCCAGCAACTGTATCTGCACTTTTTTATAATCGAGGCCAGTTTGACAAGTGCGTCTGGAGTTGCGAAGCTGTCCAGGTGCTTCTGTGTTAATTGATGCGAATGCCAGTCCTCATTCTACCAGAGGACACGTCGGTTGCAAGTGGCATACTTGTCACCATTTTAAGATCTTCCAAGAGCTCTTGGGGTGAGTCATTATTTTTAGTATCCATTTTGTCTCTGACGTGTGTTGTTGTCAGCACCATTTTTAATATAGAACTGTGTATTTGCATTTGTTGTTGCGAACGCTTGTTTGACAGTAAAGTCAGTGGGCTGTGTTTTATTAATAACCAGCCGGTTCGGTTGCTATTGTTTGTAAGCAGAGAGCACGTCTCTAATTTTGTAATTTGTTTTATTATACACTTGTTAAGATCACTGTGTTTTTTTCTACTCCTGGCTACAGAGTTTATTTCAGAACCTACGGTCCCGCTTTCCACACGAATTGCGAGCGAGCCTACATTTACCATCGTGGCCAACAAAACCAGAGAGTTTCTCGGGATTGTTTCGAACGCGGCACTCCGATTGGGTTAACTCTCCCATTAGGGGTTACCTTTCAGAGGGTGGCGTTTGTGACAAATTTTTATTTAGAAAAAAATACACTGCAGACATAAAAGAGAAATTCTTATAATCTTTAGGAAAACAAAAATGTATTCTTAATATAAGGATGGTATATACAAAATAGAATTAATCAGAAGTTTGTAGGTGTTACAAGAAAAACAATATAATATACGAGATACATACAATATACAATAATATCATAAATACAATGTAACAATAATTTTTTTCAAGTTATAAAGAATTAGAATCTATAAAAGAAAAACTACAATAACAAATTTGTTTCGCTCTTATTTATTCTAATTCTTTATAACTTGAGAAAAATAATTGTTACATTGTAGTAACTTATCATATTATTAACAAGTTAATAACCTAAAATATATTTATATAATATATTAAATTATAGGTACAATAATATCGTACAATCAAATACCTTTTTAAATTTTCTAAATTAAAAGATTGCCTGCGGTCAATCAAATATTTTTATAAACAGAAAAACATCTTTCTACGTCAACTGACATTATCGTTGCATATATAAATACATTTGCTGGGATGGTATTTCCGGCCCCCTCCGCTCCGAGTCGTTTTGCCAACGCAACCACTTCCTATCTAGAATCCAACATCGCTAAGGGCCAGTTCTGAAAAACAAGTATAAAGTACGAATAAGCTATTAAATCAATTTAAACCATTTAAACTTGTTAAACTACGTGTTTGGATGGGATAAACTGTGGGGTGGGCGGAGCTTATCTTATTAGTAGCAGCCAATACTATGTCGTTGATAGCCGGTTCATGTAAAATTTTTGTTTTTTTGAAAATATAAGCCTTATTTGCAATGATCCTCAAAATTTTTGTTTTATTATTGCTTTTTGAACCATTTACCATCATCCTGTTATCTTAAAATTTTTAAATTCGTGGGCTATTTTATCGTGCTGACCCCCTAATTACCAAGGGATGACATTTCCGCAGGTTAAATTACCAGGGATGAAATTACCGGGGACCAAGTCACCTACTATGTAATCCCATATTACTTTATATTACAGGTTTATCTATTAATAAAAAAAATATAATAAGTAAATTCAAAATTACATTTGCAAAGATAATGTAACTAAAATATTAAAATAATGTAATTTTAAGTGCGATATTCTCTAAACTTAAAGGAACCTTATAAAAGTAGAATTTTCTTATTAGATACCTACTTATTGCAGGATAAACCGATTTTGAAGCTAGTTTGCCCTTGGTAAAGGCAGGGTGTTTAAAATGCATCACGGATACCGTTACGTCAAGGATATTATATCCTATAATGTGTAATTAATTATAATAATTGTGAATGAATGAAATATTAATTTTATTATTAGTATTTAAAAAAAAATTATTTTATTTTTAAAATGCAGGAAAATAACAATATTATTATTACTACTTCACCCTTAAAAAATTACAATGAAAATAAAATCAATTTTTCAACCGTAAACATTCATGTTTACAAAAAGAAACCATCAAAAGAAAGTGTGAATTTTCCGAAAGCTTATAAATTAATTTGTTTGTAATATTTTTTTAGGACGTTAATTTTCACGAGCTTGAGGTAATAATGTAATCATAATTAAAAACACCCACCCAATTACGCCGTCCTCCATATACAACAGACTAAAAAACACCACTGAAAGGGGAGAATTGGATTTATTAGTGAACTTTACCATGTAAATTATTGACCTTAGCCGTATCACCATGAAAAATACTCAATTTAGTGGGAAATTTGAACAGGTTCACTGGACGTTCACCCATCCAAGTACAATATTAAACAAGTCACACATTATTTGACTGACGATGACGTGTCAATCATAAAATCAGTTGTCTAAAAATTCCAAGGCAATATAATAAGCAATCATAGGTTTTCTCGATTTCTAATAAAATTACTACTTATAAAAGTTTTATTTTTCCTCTTAATTTAGGACATCCTTCGTCCTTTAGGATACAAAAAAAATGTAATTAGAGTAAATCAATATGTATTCGTAATTCTTAATTTCCTTTCTTCGTTATTCTTTTTTCAATTTCTGTAATATTATTCGTCTCAATTTAACTTTATTTAATTACTTTGTTCCAATTACAATTTTCTTTTTCATTTATCCTTTAAATAGGAAGATAAACCACATTCATTTTTAGATGAAAGGCAACAGCTGCGTATGTCCTTCAAAAATGAACTGAACCGTTTAATCTTTTATAATGTTTTATTCGTAATGTTAATTTAATTTTTCTTTTCACTATCAATTTTCACAATTTTGATTAACTAATTATTGTTCAGATTCGTCCATTCTGTTTTTGCTTAAATGTTGGTTTTCTACGCACCGCTAATATTTAAGTCACTGTAGCCGCTTAACTGTGATTTCTTAGCGGCACTACTTATGCCGAAGATTATAAAGTCACTGTAAAACTAATAGGAAATTTTGGATGGAAAAGTTTTCGAAAATTTGATTAAGGAGGTTGGCAGGAGAAAATTGAAAAGAGAGAGCCGATTGTGATTTGGTCCGAGTTGGACGTGTTTTTGGTTGCGGCTCGAGAACTTGATTTTTTTATTTTCAAAGTGCCTCTGTGTATTATGAAGATTCGGTAAGTCGTTGAATAACGATGTAAATTATATTTGCGTACACGATCAGTATAATTATTTCCTCGATATTCGAAAATTTTCGTGATAAGGATGTGTCACATTTTGAAGCCAATTATTGCGCAATATTTCGTAAATTTTGGATACCGAATATTTAGTTTATTATTAATTACAATGCTTGTAATTATTGACCATTATCGACAATTACGTTTATCGGAATATTTTGGATATTAATGATGCGGATAGTTACTGGACTACAGAAGAAGTTTGGAATCTTGTCGATGGATATTATAAGTTTAAGATTTGAGGACAATTTATGGTGAACTTAATTATTTCGCTTCCGTTTAATTTTAAGAATTAACTTTTATCAACGCGGTGTAACTTTTAAAGTTCGAATGATTAGTGGCGCCTATTGATATCGAGATTGCGTATTTAACAGTGACGTATTTATAGTTTGATTTGTGGAAAATTTATTGTATTAATTTTTGAATAGACTGGACGATTTGCAATGCCAGAAATGAAAATTTGCTATTATTAAATATGCCTTGCAATTCGTTGCTTCTACATTTTGTTGGTTTGCGTACCAAATTTTCAACACAAAATTTGAAAGGTGTGCAGGTTTTGATAGTGTAAAGAAAATTGCATTGACGAACATTATTTGCTCTAGTAACAGTTTATTTTGATTAATAAAATTTCGATATTGTTTTGATTTAAAAGAGTCTCATGTGTTTTATTTAATTTTCGCTGAGTTAGCTGGCTGGGATTGCCATCCACCGTGTGGATTTTTTTCCACATTTTTTTAATTTTGATTTTTTTAAAACCATTCGGTGGAGGACAATATATATATTATAAATGTAATTGTAATTCGAATCTTTCCAACACAATACACTCACGGCCAGAAGATGAGATTGTCGTCAAAACAGAATTGTACTCAACGCATTTGGTAACTTGCATTAAATTGATTAAACCCACCGTTTTCCATCTAATGAGTTTGAACCAAAACCCCGAGTTGAAATCTCGTTATTGCTCTCCGGCAAAATAGCTACCGTTGAGCGTTAGCTTGTTTGTGTTTTAAACACTACAATATTGTAATTATACTATTCGGAAAATGAGCTTTGCACCAATTTTGAGTGGCTTTGCCCTATACGCTGGAGCAGAATCTTGTTGAAACGTCCAATTCGCATCACCGAAATGTTGATGAGCCCATGGAAGGACGACGGCTTCGAGAATGTCGCATCGGTAAACCTATTGGTTAATTTTCACACCCTCATCCACAAAAACCAAGGGGTTTTTCCAGTTGAGCAAATTCCGGCCCAAACCATCACAGACTGTGGATATTGACGGTGCTCTACGACAGCAGAAGTACCTGGAGCATTAACAGACCAAATCCGGTCATTTTGACGGTTGTGCACTTGCTCGACGGTGAAAGCTTCTCACCTGTGAACACAATCCGATTCCACGACAGAGAAGCGGCGCGACGAAGTAGCTGAAGACATCTTTGAAGTCGCACGAGCTTGTTACCATCGGTCAACAGTTGAACTTTTTGAAGCTTGTAAGGCTTGACCTTAAGGTGCTTCTTGGCTATTCGGCGAGCTGATTCACGTGAAACACCGATCTTATTGGCAATTTTTCGCATTGAGACCATGGAATTTCGCAGGAGTCGTTTCTTGATGATCTGACGGACCCTCGGCGTGTTGATTGTTCGCTTTCTTCCGCTCCCTGGATGACGGTATGGCCACGCTTCTTAATTTGTTTGATTGTTCGGCTGACATTTGGTGCCGCTATGCCGAGCATTCGCCCGATGTCACAATTGCGCATTCCCTGTTGATGTAACCTTAAAATTTTCTCTCTTTGATTAGACATCTATAAAATAAGTAATAAAACACAAGGCAAAATTTGACAGTTCACCATACATATAGCATTTTTAACTGGCAATCCCACTGTGCTAAAACAAAATACCAAAAACAAAACACTTTCGTGTTAGAACCGATTAAACTTTGATATCATTTTTTTTTGGGGTCACCCTGTATATACCAACTTTGTTAAAGCTCTGCCCTTGAGATTTATTTATCTTTATTACGTTTATCCGATAAGACGTTTATCCGATGAGACGTTTATCCTATGAGACGTTTATCCGATGAGACGTTTATCCGGTGAGACGTTGATCTTTGTCTATAAAGGTTCTCGTGATTAATAAAAAAAAGCGTATAATATTATCAAAATAATGACTACCATTCTACCATAGCTGTTTTCAGCGTTGCATAAAAACGTTGCATTAAAACGTTGTATAATATGTCTTATCTTTTTATATACAGGGTGGCCCTTTGAAAACGAAACAGACGGGATTGTGGCCAGCACAATTTTTTTTTCAAGAAATGCAAATACACGTCAATTTTATCATCGAGGGGGACAACTTTTGCCACCAATGTCACTCCCGTATTGTTTCATCCCTTCGCGCTATGATGACAACCCCTGAAATGTTAATAGGGATGATATAGCGAGTGACACCTCATTTGAAAGGTCTTGCTTCCCTGAATTCAGCGATATAATTTTTTTGAAGTTTTATCAATTATTCAACAACAAAATTGAAGCTGCAAAAATGTGCTTGATCAGGTTGATTTTAATTTCAAGTGGGCTACTTTTACTGCTATTCATAAACATTGATAGTTCAACCCTTAAGGTAAAGGGTAAACCACCCTTAGAATCTTAAATGAAAATATGGGTCTGATAAAAAGATCAGTTTAATCAAATTATATGTTCAAATTGTTCACCTCCAGCTTCTTCAATGGAAGAATTGTTTCAATTCCTCATTGCATTCAAGACTGTAAGGGTGGTTTGCCCTTTACCTTCAGGGTTGAGCTGTCAATATTTATGAATAGCAGTAAAAGTAGCCCCCTTGAAATTAAAATCAACCTGTCCAAGCGTTTTTCACTTTTTTATTCTTAAATGTCTTTAAATATCAGATTTATTTCGCATTTTTGCAGCTTCAATTTTGTTGTTGAATAATTGATAAAACTTCAAAAAAATTATTTCGCTGAATTCAGGGAAGCAAGACCTTTCAAATGAGGTGCCACTTGACATATCATCCCTATTAACATTTCAGGGGTTGTCATCACAGCGCGAAGGGATGAAATAATACGGGAGTGACATTGGTCGCAAAAGTTGTCCCCCTCGATGATAAAATTGACGTGTTTTTGCATTTCTTGAAAAAAGTTTTCAAAGGGCCACCCTGTATATAGGGTAGATGTGACTATAATAATTATTTGAGACTGTGATTTATTATTTAATAATTAAGAGTTAATTGTTTTAAGGTTAAAAAGGCAGTTTTGTGTAATTCTAAATCCCTCAATGCTCGGTCGTGCTGCAATAAATAAAGAAATAGTGCCATAGTGTGCGGCCCACCATAAAACTTTTCCTATAATACGCAGTCTACCATAAAATTTCAATAGCTGAAGCAAAATTATCCCAAAAATATAAACTTTATGGATCTGATATTTGACCAGGTTTAACCTGTACTAATTAAAGATATCCCCTAGCCTAGACCCGTCCTACTCGGCAAATTGTACTACTGGGAAGGGGATGAATCTTTTTGGGAAAATTTTGCTTCAGCTATTAAAATTTTATGGTAGATCGCACAATATAATAACAGCACCCTTTTCTGAACCCCCTATAGGAAAAGTATACATTCACTAGGTATTGTATACTCTCACTAGTAAAAGGAAATTTTTTGTGAATCAAAAGTAAATTGTCCACTATTCCTAAGCAGTCTAGTAATTAATGTATAGTTCCTAGTTATTGTATACTTTCACTGCATTATCCACTTCCGCGGTAACATATTGTGATGATAGAAGCGAATAAGAGATTCGGGATTGAACATTATTGTGAAAAGAGGTGCGAAAGCTAACACCTAAAATTGTAAGAATAAATCTTGTTTATATTTAAAGCCAATTTGTTACCCTACATATTACACGAACACAATATTTTGGTTTCAATTAAGTGATTTGTGCGGTTGTTGTGTGAAACATTTGATGAACCTGCAAAGAAGAGTAATTAGTTTAAAAATTCAAATTTACCGCCAAAAACAGTTACCTCCTAATTTATGTCGTTTTAAAAATTCAAGGGAATTTTTCGATTTTTGATGATAAGAGGTTAAAAATAAAATTTCTAGTTTTCCGCTCGTGGACGCACTGCGAAAATTACGAAACAAATTACGAAACGTCGAAGTTAAATTTGCGAATTTCGCGTTTATTCTCTGGAACGAAGTTCCGATCCAGGGAGCCTTTTCGAGCGATTAATAAGTGTATTTCCTAGTTTGAGATATCCGAATTTCTGGTCAAGAGAAGGAGATTGTAAAAATTCCCAAGAACGACGCCGTCGATGCACGTGTAAGAGGGGCACACAAATTTGCGTATGTTTGATGAAAATTGTGGTCATATATATTGGTGAATAAAATGGTGAAAACGCTGTATGGGCCCTAGAACAGTGAAAATTATCATAAATGAGGAATACAAAAAGTTGAGGTTATGTACCAAAAGCCAGCTGTTGAATCCAGATGTTCGATTGCACTAATTCACACAAGAAGCACTTATTTTGTTCGTGGACAACTGCGATTCCACGGATTCACTAGAAGTTTAAAGAAGACAAAACCACAACAACAACGAGGGCTTCTGATAAGTACGAGAGCTTGATCAATGAAGGTTGCAGATGTTCCACTATTTTGACAGCTGCCGAAGGCGGAACTTGTAACACAGTGGTTACAAAACAAACAACTTTTTGGTTCGTCAAAACTTTTTATTATTAAATTTTTATCTTTGTACAATTATTGATTGTGCCACCCGAATTATCACTGATTTTATCAGATCGCCATGTAGCAAAATTGATTCTAAATGTAATGGTGATTTGATAAATCACACAAACCGACACATACGGCTATAGGACTATTTGCAGTCCAAACAAGAAGATTGAAGTTTTACATTTTGTGTTCAAATCCATTAAACAAAATAAAATACCCCGAATACCCCGAAAAATGCAGTCGGAACTTGACCGGTGTGTTTTCGAAACATCACAACTATCTCAGTTTTCGAGTGAGGGGCTTTGCAGTTGGTTTTAGAACACCACAATATACACAGAACTAATGAGAAAAACTATGTGTTAATAATTATGATATCTTCTTTTCGGTAGTTTAATTCCACTGTTTAGAGTCTTATTTTTCTACCTTCCACATTAAATTTGCATCGGTTTGCATTTATGACACCTAATTTTCATATTTGAGTATAATTACTTGTGGACTGTTAATTGTTTTGTTTTAGTAACATCACACTATCAATGTAAAGTGTCATTTTTAATGTTATCACTTTTATATGTAAATTAATTTTATATTTTATTTACTGTCTTGATAAAGAGTTTAATAAAAATACGTGAAACGTCGACTTTAAAAAAATTGTAAGAGTTTAATAATTGAATTATTGTCTAAAATCCCCCCAAAAAAACAAAATAATATTGGGTATTGCGTCATTTATTTTTCAAACATTTTTCGTTCCAAATTAAAAATTTTCTTTTTAATTTATATTGGTACTATACCGCATAAATATGCATCGGAAGTTAGCAAAGGTTGTATAAAAGGTATTTAGTTTAAACTTCACATCAAAGAATATTTGAAACTGCTGGTGTAATATTGCCATCAAAGAACGAATAATTGAGTTTCCACAGTGGAAGGCACATACTCAATTACAATATTTAAAATTGCTTGTGCAAAATAGGTGAACTTCGGGATAAAAATAATAATTTATCACAAACTCAACGTCTAATATTTTATTTGGATTAGCGAAGCGCCATTCAATAAATGTTTATTATGAAATAATCTTCGTGATTAAATTGGGTTTTATGCCAATATTCGTAATAATCCTGGTGTACTAAACCTACGTTGATCATATTATGTCCTACTTTCTGTCTTAATTACATTTGAAGAATCTTTTCATACGATCAGCTAATAAAGATCCTGTAAATCTCTATAGTTTTACTGATTCTTTTTTCAATTTTTAAACAGGCGGAATATAACATTATCCGTTCAAAGACCCTATCTTGTTCGAGACGCAACTTTTAAATATTTTTATTCAAAAAGTTAAATAATTAATAAACTATTAAGGGAATCAAAAAAGTTCTCTTTCGAGTAAATTACTCTTAACTATGTAATCGCTTCGTTAACCACGAAGAAGCACCTGTTATCCTCGAGAGCTTTTAACAAATTAAATTTTTAAAGTGAATATCTGTACCTACTAAAAATAAAAACAGTAGCTACCAGTGAACGTTCGTTGTTTGTGTAACTGGAGCAAATCGTAGCGTTTGGAAAGGACATCAATAAGAATACACATCGAATCGGATTAATTACTTTGCAAGTAATTATCGACACCTCCCCAGAACAAACAATTTTCTTAGTATAGGATGAAATCCAAATCCTAAAGTCAGCCATCCAAATCAAACAAATTATTAAATAATAATCGAAAAATGTAAAAAATAGTTTATTATAAAGATTGGCTTTGACTGTCGTTATTTGGTTGAATGGCAACTTATAGTATATTATTTAAATCAAACATATTTTTGTTCTATATATTCAGCAGTTCTTTGGAGTTTCTAACAAATCCAGCCTCATAATACTATATCATGAAGATTGTAGATCTTAGTTTATCCATAGAAGCAATCTAATACGAAAGTATTAGCTAAAAAAAACCAAATCAAAGTTTACCACAATCTTTATATTTTTAGATCTACTCTTATTGATTTTCAAAAGATATGATTATGAGTTACCAAAGTTTTTCTTGTTGTTTTTTTCATTTGATAAAATTTTATTATGATTTATTTAAAATTATAAAATTGTACGAAACAATTGCTTGAAAAGGCAGGTGCGCGGTGAAGGCTGCCAGATAAAAATTCGCGGATGGGTATTTAATAAATAAAGTAAACGATTTTGTAAAAATGCGGAGAATTTTAAAATAAAATTAGTAAAAAAGAAATTTGGGGTAATTTCATTTAGTTGTTGGAACGGAAAAATAATTTGAAAACAGGTAATTGGTAAATTTATAAAATCAATAATTTACTTTTGAAAGATTCAAAATTTACTGGAAGACCAAAGATCGCAAAATAACCGCGATGACTTACGACAGTGTTGCTGCCGAAGTGCGATATGAGTGGACGATAAAGAATTTTGAAACGATGAACAAAAAAAATCCTGCTGACTAACAATTCTTTGAAATTAAGAAAATTCAAGACATTTATTTTGTTTTTTTATGTCTATAAATTGAAAACCTCAAAGTTGTCATAAAAGAAAATGATTACAGTGAATAAAGAATAATGCAGTACAAGAAACTGTTGAGTTTTCAATTCCTTTATTGAGAGAACAGTATAAGAAGTTTACTGGAAAATTTGACTAAAGACACAGTTAAGAAAATATATTATTATAATGTTTGCGTGAAAGAAGAATATAAAATATAATACATTCAATAATTTGTCAGCATTATAGTGGAGACGAGTTCAAAGAAAAACATTTTCATTCAGTGGTTTCTAGAAAAGTATAATGGGTTTTCCTTTAAAATTAATCGGGCTAGTTTTTTGTATGTCAACTTCTTATTTTTAAATTATAATACTACCCTTATTACAGAAACTGCTCAAAATTCGCTGCCTCGATGATTTGCACGATTGTGGATATCAAAATTCTATGAATTGAAGCTTCTAGATTATTTATAATCCGAAGCTGAAATTTAGACACTTCAATTAACAATATAGTGAGGATATAAAAAAAATGTCAAAGTGGTAAAAATCTGAAACTTTTATTATAATTAATATTATGTATATTAAAAGGGCTTTAAATTAGTTTTCTTGAAAATACACTATACATACAAACATTAATTACTTTCAAAGTAATTAAATATGTTATTTTGTTTAATAATTTTGCAGCAGAATTTTCAATTAAACAATTTTTATATAATTTTCTTTGAACTCTCACTGCATTACTAAATAACTTGATGTACCGACGCTTTGTATAGTCAAATTCCAATAATATGGAACTGAATTTTCAAATATTAATTTTTAATTATTGAATTATGTTACCTTTACGGTAAAGCGTGACAAGCAAGTTAATTACTGTGATTTTGGTATTTTCCTTAATTAAATCCAAATTTTGTGTAACCTTGTGATTTTGAAACATAACACTTCATCAAAGCAGTTTGATAAGCTACATGGAAACAATATTTAATTCCTGTCAGAAGTAAAGCAAAACAGTTTATTTAATTAAACTAAAAATAAGTATTTTCCGAATTAATAAAGTAAACATTACATAAAATTGGTTATCATACCTTTTTAATTTACCCATTTATCCACAGTAAATAATTTTTACAAATTTATTCATGGTGCTGGGAAAAGTAAATATTTTTATTCTAAAAAAGTTTTCATTTAAAAATTTTATTCCCAACTTGAAAAAACAAATCAAAAAGCTTTTAATGCAGATTTGTTTTTATAAATATTAATGTTTTAAAATTTTAAGTTAAAAAAAAACTTAAGGATTGATTAACAGAAGTTATCCTTCAGCTTCACTGGCCAAGAGTGAAAGGATAAATGAAAGTTATGGATTGATTTTGAATGGCTGAAGTTGACTAAGCTGGAAAAGTGATGATTTGGAAGCAAAAGTTATTTATTTGAAAATTGTTTGGTGTTCATTTCCATTGTGTTGTCAATGCAAATACTTCGTCATATTTTATTTGAGATATGAAATGATATTTTTATATTTTTTGCGTAAAGTGTATTTGCATAGATAATATTTTTGTTATATCGTAAGATAACGCAAATTTGGATAAAATTGATTTACCTTTTAATGTTATATTATTATTTTATCGATGAACACGCTCTATTAACTGGGTTCATTTTTTTCTTACACATGTAAAGCTTATAGCCTTCACTCACTCATCAAAAATTTTGGATTATTTTATAATAAAATAAAATTAACAAACTTGTAAAAAATGCATAGTTTTATATTATGTAGGCCAGTGAAATTAGACTGATTTTAGCATTAAAGTAGAACTAACAATTTTGGCCAACCCACGTCTAAACTACTAAACTTAGGTAAATTAGGTAAGAAAAATTTAATTACCCACAAAAAATTGTTTATATAAAAATTGTTAATATTTAATTCTTACCATTCTCGCTGCATTTTGAATACATGGTCGAGGCAAAAGTTTCTTGTTCAGTTTTTTATGTGTTGTGTCTATTTTCCTAGCACCAAGTAACCTTTGATTACTTTATTTAATAATATATTTTCTATTGAATGGAGTACGTTTCATCGACTCCTGATTAGGGCCTACTCCTGATTTAGTTCCATTTAAAATTCTTGAAAAAAAACATGTCTGGATTAATATTCAAATTGATAATCAATTTCAACGAAGAAAATTCTTGCTAGTGCATATTACCAAAGAATTTAAATAAAAAAACATATTTTGCGTATCTCAATAATGTAGTTATTGAGTTTAAGTTTTAGTTAATTATATTATTAACATAATTAACTAAAATCAATAAATTATAGCAGTTATAGAGAACAGTAAATATTAGATTTAGGTATTAAACTTTTCAAGATCTTCTTAGGACACTGCAGTATGCAGTCCACTTTCTCTCAGAATTCTGTAGTATATTGTCGTATTCAAATTTGTATGAGCGACCTTAATCAAAGAACAGGCAATTCAAGTTAGGGATCCTGTAATGTTAGAATAATTGTCTTCTACATAAACAAGTGCGGTATACCTAAAATTAAAGTTTATAAACAACAACAGAGCTGCAAAAATGTTAACGAACGTACGCATTGTCAAATATTACAAGAAGAGAGTAGGAATGAGTACGAAAACCGCATAGATCCAACATAATAAAAAATTGTCCAGCAAGGGATTTTTAGTGTAGCCACAGCATACAGTGCTAGTATTTGAGCTCGCTGCTAAATATTTTGATAACTTTAAAAAGAAAGCCTTTATTCGTTCAAGTTGCGTGATGAAAATTTCTGCCACAGTTTGAACAAAATTTGGTATTTTTATGGCGCAATAATTTTCGAGTAGCGAATATTACGTAATAGTATATTTAGAAACCAGCAGTCTGGCGTAAATCAAACATGGATAGACTACAGAGCGGGAAATCGCGGTTCTAATCCTGATTGCATCGGATATGTGCTGTGATCTAAAAAGTCCGAAATCGATTTGTGGACTATGGGGAAGGCAACGGGAAACCACCCCATTAACATTTCCCTAGTAAAGTTTTCCTGGCTTAGCTTGCCAGGAAGATTGCCTACGTCTAAAGAAGATAATATGGCACTAAAAGAAGATATTATTGGCAAAGACGATTGAAGAATATTTTAGGGATATCACTCTAACCGGGTCCACGAATTTAAAATTTACAAAGTAAAGAATGGTAGTAGAAAGTGGAAATTGCAAGTATAAAGCAACAGTTTTTAAATTAAATGGTCAGTATATCGTATATTAATATTTTGGTCAGTTTTGTTATAAATTTAACAATTGCTTCATTTTCATCATCGTCAGATGTATATTTGTTGCGATTGGCTTAAGAATGAAATGTAAAATAACTCATTATAAAAAAATATTTAACTATCTTAAAAAAAAAACAAATGCCAATATGAAATGTTTTTACTTTCATTTTAGATTATATCACTTAAGGGGTGAAATCACGAGATACAGTCCCAGAAGTTATTAAATTTATTAATAAAAACTCAGCGGGATTTGATAGATAACATTAAAATGAAGCGTTTAAGGTGAGGTTTAAACCCAAATATCGATTAGTTTAGCCAAAATTCGATTTTAAAGTTTACAATTTCTGCTTGAAAATAGACCTTATAGGTGCATTGTGTTGACGGTACGTACACTCTACATGAGTCTTAGGCGAAGAGAGGGGGACCAATTAAAAACAAAGTGCGTCACACAATGTTTTTAACCCTTATGTCAAGACCCAGTCGTTATTACGTTGTTCATTACCCGGGGTACCCGGGTACCCTATGCTATATTAAATATAAATTTTAGTCAACAAAAGGAATTGGAATTGGGAAATTTTTATTTTGAAATTCTATGTTGTTGGGAGTCACAGTGGGAATACCCACTGCCTCAAAACCTATTAGTTTATGGAATAATAAAGGGTAAGGAGGAAGGGAAACAGTAAAGTCTCTGTTGTCATTCATATCGTCATTCGTCGTTCATATGACGATAATTTACATATAATTTATAGTTAATTGTAATTAATTTAAAATTAAAAGTTAAATGTCTTCGTTTATTTGTATATAAAATATTATTTCTGACCCCTAGAGATTAGTTTAATTATTTATTATTTTGACAATCTGTAGAAGTATTAAGTTTTTACATATATGGGTACCATGGGTATTGATCAAGTGGTTATTCAACTTTAGCGCTTAATTTTTAAAATTTTTTTTTACATATTTAAATATCAAAACTTATATGAATCGACGTCAATTTACTCATATAGCGAGGATCTGACCGGATTTGAAGATCTCTCTTTAAATACAGAGCATACTTAAGTAAGAACATGCAAAAGGGTACCCGGGTATTGACATAAGGGTTAATAGTATTGGCCTCAAGAGAATATTTGCTATGCCCCAAGAAGTGCTTTACCCAAAAATACTTCACATTCTTGATTGCAGGGACACAGCTGAGATGTTTACTCAATTCCTTGAATTTTTGTCTGACGTAAAACTTACACGTAATATTCAAGTAAACTTAATGTAAATCCTACGAGGGTTGATTACTGCCTAACCCCTAACGCGTAACAGCACTCGACTTCATGCGTGCTAAGGCTCTCCGTTCGCCATAGTATAATATTTATACTCAAATCTATCCACGAGATGTGAGAGTGTGAAAGATGTTGAAAGTGGTGATGGAGGCTTTGCCTCAACGAAACTTTTAAAGTGATGTTATGCTATGTGGGGACTGACGGCCACGCGGCAGCTTTAGTCGTACCTACACCAACGTACAGTTAAAATTGAGGAAATTTTACTGTTTAGAAGTATTTTAGGCTTAAATTTATCTAAGAGATCCATTCTCTTCCCAGTAGCACATTTTCCCGAATGAGGCAGGGCTATGGGAAATCTTTAGTTAGTACAACGTTAGTCAACACAACTCGGAGCGTCCGAAGCATAGAGAACCGGAGCGAAGGGCGCTGAGAGTCGATTTTGACAACTCAACTACGGCAAATCTCGGATCCATCATCGTTAAATTAATTTAAACCCTTTTTTTCTTATTTTTGGTATTTTTGGTCATAAAAAGAATCTTTTTATCATGATTCATGAGTCATGACCAATAGATGTGCCAGTTTCAAACCATTCAACCATATAATGACTGTATTTTACAATATAAAATTCGGTTTGATATCGTTTTACGCCACCCTGCATAATATTTCAGAGAGACTATTGAGATGGTCGTTAGCATAGCGATTAAGCGCATATACTGCTAATATAGAGAACCCGGTTCGACTACATGCGAAGTAAGAATCATATTATGACCGTCTCCCCTGGGTAGGCAATGGCAAACCACCGGGGTGTAATCTGCCATGAAAAGTCTTTGTTAAAAAGAGAACCACACCCTGCAGAAAGGTTATGGACTGAAGAGAGAGAGAGAGAGAGAGCATAATATTATACTGTATGTTTAAAATACTGATCATAGTATATTTAAAATACCGACCATATTATTTAAACCACTTTTAACGAATTTTTGCACTTCGTTACGTGGTACTACTTTCTTATTTGATTTCAATATTTCTAAATACGGCCCATGCATTTTATTTAAATGCTATCGTTCAATTCAATACATCTTGCAGCAGATGGTTGATAGCATGAATGTTCCGGCGTAGGAACACTTGAGTGGAGTCTTGCAAGTTCAACCATGCCAAACGTACACTGTTTTCACGACGATTTTGTTAAGTGCCTGTACTGCGTTGTCAAGCATTTTCTTTTTGTCCAGAGCAACAATTTATTTATGGCTTACCGTGTGAACCAGCAGTACCGTCGTCGGGTAGTGTTTTTGGCTCCTGTTTTTAAACATCTGCAAATAGAAAAAGCTCTTAATGCGCAGGTCACTATTCAGTTTTTGCTAGGAAAGTTGTGGAACCATTTTGGATTTCCTCCAGTTGGTAAATCCTATTGTTGTTTGTTTTGGATGACGCCTAGGAAATTCTTTTCATTGTTCGGATGGTTTAATCTTGTTGACATCTCCAACACCATCTCTCACTGGTCCAGTTCCGGCTACAGATCTGCAAGCAGTATTTTGTGTTCGCGAAATGTCGATCAAGTGCTTTCCGGCTATTTACGTTTTTTTTTAGTTTTCTCAAGCTACCGGTCTTTATTCAGAAACCCACGCCTTCGCATTTAATCAGGAGCTAATCTGTTAACATCGTGGCAAACAAACTGGAGATGACCTTTTCCTACCCTAAAAGGAACTAACTAACCGGGATATCTAATATAGTTCAACTTATTAAAACTATCCCAGGAACCCACGGAACTGCACAACCGGAATTTTAGAAAATATAAATTACTGAATCAGTTGAACTTATTGGAATTTTGTTTGTTATCTTTTGGTTAGTATTTTATTTTAATTGGTAGTACCAAGTATCAACTGCCCCAACTTCTTTGTGTTAGTAAAATATTAAATCATATAAGGATGACCCCAATTTCATAAAACTTAACAAGCTGTCAAAGTTAATAGGTGAATTATATTCGTTTATTAGTACCAACCGACATTTTCTATTGGCTGGTTAAATTTAAAGCGTTTTTAAAAGTTTTATGAAACCGGGCATAACTAAGTATTTATTTTACCAATATGATTGAATTTTTATGAATTCCAGTGATACTATTTTAAGCAAGGTAGTGCGAATGTTCCGTAAATCACCACTTAAAATTGAAATATTGCAAAAGTAAATATTATAAAAGAAATGAATATCTTTAAAGTAACTGGAAAGCGTACATAAAACCTCGACAGATTATACAACGCATTAATGACCATCCCTCCAACATTAATTGAATCGGAAAGAGCTTTTTCTGCAGCAGGTTTATTTATTACAAAGATTCGGTCATTATTAAGTGATAGAGTGAATTTTATCCTTAGTAACTGAGCAGTGCGCAGTTAATGTCCAAGGAGAACGCGTAATACCCAATTTTGCCAATTGACACTAACATAATCCGAATATAAACCGAAATGACGAATATTGGTTACTGCATTACAGTCACTACAGAAACAAGCTCTGCCTCTTTGGACAACTTATGCCTCCTAAAGAACATTTTTCAAAATCTTTAACATCTGGAGAGCGAAATATGGATACATCAATTTATTTTGTTTAATTATTATGATTCTGTAATTAATAATCCCCTCCCCCGGAATCCTGGAATCCAGGGATTTTAAATTTTCGGGAATTGAGGTACCCTAAGCACAACGTACGATCAGCTGCGGCACACCCACTCCTTTCCAAGCTTTGTTGCACGTAGTCCAATAGTTGCAGTAGAAGTAAAATATCGTGAAAAATCGAAACTTTACAATCGATTTTTGCCTAAAACCTAAACTAATCGATATTTGACGTTTCTGCTTAGCTTTAAAGCTTCAAATGTTGTAAAATTAAACTAGTAAAATTTGATCACAAATAAATTAATTTTTAACACGTTAAAATAGTGCTTCTCTATTTTTATTTATTAAAATTTGGAATGGCAGCCATGTGGAAAACTTCACAAGATTAATAATTCACCACCGAAAGTAATTGTTCAATGAAAACTCTCAGATTGGGTTTATTTTGAAAATGTTTTACCTAAGTCTCTAAGTAATTCTCCAGATATGTGGAAGAATCCCCAGACCTGACAACCCTGAGTTTAAAAGACTTTTAGTGTGCATAACTCAAAGTTCACACTTCTCAACTTACCACAGTATTTTATTGGGAGTACGAAATGTTTTATTTCCGGGAAAATTAATCAAAGCTATCAACACACAAATAGAGTCTTTTATGCATTTGAATCCGCTGAGCTAGTAAATAAATTTTTAATGTATCTACGTTTGATTTTCATTTCCTTTCACTGCTTTCACACTTCATAAATTTTTAACATTTATCATGAGGCAAATTATTAGTGGACAATATATTCGATATTTTATTACATCCAAAAAGCATTTCAGATTTTGTTTTGAGAGGACTTGACCTAACAGATCATACGCGTATCTCATTATATTGCTAGTTGCTATTCGAAAAGCGAAACTTAATTTCCTATAACATCGATCTGTTGGTATTCTATCAAAAGCCTCATAGTTATCAAATTAAATTTAAACACATAATTCGATACAATCCTTTAATTAAGTTGGATAGCTGTGTATGCTTGACGATGATTACCAAGTTACTATGTATTTGTCACGGAAATGGTTGATAAAATCTTACCCCTGCAACCATATGGAAATTTTAAAAGTTGTTGAAATTATCACACAAAATTTGTTTAGAAAAACAGAATAGCAAAAAATCTCTAACTTTCATCCACAGCCTCAACTATCAATTTTTAAAGTCACCAAAGTAATTTTCTATGATGTACATGATGGTGAAAAAACAGATTTCTTGCTACACGAGTATTTTTATTTGCAATTGTGTAGGTGTGGGAGGCGCTCAAAGTCACCAATTATTCGCAATTTTCCTTTGTTAAATTAATATTATGAACCAAAGATCTTATTATTAAAATGGGAACTTCTTTAATTTATTCGAACATTTCTTTTTTGCTTGGCAGCACAGATATTATCCTTACATCAGTTGACTGAAATTAAAGGCGCGCTTTTGTGACACTTTAAATCCTATTACAGTTTCTAATTAATTTATCCTAATTTTCTACGTTATATTTCACTTTTGTTATAAGTAAAGATTTTGTTATTAAAATTGAGGTTTATAACACATAAGAAACACTCAAACTTTACCTTAATTTATGACCTAAAAGTAAAAGTAATATTAAGCTTTAACCACGGGTAGCCATTGACTTCCACACTCGTGAGTAATTTAGGGTGGAAACCTTAATAATATTAGGCCTTGATGTCGGATAATATAAAAGCAAAATTAAATAGAAATAAAAAAATTGCCACAATATAATAAATCATTTCAATTGAGTGTCGCAATAAAATTAGTGCTTTACGATTTATTTAGATAAACTGTAGCAAGACTCTCAGATTAGTCTTATTGAATTGAAATTAAGTGGAAGTAATTTGTATGCTTCTAGCAAAACGGATAGGAATTCTAATTACATCTCACGCTCAATATATTTAACGTCCATAAAACCACGTTGTATATTATTAATTAACATAACTAAACCACCACTTGGTTCCGTTCCAACTATCCTAATAAACCATATTATTATGTTGAAATATTGTTTATTTTACTCTATTATCGCGCATATGGGGTGTTTAAAATTTTAATTGCACATCTCAATACAAACAAAATTGTTAAACTTCATTTGGCAAAGACAAAAGCGCTTGTAACGTAAACTAATTTAATAGTAACTGAAAGTTGTTTGGTAAAGAATGGAAAACAATTTGAAAGCATCGATTTTGTGTGCTTTAAAAGAAAATTTAGTGGGAAAATTGTAACAAAATGTAGTGGTTAAAAGTGTGTAGATAAGAGAGTTGTTAAATGGATCCTGGAAAATGAGTTAACTGTTGGTCTATAGTGTGATGCTTTATGACATGTGAGATACTTTTTAGATAGTATGCAGCACTGACGTAAAGAATTCGTTCAAAATTTATTGAAGTGCCTATAAAATAATCATTTGAGGTTTTATAATCAAAATAAAATAGAGAGCATGCACCATATAACATCTTACTCAACTCTACCTAATAATTAAAACTGTCACGTCCATCCTTGAAGCTTACAGAAAGTGTTTTGCAGTAACAGACAATCCGCAATCAAATATTCGATGTTGCATGATTTGCTCCAATATAATTGTAAGGAATTTTTATCAACATTATTATTCAAATTTATTTTGAGTGTTATTTCATAATCACATATAGGTAACTTACGTTTGACAATTAATGTGAACTGTAAATAAATAATGGGGTAATTCAATTTAGAAATGGTTTTGTCTTCTGAAATTGATGCAACATAAATCATTTAAAGTTTTTGCCACTGCCTCGACGGCCCACCGTATTTCGCACATCAGTTCCGGAGGTGGGTCACGCTGGTTTCTTTGATTTTCTCATCGGTATTTAAGTATTTGAGAAGCCACAAACCAGTCATCCATCCATCCATTCCAATTACCTCCTTACTTACAATTTACTTGCAAATTCATTTACTTGTTGTTAGTTGTTTGGTGTTAATTAAAAAAAAATGAAAATATTAAATAATCTCTAAGCAGTAAGTCGAACTAATTCACTTGACATAGTTTGGAAATAAAAGCTCCATAAAGTAACAAAACCACTATTTAAACAAATGTCAAAAACAGCTATATCAACTTAAATCGTAAGTGTCACTTACGACCCCTTTTAACGGAGTTGGATGTTTATAACGGTAAAGCAATGCAATAGATCCTTCCTTCTTAAGCTCAAGATTGGAATTGATCGGCTGTCATAGTGTAACGATGTTTGATTTCTAAAAAGTAATCGCAAACAAAGAGAAATCGAATACTATAACTATCTTAGCGCTACTCCAACGGGTCTATGTAAATAGAGTGTCGTATGTTAAATAAACAAAGGAGTAGTTATTCAAATTGGAAATATTGGAGAGCCTGTTTACTAAAATAAAATAAAAATGCAGTTTCTATTCAACTCAGAGTATTGTAAAAATAGAGCATAAGTTGGTAACTTTAAGCAGAACGATTAGGAAAATTGTGTAACAAATATTCAAGATAATCCTTCGTCTTGATTTATTATAATTCTACATTATAATGAATTATAGATGAATATTGTAAATTTTACATTTGCACAGATGGCTCAGATAAGAAAGATGATGTAAGAATTATGTTTCCGAGAAAGTCTTTTGGTTACTTATTTGCCGGCCTAATTTACGACTACAGCAAACTTACAACCTACCAAAACGACATGAGTATCTGATTTGTGACAGTTCCCTGCGTGAATCGACAGGATGAACAACTATGACCTTTGAGACGAAAGCTACCCACTGAATCTCAACCCCTAATGAGAGGGTTAATCCAAGGAGAGACCAGAATCAGTCACAATCCGGAGATGACCTCTCCAATTTGTTTGCCACGATGTTAATAGACTAGCTCGTGATTTATGCAAAGGCGAATGTCATGGGTTCTGAAAAAAATTTGACATTGACACACAGAATTTGAGAAATGCTATCACAGTTCCAATAATTGCAATGTAAACGGCTGCGCTAACATGTACAGTAGCAATGAAATTCGCAATCAAAAAGTGCACCTACTTCAAATATAAACATATACCCAATATAAAGCAAGAACCTCAAACAGTTACTCAAATTTGAACACAGAAGCCATAATACATGTTGGTTTACACGAATTGGAAAAGATAAATTGCTGGTAAAAAGTCAGAATATACAAGACATGCGTAAGACCCATTATGACGTACAGCGCGGAGACAAGGGCGGCTACAACGAAGACAAAACAACTTATGAGAACAGTATGGAGATGAAGAGTTTACGCGCAATAGCTGCCTATACATTATTCGATAGAAAGAGAAGCAAAGAAACAAGAGATGAATGTGAGATAGATGATATAGTAAGATGGACAAGGGGTAGGAGAAGACAATGGAGAGCTCCAGCGGCGGCTCTAGCAAGATTTTTAAGTGGTGCGAGATCTCATTTTGGTCCCCCCCCCCCACCATGGAGTAAAACGTAAAAGAAACAATATTTGTTTGAAAAGGTGTATTTAAACAAATTAAGAAAGAAAAATTAACTACAAAGTCACTTTCCTCGCTTTTGCGCTTACAAATTTCAAAAAAATATTTTTTTTTCCAAAAAAAACAACAAATTATTCATTTTTTCGAAATATTTTGTCATTTTGGCGCCCCCCTTAGGATGGCGCCCGGTGCGACCGCACCGCCCTAGAACCGCCGCTGGAGAGATCATGTGAGGAGAATGGCGGAGGACCGACTACCAAAAGTGGCTATGTTGGGAAAGCCAAACACAAGGAGACCACAGGGAAGACCGCCAAAGCGATGGAAGGAAAGCTGGACATCGATATCCCAGGAACGACAGAACTAGGTACCATGTTTGGGAAATACAGGACGTAGTCCTAAAATAAGAAGAAGAAGAAATTGCTTACCGCGAGCTCTCGTATAAGCTTACAATATAATGGTGACAGGAGTTCGCCTCCAATCGCTTATCTCACGTGCGGCTTCATAAGATGAAATCTAGAACACTTGTTATAATTCTACACCGTTTACACTTAATTCCACTTCCGCGAACACTAAAACACTGCTTGCAGATCTGATGACTGGACGCCTTGACCGTAAGAGAGTTGATGATAGAGATATTAGCATGGTTGGACCATCCAGATAACAAAGGAATTTAACAATCGTCATCCAAAACAACAACAATGGTTGTTAACTCGAGGTTATGATTTTAGGGGTTTATTACCGAAATCTTAATTACGATACTGAAAAATGTACAGCTAAAATATACAAAGATGGGAGATCTGCAATCCACATATCACCCGTTCATTACTACAGTGCAGTGTTAAAATTGTTCCAAAAAACTGTATTTAAATTGTTTTTTAAACTCAACCAAAGGTTATTAAATAAGTTGGGAATTGTTAATTGAAGCGTTTCTCACGTGAGGTGGGTAATAATTAACCTTCACTAATTTTAATTTTATAACCTTGAAATTTTTAAATTTTTGTTGTACTTTTTTGTTTTGTTTTTCTTGCATTAGCTTTATTAAAGATGTAATTGGCATAATATAATCAATTTACGATCGAATGATTCGGAAATTGCCGATGATTACATCTTTTGGAGCATTAATTTTCATCCAAGGGGACGCTTCCTGGCGGATTGACATTAAACGGTTTCTTCAGCTTTTCAACCCTTGAAAATAATCTCGAACACTCTAGAGTACTAATGCGATGATTTATTAATCAAAACCGCATTTGATTTGTACAATTTTTGGGACTTTGAGGAAAATTCACTTGGAGCCCTACATTTCGTGTATCCATGCTCCCTCTGAAGCCATCTTGCGAGAGAGGATTTTGGAATACACTAAAACTAAAAAAGTCCTTAAAATATCTAAAGTTGTTAGTAAAATTTCTTAACCACGTTCACCACGTTAATAATAATAAAATTTTAATGTGCAAATAACGCACCATTCTTATTTAAGAAATAAGTACAAATTTACAAAGTTTTCATTTTATTTTACGCTTGATCACTCAAAATTCTGAAGACACAAAAGTATGGCACGCCGTTTTACTTTTTATTACAAAATTTAAATTGCCCAAAGTTTTATTTCTAAGGTTCTAATTCAAATCAAATCGACGTTACTTCAAAATTTTTTTCGCAATTTAAGCAGTTGTTTAAAAATATATGTTCATTTAATACAATTGTTGAATTATTTTGTTTTTAAAATTTTTCATTTTTAAAATTATAAATTTTATTTTCTATCCTTTAAATGACAAACGCTCTAATTCTAATCATTTAAACGTTTGTTCAAATTGTTTATTCTAATTTAATCAATTGTTAAAAGAAATATTTGAATTTATGCAATAGTCGAATTTTTACAATACAATTTAAACAAATGACAAAAATTTTTATTTAATGATATCGATTTAAAGCAATACACAGAAAATTTTTGCCTAACGTTTTATTTGGCTCTGCCCATCGGTGGAGAAATTTTGAACTTCGCTTTAATTTTTTTGGCAACTATGTTCAAAATTCAAATCCATAAGGCAGGTAGTGAGTGGCGTGGGTTGCCTATGTAATGCGTAATTTTTACTTATTTATGTTTAAATTAGACAAGAGAATCAAAATTTCTTTTTTATTATTATTATTACCTGTTTTTATTAAGATATTATTGAATGGTCCAATTCCCAAAAAAATTAATTAATAAACGTAAAAATAGGAATTTTACATGGAGAAATAAAGTAATGTGCTTTACAGCATATAGGGAAACTTTGTAGATTTGGGTACGAATGAAAACAAAAGTTGCATAATATACGAATACGAAGCCTCTTGAAATAAGGTAATAAGCCCTCCTAACATAAACTATTTTTTGTCAAAAATCTATGTTTATTATATGCAGTGGGCTTTATTTATTTCGGATTCAAAATAGTCTCAATCGATAGCACTTCGTTAGTGCCTGTTTGTGCAAACATTTTTTTTGTTTGTACCCAAATAGTTTTTGAAATATTCGAGATTTTCGGTAACATCGCACATGGTAACATATAGAGTTATTTATAATTTCGGATTCAAAATAGTCTCAAACGCACCTGTATGAATGGATTAACGAGATTCTGGGAAAAACTTACAGCATGAAGACCAAAATAGTCTCAATCGTTTGTTCTTCGTTTGTACCTGTTTGTGCAAGTTTTACTTTCGTTTGTACCCAAATAGATTTCGAGATAATTCAATTTTAAGTTTGGGGGGGGGTGGAGAAATGCTGTTTTGAATTTCGAATTTCGGATTCAAAATAGTCTCAATCGATTGTACTTCGTTTGTGCCTGCTTGTGCAAGTTTTATTTTCGTTTGTACCCAAATAGTTTTCGAGATAATTCAATTTTAAATTGGGGGGGGGGGGCTGGAGACATGCTTTTTTGACATTCGAATTATTTTTGAACATATTATTTTTAACAGACTGGGGATTTTGCTAATTGCTTTCATAAGAAAATTATCAAGATTTGTTTATTAGAAAAATGGATAATAATAAAAAAATTACTCGATTTTAACAATATTTATTAATAAAATTAATACAAAAATTATATGTGTAAAAATTATTTTCGTTTTTACCTAAATAGTATTCGAGATAATCATAAAAAAGAATGTTGAAAAGACAAAGAAAATGGAAGGGAAACAACCGAAAATTTTACATTTTACAAAAGGTTTTTTACAAGTGCCCCCCCCCCCCCCGAAATGAAATCCTGGCTACGGGCTGACCGACGTGTAAGATTTTGATACCGAAATTTACAACAAAATTAAAAAATTTAAATTAATTTATTTTAATTATAAAAATAAAATTAAAAACATAAAAGCATAGACAAGATTATATTTACATTGGTGATTATAACGAAATATCAGGAATCCACGATTTCTTCATATATGATTGGTTGCGTCGAACCGCAAATTGATCTGGCATGCTTACCGAGGTGCCTAGCCCCTCTGGAAGAAACGCCACGAAGCCATTATCATATTGATGCTGCTCACAGAGTACACCACGGAGAACAAATTCCACGGGGAAGCGAAAATCTTTTAATTAATCCATGTGATATTTTTGGAGTGGTTAAGACATTGGGAGCAGGGGTAGAAAAAGTTTTCACGAATTGGGGGGTGTGTCTGCACTGACTGAGAGTTTGTAAAGTGTTTATAAAGATATTGCTCTAGGCCGCTCGCGAATTCAATAGATCGGACCGCACTAGACCCCCCCCCCAACTTAAAATTGAATTATCTCGAAAACTATTTGGGTACAAACGAAAATAAAACTTGCACAAACAGATACAAACAAAGTACAAACGATTGAGACTATTTACGTCATTATCCTGTAAGTTTTTCCCAGAATCTCGTTAATCCAATCATGCGCGTCAACGTCCTTGAAAATCTCAAAAACTGTTTGGGTACAAACGAAACAAATTTTTGCACAAACGCACAAACTAAGTGCAATCGATTGAGACTATTTTGAATCCGAAATTCTAAAATAACAGTTTATGTTACCACGTGCGATGTTACCAAAATTCTCGAATATTTCAAAAACTATTTGGGTACAAACGAAACAAATGTTTGCACAAACGTGTCAAACGTTAGAGCCTCGTTAAAGCCTAAAGGCGCTTCCATCTTTTCGTTTGAGCCTCAACTGTTACGGGGTTATTCGTGAAATCTTTGGAGGGGGGGGGGTCGACTTGTTTTATATTTTAGCCCTTATTTTGAATTTTGGGGTAACTTTGGTGTCAAACTTAGAGCCTCGTTAGAGCTTAATGACTTTTCATTGAGCCTCAATCATCGCGGAGTTATTCACGAAATCTTCAGGGGGGAGGTCTGTAGACATATTTGACAAAATGAATTAGGTCACGATTTGAAAAAAATTTTATTTAGAAAGATACTAAAGCAGTGAAGTTTTCCAAATTTTTAAATAGTGATAATTTTTCAATAGAATTGCAAATTATTTAAATAATTAAAGTAAAATGTTATACATTTTTTTTGTTTATCTCAAAATATAATTACATGACTTAGGTCCTTTTAAAAGTAAAGGATTCATTTATGCTAAACATAAAATGGTTAAAGATTTAGTTATTTTTAAAATCTTTAGAATATCTTAATAATTATTGATTTATAATATATAGTTGCTGTTATAATCTGAACTTGTCTAATCTGAACATAAATAAATAAAAATTACGTATTACATAGGCAACCCACGCCACTCACTACCTGCAATCTTGAGGATTTGAATTTTGAACATAGTTGCCAAAAAAATTAAAGCGAAGTTCAAAATTTCTCCACCGATGGGCAGAGCCAAATAAAACGTTAGGCAAAAATTTTCTGTGTATTGCTTTAAATCGATATCATTAAGAGCAATGTTCAGTGGTACCCCCCTACACAGTGTGAATATTTGTGTTTTATGTCATTTATTTCCAGGACGTTACAAAAATTTAAATAATTGTTAGCATTGCAGAATCTTTCAACTTTTTTTTTATGTAAAAACGCTAAAAGAAATTGATTTACTTATTTGAACATCGCGTAATTCGAAAACTACGGTTGGAAGGGGGGGGGGAGATTCCCATGTTCTAATTTTCGAATAACATGGTTTTCCAATAAATAAATTAACTTCCTTTAGCGTGTTTATATAAAAAAGTGTTGAAAGATTTTGTAATGCTAGTAATTATTTAAATTTTTGTAACGTCCTGGAAATAAATGACAGAAAACACAAATATTCACACTGTATAGGGGGGTAGCACTGGACATTGCTCTTAAATAAAAATTTTTGTCATTTGTTTAAATTGTATTGTAAAAATTCGACTATTGCATAAATTCAAATATTTCTTTTAACAACTGCTTACATTACAACAAAAAATATCAACAAACGTTTAAATCATTACAATTAAAAGGATTCTAATTTAAGCAATACAATTTAAATTTTGTAATAAAAAGTAAAACGGCACTCTAAAATAAAATAATTCAACAATTGCATTAAATGGACATATATTTTTAAACAACTGCTTAAATTGCTAAAAAAAATTTCAAGTAACGTTCTAAAGATTAGAATAAAAGCAATTGAAATTTAAAGATATAAAAATAAAATTTTGAAGTAAAAAGTAAAATTTAGATAATGTATCGTTTTAATATCAATTGCTTTTATTCTAATCTTTAGAACGTTACTTGAAATTTTTTTTAGCAATTTAAGCAGTTGTTTAAAAATATATGTCCATTTAATGCAATTGTTGAATTATTTTATTTTAGAGTGCCGTTTTACTTTTTATTACAAAATTTAAATTGTATTGCTTAAATTAGAATCCTTTTAATTGTAATGATTTAAACGTTTGTTGATATTTTTTGTTGTAATGTAAGCAGTTGTTAAAAGAAATATTTGAATTTATGCAATAGTCGAATTTTTACAATACAATTTAAACAAATGACAAAAATTTTTATTTAATGATATCGATTTAAAGCAATACACAGAAAATTTTTGCCTAACGTTTTATTTGGCTCTGCCCATCGGTGGAGAAATTTTGAACTTCGCTTTAATTTTTTTGGCAACTATGTTCAAAATTCAAATCCTCAAGATTGCAGGTAGTGAGTGGCGTGGGTTGCCTATGTAATACGTAATTTTTATTTATTTATGTTCAGATTAGACAAGTTCAGATTATAACAGCAACTATATATTATAAATCAATAATTATTAAGATATTCTAAAGATTTTAAAAATAACTAAATCTTTAACCATTTTATGTTTAGCATAAATGAATCCTTTACTTTTAAAAGGACCTAAGTCATGTAATTATATTTTGAGATAAACAAAAAAAATGTATAACATTTTACTTTAATTATTTAAATAATTTGCAATTCTATTGAAAAATTATCACTATTTAAAAATTTGGAAAACTTCACTGCTTTAGTATCTTTCTAAATAAAATTTTTTTCAAATCGTGACCTAATTCATTTTGTCAAATATGTCTACAGACCTCCCCCCTGAAGATTTCGTGAATAACTCCGCGATGATTGAGGCTCAATGAAAAGTCATTAAGCTCTAACGAGGCTCTAAGTTTGACACCAAAGTTACCCCAAAATTCAAAATAAGGGCTAAAATATAAAACAAGTCGACCCCCCCCCCCTCCAAAGATTTCACGAATAACCCCGTAACAGTTGAGGCTCAAACGAAAAGATGGAAGCGCCTTTAGGCTTTAACGAGGCTCTAACGTTTGACACGTTTGTGCAAACATTTGTTTCGTTTGTACCCAAATAGTTTTTGAAATATTCGAGAATTTTGGTAACATCGCACGTGGTAACATAAACTGTTATTTTAGAATTTCGGATTCAAAATAGTCTCAATCGATTGCACTTAGTTTGTGCGTTTGTGCAAAAATTTGTTTCGTTTGTACCCAAACAGTTTTTGAGATTTTCAAGGACGTTGACGCGCATGATTGGATTAACGAGATTCTGGGAAAAACTTACAGGATAATGACGTAAATAGTCTCAATCGTTTGTACTTTGTTTGTACCTGTTTGTGCAAGTTTTATTTTCGTTTGTACCCAAATAGTTTTCGAGATAATTCAATTTTAAGTTGGGGGGGGGGGTCTAGTGCGGTCCGATCTATTGAATTCGAGAGCGGCCTAGAGCAATATCTTTATAAACACTTTACAAACTCTCAGTCAGTGCAGACACACCCCCCAATTCGTGAAAACTTTTTCTACCCCTGCTCCCAATGTCTTAACCACTCCAAAAATATCACATGGATTAATTAAAAGATTTTCGCTTCCCCGTGGAATTTGTTCTCCGTGGTGTACTCTGTGAGCAGCATCAATATGATAATGGCTTCGTGGCGTTTCTTCCAGAGGGGCTAGGCACCTCGGTAAGCATGCCAGATCAATTTGCGGTTCGACGCAACCAATCATATATGAAGAAATCGTGGATTCCTGATATTTCGTTATAATCACCAATGTAAATATAATCTTGTCTATGCTTTTATGTTTTTAATTTTATTTTTATAATTAAAATAAATTAATTTAAATTTTTTAATTTTGTTGTAAATTTCGGTATCAAAATCTTACACGTCGGTCAGCCCGTAGCCAGGATTTCATTTCGGGGGGGGGGGGGCACTTGTAAAAAACCTTTTGTAAAATGTAAAATTTTCGGTTGTTTCCCTTCCATTTTCTTTGTCTTTTCAACATTCTTTTTTATGATTATCTCGAATACTATTTAGGTAAAAACGAAAATAATTTTTACACATATAATTTTTGTATTAATTTTATTAATAAATATTGTTAAAATCGAGTAATTTTTTTATTATTATCCATTTTTCTAATAAACAAATCTTGATAATTTTCTTATGAAAGCAATTAGCAAAATCCCCAGTCTGTTAAAAATAATATGTTCAAAAATAATTCGAATGTCAAAAAAGCATGTCTCCAGCCCCCCCCCCCCCCCAATTTAAAATTGAATTATCTCGAAAACTATTTGGGTACAAACGAAAATAAAACTTGCACAAGCAGGCACAAACGAAGTACAATCGATTGAGACTATTTTGAATCCGAAATTCGAAATTCAAAACAGCATTTCTCCAGCCCCCCCCCAAACTTAAAATTGAATTATCTCGAAATCTATTTGGGTACAAACGAAAGTAAAACTTGCACAAACAGGTACAAACGAAGCACAAACGATTGAGACTATTTTGGTCTTCATGCTGTAAGTTTTTCCCAGAATCTCGTTAATCCATTCATACAGGTGCGTTTGAGACTATTTTGAATCCGAAATTATAAATAACTCTATATGTTACCATGTGCGATGTTACCGAAAATCTCGAATATTTCAAAAACTATTTGGGTACAAACAAAAAAAATGTTTGCACAAACAGGCACTAACGAAGTGCTATCGATTGAGACTATTTTGAATCCGAAATAAATAAAGCCCACTGCATATAATAAACATAGATTTTTGACAAAAAATAGTTTATGTTAGGAGGGCTTATTACCTTATTTCAAGAGGCTTCGTATTCGTATATTATGCAACTTTTGTTTTCATTCGTACCCAAATCTACAAAGTTTCCCTATATGCTGTAAAGCACATTACTTTATTTCTCCATGTAAAATTCCTATTTTTACGTTTATTAATTAATTTTTTTGGGAATTGGACCATTCAATAATATCTTAATAAAAACAGGTAATAATAATAATAAAAAAGAAATTTTGATTCTCTTGTCTAATTTAAACATAAATAAGTAAAAATTACGCATTACATAGGCAACCCACGCCACTCACTACCTGCCTTATGGATTTGAATTTTGAACATAGTTGCCAAAAAAATTAAAGCGAAGTTCAAAATTTCTCCACCGATGGGCAGAGCCAAATAAAACGTTAGGCAAAAATTTTCTGTGTATTGCTTTAAATCGATATCATTAAATAAAAATTTTTGTCATTTGTTTAAATTGTATTGTAAAAATTCGACTATTGCATAAATTCAAATATTTCTTTTAACAATTGATTAAATTAGAATAAACAATTTGAACAAACGTTTAAATGATTAGAATTAGAGCGTTTGTCATTTAAAGGATAGAAAATAAAATTTATAATTTTAAAAATGAAAAATTTTAAAAACAAAATAATTCAACAATTGTATTAAATGAACATATATTTTTAAACAACTGCTTAAATTGCGAAAAAAATTTTGAAGTAACGTCGATTTGATTTGAATTAGAACCTTAGAAATAAAACTTTGGGCAATTTAAAATAATGTTCAACATTTTAGGAATTGCTCAGAAAATTGCTACTTTACTTAAGGCCCTTTTTCCGGAAAATGACAATATAGTAAGCAATATAGTATCAGATTAACAATTCCATTGTTGACTTTGGAAATACTTAATCTACTATTGTTAATAACCTAAGATACTATCAACAGATGGCGCTGTTACAATGAAATACCTAATAAATCGCTTTATTATTGCAGTTGTTGGCTTTTATAAAGCATTCAAGTTTATTAGCGGCATCTATTAACAGTGTCTTGAAATACATTATAAAAATGAAATTGCGTATTTATAAATAATATTGCAAAACTTTCAATTTCCTGACACTGATGAGAATGGAATACAACTTTTCCAGACCTCCCGGTTCTCGTAACCATAATACAGTGATAGTACTGTTTAAGTGCTAAACTAGACGAGCGTTATTTCCGTCGCGTATTCTCCGTCACGTATTCTCCGCCGGATCGCAAACCCCACGTTTAAATGCAGTAAACTACACAAGCGTAATTTCCAACGTTGAAAAAGGTGTAGCTTTTACTACGCGACGGAGAATACGCGACGTTTCACACTTAGTGTGAAACTACACAGGCGTTATTTCCGTCGCGTATTCTCCGTCGCGTAGTAAAAGCTACACCTTTTTGAACGTTGGAAATTACGCTCGTATAGTTTACTGCATTTAAACGTGGGGTTTGCGATCCGGCGGAGAATACGCGACGGAAATAACGCTCGTCTAGTTTAGCACTAAGCCGGTTGCAATTTAATAAAATCAATGACAGACGGTACACTATGTAGGTCTTTGGGGACGTTGACGGGAGCTTAATCGGGGGGACTCTCCACCTTAGACGAAGTTACGGGATTATACTATCTGGAAGTTCTACTTTGTTTAGGTAATTTTTATTAAGATTGCAACAAAAACTGCCCTCTGAATCGCAACCCCTATAATGAGAAGGCTAACCCAACCAGAGACCAGAGTCCGTAACAATCCGGAGAGGACCTCTCCAGTTTGTTTGGCCACGATTTTAATAGACCAGCTCATTATTCATGTGGAGACATGGATCGTGCATTTCTAAAAAAAAAACCGGTAGTTTGGGGAAACTTGAGAAAACGTAGATAGAAATCAAATGCTGCAATTGACATACACAGAACTTGAGAGATACTATCACAGTTCCAACAATTTCAATGTTATATTACTGTGGCAAACAGACATACAGTCGTAATGAATGTTTACGGTGCAATAATCAAAAAGTGCGCCCAATTAAAATTAAATAAGTACTCAAATATCAACACAGTAACCTCTAACAGTTACCCATTATTGAACACAAAAGCCCAGAATCACGTTGGTTCATACGAATTGGAAAATATAAAATTGCTTACCTCAAACTCTCGTATAAGCTTACAATATAATGGTGACAGGTGTTCGCATCCAACCGCTTTCTCAACCTGTGGCTAAAAAGTTCAAAATCTGTAACTTGTGATAACTTTATACAGTAGCACCTAATCGAACATTCGCGACACATAACACTGCGGCAGATCTTTAGCGAGAACTGGACCAGTTGTAACGCAATTTGCTCTGAATTTGTGCCACTTGCCCCGCTGATCTACGAATGGAATGGTAGACAGGCCAGCTAAGGGATTACACCCCCGTCCAGTGCCAGAGCATGGGTCGCGCGGACGCGGTTCGTAGGTTCTTCCGTTGGCTCAGACGATCAGTGTACAACTAACTAAGGAAAAAAAAAAAACCTTTCGGGCGCCAGTCCTCTAAATAAAATACGGAAGTAAATAAGAGTTGATTTTATTTAAAGAACAAAGTATAGATAAAGATGGGGTTGACAATATCTGATTCCAAAACTCCAATAGGAGACACAAAACATATAACAAAGCAAGTGAAATCCAAGATACCCTGAGGGGATACCTTGGGACAATAAAATCAAAAAAATAAAATACAGATGAGTTGCCATATGAAGACAACTCACAAAAATAATCCGCGCATCCAGGAGATTGCCCAACGCAGACATAAAACGTTGGTAAAATTGACTGCAAATAACACATTCGCAAGAGATATCATCAAGTAAAATTAAATACAGCAATTGCTTTCCAACTTACCCTTCCACCTCAATCCGTCCGATTCAACATCTCAATTCTTTTGGAACCTCTGGAATATTAATGGTTCATCGTTTAAACTGAGTTTCAGGTGTAAAGCTAAAAATAACAAAAACTGCACAATTAAACAAGAATCAATTCACCTGCGAACGGTATAGCATCTCAATAACGATGTAAATAATTAAGACAAGCAAATCTCTTAAATGCGCTTCCAAAAAAAAACTAATTAATGGTTTTCCAGCCATCCTACGTCGTTGGTGCTGTCCTAACCACTAGAGATGGAATAGTGGTATAGGCTCACGCTACCGCTGCGACAAAAATCCCACAATGTTGGAATGGAGCTCGCACGTCTTCCCAAAAAGTATGGATAAATCGTCAAAGGAGACGGCCAAAGTGACAAACTTATCACACCACTTCTTAATCAAAAACGCAAAACTGCGGTGAAGCTGGGGATAAATGAATGTTGATCAGTCCTGCCCTCTCCATTGATCTCATACAGGAATGGTGAACCCAAAAACGAAATTCCAACATCATTAAAAATGGCTGCCACAGATGGTTCGACACAGGAATCAAGGTCATCACAGGTGGAAACAAGATAACCAAACTGCTGGCCCATATCCATACAAATAACCATATGGTTGGTGGATAAAACAGCCAGATGGACATCAATCAGCTACTGATGCACACCATGTGAACCGCTCAAAAAACCATAATTAAAATTGGAAACCAAAAATGAACGTCACATAAAATTGACGTGGTAGTACGAAAAAAAAAAGCTAAAATTTATCAAAAGTCAAACTTCCGCTCAAGATAGAAAATAATGCAATCTTACCCACAAATGTAGCACAGAAGGTAAAATAAAAAAGATCACTTCAATAAACTAACAATTTGTGGCTCTTAAAAACATAAAATTGCACAAACGTAAAATGAAACTTGCACTTTTCATAAAGATAAGCGAAGAATGAAATTTTGATAAATTTTCGAAATTCAAAACGCGTGCGCGTGTTTGAAACGCACACAGGGTGATGCATAGACTTCCGCCAAAATATAAATAATAGCATTTGAAATGCTACACAGTGAAAGATGGTGTTAGAGATGTTAACAAGATTGGACCATCCAAACAACAAAAAGGATTCCCCAGGCGTCATCAAAAACAATAGAATATTGCCAACTGGAAGAAATCCAAAATGGTTCCGCAACTTGCGCCCCAAAACTACGTAATAGATTGCTACACGAAAGAGACTCTTCTATTTCCAGATGTTAACAAGCGTAAGCCAAAAACAGCATACGACCTCTGTACTGCTTTTTCATACCATAAACCACGAATATATAGCGGCGCTGAAATATTGCAATACTCCCAGATTCCCAGCCGATAACCTGCATTCAATTGCAAGCCAAATGTTTGCAATATAAGATTGCATTCATTTAAAATTCATGGGCCGTACTTAGAAATATTGTGAAATGATATGAAAAGTTGTACCATGTAACAAATTACAAAAATTCGTTACAAGATTTAATTGACAAAGTTTACTGCATATTATATGTACAAATTATATAACGTTCTGCCACTGGGGATATATCATATCCCCAGACCCCATCAGGGCCTAATACCTCGACATGTTGATAAATCTATTTGAAACAGTTGTAATTTAATAAATTAAGACACATTACGCGTTTGTTGGTTTTATGGTCGCGGGGATTTGAAAGGATCCTCCAGCTTAGATGAAGTTATGGGATTATATTATTATTACTTGGGAATTTCACTTTATTTAGGTAATTTTTATTAAGACTTAGTTGACAAAGCTTACTGCACATATTTAAAAATTATAAAACCTTATGCCCTAGATCCCCTAGATATTTTAATGCAAAAAACCAAGCAGGTAAGCCGGTTTCGTCAACCAGCGATTACTCTGTAACTAGCCTAATATCGTAAAGTTTTTAAATATGTTTGAGTATTTCAGAAGTTTTCAATCTAATTTTTTCAGTTATTTATTATCGTGAAACATTTTGAAGGCAACAAATATATCCGTTATAGTTTAAAACTTCAGCATATCCTGAGCATAAATCATTTAAAAATAATTATTTTCCGAACGAGATCATTAAAAACTTGAAAATTTATTTTAAACAAATTACCAAGTTTTGTGAACTTTCAGATGAAAATTTTTAAATAATGTACTTCTCATGTAGGTCAAATTAGGAGATCTATTTTGATTATAAGTAATACAAAATTTGCATTTGAATTAATTTCAATTTTAGCATCAATACCTTGTATGATTAAATCGGAAGGATAAACCGCTTTCCATTGATAAAGTTGAAAGCCCAAGTTCAGAAAACTTAGCAGTTGTTCGGATCATCTTATATTTTATGACATTATGACAAATGTAGTGAACAGCAATACTACTTGTAAGGGCATAAAACCTTAAGCAATTGGTTTTCTTGATAAGAAAGCTTTCAAGGAAATTGTAGTTAAGGAAAATTTTCATATTTTATTTCTTTTGTAATACGGAAAGAAACAAATAACAATTGTTTGATATATTTCGTATTGAAATTTTTAAGGAAACGTTACAAAGATTTAAAAGCCCTAGGAATGGAATATTTTCGAGTTTTATAATAGTTCATATTTCCATAATATTATTAATGTTTAATATTTTTGTTTCTTTTACAGAATTTGACATTAAATCCTCATTAACTATATGCAAAAATGGCTTCTTTTTATGTCGCAATAGCACAATTTGTATTCCACAAATACAGAATTGTGATGGAAACATAAATTGCGAAAATGGGAGTGATGAGTGGGATTGCGGTAAGTTATCATTTTTAAATTTGTCTTGAAATTTCCTTCAATTTTTATTATTTTATAGTCGATCACGAAGGTTCCAAATATTGGGATCAATTGTACCATAAAACTCCGAGTGCGGAACACGATCTAGATAAACCTTGTTGTAAGTATCTTTGCTAATGGAACTTTTTAAATCTTTACGACCTTAATTAATTTAACTTCTAAAAAATTGACTTTTTAATTAAAATCAACTTTAACGCTCATAATTACGTTCATTGCACCTTAACCATTCGTTTTGTATAAAGGTTTTTTTAAATTGCATTAAATAACATAAAATTTTATTTGTTGATGTTGAAAAATTGATGTAACTTTTAGATAGTGTGGTAATTAAGTAACGAGACTCAATTTTATCTGAGCTCCACATAATAAGATTAATATCAAACCGATCTGTTAGACTTTGCTATTTGATAGAGCAAAGTTACGTGAACGTAACTTTATAATGGCTGTTGAGATACTTATGTATCATAGTTTGTGTCGTTTAAATGTTTTCAAACTACGTAAGTAGCAAATAGTTACAAAATTTTATTTCAAGTTTGATAAAATTACGACGGAAGCGTTTGCGGAAAGTCTATCTCGTGCACATATTACGTATAAGTGGTTTTAATATAGTACTTTCGTGATGGTCAAGATTAAATTGAAAATAACCAGAGGTCAGGGTGTACGATTTCCGTTTGGAATAACAAAACATTATACAGCTTTTCTTCCCCTAAGCCATAATTACCTCGAAGGCCTCTGCTATTAAGATCGACTATATTGTTTCAATTTCCAACCTCAAAATGTAGTATCTCTTAAATTCTTTTACCCGAGTAGGAACTTTTCTTTTGCATCAGTAAGGCCGCTTTTATAAGTTGCTTCTAAAAAGTAGCTCACTTTGTGCTTCACATGAAATTCAACCAGAGAAAATGCAAAACACCAAAAAACTTGATAAAATTTATGTTCCAAAATTTGAATCTAAAATTGCAAAATTCTTAAAAGGTTTTAGTTATCCTTACCGGATTACATGTTTCAATCTAATTCACGATGCTACTCGTGAAACTGATGTCTTCAGACCCGTACTGGTTTTACGAACATACAACTTTACTCACCAATTTTCCAAAAAAAAAACTTCGATCTCTTTTGAACTTTTTGCAAGTTCCCCTTTAGTTTAGGGTATCAGACTTGCGGTTTTGCCACCCTTATGGAAATTGATAAAATTGATGTTTCAAAATTTGATTTAAAATTACTAAATCTTCGAATGTTCTAGTTGACTTTACTACTAAAACAACAAAGATTTATAGTTGAGATTGGGTCCTAAATTTTATCATTTTACTTGCTAATTGTTTCGATGAACGTTTGGAATCTTGAAAATGGTCCTGATTGTGACTCATTTTGTTACCATAAATTTATACACGTGGAAGCATCCAAAGTTGCGCTGTCAGGTTTTTTTGACATTTTGCGTATTGTCCGAGCTTAAATTTCAAGTAGCTTTTGTTAATTCTATTTCAAAATCTATTTGCTATGGAATGGCTCAAGTTTTAGATTTAAAATTCTCATTTGATTAGCCTATTATTTTGATTATTATTTATTAGTACTTCCTGACTTCTTTTTTAAATATTTAGTCGTAACTTATCCTTTAATTTGATTCTTATATTCCTTTATATTTCTTTATTACCTTATACTTCTATTAATTGATACTGCTTTTACTTTCAGATTAAATGTTACATTATTGGTATTAAAATTGCTTCAAATTTCATCTCATCAAATAATACGATTGAATTGCTTCGTTCGGTGTCAAAAGAGAAGTGAAGAGTCTCATTTTGTTTATAGTATCATTTCCACGTCTAAAATACTTTTACTACAAAAAATATGACAATATCTTAGACAGGCAATAAATTATATTACAAACTCGACTCGCATCGGTTACATTATTATGAATTAAAATGAGCAATCATAAGTATTGAATCTAAAGGTCGGACTTTTTATGATATACATTGTTGTGGTATTTTGACCATTAGAGGGTGTAGGCGAGCAAATAAAGGTAGTGATTCGGTTTTATTTAATTTTTGAGTCAATAATCAGTTAATTTGACTGATAAAATAGACTTTTGCATCAAATTAATAACAAACCACCGCATGTAACAATTTAAACATAAAACCATACAAATTTGAAATGATTTATGTAATACAAATATTTTGCAACACCCTGTGAATATTATTAAACTTTTAAAGTAACGACAGTTTCTTGTAAAATAAAAATTTAGTGAACAAACAATTATAAACACCATGTTACCTATCAATAAGTGCGACATTAGTAAACAGAAATATCAAACCCCACCTATAAAAATCCAATTTCGAAAACTGGGAGAGGGACAGAAAGGCCAGCAAGCCGGAATGAAGCCAGTCTCTTGGTGAAACTCAAAGAGGGAACACGTGAGTTCCTAAGTGACCTCCAAGCGGAGAGGAGTTCTTTGGTGGTCTTCAAAGAAGGAAGAACTCCTAAAACTTTTTTTTGATCCAAGGGTCAGGGAAGTGTAATTTCGCGGATTCACTAAGAAGTGAATAATTTGCGGAAGTCGAGTCTTCGCGTAATTGTTAATTACGACTTATAATTAGTGAACGGTTGTGTATTTCTGACGGGTTGAGGTATTAGTAAATTGGATACCTACAACAGAAAATTGATGATTAAAATTGTATGCACATGTAAAATTTGGAGGTTACTTCCACGTTTAGTGAAAAATTACAATTGATTACGGATAAGTTACTTACCGGAAACGCTGTCTCAAGTAGCAGTTATTCAATCAACAATTACTGAGAGGATTGAATGGAAGATTGGCGATTTTATCAAAAATTGGATACACGAGAATACGGGAGCAACACACTGGAACGCATATGGTTCTCTACTAGATGGTTGGTAATGCAGATGTTGACGGTCGACTAAACAGTGGCGCACAAAAACTTAAAGAAGTTTATCATTTATAAGGTAAATGAAATTTGATTAAAAGTTAATGAACTCAAATAAAACAATGATTTCTGTTAATAGTGAGTTTATTAATTAAAATTGTATTTGCTATTTTATAAAATTACACCTATTACATGAATGGACAGATTTACACGTACAGTGTTAAAATTTAAAACGTTAAATGTTACGTGCATGTCTGAGCCATTACACCAGAATACTTGTGGTTTGAGACAAACTTACTGTCCTCATAAAAATTTGATGCAAATTGTTTATAAGAAATTTTTACGTTCAATTAATAAATTATGGTTGTTACGAATTTACACCCTTTTATTTCGTTTATCGAACTCAACGACTCTGAGCAAGAGAAAAACCCATCTCCGGCAAAAAACTAGTTTTGAGGGCCTTAGTTATAGTTCGTTTGACGAGAAGATCATAACAACATATTAAAAATTTTTATTAAAAACGTTTCTTTGTTTCTTATTCATCCCATAGAATCCTAAAGTCGCTCTCAATACATTTTTGTCGCCACCTGACCCTCAAATGTAGTATTATGTACTTTTTAGACAATAACTACAGTTATTGAAAAACTTTTATTTAGTTCGAGCACGGATTCATTTGCAGCATTACCACTCACATTACCATTTCCTTTTATTGCAGGCGTCACACGCAAATAAATCTTACCAATTTTCAAGTTCATACAGCCTCATGCAACTTTCCTAACAAGCTGAACAAAAGCATCGTTAGTTTTTAAATTATCTTGTAATTGTATCCTCGAGTTATAAAATTAACGCGTATTTGTGCTTCCATATTATGGAAAAGATTTAATTGGCCAATTTGATCAGTCCCATCAATTTGTGCTTGTATCTTTTAAACAAATTTTTTTGTATTATTTGTGCCATCAATTTACAAAACAAAGTTTCTTTCAAGTTATAAAATTTAACTACTATGAAACAATTTCCTGAATTTTTCACATTTTATGAAAATGTGAAAACTGTTACCTTTATCAGTTGAACATCTTCCGTAAATAAGTCTCCGGCAGCTCGTTATGTTGCGTAAAGGTTCTTTATCAGTTAAAATTTCCAAAATATATTTACTTCAATTACTTTTTCGTTGTTCGATCTATGAGATGAGATTTACAAACTCATTTTCAGACCAAAAAGAACTGCAAAATAAACCACATCTGACTGTGAGAGCAGATTATTAGTTAGATGATATCACCGAAAGAGAGATCACGAATCGGTTGATTCTTCGTACAACAAACCAACTACATATAAAAGTATCTTAAATTTTATTCAGAACGTGGTAAATTTTTTAGTTATCAAGATGAGAGTTTTTTAACCCAATCAAAGCACACACAAATTTATTTAATATTTAAATAAGTTGTGAAAATATCTAAAGGTTTATATTCAATTTGAATGTAAAGTTTCAAATTTTTTTTTATAGAATGTAGTGTATAACCTAAGAAAGTCGGAAGCTAATCAATAAAAATAGATCTAATTTCATGCAACCAAACTTACATTTACATTACTGCATTTCTATCATTACTATAGTAATGAATTAATGATTTTCATCTAAAAATTTATTAGTAACCCTTAAATCACACAAAGTGATTCGAAAAAAGTTGTAGTACAGTTTGATACGCGCTCCCTGCTAAGAAGACGTGCACTCCGGTTGCTCAGACGAAGAGTATAAGTTCTCAGGGTAGAACTGAGAAATAACAAGTTCCTGTTGTGGTGATTACTTACTTTTTTTCTACAGAATGTTGACTGGCTCTGGACCTGTATTAGTTGATTTTCGGACCCATACATAAGCTTGGAACGGCTTGGAAGAACCAAATTTTGAATCAAGTTGCGTAGAATTAACCATATCCCAGTAGTTACGTTTAGCGCAGTTAAGAAAACACCCGAAGGTGCAAAAATTTACTTTTATTCGTTACACGTGCACTTGTTTTTAATTTTTAAGAAAATACCAAAAAGGTAAAGCAACGTGTGCTTCTTTAGAAGCTTCTTTACTGCCCAAGATAATAGGTAGGAAGGAATAAAGCAATTTCGGTTGCATACCATTAAGGGTAAAAAGAATCTATTCTAATGATATAAATGAATAGGAGGCTCAAATGATTAATTTGTTAGTTTGGTATGTAAACAAATACTCGAAAGTTGTAAAAGCTTGTTTTAGTTGATATCCAAAGCAGCTTTTGTACTGTTAACACACAACACAGGTCTTGATTTTTGAAATGATTTATGCGGTAAAGTTTTGGTGAATCTAAAAAGAATAAAATAAATGCATAAAATTTGAATTTGCCGCTAAAATGTTACCTACAAATATTTTGTTTTCTTTCAAAATTCCTTGAACTAACTGACGTCGAATACTTTCAAGATCATGTTAACAGACTATCTACAAAATTTTACGAGACCCAAATTTCGAAAAGCAAACTAACATAAAACTTAACTAACATTCGACGAGACAACGCTCCTTTTAGAATTAAGCACAAACTGACATATCAAAATTTACCTATATTCCGACAAACACTGACGGCAGACAACGACGAAGATGACAATGATATTAACAATGGCAACGCCACCGGTACGGAGTAACTGATATACCTCTAAATTACCATAATTATCAAGTATTTTTAACCATTTAGTAAATAAGTTTTATTCTAAATTTAAAAAAAAAAAAAATTTTATTTCTTTTTCATTCAAGCAGGTTTAGTTTTTCCTGCAACTACCAAATTAAGCAATTTAATTATCCTCAGAATTTTGGGAATTAATTTGATGCTGATAGATTATGAACGATAATTTTTGCTTTTTGTCGATTATGCCGACCGAGCAAGGTGTGAAGATTGGCGTCGTCGATTTCATCGACGAAATTTTCGGGTTTAACTTTTTTAGACCAAAGTTGGTCTAGAAAAGGTCTGGAAAAGATTTCAAGTGTTTGCACAGTGAAAATTGATTTGGAATAATCAAATTTGTTTTCCTAAGGTAGGAAATTTTATTTAATTTGGTTGATAGTGACGTCATCGTCGCAGGTGTGAAGTTTTTCACACAAATTTACGATTTTATTGATGAATGTGATGGTCATGGGTTTTTGAAAATCGTTGTATTAGTTAATACAAAAGCATCAGCAGTTTTATTAACCTGAAAATTTGGAAAATTATCAATAACGTGGCCTACAAAATATTTTTAGGTTAAATACTTTTTAACACAGCTGTGGACCACATTACACGTACACAGGTTCACAAAGAAGCACTAAATTCGTCCGTGGATAATTGAATTGCCACGAGTTCACTATAGGTTGGGTCAAATTAGACAGGATCAACCACAAAAAATTGCGAATTCAATTAAACAACGAGGGGAAACATCTAACATATGGGCTACAATTCACTGTTACCGTTTCATGGCTGCTTGAAGGCATGGCTAACTTACCAGTAGTATCCAACAAATGGGTTCGTTATTTAAAAACTTTATTTTTACAATATTATTGTATAAATGAGACGGTCATTGCCTTGCAGCTAACACAGTTGGATGCGAATGCGGGGTACCGGGTTCAAACCCTGGGAGAGTCAAACTTTTTTATGACCAAGTCTCCGTGCTTCGGAGGGCACGTTAAACCGGCGATCCCCCTGAGTTGACGAATTGCCATCGTTAAAAAAACAGGGCTTGCAGGCACATCGGAATGCTATGCTAGCAAGCTGCTACCGGATGTAAAACAACTATAGTCAAATTATAAATTTTGACTATTATATCTATTTTGAAATATAGATAAATATAGATTTTGAAAAATTTTGGGGAATTTTGGAATTTGTGTAGGAAGTTATGAAGATAAAAACTTCCTGCAACGATTTTGCAGCAGACGAGGCGGCTGCGAAATTTAGAGCGTCCGAGTTTTGTGCGCATTTTTATATTATTCTTTGGAACGAGTTTCGGTCCAAGGAAATCTTTCGAGCGATTGAATAGTGTTTTTCCTAGTTAGGGATCTCCGAATTATTTGATAATTCCGATTAAAATTGAGAAACTATTGAAGGACCGACCATTTTGTGAAAACGTGGGCTGGTTGCACAAATTTAAGGTTTTGAAGTAAATTTGTGGTCATCTGACCACTTACACTTGTTAACCCGACTGTTATTACGCTGGAGGATCCTACTATAACAAGAATTAGGAAGATAGAATAAAGGATAATTTTTGAAAAAAGCTGTTAAATTTAGATGTTCTACGACGCAAATTCAATTCAAATTCAAGTTGTACAAATAATATCTCATGAATGAGGGTTGCAGCACGAGTTCATGGTTGATTTCCGAAGGCGTGGCTAATATTCCGGGAAACCTCAAACAACACAATATTGCGGTTTGGGAATGTTTCTTTATTAAAACATTTAAATTTGGTACACCTATTTATTTTTCCACACAAATTACAATCGATAGTATCAAAACCGCCATTAAGCCAAATTGACTTTAAATGTAATGATGGTTTGATGCAATCGCACAAATTTACACAAGCCTTTGATATATCCAACGGTACTACTCGGCAAAATTCTCACAAGAGAAGCTGGTCAGAGTAATATTCTTATAAATGAGCTTTGGCACGCAAAAAGTCCTTGAATTTAACTGTCCACCTTGTCCTGGAGACTTAGCTCAGTTAGACTTCTGCCTGTTCTCTAATCTTAAAATTGTATTTAAAGTTGTTAAAAAACTAAAGTGGAAAACATACAAAAACGTGACGCATACTCTGCAGGTTACATCAATCGAAGAGCTCCCCTAATCGTTTCAATCACTTTCACACCGCTGTCATCGCTGTATAGTCATAAGCGAACCATTTTCAATAAACCAAACGAATATTTGAAAAAAAGAATTACTATTCGTATTTTATTGCGTCAGTAACATATAACAGCAAAAGTTTCGTACAAAGTTGAATTCACTTTATTCCTTTTTAACAGTGATGTTGTCGTGAAACTGATTTAGATTGCTAAAATTTATTTAAAAGTTGAACATTCATTCGAGTAAAATAAAAACTACAAATCAATTGTACATTTCTCAACTCCTAACTTTTAACTGAATAGAAAAAATTATCCTTTGATAAAGAAGGACTCGAGAAGAGAAATATATGCTCTTGCCATTTGCACTGCTCTATACTTTATCCTGCGTGATTGTTAATTGGTTTGATCAAAACTTTTTCCCTCTTCCTAACTAAAAAATATTTTTTTGTAATTCTCTTTTGAACCAAAATAATATTTTTTTGTCGACTCCTAAGCCGATTATCGTAAACTTGTTTTTGAAATATAAAGCTCTAACGATTTGGTGTCGAGTTGTTATATCAGCTTAAGCAAAATTGAAAGTAAAAAATAAATTTTCTAAAGACCTCGAAATTGCAATTCATATGTAAATTTTAACATGCAGCAGCGATGAAAAGATGTAAAGTTTTCTTCCCTACAAGGTAATAACACGAAATTTTTGAACAAGCAATAAGTATTTATTTTAAAATGGGCAACACGCAAATGATGTACTTAGTTATGAATTTACATGAATAATTTTTTGAAAACCCTTATTTTTACTATAGAATGTGAAAACTGTTAATCATTTGCAATTTTAAAGTTCTCAAATATGTACAATGGTTCGTGCATTTGTATAATTAGATATGCATTTAAACAATGAAGCTTTGAATTTATGCTATGCACAAAAATTTGCATAATAAATTAACTTTTGCCGTTTATGTAAAAGATGTTTAAAAGTTGTAATTTTCCAGCCCTCCAATATAATGGTTCATGCATTTGTAGAAACAAAGTTGTTTTGTGCCAGCACGAGAATCTAAGAAAAATCCCTGATGATCTACCAACTCATGATATACAATTATTGTAAGTTTCTTCAACTTTGTTTGCTGTTCCTCGTAAATTACTAATTAGTAACTGAATTTGATTTTCTTAATAGGGATGTTACTGGAAACTCATTTGGTTTACTTAATCGCACGTCGTTGCAAATGGTGCCACTACAGTTAAATAGCTTGTAAGTATTTATTAAACGATCGCTTAATTATTTTCGACATAACACACAGGATAATTATTTGTTCCAAACTCTAAATTTGTGGAAATGCAATTTAAGTAATCATCATTACTCCTTAATTTGTTACATTTTCTACCTTAAAATAAGCAACAAAATCTTGAAAAATTAAATATTTCTGTTTATGTTTGAAAATGCTGCTTTTCCGTATATTAACTAAGTTTTTATTGTTTCCAAAATTTGTACCAAAACCTTTTTTCTCTTAGATAAATGAAGTATAAATTATCTTAGAGAATAATTGCTGTCTATAATGTGACTGGTAAGTCAGAGCAAAGTCAGAGAATTCAATCTCTGGCTACGAAAAGTCTCAAAGCGACTGGAAATTGTTTATTGTACGTCCAGACTTATCAGCTTAAATTTGAAGTCGATGTAAGTAATATTTAAGTACATATTACCCTTACTGAAATAAATTACTAATCTCCTACAAATGCGATTACAAAAGTAATGAATGATTCTTTCGTTTCCATATCGTCAGTTGTCTCGCCTAGCAAGAGCGTTTTAGCTGAGCTGGAATTATAAGAATTCCTCTGCGTTAAAACTCGGGAGAATACAGATTAAAAAAAAGGAAGCTCTATTATCAAGGACAATTTTGACTGACCGCATCAGTTTTTAAAACTATATAACTTTTAAAAATATTCAGCCTTACCATACCAAACAAAGACATTATTGACCAAACATTGAATCATAAAGTAACTATAATACAATACTGAAACGAAAAGAACCCCAATGAGAGGGTTGACCCAAACACAGACCAGAGAGAGGACCTCTCCAACTTGTGTAGCCATGATGCTAATAGGCCAGCTCTCGATTTGTGAGAAGGATGAGCCGTGGATTCTGAAAAAAATGGTAGCTTGGGGAAACTCAAATAGACGCATATAGTAATCAAGTGCTTTAATTGAAAAAAGAATTTGAGAAGTGCTATCACAATTCCAATAATTGCAATGTATTGCGATGTTAAGGTGTATAGGCCTCAACATCCCATACTTACTGTGTTTTTGTCACTCGTAGATAACATTCTCTTATATATTCTACTAGCTCCGATCATAATCAAATCAATCGCCTTCTTCTTTTGTTTTCACGCTCTACAAAGACCTCAAGAACACCAAAATTAGGTCCTCCTGATCCAATGCAAAAATAATTTCAATCTTGTCAATTTTAAATCTTTTGAGTTCCATAATTTATTTTGTCAAATACAAATTAAATCTTCCCCTCGTGATCGGCAATTTAATATACAAAATTTTCCCAAATTATCGTTCAACACAAAAATTTCTAAATTGTAACACACAAATAATTAAAAAAGAATTTAATCTGGTATCCCAAAATCGGTCCTGTCTTCTTCCAGCGAAGATTTCCCGCAAGCCTCCTTTGCCAACATCTTCAAATTTAAATTTTATTCGTCATTCCAATTTCCACCGCGTATCCAAATTTTTCTCTTATCTTTTGTTAGGATTTATCAAAAGCTTTAATTTTCCTTTTCCTGGAATATTATTAGCGGATGATTTGCACTTCAACCTTCCACTCGAAAGGATTATTGGCCACTAACTTCGCACCACCTTCACCTTAGAAGGCTCTAGGACAACTGACTACTCTCATCTATTTACGTTACTTTTTCTTGACGTTAGCTTTCTTCCTAGCAACCTCCTCATCTCCATAGAATCCTGTTGATTCTATTTAACTGCTTACTTCTTCTTTAAAATTAAATTTCTGGTCCACACAACTGTATCCTGGATATCATTGGTTACGTTTACAAATACACGTAAATAATAAATTCGGCATAATATCATTTTTATTACATTTATTCTTACATTTTCAAAGTTATCTTTGACCACATGGTTTCTTACTTCCACTCACGTCTTGTCATTCTTTGTTTCTTGGAAACATGTTATTCGTTGCAATGAAAGCATGTCCTCGATAACAAACCCTTTACAGAAGGACACCTCATCACATAAAGGCTTTTTCTATTTTTATTTTGAACTTTGTTAAATCACGTGTTTAATCATAAGGTCTTTATGTGATTGGCGTTTCCTCCCTCGGAAAAAAAAATCTTTCAATTTCCGCCAGTTGACCTAGATTTTGATTGTGGTCGCCGATTCTCCTTTTGGCCAGTTATTATCGCCGTATGGACTGTGCAATAATATACACATAGTAGCAAATAATGAATAATTAAGTGTCACTGTCAAAAAGTGCACCCACCTCAAATTAACAAGCACCCAAAACAAAACAAAACAAGAACCTCTATGGGTTACCAACAAATGAAATACAAAAGCCAAAATCACGTCGGTCAAACAAATAGGAAAGAATAAAATTTACTTAAAACTTAATGGTGACAGTGAAATACAAACAACCCTCTGAAACGTAACCCCTAATGAGAGGGTTAACCCAAACAGAGACCAGAGTCCGTCACAATCTAGAGATGACCTCTCCAGTTTGAGAGTTACTTCAAAATGGTATCTTGGGAGAACTAAAAAAAAACCGCAAGTGGTGGTAAACGTGCTTAAATTGAAACAAGAATTTGTGAGGTGCTTTCACGATCCCCAACAATTGTATTTTAATTACTGTGGTAGACAATGCACAGTAGGAAATGAAAACTTCTGGTGCTAATATCACAGAGTGCACCTTTCTAAAATTTGCAAGCATATACTAAATCGTATCCTCTAATGGGCTACTAAGATTAAATACAAAAGCCACAAATACGTCAGCCAAACGAAATAGAAAGAATAACAATCACCTACGTACAGCGCTCTTGTAAGTTTACAACTTATACGGTGACAGGCGCTTCCTTCTACTCGAAACACGACGATTGGCTTCAAAAGCTGAACTGGAGAACTTGCGAATTCCTCTTAGGAAACACTCGACATACATTGTTTTGCGAACAAACACTGCTGCAGATCTGTTGCTGAGCATTGAGCGAGATGATATTGGAGATGTCATACAATACTGGACCATCCAGATAATAAAAGAAATCCACAAAAGGATCCGTCGAAGTTGTAGGCTAGGGTCTGGTTGTCAAAATACAACTCCAAAGACGCTGCCAATCGTAGGAAAACGGAAATGGTCTTACGACATGCGCATTAAAAACAAAAACTCGTAATAGTTTGCGCAATCAAGTAACCCTTATCTTTCTGATATCCAGATGTTTACAGAAGCCAAAAATCAAACCAAACGGCAGCAGTATTATTTGTCAATGAGTCGGCACGTAACACAGTTATGTTGGAACCGAAACACAAACAGTTATAGAAATCAACTGACAAGGGGAGACCGCCTACTCGTCATCACCAATTTCGTCCAAATTCACAGTATATGTAGGGCTTGACTAGAAATAAAAGTGACCTAAGGGGAATCACCAGATGGCCAAGCGTTTTTTAGAAAATAACATTTTTGTCGGGTAAAAATACCATAAGTTTACATAGTACATAAGAATTCTAATACGAACTTTTTCTGTCAGATTACGATATGTATTATTATGAATTTTATGTAGATATAGTATTACTAACTCTAACTTTATAAGAAATATTTATTCTTTCTAGTCTTTATTATAGTCTTTATTATTATTATAATTGTAAACTTATGGTATTTTTACCCGACAAAAATGTTATTTTCTAAAATACGCCTGGCCATCTGGTGATTCCACTTGGGTCACTTTCATTTCTAGTCAAGCCCTACATATACTGTGAATTTGGACGAAATCGGTGATGACGAGTAGGCGAACTCCCCTTGTAAGTAGGTGACAGACTGCTAACTCAAAAATAATATTTCTGTGAAAATTCAGTGTCCAGTAAAAAGGTAAGGGTTGCGAATATTAAGTTAATCGATTCTTCATAATATCGTCATTAAGAACTAATAGCTTTGTTCCAACAAGCAGTTCCGTCATCGTTTACTACCAATAATTGAACTAGGAACTGCGCTTGCGTGAACAAGATTACTAAAATTACGCGCAATACGTAAAAGCACGTTGGAACGGTTGCAGTTCTGTTTTCAAAAAAAGGTGTGAGTGACATGGTTAAACGTAAAATTTTGATGCATAGACCTTTCAAGGAGGTACTTCAAAGTTTTGGGATTAGGGATGATAGACACTGTACCATAACTTGTTGCCAAACCTTAAGCAATATTTTTAACTAAAAAATTTATTTTATCGATTCTACCTAAATCTAAAATTGCCCAAAATTTTAAAATAATGAAGACGAATAAATTTGGTGTGAAAACACATGTTATTTTTGCTGCCACTAAGTTTAACCACTTGCAGAACGCTCGGTTCTTGATTCGAAGCAAGAATCGTTAGAACTAGTTTGACCGGTAATATTACTGATTCTAAACTCGTTGGAACAGCAGATTTATAGTAATCTAGAATTCTGTACTAGTAGTTCTAGTCTGTTGGAACGAAATTTTATGAATGCGCTTGCGTTGTTTACTGGAAATAATCGTTGTTGGAACAAAGCTAATAACTTGGGGGTATATACCCCCATTCCCCCTCTAGTTGCGCCTATGACTAAATATAATGCATGGGCTGCATTGAAATGGTATGAAAAGTAGAGCCCGTAACAAATTGCAAAAATTCGTTACAATAAAGATGAATCACCATGCAAAAGGCAGTCCAGATTAAAGTCTGAACCACACCTTATCTATGTAGTAGCTGCATTATGCTGTGTATATTGTAGTATTTTAAAAATGAACAGAAAATTTTTCTTAATAAAGCAGCGAGATGAAGGTTTGCGTTTTAATTTAATTTTTTTTATGTAAAGAGAGATGGAAAATATTGGCATAACAAAAGGTACTGGCGATTGAGCCTGTACAAAGAATTTGAATAATCACACACATGTAAAGAAAGCAGTATTGTTTGATTTAAATGTATTATAAAAGTGAAAGCGTTAATTTTGAATTTTGAAAATTGTGTATAAAAATGTGCGAAGAATCACCGATAGAGGCAGTGTGAAGAAAGGTGGAGGAAGATCACGTGGGTAGGAATGCGACGAACGATAATGGGCTCTCTTTCCAATAGGCGGCAGCGTCGAGAGGTTGAGAGCTGATGAAGCTCGGAAAAAAAATTAAAAATGTGCCTAGTAAAGTGTGAAAAATGCTAAAATAGCATTTTTAATTAAAATTAAGTGACCCGGAAGTATATGGGAATATCTGGAGAACTGCATTCCAGACACAGCGCAGTCAATGCATTTTATAAATTAGATGCACGCAATTGTATACGAATTTTATGTGTAAAATTTTTACATGCAAATCAAAAGAAAATCAGAAAGAAGAAAATGATAATGAAAGAGGTACCAGCAGCAAATTGGGAAGACAATCAGTCACAAAACTACAAAATTAAGGTAAAGAATTTCGTTAAAACTTTTTAATTCACCACGTGCAACAAATAAAACGCCTGCAAAGACTTTCGTCCGCAACGACACATGTTTCAAACACCATGCGTTATTTTACATGCGATTTTATTATGTTAAAATAATTTTTGTAAAATTTGGATTTGTTATTTTTATTGCTTCTGATTTGATGATACATGAATTCAGTAGATTAAACATTATCCATAAATGTATAATTCATGTATTGTTCAAATATAGTGTGTTGATTACTGTATTATGATACAATTTCAAATTTCTATGAGTGATATGCTAATATGTCACATGTCTTCGGTTAATAATTTTTTGAAAGCAATTTATTTGTTCTGTTTAATCGAGAAATAAAATTTTGTTCATTGAATAAGAATTCATTCTTTTATTTAATTCCGACTGAGTGAACCGTGGTGAGTAGATCGTTCCTCTAGCAAAATTTTAGCAACTTACTTCATATAATTTTAAGGGTAAGTTTTTTAAAAAATAAAGGGAAAGAGGACAATATGTAGTGTGTGATAATGCACCTCGTCGAATGTATTAAGTTGTCTATGTAAAGTGAATTATTTAATATGAAATAAATTGGTAATTGCAATAATTGATATTATTAAATTATATAAATTAAACAACAACTTGACTAGACGTTAAAATATTAGATTTTAACTGTAAGTAAAGAATAACATACAAGAAAATTTTATTTAAAAACACTTAAAAACATTTTTGTAACCTTTTTGTGACAAGTTACAAACAGAGAATATTTGAAGAAATAAGAAAACTGTAACTACGGGGGGGGGTCAAAAACAACGATTCCTATAAAGTTCTCCACAGGAGACACTTGACAGACACTTTCGTGACACAAGACACTGTTTGCAGATTTGAAGTTGGCTAGCAGAACCGTGAGACAGATGGAGATAATGATGGAAGTAAACTCCAGTACGAATTAATTCCCAATATGATCCAAAACAACAACAATGTTTGTTAACTCGAAGTTATGTTGTAAATTAACAATGAAAAACGTCGCTAAACGAATAGAGTCGGATGTTATCGTACAGCGTTTACACAGGAGCTAAAACACAACACGACAGCCGGACTACTCTTATCTTAAACAACTTAGCACGAAAAAATAGTGACATTGGACCAAAAATTGATTGTCGACGTAAACTATCGGCACTTAATAAAATCGTTGTGAAATAACATTTGTCCGCTATTGTCGAAGTTGGGATGCTGAAAAAATTTCAAATGCAGTGCCGCATCGAGGAATATATGAAATGAAATTAAAAAGTAGAACCACATAACAAATGTAAAACTTCGTTACAATATAAATACAACAATATAATTGAGCAGGTTAAAAATTGTATAACTTATAATCTGCTAGGCTTGGAGGGTGTTTCATACCTTCCCTTAACTCCCAGTCCCAATACTAGTGCTCCATGTTGATTATGTATTTTTTATCAAAAACATATAGACAAAATAGACAATTTGATGTTTATTGTGGCTAGGAGAGAAGGTTGTACAAAGATATACATGTAGATAATTAAAGCTTAGCCCTAAGGTTAAAAAAAGTCAAACAAAAATAAGTAGAAGTCAAGTGGACAAAGGCATCGTCTTGCATTATATTATAGTATGTCAAACAAGGAAATGGCATACTATAAACAAATAAAATAAAGCGAACTGTCAAAGGGTTTCTATGTAACATTGAATGAAATCCAAAACCGAAAAGTAATCAAATACATTCGAACGTCGTCGTCAGTTCTGCACAATTTTAAACAACCACATAGCCAGAAGACGCTACAAAAATTTTAACATAACTCATAGGAAATAAATAACCTGTATAAGCTCTCTAATAAAACTAAGGCAGAATTTTTAAGCTTTTTTGTAATTATATTTCTCAGTTATCAGCGGTCCTCAAATAAAACAACAAACTTTTTAAAATTATTTACAATTTCCTCCAAAATATATTATATTCCGATTTAATCTACCTGTGACCATTAAGAATGGGCACAGGCGCCATACAGCTTAACGTGAATTCCACACCATGGAGATTTTTGTATTATTTTGATATGTATTTTTTACAAGTAAATGAAAATTAATAGTTTGTAAACTCTGTTATACACTTAAATAGAGTGCACCAGAAAAAAAAACAAACGTAAGGGGTATCTGAATACTTTTACCTATACTTTTCCAAATGTCGAACTGTTATCGATTTTAGCATCCCCAAAAATGTGTTTTTAGCTTTCTTTTGTTGATTTTCAAGATTTTTATTTTCCCCTCGAATATATTACTTAAAGTGCTTAAAAAGTTTTTTAATAATGTGAAAGTAAACATAAATTTATTTTTAGGGTACTACGCGATTGTGCTATTACGGAAATAATGCCAGAAACGTTTCACAAATTTTCTTATTTGAAAGACCTGTAAGTATAAAAAAAATTTTAGCTTGTAGATTAAACTTAGGTTTTTTTATTTTGCCTTTTTTTGTAACTTAGTTCCACTTGAACAAATTTTGTTCATGAACAAGAACAACGCTGCTATAATTTGAAAATTATTTGCTTCCAGTGTTTTTATCGTCTTGCGAATATTATAATCTCATCGAAGTTTATGGTTCATGTTTGCTATTTCTAGGTCAAATTTTCAAATTTTAGATTACGAAAAACGACCCTGTATATATAAAATCAATAAATTTACACTGAAATTTAGCAAATGGTTTATATAAAATAATTTACTACTGAATTTGTTTATGTACTATTATAACGTAGTACAATTAAAATTGTTGGAAATGTGTAAACATAATTATATTAATAGATCGTGATTATTTTAACAACTTAATTATGATGGTATAATTATTTTCAGACACTTGGATTTAAACGAAATAAAAGAGTTCCCAGCCAATGTATTCCCGAAACAAAATGAAATGGAAAGACTGTAAGTAAACATTCTACCCCATTAAAAAAATTGTTTCTATTCTTATAATATTTATTAATATAACAAATTTATATATAGAAATATTTTCTGAGGAGTTGTTTTCTTGAAAAAAATATTCTTATATCATATCAGTTTCGAAAACTTTCATTCATCCAGTTCCCATTAATTTTTGAAAGTGTAATATATTGCTTTTCAAATATCACAAAAAGATATCCTTGATTAGAAAATTCAAATAAAATTTTGGTTATTTGTAGTCCTTAAGAATAAAATTATTAAAGCAATTCTCAGATTAGTAAGCGGTTAACAATTTTTTAAAATTTCGATCTCAAGCTCATAAAACTTTTCCCATTTAGTAACTAAAATTTTCCAGCTTGAAAGCGTTTATTAACGAGATTATCTTATAAAAGCAACCGAAATAGCGAAAGAAAATCTTTTTTTCCTACTCGGTCGCTTCCTTCAAATGCATTAACTTTTATACTGGTATGTCCGACAATAATTTAATTTGCAAGTAAAATAAAACCGAATTTAATTTTAGTCCATGTGCGTTAGTTCACATCTACATAGATTAGATGGAACATAAAGATGAAGAGTTAACATTTAAAGTCGTTAATTTATATGACCAGAATTTTCAAATAAATTACTAAACAAAGGATACTATAAATGACCCAAATGTTATCTGAAAATCTTAACTGAAATTTATTTTTAGATCCGGTTATATTGGAAAGTGGTAAATTTAGAAAACAATAAAACTGAAACAAAATTTCATTAGACGACGAAGCTTCCTTTAATTTTAGATGACGATTGAATTAAACAAATTTTTTTTTCCAGGCTTCTGCATCGAAATCTTCTAGTTAACATCGATAAGAATGCTTTCAAATACCTAACAATGCTGAAAGAATTGTAAGTATTTTTAAAATACTTCTGCACGTTTCTGAATATGGCGCCGTTACATTTTCGGAATGTTTATTATTGCACTTAATAATAGTGAAAATATTTTGAATTCAAAGAATGTGAATCAAGCAAAATTATTATATGAACCTGATTATACGGAGTTATATATAAAACTTCAAAGATGGATCTTGTTTACCAATACTCGATGAAGGGCTTATAATGAATTATTAACAGTATTAGTAGGTGGAACCGGGGTAGTTGTTAAATTTTGCTTTCAATTTTGTTTCAGAAAAACATTTCTTCGCTTTTGATAGCAGCGATGAAAAAACTACATGTAGCAATTTTAGTTTTTGATTAAAATAATATTTTGAAATTTTGAAATTAGAAAACCCTTCAATGCTGATGGTAGCAATTTACCCGCCATAGCAGGATAAGCAATTTCACACTTACGATTTTTAAGTAAATATTAAATAAGTATATCAAAATCATAAAAACTTAAGTTATATACATTCTTGTTGTAAAACTTTCATCCGTAAACTATCGCATGATCGAAGAATCGACTACATGAATGTTAGCATCCTACCATCTATGGAATATCTAAAAAGTCCATTGTGACAACTTACCAGTGCAACAACTAGCTCCTATCTCTCTACTCCACTTCAAAGAAAGATTCGACAGGAATCTAATTTTTCTATATAAATCTAATACTTTATAGTTCTCATCTCAGTGAACCACATTATCATCAGAACATCAATATTGCGTCGTTTATTATGCTGCGATATAAATTCTTTATATGATATATCCATGGGTTCTTCTCCGGATTGTGAGTGAAATGTAGCTTAAAATACAAGAAATGCGCATACATTATTAAAGATTAAATCGCAAGAGTATACTTTTTGAAACATTTGGGTATTTCATCTCATTATGATCTACCAAAGGATACGATTTCGAATAACACTCATCACAAAAAACACCAATTAATTTATTACGTTCAAATTAACATACAATTCATTTAAAATAATTCATAATATAATTTCTACAAGTACAAAACTCAAAATATTGTATAGATTTTAATTATTCATTATAATCAGTGTGTGCTATTTCGACCGAAAGAGTTTGCAAATCGACCAGGTTCAAACATAAAGGTAGAAGCAGAAGCAGAAACAGTTTGCCGGTTTCAGATTATCGGTACCTACAATCCCACGTTGTAACAAATGGAAGTGCTCACAGTGCAATAAGGTAAATAAGCGCCGATAGTGAATGTGTCGGCGCTGGTATTTATCGGAATTAAGTGTTCACATTGCAAGCAGGTTTTTTTAAGCACCTACTGTCATGTAAATGACAACGTCAACCACTGTCCCGACGGTAATGTCAATTTCCCTCACCAATGCCACCTGTCTTCAAACACAGGTACTTATTGATCCACTCTCGTATATACGTGTTTTAAATTCTAGTGGTATTTTATTAAAATTTGGAATAATCACGTTTTCCATAAATAGGACGCAATTTGTAATTACATAATTTTATCTATTATTCTTAAATTTAAATATATGATCATAAGTTGTCAGTAAACTTCAGTGAGATTGCATTTCAGCTACGGTGCTTAAAGGCATCAGGATGTTTGAGTTTAAATTACCTACGAGATATTTTATTACAAATTTAAGAGCAACAAATTCCATTCTAAATATTTTAAGTAAAAATTATTGATTTCATATTTTCCACTTCTAATTTTAGATTTAATTCATTTGCATCACTTAATATACGTTGGTAATTCGCTAAATTTTAAATAAACATCAAAAACCGTGTAAAAGGTATCTACCTAATGGAATTTACTTCCAGATTTGTACAAAAATTAATAAACAAAAATAACAAACCTATCGTAAATTCAAAAGTGCTCATACTTGGTACTTGACGCAAGTTAATTATAAAAAATATATGCACTTGTAATTAATGATACAATAATATCAGATTCTATCTACAATAATTAAGTATACTGTAATGTTAACAACCCTTTTATGCGTAACCCCTTTGCGCCAAGAAACGGTGATAACAAAACATAAGTCTTTGGCTAGCAATGTACCACCTATTATGACAAAGCAAGTCAAACCACCATTAAATCACATCTATCGGAGGTGAAGAAAGGAGTGCCTCAAGGATCAATTCTAGGGCCTCTACTATTTCTCCTATACATAAACGATATGCCCAAATGGATCGACTTCTTTTCTGTTCTTTATGCAGACGACACGTCAATTATCCTGCACGACAGTGACAAACACAAACTGGAAAACAAATTAATACAAATGTTCGTTCGATTGATTCAGTGGTACTCATCAAATGACCTTACATTAAATATGAACAAAACCGAAATAATTAAATTTTCACTTACTGCAAGGAAAGATGAGAATTTGAGGATTAAATTAACAGACACACAAAAAGTTACCTGCAGCTACTCCACGAACTTCCTGGGAGTAAGGATCGACTCTCGCCTGGACTGGAAAGATCATATTGAAACACTTGCAAGCAAACTTAATAATATGGCCTTTGCTCTGGAAAGTATAGCGTACCTAGTATCTAAAAGATCAGCACTAGCGGGTTACTTTGGTTATGTTGAATCTATCTTAAGATATGGGATCATTTTCTGGGGTGACTCGGTAGAGGTACAAAGAATTTTCAAAGCACAAAAGAGGATCATCCGAAACATATTTAATATACCATCTATGGGAACATGCAAACCTGTTTTTAAAGAAAAACAGATACTCACAGTTACAGCGATATACGTAATCGAAAGCATATTATTCTACAAAAATAATTCAGATCTTTTTATGGAAGCTCATCGAAGCCACGCCTATCATACAAGACACTGCACAGACCTGGTTCCACCTAGCACGTATTCAAGTAGAATACAAAGAAACGCTGAGGTGCGAATAATCAAAATATATAACAGCTTACCTGTGAAGCTGCGTGAGCTCCCAACGCAACAATTAAAAAAAAGGCTGCAAGGGATACTGGTAAGCAATCCGCTGTATAGCATGGATGACTACTTTGCTGTCAATTTTAAATCACCCCAGATTCGTGACCTTACAGCGTAGAGATGAAAACCGGCACTATCTGATCTCCACGTGTTACATATTATTAACTGTATTTAGTTGTAAATTTGTTAAAAAAATTGTAATAAAGAGTATTATTATTATTATTATTTTGTCGCAGAACATTTATTGAGACTACTTTATCAGAGCTTGGGTTCCGGCTAGAATTCGGGCACTCTTATTTCGCGTGCGTCCAGATTTACATGGACCACCACAATTAAAATGATTACCAACTGATTGTAATTCGCATTATTGTAAAATCTTAGGAGTGCTCCCCAAACATTCATCCACCGTCTAGCTGCCCGTCCGTAGATGGGCTTTCCACCTAGTATAGTATAAAATACAATAAATCGATCATCCTCTTCTGAGTAATTTGTAAGAGTACCACTGATTGGTTTCTTTAATTTTTATCAGTTTACCCGAGTTTACCGCAGATCAATAAATTGTGAGTATGCATCTTATTACTGCAATTTCCTTCGAGTGAAGCAGAATTCCAAACAACTATGGACAGCACATATTCGCGCTGAATAATGTTGAAAGCCGAATAACCACATGAAGAACTAGATTGTTCAATACGGTCTAAGGCCGCGTGTGCCAGCAAGTAACATTATAATTAACTAATCGGCTTCGTACCACTAAAATGACCTAGGGATATTGACCACGACTTCCAATATCATAAAATCCACAATGATACCGTTTCGTCACCGCAGTCGCGGTACTCCAAATGGTGTTTTCCATTGTGGTGTTTTAAAATTATTACAAAATTAAAAGTCACCCACAAGATTTGTCCTAGCCTGTTAGATTGCATCTCAAAGCACCAAAAATTAGCAAAACACAATGAGCTCTACTTTTCGTATCATTTCAATATTCCTAAGTCCAGCCCATCCATTGTTATACAAATGCGTTTATTTAATCCAATTTGGATTATAAACATTTGGCAATTTGAACGCACGTGATCTGCTAGCGTAGAAATAGGAAATACATTCAGTGACCCTGGAACGACGTTTGAAAGCAGTTGAGTTACAAGTTGAACAGAATTTTGACTAAAAGTGCCGTCAGTTTAGCATTGGACGATTTGTATTTCGGTTCCAACATAACTGTTCCAGGAAAATATTTACAATTGGCCGAGCATTGGTATATAATTGCCCCAACTATGCTCGACGGTTGGTCTATCATTGGCAGTTTGATTGGCAGTGCCGGCCCAAGCGTTGGCCAACCACTGCATGTTGATCTTCAAGCTGAGCATCGGCAAAGCAATGGTAAAATACTTGGTCCAAGCTTGCGGCTAGCGTTGGGAGCCAATGGTCGGTTTACCAGTGCCGGCCCAAGTGTCGGCCGTATTGTATACGTCGGCAATATTTTCCTGGGGTGTTACGTTCCGAGTTATTGACGTAAATTACTCCTGTCGTTTGGTATGCGTTTTGGCTTCTGTAAGGATCTGGCTAACAGAAGAAATAAACCGATACGAGTTTCGTTTTTGATGCGCTTGTGGTACGACCATTTCCGTTTTCCTTTGGTTGGCAGCTTCTCTAGTGTTACGATTGTATTGGTGCTTGTAAATTTAAGAAACGTGAACTCTGTGAATTAGCACAGAAATTTTCATTGCTGCTGTGCATTGTTTACCACAGTAATTTACATTTCAGTTTAAAATTAAAGTACAACTGCACTGGACGAAAAGAAAATGTTAAACAACAAAATTGTATACTGGAAGTTTGTTAGTTGTTCTTTAGTTTTCAAATTAAAACCATTAAATAGCCGAAAACGACGTAACGTCACCCTTACTACAGGATTAATTATAGTTTTCCAAAATAACTTCAGGTTTAAGTTACATTTCAATTAAAACTTTATTCGTGGTATAATAATTAAATTGTCACTTCTAAATTTTAAGATTTTGAATTCGATTTTATATTAAACCCAGGTTTATTTTTACTTAATTAAAATTTTGTTTTTCTTATCTTGCAGAGACTTGAGCTACAATCGATTACCCGAAATGCAAGAAAAGTTATTGGAATCGTTGAAAAGTTTGGAAATTTTGTGAGTAACTGTAAAAAATGTTGTTATTTTTTTATTATGTACATCTCGATACCTTTTGTATCAAATTCCTTATTTTCTATACCCCATTAAGACGAATATTCCCGTTTACTGATATTATTTTCATTTTATGGCACTTTCTTACGAGTGTCATCGCGAACTTTTACTTCTTCATAGCGGTTCTAAAAATTACGTTTAATATAACAAAGTAATATATCTTGGTCAAAACTTTTATTACTTTACACCATTTTACGATTTTACTAAAAAATGATATTTTCAGGAACTTAAACTCAAACAAAATTACGAAAATCACCAGGAGCACTTTTCCACGCATTCCACTGAAAACGTTATCATTGGCTCAAAATTATTTGGAGGATCTCGAAGCTGGAACATTCCTTTCGTTGCCGTTCTTAATGAATCTGTAAGTTCAAATTTAACTTTCTAGTGCAGTAAAACTTTAAACTTTTTACGACTTTTTATTGCTGTGGCAATAAATAATACATTTCCATATAATAACCAAACTGCAAAAAGCATTAAAAAACAAATAAGTAATAAACCTAACAAGTTCTCTGAAATTTTCTGTAAATAAGTAAAATGTTTATGGAAAAGTTTCGTGGTGTTTAATGAAGCTTTTATTAATTTACGATCAAATAACGTGATAATCAATTAATGCATAAAAAGCATTTATTAATTTTTATGAAAAATATTTCGGTGGGATGATAATCATTTTTCCATGTTTATTACAATTTTTTATGTTGGTCCCACATAAAGCTTCTCATTATTTTTGCACTCAAAACATTCAATAATTAAAATGCTAATATTATATCGATCAATTTGACAACAAATTGAAAACAATTTGTCTACTTTTTAAGTTATCGTTAAAAAATTATATTGCAGTCAAGCCTAATAACAATTAATATTAATCAAGACGAATGACTTCCAGAAAGTATATTTTCCAATAATTAAGATGGATATAATAAACTTTATTTGTTACAGCAGTAATTTTTCTTTTAAGTGCTTAAAATGATCTTTCCTGTTAAGTAATTGCAATCAGAATTATTTTGTTATTAATAACAACTAAAATTTTCCAAACTTTCATCTCACAAGGAAAGAAGGAGCGAGCTAATCCTACTGTATCTGCAGGATTTCAAATACGCTAAAGTAAATCCTAGCAAAATTGTCTACATCCACTTTTATTATGCGACACATTCGCGATCTGACAAAAAACTTTTGCAAATGACACAGTTTTTATAATTTATTTCAGTTTTATTAAACAATCCAGTTATAATAATTTATTCTTATTCCAGCTTTCTTGCTGATAACAAAATCAAATATATATCGAATGGAACCTTCGCTGGACTTAATCGTCTGATTTCGTTGTAAGTAGCCATAATTTTTTTTTTATTAAATTGTCAAAACATTTAAGGAAATAGTAGAAGTTACTAAATAGATTGGATAAAAGTATTTCATTGTAATAAAAAATGTTTGCCCATTTTTATTGCAATTTGCGATCAACAGTATTATTTCACCTAATTAAGATGATTAACAAACAATTAGAAAATTTTTCTACGAAAAGTTTCCTTCACATTAATTTTCTGATTAAAAATAAACGAACAATTTTTCAACCTTTCAGTAAAATGAACGTTTATTTGTGTAAGCTTTCGAGAATATTAAAACGAATTTTTATTTTGATCAGAATGATATTCCGGTATGGCAAAGCTCAGAAGAACAAAACAGAATAATTTTAATTGCAAATTGAGATGCAAATGTTGTTCGCTTACATGGTACGACAGAGACCTAATCCTGCGATATTGGTTTTCTTACTAAACTTTTACTATAGTTTACCAGCCTTAAAGATGTTCAGGCAAAGTTCAAATTTGGGGAGAAAAACATGCGATGTGGTGAATTCATAACATTATTGTTATAGTAGAACGAAATATTTTAAAACCATAGTAAAAATAGTACATAATTCCCTGAAAGCTCACCCATCCAAGTACTAAACATGCCACCCTTTGCACAGTTACATTACTTCTTTTGTATCTAACATAATAATTTGCTAGATATCTCCACCTCTTCTTACGTCTCATTGAAGTGCCTCTGATTGGTTGGTTTAGTTGTTGCTTATTGCTAACCAAAAAAGTTCATCAACCTAAAGCAAGTTTATGACCTACGAAATAGATACACATAACTGATTTGTCACAATCTCTCCTAATAAAGTTGCAGGCCGAACAACCAGATCAATTAATAATATGCCCTCTGAAACGCAACCCCTAATGAGAGGATTAATCCAAACATCAGAGACCAGCTCTTTATTAAATGCAAAGCAAAAATATTGAAGACACATTAATCTTTCTTAACCTGTCACTAATTACAACTAAAGAAGTAACGTTAAAGATTTCCGAGTGAAATTATTAAAAAACTAATTTTTATGCAGTGTCCGCACGACCGAGGTACATCTACCAGCTAATGTTATTTTTATAAATTTTCCAATATTTTTAATGCAGGTCGAAACCATTTATCGCCAATACAAAGTTTTTATTTCTGAATGCAAAGAAAATTGATAGAAATCATATATAGACTCCATACTGATATATAGACAATAATTCCTTAGAGAAGAAGTTTTTCATAAATTATTGAAATCTAAAAAATAGCACACTTTAAGTTTATGAAAAAGAGACTAGACTACTCCAGAAATACACAGCACTTTGAACAAATTTCCTGTCAAAGACACTCAATAAAACATCTAAATTTAGTATATTGAATTATTTATTTTTTAAATGCAGTTTGAAGGATTTTATAAACAATCATCAAAGTTCTTATTTACATTATTTATGATTTGGATTTGTGCGTCTTGTGCAGCTTGGAAACACTCAGCGGATCCATTTGGTATATTGGCAAGACCAGTAGTAACTTGAGCCTGTATACCATTAACTTGATTTCTCACTTCTTCTATTTTACCATTTACGCATTCGTTAACTCCTGCACAAGCATAACAAATTTGGCTGGTAACTGATTTTAAGGCATTTATTTGCGAGATTTGCATATCCAATTGGTTCAATTCAATATTCTTGTAGCATAAATTAAAGTCCAGATTTAATTGTTCCAATGCCCTATGAGCTTGGTTTGTACAAAGTGCAGCATTTGGACCTGCGGCTTGCTGAATTTTGTTTTCTAATTCAACAATTTTTGTCTTAACGTTAAAACGTGCAATGGAACCTTGAGATTGAATGGCAATTCTTGTACTCTGAACTTGAAATCTGGATTCTCTGGCAGCCTGGTTTAATTCAATTTGAAATTGTTGAATTTGGAACCCACAATTTAGATTAGTCGCTTGCGAATTTATTTCCTAGAAAAGAAATTACAGAAATAAAAATTAGTTTACTGTATAGATGTTAGTATTATTGGAACTATTATAAATTTAAATTGAATTTTGATATTGTGTAAATATAATACTGCTCTACATTTTAAATTTATGAATTTAAATTTGTTTATTAAATCAAGTTCTTGTTATTATTTAGAAGCAGAATGTTACTTCAATAAAATTAAGAAATATGTTACGAATTGCAATTACTTATTAGTTAGTAAACTGTCAAATTAAGAGTACAGGTTGTACTGTCAAAAGAATTTGCGATAACCAATTTTAGTGCAATCATCCCCAGTAAGGGTTTAATATAACGGATAAGACATGAATAGGGATGACAGAGCCTTTGGCTACAAGTTACAATAAGGACAATGAAACAATTAAAGGATTACGTCCAAATTTAGTGAGAAGAGATGTTACATCCAAATTAGTAGCAATTGAAACAAAATAAAACAAATTTTTTAAATAATGTTAAATTGTTAATAAAAATAAGTGCTTTAAAAAATTACAAATTCTTAAATAAAATAAAATGCTTACGTGTAAAACAACGACGAATACTAATAAAACAGATATTAATTTAAAAGCCATTTTTTCTTCTGTTAATTAATTAATCACTTTAATATAACTGACTTAATTTTGCACCCAAATGAGTTTTTATACCAATTCAACGAGTAAATCAACATTACGTAAATACAACTGCTTGCTTACAAATATTTTGAAAATATTATTTACACAGAGATTTACAAAAATAAAATAAATAAATACATCATAAAATGTTTATCTTTTTAGTAGTGCACTTGTATTTTGTGATAGAAATGCAAATTAACGTAAAATTAAAATGGAATTTCCACACCAAAATACAATTTATAACCATATTTATTAATAACGTAAGAAAGTCTGTTATTTTGCGGTTGGAAAATCCAAAAAATTTATTACATATTCAAATCTTTCGCACGAAATTTAATAAACATTTTCCAAGTATGTTGCCATGTACCGAATTTGCAAATGTTGCATCAGAAAATTGCATCATTCACTAAATCCAAAGGAATATGTCGATAGATAGATCGATATTTTGTTTGCGGGAATAACAATATGGCATTACAAATGTCTGCTTTTCTCCTAGCGTCACTTGTTTAATAATTTTAATTGTTGAAGACAATTTAGCAGTTTAATCTACGAAGTAATGCGGAACGCTAAAGAACTTTAAATATAGTTTAGATTTACGTCGCACCCTATATGCATAATACAACCGCTGTCACGCCATTAATATAATGGAGAAATGAATTACTCTATTATGTAGAACTTATCTGTAATCAAGAATTTTAATTTTATAATATACTGGACGCTAAGTTAATTTTTTAAGTAAGATCTTAATACTATAACCTAGACCTAGATGGTTAACCAGCTGTATTTCCCATTACAAACTGGTGAAGCTAGCGGCCATTTGTAACGAGGGTAATATTCTAACCTCACAAATCTAACCACACTATCACGCGTCTGACCAATGTTTACTCACAGTAATATGGTTGATGACCATTTTGTGACGTCATACATTCTTAATCTATATACAAAACCTATTATTATTTCCCACTTCACAAGTGGGGTTCTAATTCAGAATTTACATATGCTTAGCAAATTCCAACCCTGTAACTTCGTATAGGCTTGGAGTATTCCATATCATCAATTCTCCCGGTCCCAAAAACAAACATTATGCTTACGAACGCTAATATAGCTCCATGCATTTTGCTAGGTCTAGAGTGCAGAACTAAATAATAGAAACTGAGCAAATAAGAACCGGGGGACAACCCAAGAACTTGGAATTTCTGTGGGCCGGTTTCTTTTTTCTGCAAGACTCTGAAGCGACCTAGTCTAAAACTCTGTCCTGCTTTAGTATTCTATAGCAACTGATCGTGCTAACCCTGAATAAAATAACTACCCTGAAACCTAAAGTGATTTTCTCAGCGAGAATCAGGAAGACCCGATGGGCCACATGACCTTAACTTGTACTAATAAGAACAGAGCTGTAGGTCGGAACAGAAGGTACCCTAATGGGGCAATTTGACCTTAACCTATATGAACTAGGAAGTCTCGTCTCACCTCAATCACACTGGTTCGAGTTAAAAGTGAAACATGATAGTCCTAAGGAATATGGCTAAGTAGGTCGGAACAGAAGGAAAGGACATTTAAGGGGTCCTTAAGGTCCTTAGGTCTTAGCCCACACTTGGAAACTTGCTGTGGTGCGCGGATGGCCAAGGTCCTGGTAGACTACATATCCTACGCGGGGATGGTCTTAGTCCGGGCGCAATTCAAGCGAATGCTTGCTTGGCCCTACCACCGTTTGGTGTTGAACTCGCGGGGGTTGTGTGTTTCGCTAGACAAGTTAAAAGATGGAGTCGGGAATGACGTCCATAGCGATGACGTTGAATAGGTACCACAGCTCGCCTTCGGCTCGCCTCTGCAAACCAAAGGAGGCGAGGATGTGGGAGTCCGTCCACGGGACAAAATCCGAGGTTTACAGCGTATATCCTGGATATATCTTAAGTGTACATCTAGCATCTAAAACTAATAATGCTATTATCTGTTCGAATTCATATATCAATATGTAGGGAATTAGAACCGGGAGAGTCCCGGGGCATTCCATATCCCCAGGACAGGAGGTTAAAATTTATATAATTTGTAAATATAATGCACAAAACTTTCCTCTATTTATAAAAATGTTTAATTAAATCTTGATAAAAATTATCTAAACAGAACAAATCTCCCTAATATTGCCATTGATATGATTGTTCGGCCTTCGGCCTCAATTAGGCAATCATACGCATAGACCATAATTATTTCGTCTGCGGCCTCATTCGGTAAGATTGTAACAAATCAGATGTGTGTGGTGATGTTTATAACCTATTTTAGGTTAGTAAACTTTTTTGGTTCGTAATAAATTAACGTGTAGGAGGAGCTTTCTAGCAAATTAATATATCGGAAGTGTGAATCTGATAATATATAGCTATCTAGTACTAAATGCTAGGGTATCTAATTTGACATACAAATAATTTTGTATTATAATAAAAGCAACAAAGTAAACATATTTCCTTCTTAAACTGGAGACTAGGACTACTTTTGTAGGATTAACTAAATTCTCGCTCCAATCCGAACATGATTTCTTAAATTCCGATATTTTATCTATCATATTTTATGATTTATATAATTATTACCTATTGTTTAAATAATGCAATCCATTGCAATTTGCTAGAGTTTCCAGTGTTTCATATGGGTTCACCATAATTTCTTTTTTCCGTTTTAGAAATGGTTAATTTAGCAGTTTCATTTAGAATGGTACATAATTCACCTGCTTTACCCTCCATCAACTGTATCACTGCTCTATAGACCGCTTAGTTACAACTTTTTCATCAATACTACCCAATAACTCCTAATTTCGCACTAATTTGCTGTATTTTAACCCCCCACTTTTCTTTCTTAACTTGAGCAAACTCAATTATCGAACTGACGTTACATTTGGATACCTCAATGACTTTTTCACAAATCTAAGCCTTGATTACAGAATAATCGTAGCCAAAATATCATGACAATACAATACTGTGAACTTGTAGCAATATTCTTGAAATTTGCAGAAATTTAAAAAAAATATTTTGCCATAAATGCTGCAATATTGTATTAAACTTCAGTATAAATTGTAACGTCTGGCACTGAAAACAAGCTGTGTTTATACGTTGTACAATTTGGATTTGAATTGTCGACAAATTCAAATTGTGTTAAAATTTTACACAATTGTTATTTCTTCAACCCACCAGCTGTTAGAAAAAGCTAAGTACAATTGTATATAATTTTAACACAATTTGGATTTGTCCACAATCGAGATCCAAATTGTATAATTTTTAAGTACAGCTTTTTTCAGTGTATATTAAAAATTATGGTATTTTTGACACTGTCCTGGGAATTATCTGTGGTTATACTTTAGTATAAAATGTAAGAGTAATTACTAGGTTATGATATACTAACATCTCACATAAACTACAACAGTCCTATATTAAAATTGTAGTATATTTCACTATAGAAGGTTATAATAATTACTACAATTTATTACTAGTGCTTTTTAGTATTCAATACACGATTAAATTTGAAATAGTATCAACGACAACAAATTAAGTAAATATTTACTACAAATTGCAGTACTTTTTCAAAATAATCTTATGTATCCTTATGTTTTAGTAAATAATTTAACTATTGCAACAATATAAATTATACAATCAAATTGTTACAAGTTTTCACTCAATAAATTGTTTAAATAAATATAACAAAATATTTACCACAATTTTTAGGACAGTTTTACAATGGATTTTTGTTAGTAACTTCTTAGTTACACAAGCTCAAAATTAAGAACTAATATTAACAATGTATAATAAGAGGGCGGTTAGCTTTTATTTTTAACCTCGAGAGCAGGGAACAACTCATAAATTCTTTTCCATATTACCACAATTATAATATATTATTTTTATGATTCTCAAATATTTATTAATTTACAGAAATCTACAAGGAAATGGAATTAAATACATAGAAGATGGCGCGTTTGCAGACGTATACAATCTAAACTCTCTGTAAGTTATTAGACTTCTTCATTTGAATGTTTGCATTTTTTTATATTAAATTTTAGGCACTTAGCAGGAAACAAGTTTCGAAAACTATCAAGTAGCTTAATTGAACCGCTGACTAAACTGGAATACATGTAAGCTTAAAATTTAATTTAAATTATAAGATATTTATGTACATTTTACCAGATACTTTGATCGATTTGAGATGTGCCAGTTTGCCATGCAAGTACGAGTATGTGAACCAAGAGGTGATGGAATTTCAAGCCAATATCATCTATTAGATAATCGACTCTTGCGTACAAGGTAATTCAAAATAATTGTAAATTGTTAGGTAGCCTAAAATTTTTCTATTCCCACAGTGTTTGGATCATGGGGGCAGTAGGTTGTTGTGGAAATCTAATCGTAATTTTGGGAAGATTTATGGCTCCAACCAATAACATTGTTCACTCTTTGTACATCCGAAATTTAGCCTTATCGGACTTTCTGATGAGTGTTTACTTATTCACTATTGCAAGTGCTGATGAACATTACAGAGGAGTATATTTGCAACACGAGTATAACTGGAGGCATAGTGCTTGGTGCAGTTTATGCGGTAAGAAGTTTTTGGAAAAGAATAAAAATATAATGAAAGTAATTTTGCAGGTTTTTTAAGCACGTTGTCGTGTGAATCGTCGGTACTAATTTTATCTCTAGTAACGTGGGATAGATTTATTTCTGTCACCCAACCGTTAGCAAAGCGACAACCATCACCGAGGGCAGCACTTTTTACTCTTTTTTCATTATGGGTCCTTGCACTCGCACTAGCAGTTATTCCACTTATGCAAATAGCAAGTACGTACTTTGGAGATGAATATTACGGAAGTAACGGTGTGTGCTTGTCTCTTCACATTCATAATCCGTATGACAAGGTAGCTACTCAAGTTAAAACTTTCTCGTTTAACAAATTTACATTTCAATTTCTAGGGATGGGAATATTCTGCAACAATGTTTATAGTTGTTAACACTTTAGCGTTAATTTTTATATGTTATTCTTACGTTCGCATGATTAGAGATATACGAGCAAGCACTATAGCATGCAGATCAACGAGGCAAAATCAAGATAGAGACAAAGTCGCCCAAAGGTTTGGAGTAATAGTTCTTACCGATTGCATGTGTTGGGTACCTATAATTATGGTAAAACTAGCAGCTTTGTTTGGTAAGACCGAATAAAAACTTTAAAAGTTCCATCTGTTATTTTTCTTTGTTGAAGGTTTGCCCATTTCAGAAGCTCTGTATGCCTGGTTAGCAATCCTGGTTTTACCCATCAATTCAGCCCTCAATCCCATTTTGTACACACTAACCACAACAATGTTTATAAAACAAGTAAGTGATTCGTATTAGTCAGACAGGCTATAGATTAAAATAGTTTTGTGAATTTTTTACCTTTAGGTACAAAAAGTTATTAATTCGCACATCTTCAAAAGAAAACGATCAGAGCATCAAAATTCTGACTCTGCACACAGTACCAGTATCTTGCCAAAACGAAATGGATCAAGACGTCCTTTCTTTCACAGAGTAAATAAAATTGTTATTATTATGATTTATTTTTTAATTTTCTAACCTAAGTTAGAATATTTCAACCTACATAAACTCAGCACCGCCACCACAGATTTATCACTGATCACAAAATTAGCACAAAATTATAACGTGTTTTGTTTTGAAAATATGGTGGTGCTAGGTTTATAGGTAAGATACACCTCCAGGTAGTTTGATTCACAATGTTGTTCATTTCAGGGAACTCAAAGTAGCCTCACCACTAACAGAAACAGTTGGAAGCAATCCACTGCTCTGTGATGACAAATTGAACCCCTCACCAAAATATTAATTTTTAATGAATAAAGGACTTTTTTTGTAATGAATTATTTTATTAAGATGTCTGTGATATGTGTGTTAATAAAAACTTAAGAAAACTTTGTACTTTCTATAGGTACGATACAGTTAATAGGTTTTTATTTATTTAACACCCTGTATCTTCTATAAATTGAAGGTTTTTCCAGATTTTGTATTTATTTGAATTAGAATTTTGTTATCTTCTTTCCTGTTTTTAAATCATATGTAAATTTGGATTTTCGCGAAATTATAAAATAATATTGACAATAACATCTGATGGGCCCATAGAGTTGAATAAGACAACATTCGTCATATATTGTTTAACCGATATTGCAATACCGTGATATCAAGCACATTATGTCATAAGTATAATATAATTTGGTTAACTCTTGATCAAATACTTTAATCTTACGCTAATATTATCTCTGAGCAGTTACTACTATAATTACATGCATTATGCTTCCTCTAGTCATCTAGTCTATACCAACTTACCATGTCAATTACGAATTTGTAGTATGATTATTGATTACATATAAACTCTCCTACTAATAGGAACTTTAAATTAGAATGTCATAAGTATCGGAAAATGTACCTATAAGACAAAAAATTAATTAGAAATCCATTTCAATTACAATAGTAAACTGATATTCTAGAAATTTCTATTTCTGTTAATTGATATTAAATTTTGATTGTGGGTAACAATATTTATTTATTTACCAATGAAACCTTTTTACAACATATACATACACATTATTACATTTTTACAACATCAAATCCGTGATCATAATCATAAATGCGACATCTACGACTCTTCGAGAGATGCAACATAGGATATACCAAGATAAGCCCACGCGCACATTGTACGGGATCTTGATGACGTCACTCCGTAACAAAAGCTTACGATTGGTAGTACGGTTGGTAGAAATAATGGAAATTTAGATATCTATATTAAACCATTGGCTATAGGCTATGTTGAGTCACTGAGTGACGTCATGCGCGGCAGAGTCTAAAATGCGTTCACCAAGTGAGATTACCTAATTAAAGTTATAGTATTGTCACAACCCCAAAGTTCAGTAAACTTAATAATTAAAAGAAATGCTGATTAATAACAATTTCGAAATCACAAGACAACAGATTCCAAGTTGACAGTATTAGTCACGCTAATAAAAGGAAGATTATTTTGCAATAATATTAAATTACTTTCGAATATCCAGTTACACATAATTAATAATTAGATTCTTGGTAATCATAACAAGAATCTAATTATCTAAAATAAACAAACATGAAAATGCAAGATTCTTCTAAGAAATGTAATTGCTTAGGAATGTAAAGAATTATGTTAAACAACGGAATAACTAGTGGAGTTTTCAATATAAATAGAGAAACAGATTTGTGTAAACAGTTAGTCTGGAGTCAGTCTTCGGTCATGAATCTTCAGTGAACGATCGACAGTGCCTTAAGTGTTTGTGAGGATCCACGAGCAACACAGCCCGAATCGACATCCACCAGTGAAGCGAAATCAACAGAAGGATGTCGCCTCCTTGGTTTGCCGTACCGATCATCGTAGGGTATGAATAATTAAGAATATTTAATAGACCGACCAATTTACACTTACGCTTCTATTCATGTAATATTTTATTAATAATATTAATTAAATATATTGTAGAGATATTTCCTACGACCCTTAATTTAATGATTTCTTTTACCAGGACAATATCTAAACACTAGAGTGCCGTCGGTAGCTATGTAATCGTGAGCATACGATTTCTGTACGAGAACAAATCTACAGGTTGGATTCTTACTTCTCTCCTCTCTGGGTAGCCAAAAACGAAACAAATGTGTGGCCTAATTACCGCACTATTGTCGTTAAATTGAAATTCCTCTTTTGGGAACAAATTTGCATAAATTGCCTGAATCAAAATGACTGTCGTTGCAGACAACACTACAAAACTAAATTGGGGTACGGCCCGTTGCATGAAATTAAAATCAAACGCAGCTTCGTACAAAATAACAAATTTAATCTTCATAAAATCAATTAAATTCAATAAGCAAAACAAGTCGAGCATGTGATGTTTACGGACAGATTCGTTTTGGTCGTCAATGTGTTAAATTGTGTGATAGGAGCCCTTAGTATTTGCATTTAAATTCAAATCAACCTCAAAATACTCCAGGTTCCCATTAAGGTGTAAATCGTGTGACATAAATAAATTTTATAAATGTGTACAAATTAGATTCAAAAATTGTTTATTTGCCAGTTATAATTGCACTTGTCGAAATTGTTTGAGAACCACTGTTTTCTTGCTTCATAAATTCCTCACCTTGTGCTTGCATCTGTCATACGGTGGCACCTGTTCACAGCTTCCAGCTTCTGTAATTTTGTGGCAATTTTCCAAATAAGTGAAGTGACTTCTTCACATTCAAATTCAATATCCAAACCAAATCGATCGGTAATCGTATAAAAAAGTTTGTTGGCAAATCTCAACCAATTTGAACCAAGCATAAAATAAATCGTGCGACTAACCTCAAAATTGGTACGTAAAATTATTTAATTCAAAATTTAACGAATTTGAATTTATTGTTCTAAACCTTTAATTGTAGGCACGTAATAATCTTCGCAATTACAAATATCATTAGATCATTTGTCAATGGCGGACCGGCAACTCTTCCACATGTGGGATACAAATTTTTCAATGACGCCTTTACAAAAACGCCGTAATTTGAAGATTCTACTTCCAAATCAACTAAAAACGCTCGTCCACGTCGGACAACACTTTTCACTAATTATCAACTTGAAAAACACTTGGGTTTTTCAAGAAAACTCGAAAATTCGTCACTTATGGTGGACCTCACCAAAAACACCTCCGTTGGCTTCCCAGTCGCACGCCAACTTTTTCTACCTTCTATGTTTGAAAACTTCAACCTACCAACCAAAAATTAAATTTTGAGCCACTTTGCACGTCAACAAAAAGTGAAATCTCGCGCTCAAATTTTAAATGCCAATAATTAAATTTGTTTCTTTTTAGGTTTTCACCGCCGCAAACAACTTTATAATCACTGGATTTTAATCAACGTTCACCAATAATAGTGTACTTGTGTCTGTGGTAACATAAATCGACCTTAAATAACAAAACCATGCTCGACCATGTTATTTTGGATAAAACATCCCTTATTTTACGGCAAATTATTTAGCACAAGGCTGGGTCCTAGTTCGTTTCACCACAGTATATTGTGGAAGACATTTTTTATTGTGAGTTGTACTAAATCCCCCCATAGAAGAGTAATTCGGTACCTAACCGTTAAAACCCAAGCCACATACGATGTCTAATTTATAAATTAGGGTTCAAGGAGGAACCCTAAACAATCAAGAGGGGTTTTAACATGACAGTATCATGGGATAAACCCATTAATAATATTATAATGGCCATAAACGCGACATCTAGCGACGATTCTTCGAATACTGCTCACTAATACCATAATGGCCAAGACCGACTTACAAGTCAGCAGTTTTTCTACTTTTTTGCTGACTAAACGGCATAGTAGGATGATAGTTTAACATGTAATGCTAAACACGGCACAGTTAAATTTGGGAGCGACCGGAATTTGAACCTATGACCTTCCCATATAGCACACAAAGTCCAATGGACGTCCGTTTAAGATCCATTTCAGGTACACACGTCCATGGACTAGAAATGGACATACTTACAACCTATTTTACTGTACGCTTGTAGGACGTCCAAAAGAATACATTCGATGTATGTCCATTTAAAGTACGTACATCCATGGATTATAAATGGACATACTTAAAACTTACAATTACGGACATTTGTACGGATGTACGTTCTAAGGAAGTCCACTTATGGACGTTTTTGGGAATAACAAGGTTGTGCCAAACGTACCTTCTGTGGACGTCCACAGTGCCTAAAATGTAGGGTGGTGGACAACATATGGACATCAATAGGACTACTTTGTGCTATATGGGTTTAGATCTAACCTAACTCCCTAACCACTACACCAAACTATCTGTACTGAGAAACATAATCTAAAGTCATTCAAGAAATAGTAGTCGTTATTAGATTAAAAAACTTTAAATTTAATATCCATCGAATGTTCCCTGCTCGCCCTCAAAAGTTCAAAGAACCACCCCTGAAAGATAATTTTCAATAATTCATAAAATTTAAATCAGATAAATTTAATTTGAATGAAATTTTGAACAAAAATGATATAATGATATTTTCTGTAAAAGCTATAGTTCGGACGGTACACAGGTTACAACTAGGGGTGAATTCTAGCAGGCAGCGCAAAATTCCTTTCGTACGAAAAACTGTAACGTAAAATCGTCATTTGACGTTTGTTTAGCGCCTCTGGATTTTACTCCTTTTAATTCTCCCGTGGGCGACGCCTATGGAAGAAATGGCGGTGTTGTTATCAGGAGTTCTGTCATTTTTGGGAAAATAAGCGATCGTTATTACGTTTTGGTTTACGTTTAGTGAATATCGTAAATTGGGATAAGACACCTGTTTTGCTACTGTGTCATCTTGACAACGCGGCGCTCGATTGCGGATTTTTCCGTTTGTTGTTTTTATCCTGGCTTAGTAGTAAGCTGTTTGCAAGTACTTTTACCATTATTTCTGGCTCCAATTATGTATCGCCTTAGATCGGAATTCTATTTTTTTGCAACGTGGACCTCAAGAGTTGTACAGTGGTATTTTTATTTCCATACCTTGTGGCTTTTACACCTGGCGCATGACCTTGAGTCAATCAGTAACCTTGAAGCCTACGTTACCAATTCCTGCTGGGCAAACTGTATACCAGGAGATCCTTTCGTTTCGGACTGGCAGAAGAGGACAGTGGACTACCTTTTTGTTTTCATTTAATACCATCGATCGCGTACAGAGAATTCTGTATAAGGTAGATTTTGTTATCACCGAAAGATCTTAGGTGAGTTTCTTTCCTCTGTATTGCGATTGTGTTTTGTTTAGTTTTGGACCGTTTATGTTCTGCCTTGGTACGTCCACGTACTTTCTAACGCCATTTGACCAAGTCAGTAATATAGTCGACGGATATCCTTTGTGTGTGCTATTATTGTGGCAGAAATTATTATTAAACGCAACCTTTGTTTCCTACTTATTGGTTTTATTTACCTCGAGAAGTGTCAAACCGAATCCTCACCTTGCCTCCTGATTACCATAGAGCTAGTTTTTCCATCAGGGCCACCACACGCAAATTTACCAGTAATAACTGGGTGTGGGGAAATTTCCAATTGCTTAGGTGATCTGGAATTTCGTTGCAAAACTTCTAAAAAAAACTAATAGAGTTGTGGAACAATAAATTCCACCTCGACTACCCTTCCTACATTCTTGAAGAGTATATTGGTCAAGGTCGGTGTTGCAACATTAAGTAAACGCCTCAGCTGTGATCCACCGAGTCGGGGGCAAACTCATTTGGTTAACTAGACCAAGACTAAATTTTAGTTACCACAAAAAAAGGGTTAGAACATATTATTATGAGAATTTTTAGTTTAAGAATTCAAGTTAAAATGGCTTCTAAAATTAAATATTTGGAAGTAAGACAAAAGAAACTTGGCAAAAATCTGAATTAGATAAATATATCAGTTTCAAAGCTGAAAGTCTTTTAAAAAGGTCATCGGGTTTCTCTTAAGTCTCTTTTTACCATCTGATGTTAAATTTTCATCATAATCATAAACCTAACAATTTGGTAGAAAACTGTCTGTCTATAACATCATATTTAGAACTTCAAATTAATTCCTTCATTATCCTTCTCGGTCCTTTTACCCTAAAGAGGGTTTGGTGAACCTTATAATTTGGGGACGATTTATGTACTTTATATGTTTCGTACTAGGTCCTTTTATCCTAAGACAAAGGTTTCTCAGGGCAGATTACACCCCGGTGGTTTGCCATTGCCTGCCGAGGGAGAGACGGCCAGAATAAAGTTCTTACTTTACTCGGATTCGAACCGGGTATTTAGCGTTCATAGTCAACTCGCGTGACCGCTGAGCTCCGACCGCCTCATGCTCCTTCATTATAACCAGCCTATAAAAGATTATGCGCTTCTAAATGGTGATGTAACCCAGCAATCTGGCGTAAATCAAACACGAATAGACTAGAGAGCAGGAAACCGCGGTTCTAATCCTAATTGATTCGGATATGTGCTGTGATCTAAAGAGTCCAAAATTTAAGGGGAATGGGGAAAGCAAAGGAAACCACCCCATTAACATTTCCTTAGTAATGTCTTCTTGACTTAGCCAGGAGAATTGCCAACATCATGAATGGGATTAAGGCACCTGAAGAAGAAGAATTGGTAATGTATGTGAAAGGTGGAATTCTTGCATAAGACACCGTAGAAGTTTAGTAGAAATTTTATTCATAGTAGTTGGCACGTGATTTTGGCTTGCGAGGCAAATGTCGAGGGAGAACACTTGCCATCCAATTCCACCAATTGACTCAAACAGAAGCGAAATGACAAATATTCGTTTCTGCACATTAACCACTCTCAACCCTTCCGTATGAAAACCTTTTTTTTTCTAAATCATTACTCTTTTCTTCTAGTTCGATTTATCTGCGTTGTCAATTGCCTCTCATGTTGTTTCTTCTAATTTATAACTGTCACCCTTCTCGTAAAGGTTGTTTCCGCTTGCCAGATGCTGGATAGCATCATCGGCACTATTACCCCGTATATACGCAATTGTTAGGTCGCCCTAACTCGGCTAGAGCTTTTGGTGGTTGCATATTGTACATATTGAAATTTTTGGCCTGAGCCGCTTGTGTATGATGGTGTGATCGCCAAGAATCGCAATTACTATCAAATTTACATAGATGTTACAAAATATGTGGCAGAAATTTATCAAGTACAAATTTTAACAACTAACCGTTTCGGTACTGCAGGTTTTCATAGGTACAGCTGCTCCGCCCCGCATGTAAAAATGTTGTTTCTACCACGTTCATCCGCTGGTGTCGTGCAGATGTTATCTACGCTCGTACTCGTTGTAGAATTCCAGCATTACAGTTGACCAAATTCCTTTCGGTTTTCCTGTAATATTGTTAACAATTAACAAACATCGGCCGAACTGACCATCGGCCGACCACTAAGGGCCGATGCTACAAAGCAGGTATAAAGTCCCGATTAGTTATTCGCCGTATAACTTATTCGAAGTATAACTTATTCCTTATTCTAGGTATAAAAGCTTTTGCGTTCTACAATGCTCGTACACGGTCGGTATAACTATACCTGGAATTAGTTCCTCCGTACCAATTATAGGTCATTTGCGCAGCATATTTGACCATAGGATAACTATTTGACATCGTTGTGAAGCGTTCATTTGATTTATTGGTTATAGTTTTTGTTGTAAAAGATGTTTAAACAGAAAATTAAACAAATTCTCTTTTTTTAAATTATTTTTAGCAATGGTTATTGCTATTAGATGTTTTCAATATTAAAAAGAGTTAAAATCTTTTGTAATAATTTTTATTTTATAAAATTTTACAAATTACTTTATAATTACATAAAAATGTAACTTATTAGAATGAAACTTTTAAAAGCATGGTTCGAGAATGAAATATCCAAAAACAATAAAAATGACAAAAAAACCTTAATAAATAACAATAAGCAATAACAAGAATTTTTACAAAAATTTTAAATTCACTCACAAACCTCAATTAATTAATTGTAAATACTAATCAAAGTAATGATTTAATAAAAACTTGAAATTCAACAATAAATTGAATTTCACATTTGAAATAAATAAAATTGTCATTCGACTGTCAAACTCTAAAATCCAACCTTAAAATAAATGATAGCTTATATTAGATTTGACCAACAGAAAACAAGAATAACTTATCCGAGCAGGTATTCGACCATTTTCAGAGGGATAAGTTAAACCAGGTATAACCACAATTTATACCAACAAGAACGTTATACGACAATTGTAGAACGCAATCTGTGTGATTTATTCTCAGTATAGCTTATTCGTACTTTATACCTGCTTTGTAGAACTGGCCCTAAGTCATCCAAAAATCACGAATGTTCGTAATCGGTCGAATCGTGTAAAACGGCCAACTTTCTCAAAATTAATACGCAATCTCGGTTGTGTAACCAAATCTAATTTTCTCCCGTGATAGGAGATGCACAATAAACACTTGTAAAATTCCCGGATATCGCTTCAACGACCCCCAGAATGATCAAAATTTCACTTCTCTCAATCGAATAAAAATCACGTCCTCTCCCTAGAGAAGACCAGTCGAGAGTCCATTTTTAGGAAAAACCAAATTTCCAAAATTTCTATCAAACTTTCCAAATTCGTAGGCAGACGAATTTATAACACTAGACCCACACCCACTAGACCTTAAGTATTTGCCCACCTTATGAAATTGTAATGCAATGGTAGCGCGCGTTTCAATTGTAAAATCTTTTCATTTAGGCATATTTCTAGTAAATTATTTGAAACAGCACAGTTTAGAATAAAAATACATTACAAAATTTAAGATGTATTTACGATAAATCAGGTAAAATGACCTAATGTGTCCCGTCCCTACAGAAAAGGATTGCTACCTGCTTTGAGTAATTTCAACCCTTAAGCTTCTAGGATCTAGGATAATAAATTTTTACCACAAGCATATTTTAATGCGAAAAATGAATTTGCCGCTACAGTAGCGACACCAAACAGATTTAGTTTGCTATTCGGAGTTCTCGGCCACCTTAATGGAAATTTCATGGTGAGATATCACCTCAAAAATGGGACTAAAGTTGCCTAGCAACTCAATCTCGACATTTCACTTATAACCTCAATATTAGTAATCAAATTGGCTAGGATGTGCGGGTAGTGAATTTGTGGCAATCTAGAAAATACCATTAATTTATTAGCTTGTGAGATAGTAAACCAATAGAAGATTATTGGAAAAAATTAACAAAGGTATTAAAGGAAAACATATTTTGAAAAACAATTCACAATAAAAGATGTGTTTATTTTGTTTATATTTTTTTATGTAATTTTATTAGGTAGATTTGTTTTATATTTTAAATTGCTATGCAAATAATATTTTTAAAGAACACTACTTAGTAAGTAAGCAAATACTTAATATTTATTTTTTAAATTAGTATAAAAACTCATCTGGGTAAAAAATTATATCAGTTTCAAGTTAGTTCATTAATTAACAGCAGAAAAATGGCTTTCAAATTAATATCTGTTTTATTAGTTTTCTTCGTTGTTTTAGAGGTAAGAATGAAATTTGAATAGTTATTAATTTGTAATTAATAGATTTACCATGTAAATTTACATAATAAAAATCTGTAAAATTGTTTTTACATGTCGCAAAGTACTCTTAGCTGATATTTCACGTTAAAACTTTAGTTATCTATTGTGATGGAATTCATCTATTTATGATAGACTACATGAAACCAACATACATAACGAGTTTAATTTTTTTTTCTATCTGTAAACTTACACTGATTTTTACATTGAATTTTGTATTCTGTAATGATTTTTTTCCATCTAGGAAATAAATTCACAATGGGTGAATCCAAACTGTAGATTCCAAATTCGACAACTACAAATTGAAATAAACCTGGCTGCTAGAGAATCCAGATTACAAGTTCAAGCTGCAAGAATGGCCATTCAATCCAAAGGTGCCATTGCACGTTTTAACGTTAAGACAAAAATAATTGAATTAGAAAACAAGATTCAGCAAGCCGCTGGTCCAAACGCTTCACTTTGTAGAAAGCAGGCTGAATTGGCATTGGAACAATTAAATCTAGGCTTCAACGTGTGCTACAAAAATATTGAATTGGATCAGTTGCACATGCAAGTCTCACAAATAAATATCTTAACATCAGGAACCAACCAAATTTGTTATATTTGTTTAGGAGTTAACGAATGTATAAATGATAAAATGGCAGGAGTGAGAAAGCAAGTATATGGTATACAATCACAAGTTGCTGCCAATTCTGTGGGTATACAAAATGGATCCGATGAGTGTTTCCAAAATGCGCAAAACGCACAAATCCAAATCATAAATAATGCAAACAATAACTTTGATTCGTGCTTATAGAATCTTTAAAACTGCATTTATCGAATAAATAATTTAAAATAATGCGAGATTTGTTTTATTATTATTATGTGTTTTGTGTGACATTTGGAATGTTACAAAAGTAATCAACCATAACCATAACACGAGTTATGGCTTGTCCAAGCTGAACTTCTTGGCCAACCGGTAAATTTAAAACATGAAGTCGTTCTGGAATCTATATAATATTAATAAGTGCATGTCGCCAGCCACCACCCCCCCAAATCGAATTTTGGGATGAAATTTGTTTGTCAAATCATCATCATCGTTTGAGCATCAATGAGCTTTCAATATTTTCGTTTGAGCCTCAACCGTCGCGGAGTTATTCGCGAAATTCTTGGGGGGGGCTGGAGACATGTTGGCCCCCCCCAAGTGGAATTTTGGGGTGAAATTGGTGTCAAACGTTTGAGCATCGTTTGATCATCAATGAGCTTCCAAATTTTTCGTTTGAGCCTCAACCGTCGCGGAATTATTCGCGAAACACTTGGAGTGGGGGGCTGGAGACATGTTTTTCTATTTTCGTTCCTATTTCGAATTTTTCTGTGAAATTGATGTCTATCGATAGAGATTCGTTTGAGCTTGAATGAGCTTCCATTCCCATCATTTTATTTTCATTTTCTGCAAAGTTACGAGTATTTCAAATTTCGAGTACTCCGAGCAAGTTCCGTTCAATAACCCTCAATTTTAAATCTATTTTATAAGATTAAAATTTTCGATCCGATTAAGAAAACTTAATCCTGCTTAATCTGTTAAGTGATCACTAGATTGATGGAATAATATTGAAGTTGAAATTTTCGAAAAGAATCTGTTTAATAGAATATCTTTGGTGTTTATCAATAAAACTTAGTGCAAAATGTTGGCTTTTAGGACTAGACGAGTTGGGAAAAGTCTATGTAACGCAGAGAAACTTATTAAATGTTTAAGCAATGTAATAATTGTTTAAAATAATTTAAACAAAAGATTTCTGCAATATTGTGAACTCAATAGAACAACTTCAAGACAAAGTAAATATTTCCAAATAGTGTATAAAATCTTTCGAAGGCTAATAATGACATTAATGCAATTTAAAAAGGTAAATTATTTAACATGCATCTAGTGGAGAAATTGAACATATTCCGAAACCAACAAAATTAATTAATAATTCACTAACACAAATTCTGTCTATAAGTATACACGCAATAAAGTATTTTATTTTATATAATACCCCGGGCGAAGCCGGGTATCCAGCTAGTTTGTAATAATTTAACAATCCAAATCGTTACTTATTCTATTTCATGAAGGTTACATTTTACTATTTTATTTTCTCGAAAGCATCAATTTTCATTTAAATAATTATAAATATCACCCATTGCCTCGTTCGACAAATGATTTCCATGTAAACTCAACCTAACATCTTTTAAATTCTTGAAAACATTTCTTTCTATATAATCCAATTTGTTGTTCTGCAAATTCAATTCCTTTAGTACTGGTAGTTTATCGAATGCTTTATCCTCGATGAAGGTAATTTCGTTCATATCCAAAGACAAAATTTCAAGATGAGGCATATTTTGAAATAACTTTCCGGTCAAACGATTAATATGATTTTGATCCAAATACAACACCCTTAATAAGTTCAACCCGGCAAAAATTCCAATTTCAAGACGTCTTAATTTATTTTTAATCAAAAACAATTGCCGAAGATTAACTAAATCTTGAAACGTGTTAGGTTTGAGATTCTCGAGAAAATTTCCTGATAAGTTCAATTCTAATAAATTAACTAATCCCTTAAAAGTCTCATTACTTAAACTTGTTAAACGATTATTTTCCAAATTTAAATAGTCAAGTGAACTTTGAGAAAAGAAAGTTTTGTCTTCAATGTTTTGAATAATGCAATTGCCAAGACTTAATCGCGACAGCTTATTTGGCCCATAGAAAGTTTCGTTTTCCAAAGTTTCAATGTTATTGTAATCTAAGTTAATGTATTTAAGTTTTTTTAAATTTTTAAAAGTTTTAGGCTGAAGCGACATAAAAGCATTATTGTTTAAGACTAAATCTCGTAAATCATCCAGCCCGGCAAACGTAGAAACATCCAAGGGAAAAATTAAATTGAAACTTAAATCCAAGAATTGAAGGGATCTTAAATTTGCAAATGCTCCAGGAAAAATTGTGGTCAAGTTGAGATTATTTTTCAAATGTAGATGGGTCAGATGTGTTAATCCCAAAAAGCAGCCGCTTTCCAAACGTTCGATGTGGTTATAATTCACGAACAGTTCTTCCAAATTAATTAAACTTACAAACAAGTTGGATGGTAAGTGGGAAATTTGGTTTCTCGATAAATACAATTTTTTTAAGTTGTTCAAACCTTTAAAGGAATCTTCATGTAATATCTTAATTAAATTACTCTGCAAATCCAACATTTCTAACAGAATTAAATTTTCGAAAACGCCATCCACTAAATTTCTTAAGCTGTTACTAGACAGATCCATTTCTTTCAATTCATGAAGACCCACAAAAGTTCCTTTTTCTAAGTGTTTTAAGTTATTGTAAAACATACTTAAAGTTTTTAGTGATTGTAATCCATTAAATACTCCAGGTTGCAATACTTCGATAGAGTTGAGGAAAATGGTGAGTCCCTTAAGATTGTACAAATTTCCAAACGATCCTTGTTCCACACCAATAACACCACAATTTTCGATAGTTAACGCGGTAATATTACTTGGAAGCAAACTATGAGGAAATATTTCTATATAGCATCGACTTAAAACCAAATTTAATTTTGTATCGGCTGTCATCAAAGTCTCGCTCAAAATTTGGGGATCGTTAATTTCGGTGCAAATAGTTTGATTTTCATAATTTATGCATTCGTGATTAACACCAAATGTGTGAATTATAACGGACAGAAGAACAATTTGATGTTTAAAAAACATAACTTCTAAAAATAAGCAAATTAGATCAAAAGTAAAATTGCGAAAATTTTACTTACCTCGTTTTGGGAGTTCCACACAACATGAAAAACGTAAATTATAAAATTATTTAATTTAGTAATTTTAACACTTAAAATTATTTTGTCTGGTAGGTTTTATCTGATGCTAGTACTATGCTATAAAAAAAGTAAGTGACACTAAAATGAAGACCTAACATAAATAAATTAATTATATAATCATAGCCATAGTTTAAAAAAAATAATTTAACAGAATTGTATACTACAAGTTTGTAATGATAACCTACTGACTTTTAAATGTTTATTATTCGCAATGAATCAGATTTCAGTTAAATTTTTACTGGAGCGAGAGCATAAATTATCTATCACATAACAAAATAGAAACTATATCCTATTGTCAAACTTTTCAATGGGTATACAATTTTTACATTATTATAATTTTCATTCAAGGGCAGAGTCATATAAGCAGGCACTATTTTTTATCTGATTTAGGGCGAGGATCACCAAAGTCAGTTAGTTTATCCTCCTGCTAAATAGTTGGATATAATTTATTGTTATCGTGTAAGCAGGACTTTGAATAAATTTGACGTTTAATTTCCAAACGCCATCAACTGAAAGTTAGCGTAGAATCTCGTGTAAATTAGAAAATAATTTACTTTGAGCTTACTGTTTTAACTGTTTTGTGAGTGATTTATATTAAATTCGAAACAGATGACAGATGGCGCTTGGAAATTAAACGTCAAATTTATTCAAAGTCCCACTTACACGATAACAATTATATCCAACTATTTAGCAGGAAGATAAACTTGGTGACTTAGGTAATCCTCGCCCTTATAGTTTTAGAAGTTCAAAATTTTTTACTTATTAAAAATGATAATTTTTAAAGTAAAGATCCTAAAACAAACCTTACACTCGAAACGCTGCAAAATTCATAAGAACATTATACGAGAAATATGATATATAGTAGGTATATACATTTTCCTAATAATTAAATTTCCTCTAAAGAAGACCGCGACAACATAATCTTGCAATAGTTTAGGGGAACAAAAATTTCAATTGTAAATAAAAGGTTATTTTAAAATTTTTTTGAGATAACCACGGATGTATAATAGATTAGGTGAAGTGACGGGCTATGATTTGATCGAAAAATATTGGCACGATTTTGTAGTCAGTGTGCGAGAGAGATTACCCATAAAGAATAGACGAGGCGCGTCACGGGTAGCGTGATAAAACACATAATGCATATGCATAACTGCATTTTATTGCAGATTTAAGTCGAATACAAATTGGTTCTGTGTTAATTTTTTATATCATAGACAAGAACAAGAGAAATTAACAAAACAGTCAACTGTCGATAAGAAAAAATCAAAATTAGATCGGTCATAATTAATTAAATTTTCTCTTGTACGAAATTTGTGTACGTTTTAGTGAATTTTTTCACTATTGATTCGTTTTACTCGTCTTTAAATAGACAAAATTAAATTATATCATTAAATTAATAATTATTATAAATTCCCATGCATATAAAATAATTATTAATTTAATGATATAATTTAATCTTGTCTAAAAGGACCAGTAAAACGACTAAATTGGGAAATAATTCATTAAAAAGTATATAGTTATATAGGTAACAAATAAAATAATGTAATAAGAGTTCAAATAGTCTTAATTTCATGAAAGTATGTAAATTTCTTAACTTTTTAATATTTGTAATTAAATTGTTCCTATTACCACAATGCTTCAAACACGTTCAAACATATCGCGCCTCGGATATCCTTGTCTAACACAGCCGGCGACGTTCAAGGGCCATGCCGTAGGTAGCCGTCACCTCACCTAACCTATTATACATCCGTGGAGATAACTAATAAGAAATTATTGCATTCGTTTCCCCATCACCTAAGAGGTAGCATGCAAGGCTCGTTTTCTTTTACATGGTTTTCCCTTGTAGGCCTAATCCATGTTGACTATTTTTTATAGAAACAAATCGAAAACTGTGGTGTGCTTTATGCTTTTTAAGAAACAACAAATACAATAAAAAAAATGCCATTGCCAATAATCCTGCCAAATTTCATAAACCGCATTAGAGGTAAGGGTCTGAAAATCCTACCTTTAGATAAAAAAAGGAACTAAATTGCGTGTCCCGGGCGGATCTTTTAGGAGGCGTTCGTAAAAAATGCACCCGGGACATATGCGGGATATAGCACCCGCAATTTAGTTCCATTTTTTATCTAAAAGTTAGGATGTTCAGACCCTTAACCTCTAATGTGGTTTATTAAATTTGGCAGAGTTGTTGGTAATAAATTTCTAAACGTGTGTACAAAAGTTTAGGTGGCTATCTTGAAAAATTTGCTCAATACCCGCAAATTAAATTTTAATATTCGCCTTAACAATTACGGTATTTTGAGTTCAAGTTCGTGTAAAGTAAAATTTTTTGTTAGTGGTTGGGAGTGGCTAATGTGCAGAAACGAATATTCGTTACTACGGTTCTATGTTTGTATTATAGTAAACTTAGTTGGGGAGAAGGAAAAAATTTTTATAAAGCTAATTTTTTCGGTTATATGTTCTATGGCACCTCCCGACTTACCTCAGAAAAATCCCCTCAAATTATCCATGGGGAACATGCCTAAATTTCAAAAATGGCCGCCATTTTGGAAATTTTAGAAAATCGCTATAACTTCGGTATGATTGATCGCACTGACACGTGGTTTACGCGGAATTGATGAAAAACGTGTAAGCAACAATAATAGAACATGATCCAACAATAAAATGTCGAAAAAGAATTTTTTAATTACGAATTTTTTATTTTTTCAAAATTTCTAGTATTTATAATATAGTACTCGTAAATACGCCCAAATATAGTTAACGTCCCACTTGGATTTCTTTTTTTACAATGTAAGATATAATATGGAGTCGAATATTTCAATTTTGAAATACATGGAAATAGTTTCTCCGCACAGTATAGTTCAGTTGCTGGAGGTGGATACCAAGAATCTTCACGAACCTCGACTTATTCGAAGCATTGGCTAGGAATTAGTGTTGTGCTGCTACGATGTTTGCAGAGGTCTCCATTGCTACTTCAAGTGTCCCCGATTTGCCACTAGCTCTCCTCATGTGCATTGCGTCTCTCGTGCTGTGATTTTAATATCCGTCAAATATGACGATCACATCTTCGCCGTAGTTCTTTCTCAGGTACCTGACATACCCATCACAAACTTCACCATATATAGCAGGTCTTAGCCACGGCACACGATGGAGAAGGTCACCGCCGTCGATCACAAACCGGGGACTTTCTGGCAAGATAGTTCTCTTCTGGTAGTTCTCCCAGATTTCTTTTCAATGACCTTGATTAGTTTCCATTCCGTACTTTTCCGCATTGAGTGTTAACAAAAAGAGCTTGCGGTCGTGGTGCAAGTTCGTATACCGCTGGCAATCATGTAGTTCTTCATCAGTCCTCACGATACACGCAATCCTGTGAAAATGCTGATTGGTGTTTACTATTATTGGATCTCATCCGGTGAGCACAGTTTTACCCATAGCAGCTAAAGTACAAACATGATCTTTGTGTCTTATAGTCATATTTTGGAATGTTTTACCAGCCATACTCATAACTGCAGCCTCCCCAATCTCTACAGCATTATCACAATTTACCTTGTCATTAGTAATAACTCCTGATGATAAAGACACAAGGAGGTCATCTGGTCGGTTGAAAGGTGATCGCTGCCTCAGCCAGTTAATAAATGTACTAATGTCAGCAGTGTCACGTTTCTGCCGTGATCTTGACAATTAGGCATGCTGCTCGGAGGATTCCTTATTGGCTCCTGAGAACTTCCCCATCGCCTCCGTTGCGTGTATTGTGCTTGGAATTGCACTTATCCAACGAGCGAGAACAGCGTCTGTCAATCCATGTCCACGTGTGAGGCCTCCTGTAGTTTTCATGGATCGCATGAGCACCTGTTCAATTGTCATATCTGATCAAACTCCGCACCAAAATTTCTCTGACCGGCGAATTGTGAAAAATCCCTGTTGTACAAATCGCTCAAACTCCTCTATCGAGAGGACTGATTCCAGCTTCACCATATTCTGCAAGTACAAATGCGCAGATTTTGCGTAATGTAGATGTCTAGCTGCATGGAGGTGACTAAGCATACGTTGAACGGCGTACAAGTGCAGGCGCCAATCTCCTACCCTTTCAGCTCTAATAAAATCGTGGATGATTTCTATCTGATGGAAATATTGCAACCAAAGTTTCGTAGTGCGACTTGAGTTGCAAAGTATCTCAATCTTCTCATCGAGTGCAAAAATTGTTGATTTCATGCTAGTTAAAAGACCTTGTTCACAATCTACATTCTGATCACAAATTTGTTGGTACGCAGTCCTTAACGCATCGATGTCCTTCAAGTTCATGTTCCCATCTTCCAATGGTCTCTCGTAGAGAACAGTGGCTATGGCAATCTGGGACAGTGAGTGAGCGCGAAGAGCTCGAGAATATGCGTAACCATACAGCATAGGTGCGATTGAATTTTTCGCATAAACTTGCTCCCAAAGTTCCTCGAGTCCACTGCCTGACATTATTTTTCCAAGAGCTCCCATAAAGCTCATCAGGAGATGAAATCCTCCCAAGCGGACTATAATGGTGGAGACAAAAGGTTTGTTCGTTTGTATGAACTAACTTGAACTAGGTTATCTTTCGAGATCAAAATACTCCCACCACAAAAGTTAGATAGTGTTCTAACTTGCACTGCCTACTCCTCATATGGAGGTCGAGCAAGAAGTTCAAGTTCGGTCATGAACTGAGCAGCCAAACGAACACAGTTCATTTGCACTAACTTGAACCGAGCAAGTTAGTTCATACAAACGAACAAACCTAATGTCACTACTATCTGCAGCACATATTATATCTACTGCTTTCAAGAAGAGGTTGGTCAAAAGTTACAATCCACTTTATATTGCGTTTTCTGCACTCATCGGCAGCAAAACAGAGGCAAGTGTGAATTGTGGAGAGATTGCTGGGATCAATATTCACAAAAGGCAGAGGCCATACGGCTGAAGTTTCAAATTGTTGCTGTTTTCCCGCAGCGAGCTCCATAAAGCCGCTCCATCCAGTGGTTTTCCCCACTTTGCAAACTGGTCCAGCCATCCACACCAAATCCAGACGATGAGCGATATCTGCACTCTCTGTTTTCAATTTCAGAGACAGCACATCGTCCATTTTAATGCGCTTCAAGCCTGCTTTCTTCATTTTCTCATATGCTGATATAGGAATAAACCCAAAACTATACCGACAGCCTTTGCAGGTGGAATAGATTTTGGCCGAGGCACGAGAAGTGTAGTCTGGAGAGCTGAAGCGGGAGTCACACACTGCACACCTCCCATAACATGAAAAGTTCCATGGCCATCTATGGTGCGAGTGTTGTTATCAGCGTTATCAAATACAAATTGCACGAATGCGCCTCCATCTATTTGGGTGGGCACATTCATGGTCACGGAGGATTCGTATTTTAGAACCTCACCGTAGGCGTAGGACGCACAAAGCCCCAATTTATACAAAAGATCAATTAATGATTTGGAGCGAAATACTCGGTGTAAATGAATAGCGAGAGACCCACATGAACAGCTAACACAAATTTTTTAAATTTCGAATTTTAATTTTTTATGTTCCCCATGGAGAATTTGGGGGGATTTTTCTGAGGTAAGTCGGGAGGTGCCATAGAACATATAACCGAAAAAATTAGCTTTATAAAAATTTTTTCCCTCAACAGCCAAAATTTGTCTTAATATTACTGCACTATTGTGTCAATTGGTGGAATTAGGTGTCACGGGTGTCTCCCTCCACATTTGACGCGCAAGTCCAAGTGCCAACCACTGACGAAAATTTAACTCTACAACTTCAGCCACGTCCAGGACGTGGAAGCAAAACTGTTAAGCGGTGCAGAACATCAAGTTTTTATATTTTCAATTCAAAATTAGTTAGGTAGTCTTATTAAGTAGGCCTCGTATTTTCGTTATTAACAATTTTATTTTTTGTTGACATTTTTATTTCTTTATAATAGAACTAAAACTGGAGATGGTCGGAGCATAGTGGTCACGCAAGTTGACTATGGACGCTAAATACCCGATTCGAGTAAAGTAAGAAATTTATTCTGACCGTTCTTCACTCGGAAAACAATGGCAACCTATCGAGAGTAATATGCCAAGAGCATCCTTAAATGTTAATGATCTAATCTAAAGGGTTCAAAAGTTGATCTGTGGACTACGGGGAAGCGTAATAACCACCCCACCAACATTTAAGGATCAAGACGACGCTTCTGTTAAGAAGCATAACGACCATGAACATAGAAGTAGAGGACTGGTAACTGCCTTTGAATTTGCGTGCGCTTAACCGTATACCCCCCAAGTGGAACCACTAGGCGGCGCTGCAGAAGAAGATGGTTATTCTGTTTGAGTTTACTATGATTAGGTTACAATAAAATAACATATTAATAATTTAAAAATAAATGAAACTGGTAAAATAACTGTGTTATAAAAGAGAGAAGTTTAATTTATATTGTGTTCGAAAATTGACATAAAATAAGTGATTTATAACATTTTAGGAGTGTAAATAAGAGGTAAGTAATTTATTTGTTGCAACTTGAAAAAACTTGTTTTCATTAATTTTTATTTCTACTAGATTAAATATGGGTTATGTGAGTATAGTTCATAATGGTAAAAGTGGTTACCAAACTGAAGAAAACATACAAACACAATTTTACCTCGATAATAATTATTATTACCAATTCTTTGTCGAATAGTTCCAAACAATCTCTAAAAAACACAGAATACAAATTAATACCATTTCATTTAAAATAATTTCGTTGTTTTCAAGGGCTTAATTGAGATTGCTAACTAAATCGCTTTCTTCGATAATAATTCATTCTTCGATAATGTTGGTATAGTCTTTTCGGTTAAGAGAAATATCCAGTGCTACACTGAATAATTTGTGTTTTATGTCATTTATTTCCAGGACGTTACAAAAATTTAAATAATTGCTAGCATTACAGAATCTTTCAACATTTTCTTATGTAAAAACGCTAAAGGAATTTGATTTTCTTATTTGAACATCACGGTTGGAAGGGGGGGGGGGTGATTCCCATGATCTAATTTTCAAATAACGTGGTATTCGTATAAATAAATCAACTTCCTTTAGCGTGTTTACAAGTTTACATAAAAAAGTGTTGAAAGATTTTATAATGCTAGCAATTATTTAAATGTTTGTAACGTCCTGGAAATAAATGACATAAAGCACAAATTATTCAAAAAGCAGTGGATATTGCTCTGAAATACGGCCTAGATAATAAAACCTAAAATTATTATTATTATTATTAGAATACCCTTAAAAAATTAATATTCCTATGCTATTTTCCAACAAATATTATACAAACTATAGTTTTATACACTAAAATACAAACAATTGGTAATAATAATATTATCGAGGTAAAATTGTGTTTGTATGTTTTCTTCAGTTTGGTAACCACTTTTACCATTATGAACTATACACACATAACCCATATTTTAATCTAGTAGAAAGAAAAATTAATGAAAACAAGTTTTTTCAAGTTGCAACAAATAAATTACTTACCTCGTATTTACACTCCTAAAATGTTATAAATCACTTATTTTATGTCAATTTTCGAACACAATATAAATTAAACTTTTCTCTTTTATAACACAGTTATTTTACCTGTTTAATTTATTTTTAAATTATTAATATGTTATTTTATTGTAACCAAATCATAGTAAACTCAAACAGAATAACCATCTTTTTCTGCAGCGCCGCCTAGTGGTTCCACTTGGGGGGTATACGGTTAAGCGCACGCCATTTTGGGTAATTTAACAAAGGAGTTACCAGTCCTCTACTTCTATGTTCATGATAACGACTGTATGATTATAAGAACTAAAACTGCTAATTTTTCTACGAAATTAACCACCTGCTTTAAATATAATGTTAGCAGCTCTTCATAATGATGAAGATTTGCCTACATTGAAACGATGTACTTAATGGAAATTGATAAAAGTAATTGGCGTTCAGTGATTAAGAAAACTCTTATTTCTAAAGTAATGTAATTTATTATAATCGTATATTGTCTTGTGTAGTATATGCACGAGTTATCTCGAACTGAAAGAAGTGTTCCCAACCCTGATTGGTCGAACCAAGGTCAAATTACCCTTAGTTCGAGCTAAGGGGTATATACTATATTGTAATGTTTTTCTTGTAAAAACTAACTATGGTCCGGGTTACTAAGGGCCAGTTCTACAATGCAAGTATAAACAAAGAATAAGCTATACTAAGAATAAGTCTCTATTTTCTCTCTCTAAATTGCGTTCTACGCTTGTGTAGAACGAAATTTGTCTGACTTATTCTCAGTATAGCTTATTCCTAATTTATACTTCCTTTGTAGAACTGGCCCTAAATGGTGGAGAGCACTTATACTCTCTCAGGGAAGATCGGGTTCAAACTCAAATTAAAGACTCGGTTGAATGGAGCTGGTTTAATGTAAATTTTCAAAAAAGCGGTGAATATAATTCTGTTTTTATGACAATTATCTCTTAGCCGTTTGTGTATCTATGTACCAGTGGCGGCTCGTGACATTATGAAGCAGGTGTGCTGCAATATGGAACTTCAAAAAGGGTGGGGGGGCAATTGTTTTTAGTAATTATTTAAATGATTTTATGGGAAAACATGCGGAAAACTGTACTTTCCGAACCTCTTCCTGAGGTCGGAAACTTATTCTTATATATTAGAAACTATAGTAGACATTTACCAACCAAAAAATAATGGGCAGTTCTGCAGCACATAGGGAATAACCGCCACTGCTATGTACGATTGATTCGAACCACAATCACATTTACTATCGATTTGATAACTAAATTGCGGTTAGTAACTTTCAAGTGTAATAAAAATGTGACAAAAATCAAATGTTGTACAAATAAATTGATTAGGATTTTATTTTTAATATCCCTATTTTTAGGATTTTGGCCGCCTCTAATTTTGGCGGCCCGTGTGTTTTGCACACTGCGAGCAATAGGGCGCGGCGGCCCTGGGTTGCAACACATGTGATGAACAGATGCGTTGATTTCTGTGCTTATTAAAATTGAAATTTATCAAAATTAACCAAAATCAGTTCAATTGTGCTGTGCAATCATACACGGATTATTCGCTGAGTATTTCATACGAATTCAATCCGAAATTTTTACTAATTTCCTAAGCTTCACGTGGGTTTCACTTAACCTCAAAATTATTTTACAATCTTCCTAAATCTTTGATCTTTAGGCTCATCCAACACTGCTGTAGTTGGATTAAGAAGCATCCGCCAAATTAGCAATCGGATGATTCCTTTTTGAACCTGATGTCCAACCCCGAGTCCTGAACTCGTTTGAAACACCACAATATATTCAATTTTGAGATCGCACTAAGCGCCTAGCCCACGTTGACTACAGCTGAGTCAGTTGTAACTCGTTCATCATCATTATCGAATCATTCAAAACTATAAAGTTTGGTTCGCATATACAATTACCATAGTCATAGTATACAAATAATGACTCCTGATACAAAACATTCTGGAATGCTTGCAAGAACATCTATGTTTGTAATGGACAAATCTTCCTATCACAGCCAAAACATACAGAGAAATTACCAAACACTGGGACAAAGAAAGCCGACATACATGTAATCCTCATTGACAGGCAAGTCAATACCCTATAAATCGGATATGGTGAGAGCTGATCTCCTGCTGTAACAAATTTTTGTATTTGTTATTTAGTTCCTCCTTGAATTGCATTTCACAATATTTCTCGATGCGGCCCTGAATTTTTATTTAAATGCAATCTTTTATTGCAATCATTTTATGCATGCAAATGCGGGCGAATGTAAATAACCTGTCATGAACGAAGCATGGAATTCAGTCTCCTGATAACGAGAGCAAAGAGCGGACGTAGTTGTGTTTGTTCGCAACGATATTATGAGTACGGATTCAGTTGCGTTGTTAAATATTTTTGGTTCGACGATTTCTCTTTTCGTGCCAGGAAGTTTATAACAAGTGGTCCAGCTGTAGCATATGGTTTTGGTTTGCTTCCGTAAGCATCTGGCAGAGATAGGGTACTCTTTATGCGCAAACTCTTCTGCAAATAATTGACAGCTATAGTCTATAACATCGTGGCTACATAAACTGCAGAGGTTCACTCCGGATTTCGACAAACTCTGATCTCTGTTTTGGTCAACCCTCTCATTAGGGGTTGCGTCGCAGAGGACACTTTATATTTTACTACATCTTGTACGACACATTGTCGTTACACCGAAAAGATGGCAAATAAACATAAAGTCACCGCTTTGCGATTGCCCCCGTGGTATTGTTAATTCGATCCTATTAAATTGATATGGGGGCACATAAAGAGAGAAGTAGAGAAAAAGAATACAAGTTTCTAAATGAAGAATCTTCGTCTACTATTTTATTAAGCACTCGGTAATGTTTGGGCAGAAAATTGGAAGAATTTTGCAGCTTTGCATTGTAATGGACGTAGTGGTCATGGAGCAACTAATTATTCATGTTGAATATGCCTCTTCTTCTTCTTCTTCTTCCGAGTTAGAGTCTGATGAAGACAGCGTGTTCCAAAATCCCACCCAGAAAGCATTAGAAAACTCCTACGGAAGAAAATTTATTTATAGAATATTTAAAATTTTTGTTATAGATATTCCTGTTTACAATTTTTTCGTCCAATTTATCGTACAATTGTTTAAACTTGTTTAACTTATGTAGCATATGAACCTGGTTGATAGGCTCATTGGCTTAAATTTTTTTTGAGGGGGGAGCTTAGGTGCATCTGTTGGATAAGTTAAAAGAACTTATTTAATAAACAACGACATTTGAACTACTAAATATTAATATGACAGCAATTGAAGTTAAAATTAAAGTTTTTACTTTGAACTGCTGGGGTATTCCAATAGTTTCAAAAGATAGAAAGGGTAGAATGGAAGCGATAGCAGAACAGTTGAAAGTTAGTGATTACGATGTTGTGTGCTTACAAGAAGTTTGGACAGAGACTGATTTTACGTTAATCAGAGATAAAATTTGTGGAGTGCTTCCTTATTCTCATTACTTCTACAGTGGAATCCTTGGATCTGGTATTTGTATTTTCTCGAAATATTCCTTTCAAGATGTTTTCTATCATATGTTTCCTGTGAATGGATATTTCCATAGAATTCAGCATGGTGACTGGTATGGTGGTAAAGGAGTGGGCTTTCTCCGAATTAAATTTAACCAATTCGCTGTAAACGTTTACATCTCACATTTTCATGCTGAGTACGATAGCGCTTGTAGTAAATATGAAACCCACCGTACACTTCAAGCTTACGATGCTGCTCAATTTATACATCTCACATCTGGAAACGCCGATTTAATCATTTTAACTGGTGATTTAAACACCACAGCAAATGACCTAGGTTATAGAATATTGACGAATGTTGCGAACTTGAAAGATTCTTTTACCAATATTACCGATTCAGTTGAAACATTAGGAACTTGCGAAAATCCATACAATAGCTACACCAAAGCGTCATTGGTTGAAAAGATTACTCCCGGTGAACGAATCGATTACATTATGTTCTTAGGTGGTTCGGGTGTAAAAGTGGGTGTAAGCAAATACGAACATCCTTTACCAATTCGTGTTCCAGAATGCACTTACAGTTACTCAGACCATGAAGCAATAGCTGCTACTTTTACAATTTCTCGAAACAATTCTTTAACTTCGGTAAACATCAGTCAAGGCATCAAGGTTTTGGAAGAGAGTGTGGACTTGTGTAACAACGCATTAAAACAATTGGAAACAAACAAGCGCTTTTATTGTCTTCTCACCGCCATTTTGTTTATCCTTTTGATTAGTACAGTTATAATAGCAGAGTTACCATTCGGAATTGCCATATCCATTAATATTATTCGCGTTGCTATTACAATCCTGATGTGTTTTAGCCTAATAATGTCTACGATCTGGAACATGATGGAGAAAAACGCAATACTGGCGGCAAAATTGACGATGGAAGTTCGTTTGGAAACTACACACCTTCGGCAAGATCTACAAGACTTCTGCTATCTATAATATTTTTAAATAATTCAAAAAAGCGATTAGGTATGATCAGTGGCGGCTCGTGACATTATGAAGCAGGTGTGCTGCAATAGGGAACTTCCAAAATTGTGGGGGGTTGGCAATTGTTTTTAGTAATTATTTAAATGATTTTATCGGAAAACATACGGAAAACTGTAGTTTCCGAACCTCTTCCTGAGGTCGGAAACGTATTCTTATATATTAGAAAAGTAGAAATTTACCAACCACAAAATAATTGGCAGTTCTGCAGCTCTTGCAGCTCTGCAGCACATAGGGAATAACCGCCACTGGGTATGATATTAGTCAAGGTTGAGACCGAGTAACTTAAAAATTGTTCCACCACTTTGCAAAGAATTATATAATTTTAAATGTTACTAGCTGGATACCCGGCTTCGCCCGGGGTTTTACATAAAATAAAATACTTTTATATATAATTCCTTTATTTTGATTGAAGTTGGCAATCTCCAATGAAGTACAATTGAAGAAACTTTGGCTGTGGACATGAATCATCTTTCATTTATAACATTAACTATATGCTCGAATGTTTTTTAATAAATATCTTTTATATTATTTGTAGATGTTGCTATAATATACACAATTGCAGAAAAATAAACTGATCATGTACTATTTTTTTGCCCAAGTCTGCCAACTCTGTAAAAAAACCTAGCGCCGCTACTGTCATATCATAAAACAATTTGTATGAATAATGATCTGTATGAAGTTTGCACTCAATAGTACACAAATTTAAATGACATGTTGCCGTACGAAATGTATCAAAATTAAAGTTTTAATTTTAAAAACGTCATGGCATTTGTACTAAAATTTGTGAAAGGAGTACGAAACCATTGGAAAAAATCTACATTCGCCGCAATTGCAATTACGTATGGAGCTAATTACACCAAAGATTACTATCAGTGAGTATACGTAACCTACAAATAACATTATTTTAAATTATTTAATTTTTCCTTCAGAATTCAGCAACTTATGAGAGAATATTGCGAAAAAGCCAAGATTTATGGTAAAGAACCAATAGGGTCCAACGAAAATCCAAGAAATGTAACCGTCATTTTAAATCCAAACGCTAATAAACGGAAAGCCACAGCAGATTTTGACAAATATTGTGCTCCTATTTTATTTTTGGCTGGAATATGTATAGATGTGATTCAGACCGAATCTGAAGGACATGCAAAAACTTTGATAGAGAATTTAAGCAACACTGATGCTATCATAGTGGGTGGCGGTGATGGAACTTTATCGGAAGTGGTCACCGGTTTGTTAAGAAAGAATGACTCAAATAGCTCCGACTTGCCAATAGGTAAGTGGATAAAATAATAGTTTGTACCGGTATTTGTTCAAGAATTAAATGTAACATTTTAAGGTGTTTTACCCCTTGGAAGGTCCAATACATTAGGTAAAAGCTTTTTCCCTGGAGGAGAATCACTTCAGCATGTTAGGTCCTTAGCTGATGCCAGTTTAGCAATAATAGAAAGAAATACTAGGCCAGTTGATGTTATGAAAATTGAGGTGATGGATGAGGAAGTGACTGATGGTAATACTTTTTGTTATGCTTTTCTGTCGATTTTAATTTTTCAATAAACTGTCAGCCAAACCGGTGTACGCATTATCTTCCATTGAATGGGGAGCTTATCGAGATGCACAGGCAAAAACAGACAAGTACTGGTACTTTGGACCTTTTAGGAAATATGTAACATATTTATTTAATGGGTAAGTAATGGTGACATGACTGTAGCTTTCGATAGCAAACAATTCTGTTATTATTACATTCTTTGAAGGTACAAAGAAGAATTGAGCTGGAATTGCGAAGCTGACATCAATTATACCTTACCATGCCCAGGTTGTATAAGCTGTAAGAACAATCGTACATCATCGAGTTGGTATAATTGGTTGGTACCCTACAGGAGAAAACCCGAAGCTCCGTTGATTGTCAATAATCAATGCCAGGAGGTTTATGCAAAAACAATTTTGACATCAGATTTTGCTCTGGGAACCACTAACACTATGCAAGCTAATTTAGAATTACCAAAATTGACGTTGGATGTTGGACCGGATTCGATCAATTATTTTGATTTTGTTAGACAAGGTTGGAATATAGAAAACGGCGGTCGACGCAATATTACAGAAACTATTGAAGCTAAACAAATTGAAATTAAACCTGCAAGTAATACTACAGGGGATGAAACTGAAAAGTGGTTTTCCATTGATAAGGAAGATTTTGAAGTAAAACCTGTTCGAATTACTCTCCTCCCTAAAGCTATTCATATGTTTTGTAAACGTGAAATAATAATGTAAATTTTTTACTATACATTTTGTCTGTAATTTTGATGTAAAATTTTAAATATAAAATAACGTATTAACATTTTCGTTATATTAATTAGCAATTTTGTATCAAAAACACACCATTAATTATTAAGGGTCTGCCCGGTTAGTATGTTAAAAATGCCTTTATAAAATTTATTGTAAACGCCGTAAAAAGAATCCTACCCTTAATAAAAGAAATCAATTTTCTTTGTGTACTGGGGCCCGCTCCCTGGTGCCTGGCACTACCTGTTCGTCACATTTTAATATTTATTATTTACGAACTTACAAATGCAAAATAAAATAATAAAATTTTAAATTATTATTATAAATAATTTAAATTGAATTTTGCATTTGTAAGTTTAAAGATTATATTTTACCTAAAGTATGCAAAAATTACAATATTGATCATTTTCCGCTGTTCGTTCATTCACCTTCCTCTATTAAATAACGGATATGCAGTTTTCAAATGATTTTCAACCTAACCCCTTCTTCTTTGAACTAATTATTATTCGAAGATTCTAAAAATGCATAAAAGACGTGTTCAAATTATATACCATTATAGTGTAACGAAAATTTGTTAATATTAATTAACATTAGTTTTCGTTTGCCTTCCTCCTTATTTTCTACCATCTGCATTTTTGCATTTTTTATAATGCACCATTTTATTTGGAACGGCATTATTTCTCAAGGCCAATTTATACGCATTCTTATCTATGTTCACCTGACCTACCTCAACCAATAGTATATTGGCGTGTGGAAGTACTGCATTTTTCGACGATTCTAATTCAGTCTATTTCGAGCTTCAAAGTAAACCGCATCGACCCGTGGTCAAACTTTTAGTTGAAAGTTCATGACCTCGTCTTATAACTACTGTGTTACCATGTGTGCAGTTTTAGTTTAAGCGGTTTTACTGTTTTATACCAGTTCTTATGACTCGAATATCCGAATATTTTGCTGAACACCGATGCATTTTCGTCCTTGGGAGTAACCGATATCTTTGTTACGATCCATGTGCAGTGGTGTTGTGGTTACGATCTTCCAATTGTCAATTACTAGAGATCTTAGTAAGCAGTTGTTTACTTCGTTGAAGTTCCTTGTTGGAATCTTCAAGTTCATTTTTCAAATGCGAGAAGGACCATCGTTTCAACCCGACTACGAATAGTTAGCAAATGCTTGCACTTCCTGCAGTGAAAACCAACTATCGCGTTAAAGTGAAAAGTAGTGCGCCAGTCGTTTGTTTTGATACCAGTGCAGTGTTGATTCCATTATTAGGCACGGTCTGTTGCGAGAGAAGAACATTGATTGTCATTTTTGATTGTGTGAGTACCGATAGATATCTTAAGGTAACATATTTTTTGCTTTTTCTTTTGCGACTTAGACCATAATAATTGCCTTTGCATTAAAAACTTTGATGTACCATTTCTATTCTTGCACTGGTGTGATTCTTCATTTGTTTGAGGCACTTTGCTACCGTTTTCAAATTAGCTGGACCATTTTAGTCCAGCATTATAATAATTTGTATTTGCTTGTTAATAACACGTCGTACATTTGCATTTACTTTATCAATAAACTTTGTTATTGTTGGATAACCTGTTTTATTTCGGAAGCTACTAAGATTATTTTACAGTTCCTACGATTCCGGCTCTCCCAACTTGTAAAAAAAGAAAGCTTAGCCTATATCAAAAAGGGACAACACTACTTCTTAACCAGGATTTTTCTGGATTGTTTCCATCCAACTATTCTCTGGTTTTTGGTCAGCTCTCCCATTAGGGGTTGGAGATCAGAGGGTGGAAAGTTGTGTTTCAATAGTTTCAAAAAAATGTTCCCAATTGTACCTACTACTTTTAGCTTCTTCTTCATTTGGTAATTATTTTTATTTTATTAGTGCAGAATAATTAAATGTTTCGATCTGATAGAAGTATAATAATTGCCCCTGGGTCTAAATAAACTTTTAAAAAATAATTTTGAAAATTGTATACTCAAAAAAATGTTCGTAATATTAACAGACAGTGAGATTAGTGCTGATTACTAACAACTAGTACCGTAAAACGGGGTAACTTTGGGACTGCAGTATTACTTTGGGACACCCGCATTATTTTTTACTTCTCCCTCTATATACCAGTAATTCTAGTGCCAATCGGCCCTTTTATCATTTTATCACCAAAAGTAGAGTATTAACTCTTAATTTATGTGATTTAGCAACAGTTTATTTTTAGCAGGAATCCCCTAGAGGTGTAAAACTGACCTTCACAGAAACAGGTGTTTAGTGCATAGTGTGTATAATTTCTATCGGTGGAGTGAAACTAACAACATTAATTAAATTCGGGTAAGAGGATCGAAAAATTCAATATTCTGTCACATGTGAAATATAAATAATTTTATAAAAAGTCGTAACCTTCAGGGGTAACTTTGGTACATGTTTTAAAGCAAAGAAACAACTCATCGGCCGATGTTCCAGAATGAATGGAGATTATTTAAGTTACCTAGGTGTTGTATCTACCTATATTATTTAAGTTTGCCTAATTTGTTCCTTTTTAATAAAGAAAATGTTGTTTTTTGTATTTTAATAAAACAAATTATTTGTTCAAGCACCATTTTTCTAATTCCCGTTTCCTTGTCCCTTTACTGATTAAAAAAATGCAACTTTTCCCTACCGAAATCAAATTTTTAATCTACTTTATCATAGTTAGGTTTATAATTGATAAAAATGTATTTTAAACAAAGATATCCATAAAAAAAAGTTCCTGTCCCAAAGTTACCCCGCTTTTAAGGCCCATTTTCTTAGTTGTGAAAACGATAAAGTAATAAATTCTATGTAGATTTTATGTAGTCCCAGTAGAACTTTTATACAATCCTACTGCCAACTTTTGATAACTAATTACGATTTTATAACCAAAAAACTATAAAAATTGTACCAAAGTTACCCCGGTTTACAGTAATTAATTGTTACAATAATCAAATTTATTGTTCAGACGAAATTTTATAATTATTTAAGTGCTCTGCTGTTTATTGGGACAATAATTCAATATTCACTGTAAGAATAAATGGTCTACATTGATTAAGGACAAAAAATTCGTTCAGCCAATAACTAATTTTATATATTCGATTAAAACATTTAATTCTCTCAATAAAAAGTATTTTTGAATATGCAAATATTTAATTTATCATGACAACGAATGCATTTATAGTTGATACATTTATTAAATAATGAAAAAAATTAAAATACTTAATACTATTATCTATTCTCAGTCAATTCTGTTTTGTCATCAAATTATTATATTTATACAGAGCAATTTAAAACCTCGCAAAACTGAATTTGATGTATTTTAGCCACCCATATTCCAAAGCAAAGAGTCTCGAATTTTAGGAGGGCATACTGCCAAAATTGGAGAATTTCCTTACCATGTATCAGTGAGAGACTCAAAATCGCACACATTTCTGTGCTGGCTCTATTATAAGTAGTGACTGGATTTTGTCTGTCGCTAATTGCTTTACAGGGTGAAATTTTTTACTTGTTTTTAATTATACTTTTTCATCTTACTTTTTTACACAATTTTTTACAGTATGAGCCACAATGATATTGTCGCTGGTAAAGTAATAGCTTTAAGGGCCAGTTGTATAAAAGAGGGTTAACTCGGGGATCAGCTGATCGTGGTTCAAGAGCTGACCCAGGATCAACGCAAGGTAGATAGATTTACTTGATAGGTCACGATACACAAGTGTATCGTGTTGATAGGTTTATTTGTAATCTATCTACCTTGCGGCGATCCTGGGTCAGCTCTTGAACCAGGATCAGCTGATCCCCGAGTTAACCCTCTTTTATACAACTGGCCCTAAGTGCATTAGGAAGAAAAATTGGTGGATCGATAGTTAATCCCCATCCAGATAACATCAAATTGGAACCAGCAGGAGTTGTGGTATTAGCAAGACCAATACTTGCAACCAAGGGAGATCCGATTATTTTACCTTTAATTCTTAACACAGCAATATCATTTAGATTACTTATGTAATCTAACTAAGCACAGTGCCAAAATTGGATAATTTCCTTAACAAGTATCAGCATTGAGAGACTCAAAATCGCATACACAACAGACCGGTCTTAAAGTAACCCTAACAAACTTACCAATAGAAAATGTAAATTACCAATTTAAAATGTTTATTAGAGCTATTAAACGTTTCTATTGGTTAGTTTGTTAGTGTTACCTTAAGACCGGTCTGTTGTTGCATATAATTCCCTGCTCTAATTATAAGCAGTGACTGGATTTTGTTCGCCGCTAATTGCTTTACAGGGTGAAATTTTTTACTTGTTGTTTTTAATTATATTTTTTCATTTTACTTTTTTACAGTTATGACATGAGCCACAGTGATATTGACGCTGTTGTTGGAACTAATTACCTCAATTCCGGTGGGCTACTAAATTATATTCTTTAGCTCAAATTATAATACACTAGCTGGAAGGCCCATCCACGGACGGGCAGTTCGCCAAGGTTGAAAAATCGATTGATGTGCTACTCGATCCAGGGGGAGGTGATTTTAACTTTTAAGTTGGTACTATCAACGACCAATCAGAATGCGTTGTGTGTCCTAAAAAATTACACTCTGGAGGCGGAGCGTGCTGGTCTTTTATATATCTGATGACAGTTTCAATTTACATAGTAATATAAATGATATTGCTGTGTTAAGAATTAAAGGTAAAATAATCGGATCTCCCTTGGTTGCAAGTATTGGTCTTGCTAATAGCACAACTCCTGCTGGTTCCAATTTCATGTTATCTGGATGGGGATTAACTATCGATCCACCAATTTTTCTTCCTAATGCACTTCAAAGCTATTACTTTACGTTCACAATTTTTACCCGACTGGCAAAAAAAAATGCCAGGATCCCCAGTATTTTATACGCACTTATGTACTTTAATGCCTCGTGGGAAATGACCATGTTGAGGAGATATTGATGGTCCGTTAGTTTTGAATGGAAAGGAGCAACATGGTATTACTCTTTGTTGTGTTTTGTCTAGTATAGGGTGTTTTTTTAGCTGCATGAGAACTTCAAAATGAAATAAAACATTAAAAACCTGACGGAATGTTTTGGTTATAATTTTTTTATGAAAGTACAGTTAAAGGCATTTATGATTTGAACATGACTTCCGACATGTGACCACCACGACTAATGGTTACGAAGCGCATCCGTTCAGTCCAATTTTTGACCACTTTTTCCAATATTTCTGGCTTTATTTCATAAATGGCTTGCTGAATATTAGCCTCCAATGCTTCTAGAGTTGTTGGTTTGTTAGCATAAACCATGGATTTAACATACCCCCACAGAAAATAATCTGGAGGTGTCAAATCACACGATCTTGGAGGCCAATTGATAGGACCACGTTTTGAAATAATGTTGTCACCAAATTGTCCTTTCAATAAATTGATGGTTTCGTTGGCTGTGTGGCACGTAGCACCATCCTGTTGGAACCATAAGTTGTCAATGTTTAGCTCTTGAAGTTTTGGAAACAAAAATGTATTGAGCATGTGTCGATATCTCACACCATTCACCGTAACGGTAGCTCCTTCCTCATTTCAAAAGACATATGGACCAATGATGCCGTTGGCGTGTATTCCACACCAAACAGTCAATTTTAATGGATGCAATGGAGTCTCAAGATAATGTCTCGGATTGGTCTCACTCCATATACGGCAATTTTGTTTGTTCACATACCCATTTAACCAGAAATGTGCCTCGTCACTGAACAAAATTTTACGGTAAAAAAATTGATCCACTTCCAATTGGTTGTGAGCCCAATCTGCGAACTCACGACGCAATCGATGATCATCAGGCTTCAGTTCTTGAACCAACTGGATTTTATAAGGTAGTAAATGAAGATCTTTCCGTAAAATTTTCCATGTAGTGGACGGACAAAGCCCAAGTTGTTGAGCACGATGGCGAATTGAAATGTTTGGGTCCTGTTGCACACTTTCACTCACAGAACTGATAGCTTCTTCGGTACGCACATAATTTCGTCTTGCTGGTGTTTTTATATCACGCAACGAAGAAGTGGTACGAAATTTGTCTACCACCGCACGAATAGCTTGCTCAGAAGGTCGAAAATGTCTAACATAAAATGGGCGAAGGGCTCTATATGTTTGGCGAACAGAGCTTTGATTTTTAGAATATATTTCTATAATTTGGTAGCGTTGTTCAATGGTCAATCTATGCATTATCAAATGCCAAACCTTGCTAAACACAAATGTCAAAAAACTGTTTCCATAGCAATCTTAATTCAATTGTTATCCCTATTGAAAGTTCTCATGCAGCTAAAAAAACACCCTATATGTTCCCAAAATGTCAAGTCAATCCGTCAAGCCGTTTTCAAATGCATTATTTTCCTAGTTCGGCAGTTGTGAAACCCTACCCTTAATAATAGAAATATCAATTTCCTTTGTGCCTGGTACTACCTGTTATATGTCACATTTAAATATTATTATTTACGATTATTTATAATAATAATTTCAAATTTTGTTATTTTATTTTGCATTAATTAGAAGTTTAAAGATTATATTTTACCTAAAGTAGGCAATAATTACAATATTGATAATTTTCCGCTGTTCGTTCATTCACCTTCCTGTTTTAAATAAGTTTTCAAATGATTTTCAACTTAATATGCTCGACACACTGAAAATTAATCTTCATTAACTTTTTCATAAAATGTAAATCCGCAATTAATTTAATTTATTAAATGGCGTAAATTTAATGATACTTAAGTTATACAACAAAGTGGTAATTTGAGTATTTTTATTATGTGTATCAGATTCCTGGAATTCTGACTAAAGGATCGCTAATCTTCATTAACGTTTCAGTGTGTCTAGCATATAACCCCCTTCTTCTTCTTTGAACTAATAATTATTATTCGAAGATTCTAAAAATACATAAAAGACCTGATCAAACAATATATTAACGTTGTAGATTCATAAAAATGTTCGCAATTATTGTAGTACTTCTTTTAGTTTGTTCTGCATTTGGTAATTATTATTTTTATTTTATTAGTGAAGAAGTCTAAATAAACTTTAAAAAAATATTTTTGAAAATTGTATTAAGTATTTTAAGTTCAATTCTGTTTTATGATCAAATTATTGTATTCATACAATGCAATTTAGAACTTTGCAAAACTGAAGTTGGTGTATTTTAGCCACCCATATCCCAAGGGTTGAAGAGTCTAGAATTTTAGGAGGGCATGCTGCCAAAATTGGAGAATTTCCTTACCAAGTATCAGTGAGGGACTCAAAATCGTATACCCATTTCTGTGCTGGCTCTATTATAAGCAGTAACTGGATTTTGTCCGTCGCTAATTGCTTTACAGGGTGAAATTTTTTATTTGTTTATTATTAATTTATTTATTTATTTACGGAAATATCCTTTTTGCAAATTGTTTTTAATTATATTTTTTCGTCTTACTTTTTTACAGTATGAGCCACAGTGATATTGTCGTTGTTGTTGGAACTAATTACCTCAATTCCGGTGGGCTAAATTATTCTTTAGCTCAAATTATAATTCATGACAGTTTCAATCATAGTAATCTAAATGATATTGCTGTGTTAAAAATTAAAGGTAAAATAATCGGATCTCCCTTGGTTGCAAGTATTGGTCTTGCTAATAGCACAACTCCTGCTGGTTCCAATTTGACGTTATCTGGATGGGGATTAACTACCGCTCCACCAGTTTCTCTTCCTAATGCGCTTCAAGCTATTACTTTACGTTCAATATCTTTACACGACTGCAAAAAAAAAATGCCAGGATCCCCAATATTTTCTACGCACTTATGTACTTTAATGTCTCGTGAGAAAGGACCATGTTGGGGAGATATTGGTGGTCCATTAGTTTTGAATGGAAAGGAGCAACATGGTATTACTCTTTGGGGATTGCCTTGCGCTTCAGGAAGCCCAGATATATTCACCAGGGTTGCTGCTTACCGCAGTTGGATTAAAAGTGTTACGGGTATATAAAATTGTAAATTTAATGTAACTTAAAAATTAATTAAGGTGATTTGGTTGTAATATGTGCTAATAAATTGTTCAATGACTAACTTTTGAAACTAACTATACCTACACGATTCTTTATGGTTCACGGCAAACTGTACCTATTTAGTACATTTTTACTTAGGGAGATATTTTATAACTCGTCCCTTATGAAAAACTCGTGTCTACAGTCAGTATTTTTATTTTTGATCTTGAATCCCTACGCATGCGCATTTGTATTTGATGTTTTGAAGTTTATTATGAACGCCAGTTTATTGTAAAAGGAAATTATTTTTTTTTTTATTGTCCTCAATTATTAATATTTACAATCTGTTCGTTCACAAACAATAAGTAAATTTGATGCATTGAATATGACATGTAGAAGTGAATCCAATGATACACTCCTTTATTCTTAACTTAAAAATTTAGTTAGTAATCCGATTAAATAATTGGGGTATGATAGATAATGTAATTGGTATAATAGATAACATAATTATTGTGGTGTGATAGGTAACACACAGACTCAAAATCTCGAGGGCAAATCTGAAGGTCTGAACTTTTTTAGTCTATGCACTGTACTGTCACCGGTTAGTTTAGCTGCCAGGTTGTTAGAGTGAACACTAAGTCTTTCGAGATGGTTTCTGCTAAAGTTTGTGATTTCATCTTGAACTGAATTCACTTGGAGATCACGTTGTATCAAACTGTTGGGCACATACCACGGTGCATCGACAATCATCCTTAGGACTTTGGATTGGAACCGTTGCAAAATTTCTATATTAGATAGGAAAGCTGAGCCCTAAAGTTGTATTCCATATGTCCATATGGGTTTCAGTATTGATTTGTAGACTAGCATCTTGTTTTCAAGTGAGAGCCAAGATTTTCGTCCCATCAGCCTGTACATTTTGGTGAGTTTGCAGCCAAGCTGTTTTCTTTTGGTAAGTATGTTTGCTCCACGTGAGTCGTCTATCCAAGTGCATTCCAAGATATTTTGCGTCGCTACTTTGTGGTAATTGATGTTGGTTTAGGAAGACCGGTGGACACGTTTTTCTACCATAGTGTACGTTACTTGGGTTGACTTCATCTCATTCACTTTAATGCGCCATTTTTTCAACCATTCTTGAATTTCGTCTAGGTGTCTTTGCAACATTTCCGAGGCAATGGTTGGGTTTTGGTGTACGGCCAGTAGGGTGGTGTCATCAGCAAATGTAGCAGTAACTGTATTTTTCATTGTTGGTAAGTCTGCCGTGTATAGGATGTATAAGATCGGACCAAGAGATCCCCTGGGGACCCCAGATTTAATGGGAAATAGAGACGTGTGACGTGTGCTCATCGCTACGCTTAACAGGTAATCAGGTCTATTTTGTATCACCTAGACTAAGGTTACCAGACGTCCCGATTTGGTCGGGACAGTCCTTTCTTTTACACTGCTGTCCCGATTTTTTTTAACGTAAGTCGGGACGCAAAAATGTCCAGATTATCAGAATTCCTAAAAAATAAAAATATTATTAATCCAACTAATTAATTTACTAAATATGCTAGCACTTTTGCATCTATATGACTCGAAAGAGGTTTTCAAATTTAGTACACTTTTTAAAAGAAAGTTTTTAGTTAGAAAATTGCTCTAAAATGCGTTTTTTTTTGCAGACCCGAACTCCTTTTGGGCTGGGAGTATTCCATAATCCCCCCCCCCCGAGCCCCGGTTACCCGGTTAGGTGCTCAGTTGCCGCTTGGCGCTTTTACGCTATTTTCTTATCACGCGGTAGCGCTTTACCTTACTAAGCTCTGACAATACTGTGTCAATGCAGGCCCGTAGCCAGGGGGTGGCAAGGGCAATGCCCGACCTTTTAAAATAAAAATATGTAACAATAGATTAACAGAAAATTTTCCCATTCTATATTGGTCCTTTTTGTACAAGAATTCTTTTATTTTTAGTTCGGTATATGCTTTCAAATACAATTCGCAGAATTTTGAATATTCATCACAGTACCCCTGCGTTCCGGGGAAGCTACTTTCGCTACCAAAAATTTCTTTTTCTCCTTCTTTCAAGCTTCCAGTCGCTTCCAAACGCTTTGGCTCCCCACCAAAATGTTTGTAGCGACTGAAAGGGGCGGAGCCAAAGCGTCTCGAAGCTTGAAAGAAAAGAAATTTTTGGTAGCGAAAGTAGCTTCTCCTCGAACGCAGGGTACATGTAATAAATTTTTTTCAAAGAGGGAGAGGGGTCCCCAAATAAAGGCATTTTCCCCCCGTGACCATTGCATTTTTGGCCCACCGACCGAGCACCGACCATAAATGTTGATAGCCCATTCGCCCCTGGCGTGTGGCTGTGCGATAATACCATATAATAGAACCGCGTTGACCTTGAAATTTAAAAAATTTTCGCCTGCGGCGCTTTAAAAAAATCCCACGAACCTATCTCGCATCCGCAACACCAAAATTTGCCCGGCCATTCAAACCGTTTGCACTACCTTTATTTTAGATCTGACTACGGGCTTGTGTCAATATGCCGATTTCATGATTATAAAATAATGGTAACCTTAATCTAGACGCTATTATAGCGGTTAAACGTTATGTTATTATACAGCGTTTTATCGCGAAACGGTATAACGTATCATTTTTTTTATAACGTTTAAAATGATACGTGATACCGTTTCTCGAAAAACGCTATATATAATAACATAACGTTTAACCGCTATAATAGCGTCTAGGCTCTAGGTCTAGGTGATACAAAATAGACCTGATTGTCTCGTTTGCAAATATGACTTTATTAATCGGTAAATGTTGTGGGGCAAGGATTCTTTTAGTTTATATAGCAAACCATCATGCCATACCTTGTCAAATGTCTGGGATACGTCTAGGAATGCTGCCGCATACACAATCCAGATAACAAGGTCTGTGGCTCCTGCTATATTGCCCATCGTTTTCCGTGACCGTTCGGTTTTCGCACAGAGGCTACCATCTTTAATTTTTTCACCAATCAATGCAAGTTTTACTGTTAAATGTCAAATAATGTAAACAAACAAGATGGTTGCCGCCGTGTAAAACTTGCATTGATTGGTGAAAAAATTAAAGATGGTGGCCGCTGTGCGAAAGTGTGGCAGGTTGCCTAACGTGTAAAATTTTTGAATTTTTGAGGTCGGGAGCCACAGACCTTGTTAACTAGATCGTGGCCGCATAGTAGTTTTTGGCTTCTATTGCTTTGTAGATGGTATCTGCAACCATGCTGTGTACTTCCTCTATTGTGGAGTGTTGTTGCCTGAAGCCAAACTGGTGGTCAGGTATAAGATTTCTCTCTTCTATGATGGGTTTCAGCATATTTCAGTCTCTTCAGAATCATTTTTTCTACAAGATTTGATAATATCGGCAAAAGGCTGATAGGTCTGTATGAGGTTACGTTGTTGGGTGATTTACCTGGTTTGGCTATAAGAATTATTTAGGCCACTTTCCATTGTATGGGGAAGTATTCCAATCTTATGACGGCATTAAACAATAGTGTTATAAACATGACACTCCCAAGCGGTAGTTTCTTGATTAATTCCCCATTTACAAGATCATAACCAGGGGATTTTTTGATATTTAGGTTTCTGTCTATCATATTTCTAACTTCTGCTACTTTCAATGGTTTTGATTGGGATTTCCAGCTGGTCAGGTGAGTCTAAAAATTCGTATATTTTGTCCTCTTCTTCTCTAGAAATTTCCGATTCAAATCGGTCGAAGACTTCCGAGAGATGTGCTGCAAATAGATTTGCCTTTTCCATGCTACTTCTTGCTCAGCTACCATCTTTCTTTTTGATTGGTGGATTGCCGTCTTGTGATTTGTTCAAACTTTTTGTCGCTTTCCAAAGAGAATAGTCAGAAGATACTGTTGCTGATAGATTTTGCAAATAGTTGTTTTGTATAGCCATATTACTGTTTGTTTCTAACAGGCAGTGGCGGCTGGTGAGGGGGGCTCTGGGGCGTCGCCCCCCCTAGCGATATCGAAACAATAAAGAATTATAATTTATTATAAGATATCAAATCTAATCTTTTTGGGTCAAGTTTTTGTATAAAAATGGATTAGAAAATTTAGAAATTAAGAGGGGCATTTAAATTTTGATGCGAAAACATGTTTCAAAAGATGGCGCGCCCTAAAATATTCTAAGAATCTAAGAATCTTTTCACCAATACAGAATTCTAATAATTTATAAAAGTCATATGAATAAACGATAACTAATTTAGGGAATGAGGAAGTTTGAGCTTTCAAAGTTAAATATTTTTCAAAATATTCAATATTTTCAAATATGAATATCTTTTTGAAATATACTTGTAAATATTCAACATTGGAAGCTCAAACTTCCTCATTCCCTAAATTAGCTATCGTTTATTCATATGACTTTTATAAATTATTAGAATTCTGTATTGGTGAAAAGATTCTTAGATTCTTAGAATATTTTAGGGCGCGCCATCTTTTGAAACATGTTTTCGCATCAAAATTTAAATGCCCCTCTTAATTTTATTTTACTGTGGACTCAGGTAGTCAGATTGGACTCAGGTAGTCAGGTTGGACTCATAATCCTGGAGTCCCAAAATTCTCTCGCTCGTTCATCGTCGTCATGCGATCGTGACGGTTCGTACATAGTAGCATAATGTGTAATGGTTAGGCGGTTGGACTCTTAATCTTAATCCTGGAGTCCCAAGATTCTCTCGCTCGTTCATCGTCATCATGCGATCGTAGCGTATCGCGTCTAGTAAAGTAATTTTGCCGAAAAATTGAAATAAATAAATGATTTGCTATTCACTCGATTTCAATACAAATCCATTATAGAGGGCAATGGTAATAAGCTAATAAGTACAAAATTTGAATTTTTTTAATTTCTTTCGATAAATAAAAAATATTTGTTTAAAAAATTGTTTAAATTGAAGCTAATATGAGTTTATATCTCGAAATAAAGTTAAAAATCATGACCGATCGATTAATAAGCATATCTAATAGTTTTAGTAATACCAGGCGTTGGACTAAATGCAATTACGCCCACACTCCACATTTCTTGCAGTAACCACTATTTGCTTTACCTGTTACCCCTACCTGCTACCCCTACTTGTTACCTGAACTTTTTTTTAATATTTTCGATTTAGTCCGTTATCATTAAATTTAATTAATTAATTTACATTTATTACAAATTTTATTACAAATTAAACTTATTTTTTTATTTAAATTTAAATATTTTTATATAAATTTTTTTATTTTGAATAGGTAAATAAATTTAGTACTAATTTTTTTTTATTTTTGGTAACAAACCGATGTTGGAACCGATGTTGATTGTTTTTTTTTTAAATTTTTGTAAAAATTAGTACACGTGTCACACAGCCTTTAGATTTGAGTCCCCCCATAAAAAAAATCACCAGCCGCCACTGCTAGCAGGTGCTTTAGTTCTTTTATTAATTTGTTAAGTTTGGACTTATCTTGAGGTGCTTGTGTTCTCTGCCATATCTTCTGTAGCTTGCGTTTTTCGGATACTTTTTGTTTAATAAATGTTGGGCAGTTATATTTTTGGTCGATTTTCTTGGATTCAGGGGTTGAATGCCAGGCTGTCTGTTGAATACTCCTCGTCAGGTGTTCAGTTGCTTTGTCGATGTCTTGATTTGTCTTGAGCGGAATATCTAATTTTACGGTTTCTCTGAATTTTTGCCAGTTTGTTTGCTTATTGTGAGGCAAGGAGGTTTCTCAATTGTTATTATTTGTATGCTTAGGGTTACAATTATGGGGGTATGATCCGAAGTTTCAGGTAAAAGATCTTATCCATTACGGTACAAGAGGGTACCCTATAGGGTTTTTCAAATGGTTGCGAAAATCTGACATCACTGTAAAATTTTTGAACGACGAGATACATTTAAATTATTTTGAGAAAATGAGTGGTTCCTATTTTTGCCGCAATTTTACATCAAGCGGTATGCGACAAGGCGTTGATAAGGGCTACTTTCGTTTGAAAAAGGAGAAGGGGAAGAAAATAAAGAGGCACACATTTTAACATGGGCATTGCGGATCTTGTTAAACTCCTTCAATCAACGCAATATGATAGCTGCTTTTAAGCGTCTTTTAGGTATACCTTTTGTTATGCAGAAGTCAATGACATCAGGCAACCTAGCTGGATCAGTTGGCCAGTATGTAGGCTCATCAGTTGATACGTAATCGAGACTTTTTGCTTCCATAGTTTTCAGTAGCTCACGACCTTTAGGGGTAGTCAATCTAGATCCCCAGTAAGTATGCTTAGCATTATTAATCTCCCCCTGCAATAAACCTGGGCCCAAGGGTGTCATAGAAATGTTCAAACATTGGTGGACAGTACACTGATGCGATGATTAGGACCATTCCACTCTTCAACAGAGATGCAGGTAGCCTGCAGGTGGTTTTGTTTGTAGTCTTCAACTGTATGATGCTTTATGGTGTTTTTGATGATAATGGCAGTTCCACCGGGTTGATGTAATCTGCCCCAATTCATGAAACAGGTAAAATTTTTAAACTGTAAACTGCCCTCCGAAAAAAAATGGCAACACTAATCCCGAATGTAAACTGCCCCAAAGTTGGTATGGTATTAGGGCAGTTTACACCCCGCTTACATGAAGGATAATGGGATGGGCAATTGCGGATTGCACCGATGGTCAAAGGGTCACATAATCTGACATGTGGATTGCACCGGGTTCGGTTAGGGTAAGTATGTGGACTGCACCGATGGTCAGTAAGTAATCTTTTTTAATTCCATTAAAGGATTGAGGTATTTAATTTACTACAGAGGTATGTAAATAATACAGATTGTATTTACATTTGCTGGTTTTTATTGCTTGATAATGTAAAACTTATCACAATAATTTATGGGAAACTCTCATTTCATCCATGATTTAGGTTTAGGGGACCGCTAAAAGAGGGATCCACTGGTCGAGCTTAGGTTATTGCTAGGAAACGATCTTTTTTTAATGAAAGAAAGTTGAAAGAGAGATTCACCGGTAGAGCTTAGGTTAGTTAGTTAAAATTTTACGATTTGCTACCATTCTATTAGTCCATAATTTTTTAAATAAATTTTGATAGGCTTGAATTACACATTTGCAAAATTTTTTTTAGAAGACTACGCTTTTGGATTAGGGGTCGTTCATAAATTATTTCACCCAATTTTAAGCATTATTCAACCTTCCCCAACTGCACAAAAACCTAGACCTATCTCCAAATATTACGTTATGCACCCTTCAACCCCCCATCTTTCAATATTTTTTATTAAGAGCAATGTCCAGTGGTACCCCCCTATACAGTGTGAATATTTGTGTTTTCTGTCATTTATTTCCAGGACGTTACAAAAATTTAAATAATTGCTAGCATTACAAAATCTTTCAACATTTTTTTATATAAACACGCTAAAGGAAGTTGATTTATTTATTGGAAAACCATGTTATTCGAAAATTAAAACATGGGAATCTCCCCCCCCCGTCTAACCGTAGTTTTCAAATTACGCGATGTTCAAATGAGTAAATCAATTTCTTTTAGCGTTTTAACATAAAAAAAGTTGAAAGATTCTGCAATGCTAGCAATTATTTAAATTTTTGTAACGTCCTGGAAATAAATAACATAAAACACAAATATTCACACTGTACAGGGGGGTACCACTGGACATTGCTCTTAATCAAAACCCAAGGAACCCTACCTATTTTTTATTACACAAAACAAATATCTACAATCGTTAGTTATGTTCTCAAAATGATTTACTTTTTAAACCAATAACAGCAACCATTGATTTTGAATTTGCTATTCATGTAAGCATTAACATGTTTGGGAAAATATTGAACTTATTGGATTCCGATTTCATTTAAGCCAAACGTGGTATAGAAAAATTCAAAAAGTAGGTTTGGTCGCAGAATATTAAGACCATCTTTCCGAAATTGGTCAATGGTTGCACCGATGGAAAGAAATTAATCCTTTTTTTTTGGGTTTTGACCGAGGGTCATATGTAGATTGCACCGATGGTCAGATGTGGATTGCACCGATCCCCACATGTGGATTGCACCGATATAAATACTTAATCCCTGTAAGTCAAAGACTTACCAGTAATCTTGTAAGGCTTACCCGTAATGTTTTTTACTGAAAATGAAACAAGGACGTATACAAGGAGTCTTCCCAAACACTATTGAAAAACTTAAAATAACACACAATAACATAACAGATGCCCAAAATATTTAATTTTATTTTAATTTATTGAAAAAAATTCGAATTTTTATAAATTGGATCCTGGTCATTGTTTTGTCAGAATACAAGTCAATCAAAAAATGTTGTAATTTGGCTTGTTTACTAACTGTAATGGCATTTAGCTCTGGATCTAGGGGGGGGGGGCTAACCAGGGCACCTGTCCCGGGAGGCAATTCAAGGTAGCACCAAATTATATTTCGTGAGATTTTTGATATCTTTAAACTCAAATACTGGAGGAAAGGGGCGCCAATGTCAAGAAATGGGCGCCAATGAGCGGGTGGAGTTATAAAAATGTGAACTAAATACGTTATAAAACGACTCACAGGCATTCGTATTCCGGCATATACTTGATGTGCGGGCTGCTCAGAGCTTTGATGGAAAAAGTGAATCTGCATCAATATAGGTTCGAAATATATAATCGGAATAAATGTTCAGTCGTGCATCGTCTGGCATTATCGATATTAAATGTTCACTATTAGCGGCATCAACTTCGTTTGGATGTAAATATTGCAAACCAAACGAGAAGAGCAACCATTGACCAATTTCGGAAAGATCGTTTTAATATTATGCGACCAAACCTACTTTTTGAATTTTTCTTACCACGTTTGGCTTAAATGAAATCGGAATCCAATAAGTTCAATATTTTCCCAAACATGTTAAGAGCAATTTCCAGTGCTACCCCCCCCCTATACAGTGTGAATATTTTGTGTTTCCTGTCATTTATTTCCAGGACGTTACAAGAATTTAAATAATTGCTAGCATTACAAAATCTTTCAACACTTTTTATATAAACACGCTAAAGGAAGTTGATTTATTTATTAGAAAACCATGTTATTTGAAAATTAGAACATGGGAATCTCCCCCCCCTTGCAACCGTAGTTTTCGAATTACGCGATGTTCAAATAAGTAAATCAATTTCTTTTAGCGTTTTTACATAAAAAAAGTTGAAAGATCTTGCAATGCTAGCAATTATTTAAATTTTTGTAACGTCCTGGAAATAAATGACATAAAACACAAATATTCACACTGTATAGGGGGGTAGCACTGGACATTGATCTTAATGCTTTGCTACCTGTCTGCGTCCAGTCGCAAAAGTTGGCGGGACAAACGCTTCCCAGACTTACCTTGTTTGGGTTAATGTAGCGGCACTACGGCTAACTCAACTGAGAGCAATTTATGGGGGGGTTAGAAGACAAGATTGGATCTTGCTCCACTCAAAAAACCATCAATTGCAAAAAAACAAGGCGCCATGCACTTTTTGCCGCTCGCCGAGATGTAGGGGTCCTAAAGTGCAAAAGTAAAATAAACAAACTCAAACAAGGGTAAGCTGCGTTTATTACAAAAAACAAAAATATCCACGTCGAAATATATACAGGCACAGTACTCACACCAGTACTGCAAGTCGTACGCAGCGATTAAAATAAACCCTCAATACCGCCTTCAGATCTGAACGCTCTAAACAATCCTTAAATCTAAATACAATATTATAATCGAGCGTTGCTCGATTCGCAAACAATAATATTAGGGCGTTTAAAATAAACCTTCTTGTCTTGGCGATCTTATCACAACAGTAATCATAAAATATAAGTAAAGTTGCTCACCACTGAAAATCCGATGTTACGCCCCTGCTCTTTGTTGTTGTTTTAACGGTTGACCGAATCCAGGCTCGACGATCGTGGTCTCTGTTTGATTCATAAAAACGCGTTTCTTTATAGATATTTCCGTGCTCGCCTTGAGGAATAAATTCGTGCACAAACTCGCAATTCACCGTAAAGTTATGGATCTTGGATATCGGTAGCAAATAAAAAAGGTATGTGTAAAAGTGAACCATACGTAACCTCACTTATAAAGATGTTAAAAATTTTGTCAACAGCGTCAGTTTTCGTTGGTTTCCAAACTCGACTTCTTGAATAATTACTAACGACCCCGAAAACAAACGGACTAATTCTACTCGTCGTCTCAACGAAAGACAGAATTTCAACAAAATCGACTTGGTTCAAAACGGTATTCAACCGGGAAGTTACTTGCTGCATAAAACAACCAAATACTACTTCTTAACCATTAGTCGACGCAATCTATTCAGAACATCTCACTTTTTGGCCACCGAACTAACGTGACAAACTTTTTTGATGATCCAAAATCTATGCACCTGTTCAAGTTAATACCAACCTTTTCATGGCACCAGCCAGTTATCGCATTTCCTGGATTCAAGCGCCTAAATCAAATTTACACAGACGTAAATCCGAGGTAAATGCGTTGGTATCAGAGAAGGTATCCTATTTGTTAATATAGTATCGTTTTAGGTGGCCTACGATAACTTTTGGTTACGTTCAAGACGTAGCGATGGAATCTAACGTAACAGCTTATATGAATAGCAAGTTCAAAATCAACGGTTGCTGTTATTGGTTTAAAAAGTAAATCATTTTGAGAACATAACTAACGATTAACAGAACTAACTAACGATGTTTGTTTTGCCTAATAAAAAATAGGTACGGTTCCTTGGGTTTTGCTTAATAAAAAAACATATTGAAAGGGGGGGGGGTGAAGGGTGCATGTCGTAATATTTGGAGATATGTGTAGGATTTTGTGCAGTTGGAGAGGGTTGAATAATGCTTAAAATTGCTTGACGTAATTTATGAACGACTCCTAATCCAAAGGCGCAGTCTTCTAAAAAAAATTTCGCAAATGTGTAATTCAAGCCAATCAAAATTTATTTAAAAAATTATGGACCATTAGAATGGTAGCAAATCGTAAAATTCTAACTAACTAACCTAAGCTCTACCGGTGAATCTCTCTTTCACCCCTCATTAAAAAAATGATCGTTTCCTAACAATAACCTAAGCTCGACCAGTGGATCTCTCTTTTAGCGGTCCCCTAAACCTAAATGAAGGATGAAATGAGGGTTTCCCATAAATTAGTGCTATAATTTTTACATTATCTAGCAATGAAAACCAGAAAATGTAAATACAATCTGTATTATTTACATACCTCTGTAGTAAATTAAATACCTCAATCCTTTAATGGAATTAAAAAAGATTACTTACTGACCATCGGTGCAGTCCACATACTTAACTTAACCGAACCCGGTGCAATCCACATGTCAGATTATGTGACCCTTTGACCATCGGTGCAGTCCGCAATTGCCCGACGGTTGGTATCATGGTTGGTATTATATTTAAAACTAAAATTTAGTTCAATTTGAACTGATTTGAACTACTAGGGCAGATTTACTTAACCTTAAAAGTGATAAATGATAGAAAAATTCAATTTGACAAGTTGTCATACAATATAAATTAAATTATACAAATTTTAAATTTAAAATTTGATTAATAAAATATGCAAAAGCGAGAAAAGAGTCTAAACTTTTCATGTCACACTAAAAAAAATTGTGTTTGTAACATTACTAATAATGTAATAATATAATTAACGGCAATTATTAACCAGTAATTCGTTAGTACACTTTAGCCACTCTAACTTGTCCGGGTGTGGCTAATCTGCAGAGACGAAAATCGTCCGGTCCGTTTATACGACAGTACTGGCACGTTCTCCCTCCATCTCTACTGAGCAAGAAATTAGCCATACCCGGTCAAGTTAAAGTGGCTAAACTCTACAATGGTGAAATTCTTAACTTCTTATAAATGTTAGCTATTTTTATTCTGCATGACGGAGAACTTGCAAATGAGGTTGTCTTAAAGGGCCGAAGATGTGTCCTATCGAAAGACAAGAAGTAGCTTAGTACCTATATCCAAGATGATGATCTGAGTTGCATTGCTACTCAAGGACACTTAGACGACGTAGGGCGTAGGATACAGAATCTGCCTGTTAAAACAGGTAAGGGGGGAAGACAGATTCTGTACGCATCCCTCTACACGATGCGTGTATGTCCAGCATTTGATGTGGGTGTGGGCACTCGTAAAATGCGACTAAGATAGAAATCCAGGTAAAAGCTTCTTCTAAATGTTATTCTCTTTCTCCGCTTACCGATCGTAAGGTATCTTGTCGCGCAAGCTTCATAGGGAGAATTCGAAAAGTGAAAGGGGAGTCAGAAGGTTCAGGCGCTGCGACCCTCCCAATAAGCCATCAATGCCAAAAGGCCGGAGGCCTAACGGGCAATGACCTTGACCATTGCCTCCTATACTTACAAGCCGTGAAGTTACATTTGGCAACGTCGCATTTCCAGTACTTGGTGGTCCTACTTGCAAAGTGTCTCATATACAAATTATTTGTTATTTTATGTTAATAAATAGATTTAATAAATTATACAACTTTATTATCAAAAAGTTAAACTAATTATTATAAAAAAAGTACTTACTTTACAATATAAACACAAATATAGCTAATAAAAGCAATTTCTAGGTTTGTAAAAGTGTATGTAATTTTCTTTATTTTGTTAAATTTTCAACAGTTTGAAATTGATCAGTTGTAAGTTTTCTGTTATTATTTAAGAGAATGTAACAAAACGATTTGTACATTTGAATAATTAAATTTTTAGGTCACTTTCCACATGAATAGCATAGTAAAGTAATTGCACCCCTCCCCCTCTGCAAATAAATCGACGTTGATAATAATTATCATAGATATTATTATCATTTACCTTTCGCATTTTTGCGAAATTTGAAAATTGCAGAATTTTGACAGTCATATTTTAAGAAACTGAAGCACTTATCACTATATTGTCTCATCTTCGACATGACAAGAAGTGTTGGAAATTTCACAATCGATATTCATTCTATAAAATAACGTGAACTTTTCTTCATAAATTTTATAATTCCAGTTTTCAAACTTTAGCTTGTTTGTAAAACTTGTAACGAATTATAATTTTCTATTTTGTCGTTTTTAAAAATTCTTAAATATTTGTAGTTCTTTTTTAACTCTTCATTTCTTCCTTGTTCCGGATCCTTTCTAGGTAATTTTTTGATGTGCAATCTGGCACACAGCATCTAGGATGTATTAACAATGTCATTAATAAAGTGTAATAATAAATAATTATTCACTATGCGACGAATTACAAAAAGTAAAGTATTACCTTTCAACTATTTAATAAGGAATTGAATCAATTTTTAGGCTACAGACCTATTTAATACAGTTCTTGTATACTTACCTATGATTGTAGTTAGTTTTAGTTGTTAATTATTACTAACAAAGTGTTCTTACACAAATTTAATATGCATAAATCACATAAACATCAATACAAGAATTTGAAAATTAGGACCACCGCCGACGTTGCCAAATTTGCGACTTCACGGCTTGTAAGTATAGGAGGCAATGCCTTGACCCATGACCTTTCATAGCGCGGAAGGTTATGCCCTAATGGAAACCACATCATGCTGAAGGATTAAGACCTTTCCCCACGACCCGCTCGTTGCGCAGGAGGTTAATTCTGAAGTAGCCAGCTGAAGCCAAGAAAATTCCTGTTAAATAATAGCTTCAAGCAAGGACTGACTGCACGATAGCGTAAGTAAGAGTAAGGAGAAATGGTCGATAACCGAACTGATCAAAGAGATTAACTCTGAGGTCATTAATATTATTGCATCTATTTTGCTGACTTAAGCTGACCAGAAATAATCTAATAGGGCTACAAGGAGGGCAAAGGCATTAACCTATGACCAGTTCATGGCCCGGAAGGTTATACCTTGGTGGAACCCACTCCTGTAATCCACAACCCAAAGGGGCAATGGCCTTATCCCATGAGTAAATCATGGAGTGGAAGGCTATACCTCTAGGAACTAGGATGGGCTAAAGACTTTCATTTGAATCCGAAGTTGTGTCTAACATGAAAAACTTTTACAAAATATAAATATATTGAAATTCATGAACAATTTATAAAAAATACTAGATATGTCAATATAATATTTTAAAACTTCAGTAAACAAATTCAGTTCGTTTTACTTCGTGATTTTTCGCAAACTTTATCATGCTAATAAATATTTATATGCATATGGAGAGGTGCTAATAACTTTACTAGCCAGTAAGCTGATTAGTAGGCTACTAAATTTTACTTGTAATAGTTGAAAAGACCGAAAAGTAACTTGTCGATTAAAACTTACTTGGGGTTTACTTGGGCTTTACTTGAAGGTGAAAAGATCGGCCCTTAGTCGAATACAATTGGTTGTGTTAATTTTTTATATCATAGACAAGAACAAGAGAAATTAACAAAACATCAGTCAGCTGTCGATAAGAAAAAATCAAAATTAGATCTGTCATAATTAATTAAATTTTCTCTTGTACGAAATTTGTGTGCGTTTCAGTGAATTTTTTCACTATTGATTCGTTTTACTCGTCTTTAAATAGACAAAATTAAATTATATCATTAAATTAATAATTATTATAAATTCCCATGCATATAAAATAATTATTAATTTAATGATATAATTTAATCTTGTCTATTAAAGGACCAGTAAAACGACTAAATTGGGAAATAATTCATTAAAAAGTATATGTTGTCGTGTAACACGGCTTAATGACACCCCTATTTATAGTCAGGGATGAAACCTCACCTAATGTGTGCACTCGAACAATTGAATGCCGGCTAGCTTTTAGTTCGGTTTGCAAGTTTTTAGGCCACAAATATTTACAAGGTCGTGAATTCAGTGAATTTAAGGCAATCAAAGATCTCAATACGTCAGAGGGCAGTTTATTTAAACTAAGCAAATTCAAAAATGGAGTAATTTTGATAATCTCTAACACAAATGTCAAGCAATGTGCAATATAGAGTGTAAAGTGTACAAACGATAAATAAAAAGTATCATTTACTACCAAAAACTCAGCTATACTTTTATTTATCGCTTGGTGCATGTAAAAAGTGTAACAATAATAAAAATAAATTTGTACAATGGTGTTTTGATATAAAAAGTTCAGATTTCTTACTCGAATTAATAATTTGGTGTTGAGGATAACTTGTGAAGCACTCTGTACATCGGCAATAGTTTCAATCTGTTGAACACACCCATACATCTAATGGCTTCCTGTTTCTATAAACGCGGTAGTGCGACTCCTGTGATTTTCCAATTCCAGTGATTTTATCCAGAAAATTAGTGACGTGACGTGTGAAATCGCTCCTGTGGTGGTTCCAAATCTCAAAGATTGATTCAGACAAGCATCTGCGACTTCCAAACCAAAATAGTAGTCGAAATGTGCGACTTTTCCATTAACCTCAAAATTTTCATGTGATATTTTATAATCGGCGATTTTACTGGTCATCGACGATAATAAGTGGTATAAAACTCGTCCATATAACAAATCACTTATTAATTATAATTTCCTCGCCGTATTTCAGGTTTTACGAACCCAAAATGTGCAATTTTAATATCGTGGTTAAATCTAATTGCGACCCACCAAAAACGTGTGAAAACTTCGTTCCACAGTAATAAAAATCGTTTTAGGATACTCACGATTTATTATCTCGTCAATATAATTGCTTTTATAACTCAAAAGCTCACTAAATTCGTCTTTTTGGGAATAATTGCGAAAAATGATCCGCAAATATCAAACGTGTCCCAAGACGGCTGGTTCAAGACAATCTTCACGGAAACGGCCTTATCAAAACCTCTCCATACCACCATAAACATCCAAAAATTCAACACAAAAATTGTAAGTGGTCACTTCCTAGCGCCATTTATTCAAAATTACGGAAATTTTCCAATTTCAGGTAACTAATTGATACACCTGCGTACACATCACAAATTCGCAAGAAGCACATCACACTTATAGGAAAATCAAATCTGTTACAGTTTTATGTGTTTAAAGTTACAATTTCATTGCTAGTTATTTAAAATTATCTCCATATTCGGTCTTACAAACGACAAATTTAAACTTTAAAAAAATTTCCTTAACCGACTTCTTTGATTGACTTTATGACATTTCAATATAGTTATATAGGTAACAAATAAAATAATGTAATAAGAGTTCAAATAGTCTTAATTTCATGAAAGTATGTAAATTTCTTAACTTTTTAATATTTGTAATTAAATTGTTCCTACTACCACAATGCTTCAAACACGTTCAAACATATCGCGCCTCGGATATCCTTGTCTAACACAGCCGGCGACGTTCAAGGGCCATGCCGTAGGTAGCCGTCACTTCACCTAATCTGTAAAGGGATTAATAAATTAAACCGTATAACAAAAGAAAAAAGTTTGGAGGGCAGTTTACATAATCCCGTTCCACCATGTGCATTACAAGGTATGATACTGCGCATCTTTAAACGTCAAAATATTCAATATGGCGGGCGGGTCGTGACTGAAAAAATAGAAGCTTTTGCATTGTTTACATTCAGAATTTGGTGAAATCAAAGGTAAATTTGTTGTGAAAACTGTTTTTGCAAATTTTACAATAATAATCAAGATGTAGATCTTGTAGCTGCTGCTACTGTAGATATTACATCCTAGTTTTGAATGTAAAAATTCGACTTTAGTAAAAAAATGGATAAATTTTTATGTGAACAAAATGCGTACAAAAAGCTGTTCAGGTGTATTCAATTCATTTCGTTGGAGAAAATTGAAGTATTTATATATAGGTACAAAAGCATTACTCAATTTAAGATAATATTTATTTAATAAAAATAAAAGTTTACAGTTTTTTTTATCTTTTCTTTTTTGACCAGAAATGTACCTACTCTGTCAGAGCTTTATTTAGCTTCTTCATCCTGAAGTACTTTTGAGATCTAAAAAATAATCTTTTCACCTCCTCATCACATCCAATGTGTGTCGAAGCATCCAAATGTAGGTCCCTTAAGAGCAATGTCCAGTGCAACACTAAATAATTCGTGTTTTATGTCATTTATTTCCAGGATGTTACAAAAATTTAAATAATTGCTAACATTACAGAATCTTTTAATATTATTTTATGCAAAAACTCTATATGATATTAAATTACTTATTTGAACATCGCGTAATTCGAAAACTAAGGTTGGAAGGGGGGGGGGAGATTCCAATGTTCTAATTTTCGAATAACGTGGTATTCCAATAAATAAATCAACTTTCTTTAGCGTGTTTACATAAAAAAGTGTTGAAAGATTTCGCAATGCTAGCAATTATTTAAATTTTTGTAACGTCCTGAAAATAAATGACATAAAATACAAATTATTCAAAAAGCAGTGGATATTGCTCTTAGGAAACATTTTGTAATTATGATATTGTCGTCGTTTATCTCATTCAAAATCTTTTCCGCGCACTCCAACTGCTGCATCAACATCAACCCATCTGAGGGTTTTCTTAAACCTCCTTCAGAGAGATGGTTAGTCCACGTTCTTTCTGTGGCACCAGAGTGAATATTCAAGTTCGGTACGTCTTTCAAGCGATGACAAATGTATTCGGCTACATGCTCTCTAGTCTCTAGTGCAGGGCTTCTTAACCTTTTTATAGTCATGGACCCCCAAAATTTCAAAAAGCCTATGGACCCCTTCCGAAAAGATAAAAAAACAAGATTTAACTTTACACGGACCCCTTAGGAGGGTCCATGGACCCCAGGTTAAGAACCTGTGCTCTAGTCTCTAGTGCATCATACTGAAGAGATTCCAACTCTTCAACTTTAGGTTCTAGTGGAACTGCCTCTGTTATGCTCTCAAAGTAAAGAGAACTTAAGTTATCAACAGAATCTAAAACTGGCGTGTCATCATAGCTGTATTTCCATGAAGCGATATTCCCTCCATTTCGACCCAATATATTATATACACGTAGCCTATACATAAATTGCAGTTGATCGGGATGATCATGTAGTCCCTCTTTAGATCTTATTACTCCGAAAAAGTTCTCTATGACATCCTAATTCAGACGCTATGTCCAGAGATAATCAACTTTATACCGTTCCTTTATGGTGTATACTCCCATAAACGTTACTCGATAATATTTAAACAACTGTTTATTAACTGAATAATTATATATACAAATCATTAAATTACGTTACATAACGTGGGTACTTGGTTTACAGTCGCGCCCTCTGGTTGCCCGCTTATTTACTTATATTTAAATTTGAATATATTACAATATCTCCCCTCATAAATTCAAACGTTCCGGTGCCCTAATGTGCCTTCTTGGTCTTCCTTCCTCTGCTTCCAACTGGCTTCTTGTTGTTTCTTCTTCGCTACTTTTGGGTGTTGTTTTCACAATCGGTAGGCCCTCTGTACTTGTCCTTCTAGTCATGCTATCTAAGTCTGGTAAGATTTGGGTCGTCTCTCTTTCCGGCATTGGTAAACTCGTCACTTCCTTTACCGGTACTCTTTCCTTTTCTTCTTCGATTCTTTGTGTCGGTAGTCCTCTATTTTGATTCCTATCCTGTAAGTTCTGCGATTCCCCCTCTTCTCTAGGCTGTGCTCCAATAATCTGATTTAGGTGTCTTTTCCAAATTAGGTTCTCCTGAACCAGTCTACAGAAATAGATTCTGTCTCCCAAAATTTCATCGATTACGCTTTCCGCCCAACCCTTTTTATTTGGGTTTCTATAATCTCTGCAATAAACCCGTTCGCCTACCTCAAATCTTATATCTCGACTACCTCTTAGAGAGGGGTTTCTGTTCCTGTCACCTTCTAGTAATAAGTCAAAACGGTTTCTAATTTTCCCCTTAAAGATCAAACTCGCAGGCGTGACTCCCGTGCTCATGTGAATGGAATTTCTGTAATGAAAGAGGTACCTATTCATTAATACAAAACTGTTACAAAACTGTTAGCTTTGTTCTTATCATCTTTCAAAGCTTTCTTCAAACCCTGTTTGAAACTTTTCACACTATTTTCGGCAAACCCATTTGTAGCTGGATGCCCCGGAGGAGACGTCAGATGTTTTATGCCATTATCGTTCATAAACCTAGCAAATTCTTCGGAACTAAATTGTGGACCGTTATCCGTCACTAATGTTTTTGGTAGCCCAAATCTTGCAAAACACTCTCTAAACTTTTCCACCGTGTTTCTCGAATCCGCCGTGCCAACAATGAAAGCTTCTACCCACTTAGAGAAACTATCGGACACTATTAAAACCATTTTGTTTTCAAAGGGACCTAAATAATCGGCATGAACCCGTTCATAAAAATATGTTGTCTTCACCGTAGGCATTAGTCTTGCCTTCACTGGTTCGGGTCTCAATGATACACATATTCTGCATGAATTGACAAACTTTTCGATATCCGTGTCTAAAGATGGCCACCAGAAATACGACCTTGCGTTGGCTTTCATCTTGGAAACCCCTTCATGTGTGTTGTGCAGCTCGTTCAACAGCTGCACCCTCAAGCATTTTGGAACCAATACTCTATAGCCCCACATAATTACGTTTTTTTCAATTGACAGTTCCGATCTTCTCACAAAATAAGCTTTCAATAGATCATTATCGGTCTTGTTCGGAAATCCGGTCCTTATATAATTAAAGATCGCCCCCAATTCAGCATCTGTCCTTGTTGCTGACCTTATTCGATTCAAATCGATCGGCACAATATTTTCCATGAAGTCCAAGTAATCGTAATCTGCTTCTTCCTGTCGCCGGTCCGGTAACGGTAATCTAGATAAACAATCTGCTTGCACATTTTCTTTGCCTTTAATAAATTTAAACGAATAATCGAAGTTGGCAAAGAAAAGGGACCACCTCTGTAGCCGTCCCGCTGCCATCTGCGGTAAACTTCTATTCTCCCCAAACAACGCTTCTAAGGGCTTATGGTCGTTCATTATCTCGAACTTCCTTCCAGCTAGATACTGGAAGAACTTCTTGACCGCCCAGACTATGCTCAATGCCTCCTTTTGGATCATAGCGTAGTTCTGTTCCGCTTTAGATAATACCCGTGACACGAAGCATATTGGTCTCTCTGACCTATCGGGAATTATGTGCGATAACACTGCCCCAATCCCTTTTGCACTACTATCGCAAGTTAAACGTAGTGGCAATGTTGCGTCATAATTAGAGACCGGATTTTAAGCATTTTTCATTTTGTTCAATTTTATAAGCAGCTCTTTGAAATTTGAAGTCTACACGAATTACATAAAAAGAAGTAATTTGACATATACTTTTTTATGCTTTTTTCTTGAAATTTTGCTTATTTGCATTTTTTATGCTTATTTCTTATTTTAGTGCTTTTTTAGGACTTATTTTAATAATTTCATGATATTATGTCAATTAAATTCCCGTTAAACTGCTAAATGTAAAATATACTATTTTTTTAAACATATTTTAAATGATAGGAGACACCAGGACCGTAGCCAGGATTTCATTTCGGGGGGGGGCACTTGTAAAAAGCCATTTTCGTTATTCCGGCCGTAAAGTGAGCGGTTTACGGCCTCATTTGAGGTACGAAAAGTGCCTTTTTACGTCCTAGGGAGAAAAAAGACGAGGTAACCAATAAAAATGACTTAGTCCCGAGACACAACAAAAAGCGGTTTACACCAACTCGGCCGTAAAGTGATTTTACACCCTCGGGTGCGTTCGGGTGCCTCGGCTTCGCCTAGTCTACGAAAACCTGCCCATCGGTTGTAAAATCTCTTTTTACGGCCTTGTGATGTAAACTACTATTTTAAAATGTAAAATTTCCGGTTGTTCCCCTTCCCATTTCTTTTTCTTTGTCTTTTCAACATTTCTGGGGCCCAAGTGCCCCCCCTGGCTACGGGCCTGGGAGACACAATTTGACAATGCAACATTTGGAACAATATTTATAAGCTCTTTTTCAGCAATAAATTAACTAATTTATTTTGAAAACTTGCAAAATGCTTTTGAATAACTTGAAAAACAAAAAAGTGCTATTGTGAATGCTTTTTTTAAATAAAAGTTTATGCTTTTTTTGATCAAGTTGGTGCTTTTTTTTATCAAGTTGGTGCTTTTTTTTAGTAATATTTGGTGCTTTTTTTAAGCACTTTTTTTTCAAAATTACGTGCTTATTTATCCGGTCTCTAGTCATAATGCACCAGCACCCGTTCTGATGAAATTTCCTCCTTGGCCCATCTGAATGCTTCCTCACACTCTCCCGTCCATTTAAACTGGGCATTCTTCTCGCATAGCTTAACAATGGTTTTAACTTAGTCGATAGATTTGCTATAAATCGTGAGTAATAATTCACCATCCCAATAAATGCCCGCACTTCCTTTAAATTTCCAGGTGAAGGCTTGTCCACAATTGCTCTGATCATACCGCTATCTTTCTCTAACCCTACTGCGGATATCTTGTGACCTAAATACTTGATCGTGTCGCAGAAAAAGTTGCATTTGCTCTTATTTAATCTAAACCCTGCGCTCTCTAACTTGTTCAGTACTTCAGACAAATTCTCTAGATGTTCTTCCCTGGTCTCTCCTGTCACTACTATGTCATCCAAAAACGTTACTGTGCGTTTTGATCCTTGCAGCACTTTTTCCATTATATTCTGAAAGATCGCACAAGCTGGTTTTGTGCCATACGGTAGTCTCTTCACCTTATATATACCATACGGTGTGCTCCAGGCTAATAACTCACTGGTTTCTTCATCTACCACCAACTGATTGTACGCGCTTAATAAATCCAGCTTTGTAAATTGCTGCCCCCCTTGCAATGCTGCAAATATCTCTTCAATCCGCGGCAAGGGGTGATTGCCATCTTTTAGATACTTATTAATAGTGATCTTGTAGTTTGCACAAAGTCGAATGTCCTTGCCATTCGCTTTCATTACTGGGACTAATGGGGTACCAAACTTTGAATTTGCCACTTTCTCAATTACCCCTATTTTCTCCAAACGATTCAAATCTTTGAAAACTTGGTCCCGGAATGCAAATGGTATTTGCCTTGGCTTGTGGAAAATGGGTGTCACTTGGTCGTGCTTTTCTAACTTAATTTTATGTCCTTTAAACTCCCCCAGCTCGTCCTTAAATAGGTTCTTGTGTTTGTCTAATAATTTCTCTACTGCATTCTGCCCCAAGTTGTTCACCTCCACCACTCCAGCTCCATTAACCGTAACATTAAAATCTTTCAACAAGGCTCTTCCTACTAACATTCTTGTAGCTTCTTTCACTACCAATAGTTTTCCTTGTTTCTTTCTTCCATTCATCTCTATCCTTGGTCTAATCTCACCTACTGGGATTATCAACTGTCCCGAGTACGTTCTCAACTTGACTAGGCTCGTTTCTAATCTCATGCTTGCTAGATGCCTCCTATAAATACTGAATGGAATACAGCTTACCCCTGAACCTGTATCCACTTGCATCGACAGCCCTATCCCATTTACCTTCACTTCTACCATAATCGGGTCCACCAAATTGCAATCTGCAGTGATCCACAAGATTTCGTTCTTTGTAGATTCTTCTTCGCTTATCGGATCCTGTTCTAGGCAATGGGTTCTACTAGTCTTCCCGGGACATGCCGCCGCTATGTGTCCTTTTCGTTTACACATAGCACATACATAATTTTTAAACCTGCAAGTCTTGAAAGTATGATTCCCTTTGGCACAAGCAAAACATAATCGATTTGTAGATCTTGACCCATTCTGTGTATCTTCAGGTCTCGCTTGTTGCACCTGATCAATTTTGTCCACACTTTCTTCTTCTCTTTCTCTCAACACCGCCTCTTTTCTTAAAGCAATTTCCAACAGCTCATTCAATGGTTTGTTTAGGCTTTCTTCTGCTACTCTGTCATAAACCGGGCCTAATTTCATAGCAAAAATGAATTTGTCTTTCACTCGCTCATTTAAAATGCTTCCAAATTCACACTCCGCTGCTACTTCTTGTACTTCAAATTGCTGTTCTAACCTTTCATAAAATATTTCCCAATCGTCCCCTATTCTGAACTCCTCTACTGGATTAAATCTTTCGTTCCTTACGGTTACTACTGTCTGCTCCGGCATTTCAAAATTTTCCAATAATAGATAATAAACTGAATTCTTCTACGTGTTTTCCAATCACAAATCAGAACTTCTTCCGAAAAAAAATAAAATTGAACTAACCAAGTTGCTTTCTTGCACGTGTCTCCACAACCAAAAAATCAGAACTTTTTCCGAAAAATCACAATGTATCCTCGATAATCGCCCTGGTCGAGAGTAGATAAACCAAACTCTACCAAAAAAAAAACACAAATCAATCCACGAAACGATTATTTAATACTTGCTTGCGAACACGTGCTGTCACCACTTCTTTTTTCTATTTAATTCATCCTTGTCGCCATTTTATTGGTGTATACTCCCATAAACGTTACTCGATAATATTTAAACAACTGTTTATTAACTGAATAATTATATATACAAATCATTAAATTACGTTACATAACGTGGGTACCAGTGGGTACTTGGTTTACGGTCGCGCCCTCTGGTTGCCCGCTTATTTACTTATATTTAAATTTGAATATATTACACTTTAGGTCACCAAAAAGAAGTTTTAAGGAATTATTTGTCATTATAATAATTCCTAAGTAATAAATAGTATTAGTTTTTCTCTATTTAATATTTTAAAATTTAAAGAATTAATATTCAAAAACCGTGTTTTACACTTATATTATAAATGTAAACAATTCAGAGTAGTCACTCAATGTGCGCCATATTTGAATGCGCAGTAGATGACCAGTTTTGGTTCGCATATAGATCATACCTTGTAATTGGCAGGGGAACTTACTTATTTGAAACGCGCGCCCTGAAGCGACAATTAATCCGAGAAGGCTGGGGTGACGTTCATTCGAAAGATCGGAACTTAAAGTTTTGTGTCATGTAGGTTTTGTAACGATCATGCAGTGGACAAGGGAGGAGCGCGCGTTCGCCTTAGAAGCCTACTAACTGCTGTTTTCATCTTTCCGGTTGCTTGAATAAGCAAAACATGCGATACTGGAATGACACGAATCCCCAAAAACTTCATTAGCAGCCCCTGCATGCAGCACGTGTGACTGTTTGGTGTGCATTGTCCAGAATAGGCATCATTGGACCATGGTTTTTTAAAGAAAACGGTCAGACAGCTACGGTCAATTCTGTTCGTTATGTACACATGATTGAGGATTTTTTTTACCTAAACTTGAAGAAATTGATGTAGGGGATGTCTGGTTTCAGCAGGATGGCGCTACGGCCCACACGGCCGGCGAGAACGTCGATGAATCTTTTGCAAGAACACTTCCCCGAACGCCTCATCTCCTTGCCTGCCTTGTTTATTATTTTCTGTGAAATGGATTAAACAAAAAAAAAGAAAAGTTCAAATTTTTCGACATTTTTTAGCTTACTTTAATTCATAACTCGAAAGCCGTTGATTTTAGACAATAAAAGGTGTAAACCTAGTTTGTAGATTATTTCAAATCATTATTTTCGGAGCTATGGCCGCGTGAAGGTGGAAATTAAAAAAAATGCTTTAAAGAAGCCTAACTCTCGAGCAAGGGTGAACCGCAGGTGGAAGTTTTGTACGTTTGGTGTAGAAGTCCAAGAAGTTATAGGAAGTTCTATAGAAGTCCTAAGAATTCCTTAGAAGTCCATAGAAGTTCGTAGAAGTCCTTGGAAGTCCGTGGAAGTTTGGACAAGTCCATTATTATTAAAGGGGAGTTTGTTTCAATTATACTCATACCCATGCTCATAGTTAAGAACAAACCATCAAGTGATTGGGTGTCTTTAGACGCGGAAAATAAACCTCTTTAAATTGATACTCTTTTCATTCTAATCCGTTATAATGGGAAGCAGGAATTTAAAAAAAATCTATTTCCTATGTTATTTTCCTATGTTCACATCGGCGGCCGGTCACCCGGTATATAAATATTGTTGTGGTATTTTGACCATGAGAGGGTGTAAGCAAGCAAATAAAGGGAGTGATTCGATTTTATTTAATTTTTGATTCAATAATCAGTTAATTTGACTGATAAAATAGACTTTTGCATCAAATTAATAACAAACCACCGCATGTAACAATTTACACATAAAACCATACAAATTTGAAATGATTTATGTAATACAACTTTGTTATTAAACTTTATAATACAACAATGTTATTAAACTTTTAAAGTGACGACAGTTTCTTGTAAAATAAAAATTTAGTGAACAAACAATTATAAACACCATGTTACCTATAAATAAGTGCGACATTAGTGATCAAAAATATCGATTCCCACCATAGAATCCAAATTTCGAACTTTGTAAAACGAAAAACGGCGAGCATGTAAGAGAGGGGCCAGTTCTTTGGTGGTCTTCAAAGAAGGAAGAACTCCTAAAGACTTCTCTTTGATCCAAGGGTCAGGGAAGTGTAATTTCGCGGATTCACTAAGAAGTGAATAATTGCGGAAGTCGAGTCTTCGCGTAATTACTAATTACGACTTATAATTAGTGAACGGTTGTGTATTTCTGACGAGTTGAGGTATTAGTAAATTGGATACCTACAACAGAAAATTGATGATTAAAATTGTACGCACATGTGAAATTTGGAGGTTACTTCCACGTTTAATGAAAAATTACAATTGATTACGGATAAGTTACTTACCGGAAGCGCTGTCTCAGGTAGCAGTTATTCAATCAACAATTAGTAAGAAGATTGAATGGAAAATGAGCGATTTTATCAAAAATTGGATGCAGCAAAATACGGGAGCAACACACTGGAACGCATATGGTTCTCTACTACATGGTTGGTAATGCAGATGTTGACGGTCGACAAAACAGTGGCGCACAAAAACTTAAAAAGAAGTTTATCATTTATAAGGTAAATGAATTTGATTAAAAATTAATGAACTCAAATAAAACAATGATTTCTGTTAATAGTGAGTTTATTAATGAAACTTGTATTTGCTATTTTATAAAATTACACCCATTACATGAATGGACAGATTTACACGTACAGTGTTAAAAATTTAAAACGTTAAATGTTACGTGCATGTCTGAGCCATTACACCTGAATACTTGTGGTTTGAGACAAACTTATTGTCCTCATAAAAATTTGATGCAAATTGTTTATAAAAATTTTTACGTTCAATTAAGACGAATCGTTGAAAATAATCTCGTTTTGAGGAAAGAGACAACAATAGCACGGAATAAGATAGAATATTAGCTTTCGTAATAGCAAATACAACCGTTGCAGCAATCGTAGACGGGTAGACTATTTCGGTTGGGATAGAGAATGCGATAAAAATAATGCAGTTGTTATGATAAGTTTCCATTTCAAGATAAGAATTTTTAAACAAACGATTACTAACTGTAAAGTAATAATATCTTATATTATTATAATCTACGGAAGGTATAAAACTAGGCTTTCTAACCATTCATCCGTTTTTTTAATTCGCTAACTAATTTGCTTGAAAATAATAATAAAATTATTATAATAATTGTTAGGTAAAATACATTACCGTCCTTCTGCAGTCGGGTAAAAGGAAGATAAAAAACTTCAAAAAAGTATTTATGAAAATATATTTGTAAAATACAAAGATTTGGAAGGATAATATTCATTTGAAGAATTTGTGTAGTAGTATCTCTTTACTGGTTTTCAGTCTTTGCAACGTTTTAGCAAATAACTTGGAGGTTGGCTTAATAAAGGTGTGCTGTGGACAAAGAAGTCATTTTGAAAAGAATAACAACCGAGCAGTGACAGTAAAATGTTATGGTTTATTTTTCGTTTTCTGGCCATCAGCAAGAATCAGGAGGATCCCGAATTTTCATGTTTCTTGATTGCCGTGGATCAATTATTTCTGGTAGAAGACAGCTCATGTAAAAATTGCATAGTTTTTCTTCCATTTTTTTCGACCAGTAAGAATCGTCTTTAAATGATTTCTGTCTTTAATTTGCAATCACTGGAAGTCCAAACTCCAAGAACACACTTTTTCCTTTTGGCGATATGTAATTGACCTTACGGAGACGGTCGGAGCATAGTGGTCACGCAAGTTGACTATGGACGCTAAATACCGGGTTCGAATCCGAGTAAAGTAAGAACTTTATTCTGACCGTTCTCTCCTCGGAAAGCAACGGCAACCTACCGAGAGTAATATGCCAAGAGCATCCTTAAATGTTAATGATCTAAAGGGTCCAAAAGTTGATCTGTGGACTATGGGGAAGCGTAATAACCACCCCACCAACATTTAAGGATCACGACGCTTCTGTTAAGAAGCATAAAGACTGTATGATGATGAATTGACCTTGAATCTGGTAATACCATTTATGTTTTTTGTTAACTTCATAAACACCATTTACATTTTTCCAGAAAGTAACTTTTTTATTATCGATTGATTGATCTACCGGCTTATTAAAGGAAGAATACGGGCATTTAATTTCTACGATTGTGTCCTCTCCAATAAGGCCATCTCGTCAATGAACATTCCACATTTGTTAATTTTTACATCGAGTTGTGCCTCTAACTGCTTTATAGCAACTTCCTCGTAACACTTGCCATGGTGAGTGAGTGTTTAACGGAATACCATATAAAATATTTTTAACCAAATTTCCACGATGTGTGGTTTTCTTCTTTGAACACACGTCGTAGAAATGTGATGCAGTCAGCAGCTTTCGTCTCTATTCGACCCATAGGGCACATTCGGATTGCAAAATTGTATTTCTCTCAAAAATGGTTCTCTCTTCTTCGGTTTTTCTTAATCCATTTAAAACTATCAATTTTTTATTTTCGTAATGTTCCTCTGGCATGTCGGGTTGTTGACTAAATAGTCCATAATCAGGAACGTAATCTTTTGAAGTTTGGTCAATTTCTTTGTTTGGTGCTTTATAAACTTTTCTAAAATTTAAAGATCTTTTGCATTTCTTCAATCGTTTTACTTCAAATTTTGATTTAATTTTTGACGGGCTCTTCCCAAGTATTGTTTTATGCAATACCGAGTGAGCTCTACCTTTTGAATTGAAACTCACCTTCTTCTTCTTCTTCTTTAGGTGCCTATCCGATTTCGGATGTACGGCGATCCCCACGACTTAGCCAAGAAGGCTGCACCAGGGAAATGTTAATGGGGTGGTGGTTTTGCCTTCCCCTTAGTCCACAGATCTATTTTGGACTTATTTAGTTCATTAACATTTTAAGGATTTTTCTTGCCATATTACTCTCGGTGGTTTGCTATTGCCTTCCGAGGGGAGACGGTCAGAATAAAGTTCTTACTTCACTCGGATTCGAACCGGGTATTTAGCGTTCATAGTCAACTCGCGTTAGCACTATGCTGCGACCGCCACTATGCTGCGGTGAAACTCACAACAGCAGCTAAACAGCGGGATTGGTACGATCTACCTTTGGAATAATTTATTCTTTTACCACCTACAAATTTTGCCACAATTGAATGGAATTGTTCCACTATGTTACTATTTAGATGCAGCAATAAACTTTTTGCATGCAATGAGATACTTCTGATTATGTAATTTATTCTATTAAGGATTTCGGGAAAACTTTTTAATAATTTAAATTGACTGTCATCATTATTTGCATTCTCTGCTTTTTGGCAAAAATAAGCATCACATTTACTGTGCTCACCAAATTATGTGACAAACACTATTTTCAATATCACTTTTCAGCAATGTAATTTTTTCTGTCATTTGCCCGTCACAATTTTTCCTAAATTTTACTGCGGATGTAATTGCTCTTCGAAATTTTAAAATATTGTTTTTTATAAATTGTTTTAACACGCCACTTCGAAATTTACTATCAGTTGATAAATTTCTTAATTTTTTTACAAAAATTACGAAGTAGATGATTTTTATATAATATACAGGGTGAATGAGAGCAGCCGTATCAGCAATTTTTCTCAAAAACGGCTAGTCGTAGAGAGTTGGGTTAAAAAAATGTATTATAAAAGCCATAATAAAAAATCGAATGGTGATATTATTTCTCGGAAAGGTCGGCGTCCCAAGTAGTTTGCTCCAGAAACTCTAGAACTCTAGAATTTTAAATGGCACCATAGGTCGAAAATGGTATCGTTGAAAATATATAATTAGATAGATAAAAAATAAGCAAGTTTTGTAGGAAAAATTATTTTATTACTCCCTCCCCTTTTCAGTAATATTCGATTGCATATGGGTGACTGAGACTACCATTACTTAAAATGGGTGGGAATAATAAAATAATTTTTCCCACAAAACTTGCTTATTTCTTAAAGATATTTTCAACAATACCACTTTCAACCTATAAAATTTAAAATTCTGGAGTTCTGGAATTTCTGGAGCAAACTACTCGGGATGACGACCTTTCCGAGAAATAATAATATCATTATTCGATTCTTTATTACGGCTTTTATAATAAATTTTTTGACCCAACTCTCTACGACCTACCGTTTTTGAAAAAAAGACTGATACGGGTGGTCTCATTCACCCATATGCAATCGAATATTACTGAAAAGGAGAGGGAGTAATAAAATAATTTTTCCTACAAAACTTGCTTATTTTTGCAAGATCTTTTCAACGATACAATTTTCGACCATTTAAAATTCTGGAGTTCTGGAGTTTCTGGAGCAAACTACTCGGGACGCCGACCTTTCCGAGAAATAATAATATCACCATTCGATTCTTTATTATATTATTATGGCTTATATAATAAATTTTTTTAACCCAACTCTCTACGACTATTAGCCGTTTTTGAAAAAAATTGCTGATACGGGTGCTCTCATTCACCCTGTATAATATGACGATTAAAATCGGGCCAACTTATATTGGAGCCCAGTGGAAATAAGTAAAAAATGTTAGGGTGTACTACTCAATTATTGAGCATTTTGGGCCAACATAATGTCCATAACGAGTAGGCCAAGGAACGAGGAGTCTTTCCCTGGGTACATAAAACTTTATTTATGATTGGCATGGTGTTAAAAAGGCCAATGTATGTTACATTTTTGCAACATTTGAAAATCACTATAAAATTGCCATCTTCATGAAAATGATAATTTTATAAGGATTTTCGAAAAATGTTGCAAAAATGTACATTGGCTCTTTTAGTAGAGTAATAAATATGTTGTAAATTTCTACTAATAATATTGATCGAATGTTTTTTGCAATTTTAAAAAATTGTAAAAAAGTAATGTAGATTTATTGAAATTTTAAACGCAAAGTGCATACTTAATTTTATTATGTCATAGTGATATAATGTTAATAAATGTAACTGATAAGAACATAATCTTTGAAGCGGTATCATTTTACTTGCTTACTTGCAATTTTTGCAGTATGTTTTATTACTGTCTGTGCTTGTCTCTCTTCAACAACATGGATAAATGTAGAATTAATATTTTGTTTGAACGTGTGATATTGGTTGCATAATTATTTAAAATTAATTCTAAAATTTAATGAAATACACATGTTTGTAAAGTGGTAATTACAAAGAAACAGCAGTAGCAAAATGCATGAAATTTTGAAATTAAATATAAAAAGCTTCAAGTCACACCGACCTGTTTTTAATTTTTTAATTTTTAATTTTATTTCTCCGTAATTAATTAGTAAAGTAAAGGTAACTTTGTTCGAAGATTACAAAAAAACTATTTTGTATATTGAAAAAATGTTGACTAGGCGGGATGCATTCAAGTGTCCTCTTTCAAAAAATGTATACTTTTGTACACATTTTTTGAATAATAAGCATGCAATCGTCACTTTACGGCGGTCTGTTTATAAGCTTTGTAAAAGGTATAGCAGATTCCTCTTAATAAATTATGCTTGTTACGAATTTACACCCTTTTATTTCGTTTATCGAACTCATCGACTCTGAGCAAGAGAAAAACCCATCTCCGGCGAAAAACTAGTTTTGAGGGCTTTAGTTATAGTTCGTTTGACGAGAAGATCATAACAATATATACCGGGTGACCGGCCGCCGCGCCGCGCCGGGGTGAACATAGGAAATTAATTTTTCTTTAATTCCTGCTTCCCATCAGAACGTATAAGAATGAAAATGGTATCAATTGAAAGAGTTTTATTTTCCGCGTCTAAAGACACCCAGCACTTGATGGTTTGTTCTTTGATTATTGTTAAAAACTCAAAATAAAATGACAAAATAGCACTTTTAAATAATTATTAGATGCCTTGTTCAAATTCATATAGCAATTGTTTTTGTTTGAATACTAATTTTAAACGCAAGTTTTGACAGTTCAACCATCCAAAGCAGGTCTGATTTTTAAAAAATCGCTTATTTTAATTCTACATTTTTAACATTATTAAAGAACAAAACATCAAGTGTTGGATGTCTTTAGACGCAGAAAATAAAACTCTTTCAATTGATACCATTTTCATTCTTATCCGTTCTGATGGGAAGCAGGAATTAAAGAAAAATTAATTTCCTATGTTCACCCCGGCGCGGCGGCCGGTCTCCCGGTATATTTCTTTTGTTTTTAGATCTAAATATAGTATTAGTTTATGCTGTTTTTATTTAGCCCAAAGAATTAAAAGTATTAGGTATGCTAAAAAGTTTCGGGCCTAATTAGATAGTTTTTCAAACACCAAATTTTTATGTTTTGAAATTCTTTATTTAAACTAAATATGCTCCATTTTGTTCGGTAACCTTTTGCCACTTTTCGGGCAAAACCATTATTCCATCACTGTAAAACTTCTTTGGTTTATCGGTGAAAAACTTAGCCAAGTGAATTTCACAGGCTTCTTTTGAAGCCAATGTTACACCATTGAGGGAATTCTGGAGAGACCGAAACAAATGATAGTCTGATGGTGCAAGGTCCGGGCTATACGGTGGATGCATCAAAACTTCCCAGCCAAGCTCTTTCAGTTTTTCTCAGGTCACCAAAGATACGTGTGGTCTGGCGTTGTCATGATGGAAAACAACACCCTTCCTATTGATCAATTCTGGCCGCTTTTTTTGAATTGCTTGCTCTAATCTGGTTAATTGTTGACAGTAGCGTGCAGAATCAATCGTTTAACCAGTTGGTAACAGCTCATAATAGAAGATACCTTTCCAATCCCACCAAACAGACAGCATCACCTTTCGAATGGTGAGTCCGGGCTTTGCCGCCGTCTGGGGAGCTTCACCTCGCTTCGACCACGATCTTTTGCGCACAACGTTGTCCTATGTAATTCATTTTTCATCTCCAGTAACCATCCGCTTCAAAAATGGTTCGATTTCATTACGTTTCAGCAACAATTCGCAGATGGAAACTCGGTCGAGCAAATTCTTATGCGTCAAATCATGCGGCACCCAAATATCGAGCTTCTTTTTGAATTCAGCTTTTTTCAAATGGTTTGCAACTGTTTGGCGATTGATGTTTAGACTCTTGGCGATCTCTACAGTGCTTACATGACGGTTTTGTTCCACAATTTCTAGCATTTCCTCAACTTTTTCAATGACTGGCTGACCAGAGCGTGGTGCATCTTTGACATCGAAATTTCCAGAACGAAAACGCGCGAACCATTGTTTTGCTCCTGTTTTCGATAGAGCATCTGGACCATAAACAGCACAAATTTTTTCACAAGCCTGCGCAGCGCTTTCTCTTTGATCGAAGAAAAATTGTAAAATGTAGCGAATTTTTTCTTTATTTACTTCCATCTTTAATCAGCAATTTTTCACAACTGCATGAGCCGAATCGAATGATTCTACTTTTGTTTTTTAGCTAAAAGTGTAATTTTTCCAATGACATATATGATTATGCGATCAGATAAGTAGTTTTAGAGACAATCGACTTTAATGTCATTTATTGTCTAATTAGGCCCGAAACTTTTTAGCATACCTAATATTATTTAGTTTATAAACTTGTTTTTGTTTTTGTAAAAGTATTTTTTAGCAATCTATGCTTTTCGTTTGTTTTATTTTACTTACTATCTAAACGAAGACTATTATAGGTGAATCCTGGATCATACATTCCTAGATTACCTTTTCGTCAAATTAGTACTGCCAACAAAAAAAAAATTAAGCCGAAAAAATATTATCAAATTTCAAATGTAGAAATACTTACACAACTTAGGGCCTCTAAATTAAATAAATATCACTATATTAATTAAGATAAAAAGGTCTTAGTTTTCAACACTGCTTATTTAATTTGACGAAATTTGGCTCAAAACCCAAGGAAGTCCACGGAATTCCATGGAATTTCTTGGAAGTTCGTAGAATTCCATGGAAATCTGTAGAAGTTCTGCAGAACTTCCACAAAAATGGAAGTTTTGTACTTTTTTGGCCAGCGGCTTACCCCTTGCTCTCGAGGGTTTGAATTTATAAAAAAAAATTGTTAAATATTGTTCTTAGAAAAGTGTCCTCTATCACCACCTAAGGGCCAGTTCTACAAAGCAAGTATAAAGTACGAATAAGCTATACTGAGAATAAATCACAGAATCCCTATAAAATGCTGTTTTGCTTCCGAGTATTTGAATAACATTTTCACTGTAGACCACACCACAGAGTATTACAATTCAGTGAATGTGGGTAGATATTAATAATTCAAATTTAATTTATTAAAATATATTTACATTGGTAGGTATTTTAAAATACCCCAACATGTCGAAACAAATTCAAAACAACGGATTATACATGAACCTATCCTACACTTTTATATTAAATACAAATTTCTGTCCTAAATATTTACAAATATTTACAAATACAAAGTTACACAAAGTTGTGAAAATTCTGAATACAGTCTTGGAACAATTTTTAAACTAACCCTTAATTTACTGCAGAGTTTGAGGTACCGGCGTAGCAACCGAGTTTGGTGGTTTTGCACAACACTGTTGAGTTGTTGTGTTATTTGTAAATTTAAGAAACTTTAAAAGTGGGCTTTTGGCGGGACTCATATGTAAAGTTTTACGGGATTTAGGACTTCTGCCTTCAATTCCAGTGGTGCTCAAACGTCTCTTTGTACCCTCCAGTTTTACCATTTTTGGAGATAACAGATTCTGTTCTCTCATGTCGATGCTGGAAGACCGCTTCAACCTTAGTTTAGTTAACCAATCCTTTTCTATTTCTTTAATTGGTGAGTTTATTAAATGGGGCGCGGAACCGTCCATGACAAAATTGGGTAGGTTCGTGACAAGTGCTTCTGGTTCTGTATCTGAGTCGTCTTGTGAGTCCAGTTTGAGGCGTTTCATCAGGAAATTGTCTTCATCTTCTTCTTCACATGCATTTTCGTCAATGGTGGAGAACAAACGACGTTTTCGTGAAGACATCTCGCGGGGGCGTTTTACACATGCGAATTGGTGGGGTGAATTTTCGTCAGTTTCACGGGTTCGTTTACGGGATCCAACATCGCATGGATTGTGTTGTATTGGAACAGCACAACTGGAGTATTCGCTGTCGCAACTTAGCGGTAAAATCTCGGGACCGACTCGCCAAATTTTGTGTTTTAAGTCATCAGAACAGGTGACTAGGGTGGTGGAACTACGATTGCCACTCCAAGCAACGCATGTTACTTCCGCGTCGTGCCCTTCGAGACGTACCAGAGGTTCAGAAAATTTGGTATTCCAAATATATGCGTTGTTATCGCTGCTTCCACTGAATAAATATTTGTCGTCGGCGCTCAAGCTGGCCTTAACATAATAGGTACTATTTTTGTGCCCCACATATCTCATGATGGGTTCCTCACAGTAAGTTGCAATGTTGTAACAATAAATGACATGATCCACACAATTCGCATATAATTTAGTAGTGGAAGAGTCAACCAGTAGGTTACTAAAACCGAATCGAGATGTCGAGCCCCCATATGGCAGACGATATTTTGAAATCGGCTGCTTATTGCTGATACAATAAGTTTTCCTCATATCCCACACTTTTATGATACCGTCGCCAGACCCGCACGATATCAAAGTATCTGGATCTTGAAATACCAACCCTGTGACCGCACTGGAAGCAGAAACCGGTGGTACATTTTTAACCCCTTTAACTTGGGATAAATTTTGACAAACGTGACTATAGGGTAAAGAAATATCAGGAATATTGACAACGTCGCTCTTGGAAATCCGTGGGTCCCAAACTATAATTTTACCGTCGCGTCCGCCACTTGCAAATACGGAAGAATCGTCTGTTCGACAAGCCACAGTCTTGAGCGATCGAGTATGACCGTGAAACACTTTTTCTGCTACGATGGAACCGTCGGCAACAGTAAACAGGGTTGCTGAGTGATCTCCGGCAGCACTAACAAATTTTAAACGTTTTGGTAGCCAATCCAAGTCAAACACGGCGTTGGAGTGGGCTCCACCACCGTAACGTGAACTATTCGATTCTGTGTTATGAATAGAAATCCTACCTTCTTCGTTAGCTAAAGCCAGCAAATGTTCGTATCCTTGCACGATAGCAAATTTACATGCAAAAATTGGTGTGGGGTCAATGGAATAATCAAAAGCACTTTCTTCAGGGAATAAAGAGGTGTAGATTTCGTCCTTCCGACAACTCAAACGTTTAATCGCTGTGTCGTAATAGTTACATTTAGCTAAAAATTAAGTAATTTTTAATTTTAATACAAGAATTAAGTAAAAACGACTTACCGAAACCGAACTGTTGATTCAAAACATTCTTGACGTTATTCATTTTGAGGTTATACTAATACACAAATTAAAATCTAATTAGTACGCGCACTTAATTTAAATATTTACATGACCCTCAAGTTTAAGTTAAAAAGACGATAATAAACACAAACTTAGAACTTAAAACGTTTGGTAATGTAAATTCAAATGTAGCAGTTAAAAACCAGTAATAGCAATGAGCGGGAAACCGAAACAACCTACAGTTCTCAACATTTTACGCAGTGAACCATAATAATATTTTAAAAAGAGCGGAAAACATTTTGATCTCACCTGGATAACAGTTCAACTTACGAAGGAGCCAAAGTGCCACGATACAAAATGGTTTTTGCGAATTTGTTGATTTAATTTTGTTATTGGCCAAAGTATAAATAAAAATACTATATTATGCTTTTACCCTTATAAATAGATGGCGTTACTAATTTTCTCCCCCAATTGCAGATATAGCGCTATATCATGGTACAACAAATTACTAATTAAAAATAATGTAGTTATAATATCATGGTGCTACATTATCTGGGGTAACAATTTTTTTTATAATATCGTGGGTTTATTTGTTAATTAAGAAATATCTGATGTGACAAATTTTATGGATTTTCCGTTTGAAGAAGTAGTACTATAGGAAAATTAGGACAAATTTTGGATATCTGTAAAATTTTCTATGGCACTATCCAACTTACCTCAGAAAAATTCCCTCAAATTCCCCATGGGAAATAAGCCTAAATTTGTAAAAATGTCCCCCATTTTGGAAATTTTAAAAAATTCGCTATAATTTTGGTATGGTTGATCGCATTGACTCGCGGTTTACACGGACTCGATAAAAATTAGATTAGCAACAATAATAGAACATGATCCAAAAAGAAAATTTCAAAAAAGAAAATTTCAAGACCACTCTTCTTGTTTTTCTCATTGGTCGGTTTGTTGGTCTTATTTCTTATTTCAATACCTTAATAGTTTTCTTTGATTTCTTGACTTCTTTGGCTTATCTTCTTTTGGCTTTTGTTGCTCGCCATTGATCCGTTTTGGCCCCAACCTGTTTGGGTTTTTCCACGGACTCGCCAAGGTTGAAAAGCCGATTTTGATTACATATTTAAATAACTGCGTTTGGGTTTAGACGATAGCTAATCGATCGGTCTTCGGTTTCACACAGTAGGTTACGACCATACACAAACTTTTATGTTGGTAAATAATAGATTATTGTTATATTTTTGTTATTGTATTTTATTTAAATTAAAAATTGAAAACTACCTATTTTCTACGTTTCCTCGTATCGTAAAAATCATCCCTATGTGATGAAGAGTCTCTCCACCTACCATCACGCTTAGTTTTTTCCAGCGCCGTTTTTCTACTGCCAAATTTATGATCCCGATGTTTATGCTCATTGGAGCGGTCTCTTGAATGCGACATGATAGGTTTTCTCGAGGAATTGTATGATCTTTGGTCCAAATCATCTGCCTCATGTCTACGCTCTTTAGAGCGGCGCCTTGTATTTCTTGATCGATTGGAATCAGTGGAGGACATCAGATGGGATCTTGTATATGGCGTGTTTGATGGATCGCGGGACCTACTTCTACTACAATGACGATATTTATATTTTTGGACCATCTGTTTTTTCTTATCTTCTTCATCTCTTTTGCGGAGGTTATTAAGAAAATCTTCCATGTTATCGTCATCAATTGTTGCACGCTGTTTCTCTTTAAGTGAAGAACGAAAATTTGAAGGAAGCGGTGGCGGAGGCTTACTGTAGTCTATAAATGAAGGAATGGGTGCGAATGATGCACTTGGATAGAATGCATTAGGAAGTGCAGGTACTGAGACGGGCAATGGTAAAGTGCCTTTATTTCCAGTGACCAATTTTGGGATCGTAATTATTGAACTTCCAATGGAAATAGGTTTCTCATTGCAATCCTGAGGTTTAACGTTAACTATACCAAGATTAGTAACATTTTTTGAAATTATAGAAGAAGGCAAAACAGGAATTTTAGTCAAAATTTGTTTGGAACTATCATCATCCACTTCTTCCTGGTTACTCTTATTAATCAATATATCTGGAAGTTGTGGCTTAGATATCGCAGAATTTGTTTTATTTAATATTTTCTTCTGCTTAGCGATGTAAATCTGATGATCTAATAATGGTAACGCATAAGAACCATTTTCAGTCATCAGCGCTCCTTGTACTTGCGGACCATCCACTTCCACCAAATGACTACGAGGAATACCGGTACTTTTCTTGAACTTTTCTGATTTTTTGTTTTGGCAGTCTTTGATCCAGTGTCCTTCCTTGTTGCATATGTGGCAACGATATCCGGGTGGAGGTGGACCAGCTTGATTGTTGTAGTTAATTGAACGGTACATAATTGTGCTTTGATATATTATCGCTTCCAGTTTTTCTTCTTCTGTTGCTTCATAATTACTTAGATCAGTAATATGTGCAAGCTTTGGTGCATTTATATCCACTTTTACCACCATATTGGAATTACCACGGTTCTGCATATTTCGATCTTTTGCTCTACTTGTGGACTGAGATGGAATTCTTGTAGCTAATAAGATAGTTTCATCTGAAAGTAAAGCCGTATCATCTTTATAACTTTCATTTGTTTTTTCGTTAATTAATTGCAAATCACTGTTTTCGCCAATTCTGTTCTGCTGCTTAATTGCTTCTTTAACATCTCGAATGGATATGAATAAGTCATCAAACGTTATTGTATTTTCGACAGTACTACATTTAAATTTATAGTAAATAAACGGCATTATGATAGGTATCTTCTTTATAAAGATTAAATAAATTATATTAAAATTAATCGATAATAATTGATAGATAATATATTATTTCACTTATATAATTTAAAATTATTACCAATGCAAGTTAATCGTATTATTTAATCGGATTACTACGGATTAAAATGAATTCGTCTCTTTTCACTTGACTTCTGAATTAGAAAAAGGCCTTTTTGAAGGTTCTTGTTTCCGTTTTGAATCTAGAGATTTTGGGCAAATATAAATTAAATCGTGATAACCTATTGAACTAATTTTCTCTAAGCGGCTAAAGGAAATCTTCAAATTTTTTATAAATGGAATTTAAATTTTAAATGATAAAATTTTAAATCACCACCTTCTGCTATCAATTCTACAAACTATACAATTCTCTCAAAATCAGACATCAAATTTTCAAAGCTAGTAAATACACAATTAATACAATTCTTTAATCTAAGCCTTCATTTTTATACAAAAAGCTAAGTCCGAACCTGTTTGACCTGGCTAAAAACCACTATTACAAAGTCACTATTTTTCAAAGTATTTTTATTTATATAAAAAAATAAAATTAAAATAATAACATAATAATAAAATTTCCGGTATACAACCGGAGGAGTTTACAAGCAGAACTTGTTGCATTATATTGTAGTGCCAATACATAAATGTGAATCTGTGTGTCAACGTTAACCTTTAGTTAGTGACGAGGGAGCCTCCGAGGCAATAGTCCCTTTTGAAATGTATATGTAGGCAAGATTCACGACACTAATTAAAGGTTAAAATCAAAACGTTCGCGCGTATTGAACTTAGGTTTGTTCGATACGTTTAAACATACAGGGTTACTTCAAAAATATAAGAAGTCTATGATATCAAAAACTTTACTATATAACTTTATTATAGTAAAGTATTTGATGATACCAACATAAATTTTCCAGGGAGTAGGTAAAACCTCCTCCTTGTTCAGGAGAGGACATGCGTTCATTGCAACGAATAGCATGGTTCAAAGAAACAAAGGATGACGAGGTGTGAAGGAAAACAAGATCAGGTGGTTAAAGAATAAAGAAAAATGTAAAATGAAAAGCAATTAGGTTAAAAATTCGTTTAATATCCATATTATTTGTATTAAGTTAACGTTACCAAGATATCCCGAATTGTTTAGGTGAACTTAAAAAAAAATAAAGTAGGCATATTTTAGAAAAAGTATGAAGCTACCTAGGAGATGGTGGTTAATATGAAGAAAATAATAATAAAAAAAATCAAGAAGAGAAGTTAGTGGCGATTGATCCCTCGTAAGAGAAGGTCGAAGTTAGTTACCTTTTGTCTCCCAAATGGGAAGGTTGTAAAAGTGGGTTGCATTTTACTTTGCGAAGGGAGAGTCAGTCAAGTTTAGTCCTTCCTAGAGGAAGTTGGTAGAATTAAATAGTTACTCAGCATCCATCCTAATTCCTAAGAGAAGAGAAGTTAGCTCCGAATAAGCTATCCAACGAGAAGGTGTGGCAAATTGGTGGCAAAAAGGTATAATATTTATTTAACTAACTATTTATTTATTTAACTATTAGCTATTAATTATACAAATATTTCAAACAACAAAACACAAATATTTTTCATCTAGATAAAAAATAAAACAATAAAGTAATATACTATAATGTTATTTTCCCTCTGAGGACGAATAACAATAATCAAAGGCTTGCGTCAAGCTTTATAGCCGGAGCGCATATAGAAACTCAACTCAAACTCAAAGCACAGAACCAGCGACTTACACTTACTGCACTGTCATTTCTGTCTATTAAATTTTAATATCAGCCAAATAAATTTTTAGTTCACCTCAGGAATCGAACCTGATATTTTCACATGACAGTACGGCGCCGGCGTCTTACACCAACCGCATAAATCACTAAGTTACAAGAACGTTTTTCAATGATAGTGTAAAGTGTGTAATTTGTAACAATTTTAGACCCTTATATTACAAAAATTATGCTTGACTTTCATGTGTGCAATTTCACCCCTTTTATGACAAAAAATTATACCTGTGCAAACCTCGCACTGTAATTCATTTCACGACAATACATACAATATTTAAATACATTGGAAATACTTTTCAAAGAGAACAACTCTTCGATTCGGGGACTAAAGGTTCCATGATTTTATTATTTGTTGGTGTGTTGTAAAAATGTTGTGTTGAATTTTAAACTTTTGAAAAAAAAAATTTTATTATATGATTTCCAAGAACATGGGCAAGGTTTGTTGAACTTGAAAAATAAATTATTGATCTACAAAAGTTTTATATTGAATTCAATCACGTGTCGTTATCAACATAATCTGAATTTTTGTTTACACTGGATCAAAAGGACACGATCTTGATGTTTCTTTTCGAGGTCGTTGCAGAACGTGTGGGAGCACTTTTGATTATGGTCGGAGGGAAGGAAGTTTTTAGTTACTAGGCATCGTTCAAGTGCAAGAACAAATTTTAATAGGTTTACATTTTAATAACATTTTCTTGTTTAAATTTGTAAGTTAAACGTTTGCTATTAGCTATTACCAGTTATTATTAATACCACACAATTTTTGATATATCAGTAAACAAAATGAGAAATATGAAATCTTTCGGCACGTTCCACACAGTACATCAAACCGCCCACATTCTATTTCACACTACTAAGATGGTGCCGTATCATATTTCGATGAATACTATACTTCAAGAAGATAACACCAGTGCATTCAAAATTAGCCTAGCAAGTATGTTTCTATGGTATAAACAACTTGAATGTAATTTAACGGTCACGGCCGTGACATTATTTTAAATGTTTTTGTTCACATTTAGACGAATTTACATTTCATGAGGTCCCACGAGATTAAAGAGCCCAAACATCAACAAATATCTGTGTGCATTCAATTTTTAGTGCGCTCTACCTCCCAAAGCAATCAAAATTTTACAACCAAATTTCATATTTAGGATAGAAAGACCTTAACATCACAATATATAGCTATTTATTGTAACCGTTATACAGTGTGTTCACGGAAAATGGTAAGAGTGAATAATTTTTATATGCTACTAGATACAAAAAAAAGTTTAAATAGTTTTTTATTCAACTGGAAATTTACTATCGGAAACTGATGATGTATATTTTTTTATACTTCAAATTAAACCGGAAGTGAACATGAAAATTTTTTTTCAAATGGCAACATGTCTTTTTTTTAACATTTTCGCAATCTGCAATTTTTTCTTTATAAATAGGTATAAAATTTTCATAAGGTTACATAAGAAAATATTCGAGAAAATTCAAGATTTAAACAGACAATAATAATTTATTAATTATTTACACACAGGTATGTAGAGTGCTATGAACTTTTTTGGTATCTTTTTTTGATTGGGTCATTTAAAAACAGTTGTTTACGCAAATCCGCCATTAAATTTAAAAGATTTCAAAAACAAAAAATTAATTTAGCATGCGATCAAATATCACTAAATCAACAAAAAAAAGCATCTAATGATGAACTTCTGCGTATATTAGAATCATGTCTTGAACAAAACGGTGGCAATTTTGAAAAATTTATCCGATAAATGACAGTTGTCTTTTCTGTAACGTGATTTTTTGTTTTTCATAGCACTCTACATACGTTTATGTGTAGATAATTAATAAATTATTATTGTTTGTGTAAATCTTGTATTTTCTCGAATATTTTCTTATGTAACCTTATGAAAATTTTATACCTATTTATAAAGAAAAAATTGCAGATTGCGAAAATGTTAAAAAAAAGACATGTTGACATTTGAAAAAAAATTTTGATGTTCACTTCCGGTTGAATTTGAAGTATAAAAAAATATACCTCAGCAGTTTCCGATAGTAAATTTCCAGTTGAATAAAAAACTATTTAAACTTTTTTTTGTAACTAGTAGCATATAAAAATTATTCACTCTTACCATTTGAGGCGGTCGGAGCTTAGCGGTCACGCAAGTTGACTATGAATGCTAAATACCAGGTTCGAATCCTAGTACAGTAAGAACTTTATTCTGGTCGTCTCTCCCCTCGAAAGGCAATGGCAAACCACCGAGATGTAATCTACCATGAAAGCCTTTGTCAAAAAGGTCACGACGCTTCTGTCAAGCTGCTTTCTTGGCCATACTAAGAAAATCCGACTCAAAAGAAGAAGAACAAAAGTTAAGGTGCTGGTTTACTATGGTCGATACTATGCTTCACGATAAAAACGGTACTACGAAATGGTGCCAATGCGTCATCAAATAATATTACGTCAAAAAATTTCTTTGATCGGACTATTTGACGAAACAGACGAGACTTTTAAATTCACGAAATATCTACAATAGATATAACCCCAATTGATACAGGAGGTTATCCCACACGAACTTACATACACCGGGGAATATCCAATCCGGATGATTCACTCACTTCCGCTCTACGGCAATAGGATTCGAAAGAATCAAGTGTGAGTGTCTTACTTGACGAATTTGACTTGACTGACTTTTAACATCAAAATGCTATGAAAGGACGAGATAGCGATAAAAGTTAACAAAGAAAAAAGGAATATTTCTCTCAATTACATCTTCACCAAAACCGGTATAGCCATATGACCTTTTATATTCGAGATTTATTTTGAATGTAGAAAAATAAATTGCGGAACTGAAACGCAAAGACAACTAATTTAACACAAGAAGAATAATTAAAAATATTAAAGGTTTAATAATGATTAAATTAATACGAATGAAAATTCTGGGGATTTTACTATTATTTGTTTACTATTAAGTATTACATAGGTAATAATGAAAAATAGGAAAAAATTAAATTTATTTTCAAATTGTGGTTTTCGTGGAATAATAATAATAAAAATGTACATAATTAGCAATTACCCATAAAATTAAGTAAAGTACTTAAAGCGTTTGCATCAGTTTAAGAATGCATCCATAAAAATTAAAAGGTTTTTTCTGTGCATTTATTACAAAGCTATAAAACAATAATATTATTTTCATAAACCTAAATAAAAATTTTATTGGAACTTAAAGGTCGATCTTTATTTTTATTAGAGCAGAAGTAAATTTATTGTATTATTTAAATTTGTTTTTTCATTTTGTTTTTAAAGTTACGCAGAACTTAGGAACTAATTTCCTATTTCCACAAAAGATTGAGAAAAATAAAATTTCAAATGTCATTGAACGGAGTTTTCTCGATTTCCGAACAAGAAAAAATAAAAATCTTGTCGAATTATGGACGTACTGTTGAAACTGTAAAGCAAGATATCAAAAATATTCAGGAGTGGTTCAAAAAACAGCCTCATCTTCCCGAAATTCCAGGTTAAAACAATGCTGATTTAGCTTTAAATAACCCAATTTTTTTTTTAGATGAGAGATTGATAGAAATTTTTTTAATATTGAATAAATTCAGAATGGAGATAACTAAAGAAAAGTTAGATAATTATTACTCAGCCAAATCAGTTATGCCCGAAATTTTTGATAAGAATATAGACGAAACTTTTCTGCGAAAGCTCAATGATATAATGTAAGTTTCTAAAAGTTAGATAGTCAGAATCAGCCAAACTGGAGTAATCTGTGACAGTAGGAAGTTAGTGCGTCCTTTCGGCCGCCCTGTCCGTATTTATAGTGAACGATTGCTAGCAACCCGACTGGTTTTCAACCAAACAGAAGCGCGTAAATATTTTTTTTGGATTAGCTATAAACGAAGCGTTACGGAAGACGACATTATTATATTTATAGAAAATTATTCTAAATAGAAAATTAATTTTCAGTTATGCCGTACCACTACCAAAACTAACTCAAGATTTACAACGAATTGTGATTGTGAAACTTAAAGATACAAATCCCGAACATTTTGTTGACCTTGAAGTGCTAATTTATTGCTTATACGGTCTGGAAGTTCGTTTAAGAGAAGATTACCATTTCTCTTCTACTTTTATCTATGATTGTGAGGGACTTGGTTCGAGTCATTTGTTGAAAATTACTCCAACATTACTGAATAAAGCTGCCTTTATATCTCAGGTAATAAAGTCAGTTTATGCATAATGCCGTCAAGTTCTCAACGATACAGCATCGAGAAATAAGAAAATGGAGGGCAAAAAATTGTTAGAATGCAAATATTTTTAAAGGTTTAAATTTCAAAACAGTTCTATTTTTACATGCCGCACCCTTTCAAATGAATTCCTAACTGTTTTTTTACTAGTATTCTAGCATAAACGTGACAAAACGCTATTAAAAAATGCAGATAGCTTAACTATGAAGGTTTCGTCGAATTTACGCATTAAATTGAGCGGTTGAGCGGAATTTAATGGTTGCTCGGCCTTTAGCTTCGCTCAGGTAATTCAATTTTATGTTTATAATGCCCTATAAAGAAATAATTGAAGATTGTTGATGAGTCAATGAAGACTTTTATATTTTATATAGATCTGAATCTAATACTATTTGTGTTTGCGTCGGCGTTGTGCATAAACTACCATTTACGCAGTAATTCACAACCATTCACAGACAAATTCACCCAGACCAATCGAATAAATTCACAATTTCAGAAAATTACAACCAACAAAATATATGGATTTCATTTAGTTAACGTTTCTTCATTAGTTGAATCGTTTATAAATGTTACTAAAAAGTTCTTAAGTTCTAAATTAGCTAATAGGGTTAGTTAACACAATTCGTGTAGACTGTAGAACGACTCAGTGCGATTTTAATTACAGATAGTGGTTCATTCAAATATGGAATCTTTATTGAAGGTACTATCGTTGGAAAATTTACCCAAAGATTTTGGTGGAAAAGAAAAATCATTAGATGAGTTGAACGGTTAGTTTATTTTGAATCTGTATTATGTTTTTTACTAATGTATACTTTTAAGAACTATGGAAAACAGTACTTGTCGACTATTTACCCAAAATAATTGCACATAGAAGCTTATGCGTCAATGAAGAGCTACGGACAAAACAGTCACACTTAGGAGAACATCAAGGAATTTATGGAAATTTTAGACAATTAAGCATAGATTAATCAACTGTTTTATTTATATTTTAAAATACGATTATAATAATATAATGTACTAGCCATAACCACAAGAACTCGAGCTTAGCCCAGTGTTTCTTCAACCATTCGAAAATCGTGAAAAATATCGAAAAAATTGAAGCTGTAGATTTATTAGAGATAAATTGGAATAAGTCATACTCGAGCTCTCGTGGTTATAGTAGTCCAGTCAATAGAGAAATGAACTTTGCAAAAATTCTGCACAGCATTGATATTTTTAGGATCGTTAAGTAGGCTTATAAAACGCTTAAATTCAAAAATGAGAATTATGAAACATCGAGCGCTAGCCGCCATCTTGGAAAACGCGTTTCGTATCATATCTCGGTAACGACTTACTTTAGGATGACAAACATACAGACCTTTTTTGTAGATAATTGAATTTCCCACCTTTTTTGTTCGAAACTTTTTTTTATTCAACTTACCGTTTTTCAATTACAGCTCGTTCAATGTCGCAAATACAGGACGTTTCATCGTTAAATCGACTTTCCAGGGAGTTACAGCGGATAACAGAGGATAACAGGAGATTTGCGACATTGAACGAGCTGTAATTGAAAAACGGTAAGTTGAATCAAAAAAAGTTTCCAACAAAAAAGGTGGGAAATTCAATTATCTACAAAAAAGGTCTCCATGTTTGTCATCCTAAAGTAAGCCGTTACCGAGATATGATACGAAACGCGTTTTCCAAAATGGCGGCTAGCGCTCGATGTTTCATAATTCTCATTTTTGAATTTAAGCTTTTTATAAGTCTACTTAACGATCCTAAAAATATCAATGCTGTACAGAATTTTTGCAAAGTCACACCTATAACGAATGTCTCTATTGACTGGACTATAGATATATTTATGTATGTAATGAAATGGTAACAAAATATAGGGTTTAATTTACATATTAATGTACACCTTAAAATTTCGCAAAAAATTCCTGCCAATTCTTCAAAATCATCAAGTATTCATTAGAGCAATCTTCTTCTTTCTAGAAGTAATTCTCTAGAGAAGTCTCTTCTAGTAGGCCAATGCCTGTCATTTCTCAACATATGCGTCGTTTCCTTGGCAGTGTTAGAAACTTTGAGCATTTAATATTTTATATCCATCAGGTAGCTTGCTAGACTTGCCTACAGATGTGCCTGTATCCTGGTTTATTATGTTAATGGTAGCAATTCATTAACCCAGGGGACCACCGGCTTAACGTGCCTTTCGAAGCACGGAGACTAGTCATAAGAAGGTTTGACTCTCCCTAGGTTTGAACCCGGTGCCCCATATTCGCATCCAACTGCGTTAGCTGCAAGGCAATGACTGTCTCACTGAGCAATCACTTTTCTAATTAATGGAAGGTAGCACAAATTTTCTTTATCCCTAAGCTGGGAATAAAGCCAAAATCATGTAGACCAATTATTCACGTCCTCTCCACAATACTTGAATTAGTCCTTCGATGCATTTAACTGCACTTTAGACACGCTTCTACAGCCAACTTATCAATAGTAAACTGTTATTGGTGTTTGCAATCCAGCTTTGTAATTTCGGGACAAAAATGGTAGCAATGCCATCTATTTTTCAGAATATATCAGGACAAAATTGTTTTCATTAGTTCGTGACCCTTCATCGATAAACGGGATCCCCGGCTCTTGACACTAAGAATAAGGACTAGTCGCGCTTAAATTCAATACTTGTAAGGAAGCACCGTGTGAGTGCTAAACATTTTATGCATTAACCACTTATAAAATTTACATAATTAGTAAAAACGACACATAAAAAATGAAGTAAACTATTTTTCTAGAATAAATTATTATATCACTTCGAGAATTCGACGATAAAAATTAAAAGGTTTTCTCTGTACGTTTTGTTGTAAAGCGATAAAACTTAATAATATATTGGTCATATACCTAACTTTTCGTTCTACTGAGTGCTCAAATGCAATTATTTAACTAATTTTTAATCATTCAAAGTAGAATGTTAGTATTTTATGTACCAATTTCGAGTTAATTTTTTTAATTTCTAAAGCAAGTTAAAAATTTTATTGGGACTTAGATATTGATCTCTCGGTGTTAAAAAGAAGTGACTATTACAAAAAGTTTTCTTTTGTATTTTTTAATTACATTTATGTCACGAGATTCCTGCATTCCTTTTATAGTTTATTTGTAACCGCATAGTATATAAGAAGTAATTTGTTATACTTACAGAAAAATTGTTTGAAAATAAAATTTATCATGTCATTAAGCGAAATATTATCGATTTCCAAAGAAGAAAGAATAAAAATTTTGTCCAATTATGGACGTACCCTTGAGACTGTTAAGCAAGATATTAAAAATATTCAAGAGTGGTTCAAAAAACAACCGCATCTGCCTGAAATTCCAGGTGAGAATAATGCTAATTTTTGTTAAATAATAAAATTTTGTATTTAGATGAAAAACTAATTGAAAAATTTTTAATATTGAATAAATTCAGAATGGAGGTAACAAAAGAAAAGTTTGATAATTATTATTCAGTACGATCAGTCATGCCAGAAATTTTTGATAACAAGATCAGCGAAACATTTCTGCGAAATATGAACGATATAATGTAAGTTTATAAAAAATAGGAATTCAACAAATTAAACAAAGAACATAATTTTTAGTTATGTCTTGCCGTTGCCAAAACTAACACAAAATTTACATCGAATTGTAATTACGAAACTTAAAGATCCAAATCCTGATCATTTTGATGCACTCCAAGGATTGATTTATTGCTTTTATCACATTGAAATTCGGCTAAGAGAAGATTGCAATTTGTCACTGATCCATATTTTTGATTGTGCAGGACTTAGTTCAGGACATTTGTTGAAACTTACGCCAACACTACTGAAAAAAGTTGTTTTTATATCTCAGGTAATAAGAGTAAAGGTGGGCTTATGCATAACTCTGGCAAGCTTTTAACAGTGCCGGTCATTTTTGGCGTAAACGTAACGGGCCGCCAGTAAAAGTAAAGAATGTTTATCTTCTAAAGTTTATCAGTAAACTGTTAAACTTAGAGTGAAACAAAACCATCACATACACAAAATCGATTGACTAAACTCCATAATTTTAGAATATTACAACCAGTAAAATGCATGGAATTCATTTCATTAATGTTCCATCATTAGCCGAATCGTTCATAAATGTTACCAAGACGTTTTTAAATTCAAAATTAGCGAGTAGGGTAAGTTGACTTAATTCAATCAGACTACAGAACGTCACTACAAGATTTCAATTTTAGCTCGTGGTTCATTCCAATATGGAATCTTTACAAAAAGAAATTCCGTTGGAAAACTTACCCAAAGATTTTGGTGGAAAAGAAAAATCATTAGATGAGTTGAATGGTTAGTTAGTTTATTTTGACGCAATGTTCAAACGGAGGAATTACGTCATGAGCATCTTAGCCAGGCCCGGACTGACTAGGTCGGGGATTACCGAGGGCCCCAGATCCAAGGGGACCCCAAAGTGGCCTCAATAATAGTAGTTTATACTTGGGGTAAAAGTGAACTTTTTCTAAGTGTTCAAAGTAGCGGAAAATGTGCTTTTCAAAAATCTTCTCTCTTGGTAAGGGGGCCCCTCCTCAATGTCTAGCCTAGGACCTCAAAAATAGCCAGTCCGGGCCTGATCTTAGCTTACTTCAGACAAATCATTTTTCATATTAACTAGTGGAAGCAAAAAGTCTCACCGAGACAATGCAAAGTCTTAATTACTCTTGTTTTTGTTCTACAATATAAGTAATTGATAATCAAGATACTCATAATGAACTTCGCAGGAAGAATCTTACAATTTTTTTTACAATGAATTTTTTTAGAAATATGGAAAACGGTGCTTGTCGACTATTTACCCAAAATTATTGCTCAAAGAAGCTTATGCGTCAATGAAAAACTACGTATAAAGAAGCTTCAATTAGAAGAACATCTAGGAATTGAAGGCAATTTTAGACAATTAACCATAGATTAATAAAACGTGTAAAAATTATTTATTTATTTTTTAAATTCATATACTGAATAATATGCTAATTATATTATGTACAGAAGGAAATAGTAACTATAAATTTCTGGGATTTAGTTGAACATTTCTATATTATACCTCTAACTAAAAATGGGGAAATTAATCAAAAAGAAAGCAACAGGTTTAAATTAGGACAATACCAGAATAAGCAACCTGTGAATCAAGGGTGTCAAACTCATTCCAGTCGCGGGCTATTTTCTGACAAGCAAAAATTTCGCGGGCCGCACAAATGACCTTTTTTAACCCTCTCTCTATTTTTGAATGTCATGCCCATTCTACAGTGACGTAACAAGACGGCTTAGCGCCGGCGTGCTATTTGTTTTTTTTTAACCTAATATTTTTTTCCCAATATTTTCCGAAATTTTCTTGAATGACTTTTTAAATTTCATAATTGACCTTTTTGTATCCTAAATTTGGTCCGAGCAACATGCATCGATCGGTCGAGAAGTTAATTCGGGTCGCAAAAATATACGCAGCGGGCGTATATTTTCAATAAGATCGAAATTTGCGTAAAAATGGAAACTTTAAAATCGATTTTTGACCAAACTAGTTAATAGATATTTTGGATTATTCCAAAAATAGTGAAAATAGTGAAATTTTAGAGATGTGAGATTTTAGAGGTGTGGCACGATGGACGAAGTGAAGAAGACTCTGGAGACGTCCTCCTGCGAGAGCGGGTGTTGTTTTTCGTTAGTCGAGAAAAGTGAACATTTGCGTTTTTCCTTGAGCCAAGTTTTGATTCCAGGTATCTTTTTGAGTGATTTTTGGGTGATATTACTGTTACTGGAACTCCTAGGCTTTTGCTTTCAAGATAAAAATTGCGAAGAAAAAGAACAGCTGACTGATTGAACAAGCGTGGGTCAGTTAAAACTATTTGCAATCTGATTGCTAACTTGGCGGATATTTATTAATCCAACGATCACTGTGCTGGATGATTAAAATTCGAAGATTTAGGAAGATTGAAGGAAAATTTTGAGGTTAAGTGTAAAACCTACCGTAAGGCGACGAAATTGGTAAATTTACGTTTTAAATTCGTATGGAATACACAGCGAATGATCCGTGGACGATTGCAACAGCACAAATAAGAAAAATTTGTTTGGATTTACTAGAATCCGACGTTAAAAAGGACAAGAAAACTGCGCGTCTGTTCAACACCTGTAGTGAATACAGGGCAACTATTCCAGTGGTTTCAAAACAGTGTGCACAAAAGGGTTCGTCTGAATTTGTACTTGAACATTTTTATTGTAAAAAATTTGAATTTTGCCGCATTTTATTATACACGAAGGTCTCGAACCACAATTTAGATATCAAATTGATAGTAAATGTAATTGTGGTCCGAAACAGTCTTACACTATTACACGAACGGCCAAGGGACGAAAATATTGTCGTATATAATATCAGGATTGAATAATCAGCGTATTTGCAAAATTTTATTAAATCAGCTCTATTCACCCGAGTCTATAATTTCGAGTTGGAACCCAGCTTTTCCTGATTGGGTACTTTTGTTCTCAACCAAAATACCTGTTTGGAACGGTTTCTATGTAAAAAATCAAATTACAGAACATACATTGTGTTAGTCTTTGCAACCGGTGGGTTTGGGGGGTATGGAATACCCCTCAAGATTACGGAGGTTGAGTTTGCTAAGGACATGTAAAATCTGAATTTTAGTACCTCCGATCGTGAGGTGAGAAATATAGGCAATTGTGGACTGCACCGATGGTCACTAAGCAATATTTTTTAATTCCTTTAGAGCACGAAGGTATTTATGTAATTTACTACAAGGTATTTAAATAATCCAGATTGTATTTCCATTTTCTGTTTTTCATTGCTTTCATTGCATCCATTCCCTTCCCAATAGCACAATTTGCCGAGTTGGACGGCCCTAGGGGATATTTTTAATTGGTAAAGTGCAGCTCAAGAGTGCGCACCCACTATTTTTAGATTTTTACACTACTCGCGTACGCCATAAATCGCATAACACGACGGAGCTCACTTGAAACACGTTGACCTTATCTAACGCCCTCGATCGACGCAACTCAAGGACTGATGAGCTTTGAGGGACCGACTTCGCTGTACAAGAGCTCTAGAAAGTTGGAGAAGATTGAGAAAGTTTGTAGAGGAGAAGGGAAGCGCTAACTCTGGGGAGAGGTATACTAGCCTTACATTAATCGATGGAAAGTGGGTAGAGGAGATGGGGTCGATCGTGGTCAAGGGAGAGCGACTAGGAGTTGGGGTGAGAGTGTCAGTCAGAGAAAAACAAAAAAACAATTTTTGTTTAGATTGTCTTCTTCTTCAAGTACCATTGTCCTTTCAGAACGTTGGTCACCATCATGGCTATTTTTACCTTGTCAACCGCAATTCTAAACAGTGTGCTGGAGTTCACCTGATACCAGACTCAGAGGTTCTTCAACCAAGATGTCTTCCTTCGACCTGGAGCTCGTCTACCCGCTATCTTTCCCTGCATTATATTTTGCAGCAGCCGATACTTTCTGCGTCTCATCACATGTCCAAAATATTCTAATTTCCGTTTCTTAATTGTGACCACAATCTCGGTGTCCTTCTGTAAACGCGAGAGTATCTCAGAGTTTCGAATTCTCTCTGTCCTCGGAACCTTTAGCATCCGCCTGTAGGACCACATCTCAAAACTTCAAGGCGTTTCATCTCTCTGCTGTTAATGGTCCAGGCCTCCACACCGTACAGAAGGGTAGAGAACTGTAAAAATTTAGTACAGTTGTATTCCTTTTTAGCACAATTTTACTCATTGATAGCGCAATTGTATTATTTCCAACACAAATTGTACTTTTAGACAAAAAAGTAGAACAATTTGTGTCTCGATTGTCGATAAGTACAAATTGTGTGAAATATAGTACAATTTATGTTGAAAATTGTACAATGTCGCTAGAAATGAGTAAAATTGTGGGAAATAAAAGTACAATTATACTAAATTTTCGCACAATTTGTACTTGTAGACATTCTAGACACAAATTTTTCTACTTTTAAGTACAACCTTTTTCCGTGCAATCTCTTGATAGAAAGTTTCGTTCCCACTCTTGTCGATTCTGACGGTTGTTTTGCTGATCAGCAATTACGGAAAAGGAGGTCGGTGTAGTCACACGTGGGATGCATAATATGAAGCAGTCCCCTGGGTACGATTAGATCAATTTTGACCGGGCACAAGCTTTCTCTGTTGAACGGATGCGCGAGGGAGGATTATCTATATTCTATAGGGACACCTATATGCTTACTGCGCGTTATAGGCGAGGTCCTCGAATAAATAATGGTGACCAGGCTTCAGAATCTTGTCGGTGCAATGATGAGTAGGGACCAATAGGGATTCGGAAGTGGGCGCAATACGGAAGATGCATGGAACGAAGTTATTTGGTACGTAAGCTTGGGCTGTTTGTTGATATTGTTGCGGTTCGTTTATTGCTTTGTCGGTAGTACCTTAAATTTTGATCTTAATCTTCGTCGAAGGCACGGTTTGCTTAATTGGGGTTTGTAGCTGTTTAGTAAAAAAAACCACTCTATGGCAACAAATAATATAATTAGCAATATTTACACAAATTATACAAATGATAAACTAAAACATTTCGGCTTAATTAATTAACGTTGGTCCCAAACGCTGGGTTAATATTAGATATATATCAGCACTACAGGCCTTGAAGGCCCATGGCTTAGTGGATATATTAGCCCACATCTTCTCACTCGCAACCAGATATCTCTCTCTAATCTGTCTCAGAAACTTTACATGTATGACGCAGCCGTATTCACGGTAATGACGTTGATACAACAGATCCGGTACAGATAACACCAACAGTGTTTGGATGTCCACTGGAAGGCCAAGCTAAGAAATTCTGTACGGTTCGCGATTTGAACCCAGAATTTCCGCTCCGTAACTCAACCATCGGTCACATCACTCCACCACTGGTGCTTAATATAATGAAAAATAGTTTATACATACGGGTTTTCATAAATACCATATTAATATTATTAAACATAATTTGTGTTATTCTAAATTGAGGTATATTTACCAAACCTAATTGTTAGCGGAGCATTGTAATAATAAATTAGAGTACGGACTTTTAAGCATAAAAAATTGTGAAAATAGCGCTTAAATAGCACAAAAAATTGCCATTATATGCATAAAAATATGCATTAAACTTAAATATAATAACTAATACGCATTAAAATAATTTTTTGAAATAAAATTTATTTTAAAAGTAACACAGTAAAATATTATGTACATAGGTAATTACTGTACATCGTTTTTACCACAATATTTCTCTAAAAAGTCTCTAAATGAACCATTTTCTAATTTTGTTAATGTATTCATGGTTTACATTAACAAAACGCCACCACACGGAATAATTTCAAACTATATTCTGGACGTATACTATCTCCAGTGTATTTATGGGTATTAATTTGATGTTTTAATTTGTGTAAATATAGTTTAAATTTAAAAAACACGATGTGAAGTTAAGTAAAAGCTTCTAATTTATTGTATTTTAATTGAATCACTTATTTGAGAAACCCGATAAATTCACATATGACGTATTTTGACATTTTACGAAAAATTCGTTCCTAATATGAAGACGAATCGTTTACTTTATAAACTAGACAAATACATGCACTCGTCTGTTTCTCAATAAAAAATTTAATAGTTTTTATAATGAAATCTTTTTATGGCCCACCGTTGATGGTGAATTAGAGCCAGAGATTACATAAAATTTTGTTTTTGATATGTTAATGTCTATTTTGTAATTTTTTTGAATAAAATTTGAAAAAATAAAGAAATTTATTTGAGAAAGTCGACAAGTCCATTTTTTAAAGTCGACTTTTTGTCAACTTTGATTTCGAATATTTTTGTTTTTTAGTGAAAAAACTCTTTAACTACTTCACATTGACCTTGACTAATAACAAAACTTTTAAAAAGTTACTACTGAAAATAGTTAGACACTTTTTTTGATTATCTCAGAACTATCATTATGGGACTTATCTGGTTTCTCAAATAAGTGATTCAATTGTATTTAACCCTTATGGAGCCATACAAATTTACACCTTATATCGGCCATACCTAGTACCCGGGTACTACCATATATTTATATACAATTCCTGTTATGCTCGGTCTTTAAGCGGATTTTTAATATTCTTATAAGCGTTTTTAATAACAATTATATTTATATCGAGTTACATTTATGCATAATGTGATTGTGACTCATGGTTTTTGGCAAAATTTTATTAAATTGTAAGCAATATTCTCAAGTAACGCTCATTAGTCAAGTGTAGATGTTACTTTGTCGATTGCAGTAGGTGGGTTTTCAATAACATAATAAATATTAATAAATTTAAAGTAGCAGTGAATCTTAATAATTTATTATTTGGTGCAATTCGTGATTTTTTTTCACCAGTAATTCTACTTCCGCATCGACATAAACGCGGAACCTAGACTAGACGTTACTAGCCACATGAAAGTAACATGATACTGTTTTTTATGTTTATTGGATGTTTCGAAAAGGCAAAGGCCCGAAAAAGTTGCTAGAAATACCAGAAATCTGCGTGACATATTAATGTCCCTAAAAAAATTTGTAGAGCAGAATATAATGAAATATAACTTGATTTATTTTTTATTTCAAATTGCCTCTATTCTAAAGTTAATTTCAAGTAAAATGTGAAAAAAGTTATATTTTAACATATCATACTATGTTAAATTGTTATCAATAAATATTATAACAATTTTGAATGAATGGAGCTATTCTGTAGTACTTATATCCCATATAAAAGTAATGCAGACTACGTATGGCCGGATTACGTATAGTTTTAAAAAATTTCAAAAATTTTTGACTTAATATCACTATTTTTCCGTTTTATAATTTTTTGTGTGCAGAGAACCGTTTTTGTAGAGATGTCACCGAAGCTCAAAAAAATCGGCTCGGTAGAAAAAAAGTTGTGTTGTTTTAAAGTCAAAATAGTACCCGGGTACTAGGTATGGCCGGATAAGGTATAGTTTTAAAAAATCTCAAACATTTTTTACTTAAAATCACTATTTTTCGGTTTTATATTTTTTTGTGTGCAGAGAACCGTTTTTTTAGAGATGTCACCGAAGCTCAACAAAATCGGCCCGGTAGAAAAAAAGTTATGCTGTTTTAAAGTCAAAATAGTACACGGGTACTAGGTATGGCTCTTTAAGGGTTAATTGCATTAACGCTACCGCACGGAATTATTTCAAAATCCATTCTGGACGTAATATAGTGGCGCCACCAACGGGAATGTAAAACGCGTTATTTAAATCTAACGAAAACGTTTTCTGGTCTTTTGATGAACTGGAACCAGCGATTGATTCAAATAAAGTTTGTTGTTTGCTTGCATAACTTTTAAGATGTTGCATTATATTAAATTTCTTTTCGCTGTTTATCTCCTATTACAGCAAATATCAAATCTTGCAGTTAGTTGCCGACTTTAAGATTTCTGTTATTCGCTGGGTGCGTGACATCTGGCCATCTTTTTTGCACAATTTGTCCGCAGCTGACGCTGGCGTCGTTTTTAATACTCCCACTATGTAGTTCGCACCCAGCAAATTGTAAATTTTAGGTATTTTTTATGGATCTACTGCAATTTTTTTTTTAATTTATCAAAAATGTGCCAAAATAAGCACTAAAAATGCTTAAAAATAAATCTAAGCATAAAAATGTTAAAATAAGCATATTAAGCATAAAAAAAATAGCGCCAAGTGACTTATTTTTTTCAAATTCGTGGACATTTATAACAATTACGCTTCTACTATAAATATTTATGTATGTTAGCATAAGCAAGGATTACTAAGCCATACAACCTGAGTCCGGAACTGTACGTTAGAATAAGCGAGGACTACTAAGCCATACCACCTGAATACGGACCTGTAATGAATACGGTCCTGACTAATAATTTTAAATTAAGTGTTGATTAAGTAATACCAACCTAAGTTGGTATTATGAGGGCGGTAATCAACTGAGGTTGATATACCAGAGAATAATTATGTAATAACAAGTAGAATAGAAATAAAGTAAGAACGGTAATAAATCGTAAGTACGTAAAAAGGCTAATTTTGTTTTATTTTATTGTAATTTTTGGCTCACGCTAACATCAGAAGTCGGGATAATTACCCACGTTTAACCACAACAGGATAAGTACAAATTTTTTTTTACGGTTTACATCTAAATTTGTTTTAGAGATTAGATTAGAATTAATTCAAAGTATCGTATTGTTTTTTTTTTAAATTGATCAAAATATAAAATAACCCCACATAATGAAGAAAACGATCCTGACATGTCGAATCTTCAACGGTGTATGAAATTGTTCTTTGAGTTGTTCTAATGGCCAATTTTGGACAACGGCCAACAGATAATACAGAAAAGTTTTCCTTTAATCTGTTAAGTCATAACCCGTACGAGAGTAAACATTCCACCGAAGAATGTACCAATCAAATAGACGAAATAAGAAAACGTGCAAAACACTATCTGATCATAATTTTGAAAACAGGAGATGCGTTTAGAGGAATCGGTCGAAAATTTTCGATAGTTGAAGCCACATGAGCGAAACTGGGAACATTTTATTTGAAGATGTAATAATTTTTCCAATCAGAAAACGTGGTATACGAAATTTGTAAGGTCTGCGACCAATGAGTAACTACGGGCAAAGTGGAAGTGATACAGAGTGATGATAAAACCGAAAATTCAAAGTTTATACCGTTACCAACCACACTTAGCCTAAAAATCTAGTTTTATCGTACGGGATAGGTGAAATAGAGTCAAATTTTCGTAAAAGAGTACGCATGGCTAATCCGGGTAATTAAAGAAAATTGATGTTGATACTTCGCGAATATGACAATGAGCCAGAGACGACCTGCAAAGACAAATAAAACTGTTTAGGCTAAAAAGCAATCAAGAAAGCAGTAATTCATGGCTAAGTTGTTCCAATTGTGGAAAAGATGAGCATTTGAAGAAAGATTGTAGAGAATCACCAAAATTGAACGTTGAATGTAATTTCATCCAGTTAAGAAGATGTTTGGGAAGTGGCGAAAGGGGTCTTCTAGAGATCTAAGACTGCATTAATACTTCAAGTTTGACTTGCTGAACAGTTTCTAAAAATAAAAAGATTATGACGAGCAAAAGAGTATGTGGAAATGTGATGTTTGTCAACGATTAGGACATAACGAATCAAATTACTTTAAAAAAATAACGGACAAGAAGTTGTACGGGGATGCCAACTACAGGATAAAAACAAAACTAGTGATAATACGAACCAAGGGGTTTCCCATATAAGAAATTACAACGTATGTTGATTCTGTAAACGTATTAGAGAAACGAGAGGGAGAGACTAAAAAGCTAACTATTTCAAAATTTAGACTAATCTAAGCGAATTGGAAAGAAAACTATTCAAGTGCCAGGACGATATGGCACCATCTTCAATATCGATGCATTCATTGGTTAAGAAATAATTCAATGTACTGGATTATAATATGGGTCAATACAAGAGAGTGTGAACCGAGTCTCAGACTATCATGGTATTCAATAAAAAGAAAAGCAAACGATTTACAGCTAATAGGTCAGGATTGGACGAGTGGTTGAAAGATTGATTTATGAAGTTATCACGTTTGAAGATTTGCTGAATCAGGGAAATTGAAAAAGTTCAAGCTAACAATATGAGATTGAAGTTCTCTAAATATTTACCCAGATGCAACGGACAAGCGGAACGGCTAATGAGAACGATATTGAATTCCATGAGATTAGTAAGAAAATGAAAAGTCGATGACGAAATACACTAATATTTAGAAATAAGCAACAATTAGTAGCGGGAAACAACGAAGAGTTTGAAGGAAACAGCGTTAAAATTGGATGAACGTGGATTGGAGGCAATATCTTTGGGATTGGAGAAATAGTGATGAATGATGATACAGGATATACTATCTATTGAGCGTTACGTATTGGGAGGAGCTATTAGAGAAGATTATTGGGATTCTGGCCGTTATTGGATCAAGCCAATGAACAGTGAAGGGAGTAGTAAAGTTGCTATATTATTTTCTTTTCGCTATAAGTTTCTTTATTCAAGATACTCTTAATATTTAGTGTAGAATTTACAGATTTTCGAATCAATATTAAGGGTTGCTGTTTAATTACGCCGAATTAATATTGAGGGTTATTATGGCGGTCAGGCCGGGATTATTATGGCGGTCAGGCCGGAATTATTATGGCGGTCAGGCCGGAATTATTATGGCGGTCAGGCCGGAATTATTATGGCGGTCAGGCCGGAATTATTATGGCGGTCAGGCCGGAATTATTATGGCGGTCAGGCCGGAATTATTATGGCGGTCAGGCCGGAATTATTATGGCGGTCAGGCCGGAATTATTATGGCGGTCAGGCCGGAATTATTATGGCGGTCAGGCCGGAATTATTATGGCGGTCAGGCCGGAATTATTATGGCGGTTAGGCCGGAATTATTATGGCGGTCAGGCCGGGATTATTATGGCGGTCAGGCCGGGTTACTTATTATTATGTCGGCAAAGCCGAACTACTTAATATTACGACTGTAAGACTAATTATTTATTGTGCAACATTAACTTTGATTATTTTTCAGGATTATTAAGATTATTATGGTGAATTATTAGGATTACGACTGCAAGACTGATTATTTCGGCGGCATGACTGATTATTTATTGTACAATATTAATTTTGATTATTATTTTTCCTTGTATCGCCGATAAAATCGTGACACGGAAATGAGCAATGATTAGGACAACAATGGTGATTCACTTCATTCTAAGCCAAGAATAACTCCCCTGAAATCCACACATTTATGGGGTTTGAGGTGGTTCGTGACTTTATATACCTAGGCTCCACGATCTCTAACTCAGAAGGAAGTACGCCAGAAATAAGGAGACGACTGGCTATGGCAAGAACAGCGACCACTAAACTCGTCAATATATGGAGAGACACGACCGTTACCAGAACAACGAAAATGAGGCTGCTGTCGGCACTGATATTCCCTGTGGTCACATACGCGGCCGAAACGTGTACAATGAAAAAGGACGACAGAAAACGAATTGAAGCCTTTGAGATGTGGGCATACCGGCGCATGTTGAGAAACCCTTGGACGGCCACCGCACAAACGTGTCCATCTTGAATGAGCTGGGGGTCAAAACGCGGTTGTCAACTAAGATCAGCCAGTCCGTCTTACGATATTTCGGACACATTGCAAGAAGACCAGAAGCAATGGAAAAATTGATGATCCAGGGCAAGATCGAAGGAAAGCGTCCGAGAGGAAGATCCCCAACAAGATGGATAGACCAGATCAAGACTCTGACGGGACAGACTATGCATGTGGTGACTCACGCAGCACATGACCGAGAAGCATGGAGCACCTCACTGAAGGTGCTATCATAATAATGATGCCACTATGTAGAACGATGGAACCTGAGAAAGCACTAATTCACAAGAAATTGATAAATTGGCCTTACAAAATTGGAGATGGGAGCAAGATTATGTCACGAGGACGCGACAATTGCAGGAAGGCCGTGTTAGCATAAGCAAGGATTACTAAGCCATACAACCTGAGTCCGGAACTGTACGTTAGAATAAGCGAGGACTACTAAGCCATACCACCTGAATACGGACCTGTAATGAATACGGTCCTGACTAATAATTTTAAATTAAGTGTTGATTAAGTAATACCAACCTAAGTTGGTATTATGAGGGCGGTAATCAACTGAGGTTGATATACCAGAGAATAATTATGTAATAACAAGTAGAATAGAAATAAAGTAAGAACGGTAATAAATCGTAAGTACGTAAAAAGGCTAATTTTGTTTTATTTTATTGTAATTTTTGGCTCACGCTAACATGTATAGCAAATTTGCTAGAAATCCGTCCTCTAGTATAATAATTATTAATTTATACTTTCTCCTAGCTCGGCTGGCAGCGATCCGCCTTGGCACGCGACTGTTTGATGAATTCCACAACCTGACCTTTGACATTTTTGGCTAATGCAGGGACAGGGCGAAACTTCCACAACCGTTGCTCGGTTGCTTTATTTATAGTAAATCTCTGATGACGTCAAGCTGTGACGCGTTATGATAGTTTCTGATAGAAAGGCGCGCTTTCAACGACCTCCCGTGGTTGGTCCGGAATGCGTGAGAGTTTCTACATCCGAGAGGAAGATGGTCCAGATGCTTGTGGATAGCCACTGCCCGACTGCAACTGTATGGACGAATACATTTATTATTGCGTGTGTGAGGGAGATTAAGTACCTGGTCATAATGGTGGATAAAGGCTTAATTTTAAGCCTCACCTCATTATCATCAGTGAAAAAATAGTCACCTATTATACCTAGATCATATAGCGGGATGCGTTAGATTTATACCCCTCCCGTTATATACATTAAGGAGAGATACTGGAATAGCTCAATTAATGGTGCAGTTACATAAGATCCTTTGTTGGTGATTATAACCTAGGATTTCTGCTGACTGGACATGGCAGCCTCAACACCTTAAATTTCCTCGGAATTTTGCCGAATACAGAACAGCTATGGCCTATATATGGCCATTTACTAGCAAGCTCCTACTCATCCATCTTATTTAGACTCCCTCTGATAGGTTGCTTCTTTAATTACTTACCGAACGAACTCTCTCAATCTAAAAAGTTTACAACTATTTTGAGTATTGGAAAAAAATTTATCAGAATAATTGGAAATGATGTTTTACTGTTAATGTCCTTTTTCCACCCAATGCAAAATTAACTTTGATATGTTTATTCAATAATTACTTTATTTTACTGACTTACGGCCTTCTTACGGCTAATAAAAACTTTACAGAAATATTTAACAAATTCCTTATACTAAAAGTGATATGAAAAAGTAGAAAAATATGAATAAAAAATATTATTCATGTCACGAAACTTTTGTGTTAAGTCATTCTATCTTAACCAATTACGGAGGCTGCTATTATTGATTAGCAAATGGCGGTATTTTACTTGCGATAACGTAACACCAAAGTTCAGTGGCAAGAAATAAATTCAATTCAATCAATATAAAACTAATGTTAAAATAGAAATTAATATTACTTTACAACAAAATAAATTAATTAAACAATTTTTCACAAAGTATGGCAGTACTTTACATAAATCAATTTAAATCAGTTTTCATAATTCTCATCCCAAAGAGAGCTTTGCGTAATAAATCCAAATGAACTTTAATGGTATCTCGACCAATCGCTATAAAAACTAATGATTTACAACTATTAGTTGATTTTGTTTTAAGCATGAACATGTTCTTAAATTTTATTAAGGTACTTATTTTATAAGTAACGTTTAAATTCCTCAACTCAAATTTTAACTGTTCTTCATTCATATCCGGCAGTAATGAAATGTCACTTTGCTTAACTAAATTGTGAGGGATTAATTCATCCAATGGTTTTTGCAAACCTTCATTTCTAGTTCCCACAATCGTAACAAATTTGAACGGGTGTTGTGATCCTAATTCCAAACTTTGAGTTAAAGTTTGAATCATCGCCTCAGCAGCTTCCTGACTTGCATTTTCTCTACTTACTGACGATCGTCCCTGAGTATCCTGCATTATCTTGCATTCAGTAACAAATTCACCATTTTCGGCTAAGCGCTCTATATATGTGGGGAGCGACAAACTTTTCTGCGAACAAATTTCATTTAATATATTCACATTATTTTCACATAATGCAGCTGAAAAACTTGACAATTCGTTTGGAAATAATTCGATATTTTGATCGAATAAATCTTGCCTTAGAAATGTGATTTTTTGGGACTTTTTTTCCCCCATTTTGTCAAGCATTGCTTCAGCAGCTTTTTGCTTTGCATCTTTTTTATTCCTTGATTGTCCTTGTGTAGTATTATCAGATACTTTACACTCTACAATGAATTCGCCATTTTGACTCACAAATTCAGTGTACGAAGGTTTCGATTTATGTCTCTGAGAACAAATTTCGTTTAATCTTCCAACATGGTTTTCCAAATACGTAGTTGGGGAACTTTTTATTTCAACACTCCTTTCATTGTATAATTTAAGCATCGCTTTAGCAGCATTAGTTTTTGCATCCTTTTTATTTTTTGATTGCCCCCTCGTAAAAGTATTATCAAATATTCTACATTCAATAACGAATTCACCATTCGCTTCTTTACATTGGGTGTATGTAGGGGCAGCAACCATCTTCTTAGCACAAATTTCGTTTAACCTTCCAACATAATTATCTTCTGATAATTTGCTTGGAGAAACTAAAAGTTCATAAAATTTTCTAGATATATTTTCATTTACTTCATCGATAAGATTTGCATTTTTTGCGCACGCAAGAAAAGTTTCAAATCTTTCAGAAGAACTTTCGTTTACGTTTTGTGCAGGGTTTTCGAATGTTAAATTAGTTGTCTTCTGATATTCAACTTTTGTGACTACTATAGGCTTCTGGTTACGCGATTTTTCCCTGTCATTACATACCTTAATCATCGCTTCAGCAGCTTTTCGTTTTGCTTCTTTTTTAGTTCTTCCTTGTCCTCGCGTAACAGTGTTATCAAATAAATGGCATTCAATAATAAATTCGCCATATTGAGCTCCACGTTCAATATATGTAGGGGTAGGAACCATCTTCTTAACGCACATTTCATATAAACTTCCTACAGGGTTATCTGATAATTTGATTGGAGAAAGTAAAATTTCACATTTTGTGGATAGATTTTCATTTTTTGCGCATGAAGGAAAAGTTTTAAATGTTTTAGAAGAACTTTCATATATTTTTTCCACATGGTTATTGAATGTTGTATCAGTTGTCTTCTGATATTCAACTTTCCTGACTTTTATAGGGTTCGGGTAGCGCAATTCTCTCTTGTCGCTATATACTTTTATCATTGCTTCCGCAGCTTTGTGCTTTGCATCATTTTTAGTTCTTCCTTTTCCTCGTGTAACAGTATTATCAAATAATTGACATTTAATTATAAATTCACCATATTCAGTTCCACATTCAATGTATATAGGGTTAGGAATCATTTTTTTATCACAAATTTCTTTTAGCTTTCCCACGTGATTTTCAAATAAACCATTTAACGATCCACAAAAGTCTGATGGTACATTTTGCTTTAATATTTTCAACGCTTTTTTAGCGCACAACTCTTTGGCTGATTGTTTAGTTTTACCAAAAGCTTCCGAAAATATTTCTCCATTTTTTTCCAACTTCAGTATCGCACGAAATTCGCTTCCTTTTGACTGTATATCATACAAGGGCAGTGGTATAATTTGGACTTGTGCCATCTCTTGCAACTCTGATACTGATGATTTTCCACTCATCATTTTGCAATTTGTATCTAAAATTTGATAAAATGTAATTAATTACTTAAAAACCTTATTTATAAGAACTAAAATATGAATTTAATAGATATAAAACTAATTAATGTAAATATATACACTATGACATATGTTTCGCTTTTATTTGAACTCTTTAGATAGGTTTAGTTTTGCATGCGCATAAAGTATCATCACTTAAGCAATTTATTTTGTAATATTTTGTATGTCAATCTACAGCATAACATCATATGCTATGCTGATGACGCAGTACTGATAGCTGATAATGAGGACGACCTGCAAAGCTGTTACACCAATTTAACATCGTTGCAAAGCGATTTAACATGGAAATCTCTGCAGCTAAAACTAAAACTATGGTAATATCAAAGATGCCATCCCGCTGTAAACTGGAATTGGAAGGTGTAATGATCGAACAAGTCATGAGATTTACATACTTGGGAACCGAAATAACTGCATCTAGGGACCTAAACGAAGAAGTAGATTCACAAGTAACAAAAGCAGCCCAGATTGCTGGATGTCTTAGTCACAGTATTTGGAAAAACAGATATATGCGTCAGGAATGTAAAGTCAGGTTATACAAAACTATAGTGAGACCCGTTTTAACTTACGCGGGTGAGACAAGAGCCGATACAAAAAGAACAAAACAAAAGGTGAGATCAACAGAGGATATTACGAAGATTGCTTGGGATAAAATGGTCAGACAGGTAAAACAAAAAAAAGCGTTAGAGACAGGACTAACGTACAAGACGTCGTGAAGTGGATGAAAACCAGAAGAAGAGAATGGAATGACCATGTTAGCAGAATGGGTGAAGAAAAAATAACACGGGCGTCCAGAGATGGACGACCTCCAGGTAAAAGACTTCCGGGTCGACCACCCAAACGATGGGCCCAAAGCTGGTTTTCCTCTTCGACAGAAGACAGTCCGAGGTCAAGGCAAACAGGAGATATCCTAGCCTAAAATAAGAAGAAGAAATCTACAGCCCAATTGCAACAATGGGCCTGAGAGATGCAGAAACCATTGAAAAGCGAAAAATTATTTTAATTAAATTAAAATAATAGTTAAATAAAATTATTTTGGAAAACATATTATTATGAAGTCATCTCAAGTAGAATTGACCTACATAAATTTATATATTATTTTTTATTTACCCAAAAAGGCATTTCATTGAAAGCCCCTAATTCGAATTAGTGCTCGTCACTTTAACACACAAATTTATATTTCAAATAAAATTTAATTTTGCACTTGTATTATTTACTTCGACAAAGCAGTGGAACCCATCAAAATGTTCAAGTTTTAAAGTTGGAATACAAATGTAACTTTAAATTCTGATTTTTAGTGAAGACATGTACTATACAACATATAATAATATATTCAAATAGTTATATCTCCAAACCCATACGTCGTAAAAAAAGTGGTGCGACAAGTATGCGATAACGCAGCGGTATATTTTTAGTTCATTTTGTTGTAATAAATTTATTCCTATTTTATTTAAATTTTTGTTTGCGTTTATTGTAGCGGTTACCACATAATGTTTAATTATTATTATTATTGAATACGATAAATTTGGTAAGATAAGTACTACGCTATAAAAATTGCATAACATTGTTTTTGGTTAGTTATAGTAAACTACCAATCAGAAGTGCTCGAGATCGTTATTGATACAGAGAGAGAGAGAGAGCTAGTTTTCTACAGTTTTCTACAAAATTGCTATCATAATAAGAATAACGTAAGTGAACAACTCTCTAAGGGTGCGTTCCACTTCAAGCTCACGACGATCACGGTTGATCGTCAGTCCAATCAAATAACCGCGTTCAATCTTTAGTTCAAATCAAAGAACCACGGGACCACGCCGCGGTCGTCGTGGACTGTAGGTGGAACGTACCCTTACTATAGTCTGTTTTTTTAAGAAACGAGTAAAAACTTTATTTTCCACGTGGATAACGTGAATGTTAACCATTGAAATTGCTTGAAATTTAATTTCAACCAATTTCATTGGTTAACATTCACGTTATCCACGTGGAAAAGAAATTTTTTTACTCGTTTCTTAAAAAAAACAGACTATATATCTTCATCAAGTCCCCTAATCTTAATTACATTACTTTCATCAGAATCAACCCCGGTCAATGTTCTCTATATTATCTAATTACTTTAATTGGTCACATTATTCATATAATGTCGCATACTAAGTATTCCATTAGAATCAAACATATAAAAGACCAGCACGCTCCGCCCCCGGCGTGTCATTTTTTTAGGACACACAACGCATTCTGATTGGTCGTTGGTAGTACCAACTTAAAATCACCTCCCCTGTGATCGAGTAGCACACCAATCGAGTTTTCAACCTTGGCGAACTGCCCGTCCGTGGATGGCCTTTCAGCTATACATTATGAAATATAAATATAATATAAGAATATTCAGTGGATAATAGTTATAAGTACTTAGGTCAGGAGTTTACTTTGGGTAGAGAAAACCAATATAAGGAAATTAAAAGAGGAGTGGGATAATCTTGGGTTGCTTCCGGAAAACTTAGCTATATTTTAAAGAACAAGAAGATCTCATTGCATTTAAAAACAAGAGTGTTCGATATTATGCGTGTTCTTCCGGTAATGAGCTACGGAGCTGAAAACTGGACCATGACGAAGAAAAATATGAATACCCTGCGCGTAGCGTAACACGCCATGGAGCTAGCCATGATGGGATTTCCTGCGACACCGAAAGACAAACAAATGGATACGAAGCAACACCGAAATAAAAGACACAGTAGAAACAGCAGCATCATTGAAATGGAAATATGCTGGGCATGTAGCGAAGGGGGATGGAGAGGTGGAACCGACAACTACTGCACTGAAGACCCTACGCAAATAAGAGACCGAGAGGTAGACCACAATGAGGTGGGTTGATGATATGAAGCTGACAGCGCGACTAAACTGGGTACAGATAGCATCAGACTGACAACAGTGGAAAACGAACTTGAAGAGCCTTATATTCAAAAGTGGATGGAATGGCTAAGAAAGAAGAAGAAACAAATAAACTAAGAGAGATAGCGCTAATAGGGGAAACGTCTAAATTAATATTAGTCAAAGTAATCATTGAAACCAGATTGAAACCTATGGATAATATCTCTAAAAAAGTGTGTAAACTTATTTGGAATTCTAAAATTAAAACTGCTTTTTAAACAAACATTTGTTTTGCTTTGACACACTGTTAATCAATGGTTTTATCAATAATATAGAAATCGTAAAGATGAAAATTTCTATACAAATTTATATGAAATTTTCACCAGTATATAGATGGCGCTACTAATTTTCTACTCCCAACGCAGTATCGCCATTTACAAATGGGGGAGGAAACTAGGAAAAAAGCATACATATAAATTTCTATAGCGTTTTCAATCTTTGCAAGTATTCTAAAAGCAACCCTTTTTTTGTTGTTTTTTTGCATAAAACTTTTAAGGCCGTATTCTGATTTAAAAGCATAAATTATGGGCGATTTGTCGAGCTCAATGAAAATGAAACAAAAAATATTTTACCATTCAGATTTTTACAACATATTTGCTGATATTTATAGAATATACAAAACAAATTGTGAAAAAAAAAGTTAAAATTAAATAAGTTATAAGCTGGTAAAGTTGGGGGTAAAAAAACTAGAGGGTGTGCTGGATGACACGATTGCAACTCTTCTGGTCATCGAAAACAAAATTTAAAAAAAGATTCTTAATTAGTAAGAATGTCGTTATAGCCCCTACCAAAGAGAAAACGGAAAAAAATTTTTTCTCGGGATGGCGGCTGTCTGAAGAAAAAATTCATTTTTTGACTGTTTTTTTCACAAATTGTAATTTTTTAAAATAGCAAAACTAATAATTTTGTTACAAAAGTGGTAGGGGCGATAAACAGTTATATAGTGAAGGTTGACAATTTGTAGCAAATCGGTTAAATAGAACTTGAGATATATTAAAGTTTTGAGCAAAAGTTTCAACCAGTAAAACAAATAATTTTGATACAAAAGTGGTAGGGGTGATAAACAGTTATATATTGAAGGATTGTACAAAATTTGAAGTAAATCGGTCAAATGGACTCAGTTGACTATTTACTTTTAGTATCGTTGTAAAGTTAATTTAATTCCTCAACTTTTCGTTTACCTTTGATCCTACCTATTCTAAGATACAGCCAAAATAAGAAAAACTAAAATATTGATTCCAAATCCGATCCCCACCTGTTCTAAATCCGACCCCTCCATTTTTATCAGATTTTAAATATTAACATTCTCTTTTACTTTTTTATTTGAAACTAAAAATTAAAACAAATCAATTTTCAACGTAAAATTTAAACTTTATTTAAAGAAAAATTGTAGACATTAAAAATTGAAAATTATTTTAGTATATTAAAAGAAACTTAAAAAAAAGAGAATTAGAATTAATCCGATTCGTCATCATCTAATTCATATTAGCTTGCTGAAATACTTTTGAGCGTTCTGCTGGTGCTAATCTCCTGGTGATTGGCTGTTGCTCGATTTCATTTGGTTTTGAATGACGACGTTTTTTTTCTAGTTCCGTTCCGTTTCAATTTATTTCATGACATCAGCATCAGTTTAATATACTTGTTCGACCTCGTTTTCGCCTTCGACGTATTGTAGATTTTCGTGATGGAGCTTGTGGATATGTCCAAATTACTTGAAGTGTTTTCATTAAATCTCAAACTAGTTTTTAAATGAAAATCTGTATCTATCGATTCATCAGCACCGCATTCATTTGCTGCAGTTGGAATTGCAGATTCATTGAGAATATCTTGTATAAAAATGGTCGATCAGTCACTGAACTTGGTAAAAAATCTATGTATCAACTATATCTTGTAATTTGAAATTCACGTGATGCTGCTCTAAGCGGTATACCTAATTTCATTGCAGCTATCAGGACGTCGAAGTGGGCCATGATCTCTTTTTTCAGTTTCTTGCTTTCAATTGTGTCCCATTTGTCATAAAATCACAAAAAAAAGGTATCTACTATGTGAAATGCTCGAATACACAAAAATACAAATAAAGTAACTTTGTATGATTATTTGAATGTATCAATTCTTAACAATGCGAAAAATGAGGGTCGGATTTAGACCACACTACTTTTTAACAATTAAACAGCATTTACATATAAAAACAAACAATCAATCAATCACTGAATAAATATTATTTTCAAAGACAATTAGACGAAATTATTGCAAATCACTAACCCTTTTTTGGCGAACAATGAAATAAACAAAATTATCACAAATCTTATAAATTAATTAAAAATAAATTGCACACACTCAATGAAAACATAAAGTTGACTGTAAAAAATCTAAATGTTACCTGCAATATGAGTAATCTTCAACCAACTTATCAGTTATCACTCATCAACACTCATCACTTATCAATCTCATTGTGACTATAATGAGATCATTATAGATGATCTGATCATGATGATAATGATTTCATTATAGTCTCACTTTGCGCTTACGTTTTAGAAATATGAGGTCGGATTTGGACACCGTTCGGCTTTAAACATGTAAAATTGTATTAAAAAATATTTATAACTGTAGCAGTTAACGTACAATTTTGTTTTTCGTGTGTGTTTGGACGGTGTATCTGATTTTCTAGATTTTGTTGAATAGAAAATTTTTTTCACTAATATTACACATTGTGTGGGCTATTGTATAACGAAAGACTGTAAAATTTTCCGTTAAATTTTTATTTAAGAAATGCATTATAAAATCCGCATTTCTACATATTTTTTTAGAAAAATAAATTCAAAATTGTTTTTTCAATAATTAAAACGAATATTATAGTCTGTTTTTTTAAGAAACGAGTAAAAAATTTCTTTTCCACGTGGATAACGTGAATGTTAACCAATGAAATTGCTTGAAATTTAATTTCAACCTTGAATAGGGTTCAACCTTGCTTGAAATTTAATTTCAACCAATTTCATTGGTTAACATTCACGTAATCCACGTGGAAAAAGAAATTTTTTACTCGTTTCTTAAAAAAACAGACTATTCGCGTTTTACATTAACAAAACGCCACCACACGGAATAATTTTGAAGTTCATTTAGAAAGTATTTTGCTTTGTTTACACAATGAATTTGTTTACATAAATCCATTTAAAACGTATGGTTTGCAGCGCCACCAACGGTAATGTAAAACACGAATAGACAAAATCTCTCGTTACGCAATAGCCCACAATTGTGATTAATAAAAAGACATTTTTTATTGAATTTAGATACCCCAAATTACCCAAAAAAATTTAGGAACAACGTTGTATGTTAACTCCTACAATTATAAAATTTTTTTAATAAAATTACACATGTTTTAATTATTTAATTGAATCGTTGATTGCAGAAAGGGAAGTACTGACAAATTTTTCGAAATTGAGTTATACATCATGTCATATATTTTCGACATAGCCCAATCGTTTGGTGCAGGAATAAAAGTTCTACCATTAAGCGTTACTTAGTTAATCGTCATTAAAATATGTATTAGGTGCAGAAAGGGAATATCTGCGCAGTACTTTCTATTCTGCACTAAACGTCGCGTCGTCTACTTACAAGGGGCCACTACAGTGAGGTACCAACCAATCGAGATCCCAATTTGTTTGGTGATTCTATGTGCTAAAAAAATTATCACTTTCTCGGCGTTTCGTCCATTTGGCCTTAGTTTTTGAGTTACGAATTTTTCAAATAATCTTGGTTTTTAACTGCTAATAATAATAACTCTTACGACAAGAAGATCTGATGGTCTAGAGGTAAAGCGTGGGGCGTTGTAATGAGTAGGTTCGTGGTTCGCTTCCCACTCAACCACATTTTTTTTTTTAATTATGTAATTTAATATCTAAATTAAAATTATATTTTTCTGCTAATCTTATAATATCAACCAATATATTTTGTTATAAGTAAATAAGTGGAAGTTTTACAAAATAACAGGCAGCTCTCTTCCCAACTATGCTCAAAACTAGAGTGACTCAAAACTATTTAACGACATGTTCGAGTACGCGTGGTTTGCGTTGAAATTAATTCCAACTACTTAGAAACATTTTTGCAAACGTTAATCAGGTGTGTTTTCCAGCACAAGTAAGGACACATAAATGTACATGGTGGTGAAGTTCATTCATTGCGCCAATTGTCGGCGATTTATTTATTTTAAATGCTTTTACGATGCATGTCATCCCGGTAAATGTATTAAATAAGTAAATAAATGTGTTTGTAACTAAAATTTGTAAATAAATTAATATTTAATTCTAATAATAGTAGATAGATATAGTTTAATAATTGAATTATTATTTCCAAAAAAAAAATAATTAATTAATTTAAATTAAATTAAAGAAGCGCAGTAAAATTTTAATATATAATTTATTCAGGTAATAAATTACAAAATTTTCAAAAAGAAAAACTTAGCCGGTGTGAGCTTTGAACTCAGGACTTCCGCGTTAGAACTAAGCATAGGGCAAACCTATGGTTAAAACTGTTAATATTCAAAAATTCGTAACTCAAAAACTAAGGCCAAATGGACGAAACGCCGAGAAAGTGATAATTTTTTTAGCACATAGAATCACCAAAAAAATTGGGATCTCGATTGGTTGGTACCTCACTGTAGTGACACCTTGTTAGTTAATAGTGGTCATTTAGTAATTTCAGTCGAAAATATCGCATTATTCGGGCAAAGAATTTGAATACCTTGACGCACGATTGTCTGTTACAAAAATGTACCAGCTCTTCAAAAATCTCAAAAATCCTAATTTGAAAGTGACGTACTGGTTTTTCACAATGTTTATTTGGGCTTTGAATGAGTATATTTTATGTTTTATAGAATAAAGTTGTCTTTTGCTTAAGTTCTTTATGTTGTTTAAATTAAATAGCATTATTTACTGCAGAAAGGAAAGTACTTCAATGTAATAAATATTTTTTTTTTGGGGTACAATATTGATACAATTAAGTTATTTTTTCACTTTCCCTATAGCTAATAGCCATTTCTAAATATGTGTGAAAAAATTGTGCAGCTGAAAGTTATGGTTTTAATTTTAAACAGTTTAAATCGATTATCTCAAAATGTAAATTTTGTAGTACTTCCCTTTCTGCAATCAGCGATTAAATTATACTTAAAGATATGGACATTAATAAATATCCAAAACGCAAGATAATCGTATTTGCAGTTTTGCGGGAATTAATTTTTCGTCCGCGCGGACGCGAAAGCGACGAAAAACACATTTCCTCAGCTCAGCAGTAAAACACCGTTACATCCTCGGGAGCGGTCGAAGCCTCGGCTCCGCTTACGCTACTCCTCGGCTCCACCGCTCCCGCGGACGAAAAACGGCGTTTTCCTGCCTCGTGATGAAAAGTACTATTCAAAATTCTAATTGTTTTGCAGCAGTGTAATCCCAGAAAAAAAATCGAACTGAGGTTCACTCACTGATGAGAGAGAGAGAGAGAGAGAGAACGTGCAAATAGCGATAGTGAACTGTGTACAGTGTACACAAATAAACAGGAAAAGAATCGCTAATATTGGAGAAAAAGCGGAGAACCTACATATTATATAAAGTTTTCAAAATAAGTAAAAAAAAGAGTACGATCACTGACAAAACAGAAAAGCGAAAAGGAAGAGGCGAAGAATAGTTACGAAATCGGAGAGATGCGAGATGGTTTTAGAGAAAATAGAGAAAAAATAAGGAAGCTAAAAGACTAGATAAAGGGGATACAAGAGGAAATTGAGAGGAAGGAAGAAAACTGGAAACGTAAAAAGCATTCACTTACAAAAAAGAACAAAAGAAATGGAAGTAGCTATTGAAAGCCAGGAAAAGGCAAGGAAGAAAAAATATTATATAATAATTATGGGACTTCTATTGAGGAACGTTACAAACCTAAAAGAAAGAGTTCAGTCCTTTATGAAAGAAGAAGGTGGATTCAGAATTCCAGAGGTGGATTACACCAAAGTTTTTGAGATAGGTAGAGTGGTGTCAAATAAAGAAGAAAATGTGGAGCTCATACGCAGAAACCAAAACTCGTACAATCGTGTTTATGTTGGTGTTAATTGGTGGAATTGGGTGTCACGCGATCTTTGCGCCGGATTTTGGCTACGTGAATTTTCGGAACTGGGACGATAAGATACAGATAATGCGAAATAAAAGTAAGCTCAAAGGCAAAAAATATATAGTGACTCCAATATAAACTCGGACACTCCTAGGTTAGCAATATAAATTGTCCATTTTGAAGCCGTTTTTTGACATATAAAAATCGATTTTACAACAAAACTTTTTAAACATTTCTTGTAGAAAATTTCATTATCTTCAATTTTATACCTATACATTTTTTCATTTTGTCGCCCCGTTTTTGACTGAGAGCGACTTAAACAAGACTCGAGAAAATACAAAAAATAGTGTCACCTCTGTATCTCGGAAACGGTGCGACAAAATAGAAAAATGTATAGGAATAAAAATGTAGGGAACGAAATTTACAAAAAAAAATTCCTCTTCATTTTTCTATTTTGTTGCACCGTTTCCGAGATACAGAACATTTTTCTTTCAAACTGGTGAATTTGAGCCCAACCCTGTATAATGTGTGCAGCACAATATTATTGAAAGTGTTTTAATTAAAATATAGATAGGAAATACTTTGTATGAATAAACATAAATATTTAATTTAACACAATAGTAAATAAAATGTATCAGTAACTTAATCGGTAAGTAGTAGATAACTATTTATAATTTATTATCTAAAATAATACATTATAGAAGTACTTACAATAACTTTTTTGTGAACCACATCGAACCGCTGAATTAGGAAAACACAAATTTTATGAAAAGTCTATCAATTTTAGCACTATCGGTATTTTATTAACAAAATAACAAAAAAATTTATTGCTACTTCCACTTGGAAACAATATTAAAATCTGGTAATAAGTGGAGCATTATGAAGTATGGGTGTGTATACATCAGCATTCTGAGAAGTAATAAAATAAATATTTAGTATACTTAATACTCAATATATTGAACTACGTGAATCCCCACATTCTACATGGCAGATTTAGCAAGTGATTCTTACACAGTTATGAATTTCTTCAATATTCGAGTAGTTGCATCAGCATTACGAACCCAATGGTTTGTTGGAGTGGCAGACGCTGACAGTGCACCTATATATTTAATTATGAGCTGATATAAATTATTGTTATCGTAGACGTTGCTCGTTGCATTTGAAAACTAACCAACTGATAAAATTCATTTGTTTTGTAATCATGGAAAGGATGTGATGTAATTCTTTCAGCTGAGAAGTGATTTCATCTGCGGAAGGGCAATCCAAAATAATTAATTATTATTATTAGATAGATTATTTATACTTATTTAGTACCTAGGTAAATTTTTCAAAAACTTACGGTTGTTATAAATAATTAGGTAGGTATACAAACATGAATTTATTATTGTCATAATTTTGCATCAAAAAACAAGTAGTAGATACGTAATTCCGCTCGCATGTTTGAAATTATGCACTTTTAAAACTATTAATTAAAAAATATTTAATGTGAACAAACTGCACGTACAATATTAGTGAAACTCAAAATTAATTTCAATTTGAAAACATGATGTGAAGTGAAGTGATCTCAAGTGTAATTTGCGCCCGGGAACAGACACAAAATCTGCGCCCCTTCTCGTATCGAGAGTCTGGAGACTCACTGGGGCCGGATTTTATTTAACTCATTTTTTCATTTTGGCGCCCCCTAAGCTGTGGCGCCCAGGGACATATGTACCCCCTGCCCCCCTTGCTACGCCTCTGAGTGGAATCGACCTACATTTATTTTATGTAGTATATGATTTTTATTTACCCATAAAAGGTAACTAAAAGTCGATCTCACTTGCAATGCCCAATTTTCCGCAAAAATCATATAAATTCGGGTGCTTGAAAGCCAAAGTTTACAGTCTAATTCGAATTAGTGCTCGTCACTTTAATGCACAAAAGTATTGTGAATAAAGTTTAATTAAATAATTTTGGACTTGTATTATTTTACTTCGATAAAAAGCAATGGAACCCATCAAAGAGTTGAAGTTTTCAAAGTTTGAATACATCAACGTTAATCTGGAATATCATTTATATTTTTAATTTTAAGATTTTTATTACTTTTCTGTATGTTCATAAAATACTATCGTTATTTTATTGCAAAAATATGAATCATTTGTATTACCCGCATCAAGCTAGCGCCGCCACTTTCGCAAAACCTAAAAAAAAATATGTTGAGAATTTGTTGCTAATTAGTTGCGACAATCGCGAATTTATTGCTCTTACCGTTCGCGAATTACAGCCATTTAAGTGGTTAATCTGGATTAACGAGATTCCAATTTGTTGCGGCATAGCTGCGTCCATCAATCATATTATATTCTTTGTAATACCATTGTTTTGCATGTTTTATTGTTATTATTATTGTTATTTATTGTTATGTTATTAAAATATCGTATAATAATAATATAATAGAGAAATTACGGCTGCACCAAATACTTTCTCTAGAAAAATTGTTTAAAATATACCATTTAATTTATTATTACGAGTTAAACAACTAACCAATTTAACACGTAGAGCGCCATGCTTAAAAATAGCTTATTGTTTTTATAATGTTAGTGTGAGATAAAAACGTAAAATTAATTTTTTTAACTGGTAATACAAAAATGTTAATCTGACAAAATAGATTTAAAGTAAGTATAGGGTGTTTTTTTAGCTGCATGAGAACTTTCAATAGGGATAACAATTGAATCAAGATTGCTATGGAAACAGTTTTTTGACATTTGTGTTTAGCAAGGTTTGGCATTTGATAATGCATAGATTGACCATTGAACAACGCTACCAAATTGGGCTCACAACCAATTGGAAGTGGATCCATTTTTTTACCGTAAAATTTTGTTCAGTGACGAGGCACATTTCTGGTTAAATGGGTATGTGAACAAACAAAATTGCCGTATATGGAGTGAGACCAATCCGGGACATTATCTTGAGACTCCATTGCATCCATTAAAATTGACTGTTTGGTGTGGAATACACGCCAACGGCATCATTGGTCCATATGTCTTTCGAAATGAGGAAGGAGCTACCGTTACGGTGAATGGTGTGAGATATCGACACATGCTCAATACATTTTTGTTTCCAAAACTTCAAGAGCTAAACATTGACAACTTATGGTTCCAACAGGATGGTGCTACGTGCCACACAGCCAACGAAACCATCAATTTATTAAAAGGACAATTTGGTGACAACATTATTTAAAAACGTGGTCCTATCAATTGGCCTCCAAGATCGTGTGATTTGACACCTCCAGATTATTTTCTGTGGGGGTATGTTAAATCCATGGTTTATGCTAACAAACCAACAACTCTAGAAGCATTAGAGGCTAATATTCAGCAAGCCATTTATGAAATAAAGCCAGAAATATTGGAAAAAGTGGTCAAAAATTGGACTGAACGGATGCGCTTCGTAACCATTAGTCGTGGTGGTCACATGCCGGAAGTCATGTTCAAATCATAAATGCCTTTAACTGTACTTTCATAAAAAAATTATAACCAAAACATTCCGTCAGGTTTTTAATGTTTTATTTCATTTTGAAGTTCTCATGCAGCTAAAAAAACACCCTATATTATCGTACGGAACTTGCTCGGATGACTCTAAAATTTGAAATATCCGTAACTTTGTAGAAAGGGAAATTAAAATTACGGGAATGAAAGCTCATTCAGGCTCTAACGAAGCTCTAAAGTTTGACGGGGGGGGGGGGTAACGACATGCACTTATTCACTATTATTATCAACAAGTAGTATCTAACCCCAGTGCCATATTTCTAAATAGGCAGAGTAGGCAGCTGCCTAGAGCGGCAAATTTTGAATGTAAAAGTAAAAAATAAGAATTATTTTTAAAATATTTTCCAACCATAAATTTTTTAATTATTTGTAAGTTAACTCTCAACTTATCAAGCATAAATATCAACTTATAGAGCCTCTGAAGTATATACAGTGGCTCGCAAAAGTCCTGTGACACTCCTATGTTAGCAATGTAAATTGCACATTTTGAAGCCGTTTTTTGACATATAAAAATCGATTTTACAACAAAACTTTTTAAACATTTTTTGTAGAAAATTTCATTATTTTCAATTTTATATTTTCAATGGTTCAATGGCTAGCAATAGGTCTCGGGGGATGCACACCTTGCCAGGAAGTGTGTATCAATAAAACCCTGAGAAACGCGTACTCTTCCAGATCTTCGAGCTCTGCTAGCAAGTCCTATTCCACCTCCACGTGGTGAACTCCGGGTAACGCTAACGGAAAAGGACGAAAAGCGGGTTCCCGGTGCTTAAACTGGGATCCTCTGGCTAAGGGAGACAACCCCAACAGATAAACATGAAGAAAGGCAACGGGAAACCATCTTCATTATTTATTCCCAAGAGAATTCAATGGTTGCGTTCAATGTAAAATGTTCCGGAGTTTTAAATAGTCCCCCGATCGGATCTCCGGGGGGGGGGGACTGCTTTGAGCGACATCAGAGAATGTAGGGTGTTGATTAGAAAAGGAATCAGAATGGATACTTGGAATGTGAGAGGCCTCCTGCAAACGGGAAAGTTGTATATTGTTGAAAAAGAGTTGAATGCCCATGAACGAAGTCTACTAGGGCTAGCGGAGACGCATTGGAAGGGGTCTGGGCATTTCACCACAAGATCAGGAAACTGCGTATACTTCTCGGGAAATCCTGATACCAGTCGTAATGGTGTAGCTTTTATAGTGCCGAAGATTAACAGAGTTGCAGTGATGGGATATAATCCCATTAACGATAGAATCATGACAATCAAATTTAGATCGGACCCTTTCAATGTTAACATAATACAAGTGTATGCACCAACATCCCAGGCAGGAGATGACGAAATAGATGATTTCTACAATCAACTGGAAAAGACAGTAAGAGAATTACCAACAAACGATATTACCATCATTCAAGGAGACCTAAACGCAAAAATTGGAACCACAGATAACGATGATCACCTAAGAAATGTGGTGGGACGCTTTGGCCTGGATGAGAGAAATGAGCGGGGTGAGAGAATGCTGCAGTTCTGTCAGGCGCTCAGTTTGAGTATAGCTAACACGTACTTTCGGAACCACAGCAGGCGACTATATACATGGAAGTCACCGGGAGATAGATATAGAAATCAAATAGACTATATTATGACTCACTCGCGTTGGAAATCGTCTGTCATGAGCAGTAAAACATACCTTGGGGCCGATTGCGGATCTGATCACCAGTTGTTGACAGCGGATTTCAGACTGAAACTAAAAAATTTGAAGCGATCTAAGAGAGCTAACAGGCTCTCACGGCAAGAGATTCAAGAATTTGAAGCAAAGATTAAGCCCAAACTACTTAAAATTCGAAATGAAGATAAACACCAAAATAGTCCTGATCAAGAATGGAAAAGTCTGAAGTGCGCTGTCAAAGAAACAGTAAAGGAAGTTCAAGAGAGACCGGCAGGCGTGGCAAGGGGAAGACAGAACAAAATATGGATTACACAAAAGACAATCGCCCTGATTGAAGAGCGAAAAGAGTTACGGAAAAAAGGAACGATATCCATAGAGCAGAAAGAGATATACACCCGGCTTTGCAAGCAAATACAAAAGGAATGTAGACGTGATAAAAATGACTACATTGCTAAGATATGCAAAGAAATAGAAGATCACCACAATACATACGCCACTCGAGATCTGTTTGACAAAGTGAGAACGCTGACACGAACTTTCAAGCCGAAGACGTTGGTAATAGAAGATAAATGTGGCAGACTGCTGAGGGAAGACAAAGATGTACTGGAACGATGGAGACAATACTGTGAGGACCTATATATCGATCAGGACAGGAGAGATGACCATAGTTTGAAGTTTTGCTTTAAGCGGGACGAGAAGGAACCAGATATCATGAAGACTGAAATCGAGTATGCCATACGACGTCTGAAAACCGACAAGGGAATGACGAGATATCCGCCGAGATGCTGAAGGCATTGGGAGATGATGGGGTTCGGATACTTTTAAGCATTTGCAATAAAGTTTGGAGAACGGGACAATAGCCTAGTGACTGGACGAATTCAGTTTGTATACCACTTCATAAGAAAGGCTGTACAAGAAAGTGTCAAAACTACCGGACAATCTCACTAATGTCTCATGCAAGCAAAATACTTCTGCGAATAATTGACCAAAGGCTGCAGACATATCTGGACTACCAAATACCACCTGAACAGGCAGGCTTCATGAAGGGGAGGGGAACTAGAGATCAAATATTTAATATGCGACAACTGATTGAAAAATCACGCGAGTTCAATATTCCCATGCTCCTTTGTTTTATAGACTATAAAAAAGCCTTCGATTGTGTACTTTGGGACAAGCTATGGCTGGCACTAAAGGAAATGGGTGTTCCAGATCATTTGGTAGCAATCATACAGATTTTATATAAGAACAATGAGGCAATTATAAAACTAAATAACAAGGAATCGAAACCTTTTAAAGCGCAGAAGGGAGTGCGACAGGGATGCATTTTATCCCCTAGGCTTTTTAATGCGTATGGTGAATACATCATAAGAAAGGCTCTAGATGAATATCAGGGGGGCGTATCGATCGGTGGAAGAAAAATAACAAATCTGAGATACGCTGATGATACCACGTTGCTGGCCAATAATGAAGACGAATTCGCCGAGATGCTACAATTAGTTATTAAAGAGAGTGAAGCCCTAGGCTTAACAATGAACTTAGAAAAGACTAACTTATGGTTATCGATAGAGGTAGCACTATAACAACGGGAAGTCGACTACCACAGGTGGAAGTGGTGAACGATTTCCTATATCTTGGCTCTTTGTTGGACGGTGACGGGGGGTCGGAAAGAGAAATCAAGAGGCGAGCGGCAATGGCACGCGGAGCCATGACAAAATTAAAAAAAGTATGGATCCACGGGCAAATTACTCTGAATACCAAGATTCATCTAGTTAAAACCCTAATCTTCTCAATTTTCTTGTACGGTGTAGAGTCATGGACCATCAAAATGGCAGACGGACGCCGCATTGACGCCTTTGAGATGTGGTGATGGAGACGGATGTTGAGGATCCCATGGACAGCAAAAAGAACAAACGTGTCGATATTGCAGGAGCTGAAAGTAAAGGACAGGTTATCAACCATATGCCGACGACGCATCCTGCAATATATTGAACACGTGATGCGTAGAGACGGGTCAAACCTGGAAAAGTTGGTGGTTCAGGGCAAGGTAGAGGGTAAAAGACCTTAGAGGTAGATCGCCCAATAGATGGATAGATCAGATAAAAAGCATAACCAAGCGACCCCTACAGGCAACAATAAGAGATGCAGAAGACCGGCAAAAATGGAGAAGCATGGTGGGTAGCTGCGAATGAACCATTTGGATCACGATTCCTCAGTCATGAGGATGCGACTAGAGAGAGAGATCTATAAATTTTTTCAATTTGTCGCCCCGTTTTTGACTGAGAGCGACTTAAACAAGACTCGGGAAAATACAAAAAATATTGTCACCTGTATCTCGGAAACGGTGCAACAAAATAGAAAAATGAAGAGGAATTATTTTTTGTAAATTTTGAGGTTATGTGAAAAAAGTGTAAATACAAAAGTTGTAGATCTTCTTATTACCTACAACTTTACTATTTAACTTTTTTCCATAGGACTTGTAGTTTTGCCGGAAATTGAGATAAACCGTTCTTTACCCTTAAAAACTCACCCCTTCCACTTCCCGACCTCAGATCGCCCGTAATTTATTTTTTATTTCATTGTTCTTATATTCTCTTCCTTTTCCAATGGGTTTCATCCTACTATTATTTTTTTTCACTTTTTACCGTTTTCAAAGCTATCGGCACTGGTCTATAAATATTTGAGTGTTTTTATATTGACTACCCATTTTTTCAATTTTTTCTACCCTTTCACAGTCATTGGGGTATCTTCACAGGGTAGTCCGATCAATATTAATTTAAGGGCCGGTTTTACAATAGAAGCTTAAGCTCAGCTCAACTTTGAACCAGCCTTAAGCTTCAAATTTTACAAATTATGGGTTTTACAATGTGCGCTTAGTACTTGAGCCGAGCTCAACTTGAAGCTTGCATAGGTGCTGCATAGGTGCGGTTCAGCTGAGCATCGGCTTAGTTGAGCCGATTCTAAACCTCCAATTGTAAAACCTGCCCTTAATTGCTGTTTTTCTAATCGAACTATCACTCGTGATTTCGTGCACTGCATTTTTTATAGTTTCGGCCAAAAAATGTACTCTTTCGGAACTGCCTACCTTTTCTTTTATACCTAAAAGGCATTATTTTTGAAAAAAAAAGAGTAATTATAGGTTTTTCATGTCAGTTGAAGTTAGTTTTATGAAATTATCTCCCTAAAAGGCACATGAACCATTGTTCATCTGTCCCCAAAACATTTGGTTCAAGTCTCCCACCCTACGTCTTCATCAGTAAATAATACCCTACCATAAAAAGTTGTAAAGGTATTGAAAAGTAACATTCACAAATCATTAGAGCAATTATTAAGCTAAACTTTGGGTCAAAATATCATTACTTGCTTCATTTCTACTAATAAAAAAATCACTTTATGTGAATTCCAACACAGTAACGTTTTGAGCTTGAAAACCGCGATCGGTCTGCCCTAACTAAACGACACGGTGGATTACACTCATGTGTCATATGATAAAGCCGCAAATAAAAGGCAGTCTAACCATCATCGTCGCCACTATATTCTCGTCAATTTTAAATTAAAAAATACCAGTGGTTCATGTCTCTCATATGGTCATGTGTCCCGCTCTCCCCCTACTGTTTGATAATTTAGGAAAAATATAAAAAATTTTACTGTAGTTTTAAATTCCGAAGGGCTTAACGAAGATGGATTTACCAAACACATTCCTCAAAAATATATTTCCAAAATGTAAGAATCATTTGATTTGCAATTATTTGTGATAAAACGGGTACCTGTGTATGACAAGCACTAATTCAAATTTGACTGTGTCCTTATTTTATACGCTTTTTGTGGGAAACTAAATAAACAAAAGCGAGATAACCAAATAACCAAAGATAACCTTTTGACATAACAAAAAATCTTTATAAGGTTATAATTTACTTTTAAGATGATGCCAAATATTTGCAAGATAAGTATCTGACAAAGTCGCGTAAAGAGGGTAGAAAGCTCTGTGGAACAAATTTCACATTTTTAATTCAACAACAAAGAAATGATCAAGCAGAAATATTCTATTGTTAGAAGTAACCTTTGACTTTCTTTTGATTTTTTAACCCTATCGGCGCCGAGATATTGAAAATTAAATATTATTTTTTGTTACATTGTTGTACCTATATCCTTACCATATTATATTTTCTGTGACTATTTTCCCTGACTCACAGTTCAACTGTGGTTATCTCTATAATTAATTATTGCCCTTATCATTAATTTCACCATAATCAACGCCGGTCAATGTTTTCTATGATTTATGTTAATTATATTCTAAACATTTTTTACTTTGGTCACAGGAGTGATTAGAGTACAATATAAAAGATAGATAATATGATCAACTTACCTATGTAAGCAAAATTCAATCATTGGTTTAACTGACAAATCCACAGGAAAGTTCTTCAACAACATGAAACTAAATAATGGTGGTCTTATTATAAAACCCCTCTGTCCACTCTGCGAAAAATTATTTTTTCTCCTTCCCCATACTGGCTTTCCAATAATTGTTTACTTTTAATACTACCTTCCAGGTTAGGAGAAGATAAAAACATAAACTACATAAATACTTAATTTTATCAAAATTTATCTCATTTTTAACTTTGTTTTTTCTGTCTGGTCTAGAGTGGCTCAGCTGGTGTGTTTATATTAAAAATTCTTAAATAAACTTAAGCTGTTAAGTTGTTGATAATATTTTCTTAATTAGTGGTTTAATATTTAATTTAATATTTAACAGTAGTAATCTTAAAATACTTATGAGTCATACCATATGAAATCATCAAATCGTCAAAGCCAGCATATTTCAGACTAGCTATTGCCCGCGACTTCGTCCGCGTGGAATTCACTTTTTTGCGCGCAAACCTTTTTCCTTCCGTCTCTATACTCTATTCTCTACTCCATCGGTCTCTCTCTCCTGGTATGTTGTCCACAGTTTCTCCATGCAGTCCTGTCCTGCACGCTCTCTTTCCACTCATCCACCTCTACCGCTCCCAAATCGTACCTCGCTTGTTACTCCTGGCTTCAACATTACTCTTGCACTCCATCCTCCAACTCCCATCAGTTCCCATTTCCGGCTACCTCCACCTCTCGTGCTCTTTGTATCTTCCTCATTTTCCCTTCTTCTTTCCATTCCGTTTGACGTTTCATTTCTCTCTCTCTACTCGCGCTAGAAACGACAACCCAAATCAACTTTTCGAAGGTTCTCGTTCTATCCTAACCTATCTCACACTTTTATTTTTTAATTTATAAAAGTTTATTCTTTTCCTTTCTAAAAAAAATTCCATGCTTTTGGACAGTAGACCCACCGGTTTAAGCTTTGGAAACTTGAAGGTTTACAACAATATTGTAGAAAAATTTTGATTTTTAATAAAAATTTTTAATTTTTAATTAGCACGAGCAATTAAGCCGATATACCTATATCAACAATGAAATTTTAATCTTATTGTCATGCTCTGCCATAAAAGTGTTACGATCAACTTTATCGAATAAACTTGAGGGACGTCGACAGTGGGAATCTCGTTAATCCATTCATGCGCGTCACCACCGATTAGATATTAGGTGATAAATCCCTTTAGGATAGGATCTTCATAAAATCCTTTCTTAGTGCTCGCCTACGTGATAACAGGAACCTCTGTGCAAAATTTCATCGCTAAGGTCCCAGTAGTTTGGGCTGTGCGTTGATATATCAGTCAGTCAGTCAGTCAGTCAATCAGTCAGTCAGTCAGTCAGTTTATTCTTTTATATATATAGATTTTGCTCAAATTTTGTGGGAATGTTCCTTAGGGTTCCAAAGAATAAGATCAACAAGGATTTAATTTTCGCACGCGCCACTTCCTGTCCACACAAAATAAAATAATTGAAAAGTCTTATTTTTGTGCTTTGCGGTTTTAGCTGTAAACATTTTTCTATAAGAGATGTCTACTCGACCAAGGTGGCATTTTGAAGTAGAAAGATAGAGGAAAGTGACCAAATATGGAATAGTATCCCTAATGTGGAATACCATTAAATTTTCGAAACCACTGCCTCTATTTAGCCATTACTAGGATAAATGACAATCTAGTAAGAGTAGTTGACCACCCCAAACTTTACAACGCTCTATTACCATTAATATCCACATGGCGGGACATTATTCTTTGTACGCACTTGCGAAACTTTATTGTTAGTGGTGCAAATTTTGATCTATAACGTAAGTATTAGTAATTTTGGAAGCTGCGCATATTTTTTAAATAGCTCATATCATACACCATTGAATAAAAAAATATCAAGTGAATATTCCTATAACTGTTTCTATAATTAAACAATAAACTAAAAGGTCACAAAAGCCATCTTGCCCGACCCTATTGGGCAAGATGACATTATAGCATAAACAATGTAAAATTAATTGCACAATTCACAAATAAAAGTCTTGGACTGCTTTGAAAGCCCAGCACACGCGGCGTGAGACCAATTTTTGCAAGACTGGCATCTTAGCCACTACTCACCAGATTTGGAACGGCTGTATAAATCATTGCAGTATATACAGCCGCAGTCACTTTACCCATCCGAATTTAAAACTACATCAGCAACAGCTTATTCTTCATCTGAGGTTGAATCTCGTAGAATTACAAGATTTTTTGTAAGAAATACAAGCAACCGGGTAAGTGAGGTAAACATCCGGGCAAGATCACGGATGGGCAAGATGACATAGCACTATGTCATCTTGCCTGGTTGGATGTGAACTTGAAATTTCGTCAATAAGAAATATTTAACCAATAATAATGCATATTTTTTTACGGCATATAACGCAAAAAGCCGTGTAAGAATGTGTGTGTGGAAACCATATCAATTAATAAATAAATAGTGAAACTGGAGGCTAAGAAAGGAAAGGCTACATTGAATTGAGATGGTTAAAATTCACAAAATATCAATTTAAACTCGCACAGTACACTTTTCTTGAAATAGATTAAGTTCACCACTGATTTACCGACAATTACAATAGTAGTATAGTATTATCAATGAAAATAGCACCATAGGTTTTCCAATACACCTGATGTGTCATCTTGCCTCTCCCCTAATATAAGCATGCAGAAGGATGACTGATAACATTACGTATGTTACTTTTAAGGAAAATATAACCTGGCTTTCAATAAAAAAACATTATTCTTAAGTGAGCTTAGTTCCTAATATGGAACATGGAAAATTATATGGAAATCTTATGTAAGGAATGGGCGCCTGTTGGTGACGATGTGTGTGTCGTGTGTGAATTTTGCAGTAGAATAAGTTAATTTTAACGGAATAAGTTACTTTTATTTTTTACCAAAGTCTCAAGATCCGTTATAAAAAGACGTTACTGTTTTTGTTAATTTTTGTAAAAGAAACTTGGTTCTTATTTCCATATTCCATATTTGGGGGTCTATTCCATAAATAGCTACTATTATGTTAATTTAGATTTTTAAATAAAAAAAATTTGTTGATTAATATTAAAACACAAGACTATGACTAAGATAAGCCAAAATGTATGACTGACTGTGTTTATAATAAATTAAATTTGCATTTAATTCATGATAGTTTTTTTTTTATGCCACAAAAACAAAATGGTATTCCATATTTGGTCACTTTCCTCTAGTAGTAGTTTCTAAAAAAAAAAAATTTACATAATTTATATTATACCTGAAAAGTAACATACGGTATTGAAAATATATGTATTTTATTGATTTTTTGTGATTTTCAATTAACTCCAGTGTCTGCGCTGTTGAAACTTTGGAAATTTGAAAAGTTGCCCATTTTTTTTAGGTATCGCAACAGATATCGTGGGATCATTTTTCATAGTAGTATGGAAACTATTACTGCAAGATCAGATTCAGAAAAACATCTAAATAATATGAAATAAAATATGGCTTTTAAGCAAAGATTCTAACGAACCTCCACTGGATATTGATTTTAACATTCAAGTTCTTTCCTTTGGGACGCGGTCATACCAGGAATCTTTACGGGAGACTTTGCCATCGAAATATGAAAACGCAGTGCGTAGATTTTCTAGTTTTGATACTGGAAAACATTCCAGTAAAAAATTGCATTTGTTGTATAATTTATTAGTTAGGGAACTCTCACCTTGTACGGTTACAAAAACAGGTTCACCATAATAGTTAATACACTCAAAATTTCCATTCTTTCCCAGTATAGTCAACTGGATATTTTTGGACTATTGGTCAATTAACAGAAAATACTTTATCGAAATAGATACAGTGACCTAAATTATTTAAACTCTGTTAAAATTTAAGTTGGTAACTTGTACAAAGGAAGAAGAAAATTTAAAATTTAGTTAGTGACGTGGGCGCCTCCGAGGCAAAGATCCCATTTGAAATGTATGTAGGAAAGATTCACGTCACTAATAATTAAAGTTTAAGTAAGAATTCCATTATTGCTATACATAATAAATATAAAAACAAAAGGTATCATGTAAACATGAGACGATCGGAGCATAGTGGTTGAATAAGTTGACTATGAACGCTAAATGCCCGGTTCGAATCCGGGTGAAGTAAGAACTTTATTCTGGCCGTCTCTCTGGTCCTCCAGGTTTGAGGTTCTACGTCGGGCTTAGTCAACTGCCAATTCGCAAGATTGATAGTTGGGTATCGGACAACGTCGCAAGACGTTTCAAAACCGACTAATATATAAATATAAATAAAAATCATGTAAACATTAACCATTAACAATTGAACAAGAACGAACTCATCAAAAGATAGAATAGTGGATAGAAGAAATATTGCACAATCCGCAATTATTAGGATTATTAAATCAAGACACACTCTGGAATTTCAACACCATATTGGAGAAGTTTTAAATCAAATTAAAACAAAATTTAAACCTAACTTTTCTCTCATCAAGAAATGCATCGACGAAACTAATTGAGAAAGAATATATAGAGCGGTTTAATGGAAGCTCTGCTCCTTATCATTATCTTGCATAAGGTTTTTTTAGTCTTGAATTAAAATTGAGAGCGAACGCACGTCAAATTAATTGAGACTCGATTTTGATAGTTTGGTTGGCACGGTATTAGATATACTTTACAACTAATTAAAATCTACTTAATTAACATTTTATAGCTCTTCGTATTGTAAAAATGAAGATTTAACGGTTATAAGTCTATGACCTTACATTTTGGCATATTTGACTTGAACTTAAACGCGAATTTACAATAATTTGTATTTTAGGTAAATCTCGACGTACCAAGATTGTGACCATGAGAAAAACCAACATTGTAGAGGTCAACAAGAAAAGAATACAACTCTAATTTTCGTGTGTTATTTTCTTATTATATTAATTCAAGTTAAATACGTAAAAACGTCTCTGATGTTAATAATTGTAATGAATCCAACCTTTGGAAATTGGTAAACCGTTAAATCAAGTATAACTTGATAAAAATCTTTAACACTAACTTGGTGATTAGATACTACATAGAAGCACTTTGTTAAGTTTAACAAACATGCATAATAACAAACATTAGATTTACCCATTCGAAGCAGTAAGGTGACTTAATCGGAGCTAGCATCAGTTTTGGATCAAGAAGTCCGCGATTCGAATTGACAATTTAACTATTGATCGATATACCATGAGGTCGAAATATAGAAGCGGCGATTATCCAAATCAGCAGGGATTGATGACGTACGAAAAGTAGTTAATGTCGGAAATCAATTGAATAGATCAACATAAATATACAGTAACGGCAGTTCGTAATACTGACGAAAGTCGCTATTGCAAATTGAAACGAACTAAACGAAATGTGACACACTTTACAAAATCGCAACCGTAGCACCAAAGTTATTCGGCAAATCCTCACAAATATGGTAGACAAAAGAAGTTCACTTAAATGTTCAGAGTAATATTTACCAAAGTACTAGCGATGATGACCAAGTTGTGGTATAATAAATTTACGAGATTAAGGACGGCACTTTAAAATGGATAAACAAAAATTAAGCGCTAAAATACGAAATATACCACCTCGACAATACGGTAACACGAGATAATCGGCACGATAATTATTTACCAAACTGGAGACCTGGAAAACCACTCACAAAACACACACAACTAGTAAAATCGGTGCCCAAAGTTCAACTGACTTTCAAACAAACAAAAACAATCCATCACGGCAATTAAAACAAAGAAAAATCAAATGTAACTAGATTTTTAACTAAATAAAAATAATGTAACTATATAAAATTTCTAAGCAAAACTAAAAATGAAACAAAATTCCAAAGAATTCTTTTTTACAGCGTAAAATTTAGAAAGGCTAACTATTTTTTTTTTATTTTGTGTCTAAAACAAACAAATAAAAGTATTTTGTTTTACGAGGTTGGTAACATAAACGTCATTGAAATTTAAAACGAATAATGTCATTTTAAATCAAATTAAAAATCGTAGATGTCGCTTTCGGGCGATGTTATAACCTATAAATTTTTGACAAAAATTTCAAAGATTTTAAATTTGTTTCAAATATTGTTACCAATCAATACAAAAATGCAACGAAATTTAAAATTGACTGTTGCGAATTTGGGAAAGTGGCGCCTGCGTTTGTCTTGACAATTCGCACCGCCAGTTCAATAGGGTTGCAAGTGCAAAAGGAGTAATTGTTGAGAAATCAAGAAAACAGTTTTATAGTTACTTAACACTTAATGAGTTCATAGGAACTTATCTTTTACCTCAGTTCGTTTCTAAACAAAATTTTGCTGATATGGCAGTATTCTACAATAGCTATGATTGCAAAGAACTGCAATACAGCAATAACTAAAAACAGACCAATTTTGCACTTGCAACCCTATTGAACTGGCGGTGCGAATTGTATTGTAATGACTTGTTCGTTCAACACCCGATCTGTCCGTGTGTATTTTATATTTATATGGAATAAATTTCAAATAGTGTAAATTAGCCGCAGTGGGGGCTTGATGTGATCGCTGTTTGAGTTCAGAGCGGAAATTCTAGGTTCGAATCGCGGACAGGCGGTCCTGGTCACCGTGCCGTACCGCCTTGCGTAGCCAATATGACCGGAAGGCGGGGAATCTGGGTAGACCTACACCTTCGGTTGGCGGGGAACGTAGGAGAAACTACACTTTTGGGCCCGTGTCCGACTCAGGAGGGGGGAACGTTTACGGGGCAACGTGAACCGAACCGATCCCAATTCTCTTAAAGCTCGGCCTTCCAGAGGACATCCACACTGTTGGTACGGCCGAGGTAGTCATCGAAATCTACTCTGAATAGGTCTCCACCTCAAATTCCATCTTAACATAGACGGGTTACAATAAGCTAGCTTGATTCAGTGCAGGTGGATTAAATGAGCCACATCCAATGGTTAATGGATTATAAACATGGAAGAGGCTGCTCTTGCAAAGAAAATAAAGAAAAGGTTGATATAAAATGGCTCAAAACTACCAGTTATCTGTTACATTTGTCTGAAACTAGGTTACTTTGTAAGAAATTGTCGATCACCAAGAAAACAAAGGTCAGACTCAAAACTCGAAGCAAGAGAATAAAACACAATCAGGACAACAAAAAAACATATTATGTGCATTTAGTATAAAGGGCAAAGAAGAGCACATGATAGAAGCCCAACATCGAACAACATCGGAAGATGATGCGTGGGTGATTACCACGTCTGATGCTCACATGACCTATAAATAGGAATATTTTCGAACCAGATGGCCCCCCTTAATCTTTGGATCCTGCAAAAAAAGTTCATTAGAAATCCTAATTTCTGGTTGCATTACGCTAATGTAGGCAAAGTGTGCTACTAGGAAGGAAATGGATCTCTCTTTTTTTATGGATCCGAGGTGGAGGGTGATTATCTCGACAAAACTGACTTAAATTAAATTAAATTTACCAATTAAATGGTTAAATTACCACATTTCAATTATTTCCTTCTGCAAAAACTGGCGTTCATAATAATTAATATAATTATATTTAATATATTATATTAAATTATTAATTTGTTAACTTTAAAGACGGCTTTTCGCCTGTATGAGTTTTAAAGTGATTAATTTAATAATTGTCCTTTTATTTACATTTGTCATCTCAAATTTTACACTGAAACTACTAAACAATTGGTAGTATTACCGTTTACGGTCTATTATTATAGAAGGAAATAATTTAAATAATAAACGTACTACTTTGACGAAATTTGACAGCTGTCAAAATTACATTTGATTTTATTAAGTACAAAAAAGAAACAAATGCGCATGCGTAAGGATTCAGGATCAAAAACAAAATATACTGTCTCTAGACACGAGTGAAAAGCTACTCCAATGACAGCATTCTATTACCGGTACATGCGTAGTTACTTGGACCAGCAGCTTAGCTTGGCGTAGGATCGTATGGTCACAGTTGGGGCGTTAATTATATTCATTAAACTTGATGCCCTAGCAACGACCTAGACCAGCCTCCAGGATGAGGGCTATGGTACATGGGGAGCAGCAACTACTTGTTCTGCGAACCAGACCACGCACGCACGTAGAGGTAAGTTATTTTATCGGAAAACAAAAAAATCAGACGTTACGCTAAAATTATTCTCAATTAAAATCAGTATTACGAAAAATCTGTTATGTATTAGCCCTGTACAAATATTGAGTTCATGCAATTGGATAGAAATATTATTTTTAGTTGGTATTTCTCGAGGGGTAATTCACTAAGGTCTAAACCGTACAATGGATTGCAATCCCTAAAGATTGCACAGAGATTTTAAAAGATTTTTGAGATTGTCAAAAGATTTCGAAAGATTTAACAAGATATTATAGATTATAATCTGGATTTTGCCTGACAACAATGCTAAGATTTTTGGGATTGTTTCGAAGATTTTAAAAATTTTTCTGAGATTTTACAGATTTTTATAAAGATTGTGCGTGATTTTACTGCTTTTATAAAGATTGTAGAAATTATATAGATTGAAATAAGGATTGGTAAGATTTCTACTGGATTGTAAAATCTATGCGATTTTTATTAAGATTATAAAGATTGTTCGGGATTTTACTGCTTTTATATAGATTGTAGAGATTTTATAGATTGAAACAAGGATTGCTAATATTTCTACTGGATTGTAAAATCTATGCGATTTTTAGTAAAGATTTTATAGATTATAATCGGGATTTTGCCTTGGTGTACAACAGATTTTTGTAGTGATTTACCCCTCGGTATTTCTAAATATTTTTTGAATGGAGCAATGAAAATACAAGTAAGAGTCCTAGAGGCATTTAATATAGGAAAATCTGATGAAAAACTGATTATTGTGGCAAAACTAAGTGACCGCAGACACAAATGTTGATGCTGGAGAATAAGAGCAAGCTTATGAAGGGCACTAAGACATACATAGAGGAAGACCTAACCAAACAAGAGATGGAAATACAAAACAAAATCTGGGCAATTGCTAAAAACGAAATGAGAGACGGCGGAAAGGTCAATGTTTGATACCAGAGAAAATAAACACACGGATGTGTTGTGGTGAATTAATGTATTGTGTTGTGTGAATGTATAAAGGAAATAAAGTATATTGTCCTCTTTACCTACCCTTAACTTATTTACTTTTTTAAATAAGCCCTGCTAGCAACATGGTTGAGGAATAATCTTATTTGCTCGTTCTAACTCAGTCGTATAAAAATTCTTAACAACATTTTTGTTTAACACCAATTTTATTTCACCAAAAGAACAGAGATTTCGTTGATACAGCTTTTTGATAAGCAACTGTCATATCGATATTATAACATTTATAGAAATTTGAGAAAAATATTCAATTATTTCAATCAATCTAACTTCTTGACTAATGCACAATCCACACAGTTACTTATGATTATGAATAATTATTATCCTCTAAAATCGTGTATCAACCAAATAAAGAGCAATAAACACTTAAAATTAATATCTACAAAATATATTTACAAACATAAAATTGTGGGTATTCTGCGAAAAAGCACTAAGTCAAAATTTTGCTGTTTTGACTTAATCATAGGGTGCTATTAATTGGTGAACGCTCTATAGTCTGCGAAAACGCACTAAGTCATAGCTATTCAAATAACAAAGATAATTTCTGTTGTAAGTCAAAAGCACTTAAATATGTTCAGAGAAAAAGCACTAAGTCGGACTTAGTGCATTTTCCTAGACAAGTTTGAATACTGCTCCGCGTGAAAAAGCATTAAGTCAGACATAATGCATAATGCACAACAGTGCGCAAGTCAACCTTAGACAGTTGATTATCAAATTTTGATAATCGGGTTTGTTTGTGATAAGATAAATTCGATAAATTGTATATTCCAAAATAATGTGCTATCTGATGACGATGAGAATGATGAGTTAATTATTAATAATGTTTATAATAAAAATAAAAATTTTAAAAATGTAATTAAATTTAAAAAAAAAATATAATTAATAAAATATTTAATTTTCTTTATTTTGTTGTTATTTGTTATAATAAATGTAAGAAAATAAATATTATAAATGGGAGAAAACTGTTGCTTAATTTTAATCATAGCTTTTTTAGTCAAGGAAAATGCACTAAGTCATACACTCTCTACAGCTTTTCAAAAAAATGTGACAAATGGACAAATATTTTTAAATAACAAATAAAGGAATATTGTTGTTGTTAAAGCAATGTATCGTTCGAAACAATTAATTCCTTGATTTCTTAATAAATAGAAAAATAATTTAAACACAAACTTTCAAATTCAATTATCTCAAAACTATGATTATTGACTTAATGCTTTTTCGCAGAATACCGACGAAATGTAACTCGAAAAACAACATCTTTTCAAATTTTCAATCCAGATGTTCAAAAAAAGGTCAACGTTTTCATGTTGCATATAACCCACAATATTAAAATTTGTGTCGAAGTAGCGCGCGTCACTCAATGTTTTTTTGTTTTTGTAAAATTTGCAGCATTTTAAATTTTCAAAAATTTTACCTTATTCATCTATTGTAGGTGATTATTTTGTTTTTATGCGGTTGCAGCTTGACGCTTCTTCCAGGCATCCAAATGCCTCTAACTGATCTCCATACAGATGAAAATTTTGTCCAATTAAAAATGTTTTCCAATCGAGCGATTAATTTTATGCGTTACTTTGTTAATGTATAAGGTGTAAGGGTGCGAGGACTGAAGAATGAGGAAGGTAGACTGGTGATGGGAGAAGATGAAATAAAAAAAATTTGTCAGAATCACTTCCAGAAACTGCTGAGCACACGACAAGAAGAAGTAGAAATAAATAACTCTGCAAACCCAGGAAATAACGAAGAAGTACCTGAGCCGACGCCTGAAGAAATATTGGTAGCAGTAAGGAAATTAAAAAATGGCAAAGCACCTGGAAGAGACGAAATAGTAGCGAAATTTATAAAGAAAGGTAGAGAAACACTATTTTCCGAGATATGTGAATTAATAAAGAGCATATGGGCACAAGAACGAATGCCGCCGAAATGAAGTAAAGGAATGATAGTGACATTGAAGAAGAAGAAGGGTGACGTCCCTAAGATTTTGCACTTTTATGCGTCCCTTACCTGGCTTACCGCTTTGCAGAGCCCTTGATCACTGCTACTCAGAGGTGCTTATGGTCACTTAGAAAAATAATCTATTCTACTTCATCGACCTAAAATCAGCAAATATGTACATCACCCTTACCTTGAGGAGCAGCTTAGTCTGCTCGGAAGTTGTGTGGGTTGTTGCAAAACTCTATGGGAGTTTTGTCAGTTATAGTAACTGATTGGCTATCGTGTGGCGTTTCTTCACCGCCATGCAGGGTATGCGATTTTTAGTGCGAGACTTCTTAATACCGATTTCAGTGGATAGATCCTACGAGGTCATACATACTCCGGAAGGAATTTCCATAGGGGGAGGGCTGAAGACGGGGCATTTAGTAAAATGAACAACCCAATCACAGAATCGCCTATAAAATATGAGTAGGTAGATACCATGTGGAATTTTTGCTTGAAATGCACATTAAACTTTAAATTAATGATAGCTTGAAAAAAATTTATTTTGTTAGAAAACAGTCTAAATACATTTAATACTACATAATATAAGGATAAAATTAGAAAACGTTGAAAATTTAAATTTACATTGCTAATAACAATTATATTATTCTTCACGTTAACTTTTAAAATATTCATTCAAATAAACATAAACTATTGAGTTACTTTGAGTAGTATGGATGGCCTCTTTTCAGAAGGTTTGACGTTATCGCTAATACTCTCAATTATAAATCCAAACTTAATCTTCTCTTTTCAGGACTCTTAATCCAAAAACAGCTTGTCTTAGTAAATTTAAAGGTTCCTCTAAGTTATCGTCGTCAGCAGATATAAAAGTAAATAATTGTTTATAATTTTCATTTTGTTCCGTCTTAAATATGCGTACATTAGTTCCTTCCATAGTAGATATGCTATAAGGAACCTGCAAACGCAGTAATTCGTCTATTAATTCCTTTGCATTCATATTCGTTACTGATGAAAAATCGCTTTGATGAACTAAATCCAAATTCTCCACTGGCGTTTCTTGATTATCACTTGAATTGTCTATAACTTTAAACGACTTCAACAAACTTTTACGTTCCAAAAGCAAACTATCATAGTACAACAAATTGTCGACCATTTTCGCTGCAGCTCTATGTTTTGCACTTCTTTTACTTCCTGCTTCTCCACGACTCATGAAAGTATTGTTACGTTGCTTTGATATTACTTCGCATCGAGTGATAAACTCCCCATTTTTATTTTTATCTTCAGGGAAATATGTGGGAGGTTTTAACTTAGTTCTCATGCAAATTTGATGCAATAACCCTACTTGGTTTTTTCCACATGGATTAGATTTATCGTTCTGTGGAATATCACTTATCAGTTCCAGCATTTTTTCAGCAGCCTTTTGTTTGGCGTCTTTCTTGGAACTTGAACATCCCCGGATACTTATTTTAACAAACATTTCACATTTACTTACAAATTCACCATTTTCAGCTTCACATTCCGTGTATTTGGGACGTCTAAAGGATTTTTTACTACAAGTTTTTTCTAGTCTTCCCACAAAATTTTTAAATTGTACATTTGGAGCAACGATCAAACCCTCGCTTGTATCATCTGCTTTTGGAGCGTTGATTAATCTTTGTTTCCTCTCTTCCTTACGTTGTTGGGCATGTACTTGAAACATCTTTGCTATAGCTTTCACTCTTGCTTCTTTTTCTTCTTCTTCTTTAATTTTTAATTGTTGAGAAGTGTTGTGATCAAAATTATTATTATGTGATTCAATAAATTCACCGTTTTCAGTTTCCAAGTTTTGGTGTTCATCAGGATAACCAATCTTATTATTGGAAGAAAGATTTTCTAAGTTTTCTGTACATTTTTGCTGTTCTCCATGCACAGGTAAGGGTTGAATTTGCGCCATTTCTTCTGACGTTGTTTCTTCTGATGATTTATTAGTCGTCATTTTGTAATTTATTTTCTAATAACTGTTAACATAAATTCGTACTAATACTTAAATTTAGCAATACTTATTTGCCAGTGTAGGTACAATTGCAACAAGATAATCCAACTATTGATAGTCTAATCATTTGAAGGTTTATATTATTCGTTTTGCCCATTCTATATTTTAAATAGATTAAAAATACGAGTATAATAATTCTAATTTACTAAAAGTAATTAAAACTTACAAAATTCTCCGACTCAAGACAAATTGAAAAAAGGTATAAAAGAAATTGAATTCCTTTATTTTGGAATTGACAAATTTAAATGTAATGATATCAGAGATCCGTACATCCGTATTGGTAGATGTGACGTGACAACCACTTTGGTAATTCCACGGACTCCAATGTATGCAAGCTCATGAGCTTGGTTGTTTTTTACTCGTTGGCCAAAAACTTAGAGTAGAAGACTAGAGTAGAAGATTCAAATTATTATTGCAAACTAATTTTTAAAGGGTTCATTTTGAATTTGACCTTCGCCCCCTAGTAATTCTTCCTAGTACTTTCAGTGATGGTTCTATAAGAAATCATAGCAGTCACCAAATGAATCTCTAAGAAATCAGAATGAAAATAACAAACTGTATTATAGCAAACTTGTTGGTTTTTAATTTTTTTTACTGCTTTCCCTTGTCGGACATCTTCTCCTTGGAGACGTTACCTCTGTTGCATAGCTATTCCAATCAATAATACACCAAATTTCTTTACTCTTATTTATTAATTAAATATTTAAATAACTTAAACATAAAAAGGACCCGAGTGCAGTAAGCAGTATGGTGCTTTATTTATCCATAATCAGATTTTTATTCAGACCTTAAATTTGTTGTAGTTAATGTCACAATCACAACAATACAGTTGTCTTAACTTGTTATTTATTCACGCAAACTCATATGTGATTGCTCTGGAGTTAAATCAACGGGAAAACTAAACTAACCAGAAGATTTAACTTTATCGACAATGAACGCATGGACTTTTTGTGCCATTACTTGAATAGGTTCCTCGCAGATAGTTTTTGACAGGAAAGAAGGATTTCCTTTGCCAGAATTTCCATACTTCAAAATGTGACCTGCTAAAAACGAATCAAACTGGCTTATGTGTTCAATCAGCCCTAAAAGATTCTTATTTTGCAATGATCCAAATCCAATGATTCAGGTAATATTCAAATTACATTCATCCAGACATATTCCCATTAATAGCAAAGAGTTTCGGTTAGTATTTCTTTTCTCATGCTGATCAATTGCAATAATAGTATTTCGCCAGTTACTGAATCGTTCTCTTATACCAGGCCCGGACTAGCTCTTTTGGGGGGCCCTCGGATAGAGATTGTTGAAAGGCGCCTTACCAAGATGGGAGATTTATGAAAATCACAATTTCCGCTATTTTGACATTTGGAAGGTATTTGAGTAAGGGCAGGATCATTATCTTTATGGTTATATCAGAACTATTTTTCTAACACTCAAACAATAAAGTTGTCTGTTGCAAGTTCATAACCCTGACTCGAAGATATTAACGAACATTAAAATGAAGCGATTTAGATACTGACGAATGTTATATACCGATTACTTTAGCTAATAATTGAGTTTAAAGTTTCCAATTTTACACGATAAGCGACTCAAATGATAGCATTCTATTACCGGTACATGCGTAGTTACTTGGACTAGAAGCTTAGCGTGGCGTAGGATCGCGAGATTAGCAGTACTAGTATTTACACCATGCTAGCGTTAATATTGAGCTAAAATCACTGTTTAGGGGTATTTTTAGCTAAAATTTGCCGAAACGAAGAGAGATCCATCCTCTTCCCTCTGTGGCATACTTTATCGAATAGAACCGGTCTAGGGGATATCTTTAATTAGTACAGCGTTAGTCAAAACGGCTTTGAGCGTTCGCAGCGGAGGGGACCGAAGCGGAGTCGATTTTGACAACGCAACTACGATAAATCACGGATCCATCATCGTCAAATCAATTTAAACGCTTTCCAAGTATTTTTGGATATGATATGAATAGCAGGGGCTGCTGAATTACAATTTACCCGTGTGTATGCAAGCAATCTTACTGATTTACCACTACGAAAATACCGGTAAGACTTCTTAAATGGCCCATTCTGGTGCTGACAGTTACTGGGTCTACAAGCGGTTAAATAAAGCCACCTTATCAGCAGAGAAATCAAGCCGTAATCCAGGGATTTTTAGCTAAATTATGATTTTCTCTTTCTTGTAGAGCAGAATAATTTCAAGCCATCGCCATGATCTACTAAACTTTCATTCTCAGCAATTATTTGAGCTCCAAAATGTATTGTAAAGTCATTCGAATCAAAATTTCAAATAGAGTTTAAAAACTTATTTGTTTGTGTTTCTGATTGCTTGAATTGTCTCTAGAAAACCCAAACAAAATACTTTACAAAATGCTGCTTGTTACGTCGTCGTAAGAATTTGAATACCCCCAATATCTTTTGAAAGATATTTCAATTTTTTTAACCCCCTCTTTCCCCTATTATTTGAATTTAAAATTTTACTTAGAGCATATCGTCTGTGTAGTTCTAATACCTCGTATACCCAAAAAGCAAGTTTTGAGATAAATGAAAAAAACCGTTTAATTCTTTGTAACCCAAAGCTACGTTTAGATCTGAATGAACTTTATGCCGGACAGAAATTCTGTTTCTCTTACTGTCTCTTATTTTCCGAGTCTTACTCTTACTGTTTTTTACTGTCCGACATAAAATTCGGTCAGATCTAATCGCACCTTTTAAGAAATTTCAACCATTCTGACGTGTAATGCTGAAATGGTGCAATGTGGCTTACAGCATACAAAAACTTCATAAACTGATTTTCACAATTTTGAGGCTTACGAGGTATTAGAACTACACAGACGATATAGTGAAGCACGACCAGAAATTGGTCTGTTTCAAATACCTGCAAAAAATGAAGTTGACTCAACTTCTGAGAGATTCTGAGTTCAAGTTTTAAGGAGAATGAATGCTGATTTGGTGTTAGTTGGTCCACAGAGCCTGTCCAATAGAGGTGCATGTCGCCAGCCCCCCCCAAATCGAATTTTGGGATGAAATTTGTGTCAAACGTTTGAGCATCGTTTGAGCATCAATGAGCTTCCAATATTTTCGTTTGAGCCTCAACCGTCGCGGAATTATTCGCGAAAACTTTGGGGGGGGGGGGCTGGAGACATGCTGGCCCCCCCAAGTGGAATTTCGGGATGAAAATTGTGTCAAACGTTTGAGCATCGTTTGAGCATCAATGAGCTTCCAAACTTTTCGTTTGAGCCTCAACCGTCGCGGAGTTATTCGCGAAATTCTTGGGGGGGGGCTGGAGACATGCTGGCCCCCCAAGTGGAATTTTGGGGTGAAATTGGTGTCAAACGTTTGAGCATCGTTTGAGCATCAATGAGCTTCCAAATTTTTCGTTTGAGCCTCAACCGTCGCGGAGTTATTCGCGAAACACTTGGGGGGGGGGGCTGGAGACATGTTTTTCTACTTTCGTTCCTATTTCGAATTTTTCTGTGAAATTGATGTCTATCGATAGAGATTCGTTTGAGCTTGAATGAGCTTCCATTCCCATCATTTTATTTTCATTTTCTGCAAAGTTACGAGTATTTCAAATTTCGAGTACTCCGAGCAAGTTCCGTTCAATAACCCTCAATTTAAAATCTATTTTATAAGATTAAAATTTTCGATCCGATTAAGAAAACTAATCCTGCTTAATCTGTTAAGTGATCACTAGATTGATGGAATAATATTGAAGTTGAAATTTTCCAAAAGAATCTGTTTAATAGAATATCTTTGGTGTTTATCAATAAAACTTGGTGCAAAATGTTGGCTTTTAGGACTAAAAGAGTTGGGAAGAGTCTGTGTAACGCAGAGAAACTTATTAAATGTTTAAGCAATGTAATAATTGTTTAAAATAATTTAAGAATTTAAAAAGAAAAAGAAAAAGAAACATGTCGCTGACGCCTCCTAAATCGAAGTTTTCAGAAAAATTTGTGAGAAATACATTTTAATACAAATACCTCCAAGTAAACTTTTTTGTTGAAATTTATGTCAAACATTTAAGTATAGTTTGAGCATCACTGAGCTTCCAAATTGTTTTTTTGAGCCTCATCCGTCTCGGAGTTATTCGCGAAGCTCTTGAGGGGGGGGGGTGCTGTAGACATGTTTTTCTATTTTCGTTCATATTTCAAACTTTTTTTGTGAAATCAATGTCTATCGATAGAGATTTGTTTGAGCTTAAATGAGCTTCCATTCTCATCATTTTAATTTCATTTTCTGCAAAATGAAGAGTATTTAAAATTTCGAGTCCTCCGAGCTAGTTTCGTACGTTCATCCTTAATTTTAATTTTTTTCTCTTTAAATTAAAATTTTTGAACCGATTAAAAAGCTAATCCTACTTAAATTTGTAAATAATTACCTTCATTATTTTCATGGAATAAATCTGTAAAAATTAATTTTACCACAAAAATGTAATTTATAAAGAATAGGTATAGCAAAACCGAATTAGGAAGAACTCGCTATGACAGCTCGCTGCGTACAAATTTCAAGGCGGAGCTTGTCAGTGGCGTAGTAAATTTCATATATTGTTTAAACATTTTTCTGATTAATAATAATTAATCTTAATAAAAACCTTCTTAAATATTAGATTAATTAATAATCTAATCAATTTTATGATTTAAAAAATAAAAATAGTTATAATACGTACTGTTGCAACAAAGTTAACAAAGAGGTTAAAAACGCCTACGAACTGACATCCCTTGAAAATCAGATGGACTGACCCAAACCAAATATTGTTATGTGCGCATTCCCACTACTATTTCTTCCTAGTTCGGTACTACTATACTACCTATAACAAAATAATAAAATGAAATTAAAATTTTTTAATGCCCTAGAACAACACTGTGGATCAAAACCAAATTTTGTCGTTTGAGCCGCAACCGTTACGGAGTTATTGGCAAAATAGGTTTGTTAGGGGGGAGCATGCAAAAGTCGAATCTTTATGTGAAATTGGTGTAAAAAGTATGGGCATCGAAAAATGTATAAACTCATTTTGGCTCAAATGATTCTCAAACGTTTGGCTACAAATTCACCCAAACTTTCCACTTTGGGGGGGGGGGGGCAGCATGTCTACAGTCCCTCTAAGTATTTCGCCAATAACACCTTGACGATTGGGGATGAAACGAAAAATTTGGAAGTTCTTGTGGCTCAAACTATATTCAAATGTTAGACACCAATTTCACCCAAAAATTCTTTTTGGATGGGATAAAGTTAAACATGTCTACAGCCCTCCCCTACCCCAAAGTTTTCGCGTATTAACCTACGACGGTTGAAGCTTAAACAAAATTATTGGAATCTCATTGATGCTCAAACATTTGACACAAATTTTTCTGAACAATTCGATTTAGGGGGCGTCAGCCCTGTCTTTGTACCTGTATAACCATAAACTTTCAGAATATTGAAAGTTGCGCTTGATTTCGCGCTTCGAAAAATTTTTTAAAGTAAAATACCGTTTTAACCTATTTAGTCTATGCCCTTTTTAAATTTCTTAAATTATTTTAATAGCTATTAAGGCAACTAGTGTTTTATAGACTGTTTAAAAATCGATGTCATAGTTGATAGGCAAAGATTTTTAATCTATAAAACACGCGTTGTCTTCAATATTTTTTCTAACACTAACAGAAAAATTAGAATTTTAACTTATTTTATATCCTATAAAGTACGTTGTCATTGACAACGTTACATTATAATTCTATAAAGTACGTTGCCATTGACAACATTAGAAAATAGTATATTATAGGCCAAGGTTGTGAAGACATGCATTATAGCCCTAGCGCCAAGATTATATTCCGAGGTGCGAAGCACCGAGGAATATAAGGCGCGGGGGCTATAATGGTCTTCACAACCGTGGTTATATATACGATTTTTTCCACTACTAGGTTTATTACAATTCTTTTAATTGTTGTTAATACAAAATATTCTAATTTAAAATATTTATTTTAAATAAATTATAAAACAAATGACAGTCTTTTGTTTTCTTGATTTGACATTCTTGAAAATTTTAAATTAATTGTGATTAATAGTTGAAATTTGAAGTTTATGAGCCGTTTAGTGAGTTTTTTTAACTGTTTTGTAATAGAAAATCTACTACCGGAAAATCCTTTGTGTTTTCGCATTGAATTTTATTAGTAAATTAAATAAATCGTGGTTCGTCAAATTAACAAAAGATGACGCTGTCACTATCTGTCACATTAATTCGAATTTAATAAAAATTTTAAAATTCAATTAATCTGTTAATAAAGCGTTTTTAATAGTTTAAATACAATTAAATAACATCTCTTGATTATTCTAAATCATCTTATAACAACATTTTTCTTTAAAATAGTCCCCAAATTATCGAAAAATATCATTTTGTTCATTATTAACTAGTAGTTAATAATGGAAAAATTGTTGACCACTAGTCTATAACATGTCACTTTTGGAGCTTCATACCTAAGTAAAAATGATAGCCTATATGACTAGTAGTGGAAAAACAATATTATTACATTGCTTAAACATTTAATGAGTTTTTCTGCGTTACATAGACTTTTCCCAACTCTTCTAGTCCTAAAAGCCAACATTTTGCACTAAGTTTTATTGATAAACACCAAAGATATTCTATTAAAAAGATTCTTTTCGAAAATTTCAACTTCAATATTATTCCATCAATGTAGTGATCACTTAAAAGATTAAGCAGGATTAAGTTTTCTTAATCGGATCGAAAATTTTAATCTTATAAAATAGATTTAAAATTGAGGGTTATTGAACGGAACTTGCTCGGAGTACTCGAAATTTGAAATACTCGTAACTTTACAGAAAATGAAAATAAAATTATGGGAATGGAAGCTCATTCAAGCTCAAACTAATCTCTATCGATAGACATCAATTTCACAGAAAAATTCGAAATAGGAACGAAAATAGAAAAACATGTCTCCAGCCCCCCCCAAGTTTTTCGCGAATAACTCCGCGACGGTTGAGGCTCAAACGAAAAATTTGGAAGCTCATTGATGCTCAAACGATGCTCAAACGTTTGACACCAATTTCACCCCAAAATTCCACATGGGGGGCCAGCATGTCTCCAGACCCCCCCCCCCCCAAGAATTTCGCGAATAACTCCGCGACGGTTGAGGCTCAAACGAAAAGTTTGGAAGCTCATTGATGCTCAAACGATGCTCAAACGTTTGACACAAATTTCATCCCAAAATTCGATTTGGGGGGGGGGGTCTGGCGACATGCACCTGTCCAACAGAATAATTCTGATTAAAAAAGAAGAAAAATTTTCAATTTCAATTGCAATGAAAAAAAAATCATGCAAATGTAGATCATATTATGGAGCGTCCCTAACATTTTGCGCTTTTATGCGTCCCTTACCTGGCTTACCGCATAGCAGAGCCCTTGATCACTGCAATCAGAGGTGCTTGGTCATTTAGAAAAATAATTTATTTTTTTCATCGAGTTAAAATCAGCAGCCTTACCTTGAGGAGTAGCCTAGTCTGCTTGAAAGCTGTGTGGGTTGTTTCTTCAACCAGGTTATGCCCTTTTTAGGGCGAGACTTCTTAATAGCGATTTCAGTGTATGGATCCTAGGAGGACACATATACACCGGAAGGAATTTCCTTAGGGGGGGTCTGAGGACGGGGTATTTGGTAAAATGAACAAACCTATCACAGACGCGCATATAAATATGAGTAGGTTCGATACCCTGTGGAATTTTTGCTTGAAATGCACATTAAACGTTAAACGGTAACTTATAGAGAAAATTTATTTATTAGAAAACACAAGCCTAATACATTTAATATACTACATAATATAAGGATAAAATTAGAAAACTTTGAAAATTTAAATTTACATTGCTAATAACAATATTATATTATTCTTCACTTTAACTTTTAAAATATTCATTCAAATAAACAATTGAGTTACTTCGACTTCGTACTTTATGGACGGCGGTCTTTTAGACGGTTTGACGTTATCACTCATACACTCAATTTTAAATCCAATCTTAAATCTTCTCTTTTCAGGATTCTTAATCCAAAAACAGCTTGTCTTAGTAAATTTAAAGGCGCCTCTAAGTTATCGTCAACAGATATAAAAGTAAATAATTGTTTATAATTTTCACTTTCTTCTGTCTCAAGCATGCGTACATTAGTTCCTTCAATAGTAGATATGCTATAAGGAACCTTCAAACGCAGTAATTCATCTTTTACTGCCTTTGCCTTCATATTCGCTACTGATGAAAAATTGCTTTTATGAACTATATCCAAATTCTTCACTGCCGTTTCCTGACTATCGCTTGAATTTTCTATAACATTAAACGACTCCATCATTTTTTTACGTTCCAAAAGCAAACTGTCATTCGACAAAATTTCGATCATGTTCTCTGCAGCTCTATGTTTTGCACTTTGTTTATTTCCTGATTCTCCACGACTGATCAAAATATTGATACGTAGCTTTGATATTACTTCGCATCGAGTGATAAACTCCCCATTTTTATTTTTACCTTCAGGGAAGTATGTGGGAGGTTCTAACTTAGTTCTAATGCAAATATGATTCAATAACCCTACTTGGTTTTTTCCAAATGAAACAGATTTGTCGTTCTGTGGAATACCACTTATCAATTCCAGCATTTTTTCAGCAGCCTTTTGTTTGGCATCTTTCTTGGATCTTGAACATCCCCGGCTACTCATGTTATCAAACATTTCACATTTAATTACAAATTCACCATTTTCAGCTTCACATTCCGTGTATTTGGGACGTCTAAAGGAATTTTTACTACAAGTTTCATCTAGTCTTACAAAATTTTTAAATGGTTTTGCTTTTTGTGCGTTGATAACTCTTTGTTTCCTCTCTTCGTCACGTTGTTGGACAAGTATTTGAATAATATTTGCTTTAGCATTCGTTCTTGCTTCTTCTTTAATTTTTGATTGCTCAGAAGTGATGTGATAAATAATCTCATTATTGGAAGAAAGATTTTTTAAGTTTCCTGCATATTTTCGTTGTTCTCCATCCACAGGTAAGGGTTGAATTTGCTCCATTTGTTCTGATGATTTATTAGTCGTCATTTTGTAATTTATTTTCGAATAACTGTTAACACAAATTGGTACTAAAACTTAAATTTAGCAATATTTATTTGCCAGTATAGAATTGCAACAAGATAATCAAACTATTTATAATCTAATCTTTTGAAGGTATACTATTATTATTCGTTTTCCCCATTCTATATTTGAAATAGATTTAAAAATCCGAATATATAATTCTAATTTACTAAAAAGTAATTAAAACTTCCAAAATTCTCCTACTCAAAACAAATTGAAGAAAAGTATTAAAAAAGTGAATGAAGAAATATAAAAATTAATACAAACAAACCTTTAATTTGGAAATGATATCTTATCAACAAAATAAATTTTTAATTTAATTTTTATAGTAAATGGTTGCAACTGATTAATTTCATCCAATAGTTATCGATTTACTAATATTTAAATGTAGTGATATAAAAGAATATTTATTATAGGAACAAGAAGGGACGTTCTACGTACTCTTCAACGCAGTTTAAGCCTTAAGGGTTGTTATTACCAACATCTGCGTCGTTTCCTTGTGGCAATTCACTAACCCAGGGGACCACCGGCTTAACGTGCCTGGTTTGAACCTGGTGCCCCGCATTCGCATCCAACTGCGTTAGCTGCAAGGCAATGACCGTCTCTTTGCTCTTGTTAAGTAACAAAGAAATCGTCGTGGTTAGTATAGCAAAACCGAATTAGGAAGAACTCGCAATGACAGATCGCTGCGTACAAATTTCAAGGCGGAGCTTGTCAGTGCCGTAGTAAATTTCATATTTTGTTTAACCCTTTTTCAGATTAATTAATCTTAATAAAAACTTTCTTAAATATTAGATTAATTAATAATCGAATCAATTTTATGATTTAAAAAATAAAATTAATTATAATACGTACTGTTGCAACAAAGTTAACAAAGATGTTAAAAACGCCTACGAACTGACATCCCTTGAAAATCAGATGGACTGATCCAAACCAAATATTGTTATCTGCGCATTTCCACTACTATTTCTTCCTAGTTCGGTACTACTATAGTTGTTTCATTGGTCAACTATTTTGACCAACCATTTAAATGAATAAGATTGTTATTTTTTTGATTTTGAATCAACATCAGTTGCTCTAAGTTCTCCAGACCCAGGAATTTCCTTTGTAAAATTTCTTAATCTTCAACTTAACCTTGCGGAAGACATTTTAGTGTATATGTGGAATCGTTTTTTGCCCAAAGTGTATAATATTCTATATGCAATAGAGATTTAAAACTATTATCTAGATTCTAGACGAAGAACTCGAGGGTCGAAGGTGAAGCCGGTAAATATAATATAGTCGCCATTTGCATATGGGTAAAATTAACCTAATTATATTAGGATATTATTTAAATTTTAATTCAATTTATCTTTAAGTAAATATAATTTCATAGAAATAATTATTATTATTATATAGAAAATAATTACTATATCAACGAGAGAAAGATCATTGATGGGGTTTCCTACAGTCACTTGCTGTGAAGCTTAAATGCAGGATTTCAAGAATTGATTTTATTTCAGTATCAAGAGCACATCCGTATTGGTAGAGTGGTGTCAAATAAAGAAGAAAAGGTGGAGCTAATACGCAGAAACCAAAACTCGTACAATCATGTCTATGTTGGTGTCAATTGGTGGAATTGGGAGTCACGCAATCTCTACTGAGCCGAATCTTGATATTAACTTTTCTCAAAATTTTCCAAATCTTGGCTAGCCTGATTAAAGGACCGATTAGCCACCGATTCAAATGAAATTTGGTGAATATTTAAAACACCTTTTCATGATACATTAGCAATAATCTCAATTTGCTTGGAAGCCCTTGCGATTTATTAGCATTTCCATTTTTCCAAACGTCAAACGAAACACCATATTTTCAAATATTACAAATTGCAAAAAATATTGCGTAATTTAAATTGTTTTTATACTTTGATTTTTATTCGGCAATTGTTATTTTAATCGTCACACACAAAACTCTCGAAACATGGCTGTTCATTTCGTTTTTTACACCCCACAAACTTCAAATAAATGCTATCATCAATCTCAATTTTCAAAAAATTTTAATTCGCACCAAATTTTTCACTCTTAGGTGTTTTAATAAACTTCTCTTAAAAATATTTGCAAAATTTTCATTTTTCTAAAATGTTTCATACATTTTCTCAACTTTGTTTTTCTTCATTGGACCTATAGTAATTTTCAATTATCTCGTATTTGCCATTTTCGTTTTATCATTTAAATTTTCCATAAATACTTCATAATTGAATTCTTCATTGTTACTCGATTATTTAATTTTCTAAATTACTTTCAAATTTTTAATTCTTATTTAATTCTTTAACTCACTAAATTGCTACATTTTATAAGCGGTAGCAAAATCATTATCATCACTACTCAATTCATTTAAACGCTACATTTTTTAAAAGCGGTAGCAAAATACTAAATTCCATCAACTTAATTTCAATTCAATAATTCATTTTAATTTTCTTAATAATTCTTCAATTTCAAATTTTCACAATGACAAATTCTTACTAAACTGCAATTTATTTTCAAATAATCATTAATCAAATTTTGATTAATAAATCAACATAATATCATCATTTATATTTTAAATTAATTGAAGAGCTGGCGTGCAAAACCGGTTAAATCCATTTTGTAAAATGTCCAGGAAACACAAAAACGTTTCTCTCCTGACCTAAAGGAATAATTAAACAGTTCAAACGTGGAGTTGCTGGGATTATGGATGTGCATGGTATGTCTGGAATAATTTTTATAAATTGTCCAAAGGTTTTCCAGGCCAGGAGAGAAACGATTTTTTGCTTTCCTGGACATTTAACAAAATGGATTTAACCGGTTTTGCACGCGAGCTCCTCAATTTCTCTTTTCTAAATTCACCTACTTGAGATAATGCACCATTTTCTACAATTTTATCATAAGATAATTCTGCCCCTATACTTGAATCCTGTACTTCTTCTGTTGCTTTCTCACAGTTATGCATTTGTTTTTTGAAAGCAAATTGTGATTGAATAAGCTTGGAGGTGTCCGCTTTAATATCCTCCAGCTCCTTTTTTAATCCCTCATCTTTTACTTTTTTTAATTCTTTAAACCTTCTGTTCGAGTCCATTTTATTATCATTGTCCATCTTTGTTAACATGTGCAACGAAATTCCAGCTCGCCTAAGCAATTGGAAGTTTCCCCACACCCAGTTTAAACTGACAAATTTGCGTGTGTGGTAGCTCTGATGTAAAAACTAGCTCTATGGTAATTAGGAAGCAAGGTGAGGATTAGGTTTGCCACTTTTCGAGGTAAAATAAACTAGGTCGGAAACAAAAGTTACGTTTATTAATAATTACTGCCACAATAATCGCACACACAAAGGACATCCGTCGACTAAACAACTAACTTGGTCAAATGGCATTAGAAGGTACGTGGAGGTACCAAAGCAGACCATAAACGGTCTAAAATAACCAAAACACAATCCCAATATAGAGGAATAAAAACTCACCTAAGATCTTTTGGTGTTCACAAAATCTACCTTATATAGAATTCTCTGTACGCGATCGATGTGTAAAATGAAAATAAAAAAGGTATTCCACTGTCCTCTTCTGCCAGTCCTAAACGAAGGATCTCCTGGTATACGGTCAGTGGCGTAGCTAGGTGGACAAGGGCCCCGGTGCATAGAAAGAAATCGGCCCCCTCCCCCTTTCTCCACATGTTTGCATTGCTGCAGCCCTTAAACTTATAGGTAGATAGGGATAAGATAGGAATACAGGGACTTGCACTTATCCCTAGTAGAATAAGTCCATAAGTCACCTGTATAATAAGGTGTGCAATCACTATCTGTTTAGCAAACGAAAATAACAATAAATGAACAACGATGCAGATGATGATCAAAAATATTTATTAAATATATGAAATGAACAGACAGAAAAAGTAATCAATCTTCTTCTTATTTTTTTTAAGAAAAAGTAACATTGTTAATAAAATTCCCAGTCAAATTCACAATCTCTTGCGCGTTTTAATTTTTGAACATTTGTCTATTACTTCACTCAAATCCAAGTTTGATGCGGCCTTGTTTTCAATTGCAATTAATGATAAATGTCGGAGTCGATCTTGCCCCATACCATTTCTTAAATAATTTTTTATAATTTTTAGTTTACTTCAGCTGCCGCAGACGTGACAGGAATAGTGTGAAATAGTAACATTGCTGTGTACACTTCCGTAAGGTCACATTCCAACACTCCAAATTTTGTTATAACTTCCTTAGTTATATGTAGGAGGGCCAAGGGGCCCCCTGGGCTCCGGGGCCCCGGTGCACTGCACCGCTTTGCCCTATGGTAGCTACGCCACTGTATACGGTTGCTAGCTGGAAGTTGCAAGGCTGGTCTCAAAGATATAAATCGGCCAATATGGAGCCACAAGATCACAGGTTTGATACTCCAACGTCCAACCCAAAGGTATAGAACGTAAAAAAAAAACACTGCACAGCCTGGAGGTCCACGTTGGAAATGTATCCCGATCTAGACGATAGGGATTATATCCGAAAATGATTGGACAAAAAGGTTATTTACAACGTGATAGCCTAAGCAAAAATTAATCAACAGGTTACGGAAAATCCGCAAAAGTGCGCCCGTCGTCAATAATTTATCCCAACAACGCAAGGAAACAGCTGCTTTACGCCTATTTTTTAACGGTAAAAACTAAACAGAACTCCATAAACTAACAAAAGTTAAACAGCCTCTCACACTGCCAATCGCTCTGTTCTTATCAAAAAACCAAAACCACCGCCATCTTTTCCATAGGCGTAACAACGAAACCAAAGGTAAAAATCTATAGGCGTGCGAACAAAATCGTCAAATGACGATTTTACGTTACACATGTGGGTTGGGTACATTTCGCCGAGAACGATTCGCCGATAACACTTCGCCGGGAACGATTCGCCGAGAACAATTCGCCGAGACACGATTCGCCGAGAACGATTCGCCGAGAACGATTCGCCGAAGCACGATTCTCCGTGACACAATTTTTAAAGTGACATTAAATATAATTTCTTGTATGTTGTTCTTTACATATTAGTTAAAATTCTAATATTTTAGCGCTTAAGCCGGTTTTATAATAAAAGCGTTATCTAAAAGTTCCTAATTAACCAATAGAAAACGTGTGTTAACTCTAACAAGCCAATAGAAATCCACATTTACTTTTAACGGCTCTTTAAAAGTTTTATGAAATATATTAGGCGGTTGAAAGACTGAATTTTGTGATGAAATTTCAATTCTTAATTGGAGCTAATGCGCAGTAACGAAAACTCGTACATGCGGGTTTATGTTGGTGAGATTGGGTGTCAAGCGTTCTCCCTCCACATGTATCTACGACCTATCTAATCTGAATACACACCATTTCGCCGCCCACCCATTTCGCCGCAGTCAAAACCTACTACTAACCTAAGCTCGACCTTGGATTTTTAACGGTCCCCTCGTTAAAAAGAAATCGATTCCTACCGCTAACCTAATCTCGACCGGTGGATCTCTCTTTTAACGGTCCTCTCATTAAAAAAAATCGTTTCTTACCACTAACCTAAGTTCAACCGGTGGATTTCTCTTTTCACTGTCTCTTCATTAAAAAAAAAATCGTTTCCTAACACTAACCTAAGTTCGGCCGGTGGATATCTCTTTTCACGGTCCCCTCATTAACAAAAAATGAATATTTGGACTTTATGGATATTTGAATTAATAACTGTAACTAAACTGTAAATTTATTTTTATTATTTTAAATAATCTACATTTAACTAATCTTTCTACCTTGAAGTTAATTATAAAACTACTATTTGATTTTAAAAGAAAAAAAAACTTTGAGTTTCCTTTTATTAAATCTTTTTTTTTTGCTTCTTAAACCTTATATTTTACCATAATATTAAAAATGTAATAATATATAAAATTACTCTCGGCGAATCGTTCTCGGCGAATTGTACCTTTCCCGTTATAAAACCACATTTAAATTGTCGCGTCGTCTGTCCGTTAGAAACCCATACGCCACAGGTGCTCAGTCCTACCTCCAATATGCCAGTATATCACTAGTCGTCGTAAAATTTCACTTTTGATCGCTTAAATAAAAAACACATCCACTGATATTAATCTTTATTTTATGCGTTTATAATCAAATCGTACCAATTCTCGCAGACAAAATTTTCGCACCTTTGCGGCCTCGTAGGCTACACGCAAGCTTCCCTCTTCTCGCCCCCTGGTGGCCAAGACTAGACTTCCAGTCACCGCGAAAATTCAAAAATATTAACTAATATTACTAATATTCTTCATCCCAAAATTACCACGACAATATAAACAGTGCAAATCAAATCATATCAGAACAGTATTGTTTTGGTTGGCGATAAATGAACAAACCAATAAAATCAATCATCAAACCTATAAAATATGAGTAGATACTCTGTAAAATTTTAGCTTGCAATGCATATTAAAAGTTAAATGCTAGCTTCAACAAAATTTATTTTGTTAGAAAACACAATTTTACTACATTTAATATTACATAATAAGGATAAAATTAGAACACGTTAAAATTTTTACATTGCGAATAATAATAATTATATTCTTCACTTTAACTATTAAAATATTCATTCAAATAAACATAAACCATTGAGTTACTTTAAGTAGTATACATTAGACGGCCTCTTTTCAGGATTCTTAATCCAAAAACAGCTTGTCTTAGCAAATTTAAAGGTGCATGTGAGTAACCGTCATCAACAGATATAAAAGTAAATAATTGTTTATAATTTTTACTGTGTTCCGTTTTAAGCATGCGTATATTAGTTCCTTTAATCGTAGATATGCTATAAAAAACCTTCAAACGCAGTAATTCCAATTTTAATTCCTTTGCATTCATATTCGCTACTGATGAAAAATCGCTTTGATGAACTATATCCAAATTCTCCACTGGCTTTTCTTGACTATCACTTGAATTGTCTATAACTTTAACCGACTTCATCACTTTGTTACGTTCCAACAGCAAAATGTCGTTAATCAAAATTTCGATCATATTTTCTGCAGCTCTTTGTCTTGTCCTTTTTTTAGTTCCTGATTCTCCATGACTGATCAAAGTATTGTTACGTTGCTTTAATATCACTTCGCATCGACTGATAAATTTCCCATTTTTATTTTTATCTTCAGGGAAGTATGTGGGAGGTTCTAACATATTATTAATGCAAATATCCTTTAATAACCCTACTTGGCTTTTTCCAAATTGAACAGATTTATCGTTATTTGGAATATCACTTATCAATTCCAGCATTTTTTCAGCAGCCTTTTGTTTGGCATCTTTCTTAGATCTTGAACATCCCCGGCTACTCATGTTATCAAACATTTCACATTTAATTACAAATTCACCATTTTCAGCTTCATATTTTGTGTATTTGGGACGTCTAAAGTTTTTTTTAATACAGGTTTCTTCTAGTCTTCCCACAAAATTTTCATTAGGGAAGTTTGTTGGAGGTTTATCGTTCTTTAGAATATCACTTATCAATTCCAGCATTTTTTCAGCAGCCTTTTGTTTGGCATCTTTCTTGGATCTTGCACATCCCCGGCTACTCATGTTATCAAACATTTTACATTTAATTACAAATTCATCATTTTCAGCTTCACATTCCGTGTATTTGGGACCTCTAAAGTTTTTTTTAATACAGGTTTCTTCTAGTCTTCCCACAAAATTTTCAAATGGTACTCTTGCAGCAACGAGCAAACCATCGCTTCTATCATCTGCTTTTGCTGCGTTGATTAATCTTTGTTTCGTCGTCGTCATTTTGTAATTTATTTTCTAATAACTGTTAACACAAATTCGTACTAAAACTTAAATATAGCAATACTTATTTGCTAGTGTAGAATTTCAACAAGATAATCGAACTATTGATAGTCTAATCTTTTGAAGGTTTATATTCATTTTCCCGGTGCTATATTTTAAATAGATTAAACATAGGAATGTATAATTTTAAACGAATATATAAAAGTAATTAAAACTTACAAAATTCTCCGACTCAAGACAAATTGAAAAAAGGTACTGATAAAAGAAACTGAATGAAGACATATAAAAATTAACACAAACAAACCTTTAATTTGGAAATGATATATTCAACTTTTTTAATCCATCTAAAAAATATGATTTGTGTACTCCGCAAAATGGACCTCTGTTTCGGCGATGACGTTCTCATTGATGTGAACCACTTTCCACAAAGTCATTTTTTCATATTAAGAAACAAAAAGGAATCGCATGTAAGATGAATGTGGTAGCAAATCGTAGGGTAATTTTGCTGTTAAGATTGCGAATAAGTGCGTAGGGGCGTTGTCATTATAAAATACCACGTTTCTTCGCTAAATGGGGCCGTTTCTTCAAAAATGATCAGAGGCGTAGCTAAGGGGGGTAGGGGGGTACATATGTCCCTGGGCGCCACAGCTTAGGGGGCGCCAAAATGAAAAAAATGAGTTAAATAAGACTCTCGATACGAGAAGGGGCGCAGATTTTGTGTCTTGTCCCCGGGCGCAAATTACCCTAGCTACGCCACTGTAAATGATCAGAGTATTATTATCATGTGATTGTCCTTCTCTTCTCTAAATATTCGGTAAAGATACTGTCTCTCGAATCCCAAAAAATGAAGATCAAACCACTTTTCCATTTTGGAACCGGTTCGCTTGGCGAAGTTCACTATTTTGAATGTTTTTCCATATCTGATAGTGATTGATTCATGTTTCGCCAACAATCTAAAGAACGATACATTTGCTTGGTACTGTATACTATAAAGCGCAAATGAACAAAATGGTAGTTGTCAGAAATTGGTGCTCTTCGATCATATTAAATTGTCATATTTTGAAATCCTTGATCAATTTTAATAATTATAAAAGAAAAATAGGAGGATTTAAAATCGTGTAATTGTTGGTTAATTTGAATTCTCGTTTTTTTTTTTTTAGAGAAAATCAGCACAGGTGGGACTTCTGGTTATGTATATTCAACCTCAAAAAGAAAACTTTTTTGCAATAAAAAAAAACGTTGACAATAAACGTGTGCTAAATTTATAAGTTATAAATTTGTATCCTATTTTCTTATTGAGAAATTAAATTTGTTTGTGATTGAATGTTTGGAATCGTTTATTTGAGCTAGCCGGAGGAACAGAAGTGTCCCTTACCTACAATAAAAACAGTTAAAATAAATAAAAAAATTATAGTTATAAAAATTATATCTTTAAAGGTAGAGGACAATATACATGTTGGGAAAATAACAGGCTTTACCCTACTTAGAAGAAGATTCTCTTAGAATTGCTTCTAGAAAATGGAAGAAGAAGAACCTCAATCTAGTGTGATAATTGGATACAATTAATTGACTCCGAGATATCAGTACTAGTTCTTAGTTCAAAGATTGCTTAATTAACAGGTATTCCAAATAGTTATGACTTGTTGCAATTTAATTCACATTTATCCAATAATTTATTCTTTTTGCCAATTGATTAATTTTAACTTTAGAAACTAATTTATAATTTTATAACGATGAATGATTGAATTTATATCAAAAAGTAGAGATTTAATAAACAAATTAAAAGTTATGATGAATTTTAACACAAATCACACTAATTTTCAACGACGACCACTTTTGAAGCACTCTGTACTGTGGTGTTCCAAAACCAACCGCAAAGCCCCTCAATGGGAAACTAAGATAGGTTGTGATGTTTCGAACACGCACAGGTCAAGTTTCGACCGCTTTGTTGCCGCAGAACATTTATCGAGACTACTTATTTCTCAGAGTAGACTAGATTCTAAATTACAATTAAGAGACTCGGGATATTTTATATAGTTTAATAGATCTGAACACAAAATATGAGAATTTGTCGTCAATCAAATCGTCCTAAAGCCGTGTGTGTAGGTTTGTGTGATTGTATCAAACCACCATTACATTTAGTATCAATTTTGCTAAATGGTGCTCTGATAAAATCAATGATAATTTGTGTGGCACAATCAATAATTGTACAAAGATAATAATGTATTAATAAAAAAGTTTTGACGAACCAAAAAGTTGTTTATTTGACCTCTGTGTTGCAAGTAACGCCTTCGGAAGTTGTTCCAGTAGTTAATTATCTGCAACCCGCATTTACCAACGACTCGTACACGTATTAAAGTACTCGTGGTAATTTGTTTTTTGAAAATTTCACCAAAAACTTGTGAACCCGTGTAATCGCAGTTGTCCACGAACAATATAGGTGCTTCTGATGTGAGTTAGTGCAATCTAACATCAAGATTTAACAGCTATTTGCAGGTACCTAACCTCAATTTTTGTATTCCTTATTTATGATAATTTTCAGATTCGTCCAGCGTATAAACCATCGAATCCACATTTGTAAACGAAATTCGATGTGGAATGATCACAGATTTATTTCGAAATCTCAAAATTTGTGGACCCAGTCCACGCTTTCACAAAATGGTGGGTGCTGCCTTTACTTCACCGCTTCTATTGCAATTATCAAATAATTCGGTGATCCCGAATTAGGAACTCAGCACTCAATCGCTTGAGAACTTCCATGGACCGAAACTTCGTTCCACAGAATAAAAAACCTTAAATTTGCAAAATCACTTCGACGTCACAAAACTTCTCAGCCTGTCCTGCCAACTTCGGTGAGCGGAAGACAAAAAACTTTCTTTCTAACCTCTTCTTATCAAAATCGAAAAATTCCCTAGGATTTTCAAAAAAGACACAAATTAGGAGGTAACTGATTTTTGGCGGTAAATTGAATTTCAAACTCTTCTTTGCAGGTTTATCAAATTTTTAACACAACATCCACACCAGTCACTTTATAGAAACAAAAATATTGTGTTTGTGTAAGGTAACAGATTTGCTTTAAATGTGAACAAGATTTATTCTCACAACTTTCGGTGTTTGCTTTGACACCTTTTATGACAATAATATATTGTGGTGAAACGAAATAAGCCTAGTTTTGTACAAAATAATTTTGTTGTAAAATAAGGGATGTTTTATCCATTATAACATAGTCGAGCATGTGATTTGTTATTTTAAGGTCGACTTATGTTACCATTAACACAGTCATGCACACAATTATTGTTGTTGAACAGTATTGAAAATCCAGTGATTTATAAAGTTGTTTGTGACATTAAAACCTAAAAAGGAACAAATTGTATTGTTAACATTTGAAATTTGAGCGCGAGATTTCACCTTTGTTGAAGTGCAAATTGGCTCAAGTTTTGGGTTTTTGTTGTGGTAACTTGAAGTTTTCACACATAGAAAGTTGGAGAGTTGGCGTGCGACCTGAGAAGCTAACAGAGGTGTTTTTTGGTGAGGTCCACCACAAGTGACAAAATTTCGAGTTTTCTTGAAAAACCCAAGTGTTTTTCAAGTTGATCATTTTGTGAAAAGTGTCGTCCGACGTGGACGAGTGTTTTTAGTTTGATTTGAAGGTAGAATCTTCAAATTACGGTGTTTTATGTAAACGAGTACATGAAAATTTTGTATCCCACATGTGGATAAATTGCCATTCCGCCATTGACAAATGATCGAATGATATTTGTAATTACAACGATTACGTGCCTACAATTAGAAAGTTTAGAAGGATGATTTCAAATTCGTTAAATTTGATCAAAATTATTTACCTATCAATTCGAGGTTAGTTTACGATTTTATTTTAACTTTGGTTCAAATCGTTTAAGATTTGCCAACGCGCACTTGTATATGATCGCCGATCGATTTAATTTGGATAATTTGGGTGAATTTCGAAGATTTAATGTCACAATTCGATAGTTTCACAAGACAGAAGCCAACAGGTGTCACACGGACAACAGATGCAAGCGCTGGTGAGGAATTTAGGAAGTAGGAAAGCAGTGGTTCTAAAACAATTTTCGACAAGTGCAGTATTATTGGTAATTAAAAACAATTTAAATTTATTTGTACACCTTTATAAAATTTTATTTGCGTCACACAATTTCACATCACAATAAAAACCTGGAGCAATTTAAGATTTCCGATTTCCAATTAAATGTAAATGCGAAGGGTTTTTATTCACATTTAAACACACGAACGACCAAAACGAGTTTGTTCGTAAACTTTATATGCTCGACCTGTGTAGCCTATTGAAATTAATTGAGTTTATGAAAATTAAATTTGTTATTTTGTACGAAGCTGCGATTGTTTTTGATTTCATGCAACGGGCCGTACCCCGATTTAGTTTTGTTGTGTTGCCTTCGACAGCAGTCAATTTTATTAAATCAATTCATGCCAATTTATTCCTAAAAGAGGAATTTTTTTAACGAGAACAGTGCGGTAGTTAGGTCGCACATTTATTTTGCTTGGCGACCCAGTGAAGAGGAGAATAATGAACCCAACCCTGTAGATTTGTTCTCGTACAGAAATTATATTCGAACCCCTTCATAGCTACCGACGGCACTTTGGTGTTTTGATATTGTCCAGGGGCGCATAATAAAAAAAATAGGAACAAAGGAAATATCACTACAATATATTCAATCTCGAATCTCTTATTCTTTTTTATCATCACAGTACTACATAAAAGCAATTTGCACTTACTTGATTGTATTTTTAAAAGCTTTTTACATCTATCATTACAGGAACTGAGGTTTCGACTACTAGTTTACATAATCGTAAATTTTATCATCATCACCATCATAATCACATGGTAGTCTGTCTGTTACGCCACTCTATTAATTTTTAGTTAAATGAGCCATACATTGTATTTGCAACTTTGTAACATTTTAAGTGTATACGAGTGATTCATATTTTTGCACAAATATATACCTTTGTAAAGGAATGCAGAATGTGTCGGGACGTTTTTTAGGGATTACAAGAACTACAAAGTAGAACGGAAATAAGTTTTTGGAAATGTATTAAACTCAGTTGACTCGTGTAAGAACAAACGAAAAATGTAATAAAAATCATATAAACTCCACATCCACATGCTAAAAGGAGTCGAATTCTGAAGTCAGAACCATGTATTACATATGTAACTGCATAAGCGAGTCATAGCACCTCACCGGTTGTATTAATATGTAAAAATGTAAATAAATAAAATAAAATTTTACGATTATCATACCGCCTTCATAGATATTTAGTTTAAAAAAATAAAAATACTTAACTTCAAGTAATATTTTATAATAATCTAACTAATTTTCTTAAGGAGCGGAAAATCTACAGAATAGCCGACTAATAAATAATATGTTGGATTTTTCATTAACTATTAACATTAATTCAGCCTAATACTATATAAATATAAGATAATAATATTTGTATATTAGTGACCATTATATAACTGTGCAAAGAATGTTAAATTTTTTTATAATGGTAATAATCAGACTTTTTTCTAACACAAAATTTGTAGATAAAATTTTATTTTTTGGATGGGCGAATTGGGTTATTATATTCTTACACCAATATGAAACCGATGTGGTTAATTTCACCTTAAACATGGATAAAACCGAAACCGGCGGTCATTTATTAAGGTATAACCAGAAATTATGTTTTAACTGTTTTTTCTGCTTTTTCGAGTCTGAAAGTGTGTGTGTGTGTGTGTGTGTGTGTTTTCTGTGACGAATATCGTGTAGAAGATTAAATCTATCTATCCATTGATGACGAGATAAAACAATCAATTGTTTTATAGTTTGTTCGAAATCATTTTCAAAAATGGTGTCACTTATTCGGCATTGACTTCTGATGTCCATATGGAATCAAATTGTAAAGCTATCAGTACGTAAGTTACGACCATTCCTAAAATCTAAAGAAACTTATTTTTGAATAGAATAAAAATAATTTACTTACTGTTGATAACAATCCAATTCCAACGTTTAGTGAATCGCACGCTATGAATAACGGCTTTTCGATAATTATAGTTTTAATAAATATTTCAACCTACAAGTTATTTATTTAAATTAAACAATAACAAAATATCACATTCCACTTACTTGGTTAGCTTCATCAGTACTTAGTTTGCTAATAGCGAATTTAAACAAGTAAGACAGAAAATCGTTATTCTAAAATTTAAATAGCATTTATAGAAAGCTACAAAGAAAAATAAGTGCCCTTACAAGAAAATTCAATTTAAGCATTGAATTAAGAACGACTAACGTAATCGTACTGCAAGTCCAGAACTGAAATTGGAAACTTACAAATTGTAAGTTTTGAGAATTTCCAAAAATATAAAGTATTGAAGTTACACCAGTAGCAATTAAAATCAGAGTTAGGTTTACTAGATAGACAACGCTTAGTACACCAAATGAACTTGCAAAATTTTTGAAACCACTTATAGTTCTACGGTGATACAATTGTGCAAATTTTAAAATAGGCAAAACATAGCCATGCGAAATTTTATATTTGTAACGTTTTGCAATACATTCTAATCTGAATGTCACCATTCTTTGATAATTAGAAATTATTAATGTGTACATGTTAATGATGACAATGAAATTTATAGAATTTGATGTATTAACATAAAGCGAAATCAACGTTCCAATCCGTTCCAGATACGTCCAATTTCCATTTTGATTCACCAAAGTTATATAAATTACAAATACCAATATATAAGTTACAACAAAAGTAAGCCAATTAAATGTTCGTTTGCGCATTACTATGATAGTCTCATCATCCAATAATATTCCAAATTGTAACCACATATCCACCAGATTCATCAATTGCTTATAAATCTTTACCGTTTCATTCGAAAGATATGTATAGCACACTATCAAAACAATCGATGCTGTATTATACAGTAAATTGGGTAAGTTATTTATCAACTCGTTGATCTTGTCCTCCGCATTTAACATGGAGTGAATGTTGGAAATGCAAGTTAACAGTAAAATTACACCTATAAAAATACTGAAGCAAAATTTACGTTTAGAAAATGAAAATTCACTTTTTCCAGACGATTTCGTGTGATTGCACCTTACGCTTATACTTGGAGTTCCTACCATGGAACAAAACCGAAGAGCACCGTTAAGTATGCAGGATAAACAATTAAACGAAACCATTATTCCTTTTCAGCAATACACAACAGATAGAAACGAAAAAGTTTGGAAAAAAACGTATCAATAAGTTATTATTGATGGTAAACAAAAAACTTAATAGAAATAGTAGTGAGATTATGTTTAAATTAAAATATATGATAATATCAAAATTTGTTTAAGTAATTTAAAGTAAACTCTCATAGTAAACAATGAAAATAGAATAAATTGGTTCACATTCCTTAGGGATTTCAATCTTTTGATGAGCGAGTGACTTTTCGCTTATAAGTATAGATTTTTTTAAATTATCTTTTTATAATTTAAAATTATGTTTTTTGTATTATTTAATAGGTGTTCAATTGATTGATTAAACGATTCCAAGAAGAACAAAAAATTGAACACACACCCACACCTTCATACTTGGGAGGCCTTGACTAAATATTAAAGAATGGTTTCGATGTTAAGCTGCATGCAGCGGCTAAACCACAATTAGAATCTAACAAAACTCAAGAAAGAAGAAATCGTAAACATAAAACAAAGGAAAGAGCCAGTAAAATTTAATTAATGGAACATGAGATCTGAATAAGAGCCAAACGACGATTATGGAAAAAAGAGTTCTAGTTTTAACGTATTCGCTTAGAATGAAATCACTAGTACAGTGATAATAATATTAATTATTTTGTCGTGTTCCGTTGCTCCTGACTTCTCAGTCCCTGATGTCGGAAAACTGAGGTACCTAGTCGATATGCCCCGAAACCAATGGCTTTAAAGACCATGGACACGCTATATCGTCGATTAGCACATGTGAGGCCACTAAAAATCAAGGTATTGCGAGTTCCAAGTTCAAATAAGTAGGCAGTATAAAAGATTAATTTAAATTTTATTAAACTAAAATTTATCGAGCTGCAAAAATACGATCTTAACCACAATTGGTTCCAAATATGCAGTTTGTGTAATATTGTGTCCCCAAATTCGGGTATCCACTACATTTAATAGCAATTTTACTAAATGGATAACTGACTTTGGGTAATGTGTAATATGTTAGCATAAATATTCATACAAAAAATGTGCAAAATAAATGTTTATCAAATTACGAACCACCAAAAATGTTGGGAACCACTGGAATGGTGTCCACGCCTCCATGCAATGTCAAACGTCTGTTGATAAAGTAGCCCACTTGCACATGTGAATAGCTTCTGTTTATCCAAAAATAACTGCTTGCACCTTGGTGATGGTCAATATTATGCAAAAAGAAACGTCCACCAAATAACAGTGAAATTGTGACGTTTGTCATCCACCGACAAAATAGAATGCTTCTGGGTGAACCTTTCGCACGCATCTGGTACACAGGTTAGTCAACAGAAAATTAATCTCAAATCCTCTTACACGCCTTGTTTTCATAAAATTCTCGATTTCAGGCTTCAAAATAGCTAATGCTTGTATTCACTAATACAAGAATGCTTGGAAAATCGATGGCAAATTACATCCATCAATTTACTTATTAAAATTTGTGAATCGACCACACACATCTGGCGGTGATGTCACGTTTAAAAATGTTCCAAAATCGGCTTACCCCGTCTGGAAATTTGGTAATTCCTCAAATACGCACTATTAAAGCTCAAAAACTCTTCTGGTCCGCAATTGGTGCCAGAAAATCAAAAATCGAAAAATCACAATTAGACAAATCGACGCAGCAATTCATAGCTGGCCTCGTCGACGACCTCGAGCGGAAGATAAAATTCTCCACATAACCTCTTGCCCTTGGAAAGGTCGAAAAATCCCCGGGTTTCCAAAAACACACAAATCCGCACGTAAGTAATTTTGGCGGGAGATTCAAATTCGTACTAATCTCACTTTGTTTTTTAGATGCACAAAATTATCACTTCATAAACATGAATTCACTTCAATCAACCAACATTGTAATTAAGTAGTGTTTATAGTGACAAAATGACATTGGATGTCGACAAAACCAGATCCTTTGCAGCTCTTTTAATATTACTTTTTGCACTCTTTTAACAGAATAATCTCCTTACATTAAGCTGGGTTGACATGGGATGTGAGCCACGGCCGTGAGCCACGTTTTCATAAAATACGCACCTGGTAAACTGCTGTTTCATGAAATACGAATCGTAATTTCTTGCCACAAACTGATAAAACTGCGTTCGTGTTGAGATCAAACGTGTTTAAAAACAGTTTACACGGTTTTAAGTTTAAGTTTACGCGGAAAGTATTTTACTAAAACGTGTCTCACGGCCGTGGCTCACATCCCATGTCAACCCAGCTTTACCCACTCATTTTTATCACGTCAATATATTGTCGTGTTTCGAAACAACTTTCTATCCCCCTCTTTAGTCGGGCAATGAATTACGGTGATACGTTCTCCACTCCAGCAATTAAAGTTCCGATTCCTATTTCTTAGCCGGTTCGCATATAATTTAGACTCTATTTCTGCAAGGAGATACGGTTCCATAAAGATAATTAAAAGGGCCTTCAACGCTTGATCAATTATACTTGAAATTGAAATACAACAGGTTAAATCAATCTTGTAATTTGGGACCACAAAATGTCCCTCAACTATTAGTGTAAAATTGTGTGATCTATTCAAATGGTCATGATACTTAATTACATAAGATCTGCATGACCCTTTAATAAATTTAATTATTAACAGTGTTGTCATAAATGTTATACAATAAAATATTTTAAAAATGTGTCAATAAATTACTAACCATATTTTTAATTGTTAAGTTTGTATATATTTCAAATATTATATTAAGGTGTTACAAACATACATGTCTTATTATTCCATTAAAGTGAGAAAAACCCCAAGTTATGAAGGATTAAAAAGGTACCAAGCTTTAACCCTTAACTATCACCATAATTTGAAAATTCACTACTATTAAATAATTATTATTAATCACACTGCTAGGTTACACGAAATTACTTTAATAAAAAGTGTGCCTGAATCAAGGATTTACTTCTGATGAGATCCATGTGTTATGAAATTGAACAGCTACTAGTATGTATGTTACGACCAATCCTAAAATCTAACAAAAATTATTTTTTGGGTAAAATATAAATAATTTTCTTACTGTTGGTGCAAGATGAATTCCAATTTGAACTATATCACATGCCACGAAAATTGGTTTTTTAGCATCGATAGCTTTTATATACACTTCAACCTAAAAGTTAATTAAATTGAACAAATCGGAACAAAAAATACCCGATTAAAATTACCTGATCAGCTTCATTAGCACTTAACCTGCTAATGGGGTATTTGAACAAGAAAGATAGAAAATCGTTATTCTGAAATTCAAATTGCATTGAGACATCTCCAAGTAACTAAAGGGACACTTACCACATATTTCAATTTATACAATAAAGTGAGACCGCATAACATAATTAAAGAACTGGTACAAAACTGAAATTGGGACCTTATATATTGTAAATTTGGAGAATTATCGAATATATGAAATAAAGAAGTAACGGCACTGACGATTAAAATTAGTATTGTATTTATCGTAAAAATAATCATAACTGCACCATATAACTTGGTTATTTTATAATAACATTTTATTATTTTGAGGTGATAAATTTTCGCAAATTTTAACATAAACAAAATATTACCACGTAGAACTATTTTGTTGTTAGGACATTTCGCGACATATTTTTCTAATTTAAATTTCACGAAGCGTTGATATTTCGAAATTATTAATGTGAATATGCAAAGAAAGATCATGAAACATAGAGGACTTGCACTATTAATATATAAGGTAATCAGCTCTGCAATCCGTTCCAAAACCGTCCAATTTGGATTTTGATTTAATACCGTCATGTAGATTAAAAATGAGAAGTTAGCAATAATAATAGATATAATACCAAAAAGGATTCGTTTACGCATTACTGCAATATTTTTCTCATTCAATAAAATTCCAATTGGATACCACGTATCTATCAAATTCATAATATATTCAATAATCTTTATTGTTTCCTTTGTACGATATGCATAATTTACTATCATAAGGATCGATTGCATGCTATAAATTAAGCTGGGCAAATAATTTATTAGTTCCTTGATTGAGTTTTCAGCATTTAAAATAATTCGGATGTTATGAAAGCAAGTAAAAGCTAAAAGTCCACATAAAGAAAAGCTGGTACAAAATCCAAACTTTGAAGATGAAAATGCACTTTTTTTAGAAGATTTCGTGTGATTGCATCTTACGTGTATGCTTGGCACTCCTACCATTAAGGTAAATCGAAAAACATCTTGGAAAATGCATGATAAACAATTAAACGAAACCATTTTTGTTTAGCAGAACAGTAACACAGTAACAAAGTACATTAAAGTTACTAAATGAAATTTCCTTACTAAAGGAAAAATAAAGTTCAACATAAATTAATTCCTACGTATCACTTATTGGTAAACAAAATTCTAATTATTATTGCAGTCCTCATGAATTCGTGTTTCGTTTATCAAGTTCGTAAAATCAATATTTATTTAATTAAAGATTAAAGTAATAGCCCAAAGTTGAATTATTTCATGCAACAATAGAATTTTATAATAGGTAGATATAAATAGACAAAAATAAATTTAAAAATAAAAAATAATTTTATAAAAATTCTATCAATTTATTATCAAATTGATATGATATGATCTTATAGAACATGTAGATTCAGGGCAACTTCTACTGTGACCGCTAAAATATTGCTATATTGTTTTTTTTACATATTCTTATAGTTTCGGGTTTTGAAAATGTGTCCCAACAAATATTGAAGTAAAATTCATCAAATTACTCGAGTTATAACGAATTTCCTGGAAAATCAAATCGAAAATTTATAAATTTTAAAGTAAAGCAAATAGATTAATGGAACTAATTCATAAGAAGACGAAAACCAAAATGGAATGCCATTTCTACTATGTCACTTCACCAATATAAAAAAATGCACCCCAGGAAGAAATTGAATGCAATGGAGGTAAAACTGCGAACGTGCACAGGAGAAATCATCCATCCTTGCAGTACAGTAGAAGTTCAAATCAATTACAAAGATCAGGAGGCTAGAGGCTGTTTATGTTTATACATTTTACCAAATTTTGTGGAACCTGTTTTTGGACGAAAGTGGCTAAAATTTATAAAAATTAATTGGAATGAAATCGTATTTAGCTACGGGAATAGTATGAGGTATGAAGAATTTTTTTCAATACTGTTATGGTCGAAAATTTACATTGATAAGTGACAATCAAGCTCTTAGTAGAATTTTCCATTCCGAAAAGGATTTCAGCTATATCAGATGTAAGACAGTTCCACTACGTTAATTATGCAATGCAGATAATTTGTCGAGAGCACCACTTCCTGTTACAATAAATGAGTACGATGCAAATGAAAAGAAAAGAAAGAAATCAAGATAGAAACAGTAAAAGATCCAGAATTAAGAAACATTTATTAGCTGTAGAAACTGATGAAAAATTACCATTTGGATTAAATAATACAGAATTTTTAATCCAAGACAGATGCTTATTGAGAGGAATTCGAGTGACAATTCCCAAAACTTTACGATGACAGATATTATTAGAATTACACACTGCACATACTGACACAATCAACATGAAATCACTCATCAGGAGTTACCTTTCGTATCCTGGAATCTATAGCGCTATCGAGAAAATGTCTAAGGAATGTTATACATGCAGTAAGACAAGAAACAATCCGGAGAAAATAGGAATGTACCCGTGGGAATAAATGCAATGGTACCATGGAAAAAATACATCTCGATTACGCTGGACAATTTTACGGAACCTATATTCTAGTTCAAGTTGATTCATACACGAAATGGATTAAAGCTATTCCTACTAAGTCATTCTCTTCTACGACAACAATCAACATATTGAGAGAGATTTTTATCGATTTGGATTACCAATCAGAATAGTTACAGATAATGGCACTAACTTTAAATCATTCGAATTTGAAAATTTTGTAAAATCCAATGGAATTAATCACAAATCAACTGCACCATACCATCCCGCCACCAATGGACTAGCCGAACGCTACATTCAAATAATTTAAAGAAGCCTAAGAAATCTTTTGTCCGAAAGTGGTGAATTCAAGTTGAGTTTATTTAGATTAATATGCACTATCGCACTATTGCACGACTCCAAATATGACTACTAACAGAAGTCCCCAGCTGCACTCATATTTCGCCAAAGCATCAGTACCAGACTCGATCTAATAAGAAGGGATTTTACAAGTGAAGTTTGCGAAAAATCACTACTAGCAGTTGAAAAATACAAAAATTTTTCAATCGACGATAAAGTTCAAGTTAAAAGTTACTCATCTCCTTCTGATAAATGGAAATAAGGAACCATAGTTGGGCGGACGGGGTTTTTATATTACGAAATCCATGATGGTCATTCAAGATTGAAAAGATACGTAGATCAAATACTTTCATATTCAGGTGAAATACCACCTCAGCCAGCACCCTCAAAACTCTGTTTCAGATTCTGTAGAAGATGTGCCGTTAAACCAGGATCCACTATAGCTGCCATTACATCAGTTACTCCTCGGAGATCATTAAACCATTGCAAAATTCAAATTCAGGAATGGAAATGGTTTCTCCTCATCAACAGGCACCTGTAGATGCTCAGATACGATCGCCATCAACAGCTACGAATATACAACCGACATTGCGAAGATCGCAGAGAATTTGAAAACTACTCAACCCTTAAGATGAAGGGGGGGGGGTAGTGTTGTGTTTGATGCTACGCCACCACTACCTATCTATTGCGCATGTCACCCCAGCCATCATCCGCCATTCCATACCAAGCATTTACGTTATGAACATTACTTACGCATTCATATTGTAATGATAAATATGAACAAGACGTTCAGAATGGTGTTTTGTCAAAAGGGTATGGTAAGCGAATACCAGAAAACTGCAAAACATTGATTTCGTTGATATCAAGTGCCACTTTTGTTACTGTTTACACACTACACAGGTACAAATCTTGATTTCTGAAGTGATTTGTGCGCTAATTGTGTTTATTTTAATCAATCTAAAAAGAAGAATAATTTAGTGTACGTATAATTCAAATTTTACCGCCAAAAACTGGTACCTGATATTAATTTGGTTTCTTTCAAGTTCTGAGGAATTTTGGAATTAATTGATGAGTTATGAACAATAATTTTGGTCTTCCGTTCAAGAACGTCGACCAAGCTAGTTGTAAAGTTGGAACGTCAATTTTGCGAGTTTTCAAGTTTAATTTTTTTTGGGACGAAGATCCGGACCAGAGAAGCTTTCCGAGCGATTAACCAGTGCATTTTGATTGGGAAGAATCAAATTTCAATCCAAGGTGAGCAGATTTTGTAGAGTTTTTGGAAGTGGCGTCATCGCCACATGTGTGTAGAAATCACACAAATTTGCATTATTTTGATGAATATCATAGTCATCAGTTTTCGAATTTCATTTGTATTAGTTAATACAAGTAAAATTAGTGTTTGTGCCATGGAATATTGAAAATTATCAAAAACATGGCATACAGAAAATTTTGAGGTAAAATAATTTTTGAAGCGGCTGTTGACCAAATTGCACAGATACAAATTCACAAAGAAGCACTAATTTATCCGTGGATAATTAAATTACCACGAATTCGCATTTGGTGAGTTTTCTGCACAATTCACAACCACGATTTGAGAGGAGATCTCTACAGGAAGCGAAGCGTTCAACACGACGGTTGCATATCTTTGGGAAGCTGGGTACAAGCAACAAAGGGCGTGACCAACACATCAGCAGTATTCAACTTTTTTGATTCGTTATTTAAAAACTTTATTTTTGCATTATTTTTGTACTAATCTATGAATTTCGCTACACATTACATAAATTCAATCAGACGTCCATTCAGTAGAATTATTGATCTTAAATATAGTGGAGGTCTGATTTGAATACACAATTTACACTTACGGCAATTAGGACCGATTGTGATCAAAATCACCAGATCAAATTTTAGACCTTTGTTTTGGACCATTAAATTATATAAAAATCATTTGAGCTTCCTATTATTGAGATTAGAACCCGGCCTTCCCTCTATACGAGTGTCACAATCCCAAAACATTAATAAATTAATTGAATTTCAAGTTAGAAAATACATAAATATTTTATGAAAATTGTAAAATGCACAAGATAACTTTCCCATGTTAAAAATAATGAGACACCCAGTTTGCAATGAATATTTCAAATCAATGCGGAATTCATAAGTTTATAGCCTATAAAGAAAGTAGACTAAAATGCAAGCTGGATTCTAGAAAAGTAATTATTAAATGCAACTATGCAAATGCATCATTGTGGGAACGGATGTGATGGAACAAAGGACTCCAAGGAAATAGCTAGGCAGTAAACCATATAAATACCCTGGTGGTTATGAGGAAAGGTAGTGGTGTCCAAGCAGTAGTGTCTCAGTCGTGGTGTATGTCACATCAGGTCAGCCGTCAACTCTACCGTTAGAAGTTAAGGGGAATTTCCAAGATGTCCGCATTAACCGCTGCTCTCATAACCATCTTAGGGTAAAAATTGTTAAACTATAAAAATAACTATGATAAACACTAACTCTAATTTAGATGTAAGATTTGTGTATGAAAACACAAGATGTAAGAAAACAGTATTCGCAAAAATGATAAGCAATTGCTCATCATGAATGCTGTCACGACGTCCGAATTTGGGCAATACGACCAAGAAGAAGAATTTAGATGTAAGATTTGTGTAATTATTCTAATTATTATACGTATTGTCGTGTGCCAAAATGGTCCTGACTTCCCAGATCCTAAATCGGACGCTTGGGGTAGTCGACATCCACCGAAACAAAGTGACAATTTTGAGTTCCCGGAAGCTTTATAGTGGAGAACCCTGTTGAGATCACAGCTCTACAGTTAGTCGGTCCAGGGAATTTAATTGAAGGGTCGTGGACGTCAATAAAAATGCTTATTGCACCAATAAAATCAATTAAAGAGTCGGATAAATCAAAAAGTAATTTATTTGCTTGAATAAAATCAAATACGAGAGCAATTTTGGATGTTGCTGACACAAAGTCAAGCAATAAATAATGTAGTGTAAAGTGTGCAACCTCAAGTAAAGCGTATCATTTACTTTTAAAATAACAGCTATACTACGTTTACTTGATGCTGTTATGGTGTTAATTGTTGTGACAATTATGAAAATTTTACAAATTTTGTTATTATAATAAATTGTTCATAAACTTACGTACAGTTATTTGCACGAATAATGAAGCTTCGTCATAAATGGCATTTGTATGAAATAAGACGAAAATTGTGAGTCACATAAGTGTTTGATATAATAAATTTAAATCATAAAATTTAATAATTAATAAGCTTAAAATTTTATTTTTAACAATATTTATTACTTTTATGAAATAACTGGGTCGACGGTCAAATTCATACCATAAACGGTTTGGGAAATCAAAAAATTTAAGAAATCCTGCTCTAATGAAATGGAAATATAACTTACAATCAAGCTAATTTGTTAAAAAATTAAAGGAACAGTCACTATAAAAACTACTTTCATTAAAATTATTATGCACGCTAAGAACTATTGTATCTATCTCTTTCTATCTCATACGTTGGGTGTCAGATAATTTTCGACGTAAAAGATTTCTAAAATCAGACATTTAAGAATAATTTAATATAATGTGTCTTTGTTTCACCTATGTTACTACAATTAATTTTAAAAAAAGGTTGTCTGTACTTAATTCAGATGGTTGTAACGTAAGCTTCATTATTCGTGATTACAACTGTAGTTCAATTATTTGATTATACACCCGGTATTCATATGAAATTTGAGTTGTTGATGCATGCACATGATCCAAGATGGCTTCTCCAGTAGCAAATGTAGTGGCAATGATGACACCTGCCGAAACCAAATTCTCGCTTTTCCAAATAATTTGAATGAAACCTCGAACGGAAAATTTCCAGTGCTGTGTTATACACTCCACAAGTGTCAGAACGAATTTCCAACTTGTTCAAAGAAACAGATGCTTGAACACATATGGTCCAAACTAACCTCAAAATCGTACAATGTGCAGATAAAATCGCAGGAAATATCAATCACCCGCCTTCAAATGTAACGTAAATCAAATCTGTGATTTACAAAAATCACCAGAATAACTGTTTCGTAATTATTTCAGGTACGTAATTACCGTATTACATTAATTAACGTATTAAAGTACGTAAAAACCAAATTTTATCGATATGGTCGATAAAATCGCTCGCAGTCACTAAATTGTTGTAAAAATTATGACAATATATATTGACAATCAAACAAAATGTGTAAATGAATGTGTTGAAAGTAACATGATATCACTTTTACATCCTTAAAATTGCTCTCAATTTTCTGTCTTTCAATTGACAGGTTTGAAATTTATAACAATTCATTCCAGGGCCTCACTAACTGACTTTTCGATACAACAGTATATTGTGTAAGTACATGTCTTATTAATGACGAAAGAACTAAACCCCCAAAACGAAGAGTTAATTTTGCTACAAAGTAATTAACCTCGACTACCCTTAATGAGTTAGGGGTTGATTACGACAACCTCAAAATTGGATCTTCATCTCACACGTGTGGACTAAGCTATTTTTCAGTTTGTTTACTACATTTTGCCCAGAATCGTGGCACCCAAATTTAATTATCAGGAACCGAATATGTCTACATTCAACAATTTTCTTTTGTGTGCGGCCCGATTTCATTGACTTTATGACTACTCCCGTACATGACCTAATCAACGGTTAGTTAATTACTTTGCTTTATGATTAATTTTACCACTGCTAAGCTATAAAATGTATTTACAAGGAAATGCCTCAAACCATTGCTTACTAATCGTGACCTAACATCTAAAGTGACTAAAACTTGCATGTATAATGGAAAAATGTAAGTAAACAGACCACATACAGGATGGTCAAAAATGAATTCTTTCATAAAAGTGCTCTGAAACTTTATAATTTTAATTATTTATATTGAAATGAATGGTGTAAATGAAAATTGGCTAACATATCATTTTTTATAAACTGCAGTATTTTTATCCTGACTGTATTTTATATGTATGTTAAGGCTGAGCCAAAATAATTGCGATAAATAAACTAATTTTCTATTTACTACCATTTATTCGGTTTATATTACTTTATTTCTGTTCGTTTTGTATTCTGGTATATTATAACCTCGATTCATGACCACGCTAGTAATCACAACTAGTAATGCCGACTTGGGTTGGCATTACCTAAACACACTTCATTTTTAAATTACTAGTCAGGGCCGTACTTTATTAATGTCATATACAGGTCCGGGCTTAGGTTGTATGGCTTAGTACTCCTCGCTTATTCTAACACGGCCATTCTGCAATTGTCGCGTCCTCGTGACATAATCTCATCTAAAACACAACCTGGATTAACTAATTCTAACAATAATTTGGATTAACTGATGCTAATAATAGTTTGGATTACATGTTCACTTCTACTTAATATTAACCTGTGGGGTACGCGTTTACACATCCACATTATTTAACCTGGTGGGGTACGAATTTACTCATCCACATAATTTACCTTTGTGGGGTACGAATTTACTCATCCACATTATTTACCTTTGTGGGATACGAATTTACTCATCCACATTATTTACCTTTGTGGGGTACGAATTTACTCATCCACATTAATTACCTTTGTGGGGTACGAATTTACTCATCCACATTAATTACCTTTGTGGGGTACGAATTTACTCATCCACATTATTTACCTTTGTGGGGTACGAATTTACTCATCCACATTATTTACCTTTGTGGGGTACGAATTTACTCATCCACATTATTTACCTTTGTGGGGTACGAATTTACTCATCCACATTATTTAATCGGAACTCTATTTTGACTTGAAAAAAAGAAAATTAATACAGTAACTTTAATACTTCCCTTCGGTGTTCATTGACTTGCTCCGACATTCAAAATCTCAATAATTGTTTATGCACTGCTACACTTCTCACTTTCGTTTCATCTAGGTATATCTGATTCCGCAAATCTCAAAAGTGACAACTTCATAAATCAATTTTTCAACCACTCGTCCAATCCTGACCTACTCGCTATCAACTCATATAGTTTCTTTTTTTTTATTTTATTTTATTGAATACCATAATTGTCTGGGATTCAGTCCATATTCTCTTGTATCGAGTTATAATCCAGTACCTTGAATTATTTCTTGACCAATGAATACATCGATATTGAAGATGGTGCCATATATCGTCCTGGCGCTTGGATAGTTTTCTTTCTAATTTGCTTGGATTAGTAATCATTTTGAAATAGTTAGCTTTCTAATCTATTGTTTTCCTAATACGTTAACATAATCAATTTTCGTTTGAGTTTCTTATTTGAGAAACCCCTTGGTTGGTATTACCACTAGTTTTTCTTTCTCCTGTGGTTGGCATCTCTGTGTAATTGCTTCAATTCTCTTTAAAGTAATTTGATTTGTTAGACCCTAATCGATGACAAAATCACATTTCGACATAATATCCTTTTTTTTTTTTTTAAATTTAATTCTACTTCATCAAACGAAGTGTTCCTTCTTCCTTCATAACCCACTTTTACTTTCATTACATCAAATAATACAACCAAATTCTTGACCCTTTTTGGATATCTACATTTTCTTAATTTAACCAAGTACATTTTCTTCCTAACGAACAACATTTTCGTGGTCAAGTTTAAGTCTTAAGAATCTAAAATAAAAAGAATAAAATTAAGATTAAGAATCTTCTTCGTAAATTCAATTCTTCGTAGATTGTTGCCCATTCCTTTCGTTCGTCATAAATTCTTTTAGGAACATGTGAGCAAGTCGATCTTGAGGTATTAATACAGTTCTTAATCTCATGATCCTTTTCGCAACATCCTACAATTCTTCTTAACTGGGTAACTTCTTTCAACGTTTAAGTTTGGTGATTTTTCCATAATCGTTCTTCAAATGCCCATCTTTTCCCTAAAAGTGAAACAAGTTAGCCGCTGATTTCTTGATTGACCTGTGTTTAGCATATTATGACGTTTCATTGATCTTCACTAGTTGTCTCTGGCTTCACTGTTACATTCGCGAAGTATCAATATCAATTCTCTATAATTACTCGGATTAGTCATACACACTCTTTTACAACGATGCCTGACTCTATTCCACGATTCCACCTATTACATACGATAACAATTTTTCCTAGGCTAAGTGTGGTTGGTCACGGTATAAACTTTGAATTTTCTATTTTATCATCCACTCTGAATCGCTTCCATTTTGCCCATAGTTACTCATTGGTTGCGGACCTTAAAATTTTCGTATACAACATTTCCTGATTGGGAAACTTATTACGGAGATTTTTCAATACTTTTCTTCAATTTCACTTTTTCAACTTTTCCCCAGTTTCGCTGATGTGGTTTCCGATTATCGAAACATTTTCGTCCAATTTCTCTAATCGCAACTCCTGCTTTCAAAATCACGATGTAATTAAATTATTTTTGCACGTTTTCTTATTTTTTCATTATATGGGGGTTATCTTATATCTTGATCAATTTAGAAAGCAATACGATACTTTGAATTAATTCTAATCTAATCTCTAAAACAAATTTAGCAGTAAACCGTAAAAATTTTGTATTTTGTACTTATCCTGTGGTTAAACGTCAGTATTTATCCTGTTGCGGTTAAACGTAGAATAATTATCCCACTTCTGATGTTAAGGCTGAGCCAAAATAATTGCGATAAATAAACTAATTTTCTATTTACTACCATTTATTCGGTTTATATTACTTTATTTCTGTTCGTTTTGTATTCTGGTATATTATAACCTCGATTCATGACCACGCTAGTAATCACAACTAGTAATGCCGACTTGGGTTGGCATTACCTAAACACACTTCATTTTTAAATTACTAGTCAGGGCCGTACTTTATTAATGTCATATACAGGTCCGGGCTTAGGTTGTATGGCTTAGTACTCCTCGCCAGTGTTGCCAATCTAGCGGTTTTCCCGCTAGATCTGACTTGTTTTAAGCTGCTTTAGCGGGAAAAATTTCCATCTAGCGGGTAGCGGGAATTTTAGCTTAATTAAAGAATATCTGACGGGAAATCTGACGGTTTCTAAAAACTGCCGAAAGTCAATTTAAAATTTTTTTTCTTTTTAAATTTAAAATTTCACCGCCTTCAAATTAGTACACAATCTTACCGCTCTATAAATGGCATGGGTTATGTTGGATTATGTTCAGTCTTGAGTTATGTTGGTACTTATTACAATATTACAAAGAAACTTACAAGCTCGAAGACCACGACGATGTCGATGATTTGTTTTTAGATTTATTAGTAAGGCCCGGATTTGTAGGCATTTGCCTTTTTTGATTCCGTACAGGCTCTGAAATTTTTTTTGCAGCAAAATGTGTTTTGCGACTTGGCGATCATTTTAAACCACTTTTTAATATGCCTAAAATGCCTATTTTCTACATTTAGTGCCTTTTTTCATCTAATGCGCCTAAATGGCCTTTTTAAATTGATTTTGTCCTATAATTTGCCTAAATTTGTAAGTCTATGTAAGTATTTTTGAATAAATACCACCTACAAATTTTCAGGGCGGTAGCTAGACATTGGTCTTGGGGGGGGTTTCTTAAAAAAAAAAGTTTTTTCTATGCCATGGGGGGGTTTTCAAGCAAAAAAAAATTTTTAGACCCTTTTTTTAAATATCTCGCTCTCCCATGGGGGTGGTGGTGTTGACCCCCCCCCCCCTTATCTACGGCCCTGCAAATTTTAAATAAGATAGTTTTGAATCAGATTCAAACTATACTTCCAGTGACACTAGAAGTGGTGGAATTCGGTAAAGGTATAATTATTCTTGTTGTTTTTATATATAATTTCTATGACCATTCATGTTACCATTACCATAGCTGTCAATTAATATTTATTTGTACTAATGCAGTTAGTGTCACTTCACTTCTTCATGTTGATATATTGAGGGATGACTCCGACAGTTATTGGAGCTATATTACTAGGTAATTTTACAATGGTGGCCCTTTGCCGATCTAGTTAATTTTAAGTTATTTAGGAAATACCCCGAAAAACCTAATTTTTTGTGTATTCATATGCGCCTGTTACTTCTTGTGATGAAGAGCGGTGAATCTCTGAGAAGTTTTTTTACTCCACAAAATTTGGAAAAAGCTTTAATTTGTTATATAAATGTTTAACTTTATCTTTTGTACAAAATAATGTTTTAATACTTAGTGATTTTCTTCATTTTAATTATTTAATTATGCATTTTTGACTGCCTATTAGTGCCTATAATCTAATTTTTTGATGCCTAATTGCCTGCCTATTTTGGCAATTTTCAATGCCTAAAAATCCGGGCCTTATTTATTAGTGTTTTGTAATATACATTTTTTTTTGTAATAAAATAATAAAAAATTGTGTAATTTTATTTTAAAACATCTAATACGCTAATCTTAAATTATTAAAAATGGTATTTCTGGCGGGATCGCCGTGTTATCTAGCGGTTTATAGCTATTTCGTAAAAATGGGATATCTGGCGGGTTTTCTGGCGGGACCGCCGTGTCATCTAGCGGGTTTCTGGCGGGATCGCCGGGTCATCTAGCGGTTTCGCAAATTTAAGTGCTGGCAACACTGCTCCTCGCTTATTCTAACATGTATATCCTAATCGCAATAGTCTACCAATAGTCTAATCAACTTGGATGGAGGCTCTGAAGGAGTTACCAAAGTAATAAAAATTAAAACTAACTGTATAACTAACTCCAAAATAATAAAGAGGCGAGATATGGGGTTAATATAGAAAAAATTGAATATACTCCCACACCTTCATATTTGAAAGACCTTGACCTTTGGAATTCCTCTAAGGAAGATGAAAGCTTAGGTAAATATCCAAAACAACCTCCTTACGAAATTTTTCTCAACCCGGTGGGACGTATCATTACCCATTCTTTAGACCAGGGTTCTGACGCCTTACTTATCCATTCCAGATTACGCATTCCCGCTGTGGGAGTGTTTTAGATATGCTCACAAGCTATATACTATATACCCTTTATAACAACTGCAAAAAAGTCGAGCATGCGAATGAAGCTCTTGAGATAGCGTTGAAAAAGAGAGCAGACAAGGATTTCAGATTAATTTATCACGTTATCTAACGAGCAATGGAAATGTTCTATCGACAGTTAGGCAATTACAGATTTTTTTCATAGATGTGTGTGTATTGTTTTGTTGGAAAGGTTCTTACGGGTCATTCCATGTGAAATCAACACACTTTTTAGGGTGACCATATCAGATTTTGATAAAATTTGGTATATCGATAGAGTGTATGGAGACTAACAAAAATACAAATTTTTATTTCAATATCTCGAACGGTTTCCAAAATATCGCTATGTAAAATTTTCAAAAATTGGCTGCCGGAATATTTTCTAATCATTATAGCAGCTCTCCTAATTAAGTTACAGAGGTAGGCGTGGTGTCATTTTACTCAGTTTTTAATGCCCTTTCCGATGATATACAGCACAAGATGCTTTCTTATAAACATCCTTTTCAAAACTCAAAATCAAAATTTTGAATTTGATTTTCTCAAAAATTGCATCTTCAAAATTTTTCAAAAAATTCCTGGGAGTAGTCTGTACTTATGGTAAGTGACTGCCAAAATTTAAAAGTGGGACGGTAATGGCTTCATAGTTAAAATAATTTTTAAATACAAGATGGTTTTGAAAGAACGATAGACTTTATATTATAGTAAGTGAAATACCGCAAAAATTGTTTGTGAAAATTGAAATTTACAATATTTTATAAAAAATATAATATGTTAGTTTTACGGAAATGAGTCTTGCCAGATAATTTGGTGCCTTATGGGGGAGGGGGGCACCCCTTGCCGGCAAAGGTAAAAAGTCCAAATTTGTGAATTTTTTCTGAGAAAGTGAAATTATTTAGATGAATTTGGGTTTTGACACATTATTATACAAGGCTTGAAATATATTTAAAAAAAGTTTCAAATCAAAATATTACAAAATGGCGGCGTGACAGCTGAACTCCAAAAACACCTTTTAAAATGCGGTGGAAAATCTCCCAATGGTGTCGTTAGACCTACAACATAAGAAATGAAAAAATTTAGTTAATATAATATATTTTTCCAGTCCGCGTCTACCCGGATTTTTAAATTTTTGTCTCAAAAATTTTTTATTGCCATTTAAGTGACGATGTTTTGATCGAAAAAGTTTTTTTCGACTTTGAACCTTTATAATTAAAACAAAATTAAAATATAAAAAACTTGGGTCGTGCCGGACTGGAAAAACATATATTAACCTAAATTTTTTCATTTCTTATGTTGTAGGTCTAACGACATCATTGGGAGATTCTCCACCGCATTTTAAGAGGTGTTTCTGGAGTTCAGCTGCCACGCCACCATTTTGTAATATTTTGATTTGAAAAATTTTTTTAATATATTTCAAGACTTGTATAATAATGTGTCAAAACCCAAATTCATCTAAATAATTTCATTTTCTCAGAAAAAATTCACAAAGTTGGACTTTTTATCTTTGCCGGCAAGGGGTGCCCCCTCCCCTATAAGGCACCAAATTATTTGGCAAGACTCATTTCCGTAAAACTAACATATATTTTTTATAAAATATTGTAAATTTCATTTTTCACAAACAATATCTGCAGTATTTCACTCATTATAATATAAAGTCTGTGGTTCTTTCAAAACGATCTTGTATTTAAAAATTATTTTAACTATGAAGCCTTTACCGTCCCACTTTTAAATTTTGACAGTCACTTACCATAAGTACAGACTACTCCCAGGAATTTGTTGAAAAATTTTGAAGATGCACTTTTTGAGAAAATCAAATTCAAAATTTTGATTTTGAGTTTTGAAAAGGAGGTTTACAAGAAAGCATCTTGTGCTGTATATAATCGGAAAGGGCATTAAAAACTGAGTAAAATGACACCACGCCCACCTCTGTAACTTAATTAGGAGAGCTGTTACGTATAATGATTAAAAAATATTCCGGCAGCCAATTTTTGAAAATTTTACATATCGATATTTTGGAAACCGTTTGAGATATTGAAATAAAAATTTGTATTTTTGTTAGTTTCCATACATTCTATCGACATACCAAATTTTATCAAAATCTGAGATGGTCACCCTAAAAAGTGTGTTGATTTCACATGGAATGACCCTTACAGGATAACTACCAAATCATTCTTTATTAGATAAAATTAATTTTATTGTTAGTACAATACATTATTTTTTCCACATTAAAAAAAATAAAAAGGTAAAAGTGTATAGCAAGACATCGATAAAACTATTCATCTGATACTTCTTGGGCAGCTTACTGATAGAAATATTTTATATTTAACCCTCCGGCAGTCGCGTCAGAGGTCCGCACTTTGATAAAATTTGATGTTGTTTACATAGTCATCATTATATCGAATGATGTTCTTAGGTATGCTTTCCTGACTATGGCAGGCAAAATTTGATATCAGCATCACCCGACTAGAAAACTACCTTCAGTATGTTATCAGTTTTTGATGTCTGATATGCAAATAATCTCACAAAACAACTGATATCTCATTATGCGGACCTAAGGACCATGGCGCGACTGCTCTAAGAAAAATAAAAGGCGCGACTGCCGCAGGGTTAAGCATAATATTTTTAGTTGTAATGTTTGTATTATATTTCAATATAATTATATTAAAGTGTTACAAAAGTACATTTCTGGTTATTCCATTAAAGTGAGAACAACCCCAGTTACGAAATATTAACCTTCGCATGGCATACTGGGGTCCCCGGGACCCCACGACATCTTAAAAAGCCTGTAGAATGTTCTAATATTTTTTTTGGCAAATCGACATCTTTGTAATTTAGCATCATAACCCTCTCGACATTTTACACACTATGCTACTGTTAGTTGTGGTATGCCCTTCAAGTTTTATACGATTTAAGCGAGCTTGGGGTCCGTGGGACCTCAGTATGCCATTTACGTAACTATTTTGTTAAAGTGGAAATTTTTTTTTTAGTCATTTTGGCCTTTGATAACCATAATTTAGTGAATTAATATTACCTAAATTGTTAAGTTTTTAACTTCAGATAATTAATTAATAAGATAAGGTAAAACACCCAGCACTTGAACACTGCAAGAAATGGAACTATACCTTTTGCAGTATAAGTTGGAACAACTGGAAACAGATTTGGGGCAAATGGTAACAGACTTGGTGCAAATAAATACAGATTTGGAGCAAATAAAACCAAATTAGGATAAAATAAAAACATATTTGGATCAAATATAATTAATTTATATAATAATTTATAAAAATCAGTCTTAAAATTTTATTTTCTCTGTTGATTAAATCCCTTTTACCGTTGGGGTCCACAGGACCCCAGTATGCCATCTAAGTAACTAAAATATAAGTATGCCATGCGAAGGTTAAAAACGTACCAAACATTAACCTTTAACTACCTCCAAAATCTGCAATTACCATTAAATTATTACACTGCTTTATACGGAATAATTTCAATAAAATATTGTGCCTTATCAAGGATTTACTTCTGATGAGATCCATGCGTTATGAAATTGTACAGCTACTAGTATGTATGTTACGACCAATCCTAAAATCTAACAAAAATTATTTTTAGGTAAAATATAAATAATTTTCTTACTGTTGGTGCAAACTGAACTCCAATTTTAACTATATCACATGCCACGAAAATTGGTTTTTTAATATCCATAGCTTTTATGTACACTTCAATCTAAAAGTTAATTAAATTGAACAAATAGGAACAAAAAATACTCGATTAAAATTACCTGATCGGCTTCATTAGCACTTAATCTGCTAATGGGGTATTTAAACAGGTAAGATAGAAAATCGTCATTCTGAAATTCAAATTGAGTTGGAACATCTCCAAGTAAATATAAGGAACACTTACCACAAATTCCAGTTTATACATTAAAGTAAAAACGTATGAAATAATTAATGTACTTGTACAAAACTGAAATTGGGTCCTTATATATTGTAAATTTGGAGAATTATCGAATATATTGAATAAAGTAGTAACGGCACTGACAATTAAAATTAGTAATGTATTTATCGTAAAAATAATCATAACTGGCCCATATAACTTGGTCATTTTATTACAACATTTTATTATTCTGAGGTGATAAAGTTTCGCAAATTTTAACATAAACAAAATATTACTATGTAGAAGTATTTTATTATTAGGATATTTTGCGACATATTTTTCTAATTTCAATTTCACAATGCGTTGATAATTCAAAATTATTAATGTGAATATGCAAAGAAAGACCATGAAGCATAGTGTACTTGCACTATTGATATATAAGGTAATTAGCTCTGCAATCCGTTCCAAAACCGTCCAATTTGGATTTTGATTTAATAGCGTCATGTAAATTAAAAATGAGAAATTAGCAAAAATAATAGATATAATACCAATAATTATTCGTTTACGTATTACTTTAATATTTTTCTCATTCAGTAATATTCCAATTGGATACCACGCATCCAACAAATTCATAATATATTCAATAATCTTTATTGTTTCATTTGTACGATATGAATAATTTACTATCAGAAGGATCGATTGCATGCTATAAATTAAGCTGGGTAAATAATTTATTAGTTCCTTGATTGAGTTTTCTGCATTTATAATAATACGGATGTTATAAATGCAAGTAAAAGTTAAAAGTCCACATATAGAAAAACTTGTGCAAAATCCAAACTTTGATAATGAAAACGCACTTTTTTTAGAAGATTTCGTGTGATTGCATCTTACTTGTATGCTTGGCACTCCGCCAATTAAGGTAAATCGGAAAACATCTTGGAATATACACGATAAACAATTAAATGAAACCATTTTTGTTTAGCAGAGCAGTAACACAGGAACCAAGCACAATAAAGTTCCGAAAGGTAATTTCATTACTAAAGGAAAAATAAAGTTGTATATAAATTAATCCCTACTTATCACTGATTGGTAAGCACAAATCGAATTATTATTGCAGTACTCATGAATTCGTGCTTCATTTCGAATTCGTAAAATCAATATTTATTTAATTAAAGATAAAGTATTAGCCCAAAATTGTAATATTTCATGAAATAATAGAATATATTATGTGCAGACACATTAAGGGCGTCTCCTACTGTGACCGCTAAAATTTTTCGATATTTTTGTGTGTGTGTTCCAAGAATTATTAAAGTGAAATTCATCAAATTACTCGAGTTATAACGGATTTCTTGCAATAATGTTTATTCACTATTACTATCACTATATGCTTGTCTTTCCACTGCTGCATTAGGACTCCCCAATAATAGGGGTTGTTAGTTATAACTCGCCACGCTGGCCTGACGGGTTGGCGAGTGTAGTCCGCAGATCGATTTTGGATTATATTTGTTTTACATCCAGTAATTTGCTTGCTGGGCTAGCCTTCAGATGTGCCTGTACCACTGTTTTTTGCTAACGATAACAAATCATCAACTCAGGGGGACCACCAGCTTAACGTGCCATCCTAAGTAAGAAGACTTGGTCATATCATAACAAAGTTTGATTATCCCCAGGTTTAAAGCCGCTACCCCACATTCGCAGTTAAAAGCATTAGCTGCAATGCATGATTGACTCATTTTGTTTATTACTATAAATAAATATTGCATATTTTAATTAAAAAAATTGTTTAATTCATATAACTAAAATGGTCAAAACATTGCACTGGACGAAACAATCATTTCATTTAATTAAACAATAATTATTATTAAAGAACAAAATATAAAGTGTTGGGTATCTTTAGAGGGCGAAAAGCAATCTCTTTAAATTGATACATTTTTCATTCTTATCCGAGAACCAGAAATTTAAAAAAAATCAATTTTCCATGTTGTTTTCCTATGGTCGGATCGGCGGTCGGTCTTCCTGTATATCACGGTTTATTCTAAACCTCGGAACACAGTTCTTTGTACTGTAAAGAAGTACTGCGAAGAAGTAGGTGGAAGTAAGGGGCTTTCATGTTAACATAACCTAACAATAAAATTCTTAATGCATTCGCTGACTGTGCTGTTATTAACAAATTTGTTGAAGATATAATATTGTCATGCGAACTATGCATGTATGCAAAAGGTTAAGACAATCGGGCATATGAAAGCAGGTTAAAATTGGATTATAAGATTTGTAGCAAACATAAACCAAAACAACGCGAAGATAAATAAATACTTGTAAAATTCAAGAAACTTATATAAATTATTTACTAGCATCGAATCGATCCTTGATGTTACATATAGTAAATTATGCATATCGTACAAGTGGAACAATAAAGATTTTAATAATATAGTTTATGTTACTACTCAACCAGGAAACATCTATTTACATTATTTTACAACCACTCTTCACGTTCATAATTTATTCATAACCACTTTTATTGAATTCAATGTTTAATTTATTCTTTTCGATGTATTTTAGTAGCTTACAACCACTTACTGCATTTATGTTTAAATTATTGTTATTGCATTAATTTTATTAAAAAGTCTCAATTTTATGAATAAATCAGAACTTGTGGTAAGTTGCCTTTATATTTCATTTGGAGATGTCTATACGCAATTTCAATTTCAGAATGACGATTTTCTATCTTACTTTTTCAAATACCCCATTAGCAGATTAAGTGACAATGAAGCTAATCAAGTAATTTGAATTGGGTACTTTTAATTACTATTGGTTCTATTTAATTAACTTTTATTAGATTGAAGAGTGCATGTAAAAACTATGAATTTAACTATGAAGAAAATTATTTAAAAAAATTAAATTTCCCAATTATTTTTTTTATTTAAATATAACTCTACTAATTGTCGTATAAATGAATTAATTGGATAATCGGGGAATTTTTAAAAAGAACGATCTGCAAGGACACTCTATAAATGCACCGACTAGCTATGACTCTTTTAATCCCGTAAACAACTTCAGCGAATATGCTGAAGGACCCCTTTTTTAATTTAATCAATTAGTCCAGGTTGTCGCCACAAAAATTTAGGTCAAAATCAACAACTCACTATCAAATCCACAACCCATACCGGCCGGTGTCCCTCAAGGCGCCATCCTCTCCCCAACATTATTTAACTACTACATAAACGACATACCAAAAACGGACGATACCACACTCACTCTCTACGCGGACGACACCGGCGTATCCGCAGCCGCAAAAACCAAGGACGAGACCATCGAAAAAGTACAAATACACGCCGACAAGTTACTTGACTACTACGATGACTGGCGGCTGCAGGTTAACGCCGCAAAAACTACCACGACCACATTTTCACAAAAACGTGACAGAATGACAAATAAACTTAACATGAACGGAGTAGAAATTAAATCGACGCCGACGTCCAAATACTTGGGGGTTATCCTAGACAAACGACTGACATTTAAAGATCACTTTTTAGAAACCGCGAAGAAAGCCACTCGTGCAATGCACGCCCTTTTCCCGCTTCTTTCCTGTAGAAATCAACTACATCCAAATATCCGCCTTCAGATTTATAAAACCATGATTTTACCTATACTCCTTTATGCTTCCCCGGTGTGGAGCAAAGCTGCTCGCACCAACATCCTTATCCTACAACGTACCCAGAACAAGTGCCTCCGAGTGATCACCGGATCCCACAAATACACCGATTTATACGATCTACACGAATTAGCAAACATGCCCCGACTTCCCACACAAATTCATCATGCCGCAGTCAAATTTTTCGATCACACGGTCAAGCGGAACCAAACTACAGCCCACATTAACACAATTCACAAAAATAATTTGCCCTTCAGGCGTATCAAACATAAACTCATTCACAACATAATGTTGTAAACTACAAACACGCCACTTACACGCTAATCATGTCGCCTGGTTTTTACACTCGTTTTCCAGGAAGTAGCCCACGTATGAGGACGCCAAACATCTAAAACGACCATATGGACGCTGATATGCTACGCAGGAGCAGCGAAAATTTTATGTATATAAAAACCGTCTTCTGTAGCAACTTGGTTGCTGCAGGAGACAATGTGTTTGTAATATGTCAAAAAAAATAATAGAGTCTGTTGAAAATTGAAAACCTGGTGAAATACTGAATTTGTACCTCTGTAATGCAAACCAACAATTTATTTGTATTTTGTTGAAATTTGGGACAAAAATGTAAGTCCCAAAGATGATCGCAAAGATGTTTTGAAAGGGAATTTCTTTTTGGCCCACTTTGTAGTTCAATTTCTCTGCTTTCTTCTGCATATCTCTTCCTTTGTGGAGGTTGTCACAAATCTGCCCTCTGAAACGCGACCCCTAATGAGAGGGCCGACCCAAACAGAGACCAGAATCTGCAACAATCCGGGAGAGGACATCTCCAGTTTGTTTGGCCACGATGGTAATAAACTAGCTCTCAATTCTTTTGGTAGGGTGATCATGGGTTGTTGAAAAACACAGGTAGCTCAGGATGTAAAAAGCACAATAGAAGGTAACAATGCTCTAATGATTAAAAACATAATTCGAGAGATGCTCTCACAGTTCCACTAATTGCAATGTAGAAATTACTGTGGTAACAATGCATAGTAGCAAATGACAACATAAGCGGTATAATCAAAAAGCGCTCCGCCGTAAATATAAACAAGCACCAAAGCAAAGTAACAACACCAAGTTTGTTCAATATGAAAAGCAAAGCACACACACATCCGTGGCACACACACACTGTGGTCGCGTTCGAGCATTAAGGAGCCGGAGCATTCGGAGCAGAAAGTCGGGTCAGCATCAGTGCCCTCTAACCGATTTTTGTTGAAACAAATAATGTTGGAAAATATAACCTTAAATTTAAAAATTATTGACAGTCTAAAAATGAATATGCAAGCAATACATTTTGTAGTAGAGATGTTTATGGACGAAGACGACGGCGACGAACAAAATGAAAAAAATCACCTCAGTAATATAATTCTAACATAAAAGAGCGGATAAAATAATTCAAATAAGTAGATTTTAACGCAAGCGCACGAAACGCACCAATCTGTTTCAACAAAAATCCGTTAGAGGGGAACTGCAGCTAACCCGATTTTCTGTACCGAGTGACTCGGGTTTTTATAAATTTAAGGTTATATTTTCCAACATTTTTTTGTTTCAACAAAAATCCGTTATATGGCACTGATGCTGACCCGACTTTCTGCTCCGTATGCTCCGGCTCCGTAATGCTCGAACGCGACCTGTAACAATCCTTTGTTACATGGCTTCGCCAGTTTCGTTTTCTTCTTTTTTTTTACATTTTAAAACATTTTTATTTGATAAAGATACGATATTTTCAAGTCTCCATTGTTTGAGGGTCACTTATTTTGATAAACTTCAGAGCCAATGAGAAGGCTCGGATACTTTCCTGTAGCAGCGGAGGGTTTGTCTTCAAGGTTGATGCAAAAAGACATGAATACGAACCACCATTTTTGCGTGTCATTCAAAAAATTACAATAATTAATCGAATTTATGTGTTACCAGTTAAAACTGTGTTTAAAAAAGTGTGTTGCAATCTCATACACGAGTGGGAGCGTTATGTTTCGTGTGGCTAATTTTTATGTTCACAATTCTTAATAATATCAAAAATCGTCGAAAGGACGCCGGCCATCGCCATTTTGAATGTTCGAACTTTTTAGTGAAAATCGAAAGTTATTCGCCAGTATTCATCGCAGTCGAGAATCATTTACGAAGACAAATTAATAAAACCGACAACTCTAATAACCATATCATCCTAAGCCCTTTGGAAAGAAAGAAATCAGAACGAGTGTGACCTCGATCATAATTACGTATTTGCTCGAAGAGTTGACAGCTTTTTTGAAGGATACAAGTTTGTTGTCAGCACTGTAGAATTTTAGTTATCTCAACTTTCGTTTGGTTATGATTTTTATACGTGTGGTTTTAATTTAATTTTAGCATTCAACTCAATACCTATATTTGGCAGACGATTACCCGAGTGCACTTGTAGGAATTCGATCTGGAAAAGCACATCATTTTAGCTTACAACAGAGCCGTAAGTAAAATTAAAATTGCTTACTATAGAAATCCATGCTTCACGTTCGTTGCTTTTCGATAACTACCTGCAGGCTTTTTATAGTCATTATATATTATACTCCTGTATTTTGCGTCCAACTAAAAGCTGCTTGTATAGTTTTTATACCGAGAGCATAATTCCGGCTCCAATAACTGTTTTGTATCCTGTAGATGCCTTCGAGAGCAAATATTAAATACGTAAACCGAAGAAAATTGGGTATTTTCACTAATTTTTTATTTGCATAATATGAGTGTTATTATATAAATAAAGGTAGTAGAAAAAGCATACAATAATTAAAAAATGATAAATTTTCCTATTTATAATGCTAAATCATTTTGAAATTTCATTAAAATGCACAATTTCAAACGAGAATCAAAACGCAATTCGATTGGTCGAGATCGGCGTGACGTAGTAACTCGCTCGTAATTTCAAAGAAATTAGCAAACAAAGGTTATAGTTTGGTTTGTTGTGTGTCGTGTTTTCTTTTGTGTTGTGTTATAACTTATAACAAGTCGTAAGCAAATACAAATAACGCAAAATGCCATCAGAAGGGTTTATGAAAGCATCTACAAATAATTTACCATCAATTGACATGTTTATGATAATAGAATTTATTCAAAATGATGAACGGTTTAATGCAGCCGAATTAAGAGGCGCTAAATCGAATGCGTAAGTATTGTACCTACTTATTTACTGCTAATTTACTTAAAAGAAAATGCATAAATCGTAATTTCATTATACGGTCACATTATTCATATTGTATAAAGTAAATTATGTAAATTGTCAGTGATTTGGAGGTTATATTATATAATGCATGTTGATTCTACGATTCTAACAATTTATTTATTAATTTGACAGATCATCTCGTGAACAGTATGGTGACAATGCAATTGGCTATGTTGAGGTAAAAAGAGAAGGTCCTTTATGTACCCTTCAGTGTCAGGTATGTCCTGAACACAGGGTTCGTTCAAAAAATTATGTAGTTTGCCTGACGGTTAACGAAGAAGAAGAGAAAATTTTAGATGTTCTGTGTAGAGATTGCGCTGCATCATTAGGTAAATGTAATAAATTAGAGTGACAATAGTTTTTTACACTATTTTTTATATTAATAGGTGGTTGTAAACACGCTTTGGCTTTCCTAATGTGGGCACATAGAAGAAGCGAAGAGCCTTCCACTACTGATATCACTTCATATTGGATGCGACCACATTTATCTGCTGTTGGCACTTCGCTCAAGTTTATAACGGCTGCAAATTTTTCCAAGACTGTTGCTTCCACATCAACTTCGGCTATTGCATTAGCATTAGTAAATGTATCCACTTTTAGGAATGATATTACAACTATGGCTAAAACAGTAAACCTGGAGGGACAAATTCTTCGATATTCTTCAGATCAATATGAAGAAAAATTTGACAATTTATCACTTCACAAACTAATGTCAATGTTTCATTTGCAAGGAGGTGTACAATGTCATGATTTTATTTCGTTTTGTACTTCTAAAATGACAAATAAATTATGTGAAGAAGGTCAAAAAGCATCAAAAGGACAAGCCAATTCTCCATTGTGGCGTGAATTGCAATATGGACGTATAACAGCTTCCAAACTGTACGAATTTTCACGTTGCGAAACGCCTGATGGTACATTAGTCGAGTCAATAATAGGTGCATATAAATTAAAAGACAATAAATTCATGGAAAGAGGAAGGCTTTTAGAAAAAGAAGTGATAAAATACGTAGAAAATGATAGAAAAATGAAATTTTTTGATTCTTGCGGGTTATTTTCATTACCCTCTTGGAATCCTCAGAGTTGGTGTTTCTTCTAAATTCATCTTTCTACATACAGGGTGTCCCCGCACTCACTTTATATAACTTAGGCGGTGATAGAGGACACTTTTCTAAGAACAATATTTAACAAAAATTTTTTTCTAAATTCAAATCCTCGAGAGTTACGCCTCTTTAAAGCATTTTTTTTAATTTCCATTTTCACGTGGCCATAGCCCCGAAAATATTAATTTTTCAGTAAAAATGGTTTAGTGCTTTTTTAAAGAGCGTGAAATAATCTACAAACTAGATTCAAACCTTTTCTTGTCTAAAATCAACGGCTTTCGAGTTATGAATTAAAGTAAGTTAAAAAATGTCGAAAAATTTGAGCTTTTTTTTTTTTGGTTTTTTTCAAAACCCTGTATCTTTTAAACGAAACATTTTACAAAAAATCTGACGCCCCATTCCGGATAGGAAATTTAACGGACTACAACTTTTGTCTAATAAAAATTTTTGAGAAACCAATCCATTTCACAGAAAATCAGAAAACAATAAACAAGGCAGCTACAAAACAAAAAATTAAATTCACTAAATTATTATTTTTTTTGAAAAATTATTTTATTAATTAATTTTAAACTATTACATTATTTAAGTAAATGTTGAAAATGACCACCATCATTTTCAATACACAGTCGTGATGGTTTTAAAAGATGTTTTATAGTATTATTTAGTATAAAATTTAGTAGTAGTATAAAATTTCCTCTTTTTTTAAGAGCCACTATAGCAGGGGTGGTCAACAAGGTCGAGGGATCGACCAGTCGATCACGAGGCAAATTTTGGTCAATCGGGGAGTTTGAAAAAGTGTCAAAAAATCGAATTTCTGCGATTAAAAGTGTCAAAAAATCAACTTTTTTCGATTTTTTCTCGACAAACATCTTTTAAAATAATCACGACTGTGTATTGAACTGAGGGTGGTAATTTTCAACATTTACTTAAATAATGTAATAGTTTAAATTTAATTACTAAAATAATTTTTCAAAAAAAATAAATATTTAGTGAATTTAATTTTTTGTTTTGTAGCTGCCTTATTTATTATTTTCTGATTTTCTGTGAAATGGATTGATTTCTCAAAAATTTTCACTAGACAAAAGTTGTAGTCCATTAAATTTCCTATCCGGAATGGGGCGTCAGATTTTTTGTAAAATTTTTCGTTTAAAAGATACGGGGTTTTGAAAAAAACCAAAAAAAAGGAAGCTAAAATTTTTCGACATTTTTTCACTTACTTTAATTCATAACTCGAAAGCCGTTGATTTTAGACAAGAAAAGGTTTAAATCTAGTTTGTAGATTATTTCACGTTCTTTAAAAAAGCACTAAAACATTTTTACTGAAAAATCAATATTTTCGGGGCTATGGCCACGTGAAGGTGGAAATTAAAAAAATGCTTTAAAGAGGCGTAACTCTCGAGGGTTTGAATTTAGAAAAAAATTTTTATTAAATATTGTTCTTAGAAAAGTGTCCTCTATCACCACCTAAGTTATGTAAAGTGAGTGCGGGGACACCCTGTATACCGGGTGACCGGCCGCCGATATGAACATAGGAAAGTAACATGGGAAATTGATTTTTCTTAAATTCCTGCTTCGCATTATAACGGATTAGAATGAAAAGAGTATCAATATAAAGAAGTTTATTTTCCGCGTCTAAAGACACCCAGCACTTGATGGTTTGTTCTTTGTTAAAAACTCAAAATAAAATGACAAAATAGCATTTTTAAATAAATATTAAATGCCTTGTTAAAATTGATTGCAATTGTTTTTGTTTGAAAACTAATTTTAAACGCAGTTCAACCATCCAAAGCAGGTCTGATTTTAAAAAAATCGCTTATTTTAATTCTATATTTTTAACATTATTAAAGAACAAAACATCAAGTGTTGGGTGTCTTTAGACGCGGAAAATGAAACTCTTTCAATTGATACCGTTTTGATTCTTACCCATTCTGATGGGAAGCAGGAATTAAAGAAAAATTAATTTCCCATGTTAATTTCCTATGTTCACATCGGCGGCTGCGCCGGTCACCCGGTATTATGTAGAACAGAAGTTGCCACAATAATTGTTAAAACCGTTTCCAATTTTATTCGAGCTCCATAGGCCAATATGGGAAATCTTCTTTTTAAGAAACCAAATAAACGCTCGATAGCATTTCTAGTACGAATTTGAGATTCATTATATCTCTGCTCAGCTTGAGTGAATGGATTACCTAAAGGTGTGAGCTAATAATTCTTTAATGGGTATCCACTATCACCTGTATAATTTTAAATTGAAATATGTGTGGCAAATTAAAGTACTATAATATTTGACTTACCTAAAATCAACCCATTTTGAAAAGCACCATGTTCGAAACGAGCCCTTAACAATAAGCTATTATTGAATATGGTAGCATCGTGACTTGAACCAGGCCAACTCGCAACTATATCGAGTTTCAAGCTTCGCATTAGAAACGGCTTGTACATTTTATGGAAAAATAATGTTTTATGTTTTGAAATATCTCTGCATCCTCTTTTCCAGGGGACTGAATTTTAATATGAGTTCCATCAATAACCCCCATTATTCGAAAACTAAATATTCTACTCCTTATCATTATTTGTCGCGAGTAAATTCAAAATTGCACAACTGTTACGCTTTACAAATTATAAATTCACTTTAGGTACCAATAAGAGACTACCACAACAATTCCAAAATGTCAATTAATCAAATTCCTAGAAATGTCAACCATTCAAATCTTTGCAAAGGACACATTTCCCCTTTATCGTAAACAAATAATTTGTCGATTGAGCCTCAACAACATCGAAACTCGAACTTTGAAATCTTCAAGCACCAAAATGTAAAATTATCTTTCTTTTAAATCACACATAAAATAAAAATACTTAAAATTTCAGTAGCATCGCTCAAGATATTCGCTTTTATGTCCAATGGATGACGACAATATGTTTATTTCGCTACTATTTTTGGAAACATATTTTACACAAAATGCACGCTGCTCACCCCGAAAGCACTGCATCGTGACTGAATTTCCATTTTCCAAGCTACTAATCTCTACCACGCGCATCCCGTTCCGACATACCGTTTGATCGCAAAGATGTTTTAAAAGGGAAATTCGTTTTGGCCCACTGTGTAGTTAAATTTCTCTACTTTCTTCTGCATATCTCTTCCTTTGTGGAGGTTGTCACAAATCTGCCCTCTGAAACGCGACCCCTAATGAGAAGGCCGACCCAAACAGAGACCGGAATCTCCAGTTTCTTTGGCCACGATGGTAATAAACTAGCTCTCAATTCTTTTGGTTGCGTAATCATGGGTTATTGAAAAAAACAGGTATCTCAGGATGTAAAAAGCACACACATTGTTAGAAGGTAACAATGCTCTAATGAATGAAAACAGAATTCGAGAGATGCTCTCACAGTTCCACTAATTGCAATGTAGAAATTAAGCGGCATAGTCACAAAGCGCTCCGCCGTAAATACAGGGTGTCCCAGACCTGAACGTTATCCCTTGGAGGGATGATAGGCCAGCTCATGACTGACCAGAATATCGAAATATACCCATATTAAAATATCGTTAGTTTTCGAGATATTGGCACTTTTATGAATTTTGTAAATATCGACACATTCAATCAGTTATTGTGTGCCACAGGTACGAAATTTCATATTATAAGAATATAATTTTGGTTAAGTAGGCCTGAATAGCCCTGTTATTGATCACAGATTAAACCAGAACTAATATTTGCCATACTTTTTGAAAAAAGAAAATGTTTTTGCGAACCTCAAATTTTTTTTTATTTTATTTGCCAACTTCGACTCTTCATACTGTAAAAATATTATACTACACTAACCTGGCAAGTTATTTTAAAAAATTGCTCATTTAGGGCCGATTCTACAAAGCAGGTATAAAGTCCCGATTAGTTATTCGCCGTATAACTTATTCGAAGTATAACTTATTCCTTATTCCAGGTATAAAAGCTTTTGCGTTCTACAATGCTCGTACACGGTCGGTATAACTATACCTGGAATTAGTTCCTCCGCACCAATTATAGGTCATTTGCGCAGCATATTTGACCATAGGATAACTATTTGACATCGTTGTGCAGCGTTCATTTGATTTATTGGTTATAGTTTTTGTTGTAAAAGATGTTTAAACAGAAAATTAAACAAATTCTCTTTTTTTTTTAAATTATTTTTAGCAATGGTTATTGCTATTAGATGTTTTCAATATTAAAAAGAGTTAAAATTTTTTGTAATAATTTTTATTTTATAAAATTTTACAAATCTACTCTATATATATAAAAAGATAAGAAAAATATGCAACGTTTTTATGCAACGTTTTTGTGCAACGTTTTTATGCAACGTTTTTATGCAACGCTGAGAACAGCTATTGGACGACACCAAATCAACATTATAATCACATCAACGGACGAATCAAAGCAAAGCAAAGCAAAGCAAAGCAAAGCAAAGCAAAGCAAAGCAAAGCAAAGCAAAGCAAAAGCAAAAGCAAAAGCAAAAGCAAAAGCAAAAGCAAAAGCAAAAGCAAAAGCAAAAGCAAAAGCAAAAGCAAAAGCAAAAGCAAAAGCAAAAGCAAAAGCAAAAGCAAAAGCAAAAGCAAAAGCAAAAGCAAAAGCAAAAGCAAAAGCAAAAGCAAAAGAAAAAGCAAAAGCAAAAGCAAAAGAAAGGCAACAAAACCATGCGACGCAAAAACACAAAGATTGAAAGATTTATGTAAATGCAAAAATCCGTTTGGTGGCAAATTTGTTATTTTCGGTGGTGACTTTCGTCAAGTTTTACCTGTTATAAAATACGCTTCACCTGTGGAGATAGTCAATTATACTTTAAAGTCAACATCAATTTGGCCAAGCAGCATTATATTATTGAAAGTACCGAATAGCTGGAAATCTACAAATATAATTCAGGGACACGGACAACTCGGCACCGGGAAAATTCGGCACCGGACAACTCGGCACCGGGAAAACTCGGCACCGGCATAACTCGGCACCGGGGAAACTCAGTTCCGGGCTAACTTGGCACCAGTTGAAAAACTTAAAAAAATATATGAGGATCATTATTAAAAGGTAGATCCCGGTCGAGGCTAGGTTAGTGTTAGGAAACGACTTGTTTTTTAAAAGAGAAAGTCATTAAAAGGTAGATTAATTACTAATAAAGAATATTTGAATGTGTGACATAATATGGTCCGGTACCGAAAAAAAATGCGAGATTCACCCCATTCCCAGTAGCACAATTTGCCGAGTTGGAAGGCCCTAAGGGGATGTTTTTAAGGAGTTTAGTGCTGCAAAAATGACTCTGGAGCGGACTCGGCACCAGTTGAAAAACTTAAAAAAAATTAAAATATAAAAAATTTATTATAAAAGAAATTATATATCTTTTTATAATTCACTTTCCGGAACAAACGCTACCGAAGTTATCATACGTGACTTTGCGACGGAAATGGTCTTAAAAATCCGAGGTGACCTTCTCTTTTAAAAATAAGTCGTTTCCTAACACTAACACTAACCTAGCCTCGACCGGGATCTACCTTTTAATAATGATCCTCATACATTTTTTAAAAGTTTTTAACTGGTGCCAAGTTATCCCGGAGTTGAGTTTCCCCGGTGCCGAGTTGTCCGGTGCCGAGTTGTCCTGTGCCGAGTCGCCGGTGCCGAGTTTTCCCGGTGCCGAGTTGTTCGGTACCGAGTTGTCCTGTACCGTATAATTCAGGACATTTACAGCAATTCAATTGCTTCTAATGCCGATCTCTCCGACAGAATTATATTAGCCTGCCACAATGATGATGTTCGGGCGAGATTCATACCTACTTAAGTCAAGATATAGCTAAAAATCGAGGGGTCGATCAAACAGAAGAGGACATTCGGTTGGAATATGAAGTCGAATAATTAAATTCATTGAATTTCCCTGGTTTTCCGGTACACAAATCAAAACTTCAAATAGGATCTGTTGTTATGCTAGCAGAGCTTTAACAAAGTTGGTATATACATCGATAGGCCTTTGTTTAGTCATGGACAGTTATATGTAGCAGTATCAAGATGTCGAGCGAAGGATGGAATACAAATTCAAAGTGAAAGCAACATAAAAAATGTTGTATGGAAATAAGTTTTATAACTTGAAGTTATTAGGGCCGCAGAGCGGCCCTGGGGGGTTGGGCCGCGTTAGCGGCCAGGGGGGCGAAGCCCCCCTAGTTACTTTATAAATTACATAAAAATGTAACTTATTAGAAAGAAACTTTTAAAAGCATGGGTCGAGAATGAAATATCCAAAAACAATAGAAATGACAAAAAAAACCTTAATAAATAACAATAAGCAATAACAAGAATTTTTACAAAAATTTTAAATTCACTCACAAACCTCAATTAATTAATTATAAATAATCAAAGTAATGATTTAATAAAATAACTTAATAGAAGCACTTGAAATACAACAATAAATTGAATTTCACATTTGAAATAAATAAAATTGTATTCAACTGTCAAACTCTAAAATCCAACCTTAAAATAAATGATAGTTTAAATTAGATTTGACCAATAGAAAACAAGAATAACTTATCCGAGCAGGTATTCGACCATTTTCAGAGGGATAAGTTAAACCAGGTATAACCACAATTTATACCAACAAGAACGTTATACGACAATTGTAGAACGCAATCTGTGTGATTTATTCTCAGTATAGCTTTTTCGTACTTTATACCTGCTTTGTAGAATCGGCCCTTAGTGTAGTTTTCAAAATGGTATAAAATTTGCTATAATAATACTTTAGAAAAAAAGATATAGCTATTTTACTGAAAAATGAGCTCAATATGAAATTATTATAATAATCAGGAATTCAAATAAAAATAATATTTTTAGTTTAAAGTGACAGGTATTTACTTAAAACTAAACGAAACACTAACAAAACGATACACTAATAAAACAAAACATCAATAAAAATCAAAGAATGGGATTTTGTGTTTGCTGTGCATCGATTCGCTTTCTTATTGTTCTTCTAGTCGTACTAACGGTTTTTGCTTTGTTTTTGAACTTATATTCCCTAGTAATTTGGACTTATTGTATTGAAGATACAATAACGAACTGACCTGGTCTTCTTGTAGACTCTGTGTTAGTGTTACATCTTTGAAATTCAATCAATACCTACTACTCATTATGCCATATCAGTAAAATGTCCAGGAATACGCAAAATGCATTACATCTATGTTCGTTATTATCTCCAATACAATAAGTCCAAATCACTAGGCCGTACATAAGTCCAAAAAACAAAGCAAAAACTGTTAGTACGACTAGAAGAACAATAAGAAAGCGAATCGATGCACAGCAAACACAAAATCACATTCTTTGATTTTTATTGATGTTTTGTTTTATTAGTGTATCGTTTTGTTAGTGTTTTGTTTAGTTTTAAGTAAATACCTGTTACTTTAATCTAAAAATATTATTTTTATTCGAATTCCTGATTATCTTTTTTTCTAAAGTATTATTATAGCAAATGTTATACCATTTTGAAAACTACAGTAAATGAGCAATTTTTTAAAATAACTTGCCAGGTTAGTGTAGTATAATTTTTTTACAGTATGAAGAGTCGAAGTTGGCAAATAAAATAAAAAAAAATTTTGAGTCTCGCAAAAACATTTTTTTTTTCAAAAAGTATGGCAATATTAGTTCTGTTTTAATCTGTGATCAATAGCAGGGCTATTCAGGGTTACTTAACCAAAATTATATTTTTATAATATGAAATTTCGTACCTGTGGCACACAATAACTGATTGAATGTGTCGATATTTACAAAATTCATAAAAGTGCCAATATCTCGAAAACTAACGATATTTTAATATGGGTATATTTCGATATTCTGGTCAGTCATGAGCTCGCCTATCATCCCTCCAAGGGATAACGTTCAGGTCTGGGACACCCTGTATAAACAAGCACCAAAGCAAAGTAACAACATCAAGGTTGTTCAATATGAAAAGCAAAGCACACACACGTCGATGCTTACGATATGGCAAACTATAAACGCTTAGTTTATAAACGTAGTTAACGTATGCTAGGTGCTAGGATATTTTACATAACGATAGGAAAGGGTGCACTTTATTTGGTTTCTACGATCAACTGAAAACATTTTTGTAAAATAATTTATTTAGGGCAAATAATTTGTATGTACATTAAAACTTATAGATTATAGTTGGAAATCTGTGTTAGTAAAAAGTTAGGTGCTTTATTTCAAACTCCATCCGGTCTGAAAGCTTTTAAATTCATCAACCATAATCTACCCAAATTTGAGTTGAATCGGTTCCATAGTAATCATAATCATGTCTGACCTTAAAGGATATCCCACATTTTTCAATTTTCTGACTATTCCTTATTGCAGTCCGAATTTGTGATTATTAATTAGTCCAATTTAAGCTTGAAAAATCATTGGCCAAACCCACGATTTCGTGATTTTTGTGACCTGATTCGACAAATTCGAATCTCTTCCGATCCGAGTCTGATATCGAAATCTTACAGACACATTTTTAAATTTATTTAAGAAGTTTATCTTATTAATCTGCCCAATTGTGCTTTTTTATCTTGAAAAGAGTGATTGATTTGTTAAGGATGCACTTCTGAGATCCAATTGTTATAAAATTGAAAAGCTGTCAGTATGTACGTTACTACCAACCCTAAAATCTTAAAAAAAATAAAATCTCCAAACATTAAGTTGAAAAAAATATAAATTATTTGCTTACTGTTGATAAAAGTTGAACTCCAAGATTATATATATCGCAAACCACGAATTTTGGCTTGGCAAAATCTAAAGATTTTAGAAATACTTCCACCTAAAAGTTAATTAAAATAAAGAATAACAAATACATAATATCCTATTTTATTTAGTTACTTGGTAAGCATCATTAGCACATAACTTGCTAATTGGGTATTTAAATAAATAAGACAGAAAATCATTACTCTGAAATTTTAAACAGTTTTTAGATTAGCTTCAAGATTAATATGAGAATACTTACAATAAAATTCAATTTATACATTATATTGAGGCAGTAGATTAACACCACACAGCTAGTACAAAATTTAAATTGGAATGTTATAAATCGTGAATTTGGAGAATTGCCCATTATGTAAATTATCGAATTGACGCCACTGGCAATTAAAATCAGTATTATAGTCAGCATGTGATTAATGGAAAGTTCATTAATTAATTTGCATATTTTCTGGTAGCACTTTACCGTTTTGTGATGATACAATTCAGCAAATTTTAAAATAAACGAAAGATTGCTATCTAAAAGTACGCTTTTCTTTGGACATGTTGCTATACATCTTTCTAATTTCAATTTCACAAATCTTTGGTTGTTATAAAGCATTGATATGAATATACTAACGATAGCGATGTAAAATGTAGTACTTACAGTATTAACATAAAAAGCAATCAGCATTGTTATCTGGTCCAAAGAAGACCAATTTTTACTTTCATTTAATACATTTAAGTAAATTATTAATGCAGATATAGACATAATAATGAAAGACATACAACTAAGTATTCGTATGCGTATTGTTGTAATATTCTCTTCATCCAAAATGATTCCGATTTGATACCACATATCAATTAAATTCATCATTTGCTGCAAGCATTTTATTAATGTTTTTCGGATATACGAAAAGACAACTATGAGAACTATCGATTCCGCTTTAAAAAGTAAATCCGGTATGTCATTTAGTAACTCGCTGATTTTGTTCTCATTATTCAAGATGGTGTGGATGGTGCAACTACAATCTAAAATTAACACTCCACATAGAAAATAGCTGATGAAAAATCCAAAATTGGAGGGTGAAAATGAACATTTTTCAAAAGATCTTGAATGAATACACCGAACGTTTATGCCAGGAATTCCTACTATTAAGCCAAATCGAAATACATCTTTAAGTATGCAGGATAAGCAATTAAACGAAACCATTGCTTTTCTTCAAAGTCACACTTCACAGGAACGACAGCAAAACAAATTAGGATAATATATCAGTTACATGAAAAAAAAATATTTTATTAAAGTCGTGATGTGTTCGTTCGTGTGTAAATAATTTTTTTTTTATAGTATCATATATTTACTAATTTGGTTTTAATAATGAACTGTTTACCTCAACACTGAATAATTTTACTAGTATACCAATGTATAATGTATTTAATTTCACTGTTTACTTATGTAATCCATGTGTTCCATGGAACACGGCCGAAGACAGTCGGAAAAATGAATTTTAAATTTTACAACAATTTAGTAGACAAAATAATGATAAATTAATTTTCGATTTCAATAAAAGAAAATATTTAATTTTTAACCTATTAAACAAACATTAAAATAATTTTCCTAAAATTTGGAAGCATTTGATAATACAAAATACGAAAGAATAACTAAAATTGTAGTAGCACCTAATGTACTCGTATAAGCTAAGTACAGAGTAAACGCTGGTTGCAGAAACCGGCTTACCTGCTTGGATATTTGCATTGCAATATCTACTGTTACCAGCTTCGTTTGCCTTCGGTTATATTAGTTGTTGTTCTTCTTCGACACTCCATTCCTTGCGGAATATCGCCACATCGTTTGATATTTTTGAATCTTTGCTGGTGTGGATCAGTTCCCGTTACTTACTTTCAAGTTCTGCCCTTTATTAGTTTCTACAGTCTCCTATTGTCTTTCGCTTCGACCCTTCTCCATTTCTTTCTGTCTTAGCAGCTTTCTCTCCAATTCTCCACCTTCATCCTCTTCAGTTCAATCAGCGCTTATTCCTGCCATCTGATTCTTGTCTTTTCTCGTGGTCTATCCGTGACCGGTCTTCATTTCATGAGCTTATTTATTGCTCTATCTTCCTGGGCTACACATTAATTTACATGCACCCGCAGAAGATAAACACTTGGAATTAAAGGAGCAATTCTACGAAACACTTGAAAGAGGAATATGAGAGAGAGAGAAATATGATAAAATACCAAGGTATGATGTGAAGATATTAATTGGGAACCTGAATGGTAAGTTGGGAAATGAACATGAGTTAGATTTTCGACTACCAATAGGAAAATACAGCTTACATACCGAAACGAGTGAGAATGGAAGACTATTGATAGATTTTGCGATGGGAAGAGGCATGGTAATTAAGAGTGCTTACTTCAATCACAAGAATATTCATAAAGGCACATGGACTACGCCAAATGGGTAGCACAATAAATCAAATTGATCATGTATTAATAGAAGAAAAATATGGAAATCTCATAAAGAATGTGAAAACCTACAGAGGTGCAGATGTGAGCTCAGACCATTTCCTCGTTGGCATAAAAATGAAATAAATGATACCAATAAATAAAACAAAAGTTGAAGGAAGGAAAACATAAAAAGAATCTCAGAATTACATTAGAACACGAAAAGTCGAGAAAGGAATATGAGAAGGAAATGACTAAAGAAATGGAGAAATTGAATCAAATACATGGCATTGGCGAGAAAGCAAACAATAATATCGGCAAATCAATAATTGAGGTAGCGACAAAATAACAACTGACACAATGAGGAATCAATAATAAGAAATGGTATGATGAAGAATGCGACGACGAGAGGAAGAAAATAGAGATATTCAGGCAAACACAGTTAATGGTAGATAGGCGAAAGCATGAGTAACAGAGAAAAATGCAAGACAACCTATAGAAATAAGAAGAGAAACAGAAATGATCAAATATGGTGGAGAAGAACTTCATAGGAACATAATTGAGTTTATTACAGAAATATGAGAAAGGGAGCGGATAACTAAGGTTTGGTGTGAATCAATCATCTGCACAATACACAAGAAAAGTAATAGGATGAACTGCAATAACTATAGAGGGATATCCCTATAAAGTGTTGTTTACCAAATTTTGGGCATATGGATTATGGAAAAGCTATCACAATATGCAGAAGGAATGATTGGCGAATACTAGTGCGGATTTAGAAAGGGTAGATGATTAATAAAACAAGTGTTCACACTCAAACAAATCCAGGCAAAAACTCATCTGTTGAAACAGATAGCTACCTATGTACTCGTCATAAATTTATACGAAGCACTGTATCAACTTGGTATACCAATAAAATTGTTAAGATTGATCGAGATGACTATGAGAAGCACAGAAAGCAAAGTTAGAATAAACGGCTTTGTATCGAGAAAGTTCGAAGTGAAAAACGGTTTGAGACAGGGAGACATGGGAGACATGGGAGAGAACAGAGTGCCACTGAAGATATGGAATAGCGAGATCGATGGAAGGAGAAGACTTGGAAGACCACTGTCAGAATGGAGAGAAAATGTGTTGCGGGACTTACGACTTCTGAAAGTGACGGATTGGCAAGAGAAGACCAGACATAGAAGTGTATAGAGGAAGATAGTCAATTAAGCTATGGGCCTACGTGGCCTCTAATACTGTATTTATACATAATTATATTGTGATGTTTCAAGCGAATAAGAGACTCGGGATTGGACATTACATTCAAAAGGGGGTGTGAAAATGGACACCGCTATTGGTGAAAATAAATCTTGTTAAAATCGAGAGCCAATTTGTTACCTCTGACACTTTACACATTTACAAATTTTATTTATTTCGATTTTATGATTTGTGCGGGTGCTGTGATAAGTTTTGATAAACCTGCAAAAGAAGAAGAATAATCAATAAATTCGAAGTTAAAATTTTGCGGATCTGTGCTGAATTTGGACAACTTTGAGGAATTTTGATTTGTGAAACGGGGTCACGAAGATAACGGAACTTCCTGCAACTATCTTGAAGAACGGTGAGTGCTGTTTTCACCCACAGCTTTGCGGATTTTTGCGTTTTTCTATGAGACAAATTTTGATCCAAGGAATCCCTTTGAGCGATTGATTAGTGATTAACTAGTTAATTTGGTAATACTATAAAAGTTGTGAAATTTTAGAAAACTTGACCGTTTTATGCGAGCGTGGGCCAGTCGCACAAATTTGAGATTTTGGACAGAATTTGTGATAATTCTGTTGCGGATTTAGCTTATATTTGTTAATTCAATGGTTTTAGCGCTGGATGGTTCAGAAATTGTAAGGATATTTAAGGAGATTGGAAAGAAAATTTTGTGGTTAAGTTACCTTAGCACGAGTGGTTAAATTATGAATGGTTTGTTGCGCAAATTCACGTGAAGTGCACCAATACTTGTCCGTGGACCACTACGAGTACACAAATTCACATATTTCGGTTAAATTACCCAATAAACTGATACGATTAACACGTATGACGTGGAAGAATACTAAGGCGGAAGTATTGCCACCTTCACAGGGTGATAAGAAGAATGAAATGCGAGGGGAAGATTACAAATAAGGAGGTACAGATTATCGCATACTCCTATGACGTGGTAATTGTTGCTAGATCACGAGAGGCTTTGAAGAAAATTTTTAAAAGGCTAGAGAGCGAAGCAAGAAGGGTTGGACTTGTTGTAAACGAGAGAAAAACAAAATATATGAAGTGTCATAGAAAAATAGATGAAGATGTAACAGAAGTACAGATAGTAAACTACAAATTTGAAGAGGTGAGAACATTTAAGTATTTGGGACTCCAAATAAATAGCACAAACAATAGAGATGTCATTCACGAAAGAGTAATGGCAGGAAATAGAGCGTACTTTGCCATATAAGGTCTACTAAAGAACAAATTGATTGGAAAAAAACACAAAAATAAGAATCTACAAAACACTAATAAAATCGGTGGTGGAATATGGAATGGAGATAGTATGCCTGACAAAAATACTACAAGAAGAAAAGCTAATAGTGTTTGTGGGGAGGATAATAAGAAGAGTACTGGGATTGGTCAAGATTGAAGTGTATCAGTATATAATTAGAACTAATGATGAAATAAGAAGGGAATTGGGGGGGGATATAGTAAGACACATCAAGGCTATGATGATTGGATGGTTGGGACATGTTAAAGGAGCCCTCGAAAAAAGTGTAATAGGAACCCTAATGAACTGGAACCCGAACACAAGAGAGGGCCAAGAGGAAGACCCAGAAAGAGATGGAAGGATGAGGTGATGAACGACCTACAGAGCATGGATGTGCATGCCTGGAGAGAGAGAGAACTCTGAATAGAATCCAATGGAAGAGGGTGATGGAAGAGGCGAAAACACACGAAAAACTATAGAAGAGAAGAGAGAGGAAAATATGGATACTAATCCACCCCAGAAAAGGGATTTGTAAGCATCAAACGATGCGGCTATATTCCACTAAGGAATGGAATGCCAAATGATGATGATGATATCTTCCTGCGCCCTCATAACATGTCCCAGCCATCTCAATCGCATCAATCGAAAACAGTTCACATAAATATTTATTACAAAATTATCTACAATATTGTGACAAGTTGAAATTTATTCTATTGAAAATTGCTAGATTCTCACATTTTAGATTCTCACATTAAATATATTTTACAATATTGTCACAAATTGACAAAAATTATTATATTGGAAATTGCTAAAATGTGTAGAAATTCAAACTCAATATAATATTTTCTAAATTGTGATAAATTTAACGACAACGATTATATTGAAAATTGCTACAATTTTGTGAATCTTTATATCCTACTAAATCTACTACAAATTTTTAGTGAATTTTTGCTAAAAATTGTACAGTTTACATGTCACCATTTTAATAAGGAATTGTAGTAATTATTGCTAAAATTCTTGTATTAAGCAATGTTTAACTTTTATTCGATACAAATATACTAATATTAGTGGATGGCATAGGCGCAACTAGGGTGGGGAGCTAAGCCCCCCCCCAAATTCAAGTTAATCCCCCCAAAATATCCCAATTGTTCGTAATTTTTACCCCCTCCCTTAAAAAAATTGTTTGAAAACATTTTTTCGTTATTCCGGACGTAAAAGTAACCTTTTCGTCAACAATTTCAGATACGATAAGTACCTTTTTTCGTATATGGCGGAATAACGAAAAGCGCTTTACATCACGCAGCCGAAAAACTTCTTTTTCACCTCGGGGGCGTACGGGCGCACCTCGAACGAAAAATCTCGTTTTACGTCCTCGTGATGAAAAGTACTATTTTAGCCCTCCCAAACTTTTGACCCTAGTTGAGCCTATGGTGGATGGTATTAACCTTTGGTACAAACAATATTAATTTTATTGTTTCAAACTTACACATGCATTAAGGCCGTCTTCTGGTTTAAAAAGCATAAATAATGGGTGATTTGTCGAGCTGAACAAAAACAAAACAAAGAATATTTTTACCATTCAGTTTTTTACAACATATTTGTTGATATTTCGAGAATATACAGAAAAAAATTTTAACAAAAAAAAAAGAAAATTAAACAAGCTATAAGCTGGTAAAGTTGGGGGTAAAAAAATTGAGAGTGTGCTGGTTGACACGATTGCAACTCTTCTGGTCATCGAAAACAAGATTTAAAAAAAGATTATTAATCAGTAAGAATACCGTTATAGTCTCTACTAAAGAGAAAACGGAAAAAAATTTTTCGCAAACTGGCGGCTGTCTGAAGAAAAAAATTCATTTTTTGACTATTTTTTTCACAATTCTTAATTTTTGAAAATAGTAAACCAAATAATTTTTATTCAAAAGTCGTAGGGGAGATATACAGTTATATATAGTGAAGGTTGGTACAAAATTTGAAGCAAATCGGTTAAATAGAACTTGAGATATTATGTCAACCACGTTGAAAAATGTTAAAATGTCCAAATAATTTTGATACAAAAGTAGTAGGGGCGATAGAAAGTTATATAAGTGAAGATTGCTACAAAATTTGAAGCAAATCGGTTAAATAGAACTTGAGATAATTATTATGTCAACCAGGTTGAAAAATGTTAAAATGTCATAAAATACATACTAATTACTACGACCTTCGGTAAGTTGCTCACTGCTAGGTTCAGTTGCTGCGTCACTAAAATAGCTAAAACGTGGTAAACTGTTGGAATTTTAAAATTTTCTCTTGAGAATATATTCTTAAAGGTCTAAACTTTAAGAATATGCAAAAAAAATAAAAACTTGATTTCTTTAATTCCAAACCAGAACACGACCTTACGAAACTTGATATAAAACTAGTTTTATATAGGGTTGCACAAGATAATTATTTACAAAAATATCCAAAGTATATCATTATAGGGAAGATACCATCACAATCACATTTCCACTTCTTCTGATATTTTGTTAGAGTGGTGTCAAATAAAGAAGAAAAGGTAGAGCTAATGCGAAGAAACCAAAACTCGTACAATCGTGTTTATGTTGGTGTCAATTGGTGGAATTGGGTGTCACGCGATCTCTACTGCGCCGGATTTGGGCTACACCTTTTCTTCTTTATTTGACACCACTCTACCTGACAATAATTTATAATAACTAATTACATTCATCTTCAATTTAACACCGATCATAATTATGTGTTATGGGCTCACTGAGGAGGTTAGATCCAAAACACTGGTGAATATAATAGTGATTATAAAATTGATTGACTTGAAGTGAATTGAGTCACTTGAATTGAGTGACTGATTCAGCACTAACTTCTAATATCCAAAAAATACGAAATTGTAAAGCTACCATTGTATACGTTATAACCATACCTACTATCTAAAGGAAAACAAAATTTTAGTGTAAAATTTAAATGGTAATAGGTACTACTTATGCTTACTGGAGCGATAAGTTCAATTCCCAATTTTAGCATATCGCAAGCTACGAATCTTGGCTTCTCAATAACTAAAGTTTTAAGCAATACTTCGACCTAAAAGTTATTTAGTTAAAATGCTTAATATAAGAAATACCTAATTTTGATTACTTGATAAGCTTCATTAGGGCGTAATTTACTAATTGGGTATTTAAACAAATAAGACAGTAAATTTTCATTCTGAAAATTGAAACTTATGAAAAAAAAACTCAATGAAAATATATCGTCAGTGAAAACAGAAAATTGTGTACCTTCATTTTAGTAAATTTGAAAAGAAGTAAGTTCATCTCCAATAAAAAGAAGTACTTGTTGAAAACCAGCTCTGCTGAACCTTTGTACCTTTTTTATTATGTTTTATTATGTATTGCATGTATAACTTAATTTAATAAACCATATTATTATTATTATTAAAACTTAAGTGAGCAACCTGCATTTATCAATTTTTTAACATCACTAGGTACTAACATTTTTAGTACAAATTATTAAAAGGAGTTACACCATTTTCTGGTTTCACCGGTGAATGTAAGTGCCACTTACCACAATATTTAGTTTATGTAATGCATTTAAACCTAATGCCACAATCATGCTAGAGCTGCAAAATTGAAATACGAAACTTATGAATTGTAAATTTGAAGAATTGCCAAATATATAAATTATTGATATAACGCCAATGGCAATTAAAATGAGTACTGTGTATATTAAATAGACAACCGCAACGATACCATAAACGTTACCAAAATTCTTATAACATCTTATTGTTCTGTGGTGATGCATTTTTACAAATTTTAAAATTAATAAAGTCCTACAGCTACACAAAATAAATATATGCTTGGAACATTTTGCGATGCGGTTTTCCAATTCCAACTGCGCAATTCTTTGAAGATTTGTAAATATTAACGTGAATATTCTGAAGAAAACAATGTAAATTAAAGAATTTGCTATATTAACATAAAGGGCAATCAACGTTGCAGTTCGTTCCAAATACGTCCAACTTGCGTTTTGATTTATCAAAGTTATGTAACTTACAAATACAAGTAGAAATGTAATAATAAATAGTATCCAATTAAACATTTGTTTACGTATTACTGTAACATTCTTTTCATCCAATAATATTCCAATTTTATATGATGTATCGATCAAATTCATCATTTCCTTCAAAATATTTATTGTTTTATTGGAAATACATGCGTAGGATACCAACAGAATGATGGATTCCGTATTATATAGCAAATCTGGTATGTTATTGATCAACGTCTTCAATTTATTCTCAGCATTTAATATGGCATGGATGCTGCAAATGCAAGTTAATAGCAACAGTCCACATACAGACAGGTTCATACAAAATCCAAATTTGGAAAATGTGAATGCACTTTTTTCTTTAGATCTGGTGTGTATGCACTGTACATTTATAGTAGGAATTCCGACTATGAAGCAAAATCGAAATGAATCTTGAAGTATACATGATAAACAATTAAACGAAACCATTCTTTCTTGTTGAAAGAAGTTGGAACATAAACTAAAAAATTATGTGTTCATTTTGGTAAGTAGTACAATATCTAATTGAAATTGTAATGGGTTTGTGTTTAAATACAATTATTTTATAATATCGGCAAGTATATAATTGCTTAAAGATAAGCAGTTAATTAAAAAAATTTAATTTATTCTAGAGAAATTGTTTTCATTTTACAGTATAACAAAAAATATAATATTAAATAATTTAAAATGGTTAGCTGTTAATTCGTGATAAAAAATTAATTGATACTTATATTGTAATAATTTACGAATTAATTAATTATTAATATTCTTCATCAGAATAATACATAATGAAAGCATATAAATATGATATTAATTTAATTCCATTAATTCGTAAATTATTAAAATATATCAATTAATTTAATGTAAACAAGTTCAAACTTAGTAAACAATTGATTAAATTATAAGTGAAATAAAAATACTAAAATATTTTAACAGAGAAGTAGAGTAGCGGTACTGGAAGGAAGAAAGGCGGTGCTAATGTGCAGTAACGAAAATTCGCATAGACTTTTTTTATTGGTGTCTTTATTTTCTTTCTTCCAGTAGAGTGGTGTCAAATAAGGAAGAAAATGTGGAGCTAATACGCAGAAACCAAAACTCGTACAATCGTGTTTATGTTGGTCTCAATTGGTGGAATTGGGTGTCACGCGATCTATACTGCGCCGGATTTTAGCCACGCCTTATCTTCTTTATTTGACACCACTCTCCCGCAACTCTAGCAATAGAAAATGGATACCCCAAATGAAACACATATTCATAAGTTAAGTAAAAATAGTTATCTATTATTGGTTTAAATACATAGAAATTAGGAATACAAATTCAAACAATCTTGCAGTTAAGATCGGAAAACATTTATCATATTTGCCAAACTATACAGGTAAAGGCCAAGCATAAATTTACATTGGAAGCAATAATGCATAATCACCAGAAGTCACCAAGTATTCAATTTTGGTTAGTTAAATGGTGAAGCATGGCAACTGTTTGTAGAACTGTAGAATCTTGTGAGCGGTAGTAAAAACCCACTTTTTGCACTCTGAAACTCTCATTTATTATTAAAGGCTGTCAGTTAGTAAATTTCTTCTAGTTCTCTGCACATATTTTATTTTTCCCATTCTTCTTGCAACCATCTTGTACATGGTGGGTGCTAAATTTTAGCGTCCGAGTTTTGCGGATTTTTCGCTTTTCTTTGGGACAAATTTTGGTCCAAAGATTTCCTTAGAGAAATTGATAAGTGATTGTCCTGGTGCAGGAACTCCGAGTTATTTGGTAATTACGAGTGAAGTTGTGAAATTTCGAAGAACCGACCATTTTGCGTAAACGTGGTTAAGTTGCACAAATTGGAAATAGTATTTGGAAAATTTGTGATAATCCTATTGAGGATTGTGCTTAAGTTTGTAAATCTGAGGGTTTTTACGCTGGATGATTCAAAAATTGAGAGAATTTAAGGAGATTAGAAGAATTATTTTGAGGTTAGGTACCTTAAAACGAGCTGTTAAAATTTGGATGTCTTGCGACGCAAATTCACGTAAAGTACACCAATTATTATTATCCGTGGACCACTAAGAATACACAAATTCACGAATTTTGGTCAAATTTGAATAAAACAGACGTTAACTGGATCAACGACAGGACGTACAACGACACATGTGTGAAGATTTCATAACAATTCCAGGGTTAATTTACGAAGGCGGGACCAAGATTGTAACAATCCATTTGTTACATGGCTCTTCTCGTCTGATTTCTTTAATTAGTTTCGTTTTGTTTTTGAAACATTTTTATTTTTTAGTGTTAGTTAGTTTTAAGAAACATTTTTACAAACATTTGGGTGGTTACTGGTTTAACGCCAAGAGCCAATGAAAGGGCTCAAGTTCTTAATGCGCCGGAGGGCAGCGCATATCAAAAGGGGGAATACAAAAAACCATGTACTAGCAACGACTAATTTTATAAGTGAAAAATTCAACTCACTAAATTTTTAATCTAAACGGTGTTATAAAAGTGAAAAGTATCTCATCACGATCACCGTGATTTCCTACACAAGGGCAAATATTGGTAACCGTGTTGCAATTTTTTAAGCAACGGTTTTTGCATTTTTAAAGAAGTCGATGTACCAGACGCTACCTAGCGCCATTTTGGATAAACGACCACTCTTATTTAATGGTCAATTTTTTGGTGATAATCTGCTAATGGGATCGACAACCCTATCAATCCAGTACGCAATAAGTCCTTTGAAAGAATTCGAGAGTGTGCCGCTGTTACGACCAACATCTCAAGTGTCCATGAAAAGATTTAACAACCTGCTACGATATGATCAGTTTGTAGTGAAAGCATTAGACTTATTAGTTACCAGCATTTGTATTTATATTTTGTCTATAACCATGTAATTCCTGTTTTAGTAATTTTCATCAACCGTATGATAAACCGATTGGCAAAGGTGCACCTATGAGCAATCAAACGGACAACCAAATATCATGCAATTATAAACATCAAAATCGTAAGTAAACTGAGAGTTGCTTGCTATAGATATATGTATATTACATCTGTTGATTCTAAAATCTACTTGCTAACTGATTTTCATCATTTCGGACGCCACTGCGTTAAATTTTTAAATACTAACAATTCTTGCAACTTGAACTGCAAAATCTTTTTAGTAGCTTTGAATCTTGGCTATGCTTTGGAGAACGTACTTTTAATAACGTTAAGTAACCAAAATGTTAAAATTTGTAAATATCTGTAAATTACTTTCAATCCTAGTTTTAAAGTGCCTAGAATAAGAATTTTTGTATTTACTTCATGTCGTTTAAGTGTGACTCTTTTTATTTTACTGACGTATGTTTGTACATACTTTTCATTTTATTTTATAAAAATTAAAGCTGTTATTAATACAAATAACTGTCTATGATCTTTATTGGCGCCCACTCGAGTTATTCCTACTGAAGAGAGAAACCATTTACAAGTACCTACGATACTCGTTAAGATCTTGAGTAACCCAATATCTCCGACGCTGACTGAACTCTATGAGCTAGCCGTTCCGTTAATTCCATCTACGAACACGAAAAGCGGCATCCTTGGCCATCCAGCCATTTGGCTTTGTTTAAGGTGGTACAAGATTTCAATGGACGCAAAACATTTCTACTTTTGGCTTTGTGGAATATCTTTATTTAAACATTAATTTAAATTTTGTAAAACAATTGATTTTTTTACACGCATTACACTCGAGAGTATCGAAACGCCATTGAGACAAATTGACAATAAATGTAATGGTGGTTTGATGCGCTCGCACATAGCTACACGAACGGCCATCAGATGACACTTTTATAGTCCAAAAAGCAAGATTAAATTCTCACCCGAGTCTTTTACTGTGAGTTGAACCCACACCCAAAGATTGTCTCAATTATTGCCTTCGACGACATAGCTGCCCTTTAGTTTGTTGTTTGTTTGTTGGTGTTTAGACAGTTGATCCTCTCATCTGCGACAACACCTGTATTTAGTGGTATTATTTCAGTGGTATCTGGGAAAAGAGGATGCTTGTGAAACCAATTCAGAAACTTATGTAGAAGTCATTGTTGTCCCGAATTACGTTTAGTGCCCAAGAAGAATTTAAAAAAAACTCAAACTAGAGTTTTTTCAAGCGTTTTATTGAATTGAAAATACAACGATTTTAGCTGCTTAACAATACAATACTGTGACAATACTCCCCTTATGCTTTACATTGCATAAAGTTTTATTCATAACAAATGCTTACTAGCTAGTTTACAATAATTTGAAATAGGATAAGTTTGTTTGTGCAGTCCCAGGCTCATAACCTTATGGGAAAAGTCATCTTCGTGCGACTCGACTACTGCCTTTCAATTATGGTGGGAGCATAACACCCGCTTTTACGTAGTATCTCTGCGATCAACCGTTGTTCTGACGTTGCGAGTTCCACTTCTGCAAGTGCTCAAGCACTTGGCGCACATTAAGCAGCGCTGTCATCTCTTATGTCCATCTTGTCACAGAGCCTGCAGTTACTCCACGAACTGGGAGAAATTCACTAATTGACAGCCTTTAATAATAAATTAGAGTTTTGGAGTGGAGAAAGTGGGTTTATGCTGAGATAGGCGAAATACGCCAATTTTCAACTACCGCTTGAGCCCAAACGATCTGCCAGAGAAGAAAACCTATGGAATACAATTTATAGGAAATTTTATGCACTATCATTTTGAATATAGAGGTTATTTACGAAAAGTTGATAGTTTCCGAGTTATAAGCAAGAAACTGAAAACAAATGAAGATTTTTTTTACCTTTATTTGCATTTTCTTCAATGCTACGTCACGAAATTTTGTTAGCAAACCTCCGATTCGGATTCAATACAAAAAAAAATTGAAAAAAACATATAAAGAAGAAATCAAAACTACTCCATAACTTTCCTGGTAAAACAAACATAGAGCCCTCTGGGCTGCTAAAGTGAAAAAAAGAAACTCCTGAAATTTTTTCAACATTTTTGTGTAAGAAAATCAAATGAGTATCCATTATTCTATTGTAGATAATAATGCCCGTACTGTTAACCATAGAAACTAAGAAAAACATGGCGGCGAACTACACGTTGGTCACACTCATGGATTTAGAAGATTCCTAAGTTCTAAGAAACCTCCAAGTCCATGGCCACACTCTATCTATTGTAATGTTATTTCCCCGAACTAAACAATTTGGCGTGTGCTCGGGATCATGCCCAGGGAACAAACAACACAATCAAAAGCTGACGGCAGCTTTATAGTTGGAGAGCATTAAAGAGACTCACACAAAGGCTTGGATTCAAGATTCTTGCTTCCACACTATATACTAACTCTAGTGTGGCCCATTTAGTGGTTTCCTATTAAACTACACATAGGTTATGTTAGCACTCAAAACTCTTTACCGCTCGAAAGGTTAACAGAAAGTCAGTGTCATATCTCCGCGAAACGAAATAAACCGATTTACGCTTGATCAGCGTTGGGAAATATTGATTATACTCCTTAAGTACTTCTTCATCTTAGTTTAGGCCTTAAGGCCTATTATTTCCAGCTCCTTGTGATATGGACTGCCATCTTTCGTTCCATCTCTTCTGTGGTCTTCCAGGTAGTCGTTTTCCATGGATAACTTTCCCATCTCTGACTATTCGGTCAAGCCTATTGTTGTTCATACGATTGACATGTTCGTTCCATCCTCTTTTTTGCTGTCTCACCTATCTTACTACGTCCAACACCTTACATGTGTCTCGGATTACTTTGTTTCTTATCCTATCCCATAGTGTTTTTCCTGCTATTATACGCAGTGTTCTCATTTCGGCTGTTCTCGGTAGCCTTTTTGTTTTAGACTTATCGGGACGTACTTTCTCAGCATACGTCATTACTGGTCTAATATATCCGCACTTTACTTTCGATCCTTTCGATGTTTAGAAATTCGTTGTTCCATATTGTTTCCCTCAAGCATCCCGATACAATAGCAGCCTTTTTACGATCTGGTTACTTACCTCCTTAATTGGGTCTCCACAACTCGTGATTTCTACTCACAGATAGACAAAAAACATCACCTGTTCAACACCTTGACCGTCAAGGTTTAAATATTAATATTTAAGCGCTTAGTTAAGTCTTTGTTAAATTCAAGAAACTTTTGTTCAACTGGAGGGGGCTTAATTTAAATATCCCGGTTTTGGAGTTCCGTAGGCTTCAGGGATATTTCTTCCAAGTAAGCGGGTATAGAGATACCGGTTTTCTAGTTCTGTGGCCTAAATATCCCGAATATGGGCTTGCGTGGGCTTCAGGAATATTTTTTGTAATTAAGCGAGTTATATAGATATTCCAGTTTTCTGGAAAACTTTTATTGTTTTGTTTCTTTATATGAATCTAATAATTTAGCTAAAAAAAGACCTAAAAATATAGCTTAACATTTAGTTACAACTAATTTAGTTTTCTCCTGTGGAAATACAACAAGGTAGGTTGTGTAATTATGAATTTTATCTCATTTTTAAGGTAAATATTAGATATTCCTGGCAGACAAAATTAATAAAAAGAAAGCAGTTCACACTAAATATTTATTACAATACTATGACAAATTGAGAATTATTCTATTTAAAATTACTAAAATATTTTGGAATCTCATACTACGAAAATGGTCTACAATATTGTCACAAATTGACAATAATTATTATATTGTTGGAAATTGCTAAAGATGTAGAAACTCATGTTTTCCACATGGTGACAAATTTAACAACAACTATAATTTATTATATTGATAACAGCTACAATATTTTAAATCTTCATCCTACAAATCTATTTGATGAAACTAAAAGGATAATAATGACTGCTTCAAATTATTCTTCTCTCCGCAATCCAAAAATGCCCATGTTTGAATTTCAAACATTAAAATTCGAGATCCACATATTGTAAAATTGGAAAGCTGTCAGTATGTAAGTTACTACCAACCCTAAAATCTAAAAAACAACTTAATTTTGTAGAAAATATAAATTATTTGCTTACTGTTGATAAAAGGTGACTTCCAAGTTGAAATAAATCACATACAATAAATATTGGCTTTTCAAAAGCTAAAGTTTTTAGAAATATTTCCACCTAAAAATTATTTAATTAAAATTAACAACAGTTTATAAGTATTATCTTATACGAGTAGATAGATAATAATTCAAATTACTTGATCAGCATCGTTACCACTTAACTTGCTAATAGGGTATTTAAATAAATAAGACATAAAATCGGTACTCTGAAATTTAAATTAGCATTTAGAAGATTCAAAATAAAAAATATAAAGCCACTTACAATAAACTTTATTTGATGCATTAAACTGAGACAGTACAACACAACCACACCGTTGGTAAAAAATTTAAATTGGAAACTAATAATTTGTGAATTTGGAGATTCTTGGAATATATAAATTATAGAATTAACGCCACTGCTAATTAAAATAAGAATTGCATTCAGCATATGAAAAGCTGTCACTTCACTAATTAACTTGAAAAGTTCTTTGTAACATTTTATTGCTCTGTGATGATACATTTCCGAAAATTTTAAAATAAACGAAATATTGCTATGTAAAAGAATTTTATGCTTCGGATGTGTCGCAATACATTTTTCTAATTTCATTTTCACAAATCTTTGATAATTAGAAAAAATTGATATGAATATACTAATGAGAGTAAGGTAAAATGTAGAAGCTGAAGTATGAACATAAAACGCAATCAGCATTGCAATCTGTTCCAGAAAGGTCCAATTTTTATTTCCATTAAATAAGGTTAAGTAAATTATAAATGCAGATAAAGAACTAATGATAAAAACCATACAACTAAATATTCGTTTACGAAGCACTCTAATATTTTTTTCGTGCAATAATATTCCGATTTGATACCACATATCTATCAAATTCATTAATTCCTTCAAGAGCACGATCAATTTATTTCTAATCCTTGACAAGGCAATTAGTTCCACAATCGATTCCATGTTATAAAGCAAATCGGGTATGTTATTTATCAACAAGCTGATTTTGTTCTCAGAATTCAAGATGATGGTATGGAGATTGAAACTGCAAGCTGTAATCATAAGTCCACATAGAAAAAAACTGATGCAAGATCCAAACTTAGAGGGTGAAAATGCACATTTTTGAAAATTTCTGGTGTGAATACATTGAACGTTTATATTTAGAATTCCTGCAATTAAACAAAATCGAAAGAGATTTTTAAATATGCATGATAAACAATTAAATGAAACCATTTCTCTATTTCGCAGGAAGAAAACAAGAAAGGATAGAAACAAATTTGAAAATAGTATCAGCAACTGTTGGAAACTATTGTTGAAATCGTGATGTGTTGGTGTTTAAATAAAATTTTTCGATCATATTTTCACTTATTTGTTTTTAATAATAAACTATTTACCTAAACAATGAATAATAATTACAATGTATAGTATTTATTTTTGTGTGTATCGTCGGGTTGGCATGACAAATATTATGGTAGGAGCAACATCGATCGAACGAAGAATGTCAGTAATTAATTGCATATGGGTCAAGTCTCCCGTTTATGTGGGACATTTGATCCGCGTCAACGGGAGACGTGATCTCATCTAATAACGCCCTAATCCCTAATTAAACTCCCACTACTTGAAATTTAAGTCGAATTATTTGTTTGGTAAGGATGCTGCCTTGTGATTCCCCAAACTTTATTATGTATCTGTTAAAGTTCATTATTTTGTTCAACTTTCTTTTTTATTCTCTCTAACTTAAACTCTTCCTAATTCAATTTAATTTTATGGATTATAAGAACTCAATTTAGATAGAGATAATTATTGTATTTGGATATGAAAGAATTGCATATAGTTAGCTGTCTAATACACACAAAACTAAAATTAGTATCTATAATAGGGAAGTGAGTGATAACGTTGAAAGTAACTTAAAAAAGATTTAAATTAAATTTTAGGCTTCTGTAGGTGAAATAGTAATAATCCTTATGATTTTTTTTTGCAACGGCATCGGCTGTGGACCTACCTCTCCTAAATCCAAACTGGTTATCGGAGAGGCCGCCGGACTTCTCAATTTCATTGTTTAATCTTATCAAAATTCATTTTTCTAGAAGTTTCTCGGCGTGGTCCAACAGACATATCGGCCTATAGGAGGAGGGTTCGTCCATGAATTTTTGGCCCTTCCGGATGAGTACCAGGTCCACCCTTTTTCACCTTGAGGGAAATTCGCTATTCTCAAGGATTTATTACAGGCAGTAAGGAATATCTCCTGGTGCTCTAAAATCAGGGCTTTAAGACATGCTCCTGGTACGCCATCAGGACCTGGGGCCTTGTTCGCTGGGATGCTCTTCACCGCTTGTTGCAATTCCTCCAGAATAAACTTAAACCCAGGTTCGGGGGTTGGCATACGTGATTCAACAGTTTTTGGGTGGGTGGGGAATAGTTCGGCTGCCACCTGTTGAATTCTTGCTGGGGTGAACCCAGATATGGGGGTTCTTTGTCCCAGTTTCCCTCTCACAAGCTAGTATGCCTTCCCCATGGATCTTCATTGAGATTTTCTAAGCGGTCCTCCCAGCATTTTCTATTACGACTCTTTATTTCAGTTCTTAGGTCGTTTCTGGCTTTTTTATACAGATTTTCGTACCCTTCATGGCTGGCTGTTCCCCACACGGTTCTTGCTGCTCTACTGAGCTGCAAGTAATGTGGATGCAGTAAAAACTATTTTCATTAGCTTATCGGCATCCAGGTCGGTGACACCCTGCGCCTCCGCTGTGAAATCCCGCAGCAATTTCTCTTTGTCCGGTTTGTGAGAAGACCAGCCTTGTATAACTGGGTAGACTGCTGTGCTAGTAGCAGGTGCCTTCAAATTGAAAAATATAGTGCCTCAGAAACAGCCTCTCCTCTTTCATCCTGAAGAGGGGAGCCCCACCAGTGTGACTTTGAATTGAAGTCTCTTCCAATCACTACATCTCCTGTCCGGTTTGTTGCATGGGTTAGCAGGCTATCCAATTGGCTTCGATAAACCTACATTGGGTCGGTACGAGAGAAGTAGCAGCTGTTATAAGTAAGTCCATTAGACATGGCTCAGACGTAGCCCTCACCAACTCCACTCCCCTCGAGGACTTGAGGAGCAGGAAAGAAGATGGTCGCTCTACTGGTGTCATCAATGAAAAGGTTGATGGATTATTTCTTGTTGGGTTCCGGCACCAGCACTATGTCAATTTTTATTGACATAGATGTTGCCTCCATTAGATCTTGCGCCTCCCTCGAGGTGTGGAGATTAACCTGTAGGAACCGTACGGGTCTCCTCCTCGAGGAAGGTTATCGTCTTCCTCTACTATGTTTTAAAAATTTTGTTGGGTTGGAGGAGTGCCCAAGGCACGACCGCCATTCCCCGTTGAGAGAGCTTCAACCCTTACAGCCATAGTGGAGGAGCTATTGTTTATACCAACTTGGGCATCAAGTACTCCTGCGTTAGTAAGACGACCCATATACCTACAACTTCCGCCCATTCAGGACTTTGCTCTTCTTGAAATATTTTTGTACCTAATAAAAAGTTTCTTAGCCCTAAAAATCACCATTATCCACCGAATTTGCAAGAAAAATTTCAGTGGATATGCACCCGTTTCCTTCATAGTTGTGGGTTATCAAATTTGCTAACAAAGTTACGACATTTTTTTGCATTACACGTGAACAAATTTGTTACTAAATTAATGCAATTACAAATTCGAGTTAAGTTGATTATGGAAAGTAAAATGTAGTAAGGCATCATTTATAAATTCCTTGAGTAAAGATTTTATTCTACTTGTTAACCAAGGATGGTAGGTTACTATGTAATATCTTCTGTTTTCTTTGGTAATCCGAACTGAATTTCGCCAATCAATTTCTTTGGGTAGTTATTTTCTAATAACTGGGTTCTAGTTTTACGATAGAAAACTTCAAAGATTGTGAAAGTAACGTATTCGGGAAACGTAGGAGAACTAAGATATTTACATAATATGATATTTTAAACGTATCAGAAAGAGGAGCACAGATGAAAATAAGAAAGAGAGAGAGAGAGAACGAGAATGGAAAAAGAGAAGGGACGTAAAATTAAAAAAGGATACAAAAAGCTGCAGGTGTACGATGAGTTGTTAGTTTGGGACCGCAATAAGAAGGAATTGATGCTCCAAAAAAAACTAGCAGAAAACAGCAGGATAGGAACAGTGTTCACGACTGCAGGAAAAGAGACAATAAGATAGACACTGGGAGTGGGACTTGGAGAGCAAAGTAAGTGTAGGAGGAACAATCGGAGGAATAAAAAGAAACAAGATATATTGAGATTGGGGACCTGGAATATAAGAACCATGTTAAAACCAGGAAAAGTAAATGAAATAAGTGAGGAATTGAAGATACAGCAGCAATACAGGAAACAAGATGGAGTGGGCAAGGAGAGATACAGGTCGGCGACAGCGAAATATTGTACAGTGGAGAGGAGAAAAGTGGAAGAAATGTGACAGCTTTTGTTAGTAACAACAGAATTAGAAATATAGAGTAATTCAATTTAGACCGGTTAACGGAAGAATACATCACATTGATAACTGCATATAATATAAATGAGAGGTTCTATGCCGAATTACAAACGGTGTGTGAAAATGTACAGACATGGTGATGATACCAAGATAAGATAAGAAAAGAAAACCGATAAGAAAAAAAAAAGAATATTTAGTTGTTATTCTTCTCTTTCTTTAGGATTATTTTCCTGTTTGCAAACATCGCTTTTGTGATGAGTTAGGTATAAGCTATATGGCCAATTTTTTTTTGGGACGCCCCAGTCTTCTTCTTTCTGTTGGACGACTGTCTCTTGCCTTTTTTACTAACCTGGTTTCGTCCATCGTTGTTGTGTGTTCGTTCCATAACCGTCCTCTGTCACTTATCCATTCCGAGATGTTTGTGACGTTTCAGATTTCTGGTATGTTTATGTTTGGTGTTCTGTCTCTTTTAGTTTTCCCGAGTTTTCTTCTTAAATGTCTTCATCTCTGCAACTTCAGTTTATGTCTCTTTGTTGCCGCAGTATCTGGTATAGTTTCGACTGCGTAGGTTAGGATAGGCCTTATTACGCTCTTGTATATATTCTTACTTTCGCATCTCGCTGCATATGTTTATTATACCAGATGAAATCGTTTAAGCATCCAGATACTCTATTTTGCTTCCATGTTCTGTTGGCTAGTCTCATTTCCTATTTGCTCATCTCTTGTTAATTTTTTTCGTCTTCGATTACCAATTTGCATCTCTCAGGATCTCTTGCGAGCGTCATAGATTTCGTTTTTTTGGTGGACATTTCCATATTGTATTTTCGACATGTTCTGTTAAATGTCTATGGCGGTCGTTGGAGGTCATTTTTATTTTCTGCTATTAATATAACGTCGTCTGCGTAACAGATGATAATATTAAATTCACCAGCACCCATTAAAATTTAGGTATACGAAAAATTCGCAGGATATTGGAAACACCAAGAAACAAATAAGTTGTCGGTCGACGGCGACGTTTCGGTTTTATATACTAAGAACCATCCTCGGAACTGTTAGAGGAAATAAAATTGGTCATACAGAAACTGTATTAAAATAATGTGAAACCTCTCTCTCTCCTAACAATTAAAGATGGAATATGTTTCTGCGTAGCAAAATTCATGCAAGGAAACAATGGCAGATTGGGCAACACTTCTCTACCATTGAACAACATTCAAATAACAATATAGAAATGCAATAAAAATTGATACACACATAACCTGTACAAAAATCTAAAGATAAGCATAGTCCAATGCAGCCAACATAACAGGTTATGTGTTTATCAATTTTTATTGCATTTGCATATTGTTATTTGAATGTTTTACATTTTAATTTGTGTTCTATATGACTTGGTTGGTTCATTAGTATTCCTGGTCTTGGCAGACAAAATTTGCAAAAAGAAATCAGTCAACACTAAATATTTATTACAAAATTATTTACAATATTGTAACAAATTGACAATGTTTCTCTTGAAAATTACTACAATATTTTAGAATCTCACACTAAATATATTTTGCAAAACCTGATGCAATAATATTGTCAAAAATTGACCAAACTTATTATATTGGAAATTGCTGAAAAAAACATAATCTTCCAAAATGTGACAAATTTAACAACAATATTTATTATAGAGAAAAATTACTACAATTTTGTAAGTCTTCATTCATCTTACAAAATCTACTACTATTTTTTTGTGATTTCGATAAAAAATTGCAAGAATTTTTGCTAAAACTGCAATACAAAATTTTTTTATCAGTGTACCCACAATCAATTTACTATACTGCTAATCACATATTTAGTTCTTGCATTAAACAATTTTTAACCTTTATTAGATACAAATAATATAATTGGATGGTAGGTACTAACCTTTGATAGAAACAATTTTACTTTTACTTTTAACAATAATTGTTGTGAACGTTGACCGTCCACAATTAATGTGAGAATGCAGTGGTTAATTAAACAACTAATTATTTTTACTATTATACTTCAAATTCTGATTTGATGAAACTTTGTTAGAAAATAATCTTTCCACCTCATAATTCAAAATAATTTCAGATATCAGGAAATAGGTGATTATACTCCATATTATTATTCTTCTCTCTCCAATTCACAAATGCCCATGTTTGATTTTACACTAACTTATATTTAGAATAAAATTTTACTGATTTGCCATCTTTATCACTGTGATGTATAATATATTAAACTTTTTAATTTCAAGAAAGTGCGGGGTGACTTATTCAGCATTAACTTCTAATCTCCAAAAAATACCAAACTGTAAAGCTACCATTATGTACGTTATTACCATACCTACAATCTAAAAGAAATATATTTATATGTAAAATTTAAATAGTACTTTATGCATACTGAGGGGAGAAGATCAATTCCAAATGTTAATATATCGCAAGATACGAATCTTGGTTTCTCAATAACTAAAGTTTTAAGCAATGCTTCCACCTAAAACTTATTTAATTAAAAAGAAATATATAACAAATACCTGATTTCATTTACTTGATAGACTTCATTAGCGCGCAATTTGCTGATAGGATATTTAAACAAGTAAAACAGAAAATTTTCATTCTGAAAATTAAAAAGCCATACGGAAATTATGAAAATATAATAAACTATTACAGCAAATTCATTTAATATGAACGATTTTGGTCCAAATAAGCTGCTACACCGATTGACCAGTAGCTCAATTAACAGGAAACGCATTTTAAATTAAAATATTGCTGTATAACTTCTAATAAGGACCTCACACAGTAGTGAATTTAGCACTTGAGAATCCCCAAGCGCTATTTAATTTTGAAGCCCCCCTCTTAATATTTTCATTATCCCTATACCCTACAGTGCATGCATTCTACGCGTACGTTTCTAATTTTTTTCACAATACCGGTAGTCCAAAAAAGTTGAATTTTGAAACTTCTTCATTTATGAGCTTTCAGGCGCGCGACTCATGCGCCTATTCGGAAATTCGCCACTGATCTCACATCTAATATACTGTTATGATTATTCTTACTTTAAGAATAACCACCCCAAAAAAGAAAGACCCTCAAAGCTAACGTTTTATCGGAGTAGAGTTTTTCTCTTCCTCAGAGTCAATGGATTCAGTAGATTAAATAAGAGGGCAATTTGTTGTAGACATAATTTATTAAGTAGCATAAAGAATTAATAAAAATTTGCATCAAATTAACTTGGACAACAATTTTGTCTAAAACCAATGTGTTATTTTTGTGCAATAATTAAAGCATCCAAATTACATTTAAATCCCTGTATTTAGGAGCTAAATTTGGATATTTCATTATTTGGTGTAATCATGTAAACAAATTATAACCATAAAAATCAATAAAGTCCTTTAATTAATCTAAAATCAACACAATTCATTGATTCATAATTTAGATTAATTAAAAATAAAACAAATCTTGTACCTTGTTACTTTTCACTTGATCTGGTGTGTTCCCATAAAACAGTTGGTAAACATCAGGTTGCCCATTCTGTTGGAAGCCATTAACGTCTTCACAGCTACCGGTGATCAGTGAATACGTTCCAAATTTGGTGATTAAAAGTGCTGCTTCAATCCTTGAATTTTGTTAACCAACTTTTGAAAACCTGTTGGTTGAATAATCTTCGTGTTTAGTTACACTTCGGTAAGTAATCAACTAATTTTCCAATCTTAACCTGTCCACCACGTGTGAACACAACCTCCAAATCGTACCGATTGTACAAATATCTGTAATCTGCTTTTATTTCAGATATTCAATTCACGAATATCCAATTACGCACGCAATACACAACTTTCATCAAATACTCGGATTCCGTAAATTTATTTACTTCCGTTTAATTAAGTAAATTAATGCTTTGGTCTTTTTATACCAAAGAATCGCAATTGAGTTCCTTAATTGGGATTTTATCGAGAAATTTACGCTTTCTCAATCGACGTCTCCCCAAGAACTCCTTTCTACTTGAGCTTCACCCGGGAACTGCTGTGTTTCTCGTTCCTTTTCCAAAATTCAAAATTTGCTTTTGTGGTGGGGATCTTGTTGCTGGCAACCAAAATGGTCTTTCCAGCAGGTAACGCAACGTTGTTAATTGCTCGCGCACCAAACTGATATTAACACTTTCACCTTTTGTTTTGCAGAAAATCGCGGCCGTTATCAAATTTAAAAAGTACTCACAGGGTGTTACAAAACTTCCGCATCTCACAAATAAACTCAAATTGTGTCTCATGTGTAATTAATTGTTACATGGGATGGTTTTTGTTTTTGATGCAAATCTTATTTTTTTTTGTTAGTCGTATCGACTGACTACTGAACTTAAATCATAAATTCACCAATTATCTGTCTACCAATCCATCTGGATCTCTTAAACAAGGAAATATCACTACAGCTTTACCCCCTTGTAAGTAATGCCATCAGCAAACGTTTTTCCAAAATAAGTGCGGCCTGTTGGTATTTCTTACACAAAATAGAGGTGATATTTTGAATCTTATCTACCTCATAATAAGTTTCAGCCTTCATCATAATCAAATTTACAATAATTAAAAATCAAAAATAAACTCTCCCTTCAATGATTCACGTAAGTGAAATCATCCCCTAAATTTTAAATGAGTGCAATTATCCTTCTAAATTGCGATTTAGGATAGACCCCTTCGTTAATTACTAAACACGTGGGTTTCAACATTATCTTGTACCAGCTAAGCTGTGTTTCATCCATGATTGGCGTCCCAAAATTTCAAAAATCTCACCCTCATTCAAATTTATCAAAACTTTATCAAATTTACAACTTATCCTAATTAAATAAACTACCAAATATCAAATAAAATCTTTCAAATAAAATCATCCCCTAATCAAAATCTTGCTATCGTCACCAATCTTTGTCATCCCAATCAAATTTCAAAACTTTTTCAAATTTCTAACTACCCCCTATGATTTCATAAATCTTCACTTGCAGTGATTCGATAAACTTTTCTTCAAAAATGCAATTCTTTTCATTTCAAAATTCATTCAATAATTTTTCAAACTTTTATTTTTCGAACGTGGAGTGGACCTTTAAAAAAACTTTTCTATAACATCGTACTTGCACAATTTCCATTTTATCATTCAATTTTTCTATTCATTTCATTGTCAAATCCTCCATTGCGAATTAAATTTCATAATCTTCAAATTCATTTTCTTCAAAACTTTTCTTCATTAACTGTCTACATTTTCTTTCTTGAAAACGGTAGCAACTCATTACCTTCATCAATTCTTCTATTAAACTTTTCTTCATCAACTTTTCTACTAAACGCTACTTCATACCATGAGCGGTAGCAATACTTCAATTCTATTCAATTCACTTTACATTAACCATTCAACCTTCAAACTTCTTAATTATCATTATCTTAATTTTTCGCAATGGCAAATCATTTTCTAAAACTTCAATTCATTCTTAAATAATTCCATTTTCTTCTTGCTCAGTACAACTTTATTTTCAATTTTCCATTAAGTCCATGTTTAATTTTCCGAAAAATTTATTTATTTTTTAATTACTTTATAAAATCTTTAATTATTAATTTGCTTCTGTTTTGAAGATTATTGTTTATCGCGTTATTTAAATTTCACTGCTTTTAAAGTTTCTTATTTATTCTTCAAATTCAAATTATTTCATGTGCGTAGCTTTAAATTTTTGTTTGTTATTATTAAAATTGTTTTAATTAACATGATTGTTTAATTGTTTATGATTTAAAATTTCTTCTCATTCTTGGTGACGATTCGCGTTTAATTATTTATCAAATTTACAAGTCCTTATTTACTATTATTTACACTATTAATTTTATTTACACTTTTCCATTTTCATAGCAGTCGTCTCAAATTCTCCATTTTCCCATTTTTCTTAATTTATTGGGGTGGGTTGTCTTCGTTGGTGAATTTCCAACGTACTCGCCGATATTGCCATTTAGAGGGAATCACTACCCCTATCTCTTCTACCACCTTCATCTTCTTAACTTGAAAATTTCCAAAAATTTTCTTCATTTTCAAAATTTTTCCTTTGAAAATTCTTCCAACTTGGAAAAACCTTTTCATTTTATTGGACGGTATGACATCTTCGTCTGCAATAAATTCCTCCAATTTATCACCCCCTGAACTCGGAGTACTTTCCACCTCTTCATTCGACTTATTAGAATTAATTTTTAATTTCACTTCATTTTTATTTTTCGTCAAATAATTTTGTTTTCTTAACCATTTAAATTTTCTTTTTGTCTTCAGCTTTTTCCATCTCTTGCCTCTCATTTGTCTCCTTGAATAAATCAGGACTTTTTTATAAGTGGTGCCTACACCACATTCAACTTTTTTGATTTTAATTTCTTCTGCTGGGATTTCTACCCCCTCGTCTGAATGAACTTCTAACAGGACTTCATTATCAATGTCGCCTGCGACATCGTCTTCCATCAGGGTTGCTACTACCCCCTCATTTATGATAACTTCTACCATTTCAACTTCTTTTATGTTTTCACCTTCTTTCAAATCTTCAATTTTTTTCACGATTACTTTTTCTTGTTTTTCTTCAAAATTTTTAATTTCCTCCTCCAGGACTTTTTTATCTGCAATGTCGCCTGTGACATTTTTTTCCTTCACTTCTTTTATCGTTTCATTTTCTTTGATGATTTCTTCTAATTTTATTTCTTCCGTTCCGTTGACTTTAGCTTCCGTTTTATTAACTTTATTTTCTTTTAATTTTTCAAATTCTTCCTCCAGGACTTCTTTAAGTACAATGTCGCCTGTGACATTTTCTTTCGCAAGGGTATCTACCCCCTCGCTTGATAAAACTTCTTCCGATTTCAATTCTTCCGGCTTCTTCTTTTCTACCGTATTATTAACTTTATCTTCTTTTATTTCAGAATCCGGATCACAAAAGTTTCGATCCATTTTATTTTTGTGGTCCTCGAATATTTTTTTTATGTTTAGGGCGTGTTCTTTGAATTTATTATCAAAGAAAAGCATGAGATCTTCCACGGTTATATCCGAATCATTTTGTTTATTATTTTCCATTTTAAATTATTTAATTTAATTTGAATGTGCAAAATTATTTTTATTTAAATTATCTACCTGGCCTCACAAATGTTGAAACTTTCACGCATGTGTTTCTCAAATTTTTATTTTGTTCGATAACAATGTTAAAATTTCGCAGCTGCAATTTTATTGACCTTATTTTTCGAAGTTTGAACAAATTTATGTGTTGCTATCCTTTAAATTTAATAAATGCGCTCTCTCTAACACATTAGAATCAATTTTATTAAAAATTTTTAAAATTTTTATTTTCAAATTTTTGATTTCTATTTTCAAATTTCTGCCTAACTACCCCTAATTTATCCACTATAGCCCCACGTAAAGGGATGCCAATTTAGTTGTCATTAACAACCCCTAATTGAACCCTATAAAGCCCCACGTGCAGGTGCCAACTACCCTTAATTTACCTACCACGTAGTAGGGTTTTTCGAAGAGAAAAAGTTGATGAGTTCAACAGACAAAATAAGAGGTGAATTCGTTGTGGAGATAATTTTTTAAGTAGCATAAAGAATTAATAAAAATTTGCATCAAATTAACTTGGACAACAATTTTGTCTAAAACCAATGTGTTATTTTTGTGCAATAATTAAAGCATCCAAATTACATTTAAATCCCTGTATTTAGGAGCTAAATTTGGATATTTCATTATTTGGTGTAATCATGTAAACAAATTATAACCATAAAAATCAATAAAGTCCTTTAATTAATCTAAAATCAACACAATTCATTGATTCATAATTTAGATTAATTAAAAATAAAACAAATCTTGTACCTTGTTACTTTTCACTTGATCTGGTGTGTTGCCATAAAACAGTTGGTAAACATCAGGTTGCCCATTCTGTTGGAAGCCATTAACGTCTTCACAGCTACCGGTGATCAGTGAATACGTTCCAAATTTGGTGATTAAAAGTGCTGCTTCAATCCTTGAATTTTGTTAACCAACTTTTGAAAAACTGTTGGTTGAATAATCTTCGTGTTTAGTTACACTTCGGTAAGTAATCAACTAATTTTCCAATCTTAACCTGTCCACCACGTGTGAACACAACCTCCAAATCGTACCGATTGTACAAATATCTGTAATCTGCTTTTATTTCAGATATTCAATTCACGAATATCCAATTACGCACGCAATACACAACTTTCATCAAATACTCGGATTCCGTAAATTTATTTACTTCTGTTTAATTAAGTAAATTAATGCTTTGGTCTTTTTATACCAAAGAATCGCAATTGAGTTCCTTAATTGGGATTTTATCGAGAAATTTACGCTTTCTCAATCGACGTCTCCCCAAGAACTTCTTTCTACTTGAGCTTCACCCGGGAACTGCCGTGTCTCTCGTTCCTTTTCCAAAATTCAAAAATTGCTTTTGTGGTGGGGATCTTGTTGCTGGCAACCAAAATGGTCTTTCCAGCAGGTAACGCAACGTTGTTAATTGCTCGCGCACCAAACTGATATTAACACTTTCACCTTTTGTTTTGCAGAAAATCGCGGCCGTTATCAAATTTAAAAAGTACTCACAGGGTGTTACAAAACTTCCGCATCTCACAAATAAACTCAAATTGTGTCTCATGTGTAATTAATTGTTACATGGGATGGTTTTTGTTTTTGATGCAAATCTTATTTTTTTTTGTTAGTCGTATCGACTGACTACTGAACTTAAATCATAAATTCACCAATTATTTGTCTACCAATCCATCTGGATCTCTTAAACAAGGAAATATCACTACAATACATACTATCTTAATTTATACAACCATGTAATGAAAATATAAGTAAGTGCCACTTACCACAGTATCTAGTTTATGTAATGCAAGGAAACCTAACGCCACAATCGTGCTAGAGCTGCAAAACTGAAACAGGAAACTTATGAATTGAAAATTTGAAGAATTGCCAAATATATAAATTATTGAAATAACCCCAATGGTTATTAAAATGAATACTATATATATTAAAAAGACAACCGAAACGATACCATAAAATTTAACAAAATTCTTGTAGCATCTTATTGTTCTGTGGTGATGCATTTTTACAAATTTTAAAATATGTAAAGTACTGCTGCTACGCAAAATAAATATATGCTTGGGACATTTTGCGATGCAGTTCTCTAATTCTAACTGGGCGATTTTGTGAAGATTTGACAACATTAATGTGAATGTATTGAAGATGATGATGTAATTTGTAATATTTGCCAGATTAACATAAAGGGCAATCAACGTCGCAGTTCGTTCCAAATACGTCCAACTTCCATTTTGATTTAGCAAACTTATGTAAATTACAAATACAAGTAGAGAAGTTATAATAAACATTATCAAATTAAACATTCGTTTGCGTATTACTGTAACATTCTTTTCATCCAATAATATTCCAATTTTATATGATGTATCTATCAGATTCATCATTTCCTTTAAAATATTTATGGTTTTATTCGAAATATATGTGTAGGATACCAACAGAAAGATGGTTTCTGTATTATAAAGCAAATCTGGTATGTAATTGATAAACGTCTTCAATTTATTATCAGCATTTAATATGGCGTGGATGCTGTAAATGCAAGTTAATAGCAACAGTCCACACATTGACACGTTCATGCAAAATCCAAATTTAGACAATGAAAAAGCACTTTTTTCTTTAGATCTGTTGTGAATGCACCGTACATTTATACAAGGACTTCCGACTATGCAACAAAATCGAAATGGATATTGAAGTATGCATGATAAACAATTAAACGCAACCATTTTTCCTTGTTGAAAGAAGTTTGGACATAAAATAAAAATTATGTGTCCGCTATTGCTGAGCACAATATCTAATTGAAATCGTGATGGGTTCATGTTTAAATAAAATTACTATTTAATATCGGCAGATATATATTTACTTAGATAATCAGTTAATCTAACATTAAATCGTTCTATTCCAGACCAATTTATTTATGTTTTACAGTGTGGAAACTTGGTAAACAATTGATTAAATTATAAGTAAAATAAAAAGGGGTATATATATTTGCACTTTAAAAAAATCTTCCTAACTTTGTACTAACAAACTATAAAATGATACATGTGCACTTTGGATTGGGCACATTTAAACTTTAAGCTTACCCACTATAAAATGATATAATCGCACTTTTGTAACGCCCCTTCCGCCGTAAAGGAATATAAGGGTTAGTTCTTCAGCACACCGCTTATGGTAACCAAAGAAACCTACCTTTACCTTGCGAGAATGGATGCCCAATGCCAGCTAGCTCTTGAGATCTTTCAGGGGAGAGTAAGTTACATTTATTTTGACGGACAGATTGGCTTATACACTGAATTAACCACTGATATTAAATAAAACTCATATAACTGAATAATTAAATATAATAAAATCATAATAAAAAATATACACAAATCTATAAAAATTACACTTTAAATCTAAAATAACAATTGATACAAAAATACTTAAACAAATAAAATAAAGGGAAGTTAATAAAATTATAATTATTAATATATATAAATGAAAAGATACTAAAATAAAATAAGTACTTGATCAGAGTACATAAATTTTGAAAATTAATAGATAATTAGATAAAATTAAATTCACAAAAATAGGGAAAAATTACTAAAATTTAATAAATTTCTATTTTGATAAAAAGACGTAATTAAGTTTCTACTAAAATACACTCTTTTAAAAATAAATGTTCAAAATAATTTCTTTAACATTTAAACTTTACTCACATGTAAAATAATTATCGAATTCAATTATTCCTAGAAGATAGAGACAGGATTTTTTATAAATCTTCCTTTTTCATCGATTTTACATAGTTGATATAATGGTGATAGTTTTTCTTTTTAATTTTAAATTTTAGGTAGTTTTCAGATATAATGTTCTTTAAAAAATTCACGAAATATCCAATAATCAATTTAAATAGGTATGTCTTTCATAACAGTAACCGTATTGTAAAAATTAATATTTTTATTTTTACACACTTAACATCAGAATAAGTCTATAAATTTGTTAACCAAGATCAGTATTTCAAGTTCAAATTTTGTTGGTCACAAAACTCGTAAAACTTTAATTGTTTTAAAATAGTGTTTATAATAAATCTCACTACTTAAAATTGCACACGGTAGATTAAAATTCGATAATTTCTTCAAATCCAAAACGATATTTCAGGTATTTTATTTTATATTATAAATTTTTGTCTATATCACTAGGTATTAATTTTGATTGTTCGGTATTGTTCTTAACATTTAATTTTACACAGATACGACTTGAAAACGATAAATTATTTTAGATAAAACGCAAACTTTGTTTAAGAAAAGATAAAAGATACACTGAAGGTATGAATTAACTATAGTTGATTTCTGATTATTACAGTCAAAAACTATCGAGAACTTTAACGAGATTCCGCCCAAACGCGAACACCCCGGAGTTACATCTTCTGGTCAAAGATTAAGGATCTTGCTTACAGATAACTGAGGTCCCTTCCTCCTTTTTTGATTTTTATATGAATTCCCTTTCTTACAAAATCTTATCCCCAATCCTTCAAACATACTCTCCTTCCAATTGATTTTCACGTAAAATTCCTAGGAAAACAATTAAATTTGATGATCTAACAGAACATTACATAAGGCTAAAATCTGCACAGATTTCAGTCGCCAAAAACTTATTTTTCCTAAGAATCCTAAGATGATTTCATTTATTACATTATTTTTGAATAGTTACAAAATTTAACGTAAATACAGGGTGGTCTGATTTAAAACTCTCTTAAAAATACTTAATTTTTATTCAAAAATGGATGTAATTTAAAATCTCATGACAAATCAATTGACAGGGACGTATTAAAGAAATTTTTATTTAAATTTGTACAAAAAATTATGATAGCAAAAAGCGTACCGTTACACTTTGGATTGGGCACATTTAAACTTTAAACTTACCCACTATAATCGCACTTTGGATTGGGATCATTTAAACTTTAAACTTACCCACTATAAAATGATACAATCGCACTTTGCATTGGGTACACTTAAACTATAAACTTACAATATAAAATGATACAATCGCACTTTGTTTAGAGAAGTACTAATTTATTCGTATATTGCGTATATCTTATCATTTACAAAATTCAGTTTTACATAAGCAATAAATATGTATGAAATACTAGAACAATAAATGTCAAGGAAAAATTATTATTGAACTATTAGTGCCTTTATTGCTTTGGTTGGCCGTCCTCTCTTCCTTTTCGTGCCAAGAGGTACAGTTTTTGCTTTCATGGGCACCTTTGCCTGTTTTAAAATTACTAACATACCCAATGAATGCATGCAAACATATTGCTTCAGAAAACTTGAATAAGTGCACCGAGATGTAACTTTATCATTTTCGGAATAGCAGGTTACTTTTATAATTTTCTGAGCTTTACGAAAACTATCAAAAGATTCCCATTTCAATTGAGTATCTTTCCAGCTTTGTATGTCCTCTTGGGTCAAGACGTCTGTAGTATTCTGTGTTGATTTAGCATAGAAGACAGACTTGTCATCCTCTTTTGGATTGTTACCTTAGTTAATACCTTCCAATAATTCCAATAATTGGAAGGTATTAACTATTGTATTAAAAAAAAAAAAAATTTCAACCGCCTTCAAAGTATTACTCATTGGGTATACCAACGTTTCAAAGTGCGATGTATCGTTTTTATGTGCAAACGGTATTTAGATAGCGCGTTGAAATACTTCAATGTGGAATTTCTTTTATTTTTCATGTATTACCTTTCATAAAAGTTTTAATAATTTTTTTATTGTTCATTAATTTCTTTTAAAGCTATTTTGATCTATTTTAAGCGTGTTAAAATATTTCAAAGTGGAATTTCTTTTTTTTTTTTTAGTGTATTATCTTTCATAAAAGTTTTAATAATTTTTTTAATGTTTAATCATTTCTATTTAAAGCTATTTTGATTTATTTTAAGCGTGTTAAAATATTTCAAAGTGGAATATATGGGTCATTCCACCAATTAAAATCCAACTCAAAGTCTCACCCCCGCGGATTTTTTTCAAATTTTGTGGAGTTATTCTCTGTATAAATATAATGACTCACTGAAGATTATGGCTCTTAAGATTAAGTACTTTCGTCGTAATGATTTTTTGAATTTTGACAAAATTTTTTTTTGGAACTTTTTCATTAATTTTTTTGAAGTAGAAACATTTTTCCTAAAAATTACGGTATATTATTACGGTAAGTACGGTATCTTTTGTCAAAAATTCTCAGCTTTTCAATGAAGATATTCATTTTTTATTATAAGCCACAAAAGCCCCTTAAAAATTCAATTAAAGTAAAAAAAGCGATTTTTCTGACAGTGCGGAAAGTTTTTTTTCAAATTTGATATTATTTTCTGAAAGCTGAGAATTTTTTACATAATATATGTCATTTTCATGATGTGCATATTTTTTGTTTAAATATAAATAAATAAAATGTATGCACTACACCAATCAAAAATTCAAATTAAAGTCAAAAAGGAGATTTTTCTGACAGTGCGGCAATTTTTTTTTTTAAATTTAATGTTATTTTCTGAAAGCTGAGAATTTTTTACACAAGATATGTCATTTTCACGATGTGCATATTTTTTGTTTAAATACAAATAAATAAAATGTATGCTATACGATTAAAATACTTTCATTTTTGAAATTATTTCGGTTTTTGAAGTTTTATTTTAAATTTGATATTATTTTCTGAGAGCTGATAATTTTTAACACAAAATATGTCATTTTCACGATGTGCTTATTTTTTGTTTAAATACAAATGAATAAAATGTATAATATACCCTATCCTATACGATTAAAAATATTTTATTCAATAAAATAAGCCAATCGTGAAAATGGCATATTTTGTGTTAAAAATTCTAAACTTTCAGAAAATAATATCAAATTTGAAATTAAACTTCAAAAACCGAAATAATTTCAAAAATGAAAGTGTTTTAATCGTACCTATAGCATACATTTTATTTATTTGTATTTAAACAAAAAATATTCACATCGTGAAAATGACATATCTTATGTAAAAAATTCTCAGCTTTCAGAAAATAATATCAAATTTGAAAAAACACTTGCTACACTGTCAGAAAAATCGCTTTTTTGACTTTAATTGAATTTTTAAGGGGCTTTTGTGACTTATAATAAAAAATGAATATCTTCATTGAAAAGCTGAGAATTTTTGACAAAAGATACCGTACTTTTTGAATTTTTAGGAAAAATGTTTCTACTTCAAAAAAATTAATAAAAAAGTTCCAAAAAAATATTTTGTCAAAATTCAAAAAATCATTACGACGAAAGTACTTAATCTTAAGAGCCAATATCTTCAGTGAGTCATTATATTTATACAGAGAATAACTCCATAAAATTTGAAATAAATCCGCGGGGGTGAGACTTTGAGTTGGACTTTAATTATTGGTGGAATGACCCATATATTTTTTCGTGTATTATATTTTATAAAAGTTTTAATATTTTGTTTTAATGTTTATTCACTTCTTTTTAAATCTATTTTGATCTATTTTAAAGTGAGAATAATTACCACCCAAATAAAAATACTTAAATATATTTTAATAGAGAAGTAGCCACAGAAAATGGATATCACAGATGAAACACTTATTCCGAAGTTAATTAAAAATAGTTATCTATTGTTAGTTTAAATACTTAAGGTACCGGTTCCACCAACTCTGGTTAATTAGTGTAATGTCGGTTAGTTAGAGTTAATCACGGTAAATACGAAGGTTGTCTGTAATACTTATAAGGTCTCAAAGGTGCTGAAATCGCGAAGAACGCTTTAACGCAAGAACCGGCTACACTAGCGTGTAGCTTGATTCCCCACCTACAGAGCCTCAGCACTCCGAGCTGTCTGCGACATTTAATGTTGGTTTGGTAGCCGTTCGCGATGGAGCTTCCACTCACCGCTACCGCCAGGTGTGAGGTATGTTTTGTGATTTTTTTTGTGTGCTAAGGATATGTGAAGTGTATGGACATCAAAAACTTGCGAAAATTGCAACGATCGCAACGAGGATTATGTAGAACAATAGTAGAAAGTCCAGGCTTTCCAACAATGTATTGTAATTAGTGATTGCAATACCGGACCAAAATTGCAATACCGGTATTCCGTATACCGGTATTAATACCGGTATTAAAAAAAAAATTCAACTATAGCAGATCAAAAAGTACCTTATATAGTCTGATTTTTCTAAGAAACCGATAGAAATTTTGCACTCCACGTGAACTACGTGAATGTTAACCATTGAAATTGCTTTAAATTAAATTCAAAGCAATTTCATTGGTTAACATTCACTTTGTCCACGTTGAGTACAAAATTTCTATCGGTTTCTTAAAAAAATCTGACTATCGTGCAAGGAGTTGTTGTTATTTAGGGCAAAATAATCAGAAATCTTAGATTTCTTATGTGGTCCACAAGAACTGGAATTTATATTTGAATTTGAACAAAGTTCTTTTCGTTACCGCGGACGTATTTGAGCACTTTTCGTGTACGTTTTGAGGTACGAAAAGAGTATGTTTTCGTCGATATTTGCAGGAAAAAACCAATAAAAATGGTATAAAAGCATAAGTTTCTACTGTATTATGTACAAAATAAGTACAAAATATGTACAAAAGGAAAGTATTATAGAGACACGTCCCTCTATAATACTTTCTATTTACAATATTTACAGAGAAACGGAAAGAAGCATAGAGTCACGTCCCTCTATACTACTTTCTATATGCAATATTTAGAACGTGATAGTGTAACTTAATTTGGCTAGCATAATAATAGTTACTTATATTGCGCCGTCGCGTCGAGACAAATTGCTGCACGTGTTCCTTAGCAAACACTAACACGGCAGCTTTTTTAATGTCGCGCGGCGCTTTATTGTTCCTCCTGCAAATATTACGCACATTGACGGCTAACGAAAAGTTCTTCTCACCACGCGGAGCCGTAAAACTACTTTTTCACCTCGGAAGCGGTCGGGTTCCTCGGCTGCGCTACGCTCCGCCTCGTAACCCCCGCTCCCCTCGAACGAAAAATCGCGTTTTACGTCCTTGTGATGAAAAGTACTATTTCTTTTTAATACGTTAATATCATGGTTTTCAAATGTGTATGCAAACCACTGGTGCTTCCACCAACAACTTTAATAATTTTTAAGCACTTTTTGCATTTGCCAAGATTATCGTTTTCGTTATTATCTGCTGATTTTTTGTGTTCCTTAAAATTGATGTCGTTATTCATTTTCGATTTTTTTTATTTAAATATTTTGTTTGTTTACTTTGGAAATAATGTTGAATCTTATAATAATTAAAGAGCGGATTTATATGCATAACAGACCGGTCTTGAGGTAACACCCCATAAACAATAGAAAACGTTTATTACCGCTAATAAATTTTTCTTAACCAATTTATTGTTTATGAGCTCTATGATATTAAAAATGAGAATTAATTAAGTTGGCAAATCCCCCCCCCCCAAAAAAAGTTGGCTGGGCCCAGTATAATTAATAATTATTTACTATGCTACTTAACCCGTAACTACTACTAGTTCATTGAATAACATGGTAATTTGGGTCCTGAGGACCCGATAGTAGTAGTTACGGGTTAAATGTGTTTCCAAATCGCTTCATATTCCGAATTATGTTTTATTTGTTGCCTTTTTAGACATCTGGTGTAATCCGCATCCCGTCTTCCTGATGTAATGATGTAATAAACAGCATAATAATTAGATTAATCATTCCGTAGCATAAAAATAAGGTGAGGTACGTAAAAGTACGCGTCTCGTGATGCTAAATAAGTTAGGGTACGTTTCTGCGATTTGAAAAAAGTGGGGGTATGCCATACCCCCGCATACCCCCTCACTTCGAACACTGTATTAGTACTAAATTTTATGCAAAATTTAACGTCGTGTTATACGGGCTTTACCGAATACCAACTTCAAAATTATTTTAAATAACAAAAAATTAAATACCGAAAAACCGGTATTACACATTCAGAAATACCGGTATTTCGGTATCACAAAATAGCCGAAAATACCGGTTTTCGGTATTCCGGTATTGCAATCACTAATTGTAATGTTAAATTTGATAAAAAGATCCTCGGTGCACAAATGCAATTTGTAAAGGGTGAAAAATGTTAGCACGAAGGTTGAAAATTGATCTTGTTGTAATGATAGCCAGGAATGTCACATTACACTTATACAATAACAATAAGTTTATGTTTTTATAATTAAATTGTGTTTGAATTATAAGGCGTAGAAAACAATCAGTTAATTAATAATTAAATATATTGTGGTGTTCTAAAACCAACTGCAAAGTCCCTCACTCGGAAACTGAGGTAGTTGTAATGTTTCCAGCATGCACAGATCAAGTTCCGACCACTTTGCTATCGGGGAGCATTTATCGCGATGACCACAATTTTCACCATACAAACGAAAATTGGTGTGATTTTTGCACACGTGTATGAACGGCGTCGCTTTTGGAAATTTACACAATTTCCTTCTCTTGACTAGAAATTTGGATATCCCGAACTAGGAAATTCACTATCAATTACTTGAAAAGTCTCCCTGGACCGAAACTTCGTTCCAGAGAATACAATAAAACTCAAAATTGGCAAAGTAAAATCGACGTCACTCAAAATTTCGCAGCTTTCTCGCAGTACGTCCACGAGCGGAAGATCTTATTTTATTTCTTCTTATTAAAATTGAAAAATTCCCTAAGATTTTCAAAAAGAACATAAATTAAGTGGTAACTGTTTTTTTAACACAACAACTGCACAAGTCACTTAATAGAAACTAAAATATTCTGTTTATGTACTGTGCAAGGTAACAAAAAATGCACAAACGATAAATGTGCAAATTTGTCATTTTTAAATTAATCTAGACAACTAATTTGAATTGATCAAGTAAGTTGGCTTTAAATGTAAACAAGATTTATTCTCATAAATGTCGGTGTTCACTTTCACCTCTTTTGACTTTACTATTCAATCTCAAATCTCTTATTCGTTTTGACCATCACTATTTTTATATTGAATTATTTATTTTATTTCCGATAAATATTCATAAATTCATATTATAAAATAATTCAAATTTATTTTTTACTAAATAAAGATACATTCAATGAGCATTAAAAAATGTTTATTTAACAATAAATGGTTAACAATTTAACTCCTGTAGGAATATTTTATAAGAAAATATTAAGAAATAGTTCAAAATTACAAAATTGTCATTTGTAATTTCAATCATGAATTATATTTACTAAACAAAAATAAGCATAACACTTAAAATATGTGTTAGCAAAAATAATTATAACAGTTAAAATATGTGTTAACGCAGACAAGAAAATGTAGTCTTAAGGTTAAGTTTACTGCAATTTGTAATTTAATTAAGTAACAGAATTGAATAGTCACAATAACCTACATTAAAAAGATGACAAAGGAAATACAAAATAGCATAGTATGGAGACTACCCTAATATCCAATGGAACATTTACTATGCGCATGTCGAAACTGTTGAACTTTTATTCTAATAAACCTTGTTTGCGTTCATTCTTCACTTTGTATAATATTTCTTTTATTAGTAAAATCCTTTTCTCAATTTTAACATTTACCTTTAATTACAATACAACAAAAAATTTTAAATAATGATCGTCTCCCAAAATAACCTAAATATAATCACTTAAAACAAATATTAATTATTCCAAAATTCTATAATACACACTTCAAAATTAATTTAAACCTAAATATGTATAATCGTAAGAACAAATTACTAAATTATTAAAATTAATATCGGTTGTAGATTAATAATTTGACTAAAAATTTGGAACTGTCAAAATCTCAGAATGTAAATAAGTTTGATTATGACTGGCAGGCTGTAGGGACCGCTCTAATGAACGCAAACAAAGTTTATTAGAATAAAAGTTCAACAGTTTCGACATGCGCAATAGTAAATGTTCCATTGGATATTAGGGTAGTCTTAGTATGGACTGACCATATATGTATTGTCCTCTACCTACCTCAACCTTTAACTTATTTACTTATGCTTTCAGTTGACTTCAGCAAAGGAACATAAGCTAACTCAGAATGCAAAATTAAACGTATTATAAACGATTCAAACAATTTAATTTATTATCTCTGTTCAAATAAATGTTCAACAACAAAAGCATATCATCCAATATTTCGTATTTTTAATTTTTGTAGTCCTTAAACCTGAATACGCATTACCAATTCCAAGTTCACACATTTACTATTATCATCCCCCTGTAACTTGCAATTAATAATACCTTAAAATTTTTCTTAAAATCTAATGTTTACAAAATTTTTCAATTATCAAAAATATTTCATTACGGCACTACATTTAAAATTTTATTTGTGTAGTTCCTCGTGGCCTTCAAAATTTTACGCCATGCGTTACAGCAGATGGCTTGCGCAGGCGCAGTTCGATTATCGTCGCCGACACAAAAATTATTAACATGTGTTACTATTAAAATTTTTACCTTAATTTGGTAATTTTATTCTTTTCCAGCAATTTCCTGGATGGATTACAGTTGATTAGCATCATTTGTTCAATTGATTAGTTGGCGGTCGACCAGTCTCGCATTTTTCAATCTTCTTAGTTTGTTGAAAAAAACGCTTCCCAGTTTATCATCCAAATTTTGGTTTTTCAGCTTTTCACCGCTTATAAAATTTTTCCATCAATCGATCTTGATGATACACTAATGCACAGCATTAAATTTGCTGAATTTTGTACATTTTATATTAATTTATGCACTTTTATGTCGCGCACCACAAAAACGCAGCGTGTCTTGCAGGCGTCCCAGGAAAGAGAGCGTTCTTTCTCTCCCCTCTTCACAACGTTAAATTTTTATGTCGCACTCCACGTTTGTTTTAGGAACTACATTTAAATTTCAAATTACCAAAATATTTGAATCCTTATTATCTAACATTTTATCCTACTAAATTAACAATTATTGGTTATTAACAACAAAACAATAAATGTGTTTGAGAAAATTAAGAAATATTTATGCCGATTTGTCTTTAATAAACAAATAAAATTAATTAAATTTTTAAACTCCTTCCACTTATTTAAAAAGAGAATAATTCAAAACTTTGTACATTCCGCACCATCACGTGGCAAACTACGGAACCAAAACAAAAATCAACTGAATTTACAATTAATATTTCTATGATGATTTCAAAATACTACAGTATATGTTTATATTGTTAACTATGTATAAATAGCATTATCAATTTTATAATAAATCAGTATTATTAACTCAGATTCGTTTGTGTTTATTACTCCAAGTTGTCACTGCCAGCGCAAGCTACAACCTCAGTAATTTGACCTACAACTAGATTACTGATCAATAGGAGTAATAAAGATCGAAGAGGAACTCCAGTACTGGACATTGATCAAGTCTCTTATAGGCCAACAAGAAGATTTCACAGAAGAAATTTTAAACATATATTGTCATATTTCAAAATTGACTATAAAAATCATATGACAAAACTTCAGCTCAAATACAGAGTAAAACAATAACATTCTTGGTCTTGCTAAAAATTGTAATTCTGTAATTAAGATTTTGACAACAAGAAACAAATAATACTTACCAAATGGATTTGCACCTTTCATTTAAAAGTTTAATAGTTCCTTTATAGGAAATCCGATGCTTTCGAGTCACATAAGGGCGTCTGTGCTCACAGAAAGGTCGAAAAACCGAATGTCGACTCTAAGAAGGTCACATTGAGGTGCTAATTATTGTAATTCTTGTATAGCCATAATATTGCAGTTAGGAGTTTTCAAAGAGTGATAGTATTTTCAAATTGAAAATGTAATTAATTTAAATATACAATTGTGCGTATATTTTAAAACACTTGATTTTTAACAAATCAGCGATAACTATCAGATTATCACTCGAGAGAACTAATTTAGTAATTAAAGTAATGTAATTTTTCAAACATTAACTTGCGAAATCCACCTATTATAAAATTGGAAAGCTGTCAGTATGTACGTTACTACCAACCCTAAAATCTAAAAAAACTTAATTTGTAGAAAATAAATTTAAATTATTTGCTTACTGTTGATAAAAGTTTAACTTCAAGTTGAAATATGTCACATACCACAAATGTTGGCTTTTCAAATACTAGCGTTTTTAGAAGTACTTCCACCTAAAAATTATTTAATTAAAATAAACAACACAAATATGCATATCCGATTCAAATTACTTGATCAGCATCGTCAGCACTTAGCTTGCTGATAGGGTATTTAAATAAATAAGACAGAAAATCGGTACTCTGAAATTTAAATTAATATTTAAACAATCAAAAATAAAATATATAAGGCCACGTACAATGAACTTCAACTGATGCATTAAACTGAGACAGTACAACACAATCAAACTGCTGGTAAAAAATTTAAATTGGAAACTCACAAATTGTGAATTTGGAGAATTACCGGTTAAATAAATTATAGAATTAACGCCACTGGCAATTAAAATCAGAATTACATTCAACATGTAATAACCCGTTAGTTTACTAATTAAGTTGAACAGTTTTTTGTAGCATTTTACTGTTCTGTGATGATACATTTTCGAAAATTTTAAAATACACGAAATATTGCTACCTAAAAGGATTTTATACTTTGGATATGTTGTTATACATTTTTCTAATTTCAATTTTATGGATTTTTGATAATTAGAAAACATTGATATGAATATACTATTGACAGCGATGTAAACTGTAGATATTGCAGTATTAATATAAAAAGCAATCAGCATTGCAATATGTTCCAGAAACGTCCAATTTTTATTTCCATTAAATAAGGTGAAGTAAATCGTCCATGCAGATATAGAAATAATGATAAAAATCACACAATTAAATATTCGTTTACGTAGCATTGTAATAGTTTTCTCATCCAATATAATTCCAATTTGATACCATATATCTATCAAATTCATTATTTGTTTGAAGTATTTGATCAATTCATTTCTAATATATGAAATTCTCATTAGCACAATAATCGATGACGTATTATAAAGTAAATCGGGTATGTTATTTATCAACGCGTTGGTTTTGTTCTCAGAATGTAAAATTTTGCGGATGCTGGAACTGCAAGCTAAAATCAGAAGTCCACATAAAATAAAGTTGCTGCAAAATCCAAACTTAGAGGGTGAAAATGCACACTTTTTAAAAGATCTGATGTGAATGCACTTTACGTTTATGCTTAGAATTCCTGATATTAAGAGAAATACAAATGAATTTTTAAATATGCATGATAAACAATTAAATGAAACCATTTCTCTACTTGGCAGGACGAAAACCAAGAAGGGTTGAAGCACTTTTGGAAATTGTATCATCTGCTTGTACTTAAGCACGAAACTATAGTTGAAATCGTAATGTGTTCGTGTTGAAATAAATTTTTTTGATCGTATCATCACTTATTTTGTATTAATAAACTATTTACGTATACTCCAAATAATTACTCTGTGTTTTTTATGTGTATTATGGGGTATGGCATGCCGATAATTATTATGATAGGTAAAACATCGATAGAACAATAGAATGTTAAGAAAAACCTTAGGTTGAAGTTTTCCTCTTAAGTGAGACTAGATCTTTTTAGCCTAATAATAGAATTTATGCTTCTTCAGATGGTGGCTAAGTGGCACTTAGCTACTGCGTACTTCACCAATGCTGCTTATGCATTCTGTACATGTCGCTCCGCTAATCCGTTTGATTGCGGATGATTGGGTGGTGATTTCAATGGCTGAATGTCATTGACTTGACAGAATTTGGTAAATTCCGTAGAGTCATGACATTAAATGCGATTCCTTGGAGTTATTTTGAGTGAGTCGACAAGTATTGCATTTATTCAACATTAAACAACAAATATTTCGCAATAATAAACTTTTAGAAATATTATTCGTTGCATATTTTATTACATTTTATTAGGTTATATTTAACACTGTGCTGTATAAAACGATTTCTTGGTATTTCTTCCAAGAAAATGATGTGCCTTGTCAAAAAGTAACTTTTGAGGTCGACATGTTATAAAATTGTAAGGCTACCAATACGTACGTTACTAGTAATCCCAAAATCTAAAATCAAATATTTTTGGGTAAATAAAATATTAATTTTGTACTTTCCTACTGTTGATAAAAGTTGAATTTTAAGTTGAAATATATCGCATGCTATATATGATGGCTTTTCCAACCTTAAAGTTTTTAAAAGTAATTCTACCTAAAAGTTATTCAATTAAATTAAACAATAACAAATATACCATTCTAATTACGTGGTAAGCATCGTCAGCACATAACCTGCTAATTGGGTATGTAAACAAGAAAGACAGAAAATCGTTATTCTGAAATTTAAAATTGCTTATAGATCTTCTAGGGTCAATCTGACGAATTAACGTGAAGCCACTTACCACAACATTTAATTTATGAATTAAATTGAGTGCGTATAACAGAAACACACTACTGGAACAAAATTGAAATTGGAAACAGATGAATTTTAAATTTGAACTACTGCCGACCATATAAATTATTGAAGTGACGCTACTGGCTATTAAAATCAATATTGTGTTCAAGACATAGAAAAACGCAATTGTACCATATAACTTGGTGAATTTTTTGTAACATTTTATTATTCTGTGATGATACATTCTTGAAAATTTTAAAATAAACGAAATTCGCTTAAGGATTCTATGCTTCGGACCTTCCATAATCGAATTTTGTAACTGTAATTTTGCCATTGCTTGATAATTAGAAAAAATTAATGTGAATATACTAATTACACTGATGTAAGTAACAGAATTTGCAGTATTAACGTAAAAAGCAATCAACATTGTAATTCGTTCCAAATATGTCCAATTCAGATTTTGGGGTAATACGGTCATAAAGATTATAAACGCAAATGTAGAAATAATAATTAAAAATAGGCACGTAAATATTCGTTTTAATATTGCTGTGATATTCTTTTCGTCCAATAATACTCCAATTTGATACCACAAGTCGATCAAGTTCATCATCTGCTCTAAGATATTTATCGTTTCATTCCTAACATATGAATAGGTTATAATCAGATTAATCGATGCGATATTATAGAGTAAATTGGGTATGTTACTTATTATCGCACTGGTTTTATTCTCAGCATTTAAAATAGCGTGGATTTTGGAACCGCAAGTTAAAATCAACAGTCCACATAGGAAATAGCTGGTACCAAGCCCAAAGTTGGAACGCAAAAATTCACTTTTTTTTAAAGATCTCGAATGAACACATTTGCAGGTTATGCTTGGAACTCCTGCTACAAAACAAAATCCAAAAACATATTTTAATATGCATGATAAGCAATTAAATGAAACCATTTTATCTTTCACGATTCACTTCAATGGAAGAAAGCAAAAGAGGATATAAATAAATTCAGAACTACGTTTCATTAAGTTTCACAAACGAAAAATCTAATTTAAATCTTAATGAGTTCGTGTTTGAAAAATAGTTGTATTTTATTGACTTAAGGTAAATTAAGCCACACATGAGTAAGGGAATAATAAAATGTGTTTGTTTAATTTATTATGTTATTGAAAAATTCATGTCGTTTCTTACTTGGAAAAAAAACTAGAAACCATTTGTTTTATTTACTCAAATTATTTTTATGACTATGAAAATAATTTTTGGCCACTATTGAATGAAAAAACAACTAAAAAATGTTGTGCTAACGTAGTGTTCTCTAATGTAGTCGCTTCGCCTCCTTCTTAGTCCATCGTACCCACAATAATTACCAGAGTGGCGCCCATTTTTATCAACAGTAATTTGATTGAAGAGCCGATAATTAGAAAAAATTAGTTTAAGAACGTTTAAGAACGTGCGGCTTCCTTGTTTTGTATTGTGAACCACTCGCCTTCACGACTCTTTGCGAAGGGAACAATCGGCATAAAGCTCCTCAACCTGGAACTTTCAAAATCGGAATCTCTAAGACAATTCATTTCCTAAAATTATGCATATGGCCAACACCTAACCTAAATCGGGGCACTTCAGCCAACGGAACTCCTTAACCGTAATATTATTCTGATGTCAGTAGCACAACGTACCATGATCTGCGATAGCCTCGACCCTTACTGGTGAACGGTAAACTTGGGGACTTATGCGGAGCACAAGGGCATGGCTCCATATTTAGCTTTAAGGCTTTAGCTTACTCCTCAGGTAACTTTAGCACGAAGCTAAAATGTCTTGACTGACGCGAGGGGTTTGTTTGATGGCTTTGTCAACAACTACTTTCTAGTTGTGAACACGACCGAGTTAAACCACGTACGTGCCATGGCTAGTCAGCACTATCACCATTGCCTTCCTATCTTCGGTAACCTCGAAAATTTTCCAATTAATTTTCTCTCAGCTTTGATGCTAAAATAAAACATCAATTTACTTAACCACATTATTTTTATTTCAATCCAAATACAAATCAAAACCTTGACCAAAATTCGCTCTCTTCGAAAATTACATGCTTCCCACTCGGGGATTGCAGCGAAAGTTTACCACCTAACATCAGGCGCTCTGTCGGCTTCACAGAGAGTCACAGCCACTGTGCAAATTCAAAATTTTATAAAATAAGAATACTTCCTCTCAATTAATAAATCCGTTGCTTCCCCATTTGAAAAATAACATGGCAATATAATCAATATAAAAGATACATCTTTAGAATAAATCCAATAGCATACACTTAGTTTGCGATGCAAATTCAGCTTTTAACACTGCAAATTCAGCATTTAACAATGCTGTAAATCTTAAAGATAAGTAAATAAACGTTAGGTTAAAATAAGAAATTGTTTTAAGACAAAATAATTACTAAAATATGTGTTGCATATTTCAAAACAAATTAGCGTTGCACTGCACTATAATATATTTGGATTAAACATATAAATGATAAATTTCGTAACACAAATTATACAATAATAACTACACACCCATTCTCAGAAGAAGTAATCAATTGGTGCCAGAAAAGATAGTTGCTAGTTCAAAACGGCTGGTCTTGACTGCAATACGGAGTCAAACATTCGGAAGTTGGTGGAACCCTAATTGGAATCATATGAGTTGAAGTTAAGACTGTAACGAATTTTTGCAATTTGCTACATGGTACTACTTTTCATGTCATTTCACAATATTTCTAAGTACGGCCCATGAATTTTAAAATTAATGTAATTTTATATTGCAAACATTTGGCTGGCAATTGAATGTAGGTTATCATTCATCATGCAAATCAGGAATGCATTTGATATCAATTTGCGTTTTTTTGAGTTTTCTCAAGTTATCGGTCTTTTTTTCAGAAACACTAATCCATGCCTCCCCATGAATCAACAGCTAGTCTATTAACATCGTGGCCAAACAAACTGGAGATGTCATCTCCGGATTGTTACGGACTCTGGTCTCTGTCTGGGTTAACCCTCTCATTAGAGGTTGCGATTCAGAGGGACATTTTTGTCATGAGACAATCCCACTTACTACCGGAAAATATGCAGCGATGGAGACAATAAATTCATGAAAGCCATAAAATCAGAAAAATCCAAGAGAATCTATATAATTACTTTGTATTACTGCAAAAAAATAATAGTTTTGTTTTTACTCGATATAAGAAATAAAACGAAAGTTAATGAACAGTAGTGAATTTATTTTAATACATCTACTACAGAGTGTAAATAAATTAAATTTTATATAATACAAATTATAGTTGAGAATAGGTCCTTATGATAATCTACAGGGAGATTTTAGTTTTTATTTCTTACAAATAATTATAGCAACGGCACAAACAACCAGGACCGTAATTGGGATTCGATCTTCATTGAAAAAATCAGGAAGAAAAATTATAAAATCAATAAAGAACACATTACCGGATTACATGTTTCAATCTAATTCACGATTCTACTCGTGACGTTAATCTCATCAGATCCGTACTGGGGGATACTACTCAACTATAATTTGTATTATATCAATATTATTATAGAAGGTCAACTAAAAAAAGTTTTAATAATTTTGAATTTTAATACGTTAGCCGCCACGTGCATTAAATTTAACTCACCGTATATTAAGAACAATAGTGTATTGGCGTTTTTTGGCAGGCAAGGTGTTAAATTCAAACTTTGAAACATTAATTTTACAACTTAAATTTTCATGTGCAGTTCATTCCTTTAAGCTTTTAAACACAGCACTTGCCGAAAATGCAACTTTCACAACCTACAAAGAAAATTTTATTAGATAAAATATATTCGACGGTATAGTATCATAACAACAAATTTTGTAGATAATTTTGTGTAATTTTTGAAAATTTGTAGAAAAGTTTGATTTTGATTTTAGTTCATAACAATTGGTTCTTCATTCCAAAAATTTGTCGAGTAGCGTCCTCCAAATTCCTTTTGGATTTATCTGAAGCCAAGGAGGATTGATGTTGTATTATTTTGGAATGAAGAAGTTTGGGCTTTGTAATTTTATAAATTTGTACGACGCCTCTGGTGTTAAATAGCCTAGGTGGGGAAATTAATTTTGGAGAACTCCCGAGCGACTAGTAAGTCGTGAGGTCGTAATTTTGGTTTGGGAGGTTTTGTGTAGAATTCTCTTTAATCCTTTTATATGTGTCATTTAAACTCCATAAAAATAACGTAAAATAAAATTATTCAAAATTTTGCCAATAGGGAGTTATCGCAACACCACGGTAAATTTTAGGCTAACGCTATTCTAGTTTTAAACTCAAATGAGCATGCGCAGAAATAGCGTAATGCAAATAACGTTACCGGGTCCCGCTATTTCTCTAAAATAGCGTTTTATATATGTGTTAGAACCAATGAAAATCATACGAAAGCCGACCCTGATCAGTATCTGGAAATACTGACCAACGAAGATAGAAACTATACGTAAGCCGGTCCTGATCAATATCAGGACGCTAAAGGATTAATTATTGAATATGTAAAACATACTTTATCTTAGTTTTGTGAAGTTGGTAATAAGTTAGTAAGAGATACACTATATTAACATTCAATGTTAGGAGAGGAAGTTAAGTTGAGAAGTTCAGTTGTACAGTTTTAAGAATAGTAATAAAAGATTGTAATTAAATATTGGAAGTAATGGTCATCTTAACATATGTTAGGGTATTTAGTTATTTTGGTTTTAGTGTTATGAACCGGGTACCTTGACATCAACTTAAAATTTGAGGGTGCACCACCTATAGGAATTTACTATAACTATAAAATAACGTCGCAAAAATAGCGGGATATGCGATAACTCTAAAATTGTATTCCCGTTATTGTAAAATACCGTATTTTGTCACGTGACTTTTAGCGTTAGCGGAGAGTTTACCGTGTTGTGGCGATAACTCCCTAATAAGTAACTGAACTATGAATAAATATTTTAATGTTAAATTACTTACTGATAATAAAGTATTTATACTCATTGGTACCAAACCACAAGCTGTGAATTCGAATTGCTTTTGAGAAGCCCGAATAAGCATTACCATGGGAGATTTTATTTGGCGAAAATATTTTGAATACCAATCAGAACTGTAAATACCATACGAAACAGTCATTGCCTAAAAATGAATTTCCTATTTATAGTTGATAGTTGAAAATAAATCTAATGAAAAGTTATTTACTTCTTCAAAAACCAAACTTGATGGAATACAATAAAATGCCAATTGAGTGATTAGGCAAATTACTGCAAATGCAGATCTTAACGTGAATGGTAGAGAAGTACTGAAAAACACTTTATTAGAGATTTTGCTTGCTTATAAGTAAAATATGGTCACCTTTCTGAAATGGCGTATATTTGACTGCAAATTAATGGAGATATTGTCAAATATTGAATCATAAAAGTGACTGAATACACATTTTGCATTTCTTTCAAAAACCTAGAAACAATTTCGAAGTTACTAAAACAGTCTTATGGGCATTTTGGAAACTATCATTGTAATTCAAGTTAGTCAGTACTTCCAACCTAATAGCATGCAGAAACACTGAGTTAGTCGGAAGGTTTACAACTAAAAACCTAGTGGCCCTACATACTATGTAGTCTTCTAAATTTAAACTTACTCTAATAAAAACGTGTGATGCTGAATATTGTTTCGTAATTGCTCATAAAATACCTGAAAATCTTCCTGACTGTTTATATTTCTGACACTTAAATTTTCGAAGCTATTGCGTAAAATTTTAAATTGTATTACGGCTTCGTAACACAGACCCAAAAATACACTATCAAAACTTGCAATAAAGAAAAAGCAAAAAGGAACCGAAATTACATAGCTAAACAGTAAGGCGTAATATAATTGTTCCTGGCTTTCCATGTTCCAACTTCCAATGGGTAGGGCTTTTCCGAAAAATAGTGATGAGTTGTATACTTGTGCACATACCAGCAGTGCATAAAGGAAAAATTTCTGAAAAGCCTTTATTGCATTAACAACGGCGCTTACTTCCTCTTTCAGTACATTGGAAAAGTTATCTATATTCCAAAATTGTTTCAAAATTTTTATCAAGTTTATAAACTTTTCCTTATTGTAAGCACTTAAGCAGAGTTTTAGAAAAATCTTAAAGAAAATTATAAAAGGAATTACTTATTTATTATAAAACATCTCTGTGTATCTGTTCATAACGCACTAACCGGATTTGCAGGGACAAAAAAAGCATTACCAATGTAAAACTTCAATGAGTAAAGCCGAACAAACAGCAATTACGGACTAAATGGTTAAATAGTTCAAAAACGCAATACATTTTTATATTGATAATACTTTTGATTCAAATCAATCACAGAATCGTTACGAACAGACAGATAAGTAGATTATATTACAAATTCTATTTATAATCGAATCGTTAATTTCGAAAAGGTAAGTACTACAAATTCAATATTTCGATATGCTTGATTTGATCTGTCTGTTGTGTGTAAAACTGATCTCCAAATTATATATTTTTTTCACAATCCTTTAGAAATATATTTTCCTTATTGGAAGCGGTAAAAAAATACAATTTTGAGATCAATTTTACTCACAGGAGCCAGTTTAAATCGAGTTTCTCGAAGTGTTGATTTTGTAGTATTTACCTTTTCGCACTTAACGATTCAATTGGTTTTTAAAAATTTTTATTTAATAGATTAAGCACAAAAGTTACCTGACAATATCCTGATACAATTGAAGTATTACTGACAATATCAAAAATATTATCTTTTATATAGAAATACTGAATAAACGATGTAACCATACAAAATACCATCAGCGATCCAAACAGCGCGGTGAAAAGTTTTCGATTTATAGAAGCTTTATTATTTAAACAAAAAATGCCAAGTTTATTCAAATTCCGAATAGGAAAGTCTAATAAATTACTGTCATAGTTCTCCATAATAACAAAAATATTATATTTATTACTTCAAGTCGGCGGATAAATAGAACAACTCTCTTAAATATCTTTAAGGTTAATTAAAATTTAAAGTTAATGAACACAATTTTGATGTTAATTACTGTAATTAATTTTTTTTTCGTAAATTAATCTAAAATTTTCTTTGTGAATTTATTAAGAAAGTTACATCAAATGCTACTGTTTTTTTTTTTTACTTTTTTTAAATATTTATTTTTAATCATGGCTATGGAAATTTACAGAAAATTGTCAATAATAGTTAGTGACAAATTCAAAATTACCTAGAGGTTTTTTTGTTTTCCAAAGAAAACACGAAGATAAACAAGAGTTTAATTCAAACAGATTTTTTAGTCTTTTATTTTTGGACTTTAAATGGGACAGTCTTTCTCCAGCCCTTCGACCAACAACCACATTGAAGACTTAACTCAACTTAGCATATCCTTGTTATATAACCTAAATACCTAATAAAACCTTATAGTTATAACCATAACCTAACTTTTTTTGCTTGCATTTCGAATTTTTATAGGTTAAAATACCAACTTATTACAGTAAACACACTAAACTCCATATAAAATAGTTCATTTTACACCTTACTTAAAATTAGACAGACAAGCAAAAAAAAGTTAGGTTATGGTTTAATGAGCATTTTAGAAGAGTGGATAAGATTGAAACATGTAATCCGGTAAGGTATTCTTTGATTTTGTTTCAAAGTTCAGATCCTTAAAACGGACCTGTTTGTTGCTATTTTTGTTGTAGTGATAATATGTAAAAAGGATAAACTAAAATCAACTTGTACGTAGATAACTATAGACAGCATTCTCAAGTTCAGCCTTGCGGCCGCCTAATGTAGACAATAAATCTTAAAAATAAATTGCGAGTAGAGTTGGTGCAATATTGATAGGCGTTTGCAAGGCTGAATTTTTGTGATAAAATTTGAATTTTTGATTCAATTTTTTTGAAGTTATGTTGGTACTGTGTACACTATGCTTTATTTACTGTCAGTAACAGTTTTAAGTTATTTTCATTTTCATATCATTTTGAACTCCACGTGTGGAAGGATCCAAGAAAGTATTTATTATTGTAGTGGTAAGCATTTAATGGTATATTACTGACCGAGACTCCAAAATTGCTTGTTACTGGAAGCACAGCTATATTGAAAAGCTGTGACGTTACTTAAACTCTGCGCTCACAAAATCCAAGTTATCAAAACCTTTCGACCTTACCTGCACTCCTGGGTCTCTCAAGCGGCGCTACGGCTTAACTCAGTGTAGAACACTTTGTGGGGGGGAGGGGTTGCAAGCCGTGGAGATCCTCGACCCTATCAAAAAAACTACACAAAGAATATTAAAAGGCGCCACGTGCGCCACGCCAACTCCAGTGCACAGGTATGGTTTTAATAAAATGAAACAGAGAATTTGTCAAACCAATACAATTATACCCCATAGCAATCATGTCAGGCGCAGCTGGAAATAATTAAGTACCGCGTCAGATCTGATTCGGCGTACAAAAATCATACAATCGGAACTTTCGCTCCAATTTTCTCAAACAAGATGTTATATTAGGAAGATAGTAAATCTTCTATCTTCTTCGCCGAAAAATCGCCCGCGTACTTAAGTGCACTAAATATGACGTACCGAAACTCTCGAAGCATTTCGCTTCTTACATACAGAGATCAATGTGAAATTAAATATCGCTCACCCATTTCAAATCGATGCGCCTCTACAATGCTACTGCTCCGACTGAACGCAGCCAACTGTAATTGAATAAATGAACGCTTCCTACAGGATATAACAAGGTGGAGTACAGTTGCTGATGGATCTCGTAAATCTTGTTTCTACAACCTGGATGTTACTGGCGTTGTAGGTGGTAATGATGTCAAAACAACAAAGGGGAGACATCCAGGGTCACACTCGGACTAACTACAGATTCAGATTCAGATTTTCCACATTGTGCTCCCTGGAAGAATAGGGGTGTAGACTTACGAAATAATTTAACGTGCTTGGTTGGGTCCATAGGACATTCCAAACACGGCCTCCATGGCATGAAATCCGGTATAATGCCGGATCAACGCATACATGCGTATGTGACTGAGAGTGACAGACAAGTCACAAGCACATACGCACACCCTCCCACTCACTCAGACCATACAACGCATACATGCGTATGTGGCCGACAGTGACAGACAAGTCACAAGCACATACGCACACCCTTCCACTCACTCAGACCAGCTAGCAGGTCGTGTAGGCTCGCCAGGCCTTTAGGTTGAGGCGCATCCCTCTGTAGGGCGCACCCCGACCCCCTGCACACTCACCCACGGCCATCAACACCGTTCTAGCTACGGCCCACCGGCCCTACGACGGAAGGCACTCACCGAAAACTGCGAAAGCCGGGTGCAGGACTCCTCATCACTTACAAGCCGGCTCAGATCATCATCCGGACCATCCAGCGCCAAATCACTCCTGAGGTCTGAATAGAGTCGACACTCGAAGAGGATGTGCCGCCAGGTCTCAGGTTCACCACACGTACAAAGATCCGTATCTGACAGGTCACGCATGAATAGAAAGGAGTTCATGCTACCGTGGCCCGTCAGCAGGAAACCCAGGAAAAGTCCAAAGTCAAACCAGGGATTATTTACGACAAACAGAGCGTCACCAAAGAATGTTCTGGTGACCGCACCAAACTCGGAGTTGGACCATCGCACCCGCCAAACAGCATAGGAGCGCTCCCGGAGTAAACGCTTAAAAGCATTTTTGGGAAGGTCCCTATCGCCAATCGCCATCAGATCGTCGGGCAACTGATGAAGGCCCCTCTTAGCTCTATGCAACTCCGAACGCTCTCTGGCCAGCAAGTCCCAGGGAAGAGCACCTCCCAAGACTTGCATGGCCTCGGTGGATACCGTGCGACATACTCTAATGGTGGCGTACAGTGCAACCCGCTGACAGCGGTTTATTGCCACCCGCGCATAGGCCAGGCGCATGGATTCACCCCACACCCCTGCCCCATACGCCATGCACGCCACCAGCAGCCCCCCGTAGATCGTATTAATTGCTTTCCTCCCCAGACCCCAGTCCCTCCTGAGCACCCGCCTCAGGCCGCCAACGGTCGAAGCCATCCTGTCTCTAAGAACCCGAAGATGTGGCTGGAAGCTAAGTCGCTCCCCAACCAGCAAACCAAGGTACTTGGCCTCTGTCTTATACTGGATCGTGGCATTACCCAAGCGCATCGTAGGGTGCCTATTTGCAGATAGGTGACCCTTAAGTAGCATTTGGAACGTCTTCTCCACTGAAACCCGGACTCCCACAGACTCACCCCACTCAGCCACTTCTCTCAGGCCCTCCCCCGCTAAGAGCTCCAACTCAGCCCTGCTATCTCCCTCCACGGCAATGAACAAATCATCTGCGTATGCCACAACGAAGTACCCCAGCTGTTCTAACCTTCTAAGCAGGACATTGAGCAGGTTGATCCACACAGGTGGGCCCCCTATGGAGCCCTGCGGGCATCCCCTACTCACCCTTTTCCATACTTCGGAGTTCCTTCCCGCGACACACACCCTCCTGTCACTAAAGAAGCTGTCCCAGAGAAGGATATCCGGGGATCTCAGATCCAACAGCAATCTAATAATGACAGGCCATAAGAGGACCGTCAAAAGCACCCTTAAAGTCCACGAAGACCCCGAGCACGTATTTCTTACTCGAACCCCGTACATGGGTCAGCAGCGAACGCCACGCGTCTTCCGTGCTAAGACCCGCACGAAAGCCAAACTGGCTATTACACAACGTTCCGAGCGTAAGCTCGGCAAGTCGATTCACCATTATCCGTTCTAGTAATTTGCCCATTACCGGCAGAAGGCATATTGGCCTATAAGAGGACGGATCCGTTCTTATTTTGTCGGGTGATTTAAGGAGTATAACCAGCCTCGCGACTTTCCATCTCTGAGGGAATACCCCTCTTCTTACGCCAGAAGAAAGGAGCGCAAAAACATATTCAGGGATCGCCCTCCAAATCGCCCTAAGGGTTTCAGGACGTATCCCATCAGGCCCAGGGGCCTTACCCACCTTTGCTCTCCCCATAGCAGTCTCAACTTCCTCAAGCCGGAGCCCTGGAGGAGCACCCACACCGCCCAATTCAGGAGCCCGTATTCGGGGGTCAGCGGGAGGGAAGAAGCCGTCCAGCAATAGTCCGACTCCCTCCTCCCAGCTCGACGAGAGACGGTTACCCACCCTAATAGATCCGATGTCACACAACCCCGCGGAGCGGCCGGTGCAGATCTTGTATACCCGGCCCCACGGGTTGGCATTACCTTCCCTTCCCACAAACTCACGCCAATCGCGGAGCTTCCGTTCTCTTATCCTGCTCTTATACAGATGACTAAGAGCAAGATAATCATTCCAAAACTCCTGGCAGCGAACATCCCCCCGGATGCGCGCCCGCTGGAAGCGCTTCTTTGCTGTTCGGGTATTCGAACGCATGACAGACAGTTGAGAAGACCACCACGACGCCCGACGGGCAAGTCGCGGTCTGACTATTTTAAAGGATTCAGCGCTAGCCCCAACAACCCACGTATCCATAAGATCAAGCTGCGTCTCAATGTCCATAGACTCATAGTCCCCGACACTGGTCCGCGAGGCAGAGTTAATCATCTCTGAAGAAAACAATCCCCAGTCAGCGTTCCGTAAGGAGTAGCCGACCGAAAGGGGTACCCGTCGCGGTGCCTGTTCAAGGATTGGCACCATGTCTATACACAGAGGGCTATGGTCGCTCACTCCTCGATCGTTCAGAACCGACCATGTAATGCCAAAGGCACTTAAAAAAGAGTTATTAGCAAACGTCACATCAATATCCGAATGACCCAAAGCGCCATTGAAAGTATAGTGATCTGACGGGACGTTTAGAACATGAAGATCCCTTTGCAGGAGGTACTCCTCAATGAGTTGACCCCTCTCACTATTTTGGCTGCCATGGCGGATACCTTTACTCCACCAAACCGGTGACGTGGCGTTCGCATCAATGCCAACCAGCAAAGGTTTGCCTGCTGCATAGTCGAGCATGACATCAAACCTCCGAAGATCCTGTTCAACCCGGTTATCTCTCTTCATGTATACCGACCCAACAAAGAGGTCGCCAAAGTTCCCGCGCAGATGGATAAGCGCAGCGAACCTATCCTGCCCGCCCTCCACCGCGATCGTATCAAAGCGGTCATTAAGGACTAATATCGCGGCCGAGGATTCGGCGCCCGAGTAGACTCGAACACCAGCAGGAACCCCCCTAATGGTACCGTCACGACCACGATTAGGCTCCTGAATGAGCATTACATCTACCCCGTCCCCTATCGCCCACTGGATTGCCTCCGCAAGAACCTCGCCCGACACGTGACTGTTTAGCTGAACTATGCGGAACATTGAATCGATCGCGCACGTTCAGCTGCTCTACGGTACTCAGGGCAGTCCGATGCAAAAGCAGAATGCCCGGAAGGTAGCCCCCTCCTTCTACAATTCACACACGAGGGCGCCTCAACTCTACAATCGGCCCCCGTATGACCCGACTGGGCACATTGCCACGGTATAACTTCGTCGCCGGTCAAATTACCTCGACGACTCGTCCCAGGGAGATGGCACCGCCTCTATCTGGCTAGCTCCAGCAGAGAGACTCGAAATTTTCGCCACCGAGTTTCTTCCAGATGTTTGTGAGAGGAGTAGAGTAAAATTTGCCGTGGGCGCCACGTAATCTTGGCTACTCCTCAGCACCGATCTCTCTACCCCGATTACGAGATGGTAGAGAGTTGCGGTCGAACCTCGGCAGCTCCAGATATACAAGAGTTTAATTGTTGTATATATTTATTAATTTTGGAATTTAGACAAAAAAACTTGAAAAATGGCAATATCACGAACAAGACAATAACAATAAAATTCCCCTCGTATAGCTATACTCGGTTCACACTTTTTAACATAAAAAAAAATAATTTCGCCCCTTTTTTCCCCAAAAATTCTGCCCAATGAATTTTATTTTTTTTTTTTCTAAACAATAACAAAAAGAAAACAAGAAGAACAGTCCAAACACTTAGCTTTCTTGGTCTGGGGTGCAGGTAAAGTCCCAACTCACTGGCTACTTCCCACCAGGACTCGGTACCCGGACTTGGTACGGACTTGTTATAAAAAAACTTGTTACTAAAACCCTACAAATAAAAACGCGGTAGTAAACACTAAGATAAAATCTATGCTCACCTCAAGCTGTTAGGAGGGTCGACAATTAAAAAAATGAATCCTTGAGTTAAAAAATATTTTAAAAATTGTAATTTTATCCTCGAGTGAGATTGATAATGATATCTTCGAGTTTCGCTGATTAATCCCTAGCTATAGGCTGGTTATCCCACTATACCACTTTTTCAGCCAAACTCGTACAATTTTTAATTCCACTTTTGTCACTCCAAATTTTAATTTCTATCTTTTTTTTTCACTTGTTCCATAAACAACCCCGATTTATATTATAAAAAAATTAACCCCGTGCCAAGCTTTCTTACAACGATTATTGGACCGTTACAACATCGTCCACACGATCTCGCCCTCTCGCGGCATTCCCTGGAAATGTGGCCGTAGCCGAGGCATTGGAAACACCTCAGTACGTTGTTTACTATTACCACTTTGTGGCTGGAGAATCCCAGGTAACACCTCTGACTTTCTATGAGCCTAGTCGCCACAACTTTGGGGAGCTCTAGTATGACGTTACCCACCCCATCCTTTATCCTCTCCCTTCTTATTATTCTAAATCCAGACCCAGTCACCGCCCCCAGACCCGCACAGTTCTTATTTCGGATTCCGAGTAGGAGATCCTTATCGCTAAGAGCGCATGGCACATCGAAGACGCAAAGTCTCGGGGAAGGCACAGGTGGCGCCTCCGCCCTAAGGTTCAGGCTAACCAGCCCCGGATATGACTTAAGTTGGTCTTTCTCATCTTCCGTAAGGGTTTCCAGGATAACTCCCGGGTCACCCCCTCTAAGTAGTCTGAGTGATCTAACCCTGATGTTAAGGTCAGACGACACTTTCTCTATTAACGCCTTTTTTATCTTTTCGCTAGATACTCCCCCACCGGTAGATCTAATGACCACCTGGTGTCCTAGAGGCGGGCCAGGGGGCCATACTTCTTCTCTCAACAGGCTGCCCCAAGGGGGGAAACCCAGGCGAACCGACAGGCACCGACGACCCAGACACCACCGCAGAGAAAAGCGGCCCGCGGCCTGTATCACCCCCCCCAGAGGCCGAGGAGGGGGGAGCCCCGATGGTTGGAGCCAACATACCCCTCCAACGCCTAGCCTCACTCAACTGCCCTACCATGACTTTATTTTTGCATATAAGGTCTATGACAAGGTCTTCCATCTCGCTGAACCTAAGGAGTATCATCTCCTGCTCATCTCGCGTTGTTCTTGACTTAACAAACGATCCCCGGAGAGCAGCTGTGATAGCTCTCATTTTAACCACGTGATCTATACCCTCCTTTATGGATGCCGTGGATTCATCACCCTCAGCATACCCTAGATGATCATGGGCTACCGCCCCCATTTGTGAGGATGGGGGGCGTAATGAAGAATCTTGTATAGGAGGGTTGTAGCCTTCCTCCTCGCCGATCACTGGAGCCGAGGCGACAGTAGCAGGCATCACCGGAGAGCCAAGAACAACCGATGTCTCCGATACCACCCCCATATCCGTGAGGGAAACCCCCTCCAGACCCCTCAAAGCCAATCTATCAGCCTCTCTTTTTTCTCTTAATAGTGCTCTGTTATCCCTTTCGCGATCCGCCTCAGCACCTCCCGCCTCCTTCCCACCCCTCTTAAACCTACCAGTCCTTTCTTTCCCACCCTCATCAGCCGATGAAGGCTGACTGGGCTGGGACCCAGCGTCATCAGAACCCGCAGGGGCCGTCAAGGCCACCCTACATCGCTCAACCCGTTTCGTCTCAGTAGCCGCCTTCTTTCCATCCCTCATACTGCCACTTATTCCTACAGGAACAATTACAAGTTATAGAAGAACAGCTTCTAGACTGGACCTGGACTAACTACAGGTGTTCGTAAGCAAAAATTCGTGTGGTTGATAAAATATACTCGAGTGTGATATTCATACATTGTTGAACACTTAAATCGCAATAGCAGCCTCGAATCTAACGGATTGGAACCCACACCAGGTGGAAATCACATAGAGCGTCCCGTATAAACATTTGACGGCCCTTGGTGAACAATAATCGATACGATTGTGTAATCCGAAAACCGGAGTTAAATTGGTACGTTAATTTAAGTGATCAATCGATATCGACCGCTAAATTCGCACTTCTCCATTTTTGATCGTCGTTAAACACCAATATACAAAAATGGCCTGCTTGTTCTTATCAGCCATTATCCACCTACCCACACAAAATTTTCAAGCCCTCATACCATTCTCGTTTGGTTCCAAAATGAAAATAAATAAAAACTTGACAAATTTAGCCAAACCACTACCGCTAAATTTGAATGTTACAAAGCGAGCGTTTAAATCTTTAAGTCGGCATTGCGATGGTATGGTAAGGTATGGTATGGTATGCGCGCGCTATGGCCTTCCATTCCACACCTAAGGGTATGTTTATGTTGGAGCTGTGATAAACGATACTAGCTGCGATAAGAGCGTAGTAACAATGTAATACATTGTTATAGTAGCCTAGCAGAGATTTGAAAACAGTGTATTGCATTGTTACTATGCTTTTAGCGCAGCTAGTATCGTTTATCACTGCTCCAACATAAACATACCCTAACAGAGAGGGGCTTATTGGCGCAGGTAACCGCGTAGTGACCCTCGCGACCGCACCGCCAGCACTCCGTGTGTCTGTTGGATCCCCCGCATTCAGATACAGAGTGCCCCACCGAAAAGTACCTTTTACACCTGGAGTCGATGGCCACCTTGCACAGGTTTATGCCCAATCTGACTTCCGGCGTCTTCAATAACTGACTGGCTGTCCCCTCCTCCATTTCCAGGACTGCCACCTGGTTTTCATGGGACTCGGTCCTGAGAGACTTGATGATGAATCTGACTTCCGGCGTCTTTAATAACCGACTGGCTGTACCCTCCTCCATTTCCAGGACTGCCACCTGGTTTTCATGGGACTCGGTTCTAAGAGACTTGAAGATCTTATCTCCCGCACCGGTCATTCTATCGATTTCGCACATAATCGTCTCTTTGACGATCAATATTCTTGATCGATATGGATATTCTACGTGTCAGGTCCTTAGCATCTATACCCTCCTTGCTGTCAGCCAACTTATTCTTCACCGTGCGGGAGTTTTCGCCCTTCGCCAACTCGATCAACGCATTTCCATTCATTGTAGGCCTAACTGTTCGGATCGAATTCCCGGCCTCTTGATCTCTATGGACGATGATTTTTAGTGCCCGGAGAGCTTGCTCATAATATGTGAGCGTTGGACTAGTCTTCACCATCAATGCCGGAGTCTTCACCCGCTTTCTGTTGCCGCTCTTCTGCGGGGGCCGCTCGGTAGCCGGCTTCGGTATAACCGATACCAGCTTGTGTCTTGTGGGTCTCCTCCTGGAGACCAGTGTAAAAGCGTTGTCTTTGGAACTTGCCGCGTTGGAGGTATTGTTTATGGAGTCCGTGGTGTTGGTTAACTCCCCAAGTAGCATATTTATTTTTTTATTATTTTTCTATTAATTTGGAAGATTATTTAAAAAAAATCAGTTAAATAATTTGGTAATAGGTGTCACTGGTATCTCATTTTGTAGTTACAGTTACTTTTTTGTAGTCATATTGCTCTTGTCAGTGCTGCAACAATTCGGACGCACAACTGTCTAGGCACTCTCGCTCGCCCCCGGGGGGGGGGTCTGCTTCACCTTGAGGAGATATCGCGGATAGATAACTATCTATATTTATAGATTAATCGATAAAATGTCCTAGCCCTAGTGCCAGGGGCTACTTTTTCTTGGGACAAAGTAACCCTTTATTTTTAAGTTACCAGGACTATTTTGAATCTAGGCTTATAGAGACCGTGCATGAAATTAGCGCCAACGCCAATTTCGACTCTAGCGGACACAATTCCACTCACTGATGGGGGATCTAAGTAGCAAAATAACGTAGTATACGTTAAAACTAATACTAAACGGAGTATGTTTGTAGTTATATTTAATTATAATGACATAAAGGAAAGCAAAAATGGAGTATAAAATAATTAAGTGTAGTTTTGGAAATGCCTGTTACGATAAATTACCGCAATCTAAAAAGTGAAAAAGGCATTTTACGATATTAAATATCGTATTAAATATAAATTTTATATTTAAACTTCATCGGAAGGAAAGGTACAAATATTCGAAAAAGCGATGTTACAATCAAACAGCGATTTATGGCATAAAGAGGGACATATAAGAATATCTGCAAGCTCAAAGCACACCAAATGAAACCATTGACCAGAAAAAATCCAATCAAATTAGCAGAAGAATTTTTAAATCCACGTACACTGTCAGAAAAAGCTGCATCAAACCGAAATTATTGCAAAAAAATCATATGAAAACACTTACAGTGTGTAAAGCTCTCCCGTAGCTAGTTATAAAATATGCCTTTGTGCGGCGCTACTTGTACTCGCGCACGGTCTCTATAGTCAAAGTATCAGTTCAGTTACACAGAATCGTATTATGTATTCGCAATTGGGATAATATTGGCTACAAAATTTAATACTTACCTTAAATAAAACATGTGCTGGAATCCATGCACAAAGGGAAGTTTGAATACAAGAAATACGTGTTCGTTACAAAGTTAGGAGGCCTTCTACGGAGCTGGATGGAGTAGGGGCATCATTTTATCCTCTTCCGGTTTGACACCGTTGGAGTCGGGCCGAAGGAGGTTCCAGGGTGCAGGTTAGTCCTGGTGCGACCTGGGGAAAGATAATGACCGGTTCTTCTTTCTAGTCTTCGCTAGAGAGGTGGTCGTCGCAGAGTCTGAAGGTACTTCGTCTATTCTTTTGGGGGTCTTGGGGGAAGTCCATGTCGGTCACGGAAAGACGGTTCCGTGACTAGCAGGGGAGGAAACCAAGGGGGTCGGAAGGGTTGAACTGCAGGTGAAGAGGAACCTACGCCGATGAGTTCAGGTGGAGACGGACCTGCATCAATTATGGCAGGTGGAGACGAACCTGCTACATCGGTGAGAGATGGAAAAGAACCTAGTGTCGTGTTGAGCGTAATCACAGACGGAGATGGTTCCGTTTTAGCTGTGTGACGAATTTTAGTTAAATTGCACTTTTTTCCTTCTCAAATCATTTCTTAAATTTTCTGCGTACGGCTCTTACATTCATTGGAATGCTTAATTTTAAAAAAGATACTGACCTCGTGAATGCATGCGGTGAATGCACGTGACGAGCCAGGAGGTAGGGGAAAATGCATTGGTATACAGGGAGTTGGTTCCAAGCCTTGAACGAAAACGGTTGACTGTGTGCAGCGAAGTTTAAAACCTTCATTTTGTGCCGAAATAGTGGGAGCTCCTAAAATTAGGCGATACCGTGGGTATATTTTTGGGAAGCCCCAGTGTAATTTCGGTAGTCGTGCTATTTCCACATCTGTTCAGTGTGAGTTAAGCGTGGCTAACTTATGCGCACACAGTCAACGCACTACAGCTTTTGTTCGTTCTAGCGAGTTATTCCGAGCAGTGCTCGATTCTTTGTTGACCAACAACCAACAACAAAGCGATATTTTTAACCTTAGGGTTAATGGTTTGCAATTTTTTACATCACGTGGGTTCAGCGATTTTTTTTACATCTTCAACATCAGTTCCTGTACTCTCTCTTCAATCAACACCAGCTGCGAAAGTGCTACTGGCCAATAGCCAATAGCCGTGTTTTCTTGTGCCGCGAAGTTCAGGTGCATTTGGTATCGGTCCGCACAGGTGGCAGTATTACATCCGTATAACACGTCGCCGTCGGCTACAGGTGGATCACCATCTTGTCAGGTTATCCGAGAGCTCTGGGGGTAAGCCTTTTTATTTCCATTTTGTAGGTCTGACGTGTGTGTTGTCAGACCATTTATTGCTGTGCACTTGTATTTTGTGTATTGTTTGATTGTCGCAGTAGAATCAGAATCGCTGTGTGTGTTACCAGCAAGATTACGTTGCGATTGTTTGTGAGCGAAAGCACGTCTCAAATTTTATATAATTGTTTTCATTATACACTGTTACCATCAATTGTGTTTTATTGCACCCCTGGCTACAAACTTTTTTTCAGAACCCCGATCCAGATCTCCACAAGAATTGTGGCTAGTTTATTACCATCGTGGCCAACGAACCTGAGAGTTTCCCTCGGGATTGTTTCGAACGCGGCTTTCTGATTGGGTTAACCCTCTCATTAGGGGTAACGTTTCAGAGGGTGGTTGACGTTGCAGATGACTTAGGTGCCTTACCTTTTGATGATCTGCTATTATTAGCAGCCGCTTCAGCTTTAGCTGCTACCAATGCTCGTCGCTGGGTAGGTTCATCGTGTAGAGAGGTGGAGGGTTTACCTTCTGGTGAAGAAGTGACTGGGGCTGGGGGAAAGGGTCGCAGGCGACGAAGGTTCGGGTGGTCACGGTGGCTGGTGTTGTCTTTTTGGAGGCTTTTGCTGTCTGCACGGCTTGACGAGTCTGCCTGGTCTTCACCGGGATGTAGTAATCGTCGTTTACATCGTCATCGGAGAGGAGAATCGTAATGATGGAGGTGATTAGGGACACCTGGACTTCTTGGGGAACCACGGGGTTAACAAATATGTTAACAAAAATTTGTGTTAACAAAGTTACAAATTATTGCTAGTGTCATACGGCTTTAACATCAAATTTTCTACACAACTACAAATAAATGTATAATTAAATGTAACAGTAATAAGAAAATAACGACACAAACACTTATTTTATCAATAGTTGGTCTTTGAATGTAGGTATCAATAAATCTTCTCTCTACGACCGATAGTCAATCGAAAGGACGTGAAAATGAACAACTGAAGAAGGTGGGCTTGTCTTTGAAAAACTCAGGTGACCATTACACACTAAATGCCACAGTCAACCAGAAAATTTAACTTCAAAGCTGATACATATAAGCAAACCAAGGTCCCAAAATAATACCGAGATGAATCTTAACAAATGATTAGATTAAAAAAAGTCTAATTATAAACTAAGTCTCATTAAATGAAATTTGTTTATTATTAACAAACCTTTCTCTCAGTATAGAATAGATACTGAAAGGTAACAGCTTTGTTGATTAATATTTATTTGGAAATCTTGTAAAGTTGTACCGGAGAATCTTTTTATTACAGTCCATACAAGTCAGAAATAATAGGCAAAGCCGAGTATTTTATTTGTAACGAATTTAGTAACATGCATTTCAAATTAAAGTAAATATTTTTTAGGTTAGTGTAGGTTTAGGGGATGCATTGAAATAAAAACGGAATAAGTAAATTTTGATAATGTATTCAATCTGAAAGTGTCATTAATTTGTAATTAATTATTGCTATAACTTAAAAATTTCTTATTTCATAGTCATCGTAGTATAACATGAACGAATTAATTTACTTCGCCATTCACTTTTGAGATCCACCTTTTATAAAATTGTAGAGCTACCAATATGTACGTTACTAGGATTCCTAGAATCTACAAACATTATTATTATATTATAAGTAAAATAGAATAAATTATTTTCTTACACTTGATAAAAGTTCAATTCCAACTTTCAACATATCATATGAAATGAGTGCTGGCTTTTCAAGACCCAAAGTTTTTAGAAGTAATTCAACCTGAAAGTAATTAATTTAAAATAAACAGTACCAACTTATAGCCCAATTCAAAATACTTGGTAAGCATCATCACGGCATAACTTGCTAACGGGGTATTTAAATAAGAAAGACAAAAAGTCGTTATTCTGAAATTTAAAATAACGTTTAGAGAACTCCAACTTCCAGTCAGAGCCACTTACCACAATATTTAAGTTATGAATTAAACTGAGATTGTATAACACCACCAGACTACTAGTACAAAACTGAAATTGGAAAGTTATAAATTGTGAATTTGAAGAATTTCCGAATATGTAGATTATTGAATTAACGCTGCTAGCAATTAAAATCAGTACTGTGTTCATTAGAAAAAAAAACGAAGCCCCACCATACAACTTGCTCAATTTCTTGTAACATTTTATTGTGTTGTGGTGATACATTTTTGAAAATTTTAAAATATACGAAATATTGCTACCCAAAACGAATTCGTGATTCGGGCTCTTAATAATGCATTTTTCTAATTTCAACTTCACCATTTTTTGGTAATTAGAAAACATTAATATAAATATACTAATGGTAACAATGTAAGCCATACAACTTGAAGTATTAACATAAAAGGCAATCAGAGTTGAAATACGTTCCAGAACCGTCCAATTTGGATTTGGATTTGATAAAGTTATAAAAATTACAAATATAAATGTCGAAGTTATAATAAAAACTAAACAATTAAATATTCGTTTGCGTATCATTGTAATACTTTTTTCATCCAATAATATACCAATTTCATACCACCTATCTACCAAACTCATCATTTCCTTGAACATCTTCATTGTTCCATTCCTTACATATAAAAAGCTTACTAACAGCAAGATTGATTCAGTATTATACAGTAAATTGGGTGTGTTATTTATCAACTCGCTGATTTTGTTTTCCGAATTTAAGATGGTGTAGATGCTGTAACAGCAACTTAAAATCAAAATTCCACATAGAAAATAACTGGTACAAAGTCCAATGGTAGAAAACGAAAATGCACTTTTTTCAAAAGATCTGGTATGAATGCACCTTACATTTATACTTGGAGTTCCGGATATGTAGCAATATCGAAGTAAGTCTTTGAGAATGCACGATAAACAATTAAACGAAACCATTATTACTTTTCAATTGCACTCCTAATAGGTAATTTGATAACTACATAATACGTTTAAGATTTTGACCTTGTGATAATGTACAATTTACTGACTTATTAATTAATAAGGTATTGACTGTCCCATAATTCGTTTCATTATTAAGGTGTATCCGGAGTGGCAGTGTCAAACATTGCATGGCGCAGGAGTATTCTTGATTGATAATCTGGATTGATTGGGATGCTGACACTCTGCGGACTCTAGAAATAGACTGAATGCAACGATTCCACTTTAAATGTTTGCATTGAATCATATTGGGTTGTTTAACTGACGACGCAAAGCTTGATCCTATACGACGCTGCCACTGTGGCCATACCTTTAGATGTATAATGAAAACTCCCCAAAGAATTTTTGTTCAAATTATACTCCCTGTGGAATATTTGGGTTTTTTCTATCACGATATCATGTGTGACCTAGAAAGCGACTTCTACTCTCGGGCGTATAATTTATTTTATTAAAAGTGGTTGTTACACAAATTACAAGTAATATTATATTTGATTGATTTTTGAATAAGACTGGTTTAAATTATTTAAAATTCAGAAACACATAGTGAACTTTTTCTTTCTTTTTTGAATTTGAACCTACGACTTTTAGATGTATAGCCTCACGACCTAATAACTACACCAAACTGTAGTGATGCTGTATATATGGTCATTAAGTAAGTGGTCAGAAATCAACGCAGTAAAGAATAAAACCGCCAAAGTTGTTGCTGGATTAATATTTGAACTAATTGGTAGACATTCGTGCATGTCAATACAAATAAATGACCAAATTAGGGAATTTGTTAAGAAACATCTAATCAGCTCCAATGCAGCAACGGGTAACATCTGGATATCATCCACAAAGTGGACTTTTAGAACGACAAAATAAAACTATAAAAATAAGCTTAACACTATGTAAAGAAGAAAACGTAAACAAATGGGTAGTTGGCAGAAAAATTTTATGACACTTTGGAAGACTTCGACAGTGTACAGATTCATTTCTTCTATTCATATTGAATCTAATCTAACAATCTAATGTGGTGGAATTGCAATTATTGTATTTTAAAGAAAGTAAAATTTATGCAAGAGACGGTCGGAGCACAACTGTCAAGCCAGTTGACTATGAACGCTAAATACCCGGTTCGACTCCGGGTGAAGTAAGAACTTTATTCTGGCCGTCTTTCTGGTCCTCCAGGTTGGGGTTCTACCTCGAACTTATTCCTCTTCTAGGTAAAGAATGTAAAATGCTAACAAACCAAACGCCAATTCGACGAGGTTGACATTTTCAAGCGACTATAATAAATTTTAGTGTCCTCCGGCTGTTGTTATATTAGCCGAAGAAAACCACACACTTACCGTAATTCCCAACTTGTATGGGGATAAAAATGCTTAACCCCGACTAGCACATGACTTGCTTCCTTGTTCCGTCTCAGAGAATGATACACTGATCTGCGAATTTGATTCGAGATCCTTCTTTGCCAAATTATAAATGATAAAGCGATTACAAATATTTTCTTTAGAATCAATTTATTTACCACAACACAAATTTCTTATCAACACACCCGTTTATCAAATTGTTAAAATTAAAACCAAAAATTGTACAAATAAACAGAACTTTATACCTGAGGTGCCCTTATTGAAGGTAGTCTTCCTATCTGCTAATGCTTCCCACGAATGGAATTCCACAATCAAATTTTCACTAATAATCTCAACAGGATCCAATATTTCCGCAACTGCTTCCCACTTATGCAATTCCAGAATGGAATCTTCGCCAATAACATCAACAGGATCCAATGTTTAATCGTATCCAATGTTCAACATATCCATTTACTAACTTCAATAATTTTATCCATAAATTGTTTCCAATATTTTGTATTTTTAATCCACTATCGAGGATTATACTGATCTCCAACTAGTCGTCACTATTTGTGATTGAAAGGGTATAGCGGAGTAAGCATGCAAAAAATGCCCCCAGCGATCTTTAAAAATCTAATTGGCCGATCGATTCCTAATCAGAAAAAAACATTTTCCTGAAAATTTCAGCTTTCCAACCCAAAGATTTACGCAATAATAAAACAAATGTGTTTTTTGGTTTTTATTTTTTTGTGACTATTCTACTGAGTATTTTTTTATGAAATTTTTTTTGGTAAGAACTACTGATAAGAGGCTTTAAAAAGTAATTTTTTTGAAAAGTTACAATTGTCAGTCTTTTTTTAAAAAAATAATAAAATTTTTGCCCCTTAATTTGAACGTGTTCCTTACAATTGGCAATCACGAATTTTTTACAGAAAACTTCCCTTTGACCCTTCTGTACACGGTAAAATTTTCAACTTGATCGAGTTGGTGAAACAGGGTGAAAAAAAAATAAAATAAGTAACCACATTATTACATAGAGTATTTTATACATACACATACATTGTAATAATTATAGAGTAGGGTAAACGGTACAGCTATTGGCCACCATATAGTAATTGGCCAGTTCAGACGTTTGCTGTGACTGTAAGATAATGCAGCATCTAATGTTACTTTTATTTGCACGAAAATTTACCTGCAGTTATCTGCTTTGCATTAGTTACTAATTTTTCCTACATATGACCATTTAAATGTCAAAATTTTTATTTGATTTAACTGCTACTCACATATTGTTCAGAAAGTTAAAAATTTCTTAAGAAAATTGTGTTAAGTGAATACCTATAGTTTCGTTAAAACTTTAGTGAATCGTTATTTTTGTGGTTTCCAGATAAGTAAAGGTATGGGTAAATCTTATTTTATAACTTTTACTAAGGCTGAACGTGGTTGTACGGTTAAGTAACGGGTGGCCAATAACTAATTCAGAAACAACACTGAAAACAGTAATTAGCCACCTCTAGTGTACAGCAGTTTTTGACAGAGCATGCACGTCCAAATCCGTTTAAGGATAATAGACCAGGAGATTGTTGGATGAAAGATGAAAGTAATATCAATTTGTTGTTAAAAAAAAATTGTTTAATTTTTAAGAGTTTTGTAGGCTTCAAAATCACTCTAAATGTACCTATTCCAAAGCCACATAAGCAACATATTCCTGAATTAGATGATAAAGACCCCTTTATGTGTCACGAATGCTATAAAGAAGACAAAAGTGAAGAAAGTGCATATGAACATGAATCTGAAGGCAATTATAGTGACACAGATAATATGCTTGAAGGCAATTATTCAAATGACAGAGAACAACACACCATGCAAGTTGATAGTTTAAAAGACGAAGATAATTTTGTCACAGAAGTATAAATAAAATAGACAAAAGGAACAACAGTAGCCCTTTACCTATCAAATAGCGGTGGAAATGAAATTCAAGAATTAAATCAGTTTTACTTAGAAATAGAGACAAATAAATGTATTATAATAAATTATTCAATGTTCTGTTGATAAAATTCCAATTTCTGAAATATAAGTAGTTATAATGTATTGATATAGTGATTTTAATTACTAGTTTATATGGATTTGATCGTGGCCAATAACTATAAAATTAATGGCTAATTACTATAAAAAGTGGCTAATAACTATACTTTTTTGATGTCTTGCAAAGAAGAGCAATTATAATTTTTATTTGTAAAGAAAAAGTGCCTATTAATTTTTTTTCTTAAAGTACATAAAATGACCTTTCCAGCGATGTATATGATATAGTAATTGTGTAATATAATACCCATGTTTTAGATTTTTAAACAAAATATTTTCTTAAGTGGCCAATAGCTGTACCGTTTACCCTATATAAGTATTTTATTACACTTTTTTGAGATTAATCCTGCTAACAAAAGATGCGTCAAGTAAAATATTTCTCTATGGAAAGCAATAAGCTTTAACAAAATAATTATGACAATCAATGAGGCTGATATGGATACGAAAAAAATTGGAAAAAAGTCAATGTTAATGATATTTTCCACACGGAATAATTTCGAAGTTCATGTTGAACGTATAGTAAACAATATTTTGCTTTGTTTACATAATGAACTTGTTTACATTTACATTAACGCCACCACACGGAATAATTTATAAGTCCATTTTGAACGTATGGTTGGCAGCGCCACCAACGGTAATGTAAAACGCGAATAGGGGGCTTGTTGTGACGCCATTGAAGCAGAACGGAGCTCTTTGCTTCGTTTTGCAAGTAAAAGGATAAATTTGCGTTCTCTTGAGATCAAATCTGATCTTCAGAGGTTTTCCGAGTGTTTTATAGCTGCGTCCAGTAAGGAACACATTTTAGTTTCGGTGAAATTGCCGAAGGTGTGAGGTTTTCATGAAAACAACCACGAAAATTTGGATAAATCATCGAACATCGGTTTATTAAACCGATAAATGCGACTCAATCCAGCCACGAGTTAGTTGAATGACTCTGTATTAGTGAGAAGTAAGAAAATTTGAACACAATCGTAATATATTATGAAGTTATCTCACATTTTTTATGGTAATTCCTATCAAACCGCTGGAGATTTGGACGCACACATAATCAGTTATTCCAGGATGGTCAAGACAAATAAATACAGGAGCGAATATTTGAACAATTTTGCATCTGCCGTACACTTGTGAGAATTACATTTGTGCGGTGAACACAAGAAGCTTAACGATATCAGCAGTCCTCAACCGGTGCAAATCGAGCAGGGTAAATAATATTTATTGTAAACATTTTTAAATTGTTTTATTTGGTGACGCAATTTGTTACACTTATGAGATTCGCTCAACGCAATTTAGTAAAGAATTATTATATGGTACATAAATGTAATTGCATTGAGACGAGATCTCACACATAAACACACTCACGACCACACGAGATTGTCGTAAACAAAGATTTATGCTCGATTATTTTAGTAAAATCAGAATTAAATTTATTTGTCAAAACGAATTATTTTGTATTGAGTTGCACCACAACACCAGAGTTTTATTTATAGAGTTTGAACCCAAGCTCTGAGAAAGTCTCAATTAATATTCTCCAGCAATAAAGTTAGTGGTGCACTTTAACAACACTACAATATAAATATTGTAATGTTATAAACACAAAATTAGGTGAAGCTCCTCGTTGGTAAGAAAAAAATTAAGGTTAAAAATAACAACAAACTAAAGTGCAACGGTAGCTTTGTTGCCAGTGAGCAAAATTCGAGACACTTTAAACTCAGGTTTGGATTTTGGCTCAAACGCAATAGAAATAATTCGTTTCGGAAAATAAATTTAATTCTGACAAAATATCCAAAGTCGAGCATAAATCTGTTGTTGCGACAATCTAGCATTCAGGTCGTGGGTGTAATTTTGTGGGAGATCAGTTTTCAACTCAATTACATTTACTGTGGAATTGTTTGCTAAATTGTTTTGAGAAACTCTCAGTAATGTTTAGATGTTTGACAAAATAAATGCAATTTAAAAAAGTCTACAACAATTTAATAATCTCATCAAATGCAATCTTTCACCACTTATTGGAGACTACTGGTGACATCGACTCGTTGCTGCCAATATTTCCACTAGATGGCTCTGTTGGTGGATCTGATTGGTAAACTTCGTGCATCGCCCTTCTACGGTTCATTGACTTGTCGAACCGAACAATATTCACCAATTTTCCAAATTGATGATCGTTTCTTCACCAAAAATTAACAGATTAAAAAATTTTACCTTCCTTGCCGGAAAATTGTTCAACTTCATTCAATTTCGTGACTTCGGTATCCATACCGAAATGAATACGTGTTCTTTATTGAATGCAGCTATAAAACACTCGAAACCTTCTTAAAATCAGACTTGATCTTCATGAAAAACGCAAATTTTTCACTTTCACTCGCAAGAGCGAAGCAAGCGGTTCCGTTCTCACACAAAGGTGTCGTAGAAGGCTCGACTCGGAAGTGCCAATCGTGCATCACCAAAATTTCTAAATTTTTGTGAAACTTCTTAATCACAAAATTTAATCTCACTTCCAGATTGACAAAAATGTTCACTGTGCACTCACATTTCTGGATTTAAACAGCAGTAAATAAAATTGTGTTACAGTGTGTCATAGGTGGACATAAAAAATGACCTTTTATATCAGCATTTGTGCTCAACTTGTTTGGGTTTTCATTTTCACCCCTCTGTGACATTACAAATTATGTATTTATTTTGCAAATACTTATGTATAATTAAGTATTTATGTCCCCTTGTCTTATAATACTTTGTATTACTGTAAAAAAAAATAGTAGTTTCGTTTATACTCAACATAAGAAATAAAACGAAAGTTGATGAATGGTAGTGAATTTATTTTAATACATCTACAGAGTGTAAATAAATTAAATTTTATATAATACAAATTATAGTTGAGAATAGGTCCTTAATAATCTAGAGCAAGATTTTAGTTTTTATTTCTTACAAATAACACATGGCAACATTAATTTTGCCAACAAAATTTTTTAAGTAATTACGATAGGTACATTGACAGTCATCCGAAAAAAATTATATTTCATAAAAAAAGTTTGCTTTTGTAGCCAGGAGAGCTATTTAAAATTTTTTTAAATATTTTAAAAAATCTATTATTTTAATTTTCATCTGTTATAAAAACCAAACAAATATATATGAATATTATTTTTATTAACTTTAACTATTAAAATAGGTTATAAAATAAAGGAAAAAAATTTAAAAGTGAACCCTAGTGCCCTTTCTTTTATGTACATGGGTACTTTCTCTTATTAAACCCCAAATATAGTCTCGCATCATATTTTCATCGTATTAGCATTGATAACGGCTTTTAAAGTTCATAACGTCTTGATGAAACCTCGAACCAACCCACCGAAGTGGCGGATTTCCGAATAGGCGCATGAGGCGCGCGCCTGGGGCCTCACAAATCAAGGGGGCCTCAAAATTCAGCTTTTTTGAATCACCAACTTTGAATTATAGTATAGTAGTCAAAAAGGCGGTTTGGCCTAGGAAAATTTTAAGGACCGTTAAAAAATAGTTATCCTAGCCTAGTTAACTATTTTTCCAATGTCCTTAAAATTTTCGCAGACCAACCGCCCCAATGACTACTGATACCAGAGTAAAACACGTGCGCGTATAGAATGCATACTGATGGCTGTAGGGGTAGTGAAAATATTTATAAGGGGGCCTCAAAATTGAATTGCGCTTGGGGCCTCTAAAGTGCTAAACGCCACTGACCCACCGAGACTAAATAAAAATATAAATAAACATTTTATTTATAATATTTTTCTCACTGAAAACTGTTTACCTTATAACATCTTTTGCAATTACTACACGCAACATGTGGAGCCCCTGGCCTATCATGATTCCGAATAGGGCAGTAAAATTATGCTTCGTAAGCTTCACAAAGCTTCCCACTGATGTTCAATTTAAATTTTATACCTCGTACTTTAATAAATTTTCCACATATACAACAAAATGCATCAGCATCATTCCTTACACTTTCTCGATGACATTTTAACCTTTTTGAGATTGGTACATAACACTTTATTGTTGTTTTTGGCGTAAGCGCTATCTGGAGATATCGTAGGTACCGTACGAATGTGAAAATCCCTTTTATTTTTTCGCGGTGTGTTTAAATATATCATAATTAGTTACTGTTTCTATAAAAACGCAAGAATCTGTATTATTGGCATTACAAGATTACAACTACAAAAGCAAACTTTAAAGGGGATATGAAAATTTTTCCTTCATTTTTGTGTATTATGAACAGGAAAATCATAAAATGAAACCTAGGACAGAAAAAAGTTCTTTTTTTGTCGAGTTGTGTAATATATAACAAAGGCACAAACAACCAGGACGGTAATTAGGATTCGATCTTCATTGATAAAATTAGGAAGAAAAATTATAAAATCAAAAAACACATTAGGGTCATTCCAGCTAAGATGAAACCACAGGTCGAAACAAGAAATTACAAAATTTGTATTTAAATCAATAACTAGAGTACAGCCAATAAACCAACTCGTCAGATATAGACATTTTTACTATTTTCCATTTTTTTCCGCTTAATGAACGTAGCCGTAGTCCGATTTTCCATCAATACAAGCGGAGATAAACTAGTTTATGAGTTTACTGATGCTATTTTTTATGCTTTGCACAAAAACGTCTATTTTGTAAGGTTATCATATTAATAAGTAAGATTTCTTTTTCTCTTTGTCTTATATGTTAATTTATTAAAAAATACTATAAATATGCATCTAAAATAAGCAGTGTTTATTTTTTTCATGTTTGATGTGTACTCAATTATAACTTGTCCCACCCGTCTCAAGCTAAGATACGCATTTTATAAAAGTTAATTATTTAATTTATATACAGTATAGCTTCACTAATTGGGACAGATAAAATGTTCAACCTGTCCCGATTTTCGAATTGTCCCGATTATAGAAGTATTTTATAAAAACTTTTTTAATGAATTTTAAACATATTTTAATCATCTAGTATTACATATTTTTAGAAATAAACAATAAGTCTTAGGTGTTCATACTGGAATACTTTTTTTGAAATAATCACTAATTTTATGCTGTTTGATATTTTCAAAAAAATGTGTGCTGGCGTTTTCTTTCAATCTTTTTAATAAAAGAATATCTTGTATCGCAATATTATTTTCTTCTGCCCATTGAATGCATTGTGAAAATGACCAAACAGCATCTTTATGCAAGATTTTATTGCAAGATTCTTCTACAGCACAATCTGAGTCAGTAATATGCAAAACAGTATCTTCAGCTTTTAAAGCCTCTGCAATTAAATCATCAGCTGTAAAATTTAGGCAAGTATAGGGTGTTTTTTTAGCTGCATGAGAACTTTCAATAGGGATAACAATTGAATCAAGATTGCTATGGAAACAGTTTTTTGACATTTGTGTTTAGCAAGGTTTGGCATTTGATAATGCATAGATTGACCATTGAACAACGCTACCAAATTGGGCTCACAACCAATTGGAAGTGGATCCATTTTTTTACCGTAAAATTTTTTTCAGTGACGAGGCACATTTCTGGTTAAATGGGTATGTGAACAAACAAAATTGCCGTATATGGAGTGAGACCAATCCGGGACATTATCTTGAGACTCCATTGCATCCATTAAAATTGACTGTTTGGTGTGGAATACACGCCAACGGCATCATTGGTCCATATGTCTTTCGAAATGAGGAAGGAGCTACCGTTACGGTGAATGGTGTGAGATATCGACACATGCTCAATACATTTTTGTTTCCAAAACTTCAAGAGCTAAACATTGACAACTTATGGTTCCAACAGGATGGTGCTACGTGCCACACAGCCAACGAAACCATCAATTTATTGAAAGGACAATTTGGTGACAACATTATTTCAAAACGTGGTCCTATCAATTGGCCTCCAAGATCGTGTGATTTGACACCTCCTGATTATTTTCTGTGGGGGTATGTTAAATCCATGGTTTATGCTAACAAACCAACAACTCTAGAAGCATTGAAGGCTAATATTCAGCAAGCCATTTATGAAATAAAGCCAGAAATATTGGAAAAAGTGGTCAAAAATTGGACTGAACGGATGCGCTTCGTAACCATTAGTCCTGGTGGTCACATGCCGGAAGTCATGTTCAAATCATAAATGCCATTAACTGTACTTTCATAAAAAAATTATAACCAAAACATTCCGTCAGGTTTTTAATGTTTTATTTCATTTTGAAGTTCTCATGCAGCTAAAAAAACACCCTATAGTTGCCCAATTACAGATTTCCTCATAACTAATTTGTCGATCAAATGAATTCAACATTTGCTTCATGATGTTTAAATCTGCATTTATTGATGTTGATTCCCATTTTTGTTTCAACTGACTTCAAGGAATTTCATCATCTTCGTCCCATTGACCTTTTGGCCACAGTTGCGCCCAACTTTTTTTTATATTTCTCTCTGTTATACAATTCCATGCTTGATGCAAGTTCATGACAGCTTCCTGCAAATTATAACTCTTTAAAGTGGTTGTTAAATCATTCTCTTGAGATATTAAATGAGATAATAATTTTTTTCTGTAAGTCACTTTAACATTTTGAATCAAATTTTGATCCATTGGTTGTATTATAGCTGTACAGTTAGGGGGCAAAAAGATAACTACGAAATTTGGATTATTTAATGCATCTTCTGTTGGATATGAAGGAGCATTATCGATTAAAAGCAGTGCTTTTTCTGGTAAATGTTTCTCGTTTAAAAATTTTGTTACTTGCTTAATAAAACAGTTTTTAAACCACTCTATGAAAATTGTTTGGGTCATCCACCCTTTTTTGCTGGCTCTATACTCGACAGGAAGGTCGATGTTTTTAAAACATCTGGGTTTGACAGATTTTCCGAGAATACGTAATGGTAGCTTGTGAGTACCTGTCGCATTAGAACAAGGCATGAATGTTATCCTATCTTTGGAAATTTTTCTGCCAGGAGCTGATTGTTCTTTTTGGTGAACCCACGTTGTAATTGGTAAAGTTTTCCAAAATGCAGCACTTTCGTCAGCGTTATACACCTGGTCTTCTGATAAGTTCATTTTTTTAACCATCTTGAGGAACTTTGCTTGGAATGGATCTATTGCAGTTGTATCACTGGACACTTTCTCACCACAAATTTTTAAAAATGTTATATAAAGTAAAATACATTGAACCTTTTCTAGAGGAAGTTTCCTATTCCGAGTCATATTTCTTTTCGTGATATGAACAGATTGTAGTTTTGAAGTAGTTAGTTGTGTGTAAGAAGCCAGCGAGTAATTACTGATATTGAACTTTAAATAAAAAACAATTATTTACAATAAAAAGTGTTATTTGTCCTTCGGCCACACCTCTCATAATTTCACAACAACCGAAATTATAAAAATAAAATCGAATTCCATGCCTCTTTTTAAATTTATCCAACCACCCAGAGCTTGCTAAAAAATTACCTTCTCCTACTATTTCTTTATAAAAAAATTTAGCTTTTTCGCATAAAATTTCTGATGAAATTGGTACATGAAGACTTCTTTGTTGTAAGAACCATGCATACAAAGCTTCTTCTACCTCAGGATGTTCACCTCGAAGAAGACTTTTTTTGGAACCTAATAAAATATATATTCTCTTTTAATTTTTCCAAAATTTTAACTGTAAAACCATAATATACCTGGCCCTTGAAATGTAGTTGAAACAAACTGTTTAATTTTACTTTTATTTTTTTTTTTAATATTAAAAACTGTCGATTTTGGTATTTCGAATATTTCGGCTACATGACGAATACTTTTGTCATTCTCAAGAAAATCTAAAATTTTACATTTTTCTTGAAGCGTAAGCGTTTTATGATTTCGCTTCATTTTTAATAAATTATTCAAATATGAACTAGAGAACAAAGCTTCATTAACGTTAACAAACTGAATAAATGGACAAATAAAACGCAAATCTAATGCTTTTCGATGCTTATGCAGAAAATTATTGGATTCCCCGTGATTCCCCTAAAGTTTATTTACTGTTAAAGCACGTAATTTATACAATTTTTATGTGTCCCGATTATAGAGGTAAATGGAACAAAATTGTCCCAATTGTAGCAGTGTCCTAATTACTAGAGTGTCCTAGTTAACGCATGTCCCAATTATCGAAGCTATACTGTATATAGAAAATAGAGAGCTTTAATATTCCAGTTATAACATATGAAAAATTCACTGAACAAAACTAGAATAGATTACCTTGATTTTAGAAGTGAAGTCATCAACTTGGGCAGGGAGGTTTCATGCGTGTCCCACCCGTCACACTTGGAAAATACGTATGTAAATTTTTGGGTATAAACAATATAATATTTATTTTTTCAATAGTTGCGTTTGAAATGAACATCTGGCTTCACGATGTTATCATTTTTAAACTGGTTACGTAAATGGTTAGGGAGAAATTAGATAAAGATTGAGCAAAATTGAGTCAAAATGTCCCACCCGTCACTTTGGAATGACCCATTACCGGATTACACATGTTTCAATCTAATTCACGATTCTACTCGTGACGCTGATCTCATCAGACCCGTACTGGGGGATACTACTCAACTATAATTTGTATTATATCAATATCTAGAAGGTCAACAAAAAAAAGTTTTAATAATTTTTAATTTTAATATGTTAGCCGCCACGTGCATTAAATTTAACTCATACTTATTTACATTACATTACATTTAACTCATACATTAAGAACAATAAATTGTGTATTGGCGTTTTTTGGCAGGCAAGGTGTTAAATTCAAATTTTGAAACTTTAATTTTACAAATTAAATTTTCATGTGCAGTTCATTCCTTTAAGCTTTTAAACACAGCACTTGCCGAAAATGCAACTTTCACAACCTACAAAGAAAATTTTATTAGATAAAATATATTCGACGGTATAGTGTCATAACAACAAATTTTGTAGATGATTTTGTGTAATTTTTGAAAATTTGTCGAAAAGTTTGATTTAGTTTTTAGTTCATAAAAATTGGTTCTTCATTCTAAAGATTCGTCGAGTAGCTTTCCCAAAATTCGTTTTGGATTTATCTGAAGCCAGGAAGGATTGATGTCGTATTATTTTGGAATGAAGAAGTTTGGACTTTGAAATTTTATAAATTTGTACGACGCCCCTGGTGTTAAAAAGCCAAAGTGGGGAAATTAATTTTGGAGAACTCGCGAGTGACTAGTAAAGTCGTGAGGTCGTAATTTTGGTTTGGGAGGTTTTGTGTAGAATTCTGTTTACTCCATTTATATGTGTCATTTATACTGCATAAAAATAACGTAAAATAAAATTATTCAAAATTTTGCCAATAGGTAACTGAACTATGAATAAATATTTTAATGTTAAATTACTTACTGATATTAAAGTGTTTATACTCATTGGTACCAAACCACAAGCTGTGAATTCTAATTGCTTTTGAGAAGCCCGAATAAGCATTACCATGGGAGATTTTATTTGGCGAAAATATTTTGAATACCAATCAGAACTGTAAATACCATACGAAACAGTCATTGCCTAAAATGAATTTCATATTTATAGTTGATAATAAATCTAATGAAAAGTTATTTACTTCTTCGAAAATCAAACTTGATGGAATACAATAAAATGCCAATTGAGTGATTAGGCAAATTCCTGTAAATGCAGATCTTAACGTGAATGGTAAAGAAGTACTAAAAAACATGTTATTAGAGATTTTGCTTGCTTATAACTTATAAGTAAAATATGGTCACCTTACTGAAGTGGTGTATATTTGAGTGCAAATTAATGGAGATATTGTCAAATATTGAATCATGAAAGTGACTGAATACACATTTTGCATTTCTTTCAAAAACCTAGAAACAATTTCTGAAGTTACTAAAACAGTCTTATGAGCATTTTGGAAACTATCAATTGTAATTCAAGTTAGTCAGTACTTCCGACCTAATAGCATGCATAAACACCGAGTTAGTCGGAAGGTTTACGACCAAGAAACCTAGTGGCCCTACATACTATGCAGTCTTCTAAATTAAAACTCACTCTAGTAAAAACTTATGATGCTGAATATTGTTTCGTAATTGCTCATAAAATACCTGAAAATCTTCCGGATTGTTTATATTTCTGACACTTAAATTTTCGAAGCTATCGCGTAAAATTTTAAATTGGATTACGGCTTCGTAACACAGGCCCAAAAATACACCATCAAAACTTGCAGTAAAGAAAAAACAAAAAGGAACCGAAATTACATAGCTAAACATTAAGGCGTAATATAATTCTTCCTGGTTTTCCATGTTCCAACTTTCAATGGGTAGGGCTTTTCGGGCTTTTCCAAAAAATAGTGATGCGTTGTATACTTGTGCACATACCAGCAGTGCATAAAAGAAACATTTTTGAAAAACCTTTATTGCATTAACAACGGCGCTTACTTCCTCTTTCACTACATTAGAAAAGTTATCTATATTCCAAAATTGTTTCAAAATTTTTATCAGGTTTATAAACTTTTCCTTATGGTAAGCACTTAAGCAGAGTTTTAGAAAAATCTTAAAGAAAATTATAAAAGAAATTACTTATTATTAAAGATCAGGTCTGTGTATCTGTTCATAACGCACTAACTGGATTAGCAGGAACTAAAAGCCAAGGGCGGATGGGCTATCATAAATCTACCGGAACTAGGAGGGGGGGAATTCCTTTATTTGGAAACTCCCCCCCCCCCCCATTGCAAAAAAGAATATGTATTACCAGTAACAAGAATTATATTTTTATTAATAATAAACCATAGTGAATATATAAAAAAAATAATAATAATGCGTCGACTAAGACGGTCTACGTCTACACCCTGCGGCCCACGATCCCACGGACCGACGGCCAACAGGGAAATTTCCCGGTAGCCCAGTGGGCCCATCCGCCCCTGCTAAAAGCATTACCAATGTAGAATTTCAATGAGTGAAGCCGAACGCCGAACAAACATAGCAATTACCGACTAAATCGTTAAATAGTTAGAAAATGCAATACATTTTTATATTGATAATACTTTTGATTCCAATCAATCACAGAATCGTTACAAACAGGCAGATTAGTAGATTATATTACAAATTCTATTTATAATTGAATCGTTAAGTGCGAAAAGGTAAGTACTACAAATTCAATATTTCGAGATGCTTGATTTGAAGTGTCTGCTGTGTGTAAAACTCATCTCCAAATTATATATTTTTTCACAATCCTTTAGAAATATATTTTCCTTATATGAAGCGGTAAAAAAAATACAATTTTGAGATCAATTTTATTCACAGCAGCCACTTTAAATCGGGTATCTCGAAGTGTTGATTTTGTAGTATTTACCTTTTCACACTTAACGATTCAATTGATTTTTTAAATTTTTATTTAATAGATTAAGCACAAAAGTTACCTGACAATATCCTGATACAACTGAAGTATTATTGACAATATCAAAAATATCATCTTTTATATAGAAATATTGAATAAATGATGTAACCATACAAAATACAATCAGCGATCCAATCAGCGCGGTGAAAAGTTTTCGATTTATAGAAGCTTTATTATTTAAACAAAAAATGCCAAGTTTATTCAAATTCCGAATGGGAAAGTCTAATAAATTACTGCCATAGTTCTCCATAATACCAAAGATTATTATATTTATTACTTCAAGTCGGCAGGTAAATAAAACTGTCGTATAGAAACCTATTTTCACGATATAAATATCTTTACGGTTAATTAAAAATTAAAGTTAATGAGCCCTATTTTGATGTTAATTACTGTAATTAATTCTTTTTTCGTAAAATAATCTAAAATTTTCTTTGTAAATTTATTAAGAAAGTTACAATGCTACAGTTTTTTTTTTTTTTACTTTTTTTAAATATTTATTTTTAATCATGGCTATGGAAATTTACAGAAAATTGTCAATAATGGTTAGTGACAAATTCAAAATTACCTAGAAGTTTTTTTGTTTTCCAAAGAAAACACGAAGATAAACAAGAGTTTAATTCGAACAGCTTTTTGGACCTTTTATTTTTTGACTCTAAATGGGACAGTTTTTCTCCAGCCCTTCGACCAACAACCACATTGAAGACTTAGCTCAACTTAGCATATCCTTGTGTACAGGGCCCATCACCAGCGTAACAATAACCTAGTTCCTAGTGGTAGAAAAATACTTAAGAATACTAATCATGATCAGTCTTAGAATGAATTGAATACAAGCAGCGGCAGTGTTGGCGACGATCGTTTTCGCATACGGCCAGATCCGTATTGCTAACAAACCAAATGCCAATTCGAGGAGGCAGACACTGATACCAAAGATTTTCTTTATACTGTCACAGAAAAAGAAGGGAAAATTTCTTTTAAGCAGTTCATGCCACTTAAATGTAAAACTTGCATAAATGGGTTTAGTTGCTCATGTATCGATTTTAGCATATTAAAGTATTAGTCTATGTACAGAGTGCACGCTGGTCGCCCAAACCTGCTTACCGGCTTGGATGTTTTCATTGAAATTCCAAAAAGTATTTTTTTTTTAATCCAAGCCGGTAAGCAGGTTTTGGCGACCAGCGTGCACTCTGTACGTAGCCCTGCTTAGAATAAATTATTAGAACTTGCTAGTAACAGAAATTGTAAGAAACTAATTTTTCTGAAACCGAACGACAGGAATTGGGTCTTGATTCTGTAAGAATTACTGTTTTGGGCAAACCATTTCTAGCTCCAATTCCTGTCGTTGGGTTTCAGAAGGATTACTCAAACGTTTCTCACATTTTCTGGTGTTTTTTTGTAGACGCAAATCTTGGTTGACATTTAATTTTTTATTAGCAGGTTCTAATGATTCTGGATGATTTTCCTTTAAAGCGTCGATATTTCGTTTTGTTGAAATGTCGTTTTAATTATGTGTTTTTTATTATGTGAAAGAACTGTCGGGGACCGAACTGTCTGGGAGCGAAACATCCTACTACCAATTTGATTCCTCACAGTTGCAAGTTGTTCTTTAATCAGGTTTGTTATATTATTTATAAAACGATTAACAACGTCACGAATCTCTTCCTCTTTATGCCATGCAGTATCTTGCTTTTTGCTCAATTGACTAACAAAATGACTTCTTCTTCCAATGTTAAGTTTGTCTCAACGTCGACGGTAGTAAGAAAATGTAAATGTAATTAAAATGAAAAATGAAAAATAAAAAATAATAATCCCACTAGAAGAAACAGTTGAGTCTGCGTTGACTTCATATTTTATTTCTCTAACGGTCCCATAAGTTAATAGTTAATAAATATTACTGGAAATATATCTGTTTATATTAAACAAATATTTGTTTCTCTCTATTCATAGCTACCATTCTTTTACACCAAATGAAATTTGTTTATTATTAACAAACCTTTCCTTCCGTGTAGAATAGATACTGCAATGTAAAATCTTTTGTTGATTAATCTTTATTTGGAAATCTTGTGAAGTTATACCGGAGAATATTTTTATTAGAGTCCATACAAGTAAGAAATAATAGGGTATTTTATTCGTAACGAGTTTAGTAACATGCATTTCCGATTAAAGTAAATTTTGGGTAGTGTAGGAGTAGGGGATGCATTGAAATAAAAATGTAATAAGTAAATTTTGATAATGTATTCAATCTGAAAGTGTCATTAATTTCTAATTAATTATTGCTATAACTTAAAAATTGCTTATTTCACGAGTTAACCATAGTCATCGTAGTATAACATGAACGAATTAATTTACTTCGCTATTCACTTTTGAGATCCACCTTTCATAAAATTGTAGAGCTACCAGTATGTACGTTACTAGGATTCCTAGAATCTACAAAAATTATTGTTATATTATAAGTAAAATAGTATAAATTATTTTCTTACACTTGATAAAAGTTCAATTCCAACTTTCAACATATCATATGAAATGAGTGCTGGCTTTTCAAGACCCAAAGTTTTTAGAAGTAATTCAACCTGAAAGTAATTAAATTCAAATAAACAGTACCAACTTATAGCCCAATTCAAAATACTTGGTAAGCATCATCACGGCATAACTTGCTAACGGGGTATTTAAATAAGAAAGACAAAAGGTCGTTATTCTGAAATTTATTAAACGTTTAGAGAACTCCAAATTCCAGTAAGAGCCACTTACCACAATATTTAAGTTATGAATTAAACTGAGATTGTATAATACCACCAGACTACTAGTACAAAACTGAAATTGGAAAGTTATAAATTGTGAATTTGAAGAATTTCCGAATATGTAGATTATTGAATTAACGCTACTAGCAATTAAAATCAGTACTGTGTTCATTAGAAAAAAAACGAAGCTCCGCCATACAACTTGCTCAGTTTCTTGTAACATTTTATTGTGTTGTGGTGATACATTTTTGAAAATTTTAAAATATACGAAATTTTGCTACCCAAAACGATTTCGTGATTCGGACTCTTAATCATGCATTTTTCTAATTTCAACTTCACCATTTTTTGATAATTAGAAAACATTAATATAAATATATTAATGATAACAATGTAAGTCATACAACTTGCAGTATTAACATAAAGGGCAATCAAAGTTGAAATACGTTCCAGAAGCGTCCAATTTGGATTTGGATTTGATAAAGTTATAAGAATTATAAATGTAAATGTCGAAGTTATAATAAAAACTAAACAATTAAATATTCGTTTGCGTATCATCGTAATGCTTTTTTCATCCAATAATATACCAATTTGATACCACCTATCTACCAAACTCATCATTTCCTTGTACATTTTCATTGTTCCATTCCTTGCATATAAAAAGCTTACTAACAGCAAGATTGATTCAGTATTATACAATAAATTGGGCATGTAATTTATCAACTCGCTGATTTTGTTTTCCGAATTTAAGATGGTGTAGATGGTGTAACTGCAACTTAAAATCAAAATTCCACATAGAAAATAGCTGGTACAAAGTCCAATGGTAGAAAACGAAAATGCACTTTTTTCAAAAGATCTGGTATGAATGCACTTTACGTTTATACTTGGAGTTCCGGATATGTAGCAATATCGAAAAACATCTTTGAGAATGCACGATAAACAATTAAACGAAACCATTATTACTTTTCAATTGCACTCCTAATAGGTAATTATTTGATAACTACATAATATGTTTGAAATTTTGACCTTGTGATAATGTACAATTTACTGACTTATTAATTAATAAGCTATTGACGGTCCCATAAATCTTTTCAATATTAAGGTAAATCCGGAGTGGCAGTGTCAAACATCGCATGGCACAGGATTATTCATGATTGATAATATGGATTGGCTAGGATGCTGACGCTCTGCGGACTCTAGAAATAAACTAAACTTAACGATTCCACTTTAAATGTTTGCATTGAATCATATTGGGTTGTTTAACTGACGACGCGACGCTTGATGCTATACGACCCTGCCACTCTGGTCTCTACCTTTAGATGTATAATGAAAACTCCCCAAAGAATTTTTGTTCAAATTATAATCCATGTGGAATATTTGGGTTATTTCTATCACGATATCATGTGTGACCTAGAAAGCGATTTCTATTCCCGGGCGTGTAATTTATTTTATTAAAAGCACTTGTTAAACAAATTACAAGTAATATTATATTTGATTGATTTTTGAATAAAACTGGTTTAAATTATTTAAAATTCAGAAACACATATTGAACATTTTCTTTCTTTTTTTAATTTGAATCTACGACTTTTAGATCTATAGCCTCAGGACCTAATAACTACACCAAACTGTAGTGATGCTGTATCTATGGTTAAAGTAAGTGGTCAGAAATTAAGGCAGTAAAGAATAAAACCGCCAAAGTTGTTGCTGGATTAATATTTGAACTAATTGGTAGACGTTCGTGTATGTCAATTCAAATAAATGACCAAATTAGGGAATTCGTTAATGAAACTTCTAATCAGCTGCAATGCAGCAACGGGTAACATCTGGATATCATCCATAAAGTAATGGACTTTTAGAACGAAAAAATAAAACTATAAAAAATAAGCTTAACACTATGTAAAGAAGAAAATGGAAACAAATGGGCAGATGTAATTGATGTGGTTCCTTTTGCTCATTGGAATCAACAAATTTTCACCTTTTTTCCAACTGTATAATAGAGAGCCAAAACTTCCTGTCGACGATGCGGCTCCGAAAGGACTTCAAAACCTTGGCAGGAAAATTTTATGACACTTTGGGAAACTTCGACAGTGTACAGATTCATTTATTCTATTCATATTGAATCTAATCTAACAATCTAATCACGAGGGTGGACGGCGACAAAGGGAAGTCGGATAATTTTGTAAATGCTTGTATTTTTTTAATTAAAAAACTGTTTTACTTACTAACTACATACTAATTTATTAGTTATTATATTATATATCTGCATTAGACCACTATAAAAAATAGTATCAACTTTGAGGACCGAGGTTGGTTCAAGCACTGCGCCTATGCTAGGACCCAAGTTATATTTTCGGCGTTGGACCAACGTTGGGACGGTGATACTGCCAATCAAACTGCCAATTATAGGCCAACCATCGACCACAGTCGGGACAATGCTAGACCAATGCTCGGCCAATTGTAAATATTTTCCTGGGATATATTATCAAGACTTATTATTTACTATGTGGTCAATGGTACTACACACATATCGTAAGAGAATAGAAAATTAAAATAGTTTGGTTCATTCAACTCGTTATGAAAAAATCGTTTCTTTCGTCAGCCGTTTTTGCATATGAGGAAAATTCCCAAGAGTTCTAAAGAGAAGGTGCGGGGTAGGAACAGTGACGTACTTAAAGAGGATAATTATTATAAGGTAAAAAGATTTGCACAATTAATTTTAAGAAATATTTTATTTAGATTCTGTATGTGGTTGATTGCAATACATAGAAAACTTTTGAAGTAAATAAATGTGTGTATATTTCAGGATTCCAGTTGATGGGTTCTCGAAATTGGTGTCGGTAAAATTTGCTCACATAACGAAAGGAAACCAGAGTGAGTTCATTTTTTTACTACTTTACATTATGAAAAACTCTTAAACATGAAAATATCGTTAATTTAACCTTTTGTTATTGACGTGGGTGCCTCCGAGGCAATAGTCCCCATTGATATGTATTGCAATGATATTTACCCTTAAGCAAATACTCACCCCAAAAAGACCTCAAAACTAACGTTACGCCGGAGTAGAGTTTTCCTCTTTTACAAGGTCGATGGGTTCGACAAACGAAATAAAAGCGTAATTTGCAACAAACATAATTTATTAAATGAAAGGAAATTTATCATAAACAAATTTGCATCAAATTGTAATAGACAATAAATTTGTCCTAAACCAGATGTGTTAATGTGTAATGACTCAGATATACAAGCAATATTTAATATTCCAAATTCTAAAGCTAAACGTGGATATCTGTTCATTTGTGTAACAGGTGTAATTTTATAAAATCAATTTTACAAGTTTTATTAATAAAATCATTAACGACACAAATCGTCGCTCAATCTGAGTTTATTAGTTTTTAAATAAATTTCTTTACCTTACAAATGGTAAAACTTTCACTTTGATGAAATACGTCCCAGGAGACGCACTGGTGACCATGTGTTGATCCAAATAATCCAGTATCCTTGGAGTTGCAAATGTTCCAGTCCACTACCGGAATTCATGTGCTCGCTTCATTCACGATGAACACTTAATTTTCACCTAATACACGCACGTGATTATTCACTACTGTGAATTTACAAATTGATTCCTTGATCAAAAAGAACTTGATACGAGTTCCCTAATTGGAATTTATCCAAGAAACTCTCGACACGTTCTTCGTTTGAGCTCTCCCAAGAGACTGGCTTCATTCTCGCTCGCTCGCTTTTTGTGATTTTCAAAGTTCAAAATTTGGATTTTTATGTAGTGGGAGTTTTTTCATCTTGGTTAGCTAAATTGATTCTACTGACAGGTAACACAACGTCGTTTATCGCGTACGCACTAAATTGTTATTCACACTTTACATTTTCTAGGGCTTTGGCGCTAATTTCAAATGAACCTCATACACAAGGCGTGTCACAAACTTTGTACCTCACAAATAAACTCTGAAATGTTTTGTTTTATGTGTAAAATTGTTACAAGTAACGGTTTTTGTTAATTTGATGAAATGTCTCTCTTATGTCAGTCAAATCAACTGACCCATTGAATTAAAAATAAAATAAAATTAAATCACTCTGTAACGAATTTTTATTAATTCTTACTTTGGTTTCCTTTTCATATCATTTCGCAATATTTCTGAGTACGCCCATGCATTTATTTTAAATGCAATCGCAAATTTAATGCATTTTGTTAGGCAGATGGTCGTGAACTGTGAACGTTCGATTTGATAGGAACATTTCCGGCGTAGAATTTTGTATTTAGAACAGTTACCTGAGTACCTAAGAACCGAGCGGTCGATATTTTTGTTGCGTCAGTTTCTGATTGCCGTTTTGGAGTGTGTTTTTGTTAAACCACTGGTTGATCGGCCAGTTTAGTTCGTAATATGGTTTTCCGGCTCTGGCTATGTTTTTGGTACTACTGTATAACATCTGACAGTAGATAGGGTAACTCAAATGTGCAAGAATGGATTACAGTTTTTTTTCTTGTTGGTGTGCAAGTTGTGCGACCATTTTGGATTTCTTTAAGTTGGCTACATCCTAATTGTTTTTGGATGGATGAGCGCTTGGGAAATTCTTTCCATCGTTTGGAAGGTTCCGTCTTGTTTACATCTCTACACCATCTCTCACTGGTCCAGGTTCCAGCAACAAATCTGCAAGCAAAATGTTTAGTGTTCGCGATTATAGCAATCGAGTGTTTTCTTGTGTGATTTAACAAGTTACAGATTCCAACCTTCAAGCCAGTGGTCAATGTCGAGTAGGAAGATGCGTTTGTCAACATCTAAGTTTGTAAACTTATGAAACGTTTATGTAAGTAAAGTTTATTCTATCTTGCTCGTCTGACCGATGTACATTTATTTGGCTTTTGTATATTAATTACTGGTAGCCCATAGCGGTTACTGTGTGTTTTGGTACTTGTTAAATTTAAGCTGGGTGCACTTTTTGATTGTGACCGTAATCTTTCAGTTGCTACTGTGTGCATTGTTGCCACAGTAATTTACATTGCAATTGTTGAAACTGTTGATACATCTCTCAAGTTCTATGTGTTCAATTAAAGCATTTGATTGTATTTGCGTTTTTTTGAGTTTTCCCAAGCTACCTGTCTTTTTTTCAGTAACCCATTGACCCGTGCCTTCGCATAAATCATGGCTAGTTTATTACCATCGTGGCAAAACAAACTGGAGAGGTTTTCTCCGGATTGTTGCAGATCCTGATCTCTGTAGGGGTCGACTCTCCCATTAGGGGTCGTGTTTGCAGAGGGATGATTTGTTGACAACTCCCTTACTTGTCTGCTTTCACCCTTTAAATTACCAAAATATCACAACAGTATGTAGGAAAGATTTACGTCACTAATTAAAGGTTAAGATTGATTGTGGGTGCAATATAAATTGCAGGTACTTTTAATTTCAGTGCAGAATGACACAAATTATTTGTATTGCTGGAAAGATTTAATTTTCAAAGCGATGTTTCAATATCCATGTGTTATAAAATTGTAAGAATACCAATACGTATGTTACTAACAATCCAAAAATCTACAAATAAATTATTTTTAAAGAAGTAAATAACTGTTATTATTAAATTTGCTTACTACTGATAAAAGTTGAGTTCGAATTTGAAAAATATCACATGGTTTGAATAGTGGCTTTTTAAATCTTAAAGTTTTTAGAAGTAATTCAACCTAAAAATTATGTAATTAGTAAATTAAACACTAACAAATACCCAATTTAAATTACCTGATAAGCATCGTTAGCACATAACTTGCTGATAGGGTATTTAAATAAGTAAGACTGCAAATCGTAATTCTAGAATTTCAAATTTTGTATAAAAAAACTTCAACATAAACATAAGGGTCACTTACCATAAAATGTAACTTTTGCATTAAAATGCTAAAGTATAACATAAACGCACTGCTGCTACAAAACTGAAATTGGAAATTGACAAATTGTAGATTTGGAAAATTCCCGAACATAAAAAGTATTGAAGTGACGGTACTGGCAATTAAAATCATTATTGTGTTCAGAAGAAAGAAAATTGTAGCTGCACCATATGAATTGGTAAATTTTGTGAAACATTTTATTGTTTTGTGATGATATATAGTTGTAGCTTTTAAAATAAGAGAAATATTCCTACGGAAAGGGATTTTGTGTTTCGAATAGCTATCAGCATATTTTTCTAATTTCAATTTTGCCATTGTATGATAATTAGAAAACATTAATGTGAAAATACTGATCATAGTGGTGTTAAATATACAATTTCCAGTAATAACATAAAAAGCAATCAGTATTGAAATCCGTTCCAAGTACGTCCAATCTGTATTTCTGTTCCATAAGGTTATATAAATTACATATGAAAATATACAAATAATAATAAGAAATAAGCAATTTAATATTCGTTTGCGAAATACTATAATATGATTCTCGTCAATTAATATTCCAATTTGATACCAAGAATCTATCAAATGCATCATTTGTTTCAACGTCTCGATCGATTCCTTTCTAGCATATGAATGGATAACTATCAGAATTATCGCTTCGAAATTGTAAAGAAAATTAGGTATGTTTTCTATTAACTCACTGATTTTGTTCTCCGTACTTAAAATGTTATGGATATTGCAACTGCAAGTTAAAATCAAGATACCACAGAGAAAATAGCTAGTAAAAAATCCCAACTTTGAAGATGAAAAAATACATTTTTCAAACGATTTCTGGTGACTGCACTTGACGGTTATGTTTGGGACTCCTACTATGAAATAAAATTGAAGAGAATCTTTAAGTAAGCATGATAAACAATTAAACGAAACCATTTTTGTTAGCAGCACACTACAAGAAGAACAGCAAAATATACGAAAGCAATTCGATAACTACTGGTATTTATACATAATTATCAATATCAGTTAATGGTATAACAAAATCATAATTGAAATCGTGATGACTTTGGGTGTAAATACATTTTTTTCATAATATAAACATATAAAAAAAATTATATCTATTAAAATAAAAATTGTGTAATTGATCAAGTACATAAAGCAATTACGAGTATGCTTATTATTTAACGTACCTATTCCTATGATATTATCACCAAAAAAATATTAAGTAAAGTACAAATTTAAATGTTGTAACCTAAAATTATTAATCATTCATGCAGGAAACAGAAAATACTATAAAGCCAATTATCAAGTTAGGTCAAACGTATTAAAAGCATACAGAACAATTTACAATCCCTAGAAATCAAGTAGTACTATGCAAAAAGAAAATGAATCAGTTAGTAATTTGATAAAAGTGCAAACGTAATGTGCAGCACTAAAGCCCTTTTTAACCAACATTTATTTAAGAATTTCCTAGTAAAGAATTCCTTAGCTAAGTAATTCATAAATTTGATTGGTCAAATTTAACATAATTATTCTTCTTCCTCTTCGTAGTTTAAACCTTAAGGCTTGTTATTACCAACATCTGCGTCGTTTCCTTGGCAGTGTTGGTTCTGTGAGCATATACAAATTTTATATCCATTAGGTAGCTTGCTAGACTTGCCGTCAGATGTGCCATGTATCCTGGTTTTTATGTTAATGTGGCAATTCACTAACCCAGGGGACCACCGGCTTAACGTGCTTTATTTAACTCTTATGTCATCTTATGACATAAGAAACTCTTATGTAAATAATATGTTTCCTTGGTAAGGAAACCTTACCTAGCTAAGGAATTCTTTGGTAGGAAATTCTTAAGTAAATGTTGGTAAAAACGGGCTTAAGCTTGATTTCTGTGAATCATGTAAAGAGCTTTGAACCCAAAATATCAGCACTGAGTTATCATGCGACCTTTCTTATTTATTTCTTCAAATCCCAAATATTCAATATTATCATGCGGTTCTTTTTCACTAAAAGAAAATAGAACACCAAGAAAAAACTCTCTTTTAACTCAAAATTTAATCACTACCTATTCAAAAATTTATACACTCTCGCAATCCAAAAAATTACGACTTAGCGACCTCGAGAGTCGTGCGCAAGTCCTTTATTAACATTTCTCGCCCCCTCACAGCTTTTATAAACCCAGAGGCGTCGCATACATACATTTTCGAAATTTACAAAAATATACAATAGTAAATTTTTACTGTAAACGTTACTCCAAAACTTCTTCGTCCAAGAATAATATGACAATATTATGTCGCCAATATTATGGCGCCTATTGTACCTGAAATTAATCTAGACCCTTTGCAGTATTATTTGGATCAAATGAAAACTAATTTGAAACAAGTGAAAATTATGACTTAAATATTTATTCCACGTGATTTGCATATCTATGAAGATGTTCCTATGGCATTTCTTAAAATGCAATATCGGAAATGTCTTCCAAAATACGCATTCTAAATTCTGAAATGATTGGTTCTCGATTGTTATTATGTAAGTCATTCAATACTTCAACCATTTTGTCTTGCAATTGATGTCTTACTGAAGATTTAATGGAACTCCATAGCAATTGGATGGATAGATAGGAGTAAGGAGCCAGGCGCAATATTTCGATGTTTTTGTAACGAATTTTTGCATTTAGTTACATAATAGTATATGGTTCTACTAACTTATTTCATTTCAATATTTTGTTAAACTCAATGCACTTTTGCTAGCAGATGGTGGATAACTTGAACCTTTGGCGTAGGAATACCTGGGGTTTGAGACTTGCAAGCTCAAGCATAGCAAACGTACGCTGTTGTTCACCACGATTTTGTTAAGTGCCTGTAGTGCATGGTAAAGTACTCTTTTGGTTCAGCGCAGTTATTTATTTGTGCCTTACCGTGTGAAACAGTAGTATACTTATCGTGTGGTGTTTTTGGTTCCTGTTTATAACATCTGGAAATAGGAAAAGTTCTTAATGCGCAACCTACTACGTAGTTTTTTGGTGTGCAAATTGTGGAGCCATTTTGGATTTCCTCGAGTTGGTAACATTCTATTGTTGTTGTTTTGGGATAATCACTTTGGGAATTTTTTGATCATTTGGATGGTCCAGCGTTGCGTAACATCTCCAACACCATCTCTCACTGGTCCAGGTCCAGCTACAGATCAGCAAGCAGTGTTTTGTATTCGCGAATATCAATCAAGTGTTTTCCTGTGTAAATCAACAAGTTATAGATTTTCATCTTTTAAGCCGCACTTTGTATAGCGATTGGATGCGACCACCTGTAACGTCGGATGGTGGACGCTAAATTATTGCTACCTGAAAAACGAAAACTCAGGGCTTGTAGCAATTTAAAGGTCGAAAATGCCCCTTTGGCTAGCTCGAAGTGCACAAGAGGCAAAGTGATGTGCCAATCTCCTTCCTTGGTGGTAATTGGATGATACCGGGGGCGCCGAAAGGTTATGCTTAAAGAAGCAAGGCGATAACTGCTGGTAAAATGGACGCCACGTAGTTTTAGTCCACCCTGTATATCGCAGTCAAGTACTCCTAGTGAAAACTACGAAAATACGTCGTACTGAAATAAAAAAAAGGGAGAGGAGATTGGGTAAATCACCATCAGTAACAAAAAGCGTGCTATCTCGTTTCATTCGGGTTGTAATATTAAATACCAAATTACAAAACATTGCGTAATAATATTGAGCTTATAAAAATCATACTATTTGTAAAGTTATAAAAATAACTGGTGGTTCTATGGTACCTCGTATAGTTATATTCGGCGTACAGTTGTTATAAACGCACTTGGGAAAAACCCACAGATAATGAACAGATTAGTATATGATATCTCAAATTAAATTGTAAAGAAATGGCCCAAAATATTACGCGCAGTAAAATAAAAAAAGTATACACAAAATTCAAATTATGCTTAGCTTGAAGATGTCTTCTAGTCCAAGATGTTAAAGCAGGGGTGCAAGGTGTTCATGCTGAGGAATCGTTGGAATTATCGATTGGAACAATCATAGGTATGGCAGATGGTCGCCAGCTTGGTCGATGTTGTTGCCAAGGGATGATGTAACTCCTTACAGGAATGCAAAAAGTATATCCTCGTAGGGAAGTTATAAAAGTCCATATAACGAAAACCAATATGGACAAAACTCGCCATAAAGAAAAACTCGGAACAAAAACAAAAAAAAACCCTAAAGGAAACACAAATCAAATAACTTTACAAATCAAAAATAATGCGAATCCTACCTCAGATGGTCGAGGGTTCCAATAATAGTATATCAAAGCTCGAACAGCCACTGTTCGACGAGATGGTAAAAACATGGGACGCGTCAAATCCTTCAAGAACGAAGATTAGGATCCTTCCAGCAAAATTGCCCCGATAAAGGAGCCGGTACGGTAACCAGAAGCGATCCATAAATACAGCGGTTGAAACCAAAATCCCACAAAAATATGGATAGGACGAATGTCCAAAAATAAGAATTTCAAATCCACTAGCAGTCCACATAAAGTATAACGAAAATCGTAAAAATGTCGATCGAACATAAAATGGTGCAACAAACTTACAACGTTTTAAACAACTCAAAACGCAATCTTATCTATGCCTTCACCCAGATGGTTCTCCAAAAATATTAAAAATACCATGCTGGTAATGCCATATCACGGCAAACAAACAAAGCATAGAAAGATTTCTATTCAAAATTCCTAACTAAATTTGAATATAAAGAAATTTGAACTTGGTCAATTTTGAACCGTAACACACCTGTCACCATTATATTGTAAGTTTATTCGAGCTTAGGGTAAGCAATTTTAACTTATCCAATTCGTGTGAACCGACGTGTTTCTGTGCTTTTGTGTTCAATTTTAAGTAACCGTTAGAGATTACTGATTTTATTGTGTATGTACTTGTTTATATTGAGACTGCATGCACTTTTTGATTGTTAATACCATTGGCTACTATGTTTATGTTTTGCACAGCTATACACATTGCAATTATTGCAACTGTGATAGCCACTCTCAAGTTCTGAGTGTCGATTAAAACATTTGATTACTATTTGCGTTTTTTTGAGTTTTCCCAAGCTATTTGCATTTAATAAGGAGCTGGTCTATTAACATAGTGGCAAATAAACTGGAGAGGTCCTCTCCAGATTGTGACGGACTCCGGTCCCTGTTTAGGTTTAAGCCTCTCATTAGGGGTTGAGATTCAGAAGGTAATTCTTGTAGTAGTAGTAGTAACAGAAAAGATTATATCGACAAAATTTTGCAATGCAGAGCAAATGGTCTTACATTAGTTTGGATTGATGAAACAAATTTTAATCTTTATTGTCACCGAAAGGAAGGTAGATCAAAAATTGGCGAAATCTGTTTTGTCTGTGAAATCTGTTTTTATTTGCACCAAATCTGTTTCCATTTGCTTCAAAGTATGTAAAGGGTATTATAAGTCAGGGGTCGGCAACTCTCGGCCCGCGGACTCTAAATCAAATGACTGTTTTTCTAAAAAAAAGTTCTTATTAGTGGATTTACATTTTTTCTTAAAAAAAGAGCTATTTTTGGTGGATTCGCCAAGAAGTGCGGCTCGCACTAATCACCACTTAACATTTTTTGCCCTCTTACAACAAAAGGTTGCCGTCCCCTGGTATCAGTAGTTGAATCTGATTTTTTTTACATTTTGATGTTTATTTCAGTTTGCTTTTTCCCAAAAAAAATGAGTGTGATTTTATCGATTTTATGGATATTGAAGTGATTTATGGTTGATTTTTAATGTACATAAAATGTAGTTGGTGTTTGATTCGGAACCTATTGGAATCCCGAGTGAGGTTTGAATTTTGATTTTTACTTGGCCCAATTAATTGTCGTATTTGGCCTCTATTTCGAAGAGGTTTCTTAATTTTGCAAAGGTGTCGATGACACACGTAAGTTTTTATGTAGTTTTTTTCGTATGATTGCGATTAATTGCGCTAAGTTTTTTTAAGGCTTCGTACACATAGTGGATTCATGTTGCAATTTGACGAACCATGGCCAAATTTTTAACATCTGTGACATTATATATTTAAAGTTTATAATTCAACGAATTGTATATGGTCGCTATCAATATTCACGATAACGGAGCACTTTGAAAACACGTCCAACACGTTTCGTATCAACCGCACGTCTGTAAAGCAATTTGGAAGAGTTTTAAGCGGCCATTTAGAATAAAACCAATTTAATCGTTATAATCTTAAGAATAACGTGGTATTAACAAAAATGGCGTTTTTATTTTTAAATACCATCAACATGCCTATAATCATGTTACATAATTTATGGCAGTACTATAGGGTTCATTTAGAGGTATTGAAGTCCTAACTGAAATACATACAAATAAGCACAGTAATGGATAAAAATGCTTGCACAAAGCTAAAAAAAATATGCAGCAAGTGGCCCAAGAGGAATATCGGCCGAAATGTTAAAAAATGGAATAGATTCGCTGTATCGGGATTTACAAGAACTATTCCAAGATTGCATAAATGGCGAAAGGGTCCCCGAGGAGTGGAATACAAACATAAATATAATAAAGGCTATAAAGAAATTGTACAAAAATTCAAAATCTATCTGGAACAAACAGTAAAAATATGGAATAAAATGCAAAACAATGGGTATCCCAATAACGGAAGATACAACATTATATTCGCAACATTTTACAAATAATCAGATTATCATGGCACAGGACTACGAGCACATGGAGTACATGACAATAAAATTGATAGAAGAGTACGCAGAGTGGGGACTAGAAGTGAATGTACAAAAAACGAAAAAAAAAGTGCATAATGTGGAATATTATACAACAAGATCTATACAACAGAAAATGGTTAAAAAATAAAAAATGCGAGGAATATAATTACCTCGGAGTGATAGTGGATCAGGACGGAAAATGCCACTCAAAAATTCATAAAATAAATCAATTAGGAAGAAGAGCGATCAGAGTAGGTACTGAATTCAATACTGTAGGACCAATCTATATCCAAAGCTAGCAAGACAAGAATATACCTACAACAACATAATTAAGCCAATAAGAACATACGCGTCAGAGATGTGACAAAATGGGGCAAAAATGGGAAAATACACTACATGCTCCAGAGATGGACTTCTGGAGAAGATCAGCTGGCAGAAGCAAATTGGAAAGAAATATCCACATTCGACAAATTATGCATGTAGAACATACAATAACAGAGAATCTAAGAAGAAACAACTGATATGGTTCGGACATGTACAACGCATAGACGAGAACAGATTACTAAAAAATATCCTTTTTTGGAAACCACCAAGGAGAAGAAAACGCGGAAGACTCAGGCTTAGTTGGAGAGAGGGCATTGACAACGAAATGATAGAGAGGGGACTTGAAGAGATGCAATGGGAAGACCGAGAGGAATGGCGTAGAGAAATCGGAAGACGTCGTAGAACGTTATAAAAACCGATACTTAGCTAGATAGATATAAAGTATTAACTATTGCCTACACGTACCGTGAGAAGAGAATTCAAATCGATGAAACGAACTTCGGAGCCTCTCCTTGTTAGTATTAATTTATTATAGCTGTTTCAACGTATGTACCTGCAGCTTTGTTGCTGGGCTTGTGCTTGATGGCGTGTTTCAGTTCCGTCTCATTGAATGCTGGAATTTGCAACGTTACCTTTTTTTGATGTTGATATTCTAGCTTTGGGTATGTAGATGCGAGGGGGGAATTTGAGAGAGAGGGTATGAGAGTTCCTGACCCTAAAGGTTACTCCATGACCCCAGACATTCCATATCCAGATGTACGATCGTAATCTTTCCGAATGAGTCGGGAGGCAGGCAATCACATCAATCATGCGCTACAACTATATTGCAAAGGACTTCCGAAGGCCGTTTATTCCACCAATTCAATATACCCAATAATAACTTGGTATAAGCCTCTTTCTCCTCCTTGTCCCAGTTACTTTCAGATGCTCATCTGATTGATTACTTCTTTTATTACCTACTAAAAATATTTATGGGTCTAAATATAGTTTTTAACTTTAGTATATAGTTAGATAACGAAGAAAAAATAACACCGAGCGCCGGTATTCTAAATAAAACACTGAAGAAAATAAAAGGTGATTTTATTTAGCAAACTAAAATAATAAAGGTGAGGTTGTCATGTTAAACTTGACGGATTTTCTATTATGTAGTCCATAAAGCGAATCTAATCAGACCTCTTTCTGGGCGTTTGTTGTTGGCAAAATGGTGTGGAAGTGAATCATTTACTACTTCAAACTGTGAAAAAGTTTTAAATTTGAAAATTGAATATATCTTAAAATGTGCTAATATTCACTAAATTATGCTCTTGCCAGGCATTATCTTCAGTGATCCATAGGTTATAAAATTGTAAGGATACTAGTACGTATGTTACTAACAATCCAAAAATCTACAAATAAATTGTGTTTCAATAAGAAAAATATAAATTATTTTCTTACTGTCGATAAAAGTGAAATTCGAACTTGAAATAAATCCAATATTATACAAGTTGGTTTTTCATAATTCAATGTTTTTATAAACAATTCAACCTAAAAGTTATAAAATTTTATAAAACAGCAATAACAAAACCCGATTCAAATTACTTGATCAGCTTCATATGCACTTATCTTGCTAATGGGGTATTTATACAAGTAAGATAGCAAATCATCATTCTAAAATTTCAATTTGCATTTAAGAGCTCCAAATAGAATGTCAGGGGAACTTACCACAAATACCAATTTATGCATTAAAAAAAGAGAGTACAACAAAAGTACTGCGCTGGTAGAAAACTGAAATTGGAAACTTACAAATTGTAAATTTGGTGAATTGTTGAACATATAAACTATTGAAGTAACACTGGTGGCAATTAAAATCAGTATTGTGGTCAGTAAATAAAAAAATATAACTCCACCGAATAAATTGGTAATTTTTGTGAAACATTTAATCGTTCTGTAGTGATATACTTTTGTAAATTTTATAATAAATGAGATATTACTAAGCAAAATTATTCGGTGTTTTGGATATTTTGCAATACAGTTTTCTAATTGTAATTTTGCAATTCTTTGATAATTAGAAATTATTGATGTGAATATATTCATGATTATAATGTAAAATATAGTATTTCCAGTATTAACATAAAAAGCAATCAGAGTTGTAATCCGTTCCAAGTATGTCCAATTTGCATTGCTGTTTAATAAGGTTATATAAATTACAAATGCAAATATAGAAGTAACAATAAAAAGTAAACAATTAAATATTCGCTTGCGTATTAGTTTGATATGCTGTTCATCCAGTAATATTCCAAATTGATGCCACACATCTACCAAATTCATGATTTGTTTAAACAACTTGATCGTCTCATTTCTGACATACGAATAATTTACTATCAGAAAAATCGATTCGATGTTATAAAGTAAATTTGGTATATTATTTAGTATTATTTCACTGATTTTGCTCTCTGCAGTTAGAATGGTGTGAATATTGTAACTGCAAGTTAAAATCAAAAGTCCACAGAAAAGAAAGCTGGTGAAAAATCCAAATTTAGAAGATGAAAATGCACATTTTTCAAAAGATCTGGTGTGAATGCACTTAACGTTTATATTTGGAACTCCTGCTATCAAATAAAATCGAAAAGCATTTTTAAGCATGCATGATAAACAATTAACCGAAACCATGTTTTCTTTAGCAGCACACTGGGAATAAAGGAAAGCAAATGAAACAATTTAATAACTACTGGCGAACTTGAACAAAAAATTAATTGAAAATGTAATGACTTCGTGTTTAACTATGATAATATCAGCGTTTATTTGCGTCTAATAAAAAACTGCTACGAAAAAAAATTAAGCAGGTATTACACGGTCCACTTATTTTTCTTTTTTGTGTTTTGCTACCACCACTTTTATTCCCTAGCTTTACATTGGGGTCATATATGGGCCCTTTAAACACAGAAAATGTGTAAAATGTTAGTATGATACCAATGGAAAGATAGGGTAGTGTCACATTGATTGTGCATTTTGGACTAATAATTATAATTACTAATTATCTAATTATACTAAGTAGTTTACCGCGGTAGAACTATTTTTAGGTAGCCAATAATGAACGATCAAGAAGAAGAAAAAAACTTTTGTTTATATAACTTACATAAATTTATTACTTAAACTCAATTAACTCAAATTGGTTTACAAATTATACACAAATTTAATTATTATTGTTTATATTTCTTTAAAAGACCATCAAACTAAATTTAAGTAATTAAAAATAATATTTGTATTATAACATTATTATGTAATTTTTGTGTCTATAGTATACAATTCCCTAGCTGTTCTTTTATCTAATTATTTGTTTACCTAAACTTTATTTAATATGCCCCTCCTGTCAAAATAGCACGATCCGCTACTACGTTAAACCCAAATTTTATTTTTAAGTACTGAGGAGTACCAACAGTCCTAATGCATTAAGCAAAAACTATGTCCTAGAATTATTATTAGTATGATTAAAACTATATAAAATATTATATTGTAACGATAAAGTTCGCTAAAGAGATCTTTGATTTACACCTTGGGTCTTATTTGGGGTTGTGCAGCTCAGTTTGAATGGAACAAGCAATGCCTTCAAAGACGAAAGCCAATCGTTGCAAAAACATTGTTACTATACCACCCGATTTATAATATGAATTATTTGGGTGAATATTCGCGATGGTAAAGCCACTCCTTTTTATGCCTCCAGCTAACTCAGTTTGATTATGATACTCTATACTTTTGTATCTCTCTGTATATTAAGCTTAAAAATCTCCGATCCTCTGTCGCAGTCCATCATCAGTCTGCGAAGATATGGGGCAACAGCCATGGTGCTTCGCACCAATCACTCATAAAAATGGAAGTATGGAAAATGGAGAGGACTTCTGATTTTGTGCGCTTTCTACATTCTGTTAACGATACGTGAAGTCAAAATAAATACTGACAACATGGCTTGGCCTAAAAACACGCCCAGCAAAGCGATCACCCATATTATAAACGCCATCTTAAGACTCAAATACTTCCCCGACAGATGGAAGATAGCTGAAATTATATTACTACCCAAACCAGGAAAAGACCACACCAACCCCCTTAACTATCGCCCCATATCCCTCATTCCAACCCTAGCCAAAGTGGCAGAAAGAATAATTCTGAATCGTCTGTTAGATGAAGTCAAAAAACTAAACTTTCTTTCAAATGAACAATTCGGTTTTAGAGAGGGAAACTCGACTACACACCAAATCCTCAGGATCGTAGAAGAGATAACTGGTGCCTTTGCTGTCTCCCGACAGAAGGCTTTGGGCATCCTCCTGGACATTGCGAGGGCGGCATCAAACTAGAACTGATACAACCAACAACTTCCTACCTTGAAAACAGGTGGTTCCAAATAAAAGTGGAAGGCCACAAATCCAATCCCAGACCAATGATAGTCGGCTTGCCCCTAGGATCACTCTTCTCCCCCCTCCTATTCAGCCTTTTCCCACGGGACGTTCCCAGACCCAAAAACACGCTTGTGGCATTTTACGCAGACGACATAGGACTGATAACAAAGCCTCGAAATAAGAGACATATGTATGATAAAAATCATGAAGGAAGTGATAAAAAACTTCGAACCTTGGTACCATCTATGGAGGCTTAAGGTAACCTCGACCAAAGACGCGGCTATGGTTTTCAACAAAGCACACAGACAACCGGCCGAAACCCATCTATCCATGTACGACCAGAGGATCCCATGGAAAAATGACACTAAATATTTCGGGGTCATACTTGACCACCTCACCCCCTCCTCTCCTGGTGCAAACACATAAACAACTGTATAAGCCAAGCCAAAGGTCCAAATGGGGTTTTAACCCCCTGATCGGTCGAAAAAGCAACTTGCACCCCAAAAATAAACTAAAGGTATACCAAAGCGTAATAAAACCAGTCTTCACTTATGCGGCCCCTGTATGGGCGTTCGCAAGCAAAACAGGAATGAAGAAGCGCTTCTCAGCCCACAACAAGTACCTTAGACAGACCGTAATGGCCCCTTGGTACGTCACTAACAGACAGATCAAGGCTGCTACCAAGACCATTATCTCAAGGCTATTATGATAATAGCGCAAATTGGACCAACCCACTAATAAAAGGACTAGGAAATTACTTACCCCTCTCCGATTCAAATATTGCAAGACCCCTGGATATCCTATCCAAATACTATCCAAAAAAAGACCCCCAACAAACTCTCTTCCAATTAAATCAATGGTACTTTCTAACAATTTCCTTCCCTTCCAAGGCAGATAGGTTCCCAAAGGATGTGAAAGGAAATAATGCAACCCACAGCCTAGGACCAACAAGCATCAAGACGCACCCCCAGGCCAACGAAAACACAAAAGGGAGGTATGTCCTCCCTTCCAGGCAAGACTCGGAGTAGACACTCACGAAGATCCCATACCAAGAAAAGAAGGAAAGAACCACAGGCTACCACACGAAGACTGAAGTGTAGAGAAAAAAGATCTCATTGTAGTATTTTTATAATATTTTGTAATTAATTTGTAAAAAATGAATAGGAAGTTCAGAATGGTTATTTGTCAAAACGATATGTAGGCAAATACCACAGAAGTTGTAAAAAATTGATTTTGTTGATATCCAAAGCCACTTTTGTTACTGTTTGTACACTACACTGATGCAATATCTTGATTTCTGAAGTGATTTGTGTACTTATTGTGCTTGAATTTTGATCATCCTAAAAAGAAGAATTTAATGAATAATTCAAATTTTACTGCCAAAAACTGGTACATGATCATTTGTGTTTTTGAATTTTCGAGTTGTACTTTTCTGGATCAAAGTTTCGCGTCCAGGAAACATTTCGAGCAATTAAACAGTGCAATTTGATTTGAAATAATCAAATTTCAATCCCAGATGAGCAGATTTTGCTAAATTTTTGGAAGTGACGTCATCGTCGCAGGTGTGAGGTTTTTCATACAAATTTACTATTGGATTGATGAATGTCATAGTCATCGGTTTTCGAATGTCATTTGTATTAGTAAATACAAGTAAAATCAGTGCCCTGAAAGATTGAAAATTAACAAAAACGTGACCCACAAAAGTTTCGAGGTTAAATACTTTTTAAATAAAACAGTTGTTGACCAAATTGCACAAGCACAGATTCACAGAGCAACACGAATTTATCCGTGGATAATTGAATGACCTTGAATTCACTAAATTGGGTCAAATTAAACAAGATCAAATACCACAAATTGCGAATCCAGTTCGACAACGAGGGGAAGCGTTCAACATATGGGCTGCATTCACCGCTACCGTTTCATTGCTACTTGAGTCGTGACTAACACACCAGGAGTTTCAAAATATTTTTGGTTCGTTATTTAAAAACTTTATTTTTGCATTATTTTTGTACTTTATGAATTTCGATACACATTACATAAATTCAATCAGACGTCCATTCATTAGAATTGATCTTAAATATAGTGGACATCTGATTTGAATACACAATTTTACACTTACGGCAATTGGGACCGATTGCGGTCAAAATCACTAAATCAAATTTTACAGCTTTGTTTTTTTTAGGATCATTAAATTATATAATAATCGTTTGAGCTTCCTATTATTTAGCCTTCCCTGTATACAAGTGGCCTCAAATTGCTTCCGATCTAACATAGCTTCGGGGTACTTTAGAGTGATTGTTCGGAACGTAACGACTACCTCAGTTTTCCGATCGAGGGACTGAGTGGTTGAGTTTCAGAACACCACAATATATTTTCTGTAAATGTCTTTTGTATAAGTGTAAATAAAAGAGTTGTCGACGGGCGAATGCAAGGCGCAGGTAGAGAACTCGGTGCCAGCGGTGCTTCACACCGCTGGCCGTCAACTTCCTATACAGATCTGCGCTCAATGCCGCTTTCAAAATTCTTAACAGGCTTTCAATTAGATTAAGGAGATAAGTGGGCATCTTATGCTTCATTTACCGAGAGTAAAGCTACCGCTACCTTGGACAGAAATGCCGTGTTCAATATCCTATTTCCCCTAGATCCCCTAGGGCCGTCCAACTCGACAAAGTGTGCTATTGGGAAGGAGATGTATCTCTCATTTTTTCGGCAAGTTTAAGCCAAAAATACCCCTAAACAGTGGTTTTTGCTCGATGTTAACGCTACCATGGTGCAAATACTACTCTGCTCTCGCGATTTCACGCCACGCCCAGCCTGCATCCCAAAAATTGAAAACTTTAAAATTGATTATTAGCTAAACTAATCGATATATTATATTCATCTTCATATTAAACGATTCATTTTAATGTTATCTATATATAATTCCGTTGAGTGTTCTTTAAAAAATATAATATCTTCGAGTTCGGGTTACTTACCTGCAACCCTTTTACAATCGATAACATACCTTTGGGATCTTTGCTTACCTTTTCACAACGTGGCAAAATGGATTACTACGCTGCGCAGTCAGCGCTCGAGAAGGAAGATACAGAAAATCAAGTCCTAAAACACTCAATTAGTTCCATTAACTCCCAATATGAAGCCATGGTGGTCAGAATTGCATCAGATTTGGTCAAAAACATGAAAATGACCAAAGGTTAATTTTTATGGTATTTATTAATGAATACATATATAATTTTGAAATAATACAAAGGCCTTAAAATTATCTAACAAGTTTTCAAGATTCTCAGTCCAAAAACAGCCTGGCGTAGGAGATCCAAACTCATCGTGAGATGATTTTGACCAATTGCTAAGAAAGTGTATGAGTCATCAAATTTCGTTGGTTTGGTTGTTAATTTGAGTATATTCTTAGTTCCTGACAGAGGTGATATCTTATAAATAACATTTAAATTCCTCAATTCCATTTTTAAAGCATCTTCGTTCATATATGCTAAAGATGATAAATCGCTTTGCTTAACTGCAGCATGCGTGTTTAATTCGCCAATTGAGATTTTCTGACTATAACTTGAATTATCTGTAATCGCAACTGATTTTATCAAATTTTGGTATTGCAATTTAAAACTTTGGGTCAACAATTCAACCATGACCTGAGCAGCTTTCTGTTTTGCATCTCTTTTAAGTTGTGATATTCCCAGAGTAACACTGCAGACAGTTTTATTAATTACTTTGCATTCGCACATGAACCCTTCATTTTCAATTTTATGTTCTATGTATACAGGGCGCTGTAACATTTGCTTAATACAAATTTCAATTAAACTCCCCACATGGTTTTCAAACGGCACAGTTGAATATTTCAATAAATTGAAATTTTCATTTCCCTTCCCAAGTTTGTTGGTTAACAATTTAAGCACTGCTTCCGCAGCTTTCTGCTTTGCATCTTTTTTTGTTTTTGCACATCCCTGAGTACACATTTTATCTTCCATTTCGCATGTAATTACAAATTCACCATTGCTTCTCTCACATGCAATGTATAACGGTTGCTTGAACCCTCTCTTAGAGCATACTTCATTTAAATTCCCCACAAAATTTCCAATTTCTCCTCTCGAAGTAATATTTGTAACTAAACTAGCGTTTTTATCTTGCGATTCAAGTAGAATGTTAGGTTTAACCACAATGTTGGTGTCCAATTCTACCAACTTCTTGCGCTGCCTATCAGTTACTTTATGCCCTTCAAATGTCTTCTCCTTCTCGTTAAGTAATTCAACCATAGCTTGGGCAGCTTTCTGTTTAGCATCTCTTTTAGATTTTGATTGTCCGTACGTCATAATGTTACCATCTATTCCACATTCAACAATAAAATCACCATTTCTAGTTCCACTATTTAGTACGTACGAAGGACACTTCCTATGTCTCTTATAACACATTTGGTTTAATATTCCAACATGGTTTACAAATGCCTTAGCTGGAGAGCTTGCCTTAGTTCGTACATTCTCAGTTGTATTTAATCCAAATCTGGAAAAGGTTTTAGCACAGTTTATGAACTCCTTGTGCTTGTGGTACTGTGCTTCTTCTCTATCATTTTTCCATTCCTCTACTTTACTTCCAACATCTCTAGATTTCTCTCTGTCATGCAATATGGCGAGCATTGCCCCAGCAGATTTTTCTTTTGCATCCTTTATAAATTTCGATTGTCCTCGGGTAGTAGTGCCATCATATATTTTACATTTAGTTATAAATTCACCATTTTCTATTCCACAAAATGTATACCAAGGATTAATCATCTGATTGTTAAAACAAGCTTCATCTAAGTTTTCGACTAGGGTTTTAATTGGCTCAACTGGAAAACTGAACTTGTTACTGATATTCTCTAAGGTTGAATTGCATACGTTTTTAGCCTTTTGCAAGAATTCCATAGGCTTTTGACTTTTCGACTCTGCTCCATTATTTCTTGTTCCTTCCCCATAATTCAACAATGGTTCGATATCATCAGTGTAATGAAATATACTTTTAAGAAAACATTCATCATCTTCTGTTCCACAAACTCCGTCTGCAGGTAGTTTTTCCTTACTTTTATAAGTTTCGTTCAATTTCTTGATAGGTTGTGCAAACGGCTCAATAGGAGAACCTAACTTGATGCTTACGTTCTCTGTTAGACTTATAGTTGAGACAGATAAGCTTTTAGCAGATTTTATGAACTCCATGTAATGTTGATTCGCAGATTCTACTCCACTGTCGAATTTGCTTTTATCGTTCAATACGCCAAGCATTGCTTCAGTAGCTTTTCGTATGGCATCATTCAAAAATTTTGATTGCCCCCACGTAATAACCTCATTAAATGAGCATTCAATAATAAATTCATCATTTTTAACTTCATAGATTTTATATGAAGGGGCGTTACTGTAGAAACTCTCATAAGTATTCCCTAATTCACTTAAATATTCTTCAAATGGGTCATCAATTAGAGAAATTGGTTCTATTGTTACATTTTCTGTTAAATTTAAGATTGATTTTGAAACATTTTTAGCACATTTTACTAATTTCTTGGGCTTTTGGCTCTGAAATTCAGCTTTCTGACCAATTCCTCGTTCTTCTCTATCGTTCACCATCTCTTTAGCAATGTCTCCTATCGTAACTTGTTTGCATTTTGATTGTCCCTTTTTTACAGTGTTATTAGTACTACTGTAGTCCTTATTTGAAATTCCACACCTTTTGCAGTAAGGAGAGAAGATATTATAAGTGCATGTTATGACTTCCGTAGGTTTTTCGCTCGATTCTTTTGTGTCATTTCCCAAGTCTTCTCCATCACTGCTCGATTCTTTTCCGACGTGTCTTAATTTTTTTGGATCATTGCTCGATTGTTCTGTTTCCTTTTCAGAACCTGCTCCATCACACCTCAATTTTTCCCGTTCATTCAGTACGGCAAGCATCGCTTTAGCAGCTTCTTGTTTGGCATCTTTTCTAAATTTTGAATATCCTCGTGTAACAATATCATTTAAAATTTTACATTCAACAACAAATTCATTACCATCATCAGTTTTACAAGTTTTGTATGAAGGACGATTTTTCTGATAGTTATAATAAATTTCATTTAATTTACCGACATGATTTTCAAACGTTTTATTCTCTTTTGTATTTAGAGTTTTCTTAGGTACGATTTTACTAACTTTCTTCAATTCCGTGTCCTTTTGGATCCTTAACTTTTCTCTGATTTTTTCCATCTTTTCTCTCTCATTTAATAAGTCTATCATCACTTTAGCAGCTTGTTGTTTCGCATCCTTTCTACATGTTGAGAGTCCTAGCGTAACAGTGTTATCAAATAATTTACATTCAATGACAATCTCACCACTATCTATTACATGACAGCTGTACACAGGACGCTTTCCCTGACTGTTAAAATAAATTTCATTTAATTTCCCTACATGATTTTCAACTGGCTCATCTGAAGTACTTAGCCTTACGCTTGTATTCTTTCTTACGGTTGCATTAGACAAGCTTTTAACACATTTTTTGAATTTTACTCCATCATTTCTCAATTCTTTTCTGGCATTCAGCATGTTATACATGGCCTCAGCAGCTTTGCGTTTCGCATCTTTTTTAACTTTTGATTGTCCTCTCGTAACTGTATTATCAAACATTTTGCACGTAATAATAAATTCACCGTTTTCTGATATACGTACAGTATAAACAGGCCGAGCTACCGCTCTCTTTGAGCAAATTTCGTTTAACATGCCCACGTAGTTTTCGGAAGGTTTCTTACTGATCGTTTTTTGATTTGCCATCTGTAAATATAAAATTTTATTGAAATTATCAGAAAGTAAAGATTGTAAAGATAAAACATGTTGTAAAATTATCAAAACTGGACGTAAATCAACTCAAATTATTTATTGCTATTGGTTTGTTGAATTTTTGTTATAAATAATTCAGTTGCTTGGTTCAGAACACCGCATTTAGGTTTTCTTCTCCAATAAGTTTATTTATGTTTTGTTCTTATTAATAATTTCACTTTCAGGTTTCAAGATCACTCTGGATTATAATAACATGGCCATATAATAATTACAACAATCAAAGCATCAATGTGACACCTCCGTTCAACCGACATTCGATTTTACCACATACGCCGTTTTGTGATTTGAAAGCATCGTATTTTCTATAGAGGAACTGTTTAAATTCAAATCAAAAATACAAATTTATCTGCTAATTCGTTTCCTTATATCCAAATCTTATTTACAAAATAACGATTTTTTGGGATGGTCGGAAAAATTTCGATGTTTTATTTTTGTGTTCGATCTGAGTTTACCTCGTTTGAATTTTATTGTTAGTTAAGTTAAGAATAACTTGTGTTTGCTTTAATTGTTAATCAAATTTATTTTAATATGTCAAAGTAACTTATTTGTTTTCAAGCAAAAACAATTGCAATAAAATTCAAACAAGACAAATAAAATTATTTTAAATGCGCTATTTTGCATTTTATTAGTCAGTTTTTAACAGAAATTAAAGAACAAACTATCAAGTTTTGGGTATCTTTAGAAGCAGAATAAAAATCTTTTCAAATTGAAACCATTTTCATTCTTATCCGTTATGATGGGAAGCAGGAATTAAAGAAAAATCAATTTCCCATGTTAATTTCCTATGTTCACATCGATGGTCGGTCACCCTGTATAGAGCAGCAGTGATAAGGAAGAAAAAAGCTTTTAAAAATGAACCGATTCCCATCGTTATCATTCAACAAGTAACCGCATAATAACATAAAACAACCTAGAAAATTTTATAACCTCTTTTTATTAATGCAAATAAATAACATACAAATCGATGCATGCGCTTGCGGATTCAAATAAAATGAAGTAGACATCGATGACCTATCAAAGAACACCAATGGGGATGAACCCTGCTATAGCTTACCATAATAGGTAAGGGGAGATGGTAAAATCTATGCAACTTTGCCTTCACAAAGCTAAAATATCTTGTATGGCATTACAAAACGCATCATCGGTGTGCAACGTTAGTCTTCATGTGCACAAAGAAATATTAGAGGTATCGCACTGGTCTATGTCGCCATGCCAAATGTAAAGGAAATTCATCCCCGGCAGGAAAGCCACATGAACGCTTTCACTGGGACAGGACATTTGTAACAACCTATGGACTTACTACCCACAAAAGATACGCTCACCGTACCCAGAGGGACAATGAAATGATGATGAAAATTAGGCTCTCCCGATTAAAATCAAAACAACGACGAATGGTCCTGCTACTATCTTCTACATACGAATCCGTGAATACTATTAATCTGGAAGAAATGCTGATTACAACTGATAGCAAAGATGAAAAAATCCTTTCCCCATAATCTGGTCCATCTGGGAGATGCCTTAGGTTACCCAATCCCATTAGGAATAGTAATCAAATCATATTTAATATTCCTTCCCTAACATATTCCCCAAATGGCATCTTTACACTCCCTACTGTATTTCCAGACTGGAGAGAAGTACAAAGATTACAGTGCATTGAACATCCGTATGGAGCTGAACCAGCCAAAACGCTCCGAGACATCGCCAAGACCAGGCTTTCGACTCAAATGGAGATAGATTAAATGGTAGAAGCCAGGTGAGAATACAGGGAAAGAACAATACCAAATAAATCCAGCTACCCCAGGACTCAACAACTTTACAAATCAAACTCCTCGAAATTAGAGGACCTAAGTAGTACTTGGCGGATACTTTGAAAGCTTGATTGGGAAGGAAGTTAATCAACAATCAAAACATCTATAAAGGGTGAATATCAGAAAATTCGGGGCAAACAAAAAGAGGTAAAACCATCCAATGATAGACAAGATACACCAACGCCTCCAGGGCCGGTATTCTGAGGTCCTCGCTTTTAGAGGAGCGGAGCGATATAGCTGTCATATGGCTGGAGCGGCACATGAGAATCAATGAGAATACAAAATTACCACTCCACTCGCAATTAAACCACTCACTCGCTCGCTTGGAGTGGAGCGAGTTCAGAATACCGGCCCAGAAGGCTTACTTAAGGCCCAAACTAGACGAGCGTTATTTCCGTTGCATAATTATCGTCGGGTAGTAAAAGCTACGCTTTTTTCAACGTTGGAAATTACGCTCGTGTAGTGCTGCATTTAAACTTGGGGTTTGCAATCCGGCTGAGAAAACGCGACGATAATAATTAAGTGACGGAAATAACGCTCGTCTAGTTTTGCTCTAAGGGCCAGTTGTATAAAAGAGGGTTAACTCGGGGATCAGCTGATCCTGGTTCAAGAGCTGACCCAGGATCGCCGCAAGGTAGATAGATTACAAATAAACCTATCAAGTAAATTTTTTTTATAAAATAAACCTATCAAGTAAATTTATCTACCTTACGTTGATTGCATGAGCAAGTCAACCGTAACGTAAATGTTTTGATTCAGGGATTGAAATTATGTAATGTTAGTCATGAGAGTCCTTATAGTAGAAGCAACATAAATCGTCGTGTTTCTTTTGGCGAAAATTTAAGCGGTGCCACTCCTGTTGTCACGAGAGGCACGAGTGAGCAAGTTAACTTGAATCAGGCGACGAGTAATTTGTATGGCGAGGACGCGATAAATTCCTCCAGACGTTTGAGTGCGAGCACTTCCTATGGTGAAAGAGGCGATGCGCTTAGGTTCGGTAGCATTCCACCCATCTGTAAGTGGAACGTGCATTTTGATGGCACTAACAGTGTCACTTCGTTTCTTGAGACCATAGAAGAGTTGCGCGAGTCTCGTGGCGTTAGCAAACCACAATTATTTCAGTCAGCTGTAGAACTGTTTAGGGGCGATGCTCTGAGTTGGTTCAGGCCCAGAAAGAACATTTTTCAGGATTGGGACGACCTTGTGAAACAACTAAGAGCGTCATTTCTACCTCACGGGTATGAGGCCAGATTAGAGGCCGAAATAAAAAAAAGAACGCAGGGCGTTGATGAGAAATTAGTTTTGTACGTGTCCGTGATGGAGAATTTGTATAATAAATTATCGAGTAAGCCCCCTGAACATATAAGAGTAGATACCATAAGAAGTAATTTACTTCCCTATCTCCAAAGAGGTCTTTCATGCATGCAAATTTTGACGGTCGACGAGCTTTTGGTGAATGGTCGTATGGTAGAGGCAAGCGAGTACAACGCTAAGCTTTATATGCCGCCTTCCACTAATAAAAGTCTCTTGGTTGAACCTGAGTCAGCGTACCGGAGAGTTGCGTCTCATGTTCGTGACAATCAAATTAATGCCATTTCACGCGAGCCTATTGCGGAAATTCGTGCCGAACCTCGTTCTTCTAATGAAATCAAATGTTGGAATTGTGGTCTGACAGGACACAGGAGAGCTTCCTGTACGATGCCCAAGAGAATTGTTTGTTTCCGCTGTGGTAAAGTCGGTTTCACGGTCAGTACGTGTACCAATTGTTCGGGAAATGGAAACCTGGGTCATTGAATCGCCGGTCAATGATCCAGTCTAACAGCAAACCGGTCGATTTTAAGCATAAAATACTGTTAGATTATGTCATTTCCCATGCTGAAGGCGATCAGCGCCCTTATTTACGTGTTTCTATTTTTGGTCATAATATTTTGGCATTGTTGGACTCAGGTGCTACGTGCACTGTAGTAGGAAAATCTGGCTACCTTATATTAAAAAGATTAGGATTAATGTTGAATCGTAGAGATGTTGATTGTACTGTTGCCAACGGACAAACGTGCAAGAGCATAGGTTTTATTAGTACCCCTATCCGTCTCATGGACAAATTATGCGTATTGGACATATTAGTTGTTCCTGATTTGCCGCGAGAGTTAATTTTAGGCACTGATTTTTGGCTTGCGATGGATCTTGTGCCAGATCTTAAACGCGATGTTTGGCATTTCGGTTCGGGACCTGCCATATCTTTGATTGATTCTGTAAAATGTGATAGTGATTTGACTACCGAAGAACGTCTTTCTTTGGAGCAATTACTTAAGGAAAGTTTTGAAAAGTTAGGTACCGGCGTCGGTGTCACTAATGTGACGGAACATGAAATTATAATCAATAATTCACCACCAGTGAAACAACGTTATTATCCCGTGTCGCCCATAAAGCAGCGTATTATTAACGAGGAAATAAAGAAAATGCTAGAGGATAAAATTATTGAGCCTTCTAAATCCGCTTGGGCTAGTCCAGTGTTGTTGGTCCCCAAGAAAGATGGAAGTTATAGATTTTGCGTAGATTATAGGAAGCTGAATTCCGTGACTAAGAAAGACAGTTATCCTCTCCCGTTGGTCAATTCGATACTGGATCAATTGAAAGGTGCCAGATATCTGAGTTCTATGGACATTAAGTCCGCCTTTTGGCAAATTCCCATGAAAGAGACTTCTCGAGAATACACAGCTTTTACAGTACCGGGTGGACTGTACCACTTTTTGCGTATGCCTTTCGGGCTTACTAATGCGACGGCATCTTGGCAGCGTTTGATCGAGCAAGTATTAGGTGCCGATCTCTTGCCCTATGTATTGGTGTACTTAGATGACATTATCATAGTCACCAAAGATTTTGAAACACATTTAGATATTTTGAAAAAGGTTTTTGAGCGTATACACACCGCCGGACTTACGATCAGCAAAGATAAATGTCAGTTTTGTAGACCGCAATTGAAGTATTTGGGTTACGTGGTAGACAGAGATGGATTGAGAGTCGATCCAGATAAGGTCACCGCAATTTTAAACGTGCAATCTCCCAAAAATATCACGGAAGTACGACGCTTTGTCGGTATGGCACAGTGGTATAGACGGTTTATTAAGGATTTTTCGACTTTGATTGCGCCCTTAACCAACTTGGTTAAGAAAAACGTCCCGTGGATGTGGAAACCAGAATGTGAGAGATCGTTCCAAGCCATCAAGGAACATTTGGTATCCGCTCCACTTTTGCAATGTCCAGATTTTGATAAACCTTTCATTTTGCAAACTGACGCTTCTGCTTTTGGGCTCGGTGCCGTGCTCACGCAGAACTCAGAAGATGGGGAACGCGTAGTTTGTTATCTGTCGAGAACACTGACCAAACAAGAACGTAATTATACCACTACTGAACGCGAGTGTCTTGCAGTGATTTTTGCGGTTGAGAAGTTGCGGCACTATCTTGACGGAGTACGTTTTACTGTTATCACTGACCATTATTCCTTATTGTGGTTGAACCGTATGAAGGATCCGGTGGGAAAATTGGCTCGATGGGCTGTACGTTTACAGGCCTTTGATTTCGAAATAATACATAGAAAGGGCAAAGATCATGTGGTGCCTGATTTCTTATCTCGTTCTGTCCCGTTGGATACTATAGATCTAGTGCCGGATTTTGATTTCAGAGACACCAAGGATTCTTGGTATCTGAAAATGTGCAAAACAGTGGAACAGTACCCGAATAAATATCCACAATGGATGTTAGAAGACCAAAATTTGAGAAAGTATGTGAAGAGTAGAGTTCCAGAGTTGTCGGCGGAAACTGACGAGTGGAAATTGGTAGTTCCGAAAGATTTCAGGAAGAAACTTATAGCCAAGCATCATGATGAACCCACAGCAGGACATCTTGGGGTGTATAAAACTTTTTGGAGGCTTCATCACCGATTTTACTGGCCTAAAATGAGGAATGATGTTGCGACCTATATTAGAGCGTGCAGAGTTTGTGCTGAGCAGAAACCAGAACAAAAGGCTCCAGCAGGTTTGATGGGAGCGCGTCTAGAATCTACCCGACCGTGGCAGAATATATCGTTAGATTTTGTTGGCCCTCTTCCGCGTTCTACGTCAGGGTACACCCATATACTAGTGGTGACCGATTCGTTCAGCAAATTCGTAGTGCTTTTCCCTGTTCGTTCAGCTACAGCTAAAGCTTTAGCTAAGAATATTGAAGAAGGCATATTCCTAGTCTACGGTGTCCCGCAGGTTGTTGTATGTGATAACGGCGTCCAGATGCGAAGTCGCGAGTTTCGCGATCTGTGTGAACGATACCGCGCAAAAATTTTGTTTACGGCTTTGTATTATCCGAGGGCCGATCCGACAGAACGTGTTAACAAGGTGATCAAAACTATGTTATCATCGTTCGTCAAGGATAACCATCGTAAGTGGGAATCATTTTTGGCGGCCATAGCTTGTGCCATACGTACCGCAAGGCATGAAACCATAGGTTATAGTCCTTATTTCGTCAACTTCGGTCGCGAATACGTTGGTCTGGGGAATGAACACCATGATCCCAAAACACATAATCGCGGGGATGAGATTGAAAGACGACAGGCGGGATTTCGCAAGATGTACGAAAACATTCGCGATAAGCTTAAGTCAGCGTATGAGCGTACTAAACGCGTTTACGACTTGCGACGACGACCTGTTCAATTTTCTGTAGGGCAACTTGTTTGGCGTAAGAATAAAGTCCTTTCGGATGCGTCTAAGTTTTTCGCGGCTAAACTAGCACCGACATTTGTAGGACCGTACCGTGTAAAGAAGAAAACGGGTAGCGTGACTTATCAGCTTGAAGATGAAAGCGGCAATGTTGCGGGAGTTTGGCATGTGCAAGATCTAAAACCTTACCTTGATCCTGATCCTACTTAGATCTTTTCCCGAATGCTGATTTCACTTCTGTTGACGACCTTGACTTTTCCCATGACTTTCCCTGATTAGTGTTGGAGTTTGTGCTCGGAGTAGATCGGTAAATCTTCCAGTCTTTCATGTCGTGGTTTCGCTTATGCGCATTTAGAGAAATTTACCTCTTGGTAAGTTGAGGGGGGATGCTACGGTTATAAATTTTTCTAAGTTATCTAACAAATCATTTGTACAGTATCAACTCGTGGTTACAGTGATCTTCCTCGTGAACTCTATGGTTTTCTTTCAGAGGTCACTACGAGTACGTTTTGATATTTTTGTGGGTCCGCCATTTTTTGATTCGGTTGGTTCAATTTTTTTGACGACCTTTTTAAGTATAACGCTTCAATGGACGTTGGGTTTGCGTGTTATTTTTATTGAACTGTTCGTTCAAACCAAGTTATTTGGGATAAGTTTACACGCAACCTTGTGACGATGCTTCCATTTATTTATCGGCTCGTAGTAGCATTTGTTTGACGTTATGGAAGTATCTACTCTTCATGTTGAAGGATTATTACGTTCAAGCATTACACCGAATTCAAAAGTGTACGTATACACTATCATCACCTTTTTATCAACCCTCGAACACCTAGGGTGTCACACCAACATTAACTTTTTATCGCTGGTCTTTTGTATTGGTTTTCCGTGACGCCTCACCAGCCTGTAGATGCATTTTTGGTTGCCGTGTGGACTGGCAACGATTTCTGAAAGTCCATTACCGTTTATCGTTGTTGCACCGCTGGAGTTACGGCGTCACCCTACAACCCTTTCTGACCGTGACACGGCCTCAACAACCCTCCTTGCGACGGCTACACCCCGTAGCATAAGTGAACCTGTAGTTCAACCCCACCAGGACTCCGAGAAGCAACGCCGAGTGAGCTTTACCAACTGTAACGTTAAATTTATTTTGTATATATTTTATCGAGAACGTTTTTCTTATATTTTAATGCATGCGGGCTTAGTTTTGGGTAACACCCTAGCAAATATTTGTCAGACTATTTCAGCTATTTGTTTTAAAAAACTAGGATTATTACCTAGATTCGTGTACAATACTTGTACACCGAGTATGATCATACGAGGTACAAACACAGTAAATATCCATTTGTGTAACATAACAATCGAGCTTAAAATTGTTTTGGTTAAGGGTGAGCCCATTATTCGTCTTGCAGCTTTGTACATAATTAGCATTAAATTTGTCAATATTACTAGCGAGGCATTACTCTCCACCACTCAAGGTGTATCGTCGTTTTCTCTCTCCTTCGATTCAGTGTACTCGATTTTCGTGATTTTCAGTAGTGTCACTGTGCCGATTCACAGGGTCACAAATTACGTGGCGCTCAAACCTATACCCTTTCTCGCCTTGCTGTTAAAAGCTTCACCACAGGCTCAAGACCCTGTGAAGATCACTCTCCAACAGGTAAGAGAACGACGGTCATCACATTTTATCCCGATCGAGCTAGCCAGAAGGGCAAAACACCTTTTTAAATTTACCATTCTACCAGTCTCCCTGAGGTGGACTGGAGGTGCTGTAAGCACCACATTGCCGCTGGTACCTAGCGTGGCACCGAGTTAACCCTCTTTTATACAACTGGCCCTAAGAGTCATGTAAAGAGCAAAACCACCCAGAATACGTATTTCTCCTTGACAACCTAATAACGCTGTCCGGCAACTACCCTTCTCAATGGCACAAAAATCACACAACATTCCGCAAGAATTTACAGTTCTGTGTAGCAACCGAATTAGAAAACACCCAAAATTATCAAAAAGACAGCGAGAAGTTGTGAGCGGCAATGGCTGCTATAAACACTACAATATACTGGATGACTGTATAAGAACTGAAAAGTCATCCAGTTTAGCAGCCATCCAGTTCTATCTTACGAAAGCGTTCGATTCGATTCCACACGAAACCATAGATCAAAGGAAATAGCCAGTAAAATTAAGTTAATGGACCGTGAGAACTGAATAAAAAGCCAAAGACGATAATGGAAAGGAGTTTGAGCGTGTTACAGTGTGCAGTCCGTTAGAACAGTAATCATGTTGAGCTCTAGTATGTTTAGTTTGCGGAACAACCCCAAAACTAAGAAGTTGAAAAAAATTCACCGTTATTATTAGTAACAGAAGTTTGATTATATTGTGTTAAATTATGTCCCAAAATTCTTAATCTTTTGATGTAACTAAAAAAATTAAATCCATTTGTATCCTTACCGAATCAACCTCCGTAAATTAAAACACCAAGCATAAAAACTACAAATTCTTGATTATGGAATCGTTTGGTGGGCATAGAGTGGTGATAAGGTAACGAATTATAAGTTTTGATGGTTAAAACTGCAAAATTATTGAAGTTTCAAATTTAGTGTGCCATCTTCACCCTTGCATAACACATTTAAATATTTTTTTTAAAAAATCTCGCAAATCCATTAGGGCCAGTTCCACCATCTCTGATTAAATTGTTGGTTAACGAATCACGGTTAGAAATATTTAATCACTGTTAAAAATATTTAACCGTCATTAACTTCAAAACGTTCCACCATGTATTTTCTATCTCTGATTAGTTAACCGCTTCAACTTCGGAAATATTCGCTAAAAACTTCTAAAAGCTGTTCTGGTTAACATTGGTATTACTGCTTGACATTCTTCAATTTTGCCGAGATATGACCGAGATGCGCCGGGAGCAGTCGGGAGTTAACAGTGATTCATTCCAACTCGACTCGAGAACCCGGTTCGACTCCGGGCGAAGTAAGAATCATATTTATGGCCGTCTCCCTTCGGCAGGCAATGGCAAACCACCGGGGTGTAATTTGCCATGAGAAGCCTTTGTCTTAGGATGAAAGGACCCAGTACGAAACGTATAAAGTACATAAAAAATCGTCCCCAAATTAAAAGGTTCACCAAACCCTCTTTAGGGTAAAAGGACCGAGTAGGAGGAGGAATTCCAACTCATCATCATCATACAGTCGTTATGCTTCTTAACAGAAGCTTCGTGATCTTTAAATGTTGGTGGGGTGGTTATTACGCTTCCTCATAGTCCACAGATCAACTTTTGGACCTTTTAGAACATTAACCTTATGAACATTAACATTATGGATGCTCTTGGCATATTACTCTCGGTAGGTTGCCATTGCTTTTCGAGGGGAGAACGGTCAGAATAAAGTTCTTACTTTACTAGGATTCGAAGCGGGTATTTAGCATCCATAGTCAACTTGCGTGACCACTATTCTCCGACCGTCTTCCTAACCGTCTCCAACTAACTGTGATTAAAATACTTAACCAGAGTTGGTGGAACTGGTCCTTTGTAACAATCCATTTGTTACATGGCTCTTCTCGTCTGTTTTCTTTAATTAGTTTCGTTTTGTTTTTGAAACATTTTTATTTTTTAGTGTTAGTTAGTTTTAAGAAACATTTTGGTGGTTACTGCTTTAACGCCAAGAGCCAATGAAAGGGCTCAAGTTCTTAATGCGCCGGAGGGCAGCGCATATAACAGGGGAATACAAAAACCATGTACGACAGCAACTGCTAATTTTCAAGGTGAATTATAAAAATCACAAATCTTTGATCAAAACGAGTGTTACAAAGTGAAAAAGTATTTCTTCACGTGCACCGTGAGTTCCCACACAAGGGCAAATATTGGTAACCGTGTTGCAATTTTTTAAGCAACGGTTTTTGCATTTTTAAAGAAGTCGATGTACCAGACGCTACCTAGCGCCATTTTTAATAAACGACCACTTTTGATAAATGGTCCATTTTTTGGTGATAATCCGCTAATGGGATCGACAACCCTATCAATCCAGTACGCAATAAGTCCTTTGAAAGAATTCGAGAGTGTGCCGCTGCTACGACCAACATCTCAAGTGTCCATGAAACGATTTAACAACCTGCTACGATATGATCAGTTTGTAGTGAAAGCATTAGACTTATTAGTTACCAGCATTTGTATTTATATTTTGTCTATAACCATGTAATTCCTGTTTTAGTAATTTTCATCAACCGTATGATAAACCGATTGGCAAAGGTGCACCTATGAGCAATCAACGAACAACCAAATATCATGCAATTATAAACATCAAAATCGTAAGTAAACTGAGAGTTGCTTGCTATAGATATATGTATATTACATCTGTTGATTCTAAAATCTACTTGCTAACTGATTTTCATCATTTCGGACGCCACAGCGTTAAATTTGTAGATACTAACAATTTTTACAACTTGAACTGCAAAACCTTTTTAGTAGTTTTGAATCTTGGCTATGCTTTAGAGAACGTACTTTTAATAACGTTAAGTAACCAAAATGTTAAAATTTGTAAATATCTGTATATTACTTTCAATCTTAATTTTAAAGTGCCTAGGATAAGAATTTTTTGTAATTTTTCACTGTCGTTTTAGTGTGACTCTTTTTATTTTACTGACGTATGTTTGTACATACTTTTCATTTTGTTTTATAAAAATTAAAGCTGTTATTAATACAAATAACTGTCTATGATTTTTATTGGCGCCCACTCGAGTTATTCCTACTGAAGAGAGAAACCATTTACAAGCACCCACGATACTCGTTAAGATCTTGAGTAACCCAATATCTCCGACGCTGACTGAACTCTATGAGCTAGCCGTTCCGTTAATTCCATCTACGAACACGAAAAGCGGCATCCTTGGCCATCCAGCCATTTGGCTTTGTTTAAGGTGGTACACCTTTTGTATACGAAACTATTCCTCAAAGAATTTTTCCAAAATATTATAATAATATGGTGTGCAGGCGTGAAGGTAGTGCAGTAATTTTGAAATTTCAATGTTTGCAACTTTGTCCACCAAACCTTAAAAGTCGTTATCTTACCATTAGCCTACGACCACCATATGCAAATGTCGCTGTCCCCTCTCAAAATTAGATTTTGGGGTGAAATTGGTATTTATTGTTTGAGCTTAGTTTAAGACTTAATAGCTTCAATTTTTTCGTTTGAACCTCAATCATCACGGAATTATTCGCTAAACAGTTGGGTAAGGAACCTAGAGACACATTGGCCCCTATGTCGATTTTGTGTTAAAAGTGGTATCAAGCTTTTGAGCCTCAATAAGCTTCCATATATTTCGTTTGAGTCTCAAAAGTCCCAGAGTTATTAGCAAATCTTTTGGAAAAACAATTTTAATGTAGAATATTAAAGATTGCTATTTTTAACTGTGTCATGACATATTTCAAATTTTAATAAACCGTGCTTTTTGATACAAAATCGCTAATTATCATAATCAAAATGTTAACCCGTTATCAAAACCGATTAAAAAATTCATGGCTGTGTCTATAAGGCTCTGGCCAGACGTGCAGTAAAATGACGCTAGCTTCAGCAGTAAAATGAAGCTGCAGTAAAGTTTATAAATACACTCTATGGAAACAAGCGTAGTTGGCCAGACGGAGCTGGAAATGTCGCTTGAAAAACGCGAAAAGGTGCATTTCCAGATAATGACGCCGCTTCACGCTGCACGGATGGTTTAGGACCTATTTATTTGCGTGAAGCGCAACGCATTTGTATAACAGTATGGTATTTGCATTTAACTCATTCACATTGTTTCTTTTTAAAAATATTAATTAAATAAAAAGTTTTTACTGCCTTACTGCAGCTTCATTTTACTGCTGAAGCTAGCGTCATTTTACTGCACGTCTGGCCAGAGCCTAACTAATTTTGAGCTGCAAATGAAATTTTGAAACAGTCCTTCAAATCGCACCCTTAAATAAATGTAATTTGAAGATCATTTACTCCCTTCAATTTAAATTATTATCGACGTGACGTTAAAAAGCTCAGAGGTTTTAATCCCAGAGTATCTTTTCCTCCCGGGCAAATTTTTGCCAAATTTTATTACGGTTCCATTTGTTAATTTACCTAGTTATCCAATGAAATAGGAAATTTATTCACTTACCGTTGAAGTGGAATGGAAAAATCAGGTGATGAGCTGTTAGTTGTCAACCTAAAGCCAGGTTTTTCTTAATTTTTTTCTGCGACACAAATTAAACTTTACTACAAATTATACTTTAAAAGCTATTCGGTTACTGTTGTAGTGGAATGGTAAAATCAACTGATGAGCTTTGAGTTATCAGCTTAAATCCAGGTTTTTACGGAAGTTATTCTAAAACAGACAAATTAAGCTTTAGTACAAACTCAACCTTAAATCGCGCTGATTAACTTACCGTTAAGTGTTGAATAGTAAAATTAAGTGATCAGCTGCTAGTTTTTTTTACCTAAATCAAGGTTTTTCGTAATTTTCTCTGAAACAAACAAACTAAAATTTACTTTATTGGAAGTTAAATTTATTTTAAAAGTTATTTACTTACCGTCGGAGGAGAACGGTAAGACCAAGTGATAAGCTGTCAATTAAGAGCTACCTAAAATAAGGTTTTCCTCAATTTTTTTTCTGGAACAAACAAACTTGCATATTTATTTGGTAAACCAAATCTGGTTAATTATGGCAAAAAGAGAATCACAGGGCGATTTTGGTTTTACTTCAAAAATCATTAATGGATATAATTTAAGACTAACAAATTATGATAGAAAAAGTAAGAGCAATTAATAAATATTAGAAGAAATTAATCAGAACAGATTGTGAATTATGCCTATAAGGAAAACCACACAAAAAATGTGCCAAGTACTCTACCTCGAAGGTGGAGTGAAAAAGAGTGCATATTATCATCCGTGGTGCATATTATGCAGAATATGACTTCCAATGATGACTCGTCGGAAAAAAGTATAGACACCTTTTTTGTAGAGAATTTCACAATCTACAAACTTTGTAATGACTATTTTTGCGATAACACTTATAGTTTAAGAGATATTTGCGAAACACTGATTAATTAGCTTTTGACCTTGAATAAAAATTTACGCCTTGGAGCGATCGATGGGGAATTTTGACGTCTTATTTGAAATGCTGTTTATAAGGTCTGTAGCAATTTTCACTTTGGTCTAAATTTTCTGTAGTTTAGACTTTTTCTTGTCTATTTTGACAGGACTATCGGTCCCACAAATGGAACCAATGTGATAATGCTCTAAAAGTTTTAATTTCCAAAGGATAGCACTTCACTCTTAAAAAATTCAAATCCTTTTGTATCCTAACAAAATCAACCTCCATGAATTAATAAACCAACAATAAAAAAATTGAAATCTGTAATTTGAAACATAGAATTATTGGGAAATCAAACAAACTGGGAAGAACACCTCCAGTGAATGGACAGCTGTGGAACCACCGAGAACAAGATGGGCCTAAACAGATGAACGAACTAATCCATGAAAGAATGGATAATGGATGATGACTTTCTTCTATTGTAAGCTCTCGCATCTGACAGTGATACTCATAAAATTTCGGTGACCTTGACTTAAAAGAGAATTTCTAATGTTAGGACTTCCAAATTGATTATGATTTTAAATTTCGCACAATTTCACCTAACCAATCAGAAGAGTTACAGAGCCGCATTTAGCCCGCCGCGCCGGCCATTTTCCACTCCTGGTCTAAAGTCACCTTAACCCGATAATGATCATTCAAATCATCTTTAATTAATGGTGTGTACTTTTTATACCCTCGTAATTATTCAAAATAACTTCTATTATACTGACATTTTGTTACCCTTACATGGTAACCACAGATGATGACAACCTAGGTACGCGAGAATGGAAAATTAAAGTAATGTCACAATGATTCACTACGTTTCAATTACCAACAATTGTTTATGAATTTGATTTTAGTATACAAATAATTGTACTCACATTGAAGACAATTCACTTGAATTACACTTATTTATGACAAATTATGAGCACACAAAAACCAATTAAGATGGTTGCTCTCTGCTTCAAGCTGCACACATGAAACTTAATGCTTCGTTTTACCGCTGGCGCGCTGTCTATTACGCGCGAAATTTAAATTCAAATATAAAAACTGTTTGTAAAATTATTCATTTCAAATTTGTTTATATTTTCCACATTTAGGTTATTTGTTGGGCTGGGGAATATTTTTAATGAGTTGAACTGTGTCAAAGATATACAATTTATAACATCCTAGATGAGGTGGTTGTCGGACTTAGGGATTATTTTAATGAGTGCACTGTAAATAGAGCTGCCGGTTTATTTTTGATGGTATACTGAAGGAAATATTGCATTATTGAATGTTACATTACAACACAGAGTAGGAAGTGGGCAGGGCTTTAGTGATGGCAACAGAATACCATACTTGCATGTAAATTTTTCACTTTTTGATAATTATTATTTTAGGCCCAATTCTTTATACTTCAAATATATACCTCTTTATCTACCATATCTACTAGAGTAAATTTTTAAAATCAAGTGGCGGTTCTTCGTACTCAGTACTCACCCCAAAAACTCAATTCCATTAATTTTTATTGAATGGAAACTTGTTGTTTATCCCTGGGCATAATTCTGATAAGATATAACCCGGGAACATTCGGATTTTTCAGTGGATTTTTCTTATTGAATGGGACAGGAATCTCAGTTCAAGTGTGACGCGATTTTGGGGTTATTTTCGCTATTAAAGTTATTATTATAAATTGTATTATAGATTAATTGGTGTATTTTAAACAATTTTTGGAGTTAAATAAATTAAATTATTAATATATTTTATTAAGCTTTCAAGCACTTATATGCCTTTCGTCAGAATAATATTTTATTCTTAATTAGTTTAAAATTATATTTTTACAGTTTTATTTAAAAAGATATTTATTTTGCTGGAGACGTCATAGTATTAGGGAGCAGCCACATTTGCATAATACAACATCTTAAAAGTTTCGTAATCCAAATTTCCACCAAGTGCTAAACTATCAAAACTCTCATGCAAAACTTTCCAAGATAAATTCAAATTCAATTTTTTCCAAGCATTTAACAAATCAGTTCCATTTATGTTTCCTTTATCTAACAAAATATTTTTATATCAAAATATATGAGAAATAGAAGAGGTGACAAAAATAATAATAGCAAACTTACATGTACCACTAAGCGAATTGAAAATATCAAAAATATAAAAATCATTACAACATTGAAGTTTTGTTAGCATAATTTCTTCAACAGAAGAACGTGGCAAAACTTCGTTTAAACCAAATAGCATATTTACTTCTGCATCATTCGGAATATAACCAGTAAATAAGGTATTACAGATCTTGTAATCTGCTTTAACAAAATTTTCCTTTTCCCCAAATTCATTCTTGTACAAAGATTTCAATATTTTAAATCGATTTAAATGCAAATTAGTAGTATTCATTTTAATCTTGTCAATTTGCAAACGTCACAATTTACGGGAAAAAATTGTCACTAATAACCTAAGAATTGAAATTTGATGTAATTATCGGTTTGTTCCAACCAGCCTAGAAACCGTACAATGTACGGTCATGCTCGACGACTACGACAGTTCGGGCGACTATACAATGCCCATCGAAGACAGAGAACTTTGCCCTTCGTCAGAAACGCCAAACCGAATCGACTTTTTCCCCAGATTTTCTATTGAGGAAAAAAACTGTCACAATATGACCATGCATGACACTGCCAACTTTGTCAGGTTCTGATGACAACAATGTAGATATGAATGTAGATGACCTTATGTACCAATCCATCAAGAGGAGAAAGGAAGGCCCACCGTATTCTTTGCAAACAATTTCGATGTTCTGACCAGTTTAGAAGAAAACACGATCAAACACCATTCAACCGACATCATAAATCTAACGCAAGCAGGGGCGGACTAAGGCCTAGGCAACCTAGGCACGTGTGCCTAGGGCCCGTAATTTTTGTGGCCTTTAAAACCCCAAAAATTGGGGCCTACCAAACGCAAAGTATGTGAAAATAGGCGCGGAATTACCAATGTTGCCTAGAGCCCGCTTTAGCCTTAGTCCGTCGCTGAACGCAAGGAATCATGGCCGGGCGGAGCCAAAATCTTGCACAGTAGATAACACATGTCAACACCTAATTCCACCAATTGAGACGAACATAAAGTTGAACTTACTAAAACTACATTTAGATCTGACACTTATTGCAAGAATTTTATGTCTGGCAGTAAAAGACAGTAAGAGTAAGACTCTGAGAGTAAGGGATAGTAAGAGAGACAGAATTTGTCTCCCACATAATGTTCATGCAATAAGATCTAACCACAGCTTAATTTTCGTTTCCGCACAACAATACTGCCGTGCTAAGCAAGAAGGTCGTATCTGCAAATACCGATTAAGGAGATATTTTTTAAATAATTATTAATAGCATCCTCAATTTTTACTGCAGAAGGTTGAAATTTAAAACGTAATTTAGAAATATGTTACTTTATCATTTCGCGTGTAGTAAATATTGTCACAACCCCAAAGTTGAATAAACTTTATAATGAAAAGAAATGCTGATTTGTAACAATTTCGAAATCACAAGAAACAGTTCCCAGGTTGACAATATTAGTCATGCAAATTAATAGAAAGATATTTTGCATTGACAATAACCCTTCGAAAGGTCATATTTTGCAAATTAAATCATCAACGAATAAGGGTCAATAAATGTCACCAGAAATTTTCAGGACCAAATAAACAAATGAAAATTAGAATACATCACCAAATTCCCTTGTAAATAATTCTGTTAACTTAAAATAAAAAAAATTTTTTTTTCCACAATGTAAAAATTAACTTTAAGTAATTTCCAGCAAAATACAAGTAACTAACAAATCGTTTGTTCGCAACTACGTTCCATGTTATCACTTGTGTTATTAATCTTAAGTACAATGAACTTTATTTTTAAATATATTATTAGTTATTAATATTTCTAATTTTAATTTTAGTAACAAAAGTTAATTTTAAGTAAATTTTACAAATCAATAACTTACCAGAATTTGCTAAAATAACAACCAGGTAGATAAACCAATAAATCCCTTACATATGACATCATACGAACATGATCCGTTTCTATATACCTATTTTATGAAATGAACAATTTTAGCAATTCTTCATTTTACTAAACGGTTCCAAATAAATTATTTTAATACACAAATTCCCCGTAATGCAAAATTTTAAAGAAAATCCAAATGGACAAATGCTAGATATAATTAGGTAAACACTAACTAACATTACATTTTAGATTTTTGATATAAATTTTTTGGACTACATTTGGACTAACCGTTCCTAGAAGAAGAAATCCATGGAAGTGAAGAGATACGTCAAATTTTAATCCCTAGCCGCTGTCCATTGTTCAACACAAAAACAACCAGTCTTTTTTCCACCTGGAAAGTTTCAATATCAATTCGATGATGAAGGAAAAACCCCATCTTTGACAACTGATCCGACAGTTTAAATGACATTTGGACTACAATAACACCACATTTAAACATAACTACTCCTACAGACACCACGGATAACATTACGCTTTGGATGGAAGAACAACAACCTACTACTACTATAAGTTTTGGCAATCGTTTTGGAAATCCTTGGACATTTCATTATACCAGTAAAGAATATTATACGCTCAATAATCCTGGAAAACCCTATTACATAAATATCTACAATTGTCTAGTTTCAAAGGATGACTTGACATATCGATAACAACAAACAATACAAAAAACCACAACATGAAGCATTACTAATTACCACCTACGTTCTATTCAGCATCTTGTGCAATCCAATGCAAAGCTATAACAAAAATTCTGGACCATCGCACATTGTTAACTACAAAAGAAATAAACACTCAAACCAACATGGACAACATTGAATTCCCTATCTCAAGCAAACCAACGCAACATAAATAATACTCTTTTTAAGCCAAAATGGAAGAAAGTACCATAAATAAAAAAACATCTAGTGCTCAATTTTAAACTATTAAAATCCGTCTCGAAAAAATTAACGACTTACATCCAAAACTAGTGCTTCGCGAAATTTGTTACCACCAGTGCCTTTATGAACAATCACGATAAAATATTCATCATTCTCCAAATAAACAACAAACAAGAAAAACCACGTCAACATAATCCAAGTGCCTCATTCGCGATATTATCATAAATAAACAAAATACACTCAAAATAACAACACAAATAACAAACAAGAATAATAAAAACCTTCAATCAACAAATAACTCAAAATTTAAGGGGACGCCTTCCTTTATGTGGCGAGAATTTATGCACAGGTCTGTGATAAAGAGCTCTTAAATAAATAACACCATAATCAATACCTGGGCACAAATCAATCCAAGCATAATGTAATTTTTCGAATAATTATCTTTTTTTAAGGGAGCAGACCAACTATACCAACAATTTATTGCAATTATTTAATTGAGCAAAAATAAATTGCCATGAAATTGCAGTAATTAAAACTGAGCAGTCAAAATATTGCCAGTTTTTCAAAGCTAATGATCAATTATGATTTAATGAGGTGTTGGTAATGTTATATCAACTTAATATAACTTACCTTAATATTCCTCTCACTCTCCTCAAGAGTGACATTAGCTCTTCGGCTCCATTCCCTCAGAGGTAAAGGTGAAGTTATGGCCACTTTTGAATAACTTACCTTAATATCCCTCGCACTCTCTTCAAGAGTGACCTTACGGCACTTCGGCACGCTTTTTCCGAGAGGTAAAGTCAAAGTTACAGCAACTTAAACTTAATATTCCTTGTACTCTTTTCAGAGTTCTCTCGGCACATCGACTCTCATTCACCGAGAGGTAAAGTTAACGTTATATCTTTCAAATATAACTTAAACTTAATATTCCTCGTACTCTTTTCAAAGAGTTCTCTCGGTTCGTCGACACTCATTCCCTTAGAGGTAAAGTCAATGTTAACTTAATATTCCTCTTACTCTCATCAAGAGTTAATTCGGCACTTATGCACTAATACCATCTAATTTTTTTTATCCAAAGAACTGGATTTAACAATATTATCCTTAACTTTTATCTGAAAGAAAAGAAATTAACAAATATTGTAGGGCACAATTTAACATCAATAAATACATTGTAAAACACACTCAGTACTTAAAAAACCATTTTTAGTTGGTCGGGATTCATTTGATAAAGTTAACTCTGTTACAACATCTTACATGTTGTACTTAAATTGCAACAATTTCAATTTAATTTTCAAAAACCATAAGGATGCAAAATATACAACTCGCTGAAAATCATTACATGCTCACTCACATGTATATACAAGGTTACCTATATAAAGCGTGGTCCAGACCTAACGTTTTATCGTACGTTTTGCTGTCCGTTCTGAGATTGTCAGGTAAAACGTTTGAGCTCTTTTGCGTCCAGACCTAACGTTTTATCGTACGTTTTACTGTCCGTTCTGAGATCTTCAGGTAAAACGTTCGATCTCTGAAGCGTCCAGACCTAACGATTTGTCGTACGTTTTACCTTCGCATCTCAAATTATTAAATATTTAGTCGTGAATCTAATTATAGTTTCCCGAATGATTTCGGAAGTCGAACATACTAGGGTAGATGCACCCGATGCACTTGGCAGCATTATTATATGATAAAATAAGTTAATGTGGCAAAATAATGCTCCAACGAAAATATAATTTGCAATACGAGATTATAACTACATACAAGCATAAAAAATATAATATGTGCACTTTTCTGTCTGTGTCGGAAATTGATAATAGAGCATGGATTTTAGGACGTAAAAAATGTTTTAAAAGGCACAATTTTAGGCTATAAAAATCGTTGAAATAGGCGCAATAATTAAGAATTTAGGGGTTTTTAGGCAATATTATATTTTTCATTACAGCAACTTATAAACATAATATTTAAAAAAATTAGTTAAATATTTTTTAATAACGATAAACTATAAAGATGGAAAATAGGTACTATACAAATTTTTATGTAAGCTTCTTTCCCTCCTAAATAGATGGTGTTATTAATTTTATCCTTTATTTGCAAATGGCGCTACTAATTTAGGGGGTTACTATTTTTTTAAGTTAAAAAATAAATGTACGACTTTTTTTTAGTTTTTGAAAAATTCACCTCCCCCCTCTCAAACCTGGAGAACCTCTGCCATTTACGGTTTTGTATTTAGAGAGTACCTATCTGACTTAAAGCCATTCAGGATTTCTGAAATCTGTCGCACCTTTTGAGCTAAATTAACTTCCACAGTTTTATTAAGGTGGCCGAGAAATTGTTTTTTTTGTTTGACACAAATCTTAAAAACGAATAAATTTAAAAAAATTCTGAAAACAGATTCAAAAAGCCTAAGTTTGAAACTACAAGGTGAGTGATTTTCAAAAAAAACTATCCAAAAATATTTTCTTTTTTAGAATTTTTACCTATATTTTTTTCATCCTAAATTTTTAAAGCCCAAATTTGGATTCTAGTTGTAGCGTCAACTTTGAAGAACATTATTTCACAAAGTCGGTATGCTAAAGTTTTCAATTTTTTGAGTTTTGTGTCGAATGGAAAATGTCTTGAAATCCTTATAATAACACTTGTATGTATGTTTTTTTTAAATAACCTGCTGGATCCCTAAAGAAAGGGATTGTTTCAAACTATGGGTAATTTCAAACCCTCAACTGCTATGGGCAATTCGCGCTACAGTCGCGGCACCTAGCGGATTTAGTGTTTTTAAGTGAATTTCTCGGCCACCTTAATAAACGTGGATACGAAGCGCTGAGTCAACGACCACTGCCAGTTCTCTATCTATGCTGACTTCACCGAGCACGCCTGGGGCATCATAAATTAAGGGGGCCTCAATATTCAGCTTTCTTAGATCACTGATATAGTGTGAAAAACATAGTAAAACGTGCGCGTAGAATGCACACTGTAGGGCAGAGGCGTAGCTAAGGGGGGGCAGGGGGTACATATGTCCCTGGGCGCCACAGCTTAGGGGGCGCCAAAATGAAAAATTGAGTTAAATAAACTCCGGCCCCAGTGAGTCTCCAGACTCTCGATACGAGAAGGGGCGCAGATTTCGTGTCTTGTCCCCGGGCGCAAATTACCTTAGCTACGCCACTGCTGTAGGGTGTAGGAGCAGTGAAAATATTTAGAAGAGGACCTTAAAATTGAATTGCGCTTGGGTCCTCTCAAGTGCTAAACGCCACTGACTGAGAGATCCAAATTTTAAAAACATAAAAGCTTTCTTTTTAACTTTTAGTAACTAAACGGGATAAATCATTGGTTTAGGCTTTTTAGGCCTTAAAAATCTATTTTAGGTCAGTAACATCGAAAATAGGCATTTAGGCAAATAAAAGTAAGGTTCAAAATCGTTTGAACGGCATTTCTGTATTTATAATTTTGAATTGCCTAAATACAGGACAAAAAGGCAAATTGCCTAGAATACGTGCTCTTAATTAATTAATCTAAAATTAATCTTTAATCAATGATAATCAATAATTTGTTTAGGTAGGAAAGTAATTTGATTAATAAACTGCCTTGTACAATAAAATTAATTTATTATTAACATAGGTAAGCAAAAGTAGATTATTAATGTAATTTGCAATTTTGAAGCACATACTTGCGGGTAGAAAGCACCAAAAAAGCATCAATAAATAAAATTGCATTTTGGATTTCGAAAATAATTCTGGAAAACTGCATAATATTATTTTATTCGACTTATTATAGTTTGTAATAAGCTGCACGTTTTCTTGCATTGGCGTTTTTTAATTTCTGGCGCATAACTCAACATTATGTATTTTATCAAAGAATAATTATTATAAAAATACATGAATATCGACACCTAACAACAATATTTATGAACATAATCCTGAATTTTTATTAAGATAAAAAAGAAAATATTCTTTAAAATTTTCTCATTTTATTTTAAAAATAATGTTAAAAGATTTTACAACTAGTTATCATCTATTTATCAACTAGTTATCATGTAGTGATTATTTGAAACATAAAAACCTACGCTTTTTTGCTGCATATCTGCACAAAACTTCGAGAAATGATGCGAGAAATGAGAAGTTGACTTCATTTTTAAAATATCGTTTCAGTTCTAAATCGTTCGTCGTTTTCCTGTCCACACCTAACGTTTTACCTGACAATCTCAGAACGGACAGTAAAACGTACGACAAAACGTTAGGTCTGGACGGGCTTCAGTTTTAAGATCCTAGGACTTATCGTTTCAGTTCTAAATCGTTCGTCGTTTTCCTGTCCACACCTAACGTTTTACCTGACAATCTCAGAACGGACAGTAAAACGTACGATAAAACGTTAGGTCTGGACCACGCTTTAGAAAGAGAACTGGGTAAGCTATTAATAATATACTTACCTTACAGTTTCTACGATGTCGATAACAGCTTGACACTCAGATTTCATTAATGCCGTACGGCGTATAGCTTAAATCAGTGCGCTTTAATGTAAATCACAAACAATATACTTCGATGTCAGCTGGACACTTATATTAGGGGTACATCACTTGTCGTACGGCGTTAGCTTAAATCAGTGCGACTTGATGTATTTTTGAAAGACACTACAAAAACGTATATATAACACTCCTGAGCTTAGCGAGAATAACCGAAAATTTTTATTCCTTTAATTCTATCAAATTCAAATTAATACGAAATTGTTGTAGTCTCAAAGATAATTAACAATTACTTACGAAATACGATAACATAAATAAAACTATAACTATTGAAATGGTTTTTAAATAATACTTAATTTGATTTAACAAACACTTTAAAAATATAAAACTTAATATTTAATTTATAATAATTAATACTTAATATTTAATTAAAACTGATTAATATTGAAATCAACAATAAATAGTGACAAAACAAACTCATAGTGATTAATAAAGCGGACAATTAAAAACAATTTCGGGATATTTAAAAAACATTATAAACTTTAAGTGAAACCGAAATAACCCCCAAGAACTTAAAATAAGTGAAACAAGTAATTTTAATAGAAATTTTCTATACACCGTTATTAAAAAGACTATAAACTTTATGTGAAACATACGTAATCTCCAAAAAGACTTAAAAAACAATTTAAATAAATCATTAATTATAAACAATTTAATAAATAATGTGAAAATGACTTAAATAAATAAGTGAATTAACTATATAGATTGACAGGAGATTTACTATAAATAAAAACTTTATAACGTGTATTAATTTATATATTTATATTATTGTAGCAATTTTAATTTTTATACAATTTTTTAAACTTTTTATACAATGTAGTTTTAAGTAATAATTTTTTTTATATAAGGTATTCTACTATATGTTTAGATTTCTTGTTTTAACCATTTTTAGATTTTATAAGTACTGTGAATTTGAATTACGAAGATTTTTAAATGTAAATTTGAGATAACATTTTAACTTCTAGAACTTTGTTTTTAACAAAACTCAATAATTTGATTATATTTTGATGATTTTATTATTTTTCGATAAAATTTGTTTTCAAACATGTAAACTTTATATAATTATGTCATGAACCATTTTGTAGAATTTTATAATTTTTTAAGTTTAATAGTGTATTTTATAATATTAGACTTAAGTTTATATAACTCCATCTGGTGGTTCCTTTGAGTCGACTTGGGACAGTCTTCTTGTGAGGGGGAGGTTGTCACAACCCCAAAGTTGAATAAACTTTATAATGAAAAGAAATGCTGATTTGTAACAATTTCGAAATCACAAGAAACAGTTCCCAGGTTGACAATATTAGTCATGCAAATTAATAGAAAGATATTTTGCAAGAATATCAAATTACTAGTTACACAAAATAAATAATTATTTCTTCTCGGTAATCATAAGAATCTAATCAGCTAAAATAAACAAATATGTATGAATAAGCAAGATTCTTCTGAGAATGTAATTACTCAGGAATCTAAGGAATTTAGGTCATTCAAAGGAATAACTGATGGAGTTTGCAATATATATAGAGGAACTAATTTTGTGTGAAGTCAGTCGGCAGTTAGTCTTCAAGAGTCTTAAGTTAGTGTCGGTCATGACTCTTGAGTGACAATCGTGAGTGTCTTCAGTGTTCGTCCGATTCAACATCCGCCAGCCAAGCGAAGCTAATAGAAGGATGTCGCCTTCTTGGTCCGCCTTACAAGTCATCGCTGGGTATGAATAACTAGATAATATTTAATAGACTGACCTATCTAATAAGCACCTCTATTGTATGTAAAGTGTTATTCTCAAATTAAATGTATATTGTGGAAGACCTACTTTTATTGAAGTTGTACTAGACCCCCCAGACTAAGAGTAATATTGGTACCGAACGGTTAAAACCCTAACCGCCTAAGATGGTCCACTTAAGAAATTATGGTTCAAGGAGGAACCTTAAAGACTAAGGGTTTTAACGTGACAATATCAAATTTTTTATCGTATGTTATTAAAAATTACGTAAATTTGAAGACATTCCAGGACCGGCCTTATTTGCAGATACGACCTTCTTGCTTAGCACGGCAGAATAGCTCCCCTGGCCATGATTCCTTGCGTTAGCTTTACCAATAATTAATGTCTCTCCACAAAAAGTTTCACCACTATCACAGAGCATTTTATTTGAAGTATTGGACAACAACAATGACTATGACTGCCTAGTCTCCGAAAAAGTTGCACCGGCACAGTCGCCCACGATAGCCAGCATCGCAACTGCCCCCGACTGTGGACTCTCCGAAAAGGCTGCATCGTCGCAGGTATCAATGCCCACCAACAACACTGCTACAACAAATAAAAATCAACACGCCTGCGCCCGACCACTTTCTTCAGTAATTAAAGACCTCCCCTACTCAGCTACTCCAGAATCATCAACCATCAAATGCGAGCTCTTCAATGACAATTTTGAAATCAGCTCAGAGATCGCAGCGCGGTGCTGTTCTTTTCGATTAAACTTATCAAAACCCCTGCAGCTTAGGTCATCTTCAATAAAACGAGCACCCTCGGTAGCGAAGTAAGAATCGAAGCAAAACGACGGCGAAAAACGTCAAGCGTCCAATACTTCCGCTGTCAAGGCTTCAATCACCATCAACACAACTGCTCTCATCGGTAGCCAGAAGCGTAAACTGTGCGGTAATAAGCAATCAAGGTCCACAGAAAATTACTTCAAACCATACCAAATTCCCAGAGTCCGAGTGCTATCCAGCTTCAAGCTCCCTGCTAACGTAGACACGTCCACAAAAAATATGCCGTCGACCAACATCAACTTCGGCAAAAATCACGACACCAAGTGCAACTGATGATTCCTAGAAACCTTCTGGTCAAACTCTTGCAAAGAAGACAGCCCCGCTTTTATCATCCCCTTTTATCGTTGCCCAAAATCTTGGTCTGAAATCTACCCATCATCCTGTGCATAGCCGAGCGCAAGCGTGCAAAATTTCATTCTTGCTTTGGTTCGCATGAAAAATGAAGACGTGTTATCTCCATTTCAATACCGAGGGATTCTTCTGTCGCAGCAGTAGCTTGAGCTTATACCACTATTCCATCTCTAGTGGTTATGATAGCACAAACGGCGTCGGATGGTCGAAAAACCATAGATTATTTTATGTTGTATTTAGGAGATTAGCTTTCCTCAGTAATTTACACCTACTTATATTAAGATACTACCATTCGCAGGTGAATTATTATTGATTCTTGTTTAATTATATGCAGTTTTTCTTATTTTTATCATTACTCCTGAAACTCAGTTTTAACGATGAATCATTAATATTTCAGAGGTTCCAAAAGAATTGAGATGTTGAATCAAACGCATTGTGGTAGAAGCAGTGGCGTAGCTAGGTGGACAAGGGCCCCGGTGCATAAAAAAATCGGCCCCCCTCCCCCTTTTTCCACATGTTTGCATTAGAAATTTAAAACAAAAAGCAGCTCAGGGGTCCCTAAGGGGCCCCCTGGGCTCCGGGGCCCCGGTGCACTGCATCGCTTTGCCCTATGGTAGCTACGCCACTGGGTAGAAAAAGGTAAGTTGAAAGGCAATCACTGTATTCAATAATTTTACTTGATATCGCCTGCGAATGTGTATTGGTGGTCAATATTTACCAATGTTTTATGTTTTTCGTTGGGCAGTCTCCTGGATGCACGAATAAGTTTTTTGTGAGTTGTCTTCAGATGGCAATTTATTTATTTATTTCTTTATTTTGATTTGATTGTCTTAGGGTATCCTGGATTTTACTTGATTTGTTGTCAATGAAACATTGTCAACCCCACCTTTGTTTGAACTTAATTTGGCGGGTGAGTGGGAAAATTGCTATTTTCAATTTGAAATATATTTAGCTGCAACTGGAATCGAAGTGGATAAGGATCCCGAACGATCAGTGGTGGTTCTGTTACATTACCTGGGTAATGATATTCAGGGCATTTAATGTCGATAGAAAGAAAAGAAAATTTGGAGAATTGGTAGAAAAGTTTGAACAATATTTTACTCTAAAAAGGAATATTGCGATAGAAAGACATCAATTTTTTACAAGAAAACAAACACCTGGTGAATCATTGGAAAGTTTTGTAATCGATTTAAAGAATTTGAGCCGAACTTGCGATCTGGATAACATAAAGAACTGAATATAAACAGATTTGATTTGAGCAAGTATAGGAAATTACTTGGGAGTTTGGGAAAACTTCCTTGTCAAATAAATTTGGAATTGAGAGATGATGCCACACATCAAATATATCCGTTGTAAAGAATGCCGTTTAAGTTACTGGATAAATTAAAGAAACAGCTAGAAGATATGGAAATGCAAAAAATAATAACAAAGGTTAAGGAACCAACCGAGTGGGTGTTCCTTGGTGTTGGTCAACAAACAAGCAGGTAGTATCGAGTGTGTTTGGACCCAAGAAAATTAAATAGCGCAATTCAAAAGGCATACTATCAATTTCCTAGCATAGAAGAAGTCAAAGCTCGTTTTGCTGGTACCAATAGTATTTTCAACACAGGATGCAACCAAAGGATTCTGGATGATAGAACTAAACGAAAAAAGTTCAAAGTTGTGCACATACGGAAGATATAGATTCTTTCGACTACCATTTGGAATCAACATGGATCCGGAGGAATTTCATAGAAGAATGCTGGAATACTTTGAAGGAGTTTATAATTTTATAGGTTTTATTGATGATGGTATATACTGCAATATTAATTTAGGAGGTGCAAGGCTACTTTTTATTATTATTATAATTATTATATTATAATTATGTTAATTACTATTTTATTGTTATTTTTAGGAAACCTTGAAAACAAAATGTAATCAGGATTACCCGACATTTGCTACAAATAATTAGCAATATATCTGATTGCAACACTTCCACCCAAACTCAAAGTTAAATAATAATTTTAGTTTAATATTGAACGTTGACATAGTGCGCCCACACGATAGGGAAACAAAAAAGATTTTCTGACTAAAATGTTGAAGTGGAAATTATGTTTTGCAATATTTTTTCCGTGTTTTTCATTTCAAAATTTTGCAACTGATTTTTATTCAAGGGTAATATTGACATTATTGTGATTATTGACAATCCTTTAATCTGTGTACTTTCAGTTTCATCAAAAAGACTTTAAGGTTGATTTCCAAAGAATAGAATTGGACGATTATAATAAATCTGTATTGAACTTTATTCATATTACAACTTATAAATATAACAGGACTTTACCAGTTGTAAATATTACGCTTAACTCAAAGAAAAACATGAGCACCGGAGTAGAAGTATTAATTAAAAATTTATTGTAATTTTTGTTACAATTATTATTTAATTGGCGCTTTTAGATGGTAACCCAAATGTACAAACTCTTGAGTAATGAATATCGTATAATGCCAGGATCACGTTTTCAACTAAACTGGTGTAAGTCCATAAAGAAAAATATTGCTGGTATAGATATTTTATTCAAATGTGGAAATTTTACCAAGTGCGAAATAATTCAGGTAGCATTTTCTTTTCTAATTGATTTCGATACTTATGACACGTTTTTCTGCAGGAAATAACATATAAAGTATGCAATATATATCCTGATGAATCTCGATTTCCACCTTACTTACCAAATGGAGAATTCAAATTTCGTATAGAAATGATTGATTCTGATGTTACTGTGGGAACCATGTCTTTATATATTAAAATATACCGTCCTATTGCTGTACCTAAGTTACCATAATAATTTTTTGTTTTAATAATTGAGTGTAATGGTATTCTCATAAAAATCAGTTCTTGAAGGAAAAATTTTAGTGTGAAGTTTTTATTTTCTTATTCTATTTAAAATTTATATAATTATTTTATTAATAATAATATAATTATTAATAGTTATTATTATTAACTGATTTATATCAAAAATTATATTATACAATATTAATATTATTAATAAACAAGTTTATGTTTTACAACTTCCAAAATAATTTTTCCTAAATAATGGGAATCTAACAAGTAGATTAAAATCTACTTGTTAGATTATTTTAGATCTTTTCTCAACTATAATTTGTTTTAAATTTCCCTAAGTATCAGCCATTCTTGATAAATGGTCACATAACTAACATTCACAACGCACTCGATTTAACTCTCTCGGCGTCATTCTAATTTATTAACGTTCAATAATTATTTTGGTATATCGTTTGACACTGTAGTAGAATGATAAAAGAATATTTGTAAATTGCAAGTAAGCAATACGTATTAGTTCGATGTCGATGACTTCGAGGAAATGCTTACTGATTAAAAATTATATTATGTTGTATTGATGTGTTAGTATTAGTTAAGGTTGGAAGGTAGAAAGAAGGATGTAAATAATGTAGTCAAGTTTCAAAGAATAAAAGTTAAGAAAACCAGGAAACCGAACTCTTTTAATTAACTAAGCAAACCCGAAACCAAGATTATTATTATGAAGGAAATTTATTGGAAATCAAAAAAGTAAGATAAGTAAGAAGATTATTGGAACACAAACTAAATGTTTGAAATCAATTACATTTTCAATGAATCCTTTCTTATTTCGATGAAGAAATTGCTCTGGCTCAAGCTGTTTCTCTAACAAGGGGAGGACCAACATTGCTTATCACCATTTATCACCCGTTTGTAGCATTATTATTGACATTGTAATAGTTTAGGTTTTCTGATTAGGTGATAGAACAAAAAAAAGTAGCGATAGTTTGCTGCTACTCGTATGTTGTGCCCATAATTTATTACGTGGCTGGTTAATTTTGATGAAGATCAGAAGATTAAATTGTCTTCCTAAATATTTTTTTTAGAGGGTTTGCCAACTCCGATCCCTCGCGATAATAATATTCTCTTTCAGCTGCGTCTGGCTTAAATTACAGTGATGTATTTTTTTCATCTTAACCGTCTATTGTTAGATTACAGATATTGATTTATTAAGAGGCGGTCGGAGCATAGTGGTCACGCGAGTTGACTATGAACGCTAAATACCCGGTTCGAATCCGGGTGAAGTAAGAACTTTATTCTGGCCGCTTCTCTGGTCCTCCAGGTTGGGGGTTCTACGTCGGGCTTGCTCCTCGTCGTAGGTAAAAAATGTAAAATGCTAACAAAATCCAAAAGCCAATTTGGCGTTTGAAAACCGGAAAGCTGCGTATTGCGGTATAAACCGGATATATAGGTATATAGGATTTATTAAACTTATCTCACAAAAAGTGTTCAACGCCTAGATGACCTGCAGTGCTGCTTTGAGATGCTCAGAATGGCTCAGAAGTACTAACAACTAGCCCAACTAAAATTACCTAATTATTGTCATTTGATTTAATTAATTTCTAGAAACTCCTTTAAAATATTTTAAACCGATAAATAAAACTACGAACAATGGTGTGAATGGTGAGGGGGACACATATAGAACTTTTTTCATGGAGGAACCTGTACTTCAGGTTACTTATTGTACCTACTTATTGTTCCCTTATGTTACTACTTATGCTTAAAACTGATTTTTGAATTAATATAGTGTGGTAATTTTTGAAAATAAATAAATATTAACAAATTTTATTTATCGAAATGCTATATTAGCAAAAATTGCTTTTGTTATTATGATACTTCAGTTTAGTGGGGAAATAAACATGAATTAATTAGCAAACGATGAGGTTAGCGTCGAAGGCCAGGTTTTCGAGAAGCTTATTATTTTTCAAAAAATAGTTTTAACTGCAAATCTAAGCTCTGTTGACCTTGAAAATCTAAATTTTTTTGCCCGCGGCGCAATTTTTCGCTATTTTTACCCTCCACCTTTAAACAAAGATTTTTTTTAGCCCCCCAAAACTCTTGACCCTCTTGACCCTGGTTGCGCCTATGATAGCAGTGTATCTAATAAGGGAAGTTTCAACACTTCTAATCACCGATTTGCACTATTATGTGGTCGAATCAAAAACCAACTTTACGTAGGCACATTAGAATTTCGATTCAAAGGTATAATTTTAATCGTGATCGATCAAAGTGAATAATTGAATAATTAAATAATTAGTGGTCCGCGAAAATTAAATTGTGAATTTAGTGGTCTGCAATACCTAAAAGGTTGCCGACCGCTGGTCTAAAGAACTGATTAGATTCAAATAAAAATCAAAATTGCTACAAATTGCCTCAATTATGAGAGCTGAAATGTTCACCTTATGTATAACTAATTATGGCCTAAAGATAATTGGTATGTTAAAAATAGTTCAAATCGGTGATTATCAGTGTTGAAGGTCCTCTTGTAAATCTAATATAGGGATATATAATTTTATATGTGACCCGCGGAGTTATGATGCATTTAAAAAGTGGCCCGCAAGATCATTTGGGTTGGCCACCCCTGACCTACACCATCGTACAGTCAACATCGAGCTAATTTTACTTTTTAGGGGTATTTTGGCTTAAATTTGCAGCAAAAGAAAGAGAGATCCACGGTGGATCTCTGGTGGTGGTGGATCATCCACCCCCTTTTCCAGTAGCTCAATTTGCCGAGTTGGACAGCCCTAGGGATATTTTTAAATGGTAAAGTGTTGTCAAAACGGCTTTAAGGTGTCCGGGGTGGAGCGGGGCGAAGGGGAGGCGTGGAAGAGTCAGTTTTACAAGACAACTAAATCCTATTCGGATCCATTATCGTTAAATAAATTTGTAAACATTTGCCACGATTTCACATGTTTTAAGGTAATATTGACATTACGATTATTAAAAACGCTTTAATCTTTAACTTTTAGTTCAACCAAAAAGACTATGTTGTATATAAAGGTATAGGATTGAATTTCAAAAAGCAGTATTGGACGGTTTTTCTTAAACCTCCCTATAAATTATACTTTCGAATTACAAAAGCTGGAAACCAGGAGATACTCACACAAAATTCCAAGTCATTTGTTACACAAAAATTTTTGGATTTTCCTGTTGTCAACATCGCTAGCCCTAGCGCAGGCTAAATGCCATACTTTTATAGCGGGTCATAAGCCCCCCATACCAATTAGAAGATGTGAATTTTTAAATTGTTTTTAAATATTTTTTACAAATCAAGGACGATTTGTTACACAAAAATTTTTGCATTTTCCGGTTGTCGACACCGCTAGTACTAGCGCAGGCTAAATGCCATACTTTTTGGGCGCGTCATAAGCCCCCCATACCAATTAGAAGATGTGAATTTTTAAATTGTTTTTAAATATTTTTTACAAATCAAGGACGATTTGTTACACAAAAATTTTTGCATTTTCCGGTTGTCGACACCGCTAGTACTAGCGCAGGCTAAATGCCATACTTTTTGGGCGCGTCATAAGCCCCCCATACCAATTAGAAGATGTGAATTTTTAAATTGTTTTTAAATATTTTTTACAAATCAAGGACGATTTGTTACATATATATTTTTGCATTTTCCGGTTGTTCGGGGCTTATGACACACCCTAAAAGTATGGCTTAGCCTGCGCTAGTGCTAGCGGTGTCGACAAACGGAATATGCAAAAATTTTTGTGTAACAAATAATCGTTCTTGATTTATAAAAAATATTTAAAAACAATTTAAAAATTCACATTTTCTAATTGGTATGGGGGGCTTCGGTACAGGACAACTCGGCACCGGACAACTCGGCACCGGGAAAACTCGGCACCGGCATAACTCGGCACCGGCGACTCGGCACCTCGGATTTTTAAGACCATTTACTTCGCAAAGTCACGTATGATAACTTCGGTAGCGTTTGTTCCGGAAGATGATATTAAAAACGCGCTTAAGGTTCTCGAAGATTATCTGCCACCAGAATTAGAACCAATCATGAGTTGGTTTACTAATACTCATGTTGGTAGAATAAGAAATAACGGTGCAAGGGCCCCACCTATGTTTCCCTACGATGTGTGGTCGGTACATCATCGTAATTTGGTTGGGTCTGATAGAACGAATAACTTCGCCGAAGCTTGCCATAAATAGCTGCAACAGGGATATGGGGTCGCACATCCACATGTATTCAAATTTCTTAGTAATCTAATAAAGATACAAAGGACATTTGATGCCGATTACGAGCGTTTTGTCGCAGGTTATGAAGGACCGCAAAAACGCAAACGCTACGAGGATGCAGATGACCGTATCCTTTATAAAGTAACAGATTATGAGAAAGTGAATATGTTAGAGTATTTGCGCGGTTTATCCCATAATTATGTAATGGACTAATATGTACAAAAAGATATATAATTTCTTTTATAATAATTTTTTTTATTAAGTTAAGTTAAAAATCTCAGGTTATTGGAATTGCAATGAAACTAAACGTTTGCTAGTCAACTGTTTCGGTCATTTAATATTAAACCATCATCGGGACTGAAAAAAGGAAGAGAAGAGAAGATATTACCGGAAAGAACATTAAAAATTAATATAATCTCACACTTACCAAACAAAATAAGATTTGAAAATGTTATTAAAATAAAAACGTGAATTAGAAATCGAAAATTAAAATAGAACTAATAAATAAAATTTGATTATAATACGGGCCATTAGTGCATGGCGGCATCAGCTAGCAGCTTTCATTGCGGCCATGTTTGAATCCAAACAATGCAAAATTAACATGGGAAAATACTGAGCGCAAAGAATAATTCGAAAACGAGAGATTTCTTAGCTATGAGATTCATATAGCACCAACAATGCACTAATAAGGAATATAACTGGTAAGTTTCAATGCAGTAGATATACCCAAATTTGAATTATTTCGATTTGAATATTTGAACTATTTAACCTCACTTTTTGTTACAGAAATAATTCTCGTAAAATCGCTCAAATAACTAGTTAATATGTTACTTAGACATGTTACAATTACTGAGAATTAATTTATCGTACTTTCTGTACGTTTTACAAATACTAACTAGTTAACATAATGGTTTCGTAGTTACAAATTGCTACGATAAGGAAATTTGCAAGTTTTTTTAATTTCCCACCGATTCAAACACCGATTCAACAAATGAGACGGAAAAAACATTTCAGATCAGATTTCACAGCGAACTTTGCGATATGAAGCATCAGAAATTACAGTTTTGCAAAACCATTTTAAAACACACCCACCGGCGAAAAACCATTTGAATGTGAAAGTTGAAGTAAAGAATGCTTTATAAATAATGTAGATGATTGTGTTTGTAATTTGCTTTTCTTTACAGGTAATCATTGTCGTACATTTTAAACAATTGGGGCACTTGTAAAACCCCTTAATAAAGGAAGTAGAAGACAAGTATCATGAAGATAGCGATTCATCGTAAAAATGAAATTTGTTTTGAATAAATATTGTAATTAACTTTTGCCAATTTATATACAAATTTTTAATAAAAGGAACAATGATACATAATAGACATTTACTCTTATTGTTATTCATATTTTATTAATTGTTAATTAAAAATGCAGTTAGGGAAAACTAGGATCTTTCGATTTCGCATCGAGTCGCATGTTTTGAATAAATTACTATTAACAAACACAAAAGTTTAAAAAAACAAATTAATTAGCAATTGTAGAAACAACACTAACATTTGGTATAAATTTGTTAACATAAAAGTTTTCCAAAATAGCAATCTTGATTTCCCAGCTTTTTGATCTTAAAATAATTACAATTTGGGTTTCTTTGGGAGTCCACACCACCAAATGGCAATATTTCTTGTTTAAAATGTACGACAATGATTACCTGTAAAGAAAAGCAAATTACAAACACAATCATCTACATTATTTATAAAGCATTCTTTACTTCAAATTTCACATTCAAATGGTTTTTCACCGGTAGGTGTGTTTTAAAATGGTTTTGCAAAACTGTAATTTCTGATGCTTCATATCGCAAAGTTCGCTGTGAAATCTGATCTGAAATGTTTTTTCCGTCTCATTTGTTGAATCGGTGTTTGAATCGGTGGGAAATTAAAAAAACTTGCAAATTTCCTTATCGTAGCAATTTGTAACTACGAAACCATTATGTTAACTAGTTAGTATTTGTAAAACGTACAGAAAGTACGATAAATTAATTCTCAGTAATTGTAACATGTCTAAGTAACATATTAACTAGTTATTTGAGCGATTTTACGAGAATTATTTCTGTAACAAAAAGTGAGGTTAAATAGTTCAAATATTCAAATCGAAATAATTCAAATTTGGGTATATCTACTGCATTGAAACTTACCAGTTATATTCCTTATTAGTGCATTGTTGGTGCTATATGAATCTCATAGCTAAGAAATCTCTCGTTTTCGAATTATTCTTTGCGCTCAGTATTTTCCCATGTTAATTTTGCATTGTTTGGATTCAAACATGGCCGCAATGAAAGCTGCTAGCTGATGCCGCCATGCACTAATGGCCCGTATTATAATCAAATTTTATTTATTAGTTCTATTTTAATTTTCGATTTCTAATTCACGTTTTTATTTTAATAACATTTTCAAATCTTATTTTGTTTGGTAAGTGTGAGATTATATTAATTTTTAATGTTCTTTCCGGTAATATCTTCTCTTCTCTTCCTTTTTTCAGTCCCGATGATGGTTTAATATTAAATGACCGAAACAGTTGACTAGCAAACGTTTAGTTTCATTGCAATTCCAATAACCTGAGATTTTTAACTTAATTAAAATTGCATTGGATGAGATTTTTTTAACTATAATTTTTTTTATATTTTAATTTTTTTTAAGTTTTTCAACTGGTGCCGAGTCCGCTCCAGAGCCATTTTTGCAGCATTAAACTCATTAAAAACATCCCCTTAGGGCCTTCCAACTCGGCAAATTGTGCTACTGGGAATGGGGTGAATCTCGCTTTTTATTTTCGGTACCGGACCATATTATGTCACACATTTAAATATTTTTAAGTAGTAATAGTAATTAATCTACCTTTTAATGACCTTCTCTTTAAAAAAAAGTCGTTTCCTAACACTAACCTAGCCTCGACCGGGATCTACCTTTTAATAATGATCCTCATAAATTTTTTTATATTTTAATTTTTTTAAAGTTTTTCAACTGGTGCCAAGTTATCCCGGTGCCGAGTTGTCCGGTGCCGAGTTATGCCGGTGCCGAGTTTTCCCGGTGCCGAGTTGTCTGGTGCCGAGTCGCCGGTGCCGAGTTGCTGGTGCCGAATTTTCCCGGTGCCGAGTTGTCCAGTGCCGGGTTGTCCGGTGCCGAGTTTTCCCGGTGCCGAGTCGTCCGGTGCCGAGTCGTCCGGTGCCGAGTTGTCCGGTGCCGAGTCGCCGGTGCCGAGTTGTCCGTGTCCCTGGGGGGCTTATGACTAGGGTTGCCACCTTTTTTTTTTGTAGTTAAAGTACATTGGTTATTATAGGTAAGAAAAAAAAAGTACATAGTATCAAAATAAAGTACAATTTATTTTTCTTTATTATTATGTTTAAAAACATATTTTTTATTGCTTTTTGCAGTTTGTATCAAATTAGTATAAAGTGACCACATTGTCATTGAGACAAAGCGGGACAAAAAAAAAAGCTCGCCGCAGATGAAAATTTTTTTTACAGGGGGCGTGGTCAACGTTTGGTCAATTTGGAATTTTTGACAAAAATACCGGGGAAATGCAGATATTTTCTAAAAAGCGGGACATTTTGCGACATCGATTCAATACAAAACCTGGAGTCCCTAAATCGATCAAATTAAAAATCTTATAAAATTTTGGGTATTTCTAGTGCCAAAAACACTAAATTAAATACAGGAGTAATTTTATTTGATATATTTAAGGTATAAATATAAAGGTTAAAGAAACAAAAAAGAATTTTAAAAAAGGGAGACCTCAAAGATTGATTATCTTGATTTTAAAATCAAATAGTAGTTTTATAATTTCTTAATTTCAACATCAAAATATTCAATATTGTGGTTGTGACTGAAATAGACAGCATCGTAATTCGTCATCCATATTTCTATAGTAAAATTAAGGAGAAAAAGGGCGTAGCCAATATCCGGCGCAGTAGATGCGGAGGGAGACCGCGTGATACCCAATTCCACCAACATACACTCGCGTGTACGAGTTTTCATTACTGCACATTAGTTCCGCCCTTTTTTCTCTCATTCATTTTACTATACCTTGCCGTTTAATAATTCAATATAGCGGACGTTTGTAACGAATTTTTGCAGTTCGTTACGCGGTACTACTTTCTTATTGAATCTCAATATTATTAAGTACGGGCCATGCATTTATTTAAATGCAATCGGTAAATTTAATGCATTTAGCATAGTAGATGGTAGCGTGAACCGTGAATGTTTGAATTTATACGAACATTCTCGCGTAGTATTTTTAATTTAGTTTACCAAGGTACCAAACAGCAGGGCGGACGGCTATTGTTGCAACAGTTTTCTGAGTGCCGATTTGGAGTGTGTTTTTGGTTGAACGACTTTCGTTATCGTGCCAGTTTCATATGTAGCAAGTTTTTCCGGATCTGGCTAATGTTTTTGGGACTACTGAATCGTCTGGAAGTAGATTGGGTAACTCAATGTTGCGGAGTCTTGCAGGCTCGACCATAGCGAAAATGCGCTGTTTTCACAACGATTTAGCCGGTGCATGTATTGGTGAGCAATCGTGAGAAGCAGGAGCATCGTCGTTGTGTAGTATTTCTGGATCCCGTTTGTAACCATCTGGAAACGGGAGAGGCTCACGCGCAAATCTATTACGCAGTTTCTTTTTGCACAAGTTGTGGAACCATTGTGGATTTTCTGGAGTTGGTAAATCATATTGTTTTTGTTTTGGATGGCCCCTGGGAAATTCTTTCCATTGCTTGGATGGTCCAATCTTGTTGAAATCTCCAACACCATCTCTCACTGGTCCAGTTTCTATCTACAGATGTGCAAGCAGTGTTAAGTGTCGCTAATATTCAATTAAGTGTTCTCTTGTATGAAAATTATGTCAAGTGACAGATTTCATCTTTGGAGCCACACATTGGGAAAGCGGTTGGAGACGAACAGCTGTCTCTATTATATTGTAAGCTTATGCAAGAGCTCGAGGTAAGCAATTTTATCATTTCCAATTCACATGAACCGACGTGTTTATGGGCTTTTGTGTTCAATTACGAGTAACCGTTAGAGGTTATTGTGTTATTGTTTGAATTTAGTATGGGGTGCACTTTTTGATTGTAATCATTCATTGCTACTGTGCATGTTAGCGCAGCCATATACATTGCAATTGTTGAAACTGTGATACATCTCTCAAGTTCTGTGTGTCAATTAAATAAAGCATTTGATTCTATTTGAGCTTTTTTTTAGGTTTACCAAGCTACCGGTCTTTTTTCAAAAAACCCACCATCCATGCCTCCACATGAATTGCGAGTTAGTCTATTACCATCGTGGCAAACAAACTGGAGAGGTCCTCTCCGGATTGTTTCAGACTCTGGTCTCTGTTTGGGTTAACCCTCTGATTGGGGGTTGCGATACAAAGGGTAGTTTATGTGACACGTTAGAGATGTTATGCTTATGACGAGACAAAATTTTGATAAATTTTTAACCCATAAACATAAACTTAAAAAAAACTAATTACTCAAAAGTTAAGAAAATCAGTAATTCTTTGTAATTTGAAGAACCAGAAAATATTTATATTATATAATTTATAATATAAAGACGATCGGAGCATGGTGGTCGAACAAGTTGACTATGAACGCTAAATGCCCGGTTCGAATCCGGGTGAAGTAAGAACTTTATTCTGGCCGTCTCTCTGGTCCTCCAGGTTGGGGGTTCTACGTCGGGCTTGCTCCTCGTCTAGGTAAAAAATGTAAAATGCTAACAAACCTAACACCAATTCGCAAGGTTGGTAGTTGGGCTCGGATAACGTTGTAATGCGTTTCAAAAACCGATTATATCATCATCAATTTGCATATAAAATGGCGCTAGAAGTTTCCGGCAAATCGTACCCAACCCAAAAATAACTACATTGAGAAGCAATTTACGGCCAAGAATGGTCGATAAAGAAAAGTATAAACAAGTTAAGGAACGGAATATAGAAAGAATGGAGGATACTATAATCACAGCACCCGACCATTAAGAAGTATTTAGATGGGAGAATCAATAAAATTCAAGATAAAACCTACAGAAAGGTGGATGCCAGACAAAATAAAACAATAAGTGCATAACCAAAGATCATTTATTATAGAGACGCCTGAAGGAAAGCTGTTTAGAAGGAACATGGAAGAATATTTAGAACGAAGGTGAAGAAAGAAGGGAAGAAACAGACAACAGAGAGGACAAGGTTTGGAAGACGAATAAATCCGGCAAGACGATTTACTTTTTCAGATTGAGTTTGTTGATAGTTGAAAGGGAAGATGTTACAGACAGTCCAACTAAAATATTATTTGAGTTGGCTATGCCATTATCAATCTGTATAAAACTAACACAATAATGTATTTAACAGCAGACCAAAAATTACTTGGATAACTCAATAGATGTTTAATAAATATAATAACCCCTTAGCTAGCCTGTCTACCATTACATTGTAGATCAGCGGGGCAAGTGGCGCAAATTAGAGCAATTTGTGTTACACTTTTTATTACTTACACCAATGGTTTTCAATCTTCGGCACATCGGGGGGGGGGGGTAGCGTCGTAGGCGATTCTTTTTCTCTTCTCTAGGTCGCATTCTAATCATGGAAACACTAGAACTAGATCTTCAATTGACTAGAAGACTTAGACCCACTTAGGGGATGAAAAATTTGTCGGCAAAAACAATTTGGGAGTTGCCAGAACCTTGGACCTATGTATCAAACCTCAACTTCAAGGACTTGGTCAAACAATACTCATCAAGATATCAATAAAACACAAGTTATTTAAATAATAAAACCGACTTTATTATCAATAAATTTCTAATATGGAAAAGATTGATTTTATAACCTAAAATTACAATATTTATGTATGTAACAAATACAAATAACTGTGGAGGTGTGCCACTCGAAAAAAAAGCGTAGATCCATAAGTAATTACAATTATTACCTTAAACTCAATAGAGTTTAACAAAAACAACAAATATGTCGTTATGGAATTTATAAGAAATAAAAAGTAATATTATTTAATGTTCTCATCTAAAATTACATTTTAATGCAAATAAATATAAAAATAGTTAATCCCCTATAAAATTTGTTAGTTATTTTCAGATAAGAAAATAAAGTCGTCACTCATTTATTAGAAATTCAACACAACGAAATTACGGCATTACGAGGCCAAAGGCCGAGCATCATTATAAAATACTTGATTCCAAAGTTTGTTAAACCGAAGAAAAAAGCAGCTGATGTTCTGATGAAAGAGGTTCTTTCCACTTGAATGAATAGGCGAGCGATATTCCGTAATTGCATGTAATAATAAATAATTATCACAGTAATTTTAGGTTTAATATTAAATTTTAAAGTAACCATTGAACATTTGGAATTGGTGTACCTACCCCTAAGTACTCGAGTGGCACAGCCCCAGCAAATAACATAAAATAATATATACAAAAAAGTTAAAAATATAATACACAAATATATTATTTAATAAAACTCAAAAATTTATAATAATAACAAATGGAAATTTACGTAAATTTAGTACAAATACTATGGTTAACTCTTGATATATCACATTTTAAAAGGAATTACAATCTACGTGCGTAAAAATAAACAGGTGATATTTTACACAAAAAAACAAACCAATTTTTTGTAATGTAAAATTGTGTGCAGATAGTTAAAAATTTAATAACAAAAATACACACATCAATATTTGAAGTATTTTACACAAATTTATAATTTTTATGGGCAGTTTTTTTTTATGTTGATATGACAATTATTTGGTGTCGTCTGTTACAATAACAAAACAAACAAATCAACATTTAGGTACTTCAATTTATACACAAATTATTATATACAACTCCTCAGAGACCAAAAATTGGTTTATTAAACTTTTTAAATTTATAGTTTTGTGCAAGAGTCCAAAAAATATGGCGTCAGTAAATAAATTGTTTTTACAAAGGTGCCAGTCTGATAATCTATCACAGAATGTGTGGTTTTTAATTTAACAAAATGAAAAGATATTTTCGGAAAAATAATTTCCCAAAAATCGTCTCTTCCATAGCATAGCTACTAAACAAAAAGTTGTGCTTCATCATACAAATTCACATACACCTTCACTAAACACTCAATGTAAATAAATTTTTATATATGTACAACTATTTGGAACAACAATAAATTGCATGTTATAAATTCTTATTAAATAAATAAAATATATTAAATTTTTTTACATTATATACTGTGGTGTTCTTTTACCTTTTACTTAAGGTGGGGAATACTAAATACTTTGAAGTGGAGCAAAGAGGATGTATTAATAGAGGGACCACCTAGCACTAAAAATTGAAATAAATATTCTGCGCCCCTAGTCAAAGGGTACTTAATTGGTTCTTGAACTTTTTTGTTTAGCTTGATAATAAATAAATGAACCAATCATTTTTACGGTGGTCCCTCTATAGTGGAGGAAACGTTTTTTAACTGTGCATCAATTTGAAACTAAAAACTGCAAAAAAAATTAAATGATTGTGAGCAGGAAAGTCTTCTAGCTTGCAGAACAAGCAACAGTAAATGGCGATCAAGATGTGGGAGTTAGGAAGATAAAATGTGGAAGACCTGCAATAACTCAAAACGGGACTAGACGCCTGTTATCCTCACAATATTGTACTACAAGGAAAAAGTTCCGTTACTTACAAGAGACATCAAATTGATGCAAGTTAAGCATTAAAATTAGTAACGTTACTGGAATTTTTGGGAACAGTACCAATATGTCCAAACTGATTTTGGCATGAATTGTCTAAACTTTTCCGACGCATCGTGGGATGTGACAGTTCCAAACTAGACCTATTTAAATGTAGAGCTTTAGTAAGGCCATAGCGGATGGAACATGATAATTTTGTTAAAGATCCACTCTGTCAAGGCAATACTTCAATATAGTTTTGAGGAATCAAACCTGTCTTGCCATTCAAAGTACCTTCCAACCATCCGGGTTCTTGTGAAGGTCTCACTACACACAAAAAACCTTAGATTAACGACGCACAAGAACAACAAACGTAGTTTACTCACCATTTGTGATAATCTGATTGGGCTCAAAAGATAATTCTCCATCGTTTTCTCCTAAACACGCGTACAACGTTCTGACTCTTCTGAAAGTAAAAACGTTGACAAATTAGTTTTTTGTAGTGTGAACAATATGAATGTTAAAAATGGAACAAAGTTAGTGACCAAAAAACCAAAACCACACAAAAGTAAAAGGTTACACGTTCTTACCGAAGTCCAGGACCAATTGGACTGCATCTACCACTAGAAATAGATGAAGGAGAATAAATATTTCTTCTCAACTGCTCCTGAGGCCTTTACCCATTAAATAGCAAAACAGTTAGAAAGAAATTAGTAATTAATCTAACCACACATTTTACAAAAGCACGTTAAAGCGTTAGCAATACCAAGACACAAAAAAATATTCAACTTCTTCATCTTTGGATAATAACATTTTATTTATATTTTAATAATATTAGATTTAATAATAATAATATGAGATTAATAATTTTCTATTCAACTGTATCAGTAAGACTGGCTACAGTACTGTAGTGCAGAAAGTCAGGGGAATCTACTACACAATGCCTTTCCCAAGAAGATTATGGATATACAGTCTATGAAGGGCTATGGCTCAAAAGGGGAGGACCAAATCTTTCCATTAAAAAAAAAATTCATTGCTGTATCTATAAGTTTATAACCAATTTGAAGCTGTAAATAAAGTTAGGAACAGTCTTTAAATTAGATTTGATAACGGATTGATATTTTGATTATGTTAATTAGCAATTTTATATCAAAAACGCACAATTAATTAAAATTTGTTTTCACTTTAATTTAATTTTAAATGATACTACTTAACTCGTTGCGTGTCACGATATGTTCGGTACAATATCCTAGTTGGCCAAACCGCTACATAAATTCCATTAGGCGTCATTCATATATGAATACCAGTGTGTTTCACCAAACTTATCTGTCATACATATATGAATTATGGCGCCGGCCGCGCCGCGCGCCGTTCGTTCGCAAAACAACGCTGTCATTCATATGTGGATGACGTGGCACGCAGTGGCGTAACTACCAGTGTGCGAATGAACACGGCCCGGAAATTCCTAAGGGCCTGAGGCAATGTAAAGTAAAAACGAATGGCACCGCGCCAGTTTTCTTCAGATGCGATGGACCGATCGATGAATGTTACTTGGAGGAAATGAAGGCAAGGGATGAACAAGTTTAATTGTGAAATAGGGTAAAAAAAGGTTATTTAAAATGGAAATCCTGTCTAAAAGAGATTTATTACCTAATGAGATTAATGACATACCCACTGTTCCTCCACCCTGTGAGGCCGAACAACCACATCTGACACTCATGGGAGGTGAAGGTGGCAATAGGCCGCAGAACCGGCTAGTTTTCAATAAAATTGTATATACCCCTTCCTTCAGAGCCGTAACAAGGGTAAAAGCGCCTGTTTGAGGCTGAAGCGGGTTAATTTGCACTACCCCCCCCCCGCGGCCCGTTTTAACAAAAGATTATTTTAGATATTTATTTTATATCTAAAAACATCCAATTAAAATGTGAAGAAATGGGTGTAAACCCGGGGGGTCTAGAAAATCCCCCAGCACCAGGAAGTAATGATATGACTTTCTAAAATTGTAGACACAAATTTAATTCTTGAGACAATTGGACAGTAGTGTAAATACCTGGGCGGGGGGGCAGAGGGAAGAATGGCTCCAAGCCCAATGCTTTGGGCCGCCCTTAAACTGCATTATATGCGACCAAGTTTTGCTTTTTTTATTTTTAAATCGCACATCTCTCAATCGAGGGGCCCGTCAAAGCTCTTGCAACCGGGCCCAAAATTTAAAGTTACGCCACTGATGGCACGCAATGTGTTAAGGGGTAAAATCTGTTTGAATTTTTTACTTTTTTCATTTTTTGGCTTAAATAACGTGAAAACCTTTTAAGAATAATATCCATATCATTTTTTGATGAGAAATTTTTTTAAATCGCAAACTAGCATTGCAAGCACGTGCCACTATATATGCGTTCTCAATTTGGAAAGAGCTTTATATTTGTAAATACTGCACTCTAAAAAATAGGTTGCTATTTGCGGGCCTTTTTTATGTTCTGGACATAGGTACTCAAACGGGTCGAGCGCTCAATGTATACTCCAATGTTTGGTTAATGAACTTCTAAAAGGATTTTTTGATTGCTTTTAGTTTTTCAAAAAAAGAAATCCAGTAGAATCCCGGTTTTTAGGATTCAAACAGATAATACCCCTTAACAAAATTAACTTGATAACAATTTTAAAATTGTATATGTAGGTAATGTAAAAGTGAAGACATTTGCCCCCCTCCCTCTTGAATAATTTTCGCCGACGGCACAGCTTTGCTCGCTTTTAATATCTATATTACTCATCATCACAGTTTGATTTGGACAGTGCCCATCCACCTCTAGTATTGGACACTCAAATAACACAAAAAGTTTTTAACTTTCATTCTTATTCAGGTCTTTTTTTGGGTTTCTATCATTTCTTTTGTGAAAGCGTACTTTCTGTACTGTAAGAGCTGCATTATGCCCTGGTGACAACATCAACCAAGTTGGCCTACCACCTGCCATATTTATTTATTCCATTCAGAACTTGAGCTGTTCTACCATCTTGTAACCATTCCTCAACATCAAACTAAATAACATCGCAACGTTAGGTATTTGTTTGTGTCGTTTATATTTTCATATTGTTGCTAATTTTGTAATTTTTGCGCATAATATTTTGAGTCTTCTGTATTATCACTTTATCTCTTCCCATCTACAAGCTAGCCAAAGGGGCACTTTCATCATCTTCATTTGCTACACAGCCCCGAGATTAGTGTTTTCTGGTAGCAAAAATATTAACACCCAACAACCTAACGTCGCATCTTTCTATTCATGCATTGAATATTTCTTATTATCATCAAGGGTTGATGACAACACAAACTAGAGAGTTACCCTCTCTGGATTGCAACGCCTTTTTGAATCTTTGTTTGCTCAACCCTCTCATTGGGGATTGTGAGTAGAGGGGCAGTTTATGTTACAATTTGAGTTTACTACATTTTTAAGGTGTATGAAGCATAGAATAAAAGATTACAATAGAAGGGAAACTTCCATGTTAAAAATGTAGACAGTCTTATACTGTGTTTTCGTTGCGCCCCCTGGGTGTCATGGGTCAACTAAATTAGACTAAACTAAATTATTCCACTATATTTCCACTCAATTTAACTATTTTTCACTGTTATAATTTATTAATCGTAAGAAGTCATTTATTGTCCCTGTGTTCCCTCAGAACATAGTGGATAGACGGGTCAAGTCGGATCAGTTGTAGATTTCAATTTTGTTTATTATCAACCACAATCATCTGAGGAGATAGAGAATGCTTTCTCGAGATGAAGGTATGTATGCAGTAGGGTATCCCTCACTTCTGCAATGCTTTTGTCTCTACAGTTTAACACGTAATCCGAACCACAGAATAAATAACCTAGGAGTATAGTGGTGTCAAACTTACAAACCTAAGGTCCCAAGTTCAACCCTATCTGACTTAGAAGTTGAATATTTTGATATTTACAAAAATTACAACAAAGTACCACACTACAACATGCAGAAGAAAACGACAAACACTTACATATTTCCTTGGGATCTGTATCCTTTGGGATAAGGCATTCCAATATTGGAACGTTTATTTTTCTCTGGTGATATGTGGTTTCCTAAATAGGGGGTTTCCCTAGTTACTGATGACACTGATTCGTTTGAACTACTCCCGCTATTTGTATCTAAAATTTGTTCAATTAAGGCATTGTTACGTGTCTAACATCAAAATGGACTTACCTAACCTACCATATGGTTTAAAGTTGGTTGGACTATAACTGCGAATATTAAGAATATTACTCTCAGATTGAGATGATATGCCTGAATTCGTGTGCTGCTGAATTAAGCGATGTTGAGGTAAATGTTGACCACTACTTGATAAAATGTTATCACTTCGTATCATTGATACATTATTAATTGAATTAGGCTCATGTACGTTATATAAACTTGAAGATAAATTGATCCCTGGGGGCGATTCGTAATATGTCCGTATTGTCTAAAAGTTTTAATAAGAAATTGACGTTTACAATGCATAATATACAGATTAAACAAAAAATAATTAATTTTTTTTTGAAGGGACTGCTGCTCTTGGGCTTAATTAGGCTAAAATGGTTACTGTATTTTTAAAAGATTTGATTAAGTTTCATAAAGCGTCATTCTCTTGATAGCACAATACAGCAGCACTTTATTTAATGGATCATGCATCTAAATACAATAAAAATGATTTTTTACTTTTAGTGCTTTTTTTAATTTGACAACAAGAGCAGCAGGATCATCCAATCAATTTGAGAAGTAGTAGTTATTACTAGGTAAGTAGGCTACACTTTACCATTCCACCTCAGACCAGTAAGTTAATACAGCATGCAAAAGTATTAGCATGCTAAAATATTTCGCTTGTACTTACACATGTAAGAGGTTGATTATTATAATTGACATTGTGCCTTGAATTGGGCGAAACATGATTAGAATGATTGGAACTATAATTTCTTACATTGTTTGTGTATTGGGCAACGTGCCCTTCCGAATTGACGTAATTTACGGGACTGACGTGTCCGGCGGGCGACAAATGTCCCGTATTTGGATGTGGCACGTTGTTAATATTATTTCCTAAACTTTGGGCACTGTTATATCCACTACTGTGAGGTGAAGGCGATTCTGGATCATGATCGGGTTCGGTATTAAAAATTTTCTCATAATTGTCTATCAAAATTTCCACCACAACGTTATAAAACTTTAAATCCATAATCGCCGCAACCGTCTCTTCTTCAGGTCTCAATAAGGTGGGACCAAAGCAAACACCAAGGTTGCTTATTGGCATTAAATTACCTTCGTGTTTTGCTGCTACACTGTAAAAATACGAAACAGTTAACCATCCAAAAATAAGAAAAAGTAATATTTACTTCACAAGATGCTTGATTAAAATTTTGAGAACCTCAAAATTAGTCTTTGGTATCCTATGCACAAGCGTGTGGACGTCTTTAACCCTTAACTGTCGGGTTTCATTTTCTAAAATTAGAAATATAGTAACGTAAAACCCAATGTTATCGTTCCAACTTACTAACTGCTGCAATAAATCCATTATGATACCTATATGTCATGAGAGGTTCGGGTAAATTGCGCAAGTAACTTTTCAAAGCGCTAGTAATTGTTTTTGTTTCCCATTCTAGAGGATCGTCCATATTCATAGGCTTGTCGTTTTTTCGCCTATCAAGACCCATGGATAATAGTTTAGTTACCTTTGAAGTAACACCCACGACCCGATATAAACCCTGCTCTTCCAGTCCGCGATTTTCCAACGTCTCAATACACCGTTTTAAAAATTGGATGCCGACTTCGTCTAAAATCTTTTCGTCAGAATTTTGGGGCTTGATGTGGCCGGGCGATGTGTAGGTCTAAAAAGGAAAAAAACATGACATGTTGGTTATAAACGAGAAACGATGCGACTTACGGGTTCTTTTCCGTCCATAATGTCCAACCACGATTTTCGATCGGTTTCAGATAAAGCTTGAAATGTGTAAGTCACCCCGGGTCTTGAATCGACTTGTAAATCAAAACAAAACCTTTTTTCGATGGAATCGGACATTCGCCTTACACAGGACGATAAAACCATCGTTTCTGGGGGGTGGACCTAAAACAAATTTCTTAACTAGAAAAAATAATCTTACGAAATAATATTGTAATATTACATTTTTTGTAGTCAATTGATTATATGGCAATATTGTAAATTCTTTAGTCTCTTTGTTATATCTACAATAATGTTTTGTCCACGTTGTACCAAAGGCCTCTAAAAAAATATTAATAATTCAAAACTTGAAATTGCTAAGGGATTACCACATACTTTTTTCCAATAAAAATAAATAACCTTCTTTGTGACCTTTAGGATTTCTGATGGGTTCGTCTAACGACTGTTTTTGCATTTCATGCATTCTATTTCGTAACTGTTTGCTATTCTCTTCGAAGTTATTTCTTGTTTTTTGTATTTTGTATTGCAAATCTTCCATATACGGCCTAAAATCTTTTGCGACTTCGTAGCCTTGATGATAAAAAGTAAGCCAACCGAACATAAAACTAAGAAGTATTTCGACGAACTCAAACTTTTTTCGTTCATGAACTTCTTGTATCAAGCACACGTATTCCATACTTGCCAAGTAAAAATGGCGTTCTGCCATACCTAAAGATGCATCTGCCTGTAAAAAAATTTAAATTTTATTTAAAAGGCTTTGCAAGAGATTGCGTGGTTTGGTTAGACTTCGTGATTGTAACAAATTGACCTAACTGCTCAAAATGACCTATACAAGTATTTGCTTTAAAGTTGCAATCCACACTATTTATCAAAGTCACGAGGGACCCGGGCTACAATTATATTTGGGACAAATTGCAAAATAGGAGAATCAAATTTAGTAGGTAGTTCGTGACGTTTTTACTTCGATTCGTAGTTTGTTATGAATAACAAAAAAAGAACGGAACTTCCTCTTAACAAAACGGGGAAACTTGGCACTTCTTCAAGATAACTTGACCAAGACATTGACATATTGGAAGACCACTTGTTACTCAAGTGTTTGTTTTAGAATTTCAAAAAATTGAAAAGTTATATGAATATAACCGTGTGCCCTCATACACAGAAAGAAAAATCTACTTTCAGAATGAATAATTATGCTGTCAACGTGAAAATAAAAGTTTTGCTCTTATAATAAAAGCATTGCATTTAATTTGAAAGAATCGTGTGAAACTCTACTTTCAAAATCTACTTTCAATTTAAATATTGTTAAATTAAAAGTAAATTTTTTCTATTTGAAATTGAATACTTTTAAAATGAGTTGGGTAACATCATTTCAAAAGTATACACTTTTGATAAAGGCTTGAAGTCAAAATGAAAACTTATAATGTTGTTTTGAAAGTATAAATATTCATTTTGAGGTACTATTTTATAATGGAATGTGCAAAATTGCAAGTTGTATTTATATAACAGACCTTATAACATGCGCACTACTATTATCTGTGCTTGTTGATGTCATTCCATTTGTAAGTGAAAATATTTCATATTAAACAATCAAAGGCAACTTAAACATTGGAAAGCCACTGAAGTAGGTAAGTAGTTTTTGGAATGTATTTTAATTAAATTTATATTTTTAACATTGAACTATTTTTTTATTTATAATAAAGTTGTTTATAGAATATAGAAAACATTTTACAACGGGACCGCAATGGCAACCTTATTGAGAAGAAAACCTTTTCTGCAGCGAAGACTTGATCATTATTGACTACATGAGATTGAATAATATAAATTTAACAAAGACGGAATTTGACTTATTAACCGTTAAATCGTTAAATCTTTTCCCAAAGAACATAAGGTAAGTTTACTTCATATTTTAACTTATATAAAAATAATTGTCTGATGTTATATTATGTTTTGCAGGAATATTACTATAATTGAAGCCCAAAATCAAAACGACAAAGTGCAAATAAGGAAGGAAAAAGGAAGTAACAAAAATTTACAATTTTGGAAGGAGCTCAAAGTTCGTACTGTAATAGTAAAAAGTGTTAGTGATTTTAATTATTAAACTGTCGCAAAATTAAAAAAAACAGTTTTAGTTTTGGTTTGTTTAGTTTTAGTTTCTTAAAAATATAATAATTAAAAAAAAACTATATAGTTTTATTTGTTAATTTGATGTCAGATTATTGTTAAAACGAATATAAACTAATATTAATTTGACAGTAACTACTTTTGAATTAACAGTAACATCAATTAAAAAAACAAATTAATCCACTCTCAATTTAAATACCTAATATTTGATTTGAGAGCAACTGCTTTTGAAACTTGATATTATTTATAAAAGTAGTTACTCTCGAATTGACAGTAGTATGAATTCAAAATGAAAGTAGCTCTACTTTCAAATTAAAAGTTTCGATGTCTACGCCCTTTTTAAAAGCAAATAATGTTGATTTTAGTGCAATGCTTTCATTTTTACTGCAATATTTTTTTGTGTGTAGGGAAGTAGCTTGCTGGCAGCCATCTGGCAGTTAATTGAAGAGTAAAAAGGGCTAGCAAATACCCGACAGCCACATTCCAGCTAAATCAATGCATTTTGGTTGTAAAATACCTACTTGAAAAGCGCACCTCACATGCATATTATGGGATGACAAAAGAGAGAGACTAATGATCATTAGATGAATACTATGCATGTGACACTTGACAAAATTTTGTTTAAAATTATTACATTGGATCAAGAAACCTCTATAATTAATAGTTAATTTAACATGCTTTTATTACATTTAAAAGCGCTATTTTTACTTTACCATACATCGTTTAAGTTTACTATTGACCTTTTAACAATAATTAACATTACATTAGACGCGGAATAAAAATCTGTTTAAATGGATACCATTTTCATTAATGATATTCGTTATATTGGAAAGCATGAATTTAAAAAGATTGATTTTCCATGTAATTTCCCTATGATCGGGAGTAAGGTCGATCATCCTGTAAAGTGTAATCCATTTTTGGTGGGGTCGCTTCTAATAGAAATTCGGCTATAACGAACTAATTTTGATGCATTCTTAGACTCTTCATTGCGTTGCAGCTAACGCCACCAGGATTTCATTTCGGGCACTTGTAAAAAGCCTTTTGTAAAATGCAAAATTTTCGGTGGTTCGCAAATAGTAATAGCATTGCCAAGGAAACGACACAGATGTTGGGAAATAACAGACCTTAGGGCCTACTAGAAGATAATTTTCTAGAGAATTGCTTCTAGAAAAAAGGAAGAAGAAAATAAGTTAAAAATATAAGTCCATTACAAGCGAATTATATTGTATAGTTTTAAGTAGCGTATGACGCATCTTTGGGTGCAGTGAGATTTTATACATTAAATTTGGTTATCTTTGTCATGGCTTGCAGTCCAGGGCTGGACCAAATGTATTTGTAATTTAATTTTTTAATTAATTAATTTAAACTAGATAAAATGTATTTCATATTTAAAAATATATTACAGGATGAATTATTATTTATTTGAAATTTTTAAGACTTTTAGCCTTTCCACCGTCGTTATTATGAGATAATTTTCAAATTTTAATAACCAATTCAAAGATTCAAAAATTCTACCTCAAATACCTGACACAAATGTACTTATTTTACAATTTGTATTTGAATTAAATTTTATCTATTTCTGGCCTCTATACCACGGGAACTATAACTTTTACAACACCGACTCAAACCATTTTTGTTCTAATCAATTCCATTTTAAGGGCGACTTTTACAGATCTAGTTTAAAATTTTAAACTGTTCGTTAAAATCAGAGTTTAAACTATAGTTAACTAATAGGTATAGTTTTTTAAATAAACAATTTGGTTCCTTTTTAAATTTAAAAGATGTAGCACCCAGATATAGATGGGAAACTCGACGGAAATTACACAAAACTATATCATTTTTTCCCGCCAAAAACAGTTTAATGTGGGGTCTGAATTATGGTGACAAATTTACATGGTTTTTAGAGGGTCACCCATCCAAGCATCAAATATATCACAAATTGTTTGACTTAAATAATGTTATTATTATCCTAATCGACTAACTTCCTTAGAAAGGAGTAAATTTATTATGATATTTGTGTTTCAATATAAAAATGTCATCAAGTATTTTTCCTTCCGTTTTGATAGAGAAAGTAATAACGAATATGAGTTAAATCGAGAGTTATTTCAAATTGAGCAGTTAAATAACAAAGAAAACTGGAAAACTGCAATAAATATTGAGTAGATATTTAAGGAATATGTTAGCTACATGTATTATTTACATACACATTCTAGTTGCCATGCAGTCCATTGATAAAATGCCAAAGTGACATGACACAGATTTTTAACATAAACAAAAAAGCCATAAAGCGCACTTATCACACCAAAGGTCCTACAATGTAGCGTCACTATCGATCAGTGGTATCTAAATATAACACCATTGTAATTATAATTTATTAAACACCGCTGAATCTTCTTCATTATTTATACAAAAACAACTGTCGTCCTACATCAAAATGTCAATTAGAAATCAAAAGCGTACTGACGCCCCAAGACGCAACCGCAAAAATTGATGACGTATAAAATCGATAAGTGCTACACCCCCGCTGATGAAGTCACGAGCTGCTACGTAACCCCAATAAATATCAATTAAAGTGTCTTTCATCCACTTGCAGAAAGTTGCGAAAGAAGCAGCTCTGCAATTTTATTGCAGGCAAATATGAAGAAATTAAATGATGAAAAGCACGGCAGTGTAACTTCCGCCATTTAATTCAGGTAAAAAATGAAACAATGTTAAAAACTTCAGCTATGACAATTTGTTCAAAGTAAATTATTTCCGCCACCAAAGTACTTTCTATTTAACATTTAAGGAACTTTTTACCAAAATTTAACATAATCAAAATAGAAGTGTTAGTTACCTCTTGAAGAACTGTTTCTTGCTTCTTAGCTGCCAGATTTAAATACCTCTCTTGACTTTGACAAAATTTGGCGGTCTGTTTGTCGAATTTCTTTTTTCCGCTTTTTACATCGCCAATTTGTTTTTTCCTGAAGTGTTCTAAAGGTGTAACGACCTGATCGAAGGCTGCATTTAACTGTAACAAAATCGATTATTTTAAAATAAAAAAAAAAAACTTTAGAAAAATGTAGGTATAAATGATTTTCTAAAAATTTGAAAATTACAATCAAAAATACTAATTTGGTCTATTTGAAATAAATTTTGAACTTGATTTTACTTTATTTCGATATTGTAAAAAGTTGTAATTATTGTAACGAAAGAATGGCATATCAAATCGAGTAAATGAAAAAAATCTTTTTGCCATAAAAATGAAATCATAGAATAAATCGAACAATAATAAAATTATTAAACAATTTTAACCAGAGAATATCTAATAATTGGCTATGTTGGGGTCACCAATTAACATATCGTCGGGTTGTTGGTAAAAATGACCAAATGTATAGGATTTCTATGTTAGTTGGTCACTTTTACCAACAACCCGACGATATTATGTCAGTGTCCGTCGTGTCAGGACGATTCGAGCCTGTTTTAATTGCTAGTCGTGTATGCTTATCGATTGGACCAGCTATAGCTATACGATATTAATATGTATAAAATTCAGACAGTAAAAATTCGAAAAACGCAATAATTCTGGTGGATAGTTTGTGCTCGAGGTATCATCAGGACATCAGGAGGATATTATGTTACGGAGAATTTTATAATTAGGAGTCCATTATTATACTTATGCATGTCAATCGCAAATAATAATGAAAAAATGAGCCGGTTTTCTAATAAAGGTATAAATAATGTATGGGGCTTTTTCGACTCCCCTGTACACGTTTAAAATCTATAAAATCGTTTAAAGCATAATGTTAGTCAACTTTTAAAATGTCACAAAGGGCCAAGCTTCTAGCTTCAATTTCAACAAAAAATCTCAATAGTTACACGTGTACCTTAATCATGTCAGATGGCCGACCACAAGTCAATAATGTCAGATTAATGATTAATGACAGGCTCGTTTCAAGTCACGTGACCAAGAAACAAAAATTCTTTATTTGATTATGAAATGTTATTTTTAATTACGGATGAAAGGGTGTACATTTTATTGGATTAGAGCAAAATGTGAAACACTTATTGCAAGTACCCAATTTGATTTACGAACAGTAGAAGTTATCGTGTTTGGATTGAGTAAACCTATCGTCAAACCCTTGGAAATATCGGAATTACGAAGCCGATCTTACAAGTGCTTAAGTTCAACACAAAAAACGCTATAGATTAGCACGCTTCTGGGTATTCATATAAAAATCTTCCACCCTAATTAGATATATCAGAAAAAGCACAGCTTTTATAATATGATAGCATTTTGAAAAATTTTACAATTTTGTTTCCAAATTTTGTAATTTTCTACAGATAACAAAGTTAGAACTAAAAATAAAATAATAAAAAATTTCATAATATTAATGGAAAAGTTCATTGGATTTACGCAAATTTGTTTATTTTATTCATATGGCATTTAAAACTTTTATAAAATTAGTGACTTTCAAACCAATGAACCCAGAAATGTTATTTTTTCCAGTGTTTTCAAAGTTAAAATAAAATACTTAACATTTGTGGAAAGTTATCCAAAAAAGAACAATTAAAAATTGAACTTGAAGGAAGTTAACGGTGTTCCATTCTTCTTGATACACTCAGTTATTTATTTCAACTATTTTGATTGATTGATTTTATTATCAGTTTTAGTTTTTTATGTTCGCATGTACTTAGGCTTTCGAGGTATTCATGATCAGAACATTGGACTACAATGTAGTGACCACTTACTTGTTAAAATTATGACTTATTTAAATGGTATTTGGAAAAGAATTTTCTTTACTTTTTTTAACCAGGGCAGTATTCTCAAAATTATTGCCAGTAGCTATCATAAAATATGTCAAACATTATTTTAAAAAAGATTTCTTCAGTTCCGAAAAAATGTCTATTCTGTCAAAGAAAAATTTAAAACTGATTTTTCCAGTATGAAAAGTATGAGATGCTAATCTCCCAGGAGGGTATTTTGGAAGAACTCTTCATAGGGGGGCATAAGCATGAAATAGAATAATATAGCAAGTAGGTTTACTTTTATCAAAAACTGCAAGATCTGAGCCTATTGTGCGTATGTCTACAACCCTAATATTATACAGAAATAAATAAAAGAAGCTGGCAATATATTGCAAGGGAATATTTTTTGTATCATTTTTCCCCTAATTTTCTAAAATAGCAAAGTACATTACTGCTTGAGTGGTGAAGTTTAAATAAGCCATACCCTATAAATAGCAACACCGGATGTAATTTATATTATCGTTCTTCAAAGTTATTCCAATGCCTAGTACAGCCTTTCTTTAAAATATTTTGATCTCTTGTAGGTAATCCAGGAGCGGACCACTAATATTAGTAGCACCAGGTGTAAAAAATAATAGTGGCACAACCAATCACGAAAAAAACTGTTATGTTCAATTTTCTTTATCATTTACTGGAGTAAACAATAATTAAAATATCGCAATATTTTAAATAATCTGAATAAGTGTATTGTCCATTGAATTTATTTATTTATATAATATTATTTATGTGTCGATTAGTTGAAATTTTTAATTGTCATGCTTATTATTTTTAATTTAATATAGAAAATATTTTTTTAAAGAGTTTTATAATTTATAATTAGGCAACAAATTGTATATTTCTTTAAGGTACAATTCATTATTTATCTGCAATTTTAAGATAATGACATTTGGTTCGGCTCAGGGACGGTCATTGCCTTGCAGCTAACGCAGTTGGATGCGAATGCGGGGTACCGGGTTCAAACCTGGAGAGTCAAACTTTCTTATGACCAAGTCTCAAAACGTTAAAAAGTTAACAAAAAACAGGGCTATAGGCACATCTGAAGGCCAGCCTAGCAAGCTGCTACTGGATGTAAAACAACTATAATCCAAAAATCGTTTTGCGGACTACTCACCAACCCATCTGCCCAGCGTAGTAAGTTATGGCCAAAACCTCCATTACTGGAGAGGCCTATGGTCCAGGAGTGGACTAGGCTCGACTCATAATAATTCAAGTTTTAGCAATCAAATTGCTAGTATATTTTGCACTACCTGGTACGTACCAATTCGATACCAGCATTGATATTCCTGGCGCTAGTGCAATTTTTGACCAATTACTTCCTGGTTAAATGTCTGTAAATTTTGTTTTAAGTTTGGATTAACGAGATTCCACCTATCTTTAACTGTTACTCTTTCTCGTGTTCCCCTACTTAACTGTCTAATTAAAAACAGTTGCAATCTCGTTAATCCATTCACGTTCATCATTTGAAATAATTAAAAATAACGATTTGTTTAAATTAATTTTCAAAACATTTATTTTTTAAATGGTCGATAATGGTTGGGTTAGCTTCACGTACATGGATGTTGCAGGTGACTAATCTTTGTTGATGTGTACTTGCTTATAGATGCACGAGGATGTATAGTTCAAAATAGACATTTTGTCACTAGAATAAGAGATTACATTAATATTGATTTATTTATTCTCTTTCAAAAGATTTACTCTCAAAACCACTTGACTACGCTAAATAATTCCATCAATGCATAGTTGAATAATACAAGAGCATTCACATCGAAGATGGCGATGATATGGGTCGTTCAATTTTCCAACTTTTCTTTTCTTTTCTCTCAAATTTACATTTTAACAGTTAAAATATTAAAAGAGTTGTTAATCATTTAAAAAAAATATGTTGAGTGAATTTTTTCCTTTTGATAATTTCAGGTAGGGATAGATAAGTGTAAGGACGTTTTGATAATTTTAGATGCCATCTCAGTAAATTTTCATCGGTTAATAAAGAATAATTCACATTTTAACATTAGTAGTGAAAACATTGAATATACATTCGAATGTGTATTTTGTTTGTGTTCGATTTACGAACATCCTGACTCTCGACGCTAGACGTAAAAGCTAGTCACCCCTCAAAGATCGGGAGAAATATCGCAAACTTTGAGCGGTTTGTACTTCATGAGGAAACCCAGAGGTTTGAAGAGATGAATAAGTCTTATGCGGTTGGTTGCTATTTGATATTCACGTCCACAAGATTATTTCAGCGTTGTTAAGTAATTTAGTTGCGCGATTGTCAGATCTGCCTCTACTCCTTCAGAGTCGCTTTAACCTCCTAGGAGATAAGGCTTCAGTTAAATCCTGTTTTGTTTGTATTTGTTCCTTCTGATTGTGGAATATTTTTTCTATTGGTGTTTTAATAAGGCAATTTCTTTATTTCTTCCTGTCCTTCGATGCCCATTTAGTTACCAGACAAGCTTGGGAATAATAACATCTTGGAACCCAAGGCTGGACGCCCTTAACATCAGGAGCTTTTGAGGCAGTTCAGCCAGTTTTAAAGATTCAAAATATTACCGTACATTTTAATACTACATAAGTAAACAATAATAACAATTTCTTTATATAACGGAAGTGGATATAAAATTAAAACTGTAAATAAATAGATTGCAAGTCTCCACATGCTTTTTGTTGACAAATTCCTCAAATTCTAAAAATAATTTACTTTAATCAACTTTCAATTTTGCTGATGTACTAATTAAAATCAAAATATAAAAAATGCCGCGAAAGAAGTAAAAATACAACTTTTACTAAGTACCGGTTTGATAACTTTCTTTGAATAATATGTCAATTAAATCATTATTTATTAGAAACGTATAATGTTAATAACATCAATATTAGCCCAGTTTATAATTTTTTCCAAAATATTTACTATTCACGAAACAAAAATGTAAAAATATACGTTAGAAATATTTAGCAATTTATTTAATAAAAAATTAATTAAAAGCTAGGATATAACTGCTTGTTTCGTGTTTGTAAAATCTCTTCAGATGCATTTAATTTAGAAAATATTATAAACCTATTAAATAAATTGAGAAGATTTTATACCAAAGATTTACATATATTTGTCATTCAAGTCTGCTACTTTTGTAAACATTCATAATATTTTGAAGATGCTTCTTTATAACGTTTAAAGTTAGGCTCTACTACAGTAATATTATCGTATTTCTGCCAAAGTGGACTAATAATGTAGCCGACTTGAATAACAAATTTATAATAAAAACTTCCCAATTTATTTAATAGGCTTATAAGTTTTTATAAATTAAATCCACCTGAGGAGCTTTAACAAAAGCGAAATACGTGTCATGGATTATATACAAGCTGTTTCCTTCAGAATATTTTGACTAAATAAAAATATTTAACAAAAAAAGTGGAATAGTTATTCAGATCGATGATAAAACGAATGAGCAACGATAAGATCAATATCGGAAAAGTAATATTGGAGCCACTTGAGCAGCAGCTAATAGCATCAGGAAAGCATACACCATATACAAGAAACACAACTCTTTCATTTCTCAATCAATCAAAAAAAAAAAATGATGGCCTATCGAATTCCATCAACTTGGAAGAAAAACGTTCACGTTTCAACTTAATTGAACCCTGACGTAATAGGTCGAAATAAAAATAGTACTGCAATTTTTAGTACAATGCACTAATTTAATAAATTAAAAAATTGCAACGACCACACTGCAAGCGTAGGATTAAAATGGAAACTCACCATCCTATCCCTCTCATCTTCTATCGAACTTATCAGTCTTCCCAATTCGTTGAGTGATTTTGAAATTATCCGCTCATCATCGGTTTGTGTACCACCGATGCACTCAAATGTGAAACCTTGCAAATTTTTTGAAAACGACCGCTGTGCTTGACTTAATTCTGTAACAAATAAAAAATTATCACTTTAACGTCAGAAAAATGCAATTACAGGGCAAGTTCGATAATAATTGTAATTATTATGATCCACCCAAAGTTTGCTATTATTATCACATAGTTTATAATAGTCACCAAATTTTATCGCAAATTTAAATTAGATATTAATTAGTTCGGGATATCGAGGTTGCATTGTAACGAAATCAGTTAGGAGAAACAAAAACTGGGTTCGTTCAAATTTATAATACTTTGTATACAATTTGAGCGAAGTTGAATCGAAAGTTTTTGATGTAATATGTAACCCACAGAAATCTTCCGAGATCTAATTTCAAAGGATTCGGCATGTTACAAGAGAAAAGAACGGATAGACAGCAAGTTTCTCATAGTCTCATCCACTTTTCAAGCTTTTTCAAAACAATTCAAACACCACGCCAAAATAAATCGATGAAGCTTCCTAGCCGGGTTAGCGACCTTTGCCCTTTAATACAATATAGAATAATATACGAAACACTTCAACTTCAATAACTTTATCTATATCGTAAACCACGGTTATTGAATACTTGATTATAATATGGGATTTCGGGAAATATAATGGTTATTGTTTCATAAAACAAACATTTTGTGTCAATGAAAATTAAGTTAAGTTTATGGGTCAATTGATAAAAGGATTTGAGATTATGTAACAGAAATTTGTTTAATTGAATGACGGATGGATGGAAGCGCCTACGTGTCTGCTTATTCAATTTTTCAATTAATTTAGCATTACCTAACTAACGTCATCATTAATTCACTTGCCGCTGAATTATTTGCGCCAATAGCGAAAAATTCTGTTTTAATCGAAAGGTTTCAAATATTCAAAAGAATTGAAATATTCTAATTTATACCAAAATAGAACTTTTGGCGAGATGAACCAACAAATATTATTATTCTCAGTAGCTGAGCGGGCGTATTATTGGATGTGAAGTTCCAGCGTTACCTAAGCGTTTGGTTGGCGTTGTTTTCTGGACCTGGTGTTGTTATTTATGTGTTAATCTTTATTAAATAATTCTATTTGTCTTTACAACGAGGAAATGATTATGTTATCTCGTAGTAGAATTAAGACAGGTTCTCGTTAATTTTAAATTAAATATTTCCTGTTAGCGTGCATGCAATAATTAATTTAAGATTTCTTGCTGGAAATGCAAGGCGCACGATTTTCATATAATATTCGAGTGATACAATGCACTTATTGAATTTGATAGTTACGAGGAAAATGTATGCTGAAAATCTATTGCTTAATCACAAGTGTAAACATTTCCTAATTTGTGAGGGAGCGTACTGTTGGATGTTCATATCGCACGAAACCATGATTAAACAAATACTAACCATTATCTTCCGATAAAAAAATTCGTTGATTGCATACTTTTTCGTATCACTATTCTACTTTAGTATTTTAAAATCTGAACATGAAAAATAATTGTAAGAAACTTGAAAGGAATGATTAGGCTTGGCGAATGACGAAGATAAAACAGAGAATTAGTATGCTTGGTAAGGCAGTTAAGCTAATTAACTAATAAAAACGCTGGACTGCTTTAAATAAGCATAAAAGTTAACTTCCCTAGTTAACATAGATACCAGAAGTGCTAAAACTGTACTTAACCTAAATTCGAACCGATTCAGTCGCAACTTTTGTCATATCTACTCCTTTAATTTCGAGTCAAGATTAGAAAAACTTTCCTCTTGCGTAATCCAACCCTGTGTTCAACTATAAAATAGAAAGAACTGTAAACACGTAACTTGATAGTATCGAAACATAGCTTCCCTTTTTGGAATACAGTTTCCAAATCTTTACGACGTGCTAATCCAAAGGATGAAACCATTTTTGTAGAATTTTAGCATTTCGTTTTGGCAAATATAGGTGGTTTGCCGTTGCTTTTTAAAAGCTATACAAAGTAAATCCTCTTTTCCTTAGGAAGAAAATTGGGATGCATGCGATGTCATGACCGTAAAAAATCGAATATAAGATGAAACGATTGACACGAAGGAGGTAATATTACTGTTTCAAGGTAAGCCAATGTAAAGGAATTGTCTAAATGGAACTAAACGTGCATTTTTTTATTTCCATTATTATTTTCTTCTAAAACGTGCTACTTTGAAATATTTTGTGTAAGTTTAAATGACATCATAAACTTGAATCACACAAGGCGGTTTACCGCAATAAACTTATTTTAATCAAAGTATGGTAACCGTTAGGTGGAAAGAAATGTAGAAAAAATAAATTAACGACATTATTGACATTAATGAACTTTTAAAGCAGTGTTTTATGTGCTAGACTAAAATTAGCAAAATTTTGTATAAAATTAGAAAGCAATAACTTCAGAACACTACAATAATCAATTATAATACTCGAAACCATGAAAGTCACCTTTAATCTAATCGACTACTTCAACCTTGATGTGAAATAATTAGATATGCTAAATACAATTTTATATAAATTGTAATAAAATTCGTTCGGAAAATTGCGGTACATATTGAAGAGCCAAATACCAATCTGCCTTACGAAAAGTATATAACCAGTGTGTTCTGCCGGTAAAGACTTATGGCGCAGAAACTTTGACGTTGACTCAGAAATCGGCGGAAAAACTAAGAGTGACTCAACGAGCCATGGAGCGGGCAATGCTTGGAATATCTGTCAGAGATAGAATCACCAACGAGAAGATTAGACAAACTACAAAAGTGCAAGATGTCATCGAAAGAGTGGCGTGGTTGAAGTGGAACTGGGCTGGACACGTTGCAAGAGTAAAAGATGAGTGTTGGACTAGACGCATACTTCAGTGGAGGCCTAGAGAATCGAAAAGAAGCCGTGGAAGACCGCCTACTAGATGGACGGATGATATCAGGAGATGTGCCGGAAATTGGATGCAAGTGGCCCAGGATAGAGAAAATTGGAAAACCAAAGGGGAGGCCTATGTCCAGCAGTGGACGCAATTGGCTGGTTGATGATGATGATGAATAAAAGATCACCAAAAGCGTGGTTTTGATTTTTATTTTGGTAACGAAAAATGTACTAATCCAATCGAATATAAATCATATTATGTTACAATACTTAGTGGAATCTCGTTAATCCATTCGCACGCATCACGTCTACTTTCAAGTTTTCGAGACTATATAAATTAAGCAAAATTTTATATCAGTATGTATATTTTGTTGTAAGAGGGCCAAATATTTAACGTGGGGATTAGTAGAAAAGAGTTAAAAAAAAAGTAATTCGTTTTCGACTCTGCGGGCCGCACCAAGATGCTTCGCGGATCGCGGGTGTACAAAATAAAAGGCAGTGAAATTTTATCACTACATCCAATATACAATGAGCTAGGATAACATTGTGTATTAGGTTGTAACAACTGATAAATCTTAATAATATATTGTAATGAAATGTAAAGTACATTCGGAAAGGTTAATTTCTCTATAATATTAATATTTACCTAAGTTAATTGCAAGACTTTCAGATTCAGTTGAAAAAGAAATTTAAAATATATTTTTCAAATTAAAATATAAAAAATTTTTTAGAATAAACTAACTTATCCGAAATCTTACGAAGCCTTACCAGGGGTGGATGTGGAGCATTTAAAAATTGTTTTTACATTATGACTTCAAAATGGAAATTACAAAAACTAATTAATGTGTATGTTGCATTCTTGTTTAACGTTGACCACCCACAATTTATGTGAGCATGAAGTGATTAATTAAATTTTTATAATTTCATATTCAAAATATATTTAATTAGAGTAGAACCTCGATTATCCGGGTCGAGATTGAAAAACACGGATAATAATAATTGACGTTTTTTTATTAATATTACAAAATAATATACACTAAATATTTTTGTGTGTATCCAAGTGCAGCTCTGAAGCAAAGAGGAATTCTAGAGGTTTGATTTTTCCTGCGTTCGGAGAGAAGCTACTTTCGCTACCAAACATTTCCTTTTTCCTTCTTTCGAGCTTCCAGTCGCTTCCAAACGCTTTGGCTCCGCACCTTTCAGTCGCTACAAATATTTTGGTGGGGAGCCAAAGCGTTTGGAAGCGACTGGAAGCTCGAAAGAAGGAAAAAATAAATGTTTGATAGCGAAAGTAGCTTCTCACTGAACGCAAGGGTAAATGCGCGCATGCGCAGTTACTCTTAACTTACATAGTCTTGCTATGAATGGTTGCAGTCTTGCAGTAGTGCCAACCAATGTATAATAACTGGTTATTCAAATGTTGGGTTTTTGAATTTTGACACTTGACAATCGATGTTCAATATTATTTGTAGCAAGTATAGAGAAAAATGCCATTTTTAATTGATTTAACACCTTTTTCAAGGATTCTGGTTTATAGCTTAGGTTATATGGTTATTTTACGTTATTTATTTAGTGATAGAAACTATCTTACTTTTAATTTATTGTATTTCGTTAATTTAGCACGTTTTTTAAGGATCATTCTCTCATAGTAACATAATTTCTTACGCAGTAGAGGTGGAGGGAGAATGTGTCAGTGCTGTCGTGTAAACGGAATGGACCAATTTTTGTTTCTGCACATTAGTTACGTCACTGTCAGGATTCATTATGGGAACCCTAATTATTTACAAAACGATTGCGCGAGAAACAAATTGTGCGCTGCATGCTATTTTTAAAACTGCCTGTTAAAACTAACAGGTCAAGAGAAATCATCCGTTAGTTCTAAAAATATTTATTATTATTATTATTATTATTGTTGAACGGGTGTTTCTTTCGAACCACTTGCACTGAAGCTCCTGGCTTATTGTATCCCGCGTTCCGTGTTTTACTCCAATAGTTCTGTATCCTCTATAAAATTGAGGATTCGACCTATGGGAACCTGATTTATCTCACCGAGAGTCGGATATAGACAATCAAGATGTTGTAGCCTTTTAGGGGCTAAAATTGTGCATACATATAGTATGTGGTGCGGAGTTTCCTCCTCCATCCCGCATAATATACATTTAGGATTTTACACAACACCTACTGCTCAGCTGGAGGATTTCCTTTTTCCTTTGTTGTTTGAAGTGGAGTAAGTATATAAAATATAAGGTGAAGACCTGAAGGTAGTAGCCACAAAACTAATAAATGACGCGCATTAACGGATTAACGAGATTGCCACTGACATATGTGGCATACTTGTTTAATAATGTTAAGTTCCTTCTCCCCTTGTGTCATCTGCACGAACATAGCTACAAACAGACTGGCTTGAGATAATGGTATCCCCAGTCGTACGTTTCCTATATTTTGAGTAAAAATTGAGCAACTCATTATGTTTCTTTTCCATGGGAATTTGTACCTCATTAGTAGATCAGCCACATTTTGTGTTGTCAATTGTAATTTATGTATCATCCTCGTCAAACCAATCATGCTGACGTAACACTGGCGAGATAGGAAATTCCATTGGAAATCATTCTCCATTTTTGTTATATCCTTCCATTTAAAACCAAGTGTTTTGCAGTGTAATCAGCTCAATATTTCAATTATTACAATCATTTTTTCGTTTTATCGCCCGATCACATAAAAATTTCTGCATGTGCAGTAAATTGATTTTATGTTCTTTTATAAATCATACCTTGTAAACCAGAACCAGATCACCTTTCATTTTCAAGTGTATGTTCAGCCACCTGATCAACTGATGGTCAATTTTCAACACCTGCATCTATGCAACCATTGTAAATTAGCTACAGCTACGAGAAAATCTTAAACAACCATAGATATTTATGATGGTGTTGATTTTGTATGGATAATTTTGCAATTGACCAAATTAATAGGTCAAACATAAATACAAATTCTTGTAATATCAGATTTGGTTGGATGATTTTATGTTATAGTAGAAACCACCTACAGCTTTTACCTTATAATAAAAATAAAGGCGCGTTTGGCGATTCGACCATACATAGGTAATTTTTTAAATCGTCATTCTGGTCATCATCTCGATTCTTCATTTTTTAAGTTTTCGAAAAAAACTGTGCTGCTGGTTTTCGTTCAATATCTTTGTAATAAACCCCTATCACTTTACGAAATTAAATGCGTTAGTGCAATAAATCTCTTTCAAAATTACAGTATAAACTATCACAAAAACATTATCTTAACATGTCTACTTTTAGATGATTCAGAGAGTAATGAAGGCTGGTTCATTTAAATTTCAAAAGCTTGATAAGCTTTTGAACGCCATGTGGTGCACGGAATTACACACTCTTGCAGCAAAAAAATGTGGTCGATGATAGGAATGTGAACGCAACATAACTTTTTTAATTGATTCAAAATACGCCTACATCCGATATAGATCAAATTTCAATTTAAATTTTTATTATAAACAATGCGCACACCTTACCCAAGTCATTCCATATCAGACATCACAATTAGATCAACATTTATATTTCGCAATAGTTATGGACCGAATATTATATCCAGGCAAATTAATAAATTTTTGTTGATATCTTACAAAATACAAACAAGTACCGTAGATAATCTTTTGAAGGTGTCATATTTAGTGATTTATGCTATAACAACGTGAAAAACATTAAAAAGAACGAGAAGATAAAGGAAGTAAAAGTTGAATCTTTGTAGTAACATGGAACAAATTTTAGGAGGAACTAATTTTTTAAATAAAATTAAAACGTTATTCTGTTTGATAAATGAACCAAAATTACCATACACTTGAAAAATTGAGCCTTCAACTTAAAAACGCTGTATATTATTAATATACGTTGTATATTAAGTGTAATTTTGATCATCATAATTAAATTCAACGCGATAACCTTGACACTGAAACAAGTTTGTTATTGCATGTTGTGTCAACTTTAACCACAAAGAATAATGTAAACAACTAAAATACCGAAAAAGCCAGCAATAACATAATAACAAAATATTTTATCACCTTTTCAAGTAGACTTTGCTAATTTTAAAGAGTCAATTATGGAGGAACAAGTGCAACCATCCATACAATCTAAACTTGAAACGTTTTTATTTTTGATGTTCTATTTGGATGTTTATCCAGTAGCGGATCCAAATGAAAGCTAATGAAACTTGAAGCTTTGGGCTGCGTTTGCGTATGATGGAAAACACAGTTGTTAGTATCTTTTTTAAGGTTGATGGTACTGATTATTACTCCATAACATATTATTTACCTTGGGATCCCAAAATAGTTGGATCCGCCACTGTGTCTATCATAAGCAACATTTCCTATGTACTGCACATAATTTTAATTTTTTGATTTTTTTTACAGTGTAATGTTAGCTTGGTTCGCGCTGCAGTTCAGAATGCGTTCGAAGATCCTGACGCATGCAGATTTATAATTTTATCATCTAATTTAAGGTTTAATGACAATTTTATTATAAATCCGCATGCGTCAGGATCTTTAACGTATTCTATATTGCTCTGCGAACCACAGGGGCAGACGGGGGAAGATTAATTAATTAATGCAGAACCTCGAATAGTGCAGGTTAGAGTCAACAAACCTAAGCAATGGAGTTGAAGTCGATTATCGTTTACACTGCTTGTTTATTCGATAGTATTTTCACCACGATATATTCGCTTATGGCATTTTATGCATGCTGTCATTCAAAAAATGTGTATGACGTGCCACGCAATGTGTTAAAGAAACAGTTAATATTTCCACCATTATACAAAACTATAACATTAATAATTAATATTGGACACAATATACAGTATTAAGGTTTGTTCAAATCGAGGTTCTTGTCTTGCCTTGTTAGGTAGAATCTAGCAAGAACCAATCAAATTGAAGTATTTTCTTCTATCATTTTCTATGTTAAATAAAAAATACCACAATCCCATTGCGCATTGGTATTTGCTAGCTTCTACCTAAGCAAGTCAAGACCAGAACCTCGGTGTGAACGCCGTTTTATCCGGTTATAATGGACTTTAACAAATCGCAATATTATAGGTGGATTACAGTATGCGATAAAGTTAATTTAGAACCGACAGTTTTAAAAATGTAAAGTGTGATCTCATAGTATTAAATTATATAATTTTAAATTTTGTTTCTTTGATACCACACAAATGCATCTTTATTCTGTTTTAATTATCTTATAAATTACGAATAAATCATATTTCTATTTGACACAATAAAGTATTGTACTGTAATTTTGCATTTATATGGTAAGTGCTGTGGAGGCGGGGGATGAAACTAAATTTGGACTTTGATTACAGGTGACCCATGATGTAATACCAGCAATGGCGGATATAGCACTTGAGAGGCCACAAGCGCAATTCAATTTTGAGGCCCCTCTCTAAATATTTTCACTACCTCTACACCCTACAGTGTGAACACGCTTTTTACTTTAACCCATATAAACCGGCTGTCCTATATAAAGGACAGCAAAGCAACGGCAAAAGTAAACTCTCGTCAAATACACACGATGAATATAAAACCAATTATTATGGTTTCATTTGATACTTGGAAGTATTGAGATACTATTTGTAATATTATTTAGTTAAAATTTTTGAATTTTATAATATTTTTTTACGTTTTCGTCGTGAGCTGTTCGTCGACTCTGAACTAGAGGTCAGCGAAAGTGCTTATTAAAATTATTGTTATTATCAATTTTGATTGAATTATATCAGATTTGGATACATAAAGGACCAATAAATGTGTTTTATGAATAAATTTGAAATTATTTGTCCAAATTAGTAAATTATTAGAAAAGGAAAAGTGGTGTCCTTTTAAAAGGACGGTAGGGTTATCCACTACTATCTCGATTTAAAAGTTTTTCTTTTGTAAATCCTGCTTTTAGTTTATTTTACGGTTTTTATAGTATAATCCACATTATAAATAAGTAGAAACAAAGTTTATGTAAAGGCAAATCGTCGTTGCGCCTTCAAAACCCGACATGTGCATGTTAGTAAATTGTTCAGGAGAAGGTTTAAACTGATTTATTTACACACATAGCGCTTTGTGATTTACCTTCATTAAACAACTATTTTACAGAAAAATGCATTATCTGATTTTATGGAAATGTCCGGCTTGAAACCCTTAATCGAAATCTGTACTTAACGCATTTTGCTCAAAATGTGCACATGTCGGGTTTTGAAGGCGCAACGACGAAATACAAAAATTTTAATTAGTGTTAGCTATTTTTGTTTTGAAAGGCTAGAAACTTGTAAATTTGGGTGTCAAATTTGTAAAATAATACATGTCGCCGAACGGAAAGTCGTAAGGCATTCAAATATGGTCATTTCGGTTATCGAGGGGTTGCAGGTGGATTCTGTGACGATATGTGCTCGAGTTAAGACGTTTGTTTTTAAAATAATTCGAAGAAGCTGAAGTGAATTTTATAATTCCAAGTTTTGTTTAACATTAGTTGGAATTAACTATTTATTTTTTTCAGGTATTGGACAATAAATTGTCAAAATAAAGTGTAAATATTTTTTTAACGAAATTTGTGAAAGTTTTGCCTAACATTAGTGTAAATTAACTATTTACTTTATACTACTCCATAGTAGTGGATAACCCTACCGTCCTTTTAAATGGGCACCATGTTTCGGTCATTTACAACACTTTCAGAATTTTTTTAGTATTTTTCTGAGATTCAGCATAATAAAGTGACCAATATACAGAAGAAAAAATTTTAAATTTCAATAAAAAATACTTTCAGGTTTATATGGGTTAATATGCCCTATACCAGTGGTCCAGAAAAAGCTTAATTTTGAGGCCCTCTTAATTTATGACTTTATGAAGCCCCAGGCGCGCCTCTAGCGCCTGTTCGGAAATCCGCCACTGAATACCAGCCCGGGATACTTTCATTTGATTGGTGCTTGCAAGCTCTTGCAATAAAATGTGATTTCTAATGTGTTTTCTTAATTCATATTTTTATAAATATTATAAAAAGTTAAATTAATTTTGCATGCCCGGTTTCGCATCCACGAGTTACGAATAATCAAACGCAAACGGAACAATTAGTGCATCCTACTTATTGAGTTATGTGCTTGAACGTGTGTAACATTTGTACAGTGACTTATTACAAAAGTTAATGTAAATAGGTGACACACCTAACCCATACATTCTCATACAAACTTTTAAATTGCTGAAATTAAACAGGAAGAATACAATAATGGTATGGTATGTCTGATGCAATAAAAATGCCAGATTCAATAGTCCTGTGGACAATTTATTACTATTAAAAATATTAAGAATAAATTTATTCTTTTAATTGTTTCGTGGTTCAGGTGGCGAAATTTTATAGTTGATAGTTGTAACCTTCTAACTTGTGCTTGCTTCATAGACATCTTATACCTTCGACAGACTCAAAATTAATGATCATTAATTTTTTTTTACATTTAATTTATTAAATAGCTTGAATCAACTGTAATGTGAGTATTTTTCATGTGTAACCGCCTCGTAAAATCCCGTCTGAAAGGATCCTTAATGATCATTAACTTGTCAGTGTGTGGAAGGTACTGGCTTACTGCAGAGATGATTTATTATTATAAATTATAATATTGTTGACAATTATAACAGGAACAACAAGTGAAAGTAACGTTCACATAGCATCCATTCACATAAAGATTAGTAGTTGTGTTGTATTGTATGACATTGTAAGCACTATTCAAATCTGCTACTATATTTTTTTCAATCTGATTGGTATATTTAAGCTTTTACAATACAAAAAACCATCTCTTCTGTTAATATTGCCGGATCACCATTGATATTTAGTAGGTGTAGTAGTGTTATTAATTAAAGCTTATGTGATACTAGCTGGATACCCGGCTTCGCCCGGGGTTTTACATAATATATAAAATACTTTTTCGCGTGTATATAGAAAGAATTTGTGTTAGTGAATTACTAATATGAATTCATAATCCTAAAGTAGTCAAAAATTAGACTAATTATTATCCATTGTTTAATAATTAGACTTAAGTAGCCAGATCAATAGGCGCCGAGTTTGTGTCAAGTTCAATTCAAAAACGAATAAAATTGGTGTAAAATTTACAATAATTAGTTTTGTACCAAATACCAACTTCTTCAATTTTTCACTAAATTAGGCGAGTCGCAGGTTGTTAGAAGATTGAAACAACTATGCCTACTAACCTTAACCACTTCAAGCCCACATTAATTGTAGGTGGTCAAACAAGGATGCGATATTGATCACACCCACACCTACAGTACATTAAACAATTTGATTGTTTAAATAAAAATGTAGACACATTTAACCCTTTGCTCAAAGTAGGAGTACACTGACACATATAAATAAGTAAAAGAGGCATGAAAAGGTTGAGAATTGCTGATTTAGATAAATAAAAATATCTGGTTCTTGTACAGTTGTAATAATGATTGCGAAACATTGAACTAAAAATCGATAACTCGAAATTCGAAAAATGTGCAATTCAGCATTTCATATGTAAATAAATCAAAGTAAGCATTAATAATAAAAGTGGATCAAAACAATATATTCATTTATTTATAACGCAAAGATAACAATGAAACGCCTACTTTCTAGCAATGCTTCTTTGTTAAATTTTTAAAACAGGTTTACGTTATTATAATCAGAGGTAGGTAATATGATAATTACATTATGGTGAATACAGACACAGCTTTTTAAAAAGCATCGTGAATTCAATTAACGGTAATACGAAAAATTAGCGATTGTGCGAATTATTTAATTAACGACGATTGTTTTTCGACAATGAATGGATAAAAGCGATTGCAATTAAAAAATCGAAATTGACAGAAGAAAAATTTTCAAATTAATTTTAGTGAAAGGCAACATGTAAAAGGTTTTAAAGAACTCGAAAAGTTTGAACTTTAAACTAATTTAAGGTACGCCGCACGCTTCGCGTAGGAACCTAAACTTCGAAACATTTTTAGAATATCACGATTTTTTTCTAATCACCCTGTATGGCGGGCCTAATGTCTAATTGCAGGTGGAGTTTTTAATAACAGCCTACAGTAATTTGAGTTGTACGTAATATGGACCCGGCATTGTTTCCTTGGTCTAGAAATACACCTCCAGGGCAAGAAACGCCTCTACCAATAAAAAAATATTTAATTTTTAACGCCGACAAGATTAAATTAAAGGGCAATCATTCAAATTTTATAAATGATTGAAATTTTGATAGTGGACAAGCGAAATTAAAAAACCACTAAATGCGATACCAACATAATAAATTTGACACAAATAATGTTGGTCCTCTTGTAGGCGAGTTTAGATTGGTTTGCAATCATCCTTTTGTGTACTGCACAAAAAATGACGATGAGTCACTTAAATTTGTACATAAATGGTCAAAACAATAATACTTGTTATGAAAGATTTTAGATTTGCAAACGAAAAGGTCAATTATATTCTGCCCACTTCTTCCTAATTTGTATTTAATGTAATTAAAAGTTGAAATCTTCACAATAATTTCGTTTGTCTGAGGATAATCGTTATATAAACAGGAACAGTTAAGATGCCTGAGATTCCATAAAATAGCGTGACTACCCCGACGCGTATTAGAAATTAAAATACAGACAGTTTCTCAGAGAAATTTATTAATATCCATAAGCGAGTAATGTACAAAAGAATATTAAATTTAGAAACAAAGTTTACATGATTACCGCAGCAATTTATAAATCGTGAATATAATTTTTTTTTCTTTGAAAACATCCTTTCTATGGATCAACCAACAACATTGACAGATTAATTGAACACTGAAGGTTACAATTATTTCGTAAAATATCAATACGTTCACATGATTACCCTACTAATAGGATTTCTAATTCACAACAAATTTAGATAATCACCCAAATCCAAATTATATTAACAAAATATGTTAAGTGTGGTTACAGGAACAAATTTCTATGGTTGATTTCGAACCTAAAACTAAATTCCTGCACGTATAATCCTTTATTATCCATTTCATCAGCAATAGGCGTAAGTACCGTAGAGTTGGTAGATGCACGCGTCGCGTCGTTTGAAACTGGAGCATTTTTTCCCAAAAACCTGTGCGACGACTGCGAATCCGCAGAAAGGCTTCGCATTCCCAATATTACAATGTAAAATGTTATGCTTCCATGACTGCCTAATGGAATAATCTTTCTTTTCAACTCTTACAATCTATTCAACACTACATCATCATTTAACACGTTTTTCACGATTGAGATGCACGCAGTTAATTTTGATTGTTCCGTATATAGGTTAGCACTGATTGTCATTGACTAATTGTCACAACTACGTGTCGGCATTTCATGGTTTGAATTAAGTGACCTTCATATTACTCTAATAACATAATGCCAATACAATCCATTATGGTGAAGACGCTCCTTTGAAAAATGAAATTAACAAATTGAATAACACTTTTAATTTTTTTATCTAACAAAAAGAATTGCGAAAAGTAATCCATTTTTCCTCTTTAAAATTTAGCAGAAAATTTTATGCTTAATTTGGTATAAGGAAGTGGTTATGCAATTAATAACAATTTACGTAATCTGCATCCGGTGTAAAATAAGGAATCATTTGTTTAAAAATGAAATCACAACCAATGACGTTTCATTTAAATTTTTGTTAGGTATCTCCAAATATTCCTTGTGTGTGCAGGTCTGGCCATTTTTGTAAAATGTATGTTACTTTCCAATAATAATGGTCGTAAGTGCACTTTATACGAAATATAAACTTTAATTTACTTCTCTGGGTTCCTTTCCTCTAAAAAAGTTTCGTTATGGTTAACCAAAAGCAAGATGATCTAGGTAAAAATCTTCCTCCACCAGTTCCGCAGTACTACTGGGTTTTGTTATGTTTCGAACACAATTTGGACGGTAAACCATGATTATTCAAGACGGACGGGAATGAATTGAAATGAAGATGGTGAGTAATTTGCACTTCATGTATTTATTTTAATTTGATAATGCAGTAGAACCTGTCAAGTTCGACACTTCTCAGAATTTCATTGTGAATACAGACAGAAGTGGGCGGCATCTTACCACATCTTACAGCAGGTGTATAATATGTTGTCCGTTTTACTGATATTGTTATCACGTTGTATTAACAACGATTAAGTTACGTATCTTGCTTTTTAAACGATCGAGTTACGTACCTTGCTTACGATTGGTTTCTTAAGATTGGTTTCCCTGTCAATACCGACACTTTTGTATAGTCTGTGTCGAATTTGACAGGTTTCACTGTATATAAAACTTACAAATGCTTATTTTTTCCAAACGTTTCATATTTTTATAACTGTGACGAAGTATGAGTATATTTCCCAACCACAATATAATATCTATATATAAAACAAATTCTAATCAATTATTCAAAATTTTACAAATGTTAACCGCTGGTGCTGGCTAGAACAAGATAATTTGAAAATTGAAAGTAATTCCACTTGATTGATGATTCCTTCATTTCGTAAACACACTGTGTCATCAAGATATATTCATTGGGGGAAGGTAAGCAATATATATGCTCGATAATTCAACATAAAGTGCATGTATCAAAGTCTGATCCGATTTTAATTCACTAATCGCACTTACAAAGGGGAAAGATGGCAATACGAGAAGGGTAACATACCAAATCGCTTTTATGCTAGACCACGTTTCTCAAATAAATAGCAAAATAGCAGCATAACTAAAATTGCATGGCGCTTAAATGCCTAAAAATAGTTGCAAACGCTAAAACAAAGAAAAAGAAAATTAAGATTTATGTCCCAAAATTAAAGAGACTTTGCAGTTGAAAAGCAAGGAATATAAATAACACACTTGCCGGAAAGAAAACAAAGAAGCACTTCGTAAATTCGGTGGTGCAGAAAATGCTAAAATATAATATTGAATCTGGCCGGTCCGACCGATGACTTTCGAACAATATAAGGCAATTTATTGTGATTTACAATAATCGACCTCGTCGCCGTCTACAATGTTAAATTATTATTTCATAAACCATTTACCTACGTATGATTCATCAAATATTAAAAATACATCGGCAGTAATCTACGTCCTCGGGAGTGGCAATTATACATAGCCGTCATAAAATTCAAAAAATAAAACTTTCGTTATGAAATTGGAAAAGTTTTCATCTCAAAGTTGGATAGCTATAAATTTCCATTTATATGTGGGTTAGCTAGCTTACATTTCCTATGTTATATCCATGTCACCCGTACATAAAACATCCAATTTTATGTTAAACTCCCTACTTCAGGATAGTGAATTTTCGAGTTTGTTAAATTTGTATTATTTATGTAAAAACTCATGGTAAGGAATATGCCGGATATGCACTAGATCGGTCTCAATTTTGACGATTTCTAATTTTATGTTTTGGTTATGGAACCACTTTGAATATTGCATTCCAAAAATGAAATTGGAAAGTTTAAAAAAAAACTGCGAAATCCTTGAATTTAGTTTTGAGGCGATCTGATCCATAAAAATTGTTACTATTAACTTCAAGAAGAATATAAATGTACTATTTTGAGACTGCTCAGAGAATAAACAAGTGGAAGTAATCAAAGAGGTTTTATTTATATCGATAAAATTACATCTATTATACTACTTATAAAATATTTAGTCAATCTCAACTTCTATTTCTATCCTTCCATGCATGCAAGATAATTTCTATCAATTGCTATTCATTCCATCTTATTAATAAAAAGATAAATAAATTTCTCATTTAAATATTTTATTGTTCAGTATTTATCATATTAAAAACCTCATTATATTTAACACTTGGCGTTATTGAAATTCTTAGCATTCTGCAGTAAGTCCATCCACATTAGAACGAAAAGAGTACGTGATTAATGTATGCGACATCCATTTTGAGTGCGATGTTTCGTACCTAACATAAAAGTACTGACCAGGTGCAACACATAGAATTCATAACTATCTTATGGGCAAGGATAATTTCAGGTCACGTATGTGATCCTTTTACAGCTCCATCCAAAAAGGAAGGCTTTTAAATTCTAATAGAAGACGAACAGAAAGAAACTCGTTTCCAAAATAGAAACAATAGCACAGTTTGCGTCTTTCGCGCAGGATTTTCAGATTTGGCACGGTCTGTACCTATAGTAAACAAATGGCAAAAGGCTTTTTAATTTAATTAGAAGAATTCCGTAACGATGTTGAGTAAGTCATGTACTTTCCAACTAATGTAAATTATTTATCTAGTCAAACATCGAATTTCCATTAAATTTTAAACCAAAATGTAAGGATAATGCAATTACAAGTTGATAAGATAAACATTAATTTCGAAAAAATAAAAATTAATCTATGACGAAATCTGTGCCTATTATAGATTTCAAGACATCTCAAACAGATCCGTACTTGAACTAGGAACAGGGTCGTTCCTAGGGGGTATTGCGCCTGCATGCAAGAAATTTTTTCCGCCCTATATGCTAGATGGGCTATGAAAAATCAACCGGGAAATTGTCTGATGAGCAAAAAAAAGGTCAAAAAGCAAATAAAGTAAAATTTTATATTTTGTGTAAGTTCGCTAAACAATATATATGTAAAAAGTTAATTGTGGACCAAAAAGTAGTCTAAAGCAATTCTCTTAAATTTCGTCCACATTTTTAAAATTTTAGTAATTCTAAATTTAACAAATTTTCTCTGTATCTAAAACAAATTCTTATCTCTCTCCAAAATGCCGCCCCTTACTTTTGCCGCCTGCATGCGGGGCATGCACTGAATACCCGGTAGGAACGGCCCTGACTAGGAAATAGCTGAATTTCCAATTTGGTTCCAAAAAATTTAAATCGGGTCTTCTAATAGCTGCAGTTGCATAGGAAACTTCGGGCAAATTGCACCAACCAAATTTAGCCATACAAATTGGTTAACTGAGTGGTGAATTGGTACAATTCGCAGCCCTTAGGGGTTCTCGAACAACTGACATAAAACAATCGTTATGGTTCACAAGTAGTGTATAAAAAATAGGGTCAATGAATAAAAATGCAACAACCTGCAAATTCGAAGGGAAATTTAATAAACAATAATTACGTAATTTGTGTAATAATTATCCTCTAAATAAGCTTGTAATTTATTTGAAGGTTAAGACTTTTTAAATAATTATTGATAGTATGTACAATATTTTACACTTTCACAATAATTTTCTTCTAGTCGGCACATAAATTATGTTGAAAAAATTCCGACATGTACAAATGAACCATATACCATACAGAGTCCACCAAAAATAGTGGATGCGGAAAAAACTCAAAATTAGGTTGATTTTTTTTTTGAAAGATTCTCGTATCTCAAATAACATTATAATATCTTTTTGCTTCAATTAATGTGGCATGACCCACAAAAAACTGAAATTGATAATTTTGAAGAAATTCACAGAAATCAAAGGGGTCAACGAAAAAATACATAATAAAACTTAGGCTATCTAAAAAAAAGCGACAGATAGCAAATAAAGGGACTGATTACAGAAATAAAATAAGTAAATTGGTATTTCAATAAGAAATGATAATTTTTACATTTTTACAGTGCAACTCAATGTTTGAAAAAAATTGTGGAAGTGAAGATTTTAAAATTTTAAGATCCACCAAAATAGTATGCTCAGTATACGTAAGTAAATAAATCAAGTTATTCCCCAGGTATTTAATTAAAAAAATTAATTATTTGATCACAGAAGGGTGGTGGAATTATTGTAACTGAGCATCAGAAACACGCCCTTCTGATAAACTTGTGTTCGCGATACGAACGAGTAATTTGTCAGGTATTTAATTAATATTTAATCATCGAACAAGATAAACTCATATTACGAAAACAATGATAAGGAAATAAATTATCAAAATTAACAGAAATAGAATAGGTATAATAAACAGACAAATAACTTGAAATATAATAGGATAACATGAGTATTTTATGCGAAGTTTGTTTCAAGAATTAGCAAATAATTATTATCATACAAAAATAAATTTGAAATATACTACAAGTTTCACACAAGCGGAAATTCTGGATGAAAATCGTGGAGATCACAGAATTTTTTACCTCGGCCCTCTGGTGAACATCCACACGTGGTCGTGATGAAATCAGAAGTAGCACAATGGGGTCCATTTAGAAGCCGAAGTAATAAAATCCAATCCAGAATAACAAACAAATTAAGCATTCCTTTTTGTATTCATACGCGCCTCTAATTAGTTTTCTAGCTACTGCTCATCCCATTAAAACTGTGATTCTGTATTTCAAGCTCAAGAGAAACACTCGCATAAAATTATTTTGGAAGTCTTAAAAATTTCATGTCCTATATGTACACAAATTTTTCCGGATGCTTACTCCTGGGTTAGTGAAAACAATGAAATCAACATCAACAATCTTGGAAATGATTGTTACTTTGCATACTAATTGGGGCAATATTGATATTTGATAACAATAAACAGAGATAGCATAACACCTGGGATAATGATAAGAACACATTCCTTGTTATTTGTAAACTACGGCATCAAAAGCAATGTAAACTACACCAAAAGCAAAAAGGTCTACTTTTAATTAGTTGAACTGTCTCAAAGATCTACATTTTCTAATATCCCGGTTGGGTGGTTGTCGGGCTTCAGGGATGTTTTTAATGAGTGAACTGTAAGCAGATTTCTACGTTTTTCTAATACCCATATTATATCTTTTTTTTTTCATACATAACGGATTGGCGGAGTTTATACCGACCCAAAATAATATCCAGATTACACACGCTATAACTAATTTTTGTTTAATATTAGTAAACAGCGGCGTTCAACTAAAGCAATTGAGGTTCGAATGAATCGATTTATCGTCGGTTGAATGTGCTTATAACTCACAGACAAACAAATAAACTTAAAATACAAAAATAGCGACAACAGATACCTGAATAATTATATAATCACGTTCAACGGTCATATTTCTAGCAAGTGAAAACCGAGTACAATCGATTGCACCAGTTGAACACAACATAACCTAAAAATTCAGCTTAGTTTGCGAAATACTTTTCTAGTCATAGTTGGAAAACATTGAGCACCGGCAACTGTTATTCGCTATCTCTTTAAAGGTTTTAAATCTGCGGCTTCATACTCGATAATTAAAAATTGGACGGTGCTATTTCAACAAAGCAACAAAAGGTCAGACTATAACTGGGGCATATTACGATAACTTATTAGAGCAATTGAAACAAAAACTTTAATTAAAAAACCCCCGGGTTAGAAAAAAAAAGCTCTTTCATCACGATAATGCACCGACTCACTTATCTCCATTTGCAACCACCAAAATTAAAAAATTGGGCTACGAACATGCACCGTATTCTCCGAATTTGTCCTCCCCTAACTATCATATTATGTTTCCAAACATGAAAAAGCACTTGGCAGGACAAAAAAAATTCATCAAACGAGTAAGTTATTCGCTGTGTGCGTTCTTCTTGCTGCCCTCTGGTGGTCCAAAAAAGAAAATAAATTGGGACTGTTTTAGCAATAGCAACTGTTTTAATTAAGAGGAATCCTTAAAGTTGGAAAATACACTTTCGTAATTCAATGATATATCTTGCTTATTATTTTGCACAAAAGTATATATTTGTTAAAAGAGGACAAAACTTTTTTTTTCAAAAAATTTGAATTAAAAAAAAAATAAAAACACAGTGACCTGCGTCCAAGTGTCCTCTTTTAAAAAATATATACTTTTGTGCAATTTTCTTGAGTAATAAACAAGATATCATTGAATTACGAAAGTGTTGTATTTTCCAACTTTAAGGATTCCTCTTAAGGATTTTTGAAGAAAATTTAAACTTTGTTTAAGAGGTCCGTGGTGTATAGGTGTGTACGCCACTTCTCCACCAACGTACATAGCGAATAATGAGAGTAGAAGCTTGGTGTTTTGTAGACCTCGAAAAATCGGTCTTCAAAAAAGTTAGAATATCGATGGAATAAATTTATTGCGACGAAATTCAGACTATATAGAAAAATACAAAAGTTCGAGTACGATAATCTGGCACCAAAGATATTTTAATATTAGCCGAGAAGCTAATTAGAGAAACTCAACTGAATCTGATAGATAACTTTAAAATTAACCGTTTAAGGTGAGGATGAACGTCAGATATCGATTAGTTTAGGCAATAATCAATTGTAAAGTTTTTATATTTAACTTCTGATTGTCCCCTGTTGCTGCATTGTGTTGAGGGTACGTGCGCTCGGTGTAAATACTTACAGCAAAGCTTGCAAGGGGCGAGGCTACCGGAGTCAATGTTTATTTGCGCCACCGAAAACATCCAACTTATAAATTTTTCAATTATTACATGTCGTTAATTTAAGATCCCGTTAAGATCCCGGTATATATAAGTACTATTCCGTTTTAGGTTATTCGCGTTTTACATTACCATTGGTGGCGCTGCAAACCATACGTTTTAAATGGATTTATAAATTATTCCGTGTGGTGGCGTTAATGTAAATGTAAACAAGTTTATTATGTAAACAAAGCAAAATACGTTCTACATGAACTTCGAAATTATTCTGTGTGGTGGCGTTTTGTTGATGTAAAACGCGAATAGACTGGCTGCAGGGATAATATTAGCAAGTGCACTGAAAAAAAAAAGTAGTCGGCACAACAACAAAAATTGTTAATGGAACAATACTAAATTGTCGCTATAGGCACAACAAAATTATATGTTTAATTGAACAATATGGGTTTGATTACTGTGTATGATTGACACAACAATACCGTTTCTGTCAGATTAACACTTAATATAGTTGTATTAACTATATCTTATATAGCGTTATCTATAATAATTTTTTAACAAGTATTTTAACAAAATGAAATAGTTACATTAACAACATTATTTGTAAAATTAACGATATTTTACATTGACTTTTAACAAATTGAATATGATTATAGTAACAACCATGAAATTATGGTACTAGTGAAATTTACAATAAATTATGCTAATATTGACTATATTTTTTGAACAAGAACGATATTGTTATCGGTACCCATTCATTTTTTTCAGTGTGAGCGGTTTTAAAGCATATTAGTTTTTGGCCCTATAAGGGACCGGTTTACCGAATTAAAAACTTCAAACTGAGTAAGATCAGATACATTCATGATTAGCTGCTAAGCACAACCTGTCTATTTCAATTGTAAAGGGTGGTTTTCTTTTAGAGGTTTAATTTTCCAATACGGTGGTCATATCGGGCAACCCAAATTTCATTCGTTCTCAGTTTCGTTTGCCATTTCACCATGAATAAACTTACGCCAGAACAATACTTGCAAGTTATGCAAATTTATTTAGAAAATCTTAGTTTAATTCGCGAAATTTGACGTGCGCCACGTCTATTTTACGGTCGACATAATCATCAATTTGCTTTATCGAAGATTTTGCAGAAAGATCTTGGTTTACGAGTTTACAAGATCTAGCTCGTGGAGGAATTGAAACCGTCTGACCATCGTGTGCGTCGTACGATTGATGAATGGATCTAAACCGAGATTGCTCTTGATCCTCATTTTCATTACAAAATTTTGTTCAGTGATAAGACTCATTTTTTGTTGAATGGCTACGTCAATAAGCAATTTCTCCGCATTTGGAGTGAAGAAAATCCACAAACCATTATTGAGATGCCGTTATATCCACAGAAAGTCACTGTTTGGTGTAATTTATGGGTTGCTGAAATCATTGGTCCATATTTTTTCACATGAAGACCGCTATTATAGAGCCATGAATACTGACTTTTGCATTCCCTCAAATTTTCCGCATTTGGAGTGAAAAAAGTCCACAAACCATTATTGAGATGCCGTTATATCCACAGAAAGTCACCCTTTGGTGTAATTTTTGGGTTGCTGGAATCATTAGTCCGTATTTTTTCACATGAAGATCGCTATAGAGCCATGATTACTGATTGATTTTTTCGTTCCCCAATTAAATGGAATTAATAATGTAAAAAAAAACTATGGTTTCAACAAAACAGTGCAACATGGCATACAACGCATACCTCAATCGATTTATTGAAGGAAATATTCGATGAGCGCATAATTTCGCGTAATGGACCTGTGAATTGGCCTCCAAGATCGTGTGATTACCACCTTTGGATTATTTTCTGTAGGATATGTGAAGTCGCTAGTCTGTGCCGATAAACTAGAGGAGACGGACGACTTGGAAGCCAACATTCTCCGCGTTATTGCCGATATACTGCCTCAGATGCTCGAAGAAGTTGTTGAAAATTGGACTTCCCGATTGCGCTTTATTGGATCACGATACCCGTATGCCCGAAATTATATTTAAACACTAATGGCATAAAATTATCTTTCCAATAAAGCCAATCCATGGCCATTACCACGATTTTTATGTCAACTCTTTCTAAAAATATCTGCCATTTTACAAGAAATAGATATTTTTCAAAGCCGCTACGTACTCTTCAATCAATGTAGAACATAACATATTTTTGTTATTTGTTCTAGCGTAAACCCTCTCGGAGAAATCGTGTCTCCAAAAAAAAAGGTGATTGCGGAAGAGTGCCCACACGCCGCCATTTGCAACAATATAATCAATAAAATAAAAACTTTTCGTGTTATTTAAATAAAGCTACTCATTTGCCCAAAAATAATTCCCAAACTTAGATATGATTTCAGAGCCTCAGAGGTGGTGTTACCCCTTAATAAACCCTACTTTCTTTCGTTAAAAATCGTGATTCAAACTTGTTTTCTTGTAAGCAAATTAATCTATGCGTGTATAAAGCTTGAATTACATTATACTTTTTTCGTCTAGATTTCTCGAATAGAAATATGCAGCCCGTCCGAGTTTTCGTTCGAGGTCGGTCCAAGTTAGGGAGTGCCAACATCCCTATTGGCGTAGTATAGGTAAGAGGTCCGTGATAGGTAGTCCCTTTTGGCGCCATCTATACTAAAGCAAATGAAATAAAAACTCGAAAGAAAATCGAACGAGAATCTAGACGAAAAAAGTCGAAAAAAGTATAATGTAATTCAAGCTTAAAGCTAGAACACCAAACAGTAATATATTGTCGTATTCTTTTGGAGTGAAGAAGCAATAATTTTGAATATTCTGAGAATTTAAATATTGTATTTTTGAATTTGAATATTTCATTTGGAAGATTAGAGGGGGCCGGAAGGAGAGAAGATGGGCATTCGACTTCCCAGGTCGGAGAGTGGTGTAAAATAAATGAGACATAAAGATTTTTGTAAAAGTTTGAATTTTTGAAAAGAATGTGAATTAAAATTAGTAGAAGAAAAGTTGGAGTATTATTTCTTTTTAGCATTTTTGGAAATAAATTTAGGTACTTGAAAACATACGAAAATTATTGAATTGGGTTACGAAATAATTTAAATGAAAATTGGAAGGTCACGCGATAGCCGTGTGATAATTCTGATTAACCTGGCTAGTCCGGCCATAATGAATAATAATCGAATAATTCGACGTACTTATGAATACATTTTATTTTGGAAAACCATACAGTCGGAGGGTTGTGACTTGATATGAAGCAACAATAAGAAAAGTTTAGATATTTCTGTGATGTAATCGGAGCTTAGTTTGTTCATTGTGCCTATGTAAAAATAATTCCAGTGCGGCCTTTAGGCCGCACAACCTGGGAAATCTAATTATTATTATTATAAGTTGTTAGTTGTCACTTCCTCTCTTGTAAACAGATTAATCCCAATTCTATTAGATTTGAATTGCGATCTGCAGTCTTATTTTTGCAATGATAGATATTTTTCAATCTTACTAGATCTCATCAGTATTCTTCCATTATGAGAGCAATATCATCTTCACGTTTCATATTAGGGGACTAATCGGTGGCATTGAACATTTAGCACAATAATGGAGCTTAAAAACACCAAATGCGCAAGTTTTGATTTAAGACAATTAGTAATTTTTCATTATTGAAAGGTACATCGTATCGGGAAATTGGGAAGTTGGTGAATAATATGGACAAGAGAACTGTGGCGGATATTATTATGCGTATTAACATAGAAGATCGGATCGATTTAAAAAAGAACAACAGATGCACCCTATTCTGAGAGCCGCCCAATTCTGTCGGTATTCATAATGAAAGTCTGAGAAGTGTCGAACTTGACAGGTTCTACGTAGTTTTCTTTGAAACATACCAAGTTCATTTTTACATTAATAGTGATTTTCCTATTATTTTTCGGAAAGAATCTTGTTTGTATAAAAAAAATTGCAAACAGGTCAACGAATTCCTTTGAAAAAAACAAGCTATATCGATAATGGCGTATTTTACTCGTAGAACCAATAGATATACAGGATTCTTTTACATATTATTTCAGATGATTAAATAAGGTGTAGTATGCAAAAATCAACTGGGTTACATTTTTTCCGTTGTAGTAAAATCTCAACTGACTAAACTAATAGACCCAGGTTCACTAATGTATGTAATCATGTATCACGGATATGGTGTATAATTTCTCAACGAAATCGAGCCTTTGTTGTTATAAAAACTGTCTCTATGAGATAATAGTGAGATTATTTGAAAAATCAACTTTCTTCTAATAATAGTAAATCTAATAGTGAAAATAATTTTCTATTTTAATTTTTCATGGTTCTAATCACAATATACTAGGTCGATTAAACTAATAATTAAAATGAAGTTTTAGACAAATTCGCCCTTTTATCGTTACACCAATCTATGTAATTTCTAGTGGAAATCTTAAGAGGGAAACGAACCAGTCGGTGGATGGGAGATTCTTTAGAGTCGGGTTACTGCTTAATCAATGAAGCTGGAAGGCGGTTACCAAGGTAACGTAAACAAATACATACAACTCTTCGAGGCCCCCTGTTTGGAATACGGCTCTGTACTGATTAATAATAAATTATAATTATGGTGAGTAAGTATTAAGCATAAAAAATGCACTTTTCTGAAACTTCACCTCCAAATTTGGTAGTATTATAATAATCACCTACTTGCATTGTTTTACATAATTTAGAACCACAAAAATGTGTTTGTCCTTGCTCTACATCAATGTAAATTACTTTGTACTTTGTATTATCATTTCTATTATTTAAATAAACTTATAAATTAAATAGACCGTTTTGTGTAACGCAAGAAGTGTGGAACCGAAGAAATCTAGTAGGTAGGAAATTTAAATACCTGTGCGTACCTGTCAATTGTAACCTTGCATTTTTTATCGTGCGATAAGCTATCGCAAAGCAAAAATTAATTACATGACATTTTTATAGCGAAGAAGCTCCTCGATAAAACCGTTATAAAAAATAACTTACGCTTAGCAGCGGACAACAAATCTTTAACTTCTTTAATAAGCCTCTTGATCTGTTGACTTGTGTTGTCTAATTCCTTCTCGTGCTGGTGCAAATTTTCCCTGAAATAGGGACTATCACTCATACACTCGGTAAATTCTAACGGTGGTAATCCCACGACCATTGTGTCAATTGTTAGAAACGTCACTCAAGAAATAAAACTATTTATCAGTCAAAAACCACAAAAACCCGTAACACTTTCATCGACAACGAAGAAACGTCAGAATAACACACATACAAATACACAACTGATAAAGTCGCTGCGAATCGAGAACAACCTGTAGATTTGTACGAATTCGTGTATGCGCACCGAACGCACACTTGATTATCAACCGCGCGTGGCGCCACCTAGGCGATTGACACCCAACTGTCAAAATGGACAACAATAATTTGTTGTTGCTCCGTTGCTGTGGTTTTTTGAAGGTTTTTGGCACCACAATGGGAGGTTAATAATATAAATAAAGTTGAGTTACAAAAATACTTCCTTTGTTTGGTGAATTTTATGCGTGCTTTTCAAAATCATAACGAAACATGACTACCGTGTTTCCTATTGAAATAGTGGAGAACATTTTGTATTTTTGTGATGGTGAGACTTTGAAACGAGCAAAATTAGTTAATTCGACTTGGAAGCATGTTGTGGATTTTCTTACACGAGTAAGTAATTGTTGTTGGTTGGGATGGTTATAACTTTGTCGTTTTTAGAGGACTCAAATTTGGAAGTGGTGTTGTTTCGAAGACATACCGAGGAACGAGTTGATTAACTATACGGAAAAGTATGACCATTATTACGATGCAGACAAATGGTTAAATATTTATAACACGTGGTATGCCTGGAAGAATGTTAAAGATAATATTCGGTTTGATGTGGTTCTTTGTCCGATGGAGAAAACTCCGAGGATTACATATGTCGCAGTTGCTGGTGAGTTTTTCTCACCTTGTTCCATTCCTTGAGTAAACAGCAAGAATGATTTTGCTAATTTGATGACTCTTGTAGGTTAATATCTTCATTTCCATTAGCATTTTCCTCTACTGCTATAGTAAAATTCTATTTCAAAATTTTTAGGTAACCTAATAGCAGTTGGATCCGAGGATGGCAGAATTAAAATTTTTGGTGAAAATTGGAACCCTTTACACTCCTCTAGATATCTTGCAGTGAAGGTCACAGGGATTAAATTTATGAGCGGTAAGAAACTATTATAAGTAAATAATTTAGCTTACACTAATTAATTTTTATTAGATGATGATTCAACTGATAAAACTAATTTACTGCTCGCTTATAAGTCTGGTACTTTGATTGTGACCAACTTTGATGGGAGACTGAATGACATAATATTAATGCAAGACATAAAATTGTACAGGTGAGTTAACCAATCGAAAATAATTCTAATCCTAAGGATTTCACTTTTTAAGTGTCTATAAGAAGTATTTGTGCTATGAAAAGCGGGGTGGACGTATAACAATTGCAAAATTAGATACCGATTCTAATGGGCGACAAACTTTGAACGATATTACCTACCTCCGAATTTACTCGCCTAATGAAGTTTCTTCACTGCATATGTGGAACGGTGTGGCCACTTTTTTAATTAATAATGAAGTTAAAGTTTTGAAGTTTGACCAAAATACTCCTCCTGTTAGCAGTGTTCAAAAAAAAGTCAACATCAAATTTTGTTTAAAAAACGAGCACAATTCTGATCTTTCCTATCATATTTACAGAGATGATATCATCATATGTGCATGTAACTATAAATCCTGCTAAAAATGTAGGCTTATTGTAATTTTCTAAATTTTAGCCACCTGTGAAAAGTTAGGTGAACAATACATTGAATTATTTATTTTGGGTGAAAATAATCAGTGCAGTAAGAAGATGTTCAACAGTTCAGAAATTTTTGAGTCGAATATAACTTGTATGTTTTTGTATGGTAACATTTTTATTGTTGGTGTAGATATTGGAAATGTAAGTGTTTCATTTTCCTTGTACAATTTTCAATTACTTTGATTAATTTTCAGATATATTTTTATTATGTTCCATCGTGGAAGAAATTTGATCTTTATGATTATAAGAAGAAATTTATAATTGGAAGGCATCCAATAATATCAATTGATGTAAAAGAAAATAAAAATGAAAGGAGGTTTTTTGTTACAACCAGTTATAATATTCATCAAGTTATTGGATTTCCTTTGGAAATAGCAAGCAATTAAAGTAATTTTATTTAAGAAATATTAATTATTGTTAATGGAAGTATGTGAACAGTGAATGTAAAAATACCAAAACGGTGATTATTTGTCTTTCATCTTCCATTGTTTTCATTATTTTGCATTTCTTTCATTTCATACTATGTGTGTGTTTTCATCACTTCATATTTTTAAGACTGTATACTATTTTTTAGACAAAAAGTCTTTTGTAATGGTTGTTTAAAATATTTAATTGGTAATATTAATTACCCAAATTTTACTAGCAAATTGCTCTAGTCAATAATAAAAGTGTTTTTATAATAGTTCTGTCAGCTTATCGTAATTTATTGGAATATTTGTTTTGTATGTAAATTTTAATAAATTATTTTGTGATAACTTGGATTACTTTCCTAAAATTTAATAAAAATGCAAATATTTTATTCTCCTGTGGTTTGATTGGTAATAAGCTAAAACTAGATTCAAAAATAATTGTTGAATGTAATTCACAAAGTTTTAACCAAAGCATATCCATGAGAAATTCATACCTAATTTCATTTATCAAAAAAAGAAATCCATCAGACTAAAATACGGAATTTTCTGTTGTAACTGCTATAGATAGGACCAATTTATTAATGTTTCAATTTTGTTATAAATAAGAAGTAAATAAACACAAAACACTGCAACGGAATTCCAGATCACCTAAAGCAATTGGAAATTTCCCCACACCCAGTTATTACTGGTAAATTTGCGTGTGGTGACCCTGATGGAAAAACTAGCTCTATGGTAATCAGGAGGCAAGGTGAGGATTCGGTTTGCCACTTCTCGAGGTAAAAAAAACCAATAAGTCGGAAACAAAGGTTACGTTTATTAATATTTTCTGCTACAATAATCGCACACACAAAGGACATCCGTCGACTATATATAACTAAATAAGGTCAAATGGCGTTAGAAGTACGTGGACGTACCAAAGCAGAACATAAACAGTCCAAAACTAACCAAAACACAATCGCAATACAGAGGAATAAAACTCACCTCGGATCTTTCGGTGTTAACAAAATCTACCTTATACAGGATTCCCTGTACGCGATCGATGGTGGTAATGAAAACAAAAGGTACTCCACTGTCCTCTTCTGCCAGTCCGAAACGAAAAGGATCTCCTGGTATAAAGTTTGTCTAGCAGGAATTGGTAACGTAGGCTTCAAGATTACTGATTGACCCAAGGTCATGCGCCAGGTGTAAAGGCCACAAGGTATAGGAATAGAAAAAAAACCACTGTACAACTCTTATGGTCCACGTTGCAAATAATAGAATTCCGATCTAGGGCGATATATAATTAGAGCCAGAAATAATGGTAAAAGTACATACAAACAGCCCACTACTAAGTAAGTCCGGATCAAAACAAACAAACGGAAAAAATCCGCAATCGAGCGCCGCGTCGTCAAGGTGACATAGGAGCAAAGCAGGTGTCCAATTTACGATATACTCTAAACGTAAACCAAAACGTAATTTCGATCGCTCATTTCCAAAAATGACAGAACTCCTTATCACAACACCGCCATTTCTACCATAGGCGTCGCGCACGGGAGAATTACAAAGGAGTAAAATCCAGGGGCGCGCGAAACAAACATCAAATGACGATTTTACGTTACAACACAACCTATAACGTGCATGTAATTTTTGTTTGTTTATGTCTCCAGGAGTAGTTCTAAAATTCACCGCAAGACGGCGTGGTCCTTAGCTGGAGATCCCAATAGGGACATTGGGTTTTATCATAATAGTAAAAGAAATAATAGGGTATGGACAGTCGAGCATTTTTGCCGTTCCAAATTTTTATACGCATGAAAATAGTTTGAGTATGTATAGATGTTCACAGATGTCGCAGTCTATTTCAATTGTATCGGTGCTCTTTCGAAGAGAGTTCACAGATGGCGCAGTCGGTCGCATGACACGTGACACGACAATTATTCACAAAACGTCAAACTTATAGGTTAGAATTCAAAAATAACAAAAGGTAGCCCCCTAGGGTGCTACAGATGAACTCAAACTACTTCAGATTTTTTGGAACACCCAAGAACAAAGGGCCGACCAGGGACTGTCCATACTGTATTATTTCTTTTACTATGGTTTTATGAGAGAGGAATCATGAAATTACCATCACAATGACAACAAATTATCGAACAAATTGACGCATATTTGGCTCAAATCGAATGATTGTAACCATGTTAAATAAAGCATTAAAGTAAACGCCAAAATAATGGATTACTTTTTACTTGACCTAATATGTAGAGTAGAAATTTGTTGGTAAGTGTAATTGTGCTCAAACAAGTTGAATTTGATATTGGAGAACAGGTTGTTCAAATTAGGGACTTGTATATATTGTCGTGTTTCACGGCTCAGTTACACCCCTAATTATAGTCAGGGATGAAACCTCGCTTAATGTGGTCCACTTCAACAATAGAGTGCCGGCTAGCTTTACGTCAGGTTCACAAAATTTGAGGCCACAAATATATACAGGGTCGTAAATTCAACGAAATTAAGTAAATCAAATGGCACAATAAATCATAAAGTAATTTATTTAAAAAACTCAAATTCAAAAGTGGAGCAATTCTGATCATTTATGACACAAATGTCAAGCAATATGCAAAATGGTGTGTAAAATGTACAAACGATAAATAAAAAGTATCATTTACTATCAAAAACTCAGCTATACTTTTATTTAGCGTTATGTTAATGTAAAATGTGTAACAGGAATAAAAATAATTTTGTACAATAGTGTTTTGATACAAAGAGTTCAGATTTCTTACTTGAAATGATAAATTGGTATTGAACGCAATTTGTGTTGCACTCCGTACATCGGCAACAATCCAATTCTGCAGAATGCAACCCATATGTCAAATGGCTTCTAGCGTATTAACAAACGGTAGCTCGGCTTCCGTTGGCTTCAAAACTGTGCAGTTATCCAGAAATAAGTGACGTGACGTGTGAAATTTCTTCCGTGGTGCATCCCAATCTAGAGGATTGATTTAAACAAGTGTCTCTAACCTTCGTAAAATTACAGTAGTTAAAACGTGTAATTTTCTCATTAACCTCAAAATTAAAATATGACGATTCCAAATCGACGAAATTTCCAGTCATCCAATACAACAAGTGATGTGAAACTCGTTCGTACATCAAATTAACCATAAATTTATTCGTTCTGACGTTATTTAAGGTTTAACAATCCCAAAATGTGCAAATTTAATATTATGGTCGAAATTTACTTGCGACCAACAAAATGTGTGAAAACTTTATTTTTAAGAAATAAAAACGCTCCAAGTACTCACAATTTATTTATCTCGTCGATATAATTGCTTTGGTGCCCAAAGGAATCTTCAAAACCAATTTTCTTGAAGAAAAATTGCGAATTAACTATCGCAATACGACCACACACATTCCCCATCACCGGTCGGCACCAGACAAACTTCATTTCCGAAAACGCACATGCAGTCCCAATACCACTACAAAAATTTTACTTTTCAACGTAAAACCGTAAGTGTTCACTTCCTGCCGCCTTTTATTCAAAATAATCAAATCTTCAAATTTCAGGTAAACAATCGATGTACCTGTGTCAACACATCACAAATTCGCAAGAAGCACATCACACTTATAAGAAAATCAAATCTGTTTTAGTTTTATGTGTTTAAAGCTACAATTTTATTGCTAGTTATACAAAATTGCTTCCACATCAGCTGTCTTATAAATGACAAAACTTTAAATTTAATCAAAATTACTATTTGCTCATTTGATCGACTTTTTCACACTTCAATATATAGCTATAAAATTGTTTTCGATAAATATTGTCAAAACTTTGAGCCATAAAGCAAGAATATTGTGTTGAAAACTTCATATTGCCAACAATAGTAAGGAATTCATTTGATGAGAGACTCTTTTGTATGGCCACGACAAAGGGTGCATGCTATTTTGGGTACTCTCCAGTTTTTGGTAAAATCTTCGCTTTTCGAAGCGTAACTATATATAATGGTCACACTGCTGGGAAATCGGTGAAATATCTGATATTTGTGTCGCCGTCATTACCGTAAATGGTAGCAGGTAAGTAGGCTCAGCTCGAGAATATTAAATTTATTAAAAAAATCTCGACGGATTCAGATAGAAAAAATATAGACGAAGCGATTAAGGTGAGGCTGAAAGTCGTATATCGATTAGTTTGGTCAATAATCGATTTTAAAGTTGCCAATTTTAGCTCGATTTTGAAACGTCACAGTCATTCTGTCGTCCGTCCGTGTGGTGTGAGTTACTCTAACACTTAGAAAAACCGGAGCACGCGTGTGCTCCCAGTAGTAGCTAGTCCGTCGCGCAGTTAACATCGACATAATTTCACTTTTTAGGGGTATTTTTAACTAAAAAACACGGGGAAATTCATCGTACAGTTAACGTCGAGGTAAATTCACATTTTCAACGTATTTTTGGCTTAAATTTGCAGCAAAAAAAAGCGAGATTCATCCCTTGCTAATAGCACAATTTGCCGAGTTGGATCACCCTCGGGGGATGTTTTTAATGAGTTTAGTGTTGCCGAAAAATGGGTCTGTAGCGTGTGGAGCGCAGCGTAGCGAAAGGCCCATTTCGGCAACACAAACACCCCCGCCAGAGATGCATAACAAAAGCGAGATTCGCCCCTTGCTAATAGCACAATTTGCCGAGGTGGATCACCCTAGGGGGATGTTTTTAATGAGTTTACTGCTGCGCTCCGCACGCTACAGACCCATTTTTCGGCAACACAAACACCCCCGCCAGAGTTGCAAAAAAAGGCGAGATTCAACGTCGTTAAAACCGTAACCCTTTCTAAGTATTTTTGGCCCTAAAAAGAACTGTTTTTTAACGCTCAACACACGACACGTTGTTGTGATCGCCAGAACGTACTGAGAGCATTTTATGTACACACCTCATATTTATAAGCTTTTGGTGGGATATATTAGAGGCGGGGTTTCGGGACCGAATGAAATGTTGTAAACCGTTTCTAACTCGTAAGACTGCATCGGACAATACAAATTTTGAAAATTTGACTTTTTAGAGCCCTATTTGCAATGGTTCGCAAATATTTTGTTTTATAATAGCTTTTTGTACCGTTTTTAATGATTCTTGACAGTGGAAATTTTAAAAATCTGTGCTGAGGTTTCTTACCTACCACCCCGTAAATACGGCCGCGTCATACACGGTAGATTCTAAGACAGGTTAAACAGGATATCCCGTAATAAATTATGATATTGATTCTGACTTAGAAAATGGCTCATTTTCAAATGTTAAAAACGCTCTTTTTAACATTTAAAAGTTATGATTTTTATTAGAAATGTGATCCATCTTTCCCAGAATTACCCAATCTAAAAATTACAAGAACATCTAGAAAAAGAAGAAATGTAGGCTTATACTTTGAACGTCAAACTGAAACATTTTACAGAAATTTTAATACAAACAATCGGCTTTAAAGATTTCAAAGTATGGAAATAACATTTTAAAAAGCAATCTTAGAAGGTCTTAAACTTTGCGAAGTCATTTCTAGTATATTTTAAATATCAGCTTTTAAACAAAACTTTTAAAATAGGTAAATTAAATTTTGTAATACCACAATAATTGTTAAGTTTTGAGACTTTTTTTTGCGACTTTATTGATAATAACAAAATTGTAGCTTATTTGATTCTCTTAAATATTTCTTTAGTTGAAAAGTTCAATTTATTTTCAATTATGTCTTTGTGTCACTCTGCATTTCCTTTGAAATTTTAATATTTCGTTTTCCTATATGTACTGTAGCATTTCAATACAATAAAATTAGTTGAAAGTTTTCAATTTCAACCTTCAAATCAAATTCAATTGATGAGTTCAACCTTAACTTTAAGGAGCCTCTCTCGTAGCTTAAAATGCAAGCAAGATTGTTCTTGATTAAAAAACAATTAATTAGGTAAATCATAAAACTATTTTGGTAAAGTCTTAAAATAGCAGTTTAAGACATTGCATTTTAAGCTACGAGAGAAGCCCCTTAATATTTTTAATCCGATTTTTGACTAAATTTTATTGGTCGTCAATTTTAACACCTTTAGTAGACTGATAAACTGCAGAAAAAATACCTAGTTAAAAATTAACAGTAATTTTGCTGAAATGTAAACAAATATTTATTAGTAAATTTTGAATTGCTGTTACGATCTGCTCCAGTTGACACAAAGAATTTTTAATTAACAATTTATGAATGAACCAAGTTAACCTTCGTTATGCAAATTCGTTTGTAAAAATAGAAATGAAATGGACTAAAGATTTATAAATAGTAACAATAAATTTTGTTTATTCTTCTTTGTAATTATTATAACCAGGAAATTAAAGTTAAAAATTTAATAATAGTTTTTGTGGACGTGGCTACTTTAAATAAAAGTTGTTAGAGAATACACCCTGGCTTTTCATATAAAGATATGAACGAATATGTGATAGTATTAGCATTTTACATGAACAAGACGCTACTAGACGGTATAATTTCAAACTTCATTTTGGACGTAAAGCTAGGTTGACATGGGATGTGAGCCACGGCCGTGAGCCACGTTATAGTAAAATACTTTCCGCGTAAACTTAAACTTAAAACCGTGTAAACTGTTTTAAACACGTTTGATCTCACCACGAACGCAGTTTTATCAGTTTGTGGCAAGAAATTACGATTCGTATTTCATGAAACAGCAGTTTACAAGGTGCGTATTTTATGAAAACGTGGCTCACGGCCGTGGTTCACATCCCATGTCAACCCAGCTTAATGTTACTATAGTGATGGTGGCGCCACCAACAGTAATGTAAAATACGAATACGTCCTAAACCTGGTCTTGAATCTGGCCTTTCTTCTAAGAATATAAGTGTTTATTTCAAGATTTGTGGGGCAAATACAAGGAAAACCTGGCCAAAAGTTTGATTTGATCGTGGCATGCAATGGACAAAATTTTTCAAAATTCCCCATAATTAGATTTCAAGCCTACGTCGTTTATCGAATTATTGTTCTAAATCGAATCAGATATACGATACACAGGGTACTCTCAAATAAGTTGATTGTTATCATTCAGAAATAGAAAACCAAAATGAATATCAAAATTGATATTATAATAGAGCATAATATTATACAATACATTGGATATCATTTAAATAAAACAAAATAAATAAATATATAATAAATTATTTAATTATAATATAAATTAGTAATTGAGGGCACAGAAAAGTGCACATCCTCGTTTTATCCAGTGAGGCTCTGGTTTGAGAGTCGGAATTTCTACCGCAACGACGTAATTCGTAGAATGTCCTGTTGTCGACAGGGTTCCAGCTCTTGTTAAAGTTTTATAAACGGGACATTGATACATTCCAGGAGCTTTCTTATGAGATTCTTCAGGTACAAACCAAATCGCTGGCATTTCTACCATTACAGATAAAATTATATTTTAAGCAAAATATTAAGTTTAAATTTTTACCGGTATATAATTCCTTTGGTTGTGATTCCTCTAATGCCATTGTCTTGTAATTCCAACGGGAACCCTCTAGAAATAATCCATAAACAACAGCTCCTTCAGCTTCTCTAGTTTTTGGATGTTCTCGTAATACCTAAATATAACCCAATAATATTTTCAGCTTTGAGAAAGAAAAAAATTACATACCAGGTATCCAAAACCAATCGTATCAATCGATAAAACGTTCCTTCTTGCATAATTTTGTAACGTTCCCGTAAGAAACGCTTGTGGAAAATAAAATCCAGAAATCCAAAATAATGTGGGAATGCCTTTCTTCACCCAAAGGTTAAGAAAATCCACTCTGGCAATTAAGTCTTTCACCCAAGCTCCTAAATTTTTCATTTATATTTTTTTCTACAACTAAGATTAACTGCTTACCTAACGGCTTTAGTGATGGATAAGCTTTGCTTGCCCACATTGCTGGAACCATATTTTTAAACAAGCTTCCGGACATTTTTTCCAAAGCTTCCGACATAACTACAAGTCCCTTTAAAGCTTTTAGCAAGTCTTTCAAAGAACTTTCGATTACTTTTAGGAGTTTGTTGTATCGGATAGCTTCTTGCATTAATACTGTATTGAGAGACTCTTCGTATAGTACTGGATACCTACGAACAGATATGTTTGAAATCGTAGGTTACCGGTTTGGAATAATAACTTTTCGGCAATTTTAACCACATTAAAGCATTTGGGTATGACATCCAAAATCCCCAATGCTGCGTTCGTAGTTTCGTCTTCCTGACTTGAAGCAGCACCACCAACTTGCTTTGGTTGTAACATCAATAAAGTGCTCAAACAACTAAAAGTGTAAGCCTGCGCACAGCTAATATCAGCATTGGAATGAAGTCCAAATAATACCGGATCGTCATTTAATGGTAAATGCTTAATGTAATCCAAATAATCATTCAACGTTGATTCGGATTCCAGCTGGAATTTTAGGTTATTATTTATTAATTTAAAAGCAGTCAGAATATAGTAACCTGGTAATAGCATTTACGTCCGTCACTATCAAAAATATGACTTTTTGAAACTACTTTAATGTTGTAATAATCAGCCAAAATGTTCATCATACATCTACGATCCCAATCGTCGGTTACCCTTCCTCCATAATTAATATGGCCCGCAGTATACGAGAGCACTTTAAACGGAACTTCAGAATATTCCAGGAGGAACATGTGCAGTTGAGATATACAAATTTTTAAATCTCCATTCGTAAATTCATAAGGTATATTAAAACCTAATGGGCCAAACTTTCTGCGTTCTATTAGAACACCATGGAAAAGACACAAGGAAAACAGTAACCACTTAAATGTGGGTACCTTTTCATGTTCGGAATGGAAAAAGTCGCTCATATCAGCCACTTGATTCATATATGCACGTAACATATTAGCTTTAACCCCACGTGGAGGTTCAACGGTCATCTTGGTACTATTTTGCAAAATTGAAACCGGAAAATGAGGAGATGGAGTGGACGTCAACCAAAGCCTGAAATCACGATGGACATTATCGGGCGAAATGGCTTCGATGATTCGTTCCAATCTTGGCATCCAACTAGGAGACAAGTGACAATTTTGAAAGAAAACCCATGCACCAACTTCAGTGGAATCGGTTATCAATTTTTCCGCTCTTGGTCCTTGACCTTGTCCCAAAGAAATCGAAAATAAACGTTTAGCCATTTTCATTTTATCTGCAAACTTATACAAGTCTGCTGCTGGATCAGTTCCTGTCGATAACACAAAAATTAATGGAATTACTGGACTGGATTCTTTGAACATGGCAGAAAGATCCGTAGTTTGTGGTTCGACGAAACGTTGTCCTAAGTGCTCTGTTATATAATCTTGCATTCCATTCGTAACTTTATCCGGCCTCAAACATTTTAAAATTTGTAATTTTTGGAATCCATTAAAGGTGGAATTGAAGGGTTCCGTTAAAGGTTCCCTAAAATATTTTTTAATTAACCATTAGCAAAATTGGAAACTGAAGTTTTACTTGTGCGGTTCTGGAGCTTCAAAAATGTTTTTGTAATGCTTTAAATTTTTTGGAAAAACTTCTGCAAACTGTTTGAAAACGTGAATATTTTCTAATGCCATAATGTCGTTCCAAGATTTAACTGATATCCAATCGGGGGATGGGTTATCTATAATCTAGTAAAATTGAAAGATATATTTTTGGTTTAGTTTTAGGAGTCATAATAAAATTGGAAATAATACTTTTAACGGAGTTCCGCCAGCTAGGAAAAAGTGCCATTCATGCGGATCAATTATGTTTTGGTCCATTAAAATTCTACCACATAACAAAAACGCAAAGAGAAGTTTATGAATTTCGAATAAACTTCTGCAAACGTTTGTATACAAGCTGAACGTAAAATAATCGTTGATAATTTCAACGCGTATGTTTAAATCGTCTGAAATTAAAAAGTAATTTGTAATTGGTCGAACAATAATGTTATTTATTGTGTGAAATCAGGTGGGCCATCGGGGCAGTGGCGCAGACTTTTAAATATTTTGTGTAGCAGTAGATTGGAAGAAAGGAACAAAATTAAATGTTTTACAGAGGCGTGATGATTTATCGGAGTCACCAATTAATCGTAATGATGTTCCATCACCTGGATTAGCACCCTGATGTATCTACTTGTCGCAGGCGATTGGTTATAAGTTAAAACTTCCATTGGTAAAACTAATTTTAGGATCACAACCATGTCGGTTACGAATAGTAACCGTGACAAAATTAGATTTTTCGAACAATTACCACTGTTGAGATTCAATAATAAGATCGAAACTTGCATAATGTTGTTTAAATTCTTGTCAGCGATTTTCATTATTTTTTTTTTATTAAAATTTTACCTGATTTTTCGGTCTCAGCCATGCTTGCAACGAAAATATTTATAAACCACTCGAGTGAATATTGATACATTGGATCCACTGAAGACAAATCCGATAAGCAAAAGAACATCAGCTGACCTCTGTTAGCCACGGGCACATATAGAGCTCTTGTATTGTCAATATCGATTTGAGTAATTTCGGCAGCTTCAACTTTATTCTGAAAAGATTTAAAGTTATAAAAAAAGAAATCCAATATTTTAGAGAAATTGCTCACCTTGATGTCATCGCTTTTTACTTTGGAAGCTTCCAATGTAATAATGAACTCTATGTCATCAACAGGAGAACCTTCCGACACACTGAGTTTATGCAAAATCCTGTCTTGAATTTCTTTTAGTTCTTGTTTCATTTGAGCGCTACTAATAACCAATTGACTTCTCAATTCTTCCAAATCTGGTCGTTCTTGCATAACAACGAGGGCCAATAACTGATCTTGCAAACCACTGCAACGAAAGTCCACATAAGAAATCTGAAATTTAAATTTAATGTGCTCACCTGGAAACCAAAGTAAAATTAACCAGAAGAACTTTAATAGAAACTTCTGGGGTATAATGTGGATTGGGTAATTTTGTTGTAATGAATAATTGAAATTCTTCGTTGTACGGGATTATCGTTTCACCTAATTTTAACACAACTACCCCATTTTGTTTAAATGTTTGTCGCATAAGTATAGGATCCAGAGCCGGATCAAGTTCCGTTGCCACATTTTCTATTAAAACTGGCTTTCCAAAACGAATGGCAGATTCTAAGGTTCTCAATAAATCCCGGTCTGATAATTTACAAATAGAAATTCCTTTCTCACGACCCTACAACAGGATATTATTTTATTTTTGCTCATGGTGAATTTTTTAATTTTACCATATTTTTAACCCATTTATTAGCTTGTCCTTGTGGATCAATAAATAAAGGCCACCTCTTCGAGCAGGAAACCAAAACAGCGTTTTCGGTAGACAAGTAATCTCTTGGTAAGCCATCCAATTGCCACTGTCGGATAACTACAGCTTCGCCAAGAGTAGCAACTGGATTGCAATTTGGAGAATGCGGAACTTTTTGTTCTCTTATAACAACCAGCCATTCCGAAAGTAAACCTCGTCTATATCTATCTGTAAACGGTGTCAAATATGCAACAGCGCCAGAACTGATTAAAATATCTCCTGTTACGGTAATCGTATTTGTTTCAATATCCTTAATGGTTTGAATCCATCTGACTCTTTCGTCAGCCAAACCATTAATCAGCCTAACAGCTCGATTCATTCGATCTTGACACAAATTTATGCTGCGTTCTTTTTCTTCTTTGAATGAAATTCTAGCATTGAGTTGTTCGTTAAGTGCTGCAAGCCCATCCATTACAATTTTCATGCTGGCTTTAGCTTTAGCTAAAGCACGTTCCGTTATTTCCAATTCCGCATTGGCGTTAGCTAATGCTGCTTTTTTCGGTGCGACCGCTTTGTTGACAAAGTAAAACTTGTACATTGCGTGCACCCACATGCAGAGTGACGTGCAGGCTTTAGATACTTGGGCGATTTTCTGAGGAGTGAAAAGAGGATTGTCCACGTATGTAACCAATTTTGAAACCATCTCTTCAGTAATTGATTCTTTATCAAAGTTTAGTAACGAAGCCATGAATGCTCCAGGATCGGACAACATATTTCGACCTGGATCCCAGTAATCGTTAATTTTTTCACCAAGTTTAGGTCCAGGTACCTAAAAATAACGATCGTATTAAAAAGCAAAGGAAAGACTATAAATCGATGCCCCAGTTCAAGAAAGCAAGAAGTCAAAAATTTCATTTGAAATATTGACGAGCCAACTGTTGGGAACATTCAAAATTTAACTTGTTTAGAAAACACATTTTTCTCTATACAAAATTACTAAAATTTTATTACTTTTTGAACTAGGTCATCAAAATGTAATTATATTTTACTTTGTTAGGCTTCACTCCCTTACAAATACAGATTGCTTCGAGAACGTAAATAACTCCAACAGGTGGCTTTTTCATAGATCGCACTTCGTTAATGTCGTTTTTATTTAAAGATTTTAAACTTGATTCTGCAGCCATTAATGCAGGTAGTGCCTCATCTATCAAAAAATAATTTGTTCAATAATTATTCTATTTCGAAATAATTTTCTAGCATAATTTACGCCTTCCCATACATGCGTTATTTTTAAATGGTAACTTAATACCCCGTTAATGGAATTTGTTTCATGGATCGCTTATTAATGAAAAGGAAGTAAAATTGGTTATGCGATTATTGGCGCCCAACGTGGGGCACAATAAAAACATTTCCGTTAAAACAAGGTTAGCCGCTCTTAAAATCAAGGGCATTCCAAGTATATCTAGTAGTATAAAAATTACCAAGATCTTTTTGGGCATCTTCAGCTATTGCTGCTGTCACTTTTTTCTTTTCGACAGCTACTTCTTCCTCCTTTTCTACAGCCGCTTTCGTTTCTTCTGCTATTACCTAGACACAATAATAGATATAAAAGTGAATTCCAAAATGTTTGTGTTAAATTTACTGTATCGGCAGCAATTTTTTTAATCATAACTTCTGCATCTCGAGCAGCTACTTCTAGCAATGGCTTCATTTTTTCTAAATCATCTTGCAGTATTTTAATATCTTCGGTTGTAACTTGAAGTTTGTCCAAACCTACAACACATTTGTTTTGGGTTTTTTAATCCCAAAAGAGTGGGTACTTACCAGTTTTTAAATGTCCACAACCTTCCATTAAACTGCCTTTCTTTTTGTTCATCAGTATGGTATAACTTGAAAGTAATTCTAAGTATGATGTGGGGGTAACATAATTGTGTCTGGATAACTCTTGTAAATATAGTTCGCTGGCGCTTACAACGCTGGCGTGCATAAACTGACAAACCACCACTATTCCGTTTAATACATCGGCTTCAACATCAAGTTCTGGAATTTCTTCAAGAAATTGTAATGCTACGGACTAAAAATCAATATAGTTTTATTTTATAGGGCACAAACTTGACAACAAAAGGGAATAAAGTTGAAAATATCCACGTTTAGCAGTTTCAATAATAGATTCCATATTGCTCGGACCTTTATGTCCAAAAGGTAGATATCACATGAAATACTCTAATATACACCCCACCAAAAGTTTATAAATAATATAAGGTGTCGTGCGTTGAGCGTGCCACTATGTTCTTACGTAGAACGATGGAACCTGAGAGAGAGCGTTGAGCGTTGCAAAACGGTCCCTTTTAGGGCCAAAAATACTTGGAAAGGAAATTAACGACGTTGGCATTTCGCTTTTTTTGCAACTCGTTGTAGGTGGATGTGTTGCCTTTATTCCGCGCCGCGCTTCGCGTTGCACCCTCCAGAGCCATTTCGGCAACACTAAACTCATTAAAAACATCCCCTAGGTTAGGGTGTTCCAAATTAGGAATAATGAGCTACTGGAAAGGGGGTGGGTGGTACCTTCTTCGGAAGGTTTCGGCCCAAACCCTGCAGAGGCACTCCTTCATGGTGAACTGTAAAGAAAAAATAGACCTTAACCCATACAGCTGGGACCTCGAACCATCTTAGTTCTGAAAACCAAGTTAACAGTGGAACCTGGACACTTAGTAGTTATGATGCAGTAGATCTGCCCCTTAAGGGACCCAACACTCAAAAGTAATGGACCTTTGAAAACCACAGAACCTAAAAAGAGGGATGCCTCGGCATCCTTTAGCGGGAACTGGAAAGACCCAATGGGCCAAACGACCTTAACTCGTGCAAATCAAGACCTCGTCTCACCTCACCCTCCAACGAGTCGAGTTAAAAGTAGGACCTGATAAACTCGAGGAGTACGACGAAGTAAGTCGGCACAGAAGGTACCTAATGGGCCAAATGATCTTAACCCATAAGAACCGAGAACTTCCTATCACCTCAGACTCAATTAAAAGTGAAACTAGCAAACTCGAGGAGCATGGTGCAGTAGGTTGGCACAGAAGGAAAACAGATAAAAGGACACCTAAGGAGTATCTTAGGTCTTAACCCACACTTGGAAACTTTTTGTGGTTCACGGAAGGCCAAGACCCTGGTAGACTCCTATAGCGTAAGCTTAAATTTGAGATGTGCAATGTAAATATCTAGGGGTGCTCAAGAGCCGGATGGTTTTTTTTAAATAAAAAAATTCAATTTATAAAAAATAGCTAAAATGGGCGGGTCTTTTGTATTTTTAGGCGCCTAAAATATCGCAACTGGCAATCGGTGAACTTCGACTGAGCTTGCTGTAGTACTTTTGTTTGCTTTCACTTTCCATTTATGGAAGCCATTCTTGTTTGCTTATGCTTCTTTAAGGCGACTCAAAATCGGTGATTTTTATACAATTTTTTTTAACATTAATATAATATTATATTGAATACTTGAATTCTCTAGTTAGTATTACTATTAAATGCGGAGCTAGACTCGCAAAATTTGGAAGGGAGGTGTTAATTCAGCAATATAAATGGCTTTTTGAATACAAAATCTATATTTCCTACCGCCGAAGTGTGGGTATCAATTAAGATTTTACTTATGCTTAATAAACTCAAACCCCGTAGCTTCACCTATACTTGGAGGATATTCCATACCCCCCCCCCAAATCCCCCGATTATAGAGACCAACCTGGTGTATGTTACAAAAATTACAATAATTTCAATTCTCGTTCGTAGTTAGATGGAATTAGATCGTCTGAGGCGCAAAAGAACTCATAAAACCGCGTCATCGACATACTCCGCTTTAGAAATGATGGGCGAAACCATGGCTACCCATATAATGTTCGAATATTAAGTAGACCACCGAGGTAGCAGCGAACGCGTCAAATTTTTTAAGGCAATCATGCATATAATATGATTTTATTTAATATATCGAAGTTTAAATGGCTTCCTGAAAAAATAGAAAATAACTTTCTTTTGGTAAAGAAAACCGACATTCATGAAACCAACCACGCACTATAATAATTTGAAAAGTTGTCATCTGCAATGAATTAATAAACAATAATTTGTTTTGACATTATGTAATATATTTCTTCCTAAAATAGATTTAAGGTAGATTTTTATTTCTTCTGATAACATTAAAATCGTTCCTTTAAAAAAGTCTCTCCGATAAAATCGATATGACCGATTATGTAATAAATATCTTTGCAAATTCGTAATTTGAAGCAGATTTGATTATCATTTAAAATAAATTTTTTGATCACTCAGAAAGAAACACACAAATTGGATAAGTATGGTTTTAGCTTCTAAATTAGGTAAGTATGTTACAAGGTCCACAGTCGAATGAGAATGGATTGAGTTGATTTACATTTTCTTGGACTATATGAATCTAAAAAGGTAATTACATAATCTTATGTGAATTACAAATCCAATTATATACTGGAGATAGTAGAATTTCTTAGCTCGGCTCTCCAGTGAACATTTTTGTTCACATAAGTTTTGCATTCACATAAGTTTGGCCGAAAATTCCATAGTTTAATTGAAAATTAAAAGGTTCAAAATAATCATTTAGTTTTGTTGTAAAAATATTTCAATATTTTAAATTCATTCATAAAGAAAACTACTGAATTGTACTTACTTGCAGAGCTGAATCCGGCCACGGACTGAACCAATCAATGGTGCAACAATTAACTAATGCTGGAAACTGCCGCAACCTTGCTCTAAAAATTTCTCCTATGGGACTAAAATAAAAAAGAATTACGTATACATTGCAAATTTTGTTTTCCTTCAAGTTTTTGGAAATTTGTTTTATCGAGGTAGTTGAATTATTGTTAGCTCTAATATCATAAGTGGTAAGGTTATATTCAAATATTAGGTTAACTTGCCTCATGGTTATGACCGTATGCAGATTAGCCCGTACTTGTTTCTGATAAACAGAAAATAAATTTGATTTGGTAGCCGCCAAACCCATTTCCGTTACAGTTCCTTTCAGTCCCTGATAAATTTTGTCCAATTCTTCAACTTGGTAAATATTTGGAACGTCGCCAGAATTTAAAACATTGTTTAAATCTTCTAGAAACGATTCCGATTTGATCTAAATTATGAGCGATTAAAAAATTGGTATGTTATTTGTGAGTAAAATAAACCTGGGTGTCAGAAAACAGAAAAACCGTTTCTCTTTTATATAATCCTGCTTTCAACATGAGTGTTTTAATGTCTTCTCTCCATTCGACCGAACCGTAAGTTTTGCTAAGTTCAATTTGGAAACTTATGAATTCTGCCATATGTGTAGCCAAACGTGTAAGACTCTGGCGTCCTTAAAAATACAAAGTAGTGAATTTTTTACAAAAGAGGGGAGATTTCAAGTTCGTGGAATGGAACAGAAGGAAATTAGAATATTTATTTCTTTTATCCTTTTTCATTTTCGGTAGGTGCATACTTCGCTGATAAGTGGCTTAATAGAGGAAATTAAATCAAACAGAAGATACAAATTGATCAAATACATATTTATACTGCAAGACAATGCATCTGTGTGTGTGTGCCTAGATGTCATGGGGTTTCCAAAAAAATTCCTTCTGTTTTTACTTCCTCGAACTTAAAAATCTCTCGTCGTAAATTGATGGTTTTTACCTGAACCACCCATTCCCAAAAGTAGAGCGTTACCCATAGGTTGCCTAATAATTCGAGAAATTCGGCATACGTGCGCAATGGCGTCCAAGAATAGAACCAACTTCATTGGTCTCGTACTCTGATTATTATATTCAGCTAAGTAGTGGTCCAAAACGTTTGATAGTTTTTCTTTATCAATTATTTGAATATATAAGCGAACATCAGTAGTGGGATCCAAAAAGTCGCCATACAAAATTGCATCGGCACCTAATGCTTTTAAAGGATCCGCTTTGAAGTTCCTTTTAATTATATCCCTCAATAAGATGTCAAACCAGGAACGATCTTGATCGTTGACCAAACGGTCTTGAAAAACTCGACAGCATTCGTGATACCACAAACGCAACAGTTCGTCCAATTCCTAAAAATTGTAAGATCAAAAATTAAGTTAGATACTACACCATTTCAATCTTTAATTCAGAAAGCATCAATTGTAATTCAGATTAGTCAATATTTCCTACCTCACCACTGCCCATCTGCAGAGTGGTATGAGGGAGACGGTCGTTAGCATAGCGATTAAACGTATAGACCACGGTGTAGAAACTTCATAGGAAAATATTAGACCCTGATATTAATGGTATTTTAGTTGGCGGATTTTCTTAAGATGGCGCTGTTTCAATAATTATTTAGAAAAGTACAGAATAACATTACCTATTATCATAGAATATCCTATAAATTGGAATTTTAAGACGATTATCAAATTAAAACAGTGAAAAATAGTTAATTTGTGTAATTTAAATTTAAATATAGTGGAATAAAATGTAAAGATACGTATTAGTTGACCCATGACACCCAGGGGGCGCAACGATAAGACAGTTTAAGACTGTCTAAACTTTTAACATAGAAGTTTCCCTTCTATTATAAATCTTATATTCTATGGTATAGACTGCTAACACAGAGAACCCGGTTCGACTCCGGGTGAAGTAAGAATCATATTGTGGCCGTCTCCCCTCGGCAGACAATGGCAAACCACCGGGGTGTAATCTGCCATGAAAAGCCTTTGTTAAAAGGCTCACCACACCCTGCAGAAGGGTTATGGACTGAGGATGAGGGTGAATACCGATTAGCATCGCAGAGCTAGCCAAAAGAGTTACAGTTGAACTTCGAACGGTCTCTCAGAGTTAACCAGAAGGGTAGCCTTAATGACAGAACAACTAGTTAATCTGATTTATAATTGATGCTTTCAGAATTAAAGCTTGAAATGGTGTAGTAAGTTATAAATGACGATATTATAGTATCTCTTCAATTAAAAAGAAATTATGAATTTTATTAACAGCCTGTATTCTCAAAATTAAAAGTTAAATTTATTTTTGGAATAATTAATGTGTATAAATATATGCTATAATGAGCGATTATAACTTTTAAATGGAAGTTGATATGTTAGGCACTTGTAAACATATTATTATAACTCACACAATAAATGATCTATTATCGTAATAAATTACGATGTATTTTTGCGTAGGTAGTTACATAATTAATTATAATTAATTAATAAAATTAATTATTCCTTTACTCACGGCTATAACTTCTGGAACTTTCATTAAACAGCCTTGAAACACTTTACTTAAATCTCTCAAATTGAAAGTGTAATGGGTTTTTGCAGGAGTAGGCAAAAGTTCTCTTAAAATAGTCGAATAAACTTCTAAAGTACCCAATAACATGTTTTCATAATAATTTGCTAATTCTGGCGTACGATCGATCCAAAATTTGAATATGGTTCCAAATATTTTTATCTAAAATTTTTTGGGTTTTAAAAGCGAAGTACAAATTGAATATCGAAAAATTACTTTACTACTGTCTTCTAATTCGGTAAAGGCGAGATAGTGAAAATGTCGTAAAAGACGAGCAGTAACGGGATTACGTCCACCTCCTGGTGGACCCATTGCAGCAGCAAAATTAACATCTATGATAGTTCTAAATTCACCTATATTTCTACGATCATACCAACCTAGATAGAAAAGCGTTAAAGTATCAAACTATGATACAAATTTCGTTGTTCATCAATTTCATACCACGAAAATCCATCCACTGTCTTATTAATTCAATTGGAGGTTGGGCTCCGTAAACTTCTAATGCTGGCATATTAAAATCGTCAATAAAAAACACCTGCCGTTTCAAAACCGGTGGTCCAAAAACACCTTTACGTCGACGATCAAGTTTTGAATCTATCAAATCCTAATAAAAAAAATAGCTTTTAAAATAGCGTTAAAATTAACTAACCAACAGAAAACTTGGGTTAGCACTAACGGACTAATAAAAATTATCCGTTAGATTTAACGGCTCGTAAAAGTTTGGATAAATGTATAAATCTACTTGTGTCTGATTCGATGTAGTTCGAGCCGAAAAACTTATAAAGTCACAAATGAACTTCTTATGCATCGCTCTTGACAGTTTTCCAATAACCGTCAAAGTTTTTCCTGTACCAGTAGGTCCAACACAGAGGACGTTACATTCATTATACAAAATTACTCCAATTAAATAGGCATTTCGCACATTATCAATAGTGGGAACTTCGATATCTAGATATAACGATTAAAATTCTAAATGAAAATATTTTGTTTCAAAATATTAATTACCTGAATATTTCATATCTACGGTTATTTTACAAGGCTCTGACTTTGTCATCCAATTAAACCATTTAGGATTTGCTGGTTCATTATCGTCAGTTGGATCCGTAAATCCACCATCGTGCAAGCTAAACGGTTTTAATTTAACGTTAATTTAGTATGATTTATTAAATATTACACAATTACTTATAATCATAAACTAAACCCTCTTTAGGGAAAAGCGGTCCGTGCTTATTTTCTTCCATTGCCCCTCGTAACCAAGTGGAAAATTGGACTCGTCCATCGTTGTCGCACGTACAGCCAATTGACCAAATAAGGCTGAATACGAACCATGGGATAAGTAATTTAGCTAAAAAAATTAAAGCAATAAATGAATGCGTCCAGTACATAAATTTATTAATTATGTACAAATTTGTTTGACCGTCAGCGTCAATGTCAGCGTCAATGTCAGCGTCAGTGACAGTGTTAGAGGTAATTTTATTCATAGTGATTGGCACGTGACTTTGGCTTGAGCGGAAAATGTGGAGGGAGAACGCTTGACACTCAATTCTACCAATTGACAGAATCGTACATAATCTTATGTGTATTGTTATGTTACCTGAAGAAACGTAGTAAGATAAGTAAAGGCGATGCGATTGGGATGGGTGGGACACGTTATGAGGGCCCAGGAAGATAGAGCAATAAAATAAGCTCATAAAATGGGGATGAAAGAGAATGCAGGTGGTGAACTGGGGAGAGATCTGCCAAGATAGGAAAAAATTGGAAAAGGGTCATACAAAAAGTGAAAGAGAACAGAAGAAATTATAGAAAAGTAGAACTAGAATGGAAATAAAGGAGACTGATCCACCTCAGGAAATGGATCTAGAAATATTAAATGTTTGTAGCGATATTCCAAAAGGAATGAAGTGCCGAAGAAGAAGAATAAGAAATAGGAACACAAAAATACGCTATTAGGTTTTATAGTTGGACTTCTCTGCAGGAAATTAAAGAATCTGCCGAGATCACATAAAATAAAGTCACCCTTTGCTTAAAAAATAATGTCATTGAGTGATAGGTGGCGCCAGATACATTTAAGGCTTGGATATTACAGTGTGCTCGAGGTTATACATGGGTAACTTAACAACGACGTGATAGATTGTCATCAATTTTTAAAAGTAAATATATGATACTTTAAGGACCATCCGCTCCTATTTTCTTTAAATTAATTTTTTTAAATAGCCCGTTTGTAAATTTTTTAACGAAAATCAACTTGGTGAAATTAATTACTGATAAACAATTAACATTGTAAATAGAAATAAAAGTTAGCCAGATTTAAATCTGCATAGTTTTACGTAGCCCAATCGAAAGTGAATGAACGGATCAATTTGAAATTTTGAGATAATATTATTTATAATACCAATATGACGGGTACCTCATGATTTTAAACATAACAGTTTTATTTATTACAATTGTAACAACCTATGAAGAGACTTATAACGAGAGGACTTCTTCTTTAGCATTGGCTATAAATATCTTACAGATTTCTTATCTGATTTTTTAAAACAGTATCATAAATTGACAGGATCATTATCAATAGCGATTTACTGTCTCCTTTGAAGGATACTTTATTTTCAGCCAGAGCCAATGTAACGTTGATAACTCGTTCCAGCGCTTAACCCAATATTTTGTTTCAAATTTAATCTTTTTCCCAAGTCCATGTTAAAGGTTTGATCGCTTTTCCAGTTGTTATATGCCTGGCAAGAAGAATAGGAAGCTTCGCGCAAAGGGATCCTCTGGGAAATATGACGCCAATCATTAAAGCCCAATTTAATGGTCCGTGACTTTTATCTCCAAAAGCCCAGCAAGGTTTGCAGTAAGCCACATCCAATGTAAGTGAATAACACAGTCAATAATTTCTTCTATACACAATTCTTGACATAGATTTTTGGATGTAGTGTGTAACCTGCGTTTTGCGCCGTTACAAAGTTTACAACTTATTTTTCTATTCTCTGGTGAATTTAACGCCTGTTGCTATGCAACCATTCCAGCGTACGCGTTTTCACTTTTACTTCCCCATGTATACGTATTTAACTTTGTTTGTCTCCTGATATATGGATATATTTGGTTTTGAAACCAAAACTTTTAGGTTTACCCAGGTTTGTGAGTACCACGTTACTTACAAAATATTGGTGAGGGTCGTCCGATCTACGAACGCAACCAAGATGGACGCTTAATCATAGCGTCGTCCGTAAAATTTAATAGTTTTGCTTATTACCCGATATGTCGAGATTTGTTTAACAATCAACCGTATCTGTTTGTGACAAGTGCTAATCGTGCGTGTTTTTAAGCCTTGTTTTCGAGTTGTTTGGCTGCGCCAACAACCCTGGATATTTATTGCCTTTGAAGCCTCTGGTTAACCACCTTCTTTTGATTCGCATATATTGATGACGCCGTGCACTCGTACTACCTAATTTGAACCCTGTACCTTGGAGAAGTTTATTACTGAATTCAATCCAAGTCGTGGAACCACTCTACATCCGTTCCAGATCGAGTCATTCCTTTGGGGCGCCATTCTATTCGTTTACCGTGCTGAATCCAACCTTATTATTTTATTGTTATTTCTGCATTACAACACAAATTTTAAGGCAAATTGTTCAATAATAAACAACAAATTCAGCGTTAGGATTATTATTTTTATTGCATACGTTAGTTTGCGCATTGACAAAGCAAACCAAATTACAATCAGTGTGTCTTTGCTTAAGGTTAGTTTATTTGCGTTCGTTAATAAGGGAGAGTCTACAAGACCCATACTTCATCAGCTTTTTATTGAGCTGGAACCTCAGACCCATAAGAGATTAGTTTCGAACATCTATGCTATTACTCTAATTACTACCGTAGTTAGACAGTGCAATTCGCTCTACGACTATACAGTTAGAAGGAAGCTCTTTAGATTGCTGTTTTTGAGCGCAGTTGGAACAAGCCGCTTTGTTCGCGCAGAAAATAACGCTACAATACATATAATACCATCAGATTCAATCAGAATCATAGAATCTGTGATCCAACTGCCATTTATTACATTCAGTCCAGTTAAGCTAATGTTTGGGACGATTGCTGGACTTTTATTTTGTATAATATACAGGCTGTGCAATAAATAAATTTTTTATTGGTTCAAATAGGAACTTAGTAGTTTCATTTTAGCAGCTAACTGGCGCCCACAATTTTCACCTATTTTAGATATTGTCTGCGGCATACGAGAGCCGATTGTAGTGCCTGTCAACATGATCAAAAGCCTTAACCATTTTTTGAAGAACCCACGAGCCGCGTCCGCGCGGCCCATGCTCTCAGAACTATGTACTAGATATCCGCAGCTGGCTCATTTCACGACCATCGAAAGAACAAGAAGCATATGTAATCGTTCTGGAAGAGTTCGAGGTTACAAATGCCCCAAATTGAACGATCGACCTTCAGCAATTTTTGGACATTGTACATTTTCTGGTTGACATGGTCCGCATTTGCCTGAAATTACATCTTTTTCTCTTGAGGTTTGACACCGAAATTGTAGTTGCATATCTTCCTCGTGCTCTTTTCTTCTGCAATAGCCTTCGTAATGGACTTGGTTGTCCTAGGTATCGACAATGAGTTATGTTGGTGACGGTGTGAGTTATTATTATCTTTATATTCAGGGTCAGACTTCAGATAATTAAAATTCAACCGTATCTTTCTCAAAACGATGTAAAAAAGAAGTCAGCCTTGGCAGCTTGGTTTTGTCGCATTTTTCTGTTTATTTCCGTTTTCGTTACTCAGCTCCCGAAAAATGCTTTCTAAGGGCTTTAAAGACTGAACAACACAAAATCATCAAATTGCCATATTGTTCAGTGAAACAATTAAATTTCAAGCGATTTTTATAATTTAATTTTAGCTTTAATTACAATTTTATTAAAAATGCGTACGCACAGTATAACTAATAGAACGTATTCGGGATTTTTACCGCGAACAAAGCTATTATCAGTACAAATAATATGATAAAATTATCCTAAAACAGTGGGGGAGAGAGAGAGAGATTGGGCGGAGTTTATAGATTTCTTTATTTCAATAGCGACATATTGGGATCAAAAGTTTAACTAAATTTTGTTAATTGTGTTGCCTATCTATTTAATTATAAATTCACAATCCTATGCGCCACCACACGAGCCAAAATAAACGTTTGCTTTACGAATCCAAGCCTTAAGCATCGTCAAATTCTCCAATTAAAACCCTTTCGAAAAAATGTAACCCGGTTTCTCACGATAATGCGCCTTCAAAATGATATTCATGCCTATGTTAGGGTTTTATCAAGGTCACAATTTGATAAATTGCAAATCGATGCCTGCTACAGTAAACAACGTAACGGTAAAAAATTTGTTGTCAAAGGTAAGGCAAACATGAAAAATTGAAAATGTAGAAGTTTATTCTATGTTTGAGAGGTTGTAATAATTTCAGCTCAATAGATTCGAACTTTGTTAACTTCATAAATGGTTTGTTTATTACTAAATATTAATGATTAGATAAATTAAGTGGAAGAGTAAACTAACTATAGTGTTTTGACTGATTATAGCACATGAAATTGATGTAGTAGGTAAGCGTTTAAGTACATCTTTGCACTCTGAGATATTCGTACAATTAAATCGACTCCGTTTAGTATTCGAGTGTTTTTGAATTTATTTCAAATTTTTCCAGAATTTTATTTTTTCAATTTCATTTCGTTTTAGAAAAATTTCATTTTTCACTTTCATATAGCATTCTTCATAATTACCGCCAGAGCGCTATGCTCTTTTTGTTGAAAATTTAAAAGCTTCTATTAATGAATGCTTTTCTGTCGTTTCGTGAGATTAAAATTTACAATAAAGGAAAATTTTAATTTGGTATAGAAAAGTTTTTCATAATTAGGACAAATTTGAGTTCTATGTTATAAGAAGTAGCGGTTCTGCAGAGTGAATGCTAATTGGAAGAATGTTAGATATAATCGGGTAGAATGGATACCGAATGGCAAAAAGTATTCAATAAACTGAAACATAATATTATACTAAGAAAGTTTGTGATACATAAGGTTTCAAAAAATGAAAATGATATGAAAATATTGAAATTTACTATTTCTTTATATAGGGTGTTTTTTTAGCTGCATGAGAACTTCAAAATGAAATAAAACATTAAAAACCTGACGGAATGTTTTGGTTATAATTTTTTTATGAAAGTACAGTTAAAGGCATTTATGATTTGAACATGACTTCCGGCATGTGCCCACCACGACTAATGGTTACGAAGCGCATCCGTTCAGTCCAATTTTTGACCACTTTTTCCAATATTTCTGGCTTTATTTCATAAATGGCTTGCTGAATATTAGCCTCCAATGCTTCTAGAGTTGTTGGTTTGTTAGCATAAACCATGGATTTAACATACCCCCACAGAAAATAATCTGGAGGTGTCAAATCACACGATCTTGGAGGCCAATTGATAGGACCACGTTTTGAAATAATGTTGTCACCAAATTGTCCTTTCAATAAATTGATGGTTTCGTTGGCTGTGTGGCACGTAGCACCATCCTGTTGGAACCATAAGTTGTCAATGTTTAGCTCTTGAAGTTTTGGAAACAAAAATGTATTAAGCATGTGTCGATATCTCACACCATTCACCGTAACGGTAGCTCCTTCCTCATTTCGAAAGACATATGGACCAATGATGCCGTTGGCGTGTATTCCACACCAAACAGTCAATTTTAATGGATGCAATGGAGTCTCAAGATAATGTCCCGGATTGGTCTCACTCCATATACGGCAATTTTGTTTGTTCACATACCCATTTAACCAGAAATGTGCCTCGTCACTGAACAAAATTTTACGGTAAAAAAATGGATCCACTTCCAATTGGTTGTGAGCCCAATTTGGTAGCGTTGTTCAATGGTCAATCTATGCATTATCAAATGCCAAACCTTGCTAAACACAAATGTCAAAAAACTGTTTCCATAGCAATCTTGGTTCAATTGTTATCCCTATTGAAAGTTCTCATGCAGCTAAAAAAACACCCTATATATACCTTTGACACAAATGCCAAGTTAATGATTATTATCAAGAATCTTTTCAGATCGAATTTCACGAATCGAACCCATTACTATTTTGTTACGTATTTAGAATCTTCCTTTGAGAGAAATTTTATATTCATAACTTCCTACATTAATATTATTCCAATCAATATTTTAGGATAGATAGATGTTCAAAAATGGATATGTAATTATACTTACGTATTAATTTGAGAAATGGGGCAGGTGGGGGAGGTTTGTTGTCTTTTCCACATAATGGCCCCAATCTAAAATCCATTAAATGAAGAAATGAAAGAACCAAAGCCGAATCCACCGAAGTAAGGATTTCTTTCAATTGATCACGTAATAGATCCAAAGCAGGATAGAGATAAAGTTCAAAATATTCTAAAAATAATTCTGCAAACTCTTCAGCTAACTAAATTGAGAAAATTGTTATCAAAACGTTCGTTGTTGTAAATTTATAAAAATTTACCGGTGGTAATCTTCTAATCCAACAGTTTAAAAATGGCTGCAAGCCTAAAACGCCCGGTTCAAGATAAACCATTCCACATCTAGATACTGTAGCTGGAGATGCGACTGCAAGATCAGCCACTTCAAACACCATTGTTTGAGTATCCCGCAATTTAATAATTTCACCACTACTCAAACATAACTTCTTATTGTCATCCAAAACGGTATTCATGTTTTCAATCCAAACAGCATCCACGGGACCATCAAAAACGTACCAGTGCTTATCTTTATTTTCCGAAAATACGCCAACTCGAACTAAAGAAGGCAAAATTCCGTCTGTCCTGTTACAAAATAATAATTATCATTAACGATAAAGATAATAATAAAAATAAAAACTATAAAAAGACTGCAACTTTGTAGGTTCTACAACCAACTAATTAATGTTGTTCTGGTCCTGTCTCGTCAATTACCAGAGACACTATTTTTATGTTTTGTTTTTAATAGTAAAAGTTTGATAACTAGAAGTAATTTAATGCTTATCACACCTTAAAAACACCAAATTCACCACCAACCTTAAACAAATCAATCGACGAACAAATAATGTCCCAACTAAAATCACATAGCTGGTTCTTGTGCTTATTTTTCCAGAAGCGGTTCAATAACTACTAATTAAAATACAAACATGTATTCAATATGTACAGTACAAGCTTTGCTAAAATTTCATTATACGGGGTGGCCCAAAGACGTACGAATTTTCGAACATCATTGTGAACGAACGGAATGTCGGAGAGGGGCGCGGCGCTTGTGGTTGGGATTCAGTCACGATGGAACGCTTTACAGGTGAGCAGCGTGCACTTTGTGTAAAACGTTTTTACAAAAATAGCGGTTCAAGCATTGTTGTTCGGCGTTTATTTCGCTCTGAATATGGATTAAATTATTAATGTTCCAATGAGAGTGTGATGGTCTTGGGTTGGAAAGTTTGAGGCTACGGGTTCAACACCAAGAAAGGAGGAAGTAATTAAAGAAGTTAGGTCTTCCATGTGCCAGCAAGTTTTTAGAAATTTAAGAGACTGATTCGAAGAGTGCTAACATCGAGATGGCTCACATCTGGATGATTCACATCTGAACAATTTCCCAATTGTTTATTTTAATTTAAATGTGTGTTTATTTTGCTGCTATTTTTGTAAAAGTGTTTTACACAAAATGCACGCTGTTCACCAGTAAAGCGCTCCATCGTGACTGAATTCCCATTAACCAAGCTGTTTTAAAATTCGTACAGACGTACGAACACGAACACACGCTGTATTTTGAGTTAATATTAATTTATTTTGAATTAAATTGAATTAAATAATTTTGCGAATTGTATGCTTAATATTTAGTGATTCAGCCTAACAGCAAATGTAGGTAATGAATTAATTACAATAATGAATGCGGTTCAATGAATTTAATTTGAAAAGCATAAAGTCAAAGTAATTATATTTGCGTATATACCGGGTGACCGGCCGCCGATGTTAACATAGGAAATTGCCATGGAAAATTGATTTTGCTTTAATTCCTGCTTCCCATCAAAACGGATAAGAATGAAAAGGGTATCAATTTGAAGAAATTTTTATTTCGCTTCTAAAGATACCTAACACTTGATATTTTGTTCTTTAATTACTGTTAAAACTTACTAATAAAATATAAAATAGCGCACTTAAAAAAATTTTAGTTGGCTTGTTTGAATTTTATTGCAATTGTTTTTGCTTGAATACCGATAATTTCCAATAAGTTAAGAATAACAACTTGTGTTTGCGTTCATTGTTAACCAAATTTATTGTAATATGTCAAAGTAACTTCATGGAAATTATTAGTTTTCAAACAAAAGCCGCCAAGCTTCAGAGATCCGTAGGATCTCTGACGCTTGTATTAAATAAAAATTTAATTTTATAAATATAAAGTTAATTAATTTTATTAAATATATGAATTTTGTTGAATATTATTGAAATTGAATATTATATTTGTTTGAATATTTGAAACAAAATAATATTATACTGTATAAAATTAAGCAAATAAACCGTTTTCAAAACATTTTATTAAAAAATTAAATCATATTGTAAAAATATTAATATAACAATATTTATACCGCGTGACCGGCCGCCGATGTGAACATAGGAAAATAACATAGGAAATAAGATTTTTTTTAAATTCCTGCTTCCCATTATAACGGATTATAATGAAAGAGTATCAATTTAAAGAGGTTTACTTTCCGCGTCTAAAGACTCCCAATCACTTGATGGTTAGTTCTTTGATCATTGTTAAAAACTCAAAATAAAATGACAAAGTAGCAATTTTAAATAGATATTAGATGCCTTGTTTAATTCATTGCAATTGTTTTTGTTTGAAAACTAATTTAAAACGTAAGTTTTGACAGTTCAACCATCCAAAGCAGGACTGATTTTTAGAAAATCGCTTATTTAAATTCTAACAGCCTTATGCATAGTCGTACTTTTAAAATGTTACTTAGTAGCTACTAGTTAGTAGCTACTAAAGTGTTGCTATGCATAATTCTTTTAAAATTATTATTTTAGTTAGTATCATACTAATGTATAATTTTATAAATATTTATTTGGCAACACCGCAAAATATCAGATTATAACCTAAAAATATTAATATAATGACGTAAGTCAATTTTTCAACCAATAATATTAGCGACATTTGAAAATTTGTCATTGCTATAATCAGGGACGTGCCCAAGGGGGGCTGGGGGAGCCTCCCCCTCCCAATATTTTAGGGCGTTGCTAGCATAGCGCTACTACTGTTATATTTAGTATCCAACTAAGAAAACCGTATGCATAGTCGAGTTAAAATGATACTATCCTTAGTAGGATACTAAAATCCTTGGTTACCTAGTAAAAATTTTAGTGGCGATCTTGGGCATGTTTTAGACCATTTTAAGCTTACTTTTAATACAAAGTAAACAATTTTTTTGTATTATATTTTGTCGAAGATTAATTTATTGGTTCTAAGTTGGTAAATTAATTCAGTTGGTAAAAATTAAAATACTCGATTAGTACGCCGTGTATTGAAAATAAAATTTTCTTCTTCTGCACGTATTAGGTAAGTATCCGTTACGACAATATCAATCACGGGTCCTTCCATCTTTTCCTTGGTCCTCCGACATTACGCCTTCCTATAGGTTTGTACAGGATAACTACTTTGGAAGTCGCGTATCGTTCATCCTCATCAGGTGTTTTCTCCACGTTTCACGGTATTCTTCTACTTTATCGCTTAGATTGAAGATGCCCAAAGCATTTCGAAAAGCTTTGGACATCTCATCCGATCATATCCTATCGGATATCCGTGTTTCTCTCTCTATCTCTTCGAGTGTAGCCCATAATAATAATGGAGCTCTACGGGCCTTGTAGACCCATGGCTTGAACAATCTGTCTCCATCTCTTTCGGTCTCTCACTATAACTGTCCAGTCTTCTACTCCCATTGTCCTCAGGTCCTCCTCCACTGCATCTAACCATCTTCTTCTTGGTCTTCTTCTGCTACCTATCGTACCCTGCCTTAGGACTTTTCGGGTCGTTCTCTCTCTCGGTTGTCTTTCCACATGCCTCAACCACCTGATCTTTTGGGCCTTAATTACTTCAATTATACTCGGCTCTCCGTAAAGACCCATAACCTCATCATTTTCCAGCCTGCGCCATACGTCATCTATTTGTCATCCACCATAAATTCTTCTAAGAATATTTCATTCCCATCGTGCTACCTTTGCGCTGTCGTTTTTATTCAATGTCAACGTTTCACTACCATATTGTACCGCCGGCCTTATCACTGTTTTGTACATTTGTATCTTTGTTCTTCACGATATCTGCTGTTACGTAATATTGTTATTGTTACTCGAGGTGATGCCAGCCCTCGCTTTCGCTCGGGAAGGCAATCCACTCTCGTCTGAAATCATCTGGTTTCATCCCTTGCTAAACAATATACTATTCTAAGCTTGCAGCACTGTTATTTCCTCTAGTTATTCTTACGTCAATTTCTGTGCTGTTGTTGAGGTTACCTGTAATTAAAGTTCCCAAATAGATGAAGCTTTCCACGTTCTCAAAATTACTCGTATATATTCCTTCACTCCTACTTTAACCGTAAGTCTTCTCTCAATTATAATAGTTCCGCTGCCTTTTGCGCCCATAACCATGTATATTGTTTTTGTTTCATTTATCAGCATTCCCATTTTTTCCACTGCCTTAATGAGATTTCTTACGATTTTCTGCAGTTCATGTCGGCTTTTTGCAACTATCACAAGATCGTCCGCATATGCCAGGCATTGGTGGTTTGTATTGTATATCGTTCCGTTTGTGTTTATTCCACTATCTCGGATTATTTTTTCCAGTACCAAGTTGAATAATATCGCCGACAAAGGCTTTCCTTGTCTCAACCCGGTCTTTACCTCAAAACTCTCAGATATCTTGTTGTTCGACTTTACATAGCTTTCGGTCTTGTTGAGAGTCATCCTTGCTAACCTTATAATTTTATCCGGTATCCCCAAAGATCTCATTGCGGCATACAACTTGTCTCTATTTACCATATCATATGCTTGTTTGAAGTCTATGAAAATCGCGTATAGTTCTACTTTATGTAACATACTTTTGACCAACAAACTTTTGACCCTAGTTGCGCCTATGTTTATGTTCATAGTAACTCAGCTGTATTTGTTTCAGGGTGAATATTTGGTCCATTACAGATCGATTGCTTCTAAAGCCTCATTGGTAGTCACTGATAATTTCTTCGACAAAATCGTTTGTTTTTTCTTTTATTTCTATTGCAAGTATTATATTATATACCGTGTCTTGTAAAGCTATAAAAAGTGTATGTGGATCATATAAATTCTTTGATTTATTATAGCCAGGGAGGTACCCAACCAAAATCCCAAATTTTCGATGGGAAATTGTCCAACTTAATTAATTGAAAATTATGAACTTTCTGTAATAAATTGTCTATTTTTCCTAATGTGGGTTTAGCGGCTTTTACCAACTTTACTAAATTTTGAGTAATTTTGCCAACTTTCTTCCAACATCCTAAAATATTGGGAGGGAGAGGCCATGCCATCCCCCCTTGAGCACGTCCCTGATTATAGCAATGACAAATTTCGCTAATATTATTGGTTAAAAAAATTACTTACGTCATCACATTAATATTTTTAGGTTATAAGCTGATATTTTGCGGTGTTGCCAAATAAATATTTATAAAATCATACATTAGTATGATACTAACTAACATGATACTAAAGTTTCTTTATGCATACCAAAATTTTAGTAGCTACTAAGTTGCCACTAACTAGTAGCTACTAGTATCATTTTAAAGCCATAATGCTGTTTTACATTAAGAACATCTTGAATCATTTGAACTTCTTCGATTCTTTTATTAACGCTTGTAATATCTTTCATTATTTTATTATTTACAAACAGCCTTATTATTAATTAATTTTTAAATTAATGGCGTTTCTGAGACAAGAATATATCATACGATCTAAAATAGTATTCGAAGATTCACCTATCAAACAAGTAAGCAACTTAAAAATTTTGGGCTGCCCGCTAGACCTGCATTAGGAGAGAGATATACAAGAAAAAATCGAGAGGTTTAATTGAGTAAATGCAAAAATAAAGCCACTCCTCTAAAATTTTATAAGGTAATGTCCGTACCTAATACAGTTACTTATGGCAGCGAGACAAGGGTGATGACTAGAGAGCGTAGAGTGGTGTCAAATAAAGAAGAAAAGGCGTAGCCAAAATCCGATGCAGTAGATTGCGTGACACCCAATTCCACCAATTAACACCAACATAAACAATATTGTACGAGATTTGGTTTCTGCGCATTACCTCCACCGTTACTTCTTTATTTGACACCACTCTAATTATATGCACAACAAACCGATCTTGAGGTAACACCCCATAAACAATTAGTTAAGAAAAATTTATTAGCGCTAATAAACGTTTCCTATTACTAACAAATTTTTCTTAAACGTTTATGGGGTGTTACCTCAAGACCGGTAAACCACAATGTTGTGCATATAAATCCGCTCTCTAGTGATGACAAAGAAACTGGAAAGTAAATTACAACGCGCTGAAATGAGGTTTTTAAGATCTATCATGGGCTACACTCGAAGAGACCAGGGAGAAACACGGATATCCGAAATGCTTTGGGCATCTTCAATCTAAGCGATAAAATAGAAGAATACTGTGAAACGTGGAGAAAACACCTGATGGGGATGAACGATACACGACTTCCAAAGTAGTTATCCTGTACAAACCTATATGACGGCGTAATGTCGCATGTCGACCATGGAAAAGATGGAAGGACCCGTGATTGATGGTGTCGTAACGGGTACTTACCTAATGCATGCAGAAGAAGAAAAATTTATTTTCAATACACGGCGTACTAATCGAGTATTTTAATTTTTACCAACTGAATTAATTTACCAACTTCAAACCAATAAATTAATGTTCGACAAAATATAATACAAAAAAATTGTTTACTTTATCGGAAATAAAATTTTTACTAGGCAACCGATTATTTTAGTATCCTACTAAGGAAAACGACTATGCATACGGTTTTCTTAGTTGGATACTAAATATGACACTAGTAGCGCGTTAGTAGCTACTAAGGTGACTATGCATACGGCTGTAAATTTTTAACATTATTAAAGAACAAAACATCAAGTGTTGAGTGTCTTTAGACGCGGAAAATAAAACTCTTTCAATTGATATCTTTTTCATTCTTATCCGTTCTGATGGGAAGCAGGAATTAAAGAAAAATTAATTTCCTATGTTCACATCGGCGGCCGGTCACCCGGTATAAGCGAACATTAAATCTACAATCCTGCAACCTTCCCCTATTATCCTAGTCTTCCAAACCCTTCACTCGCCGAACCCTTGCGGGGAACGCCAGCCAGGACATAGCTTCGCGGTAATTTTCAGAGGTGTTCACACCTCAATAAAAATTTTCCTATTCGCTGTTGCGGCCAAATCCTCAAACAACCTTCAAGTCTGCTAAGATTTGGAACAAACTTCCTGGTGCTTCGCACCAGTCAACATGAATTGAATTGAATTGCCAGATGTTTAATAATGACCAGGAGATACTGACACAAAATTCTAAGTCATTTGTTACACAAACATTTTTGCATTTTCCGGTTGTCGACATCGCTAGCCCTAGCGCAGGCTAAATGCCATACTTTTATGGTGGGTCATAAGCCCCCCATACCAATTAGAATACCAATACAAAACGTCCTTGATTTGTAAAAAATATTTAAAAACAATTTAAAAATTCATATCTTCTAATTGGTATGGGGGGCTTATGACCCGCTCTAAAAGTATGGCATTCAGCTTCTGCTAGTGTTAGCGGTGTCGACAACCGGAAAATGCAAAAAATTTTGTGTAACAAACCATCTTTGATATGTAAAAAATATTTAAAAACAATTTAAAAATTCACATCTTCTAATTGGGATAGGGGACTTATGACCCATCCTAAAAGTATGGCATTTAGCTTCCGCTAGTGCTAGCGGTGTCGACAACCGGGAAATGCAAAAATTTTTGTGTAACAAACCGTCCTTGATTTGTAAAAAATATTTAAAAACAATTTAAAAATTTACATCTTCTAATTGGTAATAGGAAACAATTACAACGAAATTCCAGATCCACCTAAGCAATTGGAAATTTTCCCATACACACAAGATGTAAAATAAACAAAATAGTTGGTGTGTAGTGCCATAGGTAAAAAATGTTGGCCTTTTAAATTGATCAGGATTTAGTTTATTATCAACGCATAAGGGTATCCTTTTTTACACTTCTTTTGAATATAATGTTAACCCCTGAGTCCCTAACTCGTTTGAAACACCACAGTATATTAATCATGAAATTTAAATTGAAGATTATTGGACCCCCGAACAACATCTTGAGGTGATTAAACTGTTTTTATAAGTGAAATTATTATCTTCAATCCTTTTTTGAGTTTTTTGTTTGTTTTTGCCATTAGCTGTTATTTTTGGGATATAATACTGTTTGTACTGTAAGAGCTGCATTATATCCTGGTGACAACATCAATCAAGTTCCAAGTTAGCCTACCACCTGCTTTATCTATTTATTCCATTCAGAACTTGAACTGTTCATCCATCTAACCGCTTCCTCGACATAAAAAAATAGAAGACATTGCAAAGTTAGGTATTTACTTGTGCCGTCTATAATTAATATCGTTGCGAATTTTGAAATTTTTACTACGATTAATTTTTGTATTTGACATTTTGTACAATGAGAATATTATCGTATGCATACTATACGTATTATTTCCTGTATGGAAGGAACTCGATTGCGAACGAGCAAATTTAAGGAAAGTAAATATAAAATTCTTATTTTTCAAATATAACATTTGATTTCCACTTTCATTTGCTTTGAAATGAGGCAGAATTAAGACGCTAGGTCAAACAGATATGAGCATTCATCGAATAAAAAATTTCTTTTATCTCATTTTTTAATTTCCATTCTTATTTTCTTTCAAATGAGGAAATAAAATCTACGAATCTCATAGCTTATCTACTTTCGTAATTATTATCTGACAATTTTAAAATTTGAAATGCTATGATGCCCTCAATTTTCAACCAAACTTTATAAAATAAATCATATAATTGCAATTACGAGATTTAAAAGTTTTGTTCTGACGATTAAATGAACAAATATTGGTAAAGAAAAAAAATAAGATACATACCATTCGTGAGTTTGTAAATCAAATTCTCCGTAAAGTTGTCCCATGGTGATGGACTTTGGATTTAAAACATAAGTGTGCACTGGTTGAAAAGGGTATCCACTGGGTTGGGGTTTTCCCTTGATGGAAGTCATAGCAGCTTTTAAAATTTCGTAACACTGCAATAAAAAAATAAAATAGAATGCGTGTAACGCAAGCGTATAATAGCTTTGGGAGGAAATTACATTGGAAATGTGGAAATCGGAAGCAGTATGTATCGGGATGACTGAAAACTAAGTTTCATTGACGGTGCTTTGCGTAGTAACCCGACGTCGTAAACTTCTCGTCAATATGATTTTTATGAAACGGCACTTATTATTCGATTATCATGAGGAAAATTTTAGTGACGAAATAAACAATCACAGCAATAATTCTTATGAGCAAGAATTAGTTATGTGCGCATCTTATAATGGTTATCTTAAATTTTTGCACATGTACTACATCCCTTTAATGATAACCGTTGGACTGATTGGTAACATTTTATCGTGTATTACTTTTTTAACTACCCATTTGCGAACTCGAAGTTCCAGTTATTATTTGGCCGCACTTTCAATTGCGGATGCAGGATTTCTGACTGTTCTTCTGATAGTGCACTTTAGTTTTAATGATGTTATCGAAATTTATAACATTTACGGTTGGTGTCAATTTTTTGTTTATGTTAGTACAGTTTCGAGTACTTTAAGTGTTTGGTTGATCGTGGCATTTACGGTGGAACGATTTATTGCTGTTCAATATCCACTTCAACGACCTCACATTTGTACAGTATCCAGAGCAAAAATAGTAATCATAATCCTCACAATAATTGCGTTAGTTTCGCAGTCATATATATTTTGGATTGCCGGCATTATTGAAGTTCATGACGAAATGATGTGTGAAATGATTCCCGATTATCACGATTTTATGAAAATTATTAATTTTATCGATACGGTTGTGACTTTAATCGGCCCGGTTATTTTAATTGTCACAATGAACACTATGATTGCCCGAAAATTATTAAGATTTGGAAAGCGGTTTCAAAACGGAACGTTTGACGACAATGTATGTACCGATCAGCATGAAGGAATCGAACTTCAAAGGATTCAAATACAGGTTAATTAATATTATTAATTAGTAAAACTATAACCAGGAAGTCTTAAAGGAAACTAGTCCATGAATATGAAAGTTTTCCTTAATTTTTGTTTTACAGTTAAGACGCGGAATCATTCAAACTTTTTAATTAATACCTACTTTGACAGGTGGAAGTTTAGCGGCAAAATTCAATATTGCGTTACACAAAGCTTTCAAAAAAATTCATGACAAAACTAAAAAGTACGAAAAAACTTCGGTCGTATTTAAAAAATATGTTTACCAAAACTTGGTAATTTGACGTCAAAAAGTTTTTTCCTCCATCGGGCAAATTAATTGAAAATTAATTTTATAACTTTTCGATCTTGGAAGGTTCCTACGCAACTATTGAAATTTGATTATTATGCTGTAGAAGAAATTTTTGAAGAAAATTTAATTACCTACAAAATTGTACCTATTCAAATTTTTGATAATATTTCTTACTGTTGTTGCTGCATTTTGCATGGAAAGTCGCAAAGTCAATTTTCTTTAAGTTTTTGAGATGGTTTGCTTATTCCTCGGGTTGGAATTTCATATAAGTTTCAAACGATATAAACATTCGCTTGCAAAATTTAGTCACACAGAAAGGAATTGAGAGTAATATCATTTTATATTAAGGCGCCTCTCTCGTAGCTTAAAATGCAGTGGCTTGAACAAGTTTAGACTGTGCTGTTAATATGATATATTTTTAAAGGATTGCAAAAAGAACTAATTAAGGTGGCGATCTAGCCCATATTGGGCCAATGTTAATTGTGGCGTTTTTAGTGTCAAACGGCAGCGCTTAAGCAGCAAAAATTATTGCACTTACAAGAAAATGATGTATATATAAAATAAAGTAGAAAGATTGATCTACATTGTAAGCTAAATTTAAATGCTCAATTATTTAAATTAACTGAAATACGGCATGTTAAAAATTACAATTTAGAAATCACTTTTATACACACGATTTTTCTATATATTTCGAGAAAAAATCTAAATTCTGATATATACAAAATGTTCTATGGACAGTTACCTTTATTTTAAAACTTCAATTTCAAAATTTAATTATATATTAACGTCTGCTCAAGTGCTCCCGTTTTTGTATGTAAAAATTTAAAATCCGACATATTTCTTCTAATCCTAGCTACTAGAAGATAATTTCCTGTAAAAATTGGTAATATTAAGACAGAACTTTAGTTCAGATTCCGTAAAATAGGTGGCGCTGATACAAGTCGACTAAATTGCATTGAGCTGATAGCGCTGCTAACAGTAACAATTTTAGCCATCATTGTATTCTGTATTGTTATATTTCAGGTATAGACCTTTTGGGGCATTTATTGTAATTTTGTAATTGCCAAATAATAATATAATGTTCTTGTTAAATTACGTATTACATTTTTATATTATAATATTTGAATTCACTTTATCAAATACAATAATTTCTAATAGCCCACCTCATGGTGCTATGCAAACGGAGGTGACAATTGCTAATTATTAAGTAGTGATTTTAATGCTAAAATAAAGAAGCATTGGTCTAATTTTCAAAGTATATTTGAATATTCCATCAAACTGTAAGGCGCCTCTCTCTAAGAATGTGCTTAAAATTGTATGAGAACGAATTCGATTAAATCCATCACATTCTGCAGGCCCGTAGCCAGGATTTCATTTTGGGGGGGGGGGCACTTGTAAAAAGTCTTTTGTAAAATGTAAAATTTTCGGTGGTTCGCAATTAAATTACATACATTTCATACATTTCGGGGGGGGACGTGCCCCCCAAGTACACCTCTGGCTACAGGCCTGACTTCTGCAAATCAAATGGCTAGAGACATGAACATTTCAATGAGATCAATTGGAAGAATTTTGAATTTTTAAAACAAAAATTAGCTTTGTAGAAATGATTATTATACTATATTATTATAATATATATGTTACGGAAAAAGTACGTAACTGGAAAATGTACACATTTACCGGTAAATGTGTACATATTCCACGGGAGTTGGTAAAAGTGCGTTGAATAATATAAAAGAGGGCGCTATCCTTACAATTACCGGTAAATGTGCACATATGACATGTACCTTGGTAAAAGTGAGTAGCCGAATGCCGAACTGTTGTGATGTAATTATACCATTCTTTAAAGACTGATCTGATCATCTAATTTAAAGATTGTATTTATTTTCTATGCTTTCTGCATAGATCTATGAAATTAACCCCCAATTCCATATAACTTTTAACAAGCTGTTAAAGTTAACGGATGAATTCTATTGGTCTATTAGTACTTACTAACGGACGCTTTCTATTGGTTAGTTAAATTTAACACGTTGTTAAAAGTTTTATGAAACAAGGCATAAATCAGGCCCGTAGCCAGGATTTCATTTGGGGGGGGGGCACTTGTGAAAAGCCTTTTGTAAAACGTAAAATTTTCGGTGGTTAATTAAATTAACTCATTATTTATTTAATATTTTATCATTTCGGGGGGGGGGCAAGTGCCCCCAAGTTCCCCCCGTTGGCTACGGGCCTGGCATAAATTATATAAATTGTGGGGTTTTGTAAACATAACCTATAAATAAAGTGTCAACTATTACTATCAATATTTTAATATTTAAACGATAAATTGTTTTATTTATTATTATAAATTTCAATTAAATATAATAAAATCAATTTAAAATTAAGCGGGCAGTTTAAATTATAATTATTTAAATAAATAAATATTAATATTTCTAATCGTTCGAAATTTAAAAATGTCCGTTCATTTTGGGACACGCTTTTAGACAACTAACTTGTTAAGTCTCAATATACTTTTCCCAACATCGCTTGGTAAATGTGCACATATTCCTAATTCTATAGGGAAAGGTACATTGTATGTACATTTACCAAGAGCACCGGAAAAAGTGCACATTTTCCGGTAAATGTGCACTTTTACCGGTATACGTACTTTTCCCGTAACATATAAATAAGATTCAGGTACCTAGGTAATAAAGTTTACTACGAGCCCGAGTATCTTATGAAGTATTAGTAGTACAATGGGGATTAACAAACTTGAAATCCCTGGAAAGATTGGAAAGTACCAAAAACATATGCAGCATTTTATAGATTTATCAATAAAAATTTAATATAGTAAATGAAAAAAAAATTAATTAATTTATTTATAAAAATTCAACATAAAAGAAAGAACAACAAATAAATTATCGGACGCAACTTGCTCGGAGGAATCGAAAATTTGAAATGCCCGTAACTTTTTAGAAAATGAAATTAAGATGTTGGAAATGGAAGCTTAGTTAGGCTCTAACGAAGCCCTAAAGTTTGACACCAATTTTACCATTTGACACCAATTTAAAATTCACAAAAATATCAAAAATAGAAAAACATGTCTACAGCCTCCCCCCCCCCCAACTGCTTCGCGAATAACAGGTTGAGGTTCAAACGAAAAAAATGACAGCTCATTTAGGCTCTAACGAAGCTCCAACGTTTGACACCATTTTCACCCCAAAATTCGAGTTGGGGGACCAACGTGCCTACAGCCCCCCCCCTCAACTATTTCGCGAATAACTCCGCGACGGTTCAGGCTCAAATGAAAACAATGGAAGCTCATTTAGGTTCTAACAAAGCTCTAACATTTGACACCATTTTCATCCCAAAATTCGACTTCAGGGGCCAACGTGTCTACAGTCCCCACCCCCAACTATTTCGCGAACAACTCCGCGACGGTTGAGGCTCAAACGAATAAAATGGAAGCTAATTTAGACTATAACGAAGCTCTAACGTTTGACACCATTTTCATCCCAAAATTCGAGTTGTGGGGGGCAAACGTGTCTACAGCCCCCCCCCCCCCCATTTTTCGCGAATATCTTCGCGATGGTTGAGACTCAAACGAAACAAATGGAATCTCATTTAGGCTCTAACGATTGACACCAATTGCACCCCAAAATTCGATTTGGGGGGAGGCAGCGACATACACCTCTAAAAATACGTATAGCGACTGGAGTGTAATCAAACGTAAAAAACGAGAAACAATTTTTGGATCAATTGATTTCGATCAATTTTAAAATATTTATAACATTATGTATGTACGCGAATTTTTGTAAGGTGATCCTCGAGCCACGTATAACTAATAAATGTTCTTTGATTTGCGTGTTTTGTTTATATTATCTGTTATGACAGGTTTTGAAATTCGAAAGTTGAACCCACAGTTCCTCTTTTTGCTTTTACTACATTTTGTAAAAAGGATTAGACATTGAGCGCACGGACTAACCCCTCTTATCTTCAGGTAGTAAATTTGTACATTTTTGTCCCACCTGATCCCAACTGTAGAAAGTTATGAGAATAAGCAAACAAAATATCCGGGGTGTTTGGTACAAAACTGATAAGTGCAAATATGGAAATTTTCTGATAATTTCAATTTCTTTTACTGGTCATCTATTTTTTGTTGGTGGAACTAAATAAAATAATCTGTATTTTTTCTAAGAATTTCAATGAGATCAATTATTGGAAGAATTTCGAATTTTTAAAACAAAAATTAGCTTTGTAGAAAAGGATGTATTTTTTCTGACGCTGCCTACCGGCATTTTAGTAGAAACCATTTTTATGAAAACTAATTGAGTGGAACCTCTTTTTGCGTTAGGCAGTGACCCTTCCAGGTATATAGTATATTATCCATATTGTATAGTACATAACGGTAAACTTAAACTATTTATTGCCATTCCAATGTCACAGCACTAATTCTTATATTTTTATTTGTCATCTATTTTATGTTGGTGGAACGAAATAAAGTAATCTGTAATTTTTTGAAATTTAAACTTTGGCTTCCGACCGAAAGAGAACGCCACCGACTGGACGATTAAAAACACGATTGTCTCGCGACAGTAATAACCTGGCTGTGACTGTGGCGCCATCTGTGGTGCGGTGATGTAACTCTTAAAAAATTTGACTTCACAGTGAGGTTATGCGAAGTTGTGTTATGTATCCAAGCATGCGCATTTGGTGCTGTTTTGTACTTAGGAAATGCTTAGGAATACCAAATTTAATTTTGACAAATGTAAAATTTCGTTGAAGTACATTTTTTATTATTTAAATTTTTTCCTTGTACAATAATAGATCATAAACAGTAATAATATCTACTATTTGTTTATTTTATTTCAGTGTGAAATTTGTGATTACAAATGTGCACATAATAATAATTTTTAAAAAAATCATTTTAAAACTCATACAGGCGAAAACCCGTTGAAATATATAATTTGCACATATTTAAAAATAAATGTGCACATAAGAGAATTTAAAAACTCATACTCATTTTTTTAAATAATTTATTCAATAACTTAAATAGTAATAGAAGTAGAGTAATAACATACTAGAATATTGATAACGTAATAGTTATTTACATGAAAGTCAGGAAAATGATATATTACTGACGAGGAGCAATGTTGAAATACGAGGCACTTTGTGCCGAGTATTTTAGAGCTCCGAGTAAAGTGAGATATTTTCCTGACGTATTTTGTATTAAATTTTTCCAAAAATCGTAAAAAATCGAAATTTTAAAACACTAATGAACAACATTTTTAAAATGAGCAAAATTCAAGTTTCTCAATGTGTCAAAACTTGAACAACATTTTTAAAATTAGCAAAAATCAAGTTTGCCAATGTGTCAAAACACATTGAAAAAATCAATTACTGACATTACCGGACTAGTCAGTATAATTCAATTTCCCTGCGCGTAGATACGCAGGGAAGTGTTGTTTCTATGACGATTTTTGGAAAAGTAATGTAATTTCATGTAGTAAGTTCATTACAGAAAATTGACATCTGTCATAATTAAATTTGGTATTCCTATTTCTAAGTACAAAACAGAAACAAATGCGCATGCTTTCAAATAAAATTCCTATCCACAGGATCATCCCCTCCACAGATGGCGCCACAGTCACAGCCAGGTTATTACTGTCGCGAGACAATCGTTTAAAAACTGAAGTTAATTTTGACATCCAGATCACCACCTTAAGTAAAATATAACACTATTTTGGTAAAATCTTAAAATGTTGTAATTAATTTCGAAGCAATCATGTCTTCAAAATAACCATCAATATAAGCGCTGAAAGTTTGTCATATTTGAAAGCTACAATATTAATTTTTATCTTAAATTTAAAGTAGGGTAGAGGCACCGGTTATAGCCACTTTAAGACAAACTTAAAATTTTTCTAGTCTATTTACAGGTCTATTTACAGAAAATTAACATTTGAAAGTGATAGAAATTATTTATATTTTTATAAATGTAAATGAAATAAAATATTCCAATTGTGCCAGTTATAGCCACCTATATGTAACTTCATATAAATTGATACCTACGTCCACGATCTATCTCCTACGTCAAAATAAAATTTGAACCCAAATAATGCATAATATTTTAAAATTTAATAGATCCCAACTAAAGTTATTATAGGTATTTGACCGAATTAAGTATTACCAGGTTTGCGCTATTCATAATCCAATCCTCTAACTTTTTTTTTTTTTTTTCAATTTTGTATACCAGGAAACAATTTGGGCTTACTTTTTCTATGTTTTCTGTTGTCTTTCCAGAACTTTTATCCCTTAAAGTTGTTCTGGGTATATTAAACCTTTTGCTGGCTGTTTGAGTATACATGTGTACATTATTTGCACCTACATCTTGGAATGGCGAGTTGAAAGTTCAAACTTACTTTTCAAATCTCCACCTTGTTGCAACCCACCCTTGTTGCTACTTGAATGTAATTTTCCTTTATTTTGGTCAAAGCTCTGGAAAGCTGTTCCTGGGTATATTGGTGAATAGGACCCTTATTTCATTTTACTTTACTTTTGGATATCCTTTTAGCAGTAAATGATGCTATTATATCTATACTAGGGGGGCTCCGCCCCCCTGGCCGCTACCGCGGCCCTAATAACTTCAAGTTATAAAACTTATTTCCATACAACATTTTTTATGTCGCTTTCACTTTGAATTTGTATTCCATCCTTCGCTCGACATCTTGATAATGCTACATATAACTGTCCATGACTAAACAAAGGCCTATCGATGTATATTGAAGTGTTATTTTCCACCCTTAAATATTAAATATCGAATTTTCAAAACTTCTTCGTAAAATTCCAATTCGGGCGGAGAAATCACCTTCTTACCCGGCTGGCTCAATCGGTTATCTTTCAGTATCGCCCACTATCAAGCGACCTTTTCCGAAATAATTCCACTTGCATTTAGTATAATTCACAAAATTTTCTCTTCTAATTTCTCAATCTAAAAGAAATAACACTCCTTCAAACTTTACTTGTCTTTTATTCTCAAATAAATCAAATTTTTACAACTAAAAATCGTCAGAAATCAAAATGTCGACCGTCCACGACTTGGACGGCGTACGCAAGTCTTCTTCTTCACTGCTCGCGCTCTCTCGGCTTCTCCGAAACCGCGAAACATACAAAATTCAAATTATTTACAAAAACTCAAGCAAACCATTTCCTTATTCCAAAAATTACACGACAGCAAACCAACTTTGTTAAAGCTCTGCTAGCATAACAACAGATCCTATTTTGAGTTTTAATTTGTGTATCGGAAACCCAGGGAAATTCAACGAATTTAAATATTCGACTTCATATTCCAACCGAATGTCCTCATCTGTTTGATCGACCCCTCGATGTTTAGCTGTATCTTCAATTAAGTAGGTATATGAATCTTGCCCTCGACCAAATTTAATATTTAATTGTTAAGTGTGCGAACATCATCATTGTGGCAGGCTAATATAATTCTGTCGGAGAGATCGGCATTAGAAGCAATTGAATTGCTGTAAATGTCCTGAATTATATTTGTAGATTTCCAGCTATTCGGTACTTTCAATAATATAATGCTGCTTGGCCAAATTGATGTTGACTATAAAGTAAAATTGGCTATTTCCAAAGGTGAAGCGTATTTTATAACATATTTTATATTTATTTTTATATTTTATTTTATAAATAAACGTATTTTATTTTGACGAAAGTCACCACCGAAAATAACAAATTTGCCACCAAACGGATTTTTGCATTTACATAAATCTTTCAATCTTTGTGTTTTTGCGTCGCATGGTTTTGTTGCCTTGCTTTGCGTTTACTTTTTGCTCTTGCTTTTTTGCATTTGCTTTTTGCTTTTTTGCATTTGCTTTTGCTTTTGCTGTTGCTTTTGCTTTTGCTTTTGCCTTTGCTTTGCTTTGCTTTGCTTTGATTCATCCGTTGATGTGATTATAATGTTGATTTGGTGTCGTCCAATAGCTGTTCTCAGCGTTGCATAAAAACGTTGCATAAAACGTTGCACAAAAACGTTGCATAAAAACGTTGCATATTGTCTTATCTTTTTATATATATAGAGTAGATATATAAAAGAATAAACTGACTGACTGATTGACTGACTGACTGACTGACTGATATATCAATGCACAGCCCAAACTACTGGGTCCTTAGCGATGAAATTTTGCACAGAGGTTCCTGTTATCACGTAGGCGAGCACTAAGAAAGGATTTCATGAAAATCCTATCCGAAAGGGATTTATCACCAATAATTATCTAATTAGTGGTGACGCGAGAGAATAGCTTAACGAGATTCCCACTGTCGACGTCCCTCAATTTTCCAAAACACAGTCTAAACCGGTGGGTCTACGTTTAGAAGCATGGGATTTTCTTTATAAAAAAAAATATACATAAATATAGGATTTATCACCTAATATCTAATTAGTGGTGACGCGCGCGAATGGATTAACGAGATTCCCACTGTCGACGTCCTTCAAGTTTCCAAAGCACAGCCTAAACCGTGGGGTCTACTGTCCAGAAGCATGGATTTTTCTTTAGAAAGGAAAAGAATAAACTTTTAGAAATTATAAAACAAAAGTGTGAGATAGGTTAGGATATAACGAGAACCTCCGAAAAGTTGATTTGGGTTGTCGTTTCTAGCGCGAGTAGAGAGAGAGAAATGAAACGTCAAACGGAATGGAAAGAAGAAGGGAAAATGAGGAAGATACAAAGAGTACGAGAGGTGGAGGTAGCCGGAAATGGGAACTGATGGGAGTTGGAGGATGGAGTGCCAGAGTAATGTTGAAGCCAGGAATAACAAGCGATGTACGATTTGGGAGCTGTAGATATGGATGAGTGGAAAGAGAGCGTGCAGGACAGGACTGCATGGAGAAACTGTGGACAACATACCAGGAGAGAGAGACCGATGGAGTAGAGAATATAGAATATAGAGACGGAAGGAAAAAGGTTTGCGCGCAAAAAAGTGAATTCCACGCGGACGAAGTCGCGGGCAACAGCTAGTCTATTATATAGTGATATAGGCATTATTAATTATATAAAATTAGAACTATAAAATAATATCAATCAATATAAACATGTGTGGCTAAAGCTAGAGCATAAGAGAATTACTTTCAATCATCTTTGATTATGGCTATAATCTTTGGTATGGCTATAAATGGAACTTATCATGTTAAAGATGTTCCACTTATAGCCACCTCAAAATTTAAAAGTTTTCGATTAGAAATTTAAAAAATTTTATAAATAAAGAAAATCTAATACTTTATCTGACTTAATAAACCAACTTAGAACATTTTACTATCAATTTTCTTTATAAAAGTACTGATAACACTTATATCCCCTGCTAAAGAAAATTGTTAACAAAACGTACGGTTTCACAACCTATTATACTTTGTCCCAAATTTTGAAATTTATAACATAGATACAAAAGTTTACATATAGTATTTATATTTGTATGTGTTTTAAGAAGTAAATTTTATTTGTATTGGTGAATTATTTTGCCACACGGCCTTATTTTACCATAATAATGCTGCCAGTGGCTAAAACTGGTACAGTGGCTATAACCGGTGCCTCTACCCTACTTACCAAAATAAGATTGATATTTTACCCAATTAATTTTTTTTTAAATATTTTTTACTAACAGCACAGTCTTGACATATTCAAGATACTGCATTTTAAGCTACGAATAAAGAGGAGCTTTAAATATTATTAAATATAGCAAAACCAAGCCAAAAGAAAACTCCAAAAGAAGGATAAATTCAATTTTATGAAATTTACCTAAAAAACGGACTGTTTTTTAGAAAAAGTTTATATTTTGTTCGGACTAATAGGATACTTTCAAGAAACTTTTAATTGTGTACTCAGAATATGAGTACAATGCCATAAAAAAGAATAACTGTAAATACATAGCTTTACACCAATAAACATTAAAATCAGTCGCTGCTGATCTTAATCATAATTAAAAAAATTTCATTTGTTGCTGTTTATAAACAAACTAGCTGGAAGGCTCATCCACGGACGGGCAGTTCGCCAAGGTTGAAAACTCGATTGGTGTGCTACTCGATCCCAGGGGGAGGTGATTTTAAGTTGGCACTACCAACGACCAATCAGAATACGTTGTGTGTCCTAAAAAAATGATACGCTGGAGGCGGAGGCGGAAAAGCGTGCTGGTCTTTTATGTTTGATAGCTGGAAGGCCCATCCACGGACGGGCAGTTCGCTGAGGTTTAAAACTCGATTGGTGTGCTACTCTATCCCATTTCACTTACACAAAATTTTAAAATCAAAACCGAAAAAATTTTTTTGTTTCTTGTAGTTTGAAAATAATGCTACATAATAAGCCAATATTGTTAAAAGTATAAAAAATAGCACCTATACTTTTCAATTAGTTATTTTTTATTTAAAAGTTTTAAAGAAATTATAAGGTTTCCATTTTCATAACAATTAAAATTATGTCAAAACTAAAATAAAATGTTGCTTCGTCTTGTTGTGTTGACCAAATGTGTACGTAGCCGAGTTCTCGTTTAATCCCAACTTTCACTTTTTTTCGTTGCTGCTGTCAGGGTTGATAAAACCCCTCTTCTTCACCCCTTTGTATGGAAGTGGTATTGTTCTCCTCCGAAAACAATTTTATAGTGAATTAATTTCTTTACAAAAAAGTTCACGACAGCATCTTGTTGTTTTCCACAGCTTTGAAAATTATTCATGTTAGATCTCTATAGATGATATTATCCTGTCCCGGACCTTTTTGTAGACAATTTAATTTCCTCCTTCGCGGTTTTATAGAAGTTTTATGTATTTTTTCATTTGAAAAAGATTTTTCTATCGAATGATTCAGGTTTCATCGACTCTTGATGTACCATTATTTAAAATTCTAATTTGATAGTCTACTCAATTGTTAGCTTTACATGATGTCTAATATTTGAATATTGATTAAGTTCATCTCACGTTCAGGATAGTCTAAACAAAATTGTGTTTTCCTTTACCAGATTCCAGCGTTAATAAATTACATTTTTGATAAATTTTTTAATTGAGCGATATTGATTTTTAATTAGTCTTTTGGGTTTTGTGCAGAAATTCTTTAAACTAATTGTAATTTTTTATTCAATTAGCATTTTTTTTATATAATTTGGTTGCGCAATATTTCTGTATTGATGTTTTGTTTTGATTTAGAAAATATTTTATTTTGAAATCAAATATTTTCGTATATTTTGTAAAGAAAAATGCTATAAAATTATGAAATTCGGAAGAGAATTATGAAAAAATTTGTATTCTGTACCTTTTGATCCACAGTTAATCACCTTGCCATTCATTACATTATTCATATAAAATTTTGTTTTGAAACCTAGTGAAGATATAACCATATTATAAAATAAAAGTATGAAATAAATGTCATCTATATGGCACGCCGTTTTACTTTTTATTACAAAATTTAAATTGCCTAAAGTTTTATTTCTAAGGTTCTAATTCAAATCAAATCGACGTTATTTCAAAATTTTTTTCGCAATTTAAGCAGTTGTTTAAAAATATATGTTCATTTAATACAATTGTTGAATTATTTTGTTTTTAAAATTTTTCATTTTTAAAATTATAAATTTTATTTTCTATCCTTTAAATGACAAACGCTCTAATTCTAATCATTTAAACGTTTGTTAAAATTGTTTATTCTAATTTAATCAATTGTTAAAAGAAATATTTGAATTTATGCAATTGTCGAATATTTACAATACAATTTAAACAAATGACAAAAATTTTTATTTAATGATATCGATTTAAAGCAATACACAGAAAATTTTTGCCTAACGTTTTATTTGGCTCTGCCCATCGGTGGAGAAATTTTGAACTTCGCTTTAATTTTTTTGGCAACTATGTTCAAAATTCAAATCCATAAGGCAGGTAGTGAGTGGCGTGGGTTGCCTATGTAATGCGTAATTTTTACTTATTTATGTTTAAATTAGACAAGAGAATCAAAATTTCTTTTTTATTATTATTATTACCTGTTTTTATTAAGATATTATTGAATGGTCCAATTCCCAAAAAAATTAATTAATAAACGTAAAAATAGGAATTTTACATGGAGAAATAAAGTAATGTGCTTTACAGCATATAGGGAAACTTTGTAGATTTGGGTACGAATGAAAACAAAAGTTGCATAATATACGAATACGAATCCTCTTGAAATAAGGTAATAAGCCCTCCTAACATAAACTATTTTTTGTCAAAAATCTATGTTTATTATATGCAGTGGGCTTTATTTATTTCGGATTCAAAATAGTCTCAATCGATAGCACTTCGTTAGTGCCTGTTTGTGCAAACATTTTTTTTGTTTGTACCCAAATAGTTTTTGAAATATTCGAGATTTTCGGTAACATCGCACATGGTAACATATAGAGTTATTTATAATTTCGGATTCAAAATAGTCTCAAACGCACCTGTATGAATGGATTAACGAGATTCTGGGAAAAACTTACAGCATGAAGACCAAAATAGTCTCAATCGTTTGTGCTTCGTTTGTACCTGTTTGTGCAAGTTTTACTTTCGTTTGTACCCAAATAGATTTCGAGATAATTCAATTTTAAGTTTGGGGGGGGCTGGAGAAATGCTGTTTTGAATTTCGAATTTCGGATTCAAAATAGTCTCAATCGATTGTACTTCGTTTGTGCCTGCTTGTGCAAGTTTTATTTTCGTTTGTACCCAAATAGTTTTCGAGATAATTCAATTTTAAATTAGGGGGGGGGCTGGAGACATGCTTTTTTGACATTCGAATTATTTTTGAACATATTATTTTTAACAGACTGGGGATTTTGCTAATTGCTTTCATAAGAAAATTATCAAGATTTGTTTATTAGAAAAATGGATAATAATAAAAAAATTACTCGATTTTAACAATATTTATTAATAAAATTAATACAAAAATTATATGTGTAAAAATTATTTTCGTTTTTACCTAAATAGTATTCGAGATAATCATAAAAAAGAATGTTGAAAAGACAAAGAAAATGGAAGGGAAACAACCGAAAATTTTACATTTTACAAAAGGTTTTTTACAAGTGCCCCCCCCCCCCCCCCGAAATGAAATCCTGGCTACGGGCTGACCGACGTGTAAGATTTTGATACCGAAATTTACAACAAAATTAAAAAATTTAAATTAATTTATTTTAATTATAAAAATAAAATTAAAAACATAAAAGCATAGACAAGATTACATTTACATTGGTGATTATAACGAAATATCAGGAATCCACGATTTCTTCATATATGATTGGTTGCGTCGAACCGCAAATTGATCTGGCATGCTTACCGAGGTGCCTAGCCCCTCTGGAAGAAACGCCACGAAGCCATTATCATATTGATGCTGCTCACAGAGTACACCACGGAGAACAAATTCCACGGGGAAGCGAAAATCTTTTAATTAATCCATGTGATATTTTTGGAGTGGTTAAGACATTGGGAGCAGGGGTAGAAAAAGTTTTCACGAATTGGGGGGTGTGTCTGCACTGACTGAGAGTTTGTAAAGTGTTTATAAAGATATTGCTCTAGGCCGCTCGCGAATTCAATAGATCGGGCCGCGCTAGACCCCCCCCCCCAACTTAAAATTGAATTATCTCGAAAACTATTTGGGTACAAACGAAAATAAAACTTGCACAAACAGGTACAAACGATTGAGACTATTTACGTCATTATCCTGTAAGTTTTTCCCAGAATCTCGTTAATCCAATCATGCGCGTCAACGTCCTTGAAAATCTCAAAAACTGTTTGGGTACAAACGAAACAAATTTTTGCACAAACGCACAAACTAAGTGCAATCGATTGAGACTATTTTGAATCCGAAATTCTAAAATAACAGTTTATGTTACCACGTGCGATGTTACCAAAATTCTCGAATATTTCAAAAACTATTTGGGTACAAACGAAATTCATTTTGTCAAATATGTCTACAGACCTCCCCCCTGAAGATTTCGTGAATAACTCCGCGATGATTGAGGCTCAATGAAAAGTCATTAAGCTCTAACGAGGCTCTAAGTTTGACACCAAAGTTACCCCAAAATTCAAAATAAGGGCTAAAATATAAAACAAGTCGACCCCCCCCCTCCAAAGATTTCACGAATAACCCCGTAACAGTTGAGGCTCAAACGAAAAGATGGAAGCGCCTTTAGGCTTTAACGAGGCTCTAACGTTTGACACGTTTGTGCAAACATTTGTTTCGTTTGTACCCAAATAGTTTTTGAAATATTCGAGAATTTTGGTAACATCGCACGTGGTAACATAAACTGTTATTTTAGAATTTCGGATTCAAAATAGTCTCAATCGATTGCACTTAGTTTGTGCGTTTGTGCAAAAATTTGTTTCGTTTGTACCCAAACAGTTTTTGAGATTTTCAAGGACGTTGACGCGCATGATTGGATTAACGAGATTCTGGGAAAAACTTACAGGATAATGACGTAAATAGTCTCAATCGTTTGTACCTGTTTGTGCAAGTTTTATTTTCGTTTGTACCCAAATAGTTTTCGAGATAATTCAATTTTAAGTTGGGGGGGGGGGGTCTAGCGCGGCCCGATCTATTGAATTCGCGAGCGGCCTAGAGCAATATCTTTATAAACACTTTACAAACTCTCAGTCAGTGCAGACACACCCCCCAATTCGTGAAAACTTTTTCTACCCCTGCTCCCAATGTCTTAACCACTCCAAAAATATCACATGGATTAATTAAAAGATTTTCGCTTCCCCGTGGAATTTGTTCTCCGTGGTGTACTCTGTGAGCAGCATCAATATGATAATGGCTTCGTGGCGTTTCTTCCAGAGGGGCTAGGCACCTCGGTAAGCATGCCAGATCAATTTGCGGTTCGACGCAACCAATCATATATGAAGAAATCGTGGATTCCTGATATTTCGTTATAATCACCAATGTAAATGTAATCTTGTCTATGCTTTTATGTTTTTAATTTTATTTTTATAATTAAAATAAATTAATTTAAATTTTTTAATTTTGTTGTAAATTTCGGTATCAAAATCTTACACGTCGGTCAGCCCGTAGCCAGGATTTCATTTCGGGGGGGGGGGGGGCACTTGTAAAAAACCTTTTGTAAAATGTAAAATTTTCGGTTGTTTCCCTTCCATTTTCTTTGTCTTTTCAACATTCTTTTTTATGATTATCTCGAATACTATTTAGGTAAAAACGAAAATAATTTTTACACATATAATTTTTGTATTAATTTTATTAATAAATATTGTTAAAATCGAGTAATTTTTTTATTATTATCCATTTTTCTAATAAACAAATCTTGATAATTTTCTTATGAAAGCAATTAGCAAAATCCCCAGTCTGTTAAAAATAATGTTCAAAAATAATTCGAATGTCAAAAAAGCATGTCTCCAGCCCCCCCCCCCTAATTTAAAATTGAATTATCTCGAAAACTATTTGGGTACAAACGAAAATAAAACTTGCACAAGCAGGCACAAACGAAGTACAATCGATTGAGACTATTTTGAATCCGAAATTCGAAATTCAAAACAGCATTTCTCCAGCCCCCCCCAAACTTAAAATTGAATTATCTCGAAATCTATTTGGGTACAAACGAAAGTAAAACTTGCACAAACAGGTACAAACGAAGCACAAACGATTGAGACTATTTTGGTCTTCATGCTGTAAGTTTTTCCCAGAATCTCGTTAATCCATTCATACAGGTGCGTTTGAGACTATTTTGAATCCGAAATTATAAATAACTCTATATGTTACCATGTGCGATGTTACCGAAAATCTCGAATATTTCAAAAACTATTTGGGTACAAACAAAAAAAATGTTTGCACAAACAGGCACTAACGAAGTGCTATCGATTGAGACTATTTTGAATCCGAAATAAATAAAGCCCACTGCATATAATAAACATAGATTTTTGACAAAAAATAGTTTATGTTAGGAGGGCTTATTACCTTATTTCAAGAGGATTCGTATTCGTATATTATGCAACTTTTGTTTTCATTCGTACCCAAATCTACAAAGTTTCCCTATATGCTGTAAAGCACATTACTTTATTTCTCCATGTAAAATTCCTATTTTTACGTTTATTAATTAATTTTTTTGGGAATTGGACCATTCAATAATATCTTAATAAAAACAGGTAATAATAATAATAAAAAAGAAATTTTGATTCTCTTGTCTAATTTAAACATAAATAAGTAAAAATTACGCATTACATAGGCAACCCACGCCACTCACTACCTGCCTTAAGGATTTGAATTTTGAACATAGTTGCCAAAAAAATTAAAGCGAAGTTCAAAATTTCTCCACCGATGGGCAGAGCCAAATAAAACGTTAGGCAAAAATTTTCTGTGTATTGCTTTAAATCGATATCATTAAATAAAAATTTTTGTCATTTGTTTAAATTGTATTGTAAAAATTCGACAATTGCATAAATTCAAATATTTCTTTTAACAATTGATTAAATTAGAATAAACAATTTGAACAAACGTTTAAATGATTAGAATTAGAGCGTTTGTCATTTAAAGGATAGAAAATAAAATTTATAATTTTAAAAATGAAAAATTTTAAAAACAAAATAATTCAACAATTGTATTAAATGAACATATATTTTTAAACAACTGCTTAAATTGCGAAAAAAATTTTGAAGTAACGTCGATTTGATTTGAATTAGAACCTTAGAAATAAAACTTTGGGCAATTTAAATTTTGTAATAAAAAGTAAAACGGCGTGCCATATTTCTGTATTGATGTTTTGTTTTGATTTAGAATAGTATATTCTGTAACAAGTTTGGAATTCGGCATATTCTGTACGAACGGAAAGTTCGTCACCCGAGCCGATAGGCGAGGGTGACGGTCCACGAGTGCCTATGTGGATAGGCCCGGACTGGCTCCTTTGGGGGCCTTCGGCTAAACACTGAGGAGGGACCCCCTTACTAAGAGGGAAGATTTTTGAAAAACACATTTTTCGCTATTTTGAATACTTCGAAAAATTCCACTTCTACCCCAAGTATAAACCACTTTTTTTGAGGCCCCTTCGGGGCCCTCAGACATTTAGTACCTAAAAGATATTGCCAGAATCTTATGAGTATACAATATAATCTTTGGTGAAATACAATCCTAAAAATTACGATAACATGGTCAGGGTTTAATACCATGACTACGGTTTGCATAGCAATTCCACGTTATAATCATTAGGAAGGAAGTGTTAATAATTAAATAAATTTTAAAATAAACTAAGAAGAAAATTATTTAATTGGAAATCAACTTTACTAAAACAAATTTCATTTTGAATGAAATTTAATTAACATTCAATTCAAACAAATAATAACAGTACAAAATTACAACAAGAATGTTAAATCCTGTTCATTTGAAACCAAATATTTATATAAAAGACCTACAATCTAAAATTTAGCAAACACGAAATTGCTGTACGGATAGAAGAAAAGATAAGCATAGTAAATATATTGAATTTGCTAAGGCCTAAAAATTAATAGAGTGTAAAAGAATAAAGAGCTTTTTTCTATTTTGCGTCTAAAATAAAGTCATTACGATACGCAATTGCGTATCCAAAGAGACTCTATTATGAAACTCAATTTTTTGTTTTAAGAAGTTGGTAACATAAATATCATTGAAAATTAAAGCGAATATTGCCATTTTAAATCAAATTAAAAATCTCCAAATTGGAGCTAAACATTTTAATTAACTGTAAACCAGTTCTTAACCTGTAAATTTATAAAAACTTTCTATAAGTTTTCTTTGTTTTAAATGTCAAATTCGTCATTTCAAAGTCAAAATTTCAAAGTTGACAATTATTACATACACACATTTTTGCACTACTGTAATTTATTAAATTATAGGAAGTCGCAAATCCACCCCCTAAACCTCTCAGTCGGGGGCTGAAAATTTTTGTACATACGTAACTAAATATTATCGATTTTTGGACACTAGTGCGATGTTTACACACTGAGGTTTTTTTCCCAATTTAAACTTGGAGTCGCAAATCCACCCCCTAAACCTCTGAGTTGGGGGCTGAAATTTTTTGTACATACGTAACTAAATATTGTTGATTTTTTGAGACTAGTGCGATTTTTACACAATGCGGTTTTTTTCCCAATTTAAACTTGGAGTCGCAAATCCACCCCCTAAACCTCTGAGTCGGGGGCTGAAAATTTTTGTACATACGTAGCTAAATATTATCGATTTTTTGACACCAGTGCGATTTTTACACACTGCGATTTTTTTCCCAATTTAAACTTGGAGTCGCAAATCCACCCCCTAAACCTCTGAGTTAGGGGCTGAAATTTTTTGTACATCATCATCATACAGTCTTTATGCTTCTTAACAGAAGCGTCGTGATCCTTAAATGTTGGCGGGGTGGTTATTACGCTTCCCCATAGTCCACAGATCAACTTTTGGACCCTTTAGCTCATTAACATTTAAGGATGCTCTTGGCATATTACTCTCGGTAGGTTGCCATTGCTTTCCGAGGGGAGAACGGTCAGAATAAAGTTCTTACTTTACTCGGATTCGAACCGGGTATTTAGCGTCCATAGTCAACTTGCGTGACCACTATGCTCCGACCGTCTCCAATTTTTGTACATACGTAACTTAATATTGTTGATTTTTTGAGACTAGTGCGATTCTTACACACTGCGGTTTTTTTCCCAAGTCAAACTTGGAGTCGCAGATCCACCCCCTAGACCTCTGAGTTGGGGGTTCAAAATTTCTACACATACGTAACTAAATATTGTCCGTATGTTATTAAAGAAAATCAAATATTTTGCCGTGTTTAGACTAAAACACAATAAGTATTTCGTTAAGTTTTAGTTATGAGCTTTATTTATTGCGTTCAGAGATTGCCGGTGGAGAGAAATTTTGTAACCGACTTTAGAACACATATTTGAAATTATATACCTTTTTGAATTTCAGAAATTGCCTAAAAAATGCACTTTATACAAAAATTTATTTTATGTTGATGATTCCACTGTCCACTGTAAATTTGTAAATCTGAATCTGAATCCAAATCCGAATAACTTCAACCACATTTGGAGCTCGCACTTGAATGGGCGACCGTCTAGCAATCGATTCCAAATTTAAAGTTTACTTACCTCCAAACAATTTTGTAGGTAAAATAAACGTTCAGTAATAATATCGCGGTAAATTTGAATTTTAGATGTACCTAATATTACAATTTTGTTGTTTATTGTTTGCGTATAATCTTTCTCTCTCCCTAAATCTTCAGTAGAATCAAATATGCTTAGTTAATATAAATCAATTAAACATAATAAATTAATACATTGTAATTTATTGTTTTTTTTTTATGAAACTTTTTTTATAAAGTTTGATTGAGTTCGTTGTAAAAAAAATGTACTAATACAATTAATCATTTGATTTTATAATTATTGTTTATTTTAAATGAACCAAACATTGGTTTTGGTTTTATAACAGTAATTTAATTCACTTAACGAAAAGGGATTACTAAAGAAAATTTTAACCAATGTGGGATCAGAGAAATTAATTGACATAGGAGAGTGCTTGTATTCTCGGTCACAATAAATCGATTGTCCATATCGGTAATCTTCTGTTGTTTGTTAGATTCATTTAGTATTGATAATAATTAAGGATTCACGTAGTTCCGTAAAATTTTAATTTGAAATTATACCAGCGACGGAAACGACTCTCAGCATTTTATCGAATTAATGGTACCAAGGTAGGAATATTAGTGTTCGCCGCACGGTGATAGCACTTTACTTTTAACTTTAACTTTTAACTTTAACTTTAATAAAAATTCAAAATTTATATTGGATTTTATATTAAAATTTAAGGAATACGGTTAAATGGTGTTTGAAAGGGTTATTATAATAAGGATATGAAATATCGGCCTCTTTGCAAACGCTACAGTGACCAATTTAATTTTAAACAAATTACAAAAGGTAACAACAAAAGCGTACGTTTAAACGATCAACTTATTATGTCATGCTGGATTTGTAGCATTGTCACGTCATTGATTCAGTCCAAGAAAACTGCAGAAGATACGTTTGGATGAACGATAAGAGAGATCCAAGCGATGATATGAACAGATGCTGCTCATTTAAGTGTAAAAAGACGTAGATATAAGAAATTAACAAGTAATCCTCCTACTGTGTGTGAATTGGCCTAGTAACAACAACTTCGACACCTGGTGATTTGCGTGGGTGTTTACACGACGAGATGAAATTGTAACAAGAAATTATTACTTGTAGATAAAATGAGTATCTTAGAAAGGATTTATTCATACGTAGTTTAAATTAAATAAATTGAAAGAATTATTACATTTTATTATGAGTTAAGTTCTTAAAGGAAAAATTTTAAGAGTAAAAAAGGTACTTAATGTTAGACAGAAACATCGTAAAACAGATGGGCTTGATACGGTATATTTAAAATTTAAAGTAAAGTGGAAGCTTTAGTTTATAATAATAAGAGCAATAAGAGGTGATAATACTTGGAAAAATAAATTGTAGAAGCAATCTTTTCGTCCGAGGTAATTTTTGATAATTTTGGATATGAGAAAATTTATGCAAAAATTAAATATGATGTTGGACCAAATAATTTAAAACATCGTTTGTGATTTTTTGTAAGATTATGAATCTTTAATTACAAGCTTGATAAATTTAAAATTTTATTGAAACCGAGATGAGAATTGAGAGACTCGCAAGCGACCTACGGAATGGCGAAGTCGTTTCAGGATTTGATATTAGAAGATTTCTGTTAAAGTTTTTAAAAAGGGATAAAATAAAAGTAGTGGGATATCAATTAAGTTAGTAATGCGAAGTAAAATTTTATTGAAGTTTGCAAGGTCACGCGATAACCGTCGTGCGGCCGATTAAATTTTCGATTGAGCTGGCCGACTTATATGATTTTTGGAAAATTTGACAATTCAATTATTAGATTTCAATATATCTCATATAAAAAAAGTATTATTATCACGGATTAACAAATAACCAATTTAAATATAAAAAATTTTAGGAAATTTGTGTGTTTTCGCGGCCGCTTTGTTTTGCGTATAGGCCGGCGGAGCGCTTGCTAAGAAGATTGTCGCGCACAACCTGAAAGCGAGAGGTTGTAAAATTTTGAGTTGTACAAAAATTAATTGTATAATGGGAGTATTTTGAACAAAATAAAAGCGATAGTGGTGAAAACGGTTCATTTTTTTTTAGAAAATTAATTAGAAGGAAGATTTATGGAATGATTCCGCAATTGTTTGAATTTGAAGGAATTTGGTAAAAGTTGCAAATTTTGTATGGTAATCGCCACAGGAGCGATAAAATACGACCGATTGAGTTGGCTTGGTAAACGTGTGAAATTTATCCGATCGATGGAAATTTAACAAACTTTGACGGCTCACATTTAATTTTTGAAAAATTTTATGAAAGGTTTGTGGAAGGATAATTTCATAACAGTATATTCGCTCTTACGAGAAATTATAGTACAGTATATTATTGTCATATTACAAAATCATCCTATAAAAAGCACCAGGGGTGATTTTTGTCTATTTTGAATGTTTAGGATTTTTGATATACTATTTAGAAAAGGAGGGAGGATCATGTGGGGTGACGTAGCCGGCAGGGAGGCGATACATATAAACTCAAATGATAATGGAAGTCGACTATGTAAACTGGCAGCGGCGATAGACATGATAATATCTAGTACCAAATTTAAGCATAAGACACAGCACCAAATCACATGGACCTGACCAGGGAGGAGTAGCTCAGAGGGGAATCAAATCGATTATATAACGATTTCAAGAAGGCGAGCCTCATCAATAAGAGACCTAAAATCCAACAGAGCAGCTAATGCGGACACGGACCATTATCTGGTTGTTGCCGAAATCAAACAGAAGACATCGGTAGTAAAGATAAAACAACAGGCAATGAAACAAATAGCAACTGAGAAGCTCAAGTATTCTTACGGTCAAATTTTGGTTTCAAGCGTCTTTTAAGTGATTGTTCTACGATAATCCTGTTACAGGAACCCCTAGATCTTTGATTCCAAGATTAAAATTGCGAAGATTGGGAGAAGCTGGCCTATTTGTAGAATGGGCTAATTTGGTGGATGCTTGTTAATCCAATGACCACAGTGTTGGATGAATCTAAAATTCGAAGATTTGGAAGGATTTTTGGAAAATTTTGAAATTAAGTGAAAACTTACGTGAAGCATATGAAATTTCAAAATTTCGTTTTGGATTTGTATGAAATACACAGCAACTGATCCGTGGACGATTGCAGGGACACAAGTAAGAAAATTTGGTTGAAAATTTGATTGAATCTGACGTGGTAAGCGCGGGAACGCAGCACATCTGTTCAGGACACACGTCGCGTCGTGATTTTGCTAGATTTTATTACACACGAAGGCTTCAAACAACAATTTAGAAATCAAATCGATGGATGGTAAATGTAATTGTGGTTCGAAGCAGTCTTACACTTTTACTCGAACGGATTAGGGACATAATTATTGTCATAAAAGCAGGATTAAATACTCAACGTATTTGCGAAATTACATTAAATCAACTTTATTCACCCGAGTTTTTAATTTCGAGTTTGAGCCTAGTCTTCCCTAAGGGAGTATATATGCTCTCCACCATTTAGCGACCCGGACCTTTAGTTGTTTTGAAGAAAAATCATTATTATTATGTTAGCTTCTGCAAAATTGAAGTTAAATGTTGCCATGCGTAACTTACCCGAAATATTCAAATTTTTTAGATAATCAGGTCTATTTTGTATCACCTATTGCTATTATAGCGGTTACCGCTATGTTATTATAAAGTTGTGAAACGTCAAAGTCACGTCAAATGATAAAAAGTTTTGAGTAGTTTTAAAGCGAGAAATATTTATTGCAACTTACATGTGTTGGAAAGAGAACGTAATATTTTAATTTGAGTTTCAAGTGAATTTGTGTTGTGTTTGACACTGTTTGACAGACAAACACAACCTTACTTTTAAACGTGCTTTTAGAGTAATATTTTTAACAAATTTAAGTAAAATATAAAAAGTACCCAAGTTTCCGTTCTGTTTCATTTAAAAAATGATTTCATAAACTACAAATATTTGCATTTACGTTTAATCTACTAAAAATAATTTGATAAATTAAAAATAAATAGTACAATAATCATAAGATGCCTGTTCTGATTTTCTACAATCCTGTATCTTTGCTGTGCTGCTTCTTCTTCAAACTCTTGCAGTATTTCTTGTGGTATGTTGCTTTCCACTGCCATGTTATGCAAAATCACACAAGAATAAACCATTTTTGCAACTTTGACAGAATTGTAATTGAGGGTCCTATGTTTAAGAAAGCACCTAAATCTACTTTTTAGTACACCAAAGCATCTTTCAATGCAGTTTCTTGCTTTAATGTGTGCTTCGGTGTACCTACTTTGTGGAGAGTTTGCTTCCGCATTTTCTACTGGAGTTAACAGCCATGGTTGCAGTGGATAACCAGCATCGCCTATAAATGCGTATGCTCGACGTCATATGGAATAACAAATACCTGTCGACAGAGAGCAAGACGCGAATATATAAGACATGCATTAGACCTATACTGTCATATTCTGCTGAGACAAGAGCATAAACCAAACAAATCCTCCGGAGCACAGAAATGCGGACATTAAGATCAATAGTGGGAGTCTCTATGATGGATAGAGTAAGAACTAACATTATCCGAGAAACATGCGATATCCAGGACATCGTAAGATGGGTAAGAGAAAGGAGGAGACAATGGAGGGACCACTTGGAAAGAATGGACGAAGGAAGACTGGCCAAAGTGGCGATGACGGGCAAACCCATCTCCAGCAGACTTCCGGGACGACCACAAAAAAGGTGGTACGAGAGTTCGACTTCGGGATCTCAAGATAATCCATGACACGGGATGACAAGAATTGGAAAATACTGGACCTAGTCCTAATTTACGAAGAAGAAGCCTATAAAAGTTTATTATGATATAAATGTTCCATTTGCTTTCACATCCTCAACTTACCCACCAACCAAGACGACCTTAAACTTCCTCCAACGAACTTTGTTTGCAAATGATCACTGTTTTCTCGTAAAACCCTCTTTTCGATCTTCTCCCTCTGCTGAACTGAAATTTACAGATCAATCAGAAAAAGTTTTATTACTTAACCCCTAAAAAGCGTATAAACCTATAAATTTGTTCCAACAACGATTTCATTTCCAGTAATATTACTACAATGCAAGCGCAATAGATTAAAAGTCATGCGCAGAAGACAAAAAGTGTTGCTTTTTATCTATTGCGCTTGCGTTGTAGTAATATTCTGGAACTTCTTCGTTGTTGGAACAGCCCTTAATATGTAAACTACATTTTTATAATTTTTATAATAAATTATACTTCAATTTATACTTACAATCCGCATTTTCTAAGTAATTCAGAAGAAAAACATTAATTAATCCGTTAAACGCAATATTTTTCGTCAAACCGCTATTTTAGAGGCACCTAAATTTCACCCAGTTATATTTCGCACAATAGCGGTTATGAAAACCACTATTATAACGTTCATGTTATAATAGCGGTTTGTAAAAATGATACGTAATACCGTTTAGGGAAAACCGCTATAATAGCATCAAGGTCAACCTCTATAATAACGTCGTCGGAGCACTTCGGGTTGTGCCCGATGTGAACCGCAAATTAAAATATTACGCTCTCTTTCCAACACATGTAAGTTGCAATAAATGTTTCTCGCTTTAAAACTAATACTCAAAACTTTTTATCATTTCAGCATTACAAAATAACTTTGACGTTTCACAACTCTATAATAACATAGCGGTAACCGCTATAATAGCAATGGTGATACAAAATAGACCTGAATATTACATAACTTTGCGGAAAATGAAGTTATATAGAATGGTGAACATAAAAGTTTGTGGACGTTCAAACGACGCTCTTATTCATAGATTTCGCAAGAACTTCACAAATAGGAAGTTCTTAGATAAATATGTATAAACAATGAATGTAAAGAAATATTCGTTTATTTTCCTATATTATTGCTTTTTTATCGATAGCATATCAAATGTCAATTTACATAGTATCAAAATCGTACACAAAGAAAATGGAGTAGGTACTAATTGCTATACTACGGTATTTTATTTATTTTGCCCAAAATATAATTCAGTTCATCCCCGATTAACTCGAAAAGTCACAGAGGTACATAGTGTGAAAGTAGGCACAAGTTAATTTAATCGCAGTGTAAGGAATATAACACAGGAATGCTGATTCAATTATTAAACAACGCTTATTTACTTATTTATCCGATGAGCAAAATAACATCATCAATTCTTCCAATAAATATTAAAATTTGGCACGTAAAATCGAATAATTGTTTTCCTCTGATTCGCATTGTCCCAAGCTACGAACTAAAACTTGTCGAGGGAATATAATAATAATAATTATTATTTATAAACATACAATATATTTTAAAATGTATTGAAGTGTGCAAAAGGTCGGTGGATTTTGCCTGTTGAATTTTGCTTTAAATTGATTGTGTCAAATTGAAGACATCAAAGCTGGATGCAAGTTGACGACACAAAAGAGATATTTTGTAACCCATGACCGTGGCGCGGAGTGTAAGTCGTCCGTTATGTGGGCAGAGAATCGCTGGTTCGATCCCAGCTGGAGTCTAGAAATTTCTAGGTAGAAATGACAGTGTATTAAGTCGCTGGTTTCTAAAATTGATATAGTAGGCAGAATGACAGTGTAGCAAAATGTAAATCGCTGGTTCTGAGATAAAATAGTCTTGTGCCAATTGTGAAAGGAGACGCGTGTAAATTGCGAACGTCTTCGCGATTTTACAAAGAAGACCTTCCTGCAAGCTTTTGTTGCCACAAAAGCTACTATATTGGCGATTAATAGAACAAGTGAGTTTGTTGAATATTTTTACTGTGTAAAACTGAAGTTTTTACACTATTTTGTGAATCGAACACGTTTTTCGATTTCATTATAAAATTCACGTTTTGGATGCCATCGCGTCTAAAATATCCTGAAAATCGATTGTTTCATGATTACTGCGTTATATAAATCAAGATTTATCCTATTTACCGATTTTGATGCTCAAGAAATTGAATGATTTTAACCACGATAGAAAATTTGGAGGTTAGATTTCTCAACACATGTCCGCATTTTTGTTTGTTCGACACAGAAGCCGTGCAACTTTATTTAAATCGATTCTCGAGATTTGAATACCACTTGAGAAGATTTCACTCATCACTTTCACTGTTTCCTTGCAAAGAAGGAAGATTTGAACAGAATACAGGAGCCCACTACTGTTTGTACGACCGGGTCGGAAGTCACATTGCTGTACTTTTTGCCTACCATACCAACCACAATAATTCAGACTACGAGATACAAGGTGATTCAAAGATTTGTGTCTTATCAAGATTTTAATGAAAAAGGTACTGAATTTTATATTTGTGAACATTTTTAATTTTATATTATTTTATTACACATTAAACAATTACACAGTGTTAATTGGAGGTATAGAATATTGTTTGCTTTTAAATAATACCATCCAGTTTATACCGTGCACACAAGTACACAAATTTACGTTCTCTTTGACAATTGTGTCTATTTTGTCTCGATTTGCTCCAGTCGTATATCAAATTAATTCAAATAAATCACCACTTGACTCTTTGCACTCTTTAATTGATCTTATTTCGCCGATACCTACAACTTGCAGATACTGCGGCCTTAACTTTGTGAACCGACGTAAAGCTAGCTGGGATTCACTTGTTCGAGTGTGCACATTAGGCGAGATTTTATTCCCGGTAGCATCACTTGGGGGTTTGATTGAGCCGTGTTTCACGACAACAGTTTTTGTGGCACACGAACGTGGGACTCGAGAAAGGGTTAATTTAGGGGTAGTAAAGCTCAGTGTGGCGCCAAAAAATAGTTTTTGTGGCGACCAGAAGTGGGGCTCGATTTATAGGTCAGTTAGGGTTTGGTAAAGTTAGATTAGGGGTAGTACGGTTTGGTATAACAGCCAAAATAAGAATTTTTAGCGAGCAACTTAAGGGCATATTTTTTATGAGTCAATTTAGGAGATTAGCATAGGGTTTATTAAGATGGCAACTATGGTTGGACTTTTGGAAATGATGACGAACATGATGGCGCAGCTTGACGAAATAAGAAGGGATAACAGAGAATTTTTGGATGGTATCAGAGAGCATCGAAAAAAAAAAGTTACAGGCGACATTGTCAACAAAAAAGTCCTGGAAGAAGAAATTGAAAATAAAAATTTGGAAGAAATTAAATTAAAAGAAGTCATCAAAGAAGATGAAAACATAAAAGAAGATGAAGAGATAGAAATTGTCGTGAGCGAGGGGGTAGCAACCCTGATGAAAGAAGAAGATGTCGCAGGCGACATTAATAAAGAAGTCCTGATGGAGGTTTTATCAGACGAGGGGGTAGTGACCCAAGAAGAAAAAGTTTCTAGATGTCGTACAGGCGACATTGCTATTAAAAAAGTCCTGGTTTATTCGAGACGACAAGTTAGAATAAAAAAATGGAAAAGGTTGAAAGCAAAAAGAAAACTTAATTGGTTGCGAAAACGAAAATATCCTAAGAAGAATAAAATTAAAAGTGAAATAAAAATAAAAGTTAATTCGAGTAAATTGAATGAAGAGGTGGAAAGTGCTCCAAATCAGGAAGGGGATGATGGTTTGGAAGAGGTTATTGCTGATGAAGATGCCATGCCAGCCAGTAAAGCTTTATGGTTTTTCGAAATTGGAAGGATTTTCAAGAAAATTAAAATTTTGAAAATGAGAAAATTTTTTGGAAGTTTTCGAGTGAAGAAGATGGAAGTAGTTAGGGTGCTGCGAGAAGTTTCCTTGCAGAAGTGGGGGTATCGCAGAAGTCGTTGGAAATACACCGACGAAGACAACCCATCCCAATGAATAAAGAGAAAGGTGGGAGAGAAAATTTATGATAACCGCTATGGAAATGGACAGTGTAAATAAATAATTTGTAAATAATAGTGATTAAGGACATTGTAAATTTGATTATAATTAAACGCGAATCGTCACCAACAAGGAAAGAATTATGAAGAAGCTTATACAATTAAAATAATTAAATAATTTAGTAATTAAAACACAAAAATTTAAATCAAGGCCCAAGAAAGTTTTAAATAAATCATAAGATTAAAATAAGGTGAAATAAACAGCAAATTTAAAAAACAATTTTGAAATAAAGGCAAATTGGAAATTTTTGAAGATTAGAAGAAAGTTTGGAAAGAAATCAGGTTTTCCACCTGAAATTTAATTAAATAATTATGGATGAACAAATAATAACAATCGACGATAGAGATTTTTACAAGCGTATTATGCAATGATTTAATAGTATTGAAGATGATATTAGTTGGATTTTGAAAGAATTTGTCGCTATAACGCGAATATTTTGGAGTTATTATTGAGAATTAAATAGAGTATTATGATATGAATTAATTAAAAATTGTTAGGGAGCCGCTTCTATAGAATGTTACCCGTTATTGATTTTGCAAGATTTATTGAAATGAGAAAATGGAGATTTGAGATTATGATTATAAATGATAAAGTTATAGCGAAGGATTTGACTAGAGTAATTAGTAGAATCGAATTTATGAAGAAAAGTTTTATGCAGGTACGCAAATTGAAATTGTTGATAAAAGTTCATCACAGGAAAATTTGAAGATTGGAAAAGGTTTTTGAAGAGATTTAAGAAGGAAAAATTTGCTAAAGTTTCAAAAGAAGTTGGTCAAGTCACCAAGATTTATTAGTATAGGGGTAGTTAGAATTTTGGGCTCATGATTTTTTGATAGATTAAAAATTTAATTAGTAAGATAAGGTTGGTGACGATAGCAAAACATTTTGATTTGAAAGGATGATATTATTTTAAAGATTTGATTAGAGATTAGTTAGTTGTTTAAAAATTTTTATAGCATTAGATCATATAGGAGATTTGATACCCAGCGGGGCACATAGTAAGGACTCTTGATTATAGTTGATGATTTTTCAAAATTCATAAAGTTGTACCCTACACAAACTTGCACTACTGATGTCACTATCCATTGTTTGGAAAAGTTTTGTAAAGATGTCATCACGCCTCAAACCATTCTGGTTGACAACGCTAGATATTTCCAAAGTTTAAAGTTTAAAACGCACTGGCACAATAAGGGGATCAAGGTAACTTTTTGTTCTGTTAGACATCCTCAAGGGAATATGAGTGAAAGATACGTGCAGGAAACGATCAAGTTCCTTCGTTTGTTGACTTTCCAAGATCAAATTTCATGGTCCCAATACATTCCTCTGGTGGAGCGATTCATCAATGAAACTCCAAGCACTGTAACGGAATTGCCTCCTGTATTCGTCATGTTCGGGAAACAGCCTGATAGACCCTGGATTGTTGATCACGAGATTAACTACAGAGAACATTTAATTAGAGTTAGGGAACGCCTTAAAAAAAGGAGTGATAGATACTTACAGGGTGTAAATAGTAAGATTAAAAAAAAGTGTAGTTTTGCACTTGGGGATCTTGTGATTATTCGAAGCTTACGAGTTGGTTTGAGATCCAAGGATCGTTGTCAAAAGCTTCAGCTTCCATTTGAGGGTCCTTACATTGTTGTTGAGAGAAATGAGAATTCGTACACGTTGAAATATCCCAATTCGAATCGAATGCGTGGAAAATTTCATCTCGACTCTATTTATTCATACGAAGATAGAAAATTTCTGGATGGAGATTTGGTAGACGAATTTGATTTAAGCCCTGATGAAGATTAGAAATAGTTAAGGTTAAGGAAGGGGTTAGTTTTGTTAAATTTATTAGTATAAGGGAATTTTAGTTTTGCTTTTATTATTGCAAGTCATTTTGTAAATTAGTTTGTTATGACTTGAGCATTATTTTTAAGAAGTGTAGGTTTTTGCATGGTTGTGACGCAAATCACAGGCAAGCCACAACTTATCAGTTGGAATAACATGTCTAAGAAGTCCACGTGTAATTTTTAATAATTAAAATTTATAGTTAACGAAGGAATCTGTCTAGATCCGGCCCTGTATTTAATCTGCATTCTTAGATAATAGAAAAGGGAAAGTTTTTAATTTTTTAAAAAATTATTTTATATGACGATTTTGTAAAGTTTTTATGAACGATTTAGGTTTAATAGTTTGGGTTTTTAATTTTATTAGATTGTTAGTTGATTATTTAAATTAGGAATGAATAACAGAGTCAAGCTAGTGAAACGAGAACAAAGTAAGTTACCAGTTTAGCATTTGAGTGGGTTCATCTTGTTGGTTTTTTGATGTTTAAAAAATTTTACCTGTTTGCAAATGATTATACGATTTACGCACGATGCAATTTTTGAAACAGCGGGGCAAAGTTGAAGTGTGCAAAAGGTCGGTGGATTTTGCCTGTTGAATTTTGCTTTAAATTGATTGTGTCAAATTGAAGACATCAAAGCTGGATGCAAGTTGACGACACAAAAGAGATATTTTGTAACCCATGACCGTGGCGCGGAGTGTAAGTCGTCCGTTATGTGGGCAGAGAATCGCTGGTTCGATCCCAGCTGGAGTCTAGAAATTTCTAGGTAGAAATGACAGTGTATTAAGTCGCTGGTTTCTAAAATTGATATAGTAGGCAGAATGACAGTGTAGCAAAATGTAAATCGCTGGTTCTGAGATAAAATAGTCTTGTGCCAATTGTGAAAGGAGACGCGTGTAAATTGCGAACGTCTTCGCGATTTTACAAAGAAGACCTTCCTGCAAGCTTTTGTTGCCACAAAAGCTACTATATTGGCGATTAATAGAACAAGTGAGTTTGTTGAATATTTTTACTGTGTAAAACTGAAGTTTTTACACTATTTTGTGAATCGAACACGTTTTTCGATTTCATTATAAAATTCACGTTTTGGATGCCATCGCGTCTAAAATATCCTGAAAATCGATTGTTTCATGATTACTGCGTTATATAAATCAAGATTTATCCTATTTACCGATTTTGATGCTCAAGAAATTGAATGATTTTAACCACGATAGAAAATTTGGAGGTTAGATTTCTCAACACATGTCCGCATTTTTGTTTGTTCGACACAGAAGCCGTGCAACTTTATTTAAATCGATTCTCGAGATTTGAATACCACTTGAGAAGATTTCACTCATCACTTTCACTGTTTCCTTGCAAAGAAGGAAGATTTGAACAGAATACAGGAGCCCACTACTGTTTGTACGACCGGGTCGGAAGTCACATTGCTGTACTTTTTGCCTACCATACCAACCACAATAATTCAGACTACGAGATACAAGGTGATTCAAAGATTTGTGTCTTATCAAGATTTTAATGAAAAAGGTACTGAATTTTATATTTGTGAACATTTTTAATTTTATATTATTTTATTACACATTAAACAATTACACAGTGTTAATTGGAGGTATAGAATATTGTTTGCTTTTAAATAATACCATCCAGTTTATACCGTGCACACAAGTACACAAATTTACGTTCTCTTTGACAATTGTGTCTATTTTGTCTCGATTTGCTCCAGTCGTATATCAAATTAATTCAAATAAATCACCACTTGACTCTTTGCACTCTTTAATTGATCTTATTTCGCCGATACCTACAACTTGCAGATACTGCGGCCTTAACTTTGTGAACCGACGTAAAGCTAGCTGGGATTCACTTGTTCGAGTGTGCACATTAGGCGAGATTTTATTCCCGGTAGCATCACTTGGGGGTTTGATTGAGCCGTGTTTCACGACAGTATGTAGGTAGATACATTATTATTTTGACATTTGCGTTCGAAACCTTAATTAAAAAAATATTAATTAATTTGATTATTCATAACATTGATACATTTCAAAATATCTTATTTATTTATTATCACCAGTTAATAACTTAACAATTTAAATTTAATTATTAACAACAGATACAATGAAAATAAGGTACAAAATGTTTAAAGGATAAAAATTTACCAAAGCTGTTTTTCAATTATACCCTATAAACTCCTTCTTTGAGCAGTCATCAGAAAATCTATAATTTCCTGTTTGAAAATCACGGATACGGACGTCAAGAAGTCTCTATACTTATTGAAAGCATCATATGCTCTGTACTCAAAACAACCCTTGAATTTTGAAGTTCTATGAAGTGGAATACATAATAATTCTTCCGTATTTCTTAAATTCAGTTGATGGCGCTGCAATCTTCTTTCCATTAACCTCCTCAGATAATTTGAACGACCACTGTTATCTATATTGAATATGAGAACTGCGATACGTCGAATAATACTTCGAAGCGGAATTTAATTTTGAATATACACAAATTATAGTATATATTGGCGTAACATGGCTCCTGAACTCAGTATCGTAAGCAAATCTCAGGAGGAATTCTGCAGAACTTGAAGTTTTTATTACATTTTTACGAAATGGTAACCATACTACAGGGGCGGATCCAGCAGCTTTCTTAAAGAGGGGGGAAATGTCATAGATATAAAAGAAAACTACAAAAATTAATAACCCCCCGAGTCGAGTAACGTAATAACGTACCTACATACATAACGACATCGTTAGCTCTAATAGGGTCAGACAAAGAGCAGCAGTAGGTACGAGTATCTACGTCCCATAAGTAAACAAACCGTTTTACTGGTGTTAAAGAGATACAGTAAGGGGATTAGGGGGTTATTCTGTAACTGTTAAGAGGGGCATTTAAATTTTGATGCGAAAACATGTTTCAAAAGATGGCGCGCCCTAAAATATTCTAAGAATCTTATGCCTGTTTTCACCAATCACATTTATGGAATCGTAGCTAAGTAATTCTTTACTAAGAAATTCTTAAATAAATTGTTGGTGAAAACAGGCATAAGAATCTTTTCACCAATACAGAATTCTAATAATTTATAAAAGTCATATGAATAAACGATAACTAATTTAGGGAATGAGGAAGTTTGAGCTTCCAATGTTGAATATTTTTAAAAATATTCAATATTTTCAAATACGAATATCTTTTTGAAATATACTTGTAAATATTCAACATTGGAAGCTCAAACTTCCTCATTCCCTAAATTAGTTATCGTTTATTCATGACTTTTATAAATTATTAGAATTCTGTATTGGTGAAAAGATTCTTAGATTCTTAGAATATTTTAGGGCGCGCCATCTTTTGAAACATGTTTTCGCATCAAAATTTAAATGCCCCTCTTAAGGAATCCTTTAGAGCCGTAAAGTTTGGTTTACACTTATAATTGAATTAAATATATCCGATAATCCGGCAATATTATGGGTGTAAATCATACTTTACGACTCTAAAGGATTCCTTAAGATTTACAGAATAGCCCCCTAACCCCCTTACTGTAAACTATACCAAATATTTGACCGTTGGTCAAAGAGTGTACTCCAGGCTTTAGAAGACCATTTTTGATTGACCGTTGTTTAGCAAGTTCAAAATTCTTATTCATACTATGAATAACATGATTTTATCATAAAATTATATTTTTTAAATCCGATCCTGTGCACATATTTTGTCAAGTTGCATGAAATTAAAAGAATTCAAATAGTTTTAAGTTTCAATAGATTACATTCATCTTTTATAAATATTATTGTTAAGTTCAAAAGGGTTGACCCAATTTATCATAAAATAGGCCTTCAAAATTGACGAAGACACGACAAATACGAAGACTCAAGCAAAGTAATGAATAATTTAAATAATTAGAACATAAAAACTAATTCAGAAAATGCATTTCCTGACAAAAATCAATTAACTTTTCATCATTATAATCATTATTGTTTGTGTCCTTTGAACCATCAATTTGTAGGTACTACATTTATTTTATGTATTTTCTTTTGCACGTGTAAACTCTTCATATTAATTTATCATTTCTTTTTTTTTACGAAAGCAAATCAGATTTTAATGATAATAATCATTCATTTTGCGCAGTTATAAATTTATTCTTATATTTTAGTATTAATTTTGTGTACGTAAACAGGATATCATTTCTTTTTATTTTTCCGTTTGTAATATATAACTTTATTAATTTTAAATAAACTAGAGTAAAATTTAAATTGAAACTCTTTTACTATTTCTCATTATACAGAAATTTATTTGTGTAAAAATTTTAGCTCAATTCCCAAGCCTCTTATTCCACGTCTATCAAAAATTATTAAGGGGAAGGTAACGTTAATTCGTGCAAAAAAAAGGTACATTTTTGTGAATTTTTTTTTTGACGACACAGTTAAAATCTATTTATTAAAACCAATGGTACATTAAAGTATAACATTCGAAGAATTTTGTGTAAAATTTTCATGAAGAAATATTAAAAAATACGGCAATGGCAGCTATTATTCGGAAGCGTCTCGAAACAAATTGCGGTGCCCCTCATAACTTCAAAACTACTGCACCGATCCTTTTGAAATTTTGAACTCTATTTCTGTACATAATTTACGAGGTAACGCTGGAGATTTTTTATCAAATTTGTTAATATTTTTTATTTTACAATAACAAATAAGCCGATTTTTGTTGCAAAAATCGCGTTTTTCCCTTCAAAGTGTTCCCAAAAAGTGAAAAATTGAAATTTCGAAAAACCCTCTCAGCGTTACCTGGGGAAAACGATTATCTAACGAAAGAACTGTGATTTATTGATTTCTGATGATCCAGCACCGAGTTATGAGGGGCACCGCAATTCTACTTTTTTTCGAGACGCTTCCGAATAATTGCTGCCATTGCCGTATTTTTTAATATTTCTTCATGAAAATATTACAAAATATTCTTCGAATGTTATATTGTAATGTACCATTGGTTTTTAATAAATAGATTTTAACTGTGTCGTAAAAAAAATTCACAAAAATATGCCTCTTTTTGCACGAATTAACGTTACCTTCCCCTTAAGTAAATTGAGTTTATTTAGAACTTAAATAAAATAAAAATCTGGATTGGTGGCAGTGTAGCTTTAATTAAGAGCGATTGTAAGTATTTCATCATTGAAAAGAACCCCTGGCTTCAGGTTCGCAAATTTGAAGAAAATGTAATTTTAAAAATCAAACTATAAAGTACCGGATCGTTTGAGAAATTTTAAATTGTATTGACATTTTATTTAATGTTGTTATTTTAGTAGAAAAGACCGGGGGAAAGTTGTCACAATTTTTACTTTTTAATTTTTGAAGAGACAGGGTTTATAGTTTAGAGATCAGACGAGACTTGCGTGCAGCGTCCAAGTCTTTGATTTTGTAGAGAATTTGATTGAAAAAGTTAATGTGATTTTTGAAAAATAAAAGTAGTGAAACAGTAGACAGTGTTTTTTTGTAGAGAATAAATTTGGAGAGACAATCTAATTAATCATAAAGTTGCGAAGTGGAAAATTGTGCAATTGCATTTATTTTGCATTGACGGTTAACCGATTAGAGCGCAGAGGCTTAATAATTGGGATAAAGCAAAACGATAACCGACGTGAGCTAACGGGAAAGAAGAGGATTTTCCGCCCGATTTGTAAAGTAATTGAGAAGTTGAACTTAATTTACCCTGGGAAACGAAAGAGTTTTTCTTGGGGGATAAAGGGTGGAAAATTACACTTCGATATTATATTAGTCACTTTCGAGCGCTTTTCATAATTTTGATTAATTTTTAAAAAGACACGACAACTTATTCAGACCGGAGATTAAATGTGACAACTATCCCCTGCTTTTTGTGAAAACCTACCCCGAACGGACATTTCAAGCAGAAACATCATAGAACGTAACCTCAAATTAATATTGATACAGTATATAACATTATATACAGAACAACACTATAGAATAACAGAAAATAGTTGAGAGATTGAATAGAGTGAATAAAATGCAGAGGATTGTCGCAAAGGCATTTAAAATTACGTATTGTGATAATAAAAACGAATCAGAGATTCGGGATAAAATATGTTTGTCAAAAAGGTGTTTTAAATTTTTAAAACTGTAAAAATAGATCTTGTTTACGTTCAGACCTATTTGTTACTTTTACGCATTACACAAATACAGTATCTTGATTCTGAAGGTGATTTGTGCGGTTGATGTGTTTAATTTGGTGAACCTGCAAGGAAGAATAATTTAGTGAAAAATTCGAATTTACCGCCAAAACTGTTACCTCCTAATATTTTATGTGTTTTTGAAAATCCTAGGGAATTTTCGAATTTGAATGATAAGAGGTTAAGAAGGATCATTTTTGCTTTTCCTTAGACGATGTTGTGCAAGCCAGTTGCAGATTTTTGCGGCGTCGATTTTGGTTTGCGAAATTTGGAGTTTTCTATTTCTGGAACGATGAGGTTTCGGTCCAGAAAACCTTTTCGAGCGATTAAATAGTGCATTTATGATTCAATAAAATATAACCGAATTTATTCCCAAGTGAATACAACTGTAAAAACGCTGTGTAGGCCCTAAAATAGTGGAAATTTCTCATAAACGAGAAACACAAAAAGTTGAGGTTATGTGCTAAACAACCGGCTGTTAATCCAGATGTTCGATTACACGGATTCACAAAAAGCATTAATTTGTACGTGAATAACAACGATTCCACTGGTTCACGAAATAATAGTCAACAACCACCAGGGCTTCTGAAACGCGAAAACATTTGGTCATTGTGGGTTGCAAATAATCTGATCCTACTGTTCAGATGTTCGTCAAGAACTTTCATTATTAAATTATTTTGTACAAATTTTAATTGTGCCACACTTTATCACGGATTTGATCAGATCGCCATTTTGTAAAATTAATATTAAATGTAATGGTGGTCTGATACGATCACACAAACCGACACATACGGCTATTAAGACTTTTGTAGTCCGAACAACAAGGTTGAATTTTTACATTTTGCATTCAGATCTATTAAACAGTTAAAAGTATCCCGAGTCTCCTTATTGAATTTAGAATCCAGTCTTCTCTGTAGAATATGAGTCTTGAATTTGTTCTACCAGCAATAATGTTTTCGGAACTTGAACTGTGAATGTTCGAAACATCACAACTACCTCAGTTTCCGAGTGAGGGACTCGCTGGGTTAGAGTTACAGGGTTCTATGTTACAAAAACTAAAATGTTGGGAAATGATCTTCAAAGATTCTTATTTCAGGGTTTAACATAGAGGGGAGCTATGCTAAACCCTAAATTGACAATCTTAATATGGATTCAATTTAGGTGGTAAATTAGCACTTTTTGGACATTGTTGCGCAAATAACTCAATTTGACCAATATTGTAACATAGAACCCTCTGTAACTCTAAGCCAGCGAACTGTAAAGTTGGTTTTAGAACACCACAGGATATTACACACTCGAAATAATATTATAAGCATTCAACATTGTGAGGCTAGACCGCTAGATGGAAGCAACGACTGAGAACTGATGAGACTTATGATAACCAACCCTACTAACAACCTGCTCCGGTCGCTCCTACCGTTTATTGGTTAGTAAAATTTTAAATCCTGAACTTCTGTAATACAAGTAATCAACTTCTGCAATCCTGTATTGTGTATTCATTTTATTTCTATTATTATTATTATTAATTATTGAGTAATTAAAGCTTTAGTTATAAATTCAGTCCGGTAATTCCCCTGTGGCATCACTGGCATGTTATTTATGTACAGCTCCACCAAGCTTAGAAAGGACGCGGCAAATATGCCAACTAATTTGATAAAAATTTGAATGAACCAATGAACGTTGAGTTATTTCTCAAGTACATTCTGTTGTAAAAGTTACAAATCATTGCGTGTGTTTACATTTGTCGTGGTTTTTTGGTTTCGTCTTATTTTATAATTTATTCCAAAAGTGCTTTATTTAATATTTACGGTAACATTTTTTACGTATTTCGTGACTGCAATTTGACAAAATAATTTATGGATTTTAAATATTCGCGCCGAGAAACTTCTTCATTTGAGTGTACATTTTTAATTTTAGCAGCGCTGACACGCCCCTTAAGTCAGTTCTAACATTGGTGGAGCTGTATGTGTTGTTTACTTGAAATAAGTAAAACTGATTGAGCGGAATAAAATAATATATTATTTGGTTATTGCTTTATGTTCATACCTGCAGGAGCTGAATTTTTAATGCACACTATAACATTAAGAGCAATAATGGTTTATTTTTAAGCGTGGCAGGCAACGTGTTAAATAAAAGTTATATTTTCACATTTTAGTGTTTCTTTTATGTTTTTTATAAAAATATCTATATGAACTACTAAAATAAAATTATTTGTGTTGGTTTCTTGTCGACTCTATGACTTCGCGCCCGTGTGTATACAAGTAAAATAACTGTTTTGCTGATTTTTGGTATCCTTCAACTTCTGCGACTTCAATGAATATTATTATTATTTAAATCCATCAAAGTCTCAACTTTTATAGCAAAACAAAAATGTGTTGGAGCTTTCCCTATAATTAGCGTGCAAATTGAAATATATTTAATAAAAAACTTTTATATACATATTATTTTCAAAACACAAACTAACCGAGTAAATTAATTAATTAAATTACATCAGTAACGTAATGAAAAGGAATTTATAAAGGAACCGGCGCGCGTCGCGGCGGCAACTAAATTTATTAAAATTTAAAATTTTTTTTTAAATTAAAAATTTTTTTCTAATATAAAATTCCTCTTTCATTAAAATAATTTTCTTAATTTTTAGGTTGGGAACCTGCAATACAAAACACGGCTGCAGCAAACACAGCATTCCAAAAGTTCAAATAATTTTATAAGAAGTAAACGACGAAAAATGATAGCTTCAGATATGTTTCCTCCAACATCAGAGAGAAATTTGCTTTCCACAAAAAATCAACAAAATGTAACAAAGATGTTATTGCTTATTTCGTCTGTATTTATATTACTGAATTTGCCCAGGTATTAATGTTCATTTCCTGTTTATTTATAATTTTAAGATTCACCTCACAAATAATTCGTATTTCTGTTATTACCATAGGAAGCCTTTCTGTAAAGTAAACTGAACGAAATATAAAACAAAGTTATTAAAATTAATAATCTGAACAACTTAACTACCCATTAAATAATCATTAATTATGTAAATTGAACAGTCTTTTCAGAAGGAAACCTATCGATACTAAAGATGAGAAAGTTGAAATATGCTTAATTAATAATTTTTACACTGTACTTTTTTTTCAACGGCAAAAGAACGTTATTTCATTTTAAGGGATAAAAAATTTTTTTTTCTCTGTTTTCGCTAGATAAAAGGATGCCGGTATAGCTAGTCGAGACAAAAGGGGGTCCACTTAAATAACTCAAGGGTTCTTCTTGAGGTTTCAGCAGATTGGAGAAGCCGATTATTGATTGTGGTCAGAGAATTAGTAAGGTGAATTCACGATAAATATGCGGTGTTGGTGTTAAGACATTAACATCGCATATTTAAAATGGCGCTCCATCGTGTTAGGGCTTAAAAACGAAACATCGGTCGTTAAATCCACGACGGGAAAAGTATTTTTTGCAACAATTTAAAGAGATGAATGAGAAAATGGATAAAAAATTTGATGAAAATAAGCAAGGTTTTGATTAAATGTTTGAAAAATTAGATACATGGAATGAAGAATTGAGGGAACAAAATAAAAAAGGAGGAAAGAAAATGAAAGCAGAAGAAGTAAAAATGAGGGTTGATGAATGTGTACAAGGGATAAATAAATTGAATGAGGAACAGGGGAGACAAAATATAAAGTTAAAAGAAAATTGATCATGGTAGAAAGAAAGGTAGAAGAAAAATCTAGCGAAGAGCTAGAGGAGGTAGAAAAGTTACAAGTACTTAGTAACAAAAGAATATAAAAGGGGATGGAAAAAGTTGACCAGATATAAGGGTCAAGTTGATAAAAATATCAGAAAATGATGAAGTTGATTCGTTTGATAATGTGGAGTGGAAAGGGAAATACGAAATAAAAATTTCCATGGAGGATATGGAAGAAAGGTTGAATGATGAAGAAGAAAAGATGAAAGAAGTGAATGACGGAGAAAGTGTTAGAAAAAATGGTGGTGGGAGAATAAATGTTAATAAATGCATGCGTGCAATTAGGAATACAGTGTATGCTTGAAAACATAAAAGGTTCAAGGATGGAAGAAACCGATTGAAAGATTGTTAAATATAGAAGGGAAGTTAACATTAATTAGAACGACTGCGTGAGTAAATGGATAATGAATGGAATAAAGGGTAACCAAGTAACATACGGGGAGGCAACTCTTCGTAAAGAAGATAGGGCTAAATCAGAAAATAACGTGCGGAGAGGCACCTTTTCTTAGGGAAGAGAGGGATATATGAGATACGCGTGCGGGGATTTTAGATTAAGAGTTTTTACGAAAGATTGCAAAGAAGATCAATATAAAAAGGTTAAAGATAAAGTAGGAAGGACGAGAGAAATAAGTGATGTTAAAACAACCAAATATGGGGATTTAAAAGGGAGGTAAACTACCGAACAAAAAGGTTAGTTATATAAAGATGGGGAAGCCATCCATACAAAGAAGAGGATGAAATAAAGGTGTGTCAGACCCAAAGAGGTCGGTACGTCGTGATAAAGATGGGGAAACCATCCAGTATAAGAAGTAGAAGAAAAAGTTAAGGTGTATTGGACCGAAGGAGGTCGATACGTCATGTCGGTTAAATGAACCGAGAACGATAAAAGGGAAATAAGAGATGGCAAAGCCGAAAATATAAGGGGGTAGGGACAAAAGGGGTTATAAGCCACCAAAAGAAGAAGTCAATATAAAATTTAACAAAATTTATTTTGCACCGCTTTAGATTTTTTTTTTTAAATTAGATGGAATAGTTATTCTAACTAATTTTAAAAAGGGGGTAGAAATGCGGTGATATTTGAGCTAACGGGAGATCTGCAACCACAATCAAAGCATAGGTCATCCTGTATATATGCAACGGCTGGAGAGGCTGAGAGAGAATCACATAAAGGGTTCATAATTACGTGTGAATTAGATCAACTAATGACGAATAAGCCTTTAAAAGGGTTCGTCATCATGGACATGCTTTCATTGCAACGAATAGCATGTTTCCATAAATCAAAGAATGACTAGATGTGAGTAAATGTCAGAAACCAAGTTTGTAAATGTTTATCTTTAATTTAGTTGTACATAAATATTGTTGTTGTTTAATTATTTATTTATGTATTCAAAACGTAACCAAGGTATCCCTGGAGACGGAATGCGCAAATTTCTAAAATATAAAGTGACTAGAAGGAAGTAGGAGGTTGCTGGGGAAACGACAAAAAAGAAGCCGGCAAGAATAAATAAAAATCAAATCTAGTTACGATTTTGCTCCCAGAAGGGGAAGGTCATAAAAAGCGAAGGTCGTAAAAGGTTGATACCGTTTGGCTTCAAAGGGGGAAGGAAGAAGAAATAAAACTAAGTGAAAAGTTAGTGACCGTTTTGCTCCCAACGCAACGTAAAAGCGTATAATAATAAATTATAGAAAAGAGTCGTGACCGGATAAAGACGAGACCGCATGGGAATTTAAAAAATGTGTGTAAATATTGTTTAATTATAAAATTCAATTTGTTAATAATCACTTCTCGTCATTCTCCACAAATTCGAAAATTTTGTTTAAGCTGGATTAGAAGGCCAAATCTTGGTGGTTCTTCTTGAGGTTTCAACAGATTGGAGAAGCCGATTGTTGATTGTGGTCGGAGAATTAGTAAGGTAAATTCACGACAAATATGCGGTGTTGGTGTTAAGACATTAACATCGCAGTATATTCTAAAATGGTCCGTATTGGATATTATTATGGCGCCACTCTGGTTATTGACTAAGAGAAAGATGGACTGACTGATAGTTTACTTGGGTAAAAGTTCACTTGCCACCCGAAAAGCAAAACTTTGCTTATTTAAATGATACATTTTTGCTCAGTGAATGGTAAAACCGAACTAACCAATTAACTCACTCATAACTAGGCGGAGTGCAATGCTTTATCACAAGATAAATTATATCATCTCAGATACTGATGGGAACTGCGTCGGTAGAAAAACGTTCCAGAAGAGATTCAAAGGCGGATGTTGCTCACCTAATATGCTGCATTTGCAACTTAATCATCGCATAGCAACTTGAAAAGAAAGTCTTACATAATAAAATCTGTATAAAGAAGGACTCTAACGGCATTGAATTAACTCGAATTCGAATGAACTTGCATAATATGTATCTAACAAAATAATTTTATAAAAGAGGAATACTAAAACCTTTTGAACTTGAAAGATAAATTTCAAAATCACCTAACAATTCTTAATTCTTAATTGGATACATTCAGACACGGAAAAAAAATCTCTATTGATTGACACCATTTTTACAAGCAGAACCAGTTTACTGGCCTTCTGTGTACATTTTTTAACCCTTCAGTGGTCGCGTGGTCTACCACCGTAGACCATGCTTTTATAAGCCTTCTTTAAACCGCCATAGCTCGGAGCAGTTCGAATGATATCGGTTGCATTTTTGAGTATCGGACAAAAATTAGTCAATCTTTCGGATCCAGTAGTTTTTGAATTTTTAAAGTGGTAAATTATTGGTTTCATTAGTTCTGAAACAGGGCTTGTCTACAAGCGTAAATCACGCGCCTACTGGAGGGTTAAGGGTAGATTGGTTTTCTTCTGAATGAAACCGTTCAATTACAAAAATTATATAGCTTCTATATGGATTATCTGGTGTAATAAACTTTTAGAAAGTATAGATTTAACTTTATTTCACAAAAGAAAAGCAAAATCTGATTTAATTTGAGTTAGCAAATACAGTAATTGACCAAATCGATCGATCAAAACTCACTTCCATTGCAAGTATAATAATACAGAAAAGATTTAAAATTTTTTTGAATTTTTCAAGATCAAATACTCGAAAACCTTCTGGAATAAATTGCTTTTGTTAAAGTTTGAAAAAGCAAAAGTTTGATTTCTGTCTAGAGGGTATGTGGCTCTCTGTTGATTCGGGCCTAAGTTGAATATTTACCACATAATATTTTAAACAAATTTCCTAAAAACAAAATTTGCTTCATATATATTTTCAACATAGAATCTTGTAAGTCTATTACGTACTATAGTTATAATGTCGCCCCCGCTAAGTACAGTTCATTAATGAACCATTCAAATCATTTCAATGGCAATTATTTTTAAATTTTATACTTATTATGCAATACTGGCAATTATTACAATTTTCTAATGATGGTTGTTATATTATTAAGAGGCGGTCGGAGCTTAGCGGTCACGCGAATTGACTATGAACGCTAAATACCCGGTTCGAATCCGAGTAAAGTAAGAACTTTATTCTGGCCGTCTCTCCCTCGGCAGGCAATGGCAAACCACCGGGGTGTAATCTGCCATGAGAAACCTTGTCTTAGGGTAAAAAAAGGGACCTAGTACGAAACATATAAAGTACATAAATCGTCCCTAAATTAAAAGGTTCAACAAACCCTCTTTGGGGTAAAAGGACCGAGAAGAGAAGATATTATACAGATTATTATAATACTTTTAGAGACTTTCATCAAGTGAAGAAATGCTAGACTGAACAGGGGCCCCCTTACCAAGAGGGGAGATTTTTGAAAATCACATTTTCCGCTATTTTGACACTTGGAAGGTGTATGAAAATACAAACCACTTTTATTCCAAGTATAAACCACTTTTTTGGGACTCCTTCGCGGCCCCCTTTTATCCCGGGGGCCCTCGGCAATCACCGAATAGCCGACCTAGGCAGTCCCGGTGTACCCGAGATTTTTTACCACCTTAAATTTTACCCCCCGGGGGTCAAATTTTCCTAGCGAAATTTTACCCCCCGGTAAAAATTCCCTAGAGATATTTTACCCTCAGTGAAAAAAAATAAAGGGGTCAAATTTCCCTAGTGAATTTTTACCGGGGGGTAAAAATAAGTTCAAAATATTCTCAGTGAATTTTTACCCTATAACAAATAATATTAGGTTTGTTCGTTTGTATGAACTAACTTGAACTGGGTTATCTTTCGAGACAAAATACTCCCACCACAAAAGTTAGATAGTGTTCTAACTTGCACTGCCTACTCCTCCTATGGAGGTCGAGCAAGAAATTCATGTTTGGGCATGAACTGAGCAGCCAAACGAACACAGTACATAGCACCACCATAGCACTAACTTGAACCGAGCAAGTTAGTTCATACAAACGAACAAACCTATTGTTACATAATCATTCAAATCATTTTGAAGTCGTAGTTGCCGTAAAAAAAAATGTAATAATTTATTTATCCAATATCTCGCAATAATAGAGGTATAACTATGGTTTTTTAAATAAGTAAAGTGCCTTATAACTCACTGAGTGAGTAATGTATAACTCACTAGTGAGTAAGGAAACTGGGTATCATTTACATTGTTAATTGCCGTAGTGACTATATTTTACACCTACTAGTTTCCAGAATTTAAATTTGTCATTTTAAAACGTCAAATATCAAAAATTTAATTACATTTTAAACTATTATTACGAGATATTGGATAAAGTTTTGTATGCCACGCGTGTGTTAATAACAAATAAGTCACTTAAGAAAATAGCCCTCACGGCCTGGCTGATCAACATTTCCACTCTTATGAAGAAGTCAAAAAATGAATCCTTTCGTGGATCGCCTCAGAAATGAGCAGTTCTTCCGACGCGGAACCAAACGCTAACAGAAATATGGGTAAAAGTAGTGGCTAGCGACGGACAGTACTTTGAATCAAAAATATGTAACCACTTTATAACAATAACGCCTGAAATGTTGGGGAAATAACGTCGGAAGTAAAGTTTACACCTAATATGTTAATGGGGGGTTTCAAAAATATGAAGTTTACACTATTTAGCTCCCCCACAATACACCCTGATGGTCAAGTATTTATTTACGACAGGAAAGAACTAATTATTAGATGTTTGCTTGGTGTTGCATTGCTTTATCTAATATTATATTGTACGACTACATAGGACAACTGGATGTAACCGAATGGCCTAATGTCAATTTCAATTTCAACAATAGTTAAGTATTTTAAGTCAGAATTTTCCTAATAGATGGCGCAATATAAAGCTATCAGAGCTACGAATCTAGCTTTGTAATAGGATAGTTCAATGTTCGTTCAGATCAAGTGGCGCCGCCCTGTCGGCCAAATTAAAAGTTTACTATATATTTTCTGTCACCATTGTATATTATGAAAGATAGCGCAATTTTGATGTTTTTGCGCTACCATAATACAGAGTGGCATGCGGCAGACGCAGGGATTTGAAAATGGAATAAAACACAGATTGTTACAAAATAACCAAAGTTTTTATTTTTTCCTGTTTCATTGACATGAGAAATTTAATTTTACACGGTTTTGAACAGAGTATCGGCCAAACGGCACCCCTCACACTACAAACACTGAGTAAGCCTCTTTCTGAAGTTTTCGTGCAATGCCACAGGAATTTCGGCGATTTGGGCTACAATGTCAAACCAGCAGTCTGGCGTAAGTCAAATACGGATTAACTAGAGAGCGTGAAATCGCGGTTCTAATCCTGATTGCGTCGGATATATGCTGTGATATAAAAAGTCCAAAATCGATCTGTGGACTATAGTATCCATTCCAACCCGCATTAGGCCAGCGTGGAATGGTAAGCCCTAAACCTTCAAGTTCTAATGATTGAGAGAACTTGAAGAGGCGTATATCCAAAAATGGATGTAAATAAAAACGCTAATAAAGAAGAAAGAAGAAGGGCTAGAATGTTATTTTTGAGGGCTTCCAGGGTCCAGGGACGATCGTTGTAAACCAAGAATTTTAGGTATTCCCGCAAAAAAAAAAATCACAAGAGACCAAATCAGGAGAGCGCGCTGGTCAGTTCAAATCGCCTCTTAGGGAAATTAGGCGCCCTCTGTCTGTCTCGCAAAAAGTCCATGCAAACCCTTGCTGTGTGGGCTATGGCCCTGTCCTGCTGAAACCAAACGTCTTCCAGCTTCATCCCTTCTAACTAAGGCAAGAACAGATCCTGGATTATGGCCAGGTAACGTGTAGAAGTAACTGTAACCGCTCGAACATTTTCTTCTAAAAAGTAACAGCCGATGACCGTAATTCTTGAAATTGCACACCATACTGTCACCCTGTCAGAGTGCAGGAGTTTCTAGTGAAGCTCCCTGGGATTCGTATTACTCCAATACCGCATATTCTGTTTATTGACACATCCACTACGGTGAAAATGTGCCTCGTCAGAGTAGAAAACGATACGTCTCGAGGCAACCCAGCAAGTATGTTATCACTAGGGAATGCTCTGGCTTCAAAATCGCGTGGCTTCAATTCTTTGACGACAACCATCATTCAGGGGTGCAAATAAAGATGTAATATAACGATTCGTTGAATGTAACGTCTCAAAATGCCGAAGGCACCTGCCTACTTCCGAACTGAACTCCTGGGAGATTGTTGAATTGCAGCTCAAACCCTCTCGATGTTTTCTGGGGTAGTGAGGGTAAACTAAGGTCCCCTTCTTACTGTGGACACATTTCCGGAATCCTGGAATGCATTAGTTCAAGCAAGAATTCGATTTCGATCGGGAGTTCGCCCGCGGAGGAATATATTGAGCCTTAAACAAAAGGCACGCTGCACGCGGACGATCGAACGGTCGTTCGACAAATAGGTCTGCACACAAAAAACACGTTGTTTAACGGATCAGTCCATTCCGGCGACTGACACCGCGTAGAACATAAACTTCCCTTCCTTCGCTTTCGAAGTACCCCACTTTCAACCGTCTAGGACCGTTAGGAACGAAGCAATGCCCTCTTCAAATTCATGCGTCTGCCGCGCGTCTCCATGCCCATTGTTCTTTGTTCTTTTAGAGTGTAGGTTAGGATCGGTCTTACTAGACCATCGTTAATCGCCGAGCGCCATCCATTAATATTGTCAAGCAATCACATGGCGCTGCTTCCTCCACAAGTGGTGGGTAGTTACTAGCAATAGCCATTACCGTTTGATTGGTTGACCATTTTAGGTGATAACTTTGACTCACAAGAGGACATTACAGGGAGGTACCCACCAATCGAGATCCCAATTTTTTTGGTGATTCTATGAGTAAAAAAATTATCACTTTCTCGGCGTTTAGTCCAATGACTCTTAGTTTTTGAGTTATGAATATTTGAAAATGGGCAGGTTTTACCATAGGTTTAGCACAATATATTGGAGTTATAACTAGTACTAGTTGTAACGCATCAGTCTTGAGTTCTAATCCCAGTATCGCCGGATTTTTTTTTTTTTTAATTAAAAAATTAGCGACCTACGAATTAACATTCCAAATTCTTAACCGTTAGACCACCACGGTTTCTTATAATAATAGCTAATAGCAATAGCAGTTAACCCACCATGGTATTTTCAAAAATTCATAACTCAAAAACTAAGGGCCATTGGACTAAACGCTGAGAAAGTGATAATTTTTTTAGCTCCTAGAATCACCAAAAAAATTGAGATCTCGATTGGTGGGTACCTCACTGTAATGTCCCATTGTCGAATTGATACATTTATTTCCTGTTGGTTGAAATTGTGGTTTGTTGTTTGTATATTGTAATTAATTACACAATATGATATATTTGTATTTTGTGTTGTATACTGAGAAGTCAGATTCAGATTAATTAATACATATTTATCTTTGTTCAAGTTATGTGATCCGTTTAACGGTGTATTTCGCTTACGCATTATGGCAAAAAACGCCTCCAGAAATGCTATGGTGCGTTCAACAATTCGCTATGCTGCTTTTCTACACAAACTTTAGCATAAATTTCCTACTTTACGCAATGTGTGGAGTTACATTCAGAAAATGCTTATGGCAATTATTTCGGAACAAGTTTAAAAATATAACAAGACGTCCTTGTCTGCCACAGTAAGTTGATATTTTTTTTATTAATTGTTGATTATTGTGATTAGTAGTTAAGTAATGTGTAAGATTATACATTTAAATTAGGGCGTAACATCTTTCGTAATTAAACTTTCCAATAAGTACATTAACCTTCATCCGCTCGCGTATGCGGCAAATTGGCCGCATTTTTAAATTTTCTCTCCCATTTCCTTCCAGGGCGTCGTGGGAGGGGTGGGAGGGGCTTGTATTCTCTAATTACTATCTCCTCCACTAGACCATGCCCGTGTTCTGATAAAAAAAAGTTCCACCAGCCGGCTCAGTATAGCCACAAGCTACCCTAATAGCCAGTTTCATAAAACTCTTGATCAGCTGATCGATAACGAGAATTTTTTATCAATACTCGAATATTGGTTTTACTGAGAAAATATTAAACATAAAATAATAAATTGGAGACATATTATTTTGAGAAATAAAATATTATTACAAATTGAGTGCCGTGAACGATTACAGTATATTATATTGAATTTTTTAAGTAAATTTTAACATTTTATTAGATTTTTGTCCAAAAATGTATTTGTAATGTTATTTCAGAGTTCATAAGTCCTAAATAATTTAAATCATGCACTTTGAATAAAGAACAACTCATGAAAACGATAAAAATCATATGCGGCCAAATTGCAGCGTAAGCGTGAATTTATAATAGGCGCTAGCGCATGAAGGTTAATTGTATGGCTGCAATGCAAATTATTTAGCAATTTTGCCATTGTCGAATTTTGTTGCAAGTGGGAATGTTGGTATTGAATAAATAATTCAAATTTTGCGCTTAAATCTAATCGGTACGAACGGTCGTTAATCAAAATACGGTACCATGTAAGCTAACGATCTACTAGCTACAGTGAAATGGGTGGATTTTAGCAATTTCTTCTTCTTCTGACAATTTAACTTGCTAAAAACTTTACGGTTACCGATCGCATAGAGGGGAGAAACAAAATAAACGGAACGTCAATAAAACTAGTTGTTCAATTAAATTGGGCGCCACCTAAACGTTGTTCAAACAGTCGTTTCTTACCCTTCTTTGGGAGGTCCTGTGCGGGGTGAACGCCATATAAGACTTAAAAATTAGATAGTTTAGTTCAGATGTTAAGATGTAAATGAACTCATAAATTATATAAATATCATAATACAAGAACGTAACAAAAGTTATGGCTATTAGAAGATAGAACTAAAAGAACGAATTATAAGTATAAAATCGATCTCTGAATTCACAAAGTAACCTTGAAGATACTTGAAAGTATTACGATAATAAAAATCCTATGAGGACTTACGCCAATGGTGCGTTTTGAAACAATCAGCTGATAACAATAACGATACAAAAGCAGTAACTCAACAGGTTGGAAATATCCAAGATCAAGCATGAAATGGAAAACAGGTGCACGGTCAGAAGCGATAAATCGATAAATTGTCATTTTAAGTAGACACAACAAAAATTACTTTAAAGGGGAGCTACTTCCCGAGGTTTTCAATTTAGACAGAAATTTTAGTTGAAAACTTTTCGAGACAAGAAAAGGGCACACTTCTTCATAGTTCTAGTCATAATATGTGGTATTTTATTCACCATAAAACCGCAGAAATCTTGCAAAGATAAATTATTATTGAACTGATTTCATATTATACATATGTATTTTGAAAAGCTCATTTCTTGCTTAAAAACTGAATATTGTTCAAAATTTTTATTATCTCGAAAAAGTCAAGGTGAAAATAAAAAGGATTTTCAGTTACATCGATATCTAAAATTTTGTTGTGATTACATTACATTTTCTTGCAAATTTATATACATACATGGTTTACAAAGGAAAATATTAAATTTAGAAAATTTACAATTATATTTTGTTTTAAAGACTTGACGATTTTCATAGAGAAAATTTCATTGTTTTGAAATTCCTGCTTTTGATGTCTCAAAGTGTGTTTGTTTTTTAATAAAAACAGCTTATTTTTAAATTTAAAATGTAAAATGTTATTTCTAGATGATTAAAACGAATATTATATAGGTAATTTACAATGAACATTTTTATGACGGGTTTCAGAATATAATATAATTAAAATTTATTGATATCAAAAAAAAATTTTTTAACCGCCATTAGTTTTCATTGTTACTGCTTCTGACACTTTAATAAACATTGTGTAAATATTGCTAATTTTAGCGCTCGAGTTATATTTATTCGGTCTTTAGTGACTGAGCAACCTACGTTCCAAGTATTCCATATTATAGAATACTCCCTAAACGCTCCAGTAGTCCGGATGTAACCGACAGTTGAATGATGTCAAATTGAAAAGCTTTTATTTTTCAACTAACTCAAAATATATAAGATATAAGAATTTTTATAGAATTTCGACGATAGATCGTGGTCATTTTCAGATACTACTTTTTCATACGGATCGTTTAGTATATCACAAGAATTATTGGCAATAAAAATGCCTATATTATTTTGATAGAATAATTAATTAGTAACATTAGTTTAATTAATTATACTAGCACATAATTTTGCAAATCTTTTGTTATATTATGTAGGTATAATTTACACTAGGGTATATCTATTTTTACAAGCTCTTGCCGGATTGTCTTAAAATTTTGCACACATGCGTAGTTCCCATGACAATACACTATTCTTCTGATATGTTAACTAAATATTAGAGTCGGTAGTAAAATAATTACAATACACTTTTTTTAAGTTAAGTTAATTATATTACCAAGGAGCAAATAGTTTTAATAAATAATTCTTAATTTTAAATATTGACTTTACTTATAGTTCATGACCATGAGTTTCAATATTAAAATGTTCCGCATCTCATTATTTTGACCGTAATTATAGCACATTTTGATAATGAATTCTCCTTTCGATGACTAATTACTACAGGAAGCTGAAAGTCTTCATAATTAGCTAATTGAGCCAAACAGAAATGTAGAAATCGACATCGTCATATCCTAAATTTATTAACTATTATTTAATATTGTCCAACGTAATTAAGGAGATAATTGAAATTTATGTAAAATTGGAAATATATTAATTGGAAATACAAGACACGCTTAATTCCTAAATGATTTATCAACAATCTAAAGTTTTACGACAATATTTCAAGTTGAGCATATTCAATCATTGCTTTCCTCAAATTATTTGAAATTAATTACAATAATGTGAACTTTTATATTAAAAATTGGAATAATAAAAAATTATGTAATTTTTGCAAGACTGTAAATAAACATTATAATATTTATTATTCAAAAACAAATAATACGTTAGTGATATTATTGAACTGATATTGAGTTATACAATTATTTAATTTCTAAATCAAACAATTTGTTTAATTTGAATATATTTAACTTGATTTTCGTTTTATCGGTTTTATTTTTATTTGTTGATCTCGTTAATTTCATTACTAACTCTGAATTTCTATAGTAATGTTGATCCAATATAGCATAAAGAAAATTCTAAATTTACTTATTGGAAAAATATTCTGTTTTATAGTATCAAAACATTGTAAAAATGAAAAAAGTGAATACGATTCAGCAGTGCACACAAAAACTATTGTTTATTGGTGTCCTTAAAAATTACTGACTAGGCTTACAAATAACAATAAAATAATTTTTTAATTGTTGTCTCTATAAGGGTTATTATAAATTACGTGATTACGCAATACAACTTTAAAAATAAAAATTATAAACTAAAAATTTTGTTCTCAAAATTAATCGAAAACCTGATTAAATAAATATCATTAAATTTTCATTCTCAATTCGGTAAGAATTGTATTATAATAATAAAATAATCTGTAACAATAATAACTTCAAAATTGTAAATACAAAAATTTAAATATGCATTAATCATTTAAAATTAATTACTTCAATTTATAAATCCGTAATTCACACTTCAGAAGCTTCTAATGGAATTTCATTATTTAACCCACAAAATTTCTGCACAGTTATCTCTTATTAAATATTACACCAAAATACATAAATTTATATAATTCAAGACACCAAAATTAAATTAGCTAATCTTACTTTAGCTTTGTATTATTTCAAACAATTAAATTTTGAGGTACTAAGTATACGTACGTATATTTTTAAATCTTTTGCTTACAACTTTTTAATTTTTTTAATAATTATAATAATAATAATAATTAACTTTTAAAATAAATTTTTTCTAAAATATGAATTAGTTTTCAAATATAGACACAAAGTGAAAGCAAATGCAAATTCACTGTAATTATTAACTATAGCTCAGCGGTTCGTAACTTCACATAAAGACTCTTGTAAATTTATTCGTGTGATCTTTTACTATTATACAAATAGAATGTATATTTATTGAAATTTCTTGTGTCTATCAATTTTATAACATACAATAGCTATAATGTCCAAAGATATAGACAAATATTATCAGGTTTATTAAAATCACATTTCCAAAATTAATTGTGTTTATCTCCTTACTGCAAGGGTTATAAATTTTTTCGTCTCGGATAAATACAATCAAAAAGTGAACTAAACAAATCAAACTTTGCACCTGATTTTACAGTGCAGCTGCAAATTTTTCTTGCTTTCTTGCATCAAAAACGTAAATTAATCAACACACTATTTTAGATCAATTTTCGTTATGATTTTGTAAGATTTCAGATCCAACTCACAAGTTAACTTATCGTCAATTATTTCTTAGTAATTAAAACTCAAGATTTCCCCCCAAATTAAAGCTGAAGAAGCCACTTGACTTGTACATGGTGGCTGCTGGCACACAAAAGCTCTGAATCTCAATTTTCTACCATAGTTGGCAACAAGATGTTTTTGTTGTCATAAATCTTTCTTGCTTAAATTTTACAGTTGATAAGTTTTTGACATTCTTTTGTTTGAATTTCATTATTGCAGCAACGTGACATTTATACGTACGTAATACAATAATTATACAATTCTATCCATGTCTCTAATTGAATTAACTTTCCTTAAGATATTTTGATTTCATTTGGCTCGAGCACAATCGCTATCACAATTAATTAAACGTCAGTAATTCTTTCCCACTAATGAATACAAGCAAAAATAAACTTTTTAGGTAATTTCAATAAATTAGTTCTCTTTTCAAAATCAATTTAATCAAATCTTGAATTTTAATACGTTAGCTGCCACCTGCATTAAATTTAACTAATTTACTAATATTAAATAATATTATAATATAAAAAAAAACTCTAATATTGAAAATAATAGGTTACTTTTAAGAGTGGTAGTCGAACAAGGGGAAGGCGCGATATTCGGGAAACAGATTTTTTTTATATTAATCGTACTTAAACATTAGTATCCCGACTTTATTTTGTGAAAGTAGTAAATCGCAATATTCAGCCATTTTCGAGAAAAAAGCGTGTCAAGTAAAAGGTCGATCGAATCCCGACAGAACCAATTTTTTTTTCTCTTTTTTTAAAATTTTTTTTCTTTGTTTTGATACATACTACACTACATACAAAGATAAAATATACATAATTAATTTTAGATTTATTTTACTATGCGATAGAGAGATTTTTATGAATATGAACGAAGTATGTTTCAAATTAGCATATTAAAAAAGTTTTGCAGCATAAAATAGAAAAAAAAATTAATAACGTGTATTTTATTTTTGAATGTAGTGTAGTATGTACCAAAAAAAAATTTTTTAAATTAAAAAAAAAAGAATTTGCAAAAAATAGCTATAAGGGATTTGAACCTGCTCTGGTCGCTTCGTTGTTCACAATCCTCTGTTTCTAACCACCTCTGCCAACTTGGTTATTACAAATTTTATTATTTTGCAAGATATATAAGTAGCACTTTTTATCTTGTAATATGCTTGTAATATACTGAAATTCACACACTCCTTTTTCGACAATGGCTGAATTTTGCTATTTATTACTTTCACAAAATAAAGTCGGGGTGCTAATGTTTAAGTACGATTAATATAAAAAAAATCTGTCTCCCGAATATCGCGCCTTCCCCTTGTAAGAGTTAAAGTTAAAAAATAGTTGAACATCTTTTATTTGTAGGAAAATAAAATCACATCCAATGCAATGTATTATAGCAAAAATCTCCGGATAATTGGAATGTTTTCATTAATTAGTTCCAATTATCCCTAGATTTTGGCTATAATCTTTTATTTGGTTCGATATAGAGCTCATGTCAAGTATGTCAAATACGACAATATACAATATAATAATTTGTTAGGAAACTCTTGCTTCTGCTGATTGAATGCAAGATAACTAAATAGCAAATTTATTTACAAAGTCACATTCATTCGAATCGATAGTATTTGGTATATAATAACGACATTAAAATTAAATTTATTTACAGTTGGGAGGTAAATTATAACATTTTCTTTCACATGTACCCAGATTATAGAATTAAATTACACAAAAATTTACACAATGTAGGTGTGTCCGAATTACTGGAGTGTCCGCGTTAATATATGTCCAGATTATCAAAGTTGTACTGTAGTTATAATATTCTTAAAATTGTTTTCATTAGCGAGTAATAGTAAAACTATGTTACCTAAATTAATTCGTTACAGATGTTCACATGGCAATATAGATTTCTGTATTATTAACAATAATATCCTAAAATCATAACAAGCTGTGACGTAGGTTATTAATGGTCGTTACCACTTTTGTTACCCAAAAACGCAAATCTCAGGGCAGTGTAGCAATGGAAGATGGAAATGCCCCCTTTGGCTAGCTCGTAGAAAGCAAGAGGCAAAATAATGAGCCAATCTCCTTCTTTGATGGTAGACGGATGATACATGGGGGGGGGGCGTCACTGTGAAAACTACAAAAATCTGGCCTACTAGAATAATGAAAGGTGGGGGGGATTGGGTAAATCACCTTCAGTAACAAAAGCGTGCTATCTCGTTTCACTTTAGATGTAATGTCATATCAAATTTTCAAACGTTCACCAAGGGATGATGCAACTCTTTGCAATAACACAAAAATTACGTCATCATAAAGGAAGTGATGAAAGTCCATAGATACTAATAAATTACGAACAAAAAACCCTACTAATCAAAAATGGTTCAAATACCTCAGGTGTTCGAGAGTTCCAATCTTAGATTGTTAAACCTCGTGCATCCACTATTCAATCAGATGGTCAAAAACTTGGGACACTTTAAATCCTTAAAAAACAAAAATAGGATTCTCCCAAGAAAATTACTTCCATAAGGAAGCCGATATGGTAACTAGGAGCAATCCAACTGCAATGGTTGAAATAAATCCCAAAATTTATGGATAGGACGAAAAATGTCTAAAAAGAATTCCAATTCACTGGCCGTCCACAAAAGGTGGAAGTGGAAAAAGGTCGAACAGAAATGGCGCAACAAAACTTTTAAGCTTTCAACAACTTTTATCTTATCAACACTCACAGAGATGGCTTTCCAAATATGCAACCACCAAAGAAATTGAAAGATTTCTAGAATAATTATTTGAAACCAAATTCAAACATGAAGAAATGTTACTTTGTCGATTTTGAACCGTAACAAAAACCAAATATTTAATCAGAGATTAATGTTATATTAGGTTTGTTTGTGCAGTCAGTTTGATGAGTTTCAAACCGTCAGACGCATGCGCAAATCAAAAATTATGACGTGAATTCCAAACTACGCATGCGTCTGACAGTTTGCAACGGTTTCAAACTGCTGCACAAACAAACCTATTAATTGCGTAGTAAAGTTTAATTTAATCTTAACTTTAATTTGTTTCAGTAATATTTATACTGTCAAGGAAAACAAACGTTCAAGTTTAATTTTAATTATTTACGTGAAACCTACCACACAATAATTAACATTATAAGTTTCAAGTATATTCACTGATTGTCAAATTTTCGCAATTCAACTATTAATTACTGTGATTTTTTTGCATTTCATAAATATTTGATAAAATATATATATAGAAGATATATAGGGTGACCCACCACCGATCCGAACATAGAAAAATAACATGGGGAATTAATTTTTTTTCAATATCTGCTTCCCATTATAACTGATAAGGATGAAAAAGGTATCAATTTAAATAGTTTTATATTCCGCGTCTAACGAAACCTATTCTGCACTTGATAATCTAGTAACAAAATTAATGGAAGTAAAGGTAAATAAGCGCCGAAAGTGATTGTCGGCGCTGGAATTTATCGCAATTAAGTGCTCTCAGTGCAAGCAGGTATTTTAAGCATCGATTGAAGCGCATAAGTTAACGTAAAGAGATATAAGGAACCACGTGGTTACAATCAAGGTCGAATTCAGTCGGCAACCGGTACCTATGTGCCTAATTGCTTATTTAAATATCTGACGGTACCTATAAACATATTAGCCGAAAGGCAATAAAATGCCTGTTGAATTCTATTGTGTTAAATTAACTAGAAAATTTTTCAATATGTAGTAGGTATTCAAGTATGTAAAAATTCTAAAATTATTGCGGCCTAACTAAAGTTTTGTTTTACACAAATTATATAAAATTTTACAGCACTTACACATGTCTTAGAAGCTATTGAAATGTTTTTTTTTTTCAGAAGTACTTGAAGCATTTAATATTACTGTGTTTTGGAAGAATACGGCAGTAAACTCAATGTAATTTGGAAGACCAGGAGAAGTTGTATGTGAAAATATCTGTTAAGGAAAAACTGTTTTGAATACATTTCGTTATTAATAATTCGAAATCCAACAAAATATTGAACAAGACATTGCAGCAACTATTTTTACATGGACAGAATAACTTTAAAAATAAAGACAAAAGATATTAAAATTATGGAAACCAGAGCTATTGTGTAAAAAAAGGGCCAGAACTTATAAATAATTTTTTTCCTTAATTTCTTGAGATAGGTATGTTTATGAAAATAAAGATTACATTTTAGAATACTGTTTGAATATAAAAAATTATTGAGTTGATTAATTTAAAAAAAAATCATAATAGATTGTATCAATTTACCTGTATAGCCCAGCGATTCAAGATTAATGCAAGGCCTGAAGTCATATTCGAACGAATAGAAAAAAATTTTTACAAATATATAATATATTTAAGAATTTAATAAAATAAATGTCTCATTGCAATTTTCTGAAAATCACTCGAAAATTATTGCATTTATCGAAGTGAGAATTTGTTAAACTAAATTTATTGTTATCATTGTACAACGAAACAAATTTTGTAGTTTTAAATCGACATTTGTGACATCCATTGGCTGTCCAAAGAGTCCGATAAACTTTTTAACTTGGTACATTACTGGAAATGTACACCTGTACCTTGGCATAATGTATTATAGGATGTTCAGCAGCAAACATACAAAAATAATTTTTTTATGTAAAATTATTTCGTTGTATTATGTTTTATACAGGTTACGGCAGAGAAACTTCCTTATTTCAACGACCTGAAGCTTCAGTTATTCCGAGAAGGGTGGGGTGGCGCTCATTCGAAAGAGCGGTACCTACCATTTTCTGTCATATAAGTTTAGTAACGATCATGCAGTGGACGAGGAAGGAGCGCACGTTCGCCTTAGAGGCACACTTTTCAAGCGCCCGTTTAATCATCGCCATGCAATGTGCATTCAGGAATAACTTTAATATCGCGTTTAATTAACAGCATCTAAATGCATTTGGAGGCGGTCGGAGCTTAGCGGTCACGTGAGTTGACTATGAACGCTAAATACCCGGTTCGAATCCGAGTAAAGTAAGAACTTTATTCTGGCCGTCTGTTCCCTCGGAAGGCAATGGCAAACCACCGAGATGTAATCTGCCATGAAAGCCTTTGTCAAAAAGGTCACGACGCTTCTGTCAAGAAGCTTCGTACTAAGAAAAATAAGAACAAGAAGAAGAAATGCATTTACCAGAACGGAGGCCACCTTGTGATATAATTTTAAAACATAATAAAGAAAAACTTTAAATGTCCCTTTGTATCATGGAAAAATAATTAAACTGATAACTCCTATCCTGTTTGTGTAATTCATTTTAAAAATAAGGTACTTTTCCTGCCGCACCCTGTATTTATGTGCGTGCTTCTACCCCCAGATTGTGTTTATGAATATTAATAAATACATTTTTACTGTTTTCATCATAAATAATATTGATCAACAAGAAGCATTGTTGATAAAACCCACTTGAGATTTAAAAGGTACAAGTTAGTGTATATTTCCAGTAATTTATGGGTGTTTGAAATTCTAGTAATTTAAAGGTTAAAAATGTGTGTAAAATGTAGAAAAAATGAAACATTGCATCAAGAGAAGTTAAAATTTTTGTATTAATTCTTTTTATAATAAATACTGTTGATTAATGTTTTGCTTACTTTTTTAAGAATCATCATGTGGAAATCTACAGGTAAAGGATTAATTACTCAATGGGTAATTTTCTAAGAACAAAATTTTTGAACTTTTATCATCATTTATGGTTAAATTTTCTACCTAAGAGTTTATTCGAAATCGGGAACGTAATAGGCATAGCGAAACAAAGGTAAACCCCAGTAGCTTCACCAGGATAACACAAAAAGGTTAATCATTTCAGGTTCACGAAACTCCTAAGGTCTTCGGCTAATTTAAAATAAACCATAAGGAAAAGTGTCCAATATTTTATTCTACAAAAAGCTTTCGTAGAGCAATTTCAACCAAGGTAAGTAGTCAAGTAGGGGATCCACAAGATCCCGGGCTTAAATGACAATTGGCGACGACGGAAATCTGCAGGTTCGAGCATAAAGAGCGCTATTAGCGTATGCTTTGCGCTGAAGTCATTGCCTTGCAGCTAAAACGATTAACTGCGAAAACCTGGGGAAAGTCAAACTTTCTTATGGCCAAGCCTCCATGGCTCTGAGAGCACCTTAAGCCGGCGATCCCCTTGAGTTGATGAATTGCCATCGCTAATAAAAAAACAAACACATATGAATGCCAGCCTAGCAAGTTACCTACGGGATGTAAAACATAACCATAGTCCAAAATCGATTTACGGACTACACTCGTCAAACCCGTCTGGCTAGCATGGCGAGTTATAGCCAATTACCCCATTATTGGGGAGGCCTAATCCCGCAGTGGAAAGAAACAGGTTAATAGTGATAGTAATTTATCCCCTACATAACCCAACTTGACGTTACGAACCACTATATTGTAAACATTGTGGTTGCACCATTTTGTTCAAAATTTTAATATAAATTTAATAGTTTCCAACAAATACATGAACCATTGCAAAATGGAATATTATCTTTCTCGTCGTCGTATTTCAAGCTGCGTTCCCTTTGAGATTTAAAATTAATGTTAACATAACTTAAAATTAATATTATGCTTTGATATCAAGGCATTTAATAAAGAATGTCCTTATCGTTCCATACTGGAAAGCCAGTTAAATTTAAATTTGTTAACTTGTAGTTATTTAATTATATGGAAATTGTTTTTGCAGTATTATTTATTACTAAAATTGATTTTCCCAAGTTAAAGAAACTGTTTTGTCTACTCGATTGTGCATATCCCAGAATATTTTAAAAATCCGTTCAAGTTAGGTACCTAGAAATTTAAATTTGACGGAAAATGTTCTAATTAATAATTATAGACTTTCCTTTTAATAAATCGGATTATTTTAAATAACACATTGTGTTAAATTAGTCAAGTTTATTGTAAAAAATGACTGTAAGCGAAAATAAAAGTTAATTCGCTTTCGAGGTGCTTCATAATGGTAAACGAACGGACAACTTCAAAGATTTATGATGTAGGTGAGGCGGCAAATAAAATGGAAAATTGTCTAACACATAAAGGTGTGGAAAATTCAAAGAGAAAGAACTTACTTTTGTTTTTCCTGATCCTGTCGGGCCAACCAACATTAAACCATGTCGCACTACCGTGGTTTCATACAATTGAATAACTTTCTTCACGTAATCTAAACAAATAAAATTACAATTTATTATCTATTATTACTTTCATTGCAGAAAAATGATTTAAAATTTATATCAGAATTATAATAAATTACGAATTACTATCTTATTTCCGTCATAATGATTCGATTTGTGTCTTATGGAAAAATCTGATTGAATTTCGATTTGCGTTGGAATGCAACTTCGACGCAAGTCGAGACTTAGTATACGTGGTTTTACGATTATAAACTTGATTTAAATTCACGTCTGTAACTTATTGTTAGATCCATTATCCTTAAAGAAAATTAATGCAAAGATTTCTAGCGCTACTCATTTTGTAGTCTGCCTTAGTAGTAGATCTGATGAGATTTCCTTTTTTTAGTTCGCGTGCGAATATTATGCGTAGTTGTGAACTGAATTATAAACGATTTATACATAAGTTTATTTAATATAAGAATTGTTATCAGAATTTATATAAAATAGTTAGATTTAAAGAAAATGTTTTTAGAAAATAACAGTGTCAAATTGATTGTAGACGATGAGGACTTAACAGAGTCACTGCGTAGTTTTACTGCGTTACAAAAATATGTAAACTCATAAATATTACTAGGATCAAGGTCGTAGAAGGTAGGGTGCATAGCGGAAAATTGAAAGGAATTCTAAATCATTACCTTATTTTTAAGATTTATTTTCATTAAAAGATTGCAAATTGAACCGATTAAAACGTTTTTGAGATATGCATGAGTACATTATTCTAATCTATAGGTCCACACGTATATAAAGGGTTAATCAATGTGGACTAACCATAAAGACAGTTAAAATGGTCATTATGACTGGCTCATTATGCCCAGTTTCATAAAACCTTTCACAACTTGTGAAATTTAACTAACCAATACAAAGCGTCAGTTAGTATTAATATACCAATATAATTCAGTCGTTGTAACGAATTTTTGCACTTCGTTACGTGGTACTACTTTCTCATTTCATTTCAATATTTCTAAGTACGGCCCATGCATTTTATTTAAATGCAATCGTTGAAAAGAATGCAGTTTGCTAGCAGATGGTTGATAGAGTGAACCTCTTGCGTAGGAATACTTGGGTCTATGTTTTGCACAGCCATACACATTGCAATTGTTGGAATTGTGATAGCATCTCTCAAGTTCTGTGTCAATTAAAGCAATTTGTTCACTATTTGCATTTTTTTTAGTTCCTCCATGCTATCATTATTTTTTCCAGAATCCATGATCCATGCCTTCGCATGAATAACGAGTTAGTCTATTAACATCGTTGCCAAACAAACTGGAAAGGTACACTCCGGATTGTGACGGACTCTGGTCTCTGGTTGGGTTAACCCTATCATTAAGAGTTGCTATTCAGAGGGCAGTTTTTGTTGCATCGTTAACTTGAACAGCTTGTTAAAAGTTTTATAAAATTAGGGGTTATGCGATGACGAACCTCCTTAATTATGAATAATTACCCTCTATGCTTTCACATAAGGGTTATTTCGATATTGAGTTTACCCGATGAGGGGATTCCAGGTTACGAAAGATGCCGCTTAGCTGTGTTCCTAATATAATCTATTTTCTTGATAAGTAGTCAATCAGGGTACCTGACATTGTTACATCTAATTATTATAATTGTCAAGTATGTCTTTTTGGATTTTTTTACTATACTACCACCCCTGCTCTTTTATTTTTCTAAATTTGCATCAGCAAAATTTGCATGCGCAAAGCGCAGCTAGTCTCATACGGACGTCATGTCAAGTAGTCCATCGAGGCAGTAACATACATTTTTGACCGATTACACTTTGATGATGAATACGCAATTATTTTTGCTCTTCTTCAAAGAAGAATTCAATCTTCAAGAGGATTTTCAATTTCCTCAAGAAAAACTCTAAAGAAACAAAAGTACATGAGATTGTTAAGCCTTTTTTCTTCACTTAGAAAATTCTTTGTCTTTGAGATTGTATGGCCATTATGACTTCTAGCATGTGAAAGCCATGATTGTTTAGAATTCGGATAATAAAATTGAAAATAATTCCAATAATAATGCTGCGGTCTTATAGGTTCTGCAACCAACTTTACACAATATTCTGAAAAAAAATGCAAGTGTCCCAATTTCTGCATTCACTCCAAAAAAGGATTTGCTTCAATCAAATCAGACCAATGTGGAATGCGGAAAATGTGGAAGGAGAACGCTTGATACCCAATTCCACCAACTGACACAAACATAAAACCGAAATTACTAATATTTGTTTCTGCATATTGGTCACTCCCAACCACTTTGAATAAAATTACCTCTAAATGTTGCTTTGTGAACTAAGTCCGTACAACTAAAATATATGATACGTACATTACTAAAGAGCTGATTAGATTTTAGCTAAAATCCATTAAAATTTTGTGCTTACGATAAGAATTATTTTTCAACCTATATGGAAAATATCGTTTCCAAAGACACAATTTTATTCTAAAATCATTTTCAAAAATTTACTTTAATTTACTGAACTACCTAACTCTTGGTTTTAATGTTAAGGGTCTGACTGATGGTTAAGTATGTTAAAAATGCCTTTTTTGAATTTGATGGTGGGAATCTTTTACAAAGTTTGTTATGCAAAAAGACAGTCTTGTGCAAAATTTCAGCCTCCTAATTTAATTCCTGTGGACTTTAGAGGGAAAAACTACTTTTGCACATTTCTTCAGTTTTTTGTACTAAAAGATATCCTAAAAATCTCAAAAAATTCATAAAAATCAAAAGTCACCTAAGAAATATGAAGATAATTTTTGGAATTCCTTCACTATTAAATTCCACGAAATAAGAATTGATCAAGGTTTGTTAGAAGTTTCTTACTATAGTCTGTTTTTTTAAGAATCGAGTAGAAAATTTCTATTCCACGTGGATAACGTGAATGTTAACCAATGAAATTGGTTGAAATTAAATTTCAAGTAACGTTGAACCCTATTCAAGGTAGAAATTAAATTTCAAGCAATTTCATTGGTTAACGTTCGCGTTATTCACGTGGAATAGAAATTTTCTACTCGATTCTTAAAAAAAGGAGACTATAGTATTAAACAAATTGATATAATTCTGCTTTAAAGTACCTACAACTTAAAAAAAATCATCTCGAAATTCCGCCTGCAACATCATCCAAAATGCAAAATTCTATTCAAAGTTGTGAAAAAGTTATGGTAAAAGTCACAACTTTGAATTGAATTTTGCATTTCTGAAGATGTTGATGTCATCAAAAATGCAAAATTCTATTCAAAGTTGTGAAAAAGTTATGGTAAAAGTTACAACTTTGAATTGAATTTTGCATTTCTGAAGATGTTGCATGCGGAATTTCGAGATGATTTTTTTTTAAGTTGTAGGTATTTTAAAGCAGAATTATGTCAATTTTTTTATATTACTAGTAAGAATATTCTTTCGTGGAATTTAATAGTGAAGGACTTCCAAAAATTATCTTCATATTTCTTAGGTTATTTTTGATTTTTCTGAATTTTTTGAGATTTTTCGGATCTTTTAGTACAAAAAAAATGAAGAAATGTGAAAAAGTAGTTTTTCCCTCTAAAGTCCACAGTAATTAAATTAGGAGGTTGAAATTTTGCACAAGGCTCTCTTTTTGAATAACAAACTTTGTAAAAAATTCCCACCATCAAATTCGAAGCAGGCATTTTGAACATACTTAACCAGTCAGACCCTTTAATTAAGTTTACTTTAATAATAAATTATTGGTTTTATTAACGATTATTCGATTCTATATTAAATCTATTTTGAAGTTTACTTTTGCAATGCCGTTATTAGTTTTCCACGGGTATCGGAATAATAATAACAAACAAAAATTTGTGTTGATCTTTTCTTGTAAAAAAATACTTTGGAAGTAATTACAATTCTAGAATTAAGGACCCGCAAAACGGATTAACGTGATTTTCGCTTTCCAAACAAGAAATTCGTTTTTATGAAAAACAAAATGCATATTGAAGGTATCAGGTATTCACCATATTATATTTGTACATCAACATATAAAATGTATGTACCAATTAATTTTATTTTCAAGTTTATTTTGACGATATTTTATAAATATTATATCAGATTCAATAGGTAATAAATTTTGAATTAAATATGAAAGCATAAATATTTTAAAATTTATATGACATTTTTAAAATAATTTCAAAAACGCTTTTTTAATTACTTAAGTACATATTTTTTTAACTCTCATAATATTATTATATAGCCTGTAGAAATGATAGTGGCAGTAACATTTCACTTAATTTCATTTCTATCAATAAAAAATGTTATCCAGAAAATTCAATTTAATAAGAATTCTCATAAGACGATGTTCTGATATTGAAGTACAATAAAACTTGTCTTTCAAAAAGGTGATTTTGTTGGTATTTTTATGTACGTACTTTGTACGTTTCATTCAACCTTTAATTCAAGTATTTCGTTCGGTTTTCACAACGTTAAAATCACATCGCGGTGCTATAATTGGTGCTATTGTATAATTTACAAAACAGTGGCGGATCTACGTGGAAATTGATGAAGTAGAACTTTGGACTCCCTGAAGTACTACTGTTGCAGAATACCAGTAATAGAGGGCACCATAACATATTGAGACTCAGGAACCACTTAAACTAGATTCGCCACTGGCCATATTGGTTAAGCTTTCTTTTTTTCTCTTTTTTGTGAGTTTCATTTAGTTATCTGGCATCCGCTACTTTCCTACAGTTGGATGCCAAGTAACACCCAACGTTAAAGAGCCCACGATATCACTACTCTCAATACTGACCAGAAAGCTAGCCGCCCTAATATAATAATTATATCCGGCTCGAAAGTAAAGCTACGACCCTGCTAAAAACATAGAAACTAAATTAAAATATTTTTCCGGCATCCTCTTAAACAATGGGCAATATAGTAAATAAATATACTGATAGAAAACACACAATAATTTTGGAACTGGTAAAATTTTGAAACTGAGAAAGATTTGCATCTTGAAATTGCATGTGATTTTACATGCTCAAATAATATACAACAAAACAAAGCTTTCAAAACATACAGTTGTAATCACGAATAATGAAGCTTACGTCACAACCATCTGAATTAAGTACCGACAACCTTTTTTTTTAATTAATTGTAGTAACATAGGTGAAACAAAGACACCCTATATTAAATTATTCTTAAATGTCTGATTTTAGAAATCTTATACGTCGAAAATTATCTGACACCCAACGTGTGAGATAGAAAGAGATAGACACAATAGTTCTTAGCGTGCATAATAATTTTAATGAAAGTAGTTTTTATAGTGACTGTTGCTTTAATTTTTTAACAAATTAGTTTGATTTTAGGTTATATTTCCATTTAATTAGCGCAGGGTTTCTTAAATTTTTTGATTTCCCAAACTTTTTTTGATGTGAATTTTACCGTGGACCCACTTATTTCATAAAAGTCATAAATATTGTTAAAAATAAAATTTTAAGCTTATTAATTATTAAATTTTATGATTTAAATTTATTATATCAAACACTTATGTGACTCACAATTCTCGTCTTATTTCATACAAATGCCGTTTATGACGAAGCTTCATTATTCGTGCAAACAACTGTATACATACCTACTTATTAAATTTCTTTCTTTTAATTTCGTTATATTTTATTATTTATAAAATCCTACTCAAATTTAACATGCATTTATTATAAAATACAGACTTGTTTTGTTTGTATTTTTTTTTTGAAAAAATATATGAAAGCTTCCCGATTTCATGGATATATTTTCAGCAATTAAATTAATTTTAAAGATATTATTAAAACTTGACATGGTTTTACAAATGAATCGATTTTAACCAACTGGAACTTTACATCAAAATTGTTTTCTGATATGTATTCAATTACTATATCTAACAAAATAATTTAAGATCTATCCTGTGTCGCGTGTGTTTTGTATGTGGCTTCACATAATTAAAATCTATTTACATGTTAGGAATCTGGAATTCGTCATTTAATTGTTAAATCATAAATGTCTCTCAATTAATTTTATTTATTTGTATTTTAAAAAATTCATCAAGTTTTTTAATTTCGTACTTTTATTTTTAAGATACGACGAGAAAATGTAGTAACAACCGAAGCGACGCTCCTAGCTATGTTTTAAATTAGAAAAATTTAAAAAACCCCCAACCCAAAAAAACTCCAAAATTAAACCGCTAAAAAGTAAAATAATAATTAAATCGATCTAACCATCGCGTCGTCGTGTCGGGGGACCGACGGGATTTACACAGAACGATTTGATATTGTTAATATTTGCTTAACGGCCCCCGAAACGACGACGCGATGGTTAGATCGATTTAATTATTATTTTACTTTTTAGCGGTTTAATTTTGGAGTTTTTTTGGGTTGGGGGTTTTTTAAATTTGCAATTTAATTTTTATTTAGTGCTTTTTAAAGTTTATATATTACTCCCATCTATTATGTAAATAATTTTTATTTTTCGATGTTCAATATAATATATTAATTTTTACTCCACCCTGTATATAAAATAATGGTTTGAACTTTAAATTTTAAATGTAAATGTCAAATAATGAATGTAGTGCATGCGCACTAGATGCGGCTTACTGGGAATTCCTCGTTTATGTTGGGGTATAAAAAATTATATTCTTTCTTTTCTAATTTTCCGGCCAACATTTTTAATTTTTCTCTCCTTAAGAACCATCCTTGGACTATGGAGAACATTTAAAAAAAAAATTAGCCAAATTGGTGAATCCGTTGTGGAGATACGTGTCCTCAAACAAAGAGCGCACACACACACACACACACACACACCCTCACACACACACACGTTAAACTTATAACTCCCCTCTTTTTGGGTCGGGGGTTAAAAAGGAAGGCAAATGTAATACAAGAGGGAATTAAATCATTACAAATTCGAAATAATAATTTATTGAAATTATAATTGAATCGAAAGTAAATTAGAATCATTTATTAATAAAATTATGTCATTACCAATTTTAATTTAAATAGAAGTAAACTTAAGCGAATAAATAAATTAGTTTAGCCAATTATTATTAAAATAATTCAAGAAATTAATGAGAAAAATCAGTAAAAAATCTTATAAAAAAATTGCCAAGAAGTTAAGCGAATCTTTAACAATTCATTAAATTTCCACTGAAGTAAAGCTGCAAGTAGGATCGTACTAATAATTAAAAGTTTACTAATCAATTAAGAAAATATAATTCTTATAGCTTAATCAACACAAAAAGTTATTCTCATTAAATCAAAAAAAAAAGCGGCGAATCTCAAAGTTAATATTCTCTTTACTAAATTTATAAAGAAATATTGGAATCATCGACTCCTTAATTTTCGGCGAAAAGAAATAATAAAAGGAAAAGAAACAATTACGCAATTGTTCTCTTATCTTCTTGATAAATTTAGAATCGAAGGTTAATAATTTTTTTATTTTTGCATTTAGTAATAATATAATCAATCAAATTAAAAATAAATTCACGACTCAACATGTTTTTAATTTAATTATAAAAGTTAAATACAATGGAAAAGTTCCAGACGTCATAAACAAAATTATTTCAAAATCGACAAAACAAATCATGAACAAAAGAGAACTACACTTTAGAATTAGTCAAAAACATTTAAATACAATCAGGTCTATTTTGTATCACCATTGCTATTATAGCGGTTACCGCTATGTTATTATAGAGTTGTGAAACGTCAAAGTTATTTTGTAATGCTGAAATGATAAAAAGTTTTGAGTATTAGTTTTAAAGCGAGAAACATTTATTGCAACTTACATGTGTTGGAAAGAGAGCGTAATATTTTAATTTGCGGTTCACATCGGGCACAACCCGAAGTGCTCCGACGACGTTATTATAGAGGTTGACCTTGATGCTATTATAGCGGTTTTCCCTAAACGGTATTACGTATCATTTTTACAAACCGCTATTATAACATGAACGTTATAATAGTGGTTTTCATAACCGCTATTGTGCGAAATATAACTGGGTGAAATTTAGGTGCCTCTAAAATAGCGGTTTGACGAAAAATATTGCGTTTAACGGATTAATTAATGTTTTTCTTCTGAATTACTTAGAAAATGCGGATTGTAAGTATAAATTGAAGTATAATTTATTATAAAAATTATAAAAATGTAGTTTACATATTGGGCTATTCCAACAACGAGGAAGTTCCAGAATATTACTACAACGCAAGCGCAATAGATAAAAAGCAACACTTTTTGTCTTCTGCGCATGACTTTTTATCTATTGCGCTTGCATTGTAGTAATATTACTGGAAATGAAATCGTTGTTGGAACAAATTTATAGGTTTATACGCTTTTTAGGGGTTAAGTAATAAAACTTTTTCTGATTGATCTGTAAATTTCAGTACAGCAGAGGGAGAAGATCGAAAAGAGGGTTTTACGAGAAAACAGTGATCATTTGCAAACAAAGTTCGTTGGAGGAAGTTTAAGGTCGTCTTGGTTGGTGGGTAAGTTGAGGATGTGAAAGCAAATGGAACATTTATATCATAATAAACTTTTATAGGCTTCTTCTTCGTAAATTAGGACTAGGTCCAGTATTTTCCAATTCTTGTCATCCCGTGTCATGGATTATCTTGAGATCCCGAAGTCGAACTCTCGTACCACCTTTTTTGTGGTCGTCCCGGAAGTCTTCTGGAGATGGGTTTGCCCGTCATCGCCACTTTGGCCAGTCTTCCTTCGTCCATTCTTTCCAAGTGGTCCCTCCATTGTCTCCTCCTTTCTCTTACCCATCTTACGATGTCCTGGATATCGCATGTTTCTCGGATAATGTGAGTTCTTACTCTATCCATCAAAGAGACTCCCACTATTGATCTTAATGTCCGCATTTCTGTGCTTCGGAGGATTTGTTTGGTTTCTGCTCTTGTCTCAGCAGCATATGACAGTATAGGTCTAATGCAGGCTTTATATATTCGCGTCTTGCTCTCTGTCGACAGGTATTTGTTATTCCATATGAGGTCGAGCATACGCATTTATAGGCGATGCTGGTTATCCACTGCAACCATGGCTGTTAACTCCAGTAGAAAATGCGGAAGCAAACTCTCCACAAAGTAGGTACACCGAAGCACACATTAAAGCAAGAAACTGCATTGAAAGATGCTTTGGTGTACTAAAAAGTAGATTTAGGTGCTTTCTTAAACATAGGACCCTCAATTACAATTCTGTCAAAGTTGCAAAAATGGTTTATTCTTGTGTGATTTTGCATAACATGGCAGTGGAAAGCAACATACCACAAGAAATACTGCAAGAGTTTGAAGAAGAAGCAGCACAGCAAAGATACAGGATTGTAGAAAATCAGAACAGGCATCTTATGATTATTGTACTATTTATTTTTAATTTATCAAATTATTTTTAGTAGATTAAACGTAAATGCAAATATTTGTAGTTTATGAAATCATTTATTAAATGACACCAAACGGAAACTTGGGTACTTTTTATTTTTCCAAAAATCGTCATAGAAACAACACTTCCCTGCGTATCTACGCGCAGGGAAATTGAATTATACTGACTAGTCCGGTAATGTCAGTAATTGATTTTTTCAATGTGTTTTGACACATTGACAAACTTGATTTTTGCTCATTTTAAAAATGTTGTTCAATTATTGCTTTAAAATTTCGATTTTTTACGATTTTTGGAAAAATTTAATACAAAATACGTCAGGAAAATATCTCACTTTACTCGGAGCTCTAAAATACTCGGCACGAAGTGCCTCGTATTTCAACATTGCTCCTCGTCAGTAATATATCATTTTCCTGACTTTCATGTAAATAACTATTACTTAAATTTGTTAAAAATATTACTCTAAAAGCACGTTTAAAAGTAAGGTTGTGTTTGTCTGTCAAACAGTGTCAAACACAACACAAATTCACTTGAACCGCAAATTAAAATATTACGTTCTCTTTCCAACGCATGTAAGTTGCAATAAATATTTCTCGCTTTAAAACTACTCAAAACTTTTTATCATTTGACGTGACTTTGACGTTTCACAACTTCATAATAACATAGCGGTAACCGCTATAATAGCAATAGGTGATACAAAATAGATCTGATTATCGACTCTAGAAGTAAAAGATATGCGAATTGTAGAAAACAAAATATTGCCAAAAATAATAAAAATTATGAAAATATCGTGAACGAGGTCTAAAAACAATTTTTGAAAGATTGGCGTAAGGGAAATATTTAACCAATAGGATAGGTAGTTAGAAAAATCGTTGGAGTAGAAGAAAAAAAATAAATGGACATGTAATATATTCAAAAGGACAGAAGTCAGACACAAATAGTTAAGAAGTCGACATTTCTACCATAAAAAAGCTTCGCCGTTCTTAATCAGACTAATTACTCCGACTTTTATAGTTAACTCAGTGACAAGAAATTATGAAACTAAAGAGTAGATATCAAAGTGAATTCGACATTTCAATATTTACAGAAATCAAATACAAACCTAAAAAATAAAAAATTTTAAGATGATTAAATAGAAGAAACGGTTAGAAAAATTTGATACAGTCAACCTAAGGGAAGAAACGTACACTCCGGTCGCTCAGAAGGAGAGTATAAGTTTCCCAGGGGGTTGGAAAGAAAAAGTTACCTTGGCGTTCAGATTACTTACAAATTGTAGACTGGGTCACAAAAAGATAATTAAACACACTACAAGTCATATAACTCATAAAGTCGTAAATAAAAGTGGTTAATAATTTTAACGTAGTATAATTAAAATACGTTGAAGTAGGTTGGATTACCTCCAACAGTGTACACGATTTTTACAATTAACAGTATTTAAAGGTTAAAGATAATTTCAAGTTAAAGTTCTACTTGAAAAATCGATCGATTGTAAACTAACCGTTGTATTCATAAAAAAATTTAAAAGAGTCTTATAATAATATAAGCCTGTTTTAGTTAAAACGCTCACTAAAGTTAAGACACGGGGTTAAAAAAGTCGCTAGGGAGGTTCGAATATTTCCAACTGCTTGCTTTCCAGTTTGCCAATTAGTTTTTGTTACGCTTTATTTTACAATGTTCAGAGTTAAAAAGTAAAATACCGGTGAAGGCAGGAATTTAAATTTCAACTCTGAACATTGTAAAATAAAACTTTACTAAAACTATTGGCAAACTTTATCGCAGGCAGTTGGAAATATTCGAACCTTCCTAGCGACTTTTTTAGCATTTTTAAATTTAAATTCATTTTGACATTTTAACATTTGACATTTTGGGACATTTGGCGTATCTATTCATACTAAAAGGCGAAATTGCCATATATCTTCGTACACTAAAAAGGATGGCGTCAAACTTCAAGGTATGTACTGACGTGGATATGGAATCAATGGTACAATGCGACAATTGAAAACGGTGGAAGTTAGGGCGTGGTCATGCGAACCGTGCTGTAAGGAAACCGAACGAGTAGACGAAATAACCAAGGAGAAGGCTAGATTAGCGGAACTAATGGTAACCCCCGAAAAAATCCATCCAAGAGATGACAGTAAATCTAGCAAAACGCGTTCAGTATCATCACGATCGTCGATAGCAAAAAGAAAGCAAAGGGAGAAAGCCCGATTGGAAAAGGAGTTGGCACTCAAACTAGAATATTTGAGCAAGATTAGTGCTTTAGATGAGTCTGATCAAGAAAGACTTGAAGAACCACGTACGGAATAGATTGCAAGTCTTTGTAAGAATGAAGAACCAGTGCAACTGCAGCCTTGTCAAGGAACACCAAGTCGTCTAAACAATTCAGTCGCATGGGTTCATGCGGAAGATCAAACAATTCTCAGCTTGCATACGAAAGTGGTCACACACAATTCACGTATCAGCGTAACTCATGATAGTCAGCGTACGTGGCAAATACGTCAATTGAGAAAATCGGATCGTGGATGCTATATGTGTCAAATTAACACCAGCGTGCTTAAAATTCAGCAAGGATGTATGGACGGTTAATGTTCCGCCGGATATAATAAGCGATGACACGAGTGGAGATTTATAGGTTTTGGAAGGTGACAACAGGACGTTATAGTGTAAAGCTACTGGATATCCGCAACCGATCACCAAGGAACAGCAGGAAAAGTTGATTACTTGGACACAAACACTGCCAAAACTCAGAGAAATCAAAATCCCGAAATGCTATACTCCAGGCTCGTATATAAATTTGCAGATGCCTCAATCAACGCCTTTGCAGCTGTGGTGTATTATCGTTTTGAATACTGTTCCATCATTTCATGTGTACTCGTAAGTGCTACGACCAAGGTGGCTCCCCAACAACCAATATCGATCCCGCGACTAGAACTACAAGCTGCGGGTTTAGGTGCACGATTAGGGAAGTCAGTTGTTGCTGGTCATTCTATACAAGCGAAGCGAACTTTCGTTTGGACCGAATCTATTGACGTTTTATCATGGTTAAGATCAGAGGCTCTACAATACAGACAGTTCGTGGCATTCCTTGTTGGAGAAATCCTTGGTCTAACAGATCTAAGTGATTGGCGTTGGGTTCCCATGAAGTATAATGTAGCAGATGAAGGCACAAAGTGGAAGGAACAACCAAAAATAAACTCAAAATGCCGCTGGTTTATTGCACCTGAATTCCTATATTTACCCGTAGACGAATGGCTGGTTCAACGTCCGTACAAACTGGAAACTACTGAAGAAGTGATCGTGATAACGGCGTTCCACTCCGAAATCGCTATTTCAAATTTGGTACCAAAGTATGAACGCTTCTCTAAATGGAAACGTCTTCTTCGTTCACAAGCATGGATTCTAAGGTGGTCTAAACCTGTCGAATTCTCAGCTCGTTCCGGAATTACATCGGAACCAAACCTTACGATTTGTGAACTAGGAGTTCCCGAAGCCATCGTAATAATGAAACCAGTACCACATCGGACAGGAAATCGGACAGAAAAACAGTTATTATCCTTAATCATTCCAGACGAATTTATCTTGATCAGTACGCATTCGGCATATCCGGAAGAATAAGATAACGGACCGTACAAATGGATATCATCGGAAAATACAAGGGTTTTAGTTGAAAATGGCGAATTGGTAATGGAAACTTTGTGTATGAAGACGTTGGGTCTTAGGGAGAAAAATAGGGAGAAAAATGTGCAAAATGGAAACGCCTTCTTCACTCGCATGCATGAATTCTGAGGGGCTCAGAAAAGCAAAGTGTTTGAATTGGTTCTAGTATAAAGGGTAAACTGACCTTCGAAAACGAACCACATCTATTTTTTGTTCACCCCTTGTTACACCCCTGAGCTAGAACCGAATTTAGTACTCCTGCTTGCAACCCTATCTTTAGCGATGGTACCAACATTTTATTATTGTTATTTACTAAAAATGTTATTAAATTTTTGTTTTTTTCCTATTTTTATTGCATTTTTTACTAAAATAGGAATTATTTAAAATGATGGACCCCATATGTTATATATCATTGAAAAGAGGATAAAAAATGCTATTTAAAAATGTCATATTAAAAAAACACAACTTTGTATTATAACTCGGAAACTCACTTAAATATTTAAAATCTATTCGGCCTATTTTGTTGCCCTTAAAAAGGTGTCTCAAGAAAGTGTCAACACTTTTTTGGCAACTTCAAAAACAACCGAGATATCGACATTTATCGAAAAGTCCAATAATCGAAATTTTGGCTATAACTCGAAAACAAAAAAAGATAGCGAATTCCGGTTTTCGCTATTGAGCTTTTCTCAAAAAAATAGATCGAGGATGCGCCATCCATTTTTCGATATCTCCTATTATAGTTACCGATTTCCCCATAAGAAGAAGCGAATTTGAGCCACCCCGTACATTGATTACGCCAGTAAGGTGAGTGCAAATGCCAGGCGTACAACTAACTCTAGTACTAACACAACATCACAAACTTCTTCCCAACCCACTCCAAATTTAAACAACCCCGTTTCTTTTCCCGCTTTTCCAGTGCGAACGCCACTTCCCCAACCTAGTACCTCGCACGTTGCTAATATCCTAAATGTTAAATCTTTAATCCAGGCAATTAATATGTTCGATGACATGATTGACTTAGACTCGCTCTTGGAACTTGTCTTAGAACTAACCGAACGCATGGTAGACGTTACCGACCCCATGGAAAAAATTCAATCCGCAAAATACAATGTCTAAGTCAAAAAAGTTGCTCACTTTAATTTCATGGAATGCCAACGGCATCTTGAAGAAGGTGTACGAGCTGGCTATTTTAGCAGAAGACTTAAAACCTGATGTATACTACTTATTCAAGAGACCAAACTGAACAAACGCCGACCACCTAAATTACATGACTACATTGTTTACAACCAACCCAAGACGGCCGGTGGCGGACTTTTGACGCACGTCAAAAATACGCTTAATCCAGCCATGACAAACATCACTACGGACGTGGCCGAGACACAAACAATTCAAGTTAATGACATAACAATTACAAACTTTTACCAACACCCGGACAACCATCATGACTTTGACAAATTCGAAAATTTCTTACAAAATTCAAACAAAGTGATTATTGCGGGTGATTTCAACTCAAATCATGCTATATGGAACGCTGGGACTCGGAACGAGCGAGGTACCAGTTTTGACCATTACATCGGCAGTCACCCGCTCCAACTTTATCTTCTGGACAGCCCCACCCACTTCTCTCGTAACAACGCTCTTACTCGCACCACGATTGACTTGGCGATCACATACAACCTTGCAGCAAGCAGTAGAGTGGTGTCAAATAAAGAAGAAAAGGAGTAGCCAAAATCCGGTGCAGTAGAGATCGTGTGACACCCAATTCCACCAATTGACACCAACATAAACACGATTGTACGAGTTTTGGTTTCTGCGCATTAGCTCCACCTCCAACTGCAATCGTCATCCCAATCCTCAAACCAGGCAAACCCCATCCATCCCCATCCATTTAATAAAGTTAATCTACAGCTTTCTTAAAAATCGTGCATTCAAAGTGAAAATAAATAATTTCTTATCAGATCCACATCCCATCCCCGCAGGAGTGCCGCAAGGCGCCATCCTCTCCCCAATCCTGTTCAATTTATACATAAATGATATCCCCAAAGCAGACGACACGACATTAACGTTATACGCCGACGACACCGATATCTCCGCCGCACATATCAAAAAAGACGAGACAATGACAAAACTTCAAAATCACGCCGAAACGCTTTTAGATTACTACGACGACTGGAGATTACAAATCAACCCGACAAAAACTTCATTAACAACTTACACACAAAAGTACGACAAGAAAAAACACCTACCAAGACAACAAAATACTTAGGGGTAACTTTGGACGAATAACTGACCTTTAAACTTCACATCCTGGAAACTGCTAAAAAAAAGCAACTCGTGCAATGATTGCACTGACCTCTCTCATTTCCTTTAGAAATAAATTGAGTTCCCGATTCCGCCTTCAGCTTTATAAATCCATGATCCTCCCCCATTATCCTCTACGCATTCCCGTCACAATATAATAGTTATAATCTCAAATTATAATGAGATATAAAATTATCAGTATTAGGAAACTATTCTTTTTTATAAAGTTTAAAGTATTAGTGTTAGAAAACGATATTTTTTTAATTAATTCCGCTAAAGAAGAGATCCACCAGCTAGCTGGCAGTCCGTGGACGGGTTTTTCACCTAGTTATAAAATAAATAATAAGAGAGAATTAAGAAATTTATGGCATGCAAATAATAAAACAAATGTTGGATGGGTCTGAATAGAAATTTACTAATTGTATGTACAAATTTACTTCCCAGTACTCTAACCATGACTTGTAGATTTCAATGTAAAGATAAATTTTTAATTGATAAAGTTTGTATAAATTACTCGCAAATTTTGGTAAATATTTAACGACTCATGCGGAAGCACACATTTTTTTACGAGATATTGCGTTGTTTTAGTTAATTATTTAACTAATGTATGTTCATACAATTATAAATTATAAAATTGGAATTATTACATTTTCTTTTAGATTAGATATTATTACGTGCGGAAGTAATAACTTTTCCTACTACCCTCCACGATAAAGTAATTAATTAGGTAGTTTACTGTTATTTTACACTTTGTATACTACCTATTATTTAAAACTTTTAAAAAATTAATAATGTTAAAATTTAACCAATAATCAAATAAACTGTGATCATTTAATACACCAAATTTTTCTTTTTTGATTTGTAATATTTACATAATATAATTAAAATTATTATTGATTTCAGTCCTTTAGTATTTTGTCCGACAAATATTATGATTATTCGTTTTGCGGTATATTACTTCGAAAATATTTGAATTATAAAAATAAAATTTTATACTATACATTGATGAACAAATTTAATTTCTTTTGATGAAATTATAAACCCATTTCTAATACCCTACTTGGTAATTTTCATTATCAATTAAACAATTTCATTCTTTGTAATTCAGTATTTCAAACAATTATGGCTTCTGGGTAGCGTTGCTTGAATTAAACTTCATTTAATTCTACATTTTAAACAATAATCAAAGGTAATAATTTATCAAGTATTGAGTATCCTCACAGGCGGAAAAAATCTCCTTTGAATAAAACCATTCTCAATCTTATCCGTTACAATAGAAAGCATAAATTCTAAAATAACTAATTTACCATGTTAATCTCTTATTAATTAGGTAGTCGGGATATTATGTAATATAATATTGATGATTTTTTGGTATTTTGTTTGAATTGTAATATTTACATAACTTATAATATTTACTTAGCGCTTTATTAGAACTTTTACATACAAGTTCAATATTTGAACTGAGTTTAAATTAGATCTGGGAGTTATTTAAATTATAACTTATAACTCCTATCGTCATAAAATTCAAATAGGAGATACTACTCGTACTATTTTGTGAAGTCGTAACTACATTTGTTCCGAGCTCCAACAAGTGGTTGTTTTCCCCGTAATTTTCATCCCTTTAGTAAAGTTAGTTTAAGTTAAGATGAATTGATCATAGGTTTGGAAAACGAGGTAACCGACTCCAAACTAGCCATCAAATAGATTGCTATAAACCACTAAAGCTATAATAGAGGTAAATCAAGTACCATTGTCACTCTTCTAAATAAAAATTGCGAGTCGATTTGTGAGGGACACTTCAATAATGACAAGGCGTTTTCGGACTTCCTGATATAGTAGCGGGGGACACAGAAAGTAGGAGTATACGGAGAGGTGAAAAGTAGGAAGCGCTTCAGGTGTGGTGAAGAAAGACCATCAAGTTAGGCCCAGCATAAATAAGCACCAAGGTACAATAACTGCGGAGAACTACACCAAACGGGAAGCAAACGTTGTGGAAGACCATCTCAGGATGTATGACGCTAAAGAAAAACAAACTCTGCTTTTGCGAGCCCTTGAAACCAAGAATATAAACCTTGCCTTTATATCAAAACAAGAATAAGGCAAGAAAAGTAACTAGGTCCAGGAAAATACTCGCATTAGCAATACTAGCATAAAAAAAATTTGTAGCTCACAATTGAAGCCAAGGATTTGAAGATATTATATTGTGGTGTTCTAATTGAATTAGGAGCAAACAAAGTTATTTTTGAAAGATTTGAGTTGTCAAAAATTTTTATTAACATTTGAATTTTGTAAAATTTTTTGATATTGTAAATATTCACGTGACGCCACTGGTGTTTTGGTTGAATTATAGGCAGGGGAGCGCGGAGGAGAAGAAGATAAAATTCGCCCACAGACCGGCAAGCCGGGCTGTTGTAATTTTTGCTCTCTGAGTATAATTTGTGAATTTAAGTGAATTTCAGTTGTATTTTTGATAATAAAAAGTTGTCAAAGAAAAGTGTTATTATTTCTTTTAGATTTGTTAACTGCAGGAGAGAGTTGGTAAATTGTGGGATTTGCAGGAGTTGATTTTGTGAAGCAAAGAGCGATAGTGATAATCGCACGCAAGCGAGAGGTGGTGCAGCTGTCGCACGAGGTGCATTTCAACGGCCGATGGAAAATTTTTAAAATAAGGAAGGATAAAATTTTTGATAAAACTATTAGAAAAGCAAATGTTCACCGTCTGGAACTCACAATCTGGGTTGAGATCTCACTTTATGTTCACCGATTAAAATAGCTGGCTGGCGCACTTTAGGGTGGTGTTTAATACAAAAAAACATCACATCTATTTTTGTCACCCAACGTGTGGGGCGGTAGCAATTGAATTTGGGGGTAGTACGGCAAATTTAGTCGCCAAAAAGTATCACATCTATTTTTGGCTACCCAATTTGTGGGATATTTGGTGAACATTTTGGGTGAAATTGGATAAAAATTAAACAAAATGGCAGCTAAAAATGCAGATTCATGGGCCAAGGATATTTTAGATGCTCATCAGGGTCTCTACGCAGGCGCCAAAAAACATGTTTCTATTGGTTGAAAATTGCGCCGGCGCTGTAGGTACTTGTCAGAACTTAGCATTTTTATTAAGACCAGAAATACTAGGAAATAGTTTTTAATTAATTTAACAACGTTGAATTCGAGTGGAGGATGGTTGTCTTGTTAAAACTGACTCTTCGGCGTCGATCCACTCTGGACGCTCCAGAGCCGTTTTGACAACATTATACCAGCTACCTTCCAATTCGGCAAATTATGCTACTGGGAAGAGGTAGATCTCTCTTTGTTTTGCTGCAAATTTAAGCCAAAATACCACTAAAAATTGAAATTAGCTCGATGTTAACTGTACGATGGTGTAGGTACAACTAGCAGTACTGCGTCGATTTCCACTCTCCGTGTCTCAAAACCTAAAAAAAGTTAAAACGGACAGAGAACAGAATGTCCAATAAGGTCGAAAATCGAGCGAAAATTGGAAATTTTAAAATCGATTATTAGCCAAACTAATCGATATACGACATTCCTCCGTATCCAGTTTGTATCATTTTAAATGTTATCTATCTAAATGCGTTAGTTTTCTTTAAAATATTTAAAACTCTCGGGTCCAGGTTAAGTAACTACATCCTATATATTTTGTAAACATAAATTTATTTCATAAAAGTAATTATTAACAGAACTATTAGACCGTTGAATAGAACAAACAACGCCTATGAAAAATGAGGTTAGGTTAGGTGACAAATGAAATGTCAAATGACGCCATAATTGTCAGCCCATCACAACATGTTTTAGCGCCTGCGCAGAGACCCTGGTGTCGAGGAGGGTAAGGAATGTTTATATGCATACGGGCAGCACTGGTAAAGAAGTCCCAAGATTGGAAGAAATTAAAGTAGAAAAGACCAGCAGTCTGGCGTAAATCAAACACGGATAGACTACAGAGCGGGAAACCGCGATTCTAATCCTGATTGCGTCGGATATGTGCTGTGATCTAAAAAAGTCCAAAATCTATCTGTGGACTATGGGGAAGGCAAAGGGAAACCACACCTTATTAACATTTCCCTAGTAAAGTCTTCCTGGCTTAGCTTAGCAAGGAAGATCGCCTACGTCTAAAGAAGATATGGCACTAAGAAGAAGAAGTAGAAAAAGAAATAAAGCTAGAAAAATAAAATGTTAAAAAAGAAAAATGTCCCACAGGTGACATTATCGTGAAAAAAGTCCTGGTTTACACAAGAAGAAAATTAAGAAGTATGAAATGGAGAAGATTGCGAGCAAAAATCAAATTCAATTGGTCAAGGAAACAACATAATGAAAGGGTGGAATGCAAGGTGGGAAGAAAAATCATTTCTCCGAGGTTGATTTCTGAAGTGGAAGAGGTTTCCTGGTCAATAACAAAGGACGAAGAAGATGTGCCGTCCAGTGAAGAAATGTGGTTCTTCCAAATGGGAAGAATTTTCAACAACAAGAAAAAATTAAGCAAGAAGAAAATTTTTCTAAACAATCGAGCGAAGGGTATAAAAGTGGTCGATGATGTAGGGGAGGCTACCCTACCAAAATGGGCATTCCGGCGAGCCAGATGGAAGGCTACCGATTCAATCAACTCCAGTGAAGTAGCAAGGAGAAATTGAGTAAGAAATCTTTTCCTTAAAAATTTTTATAACAACCGCGAACGAAAATGATAAGAATAAATGGAACAATTGTAAATTTGATATAACAAATTTTGAAATTTAAATGAATGCAAGTCGTCACCGGGAACCAAAACCAATAAATTTTGAAAGTTACAATAATTTAAAATTATGCACAACAAAAATTAAAAGGTTGAAAAATTTTTCATTCATAAACGCAAAAATTTAACGACAAATTGCGATAAGAATAGCATTTGAAAGATAAGCGAGACGGAGTGTGAATGTTGATAAGGCATTTAAAATGAATCCAGTTTCCAATAAAGAATTAACTTTTTGAAAGGTGGATAAATTTAAAAATAATGATAGGTTTAGGATTCGTACTTTGCAATTAAAAGTAATTGTTTGATAAAATTAAAAGTAATTAAAAGAATTGGAAGAGAATTATGAGATGAATTTGGATAATTGGCGAGGTGACCACTCTAGTAGAATGTCACCAATTTAGATTAAGAAAATAGATTAAATAATATGAAAAATTTGAAATAATTAAGAAAATGAAATTAGTAGTAGCGAAGGATTTGATTACAGAGAATTAGTAAAGTTAGAGATTATGAAGAAAATTTGTTATGATACGTGAAATTTAAATTGTTGATGGTTCATCCAGGAAAAAGCTGGAATTTTGGAATTTTTGAAGAAAATTGAATAAATAAAATTTGCTAATGTTTTGGAAAGAAGTTGATCGGGTAACCAAATATTGAAGTTTAAGAAAAAAAATAAAGAAGAAATTTGTGCGAATTGGTCGTGTTTGTTTGTGATTGCGTTGGTGATGATGGCATTCATAATTTGTACTGGATTTTTGAATTGATTGATTTTTTTGAAAATTTGTACATTTTTTATGGTTTTTTGTATTTGAGATGTAGTAGATCTTGATCTAGATGGAGAATTTGGTTCCTTATTCAAAAGACGCTAAAATCCATTCCTGGACAAATCCCGTCTGTATTTATCAAAAGCTTGGGTTGGCAAATGTGGTGTTCTAATTGAATGAGGAACAAACAAAGTTATTTTTGAAAGATTTGAGTTGTCAAAAGTATTTATTAACATTCGAATTTTGTAAAAATTTTTGATATTGTAAATTTTCACGCGACGCCACTGGTGCTTTGGTTGAATTATATATTATCAGCCGTATTCATAAACAACTTATAAACAGTCTTGTAAGCATGTTTTAGTTAAAGAGCTTTTAACCCGTTTTAACCTAACTTTTTAGTTTTTTTTTGCTGTCATTTCGAATTTTTTTAGGTTAAAATGCCAACTTAACACAGTAAACGCGCTAAACTCCCTATAAAACAGTTTATTAAATAGTAAGTCCCTATAAAATTTATAGGGAGTTTAGCGCGTTTAGGGCCGATTTCATAATCAAAACGTTAATGGAGACTTAACTAAAAGATCATTGCTAAGCAATAGAAAACGTCCGTTCACTCTAACAAGCCAATAGCAATCCACTTTTATTTTTAACGGCTCGTTAAAAGTATTATGAAATCGGCCCTTACTGTAATAAGTTGGTATTTTAACCTAAAAAATTCGAAATGACAGCAAAAAAAAGTAAAAAGTTAGGTTAAAAAATCTTTAACTAAAACAGGCTTACAAGACTGTTATAAGTAAGGCCCGGATTTTTAGACACTGAAAATTGCCAAAATAGGCAGGCAATTAGGCATCAAAAAATTAGATTATAGGCACTAATAGGCAGTCAAAAATACACAATTAAATAATTAAAATAAAGAAAACCACTAAGTATTCAAACATTATTTTGTACAAAAAATAAAGTTAAACATTTATATAACAAATTAAAGCTCTTTTCAAATTTTCTGGAGTAAAAAAACTTCTCACAGATTCACCGCTCTTCATCACAATAAGTAACGGGAGCATATGCATACACAAAAATGAGGTTTTTCGGGGTATTTCCTAAATAACTTAAAATTAAGGTTCGTCAAAGGGCCATATTGTAAAATTACCTAGTAATAGCTCCAATAACTGTCGGAATCATCCCTCAATATAGCAACATGAAGAAGTGAAGTGACACTAACTGCATTAGTACAAATAAATATGAATTGACAGCTATGGTAATGGTAACATGCCTGGTCATAGTTTTGGTCAAGTTTGTTTTATGCCATGGGGGGGATTTTCACGCAAAAAAAATTGTAGGCCCTTTTTTTAATATCTCGCTCTCCCATGGGGGGGTTGAATAATAATATTATTATTATTCAAAAATAATATGTTATATCGCTTACTGAATTACCAGTGAACCCAATAATTGGTCAGCTTAGTATTAACATAAAGTATTTAATATAATGAAGAGAAAAGCACGAAAATAAAGTTCTTGCATCCAAACTTCTGGCGTTTGCCTTTCCGGAAATTTTTTTCTGCATTTCTGTATATATTTATATAGTACACAACTAAAAAAATAATATAAAAGAATAAAACTTACCATCTACATCTTCCAATCCAAATTTATTTGTGGTCGTTCGAATCGACTCTTCTAAAAGTCCATAATCTATTGCCTCTTGTACCATTCTTGGAAACAAATCAGACACAATTCCTAAACAATTAATAAATAATATGAAAATAAAATTAATTAATTTAGATATTTACCGAAGAATAATTTAAGATCATCTTTTAAAAACTTAGGCACATTCACATCCATTAGGGCACGTAAAACAATTTGTCTCTCATCCATTACAGGTTTTTCACGTTTCAAATTACCCGCTACAGCAATTACAGTTTTCACCGCTCTCATACCAAAATCGTAGTGGTCTTGACTACTAAGTTGTTCGGAACTCAACTTAAAAGTGGTCGTAATTTTATTTGCCAATTGTTTAGCATTTCCAAAACCAAACGAAAATAACGAAATTTCAGCTATTAGGGTATAATCTGGAACCATCATTGCTACTGGTCGAAACAGCGCTTTAAGGTTATCCGGTAATTCCGTTCTTCCCGCATACCCAGGATTCATGGTAATAAAAACAGCGCAAGATAATTTTAACGCTATTTCTACTCCTTCAAACAAGAACCTTAAAGAAAAAATGTACTATTTCTGAAGAGCAAATATGAGTGAAAATTCCATACCTGTCCATTTTTGCTTGTATAGCTTTTTGTATAGTCATAACTTGCTGAGCAACTACTGACAACACTTCGATGTCAATTCGATTGAATTCATCAAAACATGCCCATGCACCAGAACTGGCCAAACCCTTGAAAAACTTGCCCATCGCCATAAAGTCGAGTTGATCGGAACAATTAAATACGACGCATTGTATAGCCATTGCTTTACCCAAATCTTTAGTGGTTTCAGTTTTTCCAGTGCCAGCTGGACCTGCAGGAGCACCTCCAAAATTTAAATGCAGCGCACCTGTCAACGTCAAATAGCAACGATCCGTTAAAGGAGTTATAACAAGTCGACCACTGTTTCCTAAATATTCATAAGCATACTGAAATTCTGCATTAACAGCCCTTACTTTCAGTTCTTCTTCCACCCAGTAATACCTTGAAGAAAGCAAACATTTTTAAACATTCCATACTTCAATTTCACTCACCTAAGCTGACTTATCCAATCGAAATCATTCACATTGACCACTTTCGTATCTACCAAATTTTGAGTAACATCACGCGCATGCACCTCTATAACTATAAGTGCCGAGAGAACTTCGCGTTGTAAATATGTTAAATTTCCTTTGACCAGACCTCGCAATTTATCGAGCTAAAAAGATGAAACTTTAAATTCAAAAACCGGAACATTGAAAATTACATACATTTGATAAAATAATATCAAAATAATACTGCATTTTGTTTTCCGTTAACCCTCTCTCGACCAGGCCAGTCCAAGAAGTTTGGCACCCAGCAATCACTACTTGACCAGGCCAACTCAAAACCCAATCCTTGCGGTCATCGGAATCAACAGTTGCTAAAGCATATCCTAAAGTTGTTCTAACTGAAAACAATAACACCGTCACACAATTAATTTTAGAAATGAAGTATTAATTTTACTAGTATTTCGCATTGTTACTTCCACTACCAAAAGCCAATCTTCTACATTAGCTGTCGGATATAAGCTGGGTATAAGATCGATACATTCATCTTCGGCAGACCACATTTGTGTAATATGCAAATCGTCTTCGAAAGTTAACTAAAAATTAATTTTGAAACAAATTCTCCTCAAAATTTTTATTAGAATGAAATACCTTTGCAATGTTTTCGAAACATTTTCTCAAATGAGGTTGAACAGCAAGAGGATTCTTTGCTTGAGATAATATTTCCAACAATTCGTCGTCACTGAGAAAGAAGAATCGTGGAAACACAGATCGTTTCATTTCCAAATACTCAGTGAGACCTTTTTGCACAAGCTCCAGAGTATGATTGGCATCTCTTAAGCTTTCCAACAGTTTTTTATCGGAACAAGTTATTATTATCTAAACAAAAATTTCAATAAAATATTTTGGAGGTGATTAACAAATTTTACGTACAACAGGGCAATCAAACGCATTGCGCATGATTCTTTTCCAAGTCCTATCAACTGAATTATATTTTTTGCTTTCTGCGGGAAGCTGCCGACTGATATCCGGGCTCGTAAAGATGGGCTCCAAGTACATCCATTGCCTAAATAAGTGCTTATAAAATTTGTTTAAGGAACGGATTGATTACCTTTGCACTTCCATCCATTCTTCAAGAACATCGGATGTTGTGCGCAATTGAGATTCCCATTCGTCGATTTGCTCTTCAAATGCGGCTTTATAAGGACTAAATGAGATTTGTTGAGTCGTAACTATGTGGTCATCAAGCATTTGTTGCACGTCATCCGCAACTTTCATTATATAGGTTCCTGTAATAATAACAGCAAATTAATATTTGAAGTTGCAAGGAGAAATTGATAACCTGTAGTTTTGTATAATGTTAATTCCATGCAGAGGCTTTCCCATTCGGACACCTGCAATTAAACAGTAAAATTTGAATTTCAAATATTTTGTGCCAAAATGTTACAAGAAGCGGATAGAGATAGACACTACTTGTTATATGTACGTTTGTCCATTTTAATTGTGGAAAAGTCATTTTGTCTAAGATAAAGTTTTCTTTATTCTGTCATTGGAAATCATAACAGGAATTCAGCTATGTAGGAAGTGAGAAATTTAAAAATTAGGTGCAAATCACAAACCATTTTATCCAAAGTTTTCTCGATTGTGTATTCCTTAGCTGCACTATCTCCTATTTTAGAGATTTCGGCTGTATATTCCACAATACCCAAATCGAGGAAATCGTTGAAAGTAATTGTTGGAGTCCACACGACATTAACACCTTAAAATATTGAAGTTAATTTTTTTTTTTAGTTCTGTGGGTTCGGGTAGTACCAGTTAAATCTCTGAATTGTTCCCAATGCCTTTGTCTCATTCCTGGATTTCTTAAAGTTTGCAAGAGTGGAATTAGAGGTTTAAATTCTTCTATTTCAGTTTTAAGGTGAGTGGCAACAACTAATACAGCTTCAATTTCGGCAAAAATTCTGATAGATTTTAGAATCGTTTTGTATATATCGGTAACTAAATTTTCAATCGCTTCTCCATCAACGTTAACTAACGGATTGTCCATCCATATTTCATGCCAACGTAGCCAATCTGGAATTTAAGCATTTTAAGTTAGAGGAATCTTTAAAAACACTATACAGTACCAGATGCTGAAGTCCACAAATTTCTGTACGGTTCAAATTCCTTAATTAATTTACTTAAATTTTCATATGGTGTAGGTGTAACTAAGAACAGCTTCTGCCTTGAGTTTAACAAGAAGCCCTGCTCTTGGGCTTCCTTCAATTGCTTCCATAATCGTTTGACTTCTACAGCAATGTCATGTATCTATTAAAAAGCTATTTAAGATCACGGTTACTTGGTTAGCAAAAAAATATACTCTAGTGAAATCTCGTAATCCAGCTAAATTAGTGACAAGCACAGTTAAATGCTCTATTTTCTCTTCTAGTGCTAGCTCATCGTTAAGTTGAATTTTTAAATATTTTTCCCACTCGTCGATAAGAAACAAATTCGTGGCTTCAATTTGAAGAACTATCTTATAGGGCCATGCTATCGCCTCCCATTTGTTATCAAAATCTTCTTGGGGTAAAGCATACCAAAAAAATTCTAAAACTTCGTATTCCTAAAAATAAAACAATTAAAACTGTAAAAATGAAGGATTAAGTTTATACTAGAAGGTATCTTTTTGTGACATCTTCTTGGGTGCGGACTGTTAGAGGTATCGTTTCCATCCATTCCTTAATTTCGTAAATATGTTCTATCGACGATGGTTTTTCGGCCAATCGAACCATTAAGTATTTATATTCTTGTAATACCTACAGGTTAAATAATTTCATTACTAAATAATAATTTTAATTTAAAGCGCTTACATCCTCCATGAGTCCTTTCATGAGAACGCAAAATTGGTCCATCATTTTGGTAGCAATTTCTTGTTGTTTATTAACAAGGAAGGTTTTTAAAGGGTCCGTGTTGATGATAAATGGTCCTATGACAATATTCGTTGGGAGAGTAACTTCCAGATTTTCTTTTAACTTTAACTGTTGTGAAATATCTTCCTTATAGTCTCCTGCAGTATGTTGCTCTTCCTTATATGCCCTGAAAGAAACTCCAAAGTTTGCATGGAATCTAAAAATAAAATTATAACAACTTACTCTAAAAATGCGCTTATATCGAGAGTATATAATTCCAAATGGACCACATACTCTGCTGCGTAGGCAATCAATGGAATAATGGCTCTGTCATAACCCAATAGCATTCGTTCTCTAAGGGCGCATACGTCTTTGTCTAAAAGACCAACAGATGATAAGCAAAGATCTGATGGAAATTTGAGGAGTCCCAATAGAGACGGATGTACTTGTTGAATAGTATGAGTGTGTCTGATGGCAGAGTCATATAAACCCAATAAAACCTCCTAAAAATTAAAGTTAGAAATGATAATATTCGATTTTTGATCAATCCATACAGCAAATCTGGATGGGTCAGTGGAATACGAAGCTCCAGTGCTATCCATTTTTAGTAATAAGTTAAAAATTGGTGGAGATATTGGTCTAAATGTACTGATTATAAAGCCGGAATCCCATTTATAGTCGTCCTCTACCTCTAAGCAACACTGACATGGCGTTTCAACTAAATTAATAAAGAGCACAGTCGAATTTTCTACCAAAACTCGAAGCGTGTACTAAATAAATTTTTGTTATTAAAGTTTCTCTTGAAAAGAAAATTTCGTTTACCTGCATGCGATGCTTCACGCATTCCATAAAACGTGTTAATTTTGCTGTGTCGTAAATAAAATGCTTCTTCTCATTTACGTTAAACCAACCTTTGCCGATGTCACCCAGACACATTTTTATGTTGCTTGAGATGGTGTTCAACCAAAGTCCTTTCAAATATTTAATTGTCTGAAATAAATTTTTTAAATTGTTTTAAATCCATATTTTTTATTAAAGAAAATAATCCCTTTGATGGAAGAAGCCCACAAATATACAGAGTTATTAAATTTGTCACCATGCGGTCACCCATCTGAGACTGTCATTAGTATAGCGACTGCTAATGCAGAAATCTAAGAATCCTATTCTGGCCGTCTCCCCTCGGAAGACAATGGCAAACTACCGGGGTGTAATCTGCCATGAAAGCCTTTGTTAAAAGGTCACCACGCTTCGACTATCAAGCATACCAGTAAGAAGAAGGTCACCCATCTAGGTGCGAACCGTGAACACCTTTTGTTGACTTTTCCTAATTAATTCCTTTTTTTTATACTATTCCTCCTTTCCTGGTGATTTTCGATTTAATAATTAACAAAACTTCCAGTATGTTGAGAATCTTTTGTAAAAATTACTTGTCATCTTATTAGAAATAAACAACGTAGCATCCCAACATCCATATGAGAACCACGAAAAGAGCGGTGAGCTAGGTCAGGGTAATTTTCGAATTGGTCTACAAGTTTCCCAAAGACCCTGCTCATGAAAGTTATTTTATCATTATTTACAAACACTTACTTTAAAAATTATAAAATCTGAAATATAACACTAACTTCCACGAATTAATTCTCGAACCTCTTTGATCTTAAATTTAGAAAAGTTATCTGCCTGAAAAAGTTATCAAACTGGAAATGAAAATGAATTTAATTAAATTATTCCAGGATAATTTTTATTTAAAAATTAAGTTTCTTTTATGTAATTAATTTCAAAGTTTAAAATTAGTTTTTTTACAGAACAAAAACATTCAGAATAATTTTTTTTATCTTTCTTTGTTTTTATGTATTCTCCAAGTGATTTTATGCAGATTGGTATATAATTTTGGTAATGCTTTTATACAAAAATATTATAAAATATTATAATATTATAATATTTAGAAAGAATTTGAAAGGATTTACTGTGGTTGTTATGAAATAATATCAGGAAGCTTTCGTTGAGCTTTCATTATTAAAGCATTGTCAGTTATTTCTCAGGACGCAGCCTTCTAATTTTATTGTCTCCACTCCCAGAATTGTACTACTTCCTGCAGAGCTGCAGAATCTTCTGTTTCACTCATCAATCAATTACTTATTATTATGATAATAATTGAATTCGTGCCGGGAAAGACCCAACCGGTAGACGAGGATTGGAAGCGGTTGGTTTCCAAATTTGTGGAACCCTTATGTTTTTTTTACCCGACATATCGACGTGGTGAACCAAAATCCACCCAAAGAAAGGTTTATGCCCAATTTTAGAGGTCCCCGAACTAGCAGAAGGAAGATTTTGGGCTTAATGATCCACTCCATATGAGTGTTACTCATATGTAACACCACTGTGTTATGAGGTTATGACTCATATTGCAACAATTTCATACATATTCAGGAAAGGTATCACTCCAAAATATAAGCACCTACAGAATGACAGTAGATAAGTAAAGGCGGGTTTTGGCTTAATTCCGCTCGGAAAATCACAAGTCCAAATTTCCTAGTCTGCGCATGCGTTAGCAGCATTTCAATCACGCTGGTGTTCATCAAGGTCTTTCCACGACATGGAGTTGTAAATATTTATTTTATGATTATTTACACAAGCTGAGACAGGGCCATAAATTATTAGAGGTGCTAAAAGCATTCCAAGAATATATTGACACAGGTGTCTACACTGCATGTGGTTGTAAAATGGTTATTTTTATGATTAAAATACCGACAACTAAGATAAGGGTAAAATCACACAGGCTAGAGCGAGGTCGTATATGATCTTAGAGGTGCCTAAAAGCATTCCAATCAATGTGTGCATAAGTTTATTGCCAGATGAGATTATTTGGAGATGATTTTAATAAAATGCATGAATTAAATATTTTATATAAACTTAAGAAAAAAAGCTTAGTTGTCTAAAAATTATTTAAAACTTACGTTATCCGTAACACGAATTTGTGCCGCTTCAAATTCATCCAAAGTAGTTCCTTTACCATAGTTTGTAGTAAACAAATTCAATTGACAAACTTTTATATTTTCCCATACAACAATCGACATACTCCGAGTGGTTTCAGGAATAACCAGAATGCTCATCCATCTAAAATATTCACGTCTACCGGCAAAATCATCCATTGCAGTATTGATCCGTCCTGCGACACTTTCAATAATTAACTACATTTTCTACATTCCATCCGAAAAATATACCTTTAAGAGGAACTTTCTCAATTTCTCGTGGAGGTAGGGTTAAAAAACTGAACACGTGAGGCTGCTGTTCCACGCTATACCTAAATTGCAGTTCTCCCAAAGCCCGTTTATAACTTAATCTTACTTCATTTTCCAACTAAAATTATTATTTTTTTAGAATTATCAATCAAAATTGCTTTCACCAAGACACAAACCCTTTCCAAATATTCGGGTTCGCTAATTTTTATAACTCTTTTTCGAGTAGCCATTTCATATATTTTTTCCAAACTGTCGTCGTCTAAATCGTAAGTACCAGTAAGCAACATGCAATCCAAATAAAATTCATAACTAAAATATAAATTTTAGTACCTTCCTTAATAACTCTTCGCTTCGCCTACCGAATATTGCTTTCGGTTAGATTTCTTAATTCTAGCGCAGCATTGATTCGTTGAGCAAAATTCTTAGGGTCTTCAGCTTTAAACATAATATAAATTCTCGGAACGCTAAACGGTCTTTGAAAACCATCCAGTGTCAAAACACGCCAAAGTTTTTTTTCTGGTATATAATCGGTTACTGCGACATTAAACCACCTGTACAAATTATTTAAAGGATCCTCGTACAAATAAGCGAGATTATTTTTCTTAGATACTGGAACGAAAGCTTCCCCAGGAATTGGATGCCTAACGCCTTCGATTAAACCGTGGTTTAGCCAACTCTCGGGAGTTCTAAAGTTTTTCAATTATATTTTCTTCGTTACTTAAGGTTTTTTTCCTTTACCTGCTGTCGTACTCCTCGTCGTCAAAAAGTTCGAGGGGTAGATAATTAACTTTGCTGTACAAACCAAACCTGTCTTCCGTTGTCTTTCTTTGAACGATATGAGAAGGAAGAATTAATTTTAGTTCGATTCCTATTTCATCGATACATGCTTGAATGTTTTGGCCCTGATATTGTCGACGTTTACGTTCAATAGCAACATTTCTTGGAAGTGTTTTTGGTGGAACTTCATGTTGCATTTGCACTTTTGGTTTAAATGTGTCGACAGGAAAACACTACAACATTTTTAATATTATATGGATGCAAAAATTGCCAAAGATAAAATACAATATGCTTTTCTTCTTCATAGCACATCCATCTTTCCGCAGGAGCCAAGAAACTAGGACGTGTTGGTTTTACAGTATCAATTATAACTGGAGCATGTCTTTCCGTTCGAACTTTCCACAACAATTTCGTGCGCTTGTAAACGCCTTCCAAACCTTCGTACATATCATCTTCAGTTTGGTGGTCTAAATTCGTTGCTATTTCGGAGTAATAACCTCTTCTGGCGGTTACCCGTTTACGCTTTTTTTCGGTAACTTCATCAGCTTCAGCTTCCATTTTGAACTTTTCAAATTTATATTTTAAAACAATTTGATTTTTACTCTCTTGATTTAAGGTTTTTTACTTTATGACATAATCATACAGCTGATTTTTTGATACGATTCGTAGATCAAAGTAAATTTTTTTACTTTTGGAGTTCAATACTTTTAATGAGATGAGTTTCAAAATTCTCTTGCCTAAAGTTACTTTTGTGTATTGTTTTTGAGGAAAAATTCCTGGTAGATTAATTACTTGTAAAACACGACAAATCTTTTAGAAAACACAGCTACCCACTTTTTTAGTTAAAAGTTAAAGTTAAGAAAAAATCAAACAACCCCAAAATATACGACCACCAATTCGAACTCGGGATGGAAACTGGGCCAGAAGGGATGAGGAATAAGTCAATACTTTTGCGGAACATCTTGGCGGTGTTTTCACACCATTCCCAATGGAAACACTGCCAGAGGAAGACAAATTCATACATCAGTTCTTGGAAGCACCTTATCAAATGGACCTTCCCATTAAGCCCATAAAAGTAGCAGAGGTCAAATCGTCCATTATAAACAGCATTAACCCAAAAAAAAGTACCGGAGTACGATCTAATTACATCAGGAGGAGTCCTGAAAGAGCTACCACCAGTAGGTATAAAAATGATAACTATCATATTTAATGCCGTCCTTAGATTGTGTTACTTCCCTTCACAATGGAAGGTAGCCCAAATAATCATGATACAAAAACCTGGAAAGGATCCAACGGAAGCTTCCTCATATCGTCCGATCAGTCTCTTGCCTGTTCTGTCCAAGGTATTCGAAAAAATGTTTGTGGCTAAACTCAAACCACTCCTTGAAGAAAGCCATTTAACACCCAACCATCAATTTGGTTTTCGCCAGAATCATTCCACCATCGAACCGGTACATAGAGTTGTTGTACATAGAGGATTAGAGAAGATTTGGAACAGAAGCGATACTGCTCGGCGGCCTTTTTGGACATCTCCCAGGCCTTTGATAAGGTGTGGCATACAAGATTGGTTTACAAGATCAAGAGCAGCTTACCTCATCCATATTGCCAACTACTGCGGTCTTACTTGACAAACAGACACTTCCTCGTAAAGTGCGGGGACGCATATTCCACCTTGGTTCTCATAAACCATAGCATCTGGTGTACCACAAGGCAGTGTGCTTGGCCCATACTTGTATATTTTGTATACCTACCTCCGATCTGCCAACTAGCACCAACACCGAAATAGCCACCTTTGCGGATGACGCAGCAATAATGGCCTCAATAATGACGAAGTGGATAAATGGCTTAAGATGTGGCGAATCAAAGCCAACAGCACAAAATCAACCCATATCACGTTTACCCTGAGGAGGGGGTCATGTCCGGTGGTCTCATTGAACAACATTCCGCTCCCGCAAAGTGAGGAAGTCAAATACCTCGGTCTTCATCTGGACAGACGGCTGACATTTGCAAAACATATTTGGAAGAAGCGGCTGCAACTGGTCCTTATCTACCGCAAGGTGTCTTGGTTGATTAATAGAAACTCCAATCTCAGTATGGAAAACAAACTTCTAATTTATAAGGCCATCATCAAACCTGTGTGGACGTATGGCATACAGTTGTGGGGTTCTGCTAGTGAATCAAATGTTTTGAAATTACAGCGTTTCCAGTTTAAAGTATTGCGGGCGATTTGCAACGCACCTTGGTAGTCAATGAAGAAATTGCATCCAGAAGCAAAAAATACCAACTCCGACTCAGCGCTCACCCAAACATTTTGGCTTCCGATCTTCTTATCGCCCCCAATATTAGAAGATTAAAGAGGTTTAACCCTCTAGACCTACCCCAGCGAACGTAGTGACATTAAAGACTTATCTGTGATCACAATGAAAACAATGTGAATGTTTTCAGTAGTCATTATGAGGCTTACCGATGGGTCAGCTTCATCCATGTCATTTCTTTAGCTTAATAACCTAACCCTTTAGTGCATAATAATAAAGGTAATACTGGGCAACAAAATCCCATATTCCACGCAAAATCAACATACAGTCCACTACCGAAGCAAGGAAGGATTCTAATCCTTTCTAACGGCGACGTCACAGCCACTCGGCTTTAATATTTTTATATTCACACTTATAACTTTTATATTAGTTTAAAAGAAGAGAAAATAACATAATTTTTAATAAAAAGTAATTAATTTATTAATAAAAAGTATAACATAAGCTCAGCTTGACCATTATATCAGTTAGTTTCATTTATCTTCGGGGTCTGTTGTTATTTTTTGTAGTGGAAGATGAAAGAAACTTACAAGAGCTCCAATCAATTATTTCTACGAAATAACAGTATCAATTCAATGACTGACGTTATATAAAACAGAACTTTCGGCGAATGCGTTTCAAAGGATTTTAATATCATTAAAATTTCTATTATTTTAATTGATTTTGAAATTCAACTGTTAGCTTGTGTTTATTATTAAATCTGTAAAATTGGTTTTTACATTTTCCAACAAAAAGTAATGTGAAAACCAATAAGCGTAATGTACTATTGACATTTTTGAAACCGGATTAAATTTACTTTTGAGTGATTGATTTAGATAAAAGGAAAATACATGTATTTTAGAATAAATACTATTAGGGTGTCCCAGTAACACCGCCTATTTTGAAATTAGCGCCATTTTTTAAGTGTCGGTCTTAGAGTGTTGTTTTTTGATAGATGTTTTGTGTGAACATTGAGGTTTAGTTATGGAAAATTATACGGATGCACAACGCATAGAAATTGTGAAAATCCACTACAGAAATAGTGAAATTTTTTCAGAGACGGTTCCAAAATGTCGTTGATTTTTCGGTAACCATAACGCACCCTCTTGCCGTACAGTGGTCCGATTAATAGAGAAATTTGAGGCGGTTGGCTCAATTCAAACCCAAAAGAAACCTGTCCGTGTTCGTGCAGCTCGTTGTAATGAAATCATTGCAACAATTAGTGAGAGTTTTGACCAGAATCTTTCCGCCTCAATTTTCTATCGTCCTCAGCAACAATTGAGACGTGAGATGATAAGCATAACTTTTTCCGGCCTAAAATTGCTGAAATGGATCTCGAAGATATGTGGTTTCAGCAGGATGGCGCAACCTGCCACACAGCGAACGAAGCGATGAAATTGTTAAAGACGATATTTGAAGGAAGAGTTATCTCGTGCAGCGGCGATGTGAATTTGATGCCCTTGGATTTATTTTTTTGGGTTTTTTTGAAAGGAAAGCTAAATGCCTTTAATCCAAGCACAATTTCTGAACTGAAAGACAAGATTTGACGCCCCATTGATGAAATTGAGCCGGAACTATGACAAAATATCATCGAAAATTTCACCAAAAGAACTAACGAGTGCCTCAGACAGGAGGCGACCATTTATCAGATATTTTATTCCATACATAACTTCCATGTCTACACTCTACTGCAATAAAAACATTTGAACTTTTCAAATAAACACGACGTTTTTTTCAAATTTCAAAATAGGCGGTGTTACTGGGACACCCTATATTACAATTTTTTTTAATATTAGGTCTGTTCCTGCTTCCAACAAGCCGGATAAACCGTTCAAGTACGGTTACCCTCATGCACAATAGAAAAAAATCATGCGCAGAAGACAAACAGTGTCCCTTTTTATCTATTGCGCTTTCGTTGCAATAATAGTACTGGAAATTACTCATTGTTCGAATAGACCTATTAATTAGGAATGTGCAAGGGTTGGAAATTTACATATTTGAATAAAATCAACTTAAGGGGATCACTATTATAAAAATTGATTGTGAAAAATGACACTTTACATATCAAAATTAGTGTAAGGTGAATAATATGAATAGTGAATACGAACTTAAGAAGAACAGGTAAACGAATGATGATGCGTGAAGACTAATTAATCGGACTTATAATGGTTTTAATGTCTCTTATACAGAAAGGAGGGGGACCCCTGCTGTATACGTACTTTGTCCCAAGAAAGCAGTATTCGCAAAAATGATAAGCAATTGCTCATCATGAATGCTGTCACGACGTCCGAATTCGGGCAAAACGACCAAGAAGAAGAAGATAATGGTTTTATTCATTTGGGGTAACGATTTAAATCATACGGGTGAAAGGTGCCCCATATGATTTTTGCAACTATAAACGATTTATTGATGTATTGTGTTGTTTAGGTGTGTCTAAATAAATTTGGGCCACTTACCCCGCTGGTCTACGATGGAATGGTAGACAAACCAGCTAAGGGATTACACCCCCGTCCAGTACCAGAGCTTGAGTCGCGCGTACGCGGTTAGTGGGTTCTTCCGTTGTGACTAAGGCGATCGTTCGGCAACTAACTAAGAAAATAATATTCGAGCTCCATTCTTCTAAATAAAACACCGAAGTAAAGAAAAGTTAGTTTTATTCAAAGAGCAAAGTCAAATACAATATGTAATTCCAAAACTCCAATAGGAGACACAAAACAAACCACAAATCAAGTAAAATTCAGGATACCCTGAAGGGATAATACCCTGGGACAATCAAACCAAAATAAAATATAAAAATACATTATATTTTGTAATCATATGAATTCGTATGATTACTGTATAAACTATAAATTTCATTTGCATTATTCCAATGTATTTCTTATTGGACGAATGATGGGTTGCATACTCGTAATGCATAATGTAAAATTACCTGCAATTTTCGTTCTTCAAAATCGATTTTCTCCAAATAGGCTGAATTAATAAGGGAACTTAAATTTTCACCTTATGTACATCATGTAACCAATTATGACCAAAAGGTATGCAAATCGGTGATGACCAGTGTTGGCGGTCCCCATGTCAGTTACTTCAGCTTATTCCTAATGGTAAATTTAGAGCTGATGCATACGTGATGTATTTAAATGAATAATATGTTGCATTATTGGTCCTATATATTTTTATGGAAGTATACATTCCATTTCGATATCAAAAGAAATAAAAGTTGTTTAATTATTGTAATTAAAATTTCACCTTATTTTATATTGTATTGCCAGGGACAATATTTAAAAATATATCGAGTTAGCAAATAAATCAATAGAAATTATATTTGATCTTTTCTCTTCTAGCGAAGAGTATAATCACTAAATTGAAAGATCAAATATAATTTAATATAATATGAAGCAGAACGATGGAAAGATTAAAATATCTAGTAGTAAAGTGTTTTACTAACAACACCGTTCAAAAGCTTAAACTAGTGTAAACACTTATAATACAAATTATAGTTGAGAATAGGTCCTTAATAATCTACAGGTAGATTTTAGTGTTTATATCTTACAAATAATTATAACAAAAGCACAGTCAGGACCGCAATTAGGATTCAATCTTCATTGAAAAAATCAGCAAGAAAAATAATAAAATCAAAGAACATCTTACCGGATTATGTACATGTTTCAATCTAATTCGCGATTCTACATGTGACACTGATCTCATCAGACCCGTACTGGTTTAATGAAAATATAGATATACTCACAAATTTTCCAAAAGTCTCGATCCATTTGGTCTTGACTGTACAACTACTTTTGTGATAATAAAATGTAAGAAATATGCAATTTTCTGCGTCTAAAGACACCCAACACTTGATGTTTTGTTCTTTAATAATGTTAAAAATGTAGAATTAAAATAAGCGATTTTCTAAAAATCAGACCTGCTTTGGATGGTTGAACTGTCAAAACTTACGTTTTAAATTAGTTTTCAAACAAAAACAATTGCAATGAATTAAACAAGGCATCTAATCTATTTAAAAGTGCTACTTTGTCATTTTATTTTGAGTTTTTAACAATGATCAAAGAACAAACCATCAAGTGATTGGGTGTCTTTAGACGCGGAAAATAAATCTCTTTAAATTGATACTCTTTTCATTCTAATCCGTTATAATGGTAAGCAGGAATTTAAAAAAAATCTATTTCCTATGTTATTTTTCTATGTTCACATCGGCGGCCGGTCACCCGGTATGTATTGCGGTGACGATATATATTAGTATCATTAGTATATTACAATAAGTTTATTTATCAGAATATTGCAATTGTGAAATAAATATAATTCCAACTCAAATTAAGAATATCAAAAATTCACAGAGGCAATAGGTTTGTTCGTTTGTATGAACTAACTTGCTCGGTTCAAGTTAGTGCAAATGATCTGTGTTCGTTTGGCTGCTCAGTTCATGACCGAACATGAACTTCTTGCTCGACCTCCATAGGAGGAGTAGGCAGTGCAAGTTAGAACACTATCTAACTTTTGTGGTGGGAGTATTTTGATCTCGAAAGATAACCCAGTTCAAGTTAGTTCATACAAACGAACAAACCTAATATATTATTATATTCTCGGTGCGCATTAAATCCTAGTTGCAAATTAAAAACGGAAATCCGGCATGCTGAGTTAATGCTTGAAAAAGAAAACCGTAGGTGCCACAAACTGGAATTGTACTGCAACTATGACGTAGGTTAGTATTACAGCTAATATCTGAAACAAAAATATTTATATTCAGTTATTTATGGTAAAATTAATAATCTTGACTTACATCTGCAAATTGAGAAATATCCAGCGGTAAAATTCCTGATGCTTTTAGATCCGTTGGATATTTTTGAATCACATATAAAAGGCATTCAAACTGAAAACCAATAATAATTATTTCAGATCATTTTCAGATCAATTGCAACTTTGCTCAAAAATGTGTATTAAATCAATCTGCAATAATAATGGAAGAAGAAGAAGAGAGCATCATTTGCTTTGTTAAAGACTTACGGCAGTCATCCCAAGTGAGGGCTCTTTCTCTTTTTATTACTAATAAATTTTTCCGTGTCAAACATTTGTATAGACTGCAGTGGCGGATTTCCGAACAGGCGCAAGAGGCGCGCGCCTAGGGCCTCGTAAATCAAGGGGCCTCAAAATAAGAAAAATTTAATTAATATTAATTAAATTTATGTTGTAATAAACACAGGAAAAGTAACGAAAAATTCTAAGCCCTAAGATGCATTAGATTTGCAGTTATTTTGATTTTAGTGAAAATTTTGATTTAAATTTTTTGATAAAAGTTCCATTTTGTTCAAATATTCTGAAACTTTATGAAAATATTAATTCCGTTGTAATAAACACAGGAAAAATAACAAAAAAAATCTAAGCCCTTAGATGCCATGGAATTGCAGTTATTTTGATTTTAGTGCAATTTTTAGTAAAAAAAAAAAAAGTATTAAAAAAAGAAATCGTCTGCGGTGCTGGTTCTGGGGAGAACCAGGGGTTCAAATCAATTGCTATATGGAGTGTAGGATTAGTGAAAATACTAGAGGGGGGCCTCAAAATTGAATTGCGCCTGGGGCCTCATAAGTTCTAAAACCGCCACTAATAGACTGTACAATCGCTGGCGTTTTACGCTTCAGTGTAGTTTTCCAGATTCAAACACTGTGTTTGCGTTCTCAGAAAAACGCCGGCGAGTCTAGACGGGACGGAAACAACGCTCTCGACAGCGTACAACTCGCTCACGCCGACGGACGAGCGTTTTCAACGTTGGAAATTACGCTCGTGTAGTTTACTGCATTTAAATGTGGGGTTTGCGAGGAGAATACGCGACGGAAAATACGCGACGGAAATAACGCTCGTGTAGTTTAGCACTAACTGCGAACCTTTTGCTACATATTTATTCATATTTTGAGCAAACTTGACAATTTTTTCAGCTCGAAATCGGTGCTCATTGCTGAAGTACACGGTAACTTGCCGTGTATAGGCAAAAACTCGGCGCTCTACCCCCTGGACCCCCGATTTCCTTCTATTTTAGTCTGACCTGACTAATGTATTAAACATGATTTTCGTTACCGAACTACCTCTGCTGTTCATGATACCGAATACAATGATTTATTTGACATCTGTTTTTTTAAGTTGGTAATTACTGGTAATAATTAATAAAATTATTATTTTATAATGATAACTAGGGGGGCTCCGCCCCTCTGGCCGCTGACGCGGCCCAACCCCCCAGGGCCGCTTTGCGGCCCTAATAACTTCAAGTTATAAAACTTATTTACATACAACATTTTTTATGTCGCTTTCACTTTGAATTTGTATTCCATCCTTCGCTCGACATCTTGATAATGCTACATATAACTGTCCATGACTAAACAAAGGCCTATCGATGTATATTGAAGTGTTATTTTCCACCCTTAAATATTAAATATCGAATCGGCGGAGAAATCACCTTCTTACCAGGCTGGCTCAATCGGTTATCTTTCAGTATCGCCCACTATCAAGCGACCTTGTATACCTTTTCCGAAATAATTCCACTTGCATTTAGTATAATCCACAAAATTTTCTCTTCTAAATTCTCAATCTAAAAGAAATAACACTGCTTCAAACTTTACTGGTCTTTTATTCTCAAATAAATCAAATTTTTACAACTAAAAATCGTCGGAAATCAAAATGTCGACCGTCCACGACTTGGAAGGCGTACGCAAGTCTTCTTCTTCACTGCTCGCGCTCTCTCGGCTTCCCCGAAACCGCGAAACCGCGAAACATACAAAATTCAAATTATTTACAAAAACTCAAGCAAACCATTTCCTTATTCCAAAAATTACACGACAGCAATCCTTCCTGGCTTATGCAGAAATCCAGGAGGGATTTCAAGAAAGACACATAACGTCGTGCTTTTGGAATAAGTAGCAAATTCTCTAAATCAACATCTTAAAAAATAAATAACAATATTCAAAAGTAAATAATAATTAATTAATGCGGCAATCTAATTTACACACCTAAATTAATTAATTAATCAACATCCCGAACTACCTATCTTGACGAATGATCACTAAACAATTCATAAATGACATCCAAACTTCTTTGCAATAATAACAATTTCTTAGATAACTCGATCCAAAACTTTCTTCGAAATAACTGCAAATTTTTTTATCCTTCCAAATTTTATTCAATAAGCACTAAAACACTGTAAAAATAAAAATAAATTTTATTTGTTTCTTTTTAATTTTTTTAAAGATGCATTTGTTAAGAATGCTCTCACCAAATTTTGTAAAGAAATTCATAAAATTGACGGATATACAGCATTTTATGTGAAATGCTATTTATTTTAAGTGATTAGTTTGTATGTTGAATTATCCTGCAGCAAAACTTTGAACGCGTTTTTATCGAAACTACATTTTTCAACCTGGTTGACAACATATTTAAAAAACTATTCATCCGATTTGCATGTACCAAAAAATGAAATGTTCGCAAATCAAGTCTCTATGGCACCACGTAGGGATTTTTTGATAAAGAGCCCCCTTCTATTTCTTTTTTTTCATAAAAGATGAAAATTTTCTGTAAAAATGGGAAATAAAATTCGCTGGTCCGCCAATTTTTTTGTTTTCTAGATATCGAAATTCCGCTACGTGAGGCTATAAACCTATATGTCTAGTTTATAAAAATAATTTTTTGGTATTTTTCGGATGAACCGTATGGCTTAATTGCTGTCAACCACTAAGCAGCAGAGTGTCATTTGGAAGCGTTGTACACCGTAAACTATTCTAAAGATTAAAATCAAATAATTTGTGTAGTGTCTTCTATATGTATACTATAATGAATATTAGTATCTATAAATAAAAAACCATTCATCGTTGGCTCGAAAAAAATTATTAAAAATACACCCTCATACCGCTCGCGCACAGTGTTTTAGTGCCTTAATAAAATCCTTCACTACTACTTAATTTTTAAAATTTCCAACTAACAATTTCATCTCCTTAAATAATTTCATCAATTTTGCTACATTTTAAAGTTGTAGCTTCATACAAATTTTTTTAAATATGCAATACACATCATTTAAAACTCTTTTACCTATTTCTTTACTAATCATCCAATTTCAATTTTCGTAGTGACAAATTCCTTCAATGACCATCAATTTTCAAATTAAATTTTTCCATTTGATTGCCATAAACGCTAATTTCAAATTTACTATTATAAAATGCAGCAATTAATTAATCCATTTTTCAAATTTTCAATTTTTGGAAACACTTTTACTTTCTCAAATTTTGTTATACAATTTATAAACTTTTCGTCTGCTTATCTTTCGAAGATTGTCCTTTTCACTTGTTATATTGTTTATTAAGTTATTATTAACTTGTTCGAATATTGCCTTTTATTTAATTATGATTTTCAGTTTTATCATGATGTGTAGTTCCTTCTTTAAATTTTAATATTTACAAACTTTTTTTTAATTTTATCAAAACACATTTAGTTCCATTCATTTTCCATTTAAATCGCGGTTATCCTTAAATTTGTTTAATCTTCTTTATTCGTCCGTGGTTACTTTTCATATTTGATTAGATTAGCCACCCTCCATCTTGATCGCCGATACTGCCACTTTTCCAAAATGACCTTCATTTTGTTTTCCATGACGTCTTCCTTTTTAAAAATACGTTTCTTTTCACCAAACCACTTTCTCTTTATTTTCTTCTTCTTGTAGCCCAACTCTTCTTTTTCAAAATACCAAATTACTTTGTTGGACGGCATATCCTCTTCATCCTTTATTTCATCCTTCCAAATTGCTGAACGGGGAACATCATTTCCATCGGAAACCATCTTGGATGAAGCAATCATGTTCGTATTAATTTTATTTTTCTTCCTTTTACAATAATTATTGTTATACCTTCTTTCAAAATTACTTTTTCGCCCATGTTTCATCTTTCGCCATTTCATTCGTCGCATCTGTGTTCTGGTGAATATCCGGGCTTTTTTATTAATGCCGCCGATATGACCCGTTTCTTTATTTACTTCTCCTTCCATTTTTTCATTTCTCAAGTCTTCTTTATTTTCATTTTTCTCAATCTCTTCCGATAGTTCCACTTTTTCTGCTAAAGTTTCTCCTTTTATTAAACTTATTTCTTCCTTCTTATCTTCTAGTTTTTCCTCATTTTCATTTTTTTCATAATTGGCACTGCTGATTGTTCTGCTCAATTCTTCACAATATTTTACCCATTCTTTTTTGTCCTCGATCCTATTCTTTTCCCTCTCTCTTTTATCTTCTATTCTATTCGTTCTCCTTTCTCTTCTGTCTTCAGCCATTTGCTCTATCAGCTGTTGAAGCCTCCACTCAATTTGATCGATTTTATCCCAGCCTGTAGCCATGGTCAAACCTTTCTTACTAAAAATCTCAGGGTGACAGCCGGTTTTGCGGTGAACATTTACAACCATAAACTAATCATCCCAAATTGAATTCAAAAAAATGTTCACCAAATGCCGCACGTTCGGGTAGCCAAGTTGAAGTGTTATTTTCCACCCTTAAATATTAAATATCGAATTTTCAAATCTTCTTCGTAAAATTCCAATTCGGGCGGAGAAATCACCTTCTTACCCGGCTGGCTCAATCGGTTATCTTTCAGTATCGCCCACTATCAAGCGACCTTGTATACCTTTTCCGAAATAATTCCACTTGCATTTAGTATAATTCACAAAATTTTCTCTTCTAAATTCTCAATTTAAAAGAAATAACACTGCTTCAAACTTTACTTGTCTTTTATTCTCAAATAAATCAAATTTTTACAACTAAAAATTGTCAGAAATCAAAATGTCGACCGTCCACGACTTGGACGGCGTACGCAAGTCTTCTTCTTCACTGCTCGCGCTCTCTCGGCTTCCCCGAAACCACGAAACACAAAATTCAAATTATTTACAAAAACTCAAGCAAACCATTTCCTTATTCCAAAAATTACACGACAGCAAACCAACTTTGTTAAAGCTCTGCTAGCATAACAACAGATCCTATTTTGAGTTTTAATTTGTGTACCGGAAAGCCAGGGAAATTCAAACGAATTCAAATATTCGACTTCATATTCCAACCGAATGTCCTCATCTGTTTGATCGACTCCTCGATGTTTAGCTGTATCTTCAATTAAGTAGGTATGAATCTCGCCCTCGACCAAATTTAATATTTTATTGTTAAGTGTGCGAACATCATCATTGTGGCAGGCTAATATAATTCTGTCGGAGAGATCGGCATTAGAAGCAATTGAATTGCTGTAAATGTCCTGAATTATATTTGTAGATTTCCAGCTATTCGGTACTTTCAATAATATAATGCTGCTTGGCCAAATTGATGTTGACTTTAAAGTATAATAAATTGACTATCTCCACAGGTGAAGCGTATTTTATAACAGGTAAAACTTGACGAAAGTCACCACCTAAAATAACAAATTTGCCACCAAACGGATTTTTGCATTTACATAAATCTTTCAATCTTTGTGTTTTTGCGTCGCATGGTTTTGTTGCCTTGCTTTGCGTTTACTTTTTGCTTTTTTGCATTTGCTTTTGCTTTTACTTTTTGCTTTTTTGCATTTGCTTTTGCATTTGCTTTTGCTTTTGCATTTGCTTTTGCTATTGCTTTTGCTATTGCTTTTGCTATTGCTTTTGCTATTGCTTTTGCTATTGCTTTTGCGTTTGCTTTTGCTTTTGCTTTTGCAAGACTTTTGTAGACTTCTCTTTTCGCTTTTTTGTTTTGTTGTAGTTGATAATATCTTCATAAAATGGTTTATTTTCTTTATCAACCCACTGTAGTACAAATTGTGTGTGTACAAATTCAGAAACCTTAACATAACCCGGTTTTGTAGATACATGTACGAAATGGTGGAATTTTGAGATGGAAAATGATACCCGTGCAGGTCTAGACGACTTCTCTGTTTCCACGGAAAGCGTTTCTTTTTTGTAGTAGACTGGCACCCAATTAAGAAGAAAAAAAGTCAGCGAGTTAGGTTGTTTAAGCACTAAACCGAAAATTTCCAGTATCGTTTTCTGTCATAAAGGCGATAAAGGATTACCTTTTTAAGTTCTTTAAGCACCAAACGATGCGGAACTGTCGAAAATATGTTTTCCATGTGTTAACTCAATTTGGCCAAAAAGTGACTTAGGTTGTTTCTGCAATAACTGATTCAATTGAATTGCTGTAAATGTCCTGAATTATACGGTACAGGACAACTCGGTACCGGACAACTCGGCACCGGGAAAACTCGGCACCGGCGACTCGGCACCGGACAACTCGGCACCGGGGAAACTCAGCTCCGGGATAACTTGGCACCAGTTAAAAACTTTTAAAAAATGTATGAGGATCATTATTAAAAGGTAGATCCCGGTCGAGGCTAGGTTAGTGTTAGTGTTAGGAAATGACTTTTTTTTAAAAGAGAAGGTCACCTCGGATTTTTAAGACCATTTCCATCGCAAAGTCACGTATGATAACTTCGGTAGCGTTTGTTCCGGAAAGTGAATTATAAAAAGATATATAATTTCTTTAATATAATACATTTTTTATATTTTAATTTTTTTTAAGTTTTTCAACTGGTGCCGAGTCCGCTCCAGAGCCATTTTTGCAGCACTAAACTCCGTAAAAACATCCCCTTAGGGCCTTCCAACTCGGCAAATTGTGCTACTGGGAATGGGGTGAATCTCGCATTTTTTTTCGGTACTGGACCATATTATGTCACACATTCAAATATTCTTTATTAGTAATTAATCTACCTTTTAATGACTTTCTCTTTTAAAAAACAAGTCGTTTCCTAACACTAACCTAGCCTCGACCGGGATCTACCTTTTAATAATGATCCTCATATATTTTTTTTTAAGTTTTTCAACTGGTGCCAAGTTAGCCCGGAACTGAGTTTCCCCGGTGCCGAGTTGTCCGTGTCCCTGAATTATATTTGTAGATTTCCAGCTATACGGTACTTTCAATAATATAATGCTGCTTGGCCAAATTGATGTTGACTTTAAAGTATAATTGACTATCTCCACAGGTGAAGCGTATTTTATAACAGGTAAAACTTGACGAAAGTCACCACCGAAAATAACAAATTTTCCACCAAACGGATTTTTGCATTTACATAAATCTTTCAATCTTTGTGTTTTCGCGTCGCATGGTTTTGTTGCCTTGCTTTGCTTTGCTTTGCTTTGCTTTGCTTTGCTTTGCTTTGCTTTGCTTTGCTTTGCTTTGCTTTGCTTTGATTCGTCCGTTGATGTGATTATAATGTTGATTTGGTGTCGTCCAATAGCTGTTCTCAGCGTTGCATAAAAACGTTGCACAAAAACGTTGCATAAAAACGTTGCATATTTTTCTTATCTTTTTATATATATAGAGTAGATAATTTTATTAATAAAGTTCTGAAGCGCAACTGATTCATAAGATAGCACAAAATCCATTGAAAATGTCACAGTCACTCCTGTTGACTCTCTCTCTGTATCAGCCTTTTCCGTCCACTGCTGGACATTAGCCTCTCCATATTATGGAGGTTGGTTTGGCCATAACTCACCACGCTGGCCAGACGGGTTATTGAGTAGTCCGCAGATCGATTTTGGACTATAGTTGTTTTATATCCGGTAGCAGCTTGCTAGGCTAGCATTCAGATGTGCCTGTAGCCCTGTTTTTTGTTAACGGTGGCAATTTGTCAACTCAGGAGGACCGCCGGCTTAACATGCCCTCCGAAGCACGGAGACTTGGTCATAAGAAAGTTTCACTCTCCCCGCATTTGAACCCGGTACCCCGCGTTCGCATCCAACTGCGTTAGCTGCAAGGCAATGACCGTCTCTCCTACCTTCTCGACTACCTCAACTTTATTGCAATAACAATAATTGAATGGTTTGTTGCAAAAACGTAAGTACTGACATTTTTGACTGACAACAACCATCAATGCACGTTGTCCGTTTATCGCACTTTCCACAGCACAGATGTCTCCACAACCGTAAGAAATTTCGGAGCTAGGGTCAATCGCTATATTGTTCGTTTTGTCAAATATCATCTATATACGAGGCGTTGAAAACATCATACAATTTTCTTTTTCATAAATCGTAGCACCGCCTGCTCGAACTTTGTCTCTTTTGTATTAGGTAACCAGATAAGGTGATGTTTTCATCGTTATTAATAGAGCAGGGAATTATATGCACTAAAACTACAAGATATATGCGGCATATATGCAGGTTAAAAATAAGGATATATGCTAAAAAAATTACTAAATATGCTCTTTCATTTTATTATACGTAACAATTTATTTGGTATTAACCGCACTATTACAATAAACAACTAAATACTTTTCTAAATTTGCAGTTAAAAACTGTTTTATAAGCAGTAAAAAGATCTCTCGACATCACAAGATGTTATTGGCGCATATTTATATTGACTAATAAGATTTTTAAATTTATTTTCCATTAATTCTATATTTTCCACGTTTCCTTCTATAACTGATCCTATTGTTTTTACCGGACTGCCAAAAACAGGATGGTTATTAATTTTGAGTAACCAGAATTTTTGGTTACTAAATCATTAAATTTTTTCAGAATTTTTTCTCCTATTAGAGTGGGAACTTCTTTTAATTTAAAAGGTTAATGGCCGGTTTATTCTCTGATTAAATTAACCCAGATTAAATATGAACCAATAGAAATCGGTTTTATGACTTCTAGTCGTTTTCCATTGGTTCATATTTGATCTGGGTTAACTTAATCCGAGATTAAATTTAAGTTAAGGTTGCTGAAACCTTAGGCTGAAACCGGCCATAAAACTGGTAGTTGTGCTTTACGGGTTGCCAACCCAAGAGAGGCTAGTGCTAACCAATTTTGAATTTGAAAAATTTTAAAACTTTATATAAAAATAAAAAAAAATATAATTTAATAAAAAAAAAATGTAATATTGATTCAATTGTTCATATATATGCTCTAATATTAACAATTTCCAAAAATATGCAGCAACGTGTCAAATATGCATTTATATGCCATATAACATGTGCTTTTTCAACTCCTTTTTGTATGAAACGGATATTTTTCAAAGAATTATCCTTGTGCATAGCTTATAAAAAAACATGGAGTTCCATATAATTCCCTGCTCTAGTTATTAATCCACGTCTCCGATAAAGCCAGGAGAGTATCAGTTATTAAATCGTCCGTATGCGCTTTTAAACTTTGAACGTTAAATGTGAGCAAAGACAAATCCCGTGAACCCGCTCGTTGCAGAAATTCACTGCATTCGTCGCTGATTGTTCGCTGAAAGGGCCCATCCACGGACGGGTGCTCGCCAAAGTTGGAAACCCGATTGGTGTCGTTCCCAGAGAAGATGATTTTAAGTTGGTACGACAAACGACAACAACCAATAAAAGCGAGTTGAGTGTCCTAAAAAATGCTGATTCATAACAATTGCGAAATCATAAGACAACAGATTCCAAGATGACAGTATTAGTCACGCTAATAAAAGGAAGATATTTTCCCAATAATATTAAATGACTTGCTAATATCAAGTTACACATAATTAATAATTAGATTCTTGGTAATCATAACAAGAATCTAATTATCTAAAGTAAACAAACATGAAAATGCAATATTCTTCTAAGAAATGTAATTGCATTGGAATGTAAAGAATTGATAAACAAAGGAATAACTAGTGGAGTTTTCAATATAAATAGAGGAACAGATTTGTGTGATTGGTCAGTGTACGGTCATCCGTCTACGGTCATGAATCTTCAGTGAACAGTCGTCAGTGTCTTAAGTGTTTGTGAGGATCCACGAGCAACACAGCCCGAATCGACATCCACCAGTCAAGCGAACTCAACAGAAGGATGTTGCCTCCTTGGTACACCGTACCGATCATCGTAGGGTATGAATAATTAAGAATATTTAATAGACCGACCAATCTCACATGCGCCTCTTATTTATGTAATATTTTATTTATAATAATTATTAAATGTATATTGTGGAAGACACGTTTTATTATGAGTTGTACTAAATCCCCCTTCGAAGAGTAATTATGGTACCGAACCGTTAAAACCCAAGCCACATAAGATGTCTAATTAATAAATTAGGCTTCAAGGATGAACCTTAAACTACAAGAGGGTTTTAAATGTGACAATATGACACGTTGGAGCAGGTACAGCGTGCATTGTTTAGTTTTGGTTTTGGCTTTGTATTTGTTTTTGTCTTTGCTTTGCTTTGATTTTGTCTTTGCTTTTGTCTTTGCTTTTGTGTTTGGTTTTGTGTTTGGTTTTGTCTTTGCTTTTGTCTTTGCTTTTGTCATTGCTTTTGTCTTTGCTTTTGTCTGTGCTTTGCTTTACATTGCTTTGATTCGTCCGTTGTTATAATATGTTAATTTGGTGTCGGTTTTTGGTGTCGTTTTTTTGGCAGATAACGAGCGCTAAAACATGTTCCATGTTAAAAAACTAGTGGACACGATATTTCGAATTCTATTGAACGAATTCCTATGAAATTTGATTGGCATATATTCAGTGCTCATAGGCATCGTGCAAACTAGGATAATTCTGATTAATCTAGCCGTATTTTGTATGTTGAAAAAGTTATGAAAACACACCAAAATTCACGAAAAATTTTTTAACAGGATGCCAAAAATTTACCTTTCAATATTTTACAATAATCTTAGTTCCCACGATATCGCATACTTTACTAATTAAAATGCCGTTTGATTTTTTTATTTCGGATAAGCAGAACGACCGCAATCGTGTCCACCATAGAAAAACCTATACACGGCTAAGTTGCCGTATACTTCAGCAATGAGCGACGCCTTCGGGCTGAAAAAATTGTAAAGTGTGCTCAAAGTATGAATAAATATGTGGTGAAAACAGACGGTCAGTGCCTTGCAGCTAATGCAGTTGGATGCGAATGCGGGGTACCGGGTTCAAACCTGCTGAGAGTCAAACTTTCTTATGACCTAGTCTCCGTGCTTCGGAGGGCACGTTAAGCCGGCGCGGTCCCCCTGAGTTGACGAATTGCCACCGTTATCAAAAAACAGGACTACATGCACATCTGAAGGCTAGCCTAGCAAGCTACCATCGTTTGTAAGACAACTATAGTCCAAAATCGATCTGCGATGGCTACCACAGTGGCTCCTAGATTTTCATTTCTATTATTTTATAATGGTGACGCACTTAAAAGCTATAGACTGAAGTAGACACTTAAAATAAGATATTTAATTATAGTTACTAAATTGTAACTTGTATTATTTTATATTCAAGTCAAGGATAAATAAAAATTAAAATTTTAATTAAATATTCTTACGAGTTAATAATACACATAAATATATATTTTTATCAATTGGTTATGTTCATTTATAACTACACTTTTTACATTAGATTTCATTTTTTATTGCCTAAGGTTTTATATAGTTTAACTAACAACTCGCGTTGTCTTTGAATTTGTAACTCTTTTGGTCCTTATTAATTTTATATCTTACTAGAGTTTTTATATTTTTCTTAACAATTTGCATTGTTATTGAATTAAATATATTTTCTCAGTAGGCATATGCTTTACTTCATAATTTTTAAATACATTTTAATTGTCAGTTTGACTGATTAATCCAAAATTTTATACCACACGTTTTTCGACCTCTATGCATTTCTTTTGGTTTATTGATGGATTTTAATCGCCATCGGACTTCAATTAGGGTATCTCAATTCATTTGTAAGTATTTAGTTTTTTTTTAACATTTAGTTTTTTAAAAATTTTGTATAAATTTATTAAAGTATAATAAACTTTATAATAAATTTATCTTTGCTTTTATATTATTATCATTTGATAAGTCCAAAGAAGGACGAAACAGACGTTTGTCATGATATATATGTCAGCGTCAACTAGTGTAACGCGTCGATTCATGAAATATGTTGTTGTTTCATGAAACGCCGGCAAGTAGCGTAATGCTTAAAAAATTTCAGTAAATGACGGCGTTTCACGAAACGAGACAGTCGAAATTCGGCAAGATGTGTAACTTCTTTATCATTCTACGTTACTTCATTTGCCGGCAAATAATGAAACAAATTTAAATATTATGTTAGGTAATTTTTGAACAAATTTAGGATTAGGTAAAATAATTAGATAAGTATAATTGAATACCTAATTGATAAGTATTATATTAATAAGATAGTTAAATCCAAAAGTGGAAGTAGTAAAAGGAACTAATAAATTTATATTATAGTCCAAAAAAGTTCTTTAGGTAAAAATGTCAACGAAGTAAATATTTTTGTACTTATAATAAATTAAATTATCTATTAAGTAATATATTTTGCATTAAAATCGGTTATAGACTAAAGAAAAGAAGTTTTGGATATTTTTGATTTTCACCTCATTAATTTCTTCAAAATTCCATGGCTTTATAATGTTTAATTGTGTTAATCTTTCGTAAAATAAGGTTTTGTTATCCATTGTTTATTTGTTTATAACAAAACATAAACTGATTGAAATACGAATTACTAAAGAAATCGACGAAATAAAATTGATCAGTACAAAAGTTTTATTTATGCAGTTTGTTCGTTGACTTTTAACGCAATACTATGTACTAACTGATTTTAAAAAAATGAATTCTACAAAATGTACATGTGAAGATCATAAACAAATGGGGGGTTAAGCATAGCATCCCCGTTCCCCGTAGCTTCTCTTACTAGTTATTTGTTATTTTGTTATTTGTATTTACTGGTTATTGCTAAATGACCTGCCTAATTTATAAATTTATTGGTTCATTTTACTTCACTTTTGGATTTAACTATCTTATTAATCATTACTTATCAATTTCGTATTCAATTTACTTATTTAATTTTACCTAATCCTAAATTTGTTCAAAAATTACCTAACATAATATTTAAATTTGTTTCATTATTTGCCGGCAAATGAAGTAACGTAGAATGATAAAGAAGTTACACATCTTGCCGAATTTCGACTGTCTCGTTTCGTGAAACGCCGTCATTTACTGGAACTTTTTAAGCATTACGCTACTTGCCGGCGTTTCATGAAACCATGACATATTTCATGAAACGACGCGTTACACTAGTTGACGCTGACATATATATACATTCAATTTTAATTTGTATTTATCCTTAACTTGAATATAAAATAATACAAGTTACAATTTAGTAACTATAATTAAATATTCTTACGAGTTAATAATACACATAAAAAAAAAAAAATTAAAATAAGATATAAGACATACGCACCTGAAGTTTTTCAGTAGGATTGAGTGCACTTAATTGAAATTTTTCTAAATAAGACCGGTTTTCAATGTGCTGAAACAAATTAATAATGATAATTAACTTTTGGTAATTTGTTTGAAATGTAATAAATTAAATTGAGGAATCAGATCTTTTACATTCGTTTTGTCGATTTTTTAATGTTTAAAACTGTTGTTTTAAGTTTTTGTTGTTCAATTAACATTTTGTGTTACATCATCACTGTCATACTCAAAGCAGCTCTATTGTAAACTTTACCTTAAATTCAAAGCTGCTAATGCCGGGACACGGACAACTCGGCACCGGCGACTCGGCACCGAAAAGAAAAGCGAGATTCACCCACTTCCCAGTAGCACAATTTGCCGAGTTAGAAGGCCCTAGGGGGATATTTTAATGAGTATTGTGTTGTAAAAATGGCTCGGGAGCGTCGGAAGCGGAGCAGAGCGGAGCAAAGGCGCGGGAATTTAATTTGACTCAGTCAATTGTCAATTGACTCAGTCAATGTTGACAAAACATCCACCCTCGACTAGGATCCATAAAAAAAAGAGAAATCCATCCCCTTCCCAGTAGCACACTTTGCCGAGTTGGACGGCCCTAGAGGGATGCTTTTAATGAGTTTATTATCCATCATACGCCAAAGTTGTCGCGGTGCCGAGTTGTCCGGTACCGAGTTGTCCTGTACTGGATAATGCCACATAGGTAAAATGAAACCTCAATTATCATCCAAGTTTAACGTTTTCAATGTACATAATATCAAATATTTAGTAGATACAATAAAATAGTTCTGTTTACTTACATGGAAATTGCATTTGGTTACTTCTGACATTATATATCCTATTAACAATATTGCTATTAGCATTACTATTAGAATACTGCAAATTCTAGGGGTTACTGGAATTTGATATACTACAAACAGTACTATTACAAACAAAATAATTATAAAAATTATTTCACCCAATAGGATTACTATCAAGACAACAGCACTGAAGACTTCCATAATTTTCTGTGAAAACTTGACTAATGCAATATAAGTTTCGGCATAGATTCTTAGAAAACCTATTGAGTTCTCTTGTGGAAAGGAAACAATGCAATTATCTTCGTTTGTTAAATTCAAAATTGTTTTATCGTAAATAAAATTATCCAAATCCAATTTTAAGAAATGATTGTATTTCTTATGCCATTGAGCATACAACTTAATAAATGAAATGAATAAAATGAACACCATAAAACCTGAATCAATGCAAATCATAATGCAAAATTTTTCAATTATACTCCATCTAGGTTCTATTTCATAAACGAATATCATTGTAGTTGTAACGCAAGAAGTAATTCCCCGAAATACCTGACATAAGAAAGCAATTTTGCGTATCTGAATAGCAACATCAATCGATAATATATGGTGTGATGTATATGTTGCAAAATGTTTCAATACGGAGTCCATGTATAAAAGCGTGCTTTCCAGTGTTGATTTCATAAACAAAAACTCAATGATTCCCACGATCACCATTTCATACAAGAGAAAATCAACAGCTTTGAATAAGTGGTCATAGAGTTTAACATTGTTTCTGATGTCCTCAATGACAGTTAATACTGCATAGTAGTGACTTGTGAAAATTAGAATCAGATATAAAATTGCCGGGAGTGCCTTCCATTTGAAAAAAACAGGTTCTTTTATTCGTTCTACTTTTCTGTTTGCATGATTACAAGCGAGAATTGTTTTTGGTATTCCCGCCCAGTTTATCCATAAAAATAATGGACCTACGGCACAATGTAGACAATCAGGCGATACCTGATGAGCCATAATTATTGCAAAATTTTAAATCTAGCCCAGAACTTTATTTTCGGACTACCACAGTTACTTTATAGTTTATTTTGAGCAACTGAAAGGAAATGTATTTTTATCAAACTCAATATCAAAATAATTACAGTACTTTATAAAGATAAATACGACAAACTTTCTATTTTGTATGTATTGTCCTAGTAACGTAGTAAATATCAGTGAAAATAATCCACTATTTGTATTTATAATATTTAAATACGAATATAAAAACTTATCTATTACTATCTGTTAATAATTTCAGTACTTTACAAAAATAAATATGACAAAAATTTATGTTTTGTATATTATATTGTCCCACTAACACAGTAAATATCAGTGAACATAATCTTATTTAACTAATAGCTGGATACCCAGCTTCGCCCGGACTGGAAATAGTATTTTAGATGTTCCAACTCTTGAGCATCCGACATAAAGTTGACCATGGGCAAAGCAATCTTCTTGTAACTACGGCCCAACAACTTGCAATGTTTGTCCCTGTGATTTATTGATCGACATGGCAATACTCATAGTCTCACTGGAAATTGCAAGCGCTTAAACTGGATTGGCACATCTGATGTTATCAGAGGTATTCTTGGAATAAACATGTCTTCCCGTTTGCCAAAACCAGTTTGCATTTAGGCTTCAATAACATGGGGGTGTAAAGCCTTTACAATTAGTCGTGTACCATTGCAGAGCTTAGGCTGACCCAAATTCCGCAAAATTTTTATCGGAGCTCCAACTTTTAATCGAGATACGTGAGGTGGCAATCCTGCAATTTTTAACGAATGAAGAAACTCGACCGGATAGTGAACAACTTCATTTGGATCGATAACCGAATCTACCGATTTGTAAATGTGGGAATCCCCTGAAATGCTTTCTATCAACTTTTGGTTGATGGAATAATTTTTGGTGCCAATATCGCTCTTTCACACAACCAAGAAAAGTCCTTGTAATTAGAACTGAAATTCGGAAAAACACTTTGCATTATCTCGTTTACGTTTTGAACCACATTGCCGATTATTAATATGTTTACTTTCTTGTCAGAATCCATGGGTAGTTTTCCTTCGCCAAGGCGCAGTAAGTTTTGAGCAAACAATCCTGAATCAATATCCAAAAGGCCTCTGCCGAGAGGTTGAAATGCGAGCTAGAATCGGTAAGGGTTTCGACCGAGCAACTGACTAATCGAGTCGACGAGAAAGACGGAGAGATGATATCAATCCGGGAGGACATAGCGAAGGTTACCAAAACCTTCATATTTAAATAGTCAATATGCCGAAATGCATAGATGATTTAGAGGCGCAAAGATGTCCAGACAACGAAGAAAAGACAGGCAAGCACCACCTAAAGCATTGGAGGTAGAACCATGTCCGATCCGGGAAGACCCAGACCAAGGGATGGGTACGAAATGGTGACTAGAAGGAGGCGTAGAAAAAAGCTGCCGAATCCAACAAAGTGTTGGCGAGGAGGCTTTACTAAACGGCGAGACTAAAAAACGGATGAACTCCGAAGGTGAAAGCGATAGAAAGAGGACAAGAGCCCCTTGAGGACTAGTCAAATACTCACATATGAGCAAGTACTGAATGCAATCAAAACCACTGTCCAGAGCGATCAACAGACCGGGGAGTCCATTCGGACCATTAGGCCCACACGGGCTGGAGATGTGTTGGTCGAGTTGACGAGGGGCACAAATCCTCGTCTGCTCAAGGAAAAGCTGGAGAGCAGTGAGGAAGGTCTCAAAGCCAGAGACTTAACGCGTAGGACGACCATAGTAATAAAAAATATTGACCACTTAATGGACAAAAAGTATGTTATGTGCGAGATCGCAAAAATTAGCGGGGTGGACACACTTACGTCTCTCGGAACTGTTTGCGGTGGAAACCAGGTGGCCGTTTTGGAAATGGAGAAAAGGTCAACGGAACTGTAGTTGAAGTAGCCGAAAATTAGATTAGGCATTAATCAACCTATGTAAAGTAGCCATAGATTACAGGTGCAAAAGGTATTTTGTTATTGGAGACTCTGCAGTAGAATGCGGGGATACCAATAAAACGGAGGAGTGTTGGAGAAGAAGTGGAAATAAGTCCCGAAAGTTGGACCCCAAAAGGGTCATAACGCGATATTATAGACTGATGTATAGCATCATTCCGACTGACACGGCGAAGGATTTGATTTACCACGTGCCAGTCGTGATTGGCGGCGAACACCAATGTACGGGAGGGGGTTTTTAGTGGGTGAAAATCCCACACTACCAGTGAGCCCGGTCCTCCTGGTGTCTTAAAGATTTCCCCCCTTCCTCCGCAAAAAAAGGTATAACTGGTAAAGTTTGACGAAAATCTCCTGATAAGACAACTGTTATACCACCCATCAATACCGTCTGGTTCCTTAAATCTTGTAGAGTTTTGTTTGGGGCTTCCAATGCTTCTTTATGTCCCAAATAATTAATTGACATTTTTTAAAAACCTCCCCCGTGCTAGAATTTTTCGTAATGTTACATTAACTGGATTATCGTTAGTGCCAAAATTCAATGGAATTTTAAATGCATAATGATTAATGAGGCACCACCAGGCAGCAATGTAGCAGCTATACCAGAGGAAGCTACTGCTACACCAATTTTATTTTGCTTTCGAACACTGGCCATAGTACAACACTGACCGACTGCAACGGGAAGCGGACAACCTCAAAATTACCAATAAACGCCAGTTTGTCATTTATGGAAATTTATGGGACGCCTCTGATTTAAAATAGCCGAGGTGAGGTAAACCTTTTTGAAAAGAGATGCTGAGCGACCAGCAGAGTAACTGGGTCGCAAAATTTTGAGAGAGAAAAATTAAATAATTTATATTATATTTACTTAATAACTCGATATATTTTAAAATATTATATTATTTATCTTTACATATCATATATTTCTGACAAAGAACGTATTTGCGTTTGAAAACTCAATAAAAATATTAAATAATTTGCTTATTTACATATTAACTCGATGTATTTTAAAATATTATATTTATTTATTATCACGAGTTAAAACGTTAACCATTTAAATTTAAATACTTTGTTTATACATGTATGACTATATAAATATCTTTTTTAGTAGAAAGGTTTTCAAAGTTTTGTTTTGTTTACAAAATTAACCAATTTTATTTTTAGATAAGTAAATAATGGATTTTATAAATGTGTATACCTAATCCAACTTTGAAATTTTTAACTTTTAATGGGTTTCACTGGTTTATCGAAGTAAATAGTACGTCCTAATTATTTAATTCATTTATTCGCAATAATTATTTAAGCAACAATTAAACTGTAACTTCGGCTTTCAAATCACCTAAATTTATATGATTTTTTTGGAAAATTGGGTATTGAAAATAATATCGATTATGTGATTAAATAATATCGGTTATGAGGTGGGTCAATGAGCTTTTTTGTTTTCTTTACATGTGATGGGGAGCTGACCCATCGCCCCGACCCCCAACCTGGAGGAACAGAGAGGCAGCCAGAATTAAGTTCTTAATTCACCAGGATTCGAACTGGGCATTTAGAGTTCATAGTCAACTTACTCGACCACTATACTCCGATCGTTAAAACAGAATAATAATTATTTTAATTAAATGCCATTTTGGGTAAATAAAACCCCTATAACTTTGGTTCATTCCAATTAAGATGACTTATTCATATATCATATGTTTTCCAAAATAATTTTATTTGACACAAAGTTTGAGTTTGTTTACGAGTGAAATTATTTACTTTCTTTGGTGATTTAATAAAATATAATAGAAATTAAAATAATGTTAAATTTAGTAATAGGTTTTTTCTAACAAATGTACTGATAATGTGAAACTTTGCTTATTAGTTTTTCACCCTTCCAACAATAAATTCCCGTATCCTTTTATTTTCTTTATGTATTATTAATAAATAATAATATTTATATTAATTATGCAATTTTAGTTTCTCTGAATGTGTGCTACGCCACTGGGAATGTAACAAACGAATCAGTAACTTCAATATTTTTAAGTTGGCATTTCTGTATGTTTACTTTTAGAAACGTCAAGTTAGCGTTGTAAATTTCGTAAATTTATAAATTATAACCCTTTTTATATCTTCTGCGATTGTAACACCAACAAACCTTTAAAAATGTCTTACATGTTAGCACATTTGCACAATGGATGGCAAGTCGATCAGGCAATTCTTTCCGAAGAGGATCGAGTTGTCGTGATAAGATTTGGACACGATTGGGATCCACAGTGCATGCGGATGGATGAAGTTTTATATAATATTGCAGAAAAGGTTAAAAATTTTGCAGTTATTTACTTGGTTGATATAACGCAAGTGCCAGACTTTAATAAAATGTAAGTGGTTTGACCAAAATTCCAACATCTTCCTTATGTGACATACTTTCAGGTACGAATTATATGATCCCTGTACGGTGATGTTTTTCTTTCGAAATAAGCACATTATGATCGATCTTGGGACCGGAAATAACAACAAAATTAACTGGCCGTTAGAAGATAAACAAGAAATGATTGATATTCTTGAAACAGTTTATAGGGGAGCTAGAAAAGGCAGAGGTCTTGTGGTTTCTCCGAAAGATTATTCAACCAAATATCGTTATTAATTTATAATAATTTTGAATTGTGTGAAATTTCTTTTCATTTATTTTGTGTTTAATGTTGATAGAATGTATTTTCTATTTTAAAAAAAACTATGTTATACTAAACTAAATTATTTTACGAAAATTTTTTTTTATTATCTACCAGTGGCGGCTGATGAGGAGGAACTCTAGGGCGTCGCCCCCCCCCCAGCGATATCAAAAAAATTATAATTATATTAAATTAAATTTTTGTTAAGTTTTTGTATAAAAAACAAGCTATAAAATTTTGGTAACTGTAGCTTCAGTATTATTTTAATTGTAGTGATAGTTAAATTGATTTTAGTTAAGTAGATAATCTCCATGGAAATCTAGTATTTTGGGTCAACCGTTAGGACCTAAACGAGCTTCTATTTTTTTCGTTTGAGCTTCAACCGTCGCGTTCGCGAAATTTGGGGAGGGGGCTGTAGGCATGATTTTCTATTTTTCCGAATTTCTAGATGAAATTGGTGTCAAAGCTTAAATATGAGCTTCCATTTAAAACATCTTAATTTCATTTTCTAAAAAGTTACGGAAATTTCAAATTTTCGAGTCCTCCGAGCAAGTTCCGCCTGATAATCTTCAAGTTTAGTTTTATTTTATTAGATTAAAAAAACTAATCCTGCTTGCCATTATAAGTTTGATAATAAATAAAAATGGAAAAATTAGTTTTACAAACTTTTTCATGCGCGTGCGGATTTATAATAAAATTGTCATTAAAGCTCAAATTACTTTTCGGCAACTTTTAAAATCCAACAGATATACTTTAATTAAGCTAAAATTCCCGCTAGCAGCTATATGATGGTAATTCTTCCCGCTAAAGCAACTTCCAATAAGCCAGATCTAGCGGGAAAACCGCTAAATTGTCAACACTGTAAACGATTGAGACTATTTTGGACTTCATCCGGTAAGTTTCTCCCAGAATCTCGTTAATCATATCATGCGCATTAATGTCCTTTATGTTTTTCTAGAAAACCTCAAAAACTATTTAGGTATAAATAGAAAATAAGACTTGCACTAACGAAACTCAAACGTTCTAGACTATTTGGAATCCGAAATTTCAAAGAAGCATGTCTCCAGCCCCCCCCCCAGCTAAATTTATCGATAACTATTTGGGTAAAAACGAAAATAATTTTTGCATAAACGATTTAGACTATTTTGGATTCATAATTCGAAATGGGGTTGGAGGGGGGATGACGACATGTACCTGAGTTTTTATCTGATTTTCTTATTGACACTTGAATCCATGCAAGATTATGGAGTGCTTTTCCGTAATATTTTTTAAATATGATTAAAACAAAACTTTTTTTTACATCACGCCCATAAGAAACTTTCGCCGGTATTTTTCGGTTGAGAGCCTGCTTATCTAGAGTGAATTTTTTCCTGAGTGGTTGGGAGTGGCTGATGTGCAGAAACGAATATTCGTCATTTCGGTTCTATGGTGCAACCATAATTGGTGGAATGGGTTCTCCCTCCACATGTGTCGCGCAATAGTCACGTACCAACCACTAAGGAAACATTCATTCTATCTATAAATAAATAGTCCACGCTTTTATATTAATGTTTTCAAGAAACTTTCTTTTTGTTTTACCAAATAATTTGGTACATTAAATTCCCTCATGATTTTCCTACTATCCCATTTTCTGGTAGACAGGTAAGTAGTATCATCGACTTTTAGCTTTAGAAAAGTTTTCCTTAAGGTTTTGTAAAATTAAGTCCGACCCCTGATTTAGATCCTCAGCCACTACAAAAAGTTTGCGTTTCTAATTTTCTTTTACTTTCCTTGCAGGAACGTGCCCAAGAGGGAGGAGCCTCCCCCCCAATATTTTAAAAAGTTGGCAAAATCACTCAAAATTTGGTCAAGTTGGCAAAAACCGATAAACCGACAATAGAGAAAATAGACAATTTAAAAAGTTGGTAATTTTGAATTAATTTAGTTGGCAAATTCCCCCCTCAAAAAAGTTGGCTGGACACGTCCCTGTTTCCTTGTAGCATAATGCTTGGCTTGAATTTTGTTTTTGACAATTGGAGACTTTTCTAGCTCAAAAAAAAATTATTGTGTCTTAACTACAATATTTGATTGTAAAGAAAAGCGTGGTTCTTTATCTGAATCTAAACTAGATTCATCACTAATGGTAGCTGAAGGGCCAGGTTCCAAGTCAGTGACGTAGCAAGTCAAGACCGGGCCCTGGTGCAAGATCCACAGCGGGCCCCCTTCATTGTAAGTGGCATAAAGGCATCGTAAATTTCCATAGAAAGATTTTCTGGTGGTGCGAGATCTCAATCCCCCCCCCCCGCCCGGAAGAGACTAATGAAAATTTAGCACTTATGAAGCTTCAGGCGCAATTCAATTTTGAGGCCCCCTCTAAATAATTCAACCTCCGGCACATGGGGGTGGGGAAAGCAGCGTCTTTTAGCGCCGCAGGCGATTTTTTTTGCCTCGTAAATATAGCTATAATATTTCCTGAAAGAATTACATTATTCAATTTGTTCAAATATTTCTTTATTTTGGCGTTCCTTCAGGACGATGGCCGCCCGGTACGGACGCACCGCCCTGGGGCCCTCGCGGCGTTCAATGTGCAAGCTTTCATAGATTATTTTTACAAAAATGTCTGTAAATAATAGAAATCAATTTTGTCCGTGTACCGGGCCCCATGGGGCCTGGTCCCTGCTGCCCGGCACCACCTGTTGCTACGTCACTGTTCCAGGTTGATGAGCATTAATGTTGATCTTTAACCATCCAAATTCTTTTTTACAAATATCAGAAATTTTACTTTCCTTATGCTATATATTTCAGGAAATATACTACACATCCATGAAGTAATATTTCTAAGTTTTTTTGTCCCTAAAAGAGTGATTACTAACTTTTATTTAACTGATTAAATGATTTTAATTGAGTCATTCCAAATCGGCAATGCCAGCATATTTTCGATTTTGCTCAAACTTTGTGGGAATGTTCTTTAGGGTTCCAAAGACCAAAATCCAAAAGGATTTAATTTTTGCCCGCGCCACTTCCGATCCACATAAAATAAAGTAATTGAAAAGTCTTATTTTTGTACTTTGCGGTTTTAACTGTAAAAATTTTGCTATTGGAGATGTTTACTCGACCAAGGTGGTATTTTGAAGCTAAAAGATGGTAGTTTTTAAAATAAATATAATTTATATAACTTTTTACCTGAAAAATAACATGGCATTGAAAATACTTTAATTTTATTGATTTCCTGTGATTTTCAATTGACTCCAGTGTCTGCGCTGTTGAATGTAAAAGTCTAATCATTCTCAGATATCAAAGTGTACATAATATACTAAGAGAATAAAAAATTAAAATTGACTCGTTCAGTCAATTTGTTATGAAAAACTTTTTGCTTGAAATTTTAAGAATTTGCACATTTCATGCTACAATTTGGACTTTTTCGGTAAGAGAAAAAAATTTGAGGATACTTAGTTTTTACCTTTAACTTCAAGGTCCTTTTTGGGTTTTTGTTGTCTCGCGGATGTACAGGCGTTAAAAGAGAATTATTATTATATAATCGGGGGATTATGTCATGTTATGCAATCTTCAAATATTTGTGAGAGCAAGAAGTACAAGTAAAATTCAACTCTGAAACTAATTTGTAAAATTTTATTATTTAATAGTTTTATTATTTTAAATTTGTTTCTATATTCTAAACACAAAGTCTATTGGAAAAGGTGGCCTTTAAAGCCGAATATACATAAAAATAAATAAATGTTAAGCATTAAACAAGTAAATTAGTGTCATTATTTAATATGTGTAGGTAGGTATATACATAAGTCGTATATCTTAAAATATTGTTGTTCTATATTAAACAAATGAATAATGTACATTAAATATTATATAACTAAACAAGATAACCATTCTTTTTTATGCACTATGTGATCGTATATAGTTTATTTGGAAGTGTTTCGATTATTATCATTATGTACATATATTTTTAATGCATTATGTTTTATTAGGCCTATTGAAAAATCTACATTTAATTACATTTTACACTTAAAAGCTACACGTATCTAATAACCACATCCAATCCAAAAACTGGAATTTAATATCTCCATTCTAGCGTATACAAAGTAAAACAATTATTCAAAAATAATATATTTTAGTTTACACATTTTTATTATGAATTAACATCAAGGAAACACTTTTAGTGGATATCAACTTTTTTGTAATGATAAAACACAAAATTTATTAAGCCGTCTGCACTAGGGGTTACTTCCTACTATTAATCAGTTAACTGTTCCACCAACAACTTTAAAGTTTAAATAAAATTTTAACCATCTCTTGAAAACAAATCGTTTCACCTTGTATATTAATATAAAACTTATGAAAAAAAACGAAAACAAATTTAGTAATTTATACAGCAGCAACAGATTTTTAAATGTTTATCACTTTTAACAAAACTTACAGTAGTAAAATTGAGCACGAGCTCAGAAATATATTTCTGAATGATTCAACAATAAAATCAACCTTTCCGCATCAGTGTGATGCCAACTCTACATAATTAGCTGGATATAATCCAACACGTCCATCTTTTCTTCCTTTACACCAACCCTGCTCGTCCTCATCTTCCAATTTTTCAAATATCTCCCCTAAAATGGACAAATCAACATTTACATTTCTTGTAACAATAAAAAACAAACCTGTTTTAAAAGTGAGTTCATCATTTTCCGCTCCTTCATAATCGTATAGCGCCTTAACAGGAACACCTGGCTCACCGGTGTCGACCAGAGCATCACTATCATCCCACTCTTCCTCCTCAAAAGGATTAGCGTCACCTTTATTCGAAGTACCATTCCTTTTAAAAATTGAAACAAGTTAGAAGAAGTTTTTAAAGGTTTCCTCTTGGTACTTACGTTATTGTGGAACTTCTATTTGATGGACTGTCCACCTTTTCTGTTGGTTTAACCGGAACTTCGCTCTTTTCGTGACGAATTTCGATGTGGTTTGGTGGAGGTTTCAATTTTACTGACTTATTTGTCGAGGAAGTGTAGTCCTAAATTATCAAGAATATTTTAAAATTTTTTTTATCAAGAAATGTTTCCATGTCAACAAAATTATTCAGTGAAAGTAAGGATAACAATTTGTTGGGTGTACTATATTATTTCTACTATGATTTGAAAAAGAAAAAAAAAGCAGTGGTTTCCAAACTTTATATTATTACGTCCTACTTGAAAAAATTCTAATTATGGCGCCTCCCTCTTTATTTCATAAAATAATACACATTTTTAAATGGTAAAAAATGCAATAATACAATATTATTATTGTGTGTGTGCAGGTTTTGATAATAAAATATAGCTTCAAAATTTTAAAACAAGATTTTTACTCCTTCAAAACTGCCCCCTTTCCGAATTAGAGCGCAGTGGTATCCAAACTTTATGTTACCACGTCGCCCTTGAAACGCAACCTAATCTTGGTGCCTCCCCTCTGAATTTCATATTTCATATTTCAACGGTTAAAAATGCATTAACACAATTAATAAAATAAAAACCTTTTTTTAACAACAAAATTTAACGTCTCCCGTGCACCAAACCGCGCCTCCCCAGCGAGAAAAACCCCAGTTTGAAAAACGTATTTTCATAGCTCTTGCGGGATTAATGGCCATAAAGTTACATAAATTGTTTAATTGTTAACTCGTAATAATAAATTAATTATTTGTATATTTTAAACAATTTTACGAGTTAACTGTATTATTCTGACGAAAAGCATGCAAGTACTTGAAAGCTTAATAAAAATGTATTGTAATTTAATTTATTTAACTTGTAAAATTGTTTAAAACATACCAATTATTATTATTAAAATTACATACTTCTAATATTTTAAAAACAAAATTTTTACTATTACCCCCCCCCCTCAAAAACTACTCCATTTTCGTTTGGAAGTTTTTCACCATTTTGGTACTGTTTAAAAATTTAACACTAATATATTTACCACCTATCAAATATTTTTAAACGAAAGTTTTATTGCTGACCCCTTTGCAATTTGAATTTTGTCACTATTTTTGCGGTATTCACAGATTTAACCCCCCCCTTGGCCCCCTCAAAACCACATCCAAGCACTTTGAATATATTCACTGTTTTTGAAATATTTAAAAATTTAACAGTAACAGTGGTGCAGCCAGGAATACGTTCGGGGGGGGGGGGGTTCAGTGTTATATTTTTGTTATTATTTATATTATCAATTTGTTAATTTTGGAAAAATGTTGTGTAATATTTTGGTCCTCTTTAGGAAGGGGGGAACCCCAAAACTAAACAAAGTATTAAATTTTTTAAATTTATTGTTCTTCCTCCTCAAAAATCATCCTTTTCCGTTTAGAATTTTTTCACTCTTTGACATCTCAAAAAAATTTTGTGCTCCCAGGGAGGTGGGCGTGTCGCTTAATTAGGAAATTTGCGGAACCCTTCCTAAAAAATCACCGCTTTGCGATTAGAATTTTTTTACAATTTTTGCAGTGTTTGCTTTAATACTAATTCATTTACCAAGTTTCAACTCTTTTAAATAGATTTATTTTGCTGTTTTATATTTTTTATATTAAAAGAGAGTACGGTGGGCGGAGCCAAAATGTTGCGCAGTAGATGTGGAGGCAAACCACGTGACACCCAATTCCACTATAAACCCTTCCGGACGAATTTTCGTCCGCTCCGCTCATTTTCTCTATTCAATTTTACTATACCTCCCTCAAAAATCACCACTTTGCGCAGTGGTATCCAAACTTTATGTTACTACGTCCAGTGGCGTAACTAACAGTGTACGCGGTGTGCGAATGAACACGGCCCGTAAAATCCTAGAGGCCCAAGACAATAATGGCACCGCCCCAATCTTCTTCAGCGTGATGGACCAGTCGATATATGTTGCTCGGAGCATATGCAGATGAGGGATGAATCAAGTTCAATTATGCAATAGGGTTAAAAAAAAGCTTTTTCGGGAAAAATTATTACGGTTTGAAAAAAAGTTAAGTATTGCAGGTCAGTCGTCTTGTTACGCTACTGAACGGTAGTCCTTTATATTGAACCACACAATGCGGGATGGGAGGGGGGATGGAAACAACGCAATTCGTGCGTTAGCATGTATGATTTTAAAATAGGGGTAAAAAGGAGAAAAATTATAGAAATAGTAAAAAAAGGTCAAAGCTCCTGGGTCTAGGGACGGCATTTCCAAAACTTGCGTCATTCTGAGAAAATTTACAGCACGATCCTGACCAGCAATTAAGATTTCTAATGAATTTCGTCTGCAGGACTTAAAGATTTAGGAGGGGGGGGGCAATTACCGTCTGACCTCCCTGTTCCTATGCGCCTGATTTTTACAATAACATCGATGACAGTGTAAATGATTCTCAAAACTTTAGTCACAGAAAATTTTAACTCTTTAGTATAGCTATCAAGGGGAGTAATTAGTAATGACCCCCCCCCCATAGATTACAAAAAATCGAAAAAAAAATGGTAAAAACTACAAATTTAAAAAACGTATGTAATTCTTTAGGAATGTATTTATTGCCCTAAAATGTGAAGAAATGGGCGTGAAACCGGAGGGTCTGGGGGTACGGAGTACCCTCCATGCAGGGTTTCCCCCCATATCCCTAGGTTCATGGGGAAAATGTTTTAAAGCAAATAAACTGCATTTAATTGTTTTTATCACATTTTTCCAAAGTTTATTTCAATTTTCTTTGGAAGATCCGATTTCCTGCAAAAAAAATTCCTCCCTTCCAGACAAACAATATTATTTTTTTTGAGGAAAACAGCCCACATATATTTAATATTTTTGTGTATTATTAACTCGTAAGAATATTTAATTATAGTTACTAAAATCACATATATTTAATTTTATCACATTTTTTGAATATTTTCTTTTCATTTTCTAGTGCGAGTTAAAATTTTTCTAGGGTAGGCTAACTCCCCAGTAGCCTTCTATTTTCTAGTCAGGGTGGCAAGCCCGTTAGACCCCCTAAAATGTGAAGAAACGGACGTGAAACGGGGGGGGGGGGGGGTCTGGAGAGTATGGAATACCCCCCCAGCATAAAGAAGTAACGATTTAAATTTGTAAAATTGATAAAGACGCAAATTTAATTCTTGAGAATACATATTTAGCTTACTTACGGCTGGAGGTATTCCATAGCACCCGGTTTTTCAATTTTTTACTTAAAAAGGTACCCTCCAAGTCAGGGGAGTCTTTTTTCAGGAACATAAACTACATAATCCGTAATTTTATCTAATTTTTAAGTGCTTTTTCTATATTCTAGGGTGAACAAGTCCGCAAAACACTTTAAAATGTAAAAAAATGAACGTGCAACCGAGGGTCTGGCGTAAATACCAGGATACAGTGGGAGGAATAGCACCAGGCTCAATGCTTTGGGCCCCCGCCCCCTAAACTGCATTATAGTGCGACCAAATTTTGATTTTTTCATTTTTAAATCGCACACTCTTGCCCACGAGTCAAAATTTGAAGTTACGCCACTGACTAACATCAATAACAAATTTTTGTGTTTCCCAGTTTGTCGAACAGAAATCGCTGTTATATACAGAGTGGATGTGGTTTTACAAATTCAATCCAGCGCTATGGTTATGAGGGGAGGCTGTCATCTGGACCCCACCAATTTGTTCTCTTTAAAATTTTTAAGACAATGGGACTGACACGCGCGAATGGATTAACGAGATTCCCAAGAGTATTTACGAACAGCCTATAGTTCACTAAACCATTTTATATATTTTATCTCGACATTTTTGTTCAATTAAGGTTTTAGAAGATAGAAAGGCTGAAGAATAAACAAAATATAATAATAGAAGAAAACTAAATACAAAAGTTAATAAAATATAATTATTTTGGACATCTATTTTTGTTTAATTGCGTTGTTTATTGTTTACATTAGAGAAAACGCTTTCTGTGCACGCAATTGTGTTATATGGAATTGATTTGAAAAGTGATAAACAATAAGTAATATTTATTCAATATTTTTCTTGTTTAAAATAATATTTAACAAACATAGTAATAAGTTATTTTTGGAAAAACGCTACAGAAAAAATGTTTATTCTTAAAAATTCCCCCCCCCCTGCATATAGATATCTCGTAGGAACAGTATAACAAATTTGGGGTAGGCAGTGCTGCCGTTATTTACCGCGCAATTTATAAAATGAACATAAAATTCAAAATGAGGTCAACTATTTTAATAATTCATCATTATAATTTTGTAGAAGTACGCGATAATTATCTTTAAATGCAATGCTTTACAAATATTTGAATCAACTTAAGGGATGATAGAAAAACGCAATAAAGCAATTTCGAAGTTATAAATAGTAATAAATAGTAAATAACTTTTTTTTTATAAAATCAGGGTCATTGAAGTGGTAACTTTGTCAAATGTAAATAATTTACCTTAAAAACCGTTCGATATCCTATAATAGGTTTCTAATGTCTGCATAGGAAAAAGTACCAACTTTATATACCCTAATTTTGAAAGTAAAAAATCAGCACGCAATAATAATAATAATCAATGTGAATATCTCACAAATTAATTCAATTCAAATTAAAAAATAAACCAGTCACACTTAATTAAGAATATTTAAAAATTACTTCCCAATTAGACACACAATTTTTGTATAATATATCGTTAGATCGAATTGCCCAATTAAAAAGTTAATTGAAATTTTTCATTTGAAATAAAAGGTGATAAAAACTCATCCTACACCGCCGTTTTTGAGTAAATTAATTACTGCGTGACTTATCGAGTCCTGCAATTTTAATTTAAGCTATTTTAGTTGACATGGAATAATTTAAAGTGCCAAAAAAATGAATGAACCATTAATAAATAAAACAAAAAAAGCGTACATGCAAATCTTCTCCAACTGGTCTTTGATTAATTAGCATAATACCGGTTGGCACTGATTCCTTTGATTTTCCCTTATGGATATCTCGAAATTCTTCAGTGTAGTCCTAAACAAACATGCAATAATACACAAAGCCACAATAAAATTATCTCACTTATTAAATAAAATATAAACACTGACATGCACCATGAAAATAAAAAAAAATGAAACTAACTTCGAATTGCGGCCAATTCATTGCCATATTGACCCCGTGGTTATTAGACCACCATTTCAAATCTTTTTCATAGTCTGCATTATTTATGGTGTGGTACAATTCTTCGTAAATTTGAGGTAATCTAAAATTTCACGAACATTATTAAAAAATTTGGTTCAAAAACCGCCTTCCGTCCTTACATTGGATCTTGATAAATATTTAAATGTTTGTGTGCATCAAAAAGTACACTTTTGATGAACTTCAGCCTATCCGTTTCCATGTCTTGGCATTTATCAAAAACTACAGTCATATCTTCCATATATTTCGGATTATAATTATTAATTTCTTGTAAAGCAACTTCGTATTTTTCTTTGGTTTTTTGAACTTCTTCTTTCGATTTTTGAACTCGATCTTGCATTTTCTTCACCTAAAATTGCATTCAACTTTATCTAATGCTAACTTTTCCAAACTTCAACCCTTGAGAAACAAAAACGTGGAAACTTACCGAAACTGCCTTCTTTATAGCAACAATAAAAAATGCATTAGTCGGATCAAAAACAAATTTTATACAAAAGATATTACCTGATCAGGCGACACAGAACTATCTCCGGAGGCGTTTCTCTCTTGATTGGATGCCGATCTTTCTGTCTTGCAGGCTATGTGGTAATCGCTTTTCGCTTTATCTACTTTTTGCAATAATTTTACCCATGGTTTTTGAGCTTTTTTGAAAGTGTCTTCCATATCCTTTCTTTCTTTGATATGAATCATTGACTAAAACGAAAACTATTTTAGTTAGGAATCAAGAGTGGATGTATAAAAATGGTAGTTCATTGAAAGAAAGCAAATTTAATTTTAAATGAAACGCATCGCTCACACGATTTCTAGATTATTAACGCTTATTCCGGGGTTGAGAAATTATTCAATATGAAATATGTGAAACTTTTTCTACGAAATTTCGCTCAGAGCAACATGCGTGCTCAGGTTTGATCCGCAATTCGGCAAGTCACGAGTTTATTAGGATCAGGTATCGAGGGTTGACGGAAATTGGGTAAACAGGGAATGGAATCTTTTAGCTCTCTCTGGAGCAACGGAAATTTCGAGTAGTTTGCGTGTGTTCCCCTGAGCGTATCGTCCATATATCGCCGTGCGGCCTCCAGAAGTGAATGTTCGGCGACGTGTGGAGGTAGCATTATCTTATTACTTGGAGGGTTTCTTTCCCTGTATTAATAGTTCACGTGAAACTGCACCCATGGAAGTAACAGATGGCACTCTTAAGGGCGCAACCTGGTTTATACGGTCAAGATTTTCGAATTTTCTTTTGCTTAATCGATAGTTAAACTATTCAAGAATATATTCTCAGTTTCAGAGCCCAATTTGAAGTATTTTAAAAGTATACAAGCGTTCGGCAAACTATAAAGGCGTTTTTCTCGAAATAGATACACCATGGCGCCATTTTGAAATTAGTTTCAATATAAAAATTTTTTTTACATCTTCAAATAGGAAGTTAAATATTATAAAAGTTTTAGAAACCTCCACTGCATGATTGTCAATAAAAAAAATTCATAAAAGTCCCCTTTTTAGCCTCCTAAACCAGGTTCCCCCCTTAACTCAATTTTACAAAAAACTGACTTTGCACGTTCTTTCCTAGTGCAAATTTAATCTTAATAATAATTAGTAAATCCAATTACTTATTATACAAATTTCAAAATCCGACAATAAAAAAAATAAACAGGAAATATTGCAAGTACAAGATTTTACTTGCATCATAAAAAATGAAAACCTAAAACTGTAACGGAAAACCTTTCATTTTTTATGTTTTTGGCGTTATAAAATATTAATTGCACTTTTGTAATTAATATTTACTTTACTAAAATCAACAATTTTTATAATGTTTATTTGTAAATAATTAAATGTAATTTTAAAATATTTATTAGTTTTTAATAGTAATGGCACGAATTTTGAGTAAAATTTCGCAGTTAAATTTTAGAGTGGAAAATGAGAACAGTACAAGTCAATTTTTTTTTCAAAATTGAGTTAAGAACATATTTGAATTTGACAGACACAGACAATTCCAAATATTTACTTAAATCAATTTTGAAAAAAATTGACTTTTACTGTTCTTACTTCCCACTCCAAAATTTTTTATCGCCAGTAATTCTGTAGGTAGTTTTTTTCTTGCAAAAAGGAAACTTTTGACCGATTACTTCCTTTTTAATTTTCAATGAAGCGCTGATGTTTATTTTCCGTTTTATAATAATTATTATTTTATAACCACTACTTGCCACTACTTTGGATGCAACAATCGATTCGATAGAATTTTTCAAGAAAATCTAAGAAAAGTTTACTACGTGTTTATGTGGCATCAGACTGGATTATCTTCATTAGTAGGTAAAAATTTGATAACGAACGTTTTTCTTAAGTTTCCTTTCTTTTGGAGATGCGCATATTTGAAGCCGGATATTTTTGCCTGTAATTTATATGACCTGGTGGGGAATTTTAGTGGGGAGTCCTAAAGCGGCGTTCACAATGAAGTGGGGTCTTGCCTTGCTTCGGTAGAAAGCTAGCAAGAGCCAATCAAAATGAACGATTCATTTTGATTAGGTCCATCTTTTCCAAATAACAAAAGTAGCCTAATAGTTTTCGTTAAATTTGGTTATTTTGTATCCAGGTGCCCCTTCAGACTATTCTGAATTTTAATTTGATTTATGTTTTACCTGATTTTGGAATTCAAACATTCGTTCTACCTTTTATCCTTTTCTTTTGGTAAAATAATAAAGAACTTCTTTTGCTTATTTTTTGTTTTATTGAATTATCTAAACACCTAACAATACCAACATTTACTTTACAAAATTAGTTGCTTCTAATTAGACGCGCATGAATGGATTAACGAGATTCTTACTGTCCCTCCACCCTGTGAGGTCGAAGGTCAAACACATCCGACACTCATAAAACTCAGTAAAGATATAAAAGAGTTCCATTGTAATCACAACCACGAGAGAGCTCGAGTATGACACAACCCAGTTCCTCATCTCTAATAACTCGAAAACGGTGAAAGATATCAAAAATGTTAATAGGGCAAAAGTTTGCAACTGAAGAAGACGAATATTTTTTGTTTGAAATATTTGTGATTCCTCTTGCCGTTTTTGAAATATTACAAAAAACTGGAGTGGGTCACATTCATTAAACAAAAGGCTATTTGCAAAAATGAAGTTAGTAAGTACAGAATACTCCATTCAAGTTAAAATTTTCAATTTACAATGAAATGGCTAGAATGACTAATTAAGCAAGGAATCATAATTACACATGGTGTACTTGACAGTTATCGCAAAATTGTTTTTCAAGGGGACAGTTGTAGATAATTTGTTTATGATCCGTAACTGATGTACTATAGTAAAAATAATAATTATTTTAATAAAAATGATATAGGCGTAAGTTCACCAAAAATTGCAATAATAAACACATATTATTGATTCAAGATTATTTTGTATTTATAGTAATAAATTTTGTCACTTTTCAATAATCATAAAATTCGAACCCAATCTTCACTGTCTAATTTTAATATGCAATACAAAAAATACAACAATAAGATGTTGAACGAATATGTAAATGCTTAACTGTAGTGACCATCGCCCAGAGTTGCGAGCCGGACATTTTGACGCTGCACGGTTCGACGCCACACGGACTTAGGGGCATTTTTGGATTAAATTTGCCGAAAACAAAAGAGAGATCCATCCCCTTCCCAGTAGCACACTTTGCCGAATAGGACATCTTTCTATCACCTAGAGGGGATATCTTTAATTAGTACAGCACTAGTCAAAACGATTTTGAACATCCGAAGCGGAGGGGACCGGAGTGGACGGTCGATTTTCCGTCCGTCCGGCATCGAAACGCGAATCCCACCAGTGTTGTTTGATTAGTTCTAAAAATATTATCAGAAGAGAAGTTTAGATTTACAGCAGTATGGAATTTGAGACGAAACTCTCAAAATTTGATACTAACGTAAAATCGACTCAGCTCGGTTCGCATACCGTGCCGAGTGGACCGAACCAAATCGATTCAATGGATTTGCTATTTAACACGTTATGTACGGGTGTACAATCAAATTTACCATGAGTACCCGGGTATTTTTTTAATCCGATATGATCTCTATACGGATGTGGCACAACATAAATGCTTAGCCGTCCAAGAGTGTCTTACTGATTAGACCTACAGATTAACAGGAATCTAACAGCACAAGAAAATAACAGCCATTTCCTCACGTTTTCTTTCTAAATGCACCCGGATCAGGGTATCGGAGCAGCATTTCATGCTGCTCCTTTGGAACCAAAGTATGAATACATCAGTTCCTCTTTGTATTTAACAGACCTGAGTGAGTTATGCCCAGCACGGGCTACCATGGCATTGAGAATATTCAGTTCTGGTGGTCGTGAGAACCAAAAGGTTAAATTTCTAAGCAATGAAAATTGGTTTGCAAGACTCGATACCACTTAGATGAGGCTAGAGTCTGAATACGTTCCTATTCGCTGGGTGCGAAGTGCATAGTGGGGGTATTAAAAAACGACGCCAGCGTCCGCTGCGGACAAATTGTACAAAAAACGTGGCCAGATGTCACGCACCCAGCGAATACCATATTCCGACATCCAGAAGAGCCGACTTCACAGGTAGTTAAACTTGCGACTTGAATCTTCTCCATGTGAAACCTCACCATGACGAAAACGGGCCCGGAAGAGTTTGGTCGTGTTTCTAGGTTCTCGTCCCCGAAGTACCAGTTATTTATGGTTAAAGATTTCCCATAGTTCAGAAATGTCAGAGCAACAAGTCGACAAGAGCCGGTCGTCTCCACGAAGCTTCGAGGTTGCCACTCCCATGGTGGGACTAAAGTCTTAGATTACCACGTATCGTCATGGCACCGGTAGATATTTAATTTAACGTGGAATCCAAACCACGGTACAAATAATTAATCGAAGTCAAAACTTTAGAAGGTACAGTTCGACTACCTACCACTGCACCAACTATTTTCACCAAAAAAGGGCAATTTCCTAAAAGGAGGTTATAAAACGTTTCCCATGTACGATAATGCCTAAATAGAATTAATAAAGTCAATTTATTTCACCACGCCAAATTCAATTTGTTGTGTTGATTAAATTACATAACATGTAGGTAGGGTATTACTTTCGTACAATCGTTTATTCGCAACGCGTTTTAACGTGATTGATGTCACATTAGCTTTTCTTGTAATTTATTCACAACAGATAACTCCGCATTGTTAGTAGCTTCATTCTTTATACGAAAGTAAAAGTTTTATGACTAAAATTTAAGTGTTAGAGCTTCGTAAACGTTTCTAAAGGCATTAAAAACGCAACAATTGTTAAAATCATTTAAATAGTCTGGGGGAATCTCACCAGCTATTTAATTTAACGCAGTCTGATTTCAGCAATTATCTTGTTTCAGATGCTGAAAGATTTTTTTGATAAACTGAATACATTGTAGGCTGAGAATTTGATGAATGTATTAAATTATAATTTATTTAAATCCGCTATTAATTGAGGTTGAACTTCAATTGGTTACGAGTCAATCAATTAATTCTCAAATTTTTATATCAATCCTGCTTCCAACGAGGCGTTCAAAATAACGAACTAATAGAAAATGTCTGTTATACTAATATAGAAATCATTAAGACATTAACTGGGCATTAGTCAGGTGAATTAATGAATTGTGCAGATAATAAAGATAACATTTATCATTTTAATTGTTCAATTCAGGAAAATTTAAGTTACTTGAATTAATGAACTGTGATAAAGGTTATTCTGAAAATTATTGAAATACAGGAAAATTATAGCAAATTAGAAAGTTTATCGTTTTATTATTCATAACCGTTTGGGTTACAAGCTATCGATTTCCTTGGGGAAAATTTCTAAATATGTAACGTGGGAAATCTTGACACACTCGCAAACTTCAAACTATTTATCAGTGGATTTCCAGCAACTCGGCGACTTGAAAAGTAAAGACTTTCTTCATCTTATAAATGGTTTCAAATATTTCATAGAAAACTTGTCTGGAATGTTAAAATGTAACTGCATCATGAACAAATTACCAGATCTCTTCAACAACTGAATAACTTCGATAAATAAAACAGAATCTACTACTATCGGCTAGCCAATTGGGTGATATATTACTTTTTAGAAAAGTTACAAGGTATTAAAATCCAATATAAGATAAGACTTTTGAAGCGTCTCGACAAATATCCGTCGAAGGAATCAAATCAATAACATTATTGTGCAGGCAAGATAAGGTAAATAACCGAAGGATATTCTGCAGAATTCACAAGAATGAATTGTTAGCAAAAGTTGAAATATATTTAAAATCTACTGTATAATGATTTTATATAAGAGTCCATCTGATAATCCTCCCAATTGGGTTTTCAATAGTGTTCAGCCATATCAATCTACAGTGATCGGTAACAAAACGAGGAGAGCTGGAAATATAGGACATAAAGACTTTCATTTGATATTAATAAATAGATCCTGAATTTTGTTCCACTAGAAGCAAAACAATAAGTGGCCAATACTTATGCTACTCCGAACTGCTTCGAGTAAGTTAGTGCAAAAAATTGCGAAAATTGATTGATGTAAAAAGTGGGTTGGTGATTTTACACCAATCAAATTTCACAATTTTTTACACTAACTTACTTGGAGTAGTTCGGAGTAACATAACAAATAACAACCAATTCTTGGTGGCCACTCACCTTTACTACGCAGACTTTTAACTCGGTTCTGCTTTATCTAACTCGTATAAATATAAACGAATAAATTAATTATTAATAAGACGTCGACGGCCGATATTAACAATAAAAACTCACTTTTACGCGTTTAAAAAATTAAATATGGAAGTAGTACCTTGTGATATGTCTCTTTTTGCCAATGCTTAACTTTTGGAATTACATCGTTACACAAACTATCTTTAACTTTATTATGAACATCACAGCGTCTTTCAGCTTCAATAAGAACGCCTTTCCATGCTGCTTCTGTAGTACCATACTCGGGACCCTTTTCAATTAGATCGTTCCACTTCTTTGACCATGCTTTCAGATTTTTAGCGTACGCTCTCTCTATTTCCGCCCGTTCGTTGACTAGAGTTATGAGGTCACCGCACAATTTATATCCATCTTCGATACGTTTTGTAGTTTTTTTGTAATTTCCTGGTTCCCAAAATGAATCGCTGGTAGGAATCAGCATGTTGTCATCGCTGTGATGCGACATTGTCGCAAACGGCCTTGATTGTGAGCCTGAAATTAAAAACAGTGTTATAATACAACTCATTAGTATTCAAAAGAAAAATGTCTGAACTTTAGCAAAACCACATAAGCGTGCACAAAGTGACTCATCAAGTGTTTACATTTTTTCAAGATAAAATACCCTCGTGATGCTTAAAATTAAAATAATTCAACTTCCTTCCAAACAATAAATGATTGATGACATAAAAACAAGCGAAAATTTAAAGGAAATTGCGAGGAAAATTAAATTTTAGTAGATTCTAAATTTCAATATTCAAACACTGCAACTTTCAATTAGTAAACCGAAGTTCTCCAAATTAAGTTTTCTGCATTCATTAGCATACAAGTGGTGTGGTGTCGTGTCCCATATTTGTAAGCAAACAGCAAATTCCGTTCAATTAAAAAAGTAAATTCCAGTCGATAATTTTTGCAATCATTGAATTTGAATGCATACCACATTGCGAATTACTTAAGGTTAAAAATAGATTTCCGTGTGCATGAAAATATTTTTATCTACAGCAATACAAAATAAATTGCATAATAAACTAAACATCGATCGATTTTATTGGTAAAAATCGATGTCTGTTAGAATTTGGTTCTTTTATACGCAGGCAACTTTCCGTTATAAAATTCAATTAAAATGAGGCGAACGCAGGGTGCTAAACTAACCTAACAACAGGAGAATGCCACATTGGAATCGTCAATTTTGGAACAAAGTTATTTAACATTATTTTAGGAGTATGGAAATGACGCGCGTGAATGGATTAACGCAATTCCCACTGATAGACTAATTCAATAGGAATCTCGTTAATCCTTTCATGCTCATCATTTATTCGGTAGAGTCTACTACGACAGTTTACTGGTTAACCTGACAAAAGTCAAGGTCTAAGTAGAGAGAAAACAATTTCCGAGATTTCGTCTGTGGGTGAACTTAAAAGTTTGAAAACAGAACCTTAAGAGTTAACTTCAATTATCTACTGTACCCCCTTGAAAAGGCAAGTCTCACGCATGTACAAAAAAATACAATTTCTTGAATATTTATGAAAAGTTGGGAGTGCATGAAGTTCACACGATGCTTCCGATGTGTACATTGCCTAACAATGGGATAAATAATTTTACAACTGGATAGAAATGAGCAAAATTTCATTAAATACGAGATAAGGATCTTTCATTATTTTTAATAGAGAGGTTAGCGTGCAAATATTTAAATGCAGTGAAATTTAGTATTTTCATACTTGTGATTATTGAGTTTATATTATGTTTGTCATTTTCGTTCCGGAAAAAAATCTGTTATGCGTAAAATAAGACTTTAAAATTTTGGAGTGCTAATTCAGATTTTAGGATCCCCAAGCTTTCTATGTATTAAGTATTTGAGATATTCGGGGGGTTAAAAGCCACATTAAAGTGGGTACTGCACGCACTGAACCTAATTTTCAGATAGTTTTCAAGATCAACTGATCAAAGGTTCAATCAAAGTGGGTGGAAAGCTTAATGGAACTTTGTAGTCAGATCACTCAAGGATCGAACCACTCGTTGGGTTTCTTTCCTTCAAAAAAGTTTTACGGATAAATCGAAAGTCATTAAGTTTTCTTTGGAGAAGTCTGAAGAATAATTTAAAACTCATCAGTTTACATTAGTTAAATTGTTTTTCAAGTACGCATTGTTAATGCAAAAAAATCAGACAAGTGCAAATTACTCATGTGGTTACATCACGAGCATAAAATAAATGGTAAGTAGGTAAGCGAATTCATATGCCGCAGTTTTTTGGGTTAATTAGATTACAATTAAAACGATTTTGGTTCTGCTTGATTAAAATTAATTTATAACATTCGATAATGTTCTTTTTATAACCATTAACCAAGCAGTGCTGTATTCTATTTGCACTATGAATCATCGAATACATTTTTTTATTTTATAAATCAACAAGTTGATTTTTCCTGCGTGAAGATAAAAATTTAACACACCTGTGAACCTGATGGGTCCAAAACAACATTCTTTCCCCACACTTGATCAGTTACGCCTCTGAAATTTTAACCGAACGTTAATCACATTCTTATTATCAAATCGTCGATTATTATTTGATTTATGTGTTACAAAAGTTTAATTTGTAAAAATATTAATCGTTAGTAAAATTTAAATAATACATAAAACTGCACTGTAAACGAAACGGTTTTTTTTAAATAAATTCTTTCGTGCCTTCCGGCCAATATTTGAGCCTTGCCCAGACAATAATTCAAAGAAGCGTTACCGCCAATTTTTTTTCGGAAATCAGTTATCTATACTGTAATTTTTCAACTCCCTCTGAAACGTTTGAGGGTCACCGATCATTTTTGATATAAAAAATGTTACACCAATCCTTTCCCTTTCTGCAGGTACAAAATATTTCATCATATAAAAAATTCACATTCACATCGATTTGTTATATTTACGCGCAAGCTTGCGATTTTTTAAATTATAGTGCATGATGTTTACAAAAATCACGATGTAATTAGTTATTTTACAATGATATTTACTATGTGTCGTAGTATCCGATACGAATCCGTTTCCTCATAAAAAAAAATACTAAATTTCACAGGAAACGAGATACTCACGAAAAACCAAACCCGGTTGTGGATTTTACTTTTTTTTTGCAAACTTATAGTTATAGGCATATTTACGATTTTATATCGCGGTAGCTATTAATTAGAGAAGAAAATTATAAACATAAAAGTTGTAGAAAATTTTATGACCTACAAAATGTATGAAATCTACATTAACCGAAAATTGCATTGGAAAGGAGATATATGAGAAAAACTAGATTTTGCCGGGATTTCGACTGTTTTTTTTCAAGATGGCAGCGCGTGCACATGCGCATCGAAGTCGAAATCAACAGCTATGTTTCTTCAGCCAGTTTGAAACAGTCAGACGCATGCGCAGATTAAAATTATAAGGTAAATTCGAAACTGCACATGTGTCTGACAATTTTCAATCGGTTACAAAATGTCGAAAGAGCAGAGCTAAAATATATTAAAAAATTGAAACCACCAGAATAATTACAATCGCAGATTACTAATTGCACTGGCCTACAAGAAAAATGTTTAAATGTTCAATAATTTAATTCTTTGGTATACCTACGTATGCTATAAGCGTGTAAGCTATAGGAATGTCCTAATTAATCCTTTAAACCATGAAAAATGGATGGCTTCGTCTAACGTTCTATCGATTTTCAATTTTTTCCATGGCAACATTAGGAGCTTAATTTATTATACGTATTAATTAATTATTTCAATCCAATCTACGTGTAGGTACGATTTAAAAATCCATACAGCAAAAATAATGGCAATCATCTTTTTTTTTTTTATTTAATTATACCATTCAATGAAAGACTTAATTTTAGATTTCGTACCGAAGTGAATAAAATTTCAACACTAATAAATTAATTACACCAATCAACAATAATAAAAGTGCTAGTGTGGCAATGGAGCACTCGTGCATACCTAACAAAAATATTTTGATAGCATAAAAATTACGTTAAGATAAGATTGTAAAATTCCAAACTTATTGGGTAAATTTGAAAAATTTATAATTATCTTTTTTGTAGGTGAATATTATGTCTCGAATGATAAATACCATCCCCAGTTGTTTTCCGGTCAATTATTTCACTTTTGTGTTCGACATGCCAAAATTTCGAGCAAAAAAAATTAACCGGAAATGATGCTTTCCAGCTTTCCTAAGCACATGCCTATGAAATATCGAGAAATTTATAGCCGACTTTTTTCACAACAACGCAGTCGCCCAATCTGTTTCTGCAACATACTTCCAAAAAAAAGTCACTGATGAAACCAGGTAATATTTGATCTTGGAATTTTTTGGTTAAAATTGAAGTGTGGAAAATATTACAACTGTCTAAAAATTAAATTAAAAGTGAAAGATGATGTCTTAGGGTACGCACATGCCAAAGGTGGTCAATGTTACTTTTAGGCAATACCGAAAATGGTGGCAGTTCACTCTTGACGCTTAGCGCTGTACTTTAAAAGAAGCCACGAATTGGGCAATCAGGTTAGTTGTTAATTTTATTTGATTTTTGAAAAATCTTTATTGCTACTGCAACCCGCCTATCATTAAATAAATGCGCTTTCTGCTCCCTTGTTTTGCGTTAATTTGTTATCAGCTTGCGCCTGGTAAATGGCGTTACCCCAATTCTCGTCCAGTTAGTTGGAATTGAATTGCCAGGGTAATTGCAAACTGACCGCATGTGCGAAAACATAACTAGAGCCGCTTACGAAAATTAGATAGACCATTGAGGCATTTAATAAAGTGGAGTTTATACAAGATATAGTGACAAAATCATTGCTTACATTAGTAATAATAAAGAAGAAGGAATGAGGTAATTAACCAAAATTGGTAATTTTAAAATAAATTCTCTCCCATTGATTTCCCGATAAGAATCTTGAATTCCTTCTTCTTCCTTTTTTAGAAGCAATTCTCTTCGAATTTAGACCTTAAGGCCTGTTATTTCCCAACATCTGCGTCGTTTCCTATTTTACATCCATTAGGTAGCTTGCTAGACTGGTCTTTAGATGTGTTTGTATCCTGTTTTTTTATGTTAATGATGAAAATTCATTAACCCAGGAGGAACCACCGGCCTCACGTGCTTTCCGAGGCACGGAGACTAGTCATAAGAAAGTTTGACCCTTCCCCGGTTAACGCCATATTGTTTCCCATATTAAATTCCAAAAACTTTTATCTGAGCAAGGAATGTCAAACTCCAAATGCTAATATACCTACAGTACGTAAGCATATAAACCAAATGGAGATTTATTAAATTTACTAATTGGTTTTATCTACATAAATAAAATTTTAAAAAAATCAAACCATTTAACGAAAACAAAAATAGTTGGGGTGTTACGAAAAGTCCCTGCGGAATCCCTTTTATTTAATTATACCTTTTCTATTTTTTCTAAATATGAAAAATTAGTGCAGACGATGATAGTAAAAAAGCTGTTGGAATTTCCTAAAACTGACCTTGTTTGTTAAAAGGAAACAGTCGAAAGGAACAAAATTACGCCAGCCAGATACATATTCGATCCACATAATCACTATCATGGTCAAGTCGATGACCGCTGCCTAATATAATAACAGTGCGGTAATCAAATGCAACGCTCCGTCGACTTCCTCAGGCATTTTTGCATACTTGGTTTACACGCAAAATGTAAAATAATAAAACTGGTTTCGTTGTTTAATCCTGTTTTATTTTCATTAAATTATTTTTTTTTATGAGTAAATAATACCACCAATAAAATGTTGGTTTTGAGGAAACAGTTAATTCCAGGTTATTCCACGTGGTAAGAATTAGCACATCCATGAAATCCAAACATTTGGAGAAATCAGGACCAGACATCAATTACTTCTCGATCAATCGAGCCACAAGCACATATGTCATTTATCACCACCACGAGCAATTAAACGCATTATTCAATAATCAATACTTGAAAGCGTCACTTGACAGAGATGAATTCCAAACAAAAAAAATATTAATAAAGCGTCAAAAATGTCGAAGCGAATATAGTGGAAATTTTTCTTAAGTGATAAAGAAATATTTCCAATAACCAAGCTATGTGATCCTTCCAGCTTAATTTACAAACATTTCCAACGCCAAGCTTTTCAATTGTCAGATGAAGGAGGTCAAGCGAGCTGCGCTCGCAAGAGACTCCCTCCGCAAGTCATCACTAAGAAGTTAGCTACGTGCTTTTTCGTAAAAAGGACGAAATCGGTTTTGAAGATATGGAAATATAATAAAATGCAGTACAAAAAATTAAACATTTCAATTACCTCAACTCGATGATAATTTAAAACGGTATGTCGTTCGTTACACCAAAAGCAAATTATTGAAATGGAACGAACGAAAAAGTTCTACCTTAATTTTGCTGATTTATTATAAATCTTTTTATAAAAAGAAGTTCTGCAATACACGCAAAGAGGTTTTGTAATTAAATAAAGTGGAGAGATAATAAAGGAGTGATCGATTGATAGATTTCCAAAGTTCCTTCCAAATTGGAGTGTTCGTGATTGGTCAAGTTTTTCTATTCGTTACTGGGATAAATATAATTAATTGGGAGTTAAAAATAGTAGCTTTTTAAATGGCACACCAACCGGCATTGAACACTTTTTCATTTCACTGGACGAAGAGAAGGTGCAAATTGCTGCACCCATACATTTACCGGATGATATTTTTAGAATATCATTTTAATTATTGTTATTGTTACGTGTGGATGTCCCATTAAATACTTACTTTTTCTCGTTAATTTACATACGCGACAAAAAATAACCGTTACAGATGAGGTCTTATTAGCAATAACCATATGAAGATTGCTTCCTCATACGGACGTAATAGTATCACTTACGTATTCTAATACGTGGTTAATACAAGTGCCAGGATATTATGCAATTTTAATGGCCATTTTATAACCGTTAATTGTCAAATTTAGTGCATTACGCCCATTCGATCCAAATGACGACCTTCTCAAAGCTCTTTTCAATTTAAGCGCAAAATTCAATATTCCAAGACGTACAATCTTCACACAGGAAATCTGCACTTAGAGAGCATTCGCCATGTAGAAATTGTCAATGCCAGTATGTATTGTTCATGAAAGCATCCTGCATCTTTGAATGAAGTGCCTCTTCATCTTAACTACAACCACCGCTAACAATAAATTGAATAGCCAATCATCCAAACAATGCTTTCAGATGAAATCGTGTCTATTCACAGTTTCAGTTATAAAAGCGTCAGCCCAGTGGCGCAACTACCGGGGTTCCAATTATTGTTCGGAAGAACCAGTGTCCGAACACATTTCGGATAAGACATCATCGAATCAGAACATTATTTAATTTTGTTAAATTTCAACAGCCCCCTAAATTAGGTTCTGGTTATACCATTGTCACATCATTATTAAAAGTTGTCCCCGTTTTCTTCCTGAAAACTCCTTTCTCTCTGTTCGTAACACTCTCTCGCATTTCTCACTGGTTATGGTTGTTCGTTTATTACCAATTAAAAAAAAAAGTTTAGGACATGTGAGTTTCAAATAATCGCTTTGGAAAATTTCGGTAAACTTTTTAAATTAGGTACAGGTTACAGAAAGTTTTTATATTTAATGGGAAGAGGTCCATTTTTAAATCTTGAACCAGAGCCCCAACCCCCTAGTTACGCCGCTGCGTAAGCCTATAAATTGTATCTGAAAGATAATTTTGTTGTATATATAAAATATACGGAATGTGACGTTATTCAACCAGAAGACATGAGAAACCACATTAAAATTACATAACTACACAAAATAAATAAAAAATAAATGTCACTGCTGGTAACAATCGCGCATTTTTGAGACCAAATTTATATAACACAAGACAAACATGCAAATAAAAACGTAAATTTAGATGTTTTGTCATTTTAATGGTGATCTTTTTGCTTTAAGTAAATAAAAAACTTGAAAAATAATGACGATATAATTACTGTAAATAGCAAATTGTTTTATGAAGCAAAAACTATGTAATATGTTAAATCGTGTAATTTACAACCCATGGTGTGAGAATCAGAATGCAACATTTAAACTTATAAACCATATAATATAAAAGAAGTAATTTTAATAAATTACTGTGAAATTTTTGTCATTGAATAAGTTGAGACCATAGTAAAATTTATATCGAAAGTTTTCGCTATAATGGCTCAAGAGGCATAATCAGGTTGCACTGCCGGAATACCGCACTAAAACTATTTTTAGGTTAGTAAAAAAATAATTAATAAATCCTGATTGCGTTATGGATAGAACGCTACCATGGATTCATGTATATAGATTCTGCTCTCGACACTTAATTGCAATGTTTCAATCGCAGCCACTGTTGAATTTATAGTTAAATTACGTCCAAATGAAGATCTGAAAGACACTCCGCACTGACCATGACCACCATGACTGTCCCAATTCGGGGGATTCATACAAATTAATAATAATTATTTTATTATTATTAATAAGGAAATACAAATTCGTCCCAATTTGTAAAATTCAGTTTTTCTTTTATCATTAATTAATTATAATACCAATACGTAAATTCTTGGTCAAAATTAAAAACCTTCAGAAAATAGGATTGCAATACAAGGTTAAATGATAATCGATAATACCTTTAATGTGCTATTAAAGGGTAACTATTGAATATGTTATTCTGTAATGTATAAATTTTGGTAGTATAAATACATGACACAATTTACATATATAACAAAAAATTATAATGTCAAACATAAAAACTTTGTCGTTGTATGGAAAAAATTATGAACCTTGTAACCATCAAAAATGTTTTAACTTGCATATTTTTCAACTTCGTGGGGATCTTCAATAAAACAATGTAGAAATTCTATGTGCACTAGGATCACTCATTAAAATAGTCGCAAATTGTAAAAGCACTTGAGCCTCGAGATGATTGCTGCAAAAGAAAACGTCGATGTGATGCAGGAAAAAACAAGAGGACCCAAGAAGAAGCGGTCCTACTACAATCGCCCACGTCCATCCTGCTGCAAAGATGAAGCAGCACCGTTCGATGTAACTAGGATGAAGACCGTCTGCACGTTCACCAATTGAAAAATCAAACGCAAAAGAAAATACCACTGATGTGTCACTCAAAATTATTAAACGTGTAATTTGATAATAAAATATTTAAGCTTTATTAAATTCTCTCATTATAATGGTTACGCCCTTAGTTTTTTTTATCGAAAAGTTTTGCAGTTTTAATAGTTTAGTAGCAGTTTTTTTAGTGTTGACGTTTTTGTAAAATTCATTTTAACCTTTGGCTGTCAAGACCCGTAATTTTATTTAATTGTACCTTGATCACCGATGACGATGATGAAATGGAATATCTGCCACTTTATTAAATACACTCTCACATGAGCGTAGATAAAAAAATCTCGAACTAGATTTTTATTTATTGTGATTACCATTATCTTACAAGTCAGTAACATTGTTGAGATTTGAGTTGTTGTCTGGTTGCTGAGATGAAGATATAAAAACACTTTTGAATTCTTAGTAGGCTCAAGATGGTTTTTCGTATGATGGCCCTGTGATGCCGCCAAACATGTGGCCTCAAATTGCTATTGAGGACATTCAGTCACATAATCGAGTGTTTGGAGCGAATAGCTCGATTTCTTTGTACATTATACTGGCTGTGTGTAAATAAATACTTTTTGTTGTTCAAATCGGAACACAGTTGTTTCCTTTCTTTCTAACTGGCGCCCATAATTTTTACCTTTTTAGAGACTGTCGTTGGTATACTAGAGCCGACTGTAGTGACCTGCACCCATCAGCCGCATCACCATCAATTCGAATCCGCGATCCGCGTACGCGCGACCCCGCTCTCAGGACTGTGGATTAGACATACGCAGCTGGCTACTCTCAAGTCCATCGAGAGATCAAGAGGCTATTGTAACCGATCAGGCAAGATCGAGGCTACATTACTGACGACCAACGCTTGGGGCCAATCCAAGCATCCCCAAGTGGTACACGCTTTGATAAAATCAATGATAATTTGTGTGGCACAATCAATAATTGTACAACGATAACAATGTATTTAATAATAAAAGTGTTGACAAACCAAAAAGTTGTTTGTTTGGGAACCGCTGTGTTGCAAGTACCAGTAATATGTTTACCGATTAAACGTAAACAAGGTCCTATAGTTTAACGCCAGGGGTGAGTCACTATGGAATCGTTGGAATTTTATGAAATTGTAGTATACACCATTTTTCAGAGTAACTTACCCCCTCGGTTTAACGTGGAATCCGAACCAAGTCACAAATAATTTGGCAGGTACTAGGATTCGTACCTATAAACCTACGGTCTGAACTTCAATTCCCTGTGCACTACACCAACTACATGTCCATCAGGTTGCACTACCCACTAAAATACATCATAGTATATTAAGTATTAAGCTTTGAAAGTCGCATTTACCTACTAAATTTTCGAATTCAATATAAGACTTTCGAATTGAGGTATGTATAATATTTTGTATCCAATAAGGCACTAATTATTTTTTTTTAAATTAAAAATAACTTGGTGCATCGAACCTTAAACTTCTCCAAGTGTCCTGACTAGGCCCGCAAACCGCGAACATTGCTTTACACACCAAGCCCTATTAGAGCATTGCTTATACCGAACCCGATCCAAACATGTGGATGTAATACCGGGGTCGGTCCTCCATGCGGTTCCAGTTAGAACGTGGAAAGGACTTTACAGGCAATCAATAGATTACTCATACCGGGTGATTGAAATTTATCCGATTTATTCAAAATAGAGTTCAAAAACTAAATTTTATAGGGCATATTTGACACGTTGCTGCATATTTGTGGAAATTGTTGATATAAGGGCATATAATAATATGTACAATGAACTTACATATTTTCAAAAAAATGTGGGCTAAACTTTTTTTTAAATACGGCATTGAGCAGTTAGAAAGTTTACATAGTCAAATCTGGCTAAACATAGAAAACCTCAACTATGCGAGCGCATTAGGCTGAGTACACAGTAAAAGCACATTTCTGATCCGGTTTACCCGCTTCGATATTTGGATTGAAATATCTGTCCGGTTGTTACCTTGATTTGTTTCGGTTTACATCAGAGTTTCTTAACCTGGGGTCCATGGACCCCTAAGGGATCCGTGCAATGATTGACGGGGGTCCATGGCGAGCCTGCCCTAACATAATGCAATAATATAATAATTGGGTCCATCTCCTGATCTAAGCCTTTTTTTGTCGAAAAAAATTCAAAAATATATGTCAAAGCATTTGGAAACACTTCAGAGCGCTTTCGAAGGATACTTTTGTCCAGAACAGTTAAATCAGGAAACATGGGTACGAAATCCATTTTTGATTGACCTCGACAAAATTGACGATGAAGACCTCGTGAAAGATGATCTCATTGATTTGAGATCAAAAGAAGTGTTGCAAGCGGAATTTGACACAAAAAACATTGTTGACCTTTGGTGTCATTTAGCTCTAGCTTCTAAGAAGCGGAATCGGTTAGAAGTGAAAGATGACATGCGCCTTGCGTTATCCAAAACAGCTCCTCAATTTGACAATCTAATCCGACATAAGCAGCAGCAACTGTCACACTTATGTGACTATATTATGTAAAGTTCGCAAACAATAAAACCTGGTAAAAGTTAAATCTTGTTTTTTTTCTTTTCGGAAGGGGTCCATGGGCTTTTTGAAATTTTGAAAGGGGTCCATGACTACAAAAAGGTTAAGAAACCCTGGTTTACATTAATTAACATGGAAGGGAGATGAGCTGGTAAGCCGGTGCCAGTAAACCTGCCTTCACTGTGGAAACACCCCTAGCCTGTGTACACAGTAAAAGTTGGTTTCCAATCCGATTTACTCGCTTTGATCCTTTGTTTACATTAATTAACATTGGAAGAAGATGAGCTGGTAACCCGGCGCCGGTACACCTACCTTCACTGTGGAAGCAGCTTTATACTGTATAATTATAAGGCGTTATTCACACCTTTTTGGAAACATACGTGAAACGAATCATCCTGATGACTTCTATATTGTGAAAATCGTTGAAATCTAGCAGAGAAGATTTAATAGATTTCTGTAGACGTATTAGCTACAAATGCTAAAGGGGAAATATGTTGCCCATTTAGTAGGAAAATTTTATTCCGCCATACTTCTTGCGTTCATCCATATTAGCAACAACTAATCTACAATAGTGTGGTCGATGTAGTGTAACTTGATAGTCTAAAATTAGAATAATTACAAAATAATGTACTACTAAACATTTTTTTCAACAACAATTTCGAAAGTGTTTAGTTTACTGTTATAGTTTTTGCATTATAATAAAATGAATGTGCATATTTAGTAGTTTTTTCAGCATATGTCCTTATTTTTAACCTGCATATATTTTGAATTTTTAGTACATATAATTCCCTGCTCTACTCATTATGATAATATTTATTTCTAAACCGCTTGCATAGTACATAAAGTACAAGTAGATTTGTATTAAATAAAAGGTACCGCTGCGTAATTTGATGCGTTCAGAAAAAGTCACGAAATTCAAGACGTTCGGTAAATTTCACTGACAAGTTGGTTGGAGATAAAAAAAAGTTACAACATGATTGTGCATTCCACACGAGACATTTACTGCACTGACAATAAATTACATCATTTATGATAGGGAAGTTATTTTTACCCAATGACATTTTTATTATGTAAATACCTATGGGTACCAGCAAATATATCAGTTTGTTGAAACGGTAATAAATTAAATTAAATAATTTTTGCGATATAAAATATAATTCCATTTACAAGAGAAATGTACCTCATTCGTATCACCAATTTGATCCATCATCACTTTAAGTGTAGGCCTAGATTAGGACTTCAACCTTCAACAGCTGCAAATCGTAAGCCTAGACACTAAGATTTTTTCGAATTTTGGGAAAAATTTCGACCAATTTCGAGAAAATTTATAGCTCAACTATAGCATAGTTGATTTAGTGCCTTAATAAGTCAGGGTTCGAATCCAGATCGAGAGATCATTTTTTTTGTCTTCTGTTAAATTAGGAGAATGGCAAAAAACAACACAAATACGGATATATACGTATACAATACATAAGAAACAATTAAAACAGCATTAAAGCACTCGATTGTATTAAGCTTCTAATTTGTGGAGTTAACAACCTACTACACCTTCAATTCATTACCATAAGGAAACCATAAACGCCTATTACATTTCGAGAAGAAAATTTCGATTGTTGTAACAGTAAATCGATTGTTATGCAAATATAGTCTGAAATAGACGTTTTTGAAACTTCATTCCATCAAAATGAATGATACAACAGTAACAAAAATTGTCTGGTACCTTATTAACGTGGGAGCTCTTACAGACCGAGTATTACGAATATTTTGATGACAACGATTGCCAAGTCAATAACCTTACCGTTTCTATTTAATTAAACTTGAAATTGGAAGACTCCTTATTATTATAATTTGTAAAACCACAGAATAAAAATTTAAATAAAAAAAGTCGAGATATGGCACTATTTTATTAAGTCGAAAAGTGTCTCGGAGAAAAAACCGCAACTTTCGCTTAGGTAAATATTGCAGCGGGTTATTATCTCCACGAAAAAATGAAAGTCCTTAAGTCGCCTGGTTTGCAATTATATTTTTATGAAAGTCTTGAAAAGCATAATTATTAAAAGTAAAAAGCAATAAAAAGTCTAACGCTACAGCAAATAACAGTTTTTTTTTAAATAATTTAATTGGGTACCTGTTCACCTAATTTTATTTTCCTAAGAAACCGTCTACTTAAAAACGTTTTACTCTGTTTACTTCAAAAACTGAAAAAATTGTGGCACAAAATTTCTTTGGCGCGCCTTAATTAAGGATTAAATGCACTGCATCGATTCAGTCAGTCTGCTGGACCACGTTATGGTTTGAAAACCATGTCGAAAATACCGTACCGAGTCGATTGTGTAACCCTTAAACTTTCAAGGAAGGGTTCAAAATAAGTAACCAATAGAAAACGTTTATTAGTGCTGGAGGGCCAATAGAAAGCATTGGATATTTTTAACCCTCTGTAACCGGGCATATTTTAGTCTGGTATTTGTCAACAATACCGTTATGTTGTGAAGTGATACTCGTTCCATTTTTTTTTGTTAATGAACTTGAAAAAACTACAAAAATGTAAAATATACAAATTGGAAAATTATTTTAATTAAATAAACCTGTATAAATAGCCTAAAGGAAAACTACAAGTTTTGTTCCATTCACTTCCGTAGATTCGTTTATACAAATGTAAATTCAATTCAATGAGCGTTAAAATGTTTTTGATTAAAATAATACAATACCGAATGGCTGCACAGGTATTGAAAATCATAAACTATTGATTCGGTACATTTATTAAGCGGGGGTGATATTGGCTATATAATTAAAACCCTGTTATTCTTCATAAAGGGTGGTTTTCCTAATAATATAAACAGATAAGTGTCTTATGCATGGTGGTAATTTGATGCTATCTCAACTTGTCAAAGCAAATGGGTTTGTGATCTGATGTAGCGATATGTACCATAAAATGATGATGACAAAATAATTGTGGCACTAGGTCAACCCAGAAACTGCAGTTTCTTATTACTTGTTTCAGAAAAATGTATAAAACCACCTGTGAAAAAGAGAACTTTAAATATATTGAACCATGTAAACGTAAAGCAATAAAAAATTTAATAGGAAGGCAAAAGTAAATAAATAATTATATTGCAACCCCTAAATACAAGAGGGATAATTACAATTACAAACATGTAAGTTTAAGCATAAAATTTTTACTGCTTCTCCCTGTATATCGACTTGAAAGTTTTAATTATTATTCCTTGCTCTTTAATGGCTTTCGACAATAACCTTAGTTATCTACATTCAACCTATTGCTAAAATAAATATTTATATTAACTCAAAAAAAAAACTCGTTAAGATATTTTAAATTTGCAAGCGCTAAAATTAGATATCGATACAAAAGTTCGATGCAGAATAAAAAAAGTTATAATGAGGCTGAATATAAAATTTATAACTAGCAAAAGATACCCAGGTTGTATGAGCTTTTCTTTCCGAATATTAGAAAACTGAAGTAATCGCATTATTTAAAAACCTCTTTTTATCCCAATGTCAAAAAAGTTTGGTTTGCTTATAGGAATATCGAATAAAATAAATTTAGGGATTTAGAGATCTCCGAATAAAACATTTTCCAAAATGTGTTTTTACTCGATGTGCATTTCGATAAATCCATTTTTGTTTTTCACTAGTATAAACAGAGCTGTGGAGCTGACGCGCAAGAAAGTAATTATTTTAATTGGTATTATATTCTGAAAATATAAATGTAATCTTCGAACACTTTATAACGTTTCAAGTTCGGCTCCATTATCGTATATCTGCCAAGATTGACAAATGTATGTAAAACCTTTTATAAAACTTTCCCAATATTATATTTTTGGTAAATTAAATTCATTTGAGGAGTTTTAACGAATGCGAAACAGGTGTTAAAAAATAATATAAAATTCTTGTCATCAACTCTTTAAAACAAAATACACAAAAGGATAATATTGAATTGACGAATAAGACAAAAAGAAAAGTTTGGATTTAGAAACTTTGTTTTCTCGAATTGAAATTCACAATTTTAACATTAAGTTGTTTACTGCAAAAACTTTCAACAAATAGTAATGTAAAATTTTAAATATTTACCTTAGGGAAACGACCTTCGCAAAATGAAATCGCGAACTAAAAACTTTTATTGCTTCGAAAACAAACTTCTTTCAACAAGTAACACCCAGAAATATTTCAAACAAATTTTGCATTATCCAAACTTTCTTGAGTTTTGAGTTAAAATGACACATTATACTCAAAATCACCTTCGAGTCAAAGTACATAATGAAAACTCCTAAGTTCGCTAAAAAGCACGAAACTTCCTTTACATTATGGCAGTAGCGTGCTCGTTTGCATACAACTTTCCTGTTTTCCTTACCCTTTATCGCAATATTGTGAATAAACACTACATCTTGATAAATAGTCCCATTTGTATTCCTACCACATTTCCATATTCCCTAATCATTTGGGTGTAAATCTAACTGAATTACGTATTTAGTTGGATACTTTTCCCTACAAAATGTATTCGTTTGTTTGTTCATTAAAATAATTAAATTATCAGTCAACAAACTCGCTAGAAAATTTGAATAACCATTTTCCAGTTGTTGCACAATTTGCGGTCGAAATAAGAACCTAGCGTTTACTCCCGGTAGCTCCCTGACTACAAGATAACGTTACTGTTTTCTTGCTGCGCCCACGATTATTAAAAGAAACGGTTCTCCGATACTAAGTGATATCATCGAACCATAATTTCAATAAATTAGGTGATATTTTATTATACAATATTCCCGTTATAGAATCTCAAGTTCGTAAAAGCTAAATTCACGTAATTTTCCACTCGGTAATGCATGCAAAATTAATATTCGCAACCCTTAGTAATTAATTAAATTCTGGGTACCTAGAGAGCTACTTTTGCATTAGGAAAATATCGTGGTGTCCAATCGATGAACAACATAGCATACGCTAGAGTTAATTTATCATCAGCTTCCATTAGAAGCGTTTCTAGACGAGAAAAATTGAAACGAATTGTAAATGAAGAATCAATAACAATTTTCATTCGCTTAGTTTTCACTTAAAATTAATCGCTTCTCGACTAAATTAAAATTGAACATAACAAGGATTCTTTCATCGATAAAAAATGTGCATAACGGAATCTGTATTTCTTGACATCACAGAAGTTCTAATGACATAATGGAAATTTGTAGGTTGGTCAATGCGGTGTATTTTAATTTATAAAGAATTTATTTATAATAGAAGACTTCCAGGCTTGGGATAAATACTATACAAACGACCGGTTTTAAGCTACGTCCACGACGATGACCCCCAGACCTCACAACATCTTCTAGGTGCAGTTCGCCTGGCAAGTTTCTATCTCAAAATGTTTATGGCAAAATAACTGTGAGGGCCAGAATTGAGAGATGTACCGTGAATTCCAAAAATGTTGAAAATATTTATTCTTCGAGTAGTTAGGTCTCTGACCTAATAACCCAACTGATATTGTACCGACACGTGGTATTTCGGCATTCCTACCGTCTTAAAGCAATAATAATAATTATGATCATTCATTTATTTTTGATAAAGTAGACAAATAATGTTTTAACCTTATCTACGTAGCACAAACAAAGTTTCAACATACAATTCATCGTTTTTAATCACAATACAATGAATGTATGATTGCAGGGTATGTAAGTTTAATAGCAATGATACGGTTTAAGTATTTATTGGATGAGTAACTCATCGATGTTGTATAGTACAACTGATAAGTAAGTTGATTATATAAAGTGTTACAAAAATTTCAAGCATTTTCAGATGTTAGTTCCAAAATTGGAAAACCAGTCTAAATTCTTCCACAGGACAAAATAATTAATAACGGTAAATGAAAGTACTACACCAAAATGTAACCTTTTGAAACAGTATCAACGTCCGATATGATGATTCTTTTAGGGAGTGGCACTTATTATAAGTGGATCGTTCAAATAAATAACACAGACTATTACTGAGTTTTGTGCAATGTTCAATGTCCGCGATAATTGATATGGTGGAAATGGCCACACCGTATCCTTTAAAGTTTAAACAATATACTATGACTAAAAAAACCTTTCATCCATATTATGGTACGCTTTCGCATAAGTTCAAGATTGTAACTAAAACAATCGTTATTTTCAAGATATATTGTATCAACAAAGGGAAGTTAGCACGCGAGGCGTAGCCGAGTGTGCAAATTTCTGCGAGTGGATAAAATGTCTTACTTGAGTGTGGCATACAAAATTTTAATATTACCTTTACCGATAATTTGAAGTAGAACAAAACAAGGACCATTACGTGTTATTTCTTCATTCTTTAATTCCAAAATTACCAGCTCTCCATTGAAAATAAGATACTACTCAATTACTCTTTATCGCCATACTCTCCGACGATTTAAGAAATAAGTCATTTACTCTGGTGTCGATGTGCCATATCATAAACCTAATATTTGCATATGAGGTATCCCAGCACCTTTCCTCATGGAAGAGATAAAAACACAATACTCATAACCACGAGAGCTCGAGTATCAGAATCCCTAATAACTTGAAAACCGTGCAAGATATAAAAAATAGTTAAAGCAAAAATATGTTCGTCTTGTTAAGCTGGACACTTTTGGTCTCTTTGGAATTTTTTATAACTGTTACCGTTTTCGAGTTATTGGAAAAACACTGGGTCGAGTTATACTCCAACTCTCATAATCAAATATTATGAAAACAACAATGAGAGTGAAGTGCAGAGGTTAAAATGGTATCAACCGATTGAATCCGGGAGCATGAGGGTTAAACTGTCCTGATCAGAACTGTTCGTGGATTAGGTTTACTGGGAAAACCATGTAAAAAAATGCGCTAAGTATTTTACCTCGAATGTAGAATGGAAAAGAGTGCATATTAAGCAGAATATCACTTCCGATTATTAAAATCGCGATATCTCATGAATGACGGCTCGTTGGAAAAAATTATGGAGACCTTTTTTGTAGAGAATTGCACAATCTACAAAGTTTGTACTGACCATTTTTGTGATGCACTTGCCGTTTAAGAGATATTTGCAAAATACTGAATTTGACCTTGAATAAAAATTTACACAGTGGTGGGATCGATGGGGATTTTTGATATCTCATTTGAAATACTATATCAATTTTCACTTTGTAACGAATTTGCTCATGGAGAATGTCTATTTTGACTGGACTATATTCGCTATATGCGTGGGTGGAGAGGGGATACGAAAATCGATCGAAGCGTTCGGAGTGGCGTAATAAAAACGAAACGGGATTCATTTATCTATTAATTATCAAATATCACCAACAGCGTGTGGATGTCCACTGGAAGGCCGAGCTAAGAAATTCTGTACGGTCCGCGATTTGAACCCAGAATTTCCGCTCTGTAACACATCACTCACCACTGAGGCTTATGTGATTAGCATACACACCAATAATACACCACAGATCTTTTAAACAAAATTTAAATTTCCCTCAAAAATCCTTAATTAAAACAGTTGCTATTGCCAAAGCAGTCCCAATTCATTTTTTTTATTGAGCCACCAGAGGGCAGCAGAAGGAATGCACAAAGCGAATAGGTATAGGAATAAATTAAACTGCTTCCTTTGCGGATATATCGTAAATTGCATGACTTAATATTCTCACACACAATGAAACCGATTCCAAATCTGCACCTATTGAAGAATTTGTTGATAAGTTACAGGCGCGTGCTGACCCATCTGGATACCACAAATTACATCTGGGACTCTTACAATTTGTTATTCGCTAAAATTCTTATTTTGTCGACTCTGTCCGTTAATGTGTTAAAATAATTTTTTATTTTCGTGTTATGGCCATTTTAAGGTATAGATAAGAATTGTTTCGAAAGGGGTTGGGAACTCCCTCCTCCCCCCGATATCGAGGATTTGAATCTAGACAAACATTTTCCTTGAAATGTTGTCCTAGAAAAGTTACATCTGTATCATCAGTCATCACCTAACAGCTGCTGTACATCGGTCACTGAGACACCTTGTATATTTGCATTTATCGTCGCGAATCGCCTGCGGCGAGATTATGGATGTAATGATAAATGACGAGTAGAGCTGGTGCCACCCTGCAAATTTCGCCCAAAAGTTGCAATAAAAAAATTATTTCTATTATTATATTTAATATCCCCCCCATTTTGCGGTCCTAGGTGTCACTTACCGCTTAGCACGGCTTAGCACCGCCCCTAAATGTAACGTTATATTTAACAAAGCAAACGGTGGCCGTTTTATTGATGAACGCTACTCTGATTGCTTAGTTTTCTAAGACCGGCTTCTCCTCTCCATGTAACATAGCTCGGCCTACGGCCTCGCACTGATCTTTTATAATTTTAATCCTCCAATTTTTTTCCAATCGAAAGAATTCCTACTTTTTATGAATGGATCAGACAGTAATAACTTTTTGCTGACTTTGTTTTTGCCCATAGCTGAACCCAGAGCACAAAACAGTATACTGCTCCCAAGGATTTGTTTCAATTTTATTTTAAAAATATTTAAATTGGTTAGTTGTTAACTAGTAATAATAAATTAACTGGTATATTTTAAATAATTTTACGAGTTAATTAAATTATATTTTTATTTTAATAATCGTGGGTGGAGCCAGAAAACAGTAACGTAATCTTGTAGTTAGGGAGCTACCGTGAGTAAATGCTAGGTTCTTATTTCACCCGCAAAAAATTGTACTGCTTCCAAGGATTTGTTTAATTTTATTTTAAAAATATTTAAATTGGTTAGTTGTTAACTCTTGATAATAAATTAATTGGTGTATTTCAAATAGTTCATTAAATTATATTATATTTTTATTATCAAGCTTTCGAGCACTTGCATGCTCTTCGTCAGAATATAATGTATAATTTAATTTATTTTCTGGGACATCTATACGTTAATTATACATATATTTTGGAGAGAAGTGCGAGGCCGGAGGCCAAGCTATGCTTCGTGATATAAGTATTGTGAAGGCCATAGGCCGAGCTATGTTAAACGAAGTCGAATGATAAGAATACTTATTTTTGACAATTATCCGCGTTACAAATTTTATCTTTTAAAATTCAATATTGATCTTTAATCGGTATTTAATTTCTAACCTTTATTAAAGGTAAATTAATGGCCGAGCTGTTAGCGTGTTAACCTCATATGATTTTATGCGAACAATCGTTATGCTGTAGGTCCCCTATGTCAATTTATATAAATTGTAGGTTATATCGTCTATCTGTCAGATTCTTTTAGGTTAAATCGTAATTCAGGGTGCGGCGAAAGTTAAAAGTCGCGAATAACCCAATTTTAACATAACGCTCCCTCGCCTCTCTGATTGGTAGTTCAGTTATCAATCTATAAATAGACACAGCAATGGGCAACCATTAGATAAAAAATTTCAAATAAATGTCTAAATCAAAACCCTCAAGAAATAAATCTTTAAGGTTAAAGAGTGGTTTCCAGCCTTTTCTTGTTTTTTGCAATATATCAAAACACATTTCCTTCCCAATACACGTGAATTGAATGAAAAAACATGAATCAACATAAAAATATACAGACTATCTATGATCGATCATGTGATCAATCTTGAAGATAGATACGATCTGCAACTCAAAAAGCACCAATCGAGGGTTTCCTCAAATTTAAAATTGAATGAAAGAGTGTAGTGTCAAAAATAAATTCAAATTAACCTTAATGAGTGACCGGTTTTGATATTCACATTTGGTTATGAAATTTACCTCATCAGACTCGTATCGATACAAAAAATATAAATACGTAAAACGTATAATAAAGATCAAATAAATTTGTCTCTCTACGTCATAGTTTAAAAATGGTATCAATCAAGCTGGAAATCACCAATCAAATAAGTATAGGTCGTTTTATTCATAGTGCTTGGCATGTGACTTGGGCTTGCACGGCAAATGTGGAGAGAAAACGTTTGACACCCAATTCCACCCATTTGACACAAACATAGAACCGAAATTACGAATATTAATTTCTGCACATTAGCCACTCCCAACCACTATGAATAAAATTACCTCTACCTATACTTTAAAATTATTTCACTGCTCTCTTCGCCACAATTTGAAATAATGTTGCTGTGACTACGTGAATCAACACATTTGTTAGTTTTTAATGTATTCGTAGTTACGACATTTTTTCATTGTATGTTCCTATAATGTACAATATTGGTAGAGCTTGTTTTTCAGTGGTTGGGAGTGGTTAAAGTGCAGAAACGAATATTCGTCATTTCGGTTCTATGTTGGTGTCAATTTGTCGAATTGGGTGTCACGCGTTCTCCCTCCACATTTGCCTTGCAATGCTCCAGTCACTAAAGATAAAAATTCACTCTAACGTACAACTTTTACTGGTTTCGATCAGGAAGACATGCAAATATTTGTGTACTCTTTTGAATAAAGCTAAACTACGCGACGCCGACGTCGTAAATTATATTCAGTATGTTTTATCTTACTTAATCAGAATTTCGTGACGTAGAGGCAAATTTATTTGGAGCGAACTTTAATATAATGTAACTTCCATTTATACCTAATGTGCTTCTTTCATATGTGGTCACTCATTAAGGTTAATTTCTTTAGTGTTTAACACATTTGGCATCACATTTTTTAAATGAAAGACAAAATCATTTATGACCCACCAAAGATTACTCACGACCCAGAGGTTGGGAATCACTGTATTCGATTATAATCTTTGGCTCAACGGTTTTCGAACTATACATTAGCAAAGAAATGTTTAAATAAATGAAATTTTTTTTGAGAAACCTGAAAGACCAGGTTAGCAAAAAAAAACAAAAGAAGTAAATTTAGAACTTTTTGCTTAATTTAAAGCATTCGAAAACCGTTGATTCTGGACGATAAAAGATTATAATATTATGGCTTGTAAAAAATTTCTGAAAGTTTAACACGAAAAGATCAATAGTTGCCATTTTAAGGTAGAAATAAGAAAAATTGGATGAAAAGGGCTACCCTAAGATGATTTGGATTTAAACAAAAATTTAATTTGTATGACCATCTTTGCATTGATCGTATCCTGTATATTTTAGTTTTTTCAACGGTTTTAACCTAATTTTCAAGAGGGTTGGTTCCTTTTAGTTTTAGTATATAATTATTCCTATATGAAAAGAATATTATTGGTGATAAAATTGAAGGACAATGTATTAGTTAAAGAATAAAACACGTCGAGTTTATTATTGTGGTCTAAAATAGTTGGTTTTTCAAAAATAACTCGAACTTTTTTTACCAGTTTCTGCTTCTCATCAGTAAAATTTGAATCTTTTGTAAAAAATAACTTGAAACATAAACCCAAAAACTTTGTTAACTTTGATATTTTAAAAAATAAAATAGAACTATCCATGCTGCCCACCTGTCAAAATCAGAAACAAATGTTTTGGAACAAGTGTTATCCACCTGAAGATGTCGGCGCATTCCGAAACAAGTGAGTGAATTTTATGAAAATGTACATAATTTAAAATTGTAACGATTAAAAAGCCGAGCAAGACGAGGTCAAAAAACTTGAAGTTTTTAATTAGGGTTACAGAATATAATTATTTGTACACGTGCCCCAATAACCTTGAATAACAGGTAAACTTACCTACCCTAAAGAGTGGGCGGAACCGAACTTAAAAAATTACTTCTGGACAAAAATCATAAAAATAGGGGAATTATATCATAATATGCAATTTACCTCGATCCTTAAAAGATTTAAAAATGCTAAAATTTAGACGTCATCGTCACCTACAAGTGCGTTAAAACAAATTCCAACTTACCTAAATTAAAAAAATAGTTTAATCCTTTTTATTAGAAAAACTGCACCAGCCAACACACTCAATTTTTTATATAACACCAACTAATTTACACGAAACCGTTGAAATAATCCGCAAGAACGAGAAAGCGAACGTTCCATAGCAGCATCGAGCTAAAACTACACCGAAAGTAGTTCGCGTTAAATTTCACACATCGGATAGATGGCGCCATGCGGTGGAAACCCAAAATATTGATTACACTCTTGCCATGTGATAACAATTTATTAAAAAAAATTCGTCATGAACAAAATAGTACACGCTTTGGTAGGTACACAATAATTTAATAAAATTTACAATAATATGGAACAACAAATCACTCCAATCCAAAAACGTAGTTGATACCTTGCACCAAAAATAAAATCAACGGTTGCCAAGCCACTAACCACCTAATCCAATCCAGAAGTTGTCCATACAGAACGTGAGGTTTTTCCCATCTAATTCATGGAGTTAAGGATTTACATAATTAATTAATTGCAAAATTATTATACTAATTAAGGGAAAGTTTAGGATTGTTGTCTTTTTGGATAAATTAGGATTTTGTATGGTAAAGCAAGATTACCTTATTTAAAATTTAGACTTACGTTTATTTTTATATATTTTTATTTTGAAACAATTCATTTTTTAGAATTTTTGAGTTTCCCTTCACCTGACAAATTTATTGTTCTACATTACAGGTCAATGCTGAAGTATTTGAAATCGGATCATTTTCTGAAGGCAAAATGTGATTCGTGTTTAGCTGAATAAATCTGTACCTTGTTTGGTTTCCCATTTAAAATATCTGGCACAAAGGGAGATTATTAATGTAGGGGCAGATTACCTATATAAAATTATGCAAATTAAGGTTTAGCTACTGACATAAATAAGCATTTGGAGGCCCATACATATGCTAATGCCAAACAAGTTTTATTTTTATAGAAAAATAATTTATTGTTTTCTATTGTTTAAATAGAAAACAATTTTTTTTAGGAATTCTGAAATCTATACAAAAACTAGAAAAAAAAATTAAGCTTTAATTTTAGAATTTCTTTACCATTTTTTTTGTATTTGCAGGTTTAATATATTTAGTTTTAAAATTTGTTATTCTTACAACCCATCAGAAACCACCCCCTTCGCAAATGAATTGTTTTCACTATTTTTTGGTGTAATCGTCGATTTAGTATCTATCTTTAAACAAAATCCATTTTCATTTCTCTTAAAAATCACCCCATAGGTGAAATTCATAAACTACAGCAGCACTTAAGAAAGATTTCGCTAATATCATCCAAATAATGCACATTCTAAATTTCAACATTGGACAAAATGCAATATTGCAATGTGTGAAGCAGGAAAGATCCCTTCAATGATTTAAGATCATGTAAGATATAAATAATAAAATAAAAGCATCAAAATTTCTTAAAATTGCAAGATAATTCTTTCAAATCGAGTAATATTTTTAGTCATTCTTATGTATTTGTTGAAATACGACAATATTATTTCGAAATGTCACGTTTAATTTCATTCAATATGTTAAAAACGCAAGGCGGGCGATTTTAGTGACACGTTTCCACAAAACTACCTGGAAGATACTTAAGTGCCGCAATGGGACACTCTTTTGATTCCAAATCGCATAGAATTACCGCATTATGCATCCAAAGGTCGTATGCTGACTGTCCTGGAAGGATTGAAGATTAAGAAAGCAATTTTAAACAGGAAGAATCGCACCAATCTACAAAAGGGGCTGTAGAACATCAACTCACCACTGTTGTTCCAAGCCCCTTAGTTGGGTTGTACGATTGGATTGATTCATCTTTGCTTACACTTTCAGTTTTTCGATTCCTCCCTACAGTTATTCAACAGCTTATCATTCCTTAATCATCTACAATCAACAACTAAAGTTCTTTTTTTTTAAATTTAACTTTTACTTATTTTATTTGTAGTTTTGTACACCTTGATAATGAAGTGGTTTATTCCTTCGAAACAATATTGTCGTATTTCAACAAATACTTACATAAGAATTTTCTTAAATTTTTCATTTCTTTTCAGAATTTTTTTAATTCATTATTTGTTTTTAAGATTTGCGTTGAAAAGAAAAAAAGCCAATTTCTTGGCAATTAAAATTGGTGTCAAACATTTGAATCTCAATGAGCTTCCCTTTTTTATTCGTTTAAGCTTCGACTGCTATGGAGTTATCTGTAAATCTTGCCCGGGGGGGGGGGGCTACAAACAATTCTTTAATTTTTCTTCCAATTTCGAATATTTGTGTTAAATAAATGTCGCTTGATGAAAGAATCGTGTGAACTCCAATAAGTTTTTATAGTCATCATTGGAATTTTATTTTTTTTTTCAAGTTAACGACATTTGAAATTTTGGAGAACTCTGAGCAAGTTGCACGTAATAAAACTTAATTTGAATTCAATTTTTATGTACTTTTCACCAATTTTAATACCGTTTAAATATAAACAGTTTTGGAAGTCTGCAGTAAATAATTTATTTTTTGTGATTTTTAGAAATTTCTTAATTAAAATACTTCATTAATAACAATAAAATAATATAACTTCTTGAATGTATCAGGGTCACATTGAAAATCAGACTTGTATCAGATTAAAATATGAAATTTTGATTATCATATAAAAAAATAGCACAATTTAGATCACAAAATGGCAACAGAATAATTTTTAAAAAAAAAAAATTAAACGTGAAATGAAGGGTTAAAAAATAATGATATCAAATTGATGCTTCTTATGATTTAAGTATTTTTATCATCTGATTGATCTCAATTAAATTTTGTACCTAAAAAAATGGAATTGAAATTGTAAATTGAGTGTTACAACATTCAACTTGCTCAGAGTTCTGGAAAATTTCAAACGTAGATAACTTTGTAAAAAATTAAATTAGAACGACTATGTAACCTTTTTGGAGCTCAAACAAATCTCTATCAACTGATAGTTATTTCACACAAATATTGGAAATAGGAAAGAAAATAGATTTCGCGAATATTAATGCTTACGATAAAATGCACTCAAACTATGCTCAAAAGGGGACATGCAAATTCCTCCATTTGCCGCTAAGGATCTTCCTCAGTTGTCCCATGTTGAGGCAAGACTATTCTCATTCTGCCCAACTTTAGGTAAATTCAACCAAGATATAGGATGCCCTATTCTGCCGTGCTAAGTTAAATCGTCCTATCTACAAATTGCTTAAGGTACAAAGTCCTATCTTTATCTTAGGCAATTTGTAGATAGGACGATTTAACTTAGCACGGCAGTATTATAATAAGTAGAGTACGGATTTCTAGCAAATTTGCTATACATAAATATTGATAGCAGAAGCCTAATTGTTATAAATGTCCACGAATTTGAAAAAAATAAGTCACTTGACACTAATTTTGTTATGCTTATATGCTTATTTCGGCTTATTTTAACATTTTTATGCTTAGATTTATTTTTAAGCATTTTTAGTGCTTATTTTAGCACATTTTCGATAAATTAAAAAAAAATTGCAGTAGATCCATAAAAAATACCTAAAATTTACTATTTGCTTACTTTGAATTTAATATTTAGGTGACAACAGGTTTTGTTTATATAACAGAAATCTTAGCCGGTAACTAACTGCAAGACTTGATATTTGTTATAATAGGAGATAAACAGCGAAAAGAAATTTAACATAATGCAACATCTTAAAACATCATTTCATTTGGAAAGTATGAACAAATTTAAAAATGATGCAAGTAAACAACAAACTTTATTTGAGTCAATCGCTGGTTCCAGTTCATCACAAGACCAGAGAACGTTTTCGCTAGATTTAAATATCGCGTTTTACATTACCGTTGGTGGCGCCACTATAGTAGATAAGTCCAGAATGGACTTTGAAATAATTCCGTGTGGTGGCGTTTTGTTAATGTAAAACGCGAATACCATTATTAAAATTAGGAAACGGTTCATTTAGAGACTTTTTAGAAAAATATTGTGGTAAAAACGTTGTACAGTAATTATCTACATACAGGGACGTGCACAACCAACTTTTATTTGCGGGGGGGGGGGAATTTGCCAACTTAATTAATTCAAAATTGCCAACTCTTTGTAATTGTCAATTTTTCCTATTTTAGGTTTAGCGGCTTTTGCCAACTTGACCAAATTTTGAGTGATTTTGCCAACTTTTTTCCAATTTCCTAAATTATTTGGGGTGGGGGGAGGCTCCCCCCGTAGGCACGTCCCTGTATACATATTTTATTGTGTTACTTTTCAAATAAATTTTATTTAAAAAAATTATTTTAATGCTTATTAGTTATTATATTTAAGTTTTATGCATATTTTTATGCATATAATGGCAATTTTTTGTGCTATTTTAAGCGCTATTTTCACGATTTTTTATGCATATAAGTCCGTACTCTAATAATAAGACATTGTTTAAATTACAGAAAAACCTATAAAATAATTCAAGATGTAAATCAAATGTAGATATAGAATGAAGTTTAGATGCAAGTTATTCAAAAAAAAATCAACGCCATTTTAATAATATTTTGCAATAAGATTGACTTTTAAGAGCTCAAATTTATACTAAATGTTACGCTACTCTAGGAGTTTACACAGTAAAAATTTTTCCCCAGAGATTTACCCTTCTTTTCTGACCTAAGCATGAATATCGTATATTTTTGAAAATAACCGAAGGTCAAAGCCCTGTATCTCCGGTGCGGAACCTCCAAAAAATATGGACCTTCCAGAAAACAAGTTAATTTGGTCAACTATTAATTGTATTAATTTGAAATCGCTAAACTTCAATTGTGTATTTGCTAGCAAAATACAATAATATTTTTGTATTCAAATAGGTAAAAGTTATAATTATATTTGTATAAGGTAATTTATTAGGTGCATGTACCAAGCCCTCCCTTTTTCCCCCAATTTCGATTACAAAATAGTCTAAATCTAAATCGTTTGTGCTTGTTTTATTGTCATTTGTACCCAAATAGTGATATTCAAGAAAAACATCAACGATGCCGACCCATATGATTCGATTAACAATACAAACTTTATAACAATTTATTATAATTAAGAGGAATCCTCCAGTTGGAAAACAAACTTTGCTGTTATTTTGCTTATTATTCAAAAAAATTGCACAAAAGTATATATTTTTAAAAGAAGACACTTGGACGCAGGCCGTGTTGTTTTTATTTTTTTTAAATTCAAATTTTTGTCCAAGTGTCCTCATTTAAAAAATATATACTTTTGTGCAATTATTTTGAGTAATAAGCAAAATATCAGTGAATTACGAAAGTGTGTTTTCCAACTCTGAGGATTCCTCTTAACGTAGTAGGTACCCCACATTTTTTGAAAAATTCATACCACATACACAATAAAATTCGAATGATTCAAATTATTGCAATTAATAGTTTATCAAATGAACTTTGTTTTCTGAAAGTTTCATATTTTTAGAGGTAAATCTAAGGGCAATTTAGGGCTTAGAATTTTTTCGTTCTTTTTCCTGTGCTTATTATAATATTATTAGTATTTTCATAAAGTTCCAAAATATTTAAAGAAAAATTTAATATTTATCAACATATTTTATAAAAAAAATTCTGTGAAATAAAATTAAGGTAAAATCTAAGGCAATTTAGGGATTAGAATTTTTTTCGATATTTTTCTTGTGTTATATTATCAATATTTACATGTGAAGTTCCAGAATATTCGAAGAAAAATTTAGTATTTCTCAGTAATTTTATGTAAAAAATCGCACTGAAATCAAATTAAGTTAAACTCGAATGGAATTTAAGGCTTAGAATTATTTCGATATTTTTCCTGTGCTTATTATAATATTATTAGTATTTTCATGAAGTTCCAGAATATTTGAAGGAAAAATTTAGTATTTCTCCAAAATTTTATGTAAAAAATCGCACTGAAATCAAATTAAGTTAAACTCGAATGGAATTTAAGGCTTAGAATTATTTAGATATTTTTCCTGTGCTTATTATAATATTATTAGTATTTTCATGAAGTTCCAGAATATTTGAAGGAAAAATTTAGTATTTCTCAAAAAAATTTATGTAAAAAATCGCACTGAAATCAAATTAAGTTAAAATCGAATGGAATTTAGGGCTTAGAATTATTTCGATATTTTTCCTGAGGTTTTTATTAGTATTTTCATGAAGTTCCAGAATATTTGAAGAAAAATTTAGTATTTCGCAAAAATTTTATGTAAAAAATCGCACTGAAATCAAATTAAGTTAAAATCGAATGGAATTTATGGCTTAGAATTATTTCGATATTTTTCCTGTGCTTGTTATTAGTATTTTCATAAAGTTCCAGAATATTTGAAGAAAAATTTAGTATTTCTCAAAAAATTTTATGCAAAAATTCGCATTTGAATCAAATTAAAACTAAAATCTAAGGCAATTTAGGGCTTAGAATTTCTTCCATACTTTTCCTGTGCTCATTATAGTATCATTCATCAAATTCCAAAATATTTGAACAAAATTTAAATTAATAATCGCACTGATATCAAAATATCCTTTTAAAAATTGCGCTTATAGTCAGGAAAAAGTAAATAAATAAGGACTGTAAAAAAATAAGAGGGACCCCACAATAACATTTGCTACGGGTTCCGTGCAGCTTTAATCTGCGCCTGTTTATATATTTTAGCAGCAATATATTAAAATATAAAATTTTTTTCTAAAATGGTTGAGCTACCACTTTATTTATTTCTGGATGGAATGACCCTAAACTAATCATTTAAATTCTACCAGTTTGGAGGGAGTTTTTCCTCAACATGGAACGACTGAGGGAATCACCAGGGCCAATATGTAGAATTTACATATCTCGCTCAAATCTTTACAACAATTTTACTAAAAGATTCAATTTGAGGGGTTCCAGTTATCGAATACAACATATTCTGCCCACCCCCCTTCACCATTGCGCTTAAAAAGTTGTTCTGTTTTTTTGAACCACCTTGAGACCTTTCAATGGACATAAAGTTATAAAAACTTATTACAATAATTATATGAAATCAATTTTGGAGGTTTCGTAATACCATAACTCCACATTTTGGTAAAAAAATCAAAAAAGGATACGGATTACAAAACATCTTCTTGAGATCGACTTTTTCTTTGCAATAAGGACAAATTTGTTTCTTTCCTACTATACACCAGCCACGAATACAAAATTCATGAAACCTGAAATATCAACCTTGGGTTTAAAATTACATTACGATTTAGAAACTTACACATGATTGCAACTTAATTTGTATGTATTTTCAATAACTCCTTCTTCATCTTCACTTACAAGCAAAGCGTTGCCACAAACGGCACAAACATTTGGATCCAGACTTCTCGTAGGTATACCCTGATTGGTGTAATACTTAAAAAATGATAAAATATGGTTTAAAAAAAGGTAGGAGATACAATTTTTGATTTATTACTCCTATATGTGAGGCCATCTTGTCGGCACAGATTTCAGATATGTCTCGACCTAAGACACCATAATAAAGACCATAAAATACGTACAGTAATCCGCAATCCATCCAAGTGTTCGGTTTAGCATTAAAAATGATATTTAGACCAAAAAAGGTCGCCATCATAATAAAATATCCTATAAGACCCAAGATATAACTAAGTTTGTATAGTAACAAAAACCATTTGTAAACTAATCTAAAATTATACATCCGTTACAAATTCTGCAGAATCCCACAAATAACGAATTACGTACCTAGGTGTTGTACCCTCGATGGGTTTTTGCAGTGCCTTACGAACTATTAAGCCAGTGACACATGAAAACAGCAACCAAATAAATATAAATCTCCACCACTGATTCTTCAAACATAGAATCAACGGAATTAACCACATCCCCAGGAGAGTTATTAACTGAAACAGGTGGAATAAAATGGAGAACACAACACACTCAAAAAACGTACCGAATAAGACTTATAGTGTCGTTTCTTCCACTCGATTAAAACAAACTGTGCTAAAATTAATGTGACAATAAAAATTATAACCATTTCGGCATGCATCTTCTCATGCCCCTCGTGCTTTTCGTGCATTTTTTGGTGTTCCCATCTAAAATTAAATGATGTAAGGTCGGAAGAATTAAGATTATTAGAATTAACCAAACCTCCACCTTTCCTCTGGAGATAATTCTTCAATACTCTAAAAAAAATTAAACAATCAATAAAAAAATGTTAAGGTAAATAAGAAAAACTAACCCTATTGTTCAAATCTACTGGCTTGTGTAAATCCATTTTAATGGTTCATTTGGCTAAAACTTTGATTTATTTTTAATTAATTTAAAATTCGATGACGATTTATCAGCTCATTCTTATCGAGTTGTCAATTTGAAACCCACCACAAATGACAACCATGACAACTGATCGTTAGTGCATGGTTGCCAAATCGGCGTGCATTATTAAAGAGTTGAAAACGCACCCCTAAATTAAGGATATGAGATGCATAGTCTGTATTCGTTTGCGAACGCGAGATGGCGCAGATGTAACAATTTCCTCTATTATTGGCCTTGTACATTGCCTCCTATACAAGGCAATGCCTTGTAACATCAGATTATAAAATTATTGCGTATGTTTGTTTGACAGATTGCTGAAATTGTTAACAATAACAAATTGTTGTTATTGTTCACGGACGGGTAGCTAGCCGGTGGATCTCCTTTTTAACGGCTTTTAATGGTCTTCATTTAAAAAAAATATCATTTCCTAACACTAACCTAAACTCGACCGGTGGATCTCATTTAACGGGATTTATTATCAACAAAAATTAGTGATGTGACGAGTCGAGTATTACTCGGGTTAAAACTCGAGTAAGGTAAGGTCTGTATTCGAATAACTCGAGTCATTTTTTTGTGCAACTCGGGTTGGAGAGTTTTAAATGCGCACGCAACGGAATCGAAACGATTCGAAAAATGTGACAAGTCGAATTGTCGAATGCTTTAAAAACTCAAATTCGTTAACGTAATAAGAATGCACTTCACAAGCACACAAATCATAAATCATTGTATAAACGAGACGAATGCAATGAGATATGGAAATTATGACGCCCACCTTACACCTTATTATTAATTTATGTTATGTCGTGATGACCCTCATACGGCGAACCACGCCCATCTTTTCTGAAAATTCCACTTCTTAGAAATCTCACAAAAAAACTTTCTTCTCTTCCATTTGGTTCTCTTCATTTTATCATTCTTCCCAAATTTTAGAAACCATACAAATTTGTGCGGTGGCATTTCACCACATCTTCTTCTTCAAAATCTGTGTTTACCTATTACCTTAGACGAGGTAACTTTTATTTAAATTTTACCTTCCTACTGAATTTTTCATTTTTCTTTATTTAATTCTTGGCAATCATCTGGAACTTCTGTCGTAACTATGCCTCATCTTGATGCGGATGGGGGATGACGAGCTTTCCTGTTAGGGTTACTTTGTTTTTCATTAACATCCCCACCTTGTGGAACAATATATTCTTCATTGAGCTCTTTTACTGGCAAAATCAATTGTTTATCCATCTTTTTCTCACATAGTTTCGAATTGAAGTATGTCCTTCATCTCCATTGACGTCATTAACTTCTTCTCGAACAGACGCTTTTGATTCTTCTTGATTTTCTTCCTCAAGAGCATCTACTAATTGCATTCCATTTTTATCTACAATTTTTTTACTCTATTTGCCACTAAACCTCTTGTTTCGGGATCTTCTTATATTTTAGGGACTTCTTTGACAGTGCAGCTCATATGACACATTTTCTCTATGGAAACTTTTTCTTCTACATCTTCCTCTGGTTCATTTTTTAATTTTTTTTTCTTCCCCCCCATTTTCGGAACTTGACCATTTCCTCTGCGGTATTAGTAATATTTTTCGCCGTTTCATTTATTTCCTGTAGAGTTTTTACCAAGTTGCCGGTGTTTGCCTTTATCCCATCTAATCCTTTATTTATCTCTTCCAACATTTTAATTTTCTCTTGCAAATGTTCTTCATATTTCCTATTCCTTTCTTCGGTAATTTCGTCTATTTTTTCTCTCATCCACGGCATCTGTACAAAGAGGTGCCTTTTCCTAGCTCTTTCAACATTGTCCGACCAGCGGTCTGCTCTGTCAACGTATTTCTTCGTGATGTTTTGTGATGAGTTCCTGAATGGTTCTATTTTTTGTTCAGATCTGAGTACTTTTGATGATTCGTCATAATTAGTTATCAACGGTGATACAAAATCGTGTATGGTTTCAGTGGAGATTGTGTTTGGATTACGAGTGTCCTAGCTCATTTTTAACCTTCATCCGCTCGTTTATGCGGCAAATTGGGCGCAGTAAGATAATTAGGGTAGTTTGTGGCTGTACCGAGTCGGCTGGTGGAGCTTTTTTAATCAGAACACGGGCATGGTCTAGTGGAGGAGATAGTAATTAAAGAATACAAGCCCTTTCCCACCTCTCCCATGACGCTCTGGAAGGAAATGGGAGACAAATTTCACAAAAGCAAATTTCAACTACAAAATACGCGAGCGGATAAAGGTTAATACTACCAATAGAGAAACAAACAGCCTTGTGATCTGTGATAAACACCCGACTATTCATTTCCCAATAATGTGTGTCAGTTACTGTGTTAGGATAACCCAGACTGAGGTCGATATTACACCCTGCCCTATAGAGTTTTCTAACTAAAACTGACCACACGGTTGATTGAAAATGTGGAGGTTATACTGTAATATAAAATTCTCAAGGTTTATGGTACGCTCATTGATTTCCTTTATATCAAACGAGACCTGCGCAGGCGACCTACTTACAGTTAAAATCTCCACAGAAATAGATTTTTGAGTTTCTACAGAAGATATTAAGGACCTTCCTAAGGTCCATAAGGGGAATGTCTAATTCTACTTAAGGTGAAAAATAGACACTATTAATGTAGATCAGGGGTCAGCAACCCGCGGCCCCCGAAGGGTCTTGGTGCGGCCCACGGACTCTAAAATAAATGACCTTTTTTTAAAAAACAGCTCTTTTTAGCGAATTTCTGCTTTTTTTTTAAAAAAAAGCTCTTTTCAGTTGATTTTCCAATAAGTGAGCCACGCACTTTTAATCTCAAAGTAAAATATTTGATCCGCGTACAACAAAAGGTTGCCGACCCCTGATGTAGAATGGGTCATTCGTATAGGTGATACTGGTAACTGTGACAAATTCGGAGGAAACATGTTGGAGACTCATACTGGCGGTCATGTAGCTTGTCTTACTAACCTTTCATCATGTCTATGGACTTTGGATCATGGAATTTGCTGTATTGCTATTACTAAGCAACGTTGATTCTTCTAAGCTGATAACCTCTTGATATTTTTACTCCTCAACTATCTCCAATCCTTCTTGCACATGAGTTTCTGTTCAAATTAATTAACTAAACTAGATCATTTCATACCTATAGTTATACCTCCAACTTAACACCAGAACAATTCATTGTTCTCCATATAATCACGTGACCAGTTTAATAAAATGAAACTATTGAGCCCCTGCTGCATTAACATATAAACATCATAACTAATGCTCGATTTCTTTCTACCTTCTATAGTCTATTTATTTATCGCATGCAGTGGAGAATAACAAATACATGCAGTTTGCACGTGATTTATGGGGAGGAGTTTTTCATTGCGCAGGGACGCATCTATTTTGACCTTGCAAACACCCAATCGCAATTACAGGTGCAATAAACATAATGCAATCACGTGCATGTTACGCGTTGATCACTGTTTACATCCACTGCATGCGATAAATAGAGTATAGTGCAATATTGCTTTTAAAAAGCTTGTGAATTTTTCTACGATACGGTCGACTTAAATAACTCATCGATTATCCTTATCTACAATGCAAATTATTATCTTAACTAATTAACAAGTGCAATTTTAAGTTATCATTCATGGTGGTCGTGTTAATTTAACTTAAAATGAGATCTCTAAATAATATTAGAATTGCGCCAAGAAAAATAACTTAATAAGTCGATCGATTAAAAATGAACTAAAATTCAATTTTCCGAATACCGATAATTAAATTAACTGAGTGATTTTACCGCCTTTATGAAGAGACGGTCGGAGCATAATACGGTCAAGCGAGTTGACTATGAACCCTAAATACTTGGTTTGACTTAGGGTGAAGTAAGAACTTTGTTTGAACGAGTAAGAAGTTTGAACGAGCTTGCTTCTCGTCGTAAGTAAAAACTGTAAAATGCTAATAAACTAAACGCCAATTCGACGAGGTTGGTAGTTTGGGAATTGGACAACTTTGAAGATGTTTCAAAACTGACTGTATGATGAGATTCGACCTTTCCAATTCATGCAAAATTACCAATTTAACTACCTGTATTATCCGTTTTTTTTTACAAAATTTCTTATATTGTCTTATGGCTTAGGGTTAGTGCAAGATGAGCTCTCCATGAAGGAATAATTGTCGTATGGTTTCACATTCAACTGTATCTATTCTGAATGGTCCAAAGATCAACGTATCTTCAAAAATAATACTGAATTCAACGAATTACATTAGGCTCGATACCGCTTGTTGCTCCTAAAAGGTTGGTTGGTTGGAATGGATCCATTCATTAACGTAAACTCACATTTAAGATTATCGATTATTATTGATCAAACATCATATTATTAATGATTGCTTTGATTTGCATTGTTGTTACTGTATCAGATCTGACTAAATTCATGGTCTTTCATCATTCTTCTTCTTCTTCAGCCTACCCTAGTCCACTCATGGACCATAGGCCTCTAGGTTTTGGCCATAACTCACCACGCTGGCCAGACGGGTTGGTGAGTAGTCCGCATATCGATTTTTGGACTATAGTTGTTTTACATCCAGTAGCAGCTTGCTAGGCTAACTTTCAGATGTGTCTATAGCCCTGTTTTTTGTTAACGGTGGTAATTCGTCAACTTAGGGTGACCGCCGGCTTAACATGCCTTCTGAAGCACAGAGACTTGGTCATAATGTAACGAATTTTGTATTCGTTACTTAAATTTTGCAGCACCTTGTATATATTTGCATTTAGCAATAGGTACGACGCAGACTTGCGACGTTTTACAGCGCACGTCTGATAAGCGGAGGGGTACGCCATTTTTGAGCGAGTATGACGTGTTTTTGAACATCGGTAATTATTTACCAATTACTTCATTAGAATCGTGTTAATTACACCAGAATCTAACTATTCACAATAGTAACGACGTCTACTACGCTTGGAAATTCTTTTTTGGCTTGTCGTTGTGAGTTCCTGTCATAGCAAGCAATTTTTACTAACATCGTTTGATTGTGCGTACCATTATTTATTACCAGTGCCTTATCAATATCGCCATATTGCTCGTACAACTTATTGTTTAGTGGTTATCAGCATTTTTGTTGTTCAACGCCTCATAGTAGTGCCTTATCTATTAGTGCATCCTGCAATTATACAAGTCTGTACTGGATAGTTTTTTTGGTTCCGGAAGTCGGACTTCGCCACAGTAGCGTCACTACCAGTTTTGGAAATCTGCTTGTCAACATCTCCAGAGCGATTGCAGTTGACGATTTAATTACTAAACCAATTGTATAAGGTAGAATTTTGTAAACCTCCTCCTACAAAGATCTTTGGACGTGAAGGTAAGATTTTTATATTAGTACTTTAATTTCGTCTTTCTGCAAGTTGCTAAGTTTACTCAATTGTGGAAGGTATTTGCCTTAATTTTTTTAACTGGATAGTTTCGACTGGAAGTGCAGTCCTTTGACTGATTTTTCATATTTACGTAATTTACATCATCCAGATCCGTCGTGAGTTGAAGCCTGTACCAAAATAGTTTTATTTTGTAATAAGTATTTATTATATTGTTGTTAACTTTGATTGGTGGTTTGATTTTCAAGTGTTTTCTTTGAAGTCAATTTTCAGGGTAATTCACCCCCTAGCCTACCGTCAGAGCTAAGCTGTCAAAAAGGGCAACATTTTAACAGGTAGCTCTCTACCTGGTGAGCAATAATCGCTTCCTGGACCACCATAACGGTGGGGAAAAGGAGGTATAAGATTATTAGTTTCAATAAGAAAGTTTGACTCTCCCCAGGTTTGAACCCGGTACCCCGCATTCGCATCCAACTGCGTTAGCTGCAAGGTAATGACCGTCAATTCGATAATCATCATTATATCGTACTAAATAAATGATCTGTTCTTTTATTGCGGCGACGAAGTCCGTGTTAGTATTTTGTGTCTTAATTTTATTTTATAGAGCCAACTCTTGAGCTGTGAAGGAACAATAAAACATAAGTGAGCTAAGGTAACTTCAACACCTCCCCTAAGAATCTCATACTTTACTTCTGAGCTACCGGAGTGTGCGTTTCATCCAGGGAGGGCGTTTGATTCTCCACGCGCGACCGTTTTGACGCAACTTGCGCCGCACAAGTAAATTGATTTATTTTTGTTAAAAAAAATTCCTTTTTTAAATAGAAACTATCTTATTTTTAATTGCGTTTTGTTAATTTAGCACCTTTCTCATAGATCTAAATTGACCTTCTTAGCCTGCGCACTGAAGCGGCCTTTTGCCGGAATGTCTCATGCCAAAACGTCTTTTCGTCAAACTGTCTCCGTACTGAATCATCTCGTGCCAAATTGGTCGCACCGAAACGTAGTAGACCACAAAAAGAACTGTCAAGAATGAGAAACTTAAGCATTGTCAAATTTAATAGCCAGAAAGCAGTGGGTACAAAAACCGCATACAATCAACATTATAAAAATTTGTGCAGCAAAAAAGGCTTTTTGTTCCGATGTCGTTGTTGTTAAAAATTAGAGTTTAGTGCAAAATTAATCGTTAATTGACGACAAATACATTATTCTTGATAGTGGTGAATCACCTTCTATGTTTTTATAAGTTTGCAAAACTCGTGCTGGTTAATTAAAGTGAATTTTGGAAAACCAAATGTGTGCAAAAATTGACGGGCAAATAAGTAAACTTGTAGGTGTTCAAAGATCGCGGTTTTTTTCGATTGCAACCCTGCAAGGTTGAGAACAAATTCAATCATATGATAATTCGTTTTGAATATGTAGAACCTAGCAAATTTTTGTGAAAATAAGAAATTTTATTAAGAATAAATTATTTGTGGTTAACTTACATTTTAACGACGTTTCTGGGTTGTTCTATGTGAATTTATATTAAATTTTATAATAGCTTTTGACCTGATGAGACAAAGAGAAAGCAGTTAATTTGTAATAATTAATTTCGTAAATATCTTTCCTTATATAAGTCATAAATCTTATGATATTGAATGATATGTCTCAATTTTTCTGTTTTTCAACGAAAATTTGGAAGTTAAGAACATTGTATAAATTTATAATTATTGATACATGAAATGACAACACATTAAAGACTTTATTTTTAATCAGAAATCCGGGCTACCAACAAATAATTAAGAGTTTTTGATGCACTTGAATCCGCTGAGCTTGTAAATAAATTCATAGTGTAATCTAAGTTTGTTCTTCGCCAACCTCATTTTGAAATAAGATATAAACTTACAATTTGCAGTTTTTTAAAATTATTATGTGGCAAATTGTTCGAGGACAATTTTTATTTGTACTTATTACATGCACTCTAATACACTGATGGATATTATTATAGATTATTTATAGATTATATCCTACAATATTATGTCAAGATTTTTATCTAATTTTTTTAACGTAATAAGAGCAAAGAAGTACGGCACTTACCTTAATGTTACAACAAAAGTTTTTGTGGATATTCTGTACAAAATTATTGACAATTTGCAGTTGGTAGCATTGATGATAGAAACAAAATGGCCATAATTGAAGAGCACTCGCCGCCATTTTTTAATTAATAATTTATTTTATTTTCTGGTTGTATTACATAACAAGAAAAATAAAAAAATAAAAAAAAACATATACAGTATATTATTTATAAAAAATTCTTTGTAATAACTTAAAACGTATATTGATAAATGCTTCTGTATTTAGTAAACGAGTATATTATTGACTAAAACAAAATATATTTACATATAAAAAACAATATACACAATAAATTTATATAATATATATATAATATATACATACATAAAATATTAATAATAATCGCCCACAATTATGTTCATAATTTATGTGTTACCAGTGCTGGTTGCGAACAACCTCACAACAATTGCACATATAATGATTATAATAATTAAAATATATATAATACAAAGTATTGCTTTCTTTGTTAGTCACATTTTGAAAAAATATCACTTTTCCTTGTTTGGCAATCATTAAATTTGCCACAAACAAATTTCTTATAATTTTCTTACAATTTCCTCGTTTTTTAAGTATGTTGTCATTTTATCTAAACAATTTAAAATAAATTACGTACGTTAAAAACTTAAATCCATAAAAGTTCATTTATCATTACAACAGCTGTACCTAAGTGATTATATTCTTTAATTAACAAACTATGGCAAAATTAAATATTTTGTAAGTACTGGCAGTAATACAGAGTTATATTATGTGAAGTTTATATTTTTTCTTTCAAATATTATTTTTATAATACAACATTATTTTGAAGTACGCGCTATTCTAATGATTAATGGACCTACATAAATATAAACACAGTGAAAGTCAAAACTACCGCCAAAATGTCATTCGCCTTCTAACACCATCTAAAGCTTGATATTAGTTAGGGGAATACCCGGTCGCGTTTTTCGTAAAAAAATGGACTAGATTTGACTTTCACTGTTGATATTGCGGCCCAGTTCAGTTCTAGTGGTAAAAGGTAGCGGTAGACAAGCACCAGGATCAAAATTCGGAAACTTAAGTAATAAATCGTACGTAGGTATACACATCAACTGATCATCTATTAATTGTAAAGTTTATTTTTGGTAAGAAGTACCTACATTTATTTAATAGTCAATCAGTACTATACCGAACTCACAAAGTTCGGCGACATCACAAATTAATGCGGAACAAGCGAACCAAAGTACACACATATGGACGCGTAATCATACGTTATCATGATAGTTTTTTTTAATCTGCACTATTTTAAATTTATAAAAAGCTGCATTATATTTACAGTCCTTATTGCCTTATCAAGAATTTTACTATTACTTTATACAAGATTTTCTTTCCTTCACATCTTGACTTATTCACCAAACTCACTGTAGCAGTTCATTTTTGGTAAAAACTTGTGCACCCTGTCTAGGAATGGTAAATTTAATTTTATAGGCCTTGTTTATTGTTCATTTGTGATTAAATCACCAAACATCGACTTATCATGGCTTCCAAAATCGATTTAAGTTTATCAAAATACAAATTATAGCCACGATTCTTCTGTTTTTATTAAAAATATGTTACTTAAAAATATTTATTATTTAAGAACGACTAGGATTTTGTTTGATGTTGACATTATGGCACATTTAAAAAATATTGTGATGTTTCAATTATTTCGAACGAATTAATTAGATCACCACTTGCTAAACATTTCTTCCAATCACGACTCGTGTCTGTGCAGTCTCGATCGCCTCGCACCACTCTTCCTTCGTTTACGTTTCGTGTCCCTTTGAAAAGCCACATTTCCGGGATCGTCCGCCAGTTGGGGATATTTGTGAATACTATGAATATCAATCCCTTCATATCCGTCAACATCGCCGTGAGATATCAACTCTTCCTTTTCTTCTTCCGTCCAATCCCCGCGACCTTGGAATCCCGCCGCTACTAACTGCTTCTCCAACTCCCAAGCTCTTTCCACCGCTCTCTTATGAGCATGCTTCAATATTCTATGGCGTTCTTGGTCGGGATCCGCACCATATTTAATGATAACCACCGCATCAGGATTATGCAGCCTTAATTCTTTTCCTGCCGGCGAACCATGCTCTGTTGTTTCGTGAGTAGTAACATTGAACATACCTCCCAACCGCCGCAACTCTTCCAAATCGTCCCGTATTTTCAAAACGTTATCTTTCACGAAATAAAACACATCTTGGTCGTGTATACTAAAGTGAACTTCCAAAAAGAAGGAATTATTAAAAACTGACGTCACCACATCTTGTACTACCCCGTTTACACCTTCCACCACACTCACTAGCGCACGTCCACCAACTCGCGATATTAGTACCCCTTCTCCAAACACAGATTTTCGGTACGCCACTCTTGGGAGCAGGTTTCTAGTCTTGGGTTCCATCTTCAGAAGTGGTTTGGAGACGAATCCAATATCGGTGAATTTTTCGTTAATCTGTAAAATAAGGAACATTTGAAACATTTTCGTTTTTCCCTGATTGTTAAGTAATTTTTAAGGTTAATTAAAACGTTAGGTACGAAACGGAAACGGGGAAGTTGAAAGACAATTTATTGCGATATTGCAATATTTGCAATATTTATTGCAATATCGCGTTTGAACGCGAGAAATTGATTTTTGATATAAATCAAAAAAAGACGAACAAAATTATTATTATACATTAGGTACGCAATTGTGTGAATGAACAAAAAGAAAGATCCATCCCCTTTCCAGTAGCACACTTCACCGAGTTAGATGGCTCTAGGGGATATTTTTAATTGGTATAGTATTGTCAAAACGGCTCTGGAGCGTCCGGAGCGGAGTGGCGCGAAGCGGAGGCGCGGAATAGTCAGTTTTGACAAGACAACCACCTTCTACCGCGGATCCAACGCCGTTAAATCAATTTAAACCCTTTAACCTTGTTAAACTGCGTGTTTGGATGGCCTAGTCAACCTAGCAAATATAATAAGTGGGGGGAGTGCAATTGTATCTAATTGCTCGCGTTCAAACGTCTCTGCGTTCAAGCGGCCGCGTTCCAGTGTCCTAGACTGACTAAAAATTGTATTGTAATTGTAATGGGAGCATAAACAGCGTGTATTTCAATTTAAGTGAACGTTTCTCAATAATAAATGCCCCACGTTAGGCGCCTAAAATGTATCGACAAGCAGAATCAAAAACGAATAAATAAAAGCGCGATAAATCACGAAATTGTAAAGACTAATAATAACGAAATGCGTAAAGGTGGACAAATAAAAATGTGAAGAACAACCGTAAAAATAGTACATTTTACACATACCTTTTCAACAATACACTGCAATCCGGACATAACACCAAAATCTGGTGCAAGTTGCGGCGATCCAACCATAGCTTTAGGCTGATACAACAACTTTCCAATGTATTCAGAACCCAACATGCTGTTCATGTTGTAACCATACAAGTCCAACCAATTTTTAAGATTCGTCATGTAGGAAATGTCGGCATTGGAGTTGATGGGATCGTTATTTTGGAAGCGGTAGATAAAGATATCCGTTGGCGTCACCAACTTTGTTGCCAGTCGTTCCCATTCTGGAGTCATCCATTGACCTACCACAGGATCATATAATCGTTTCTTCAAGTAAACTAATTTCGTGTTTGGATCGAAAATTCCACCATGGAAATCAACCGGTAAATAGAAATCTGGGTTTGTATCCAAAACTATCGCGCCGAACGGGGTGCGTCTAATTTCTTTTATTAAATTACCGTTGGTGTCAAATAACGCAAGTGGAGAGCCGTTTTGATCTGTTGCAACGTAAAAGCGCTGTTCTGATGTTTCAACAGTTATAATTACGTCGCGTTGATCATAAAGGAAACGGAAGGTCCGACCAGATTTTGGAAAATGAACGTGCGTTACTAAATCTGGAGTACTTGGATTTGAATAAAAGTATTGGGTTACGTTTCCTCTCTCGTCGTTCCACGCGATCAAGCGACCCCTATCGTCGTAATGATACCACGTTTGGAATTTATCCCTTTCAAAAGCGTGTACGAGTTGCCCGTGCGAGTTGTACCTGTATTTCTGTTCTCCACGACGCACCACAAAACCGCGACTATCGTAACTGTTAAATTCCACGTCACCATATTGAACAACACGATCACCACTATCATAACCTAACGAAATCTTTTCTTTTTCCTTGATAACTCCGATAACGTTACCATTTTCGTCGAAAACGTACTTCCAGTTGCTAGTACCCAACACTTCCAAAACGTGACCGTCGGCGTTATACGTGATTTTATCCATCGCCGAAGTTCTTCCAATTAATAACTTTTGGGATTTGATTCTGTTTCTTTGGTCGTAATCCAACTCCAGCCTGAAGACATCAAACGATTTTATGTTTATCAAAATGGATTTGATACGTCCGTGTTGATCAAAATCGGTAATTGTGAAAAATTGTTTGCTTGTGTCTTGCATTACGGATCTATTAAATGTGTTTCTATAAATTCGCAAATCGCTGATTGCTTCCAACATTCCAAGGTTTTGGTTATATTTTAGCCTCAATTGGGGCATTTCTTTGCCGTTAATATCAACATCTATTCCCGATAATCGAGCATTTCCGTCGTATTGATATCTGTAATGAGCGTTATCCAGTCCACTTTTGCCCAAAAACTTCAGTCTTTCATCTTTTAAGATACCAGAATGATATTTAAATTCATGCTTGAGCTCAAAATTGGGTTCCACTATATCCACATTTTTAACCAAGTTAGTTGCTTCGTGATAAACGTAATGCGTGGAACTTAAACCTGCTAAACTGGTTTCCAATTTTCCAGAATGGTCGTAAACGTATGCCACTTTACCGGATTGATGAGGATAAACTTTAGCCAAAATTTGACCGTCGTCGTTGTAAATAATTTCGTATGGATGGCGATTCATTGGTGAAAAGTATTGATACTTGAAGAAACCAAGCGACGTTTGTAATGAAAACGTGTGGATATGGCCTCTTGGTGTTGTTAGGCTTTGAAGAGCTCCAGCTTCATCATACTGTAGAAGATAATCGGAACCACGCGGTGTTGTTACCTTAAGAGGCTAAAGAAAAAAACTCGCGATTATTTAATAAATTCAAAAAGTAAAATTATAACTTACCAAACTACTAAACATATCCTTAAACGCGTAAACCATGGAAGAACCGTCGCCATATTTAATTTCGTACAGCCTTCCAGCGCGATCAAATTCGTAAGTTTCGCTTAAATCACCCCACTTCCAGTTAGTTAAACGGCTGAACCTATCATATTCGAGTTCCACTTCTGCAAATATTCCGTTTTGGGGTCCCCATTTAACCGGTCGCGCTGTTCTGTCGTAAGTAACATTTAGTAATTCAACGCGATCGTCCATGAAAACGGACACCGAAGCCGAATCGCGATCGTATTCCAAGGTGAGTAAGTTCTCGCCATTCACTCTTAATTTACGACCAACTTGTGCCACTGTTTTGGGACTCGAATTTTTACCCTTTCCACCTTGAGTTCTCCTCAAGAAGTACCTCCACTCGAAGCGGTTAGACAAGTCTCCACCAATTTCGGTACGTTGTTTAGCCGGAACCGGATAGCTTTCACCTAACAAAGGATCGATTTCGGCTAAAATGGTATATGGTACTGTATCCGTTACTACGCTATACGTCCAAGGAGCCGTGCTTGTTACACTTCCATCTGGCGACAATACGGTTTTGTGTTCCGCTTCACCAACTTTAATGGAAACCGTGGATCCTTTGATAAGCATGGCAACAGGTTTCTTGTTATTTTGTCCCACCATAACAGTGGCGCCCTTTAAACTTAAGTCAAAGGAAAGCGTGATAACTTTTCCAGTTGGAGTAACTGCGGAAGTTAATCTTCCAAATTCGTCATAATTATATACGTAACTGCGCCCACTGCTATCCAATTTAGTTTTGAGAAGACCGGTTGGGCCGTGGTAATCAAACGTGACGTTGTAATTGTCTGGGGTTCCCAACTCTTGCAACATTCGCATTCTTGACATTTTTAGACGACACTTCTGACCTTTCGTGTTTTCAATGGAATTAACTTGACTTGAGTAATCTCTCAGTAGGAAGACTTTATTTCCTGCCGCGTCCGTAACCGTACTAAGTTTTCCGTTGCTTGTGTTAACGTTATAAGTGAATAGGTAATTTGTTTCACCAGTCAAGATATTTTTAGTTGCTATGTGCTGACCAAACCGGTTGAAGATGTAGATTTCTTGCGTTTCAGGTGAAAATATTTCGTATTCTCTAGCCGTGCTCGAATCTGGTATGCTCGCCATAACGGAGCGAATTCTGTAATTTGCTTGATCTCCAATATGGACAATTCCATCAGGACTTACTGCAACTGCAGATATGGTATTAAATTTAGAGTTAGATGCTAAATAATGATCAGCCTCGAAGCAATCGCATCCACGTTCCAAACAGTTACATTTTGATTCGGCTCCCGCGTAAGGTCCAATTTTACCGTCGGTACCGATCACGCGCACTCTGTTTATCCTCTGAGAATCACTTTCTGCGACGTAGAGGTTTCCAGTAGGACTAAAGGCAATACTTTGAGGCATGACTAAAGTCGCGTGGGTTGCCAATTCCATATCGTATTCGCTGCTGGAGGAAGCGCAGTGTAACGGTCGGCCGGCGACAACTTTGATACGACCATCTGGAGCTAATTGCAGAACCATGTGATCGTCAATTATATGGAGAGAATTATCCAGAGGATTGATGGCTAACTCCGTCGGCCAGCGTAAATGAACTTCTTCAATATTCAAAGTTCCTTCGCATGGAATTGGTTTCCAATGGGATTTGTGCATGTGATTACCAATAACAGTGGTTATAATGCCATCTCTGTCGACCATTCTGATGTTTGTTCCGTCAGCGAAATACAAAACGTTATCGGCCGAAACGGCTACTCCTTTAGGGTACGCGAGTTTTGCATCGCGAGCAAGTGCACCATCGCCGCAGTGAGCTTCATCACCAGGCAAACAGCGTTCTCCAGATCCGACTACTATTTCCCAGTTTCTATCAGGATCTGTGTAGTCAACTGTGTTTCTAACTCTAATGATTTGGTGCGATTCCGGATCAGAAATGTAAAGAATTCCATCTAGGGGACTTAGAGCCATGTGGTAACGATAAGACACTCGCGTTGCACTGAAAAAGAAAACGTTTTATTCCGAACTTTAAAATTCCAAAGTTGCTACTTACTTTAACCTAACTAAAGTTTTAACTGTTCCATCTGTAAGAATTTTCCTAATTAAATTAAAATCTCCTACAAAAATAGACCCATCAGGCGCGGTAGCTAATGCTACAGGAGCCAAAAGTCGTTGTTTGGAAGCAATTCCATCGCAGTCGCTGCAATCTAGAGGTCTTTGATGACCGTCACCCATTGTTGTAATAATAACGCGTGGTTTATGCTTTAAGTAAATGTTGGAACCGTCACCCTTCTGCAGAATACCTTCATGGAAATTGTAGCGGTGATGGATGTCTAAGTTCCAACCTCCAACATCCGAGATGCTCATATCGTGTCCGCTCAGTTTTGTTGTTTGAACGTCCCAAATAATATCCTTGCAATCGTTATATTCATATCCAACTTTAATCATTGCGGTAGTAACGCCGTAAACTCTTTGCCTGTAAACGTTCAATCTGTTCCAAGCATAAGTAAACTTGATAATTGGATCAGCTTCGAAAGTTTTTTCAAACAGAATTCCTTCGATGGTAATTCGAAGGTGAATTAAGTTGAGAGTGTTTGGAATCACTTCTGGGGTTAATTGGAGTTGAATTGTTGATAAGTATCCTGCAGCTCTTGAACTGTGATAAACTAAATTTAACCCAGTACCTGGAATTTGTAAACTTTCTTGAACGACTTGAGATTCGGCCAAAATTGCGCTCTTGTCTGGACAGGCGCCCTGGAAGCCGTGTTTCCATGTAGCCAAAACTACAGGTTTCATTGTGTCATAATTATGAGCAAAACAAGGTTGGGGCATATTGATAAAGCCCTTCTCTTCTCCTGTTGTCATTTTGATATCGTCAATGATTACGACTTCGTTCCAAGGTACGTAAATTATGTGCTTTTCGGGCCTGAACGGCGATCGACCAAACTGAAGAGTTACTGCCCCACCTCCATTAACTAAAAGATCAAACCAACCGTCGTCTCTTGTTAAAGTAAAACCTTCTAACGGCGTATTTGTGCTAACACGCACTCCCATTAATCCAGTTCCCATTTGAGTTGTAATTCGTCCACGAATAACGGCCGAACGACTGTGCAAAAAGTAAAAATTAGAACTTTGAATTGTCAAGTGGTACGAAACTAAATACTGTAATAATTATTATTACAAACGTAATTTCAAATTTTAATAAGTTTTATAAGCAAGCAACACCAAGTTAAGCCAAAATAAAAATTTCACAAACACAAATGGATTAAATGGAAAATAAACCAGGCACATTCGAGCACAAACGACTCATTACTATAGTAATTGGTAAATTTGCTCCTCCTTACCTTGTGTTGAAGTGATTCCAAAAAATACTGAGCAGCAAGAAGGAAAAAAAGCCCAAGGGTTAAATAAATTTGTTATTTGTTTTTAGTAGTATAGTAGTAGCAGCAAAAAATTAACTCAAAAATTGTTAAGTTTACACAAATTGCGATCTTTTTAGAATCATTTACCCCTGTTATAATGGACTGGTGATATAATTGTGAAAATCATGATATGTTTAAAGGTTCATGCGTTTTATTGTATTTCAGCGAGAAAAGTTAAACTTTTGATGATGGACGTGTGATAAACTTAAATATTGAAACTTTTTGGAGGTACTCCGTTCAAATCAGGGGCGGACTGGTGGCGTGAACAGATGTAATTGCATATTTTTAAACGTTGCGATCTTATACTGTACTTGGTGGTCAAAAGAAAATATTTGGATCTGCTATTTCAGATGAAACGTTGGAATACCCTCCAGTTTCACAGTTTTACCTTCCAGGTTATTCCATACCCCCCAGACCCCCCGTAAGTAACACTTCATGTGAAATAGTAGACCCAGATTTACCACTTTGGTTTGGTAATTCTTTTTGCCATCAAATAGAATATAATTTAAATTATCTCTAATTTGTTTTAATTAGATCCAAAGTATCATTGTACGTGTCGATCGTACTTAGGACTTCATTAGGTGAAAAATTCAGCCAATTTGGAAAAAACAATTTTGAAAAATGAATGTACATTTTACGGAAATTTAGTTTAATTATTTTGGAAAAGGGGGGCGGGAAGTTCAAAAGTTGGTTACAATATTGTATTATTACGCAAATTTAACTTTTCAAATGATTGTAATTTCTCCTAATAAGCAGCAGCTTTTGAAAATTGTATACAGAATATTGTTAGGTGTATTTTTGGTTTGCAACTTAATGTATGTTGTGTTGGGAATGTAAAGTTTTAGATTAGCATCACTGAAGGAGTTAAAACCCACATTAAAGACATATGAAAAATAATTAGGAATTAATAAAATGAACAAACACTGAACTAAAGATATTTTAAATTGAACTTTTCAACACTGTTTTGAGTTGGGACGCTGCAAACCTTATCACATTTGATGGCAGCTCCCCGACTCAAACAGTCTCGAAATGTTCACAACGGACTTTTTGATTTCATTTTAAAAATGATTTTAGACACAGCTACTTAAGTTAGTAACCCTAAAGTTTGTCATTTTTAAAACGAAACTTTTGCAACTGCAACCCTAAAGTTGCGACTAAATCCACATCTTTCACATGGCCAGTCCGCCCATGGTACAAATTTAAAGCACTCGACTGACTACAAAAATTTGTACGAAATTTTCTAAATGATTACAGTGCGCTCAATGAGTGATGAAAGGTGACCGCGTTGCTTTATTAACTTGTTGGTATTATAATAAGTAAAATTTGTAAAATTAATTAAAATTTTGTGTTTGTATTCAATACCCACCAAGTTATCAAGAGACGTATACATTTCAAAAACAAGTTTGATGAATGAGTTAATACAAAAAAACATTCAACATAAAATAATAGAGGTGATAAAATATTTATTCACTCCAAAAAATAGGGAAAGTGTTTAACGTAGGGCACAACAATGCTGAACTATATAAAATTTTCTGACATAGAAACATTATGACATAAAAACCAATAAATAAATAACAAATACATTGATTTGTTATGTTAAAAAAAAGTTAATCTGCGCGGGACATACCTTTCGTTTAAAGTTTCTTGGCGGGCGTAATTTTGCAGGCTTCCTTCGTCGATTAAAAATTTCATTCGTTCGAAAAACGAAGCGGTAATGGCCGGTGGTTGCTTTCTCAAGAGGATGTCGATTGGTTTGGGCGCTGACACGCAAAGTTGAGAAGTTCTGCAAAATTCGTTTGAACAACATTCGGGATCTTCGCAATCTACTAATCCGTCTGTGGAATTAAAAAAAAAATATTAAAAAGATAATGGAAATTGCGTTTTTCCAAATACCTTTGTCGTTGTCGCGTCCATCGGAACAGTTTTGTTCTAAAAGAACGCTGCAATCGCCTCCGTCCCAACCGCTGTCGCACCGGCATTCCCAAGAACCTTCGGTATTGAATCGACACTGTCCATGAGATGAGCAACTGTTTGGACAACCTTCCAAGGTGCAATGTTTTCCGTTCCAGCCGGTGACGCACAGGCAGGTACCGTTTTTGCATTGTCCGTGTTCGTTACAACGAGGATCGCATTGCTTCAAATTGCAGTATTCGCCAGTCCAGCCGGCTTCACACTGACAAGCATCGGATATGCACCGACCGTGAGATCCGCAGTCAAGATCGCACAGTTCTTGAAAATAAAAATGTTACTATTGCTCTTGGTCAGGAAGGAAAGCAATGGTTTACCTTTTGAACAGTCATCACCAGACCATCGAGCTTCACACGTACACGTTTGAGTTTCAAGATCAAAGACGCCATGACCTGAACAATCGGGAAGACACTGTAAAGCTTCTTTATCCGTATCGCTACAATCAATTCCTTTCCATCCCTTTTTACAAAAGCAGCTACCTTCTATGCAAAAGCCGTGACCAGAACATGTGGGATGGGGGCAATCAACTATTAAAATGAGATAGCCGTTAGAAACTAATAAATCACAAATTTGTCTGATAATGTGATAGATTACATCTATCATGACTCATGAAATCGTGCATTTTCTTACCCTCTTCGCAGAATTTTCCTTTATAACCTCGCACGCATGCACATTTTCCGTTAGCACAGTGCCCGTGCCCATTACAATCAGGCACTTCACACTCGTCGTGTCTTAACGAACATTCTTTGCCTTTCCATCCGGGATTACACTGACATTCTCCGTTAATGTATTCACCCCTTTGACTGCACAGGACAGGACATACACCTGGTGAGTGAAAATATATAGTTAAGTCATGCTAAGCCCAAGCTTCGGTTAGTAGCTTTAGTTAATAATACACAATAAGGAAGGAAAGCTTAAGAATGGCGAGTAACTTACTTTCGCTACAGTCGTCCCCGCCGAAACCAGGATTACACTGACAATGACCCATAAGACACTCTCCCTTGCCGCTACATCCGTTTGGACAGTTGTGGGTCATATCGTCAGCGACGGCAGCAGTAAACGCTATTTCTTGGGGATCACCGTCGTCATTATAAAGAGACAGAAACCAATGGCCCTGTTCCATATAATGCGTGACTTCTCGTTTTACCGACGGCTGAAGATTTTAAAAATTAATGTCGACTCAAAGTTTGACAATAAAATAACTCACGTGTGATGCTCTCGTTGTACGCGCTTTGAAACCACTCAAGACTTCTAAAATATGATATTGAGTGTGGGTTGGTAAAGCGTTTCTACGTGCGTATACTCCTATACTTGCGCCTCGAGGAATATTGTAATCAAATTTTACGTAAGCCGCTTCCGATTGATAAAATTGCATATTCCAATAACTGTAGGGTGGAATTTCTTTGGATAAACGTTGACCCAAAGATATTTGAGAGAAAGTTGTACCGTCAGGTGGAAACGATTGCGCTGGAAACGTTCGGGCGCCTGAGGATTGATGTATTATTGTTAGCGACAAGTGTAAAAACAACAATGATAAAAAATGATGATAATCTTAAGGCAGCAAAGCTATATTCTTATTACGTGCTCTAATTAGGATGACGTGCTAAGCATAAATGAAAATTTTCTTTTTAGAAAGGAAACTTTAATTCTGGCGTATTTTCTCATCTATGCCAAGCTTACTTTATTTTTATTAAAATTGTTAATTAACTACAAAAAAATACTCTAAGTTACTTTCGATAAAAACTAGGTCTACTGATTTTTTCTGAAAAACATGCCGTGATTTCAAAATCTACTGCGATAATTTTTCCGACATATGTAAATAAATTCTCTCGCCCCCTGTCTCTTTGATTACGTTTAACATGCAACTAAAAAATAGAATGGTTTTGTTAAAATGCGTTTCGTTGTTGATTGGTTTGCTAGCATCGTTAGTTGCTAAGCTCTTTGAAAATGACACAATCCTACCTTCGAGTATAAGAATAGTAGGTGGTGGGGGTAACTTCGTACTCAACTCAGGACATGCCGTTTGAGTACTCCATTCTGATATTTCGGTGGTCGTTTCTGTATTACTTGATATGCTTGTATTTTCAGACGAATCATCGATGTTGGACACTATGCTGATATTTTCAGCAGATGTACCGTTTTCTGCAAAATCATTTGTATTGTCAGGACACGAACATTGACATTGACCACCCCAGTGTTCACTCGCTTCCTCTTTAGTAGAATTGTTATCAGAAATGTTATTCGTGATGGAAGGTTCAGTCTCTTTCTTAGGCTGTTTCATTATTAAGTTAGCTGGCTCAGCTTGTGGCGTTGGACTGATATTTACAACGGGTGCTTGGTTAAAGTTTTCGTTTGTTGGAATGGAGAGTGAAAGGACGTAGTAAGGTTGTGGGTTATTGGAATCAGGATCAGCTGTTATGGTAACGTTCAATACAACTCTTTTGGAAGGAGCTTCAGGAACATTGACGATTTTAACATGATCGCTTTCGGGATTGTTAGATTCATTCGTTTGGTTAGTGTTATTTACAAAATCATGCGCTTTTAGTATTTGTGGGGCAACATTCGAAGATTTTAGATTTTTACTGCCATCCGATGACAAATTGTTTTCAGTTAATTCGGCCGAAGAATCCAATAACGGTTTTGCTTCATCGACCATGCTGGTGTTATAAACCGCTTTGGATTTCATCGTCGTCGAAAGAGGTTCGTGGTTTAATTTGACGATTTCGATTTCTTCCTGTCCGTACGAATAAATAGGATAATCATTTTGAAGTACTTCTGGGCCCTCCAAATCAGAGGGCTTCATACTATGACTTTCGGATATGTTCTTACTTGAAGAATGTGACTTTTTACTTGCATTCTCTGATGGAACCGACGGTTTTTGCCTCAAGTTCTCAGGTGGTGCAATATCATCATTTATTTCGTCTACGTTTTCAGCCATCCTTTCAGTCGAATGTTCAATGAAACTATCGACTGTACTGCCATCAAAACTACCACCGGTTCCGGTTCCTTTGGAGGAACTTCCATCAACGCTACTTTCAGTACTCTGTACAATACTTGTACTAGAAGGTTCGGTTTCATCGGCATCGTCGATATTCACAATTTCGGTCACACTTGACAAAAAAACTTCACGTGTACTGGAATTTATTTCATGCAAAGGTGCAAAAGTGGTAAATGGATCAGAACTATCATGCGTACTAATATTATTGCTATCATGCTGACCAAAACTAGCACTAGAATTGGACAAATCACTTAACAACACAGAAGCATGCGGAAGACTATCAATTTCTCTACGTTTTCTGAGGTAAACATTGTTTATGCTATTACCTCCTCCTCCTCCTCCTGCACTGCTTCCGGATGATGATGGTCGAGGTTTGCTAGATGTGGAAAGATTAGTTTCTGAAGTTGTTGCTTTCGAGGATGGGATCTCTGAATTTTCACCTACTAACACTGTGCACGTTTTTGAAGTTTGATATGACCAATTGAGAAGACTAGATGCTGAAGAAAATCGCGTGTAAAGAAAATTATCGTGCAAAAATTGACAAAACTTACCTGAAATATACGATAACGCGGCTGTTAGAACAACGGAAAGTACAACGAAAAATATTGCCGTGCATTTCCAGCTACACTTTGACGCCAGTCCTTTCTGAAAATGAAATCGACTTGCTGGTGGAAAGTGACTAGAATTGGGGCGGCGTAAATTGTTACGGACGGGCAAAACTGGTACGGGTGTTCCATATGGAAGACCACACCTATCTGAATTTTTTAAGTCTTTTGATGGGCTACTACATGACGAATTAGATTTATAGTCCATTGTTGGATTTTTTGAGTGATCTGAAACATTACAAAATTATTGGAGATTTGCATAAGTACTTATAATTTACATAAAAATTTTGATTTACTGCTATTTCGAGATTTCTAATTGAATATCAAAATAATACCTTTTGGTTTATATTCATATAAACCTAATAATACACCTACATCACGATAGGTGGTATAATAATATACTAAACAAAATTACTTGTTAGAAAATTAGATAGGTGAATTATTTTAACCTACCGCAGAGAACTTCAAAGCCTGCATTGTTAACAATTTAATTTAGTGCTACGTTTTATTTCTTGTAAAACGACAATTTGAAAACCAATTAAATAATATTAAATTTTTCAATTTTCTAAAATAATCTCTCTAGCTTTTACTCATTCAAACAGTCTAATACATTCAACATACTGCAAAGTTAATGATCATTAAGGATCTTTTCAAACTAAATTTTACGAATCGTATACAATTATCGTTTAAGAGGAAGAATGCACTAGCAAAAATTTCTGTTTTTGAATTTTTATATTTTATTTACCACACAAGATACTAAACATTCCTTCTGAAAGTTCTTTGCGTCATCGAGATTACTGTCCAGCAAGAAGGGACCGAAAGGTACGTGAATGTTTTGGTTTGTGAAATATGATCTGGCTGTCGAACGTGCCGTGCACTTAAGTGTGCCGTGCCGCCTGTTTATTTTGACTTCGTATTTTCTAATTTACCATATTTACTATCGCTGAATTATAAAAAAAGATGTAAAATACCATCAAAAGTATCTAACCCTTTAATTATTACACTGGTCAACAAAATTAAACTTTTTTTAATTATCAGATGTATAAATAAACTTTTCTAAACCAATTTTCTGCGCTGATTTCAAATTTGTATTTAGTTATTTTCTAGCACGTCGTGATTTTTAGTTACGAGAGTTTTATTATTAACAATAATTAGTATAATATTTATAATTTTTTTTTTTTTTTAATTATAAATTTAGAAATTATATACTAATATTTAGTCATAGGTAATTATTATAAATATAATACTATCGAAATCAACCTCGTAGTGAAATTTTTCAAATTGTTAGTGATATTATCCGACACCCAATTCTTTGGTATGCATTTAGAAGATTTTTATTCCATCTTTGAATGTACAAGTATTATAGCCGTCTGATTACCCAAAAAGTTTTTACATGTCTATTTGAAAGCTTTCCATGCTTCGTGCTCATTTATATCAAGATGATCCACAAAATTTTGGTTTTTGAAAAGTACCTGATTGGGGAATTTGGGAAATTTTGATGACTCTCATTTTAAAAACTGATACGTAGTACTACTAGAAAAAAACTAAAAGCAGATCTGAAATTAGCGTAAAAAAATCTATTGAATGTAGTTTAAATCATCTCTGTTGAAAATTTGTTGTTCACCAGTGTTATTAGTGAAAGTCATTGCTCAAATTTTCCATGCAAGTGTTTTACTTTTGAAAATTATCAATTGCACAGTTCTCAAATAATACAATCTTTATTTACTACAATATTTTGTTATTATAATTTAATTTATACATAAAATAAGATATTTAAAAATTAACAGTAAAAAACTCAAAAGGAAGTCCTGAAAAAAATTAAGAATTAAATATGGAAACTAAGTAAGTTAATAAGAAAATTAGAATACCTTTTTTTATGTATGTACTTTATTTGAAATACGTTTGCTTTTCCATTTTTCTTTTTACAAACAATTATTGTCAATTTCTTGTACTTGGTATCGTCCGAATTATAAGCCAATATCTAAATTGCTAAGTTTTTTTAATAATAATAATAATATAATTATTATAATTATTAATAAATAAAATATTTAAAAATATATCGAGTTAACAAATTATATAAAAGCGTAATAAATAATTTAATTATTTCATTTGTTAATTCAATAGATTATTTGAATCCTTATCTTGTGATCTTGCAGATTTGCATTTTCATCATTGCGTTGCATTTTCTTCTATAAACCTAATGGCTATATTTGATTATAGTAGTTCTTCAGATGCTTTCACGATTAATAAATTTTCGGATTCTTCAGTATAAACTTACCTGAAACAAAACCTAACACGCACTCTTCTTTCGTACATGAAAACCCTATGTGCATGCTAACAAATGATTTTCTTCACACATTCGCATTTATAAGTATGAATACAAATGGAACACACATTACATGGTTTTCCCTCACAGTTACACACACCAACACCACCATAAGTCAAACTCAGGTTGAGATAGTTTTGAATACTACAACTACATACCTACATTACACCAGTGGAAGTTGAAAGTGGAGCCAGTGTTATTTTAAAATCCCCGGTGAATTAGGGAAGGTAACAAATGGTCAAAATAAAAAGTCTTTAATTTAGGTAAAACCGTCTCATTCCAAAAATTAACGTCTGCTTCAATTCTTTCAAATTCCATTCCCTTAGGAGTCCAAATTACAAAATAGCAATATTTGCGACCGGTTATACAAAGTTGTCCTTGAACTTGATAGTAATAAGCGTGTTTCCTCTTTAGTTTAATTACCTCATTTTCTAAAACAGCAAATTTTATAATTTTATTAGATATGGCTTCTTTTGGTGTTAATTGTTTGCTGTTGTATGGACATTTAATTTCTATTAAACCTTCATCACCAATCACTCCATCTGGACTTGCTGCTAAAAATGGGTAGGCTTCGGAAATAAATAGTCCACATTCACTTATGTCGTTACCAAAACCTAGAAAAAGAGGTGACAATTAATAAATAGCCTGCGTTGTACAAGTAATTATTTCTATACCTTGTTGTAGTAATAATTCCTTTATATCACGTAATGCATTTGGCTCATTATCAATTCCATATTGTGTATATTTATTGCCAGAGAAATTGGGAACCAAAAGTTGTTTGATAAAATTTGAACGGTTAGTTGAAGATCTCATATTGCAAACACGTCCAAAATTTGATGCAGTCAATCTTATGGCTCTTTCCTCATACCATTGCGTCGAATCTCTCTGCGTTCTCGTGGATTCTTCAATATTCAAAATTTCTTGCTGACTTTTGTTTAGCTTCAATATAAATTGGCTTCGTAGTTTTTCCATATCGTCGAGATCAATTTCTGGTCCACCTTTCTCCGCATCAGGGCCATAATCTTCTTTCTCCTTTGATGATTCCTGTACAAAATGCAACTTTTTTCTATACACATATTTTCTTTTCCTCTTTTGAATCTGGCAAAACTTCTTGGCGTAAGCTCCGGGACTATTTCCTGTTATAGATTTATGGATAACACCAAAGAAATCTCCACCAGAATTTCTCGATATGGCAGCAGCTTTACACCTATTTGAAAAAAAAAACATTTAAAAATTTGAGAGAAATAGATTAGTTGAGTTTGGTTACCGCAATTCGTAGTTCCCCCTTTTCGAGAAGTCGATCCTTTTTCCTCCAACAGCTACAATACTATTAAATTGCTCGGCAGTATTATTGTTGACGTTTTTTAAAAGACTTTTAGCATGAAACTTTAAACGATAACCCGCTGAATATACATCATCCAATAGTCCACATTCTAGCATGTTTTGAATTATGCCTGATGTATCTGCAGAACACGACGGGGCGGTTTTCTTATCACAAAAGTACTCTGAACAGTTCGTGTGATCTCCAAAGACATGAAGTGGGGTGTTAGCGATGTCCTTCTTTAACTTGGCAATTTTGAGATTTTCTGGCATATCTTGCTTGATGTAGTGCATTAGGGCAGAATTAACACCAGTTCTCAACCTTAAAATATTGGTTTTCAAACATTTTCTGGAGACAATAGGTACCAATTTGCCTTTGGAACTAAATCTCTTCGTTGAAAGTTCTCGCAGTTTTCCACAGTAATTCCGTAAGAGATGGTTCTTGCACTCAATTTTCTCCACAGTATGATTTCCGTACGGTCTACATTCAATTATTTTTTTATGGACTGTGCTATCTCCGTCAGCAATCAAATATTTATATCGCAGTCCATGTAATTCCATGCTCAGCTTGAATCCTTCCACGATAATCGAGCTTTCCATGGCAGTAGAAGAACCGTTCCAATTCTTGAAACACAGGTGGGCTTTTTCTTCTCCATACCTCGCGCATACGACACAATATTTGTTTTTAACTCCTAAAAAGAGTACTTTCTTTGTGTAATGTCCTATTATAACACCAAGTCCAGAATGAGAGCCGTAGTTGGTTTTGTAGGACCTCTTACACCAAGCGCCATCTGCAATTACGGTAATTTCGGGTACACCGTCTGATCCAACTTGCCCGTTTTTGGTAGCATAATCGGTTTCCAGAATGCCAGCTTCAATCATACTTTCTAATGAGGTTTCATCTATTTTTTCAAAATATTCAGATTCTAATGTTTTAAATCGCCGTACTCCCAAAGGCGGGACATTTAAGTTGCTAAAAAATTCAGTCAATTGTGTATTACCAATACCAATTCCAATGCTAGCTGCGACTACTCCTCCATTGACGTTTAATTTATTTAATTTAGTATTTTCGGTATGTACTGCATGAGTGACGTCACATATCACACAATGAAGATTAAATGTCGACATTAAACCTTTTCTTATTTCATTTTCCACTATCACATTGCTTCCAGTACACGAAAATAAACCATGATGTGGAAAATTCAAAATTTGCTGAATGAAAAATTTAACATCAACTATTCTTCTTCCTTCAATTTTTTCGACCTTTGTAAAGGACTTGAAAGGATTTTGTGAATTTTCCTCGTTTTCCACAATTTCGGCATTTTGTACTTGCATCTCTGCCTCTACTGATGGAGAAACACAAAAAGAACTTGGCTGATTTCTCACGTTTTCAACAATTTCAGCATTTTGGAATTGCATCTCTGCTTCTACTGATGGAAAAGCGCAAAAATAACTTTGTGGATTTTCCACGGTTTTGACAATTTCAGGAGTTTGAAGTTGCATTTTTGCTTCTAGCGATGAAGCAACGCAACCATCAACAGTTGCAGTTTCTACATTTACATCAACTTGTTTTTGGAATTTTTTTGATCTAAAATTGTATTATTTCGATAAGAATTAACTTGCCAACATAAGTAGCATTCCAATAAATTGAATTTTGCATCACCAATAGTTTCTTAATAATAGCTCTGTTTGGTATCACAGTCCTAGTGCAACCTGAACTGCACTTTTTTCTAAATCGCGTTTGGCATGAATTGGTGTAAGCGGTGCAGGTAGTGGACAACCGTTTGTTACGAAAATTGTTGTACCGAACAGCTCGGAACTGCACATTTTACCCCTCCTAAATAGCTAGAGTAGCGAGTGCAGGTAGCTGACAAGCAGTGGAATTTGTGGGTGGGCAATAAAACTTGCGATTGAAAACGACATATTTACTTGATTTGTTCTTAATAATAAATTTTTTGAAATTCTAAAATTTGTTTTGAATTCATTTTCGCTGTAATTGGGTACAACCAACGTCCTTAAAATAATTAAATAATTAAAAATGCAAATTGCATAAAAATTGCATTTTTATCATTTTTAATCACTTAATAATTCAAACGTATGGAGGTACCAAAAAACTTCACATTTTACAAAAGGTTAGCAATGAACACTTGTTTAAATGTAATGGTAATTTAAAGTTCTTATAAAAAAAAATTTTCAACTTTTATGAGTGACGTTTCAATCCTGCATCGACTGCACTAAAGTAATTTGTTATAGTGATGTGCACTAGCGAGTTCTCGTGCAATTCTGGCTGCCCTGCCTGCACTACACTTTTTGTGTACCAAACAGAGCTAATAAACGGTAAGGTGACCAGATTTTATCATTGCTGAAACGGGTCAAAATTGACGGGGGTGAGGTGTGGTTGCCTTACTGAAAAAATTTGTTCTAAAGCGACAACATTTTATTATCAAAGAACGTAAAAATTGTATTGTTATATTTTTTTAAATTTCAACATAATTTGAATAATTTACAAATATAATTGGCAAAACTGCGCGGGAAAAATTGTTAAAAATCGGGATTGTCCCGCCAAAAGCTGGACGTCCGGTCACCTTTCTGCTGTTGTCGGTTCAATTTTGCAGATTTACAACATTTATTTCCAGGAAAATAATAAAACGTAACTATTAGTGACAAGGAGACCTCAATTTAATCGAATCCAGATTCAAATATATGAGTGTAAATTTATATAGGTAAAAGTACTTACCTTCTTGCAAGATTCATTTTTTTTGCCATTAGGTGACGACTTCTCTTATGTTTAGACAACCAACGCGTTTTAGAACCCATAATTTCGAAGTAATTACAGTAAATACTGACTTGATTAAAAAATTAATTCAAAACAGAATAAATTAATTAACAAAAGTAATACAAGAACACTTTTGGAGAACCACACAGTAGGAGCACAAAATATGTACAAGAGTTTCAACTAAAGAATATTTGAAACTTAAGACGATAAACACATGTTGACAAGGGTGCATGGTAATAAATTAGCTTTCAGTCTGTATGCGACGGATACAGAAAGATAGAGCAAATGAACAAAATTATAATATTAGCGGAAATTTAAAAACAACGCCAGACTAGTAAAGGTTTTCCTATTGACTGGTAAGATAATATTAATTTATTATTGCGGCATTACTAAGTTAAAGAATCGTAATATGTGAAAACGCAAGTTTAAATTTTCAAAATGTTATTATATTAAGAACTACAGCTTTGAAAAGAATAGCATTTTTCTGCATTTTCAAAAAATTCTCATTAAAAGGGTAATCAAAAAAACAAAATTTGAAGTCAATAACTACATTCTAAGAGATGAGCCAAATTAAATTACACAAAGAATAATATGTAAAAGTACTTGTAGCTCTTGTAAAACGCTTACAAATATGAGCATAAACCGATACAAAATCACAGTGTATTCTTCCTCTTAATGATATATAAGGAACTATCATGGGGAGGCTATCACTTGCACCCCATCCCCAATCGATTTGATCTATTTTCATTATACATTCGGCTATGATTAGGACTTCAATAGATACAACTTTGAAAAATGTCAAGTTTATTTTAATTATTATTTACAGAGATTTCCAAATAGTTCGCTAATCTAATGGAAATCTTGGCAATCCGATCATGTGCGTCATTCCCTCTGACCGTTTAATTAAATTTCTGACGAAAGATGTAAAAACATTGCAATTCTGCAATTCCACATCATTACATTAATTTTTAGATTAAATTAGATTTTCACAAAAATACGATGGACTGTACTTGAAACCGAATGACCATTTGGTGTGAAAAAATTTTGTTGGTTGGGCTTTAGAGCAACTTAAAATAGACATGGAAAATATCATCTTTAACGATGAAGTTCATTTTTGGTTAAATGATTTCGTAAATTAGCAAAATTGTCGCATTTGGAGTAATGAAAATCTACATGCAATTCTTGAAACATCTTTACCTGTACAAAAATGAACAGTTGGATGTGGCTTATGATCTGCAGGTGTTATTGGACCTTTTTTTTGAAAGCGGACATGGCAATGCAGTTACTGTTAATGGAGACGCTACAGAAACATGATTACTGATTTTTCTGTCATAAATTTGAAGATTTTTTCTGTCACAATATGAACAACATGTGGTTTCAATAAGATGGTACGACATGCCATACAGCTCGTGACACAATCAATTTATTGAGTAAAAAGTTCAGTGACCGTGTAATCTCAAGGAATGCCAATGTGACATTACCACCTATAGTACATTTTGGTCTGCCTGGGGAAGATGCGATATGATATAACTCCAGGGTTATGTAAAATCATTGGTTTACTCCAATAAATCACAAAGACTCAATGACCTTGAGTATTTGCAACCAACATCATTGAAGTCATTGGTGAAATAAGTGCGGATTTATGCGGAAAAGTGACCAAATATTAATGTTCCAGAATGAACGTTTCAAATAAATACAGAGACGGTCATTTATATAAAATTATAAAAGTAGTAAAATACTATATAATTTTTTTAGAAATATCTAAAGTACTTTTACATGATAAATGTAAATAATTACACATGTATTATGTAATTTTACGTTACTTATACATGGCCACTGGTGACCATCTATAAGTTATGTAAATTTAAGAATTATTTCTTTCAGTGTAGATTCAACAGTGGCCATGTATAAGTAATGTAAAATTACATAATTTTTCTTGTTATCTGCCAATAAAATTACACTAGCAGAGGAAAGATTTACAAATTATTGTAAAATTACAAATACTATAGGGGTTTTTATTTGTAAAATAATATGGAAAAAATTAATTATATAATATTTCATGGAAAATAATATCGTCCCCTTAGTACTATAACTAGGTAACTTGAATTTTGGCTGTTTTGAGTTAGCTACATGTAATCACCTAATGTTAACCGCTTCATTTAGTGCTACAACTAAAAAAGTTATATTATGTTTCTAAATATTAAATATCCACTTGAAAATGTAGATACATTTTAATCCAAATTTAGAAATTATTTTTTTACGGGCAAATAAATAGTTTCCGCGCAAAATTTTTTAGTGATTCGTGTTCAGAACATCATGGAGCATGTCCACACCAAATATGAAGAAGATCGGTGTTGTAACCGTAAACTAGAATCATACCTAAGTCTATCCTGCCAATTGCTATTCTAAACTTTAAACTTGATTTTCTCAATATGAGTAATTTCAAGTTACCTAGTTATAGTACTAAGGGGACGATATAATATTATAAAAAAAATTTTCAGTGTACCCACAGTGACATTAGCAAATTTGATACATAAACAATAATAAAAATTCTTATGTACCTAACTATTATATTTCTTATAGGACTAAAAATTCACGGAGCATATTTAAACTTATTTACCCCTCGGTAAAAATTCACCAGACATTTTACCCCCTTACTTTTTGTTACCGAGGGTAAAATTTCTCTAGGATATTTTTTTAGGAGTAAAAGTTCTCTATGTAATTTTTACTTATTTAACCTGGTTAATTCGTGACTTCGCGGCATCTCCAGATTCAAATTCGCCAGGTTCAAACATGGTTGGAAAAAATCATAATTTTTATTAAAAAAATCAAAAATCAAAGATTTTCATTAAAAAATCAAGATTTAATTGATTATTTTGATTGTTTTCCTTTCAAAAGAAAGAAGCATGGAATAATGACAATAATGTTTTGTAAGTCCATTTCTTCAATGTTATAAATATAACAAATAATAATTTGTCATTTTCATAACCTTAATTCTGAGAGAAAACATAATTTTCTATATGATTGGAGAAAACAATACTTTTGGGAATTAAAGAGCAATTTGACTCCCTTTTTTCGAAGACTAAAATCTAATTTGAAATCTTAAGCGATTAGAAATAATTTTAAATACCGATGGACTTATAAATTAACAGCCGTATTTTTTTTTGCTTGCATTTCGAATTTTTTTAGGTTAAAATACCAACTTATTACAGTAAACGCGCTAACTCCCTATGAAATAGTTCATTTAAACCTTACTTTGAACTATTTTATAGGGAGTTTAGCGCGTTTACTGTAATAAGTTGGTATTTTAACCTAAAACAATTCGAAATGCAAGCAAAACAAAGTTAGGTTATGGTTAAAAGAGTGTTTTAACTAAAACACTGTTTTCAGTTTTTTATGAATACGGCTGTTATAATATAAGTGAAAATATAACAAGTGGTTTCCATGTTAACCTGTCACTTTGTACCAAAAATAAACGTCGAAGTGACAAAGCGGCAGCTGCCTAACCTACAATAGTGCGATGTGTTTCATTGTATTTTCCTGAGATTAATTGCGGTTTAAGTCCTGATAGGAATGTATAAAATATAAGACTTCGGTGATTTAATCCCTTAACCCATACAAGATAATAATTTGCCCTCGGTTGTGCCTCGCGCAAATAAACTTTAAATTCTGAATAAATTCTGATCTAAAAAGTCTTAATTGACTGCTATTCAATGTAAAAAAAATTGTGGCCACCTAGGAGGCCGCCATTTGTGGTGCCATTGTTATTATAGCCAATAGTAATTTAGGATTTTAGAGAGAAATTCAAATTTAAACTGCTCATTATAAACCCTACGTTCGGGGAGAAGCGACTTTCGCTACCAAACGCTACCAAGCATTTCTTTTTTTCCTACTTTCGAGCTTCCAGTCGCTTCCAAACGCTTTGGCTCCCCACCAAAATGTTTGTAGCGACTGAAAGGGGCAAAGCCAAAACGTTTGGAAGCTCGAAAGAAGGAAAAAAAGGAATGTTTGGTAGCATTTAGCAGCGAAAGTAGCTTCTCCCCGAACGCAGGCATAGAATGCGGTTATTTTACGGCTGAAATGTGAAATACACTAATTTTAGTACCAACATAAACCAATAAATGCATTTGAAATTTTCTAGAACTGCACAACAAATGGCGGCGCCTAGAGTGGGTATAATTATAATATAAAAGAGTGTGGACAAATTTAGTCATCTTTCTGATTGGTTGCGCAATGTTTTTCCCGTTAAGCACGCGAATTTTGAAATATTTACGAAAATTTTTGAGATATACGTCAAAATGGCAATTATACGTTAAAAGTTATACGGGAGAATAACATTTTTAATAAAAATTCTTAGTTGTTGTGTAATTGCCTGTACAAATAATGACAAAAAAGTTTTTTTGATGAAAACATATCCGAGAAACACAGAACGGAGCTTTTTGAGTTGTTAAAGTGAAAAGGAAAACTACTGAAAATTTGTAATTCAATGTTAACAAATTTAACGTAAAAAATCCAGTGAGTATCAATTGTTCTATGGTATGGTAACCATAGAAACTGAGAAAAGCTACAACTTAGCCACACTCTTTTATATATACCCACTGTAGCGGCGTCCATATAGGCTTCTCTTTTATGGATTCATCGCCAACATTCAAAACATTTCGCACACAAACTCACGGGCTGCTTATACCTGGTTTTGAAAATTGTGTTTAGTTGATTACAGTATCTATTAGCCGCTAATTTGTGTTACACAGTATTACTAGGAATCGAACCGGGTACATTCACCTCAGCAGTTGAACGGTGAACGGACGGAACGAAACGGAGAACAATCAATAAAAGTCTTAACTTCAGGGGTATAAAAAGTTGATCATACCAAAAACACTAAACTTTACACTAGTTGTTTGAATTTCGACTAACATTAACCTAACCTAACTTAAATTTATGTCAAATAATTCCCACCACCCTAAATAAATGTAAGTAACATCAGTATGGTGCCCGATGATAAATGATGTTTAAAATAGCTAAAATAAATTATTCCACTGTGGAAGTGGTACAACTTTTATAAATTATGGACACTATTTTTTGAACATCTTGTAAATCCTCTGGAGATTCATAAATTTCTCTCCAACAAAAAATATTGTCTCGGATTCACTTTTAGCTGATTCTAATTAGGGACGTTTTTACGCATGAGAGGCACACGAGGCGGGCAATGAGGGCATATCATTCCCTAAGAGACTTCGTTTATTCTGTACTGGTTTCATGTTCTTCAAAATATTTGAAAGTGCTGATGTGTCTTTTTGAATATGTTTATGGCGAAAAATCTCGATCGAAAAAACCATACACAAAATTTTGCCAACTTTCCTGTTTACTTTTCGGGAAATCTGTTTATGTTGGATTTTGTAAAGTAAACTCTGCAACTCGGAACTAAAAATTTATTAAATTATTTTTTAATGTTCGGTTTCCAATTTCTGTAAATGGTATTACCTCTACGTGTATCGGTTTATCTACTCGTGCAATCTTCAATATTTGAAATACGAAAGGTACTTTTATTTTTATTAGAAAATCGCTTACTCCGGCCTTTTATAAATTAAAGTGATAAATTTATTTTAAAAGTGTAAAATAAAGTTCCAAAATAGGATTTTATATCTCTCAATAGAATCATCTTTATTAACCCAATACAAAATTTTATTGCATCGCAATGCTTTTTTTTTACTATTTCCTCTTATTTTATTATGCAAATAGCTGCCTCTATATTACAATCGAAGGAAAATCATCCGTTTAGAATATTTGCAATGTTGAGAGTTATTTTATGCTCGGATTAAATCCCAAGGTGGAGAGGTAATGAAGCCTTTAGAATATATTTTATATAAAGAAGATGGAAACAAACATGAAGTAATTAAATGATTGCTTACTTAACGTATTGGTCGGTATGTACACATTTCCTGAAGGTGTTCGGACTAAACAAGAAGGTTCGAAATCTTCGTGGGGGGCGGAAGGTTGAGTAACCAAACGCCCATTTAGACGATTCATGGTTGGATTTCGTGGTGGAACATCTGGAGGTCTTGATGCGTTATCCAAAAGACAACCTGAAATTTAAATCAACCATTAGCAACCCTCCGACAATTTCTAAGTTAATAAATTCTTAAAGAAAACACATAAAATGTAATTTGTAATCAAGCTTAGTTAATTCTATTTAGAAACACGCAAATTGAAGTTGGATCCAACAACCAAGAATAGCTCGCAGCGTGTATTTACAAACCCCACTTAACTGGCAATGGTTTTAAATAGGGAATGCGGAGCTGGAACGTTACGCACTTTATATGATAATGTTCGCATACTTACACGCAACAAGACCGCTCAAGAATAACATTCGGCAATGACAAGTGGTTAAAACTGATATTTTGAACAACACGTTTACACGTGCTCCATAATGAAAATCGCACCCTCTTATTCGATAAACGAACGTCATTGACCACGTCCTTCGCGTGGCCGTTCCAAAAGTAGTTCAACAATTTGTCTGGATAAACAGTTACTTATCTCCATATAAAATCATAACTTGGGTAGAATTTTGCGCAAAATTACTTCGTAGAAGTAATAAGAACGAAAGAAAGAAAGGAAAGGTCACGAATGAAATTTCTTTACAGTTAAATAAACTGACCCAAGTGATTACTTCGACAAGATTGATTTATCGTTCAATAAAAACCTTAAAAAATTATTTAGCAAGGACGGGTGGCGAAATAATTAAAATTTTAAGCACGTGTAGCCGTAGTGGGATGGCTGGCAAGGTAGAGAAAAGAAAACTAATTTTTTAGTACAAGAAATTTCAACAGCGGTAGAACCATTTCGTTGTAATAAAAAAGTACCAAATTCCAATTAAAGTCATTCCTATTCATCCTCTTGAAACTTATAATTCAAGTAGTACGCCATTAAAATATCCAAGCGAGTTTCTTTCAGAACTCTATTGTCGTTTTAATTAGAATTGCATAGGAGAATTGAATATTCCGCCTAATGAAATTACTACATTGCAGCCAACTTCAAAGTTCCGGAACAAAGCCGCCGTTTGCGCAAAACACAGAGCTAAAAACCGCTGTTAACAATTCTGCTCGCCCTTGTTTAAATATCAAGTTACCGCAAAGTATCCATCAATTTAGGACCTTACATACGGTGGTGACATCATGCATTTCCATAATAATAAAGTTGCGTGTATCCCTTAAGACTCGATAGAAAACAACCCTTACGATTGCGTCTATATATAACGCGCGTTGCGTGTGTCCCAAACAGACGTCCATACTTCCGCAATATTTCTCATTTGATCGGGACGCTTATCAAACGAATGGGAGCGTTATCAAACCTCCGTTACTTATATCTACTCTAGTCTTCCGGCCATCTTTAGATGCCAACCTACAAGACACTCCCTTACACGCGATAACGACCTGCTTCCTAAAGACATGTACGTTAGTCCAGAAAACACACCACCTCCCGAGATATTCTGCTACTTCAGCACGTATTTTGTCCAAAACCCACCAAATTTAATTAAAATGTAAAGGCTGAAATTTATTTCCAACGTATGTCCGTTAAAAGATAATCTTCAACCAAAAAAATGGGATAAATTTGCGTGATAAGATTTCGGTAGTGCGTGACCATGGCGTAGCAGCCACGTCCTTCCTGTGTAATAGGAGGGATGTAGTTGTAAATGCATGTTCTCGTAAATCAAGTTCAATAATCATGCAGTAAATATCACTTAATTTTAAAATTCACTTTCCCTCTGTTTACACGAAAACCTGTACTAAATTATTTTTCCACTCTTTATATTTTTATAATGGTTGAACGATAATATATTTTCTAAATACTCCGTACTCTCTAAAATCCATTTTCACAATTAAAAATGCATCACGTTGAAGACTCGAAACGCTTATTGTTTGATTTTTCTCTTTATCGTTGCACATGGAAAGCGTATCATAATCACATAGCATTCGCTGCAATGTAGCTTGTAATAATGTGAATATCTGATCACACAAACCATTTTATAAAAATGTAGGAACAAAGCAAGAAATAACAATTTGAATTAATAAGTTACTAATTTTGTTTACCAAAAAGTGACCTGTTTCTACAAGGTTGATGGAAAGCCCATGAAACATACATGGACTAAGCGAATGCTTAAATTATTTATAATTAAAAATAATAATTGCATTCAAATCAGTGCATCTTTCATGAAGTTATGTGGGCACTGGAGGCCCCCTGGTGGTGCAGTGTATAAAAACCTGCTCGAAGTATTATCTAACATTTACAGAAAACTGCATCAAAATTGGTGTATTGGTTTTGTAGTTATAAAGAAACAAAAACACAAAAGTTCCGTCACTTTTTAAATGAGTTTGTCATTAAGAATAAATTATTTTTGTTTGTAATCTTTACAATGTCTGACAATAGCACCGATATCACTGCTTGTAGTTTCCGAATCTCTTTGTCTGTGCTTGTTAAAGCGTGTGTGACACTATCACACTTTGGTTACATTTTCCATTCAACTTTCTTGTCAAACATTGGTTTGAAAGTGTGATGAAAATTTTTGGGTGGGGATATGTTTGTAGTGAAGTTGGCAACTAAATTGAAAACATACTTCACGAAATTTGCGTAGCCAACCTTTTGCAGCCCACTACCAAAGTTACTAGTGTCAAAATCAACTGTTTAATTTTGTTTCGTGTATTTTGTTGGTTGGTATTGTTAAGTTTTGCAGCAATGCGCATGATTATTCAAAAGTTGAACCGAAAATGTGATTAAAAATGTGACACGCGCTACTTTTTGTGTGACGAAAGTGTGATGAAAATGTGATAATGTAATACAGCTTAATATTTTTCATCAAACATTTGACCACAAAGTTGAACGAAAATGTAACCAAAGTGTGATAGTGTCACACACGCTTTACATGTTAAAAATGTTAAGAGCGCGCTGCAAATTTTGATGCAAAAACATGTTTTCATCAACATCGACAGATGGCGCGCCCTAAAATATTAATCTTTTATACTTTTCTCTTCTCCAATACATAATTTTAATAATTTATGAAAGTCATATGAACAAACAATAACTAATTTAGGCAATGACGAAGTTTGAACTTTCAAAGATAAATATTTTTAAATATATTCAATATTTTCACATGTGAATATCTTTTTGGAATATACTTATTGTAAATATTCAACATTGGAAGCTCAAACTTCCTTATTGCCTAGCTTAGTTAACGTTTATTCATATGACTGTTATAAATTATTAGAATTCTGTTTTGGTGAAAAGATAAGTATAAAAGATTAATATTTTAGTGTACGACATCTGTTGAAACATGTTTTTGCATTAAAATTTGCAGCGCGCTCTTTCGGACACAAGAATCCTATAGCTTGCTTGAATTTCAAAAATAATGCCGAAGTAGGAACCCTACCAGTCCTGCGGTCAATAGGTAGACATTTGGTGAGCGAAAAATTCTGTAATAGATGTACGGCGCGGAAATCGAATGCATGAATCTCGTCACAAGAATATTAACCGCTCGTGTATTCTCTAATTTCCTTTTATAATCTCATTACCATATTTTTAATATGAGCGATTTCCTCGATTGTAAAAATTTGGCGATAGAATCTATAAAATTGTAATTTATTATTTCATTTGAATTTATTTTTGCACATGAATTGGGAACTAATCCAAATTTTTAGTTTATGGTTTTTCTCGTGGCATTCGTTTTTATCGACATATACGGAATATTATCTAATTTAATCCAATAAAATATTAACTTTATAAAATTAGCAACTGAAACACAAAGTAAAAATAGCAAAATTTCGAAAACTGCTTAAAATAACTATGTACAAATTTTCTTACTAAGGAAAAAATTATGATGCACGTGATAGATTAACTACTAAATTGTAATCAGTATAAAACCTTCTACTAAATATACAATATTGTAACGGAATTTTTAAAACCACCTTCGAAGTTATTTTCAATTACCGGGGTTCCAATAGTTCGTTCAAATAAAGGCCTATGCACATCCACGATAATTAAGATACCCATTTTACTGTCTCATTTTAATAGAAATTTTCTGCGGCGTTAAAAATTGTTTTATTTTTAAGAAATTTTAAAAGTTTGCTAGACGAAGTTCTGGTTATACCACAAAAGTTATCTTCTAATGAATGATAAGATGAATAATTGCAAAAGGGAAGGAGTTAATCACAACATTCTGTTCAAATGGCAGAGAAACCCTCTCCCACGCCGCCCAAAACTTTTTCACACTCTTGTATATAAAAGAGAAGATCCTCGTTCAGGAATGGGAAGAACCAATTATGGGGTTCCATTATACAGTATTGTACGGTATGTGGCTGTAGCTTTCGCCTGGGTACTCTAGGCAGAATCAGAAGACACCACTTTTCTGTTACTTGAAGTACAACCTCAAAAGTACAATGAGGGCGACTCTTAAATAATATTAATTTTTCTAGCACATCTTGATCTACCTGGGGAAGTACAAAATTGGAAAAAAGCAAACCACCAATTGCTTTTATTGATTTCTCATTTAGTAATCACTTTTTCTGCGTAATGAAGATTTGTTCAATGGGCACGAGGTATACGTGCTTATGCGGTATCAGACCGGGTTGACATTTCTTTGTCGATCCACTTCGAAAGGTTTGAAAAGCCTTAAGGGAATTATCTACCACCAACGGCAGCAAATCATTATTATCATTAATCAATTCAACCTGGTTATTTAAATACCTTGGGCGTTGCATGTAGATAATCTTTGTTGATGTATTCAGTTCTTGTTTTACAGCTATGCTTTACTTGCAATATGGATCGAGGAAACGTAAATATGCCTGAAGGAACCCAGAGGATTAAGCAGTGCATCGAAATTGTCTTGTTTTATTATAATTCTTGTTGACATTATTAACTTACGACTTTGTGATGTTATTTGCTATTCATGTCCACAACGATTATTTTTTTGTAAAATAAATTCCAATATAATCTTACCTCGAGGATCTTGTCAACATTTTTGATCAAGCCTTGAAACTTTAGAATTAGGTAAACATAAATTTTTAATTATTTAATTTAGTAAACTTCGTAATGACCTTAAAAACAATGAAAGGCAACCAAAACTACTATAACCGTAAATTTTAAATGATTTTTGCAAGAATCCCCTACGACGGATGTAACTTTCCATTACTTTTAAAAATACTTTCCACACGAGAAGCTAAAATGGTAGTGTCGGTCCACCCCTGATGAACAAAAACCAGTGATTTTATTGACACAAAAAGTTGTGAACTTATCTAATGACATTTTTTGTGAGTTGTTCAACAGTGCAATTTTTTAGGCTATTAAATTTGTACCCTTGTTAAGATAGTTTGGACTTTGTGAAACAGTAAAAATGAAAAATGTCGCTTCTTTACTAACAAACCAATTCGTGAGTCACATTCGTCCTGGGTGGTCCTCCCTTAAGAACTATAAAATTTGTCACTCTTGGTTTATGTAACTTGTAGCACAAATGTTTTTTATAAATTTTCGTTGGCACACAAATTTAACAAACTTTTTCCGTACTAAATTATTCACCGTGTTCTTGTTTAGACATTTCCATGTACATTCAATTATTTGCAAACAGTTAACCTTCATTTCTACCTCAGTTAACATGGACCATGCCATTAATATGTAATTATTTCAGAAAATTTTGTTATTTAATTGTTTATAATTGTTATAATATGACTTTTATTAAAATTGGGTTTACAACAATGCGGAAGTCTTGTTACCCCGACCTATACAATTATTAATACAATGAACATTAAATTTTCATTACTTCTTATCTACAAATAAAAAACTTTCCACGCACTAATTTCTTTTACAATAATTATAATTGATCGTCGAAGTTTATCTATCTATAAGTTTACCTTTTTATCTCTGTGATAAATCACCCCATTGATTCGATAATAACATTAATCAACTACCGAAGAAATAAAATTTAAAGTAAATTAATTTATTTTAATTGCCATTCAAAAACATTTGGTCAATCTGTTTGCTTTTCTGTAAGCAATCAAAGCAATTTACTCTAATGTTTATAATTTTCGTTTCGGTGCTTTTACTGTCCCGTACGTAAAAAACGTAAAAATTGTTCTGTAAATTAGGATGCTACGGCCATCTAAATTTTTTTAGTGATCTACAAAAAATCTAAATAACAATTTGAAAAACAACTACGGCTTCTGATACAGTTTAATTTTTAATTATACTACCAAAAAAATCGAAGCCCGGGTGTTCTGCACTAAAAGCCTAGGCGATATAAAATATATTTTAAAAATATCGACGGATGCGTATTTTGATAGGTTTGTTTCATTATTCACGGTCTACTTGCATGCTGAGAAAAGACAGGCGTTAGTTCATTGTTCACTTCATTCATCTTGATCAGTTTCCAATCTAGCGTCATCGACTTGCAACTCACAATACGGCGCCGTCGATTTATATTCAAACGATCTAAAAGCACAAGACACATGTTCATCCTCTCAAACGAGCATCTCTGTTCAGCTCACACAAACTCCCTTTGAAAAATTTTAATATATTTTCTAATCCAGCGGTTATTATTATTTTCGGCGCCATTGAAGAAAGCACTATGCCGGGAGTGTTTTACAAATAACATCCATTTTTCCAAATTATTTAATACATTAGAAAAGGGAGTTGTATGTATACAGGAGAAGCCCACTAGGATTATACAGCACGAAATAGCACTACTGGTATAGTAGGAAAGTTTGTTTTTATTTGAAAAGTCGACTATAGTGAAGAGTTGCCGAAAGTGTATATATAGAAAACCTTTAGGGGTGTTTTTAATAATCGTGTCGATGCCGCAGCTGCGCCCCCAAGTTCCATGACGACCCGCTGTTCTTAATATACCAAGTCGTAATCAATCGATTAAACAAGTATCGAGCAATCATTATGTTGAAATGTCGATCAAAATAATTTCGAATTAACGAGGGTGGAGTTATTATCTAGATCTTGAGAACTACCTACTCCCTTTAAAATGTTCAAATCTTTTTAAAGTGCACGATAATGCCTTTATCTGGTATCAGCAAAAATCCCCCGGGAATTAACCTGGAAATGGGGTTTTGTGTAGACTAAAGGGACGATTGTGGTATATCTTGGTCTTATACTCGATCATTGCCCAACGTCATCTTGCGTTGACGTAAATCGGGAAATCTATAAAATGACACCCCAAAAGTATAATTTAGGAGTTTTTCCCCCTTTCCAATATGTTTTATCGTTTACTTCATGCCCTCCATCGTTTGAATTAAACAAGCGTCATGTGTGTGGTTATTTTAAACATCTCGAGGAAGTTATTTAATCAAAATAAATTGATGTAGTCTTTGATCTGATTAAACTAATTTTATAATGGAAAACCAAAACAAAGTTTTGTTACATCCCTTACTAATATAAGCGCGGTATAGTTAAGAAACTAGAAGTTTCTTTTAACCCCTATTTGGTTTAGGATTGGCCTTTCGTTTCAATACAAAACTTTACAAACTATTTATGCGGCATTTATTCAGCATATAATTCTAATATTAGCTTTAGAACGGAATAATACGGTATTTCAAATTCGTCTTGTTGAATTCCACTGGGTGACGTTTAGACTCCACATTAATGCCGTTTGTTTGGAAACTTCTTTATCATCACGGGTATATGATATATGGAACATTCAAATACGAGATGAAATGTTAAAATTTATTGCTAGGTCGAATCTCTTGAATAAAACAGTTTGGACAAGCTCATAGATCGGAAACTCAAATAAGAAAACTTTGTTTAATGTGATTTTCAACTTTTCATGTCATTTCTACATTTTATTTATTTTTGATTTATATCATGGGACTTCGGGTTATCGAACGCGTTCCATTTATTTTGCACAATTAAAAACGGTTAACCAAGATAAAAATACCCTAAGTAAACGTTTGCGTCCTAACCCCATGACTCAAAAACGCCCCGAGGAGTACATTTTTAAATTTTGCTGGTATCGCACCTTCTTGTTTAATTAATGCATTTCTTTTGTCTTTGTACTTTTATATTTATTTGCGTTTTGAGAAAAGCACGTCTACGCAATTTGTATTAATAATTTTTTGTCGTATTTCCTGTTTTAAAATTAAAAGAATTCGTCGACGTTTATTCGACTAGTTACTGGGCTTTATCGCTTAATTAACTGTTCCACTTTTTCCTTTATTTATGTTCGTCATTATGTGGATAGCTGTAGTTCGCAATGGAATTACAAGCAAACCAACATTTTCCTTTATGAGTACCAAACAACGCTTATTTTTTTTAAGAAATTAGGGTAGATTCGACACACACAGTATTGATTTGCCGAAGAATTTGAAACAACCTTCCCTGATGACGTCTTGGATAAATCCACAAGTTCTAATTACCACTCAACAGTTTTTAATTACAGGGTAAACGTAAACGTACTTAAAGCTTAACGTGATACCCAAACCACGATATGAATAATTTGGAAGCAACTGGAAATCGAATTTATAACCCTAGGGCCGGTAGCACAACTTTCTATGCACTACACCGAAATTACCGTACATTGATTAATTTATAATAAATGTTACATCCAAAGAACGACGACAATTATTATTAGGCTGTTATAAGTAAGTACATTTTAAAATGAAAATTTATACACCTCGGTTTATCTTTCAATTTTAAATTGAATTTTATAACAATAATATGATTTTTCAAAAATGTTGCATCAAGAAACTGGACTTCAAAAGAAGAGTCAAGAAACTATAAGGAATTTTGCAGGAATATACTTATTATTTCAGTTTTGTGAGATCCAAGTAAGATCAATCCTGTCAAGTCGAGTTAATGAGTCCACAAGTCACCGAAATGTGGTAAAAGTCACGGAAGATAACGTCAAATTGATGATGGAAAACTTAACTTCTTTCAAGGAATTTCTGGAAGATCAGGTACAATTATTGCATAAGGATAAATGCGAGTTAATATTAATTATTTAAATTTTATCCAATTTTACCTACGCGTGAAAGACTTGGAAAAAAGACAAGACAAGAACTCTCAGTACGAGGCCCATGTATGTACACATCCAATGCAGGGATCAAGGCCTTACAGGCAAAGATTATGATATTAGGACGTGACAACTCAGAGATTCTTATACTTCGGTCCTCTGTCGGAGACCTGCGTAAGTTGAAAGAGGACGTTGAGCCCTCAATAGCTACGATAGATGCGCATAGTTTTGGTAATGTAAACCTTAGTAAAATGTCATCAATTATCAAATTAAAGGGGTAAGGTCCCTTATAAAATTATTCAACGCAGAACTCAAAAAGGTAGGAACAAAAAGCTGGCGACTCAAAAGACTTAAATCAGGAAGAGGGGGAAGTACCATTTACAATTTTCAAGGAAAGAATCTGCAGAAGTTGATAACCAGGTGACTCAAAGTCTGACTCTTCATGGGAGTAGCAAAAAGCGGAACGGTGCAAAGGTAATGGATAAGACTCCGGCGGTTATCATGAATATGAACCCGAGTCTTTCCTACCTGGAGGCCAGTGGCGTAACTACTAGTGTGCGCGGTGTGCGAATGAACACGGAATCCACCGGTCGAGCTTAGGTTAGTGTTAAGAAACGATTTTTTTAAATGAGGGGATTTGCGTTGTTGTGAATAAATTTGTTTTGGTTTAACAATGTTTTAATTGAGCTTTTATTAAAAAAAAGCTTTTATTTGAACGGGGCCGGGTGTAATGCAAATTAAACCGCTTGCCACGGGTACGTTTAATTTAAATATATATTTATCCAATTAAAAACATTGTTAAACCATAATAAATGTATTCCTCTGAAATGGACGTGAAACCGGGGGGTCTGGGGGGTATGGAATACCCCCCAGTATAAGGAAGTAAGGATATAACTTTTCAAAATTGATAAATTTTCACCAGCAGCAGGTGACGGCTGGGGGGAGGGGAAGATGGAGGAATGGTCCCAGGCCCAATGCTTTGGACCCCGTTAAATTGCATTATTTTGCGACTAAATTTTGTTTTTAAATCGCACACCTCTCAATCCAGGGGCCCGTCAAAGCTCTTGCTCCGGGGCCTAAAATTTGAAGTTACGCCACTGCTGGAGGCAGCCAAGGCTATTAAATTATAGGCGCTATTTGTCCGTATAATTAGGAAAACTAGGTCAGAAGATATGCTTATCGACACTGAGAGTGAAGGAGAGGGTCCTCAACAGCTTAAAAGTAGGTAAAAACTTACAGTAGAGAGATTTCAGAAAAAGGACTAGAGTACAGATGACAGACAATGATCCACTTATGGATCCAACAAACATCAATGATAGTATTTTAATGGAGGGTGGGGAAGGAGGATAAGAGAGCACCCAGGTAGCAACAACAGTCCTAGACTTGAGTACCTGGAAGACTCGACTGAGCACCTTGATGCTTAAAATTGGTTTAGAGCAATTAGAAGTGTGCAGACATTGTTGGGCCTCAGCACACGAGGCAGGGGAGTGCAATGAGCAAGATAGGTCATTAAAGTATTGGAAGTGTTGCGAAGTGGGTCATCACGCGAACGCCTGCAATTGGAAGACATCCGTACTGTAACTGTAACGTGTGTGATTCAGAAGGGTACAGGTTTGGAAGCTGAAGGTGTCGCACTAAGCACGTCAAGTCTGGAGAATGGCCTATTAATGTTGTGTCTGTGGCAGGAAAAAGTAAAAGGAAAGCATCAACAACCAACTAAAATTTTAAAGGCAGGAGCTAAGTAAGATAGCAGATGCCAAAGTAGCAGCTAGAAACAAATAATCACGGGACTTAAGCTGAATACAGCGGTCTTCGGGAGCGTTAGCGCCGCTAATGACTCCGAACTATCGAAAAACCACCCTTAGCCACGAAAGTAATGCTTGATGACGGTCCCTTTCCTTTTTTTTCATATAAGTAGAAATCAAAGTCTTGGTTGTCATGGAAACATATAGCCTGCGCCTCTGTTCCGTTTAACTGAACGCACAGCTTCATATAAGACGACTTTATTCGCGTTTTACATTAACAAAACGCCACCACACGGAATAATTTCGAAGTTCATTTAGAACGTCTTTTGCTTTGTTTACCTAATGAACTTGTTTACATTTATATTAACGCCACCACACGGAATAATTTATAAAATCCATTTAAAAGGTATGGTTTGCAGCGCCACCAACGGTAATATAAAACGCGAATAAAGTAATGGTAAATTTTATAGCAATAAAGTGCCATGGGTGATTTTATGATAATTTTAAAGTCAATCATGCGACAAGAAAACGATATTATTTATAGTATAGCCACGGATGAATATTTTGAATCTAAGGAAAATATTCCTTCGAGTTGACTATTGAGTAGTTTGATTATTATCGTATAAGAGTGGAAAATAAAACTTTTCTTGAACAATTGGCTTCCATTCCGAAACTAAGTTCTGTTCATGAAGTGAATTACTAAATATATTGAAGTCTTATAATCCGCCCTTATACTGTTTTTTCAACAATTAAATAAATTAAAGTTTTTCTCGCAGCTTAGCTCAGTCGAAATTGTAATCTTCTTCACGGGAGTTATCGCACGACCTTCAATACTTTAACTATAAATTTTCTACCCAAAATTAAATTACTAATGTAAAATTAAAATTATCCACTTCTTCTCGTCTTTCTTATTCTTTGACTAAAAAAAAGTTCCTTATATCCTATCTACACTTCCGTTATTAAAAACTACTCGACCCAGTGGCGTCGCATAAAACTTTTAAATATACAAACTCCTGCATTTTAAAATAATATTTATTGAAAAATGGCAGTAACAAAGTTTACTATACAATAACAAATATAACAAAAATGGACTAAAATATTTAGAAATACTGATAAAAAACCTGGGAGAACTAAATTTTGTTTCGTAAAATTATTAAATATAGGTAATATTTAGACGATAATATAAGTCTACGCCCAATCTTTGATGCAAATAGCGCCGCAGGAAATTTTCTACGAAATTTAGAATAAATTATATCTCTAATGTAGGTGTAAGTTTTTGTATAATAAAATAACATTTATAGAAATTTTACATTATTTCATAAAAGGAACAACTGCAAACACAGCGACAGGGTGAGTTTTTTTTCAAGTGCTTAGGTATTGATAAATATTAATAATAATTATTAAGGTGGATGGAAATTGTTTGAGGAAATCAAATATATAAAGGATATCGATTGCGTTTGCTTCAAAAATGATTGAGATAGAGTTAAAATGTAAAATTTTTGACATTTTCCATTATGGTCAGTCTACCTCTGCAATTAAACTAGCAGATTCCCTTGCTTAAGTTTATTTAGGACTCTTGGAGAAAAAAATTAGGATCAAATGTCTAGACGATAAAAAAATTGTTCGTTATTTTTATCGAAAACTCTGAGATTATTAGATACTTTGTTTTAAATAGAAAATAATTAGGCACAAAGAAAAAAAATAATGCGAAAATCCAATTTTTAAAATAATTGATTGTGGAATAAATAATGGAAAAGAAAGCAAAATTTAATATTTTAATATTCAACGAAACTGAGACGGATTAGGAAAATTGTTTCTTCCAACAATAAAATTTACCCTTCTCAACTTTAAGGAGGTTTATGAGTCAACACTAGAATTTTGCAGTTAAATAATAAATTTACGTTTTAAAAGTTTAAATTTGAAAAAATGGATGAATAAATATGGTTAATGTTAAAAATTCTATTATCGTTTGGGAGTGGATTATAATAAGGATCGCGAAGATGCGACACGAATTGTGTTGTAAAATGCATGTAAGTGGCCTTATGGGATGCAGTGATCCAATCAGGACAGGAAGAGCCAATCTATATGCGAGTACCTCGTGAAGGCCGTAATAACTGCAAAGGTTCAGGATATGGCTATGTGCTCGAGCCCCGGTGTCTCGGGAGTACAATCACAGTAGATTAGTTACCGGCGAAGCTAAGGTGCTAGGAGAGTGGGTAATAAAAGGGAAACAGATAATAATAGCGCAGAGATAATGGAAGAGCGATGGCGATAATAAAAGTCCGGACTCCAGGAGGTCGCAGCCCGTCACGTGTTAAATAGCCATCCGTTAAACAAAACTACCTGATGGTTGGCCCTAAAATAATTTAAAAAGTTGACCGATTTTCCGATAAAGCATATCGATGATACAAGATTTAACACACATTTAGGAAAAGCGTTGCGTGTTTTTTATTTTTCTATTTTCTCGCCCGGATGTGACCTTTGGAATAATTGTGGTTTTAGTTGGTTGGCAGCAGCGCACGAGTGCTATTTTATGGAGCGTTGAATTTAATCGTTCCCTAGCCGATCACATTGAACTCAGAATACAAAAAATATCCAGTTTCTATTCGTTTGGCCATTTTAATTTGTTAAACTTTTTTAAATTGCATTTTGTTTTATTTATTAAATTTCTATAGTACACCACAGTTACAATGATTGGTGAATGAGTATTTTAAAAGGAAGTTTAATCTTTTTGGTAGGCGGGTATTTAAGATACCAGGTTTCCTATTTAATTTATTCCGAATCCTTATAACAAATTTTCAAGTTGCTTAGCAAATTGCGGTTGAAAGTTTCCCTCGGTGCTTCTCTGCAAAATTTTATCGTTTCTCCCTCTTTCCATAGTAAGTTATCAAACGTTCAGCTCGAAGTTTTGTCTAATTAACTTCGAAATGAGCTCGAGATTCTCGATCCCATCCTTAGGCCTCAAATTACTAGAGTTTGTATTATAAAATTTTATGTTTTCTCCGCAAATTGGTCGATGCCCTAGGGACTAAAATTACATTTGATGTTAATTCGGTCATTGCGTAACCTCATTTCTATAAGTTATCTTGCAAGTATCGATTGCAGCTTTTCCTTAGTTGCGTATTTTTTTTAGCTTTTTATTTTCATGCGTGCATCATGCTACTTTTAATGGTATTAAAAGTAAAATTATAAATTTAACGTTAAGAAGGTCAAAACGCTCGATACTTCGAATGACCCCTGCTTTTTATTATATTCATTTCTTTTATAAAAATGTTGTAGTTTTTGTGCCCATTTGCATATTATACCGCAAGAGAACAATTTCACGACAGGTAGTCGATAAACGAAACCTATTCAAAGTTCCACTATTATTGTGGTCCGCATACATTCATTCAATTGACTATTCGCTACGATAGTCTAACTTTTGTGATTTCCAAAGATTATATTATTACAATTTCCTTTCATAAAGGAAGAAACCTACTCGTACAGAAACCATTTACATTTCCAAGGACCATTTCCAATAAGGTCGTATTTTTCTCCTAATTTTTGGGATAATGTTTTTATTATAAATTTTAAGTTGAAAAAGAATTTCCATTTGAAAAATTCCTCAAGCCCGAACCTTAGGTTAACAAAAAGTTTAAACACGACAGTTTTATTTCATCGAACATTCCGTTCTGTCATACAAAAAATCTCATCTCTCTGTATGGTATTATAAAAACGGTCTTATTCAAGTTATTAAACTTCCAAACTACATTAAATATTCAAATTTCTTACTAATTATTTTTTAAATCGAAAAAAAAGTTTGAATGTGATTGAAAGAGATGCGCCTGCACCCCACATTTCGTCTCCCTTTCATAATAATTAGGGCAAAGAAAACTTTTATGTCAGAGATCTCACTGACTTTATTATTATTATGATATCCCTTCAGATGCAGATAAGGGAGTCCGTAATATTGTATTCATTTTTGGGTGCATTAGCACCCCACATTTTTATAATCCGATTTAAAATTTTTCTGATAAAACTCGAATTAGATCCGCAAGATATTTCTTACGTTGTGGATTTTTTTATTACGTTTTTACAATCGAATAGGTTTTCAACAATTGAAATGGTTACTGTATTCATTTGTTACACAAATCCGACCATTCTGTTTTGAACTGATAGATTTCTATAGATTTTATCTTGATGTATGTCCTTTTTTTTTATTTCAAAGTTATTTTTGCCTAACACGCACTCGAGTCGTAAAACTTACAATTACAAAATAAAATTTAAATAATTTTTAAATATAGTCGTAATTTTCTAACCTGAGACTTACGTCACAACCACCACAACCGATCAGTTCTTTGCAGTATAATCTAAGATTATGACTAGACACATGAAAATGTTTTTTCTTATAAATCCAATTTTTTTTATCTCATTTCCAACAAGAATTCTTCTGTCAAGTAATATCAGACTAAACATAAGCTCGGTAAAATTTTATGAGGAAAAACCTGAAAATTATCCAACTCGTTTGAGTTGAACTGAATTATTTAGTAAACTAAGTTCTGCTCGCATTAAAAATTTATAATATTTTGCTGATCTTGTACGAATTAATAATTTATATCGGAAAACCTTATACCGAATTGTATTTTTTAATACAGTTAAAGTCGGTGTTTGTTTAGGGCCGATTCAAAGCGTAAAAAAGTTCCGAATTTCTATTCACAAATCTTTATGAAACTTTTTACAAGCATTTTTACGAACAATAAAAATTGTGTCTTAAATTTATGAAAAATTTTCTTGACTGAAACATTGTAATTATTGTATAAGAGTATTTGTTGCTTGGCAACAACATGAGAAGAGTTTTGTTGTATTTTTACATTCCATTATTTATTTCATACAGCAAAAAAATTATTTCACCCATTCTACTTTCCTAGTTCTATTCGATTCAACAGTAACTAAGAGTAGGTATATCAAAATCCTACAATATAATTTTTTTGTTATTTCAGCAATTGGCGCCCAAACGTGGGGCAAAATTAACCTAATTATTTTATCGACTGCTAACTGGAGCAAGGATAAATCCAATGAACACAATAATAAAAAATTATTATTAAATGATTCGTGTGTTGCTCGGAGTGACCTTGTCTTTATTATCATTGACACTAATTTTGCTTATTATTTTTTTTTTAGAGAAAACTACATAAAATTTAATTGCAATTTTTAAATGTGGTTTCCTTTACTAAAACATGGATTAATGGATTTGTTTTTTAAAACTATTACGTAATTCAAAACAAAAATAATTATTAACGTCGGTTTTATTAATTCTTTTAGATTTATTCCAATTTAAAAAATAAACTAATTAAACAATAATTCTAATGAAACTTTTGTCTTTCAGAACGTAGAATAAAAAATTAGTGTGAACATAGTTTGAACACATTCACAATATCCGGATTAACATAATTGTTATCATTTTTTGTATTAACATCGCTCGCTCTTCCGTTTTCTTCCTTATGTTTCATTTATGTTACAACACATCAGTTTTTCAAAAATAATTCGTTCTAGTTCTTTAATTTTTTTATGACAACCATTATTTATTACCCACATTTCCAAAGCATAAGTGACACAACTCTCAATTACTGGGCAAAAAAAAATTGTTTTTATGTTTATTTTTAATAAACTCGAATGCCCTATAAATTTTATAAACGTGATAATTCATATAAATGAAAAAGAAAATGTGCTCGGTATTTTATTTGAAATTTATGTTTGAAATTGTAATAAAAAAGGTATTTAAATCCGAAGGATTTGCGCAGAACAATCAATAGCTTATAATGGCCGAGGAAAATACGTAAGACAATATTTGAGTTTTTATCGAATTTTTTAGTGGTATCGCTTTCGTTTCGTTTATTTGGGACCACCTTCCTTTAAATTATATAAAAGGTTCCTTAAAATATTTGTAATCCGAGAAATCTCTTGCATTCTCAATAGCCAAATTTTATTTTATTAAATTAAATTTTTATAAAAGTCGATGAAATGTGAAAATTGTTAATTTGAAAATAAAATTGATAATTTTAATTGCTATTATCAATAACTTTCCATCAAGCAAGTCCATCTTTTATTAAATTTCAAAATTTAATTAAATCATTTATCCAAACAAGCACAAATATAATAAAACAAGCAATTACGAATGTACAAACAATTTGATTCAAAATTATATGAAGCGAAGTTGAACGAGGAATATAAACAATGTAACAATAATATTTTCTGTAAAATCTTTTCTAAATGCAAAATAATGCAAAATTAATAAAATGTGCACAACCTAATGAATGCAATCAACACTGTAAATAGAATTTTGCCAGCAACTGAATATTCCAAAAGAGTAAAACGGCCAACCTTTTTCGATTCATACTTTCGGAGTGAAAGTCGATTAAATTGTGCATTCAGGAAAAAGCTAATGAGTCTTCAAAAGAGTGTGATTTTTAATGCCTAATAAATCACGACACTGTAAAAATCTTTAGTAAAAAATATAAAATCGAACGCTGGAAAGTTTTCACTGAAAACACTGGGGTCGTAAGTCTACTCCAAACATTTAAAGGGCTTAAAAGTTTCCCCTAATTTTAAAATTTATTAATCAACCCGATCCTCAAAGCCGTGCAGGGGTTTAACGAGGATTGCAAAAACGGCGTATTGGATTTTGAATTTGTCCAATCAAGTTAAAATTACTGGACGATCAAGTTGCGGACAAAAAAATGTGAATTTGGGATGTAGTTTTAATTTTTGGAAAAAGTTGAATTGATGTGTGAATTTTCGTTTGACACTTCTTCGTGCTTGTCACGAGCTTTAACAAGCGGCGTGTAAACGTGTCAAGTCGGATGATAAGGGAACAGATTGTTGCTAGCTTGAAGGTGGTAGTCGCTCGTTCCACAACCAATATCCATTAATCGACCCCTGCAAATAACCGTAAAAAGCTCTCTTCCCGGAAGGTTACAAGGATAATTCAGTTTGCTACAGGCTTCAACCCTTTGATGGCTGATGAGAATACTAAAATAATAGAGTAATGACTGTCTGTAAGTGACGTAGTGACAGTCGAACAGCTGAAAGAGACGAGGATGGAGGTTTCGGTCGATGAATTATCGAAAACAATATTTGCGAAACTCGTGATGCCGGTGGAGAGGATTTAAAAATCCTTAAATATTTGTCTCGAGGCAAAAAGCATTACTCAAGTGGAATATAATATATGAAGGAGGAAAGCTTGCCAACAGGCACAAACCCTTTTGCAATACATGTCAGATAACGTAGTCCTTCTTTAAGAAGTAACAACGTTTTAGTCATATTTTTGCCTTTAAAAGTAGGACAAATCGAGTGTGGTATAAAAGGAAAGATAATGAGTTTTAATGACGCGTTTATTGTGAAGAATTTTAGGGGAAGAAGAAAATGCGATTAGAATATCCACAGCACGGTTTTGAGAGATTATAACGCAAAGTGATAATTTAAATAAGACCCGATGAAAGGAATGAAAACTGCCGCCGACTTGGAATTGTGAATTATTCATTTCATCGCATCATATAATATAAAAAGAAACTTTTCTAAATATTTATAATAATTAGTACTACAGGATACTTTAAATTGTATCGATGAAGGATATATATTTTAAATTTTTGACTGTTTTTTTTCTGTGGTAGATTATCACCATGCAAATTTCCAGACAATTTGGTAGGAAATAAAATATTTCTCTTTTCAATAATTTTTTCGCAAAAAAATCAATTATTTTCGAATATTTATGTTATTTTCGATGTTGTAGGATACCTTTTAAATTTTCGACTGCTCTTCTTTCTATGGTGGAATTATCAGAATGCAAATTTTCATTTAGCGTCAAAGTTTTAACAATGGGTTAGTTCGAATAGAAATTATTTAAACTATAATAACTGAAGTAATAATGGAGTGATATCAAAGCTTTTGTGGAATGGCTTGATAAGTTTAATTTTACATGTGAGCATGTTCGTCGAGGATTAGTAAAAGTTCGTCTTAAAATGTAAATTTCTGGTTCTGAAGCGGCACCAAAGATAATTATGTAGTCGAGCGGCGAGAGAAGCCTTTACACAGCTTCATGGTTTCAAATCCAATTTATCCATCCTTTTGCACTTATAGTCGTGGGTCCTTCTGCAGATCGCAGTAGCCCGGAAACATGCGCTTCTGCAGATCCGGATGTGCAACGCTAACTTCTAAATAATTATAACACCCAATGTGTTGATGCATGCACATTTTCCCTTCCTCACCAAATTCAATATAACAAACTTCGCAATGCCTTGGGGATATTCAAAACAGCTACTAAATTTAAAACTTTTTCTTATAAAGCAGGCTATAAAAACAAGTGTTGATCCATAATTAATCAAAAAAAAAAGTTGGTTCATAACAACTTTAAAATATCTTGAAGGGAAAGCTTTTGATTCATCAGTGCTTTAGTAATGATCGCTGTATACGTAAAAGTGACTTTTCACATTCATAATGAGTCTAGACGAGGGTAGTTCCATCAATCAATGACAAGCTACGATATTCGTGAAATAGTTTAGTCGCACCCTAAATAAAAGTAACTATAGCGTACCAGTAATGGAATTATTATACCTCCCGCACATCCGCCACAAATAATATTTTAACTCGTAAAAATGCAAAACTCAAAGGGAAGTAAACAACGGCGGTTTGTGGGAGACTCGAAGTTTTAATTTAAGCCCGGTGGCTGCAATCTAAGCGATAATTCAAACTTGAAAGCGGAAAGCTGTACTATGAGGAAGAAATTGTGCATGGCGTAAAATTTTAACAGGCTCTCCGTTTGCTTTGCTAGGTATCCATATAGTTAAGGTAAATGTAAACGAAAACAAAGAAAGAATAAGTAGAAATCTCTCATACCTGCCTACCTTTCGTATTCATTAAAAATGAATCGGTAACAAAACAATGTTATACGGAATATCGTTTTAATGAGGTAGATTTACAGTAATTTATCTCGATTTTCACGAATAAACACATTTTTTCAATTCCTTTTCAATTTTTTAAAAAGCATCTTTAAAATTGAAAACAATAAACGCTGAATCGAAAAACTACAATTTTAATAATTATACCAGCAAAATCAAACTCCTTCACTGCTTAATAACTTTTTTCTCAATTAAAAAGTATGACAACTTTTCAGGAAAAAAGTTTTCAATTCAGTTGTCCAACAAAAAACCATAAAGCTCCCGGTTTTAATAAAAATTAGAAAAAAGCTCGCGTCAGTTTCGAATTAAGAGAAACTTCCATGATTACGCTTAATTTTTATTCCCTACAGGGTGTCTCAAATTTGTAATCATTTTATCGCTTCCTCTGTGTTCCAAATTTGTTATACAAGAAAACTTGATAATTTGCTAAATTTGAATCATGAGCGCCTTAGGGCGGGTGAGAGACTCTGCATACAATGCGTGCTACGTGGACTGGCTAAAAGCACCGATGCGTTGCTAACTGTTATCGCAGAATATTACCCTCTTCACACTAATTCTTAATATGACTTGAAGTTATAATATGTAGACCACAACCACTACAAATTAGTATTTTCATTCAAATCTTGTGGTTTGTTTATTTACGAATTTTCGATGATGAAAATAAAATAACCACTACATTCGACCGCTTCCTTGTACTAATCTTCATTACTTTTCAATTTTGATAATAAAAAAATGAAGTCTGATACATTTCCAATAAGAATTCATTCATGACCAGTCATAACTCATCAAATGACTGTTGCTTCCTTAAAACTGGGGGGTATTCCACACCCCCCAGACTCCCGGTCACCCAGCCATTAATTCCCTAGGCAAGAAGAGTCTCTTCTCGGTTCCTAGGGCGGACTAGAAGTTTTCTAGAATGTGCTAAGTTCTTCTGGTCCCCCCAGTAATCTCCTCATTGTAGGTCAATATATGTGTGAAATATAAAAAGTTGGTGAACAACCGGGGGTCTGGGGGGTAAGGGGGGTATGGAATACCCTCAAGCCGCAGGTAAATAACAAGACTACTTTTCAAAAAACAAATTTGGGTCGTTATCAATTTTGAAAATTCGTTACTTCTTTAGCTGGGGGTATTCCTTCCTCCCCACAGCCCCTGTTTCTCACCCATTTTTCATATTTCACTATACTTCTCTACAATAAGGGTTGTAGCTGGGGGGGGGGCAGGTAAAGTTATTGCTTTTTTTTTAACTCGTCTCGAGGAAGTTTCCCTAGGAACCGGGGGTATTAGTACCCCCAATTATCATTAATGATCATTAACGTGATAGTGTATCGAATGTACTGTATTGTGTTATTTTAATTATATTAATTAATTCAATGTAAAAAAAAACTACATTGTTTAATTCTATAATTAAGTTTTTGAACATTTCAAATTTTACATAAAATGTACATTCGAATATTTCGTTTGTTTCAACCTAACAGTAATTATTATTATTGAAGTGCTAAAACTGTTTTATATTTTAATTAATTAATATTATTGAAAATATTACAAATTCAAGTCCATTATTTTGTTTAATGTGATTAATCATTAAATTCTGTAGAATAAAACGCCATAGGCGATGTAAGTACTTGTATGTAATTTTATTCAGGTTTTCATTGCTCGGATGTTATCTTAACGATATAAAGAAAAAATTACGTTATTTAATTCAATTAAGGTTTTAAAGGTTTCAAATTTTACATAAAATTTAGCTACAATCGAATATTTCGTTTGTTTCAATTTAACACTAATTTAAGAGCTAAAATTTGTATTTATTTTAATTTATTAATATTTCTGAAGATATTACAAATTTTAGTCCATTGTTTGTTTTGTTTTAATTGTAATGTAACTAATAATTACATTTTGTAGAACAAAACGCCCTAGGCGGTCTAAGTACTTATATATTATAATTTTAATCAAGTTATTTTATTTCATTGTTCGGATGTTGGTAAAATACTCTCCCGCTGCAGCGATAACCGACACCTATCCTCTATGATTTACACTTTTTTAAATGTCAGGGTGCTCCATGTTTTACCACGTTCAGTTCTGGACGAGGAGTCGATTACTAAGATGCCAGGTTTAATTGCAGGAAGAAAATGGAAATATTGTGCTAAAAAATCCTAGGAATTACTTTCATTAGCAGGTCATCTTGCATTTTGTTCGTCTCGTTTCATCCCTGGTGTTGGAACTTCTCCAGATAGTATTCGAATACTCCAAAGTCGTTTATTTGCTTATGTCAACACTCAACGTTATCAATTAGAGGTAAATAACCAACAACTTCCAGTTAATTCGTCGTTTAGAGTTTCCAATTACAACAGAGATCGAGGCATCACTGTTGAATGTTGATAATCAAGGTGGTGCTCCAAATTATTACCCAAACAGTTTTGATGGGTTGCTAGATAATGCGAGCAGATGATACTCTTCAAGAGAAAGCAATCCATATCTTTTGACCAGTAAGTAGACGAGAAGAAGTGGGAAAAGTGATCCTGAGCTATAGGTTTAGGTTAAACTGTACGTACACTAGAAACGTTAAAAATGTGAATATGAATCAATAAAAATATGAATTTTCAGTTAAAATTGTATTCGAAAAATCTTACCACAACTTAATTTTTATTCCCCACAGGATGTCAGTAAATTTGTAATCATTTTATTGCTTCCTCTTTGTTACGATTTTGTTGCACAAAAAGATTGGGCAATTTCTTAACCACACAGTTTCCCTAAAATAACCCTCTTAGGTTGTTCGTAGCATTGGGGTAAGTCGACATGATTTAGTTTCCTAATCAAAATTTCACATACGCTAACAACGTAAAAAATTAAAGCGTATCATTCCATAATACGGATAAAACTATAAAATATTGAAGAGGGAAATCCAATCTAATAAGAAATCAATAAAACCACATCGAAATTGTTGGGAGTTGTCCGCAACAAAATTTCAAAAGGAAAAATTGTAAAACTTTAATTTATCACGCAATATTTACGTATGTAGGTGCTTTAATTTAGGGTCAAATTTTAATTGCTTTTAATCACGATTACAAAAATGTGGAACAAAATCAAAATTTAATCAAATATGGTGGAAACAATTACAAGATAAACGCTGACTCGAATATGACATAATGAAGCAAAATTTAAATATGAAAAGTGCAAAATAAGCACTAAATTCAGTCGTGTACCGTAAATTCACATACCTTAATTACAATTTAAAATTGCCATCATAATTCACAAGCGAACAAGTTGCCAACTTTCGTTTAAAAAAAACATAAATGGAATATAGGTTCGTTGCCAAACAGGATATTCTTTACAGCGTCCTGGCACATGTGACATTAAATTAGGACTTTTAAATTAACAACCGAAAGTCTGTAATGAATCATTCATTTGGGAACATGAAAATTGAAAAATTTAAAGTTGTAGAGGAATTCAAATGGTCAGGCGTAATCCATCACACCCTGTCTATTATTACCCCCGAAGTCAAACCAATCCACACATTTTTGTAGGAGACCTCTCAATACAGCATTTTTCATAACCCGTCATTTTCTGATAAGGTTTTTACATATGGAAAGCTATACCCTAACGTTATTGGAATTTGACTTTATTCGCAAGGATTTAAAAAATCACAATATATTTTATAAATTGAAAATTGATTTTATTAAAATCGATTACGTTGCAGTCGTGAGAATGTTAGCTTCTTTCCTCAACATTAATTTTCTAAAATATTTCAATCCTAATTTTAGTTTATAGTCAAGAGTAAGCATTTATAAAGTTTTGAAATTGCACATTATTACTGCAGCCCTCCAAAATGGCCGTTCAAACATCAGCATTCAATTTTTTGATAAAACGATAAGTTTTCCATAATTATTCAGATAGTTTGGGCGGAAATAGTTTAATAAAATTAACCAGTTGTTTGCCAACGCGGGACAATTGCTTGTGTTGACCCAGTGCCCACTTTTCTTTGATCTGAAATGACTCCTGAATGCCGCAGTTTGACGGATAATCAGCACGGAATTTATAGCACAGTGCGGCCTTGCGTGCTTATTCAATATAAAAAAATTCAAATCAGTTTCAACACTCCAGTATTAATAAGATATAAAAACACTTATACGTGATAAAGCCTAAAGGAGATACATAATAAATAAACGTGTCGCGAGCTTTACCTCTGTTGGTAGTGCTAAAACATCTTAATATTGCACAAGCACGCAAACCCATGTCACAACTTTAATCCTCATTATATTCGCCAATCCATCACGGCTTCCTACATAAAAAAGTTAATAACCGTTTTTTATAGGATATCTAATTTACTACGAATTAAGTTCTATTAATTTTTGCAGCCACTTGAAACGAAAAGACGCTAAAAAAGTCGATTTTTAAAGGTATTTCCATAAATTTTATAATAACCCAAATTGGAAACCATTTAAAACTTTATTGTTAGAAACCCTAATCAGTTTTTCAAACTTTCCGGTAGCTTCTTCACATTATTTTAGCTACAAAAATGTGGACAGCCGTAGCGTACTTATTTACGGATTGTTAAAGATCTAAATTTAAAAGTTAACTTATATTTTTTGTTATTGACAGAAAATATACTATGAATAAATTATATGTTTGATATTTATGACAATCTCGGTTTTCGTCGTTCATCCGACAGGAAATAGGTCCCATTTGTGTCGGTTAAACGGGGGTCTACTGTATGTAAATTGATTAAAAATTGCATCGTTGAAAATTCTATTTTCGTTTGAAGGAACAGATAAAAAGTAGGGATTATTAGAGGTTGGAAATTTCGATTTTCAATTGGCTTTACACATTTTATAAGTGCTTCAAGTTAATTTATCTGCCATTCTAAGTTTGGGTTAAATAATATCAAAAAAAAATTATTTTCGGTACATAAATAATTATATTAACATTATTCAAAAACTTTCAATTTGCTATGAATATAAATTTAATTTTTCAATATAAAAATTGAATTGGGAATTGAATTGAAAATCTTCGAAATAAATTAAAGATAGAAATATTTTTTCTTGCAAGAATCTGAGCGTGCCACCCAAGAACTTTATAGTTAGTTCAATATAAAAATTAATTCAGATTCCAATTTAGTAAGTATCTGCAAAATTAACAAATTATGGGCTCCCTGTTCTCAAGGGCTTTGAAAAAGTTCAATTGATCCAAAAAGGAATAGAATGATTTATCAGGTTATATTCGAATACATGAAATCTAAACCACGGCATAAATAATTCGCTACTTTTATCAAAACCATCAGTTCGAATTTGATTAATCAAGATTTCGATGCGTAATTTTTATAATTTATTTTGAAAAATTAAAATCTTAATTTGTCCGTTTTAATTTATAATTTTTGTTTCCATGGATCAGGCGAATCACCCGCCTAAAATTTGACTGCCTTCCCCCACCCTGGATATTGGTTTGTTTTATGTTGTTTTTTTTTAAACTACACATTTAAATACTTTTATTGCTCATAATTTTCTTTTTTTGTATTACTAACAGACAGACAGACGAATTTGGAAAATTATTGATATGGATAAAATTAATTATTTCGTAAACATAAAACCAAACGTTTTTGTAATCATGAATTTCGGTCGTATGTAGGGGCATAATTACAGAGGTTCAATGAAAAAATACTTCTAAATGGTCATTAGTGTATCTAGGAAGGCTAAGGGCTGGTTCCACCATCTCTGATTAAATTGTTGTTTAACCCTTTCGCGGGCGAATTATTCTGGCTACTTTTTTAAAAAATTTTTTCTGAAAATATACTATATTAGACCCCCTGAGTAGTTATTGATGGTTATCTAATCAATTTTTGCACCGCAAGTTGTAAATATAGAAGTGGGAAACCGTCTTCCCACGGGACCATTCTAGAGCACTTGCATAAAAACGATTTTTTGCTAAAACACTTACTTTTTACTTTTTTAAATTACTTTTAGCAATGGTTATTGCTATTTGATGTTCTCAAAATTAAAAATAAATCAAAACTTTTTGTAATAATTTGTATTTTATTAAAATTTATGATTACTTTATACCTAAAGTACAGATAAATTTCGTAAAAATTTCACTTTTGAAAATGAAACTTTTTAAAGCTTTTTAAAGCAAGCAAAAACAATAAAAATGATAAAAAAAACCTTATAAAGTAACAATAACACAAGAATTTTCGCTAAAAACTTAAATTCGCTCGCAAATTTCAATAAATTAATCACAAATAATCAAAGTTTTGATTTCATAATTGAATAACTTTCTAAGTTTTAAGAATATTTACTGGTAAATTAAAAAATTTACTTCGTATATGTCTTGTAGTAAAGATCTGACACATATTAGGTGAAAAAATTTGTTCCTATGGACCTATTTCTTACAATTTCGGTACTGGGAATACGTCTTCCCGCGGTCCACTAAAGGGTTAACTAATCACGGTTAGAAATATTTAAAATCGCTCTCCTAACCTCTTAAGAGCTTGGATCATCAAAGTCAGTTAGTTTACCTCTTGCTAAATATTTGGATATAATTATTGTTATCGTGTAAGTGGGACGACTTCGAATAATTGTTATCCTGGACCCGAGGGTTTTAAATTAAAAAAAAACTCAACGGATTTAGAATAGATAACATTAAAATAAAGCGATTAAAATTTCCAATTTTCGCTCGATTCTCGATCTTATTGGATCGCAATTACGCAGTCTGGCGTAAATCAAACATGGATAGACTAAAGAGCGGGAAACCGCGGTTCTAATCCTGATTGCGTCGGATATGTGGGAGAGCGCGAAGAGTGGGGACTGACGCAGTACTTTTAGTTGTACCTACAACGTCGTACAGTTAACATCGAGCTAATTTCACTTTGTAGGGGTACTTTTGGCTTAAATTTGCAAAACAAAAAAAGATAGATCCACCCCCTTCCCGGTAGCACAATTTTCCGAGTTAGAAAGCTTTAGGGGATATTTTTAATTGGTAAAGTGTTGTCAAAACGGCTCTGGAGCGTCCGGAGCGGAGCGGCGCGTAGCGGAAGAGTCAGTTTTGACAAGACAACTAAATCCTATTCGGATCCAACGTCGTTAAATCTTAATAATTTCTTATCACTAGAGCACGGATTTTAGGACGTAAAAAATGTTAAAAAAGGCACAATTTTAGGTTATAAAAATCATTGAAATAGGCGCAATAATTAAGAATTTAGGGGTTTTTAGGCAATATATATTTTTCATTACAGAAACTTATAAACATAATATTTAAAAAAATTAGTTACAAAATTTTTAATAACGATATAAGGAAAATACTATATAAATTTTTATGTAAGCTTTTTTCCCTCCTAAATAGATGGTGTTATTAATTTTATCCTCTATTTACATATAGCGCTACTAATTTGGGGGGTTACTATTTTTTTTAAGTTAACAAATAAATTTACGATTTTTTTTAAGTGTTTCGAAAAACACTTTTGGTTTAGGCTTTTTAGGCATTAAAAATCTGTTTTAGGTCAGTAACATCGAAAATAGGCATTTAGGCAAATAAAAGTAGGGTTCAAAATTTTTAAAATCGTTTGAACGGCATTTCTGTATTTATAATTTTGAATTGCCTAAATAAAGGACAAAAAGGCAAATTGCCTAGAATCCGTGTTCTACGTTATCACTAATGCTTAGGTTAGTATGGAAATGATTTTTTTTAATGAAAACAATAATTGTTTTTCAACTGGTGCAGAGTTATCCCGGTGCCAAGTTTTCCCGATGCCGAGTTGTCCTGTACCGAAGTGGAAGTGAGAAGAGGAGCCGATTCTACATTTTCAGTTAGGTTTCCAAACCTTTTAGTTACATCGTGACCCACATGAAACTTTTTGCGTTACTAACAGGCAGACAAATCAGATAATTTATTAGTATGAATATTGGTTTTGCCTAATCTAGCAGTCCACTTTTCGTTCCAGTTTACCAAGAGGAAGATGCTACTTTAAAATTATCTTTTTACGTTTTAATTTGCATTTTTTAACGAAATAATCCAAAAAACGCACTAACGTAGCTATCCTGGAGTGTGAAGGAGGTTATAACTCTTTAGTGCAGAGCACCGAATGCATATTATAATGAAATGGTTGTAAACCGGGGGGTCTGGGGGGTACGGAGTACCCTCCAGAACAACTCCAAAAATCTTTTTATTAAGAAAAGTAACATGTATTTAAATTTTATCAAATGTTTTCAAGTGCTTTTTCTATTTTATAGGGTGTGTTTAGCCACCCTTATAGTTTGTGAACTGTTTTAACCTATCAATGAAAAGAAAGCAAATGGTAACCATTTTACTTGATGAGTCTGAGCACCGTAAAACGCGGTCGATTGTCGCTTCTTGTTCTGTGATAAATATTCCTTCGTTAAATATTTAAGAATAGCGACTTTGTTGAAAATTTGCTGCTAAAAAGGATGATATTCTTACAGACCTGGTCCTAACCCTGAGGAACCTCTTAACTGGAGCAAATAAAAATAATATTGAACTTATGATTCATAGATCACCTCAAGTAAAGCGAATAACGAATAAGTATTGAATTTCATATACAAGGAAACTGAGTTAAATGAACTGTGACAAATTGAGGCTACTCAATTTATATAAAAACCCTAAGAATTATCAGAGCAGTTAGTCAAGTTTGAAGTGCCATCAACGCCACATCAACATTAAGAAGCTGCACCAAGCCAAAGAAGCTGTCTAGATGATGCCTTTATCAACTCTGATAATTCTAGTGTAAGTAAGGTCCCAATATTAAATTAATCATTTTACTAACAATATTTTTAGCTGTAAGAATTTATGTAAATATTATATTATTATACTCATCAATTTCGGTACAAAGTAGTTAACCTAATAAAGGTTTAAGGGTTAATTACGACATGGTGGAGGTGCCGGACCATTATTTTTTTAATAATGTTTAATTATTAATATTCTAATTGTGACAATACTTATACGATAATATATTTATTATTGATTGGAAATATATTTTTGAAAATAATTAAAATTTAGAGATTCATGTTTAGAACTTGAACAACCGGTTGGTGCTCCAAGAGCACAAATAAAATTTATCATCTTTTTCCTGCACTTAAAAATCGCAAATGTCTTATTTTCAAAATACACATTACCAGTGAATTTTTGTCTTTGTTTGAATGTTTATTTTTGTGGCATAAAATTTAATTTATTGTTTTCAAACTTCAATTTTATTTAAAATATGGTAATAATTGGTCAATTTCAATTAGTTTTTGCTTTTCATAAATTTTTAACAACTTGAGTATTCTACGGTTTTTCTTCTTATAAACATTGATTGCTTCCAAAATAACAAACATAAGAGGATGGATCAATTTCTTATGTTGGCGTGACCGCTATTGTAATAATTATTTGGATAATGGATCCGATTTTATGGGAATAATTATGACTTTTCTTGAGAGCCAGATAGGGTGCGCCTATAAATCATGCTGGGTACATTGTATTTTTTTCTTTTTTGAGAAAAGCTTCCTTGATTGACTGCATTTATTGTAAAATTACAGTTCTTTATTCAAATTTGAATGTGAAACTTGGTTAGATTATAATTTCCCTAATAAAATCGTGCCTAATTGTTCCATCTTGAAATAAGCTCATGATTTTGGATCTTATAACAATTAAGAATTGAACTCCCCTAATGTGATACAAAATGATATGATTGAAGATTATACTTGAGAAGGGTGAGTAAGTTTCTATATTAGGGTCGTGCATGGTAAATAATAATCGAAAACTAAAGAACAATTAATTACCCCACAACTGAATAAGTATAAAATAAATTTTGGCTTACCACTATAAAATTTTCGTAAATTGATGTTTAAGTGCTTACCTGAAAATAAAAAAAAGTATTAAAAACGATATATAAAATTAGTGAGAAAAAAGCTGAAACCACTTAAGGTAGCATTGAAGTAGTAGTGCAAAAAAAAGTAATCCCATCACTTTCGCTCATCTTAGTATCGTATAACCGAAAGCTTTCTGAACTGTTATATTATTGAAATGCTGTATTCTCTAAGTCAACATATTTGCCTAATAACTCATAAGACCCTTTGGGATGTTTGTAAACAAAGCAAACATAATCTCGAGAGCGTCACACATCATTCGAGATTTACCTGAAATACGGAAGAATTTTTTATTTACAGTTTGAAGTGATGGCAGTAGTCTTATTGGAGTCAAACCGTCGAATTTCGACGCACGGAGGAATCGATTTGTTAGAAAGCCCAAAGCTCTAAATATAAGGGTCATGTACTCAAGTATAAAAGCAGCTCTTCTATATACGTTCGATTTCGAACATCTCGATTTTCTCGAGTTAAACGAAATTGATACGAAATTCGTTATTGAATGCGTTTTATTAGTTTATCGATTCTTCAATATTATATTGGTAATTTAAAATTTATTTTTTGCATTAAAATATCGTCGAGTAATTACTATTTCTGAATCCGATGGAGGATCTTGAAGGAACATGGAAGCGTCGTGCTATTCTCTACTCTTTATCAGAATAAACAAAGTTATTCTATAAGATAAGTGGAATGGAGAAACTCCGGACGTTTGCCGTACTAGATAAATCAAGGTTCCGGATTTTATTTACATAAAACGTGCCTTTTCAATCTCCCACTAAGGATTCAACAAAATTTTTGACAAGAATAATAAAGTCACAGCAGTAAAATAAATCTCTAAAACGAACTGGACCGCGTTATCTCATTTTTTCGTTGGCTTAGCTTATGTATTTAGTGCGTGATAAGGACGGCACGTGATCGCTCCCGGGTGCTGATTTGCAACACATTGACGTGACAGAATGGGCACGCGTCCTATACCAGTTATCAGGGGGTAACACAAAACGTCAAATGCAAAACCTATTCGAGTATTCGGACAACACACGTTAAAAACTTATGCAAATTTCACTTAATTCAAAGCGCATAATTTAAGGTTAACACGAACTAATTGTAATTTCCACGGTCCAAAAATGAAAAAATTCCATTTGCAATATTTCTTATTAATGACTTCTTTGTGACTGGACCAAAGCTTGGAATATTAAAACGCTGGGAATTTGTGCTCAAGTACCTACGTTATCCGATTAATAATGATTGAAAGGGAAAGTCGGTATTGAATGTTTTTGGAGATCGACTAAATCAATAGACGTACAATGCGATGTAACGATGCTCTGAATCTTCGGGCGCAGTCAGTCGGCATTACGCTTGGATTATCAAGAGAGTTTTTCTTTGATAATGTTAGGCGACGGAGACGCTTAAGCATGTGGAAATAACGTCGATATGCAAGGAGAAAAGCACTAAGTCGAAGTTTACCAAGTCAACATTAAGGATAAGAAGCGAAATGCGAAACCCAACTTTTCTCTCGTCGTATTATAAAATTTATGTTAATATAATTGCACCAATTGCACCAGATGCTGTGTCGACTAAACTTTGTAGTATTAGGTACTATAATATAAATTTTATAGCACTTATAACAAAATATAAAGGTGAAGGAGGTAAAGACTAACGAATAAATTAGTAGAATCGTGCACAAAGCGAAAGAAACCGAATATAAATTGTCGCCAGAAATTTAATTAGAACGCGCATTGTTGTTATAATCAGATATTTTACGAATTTAAGCGCACACAATGAAAATCACAAAGTAAAACAACGGGGAACTCTAGAGGACTTATTGATTAATGTGTTGTGCTTTCGTGCTTTAGACGGAAGAGCAATTAGAAATAAAGCTGTGTCAGCGCATTGTAACAAACGATCGAGAGCTTCTTGAGTATTAATCCTGCCGGTGGAAGTTGGAAAATCAACAGGGGGTGGGGGGAATTTGTAGGTTGATTGGAGCTTTTTAATTTCTTTAGCAGACACCTGGCACATTTATCAGGCGAAAGAAAGCAATTACGATCAAAATTAAAAGTGATAACCACCAAATCCGCGATTAATATTCAGCGTTGAATCAAAATCGATCAGGCGATCAAATTATTTAACTTTAATTTCCTCATTTTATTTCAATTGCCGATTACGAAAGTTAAAGAGAAAAATTTATTTGTTAGTTTTCTAGAGAGTGGCAAAAAAGTTTAAGCACCAAAACCAAATAAAAGTTTTTAATCGTATTAAATTAAATTCTAAGTTGAAGGAATTAGGATTTAGGAGCAGCAGTTGTAAAATTGAATATTTATGACACCGCAATTGAGGTTTCTCTCGTATTGAAGCAATCTTGAGTAATGGAATAAGGGTCCCGATTGATATGTGTACTTACGACTTACATAATCAACTTCGGGGTGCTAAGAAAAGAAATGTTATTGGACACTCCACCCATCCATAAACCACTCTTATTGTGATTCAACCGATTGCCCAAACTATCAAGAATTATACTAATAAAATTGAACACTCCTTAAAATTAACTGCCAATAAATTACCAAAACGTTGCTCATAAGATTAACGCAACTTTCGTGCTTTACCCTGATTTATAGATTACACTTTTTTGTTTGTTGTTTTTTTCGGAACCACATCCAAATTTATTTAATTATTATTTAATAACACCCAAAAAGCTCAAAGTTGAATTTTTGCGATTCTCCTAAGATAACCCGATATTTATAGTAGACGCGTTCAAATTGTTCTAACCCCACAATCCCTTGGATCATTAAAATCCTTTCCGGTCAAATAAGTAATCCAACACTTTATTCTCCTGATTACACCTGAAACATATTGAATAACCGAATTCTGACAAGTGTAGCCCCCGGTTCGAGTAATCCCACAAAATTTTGATTTCGCTTTGCATGCGTACAATCCAAAATTTAAATAAACGTGTTAGGAAACTAAAGGACGAATATTTGCGTGATTAGCAATTCAATTTTAAATTAATAATAATTATTATCATCGTCCGCTTTCCAATTTTTGTACTCCCTTCGTGTTATTAGGAATCAGCAAAAAATGGTTTATTAATAAAAGTTGGCGTTAGCAATAATTTGTAACGATTTTTGAAAGTAACTCGAAGAAGAACATAAAGCAAATATTTACAGTTTTAAACGAGTCAATTTATATTTTTTTATATTTGATGAAGTTATGAAAGTGTATAGGCTTAATAAGTATAAAATAAAATATGAATCGAGCTGTTTATTTGATATTTATGTAAATTTTGGGGAAAAAGTTGGAATAAAAGTGCAGTACCTACTGGAGCTTTCAAATCGGTGCGCCAAGCATCAGGAAGAAGGTAAACGTGCAGATACGAAGGTAGCATACAGAATGGGGGCAGTTAACAACCCGTGAGGTGAAGATATTTGTATGTACGGCACGTCTGTTCGTCCGCGGACTAACGGCGCGTGTAACTCTGCGGTGAAACTAAAATCGAGGAGAAAGAGTCAGAAAAGCCAAATATATGACTTAGGGAGTGAAGGGTAGAAGGGTAGAGATACAGGTTAAAGATGGTTTTAGGACCAAAATGGGGCAATATATGTGCGAGGCCCGAGGTCAGATCATAGATTGTACACCCACCGGAGATTAATACAACTTAGAGTGGAAAAGCTCAGAAAGTAAAAGATATACGATCAAGTCTCAATAGCCACGATTTACACAAATGCACATACTGTAGTAATACTAAAAAAAGAAAAACGCCGACGTGCGACGTCTTCCCTTCAATTTCTCTTTAAAACACGATGGACCGGAGACACACTCGCCCGCATGGATTCCTTCCTTCGGAAACCTGTCCGCCCCAGCGCGTTCCCAATTTCAGTACAAACTAAATTTAAAAACTTAGTTTCTTTCTATCTCTCGTATCCAAACCCGGAAGATAAAAAAGATGAAAGCAGCGTATGAGAAATGGGGTAGGGAACAGATTGGGACAAGCGCGACAAGACACATCCCATCGACTTTGATTATAGAAATCGTTCAAATACGAAAGGAATTATTATCCGTTCGGTTTCATAAATGATCAGAAACGGTATATAAAAATGAGACAAAACGAATCGTTTTCGATGTAAAAAATATATAAAAGAAAATTTTTTTTTGAAAGAATATTAAATGGAGCGCGAGTGTCTCTGAGGACATTTATGTATATTCCGTTAACTGAAGCAATTCGCTTTGCAGTTCCACAACAAACGATAGCTTCTTTTATAAATCACGCATGATCTTCCTGCACGATACATAAACATGATGTGACCCTATTTAATATACCAAAATATCATCACAGGTAGCAACCACTGTCCACTAACTCTTAATAATGCAAATTGAGGATACCAAAGCTAGAAGCCTCGTGGCTTTGTAATATCATATGAAGTCATATTTGCTCCAAAGTGCTAGATTCTCTAATGTAATAATCTACCAATGGCATTTGATAAAAGCGAGCTGTAGGGATTAGAAAGCTAATGGGATATAGACTGACCGGGATGAATATGACTTATTCTAATTTAGCCTGCAGGCCAAAGCTCATCGATAAAGATCACCTCTGCATATCGTACAATACAACATATCGCATTTCCAACCAGTATTTTGTAACAAACTTCTAATTCAATTTATGATCCACAAAGCACACGTTTCTCGTTCTCCAAATTCCGTCAAGTCGTAAAACTCGACCAACTCATAAACACATCAAAAATTTTCTAATTGGAAAAGAAATCCCTAAGAAAATCAAAAAAAGCGCTTGATTATCGAAATCAGCTTCTTAATTACTTTTTCACATAACGTTCGTATTGACTAAAGGTTTGATTATCTCAGTGACTTCAATAGAAGCTGTTTCTAAAACGGGTTTAGTTGAAAGCAATTTATTTCACGAACCTTTGTGCTTTTACAAAAGAGGATAAAAAGTAAACTTAGGATCAAAATCTGTCAGTGTTTCATTTACTATTTTAACTCAATTCACCCAGTTTTACCAAATACAACATAATTACATACAGACACACATACAATTTCACTTTAAAAATACAAGACCAATTAAGCGGTTTTTGACTATTTCCACTTTGATTTGTGAAAATGAAAGATGTCAAAGTTAAACTGAAAAGAAAGCCTTCGAATTCTTAACAAATCGTAGAGCATTCCATTTTGACTGAATTGGTAAACTGACCGACCTCGGTACATGTCCAAGCTTTGTTCATCGCATGGCTTCATCACAATTCAACGTATCGAAAAATGAAAGAAGTGCATCAACTTCTTTGATTTATTCCATAAAGTTCTGGCATTCCAAGAATTTACTCGGTCAGATTGGTTTAACCTACCAGAAAACTGTACTAAAATCATAGAGGAGCAGGAAGCAGTTACTTTTTAATTAATTCGTTCTCCTACGTTGTGAATTGTGTAAAAAGGCACCTGGGGTACCTAAAGTTTAACGTGTGCTCCAAACAAAGTGTAATATACTTCATTTTTGTAAGGATTAATAGGAACAATAGACCAGGAGATGGCAACCCAAATTTCACAAATTTAGCATTATTTAGAGTTTTCTTTTCATTATATAGCAACCATGCTATCATAACAATAATTCCTTCAATTTTCATCGGCTATTTATTATTTCACAGCCAAAACAATTGATCTCTGATGTCGTTCTTCTACAAAGATTTCTCAACTTACAATTTTTTTTACAGTTTTTGGGTCCGAACTGCAGCCCAATCCTTCGTTGTTTTGTAGCTGATTTTCAAAGTTAAAAATTTAAGCCCTCATACCCATCTGATATTTATTTTTTGTGATCAATGGAAATTTTGGTTTGTTACATTTTAAATTTTTTTCCTGCGACGAGGAGCAAGCCCGACGTAGAACCCCCAACCTGGAGTACCAGAGAGACGGCCAGAATAAAGTTCTTCGCTTTTGACCATCATGCTCCGACCGTCTCATTTAGTTTTATTGAATTACCTGATACTCAATATTTTATCTCAGTTAGTTGCTAGGCAACCATTTCCGCGATAGAAAATTCATAACATTCCGCGGTTCTCGACTTCTTCTTCCAAGTTCTATACACAAAAACTGTTCTACACTTCATTTCATCGGTGGTTTTCCATTGTCTTAATAGATGAAACAGTGTAACAAATTTTTGTATTTGTTATTTAGTTCCTCCTTGAATTGGATTTCACAATACTCCTAAATGCGGTCCTGCATTTTTGTTTGCATTCAATATTCGATTGCATGCATTTGAGATTTGATACAGGCATTTTGCGGGCAGATTGTTGATAACGTGAACGAAGCATAGGAATTCCAAAGCTCGATAATAGAGGACGTACGTCGTGGACAAATATGTCGCTATTAATTTCTTCGTTCCAAATCGTTGGGAGATAAAAGAAGCCCTTTATGTGGCGATCTACTGCGCAGTTTTTGGTGCGCAAGTTGAGACCATTCTTGATTCCTTATGGTTGGTAACGACCATTGTTGTTGTTTTGGATGACGAGTGGGAAATTCCTTTGTTATCTGGATGGTCCAATCCAGTGGCGTAACTACCAGTGTGCGCGGTGTGCAAATGAACACAGCCCGAACAGGGCCCGAGGCAGTGTAAAGTAAAACATAATGGTACCCCGCCAGTCTTCTTAAACAAAGGTAAAATGCGACTGTGCAAGCAAGAAACGGACAATTCGACAACGAGAATCCACCGGTCGAGCTTAAGTTAGTGTTAAGAAACGATTTTTTTTAAATGAGGGGACCATTAAAAGAAAGATCCGCCGAGGTGGAGTTCTTGCGTGTACCTTCTTTGTGCTACCCTTCTTTCACACACCCATTTCAGAGGAATAAGTTTGTTTTAACAATCTTTTAATTGATTTTAATAAAAAAGTAACCTTTTGCTTGGAGGTGGTGTACCTAGTGCAAATTTGTACGTCTTATTTAAATATTTATTTATACAATTAAAAACATTAAAGTAAAACAAATCTATATCCCTGAAATGGGCGAGAAACCGGGGGTTCTGGGAGGAAGTAACTATATGTTTTTTAGGTTTTTCTTATGTGGATAAGCCCACTAAATATCCTAAAATATGAAGAAATGAGCTGGCAACCTAGAGTCTGGAGAGGTATGGACAGTGGCGTAAATACGGGGGGGGGGAGAATGGTCCCGGGCCCAATGCTTTGGACTCAATATAATGCAATTTAAGCATTATATTGCGACCAATTTCTTTACTTAATCGCACACCTCCCAATCGGGCGGCCCGTCAAAACTCTTTGACGAACGAATGTAAAATTTGAAGTTACGCCACGGGTCGAATCTCCCTTATCAATATCCCCAACACCATCTCTCTCAGTCTACCAGCCAAGATCAGATCTGCAGCAGTGTTTTTGTGTTCGCGGAAGTCGATTATTTGCTCCTGTGTAAAATTAACAAATGTTCTAGATTTTCACGTTTTGAAGCCACATGTTGGAATGCGATTGGAAGAGAGCACTTGTCACCAGTTTAAGTTGAAATTTGTGTGAACCGACGTGTGTATTTTGTCTTTTGTGTTCAATGTTGAGTAACCGTAGAGGTCACTGTTTTATATTAGGTAGATACTTGTTTATTTTTGAAGTGAGTGCTCTTTTTGATTGTGATTTTCATTGCTACAGTGTGTATTGTTTTGCACAGCCATTTACATTGCAATTATTGGGATTGTGATAACATCTCTCAAATTATGTTGTCAATTAAAGCATTTTATTACTATTGCGTCTTTTGAGTTTCACCAAGCTACCGTTATTTTTTTTTCAGAATCTACGACTTGGCCTCTGCACAAATTGAGAGCTGGCCTCTGGATTGTAACGGATTCTGGTTGGGTCAATAACCCTCTCATTTAGGGGTTGCTGTTCAGAGGATAGTTTTCGTTTCAACGGTCAGACTAAAGTTCTTATTTTGTTAGGATTATTAAACCGAGAATTCGGCATTAGAAGTCAACGCATTTAACTGCTAACTAGGATTGTAGTTAGAAATTTAAAAAACTTCAGTAGGATCGGAGGGGGGGGGACATTTTAAGAACTGAATTTGCTTTGTTATAAATTTTAAAAAGTTGTCTTGTTAGTTCATTTCTTGCTTCTGCTTCGCAAATATTACTAAACTCACAATTTTGTACAACTAACATGAAATAACAAATAAAAATTTACGCCGTTATTTCCCTATGTTTGGGTGTAAGATTTCCACACCGGTACAATATATGATGATATCATATAATAACGAATAAATTATTCGAGTTATTGTGGTGTATTTGCATAAACTCTAAAGCTTGGGAGGTAGTGGCATAAGCTCGACTACCGGTTTCCAAATTATTTTCTCTGTGGTTTGAATTCCTCGTTAAACTTACGTTCATGTCGGAAAACAACGACTACTAACTAGCAATTCGGACTTGTAAGTCTTAAAACCCCTCGATTAAGCCCTTTTTAAGCTTCGTTTTAGATTCCTCGGCCTACGACTCGCATACACTTTCTAAACAGCCTCTAGCGGTCGCAGATTTACTTACAACGTCCAGAAATCAACTAATCGTTCCTGTTCTAATGTATCGTCAGGGTTCGAATCCAGATTGAGGAATAATTTTTCAGAACATAATTTTGCTGCATTCAATTTATCTTCTACCTTCCGATTAACAAAGGCTAGCTAGCCACAATATCCATTGTGGCTACTACTCGCTACGGATTTGGTTGCTATGGGGAGAGGGATGTAGCGCGTATTCACATTACGCTAGGGTTTGAATCCAGATCAAGGGATATTTGCTCCTAAAAGTAACGAAGTTACTTTTGAGTAACTTTGATCAACCCAGGTCCATAATGGGCATCATTCAATAAAGCGTTTCAGCGCAGCAGACAGTTAGCCTAAGTTTGTTTCCTGAAAAACTGCATTGTTTTGGCATCATATCAGGAATTCAGTCAAGGTTAATTCTAACTTGACGTTACAAATGATCAAACTGTGCGTTCCATGAAGTTTCTAGTTAACTGAATAAATAGTTTCAGTATAGTATAGGGAATTCCTTAGTTATGGTCATTGAGCTCCAACGCTGTATAAATTTCTATACAAAATTTATCAAAAGTGGAACAAAATAATTTGAAATTTTAGTCCTTTTAGAGTGTGCTTTGTATAGATTGCTCTTTATCGGTTAAATTTTATATTATAAAAAAATGTGTTTGAGTTGAAAATTACATAAACCGCTTTCGTCTTTTTTTTCTCTGGAACTTTGGTTCTATGTGAAAACGAATACGAAAATAAGCCGATTATTAAAAATCTCACACTTAAAAAGATTTGAAATACTTAAATACCGGTATCGTATAGCAGGACGAAAGAACAGCTTGACCTGCAAAGTTGCGATAACTTTAATTTATTAACTTGGTTAGAAGTTTTTGGATGGCGGAAAATTTTATTTGGAAGAAAATACAAAGTTACACAATGTAATTGTCATTTAATTTACTTATTACCCGGAATTTCATAATTTTCGCTCTATTGTTCTCATGTGGCATACATATTTTATTATATAAGCTACGGTATTATCACTGGACCGTAACTAGTAGCTCGCAACCCCTTTATTGAGGCCATAAACGGAGTTCTTCGGGGGGCTATAGCAAAACCAGCTTAGTCAGGACTTGCTCGCATCATTTTAGATTAAACCGAGTTTGATTACATTAATCCCACGGTAAAAATTCGAAATTTAATCAAGTGTATTGATGTAGTTGATCATCAAACGCAGACTTATCTTTAGAAATTCCGATTAATATTGATTCGTCGTAAAGACCCGGATTGATTGAGCGAGCACGAAACGCGCACAACTCCCATCCAATAGTCGAATTCGTTTGATGTCGCATTGATGGAATTAGAACGCGACCCGCATCCATCCATCGGTCCTTTTCAATTTATTCTAAATTGTGTGTATTTGAATTATTTTATCATACCTATCGAATTGCAGGCGAAATTATTTATTATATAAGGGAGGACATCTTTCCTCCGAGCAGAATTAATAAACTTTCTCTAAAATTTGAAAACGACGTAATGAAAACCTTATAACGCTGATTTAGTAAATTGTTTACGACAGTGGAGTAAAATTTATCAAAATGAATGGCAAAAATATGTACAAACAAGGCAATTTTATTTTGTATGATGATGAAGGGTGGTCGTATTCATAAATCGTCTATCTATATGCAGATGCGGATCAGCAGGAAAATGACGGTAGCTGCTGTATACATACATCAAACTAAAAACTACGACTTTGCTTCCTCTGTCTTATCTACGGTATTTTCTCGTAAACATCGAGGAAGGTTGTTTGAGAGGCATCTAACGTTGAAGATTATAAAGCTTGTGCAGTCCATATTGACGATGGCACTCGCTGGAATGTGATGAGCGGACTCGCGTAATGGTTACGGTCCGTTATCAAAGCTCATCGTTATGGGCACGTAAAAAAGCGTTATGAAGCGAGTCTTGTTAAATTGCGTAGGTGGTAACTTTTTACGGTAACGGGTAAACGTAGTTCTGCACTTATTTTTGCATAAATTTCGCACACAAATTTCCAATTCTTTTTACGAGACAATTTAAAGATTTTTTATTATGATAAAATTGTGTTGAGTTTATTTTATAGTTGGCGGTTAAATTTTCATTCGATGCACAAACAAGTACGATTCGCAAAGTATCATCATTTTGATATAACGTAAAAGACCTTCTTTGAATCATCTGCAACAAAATTGTTTCATTAATGTAATGAGTTCCGGAGTTTCACTCTTCGTTCTGTTCCATTGTCCCGATTCTTCTCTCATTAATGAAAATAGGGATCGAAATTAGAAATAGATGACACATCACTAACTCATAGATAAATCTAAACTAACAATTCATCATACATTTATGATGCTTCGATGATCAAAGTAATCGAAACAATTATTTTCCTTAACAGTTTCACGTCAATCAATTTTGTCCTAATGATTTTGAGATATAAATTTACCCCTGACATTCCACATTATGGAATTTAACTTGCGCTTACACAGACCACAACTTCAACATTTTCAAATTAAAACAACGCCCTTTTTCACCTACGTTGTTTATACCCAATAATTTAGCAACTGATAAAGTTGGTCCAACATTATGTAACGTTGGTTGCAGAACCTGCGAGGCGAAGAGGAAAATTAACAACAAAGTTTATGTCTCATAATAATCATCTATTACTCAAAAACACTCGATGCGTGTGCGTGCATTGTCAACATTTTCAGAAAAACTTTTCGTCTGATGCCTTCAAGATTTATGAAGATTCAAAAAAAATTCCTTAACACGACGTGTGACATTTAATATGAGAATGTGAATTTTGAAAGGTTTTAAAGCAATCACCAAACGTAACAACAACAAAAGTTTCATCATATTTCAAGTTACTCGTTGACGGGTCAATATTTTTAGGGTAAGTTTATAGGGTTATCACAAAATTTATGTTTCAAAAGTAAATGTCAGATCTGATTTAAAAAATCAAAATAGAAAGTTTCACATATTTCTTTGTTACTATTAGCTACAAAAACATGCATGCATTTTAGAACGTTCCAGAAATGCAAGCTTGGAATTTTCATTTTTACCTTTTGTACTACCAGAAAGCATTGTAAAACTTAAGTGCCTCGCAAGTGTTTGGGATTTTAATTACTAATGGAAATGTGAATATGTAACTACCGCAAGCGGAAAGTCGGAATTTTTTTAATTTTAATGACGGTGCTTTCCTTACAATTTTAAAATGTACTACTATGTGCCCGATTGATTATTCAAAAACACTTGAAACACGCATTTACATCAATCTTAAAATTTCATTTACTAATGGAGAGTCATATTTTAATTTCGAACAATTATTTTTTCGTTTGGTATTGCGTGACACAATGTGTTGCCTTTCATTATTCTTTTGACATACGAATTAATCATCCAAAGATTTGTCATAGTTTTGGAAACAATACTGATGAAAAGTTCATTAAACCAACATATTTTAGATTGGATTGGATTATTTTAAGTAAAAAATCGTTTTCCCTGTCCACCAAAACAGATGTCTTTGTTTTAGAGTGGTCGTCAGGGTGTTGATCGTGGCCCATCTAAGATTGTCACGACTCATCCTTGAACTTACCGCAGACCGCATTCAGATCTAAATTATATCTTATTATGATTGAAATGCAGTTTTTACTATTTCATACTAACGCCAATATTTCAAAAACGCGTCAGCGTATCATTTGACAATAAGTCATGAATCCAAAAACTTTCAAAGCAATAAATTGTAGTTTTTATTATCCCTTGTTTGCTAGCTAGAAAAGCAAAGAGCGAAGACAATTTCTTTACCCGATACATGGAAATAAATCCCATACTTTGTCTTTGCTACACAGGGGGGTAGTTAGGAAGGGACTTATTAGCCCACTCTAAAGTATTTTTTTTTACTGTACGAAATGGAAGGATTATCCTTATTTTTTTCAGCTTCTGTGCAGGATAGCCAAACGTTCCAGTTTTTTTACACGATACAAATTCGTTTAAAAACATCCCAAAACACTAAATACAAAGGAGTATCATTTTCGTTTATTCAATCATTTAAATTAAGTTGTTTATTTTATGTTGTAAACAAGATATTTATTTTGTACGTTATCTTCTAACAAAATCTGGCAGCCTTAGGGTAATTAGTCAATTATTCATTTTTGTTGTAATTTTATGGTGAACCGACGTCTTTCAGCATTTTGTTTCAGAAACAAACATTTTGATTTAAAGCCAAATCTAACAGATCTATATTAATTTCAGGGGCGCATGTAACAAGGGGCATGTTAAAGCGCCTTATTGTATGTTGCCATTTGTAAAATGTGGAGAAATTATTAGGTAATTTTTAAACATTTTATATATCTTCCAAGTGTCAAAATAGTGGAAAATCTGATTTTCAAAAATCTCCCCTCTTGATACGGGGGCCCCTCGTCAGTCTCTAGCCGAGGGCCCCCAAAGGAGCCAGTCCGGGCCTGGTTAAGAGTAACTACACATGTGAGCGTTTGATGATTAATCTTAAAAATTTAAAATTAATGCTTACTTGAATTAGAGAAACTCCTAATTTTCGCAGAATGAACAAATATGGCGCCCTAAGTGTGGGGCAAAAACCACAATCCTTATTATCAGCTATTACTATTACTATCATTTAAAATTGATTGCTATTCCCAGTAAAATTTCATTAACTATTAAATCCCTTTCACATGATGAGGAAGAAACTAATGAATCATACAGTCAAGTTTTCTTCCAAATATTTCATATTTTCTCGTGCCGAATGAATGTTATTAGCTTTGCGCCGAACTGAATTAGCGCCAAAATATATTTACACCAAATAGTTTTGCGAAAAGTAGGCTCGCATTGCATACCATCCAAGGATGTAATTTGTTACATAATAAACGAAAAAGGAAAAGAAATAAAACAGTAAAAAGCTTTTGCGAAATTTATACATTTTCTCTTGAGAAGGCACAATTGGCAGTAGCAACTGCGTCAACAATTTTCCTAAATGTTGTTATTAAAGATGTCAGTATTGTGCATTCATTGAAACTGAAAATTTTAACAGATGTGGAATGACAAACAACAAACGAGGTTTCTGCCAGAAAATCAAATTAGATTTCTAAGTTTCTAACAGATGGTGGTTAATTTATCAATCACCAAAATTACGGTTTCTCATTCCGTTGATAAGAGTATGGATATCAAACATTTTAATAGTAGTTAAACCAGCAGGTCACCATCACAAAATAACCAAACATTCAAACGACTTCAATCAACACAAACAAAAATGAAAAAGGAAAATTTTATGTTGTAGAAAGAAAAATTGCATTTGTGAGTCGTTAGGGATAATTTTACACATTCGTGTTTTTCTAAATGAAAGGAGTTTGAAAGCAATAAAAAGAAAATTTGAAAAAATTTACGTCGGTAATTTGTTTCGACACTACGTGGTATTTGACGTGTAACGTTATTAATTTTTAACTCGAACAAAGAATTAAGACATATCGTTCAACGCTGTAATTTCGTCCAAGTTAATTTTGTAAAAATAAAAATAGCACATCAATTTACTCACCGTTATGAACTAAAAGTGTGGAATCACGTGCTAGGGCAAGTTCTGAATCTGTAAGGGTAGCGTCTGAAGCGTTTTCCGATGTAGGGGTGTCGCTTAAACCAGCAGGTTGTTGGTATAGAGGGTGCTGGTAGGTATGCTGCGAACCGTATCGACGTGGAGATGGACAATCTTCACCCTCCGACCCGCTCACACTGTATGCAGGGTACAAACGTCCCTTCCCTATAAGCAAAAAGAGAAAAGTTAAATATATGCTAAATAAAAACATAAAATATTTTTAACCATATCAAATGTTAATGCTTTATCAGTTAGGGTGGTGGTGGTGTAACCTTTCTTACGGTCGTACCACTATCACACTCGAAATGGAAATTTAGAAAGCTGGATTGGAATAGCAATTAAGCATTTAACACGCAGTCAAGTTATTCACAACAAACGCAATATAATTCATAGCAGAAGTATAATATAAATAATGAAAATTATGAGAAGTCGGTAAGGATGGTAACTTCTCATGCAATTTTGCACGAAAGAAAACATGCAATAGAATAGTTGGTTCTATTTTAGTACCGAAATTATGCTAAAAATAGTTTTCCAAATATTGAAAAAGCAATGCTCGCGTCAAAATGCTAATGTTTCCAATTGTCGGTCTATTTATTGGTTTCAATTTGGCTTTTAATCTTTTAAACAAATCTTGCGTGTCAGTAAATGGTACATATTTTTAGGCAGGTTCCAAAATTAGATTTTCAGGCACTTATTGGAAGAGCTACCTCGCACATCTTTCTTTCACCACTTCATCGCATTATTACAAAATTATTCATTTAGGGCTATTTTAACTGATTTGAGTGCTAAAACCAATTATTCCATTAGAATTAGGTGATATTCAATGTTTGCAGATGAAAAGTGAAAATGGTTCTACTAATGATTTGATATTTGATACACCAGATATTTGTTCAATCAACTACTACCAAGTTTCATTGTTACTCATGACACCATGTCATTGGCTCGCTGTATCAGAAATTTTAAATCATATTATTATAACATTTAGATTTGAGCTTTTTAGAGCTTTTAGAACACTGACATGTTAAAATGATTGCTTGATGAATTTATTATCGCGATTCATTGCGTAGTTCCACAAAGACGTTATTCCACTTTAATTGAAAAAAGCTTTTTGTACTGGATAAAACTTTTCTTACTGAAACCTGGTAGAATGTGTATTATCGTTTGAAACTTTTTGCAACGACAATCTGTCTAACACAACTATGTACTACGTCTACTATAGTAGTAAATTGAAAGGAAATATATTTCTTTGAATGCATTGAATGTTTCTTTTTGGAAAATTACCCCAAGATATCTTGGAAGTGACTTGGTTTAAAATTGAAAAATCGTTGACATCGTAAACTCGTAAAATGTTGCTTGGCTGAATAAAGGGCTATCTATTCTATAAAAATTGGTAGACTTATAGGTACTAATTTGAAATAAAGAGCAGCTATTCGGGGTTGCGCCTATTGTAGTTATCACCTGGGTACACAATATGTTATTTTGCCTCTGTTTTTACATTTTCAGTCAGGAAACCAACTTCCATTGTTAGTGACCATTTCTGATTACTCCAACATTAATTAGAGCTTAGTTTGGGCTTCTCACTGGCAAGCTGATCCAATTGTTAATTTCATCAGAGCTAATCGGATATAGTAACCTTTCAGTTCCATCAAAGAGAGAGCATGGTGTTTGCGTAGCGAAAACGTGTGCTTTTCTCGTTTGCTTATGATCAAACAATAAATTTTTAATACTCCCAAGGGGTTGAAGAGGACCTACCATAACGACCGTGTTAGGAATGTTCAACTAGATTCAATTTCTGGAAAACTTGCATAACTACATAGTATCGATTCCAAACATTCAGTTTTCCAATAACTAAATGCTTTACCGTACCCAACTTATGCTCGAAATATTTTGTCTCTCCCTTGTGGTGATTTTTGATTAATGGGGTAATTTGACCATCATTGCCCGTGGCAAGCGTTCATGAACAAGGAGCATCTTCCAGAGATAAATCTCCAGCACGAAACGCAGCAAACCACCTCCGGCAGATTCGGTCATTTACAGTATTGTCTCCCTAATCGCAAAAATCACCTTTTGTTTCTAAAAATTGCATATTTAACAAGTTGACATTATCGGACCACCAATTAAATAATTGATAAACAGGACAGGTCGACGCGGGTCGGTAAGTAGGGTTGCATTATAATGTTGGCTAAATATATTACACAAAGATTAACTATTTATTCAGAAGAATAATTAATTCGGTAGTTTCCAGTGCTTCTAAAAATTTAACTCTATATTATGTAAAATGATACGACTTAGTAACTTAAGAAAATTGTTACCCAAAAAGTGTTCTGGCAATCTCGATTTTCCGTCATTTAATCTATATGCTCGTATGTATTCATAGCATCGTGTTGTATGTAAATATAAGAGCTCGGACGGTATAAAAGAGTAAGATGACGAGAATTTACCTTCGTATCCTCCTTTTCCAAATTTAAATTTATTTTGAATTGTACATTGACCAGAAGCCATATTATCGATTTACAGGAAAGCTTTTCAATTTTTGGTTTCAGATAAGCTGTAATCTCAATATCGTATACCTCAGACACTGCTGGTGAAGGCAATTGTTCTTCAAAGGCTGTCGCCAAGTATGGCATTGTAAGAACGTAGTAATTTGAATTGCGTATCAAATTATATTATTTTGCAAAATAACGAATTTGTGCAAAGAAAATTTGTACCATAAGAGGATGACTCGGGAAATAATTTTTCACGTAAGAACAAAATTAACTAATGTTACTTGACAATTTAGGCGATCTAATTTTGTTTTTATTTTAGAAAAAGATCCGCATAAACCGTGTCACAATTGAATCTAGTTCTATTATCTATTAAATATTTCAATATATTTACTGTTGGTTGCACAATTAATTGGAAAATTTGGAATTCAAATTCCAAACTGTCGTTTTAATCCATGCCATATGATTTATTAGGATACCTGATCGAGTTAATGTGTAGTTAATTTTATTTTGTAGCATAACCTAAAACAGACACCTGAATAGTGTGGCTTTCATCGCAGTAGGATTATGAGAATCGAATTTGGAATTCGTTGGTGTTATTTTGAGGTGTTGATTGCTAGTCATTATTGAACAAAATTCGTTTGTGGGTCGTTGTCGTTGTACTTTTAACCTGAATTCTTGGTTAACAAAGATTTTTCGTTTGAAGGTTAAATTTCTTATATCTACGCATTATCTACAAGGTCAGAATCATGAATACATTGACCAGACTGGAACTGCATTTAGTTTAATAATAAATGAACCGACCAATCCTGATCATCAGCTTGAAGAGATATTTTGTACATAAATCAATGAATTTATAATAATAAATTAGATTGCCTAGGGTGTGCGGCCTAAAGACCGCACTTAAACTATATTTGACCTTCATCCTCTCGCGTATGCGGCAAATTGGCCTCATTAAGAAACTTAGGGTAGTTTGTGGCTGTACTGAGCCGGCTGGTGGAGCTTTTTTTAATCAAAACACGGGCATGGTCTAGTTCAGGAGATAATAATTAGAGAATACAAGCCCTTCCCATCTCTACCATGACGCTCTGGTAGGAAATTGGAGAGAAAATTCAAACAGGAAAATTTTAACTCTAAAAAACGCGAGCGGATGAAGGTTAAGGTGAAAATAAATCAAAAAATATCCAGTTAATCTGTAAATAATTAAAAATTATATTTTAAATTTTCCAAAAAGCTTCACCACTAGCAGCGGGGGGGGGGGGGGGTACTGTAAGTAGAATATTGAAATTATATAATTTTCCAAATCCCCAGCGCAAGAAAGTTAATGTATACAAGTTTTAACTTGTAGCCTTGACTAGCTGCCGCATGCCGGTGAGTGGATGGACCTTCCAGCTTGTCCTAGAAAAAGCTTAATTGGTCCAACTTTTTACTAACCTTAATATCACTTCCCCTGAAACCGAGTTATCTTGGCTAGCAGCCCATCCGTGGACGGGCGTTCCATCTGTTTTTAGTATAAATTGCTCGACTTATTATTCTACAGTGTAAAAAGTAAATTTCCTCAAGTAAATCTTAATAAAATTCATAGCATGGATCTACCAGATATTATTGTTTGGTCTTCGGCCTCACTTAATGTATAACGAGACCATACATGATAGTCATGGTTGTTCGACCTGCGGCACCACTTGGATGATTGAGAAAAATCATATGCATGCGTCTATTTTTGGTAATAAGTAAACGAACAAGGAGTTTCTAATTTAGAAAATTATTATATTGGATTATAGACAGTGGTAAATTAAGCGGATGAACGGATTAACAAGTTTCTCGCTGTTAATACATTCATGAATATAATTTCCACGGTTTAGGTAATCAAGATTAACTATAATTATAACTTAAAATTTTCAAAATTTTTGATTTGATTTTGATGATAAGAGCACCTTACCATTTGCAACTATTACTACAGTCCTAATTATGTGGTCTATGCGTATAATAAAATTGAACTGTAATGAGTATCTGATTTCAACGAAATTGGTTGATTTAATATTAGTAGATAGTAAAACTTTTTGTAAGTTCGATGTTGCCAATGCAAATCAAGAGTGAATCATTTTGTTGTATTTTTTTTATTGACTGGATGATTGGGGGCTTCTTGTCGAGAAGCCTTGATGGGGATTTTATTGTGATATATTTGTAATGAGACGGCAGAAGGATCCTGTCTCACAGATAACAATTTAATTAGATTGTAAGAGAGGATATGTATCCTAAAAGTTCTATATTTTCCATTTTTTTTTATCAAATTATATAAATTACCATTATATTATAACAAGTTCGAGCCTGGGCGAAGTACAAATTTCAGTCTGACTGTCGAATGACGATTTGATTATTCTCGTAACGTGAAGATATTCAGGTGACCTTATCACCTGGTTGATTGACCTTCCCTTCTGGATCACGTAGTTACGAAAAAGAGGGTAAATTGATTATAGTGTATTTAATAATTATAGATTTCAGAAAACTCCCCCTTTCAATAAATTACATATTATATAACAAATAATCTAGTTTTCTTCACTTCTTCTTTAGTTTTATTGAATTACCACCCAGTTAGATGCCAGATAGCTATACCTAACAAAGAAATTCTTGATATCCCTGCTCTCAACCCTGAATATAATTTTTTTTTAATGTATTCTTGAATTAAAGAAAAGAGCCTGAATAAAATCTGATTAGTTTGTTGTAAAAGTTGAGATGTTAAAAGCTAATATTAAAAGTATCTTTCAATTTAGTTTTTAGTAAACGTTAAAGTCGCAATTCTGCGATAAAGCAACAAATTATTATCGTGGAATCAGCTTGTTTCATCTTAAAAGTTATAAATTTGTAAATAAAATTATTGAAGCATTTAAAAAGGGTTGTTAAATACTTTAAAGGTTGATTAAAATTTGATGTTGGATTTTAAACATTTAATCTTTGGAATAAGTATTCAAAAAGTGTTTGGTGTTTGGGAGTGACCTTGCAAAACTTAACTTTACAAATCCGTCGTCCTAAAGTAAAATGGTAACTCGTAAGCGAGACTATTTGCATACTAAAATAAGGAAGTATAAAATCTTAATTTAAAGTTTCTAGTGAATATTTTTGAGTTGGTAATAAGTTTTAAAGTACACTGCATTATGCTCTAATAATAAGTAAAATGCTATGTATGTATGGAAAAGTAGCGGCAGGAATAGCAATAATTATGTAAATGTATTTTAAAAATAATATATAATTGGTTGAAAGTAAAGAATACATTAAATGCAAGATATTTATCGGTAAAATATAAAGAAATGTGAGGTAGAGAATTGGTAAATTAAGAAAACAATTTAGAAAACGCCAGCATAGTACTGATGGAGTTGAACATAACGTGCGAACAACTGGGGGTGGTAATTTTGCAAGTCGAATTACTAACAAACAATGCAAATTCAAAACAGAATTTTCACTTAATTACACCCTTCATAAAATACTTGAAAAGATACCGAGATGCAAATTTTGGCTTTATTGAAAGAAAATCAACCATTTGTATAAATCGATAAGAATTAATTGAAACACGCAGTAACAAGTTGGAAAGTAAAACAAATTTGAATTGACAAAACTTGCAAGTACCCGAGAATCAATTAATTAATTAGAATTTCAGACTCTATTTATCCCGTCTATGCTGAACAAACAAGGAACACACAAATGAAACACTATGTCATCCATATTCCCACCCTCGTACGTTCACTCTTCCACAAGAGCAAACAAATATATATTTGTAGCCCACTTATGGTGTTTGGCATTCACTATGTTAGTTGTACTCAAAGTTAAATACACTCAGGAATAATAAGAGAAAATACAATTTAATGAAATTTACGAGAACCATAAGTTATATTCAAGTAAATCTTCTCCAACTTACATTAACACATTGTTCGAAAGATAAGAATGATTTATCTTGCTTTGTTGTTAAAAAACAAAAAACAAAATAATTCCCGACAAATATAAAATTTATTTGAACAACGCAACAGCCTTCCAAATTAAGCCAAAAACATTTATCGCAAAATTTATTACTAAATTCGTCGATTTATAGCAACAAAAAAATTTCATTTCGCTTCATTTTTTAAATCTTCCATTCGCTCTAAGAGTTTATTTCAAACTAAGAGCAATCAACTTTAAGAAAAGTTGACATATATATTAAATGCGGCTGTCAAAAAGCTCATTCCGAATAACTTACTCTGTATTTTTGGTCCATTTCATTTCTTTCGGAACAATTTTTATTAATAATAAAATAAATTAATCTATGGTACCTAAGCAAAAAAAAATAGTTTTTAAATGCTCCCCGCTATAGTTAACGAATCTTGCTTTATTAAAAGCAATAAATTGTTTTACGTCGGGGTAGTTTATAAATCGTTGATTTCCTGCAGGAATCCGGTAAAGCAAACGAACCGCAAATTCATGGCACAGTTTCGATTCCAACCATTCCGTAATCTTAGAAAATATTTTTCTAACCAACGCAACTTTAACTTTAATTAATTCGATTAATTTTTTTGTTTAATCAATTTCGACGATTTACCGCGTTAGCCTTTTAAGCACCCCACATTTAATGTAAGGGCGTACAAGAAAAGTTGTATTCGCAGGGATAAATGCACTTACATCAATCACGGCGTAATTTAAGCAAGCCAGGTTTTAAGTTTGCGTAGCAACCCTCTTCATCTACAAAATCCATCTGTTGAAAACGAGACTAGCCAAATTTTCAATTTCAGCGTTAATTTTTACCGCCCGCTTTCATGAAAATCGATGATAGTAAATTCCGAACATGTAAAACACGCAGTTTTTTTTTGAAACACGCTTTGCACCATATTCTTCCAAAAGTGTCGAGGGACTCTATCTTTTTATGTGACAATACGAATAAGTATGCTACACATTGTATTCATGCGGCATCTCTCAGCAATCATGCACGATCCCGAGGGAGTCGTCCGAATTACGTCAGTAGAACCTCTGGAGAACTCGCAAAAGAACTGACAGAGGGTCCGTGCGTGCCATAAGGCTCCTGGAGTGTCCTGAATGTGACGTAACTCTCCAAGAGATGAGTGATGATGCGAGGTGTGAGTCTTAATGCTGCTCTTGGGATTTTCAGATGATTGCCTGACAACGACAACTGAATCATAGTACCGATTCGACGAGATTAAGTTTTCCTATTCTTTTTATATAAAGATGACCTTACACAATTCGCCAACAATAGCGCGAGATAAAAGATACGGACTGAACCTAATTTTACCCAAATCCTAATATTTTTACTAGCTTGGCATAAAGAGAACTTTTGTTGTTGAAATATGTCCCCAGCGAACGAAACCAATGTCGAAGAAAAGACAAAATTGTAATAGATAACGCAAAACTACCATAACTTTGCCCGACTCATTTAAAAAGTTATCGACGCGCGTCGTAACAAAATAAAACCAGCGGTTCAGCAGGTCTTAACACAAATTGACGGAGATGCGAATATCAAAAAAATATTTGCATTTTTTCTAATTAAATTTTAAACCGTCAATTATAGCGATAATATTGTAATAGTGAAGCCAGCTACCACGTTTTAAAATAATACATCTTCTTTACTTGGTTTGTTTTGACAGTTTTGGGGTGTGATTAATTATTTAAAATTAAAAATTAATTATTACGTGTCAACGCCACAACCTTTTCGGTGTATTTACATTTTCTTTTCCAAAAATTGTATTAAAATGTGTATTTATTAATTAAAAATTATTAATTATGAAATATTTGGCAATATTTTAAACACGATTTCAAAGGTGGATTTTAACAGCTCAAAAATAATTTCCGAATTTCAAACTGAAATGTTTTGTGTGGAAAATCTCTTCAAACTGGTCGGTCATGACGGAAATTTAGATGATAGAATTTACTTGAATTAAAAAACAAACATTAACTAAGGATTGAGCTAGCCCAATTCAATGCACTAAAAAAAATTTACATTAAACATGACCTAAAGGTATTTAAATGTAAATGGCTTTAAAATGAAATCAGAGGGTAATTGAGGCATTTAAAAAACACTTTCATGCTGATAGTGAAAACAGATCAGACGAAATATGTAAATATGATAATCAATAGTCTCCTCATTTATGTGACTTATCTAAAACTTCCATAGACATCCGAATCGCTGTTTTTAAGGTTAGGGTTCTAATTCAATTCAATTTACGGATAAACTATTTTACAATCGGGATAAACCCACAAAATCTGTTCTCTTCTCCGTTGTGTTTCTTCTTTGCACAGGAACAGGAGTCGTAGTCATTCTGAATTTTACCTTCGACTTTCACGAAAATATAATTAATGGCGTTGTTTTCCGTTCTCTTCTACATGGTCCAAAGATCGATATTGAACTTTAGATTACGGCAGTGTTAGTAGGCCACTCCGCTGGCCCATAAGGGTGGGTAGGGTTAGTAGGGTTGATACACATGAAGCAAACCTAGCGGTCTGTGCGACAGGTACTGTTTACGTACTCTTACAATACCGAAAGCTAATTTTACTTATTACCAGGTAATTTGTAAATTATTTATGAACTTGAAGGTAATTTTAGTAATTTTAGATTATTAGAATTTAATTTCGAAGGCCAAGACTATATTATTGTGATGTCACAACGCCAAGAACATCGTTTCTGAACCTAGACGTTGAAAGACAACTTACAACCCCTTCCACTATATATTATCAAAGATATTTGCGTTTTACATTAACAAAACGGCACCACACGGAATAATTTCAAACTCCATTTTGGACGTAATATTTTAGTGATGGTGGCGCCACCAACGATAATGTAAAACGCGAATAGGATTCCATGTAACAAGACTCTTGTTATTTTCTTGCAGCTGGGGGGTATTCCAGACCCCCGGTTTCTTTCCCCACCTGACAATTTATCTAAAATGTTTGAAACTGCAAATTTATTAATGTTAAATCTGCGAATATTGCACAAATTGTGAAAGAATTCTAAGCACATGCAGTGATTTTTGAGGGGGGAGGGTAAAATCATACATATTTTGTAAATATTTTACTGTTGAACTTGTAAACAAACACTGCAAAAATAGCAAACTAATTCTAAATGAAAAGAGGAAGCTTTTGAGAGGGGAGGGGGTAAACCAATAACAATTTTGTTTCAAATTTATGAGGCTAGGTAAATTTATTAACGTTAAATCTGCGAATACTGCAAAAATGCAGAACGGAATAATTTCAAACTCCATTTTGGACGTAATATTTTGTGATGGTAGCACCACCAACGGTGGTTTCTTTCCCCACCTGACAATTTGTCTAAAATGTTTGAAACTGCAAATTTATTAATGTCAAATCTGCGAATATTGCAAAAATCGTGAAAGAATTCTAAGCACAGGCAGTGATTTTTGAGGGGTGGGGGTAAAATCATACATATTTTGTAAATATTTTACTGTTAAACTTGTAAACAAACACTGCAAAAATACTAAACTAATTCTAAATGAAAAGAGGAAGCTTTTGAGAGCGAGGGGGGGGTAAAACAATAACAATTTTGTTTAAAATGTATGAGGCTAGATAAATTTGAAGTGTGAAGACCTCAGGCCGAACTACGTAGGGTGTCAGCGAAACTAACCGAGAACGGTTAGTAGGCCAGGTATTAAAATGTGAAGAAGTCCTGTCCTGAAATTTTGATATTACAGAAACGAAAATTGTAACTGTGCTTGTGCGAAGGGTGGAGTGGTAAGTGAAATCGATATTCGACATTGAAATAGCAATAAATTGGAACTTCAACAGTTTGAAGAGTACCTGCAGGGGAGGAGTTATTTTTAATTTAATTAATTTTTAATTGAAATCAAACAAAATTTCCCAAGCCATTGTAGGCGGCCGTGCGGTTTTAAAATCTAAAATTATTCTCCTACAATTTTATGGCTAAACTATAGGTCCTCCATACTTAAATGTGTAAAGCTGAGCAAAACTCAGATTTGCTTGGATTGAAAGTAGAAATAAATAAGTAGGATACTTGATTTAAGAAAGCACAGCAGAACTAAAAGTAAATACAACTTCTACAAAGATTTTCACTTTTCAGTTAACAATTGAGTAAATTGAAAACAAAAACAGCCATGTAAACCAGCAAAGTAAAAATATAGTTTAAAGTTTTTCGACATTTCGTAACCGTTATAAAACCCGACAAGAAAACAACTTTTTGGAATCGTTTAAAATTTATAGTTTGCAAACTGCAATTTTACATAAATTTGTATGCATTTTCTACTTCCACAAATGGAAAAAAATTATAAACGAGAATGGTTGCATTATAAACTTATGAATTCCGTAATACAAAACTCTGATATCGAATTTTTGTAACCCTCATCTGCTCGAAGCTTTCATATAAATGTCAAATAACAGAACATTGGTGGAACAACATTAAGGGCTATTATCGCAGTACGAAATCGTCCCGAAAGGACCTGGAGGCAAATGATCTTAACTTTGAAGGGCAGTTATATGGTGCTAAAGGAAAAAAAAATTGGCTAGGCGATATCTTTAAAATTTCATATAGAAAATGGTTTTCAATTTTCAAACGCGTTTTTCTCGAAATCAGTAGAACTCAAACATTTTTTGAAAATTTAAATTGAAATTTTAACTGTAGATTCTCAGATAGATTTCTCATCCAAGTACATAGGATTTTTACGATTGATAATCGATTTTTTGATTGGTTTGATTGGTTGCATAAATAACAGATGACACAAGATTGCAGTATTATTATTTCTTCAAGTTAAAGACATCCCGAAGACCGAACAAATACGGCTCTCACGTTCTTACGTGGTGGTTTACGGCCACCATGAACATTAAAAGATTGACGACTGTAGTATCTGCTTTTTTACGATTATAAAGCCACAGACAGTTAAGATTGCTTTGTCATATTATTTTAGTGTGCCGGTGAAAAGTTTATATAACATGAATTCTGCTCTTAAACCTACAAAATCGATCAGCCAAACCAGATTCAGCTGACCCTACTGAATTTTTCTAGAATTCCCGATGGTGTAATCTTCTCCTGGTCTTAACTGGGTTTAAGAAATGCGCTCATAAGTTTGCTTACGAATTTGATGAATGAAAAATCCTTGTTGGTTTTTACCTCGTTACAATCGAGGTGCTTGTGACCCTATTTTTCATTGCTAATGGTGGGACTGATAATTTTACATACATAGAACATAGAAAGTTAGACTCTCTCCTCTATTCCAGGTTACTATTATTATTAAGAAAAGAACACAAAAATCAAACAAAAGTCAGTGATGTCCAAAAATAGTTAAGTCACATAAAGTTTAAATCAATAAATTTTTGCCCGGCATAATAATATTCTTTCCTTGCTGTTATAATTAATTATACTGTAATCCTTGGAGTTTTAGATAATAACTCAGATCTCTAAATAATTGGGTTCAATGCTGAATAGGTCCATATTATTAAAATATACAAATCCTTAAGGGGTCTTTGAGCAAAATTAAGTTTTAAATAAATAATTGGAAAAAGATAAAAAAAAAGGTACAATGTTCCATTTTGCTTAGTTCATAATAAAAAATTCAACATTTTGTTTTAAGCGATAATTGTTAAATAAATCGCGAAGTATGAAGAAGGGTTAAATTTTCTATTAGCAAGGTTTTAACAACATATTTACAACGGTTCAAAAAGAAATTACGCCTTTGCTTGTCGTTAATATGCAAATAGAGTGTAGGGTGCCCCGCAGGATAATCCATCATCATCAACCGCCTGGTTACGTCGTTTACCTTCGCGTTGGGATTAATAATAAAACGGCACAGATTGACACATTATTTTAGTATTTACAGTTGGAAGCTGTTTGCAATTCAAGAATCGCATCTGTGATTGATACACAAAGATAAGACTATTTTTTTGCTAGGGTTGGGGAGTGGGTCGAAAGCGTCGTCTGTTTGGCACGTGCACCACATATAAAGAATCTTCAACTCCCATGGCGAAACCAACAATGTAAGTTATACTTCACAGTATGTTGTGTAAAGTATTATTATCAGTATCAGCAGTCGATAATGATCTAATCGCGTGTGACAGTTAACTAATCTGTATTTTTCTAGGGGGTTCCCTAAATTCAATAATTACATGTGAACGTATGCCGATTTAATTTTCGACATTGGTTCAATTAATTTTGTGAATAAATTTTTATACTGCGGGAAACGAAACGACGAAACCAAGTTAAATTTCGGTGAGTCAGTCAACTTCATTTGCAATGCGAATTTTATTCCGCAGTCGCATCTGCGGACAGGTACTGAACTTCTGATAGCCAACTTCCTCGATATTTCATATCGAACCCGGAACATCCAGAAACTCGTACCTACTTTATCGTTCGGATACAATGTTCCACATTCAGGACTCTTGAATAATTTACTAATAGCAGCTGCTGTCGATAGTCAACCCAGGTTTATGTATCATTAAAAGGCTTCAGATGATGAAAATCTTTTCAAGCGTCCAAATAAGATTGATTTGCCTAATATTATGGTGCGTTAGGTTGCGTTTCACTATTTCCAAATTAAAAGTTAACTTTTAGTTGATCGTGACGCGAATATGATAATAACCGGTAAACATAAATTAATTACCACAGTTCAATTAGTTTAGATTAAATAGAGAGGCCAACTATGTTACGTGAGATGTATATTGATCCAAAAATGATTAATTAGGGTATGAATCGTAGGGTTGTGTTAATAAAGTGCGTGTGAATGTAAACAATAGTGGGGAAGAAAGTTTGACGTGCATGTCGGCCGGCAAACTTTTCGTTGCTTGGAATATTATGGGCTGTATTAAAAAGTGTATGGAAAACGATTAGTTGAGTACCTGAAGCGTATGTTGCGCGGAAGGCGCTGGGGGCTATAAAGAGATGACAGTGTGACCGTTAGAGAAGGCGCCGGTCTACTAAATTGGTTCCATACATCAGAGAGCTTTTGCTGTCGCTTGGTGTCTTGTCGGAGGGTAACTCAACCCACTGATTCTCAATAACCGGAGGCGACACGGTAAGATGAATAGTCTGGTCATTCGTTAGAGAGCGCCTCTGTTTAATTGTCAGATAAATAACTAATGCTGGAAAAAAGCAAACTCAAACGTGATACGGAAGAACGATTTTGGCATTGGCTATATATGTAATTGATTTTCAAGATTTTATTTAGGACGGGCAGTGGCATTATTTATGATACTGCCATTTCCTAGATCACCAAGCAAAACATAGACCATTACGTGGACAGTTGTGGCGAGCCGTATCACTCAACTCGAGTGCCCTAGGGAGAGTGATTTGCTGTAGCATTAAAGAAGATTGACTCTACTTCCGAATATAAATCGATAAGTGCAATCGTCCTTTCGGATATAATTTACTAAACGGCTGTATGGGAAGCCTATTAAACGAAATCTAAAAAACAGTTTTTGATGTGTATTAAATGGCGTCTACTGAAAGTGAAGTCGACAGGACGGGATTTTGACCTCAGGATAAGGACAGTAGTTTAATCAAGGATCGCGAAGATTTCCGACACAGCGCGAGTCGTGTCGAAATGCGGGGGTGACTCCCATCCTCGTGGTCTGCTGGATCAATACATGGGCCTACGGGGGGGAATACCCGGTTAAAGGAGGCCAGCATGCATTTACTGCAACACATGCTTTTCCCTACTTTATTCCCAGTTCTGCAAACTGATTTTCGTTGACACGGAAAATAGCTTTCGATGGGAATTAAAATAAATTTCACGATAATTTCTTAACGAATCGAACCGTAATTTCGAAATTACAACCCACCATTAATATTAAAATAAATATTTTACGTTTAAAACGCTGCTTTAAAGTTTTATAAATGCATTCCACGAGACCTAAAAAAACTAAAATTAATGCTTTGTAATTTATCTTTGTTGTAAAGAGAACATGCAGCTGCTTTAGTTTACATTTTGGCGATTGATGGAAAAAATAAAACAAAAGCGAAACATTTTAGAAATGCACTTTGAAAAAAGTATCTGGTGTAGTCATTACTTTTTTATTCCTATTTAACTGTTACAACCCCCAGAGGTCATCGAGCTTTTTAAGTGTAGCTCTTATTAAAAATTCATTTATGTACAGGTGATAATTTCATAAGCTTGTTTGTTGTAGGGGAAATTGGTGGAAGACCGATACAAAATCTGAATTATGATAATAACAAATGTAAATAATGATTCCCTGGGTCGATGTTTCAGCAGATTGTAATTTTAGATATCGTTACAACGTAAAGTACAATCCGCGCTTAATGACTCAAATTTAATATCGTCGATTGCGATATAATAGTAAAATGATTTAGTTCGGGAAATTGGTGCGAGTTTTGCAGTTATTTATTAGAATATCGTCTTGGAACAAAATTTTCAAATATATTCCAATGATAACTGTTGCCTGCAACGGAAATTACAAACAGCCGCATCGACAACAACAAACCCTCACCAACAGACGTATCTACAATTACACTACAGATGTAGGAAGGATATCCTGGGTCGAGATATTGTCTGAGCAACGCGTAGATCCGCAGATTTCCTCAAAATAGATCGTAATTACGGCGTCTATATGCAAACAATCGCCCAAAAACTCGGCAAGAATTCCGTTGAAATAAAAAAGACTTGCTGAAATATTCATTAAATGGTTAAAGTGCGAGCTGATGAAACGTGGATATTTCACTTTCCTTCATCTTTAGTTTTTAACCCAAAGTCATGAATGTGAACTAAGCGAATAAAAGGAAAAGGAAGAGTAGTAGGTACCCGGAACCATCAATAGTTAACCAGAATTGTTCTACTTGAAGCTTACACAAAATATCCTTCAACTTCTTATCTCTTAAAAGTTGACTGTTTAAATTAGGTCGCTCGGTGATGTATAACACCGACCTGAGAACACGCACTTTGAATACAGACCCTGCGACATTGTAAATCTCTTATCGACATGCTCACTAATCCGATTTACTCTTCCGATTAAGACCTGTCATTCGATGAAAGATACAAAATGGATTCGCTCCAGGCCTTCCAATAAAATTCTATCCTTTCTTACCGAATTTAATGAATAAAATAAACATGCATTATTATAACATAACTTTCACAAAAGACATCCAACTCGATCACTCGGGAATTTACATTTTCCATTGTCCACTTCAACTAAACTACAAAAGAAACTTTGCTATTCAAATTACCAAACTCGTATAATCAGCAACAAAGAAACTACTCGCAGCTTTACAATTACAGTTTGAAATTTGGAAGTCATTTATCAAGCGAGAAGGTGACTCCACATTCAAGTGGATTAGCCAGGAGGACATACCAATTAGGACCTTTTTTTATTAAAAACTAACAAATTAAACGAAACGATGACTATTTAACTTTGTATTTATTGGTAAAGGGTTGCATTGATGGTTAAACTAATGCATGCTACTCCGACGCCCGTTTGTTTACAAAGCAAACGTTTTTCCGATAAAATTAAGCTGAAAATAAATTTTTATATCGTAATGTTTGTACATCCGATCATCCACCGGTATTGGATTTTTACGATCGAATCCCCATTGTTTTATGTGGCAGTTAGTGTTTGAACGCTTCAGGCAAAGGTATTCCTCTCTTCTCCTGTTCAAAACCTATCTTTCGCTAGCCGTGATGATCAACATAGTACCTACATCAACATCGTTGTCAACATGAATCTTGTAAGTTGTAAAGACAAGGTCCAATCCAAAAGTTCTTTTTCAAACACTTTTTTAACCAAACTTTTATCTCAATGCATTTATTTTTGGATAAATATTTTCTAAACATACTTTAGTTCATGGAATGTCCTATATGGTAATGCATTGAATTAACATTACGTTTATCTAACAAAGTATTATTTTTCAAGCTTGTAAATTAGCATAGCTACCTAATTACAGCTATTTTACATGCTAGTGCTAAATTCTTTCTAATGGCAGATTGTTAGCTGGCCGACAGCTTTATAATAATATTGTTAGCTGACAGCAATCCGCAATGGTCAATTAATAGCTAGCTGCTAGCCTCTAATAAGGGCTAAATAAGGTGGTAGCAACCAATTAAAAACTGATTAGTGATTAATAACTAATAGCCAACTAATAACAACTGCAAAAAAAGCAAGCTGGCAGAAAGATGTAATTATGAGTTCTTCAAAGTATTTTAAAGAGATTATCTTTGTGATTTATGCTCCTAGAGTGCCGGACGGGGGGGGGGGTTAAAGGCTCCTTAATACGCCATGTGTAAATTATGAATAAATGAATGCGAAATCGGGTATCTGTGGACCCCCTGGGGGATTCTTGAATCAGAGAGTTGATCCTTACTCACAGCTGGGGGGTATTCCATACCCCCCAGACCCCCCGGTTTCTATGAAAAATGTTTAGTGAAAAATAATTATGAGTAAGCAATAAGACAACTTTTCAAAATTAACGACGCAAATCAGATCAGGAGCGGGAGGGTACCACTCCCAAGCAGCTTTTTGAAACAAACAATTCATTCATTTCAACAGATTCAAAAATTCAAACATTCAAAAATTATGTTATTTACTTAACAGTGGAAATGACCCACATTTGTCAAGCTTTAATTCAGAAAGCATCAATTGTAAATCAGATTAACTGGTGAACTGAGTGATACCGTTCGAAGTTCAACTTTAACTCTTCTGGCTAGCTCTGCAATGCTGCTCGCATTCGACCTCGTACCACTCTCCAGATGGGCAGTGGTGAGGCAGGAAATTTTGACTGATCTGAATTGTAATTGATGCTTTCTGAATTAAAGGTTGAAATAATGGTGTAATCGATAGGAAGTCTAGTGTTTCTAGTGCGTGATTGATATGGTTGTTCGGCCTCATAGAATGGAGATCGTCAGCAATTTTACTGTTTACTCTGTATGAGCGTCATGAATCGAGCTTCAAACTTTTAAATTTAAGTAGTTCGTTTATCCAGACTGAATTAGATTGATAACATTAAAATGAAGAGATTTCGATACGGAGGAATGTCGTATATCGATTGTTTTATCTAATCGATTTTAAAGTTTCCAATTTCTGCTCGAAAATAGACCTTATAGGTTTGTGTTGACGATACGTGCACTCTACGTGGATCTTAGGCGCGGAGAGTTGGGACCAACGGGGCAGCTTTAGTCGTAGAGTTAATTTTTTCCTTAGTGGTTGGGAGTGGCTAATGTGCACAAACCAATATTTGTCATTTCGGTTCTATGTTTGTTTAATTGGTGGAATTGAGTGTCAAGTGTTCATTTGCCACGCAAGCCCCAGCCACGTGCCAACCACTAAGGAAAAAAATTCACTCTACCTACACCAACGTACAGTTTTAACATCGAGCAAATTTCACTGCTGCCAATTTGTGGTATTTTTGGCTTAAAATTGCCGAAAAAAAATGACCCAGCTTCTTCACAGTAAGCACACTTTGACGAGTAGGGCCGGTCTAGACTCTAGTAGGTACAGCGTTAATCAAAACGGCTTGGAGCGTCCGGAGCGTAGGGAACCGGTGCCGATTTTGAAAACGCAACCACGGCAAATCTGGGATCCATCATCGTTAAATCAATTTAAATTTTAAACCCTTTCCAAGTATTTTTGGTTATTTTAATTTATAAACTAAAATGCTAGGGTGTGTTTTGGGTGGCGCTTACTAACTAGCGGCAACCAATCAAATATCGTTAAATGCTATTTCATGTAAGATTTTGTTTTCTTTTGAAAATATAAGCCCAATTTGCAATGGTTCGCAAATTTTTTATTTTATTATTGCTTTTTGGTCTGTTTTCTATCATTCTGTCGAGTGAAAAGTTTTAAATTTGCAGTCCAGGTGAACAAACTCTTACAGAATATTAAAAACATCACGTGCAGTAAAAATTGTATTTGAAATAACCAAAATTTAAACTCTGAATGACGCGGCGGGGGGTGGGGCTTTAACACAAATTAAATAATATATAACATGAAAATTCGGAAATTGAAAGAACTTAAATGAAGGGGGGTGAAATTTTGAGAAAAGTTTGTTATTAGAGGCTACTCAGGCAGCCATTATTAAGAAATTAAGGACTAAAATTTGAAGAAATTTAAATTAAAGTAAAGTCTTTGAGCACTGAAAAATTAAGGCTGGCGTAAAAAAAGAAAAATTATTAGACTACTGTAGAAATTAAAATAATATTAGGAAATGATATCAAATTTTTATTAGTGAATATATTTAGAAATAGTAGAAAAAGGATTAAAGTGCAAAATTTAAATAAATCGTGAACTAAAACAAGAACAAAATAAATACAAAAGATTATTTTCTTAACAAATTAGAGATAAATTACGAGGTAGATCTTAATCAAATAAATAAACAATTTGCACCACAGAACCAATATGGTATCAAGTGCATCGGATCGTGACGCAGGTGGTGATAATATTACTACTTATTGTTAGTCCTAACTTAAAAGGAAGAAGAATTTGCAGTCTTCTCGTATGAAGAATAATTTGGTGAAGATATGCGATGTAGTATGACAAAGGAAACAAGTACCTACCATTTACTTAGAAAGAGGTGAGATGAAGAGGTTATCCGAAACAAAGCTGCAGGCAATATTTCCCCCCCCCCATTGAGTGACAATTTGCGTTTTCGTTGGTGAATGTTAGAATAAGAAAATAAATTAAAAATGAGCCTCATATTGGTTACTTTCTCTCACTGTAAGGTAAGAATAAAGTGGCACTTTGCTTTGCTAAGATGGAGAGGGAAAACTAGCTACTTTATTCTCGGAAAAAGAAAATTTCCTTGACTGTTGTTTCCTTTTTAGTTAAATTCAATTCGGAAGAAGTATGTTAATAATAAAAAGCAACAGTATTGCGAAAATCATCTACAGCATTCAAAATTAAGAAATAGCTAATAGCTAGTTAACTGGCAGCTATAATCATTCGTGCTGGTTATAAGTGTGATTAGTTCTTTAATAACCAGAAACCACAGTTTTCCAGCTATTAGTGTATTTATTTGCTGTATATTAACGAGCTAATAGGCAGATGGTGTAGCTGCCAGCTATTTGAGCTACTTATTAGCTTCGAGATGTCACTAAACCTAGAATACTTTCATCGCTATTCTTTAGCAGCTTTTACTTTATAATTTGAACTTGAGAATTTGAACCTATGACCTTAAGGTCTGTAGTACGTCTCTCTTTGAAAGCATACAAGCATGCCTTTGTTATTTTTGTGCGAATTCGCTTGTTTTATTACATTTTTACGGCCGACTTATAAATTTGCACCCTAGAAATAAAAGGACACTTAAAACTAATATTCAAAATAGACGTTGGAGTTATATGCGACGTAATTGTTTTAAGCCCATTTTGTTTGTACGGTGAGAGCGTGTTTTTGTATTATTTGTGTGTTTTCTTTCAGTCTCTCGAGTATTTCCCTTTCGATATTGCGTTCAGAGAACTTCAACTATTTCACCACTTCCCCCTAGCTTTGTAACATCCTGAGAGTTTATTGTCTTAATATTGCTTTCGAGTAGGAAAAGGTAAAATTTAATCTGGTTATAAATTCATACTTTCGTGTAGGTAATTTAATCAAATGTGTTATTGCTTTAAAGCAACACTCGAAGCTCGAAGCTCATTCTCGCCAGAGGGTGAGACGATCGTGTGTTACGTTTTTTATTTTTTATGAAATAACAACATTGGACGTATAGAAGCTTTCGTCTTTTTTCGTGTTCGATGAGACGCTATGAAAGCTTTGGCGACACTTTGTTTATTTTTTCCTTTCTTTATACTAGGACGGGGGACCTTGTTTGCATCTCTGCCTTTATTTTCTTTTTGTCCCGCTTCATACCTACTCGTTAGCGATTGTTCAATATCTATCTGCATTAAAAAGCTTTCATATTATAAATTACGTAATTAAAATTCGATACTCACAAAAAGATCATTTTTTTAATGCAATCCTAAAGTTGCCACCCCATTTAATAGGTCCTCAAACTTGATGAGAAAGGAACACCCGTTTAACTAAGATTGAATTCCCAACTAAATAGGATATGGTGGGGACACAAATTCCAGATGTAGTACCTACTATTTGTTCACTCACAAAAAATTCTTTCCTCTATAATTACATCGTCAAATTAATTTCCTTTAACAGGATTAAATTATTTTTTGAAATGCGCTTTTAAAAACCAACCGCGCGGTTTTTAGGAACAATTAAAAATTAAAGAAATTTTTTATTAAAACCCAAAGAATGTACGCTCCGTTTTGGTAGCAATAGGTAAGAGAATACTTTAATTAAATATCTGCATTTCTCTGTGGAACAACGTAACAATGCAATTTCTTACATGGGGTTAAAGTTGACGTTTAACCACAACATCCATCCGCCTGCTTGGGTTCCTATGATTATTTAATAATCCAAAATCCACACCAACACCCTAATAGTGGTATTTTTAAGTAAATATGGATTTCCATTTTCCTATGCAAAAGGGTTTGGATCTGTCGCTACTCCATCGGGGCAAACGGTTGGTTATGGAATTCAATAATGCAACGTTAACGAACAAGATTTATAAGCATCATAAGTCACGTTTTTGTAATAGTCGTGGACAAATTTTTTGAGACACGTCGTTTATTTCCTTATATTTTATCTTCAAATAAGAAATTGAAATTCTTTTGCACACATTATTTTTATGATAAACGATTTTTGGCTGCTTTATTAAGTGACGCGAATGTTGGCGAACACTAGAAAAACAAATTGGATAATTTGTCTCGAACTTGCAACCTGAATGTTCTATCGATTTACACGTTCCAAGTATTACAAAATTATTTTTCAGTTTTTCATTCCAGCACAAAAGATTACAAAAGGTAATTTTCTATGATGATTTTCATTTTGTGTTCGTATTGGTTAACAATTGAGGCAAGGAAACTGGCAATGCGTTTTTAAACTTATTTGTAGTTTTAACAATCCTCTAACTCAGCAAGAAGGAACCTTAGCTAGTCGCCTATGAACAACAGGCAGGTAGTCAGTCCCGATACATCAGACCGACCTAAATTGTCTGGTCATTCGTTTTTCAATTTATAAATTAATAAAAATTACGCTGCAGTAGTAAAACATTGCAGGGTTTTGATATGGTAGCTTTATGATAAACTGCCCTGTTGATGATTTTATGGATGCATGCCGTGCTAGCAACATAGGTTACATCTACTTTTTAGATTAAAACGACCTATTCCTCAACTATAATTATCAAGTTTGCAGTCTGAAATTACAAATAATATAAAATTCATAAAGCTAGCGATATCATCTTATTTAATAGTTGGTTTGAAAAATCTCCTAGGGCAATATCTATTTAAATTTCTTCGTACAATTTTCTATAGCGCGAGTGGACCTTGGCTAAGAAAAATTTCGTAGTGAGTGTGAGAGATTTTTATGACAAGAAGCAGAAGTGCAAATTTCAACAAGCAGCAGCAAGCAATATCATTTGTCAGGCGTGCAGTAGCCAATTCAATTTGTTTCCAGTGTTTTGAAATAAAAATAATATGCACAAAAATATATGCATGCATATCTAATGTTTTCAACATTGTAACTCGTAACTACATTTTTCATAATTTAAAAACTTGCTGTTCACCTACCTCGGTTTCTTAAGTGTTTTTAATTTTATTGTGAAAAGGAAAGAAAAATCGAAGTGGTTCACGAGTAATTTTATTATTTTAATTTTTATTAGTTTTACCGAAAGCTGTAAGCGTCTAAGCCTCTTCCATATTTTGAAGATGAACGGCAATTAAATCCAGCTTGTTTATGGTTTTGGTGGAGATTATTTTTTGGAAGCACTTAAAACGATGGGAATAAATTATGAATGATTATCCACCCACAAACCATAGGATAAAAGAGCGATGAAAGTTTTGACACTTAAAAACACTTGAGAAGAGGACTGGCTCTTAAAGGCCCCCACAAACGAGAGACATGGTGTGCAACCATGTTGTGAAGCGTGCTAATGGCTTTTGCCACAGACGAAGAGAGATGTTTGCAACCAAATTATAATAAATCACTTTCGAGGATTGTATCATTTGTTTTATATCGGAAAATTTGAAAACTAGGGGTGGCTGGTTTTGAATTTTGTGATGCAACAAGGAAATTTTAATAATAATTGAAAAACTATTGGTTTTCAGTAGTGAAACTAGTGAACCAATATCAAAATCCAACATTCAAAATTAATCAAAATCCAACAATCAAAATTAGCTTAAACTGAATACAATTTTTTTATTTAAATCTTTTTATTATAAATATAGATACACAGAAATTAAAAATGAAATGCTTTATTTGGATTACTCCTTTCACCGATATCTCGTAAGTTTAGGTAGCTAAAGATAAAGTTTCATGTTACGGTGACCCAAATGAATATTTTATAAAACCAAAACTGTCGAAAAATCAAATTTATGATATTTTCGTTAATTTTTTACTTTCTGCAAACAAGAAATTTACAAACGGTAACATGCGTGAATGTGTTTTCTCTTTGTCGGTACGACGTTCCGCCTACATATGTTGCACAAAATATCAAAATTTTTTGATCTTGCAAAATCCATAGTAAAACTAGAAAAATGCAACAGCTACCTGCTCACAGCTTGGGGTCTTCGAGGGCTTCGAGCGCTTTTAACATGGGAAGTTAAAAAGCATGTTGGTGACATGGAATAAAACATGAAAAGTAAACCACCAACATGCCCACAGACGGACAACATGGACTTCAACATGGCATGTTGTAGTCGATGTTGTATACCATGTTTGTCGTCTGTAGGGCCCTTAAAACATCCAATATTATAATTTTTGAAGGTTCCTTTGTTCAAAAACCGAAGGGCGTTGCAAGATATTGGACCGACAATTCCTCAATAATTTGACTTGGCCGAAAACGTAAAAAATTAAAGAGTTCGTTACCCTTCACCGTTTAGAATATTGATCCACGTTTGCTATAATGAAATTCTGCTAACATGAGTTGACTTGCTCGCTCCTATAAGGTGCAGCAACGATTCTGAATCAAAAGTAATTAATCAAATATTAATCACGAGAAGCAAACTTGCACGCATCAGAAATCGCATGCATAATAAGTGACGTCACTGTTTGGGGTAGCAAGTTTTAATTTAAAATTATTACACCACTTTCCAGGGGTAGGTAGTGTCTACGTGGTTGAGTTAACTTGTGAAAATTTGTGGGGTCCAAATGTGTTTTAATTCGAATTTTTGGGGTTATCCGAAAGTTTTCATAACGTTAAAAATTGACACGAGATGGATGTCTTGCAGATGTAACGACACGGTGGGTGATATTTCCATTATGTAGTAAAACACACGTGTCGGTAATCAACACGAAATGAACCCATAAGTCGAGCCTATTTATTTTTTTGCGAACAAATCGTTTTCCCAAATCGCCCTACAAGGGGAAACAAAACACTTGGAGCCAAAAATTAATACAAACGATGATTAAAAAATCTGCATAAAACCCTCGAGAAGAAACGTCGTTTGTTTTACGAGTGCCCTGGGAGAGGTAGTACCGTACGCATTCACATGTAAAATGGCACTCCGACATTGGAATTAAATATCAAACACCCAGAGATGTCGAATTTATTTATGGGGTATTTAACTTGAATCTCACGTGCTGCCGGGTCTATTGCGTGATTGACGTGTTGTAGTTGGGCATTAAAGGAAATCTCGTGAGCGTAATTTTTAGTTTTCAAGATTAAAAACAATTTTTGTGCAGGTAAATTTTACACGCATCGTTGAACAATATGCTAATCAAAAAATTCATTAAACTTTTAGCAAACAACTTTTATTCGACGTGTTCAAAAAGATTATCTGAGAGATAAATCACTGTAAGTGTAAAACCCAGAAGGTTCAATATTCAAGAAAGTTTAAAGAACTTCCCACGTAATTTATATATCAACCTTTTAAAAATTACATTAAAATGTTAGATAGACCTTTACACTTTTTTTTCCATCCACAAAAATTTGAGTTGCGTAATTTAAAACAGATGGAGAGAGCATGAAAAACAAAAGTTGCACCGAATTCAGTGTTAGTTATTGTAATTAAGCATACTTCGGTCATCTAAAATTAGCCAGATGCCTTTCATCCTTGACAGCATATGTCGAGTATGGGAAGAATTGCCGAAGTTTCATTTTAATGATAGGTAGTAGCATTTCCTAAAGTCTAAAAAACAGGTTCTCCTTTTTGTGCTCGTTTGATATTATAAGTACTCCTTTAAGCTCTGCATCAGGTGCTTATAAGAAGTTAGTGTTATTGCGGATTTGGAAAACGTAGGAAGGCTTTAGGTTAAGGCAAACTGATGTTGCGCTAATGCATCGAACGTTATTTTGTCCGAGCGACAAAAACATCCATTTGATGTCAAGTAAACGAGAAAATGATATGAAAATGCACATTTGAATCAACTGAATTGAATGCCAGACTTTATTATTGCTATTGCCAACACAACATTTCACGTTGTTTCGTTTATTCAAAAAATGCCATAACCATCAAATAATACCATTATGGAAGAATGTTTCAGAAATTTGTTAGTTGGACGTGAGAAAGGAGGAATGTAGAAAGAGAGGAGGATAAGTTGGGTCCATTAAAAAGCTGAATCATGGAGAGTTGTATCGACAACGATGAGGAGCCATCTGGGGTACATTGTCCAGGCTTAGCAGATTTTGCGCGAGTTATAATGCGGCATTAGAAGACCTGATTAAATCTGTGCCTTTGTGTTAGGGAAATGGGTTAATTTTCTGCCCATGTACCTCGGGGGATAAACTAAATTACAATAAAGGGTCGCCTATCGCGAAAATGTACTCTTATCTCGCTTTTAACTATGATATGTGCTTGTAAATTAATCCACAGTAACAAATTGATTATTGCACGGAATTTTTTTCGCGTCGCAGTATTTTAACATGAAGCAACCACAAATTTGCATAGAAATGTGAATGTAGTGCTATTTTGGTAAAATTTAGCGTTGCAACGATGATTACTTACTTTAGTGCGCTTTAATATTATGCAAATTGTATAATAGAGAAAATTAAAATGCTGGAAGGTTATTTTACGAAATACCACATATTTTCACCACCAACTAAACTCCCTAGTTCTATATTAGAAAATCGTCAAATTGACGTTCCAAGTAATAATAAAAAGAAAAAACCTTCGATGAATTGGAACTGGCATCGATTGAGGTTGTGCCAGAAGGAAATAAAATGTCAAACAAGTAAAAATCTCATCTATCAAACGCAGATTCTGTAACGGGGAAGAAATGTCGTCTACACCGTCGTCGTGCCACTGCTTACACGTAATTCAGTGGTACATTGTAAGGGTAAACTCAAAAAATTGTAAACCTTCGCCAACTGAAAGAAATCGTACAACTCTGATTCTGAGGTGTGGCTTAAGTTAATTTCCGTTTCATGATTGCCAAAGAAGACGACGGTAACGAGTTGTTACGAATTGCGTGTTAACTTTGTAAGAAATAGACGAAAGTTCTATACATACATCACATCCACATTTTACACCTTGTAAAAAAACTTTTACCTTTGTTGACGTAAATGTTCAATATTATAGTCGCATATTATTTTTCTAAATCCTTACAGTGAATGGTACCAAAGCGATCCAGTCACTTTTGCTTTTCTACCTTAACGCAGCAATTTAACATGAAATATTATGAAATAATATTTTATTACCTTAATTTACGAAAGCATTCAGACATGAAAAACATTTTTTGGACCTAGATATGGTAAAAGGAGCAAACATGTTAAAATTCTTTTGATAATAATTATTAGGTGTAAGTTTCCAGGCAGGTGATGAAAGGTGGAAGTGAGAAAAATGTTAGATATCTAAAAAATGTTAACTGTCGTTCATAAAAGGGTTGTTAGCCACGTTCACACTCTTTCCGTGGCAGAGGAAACGCCCTTCCTAAAAAACGGCAGTAAAAATGAGCAAAATAAATGAAGAAATATGAATGACATAAAGTTAGCGAAACGACTTCCTGCAACTACAGAAGAAAGAACTTGGCGTTGTAATAACACGCAACATCCCAAAGTAATATAACGACCTGCATATTACAATCAAGAACATTTGGGAATTATAGGGAACAGGTGGCGAATGGAAAAAGCTTTATGGCGCACACTCAACCTGATTTAATGAAGGAGTGCCGATAATGGGTTGCCGATAATTTTCTAAATAATAAGGGGTTGAAAGATTCATTCGAGGCACCGCAAAAGTCGATTTACTCAACTAAATCAAGCTTTTTGTGTTAAATAGAAAAAGATCTATTCTACTCCGAAAATGGGCTAAAGCAAGTTTCATGTTCGGGCAAATCCCCAGGCGCTCCCCGCACGGTCGGACCTATTATCTATAATTCCCTGATTCACAATGACTCGTGTCTTCCATCGGTGAATCGGTGATGTAATTAAGATGATAGCGATTTGATGAAGCTGGATAAAGAAGCTTTCTTTTTTCGATTGGACCTATCCAAACATATAACAACTGCGAACTTTATCGATAGCAGCTGTGTTTAGAGCGAGTTTAACGAGTTTGGTTATACAAGTTCTGAATCAATTAAAAGTGCTGCCTAACACTTAAAATGCGGTCAGAGGTGATTACGGAGACCGTTGCGGTTGGAAAGGCAGCAGGTCGCGTCGGAGATGGCGTACGGAATTCAATTAGTGACGCGCAAGCACAATCGTCAAACAAGGAAGAGAGGAAGAGGTGTTGGTTCGTAATGAAGGGGATTTTAGCAAACTTGGATCGATACAACTGGACACGGTGTGTGCTGGTCCTAATTGCTAAGCGACAGAGACGTTGATTTTCCCTACAGTTTAGTTAGTGAAATTTTCTCCTACTCGCGGCCATCCGCTTTTACTCCCTTGATTTTATGAACCCAATTCATGCATCATGCAGGGAACACCAACCTTGCGTATAGTGCATTGCTAAGCAGGATCATGTGCGAGTACCAGGCTCAATAATGATGTCTGACTCACACTCACCTGAAACAAAACAAAAAGAATTAGTAAAAGTGAAAAAATATCCGAAATTAAGAAATTTGGGGATTATACTTTTGTAAAATTATATGATGTAACGTTCAGTTAAACATCATGTAATTTAAGGAAATGCAATTTGTAATAATGATTTATGACTTGGGAAGTAGAGGTAAGTAATTCTTCATTGAAAGTTTTCAAGTTTAAGTAAACCTTTAACACAAAATCAATATTTCATAATATCAATAAGAAAACTATAATTACCAGTTATTAATATTCTTAAAGAATTTTTCAAACGACATAAGCAGAACTATTTTCATTCCAAAAATAAAGCAAACATTTTTATCAATTATAAAGCACTGATCTCAATCAATAATTTAAGATTATTAGGAATTAGCACTTGCATACTATCGAAAGACTTTACCTTGTGGAAATAACTAATTCAAAAATTTTACTAATTAATTTTCAAATTGTTTCATAATATTATTTCTATTTCAACAAAGTTTTTTTATAATAATTAGTTTTTACTTTTTTATTATTTTAATAGGGTATAATAATAAATAGTTCTTACTTTTATCATTTAGTATTAATCGGTTTATAATTTTTATAAAATATTGTTTCGATTCAATTATTTTATCAAAATGGAATTTTAAAATTCATTATTTTAAATTCCATTTTGTTTGTATTATTATTTCCAACTTCACAGATTTAATTTTTATAATATGTAATTTATTAGTTTTCACCTGCTTCATTCTGTAATCGGTTTAGACTTTTAAATTAGTCACTTACTTAGTAAAAGGTAATGAAATTTATGAAAATCTTAAAGTGGAGTGGCATAGGCACAATTTCCAGAAAAAATTATCGACGTTAAACGAAACCAATTAAAAGAAACCGAGCAGGATTTACAGTAAAAATTTAATTATCGCAATCCACCCTAATTTTAACAAATCGAATCTAACCTTAAAAAATCGTTTCGAATTGTTAATCAATCCAATTTACTTCAAATCTTTCGAATTTATGTAAAAAGGAACTTTTTAAACAGGGTGGAATTTAGTACGCATTTGCCAATATAAGTTAACCCATTTGCATCATCAGCAGAAATTTTAATAAAACGAAAACATAATTTTTGCGATTCAACTTATTTTTATAGATTATATTTTTAGTATACACGGTGGTCTCATATTTCGAAAAGCTACAAAATATGGGTGAAAGAACGAAAAACTAGCCCAGAAGATATTAAATTTATTAATAAAAACTCAACGGGATTTGATAGATCACATTAAAATGAAGCGTTTACTTTAAGGTGAAGATTAATCCCAAATATCGATTAGCTTGACCAAAATCAATTTTAAAGTTTACAATTTTACGCAGAATTTTATCAAAATCAATGCATTCTGTTACCCGTCCGTTTGGATTCACTTGGGTTTCAGGATTCAACGACTACACCGGCGCCGGCCAAGATCAGTTCTCTTCAGGAACTTGCACTGGGTTTGTAAGATGGAAGTAATTTTTCACAGTACATTGCCTGCCTTGGCTTCTTCGTGCCGGCGCTTCTCTTTGTTATCTTAACGGATCCTTCTTATTCCGAAGCTGCATTTTCTGGGATGGCCACATCTGCCATCGGCTTAACTTAACCTTCATCCGCTGGTGTATTTTGGAATTGAAATTTGCCTCTTTGAATATTCTCTCCCATTTTCTTCCAAAGCTTCAGGGGAGAGGTGGGAAGGGTTTGTATTCTCTAATTACTAGCTCCTTCACTAGACCATTTTCCTGTTCTGATTAAAAAATGTCCATCAGTCGGCTCAGTACAGCCACAAACTACCTTAAGTAGTTACCCTACTACTAACTTTTAGGTTCCTCAAATAAAAAACACATCCACACATATCCAACTTTATTTTATACTTTTATAATCAAAATCGTAAACTTTCTCGCAGATCAATTTTTGCGTACGCCTGCAGCATCGTTGGCTGCACGCTTGTCTCTTATTTCTTCTCGCCCTCTGTCGGCCTAGCCCAGACCTCCAGTGGCCGCGAAAATTCAAAATTGTTACAAATGTTTAAAATCATAAAAATTTTAGAACTTAGACTACCAATCTTCTTCATCCCAAAATACCATGACAATATATTCATCTTACGATGTCCTATAGTTGAAGGAGGCATGGGACCTGCGGTCCCAAGAAACTCCGTAAACGATGTGATGCTATGCTATGGCAACGACCTCGAGAGAGGTAGTCGTACTTACACCACGGTAGAGTTAAGGGTTAAGGTAGCCCTTTAGAGGTATTTTTGGATTATATTTGCCAAGACAGCAGACAGGGCTAAAGGATGTGGTAGAAATGGCATCCCAGCTGAAGTGGAATTGGGCGGGACACATAGCCACAATCAGAGATGATAGGTGGACAAGGGAGATACTACAATGGAGACCAAGATCTGGAAGAAGGAGCACTGGACGCCCAAAAACACGATGGAGGGACGAAATAAAAAAGACAGCAGGTATTGGATGGTTGAATGTGGCAGAAGATAGAGAAATATGAAAAATAATGAGGAAAGCCTTTATCCAGCAGTGGAGTGAAGTAGGCTAGTAGTGATAGTGATTTGCCAAAGAAAAGAGAGATCCACTGGTCAACTTTAGGTTAGTGTTAGGAACCGCATTTTTTTATTAGAAAATTGTTAAAAGAGAGAACCGTGCGTTAAATCAATTTTATCCCTTTCCAAGTATTTTTGGACTTAAACTTGCCGAAAGAAGAGAGATCTACTGGTCGAGCTTAGGTTAGTGTTAGGAACCTTCTTCTTCTTCAGGTGCCTATTTGATTTCGGATGTTAGCGATCCACCTGGCTAAGCCAAGAAGACTTTACTAGGGAAATGTTAATGGGGTGGTTTCCCGTTGCCTTCCCCATAGTTTACAGATCGATTTTGGACATTTTGGATTACAGCACATATCCGACGCAATCAGGATTAGAACCGCGGTTTCTCGCTCTCTAGTCTATCCGTATTTGATTTACGCCAGACTGCTGGTCTGTTAGGAACCGCTTTTTTTTAATTAGAACACTGTTTAAGAGAGAGAACCGTGCGTTAAATGAATTTCAACCCTTTCTAAGTATTTTTGGACATAAATTTGCCGAAAAAAAGAGAAATTCTTTGCGTCTTTATTAATTTCGAAAAGTTATATTGTTACTTCCTTGTGCTGGGGGGTATTCCATACCCCCCAGACCCCCCGGTTTCACATCCATTTCAAGTGAATACATTTATTTTAGTTTAACAATGTTTTTAATTGCATAAATAAATATTTAAGTTAAACGTACCCGTGGCAAGCTGTTGCACAATACCCGTCCCCGTTCAAATAAAAGATTTTTTTAAATCAAAAATCAACTAAAACATTGTTAAACCAAAACAAATTTATTCTCCTTAAATGGGAAGTAACCGGGGGGTCTGGGGGGTATGGAATACCCCCCAGCACAAGAAAGGGTACACAACAACGCGGATCTCTCTTTTAACGGTCCCCTCATTTAAAAAAGTCGTTTCTTAACACTAACCTAAGCTCGACCGGTGGATTCCCGTTACAGATTTCATCCAGTTCTGAGTTGTCCGTTTCCGGCTTGAACAGACGCTTTTTACCCTTGTATAAGAATTTTTTACTTTACATTACATTGCCTCGGGCCTCGGGCCCATAAGATTTTACGGGCCGTGTTCATTCGCACAACGCGCACACTGGTAGTTACGCCACTGGTGCTCCGTACCTCCCTGTAGTGATGGCACAGTACTTCATACTAATAAAATGTCGGACCTATCTATCTGTTGACAACGTAAAAAGTCACGTACGACCGAAATTCCAAATTGACAGTTCTACAAAGCAAAGTAGTGTATCCTAATGGTAATCCTGGGTATATGTTCTTGCAGTATCCACCATTTTTATTACAAAAATGGTGTTGAAAATCAGTTTTTTTTAAATATTTCCTTTCTGGAAACTCGTAGACAAAAATAATAATAATAAAAATTTTAGAAAATAAACTGTTCAACAATTTTTGATTTAAATATTTTCTTGTAAAATAAATATTTTTCGAGTTAAATCAAATCTCATGTGAATTACGACAGCATTTCACTGGGGAAACCAATATAAACAAAAGTGCCGTTTTGCTACCTCATGGCGATAGAGTAACCTAGTTAAATTATTATATTATACAAAAATATTCTACATATCTACTTGTAGAAGTTCTTTCCATTTTGTATAATTGAAATCGAACACTTTTCTCGAGAGCTATCCACTATTGCTCGACACGTGCATTCTAAACGAGGGTAAACTTTAAACCAGCAAATACACACATAGGACCCTTTTATCAGTACAAGTAACTATTATCCCTTTATCTGATCAAATAGTCAAAATTCTTGGAATCGAATGTGTTTCTTTCGACCATACGGTGAAGGAAGGCAGTTAAGGGTGCGTATTTTTTGCTTAATTTTTTATTAAATAGAAAATAATTAGGACATTGGGTTCAAAATAAAATTATTTCTATAAGAAAAAAAATTACAAAAGGTAAGCTTCAATGGTCTGTAACAAAAAAAAACAAAGGGTACGTTAAAACCATCAACCAACTGGCGCTTCATCCCAATAACCCAAAAATTATCTTCTTGACAAAAGATTCTTGAAGTGCCCGGTCATTTGTTTTCGTTAAAAAACTTCGTTGTAATGAACCACATTTTCAAATTTTGGGGTTCCAACTTTGATTTGGTAGTTTATGAGATTTTCAATGACCGAATATATTTCAAGCTTAAAAGAATAACTTGCGAAAAGCTTTATATTTGAATTTGGTATGTAGAAAAGTAACAAAAGTAGAAAAAGGTCTTTGAAATGTAACGTGAATGGAACAAAATCGTTCAAGCTTTGCGAATGCCGCTAGCAAACGACACGTTATCCTATTATGAACGTAGTACCAGCCAAACATTTCATGGTTATGTGGAATAATGCTGATACATTATCGTAGGTATCACGACTATCTAAATTAACCCCTTTAATTTATTATTCATTCCAGTAAACGGATTTTCTATATATAACATAAAGCAATTTGCATGATATTATTGAACTGCATATCAATTATATTTTTTGTTCCAATATAATCGGATTAAGGAGGGTCTCATATTATGGAATAAAACAATCCAAATTACAGATCACTATTTGTATTGTATTGTATCTATCTGAAATATTTTAAACCGCAAGGATTTATTTTTTTCAAAACAAAAAGAAGACTAATAATAAATTAAGGGTCACAATTAAAAGGATTCGATGTTGGAATCCCTGATAGCTCGGTAGGTAATTTTAGATTCTCAGGTAAAATCGCTCTAATTCATGGGCACATTTACAAAATTCATTCCCTAGTGATCGAAAGGAGTCCTTTATAAAATTCTCACATCCTGACTATTCGACTGGAAATACTTTCAGCAACCAGAATGTAAATTATAACAAAAAGGACAAAAACGTATCGGCTTCGAAATAAACAATGCAATAAAGTACCATTTTTTTAATTAGATAAGCCAACACTTGAAATATTCCAACATCCAAGTTAATATTTCCCTTAAAAAATCGCTTTTGCACGTTAATCTATTGCCACCAGTAACATAAAATTTAATTTGAAATAAAATACTTTTGATGTCACCATTATAAAGAGATTTTTTAAAAGCGGGAGCACTCGTTTTTAATACATAGGACATTTTTAATTTACAGCCTATTATAAACAATTAAATATTTCCCTTATTTTCATAACACAAAAATTTTTTAATTAAACGTTTACATTATTTTGAAAATTAAATTAATTTGTGAGAATAATCGAACTAGGAAGTAAAGAAATTGGTTTTTGTTGGTTAATTAAATTAAAAATTTAACACGCACCTAATCTAACCATTCCGTTGGTTTCGATTCCAATATTGTGTAAATTCACATCGTCACAACAGTTGCAATAATTTCCGATTAAATAATTTAATTCATCCATTCAAAAACGCACGCACGTACACTCCACCGCAGCGACTTCTCGAGTCTCGACTTCTTTCGCGTTTAAAATCCGGATTGCTACTGCCCCTATACCAATACCGCAGGTATAAAACTCATCTGCTTGAGTGGGAACATGTTATGGTTTGTTCATCTTTTTGAAGGAGGGACAAAGCCATGCATCAAACTTGAACATTTTAGGAATTTACACCGGGCTGGAAATTCGTTACAAAACAGAGAATCCAGTCAAATTTGTATAATTTAGTAGCAGGAAATATTTTACACAAAACATTTTTGACGCGTACATAATGAATTCATTAGCAAAATCCGAGAGCCACCATCGGGGTCAACTAATGTACTTTAGTTAAGCCGCGAAAGCTGTCAGACCCGATTTAAATTCGCTCAAAAACACTAAACGCTAAAATATTCGTCTTGCTCATTTAAAATATCGTTTTTGAACGGCAAGTTTTTTAAGCAAAAAACACATCAATGTAATGCTGATGCGTCGCACGTCGCCTTAGCAAGTTGAAACGGTCTGACGAAACTTCACAAGGTGATTCGCAAGGGAAATCTCATTCTTCCATTGTACCACGAGATATCTGATTTTAAAAGTTGTAGGTACGCGTTTATTGTAGTTTCTTTGGATTTTGTGCCTCTAGTGGAACTCGAAATCGCGATTTACAACTGTATAACGAATGCTCCTGGGGTGCATTATTAATGTCCCTAAGGAACCGGATGATGCGAATCCGTGCCAATCAACGGGAAATGGTCGCGGCTGGTCTCCTTACTGGACTTGCGGTCACAGTTTCGAGCTTTCGGGATGAGTTACAAGTCCCTTATGGTAAAGTTCTGATGTTGGACTTCCACCACATACGTCTCTACGGAATTTCCTTTGCGGATACTCTCACCAATTTGTACCACGATTTACTATCCTTTAGTTTTCAAGCAATAAAATTCAAAACCACTAAATAATTTTTAGGTAAAGTTACAAATTAAAGTCATAAATTTCATCACACGTTCAAATTCATTTATTATTCGATAGTTTTACATTTTCCATCCGATAGAATTATCGATTTAAACACATTATTATGGAATTATTTAAAATTTAGTATCGAAATTTTACCAAATTAATTGACTAACTACGTTAAAAGTAATTAATTTGAACTTCAGATTCAAACAGAAATACAATAGGATACTAGAAAATATTATTTTTTATGTGAAATTAGTAAAAATTCGTAAAAATAATTACGCAACTCATTTACTTGTATTTAATTAATTAAATTCACACTTAAAAATATCTGAGAAAACACAATTTGATTGATTTCAAACTGAACATTTACAATTTACGAGATAAAGTAGTAGACAACACATCCCATTGTTTGCAGATATTTTCAAGTGTAATTATTTGTCCTTTCTCTCTAAGCATTTTAGCTTATATTTTGCTTAAGTTTAATTTATGATTTCAGAATTTATATTGATCGGACGAAAAATAGAGCCTTTCCTAATATCCTCCAACTCAACAAATGTTCGGTTATCTAGGTAAAAAAGTAAAGGAGAGCTTTGTGATTTCAACAGCTATACGATAGATACGCATGGTTTTGGTAATTTAGACCTTAGCAAGATATTTTCAATTAACAAAACAGAGGACTGTAAGGCTAAGGACGAAGACCCCAGCGCAGCGGTCGTCGTAAAGACAAATCATAAGTTTTTCTTACGTGGACGTGGTCAAGGTGTAATTTAACGCGCGGTACTAATTAACCAGGATCTTCGAGACAGTCCTAACAGGGAACGTAGAAAATGTGAATTTATGAGACAGTTCAACTCATTGAATATCGGCAAATTTAAGACAAAATAACTCTTAAATCATAATATTAGCTAGATGTTCGCTTTATCACGTTATAGGAACTACTAATACAGACGAAGTTCTTATAGCCACGTTTCCGTTACAAGACTAGGTAGAGTGCATTTACTTTGAGTTGATCGTGCGGAGTCAAATTTCTGCGCAGTAGATGTGGAGGGAGAACGTGCCAGTATCATCGTGTGAACGGACCGGACGGACTTTAGTTTCTGCACATTAGCTCCCCCCGGTCAACTAAAAGTAAATTCTGTTAATAGAATGCGTCTATAAGGTCGAAATTTGCATAGAAATCGATTACTTTAAAATCTATTTTTGCCCAATCTAAGCTATTTTGGTGATTATTCCGCTCCCTAAACACTTCATTTTAATGTTATATATCAAATTCCATTGAGTTTTCTCAACGCATTAGAATTAAGGGCCACCCAAAATTTGTCAATATTTTTATTTTTATTGATTTAGGGATTCCATTTTTCGTATTTAGGTTCCCAAGTATAATTTTCACGCGGTGCAGAGTCCAGGGGGTCTAAAAAAATCATTCTTTTTTCGATATCTCTCACGGTTTCCGAGTTATCTAAGATTTTAGGTTTTTTTTTGAGTTTTTGGCATTAATAATACTCAAAATTGGGTAATATTAAAATTTTTATTGAATTTGGGATTTCATTTTTCGTATTTAGGTTCCCAAGTATAATTTTCAAGGGGTGCAGGGTCCAGGAGTTTAAAAATGTCATTCGTTTTATCTCTGACGGTTCCCGAGTTATCTAAGGTTTCCTTTAGTTTTTGGCATTAAAAATACCCAAAATTTGGTAATATTTTTAATGAATTAAGGGCTCCATATTTCGTATTTAAATTTCTGATTATAAATTGCAGAGGGTACCGAGTTAAGGGTTTAAGAAAAAATATCATTAGTTTTTTGATATCTCGGTTTTCGAGTTATCTAAGGTTTTAAATTTTCTTGAGTTTTTGGCATTAAAAATACCCAAAATTTGGTATTTATTGAATTAAAGACTCCATCTTTCATATTATTTAAGTTCCCAAGTATAAATTTCAGGGGGTTTAAAAAATTTATTATTTTTTCGATATCTCTCTTTAGGTTTTCTTGAGTTTTTGACTTAAAAATACCCAAAATTTGGTAATATTTTTATTTTTATTGATTTAAGGACTCCATCTTTCGTATTTAATATCCCAAGTCTAAATTGCAAGGAATGCAGAGTTAGGGGTTTACAAAATTCATTAGTTTATTTATATCTCTGACATATTTCGAGTTATGTAAGATTTTAGGTTTTATTGAGTTTTTGGCATTAAAAGTACCCAAAATTTGATAATATTTTTTTTAAATTGAATTAAGCACTCCATCTTACAGATACAGAGTCTAGGGGGTTTAAAAAATTCAATTTTTTGTCGATTTTTTTTACGCTTTTCGAGTTATCTAAGATTTAAAATTTTTTTTGAGGTTTTGGTATTAAAAATACCCAAAATTTGGAAATATTTTTATATCTATTAAATTAAGGATTCCATTTTTCGTATTTACGTTCCATAGTACAAATTTTAGGGGGTGTGGAGTCTAGGGGGTTTAAAATTCATTATTTTTTCGATATCTTGTACGGTTTAAATTTTTTTAAGTTTTTGGCATTAACTGCAGTTTATTGTGACGTATTTTAATTTTTAATTGCCGAATCCTGAATATAATTTTTTTAGCATTCTTCCAGCACTTTAAATTTTATGTGATCTTAAATTTTTATTCAGGATATTCTAAAGGAAGAACTCAGGTTCGGGACAGTGTCGATCGCAGTTAGATGATTGTTTCAACAACCTGATAATAGTTGTTAAAACTTGAAATGGAATTTCCTTGCAGATTCTAGCATTTCAGGTGTTTAGTGACGTATAATGAATCCCACCTGACTTCCTTACACTGCTTTTTATGGAGACCTTGTACACTTTTTGGTGCGACAACTTAATCAGCTGTTTAAACTATTGCATTAATTCTAATTTTTCATTGTTCCATTGCAAATTCGTTTAATGATCTGTTTTCGGTGGGAAACATTTAATTCTCATCAAAGTTGAGCTGATTAAGCCATATGTTATGTTATCCTTGATTCACTAAGTTAGAAATTTTTCATCTCTTCTCTTCAAATGTGGATCTCCAACCCCATTATGCTCGAATTTAGTCAACTTTCCATTAGATTATTTGTGTACTCATCAACCGCAATCCTATTAATTTCTACCTGCCTCACGCCTTGAGGTATAAAATCTTCAATTTTAATTTTTTTGCCTAAATCTGCAAACTTGCAGGTAAGTTTAATTCATTTTAACGTTTTATATTAATAAATTAAATTAACGATTTCTAAAAAATTAAAAAAACTTCAGTTTTGGCAAATTTTCAACACTTTTACTTTAATCACAATGTGGATACCATTGATGCGGTTTGCTCAATTCTTTTATTTCTGCTTAAATTTTTGTTGCTTTGAGTATTGAAAGTTTGAAATTAATACCACAGGTTTTGCAAATCAAAAACTTTACAAGACAAACAGTCTGCTTTGCTTTTTATTTACACTTTTTAAAATAAAATCCCGTTGGACCTGGATGTAATAATTAAATTTAAAGAAATGTTAGGGAGTCACGGATCAGTCACGGTAAGAATTGCTACAAATTGAAGGCTGCAGCTGTAATTTATTTTAAGCAAAAAAATTTATAAAAACGTGGGTTCATAAAGAAACCCTTATAATTTTTCAAACATGGAGCTTTTTAGAAAGACAATTTTTCAAGCCAATAAATTCAGAAATATATAAAATTTCCTTCATTGTTTTCCAGTTTTATTTCTTTATTCGATGAATTATAATTCAAATCCTGCTTTAGTGTAAAATATTAATTTTTAATTTTGTAATAGGGGTGGATGGGCTATGTGGAAAGTGATGTATATTCCGTATGGGATGACCTTCTTGACAGTTACATTTGTAAGATTTCCTTTACATTTTTGATGTAGGTTGTCGTTGAGTTTATCAATATCCGAATGATTAAAAATCTTTACCAGTAAAACTTTTTATGCTTATATTTACTGCAAACTTTTATTTATAGTCTCATTTCTACTAGTAGAAGGGATAAGGGGTTTCTAGCTCACTTGTTTAACTTCGAAAGGCAAAAACTGCGCATGCGCAAGTTTTGTTATTTCCTTCGTGGCGTTTTAACTTTGATTACACACCTAAACGCAATTTTTTTCTTACCTTGCCGTTCTTTCCTTAGAGCAACTTTCTACAATAATATTTGCTGTTGTACAAGGACCGAAGGAACACAAATTAATTGGGCAATTATTACATTATTAAATGGGACATTATTAGGCAAATCTGGGTTAGTTTATTTTTACTTCAAGACATTTCACGTACTATTAAGTGCATGCAAGTAAAACTTCTGACTTGTAATGCACCCACTCAAATAAAACAAAATTAAATGAGTCAGTACTATTGGATGGTGAGGAGCATGTAGGGGGGGGGGTTAACTACAAAGTAATGACATCGTCCATATTTATGCTTTAGTTTAAGTTTTGAGTTGTGAATATCGATTAAATCCACCGAAAGTTTATTTTTAGACGAAAATAACGAATGAAAGAGATTGGGATGAATTTTTCATTAGCATTTGGGTTTTATATTTTTGTAGTTTAATATCCTAATGGTATAAAAACTGAATGTACTACTTCTAGCATTGTGTTTACCAGTAATAAAAATAATGGCGATGAAAGAAGACTTTAAAAATTTACAAACTGCCATTTTCTAAGGTTAACTCGAATGGCTCTGCAAGTAAGATTTACTTTTTTGATTCGGAAGCGAATGCGTTGTTTTAGTGTTCTCCGGAGGATCTATTTTTTTGATTTTTGGTAAATAAGTTAAAAGGTATTGCAAGCTAAATAAAGGTAAAATGCTGTATAGAATTAGGTAGGTCGGGAAAAATTCAATTTCGATAATAAAGTTTACGTAGAATGGTACGATATCGCATAATTATGGAAATAAATCTAGCAATTGAATTATTGTCGAGAAATTACACTACAAAAGCAACCTTTTCGTTTTAATTAACAAAATGAATGCTTTGCATTATAAAATGTCCTGGACAAGTGACCAGTAACTTTATAACGAGCGTCCAGCCGATGCTGTGGCCTGGATGACCGTCCGCTGGCTAGTCGAGAGGATAATTTCAGCCAATTTGTTGTCCCCCGGGCCCCTCAAAATAGCGTCACAAAACTAATAACAGTATTCAAACTCCGACCCCCTCATTCCACCTCTAATGTACGTGTGTACTTTAATGAAATTCTCTACACTTCGTAAACACAATTGTAACAGCCTGCAACGACAATCCAGCAATATATATGTCTTAGAAATTCTTCCTTTTGTTATTACAATTACTATATCGTTTTAATTATGTAACCTCTGTGTTTTAATTTAATCCACGCCATTTTAATAATACGGCTCCCTAATAGCTACAGCATGGTCATAACCGTTGTAATTGCGAAAGATTATCGTTAAAAATTTCAAAAGAATGCAAATTGCAACAATACATGATTAATCGATTTGCTGTGTGTATCGATTTTCAATTTAGATAAATTTTGTTTTCTAAATCGTTCAATTAATGTTACAATAATTGTGTGTTCATTTTATCTACTTGCACGTATTTAAAAAACAATTTTCTTTTTATGAGGTAATTTTGTGGAAACTTGTTTAGCATGATGCATAGTCCCGCTTTAAAAATTGATTACATCAATCATAATCATAAAAATTAATTTACATAACAGTTTTCGTACTACTAAAGCTATTTTTTGTTCAAACGGAAGAAAAAACGTAGAAAGTAAAAATTCGAGTTAGTTTATTACCCCACTAATAGCGAACAGTTCAAATAACGAAATCGATTTTACTAATAATAACATTTTTAAACGTAGAAAGGTAAATTAACTGTTAATTATTAAACTTCGAATGCCACAGATGGATTTAAAATTAGGTACACAAATTATTTTATTCTACTAATAATATAAAATCATAATTTTGTATGTGCTACGTATCCGGGTGTTAAATTAACAAGGTTTTTTTGTTTGAAAAATAAATTTTAGTGGAATCGCTTTTAGTGGTAAAATAAAATCTGATTTGGTAAAATTTTAGCGCTTTATTACATTTCACAATAATAAATTACAAAATTGTGATAATATATTTAAATTGCAGAAAAGTGAACCTAATTCAAATTTAAAAATGTACAACAATATTTTTTCGTAACCTAAATAAATTTATCGAGTTTTTTCTTGGATTCGTTTTTAACGTTTTCCCAAATGTTTTCGTTTTCCAACTTGGAGCAAATAAAGTATAAAAGTAAATAAGAACGTCGTTATTGTAGTTTATTTGAATAAGCTATTTAACCTTTTAAATTATATTTGAAAATTAAAATAAAAAAATAGGTTTTTGTATTGGCCACAAAATACAGATTTCATAACAATGTTGTTACATATTGCATGCAGATATGTGTTTTACTCAGCTACAAATGTAAATGAATTACATTGTTGATTGTTGTATGCAATATCTGGTGGTGACAGACACACGCACAAATAATATTGCAGGTCAAATCATAGAATTTCAACAGCAGCCAACAAAAAAATGTTCATTTTTTTTTTTATATTTTACTTGCATCCGATTGTTCGATTTATTGCATTTTCGCAACCGAAGTAGAAATTCGAAAGCACAAAAGCTTCCAAATGTGTTATGTTTATGTAAATTTAGTTCTTTGGCTAAGGGCGCGCATCTGCACGTCTCGTCTCCATCTATCATCACTATCTGCCTCTTTTCGCAAGCCCGGAGGTTACATTTTCCAGATATTTCCCCTTCTCGACTTTAACAATCTTCACTAGCCGAATCTTTTAGTTTTTATCGTTTTTCGTTTTATCTGAATTTCTCTTTCCCGTATCAAACTTTTTATACTACGTATTTTTCGAATCCATACCAATCGACATCATCAAATAACTCGTTAGAAAAAAGAAAAATTTTCGATTTATCTGACAATTTATCTAGTTGTTTTCGAACAACTTTGCTGATCTACTAATTCACTTCCCAATAAAAGAAAAAATAAAAGTTTCCAATAGCTCGTAGAGGGGATTTATTTTTGTTTCCAACTACCAACAATTTTTCTTATTTTACTTCTATTTTTAACAATACTAAACCGTCCATTCACTTTTCTTCTAATTAAAATCGGTTTACATCTAAAGCTTTTTACAATTATTATTTACCCTTAGATGATTTTTTCTGTACAATTTGAAAGTTAAACATAAAAATTACCTAAAATACTCTGTAACCCACCACTGATTGATTTATCCAGGTGACAGGACAGTGCCACAACAACATTAATTCTTAGATTGTAAGCTTTAGTAGAGGGTCATACTCCTCCCCCCTCCCCCAAACATTCGGAGCTAGCTCTGCCAATGAAATTTTTCAAGGTGCTAACATTTTACCATCAACATGATTGTGTACATCTGCAGACGATCTGAACTGCTATACTTTGGAAGCTAACATTTCGGCAGTGGGGTAACTTCAAATTTTAGGCTCGGGAGCAAGAGTTTGACGGTCCGGTCCCCTCGATTGAGAGGTGTGCGATTAAAAAAAAATTGGTGGCAATAAAATGCAGTTTAAGTGGGTCCAAAGCATTGAGCACGGGACCTCTCCTCCCTCTTCCCCCCCCCGTATTTTTACGCTTCTGTCCATACCTCCCCAGACCCTAGGTTGCACACAAATTTCTTAACATTTTAGGGTGTCTAGCGGGTTTATTCACCCTAGAAAATAGAAAACACTTCAAAATGAAATAAAATTAAGTACCGTAAAATGGGGTAACTTTGGCCATAGTGTAACTTTATGCCTCTGATTCATGTAGTATTCGCCGATTATGCCAGGCTACCTACTACATCAATCTGAGACGCTCAGCTTTCAGCATACCCACATGATACAATAGGTGCCTTTACACACACGTTCCCGGCCCGCGCGATTCATGACGTTCCAAGAACGACGCGAAAACCGACGTGCCGGGAACGCCCCGTTCCAAGATCATCGTCCTATTTAAACACACACACCAGGCGTGTCGGCAGCCCTTTGTGAATTGGAGCGTTTCAAAACTTTGCCTTTAGACACACGCTCCAAACCCGCACGACTAGTCGCGTCCGCTCCAATCGCGTCAGGAATCGCGTGTGTGTAAAGGCACCTAATCTTTCTTTTTGTTTTGGGACAAAGTTACACCTAAGGGTCAAAGTTACCCCATTTTACGGTATTATCATATTATCAATGATATATTATCTTTCCCTGACTTGGACGGTACCATTATAATATTATAAGTAAACAATAATTGAAAAACAGGTTGCTATAGAGAATACCCTAAGCTGTAATAAGCAAAATATGTTTTCTCAAGAATTAAATTTACGTCTTTATCAATTTTAGAAAGTCATATCGTTACTTGCTTGTGCTGGGGAGTATTTCATAACCCCCAGACTCCCCGGTTTCTTCACATTTTAGGGGTCTATTAGTGAGCTTATCAGGGATAAGCTTATGGAAAATCAGGGGGTTTTGCTTTCTTACTGTGGGGGGGGGGGAGAAAAAGATATTTTCTCAAGAATTAAATTTGCGTCTTTATCAATTTTGACATTTCAAATGATTATTTAGCAGACCCCCCGGTTTCACGCCCATTTCAGGTAAATTAGTTTTACTTTGAGTTTTACTGTGAGACGGTCGTTAGCATAGTGATTAAACGCATAGACTGCTCATACAGAGAACCCGGTTTGACTCCGGGCGAAGTAAGAATCATATTATAGCCGTCTCCCCTCGGTAGGCAATGGCAAACCACAGGGGCGAAATCTGCCATGAAAAGCCTTTGTTAATAGGCTCACCACACCCTGCAGAAGGGTTATGGACTGAAGAGAGAGAGTTTTACTTTAATAATGTTTTTAATTGCATAAATAAATATTTAAATTAAACCTACCCGTGGCAATCGGTTTAATTTGCACTACATTCCCCCCAACCACGTTCAAATAACAGTTTTCTTTTAATAAAAAATCCATAAAATATTGTTAAACCAAAACAAATTTATTCCCCTGAAATGGACGTGAAACCGGGGGGTCTGGGGGGTATGGAATACCCCTCAGAACAACTAAGCAATCATTTGATATGATGGGGTCTGGGAACAAAAATAGGTACACAACAACGCGGCATCGGTCTACTCGACATCGCACCACTTGGCTCCGCCCGACTCGGCACCGGCGGATCTCTCTTCAATTAAAAAAGTCGTTTCCTAACACTAACCTAAGCTCGACCGGTAGATTCCCGTTTCCGAGTAGTCCATTTCCGGCCTGCACAGGCGCTTTTTACCCTTGTTTAAGAATTTTTTAATTTACATTACCTCGGGCCCCTAAGATTTTAAGGACCGTGTTCATTCGCACACCGCGCACACTGGTAGTTACGCCACTTCATTTCGGTTACGTTAACAAGCTATCAGAGAGAGCAATAACCTCTTTAGTAGTTACGTTTAGAATAATCGAATCATGAATATTATTTACAAGTATCCTTTTGGCTACCTGCGGATTGTCTCTAGATAATTTACTACTGGGGACTTTTACCCCAAAATGCTTGATTGATCTAAAATGTTAAAAATATACAACTCCCGTGTCAACTTTTCATTAATGATGGATGAATTTATCATCAAGAGTATATTCAATTATACAACACATTCTTTAGTATGCCGATGCGGTATTTCCCAAACAGTACATGTAAATGCAGGACCGGTCCTAGGAATTTTTGGCAAATTTTGCAATAGGATATTTTGCTAACCCAGTCATAAGAAAATTAATGTTTGAAGTTATGAAACAACTGCCAACAGACAATCAGAGATAGTTCTGTTTGCTCTGTGCTACGTTATCGTTAGACCTTGGCTCTCTACTTGACCGAACCAAGATTATCCCCCTCATTGGAGGCGTTGCTAATCATGAACTCGAATTGCATAAAAATTAAAATATTCTTATGCTTCGAGTGGTAGGGGGCGCTATAATAGCCCCTTAGTATAGGGTGCTGTGTGTGCAATGCTGAGAAATGGATGTAAACCGGGAGGTCTGGAGGTCTCAGGCTATAACAAAGCAACAAGATGACTTTGATTATTTTTGGTTTATTTGAGATGAAATGAGTAAAAAAACGAAGAAATCCCTGCTCTCATGCTGTGGACCGAAAAGGTCAAGCTACGCCGCCGTAACATCAACTGGCACAAGAGTTAGGAAAACAGTCAAATATAATTTCTTATAAAGTTTTGTGAATCAATGTTTCGTGATGTTATGTTGCAACATGTAAATAATGGTAAATTTATGCATAATTATCATAAGGTTGGTCGAAAATTGTTATTATCGCTTTTCTTAACAAGTGTGCAAGCATTTTCTTGAATATTCCGAAAGTACGTATTTTATTAAATAAATTAGTCCTGGTTTCTTTGATGTGACTTCCTGATACATAATTTAACTAGCTGCATCTCATTAGAGCTAGATTGACGTAAGCACGCAACCCGTACGTAGCTAAGGGTAACACTTGACCTAGCAGGATCCATCCTCGAACCCTACTCAACCATCCTCTCAGACTACCCTTATTTTCTTTTTATTGTAACCGTCTGCAAAAATCAAAACTTTCAAACCAACAGTTTTAGTTTCAGTCTCCAATAACGTGGAGGTTTAGAATTAAGTCTTGGTTAACTTGAGAAGTTGAAATTAAAATTTACATCGGCAAAGTAAATGTAAAATGTATAAAAAAGCGAAATTGTAAACCTCAAAAATCAAGTGTGAAGGTGGAAAAGTAATTGAGTTAGCGTTCATTTTTATAATCAAAACATAAACTTGACATTGTATAATCTCTTGTTGAATACTCGTGTTTGCTACAATGAGCTTTTACGTTATTGCCACATCAATTTTGCAAGCAAAATACCGCAATATATAAATTTTGTTAAACGAAAAGCGACAGTAATAACAAAATTATGCATTTTAATGTTCTCGTGAAGGAAAAAATATACCCGAGCAATTTGTAAATACAAGTAAAAAACTTTTTAGGCTAATGAAATTATCTTAATAGAGTTTACCCTTGGAAAATCGTACGAATTAAGTTTGAGTTTTCCAAGCAAACCCAAGAACGCAAAAGATCTCCTGCCGTCATATCATAATTCAGCAAAGAGATATTAATTCGAACAAAGCCTGGGGAAGTTACATATTTCGTTAAGGAATATTTCTTCATCCTTGTACGAGGGAAAACTTAATTACGTCCTTGTAGCCGTTTAATTGTCGCAAGGAAAATTACCGATTCTTATATAAGAAAATTTGTAGGGTACAAAAATAACATTGAAATAATCAAAACTGTAACGTGTCGTTTTTACAGCATCGTTATAATTTTACATCGAGGAATTCACTTTTAAGTTGCGCAGTAATTTTTAATCTTAAAGCTTTTTATGTTTTTAGTGCTTTATAAAGCTATGAAGAGACTTTAAGATTTATGATCGGCTTAAAACAAACTTACACAACCACCAACAAACCAGCATACGATATTTTAAGCCTTCGCATCGTCACACGTGTTTCGTTAACAATTAACGTCAGAAATTTACACGTTCACCTGTTTATTATTAACTCATCAAATGCTCAATTAACATAACGCGTTTTTACTACCAAATCGATAACTAAATTTAATTTACTAGGACACAAAACATGGCATATTAAGTGACTTCTCAGTTACATTATTTACTTTTGACCTATTTCCATCATCGCGTCGTCCAGAAATTTGATTTGGATTTTGATCATTAGAAACAAACAATCCAATATTTTAGAATCCTTCAATTTTCAATCACTTACGCAATCCAAATTGTCACAAAGTCCGCTTTGTGAGCGTCTAATTCCAAAGAAGTCAGCGCAGCGTTTCCAGAATCATCGAGGATCAACAGCTTGTCCACCCTTGCAATTGGTCTAAAAGTAAATTCAATTTTGTAAAGCCCCAACAATTATTGAGGTCTAGTATTTTGTTATTAGCTGCATGTGGGTTAAAGATCGAATAGCTAACTTAATTACCTGAATAATTAACCATATTTCCTAGTTTGTTTAGTGAGGAATATCCGAATATTGAACTCAAAATGGATCAAACTTGAAGTGCTATGATGGAATGCATTACTTTTTACAATAAAAAGTTAGCATGTTCTACAATAAATTTGTACGATTTATTAAATTGACTTCAATTTACATTGATAAAATCGTTACAAAAAATTGGGCTTTTTACATAAAAATTCATTATGTAAGAAAAATAAACGTTAAACTGATTTGAAATTATACTAAATGGTATAAAATAAACACTTATATAAAAAAGGCTGTTTACAAAAGTTTTATAGTAATATTATGATATATCAAATAAAAAAGTTATATGTGTAATCAAAAAAGGACAATATTTGAATAGTTGCATAGTTCTTGAATTACTCTGAATTTATTACCCTTTATTTAGCATTTAAAATTATAGTTAATTATTTTAATTAAACTGACTTGGGGGTATTTTTCGGACTCAAGATCTCTAACAACGTCGGCGTCGTAAGAAATAATAAAAATTTTATTAGACCCTTAAATTCAGATTTGTCCTGTGTAACTTCTTGATTTTAAGTGAATTAGTACTTTAGCATTACCTCGAATCAACATCATGGAGTCCTAAAGTGCGACTGTTTTTCAGGTAAATTGTAAACAATTTATTTACTGAATTAGGCGACATGGCAATCAATTTTAACTTCTAATTATTACCTGCCAGCGCCGTTATATTCGCTTTAACTTTATTTTTAGTTAGTTTTTTGGAAAAATAAACTGAAAAACTAATTTTTAAAAATACGAAAAGCAAACATTTGGGAAGTGAGTTTTAAATAAATTGCTGTTGACCTGTCAAAATATTTATTTATTTTTTACAATCGCTAAAAATTCAACCCTCCTGGACGATTATTCGTAATTTAGTATTTAAATAGAACACTGAATACGAAAATCCAGTTAAATTTGGTAATGTAATTTTCCATTCGCAAAAAACTAACGTATGAGCTTCATTAACTGGAAGAATGACTCTCATTAACTGCCTACCGTTTCAAATAATTTTTAATTGATTTTATAAAAATGAAAACTTATGGCCTCTAATTTTAATAAATACCAATCAATGAGCATTGAGTAATTCGATTATACATATTAATTTATCCGTTTCAATTCGTTTTAACTGGACCATTATTTTTTAATCAGTCGTCATCTGCTTCTACCTCGTTTACCTGTACACTTTGGCGGTAGCATTAAAAAACGGTTCTGATTGAAGATCATTAGCTGAGGGGCAACATGTGCTAACCGCTACAAATTCCACATAATTTATACAAACAAATCCTTATAATTAAACATGTGCAGTCTAGACACATGTTTATCCACGGGGTGCCCGCAAAGTTTGAAAAGTGTTGTAATTTTTTTTGACACAGCTAATCAGGGAAATAGGAAAATTATGAAGGCGACCGCGGATTATCAAGAATTTAAATAATTGGGCGTACACCACGGATCAGATAAGGTCCTCCATTGTTGAGCTTGTTAGTAATGCTTAATTTAGCAATCTCGATAATCCATTCGGAATGCTAATTGCAAAAATTACTACGTAACCTACAAACCTACACAAATTCTTACGCAAGTATTTCTATATAATTGCAAATCGTGATTAATGGAAGTGGTAGGAAGTGGAATAATCAAACCACTAAATATCACAAATTAAAATATTTACATAATCATGTAACGCAAAATCGACAATCCAAATAATTCCCGAACGTGGCGATTATGATAAAATGCGAATCCATGTCTTGTGTAATAAATTTAGGCGCTTTGGAAAAGCGAGTATGATTTCCACTGGTAGGGGTGTGTAAAATTGACAACCAAAAGATTGATGGTTTATTAAAAAGCACCCGGATGTAAACCGCAAACGATTTATCGATAATAAGACGAGTTGTCATAGAGCTGATGCATAAAACTTATAATTTTTTGGAAGCTTAACAGACGCGCCGAGAAATCTCCATAATTTGCAACCCATACAGTTGGAATTGCACACAACCTGCACAAATTACATTAAGAACAGAAATTGAACCGTGATTTATGTAGAGTATGCACAGAGTAATGAAAATTGATGTTAAATTTAGTGCTTTGTTACTGCATCCATTTGAATTATGGAATTGGCGATCGGAAGCTAAATTTTTAGATTTAATTTCCGGGTTTGCTATAGTTTATTGTTTCTTAGTTATTTCGGTCATGAAAATAAAATAAACTTCATACCGACTAACTTAAAATATATTAATTTTATCATAGAGCAGAATTAGAGTTTTTTCGTTTAATTCATCCTAATCAGAAGCAGCATTTTGTAACTTGCAGGTAGAATATGTTTTTAAGTCATTCCGATTTAAGTTAAATAAATTGAAAATTGTATTCGTAGTGCAGTATGGCACCATTTCATCTTCAGTTGCATAAAACCAGCATAAATTAAATAATAACAAAGATTGGTAAAATTCATCTGTCTGTACGTCTGTCCGAGTTTGGTTTATTAAAGCCATCATAAATATTGTCGTTAAAATAGCGGAATGCGTACCTACATTGAAGCAAGTTTCGAGAAATGGGGAAATTCTTATCTAAAATTTAACGTCTCAATTAACACAATTAATAGATTAATTAAAATTCAAGCTACATTCAAGTTTATCTCCACAATTTAAATGTACATAAACAGTATCATTAACGAATTGAATTTGTAACAACTTGGTGTGTATCTTAGCTTAACGCAATCAAATTTCTTTGGAGGAAACGTGTCGGCGGCTCATAGTTCGATATTTATTTACTACCAATTAAAAACTGTCACATTTCTACGTTCTGGGACTTGTAACCGTAACGAAACGGTCTAATAAATTTTCATGGTAGGTAAATGAAAGAAAAGGGTTGGTGCATTGGTCAACGACCCAAGAAAAGCCACGACAATGATAACGCCTCGTTTTACATACACAAAAGGAAATAAACGTGGTTTGTTGGTGGAATCTTTTTTTCTAATATAATAAGACATGCATTTACAACAACGCAGCTATTAGAATGTTATATGGCAAGGTAGGCAATACCTGGAGGCAAGGAAGCCCACGTCTTTTTTTTGAACGCCTAACAGCTTGTTTGGTAAACATCCTACACACTTCATTTCGTTTTTTCTTCGTAAGACATCAGACATGTAATGGAATCTCTCAGGATCAGATACGATCCCAATAATTAATAATTTTAATACTGCCTTAACGAGTCATTATAAAACTAATGCCCGCCGCCTCTGTGATTGTCGTAACTCAAAACTACTAATACAAAAAAAATTATGTCCAACATTTTTAGAATTAATTATTTTAATGGGTAATTAAAAGATATTTACGACGCAATAATTGGGTTTTACTTTACAATATTACAACAGTGTAAAGATTAATTAGAAAATAACACCCGACTACTGGTCGTTTTTCTGCGGGTTACAATTTTCTTGTGGACTTTTTTTTTTATAGTGCGTATCTGAGCCTGAAGATGAGTGATTACTGATTAGAAACTTTTTTATGGGAACAAACAAAAAATAATCACTTTGTCGATGTAGGAAGCTAAAAAGAGCTTAAGGACCACAGGGGTAGCTGAAAATAAATAAAAGAGTAGTTGTAGTAATAACAAAGTAAAGTGAAAATAAATAAGGCACATAATAGTTAATAAACGGATTAAACAAGCAAATAAAATTATGTTTACTATGAAAACACGACAATATTAATCATGTAGTACGTGTGTATATGTTTGCATCTTGAAATCAATTTGAGAGTACAATAGAACAAGGAAACCAGAGTGATTAATCAAGGACGAACCTTAAACAAATCTGTCAGATGCAAGACATGTAGTTCCCACATCGCCATTTCACCGACGCCCTTTTTATAAGGCCACTTTTTAATCCGGCTTATATAAAAAATCGTTCCGAGGCGTAATAGCAACGCACCCCCAAGTGCCGATTTATGTCAATTTGAGTTAGTTTGACGGTTATACGGTTGAGCGTGAAAAATTCAGACAATCAACACAAAAAATGTTCTTAATTTTTATTACAATAAAAAAATAGTCAAGGAAAAAGACTTTTGAAAAATGAAACGATTTTCCTTGAAATATTAAAGCGCATTTTTCACTTCTTCCTCCAATATAAAGTTTAATAGCGTTAACACTGAATTTACATATTTATTTAACACTCTAATAACACAATAATCTAATATTGAAAATCGACTCGACTTTCTTGCAAACTTCAGACAAGAAAATCTATAAAACAAAAACTTTTTAATTAATTGATGTGGAGGCAATATCAAGATAAAATTATCGATTCTACGTGCAAATCTAATTACTTTCCAGTCGTTTTTTGTAGTGGATCTTGCGGGTGTGCTAAACCTAGGGTGCAAGTGCACAGTCATGGTGAAATCTAGGGGTAACTTATAGAGGAAATTAAAAAATCTAAAACAAACAACCAAGTAAATTGCAAACAACTCCCAAATATTGAAGTTTATTTAATCGGTTACGTATAATATAAAAATAATAAGAACTAGTTAAACCAGTGAACCTCAAATAGGGCACCGCAAGTAGACTTCGTAAAGTTCTGTGTAAAAAAAACATATTATTTGTTATTGAACAACCAGTTGAACTATAACAGGACTGTGTTCATGATAGTTTCTAATTTCATTATATAGTTTCATTAAACTAATTAAAATGAAATACCGTTGACTACGATGCATGAAAGTTTTGGGCCGAAAACCCTTTGTTTAAACTCGAAACCATGAAATATGGTTGTTTGGAATCTTTTCAAATTATCTCGTAATGTGTCACTTCTGGTTTTGAGTTATCTGATTGACAAAAGCAGTTAGGCAGGAGAAAAAAGCATGCACATGATGAAAATTGAAACAATGAGCAGATTAAAGGACAAGAAAGCAAAAGGATGTTGTTGCTCTAATTTCTAATATCGATGTAATGAAAACTTGTAAGTGACTCAAAGCTCTAAAATCGAAGACATAAAGGGGTCATTGTATAATATCTACCCGTATACTACATAAAAGATAAATAATAAAGGTTGGACTAGCTTAAGTTCTAAACAACAAAATTACTTTTTTATGTTTAATTTCCTTATATTATAAATGGTGGTTCATTTAATTGGAATTTCAAATTCATGTTTTTTATGATTGGCATTCTCAATTGCAAGTTGAAGTCTTGAAGTCCAGGCAATTGATTTTAAAGAAACTAGAGGCAAATTAGAGAAACCTGAAGTAGCACCCGACATGCTATATACATTACTGAAAGTTATTCCACATCTCATTTGAGATCTTGAACTTTAACTTCCTTTTCATGAAGCGACTTTCTCAAGAGCCATCCATATTCCGTAGCAATATATAGCAATTCGATTTTTTTTTAAAATTTTTTTAAGATGTTTTAGTAAAAGAACATTGGAAACAGGGGAAATAAGCTAGAAGAGCATCGGCTACCATAGAAAATGAAATAAACAATTGAAAAATGTAATAAAAATGAGCAAATTTAGGTTAGGCCTTAAAATATTTTTCCAGGAACCGAGGATCTGGGGGTATTTTATATCCTCCAGTCGTAAGCAAACAACAGGACAACGTTTCAAGAATCAAATTTGTATCTTGAGCAATCTTCAAAAAGTCATCAGTTGTTTTCTTACAACTGGGAGGTATTGGGATAGCAAAATCATCAATATCAAATTCATTGTTCAGTTAAATAAATAAGTTTATGACTTCAAATAATTAGTATTATTGCCCGGCTTTTCCAATTTTCACAGTTGACAAAGTTAACAAATACAAACCTTCATTTAATTTTTTCAAATAAAAATATTAAATCAGGTCTAGGGAGAGACCCACACATATAAATTAGATCAAAAAGTGAAAAGCGCCGTCTAAGGCTACATACAAAGTAAACGCTGGTTGCCGAAATCGACTTACCTGTTCGAATATTTGAATATTTCAAATATCTGTTGTTATAGTTTGTCCTCGGTTACATTAATTAACATAACCGAAGACAAACGAAGCTGGTAAAAACAGATATTTCAATGCAAATATCCAAGCGGTAAGCCGGTTTCGGCAACCAGCGTTTACTCCGTACGTAGCCTAATGCAAGTGCAGCTTCGTACGATAGCAAGGCACGGCGCGGCTCTGTTGGAAATTCTTAGTACCCGGTTCGACTTCGAGTGAAATAAGAATTTTATTCTGACCATCTCCCCTAGTACGGCAACGATAAACCACCAGGGTCTAACCTGCCAAGTATTCTCTTAAAAATAGGTAACACATCTATCAAGAAGCACGCGTAGAAGAAGCAGCTAATGACAAGTAAAAGAAGTCAAATCAATGTTTGATGGAAACTTTTGAAGCGACACTGACAGCACAACATTTTCCTGAGGAAAATGTTGGAGAGTGAGCTAGAATGATTTAGAAAATTTTATCAACAGCATCAGACTTTTCTTGCAGCCAAAAATTAAACCAGCAACCATGAAAATGTCAGATTATTATTCACAAAAAGTCCTAGGAAAGATTTTCGGCCGAGTAGACACGGGAAGGGGTAGAGAAGAAGAATAAATGAGGAGTTGAGAGAGCTTTACGGAGAACTCGAGAGAATAACGAAGGAGAGAATGCCCAAAATGGGAAGACCGAAGGCTAGATAAAAACACATTAAGAAAATTGGGAGCGAGCGAATGGGAGAAGAAGGCGAAGAATAGAGGAGAATGGAGAAAGATCTATAACATAGCCCTGGGTCTTCAAGGCCCGTAACATTTAAAAATAAAAGTCTTACCCATCCCCCCCCCTCTAAAGTCGCAGAAATAATCATGTGCATAGTGATGTATTTTTGGTGTATCAATTAATTTACACGCTGTTGATTTCTCAGTAATGCTAAAGCGCAAATTTACTTAAAATAAAAAAGTTATTCTATAAGAAGAGGAATTCAAATAAATCTTAACCAATAATGGCGGTAAGATGCTTACTGGATCCATGAATTTAAATATTAACTAATGAAATTATGGTAGTTCAGGATGTAGGTAAATAGCAAGTACAAAACAAAAATTTTATGGATTCTTCAAAATTGACGAAAATTGATCCTAAATTTAGCCAAAAAGTGAAAAATTATATCGGCAAAGATGGCATTGGCTATTCCTATAAGATTAGCTCCGCCATCCCCCGTTTGTTTTTCACCATTCACCCAGATTCACTTACACCGGGTTGTCTGAGACGGTTCAACTTATTAAAAATATCCCTCAAGTCCACGCAACTCCTCAACCGGAATAGTAGAAAATGTGGATCACTGAGACAGCTAAACTTATTAAAAATATTCATGTAGCCCACGCAGCTCCTCAACTGGAATCTTACGAGACAGTTCAACTTATAAAAAATATACCCCAGGGTCAGATATACAATCAGACGGAAAATATCGCAAAAAATTTAAATTTTGTAATCGATTATTGGCTAAATTAATCAATATTTGACTTTTAATGCTTCATTTCAATGTTATCCGACTCCGTTGGGTTTTCTTAATAACTACAATATCTTCTGGGCACAGTTAACATCTTCTAACCTAAATAATTAGGAAAAATCTTGAGACGACCTGTAATGCCAATGCTGATTAAGAAAATTGATTGATTCTTAAATATCGTGCAATTTTATACGTTAACAAAAAACGTTTATATTTATCCGCAATTCAAACAGGATTGCTTCGTTCGTTGATTACCAATTTAAACAGAGCTCCAGTGCGGCCTTCAGGCCGCACAGCCTGTGAAGTCTAGTTTTAATATATTTACAAAATTTATTTTAATTTCTAGCAAAAACTATCAGTATCGTAACCAGAAAACTATAAATTCGGGGCCCCTTCACATTTATTCTGACTAAAAAATAATATTTCTTGTCTTGTCCAATTATTTTGAACTGATATGCATTACTTCATTTGGGGGATCATCTTTTCATCCCGTGCCCATTTGTTCCGCATTTGTTGCAGGCCTATGCGGAACTCAAAGTTACACGTTCGAGTCTAGAATATTCTTTTTTTTACTATTTCTCCAGTATTCTAATACAAATTTGGAGCTAACATAGCTTAAGGCTTAAGAATTTTTTAGATTTTTGAAGCAGCTAAAAGCCAAGCAACTTTTTTGATTATTTTTTAATCTCTTCAAAAAATAGCAATATTTTAATAAAATAGGTGAAAGCACAAATTTCGCCCCAAGTACACATGAGGTATGTGAATAAAAAAATTGCTTTTTCAATGTTTTATTTGGTTTGGTGTAGTTTTTTTGGTTGCGATTAACTTTCATATTAATGTGACGGTGTCTGTGTAAATATTTCATTTTAATATCATGAAATTTTGGGTTTAACTTGGATCTATGTAGTATGTTAAAAGTCAAAATATTTTTTATATTCTGAAACGGTGAGAAGAACAGCAACAAGAGTAGAGACGGACGCAATAATTTGGATCCGAATGCGGGGTACCGGGTTCAAAGCTGGGGAGAGTCAACGTTTCTCATGACTAGTCTCCTTGCTTCGGAAGGAACGTTAAGCCGGTGGTCTCTTGGGTTAGTGAATTTCCACCATCAACATAAGAAACAAGGATACAGGCACATCTAAAGGTGTGCAAGCTACCTGATGAAATTGATACATTTTATATGAAATTTTCATCAGTAAAAACACAAAAATTGCTCATTTCTTAAAATTATGACTTATCTATGGGTTCTTATTCTCCCAATTACCTTTATAATCTTGTTAAATGTCTAAAATGATAATTATGGATGTTCAGAAGCAATTTGTTACTACGTTAATCATTAAACGTTCATAAAGAGGCAGAATTGTTGATAAAATTCATAAAAAAATGTATAAGGTACTAGTGTACTTTCCCAGTAATTTAAAGGTGCTAAAAACCTCAGTAATATAAAATTTAAGTAATAGCCGACTGTGTCACTGGACGATCGGAAGACGACACCAATAGAAGTTGTTTCCGGCAAGGAGGTCTTTCCAAAATTTTTGATGAAATATCTCATTTTCATGGTTAGCCATATAATTTTCTAAGCTTAAATTCTTTATGTAGGTTTCATTATTTATATCAGAAGGGGTGAATTCTAAATTTTGGGTTCCCACTTCGAAGTGGGAAATGGACCATAGCGAAGAGCAAAAGTCAACAAATACATCCGGCGGCCTTTCTCAATGAAGTTTATGGCCGGTATTAATTAAATAGTCATTTAAATATAATAAAGTTTTAATAACGAGTTAACAAAAATAACATGGCAATAAAAAAATATATAAAAAAGATGGTTTGACAAATGCTTATGTCTGTCTAGTTCAGTGCTCTCATTTGTAGAAATAACTGAACAATTTATATATAGCATTCCACGACGGATTAAGGCAAGAGATAATAAAGGCGTTAAATTTAACATTATTCATAAGAGCGTGTAATTCTTACATCAAGAATGCCTAATTGAACACAAACATTTCAAATAATATGGCCATTGTTCGATCAAAAATTGTAGACATTATCACGACACACCCTGATCATCATTTGGCTACATCGTTATTATGAGTTACCCTTGTAATTTCGGCGATATACGTTATAATTTGAATTATATGTGTATCATGTAAGGGCACGGGTGCATCCTTCGAGAGAAACGAAAACGCCCCTAAGCCGTTCTACAGCTGTTATAACAAGGGTAAATTCATTAACTTCTTCATAAGCCCGTAGCCCATAAAAACGTTTTCCTAATCTAGATCAAGTATAAAACCCACTGCTTTTTGTTAATTAAAAAAACACTCATTTTTTTCGACTACATTAATTTTAATTCTAAAATCGTTAAGATTTTCTTAAACACCCCCTGCGAAAACGAGGAAATTCACCAAGTCCGGCAACGCCGAAACAAATTTATTTAAAAAAAAATTGTTTCATTACCATGTTCAAACCTCTTAGGTACTACTACATGAAAGTCTAAAATCTTTTTGTAAGTAGTCGACTGTTATTATAAGTCATAAAAGCTTACGAACTTGAAAGTTTTTCGCTTGCTTTAATCGTTCGCGTTAAGACACCCTCTTCTTTAGACCTTTCTTGGTCTATTGTGCTTTTACCCTAAGTTTTTTCATCAAGTAATCAAAAAAAATGCTATTTTTGGATAAAAGGAATTTTACATAAAATCCGTTTTAGTAACTTTTATTAACAAGAGTAATAAAGATAATCAGTCTTACAATTTATGTGAAGACTCGCTTGTAAACTTAACGAGTGATTTACAATTTTTTCATATATTATCCCTATGTAAACACGTATTATTGTAGGGTGCGTGTAGGTTAAATATTACCTTTCTTTTCTATAACATTCAACATTAAAAAAGTTTTTAATGAAAAGACGATTTCGACTGTAAATTTAATAACGAAAATGGATTCGAAAAAAAAATGTTATAAAAGTGACTAATGGAAGTTGTGTAGTTTTTGTTAAAGTTACAAAATGAGCTATCTCGTTTTCCGCTACTATTCTATCTATACTCTTTAATTAAATAGAAAACTTTTCTACTAAAATAAATAATAGAGCAATTTAATAATCCAAATTGCTGGTTTTGTTAGTACGCAAGTTAATTAGTCCCTAACTTCCGACGAACAACGAATTTTCAACATTTTATCATAAAAAAACAATTAAGTTCAAGTTTACTTCGATTGCATGAATCTGCACAGCGAGTGCATGTGCGTAAGTACCGCTTCGATTCGAATCGAATCGATCTCGTAATCGTTAATAATTTTATTGAAAAGGTAAGAACTTTTATTTTAAATAAAAACGATCCTCAACAGCAACCTAAGAAAAGAAAATTTTAAAAGTTTTATTTGTTTATTAATTTTTAATACAATTCGCAATTGTATCTTCGTCGTCTGTTCGTGTAGTAATTAATTATTCGACGCCTGTTAAAATTAATGAATTTCGCAGTTAATTAATCATAAATAATATTAAAATTTTCTTCACAATTTGATATTACCTGCTAAAAATTATTTGCTTAGATTTAATGAAAGAGTGAAAATTGGGTCGATTTATTGACGCGGTAATATTTAATAAGGGGAACGTAATAATATCAATGGCACATCCGGAAACTTGTGCCATTAAGAAAGAATGTCTTAAATTAACTTAGTATATCTTAAGAGCAAAACCATAACTCATACGAGTTGAAGGAAAGCGAGCAATTAGTATGACATCCAGCCGTCATTCTTCTTTCGACGCCACACACATCGCTCCACATGAGATCCAACTGCTACTCTCGGAACAAAATTTTCCCCGTCGTTTTATGCCTAAGTTTTCTTATTTTATTGCTTTTCACATAAACTCCTGACTCGGGTTATCGCGTCGAGCTGCCGTAAACAAAAACCTACTATCATCGTTGTACTTATAAATCTATAGAACCGAGAGTTTCCCCTAGCAATTTATAACTTCATATAGACTCCAGCAATTATCATTTATCATGGCATTATGAATGGCAAAACTTACACGTCGTCTGTTATGTGCGCCAGTTTCGTGTAACTTTTAATTTTCGTCAGTAAGATCCATGCGCTCAGCCGACGCAACCCTTGCGAATATAGGGCCATAAAGTAGAACGTAAACTGACGGCTACAATTAACCTGGAACACATTAGCGTTCCTCTTGAGTTCAGCAACTCCCTACGATGCCAGTATCGTTCGGCGTTTAGCGTCTTAATGGGCGTCTAATGACGTCACATATTGTGATACTTAATTGCTGTACTAAGGACACTTTTAATAAAACCTTCGTCGTTAGTCTTCCACCAATATGTTACATACATTTTTACAAGTTTTAGGAACTCCAGAAGCTATAAACGTAGGCCTGAATGATCTCAGCAAAGAATTAGCTAGAAACCGTTGGGAAGTAAACGGATAAGGTGTTCTTGAAGGCCATTGGCCTCAAATAACAAGTAACTTGGGGTAAAACGATATCAACAGGATCCAAAAAAGGATTATTCTAACGATGTTACGTTAACATTAATGGAAGTGGGAATTCGTCCGTTGAAAACTAAACATCGGATTAACAATAAACTTCTTTTCAATTTGCAATTAGAAATAAGAACGTCGGGATTTCAGCCCTTCCTTCAGTTATTCTGTTCTGATCTTTGCACTGTAAATCTCTTACACAGCCTCCGTCGTCTTAAGATTTTCTTTACGTATCTCCAACATAAATTACAGGATGTAATATCATTGATTTTACATACTAACATTTGCACAATTTTTGTAATATTGCCAAGAAATCGCAATTCGGTATCTGCTTTCATTTACATCCTGGAATGTCGAATTCAGATTAGGGATATTGGCCTAATTTTGTTGTTTAATTTTATCTGAAAAGTAAAGTTACCTACTTATTTTAAATTTTTATAATCGCTCACTTATGCCCGCGGTGGGAGGTCATTTAAATACACAAAGATTAAGTATAATAAAATAACTTTTACGTTTGTTTTATCGAAATGTTCTTTCACATTTTAATTGCTTTTTTTTTATATACTCGTATTTCAGATTTTAGCCTTCAGCTGAATTTTCAGTTTCACTACGATTAGGTATATTATTTTGTTTTCAAAATCATTTTGAATTTTAAAAACATCGGTTTTAATAAAAGCTCTTGAGTTTCTTTTAAATTTGACTGAACTATTAGGAATGTAGCAACACTAATATTTAGTTTCAAGTAGGCAGCAACCTAAAAGAATACATGAAATACGGCTTTTCGAAAAGTTTAAAGTTATTACCGCCTTTTAGATCAAAAGGCTACTTTAATGAAATTACTTAAAATTGGTTTATTATTAATTCGTGAAAATAAATATGTTTTATTATTAATAAATTACGAATTAAGGAATAATTATAATGTTATATTTGAGCTTTCGATCTTGCATTAAGACCTTCGTCAGAAAATTACAAATAATAAGTATTATTATTTCTAATAATAATTACTTATTATTATTATTTCTAATTATTTCTAATATTATATTATTTCTAATAATAATTACTTATCATTTGTAATTTTCTGACGAAGGTCTTAATGCAAGATCGAAAGCTCAAATATAACATTATAATTATTCCTTAATTCGTAATTTATTAATAATAAAACATATTAATGAAATTACAGTGAAAATAAGAAAAACATTTAAATTCATCATATGGATTATTTACTTTAGTGGGAATGACATGCATGGATGAATTAACAAGATTCCCTTGGTCTATATTAATAACATTAAATGTTTCGAGTGCGGTTACCTTGCACCAAAGATATTATAGTTATTTACAAAAATGCGAGGAAATCTGATAGACTACATTAAATTGAAGCGTTTGTAAGGATGGACGTCAAATATCCATTACTTTCGGAATGTTTAATTTTTCACGTTAAGAACTGCAGAGTTCTTTGAAGCGCATCTCATTCTATCGACGGTACATGCACTAAAAGGTTTACCTACCTCAGTTTTCGTACAGGCGGACTCTGGCCGCATTTAGCCGTCTAATAGTTGATGAAGATCCTCACTCGATGGGGATTGTGACAAATCAGATGCACGCCTCTATTTCGCAGGTCGTAAATGTTCTTGAGGTTGGTAAACGTGAGACCACGTTTTAATAATTCTCAAATTTCAGGTTACAAAAACTGCTGATGCTTATATTAACTAATACAACGACATTCGAAAAACCGATGACTATTACATTCATCAAGTAAAATGAAAATTTGAGTGTATTCTACACCTGCGACGATGACGTCACTATCAATCAAATTAATCAAAATTTCCTACCTTAGGAATCCAATTTGATTATTCCAAATCAAATTACACTATTTAAACGCTCGAAAAGCTTTCTCCTAGACCTCCAACTTGGGACCAGAAAAATTTAAACTCGAAAATTCGTCGATTAAATCGACGACACAAATTTTCACTTGTGGCTCGGACCGAGTCCATCGACAAAAATCCAAGATTATTGTTCATAACCTCTCATCATCAAATCAATTTGAAATTCCCCAGAATTTCCAAAAAACACAAATTATTTGTAGGTGCGGCGGGAGATTCAAATTACTCACTAAATTTTTACTTTCTTCGCAGATACACGAAATCAAACACGATAAACGCACAAATCACTTTAGAAATCATAATATTGTACCGGTGTTGTGTGTTACAATGCAAATGTGGCTTTGGATATCAACAAAATCAAACTTCGACAGCTTTCTGGTATTTGCTTACATACCAAACTGACAAATTCTCAGGTGTTAGGTATAAAGGGCTTAAGTCAGAAAATGGAAATTTTTTTTTATTGCTGGAATGAAATCTATTTTGAATGCTCTTTCGACTGGTATAAATTTTTTAGTAAATTTTATTTTATTAGCGCAGTAATGGTCTGAAAATAAAAATATTAAATCAAAAATAATTGTATGCCGTTCCGTATAAAGGGCGTAAGTTGACTTATGCTTCTGAGGCCACTATATATTCCGTATTCCGCTACATATTCCATTCGGTATAAAAGGCGTAAGTTGACTTATGACTTATTAATTACCCGATTTACAATTTGCATTACAAATTTCTTTCTTCATTTTCTCAAAACTACGTTTTATGACTTAAGCCCTTTATACCTAACACCTGAGAATTAATCATTTTGAGCCTCCTATTCATTTTTATCATTAAAATATGCAGTAAACCTTAGACCATTTAAAATTATAGATGCGGTTTGACTTTCAAGCAGTGAAGGAAAGAGAAATTACGTCACTGGTGGGTACATTCTAAGCTAACCCAGTATATACCAACTATAAGTGAAAAAAATAGTTTATATTAGTTCACTACTAACGTAAATCTCGATCTTATCCCACCAGTGACATGCTACATGTTTGCTTCAGTTTGCATTCAAGGAGAGGTAGAGGGGGGCGTGTCTATAAGTTAGTATTATAGTAGTGGTCCAAGCAGTAAACTTTGACAATTACGTTGGTCAATCTTTTTAGGTAGCTAATAAATGAACAAACCAATCAAAGGCGTAAGTACCTAGAAATAACACAGAGAAGGAGCTTGCTAGCAAGATACTACAATGTATTTGTCAAATATGACAGTTTAGATGTTTTATTTTTCAATATAAATTGAATTTCTGAAATAGAAATCAAAATGAGTGCTTGGGAAGGCACTTGGGAAGAAGAAGAAGATATAGTAATTATTAATACGTTGCGAACAGACAGACAGAATTTTCTACATTTGCATAAAATTGTCATGTTCTAAGAAAGCTACAGAAATGGGAGGGGCAATTAATAAAACAATTTAAACAAATTGATAAGTTTTATTAAATTAATAGTGTATGGGGGGTGAACTGCAATAATTAAGGGTTGAAATGTGATAAATAGAGATAGATTGATAAAGACAATTTGAAAATGTAGTAATTGAAAGGACGGAATCAGTCATTAAACTAAAATTAAATCACAAAATCTGAAACAACTAACAAACGCAAAATTTGGGCCGCTTTTGGCTCAGCCGTCGTACAGGTGGTTAAAGCATTAATAACATTTAAATTAAAATCTAATGTTGATTATTTCCAACCCTTAAATAGAATGGAAAATTAAAATAATGTAAAGTAATTAAATACATAATTACCTAAATTAGATGCCTAAATGAAAAAGAAAAGAAAAATTTATTTTAATTAAAAACATTGAATAATTAAGGTCATATAAATGCAGGGAGATTTTGCACCCTTAAAAACTTCATAGTAATATTATGTATAATTTCCAATCTTGAACTGTTTATTTAGGCGTACTTCCTGTTATTAGTACCCAATATTTCGATCCAACGGAAACATTATTTAGGTTAGGTTAACAAGTAGACATTTGGTAAACGAAAAATTCTAATATCGAAGGAACGCCACAAAAATCTTTTTTGATTTTTTTTATTTTACTTTACATAGTATGGGATATTGTAATCGGAAAATTGTTTTTCTGAGTTTGACGGAATCTTGGATAGAGGTCTCACGAGTTGAAAGAGACTTAATAAATGTTTGTGTGTCTGTCTGTCAATTTTGTGTGCGTTCTATCTCCCAACAAATAAGAATTTTACAACCAAATTTCATATTTGGTTCATAATTATTGGTTGACGAAAACTTGAAAGTCGGAGTGACGCGCATGAATGGATTTAATTATACTGGGGCTGCTCAATGTGCATGTCATATTATACTCACGCCCAATAACAGGAGCGGCCAAAATAAGAGAAAAATAGGTACCTACATGACATTAGGAAATATGCATAATACCATAAAAACGGATCACCCTGTACAAATTACAAAATATGCTGTTCATAACTTTTAAATAGGGATTCCTAAGTTTGAAACTTTTTTCAACTTCTTATTTGAAAGCTCGCTTTTGAACAATCAATTATTTGCATTATTAAATTATCGTCATCTAAAATTCTTTAGTTCTGAATTTTGTCTCATCGAAAATGCAGTACCAACCCAGAGTTACTTATTTCTTATTTATTCAGCTTCCCGTAGCGCTAGTCAAGCTGTTCCTAACAAGTTTAAATTACAAGATTTAGCTAATTTTAGAGACCCTTCATTAGTCCTCGTTATAGTTTATACGAGCACCTGTATTAGTGAGCTCACAGTTGAACAAACGGAACTGGCACAACAGCTGTTAAATTTTAATCAAACTTGGAAAATAAAAATTACACCATTTGAAAACACAAGTTCCTGATATGTGGGCTTTATTCCCAAAAGGGGAAAACTAAATGTAACTGAAAGTGTTTTTGCTTGATGCCTTTCACAAAGCTTATCCTATGTGTAATTTATGTCGGAAGTAACATTTCCTGTTTTCGTAAAAAGCGCAAATTTTTGGAAGGCTACCGAGAGAATTTTTTCCTTTCCACGATGATCTGGGTTAGGTTAAGAAAATTTAGGTTTTATTTTTCAGAGAAAATTAAGCTTTGTAGAACCACCTAAAATTGCTTCAATTTCGCTATAGTACAATGGCAAGGGTACATAAAAAAATAAACATAAACCAACCCTCACGTTTAAATTTAACGATAATGTAAGTTACAACAAATGGCGAGACGTGTAATATTAGAATCAAGAATAAGAAGTGAGTAGTAGTTCTCCAAGAACTCACTAATGAATCCCAGATCTCGGGTGGGTTGGTGTTTTATTACGCTAACAAACTACCCCTTGTCTTTCGACTAAATAGAACCTACAAATCACTCTGTTGTGCATTAAAAAAGCTCCGAAAGTAGGTTGAAATTAATGATGTTAAAATTTCCAAAGTTTCGCTTTTTCGAATGGGGATAATTGCAAAATTGCTTATATGATCGAAAGTGAAAGCTTTCAATTTGTTTTCATGTGGAAATGTGCAGAACGTGACTATAGTTTGTATTAATTAGGCGATACGTTTGTAATTATACGAGTTAATTGACTATTTAACACGAATGGCAAAAGTTAACGCTTAATCAACACTGAATTTGTATTCTTGACTGAAGCAGTTTGGTTAGAAAATTTTGGTTTTTTTCTTTCCGAGTACCTAATTAAAAAGTTTGCGTGAGTGCAGAGAGCAATAAAAGTTCTTCTATCGTTTGGACGTTAATGATATTAAAAAACCTATATCCACTCACTCAAAGAAATAAAATCTGGAAAGTCGGTACGCATTAAGTTGGCATCTCTCTGGTTTATTATTTTCCCCAAATCTAATATAACAGACGAAGCGTAAATTATAATAGCTTCCAGTCACCATTAGCAGAAATCAATTTTTGATGTTTTTATTTACAAAAAATATTATCTCCTGTATCAGCAAAGTGGAAGGATAGTTTATAATGGAGTTCTTGAAAGCTAATTTTTAAAATTTCGATAAATGTTGTGATGTAGAAATTTGGTTAAATGGATGAGTATTAATAATGGAAAATAGAAGAAAGTAGGACGCGTTATTAAATTTATCGCCGATCTTTGAATTTACTTCGAATTTAAATTGTGAGTGGAACGATATCATCCCTATCTTTTGAATTATAGCTATTCGACAAAATGCGTGTGCAAAATCGAAAACCAGATGAATAATGGGACCGCGAGATTGCGCGAAGTGCGACATCCAATTAGGCCGCAGTAATTTGTGTTAATAAATGACGTGCCAATGATTATTAATTAAAACGCTTGAACCGAAATTAACATTCTTGGTTCATGACGACCGCAGACGCCTCGGTCATATAAGAAACCCGAATGCTTACCTTTGATCTATGTGCATCCAACGTTTATATGCGAAATTCTAACTCCCTCCTTACAAACTAGTGGATTAATTACCGACCGAGCTTATAATTCAATCAAGTTTCAAAATGTGCAATGCGGGGAGAATTTGCGACTCAATGCACACCCCAAAACTAAACTTTCAGATTAATTTACATCACTTACGTCTACCAGGTCACCAAATTTTCTTTATCATTCATAACCACTGCACTCACCTAAAACAAAACAAAATTATTAATTACAGCGTAAATTACATCGAAATAAAGTAATTATATTGCAACACTACGTTCAAAAAAGAAGAGGTGGCAGGCATTATGCACTAACCCCTTTTTTCTCCTCTTCATTAAAAAAGGTTAGTCGGGGGTGGATTCGCACTAAAAACTTCCACGATAACGACGGTCTTTAGTAAATTAAACAACGCTATTTTTTACAAATTTAGAAAGTTATCATGATTGTATTCATAAACACTGCCTAAGGAGATTTTTTCTTAGTTTCACTTCAAAGTTTTGTATTTATTTTGCAGCCCGAAAAAATCATGTTTGGTTTCTTTGTTTCCCTCATATTTTCCTCAGTTGGAATAAATTACCAATCTTTTCTATTGTTCCTTGTTCGTCAATAAAGTTGCTTTTCGCTCATTGGTTCATGTAGTTCACTTTCGATCCGTAGTGCAAAAATCACAAAGTTTAGTCGCAATCAACAGTCAATTTCATCTGTTTTTATCCGAAAAAACGTACATATTATAAAATAAGGGAAAATTACAAGGCAGATGTTAACACCAAGAGTCGAAGGCGAGTTTTGTAACCTGTCGAGTCTAGTAAAGTATCCCTTTCCCGGTGCGGTGAAGTGTGTATACTAGTTTTTCTCCAAGCAACACCATAGCAAAGAAATAGTGTTCAATTGCTTTAAAAGAACTAAAAAAATTTTTTTTACTGAGGGCTGTACACGAGAATTCAAATAAAACCACGGTACATTTTCTCATTTCACTTTAATTTGAACAAATTGTTAAGGGTCAGCATATGCTATTACAGAGCAGCTGAAAATTATAAATGAAAGATATTACCATAATTTATTAGACAAGGGTAACACCTGAGAAGTGTTCTACAGTGTGAAATCAGGTAGATTTGATTAGGCAGTAAAACGAACTGATTTAGTTGTAAATATTAGAATTACGAACGAAATTCAGTATAATTTTTGTAACTTGACTCTGATTGGTTCGTTTAAATAACCCAGGATAAATATTTAAATACAGTCTATATTATTCATCTTACGTGTTATGCTGTAACTGCATAGAGACCAAAATTTTAGGGGTGTGGGATCTTGATGAGTTTTTTCTTGAGGTAGGTGTTTTAAATGTGTTGTAATTTTAGTTTATTTAACGATTTTTTTTTTAAATTCACTAAGTACCCCCTTGTATCCATTTTGTCCTGTTTCGTTCCTATCCTTCCAGACCCTACGGTTTCACATTAATTTTCTGCAAATTGAATTTTAAATGTTGCAGTTGCAAACTTGTTACTGGAATAATACGAAGCCTTGAGTGGTAAGAGTGGCCTCCCTGCTTCTGGGATGTGTAAAATGTGCAGAAATTGATGTGAAACCGGGGGTATGGAATACCCCCCAAACCGTAAGAAAGCAACAAGAAGATTTTTCAAAAGTAATAACGACATAAATCTCATTCTTGAGAAGTCGTCTTGTTACTCACTAACGAATGGGGGTACTTTAAAAATTTGCATAAACAAAAATATCAGGAAAGCATAGGGTGACTATAGCGATTAGACAGAAAACGGAGACATTTCCTAATTATATTGTGGAAGTTTTATAAAAAGTGTTCGGAATACTCAGTCGCGTAGCAGCTATCATTGCGACAGAGCATGGAAGTCAAAGAGCCACGGGCCTTACTTGTAATTTAGCACTAACAATTAAACATTTTCTCTGAAACTGAACCGCAACATTAATTAATGAGGCGCTTGAATAGATTAACGAAATTTCAAATGTCATTTAAAAGAACAAAAATCTTGATTATGAAAAAATACATAATTAAATTGTTAATTGTAATTGGAAATTACAGAATGCCAGCAAATTTACCATGCCGATTGGACCGAGCCGAATCGATACAAAACTGATCCATTATCTATAAAAATTATAATCTCTAATTTCATTCCTTAAATTAAAAATTAAACCAAATTAAGGCGGTGTGTCCTGTAGGTTATTTATTATTTAAAAAGTCGAACATAGAGAAACTTACGATAATTGTTAAATTGTGTTGAAAATGTTGCGCTTGTTTGCTATTTCTGGTTTAGATAAAATCGGAAATGCTATTTTCATTACTTGGTGGAATACATTACGTTGGTGGAAGAAGTTGATGATCGATTTTGTAAATTTTTTGAAATTGTAAACGCAATTTAAATAATAAGGACTGTGTTTTTGTTAAAATTACTTGAGTGCATGCAGGAATACACATTTGATTATTACAACAATAAAGTGTAGTAGTGGAGTGGAAAAGCAGTGAGTGACAGCTTTGCATGCCTAAATGCTGATTATCAGGTTGAAGCTCGCGTGTCGTCTAATAAGAAATCCGACAGTAATAATCATTCTAATAGTGGGTACATTTTTCTAAAAAAAAGTACACGTCAAAACGTTTGCAAGTTAGATTGTGTCGATTAAGTGGTGGAACTTATTTAAATTCATATTAACGAAACACGTTCCAAGTTCCAGACTGATCATTGGATGTTTTATTTTTGTAAAAGGAAGGCACGAGCGCGTGACTTTTACGTTTTCCTTAAATTTGAAAAACACATGGAAACGATGAACGGTTGTAGTTTACACCAAAGAAAAAATGTGAGAAACCGCGGAAATGTGCCGAATTAGCTACATCAAGACAAGAATGCACCTGTGCATCCTCCCAGATGTGCTAAATTGTAACAGACGGTCACGTCTTCCGTAACTTACTATTATTAAGCTTGGGAAGATCCGGTAAGCTTTAGACACGTCCAAACTAGTAAGATGAGTGACCAAAGGGTCTTAAGGGCACCACGGAAACAATGACCGATAGCCTACTGTCATCTTTAGGTATTCACCATCAGTCACCCATTTAGATCGCGTAATAATTCATTCTCTCATTCATTAATTCGATATTGATTCTGTAACAAAACAGTGTCAGGGTGATGAATCTGTGCGATGTTCTAACGTATTACGCAGGTCATTTCACCACAAGATGACGGTCGCAACTACCACGATTCATATAGATCCGATCGTGGGTTTTGTCGGAGGATCCCAAGAGATTGGAACGGATTCCCATTTGTACCAAAGCTGGAGATGTCGCGCACGAAACCGTCTTACTTCCGCTCCATCCGCTTTTCAATCAGTGCCGAAATCAATAAATGCCGGACACTCGGAGCACACCTTCATTTTATATCCAATGTCCGGCAATTCTTTTAAAAATAAAATAAATACTCGTCCGACCTTTATTAAAGTCGTCGTACTTTTTCCATCATTTTTCCTTTAATCTTCTCATTAATAACGTCGATGATGATACAAACAGACAATTTATTTCGTAAGCCTTTTTGTGACTTCCACTACTGCAGAACATAACGCATACAGAATAAAGCAAAAGGCGATTACTAAAATGGATTTCTTTCCCCTAATCTAACTTGAAACAAGTTTGAAACGAAAGGGACAATCAGACAGAGTGAAGATAAAAGAACTGTCACAGTGTGGGTTGGCTATTGCGGTGTCTAATTCTTTGTCTTATTCGTCTTGTTAGAAAAGTTACAAACTACTGGTAAGATACAAGTTTTCTAAACGAACAGTTCAGTGCTTTCAAATGTTTTCAAGATAAAGTTTTATCCGTAATCTGTAAAATTCTAAAATTAAAAACTCTTGTTTTGTCAAATTTAGATCAAATTTTCCAATCCTTCAAGAGTGAGAAAGCGCGTCAGGGGATTTGACTCGAAAGTTGGCAATTACTCACTGTCTACTTCCGATGAAGATATGGGCTGATTGCTTAGTTCAGTCGCGCTTCCGGTATAGAAACTTGAAAATTTGTTGCTTTGACAAAAATCTTAGTCGAAAGCTTAGTTAAAAGAACCCTCACCCGCAACTTCCTTTTACGCATCCATTAGGAGTCGATTGTTCGTTTAACACATAAACATCAACCGCGACTAAAAGGATTCTAGTACGATCTTAATAGCTTTATTTTCTATTTATTTTCTTTGCATCACCATCAGAAAATCGATAAAGCGATGCAATTTTTATAGTAGGTAGCACTAAGAGAATGATGATGGTAAAATACGTCCGTGGAAACCGCGTCGGAGTCAGATTAAGAAATGATGAAGAATTATTACGGGCCTGATCATAAAGACAATTTCTGTGTGCACTGCAAACGAACTAAATTTATTTTCAAATAAGAGAAAATAATTTTTAGCTTTAGTTGCAAAAACGAAGAGTTTTTCTTCATATATTCTTAGCAGGAAATGTCCAAGTTCTGATTAGAATAAACGACTCGGTACAAATCTTCTCCTGCTAGCTCTCGAAATCACGGTTGTTACGAGACTTCCTTCGCGTTCGAGCATTTCAAATCCACTGGAAATATTTTGAAATTAAGATGTGTGCGGTAGGCTACCTTCCATTTATTTGTGAACAAAAAAGCGATGACAACCGGACGTATGGAATCCGTATGTCCGTGACAAAATCGCGTGACTGAACTACCTAAACTTTCCACCCCACATGACTTTGATTATCTTTGCAACATTTACACATGAAGTTGCACCCCTAAATCTTATTTACGGGGGTTATGTATTTACTTTATTGCCTCGAAACGCATAAAAGTTTGCTCTGATTTCTAATAAATCACGTCGCTCCTAACAAAAAAATATTTATGGTTGTGAATCAACCGAAACGCCACTTTTATTAATAATTAAAAACGGTGCAGTGTTAACTCTTACGTGGATAAATTACACCCCCGACTGGAGTAGAAGTACCTCGTTAGCTTAAAAAAACGAAGATCAAGAAAATACGAAGGGAAAGTCTTACAGCTGTAAGCAGACAACATTCTGTAGAGAGCGAGTGCATCACAGCCTAATTGAAAAAGAGCCTAGGGACCGCTTTAAATCTAGAAACGAAGAGAACCTCTAGAGATAGCGTAGACGTAGTAAAAAGCATCCGACAGAGCAGTTAAAAGCTTCATATAACCCTATAATAATGTCTCGAGAGTTGGCAATAACTTTGTAACATGATCGGTTTATAACGTAATTTGGATGTTCTAAAACAAAAATTGATTTATCGCTATTTTGTGCAAACTTTGAAATTTAAATATACACACGCCGTCATGCCAGTGCAATATAATCTGGCACAAAATTTATTAAAAACCCTTCTTAATCCGATTTTCAAATCATTTGACTTTGTATTAACTTTTAAGATTACTCGAACCATAAACATCGTTCAAAAGCACTTAATTCAAGTTTATGCATTATTAAAATAAAAGGACAGTAGTACATTTGTATAATAGGTCTGTCTGTTAGGAACGCACGAAGTTAGCTAGTAATCCACGTACGACAACAGATAGAAAACCTTGCTTTTTTAAACTGAAATATACGCGTGTATTGCATGTTGCACAATTGACTAAACAATTTGTACAAATTACTTTGAGAGTCTTAAAAGTAACTTATATAATAACGATAAAAGTTTTATTTTTATGTGTAGGAAACAAGTAATGACTTTTATATTGTTAATTAATTTAGTCTAGACAAAATTGCTTACATTAACTAAACTAAAGTAATCTTTTTTGCGTGTAACAACAAATCTTATTTGAGCCCGAAGGCCGAATAACTACCACCTTTACTGTGAACTACACCTTAGAAAGTAAAAGAAACATTTAAAAATGTGATAAAGTTATGTAAGAAAAAATTTTTCTCAGTAAAACCCAGTGCCTTAAAATAAAAGACTCCTCTACACTCCAGGCTAACGACGCCCCTGAATAAACAATCGTGGGATTACTGTAGAAACTAACAAAGTCAAAAATTTTACTTCAACTTGAAAATTTTCTCAGCATATTTTATGTTTATATGGGTGGCTTGATTATATTAATTTATAAATAGTCTTGACTTGGTCAGTTTTTGAAATAAGTCCAGGATATGTTCATATCCATGACCATCCACTATGCTATTCAATTATTTATGGAATTTTAAGTAGCCATTACCGTAGATTGTAGGGGTTAAAAGGATTAAATAAGATAAAAAAAAGTAAATAAATAATAGTATACCATTTGTAAAACTCTGTAATGATAATGGATACGTAATCCATATTATAGAATCAATCAAAATTACAGAATTTTTGTTATAAATAATTAAAAATGAGTAATGTTACTCTAAAGCGTTCGCAATATTAATAATTACTCCATAAACTGTGAAGCACTGCATTTGAAATAAAATATAAAAAAAACTCCCATAAAAGAATTAGTTAATATTCTTGCTAAATATTTTAAAAGAATCAGTGGATGCCCTTACGGTACAGTAGCCACTTCTCCCAAACAACGTTTTAAATTTGATTAACAATATTTAATAGGAATTGATTTTGCTTTTCTTTGAGATGGAATTACTACGGAAGTATTTCAACTTACTTAAAACTTATAGTTATTAGAGCTTGTCAAAATTTAATCTGTGTTTTGAAATTTGATATACCGTCGAATTGTTAAAAAAAAGCACTCATCAAGCGAGAAAGTAAATCTGAGTCATTTTTCACGATTATTTTGTAAACGGTGCTTTGCGTAAAAAATCTCATAAGATGAATGAGACTTAAATTTTGAACAAAAACGATAGTATGGATGTCAAAAGTGAGGGGTGGATTCTATCACAAGCGCAAAATTTGGTTCTCGCGCTATGAGCAACGATTTGTTTTCAAAATACTAACTACCAAACGGCTTATACTCGTTAACAATTTTCAGAATATTCCCTTATTATCAAAACGTATAAGATGAAATAATGTAGCCTCAGGGCCGCCGCGCCCTATTGTTCACAGTGTGCAAAGCACACGGGCGGCCAAACTTAGCTTTACGTTCCGAACAATCACCCTAATGTAGCACGGAAGCTTTATTCCCGGTGAGCATATTTAAAACCACTTATAAACAGGGAAGGCTGGATTCTAAACTCAATAATGGGAAGCTCAAACGTTGCATGCCAAAAATAGATGTGGAAACCTCTATCTAAAAAGGGAAAACTGAATAAAAGATAATAAAAAGGAGACTAGGACGAATTTTCATATAATTTAATGATGTGCAACAAAGCTGTAAAATTCGATTTAATGATTTTGACCACAATCGGTCCCAATTTGCCGTGAATGTAAAATTGTGTATTCAATTCAGACATCCACTATATTTAATATCAATTCTACTGAATGGACGTCTGATTGAATTATGTAATGTGTATACCTATATTGTCCTATAATTATCCACCCGGCTATAGCTCAGTACTCAGTACAATAAAACAATTCACTTGTTAAAAAAAATATGAAATTTTAATTTAAAAAAAGAAAAGAAATCATTCGTTGACCTTAACCCTCATGTTACCGAATACGAAGGGGTACCCGGGTACTTTTTTGACTTTGCAGGTGTATATCTCAGTTTGTATTTTTCACAGCGTATTGGGACTTTGTGACATCTTATAAAATATAGTTCTAAATAAATTAAAGCAATTTTAAAAGTTTTTCGATTGTTACAAATGCAATTTTTTCGCGATTATAACAGACTATGCCTATAATCCCGAATGGGGTACCCGGGTACCCCTAATTGAAAATCGCATATTATTGACCTAAAAACAGATGATTTTATTGAAAACAAGTGATTTATTTTTTATAATGCAAGTGATAATGCTTACAAAACACTAACAATCTCGAAAAAAGCAATAAAAAACATAAATTCGCAAAAATTATGTCGGGGTACCCCTTATTGAAAATCGCATATTATTGACCTAAAAACGGATGATTTTCTTGAAAACAAGTGATTTATTTTTTATAATGCAAGTGATAATGCCTACAAAACACTGCACCACAACTTTTTTCCTCGAAAAAAGCACTAAAAAACATAAATTCGCAAAAATTATGTCGGGGTGCCCATTATTGAAAATCGTATATTATTGACCTAAAAATGGATGATTTTATTGAAAACAAGTGATTTATTTTTTATAATGCAAATGATATTGCCTACAAAACACTAACAATCTCGAAAAAAGCACTAAAAAACATAAATTAGCAAAACTTTTTTCGGGGTACCCCGAATGGGGTACCCGGGTACCCCTTATTGAAAATCGCATATTATTGACCTAAAAACGGATGATTTTATTGAAAACAAGTGATTTATTTTTTATAATGCAAATGATATTGCCTACAAAACACTAACAATCTCGAAAAAAGCACTAAAAAACATAAATTCGCAAAAATTATGTCGGGGTACCCCTTATTGAAAATCGCATATTATTGACCTAAAAACTGATGATTTTATTGAAAACAAGCGAGTTATTTTTTATAATGCAAGTGATAATGCCTGCAAAACACTAACAATCTCAAAAAAGCACTAAAAAAACATAAATTCGCAAAAATTATGTCGGGGAACCCCTTATTGAAAATCGCATATTATTGACCTAAAAACGGATCATTCTTTGAAAAAAAGGGATTTATTTTTTATAATGCACGTGATATTACCTACAAAACACTAACAATCTCGAAAAAAGCAAAAAAAAACATAAATTCGCAAAAATTATGTCGGGGTACCCGGGTACCCCATCCGGGTGATATATGTTGTTTTTTTATTCGGTAACATAAGGGTTAAATAATTGTCAACGTACATGTAACGATTTGATTGGAACACAATAAATCACTTAAAAAATCAAGACATTCTACCTGTGTTATGTGTTAACAGTACAAATGTGGCTTTGGATATCAACTAAATCAACTTTTTACAACTTTGTGGTATTTGCCTACATACCAAACTAACAAAATAATCATTCTGAGCCTCCTATTCATTTTTATCATTACAATATGTGTAAATGAAAGGTACCGTTTTAGATATAATTATAAATTAGTGCCTTAAAACTTTCAGATAAAGTTGATTTGCGTTGCTTCGATATGCGTCGTTTTCCTGGAGACATACCCCCAAATCTATAATGGGGAGGTAATTCATACCCTCCGAATCGACAAATTGTATTTGTTTGCAGATAAGAAGGCTCTAATAAGCTTTTGGATTTAACAATCTTCAAAAAGGGCGGTTCAAACGGAATTGATTGCCGATTGGCTCATTATTGCTTGTGTTTGTTGGTCGGACAATCACATTCATAGAATATAATATTAATCATAGTCAAATGTGCTAAATAAATCTTAACAGATTCCCTGCCTCTATACGATAAAACTAAAAAGAACGCCGTAGAGGATTTTTTGTAAAACGCAAACTTAAAAAAAGTAGACTTTTTAAATAAATTATGCAATTATTAAAGTGTGACCTTGAAATGTAAAAGAATCTGATGGTTCCAATTTCCGTAAAGCAATTTCGATATTATGCCGATTAGAAGAAACACAGAAATCCTCCGATCTTACATTTGACCAGGAAAAGTAATCACCATCATTATGTAAATGAGATGCATAAAAAAGTCAATTATAGTTTTACTACTTTCAAATTAGTTTAATTAAATCTTGACTTGTTTGAAATTGTAATCATTTGTAAAGGAGGTGCCCGCATTTGGTTAATGTAAAGGGGACCGATTTACGAAACTGGAAACTAATTTTTTACATACACTTGCACTCAAGTTTACCCAAACTAAAACAAAAAAAAATGTTTTATTAAAGGTTTATTTTGGAATATTCAAGTTCAAATATATTGATTTGTTTAAGTTTACATTAGTGGCCACCCGTAGCTTTTCATCCTACTAAACAAACTTTGTTTCTTTTATTTTTGGGTTCATTAAAATTTTGTTAATAGTTTTCTTTACGCTTTCCCCAATTTTACAATTTTTTATTTCACTTACCCCAGAAAATATAACGACTACACAGGCGCACAATATTCGAAGCAACTTGATCAATTATGTTACTTATTATCATTTATCATTGTCCCGTTCCACAGCTTTTTTAATTTTGGTAAACCAATTAGTTAAATATGGCTTATCTTCTTTTTTTTTGTTAGTGATGGAACTCTCACTTCAAATTATCATGGAAGATTTATCACCGTCCACCGTCCATTTGTCTTTAGAAACATCAGGATTACCGAAATATTTTCTATTTTTAAAAGGCGTTTTTATATTTCAAAATCGATTAAAATAACTCGGAGAAAGTTTAATTTTGGGAAAATAAATTTAGTAGTTATTAGAAGAGTGTAAAGTTTTGATTAGTTTTCTATTACTTCTGTTTTATATTTTGTAAATCTTATTACCCGTTAAAACCCCCATAAAGTTTATTTAGTGTCGGGGTAGCTGAAATTTCGCGATAATTGGTTGGTAAAGTTTACCGATCTACCTGACGTGGTAGTACCATCCACTTTTTTGTTGTTTCTAATTTATTCTAATATTGTTCTTTTCTCTTTGTGGTGGCGTTCGGAAATAAAATTATATTTTTATTATGTTGAAGTAACATACATTTCTCATCCGGTTTGCATAATATGTAAAATTGAAAATTTCCATAAATGAAGAAAATGTTGCGAATTAAAGTGTTGTAATATCAAGCAGAGCGTATTAAGAAAATGAATTTTATGAATGTTCACTTGGTTGTTGGGGAAATCATGATATGATTGATATGCAGGGTCAGGTCTATTTCGTGCAAAATCCATTTTAACTAAGTAGTGCGTTAGTATAAAGTGCGTCGACCCGAAAGCTCAATATATATGTGTGCATTTGCTCAACCCCCATGTGGGGTTCGTAATGTTCCGATTCCATTACAACACTCTCCATCTCGCCTCTTTCGTACACGTTCGCACAGTTGGAGATTCCCTTGCAAGGCTTATTACCATCTTTAAAATAAGTCCAAACAAAGTGTGTTGACGCAGTTGGTCTTGGTTATTCGGCATAAGATTATTTCTGTCTGTTTAAAAAGGGATCGAGCTTGTTTCTCTAGCAAACCTACCTGCCACATACATCTGGAGTGTTATTGTTATATTCCTGCTTTGTTTGCACATTCGGTGTATAAGCACTACGCTAATAATAATTTGTCTCTATTAGATTTATAGTTAATCACCATCACCAAACTAAAGAAAACCAATTAACTCATAATGTTATGTAATTTCCAGATTAATTTTCATATCGCAAACTGGATTAGGTACCAAATGTGAAGCTTCTGAATTCATGCAGGTAGAACAGCTGCAAGGAATCCATTCGAGCGGAATCGATACTACTCATAATAGAAGTTAAAAATTCGAGCACCTTAACCAGATTAAATCCAGATTCTTTGTATTGTTAGTTAGTTTCGGGTACCTTAACGTTGGATAATTGGCGCGCTGAAAATGAATATAAGAAAAAACGAAATAGGATATATTTTTAATCCGGAAATAAACGAATTTCCTATCTTTGTTATCTTTGCAGGTATTATCTCTATACCAAGGCTTAAAAATAATTCCAACTGGCTTTTCGGTTGTTCGACTTCGATCACTCGTACTACTTAGCTAATATGATATTTTTGTGTTTATTGCTATTATTTTCTATAACAATCCGCTTATCATCAGGAACTTTATTTTGTTATAATTGAAATTTTAAGTAAAATCCATTCATTGTTTCCAGTGCATGTGGTTCATTGTGTTTATATGCAAATATGTAATCGTTGTAAGAGATAAAAGCCCTAACCATCTGTGGGATTGATATGTCGTGTTTGCACCAAAATGGTAAGTGCATGGACAAATCAACTATGTGACCGAATGAACAGTGGGATTATGTTTACTTTGCTAAATACACAATCGATACTAATTTACTATAAAATTACAGCGTATCCAAGTTAGATGCTTGTATTTACGTTGATTAGAGGAGTTGGTTGTGTAATCTAACTTTTGCATTAAACTGCACTAAACTACTCGCATTATATTACGGCTACTTATACTTTGATTTCAAATAACTTTATCAAAATAACATAATTTTAGTTAATTACATGATAATATTGGCAGTACTTGTGTGTAGGTACTTAACGTAATCGAATACAGAGAACGGAGAGTACTTCAACTTCTGATAGTTAGTTACAACGATTTTTAGATAGAAAGTCGCTGTCGTTAAAGGAACATTTTCATTTCCTTTTTACTCATCAACAGGGAACCGTCAAGGGTGGTTGGCGCCTCCCGGTTTATGCCGCTCCTGTACAGGATGTTCCACAACTTTGCCAACATTGCGCTTACATAATTATAGTCGTTCATGTCAAATCTTAATCTTTTACTGGCAACGGGTCACGTTTATGTTAATGTTAATATAAAAGTTCAACCCTTGTAAATGAAGAGGGATAATGAATATTTTATAAGGATAACAAAAACTACTTACAGTTGTAATCACGAATAATGAAGCTTACGTCACAACCATCTGAATTAAGTACATACAACCTTTTTTTAAAATTAATTGTAGTAACATAGGTGAAACAAAGACACACTATATTAAATTATTCTTAAATGTCTGATTTTAGAAATCTTTTACGTCGAAAATTATCTGACACCCAACGTATGAGATAGAAAGAGATAGATACAATAGTTCTTAGCGTGTATAATAATTTTAATGAAAGTAGTTTTTATAGTGACTGTTGCTTTAATTTTTTAACAAATTAGTTTGATTTTAGGTTATATTTCCATTTCATTAGAGCAGGGTTTCTTAAATTTTTTGATTTCCCAAACGGTTTTTGGTATGAATTTGACCGTGGACCCACTTATTTCATAAAAGTCATAAATATTGTTAAAAATAAAATTTTAAGCTTATTAATTATTAAATTTTATGATTTAAATTTATTATATGAAACACTTATGTGACTCACAATTTTCGTCTTATTTCATACAAATGCTGTTTATGACGAAGCTTCATTATTCGTGCAAACAACTGTACTTACTAAACTCAATCAATTCAATTGGTTAAAAACCGACAAAGAAAGTACAAAGTAAACGGAAGAAAGTAGCACTCAAAGCGAAAATGTCTTCAAAGAAGTTTCCCCAATAATCGGAGCATCTATGAGATATCTCATATCTCCCCCCCCCCTAAGTAAGCTGACTTTTCAAAGATCAAAATTGAGTTGTTATCAATTTTGAAAAATCGCCCTGTTGCTTTCTTCCTGCTGGAGGGTATTCCATACCCCCAGACCCCCGGTTTGTTTATGTTTTTGCTTTCCTAGTGCTGTAAGAAACAACGCAATTTAAAAAAAATTAAACTTTCGTCAATATCAATTTTGAGATATTGTTCTGTTGCTGGGAGGCATGCATTCCATACCCCCCCCCTCGGTTTTGCAATAATTTCATCACGTTACAAATGAAACCTACAGGGAGTTAAGTCACCAAGTAAATCACAAGAGTGCTTCGATGTTAAAGTTAATTCTATTTTTCCGCCCTAGTGCATAAAAGTAGGATTTTCCAATTTGAAAACCGACCAGCAGTATTAATTTCTATAATATACGCGATTGAAAAATTAACGTTTTTCTTATAGCATTCGTTTGATATATTAACAGAAAATATTTGGAATAAAATTTTTTGTGTCTGTCTGTTAGTAACGTAAGAAATTTTTTTAAGAAATTTGTGAACCTGCAATGCAATAAAAAACTGTATAATATAATGACCGTATGTCCATGATTACACTATATTCCATTTCGATGACGAAATACGATAAAGAAAAGATAGTTTAAACTTTAAAGCGGCATTCCCATCAAAGTTCTTATCTTGCCTTGCATAGGTAGTAGCTAGAAAGAACCAATCAAAATGAACAATTGTTTATCATAGGAAATGATAGAAGAAAATGCTTTAATTTAATTGATTCTTGTCAGTTATTACCTAAGCAAGGCAAGACAGCAACTTCAATGTAAACACCGCTTTACATTTTCTTCATTGGGAGTAAAAGCAACGCTTTTTAGCCTTAAAATATAAATCAAACGGATTACTTTTCACACAACGGAATGGGAATTCCCGCCTGTTAATAATCATAATTCTACTTTTCTATCCGTTCCTAAGAATAATTTTACTTTTCCATCCTAGGGCGAAAAGGTAATAAAAAAGACTGAATGAAGAAATCCACCCGTTACCAGGGATGACTCATGCTTTTCCTTACGTTGCTAAGGATTATTTTACTTTTCCAACCGTTTCTACGGACAGTTTTACTTTTTTGTCCTACGGCTTAAAAGTTGTATATTTTGGCTTTGAAGATTCTGCGGTTCATTTTAAGCTGCTAATATTGAAATATTTTCATGGCTTTCCAAAACCGAAAGGTCCTGGAAAACGATTTCTTAATTTTTATTTAATTAATCCTCCTCCCTGGCCAATATGTTGGTACTGAACAATAAATTAAAACTAAGAAAGATAGAAGTGATGTGTTGAAGGGGAGGGGGGGTTAATTTCCTGCATAGACATACCTGTGTCCCTTAATTGAAATCGATTTGACCTTGAAATATGTAAAAGCGTTGCCTGCGGTGCAAATTTTCCTTTTAACTTTTACCTCTAATAAAAGTCATAATTTCATCAATTAATTACTTAATCCTGCTAGAACCAGGACCTACATCTTCACTTGCTACTTTTTTAAATATTTTAACGCCGTTCAGATTTAATAATATTTCATATGCAACTGCGTCATTTCCTCGGGTGTGTTAGAAACTTTGAGCATATAGATATTTTTGCATCATCGTTTAATCTATCGATGAAAAACCGGAGAATCTATTGAATATACCCCCCCCCCCCAGCTCAGCTGTAAGTAAACAGACTTTTCAAAAATCAAAATTGAGTTGTTATCAATTTTGGAAAATCGTCCTGTTGCTTCCTTCCTCTTCTTTTTCTTTCTTCTTCTTCAGCCTGTCTCAGTCCACTCCTAGACGTAGGCCTCTCCAGTAATGGAGGTTTTGGCCATAACTCATCACGCTGCCCAGACGGGTTAGTGAGTAGTCCGCAGATCGATTTTGGACTATAGTTGTTTTACATCCAGTAGCAGCTTGCTAGGTTAGTCCTTTAGTTAATGGTGACACTTCGTCAAGTTAAGTCAGGGGGATTGGCGGCTTAACGTGCCCTCCAAAGCACGGAGACTTGGCCATAAGAAAGTTTGACTCTCCCCAGGTTTGAACCTGGTACTCCGTATTCGTATCAAACTGCGTTAGTTGCAAGGCAATGACCGTCTCCATTCCTGCTGAATTAAATTCGAAATGTGCACTAGTAGTACTTTTGAACCGAAGCGGGGGGGGGGGGTAATTAATTTACCACGGTGACGTTTTGTGACTTTTATGAAAGCTAAGCTGAAGGTTGCAAGGACATATTATTGACTTCCGTTCGGTGAAAATTCAGCAATTTTCAATGTTCCAACATGGACGATAGTCACAATTTTATGTTATGTTCGTCCATTTTGTGAATAAATGCCACCAACAGTTTTAATGGAGAGATTTTGATTAAATCTCTACAATTTGGCGGATGAGTAGTTACCTAACAAGTCTAACCAGAGATATCAGAATGGATGATAATTTAACAATTTTATTTTAGACGTCGTCAGCTTATCGTCCGATGTATTTTTTTCCTGGGTTTGATTCTGCCAGGTGCCTCCAGCTGTTCAACTGACTTGATCCGTCTTCATGCAACTTTTGCTATTAGCAGCTGTGAAGTGAAAAAAATTTGATTTGGGGCAACGACGAGATCAAAATATCACCTGAGTCGTTCTTGTATAAGTAAAGAGTTGCAATCCATGTCGAGAAGGTGGGTTATCGGGGCAGCAACATGAATAAAGAAGAATTAAGCGCTTCATATTATGATGGCGAATCCAATGTCCACCGAGTTTTCTAAGAAAATATTATTCATTTTCGGAAAAAAGGCCCACTATGTTTTTTTTTAATTTCATGATAAAATTTTCCTGCAGGATCAGTTTTATGATAAAGGTGTTCCTTGGGTGCAGTAGAAAAGCGTCATGAAAATAACAGGAAAGTGAGCTCACCCTTTAGTTTACCACTTATTAAGCTTGTCAGCAATTCTAACTCACATTGATCGTAAAGAGAATCGTATCTCACTGGTTTACCTTTCAAGCTACGACTACTCGTTTATTTCGTATGTAGATTAACTGTGCGTACACTGGAAGGACCTTTCCAATTGGGAATTATTAACTCCACATATAACCCTATCCAAGGGAAGAAGAGAAAAATCTTTTATAAAATTACAAGTAAAATTTTTTGCAACTCGGTTATAGAAATCGTTTTAAAATAAATTTGAATTTAAGATTATTTAAAATTTTACATTACGAAAGTAAATAATTTTTATCGATTAATACTCAAATATTTTTTCAACGTACCCTTGAGCGAGTTTCAGATATCGCACAAAATTTACACAAAAAATTGAATTTTTGATTTGGATGTGAAATCGTATATGAATATAGAACAAGAATTTTTGTGTCTTCAATCGGCAAATAAAATTTTCACCTAAAGTATTTCATCTACATTTTTATCATTGAAATACCCTAAAGGCGAATGAAAAAATGTTAAGAAATGTTGATATCGTTTTCAAGAATAAAATAAATTTTAATAATTTGTTTAAAGAAATCGAGATCTTAGATTTGAAGAACAGCACTTCGATATTTTTATCTTTTCATAAAAATAATAAAAACATTAGGTTTTAAGAAGCATCAGTGAAATTTATTTTGAAGACAAATAAAAATTGACTGGAAGGAATTAATATTTAATCAAAAAGCTGCTATTTCAGAGACAATAACAAATGTTGAATTTGATATAGAGAACTAGGAAAAAAGGTAAGTTCAATTTTCTCGTTTCATTTATTGTTGTTTCAAGATATATTTGAGGTATAAACTTCTGTGTAGAAAATGTGTACGCCGTGAGACACGGAATTGATGAAGCTTGGGCAGCTACTAAGAACGTGGAAAACTCGGGTAGTTCCTGAGGCGGCGATCCTACATCAAATTGATTTTTAGTGTTTTATGCGAGTTTTCGCTTAAATTCGGCACCGGAATGTAGCGCAATATTGTTTTCGATCAATTCCTCGCCAAATAGAAACCCAAAAGTATATTTTCAATTCAGTTCCACTGACATTCTCGTTCCAAAAAACAGTGTAATGCAATATGATACATAAATAGATAACAATTTTATGCGTTGGTTTGAAGTTTAATTTTTTTTTCGAATTGTAAAGCAAACATGAAAAATATGCGAAATGTGGAACCATTCAAAGTAAGGATGATAAAAAGTATGCGTCGATTTGAGTTCTGGATTGTTGATGACACAGGAATTTCAATTCAACTGACAAATATATGAAACCTTTTAACACATTGTACACATAAAAAATGTTAGCTGAATCTTTTAAAAACCACTCTCGACCTTTTTTCTACTTTCACATGCAACTGCAGTAACTGCGCTATAATTCAAAAAATATTTTTCCTGCAAATAAACTGTTTATTGTGAATTAAAAATAAAAATTTTGCGATGAAAATTTTTAATATTTTTCTACTTTATTAAAAAGTTATTGATCACATCAAAACGTACCAATAAGGAATCTCGTTAATACAGTAAGTATGAATATAAATTTAAAATTGTTTTTCTTTTCTTTTACTCTTAACCTTGTTTTGCCAAATTATATAAATTTTGAGTTTTTTAAATATTTAATGCTAAACTCATGCATTAAGATTTTATAAGCGGGTTCCTGGAGTTTTGCCAAAATTGTTGTTCAGATCAAAGTAATTTTTAAGGAATATTTAAATTTTAAATTTCTACCTGTCACACATTTACGATGGTAAATGTAAATAACATAAAAAAACGTAAAAGGATTTAAAAGAATTGTCCAAAATTGTTCGTTTCTCGAATATTGTGATTCGAATGATAATTTTTTATCCTGGTTTATCCTAAACGTAATTTTGTGCAACCGCAAGATTATTTTTAGTAGGTGGAAGTGATTGGGCCCAGAAGATATCATAGTTAATAAAAAAAAACTCAACGAAGTTTCACAGGTAACTTTATAATTAAGCATTTAAAGACTTCTGATTGGCTGCACTTGCTCCACTCTGTAGACGGTACGTGTGCTCCAGGTAAATACTACCGCACGTGACGGTATCTTATGCTACGGTTTAGAAGTTCCGTTGGCTTAAATATTCCGATTTTTAATAAGTTGAACTGTATTGGAAATCTAGTTTTCTAGTTCGGTGAAAATTAATGATCCAATTTCTCAAGATTGTTAATAGTTTTACATGGTTGTAATTTATTATGATGTAATTTATTAGTTTTGTTCCACTTAATCGCATTTTGTGGTTACTTCATTATTAGTCTTGAGGTTTTGTATGATATTAATACCAAGTCATCGTTCGATAATAATTGAATGAGTAGCAAGGGAATAACCATCGAAAGGGTCTAGAAAATAAAGTATAATATGTAGATTATTTTCTGCAGGAACAGGAGAGGTTTGGGGGGGTATGAAATACCCCTCACTGTATGTTAGGAATAGCAGGACTTTTCAAGAATCAAATTTGCGTGGCTATTAATTTTGAAAACTTCTCTTGTTTCTTTTTTACAGCTTCTGGGGGGGGGGGGGTAAATTCAAAGTCAAATATATTGTAACAAATGTTTGCATTTGTTATTTAGTTCCCCCTTGAATTGCATTTCACAATATTCCTTCACGCTATCTATCTTATAGACCAGCAGTCTGGCGTAAATCAAACACGGATAGACTACAGAGCGGGAAACCGCGATTCTAATCCTGATTAAGCCGGATATGCCCTGTGATCTAAAAAGTTCAAAATCGATCTGTGGACTATGGGGAAGGCAAAAGGAAACCGCCCCATTAACATTTCCCTAGTAAAGTCTTCCTGGCTTAGCCAGGAAGATCGGCTACGTCTAAAGAAGATATGGCACTAAGAGAAGATCTACCTTATATATCTGAATGTAGGTAAGTGCAGGGGGCCCAGATTGAATAATTCCACATGAGACCACGGATACATAGTTACGCTACTGGTCCAATGTCACTATTTAGTCGTGCCAAGTCGTTGGAGACAAATATTCCAGCAGTCGTGTAGTGTTTTTGATCTCCTGTGTGGATGAACATCTGTTCAAGCAAAAGTGATAAGAGTGGCTCTTTTTGTGGCGATCTACTTACGTAGTTCTTAGTGCGCAAGTTTGGATGGCAACGTTTATCATATTGTTGTTCTTTTGGATGATGATTGGGGAATTTCTTCGTTATTTGGATGGTGCAACCTTGCTAACAACTCCAGCATCATCTCGCTCACGTACTACTTCCAGCATCAGATTTGCAAGCTGTGTGTTTGTGTCACGAAGTCGATCAAGTGCAGCTCCCGTATAAATATTAATAGGTGTTCAGATTTTCATCTTTTAAGCCATACGTTGGTCAGCGAGAACATGTCACCATCAAGTTGTAAGCTTCTACAAGCTCCAGGTAACTAATTTTATCTCTTCCAATTCGTGTAAACCGACGTGTTTATTCATTTCCTATTGTGTCTATGTTTTGCACATCCATTTACATTGCAATTATTGGAATTGTGATAGCATCTCTCAAATTGTGTTGCCAATTAAAGCACTTTATTACTATAAGCGTTTTTGTTTAGTTTCCTCAAGCTACCGTTATTTTTTTCAGAATCCACGGCCTGGCCTTCTCATAAATTGAGAGCTGGCCTATTAACATCGTGGCTAATCAAACACGCTCTACAAGGTAATTAGAAAATTAATGATAAAGCATCCGGTAGATCTCACTCGTGCCAGGCTTGACTTGAATAATGAGCAGTTTTGATGAGAACATTTGGATATAAATACCCACAATTATTAAGAAGGTATCAATTGTGTGTTGGACATTGTTCACTTCATTTATAGATGGCGAAGTTAAGAATAACCCCAAGTATTTAATTAACCACGGAGCTAATTTAGTGTAGTGAGCCATGACGAAGATCTTAATAATCATTGAGTAAAATTATTAATGTATTTTTATTATGTTTTAATGTATTATTTTGGTAAAACTATAACCCACATATTATTTAAGTTTAGGATATAAATTGTTATTAAATGTATTGTTATATAACAACAAGGTACCTAGTTTAACTTCAAACACCCACATAAGGTTAGTAAGGGGTTAAAAGCGACATGGTGGAGGCGCCTGGTAGAACATCTGGACCAATGCCAGAATATTATCAATAATAATAATTATACACAAAGGTATTATACCTTTATTTTATTTAAAATAAAATAAAAAGGAAATTGCGACAAATGAATTCAACCTAGATCATAATCATTCGTCTCACAGACGAACACACTGTGAATGCATTCGACATCTATGGATGTTCCCGAACTTTCTAGGGTTAATTGAATAAATTATAGAAGAAATAAATCCTTGATTAAAATTATTATACTATTAATTAAATTATTTAGCTATTAATTATATATTATAAACAAGTTAATAACCCAAATTATATTTATGTATTTTCAATTTAATTATGTCTAGACTCTAGATCACTAGAATTAAAACAGTTTAATTTAGAAATTATATACGTAAATTAATAATTTTTATCTAAATATTTTAAGTATCTACTTTAAAATTAATCTACTATTTTTAACTACAATCGCTTTTATGAAATAGGTAATTATTTAATTTTAGATATTTTATAAGGAATTGGAATAAGTACTGCGTTAACACTTTACCGTATCTGTGATTCTCATATATAATTCAGTTTCAATTATTCTTAATTTCTTATTTTAGACAAAAATTGAAAATAGAATTTTAACAAAACTGAATGCAATATTTAAAATTAATCTTAGTTTAAATAAAATTGGGTCAAAATATTTAATAATATGTAAAAATTTCAATTTGGTTTACGCTACAGATAATAAAATGATTACGTTTTATTATTGTTATTTTTAGCATTTCTGTGTAACATTTTTTTTATGCATAATTTTTTATATAGATTTATTTACCTTATTTTTAATTAGAATTTAAAATTTGAATTTTTATCATTTAGCTATAATATTTTATTTAACAATAAAGTTAATAACAAACTTTTCTTTTCTTACTAAATATGGATAATAAATTACATGGAAAGTATGCTAATTTCAACAATAATGACAGAAATTTCGAAAATTTTAGACAAAACTTTAATTTTCATGATAATAGAAAATTTTGTTTATAATAACGGAGATAATAATAATAATACTGTTTTTGAATCACCTGCGCGAGGAAGAAATTTTAATTTGAGAATTGCTGAATGTAATCGTACAATCGTAGGGTTAAATGCGACATTTAAGCAGTATCCTGTTTATTAAAAAATTATGAATAATAACAAATACAATCGAAAAATATGAAATGGACAAGTTTCACTAGTAACAAATTCTTTGGAATAATAATAATACATAAACATAAAATTTGGATAAAAATACTGTATATTGTCATATTATAACCTTCTTTTCTCATTAGTTTTTGTTACCAAATCTTTATTTTTCCATTATACTTTTTTACATAAACAAAATTATCTATATTTTTAAATTTTTGTAAATAATAAACAAAATAACCACGATTCGATGATTTTAGCACATGACAATATTTTGTATAATTCGTTGGTTTCAAAACTTAGCCTTAAATTTCTAAAACATTTTTGAAATTTGAAAGAGTATTCAAACTGAGCTCAATGATTGACCAATGATAATTCTTATTTATTCCTAAAAAACTCTTGTGTGATATCAGCTACCGGTCGTTTAATAATAATTTTACACATTAAAAAAATTTGAAAAAAATTGTGAAGCCTCAGTTTGACTTTAATTAAAAAAAAAATAGTGAAACTCGTCCATTGATCAGTTCGATGAATTGCCACACATAAATAATTAGGATGAATTTGCAGAACTACTTACTACAAAATATTCCCCTCACCAAATTAAAAAAAAGTACTTATTTATAGAAAAATTGCTATGTCAAGGTAATAATTAACCGGAAAACGAATTAAAAATAAAAATTATTTAAATATTATTATTTTTCTTAAATGTAAATATCAATTATGAAAATATCTTGTTTATGTTAAAACTTGATTAATTGTAAATAAAATACTCTAGGATTAAAATATAAGTACATATATCTTGAAAATGATTTTTAAATTATTAAATATTTAGCTTAAATTTTATAGTTAGGTATATGAAAATGTTATAATGTTACGGAAATTGATCAGCCAATGAAGAAACCTTAAGAACACATCTGCCAGTAGACACAACCATTACAAAAAAAAATTTGGATTCATCAAACTTTCTTTACCTTACCCTAAATTTGAAAATGTTATCCTGCACCTCACTCAATTTTCCTTCACTAATTTTTCACATACCTAATTAAATATTTCGCGGTCGACGAGAGGCGGTCGGAGCATAGTGGCCACGCGAGTTGACTATGAACACTAAATACCCGGTTCGAATCCGAGTAAATTAAGAACTTTATTCTGGCCGTCCTCCCCTTGGAAGGCAATAGCAACCTACTGAGAGTAATATGCCAAGAGAATCCTTAAATGTTAATGACTAAAAAGTCCAAAACTGATCTATGGACTATGGGGAAGGGAGGGACGTGCGCAGCCAACTGTTTGATGGGGGAATTTGCCAATTTAATTAATTACAAATTAGCAACTTCTTGTAATTGTCTATTTTTCCTATTGTGGGTTTAGAGGATTTTGCCAACTTGACCAAATCTTGAGTGATTTTGCCAATTTTTTTCCAACTTTCTGAAATATTAGGGTGGGGGAGGGGATGGGAGGCTCCCCCTGGGTACGTTCATGGGAAGGGTAACCAATCCACCAACATTTAAGGGTCACGACTGTATGATATAGAAGAGAGGTCTCCAGCCCTAATATCTGTAACTATGTAATTTTCGGGAACTGTGAGGTATCTTCGTGCCTCGTCCTAAATTAATAAATGTTATTGTTGTATTTTAACCTCTAAACCCTTCTGGGGATGTTCCAGAATTTTTATAGTTTTCTTTTAAATTAGGATCCATTTTTAAACATGAAATGTAGTAAATGGGAAAGTCTTGTGTTTTCAATTTTTCAATTTAAATTCAGAATATTTATAATTTACAGTCAAAAGTAGATTGTTAGTTGTCATCCCCTTTATCGTAAATTTTTTAATAAAATTAGTGTCAAATAATTTGTGCTTCAATTCTCGTTATTATATCTACCTCAACGGTTTTTCATATAAAGCCAGGTTAATCAATTAGGCTTCGCTTCTGCTGTAATGCACTTCTAATCGGGTAATTTGTGTTCAAATTTTTAACAACTAAACATTTAATTTAATAAACATAGAATATTTACTGTGCCTTTTTTAGGAAGGGCGATAACTGACCACTGCTGATAGAAACATGACGTCATAAAACATTTCTCCTTTCGTTATCGAGAAAATTATTATGTAAAAGTTGGGAGATGATTGCGATGAGATAATTGGGATATCTGGAGCTTAAAATGTTTTAGTTTTCGTATCCCGGGGTCGCCCGGTTCAAATGTCTCTAATCTCTAATGACTACATTCATGATATAATGCCCTATACCTACGCTCGTGAAAAATTTTACCATTCTAGACGGTTTAGAAGGGGCAAGAAACATGCGATTTTCTACTTTCAAAATTTAGGATTACACAAAAATCAGAAAATTGCCGGTTTATCCAACAATCCATGTTGTTTTTATGTGTGTTCTTAATCATAGTGCCTACGGTACATATTCCCAAGAGAGTCACCCATCCAAGTACTAAACAGACCATATATTTCCCGCAAGAAATGTTTATTTGTCATATTTGCCCGCAAAGGTAATGCAGACCTGTTTTAGTGCGATTTCGATAGAAATTTGCAGCATTTTTTGTATTTAATTGCATTTCCAAAGCAAGAAATGCAGATTTTTCAATTTCTTGAGAATAACATAAAAAACAAACAAAACCTTCCGATGCGGGTATGTAATAAATAAATACATAAACGATCTTGATAAAGAAGTTTTTAAGTTATCTTTGTAAGGTAGTTGAGAATTTTAAAAAGAATTTTATTTTACACTTGAGAATGTGGTTTTGAGCAACATTACATTTTAACTTTCCTTTTTAGTTTGTCACCTGTATTTCACTGTTGATCCACCTGCGCAAATTCCGATGTTTGTCATCGTTGATTATTTACATTATTTCCTTTTATTTCCCATTTTGGTATTCTTCAAAAATCGTTTGTTTGAGGTGCACAATAAACTCTTTGACCTTTGGTAACAACCGCATACATTTTTGTTCGGTTCTTCATTTTGTAGTAACAAACGTGCAGATGTTTTGTAGTAAAAAATGTAATTTCCTTTCTCGTTGGTTTAGTTGTCAACTATTATGATAACAGTTCGTGCAAGCGGAAAACAGAATCTGGATACCCGATACCTAACAATTGAGGAGATCACAAAGAAGTAACGGTAGTTAGATATTATGGAAGTCGTCCGGAAATTACTCAAATTACCTTCAAAAAATATTAACGTGGCAAAGTTATTATTCTGAATTGAAAGGTGCTGCATTAACGGTTTCCTAAAAGTTGGTAAAAGTCGAATGAAAATCACCTTGATGGTGTTCCGCATAAATAAGGTAAAACGTTCCAGTTTTAGCAGTTTTATAGCTGAACGGGAAATACCCACGTTGATCTCGCAAGTAGTTTCATTCCAGATCAGGGCTTATTTGTTATTCACATTTGACTGGATTTGCAAAGTACCGCAACTTTCCACATGCAAGATATCCACGAATAACTTTGCAGGTTTGCCACAATTTCTAACGTAAGTTTTCTGACTTCGTATAGTTTGATGAGTTCGCTAGAATGCTCGCTCATCCTAGTGTAAAGTTATCTCGTTTATAACCAGCCGAGGAACAATTATTACCAGACAATATAACTTTAAAAGGGTTTTGATTACAAAATATTTAATTAAGCGACTTAGTTAATTTCGGCAAGATTACCGAAATGCTAGTTCGTTCGAATTTTAGTTATTTTTGTGGGACCAAACTCTTGCTGATTTATATTCTGGAGTTCTATTACCACCATTTACAAAAACTTACTATAATAGTTCCATTATGAAAGTTACAAGAAGCCGAGGGTCTCTTGGGTATACAATATCTTATTTTATCTGAAAAGAGTGCATTCAGTATGGTGCCACGCGATTATGTAAGGTCTTTTCATAGTCTTCTCTTTTTATGTTTCTTTATTTTTTTTTCTTTAACGGTTCGATTCAAACCACTCGCATATGCTGATAGCGCTCACACAACATTTCAGAATTAGAACGATGCGATGCTTCAACCCCTATTCTCCGGTTACTCGACCTCGTAGAAATAATTTCCTGAACTTTCCACTATTGCTGGTAAAATATCTACCGCTCGCTCGGCTGTACAGGAAAATTAAGTATGACAGCCTGTATTGTTTAAAGACAACTTGATATATATGCAACAAACTCTTTGTGCCGTACTTGCCGTTTATAATGCGGGAGAACCAATTTTTTTTCTATTTTGTGTGTTATTTCACTTTGAAAGCTAAAATGCAAACAGACGTATCAAAGAGTTTTGGGCTATCAGAACGTTAAACGACGAACAGGGTTTATCAAAGGTTCCGACAAATGAAACCATAACCGAAGGGACGACAATTTGTAAATTTAATATTCATAATTTAAAATGAAGAGCGGATACAACTAATAATAACATCTGACACTAAACTTGCTATACACGTTTCACTACAATAACCCCAACATTAGTTTACACTAATCGCTTTTCAAAATATTAAACAGATGCTCATATTAAATTTTTAAATTGAAAACAAACAACTTTATTATTTGTAAAAAATATAAACATACCCCAGTGAGCTTCCGATCTACCTTGATGATATTGCATTGTTATGCTTCCATTCATTGTTATCTACCGAATTTAACCTCCAGGGGTGAACCGGCAAGCATTTTGCTGCAGAAAATTTAAAATTTTAATTTGACAGAGATAATGCGTTCCAAGTTCAAATTCACCCACATTTCTATCTTCTGGAAATACTTCGTATGTATGGAGTCTTAGTCCCTTTTAAAACTTAAAATTGTTGAAACAAAAGTTGGTCAATTACTTTTATAAACTTTTGGTACTTTTATCGTGCAGTTTCAATATGTTGTTAATTTTGTGTTGAAATCTGTAAATTGGAGTTTTGATAATTTCAATATTATTTATTATTTAAATTAAGAATCACTTGCAGGCAATTAATTTGCTTCTCCGTTTATAAACAATTAAAGATCTTAAGCCTGACTTACCCTTAGGGTTAATAAAAAATGAATGAACCAATGGAGGGAAAGGTGCATTATGGAAAGTGAACTGATTTATCACAACCTAAATGGCCTAAAGGCCGCACGTTAATTTTTCTATATTGATAATAAATATTACATGTTTGCTTTAGTAAACGTAAAACTAAAAGAAACCATATAAAAATATTGTAATACATACTTTTAAATTTCAGTTTTATTCCTGCGTTACTAACAGACAGACAGAAGGACCGACAATTGGAACAGGGGACTTCTATCTGGATGTCTTTGGTTAATGTGATTTGCTCGGCGTTCGAATTACTCTCAAATTTGGGGTTGGTAATTCAGACTTGCGTATGCTTAACTCAAACTTAGTTACTACATGTAGCATTGGAAGGTATTCCATACCCCCCAAACCCCCCGGTCTCACAAACGAACAAGGTGTAAATATTATTCGTAATTCGTGCAAATAAATAATAATAATCAACATGTCATGGTATTAGCATCACGGAGGGGAAGGGGGTAAAGACAAAAAGGAGGGGCTTTCGGGGAAATTATTATATTATCAGAACCTAAGTGCCCTTAAGGCCGCACCTTAATTTTTCTATATTGATAATAAATATTACATGTTTGCTTTAGTAAACGTAAAACTAAAAAAAACCTTATAAAAATATTGTAATAAATGCTTTTAAATTTCAGGTGTCTTCATGCGTTACTAACAGACAGACATACATGACCAGCAGTCTGGCGTAAATCAAACGCGGATATAGACTACAGAGCGGGAAACCGCGATTCTAATCCTGCTTGCGTCGGATATGTGCTGTGATCTAACAAGTCCGACATCGATCTGTGGACTATGGGGAAGGCAACGGGAAACCACCCCATTAACATTTCCCTAGTAAAGTCTTCCTGGCTTAGCCAGGAAGATTGCCTACGTCTAAAGAAGATATGGCACTAGAAGAAGAAGACATACATACGAACAGACAGAATTAGGAGTTTATTAAAATTACTAGTTGGAACAGGCGACCTCTATCTGGATATCTTGTTAATGTGGTTTGCTCGGCCTTCGAATTGCTCTCAAATTTTGGGCTAGTAATTGAGATTTTAGTGTGCTTAACTCAAACTCAGCTACTTTGTGTATATTGGAGGGTATGGAATACCCTCCGGTCTCACAAACCAAAGAAGTTTATATATTATTTGTCATCGATTACGACAAAATATTAAATATGATTTCATGTTGATCGTAATTCTTGAAAATTTATAATAATCAACGTGTCTTGGTATTAGCATCACGGGGGGGGGGTAAAGACAGGAAGGAGAGGTTTTCTTGGAAATTATTATAATTATTCTAACCTAAGTGGCCTGAAGACCGCACCTTAATTTTTCTATATTGATAATAGAAATATTAAATGTTTGCTTTAGTAAACGTAAAACTAAAAGAAACCTTATAGAAATATTGTAATACATGCTTTTAAATTTCAGCTATATTCCTGCGTTACTAACAGACAGACAGACCGACAGTTGGAAAAGGCGATCAAGTTGTTTGTCTTTGGTTAATGTGATTTGATCGGCCTTCGAACTACTCCCAAATTTCGGGCTGGTAATTCAGACTTTTAGTGCGCTTAACTCAAACTTAGTTACTTCGTGTAGCATTGGAGGGTATTCCATACCCCCCAAACCCCCCGGTCTCACAAACCAACGAAATGTATAATATTATTTGTCATTGATTACGACAAAATATTGACTACGATTTAAATATCAATCGTAATTCTTGCAAATATTAGATAATAATCAATATGTCATGATTGTATTAGCATCACGGGGGGGGGGGATTTAATGGGAAATTAATGGGAATTTAATGGGATGGGGGATTTCTGGGAAATTATTATATTAGAATTTAGATGGATTACTGTAATAAAATTAATGATGGTCGTATCTAATATTTTCCCCTAAAAATAGAAGAAACTTGAAAAGGTGAACGGTGATTGATAGAAGGTAAATTTTATAGTGAGAATTAACAACAAATACGTTTGGGCTGAATCAACCCATTTAAATAAAATTCAAGATTTTAATTTAGAAAGTAAAATTAACCCTGCGTTCGGGGAGAAGCTACTTTCGCTACCAAACGCTACCAAAAATTTCTTTTTTTCCTTCTTTCGAGCCTTCAGTCGCTTCCAAACGCTTTGGCTCCGCCCCTTTCAGTCGCTACAAACGTTTTGGTGGGGGAGCCAAAGCTTTTGGAAGCGACTGGAAGCTCGAAAGAAGGAAAAAAAGAAATGTTTGGTAGCGAAAGTAGCTTCTCCCTGAACGCAGGGTTAATAACAAATTAGAGCATTGCAAGCAACATTGGATGTGTCGACGTTCTTCTGCAATGAAGTTCAATTTTATATATTTTAATTCAGATGTTGAATACAAAACCAAAATTAAGAGGACATAACTGATTAAATTGTAAACAGAAACCATAAAGAAAATTTAACATAACAAGTTGGGGGTGCAGTGTTGAGAATTTTGAACATTTTTTTCGATTTTGTTTTGTGAGTTAATGGGTGCTGCGACGTCAAAAGTCAGCTACTTTACCAGATAGATGTTACCTGCCTACATTTGCAAATTGGAAGGCGTAAGTAGTTATTTTTGTAATCGCGTATTTGAGTGGCTTATTTAAAGCATTAATCAATTTCATCAGATTAATTAAGAATATTAAATTGTTGAAGGTGATTAATCTTGGTTTACTTAGTCTTTAAACTAAGACTTTGCTTGCAATGCGAACCCACTGAATTAGGAATTCGGAAACAATATTTATACTCATTTTGTTGTCAAGTCATTCAAATACGAGAAAATTTATTATTATTTGATTCAGTTTAATTATTTGTTCTTTATTGATTGCAAAAGAAACCTGCTTTTTTTGCAACCCTTAATGACATAGAAGGAGAATTAAATACATTTACAAACCTTTCAGTCTTGAACAAAAATTATAAGTCGAAAAATTGAATTTTAGAAGGGAGAAATTAAACATTTCAATATATCGCTTTATGCATTACCAGTCTCTATTTCCCTAATAGTTTGGGTTTCCACGTCTTTCGCACAGGATTTTAACAAATGGACGATGTCTACCAGGCATAAATGTTTATTGTGGGTAAATGACCAATAAAATCTTCGAAATTTTCTCTACCCTACAAATAAAAAAAAGAATGCAAGCTCCAAAAGGGTTGGTTTTTGACTACGATCGCGTTTGGTTTGATGCATCAATCGCTTTGGCGTGTTGAGGATTGCACTGTGAGAGTTTCGGTTTGAAGTTTTCGGTGCTTGCTAATAACCCAAACAATGACCCAAACATTTAAGTAGTGAAGTAAAATTACAGATTAATTTAGGGTTCAACTTTGTTCGGTATTTGAAATTTCATGTACCTACATCCAATATTACACGATATAATAAATTATATTGTCGAATTTGTTGAATAACTAATGCAATAATATCAAATACTCGAGAATAAAAATTATATTATCGTTTTTCGTTTCGTTTTTCATAAATGCTTCCGAAACTAAAGTTGGAAATAGTTGAATGAATCAGGAAATTATTGTCAGTTTAGTGTAAATGGAAAATTGTTACAAGTGAATAAACTAAAAGTTTGAAGTGCACGAATAAAGTTATAGTATTTGGACAGAATGTTTTATAAAAATGGGTGGATGGAATGTGAAATTTTAAACGGACACATGAATCTCGGAAGTAGTTACGATTCTGTGCTTCATTGCAAGGAGTGAAGTAGGTAAAATGTGTCGTATGCATGGGAAGCGTGCGAGGAACACAAGAGCACGGAGAGTGCGGTTGCAATCGTTTTGCATTGGTTTGGAAATCTTGAGAGAACGAGTGTGGATCGAGTGACAAAGAAAATATATAATGGATGTATACGGATCAAAAGGAAAGGTAGACCACGTAAGATACGATTGAATCTTGTAAAGGAATATGTGAAAGATCAAACGAGAAAGTATGACTCAGTGTATAGATGTTGTTTGTCGAAACGAAGAAATATTTAAGATCTCACACCGAAATAGCTGTCTAATTGACAATTAGGACCTAATAAACACCGTTCGGTTTGAAACAAACGTAATAAGCATGTTTAACATTTGAAGCGTCAAACAGATCGCGCTATTAAGCACTCGCGTTATACCGAACGCAACCTAGGAGTAATAAAAAATGTTACAGCGTTCGAATCTACATACGCACGGCGAATAGTTGAAGCAAAGAAAATGTTCTTGGAAAAAGAATTTTTTAGTAAAACAAATTTCAGCGATATTTTAAGCACCTTAAATTATATCCTTTGTCTTAGTTTATTTTGGGGCGATGAAAAGCAAAAAGGGTTGGGTAGATTTTAATTATGAGAAAAATTGTCGTGACCCTAAGTTTAAAGGCGAGGATTCAATTAATTAGCCCTTGGGAAATAAAATAAGACAGAAATATTAAAAAGAATTGTAGGCTCTTTTGATATTTAAATTTGACTGGGTTGGAACCAACAAAGTACCCAGCAGTAACAGAGCTTCCTGCTGATACAGCTATAGATTTTTCAACTAGTAGGTCTTCTACATCAATTATTTTAATTTTATTTGTTTCTGGTGGATTAGGCTTCGCTTTTTTGAGGCATTTTAATGAAATTATTTTTATGGCATTGAAGTTTGATTAAAAATGTAAATGGATTCCTTTGTGGGATCCTCTATCGATGTGAAAGTTGATAACTGCCTGATTATCATTTTGACACATAATTTGGGAGACATTTAATGTACCATATATGTAATGTATCCGTTGTTTAGAAACACGAATTCAAATTTAATAGAATGTGTTTCCAGTATAATATAAATGAGATAATGATCGACTTACAGCTGGGCTTAATCCCTTATAAGGTGCTTTCACGTGTTGTTAACTAATACCTATTTAGTTGTCTAAAACTTGTCGGCGTTTTGCCTTTTCGAGTGTCTAACAATGGAGTGCTGCTAGCGACACAAATTATTAATGCAACAATTGTTGTCAAGTTTTCTCTTTGTTTTCAAGTTGTAATCTTGTTTTCCATTGTCATCATTGTTTCTCTTATTCTAAACTATTTGCTTCATTTTTCCAAATAAGTTGGGAATTTTTCAAGTTTTACGAACCAAGTTGGCCAAGTCGAAACAGTTTGGAATTAAGTTGTGTGTTGTGCTCGAGATAAGTTTCACCATGTGAGGAGTTTATCATCAAATATTATACTGGGTTTAGATTAAGCAACAATTATGAGACATGATTTAGGAAAGCATCTACGAGGAAACCACAAATGAGCATACATACACAGTGAGTTTGTGAATGCGCATAATTCCTCTGTCTTAACAGCGCCCTCCACCAATAAAATGCTTTCCAAGGCCTACATTGTATAATAACTAACCCAAAACAAAGACCGTAATGTGTATGCTCAAGGCAAATTATTGTTATTGTCAAAGTTAAACTCTCTGGTGAAAATTATAGCAGATTTGTTACATAACACTCTGTGGTAAGTACTTCCGTTGAGTATTGTACACTACAAAGCACCCATTGAACAATAAGCGAAAAGTGTGCAAATAGTCCATAAAATTTTTAAGACTTTTTGTTCTCCATTTCACACCTACCACCCTCAAAATCAATTCGATCAAATTAAAGAATCAAGCACCATAGATAAAATTAATTAAATTACAAAAACACCAATTTCCTGAATCGATAATTTCACAAATTTTGTTTCAAGATTTTAAAGAGTACACTAACCTGGAAAGGCTATTAAATTAATTAAATAATGTAAGAGATGTAGTCACGAACGTTCCAATAACCCGACTTATTAAGGAAATGAAAATTCGAGCACTTCGGCGTGCTTTGTAGTTCAATAAAATATCGATTTAAGATATTATTAAGTCAAAGTGGACAATTTTGTTTGAAGGTCTTCATTTCGTCTAAAATGAATGTTCCTCCCGATTCACATCCTGGGGCAGGATTTAATTTTCAAAACAATTTCTTAATTTTTTTTTAAAGCAAAGCTAAACGAATTAATATCGATCAGAGGTATTCGATATCAAGTGGAGAGCTTTTATGGAAGAAGGAATAAAACTTTAACAAGATAAGCGGTTGATGGAAGTTGGAAGAACGGGAAAGTTTGAAACTACGTACTACTATAAGCATAATTTTCAATTCCAATTCGAATTCATGCAAATAGATGGTCGATTTTGGATAATTTTGCGACCGGATTGTAAGATTGTTAAGTTTGGATTTGTAACACGAGAATGTAAATAATAAATATTCTTGTTTATTCATGATCTTAGTTGTAACAAATACCTATTCTATCTCCATAGGGAACTTGGAGCTCTCCGGTGTGCGGATATTTTAAATCCAAAACAACATGGCTCAGGTAAGAAAAGAGATAATAAGCTGTCAACCCTCATCTCTGGAGATTAAAGCGGATCGAAATCGTTCCCAAGACGGAAATCTTAGAAAATCTAGATTTCAAGAGGAATTTAAATTATGCAAATGTTGGCGAAATTTTAAATAAGTAACGTTTTTTTCGTGGTTTGTTTAAAAAGCTAGTTTTGAGTTTTGCCTGAGAATTATTACCAAGACGACGTTAAACGTTAACTCGACGCTGCTGCATATCTCGCGGATTAACTTACATAAATTTTAAACAAGTACAAGAAAAGATGGCAGAAACATAATTAACGAGACTACGTGATTAAAATTTTTAAAGAAATAAGATTAATGGAAAACATAATTGTTCCACTATGAGGGTTAATGAAGCAAACCGTCGTTCCAAGTTTGCCAAACCGGCGAAAGCCGGCGCGACGCTTTAATGCACCAGGAAAATGTAATTTTTGATTTTTCTAAAATGAAAAATTAGATTTGAATTAACGATAGGTGTACCTTAAGTGTTTTTAGGCTGCGTGTTTAAAAAATAATTTTGAGTAAATAATGTACACAAAAACAAGTAAATAATCGTAAACACATCTTGATAGATTTTTTTGCCTTAATGGATGTGTAATTAAAATACGTTTGCACGAGAACACAACATCGTTTTTTATACATGTGACAATTCATGTTCATAAAGGAATAATAATAATACGTGTCTAAGTACACCATGTTAACCCCCTGTAATTACACAATATTAAAATAGAACGATAGGGCATACAAATATATCACGCACCTTAATCGAGTACTACAAGTTAACTGCTAGTTTTGTGTGGAAATTGTTCGCTCACCATAATTTTGATGAAAGGACTCGCTCTTATAATGTACGGGGGTGCTTCTCATTAAAACACCAGGAAACGCTTTATTTTCAAATTTTACCAAATTGCTGCTTGTTGACTTCGTACCAACTTTCTCCCCACATTAGTATAGTTAACAAAAGGGGAATCAAGTTCAATAATCTGCAACCCGAGTGCGAAAGTATCTGTAGGCTTATAAAGCTCCCCTTGTCTCAAAGCTAACTGCAAGTGCGTTACGAGAACAATACAATTTTTATGCTCATAAGAGAACCAAAAGGCTTAAAATTTACCCGAGCAAATCAAAACTGCAGCTATTTCAACGAACTGCTAACTTATCTTGCACCACCCGGTATGCTCCGGTTTGTAACTTTTAGTAGCGCTGTCATCATTTTCAATTTTGACAGTTCCTTTGAACGAAAGGAAGTAGCAGTTTTGTTCTACCATTGTGTTGTGATCAGCTGCAAATGAAAGGGCGGATACGTAAGCTTTCTAATAAAAACAAACGAATCATGTACAGATTTGTTTAATTCAATGAAAATTACATTTCTTTTTTTTTTCTATTAAACAAAAACCTCTTTTTCATTCCTCTCCTAAGACAACCCTCTAGACTAGAGCAGCCTTGAATACTTAAAATTTTTCACTATTTATGGTGGATCCGTTTATCCAATATTGGTATAGCTAGAAAGTTTCCGAATTTTTATACAAAATGTAAATTTGATCTCTCCCTAAGAATAACCCCAAAGCACTTAGAATTTTTTCACTATTATGAGATTTGCAAAATTTCGACCGCACATAACTTAAATCTATCTCGCTGTGTGTTATTTATCTCGTAAGGCATATTTAGATGGCCATAGTTGATTACTTGAGCGTTGTTAGGTCATTAAGGCAACCTAATGGTAAAATTTTAGTATTGTTGAGAGATTCCTTTAAAGCCGTTTAAACTTTAAATTGCTATTGCAAAATTGGGGTTAGGACTTTAGTATAATACCCAATTTTACACTTTATTTGATTTATTATGCATGTACATATGTGCGGTCCCTGATTTTGGAATATAAACACGTCGCGCGGCGCCCTATCTCTAAGCTATTCATTTTCATTCATTTAATAAAGCGACTTTCTTTCTATTTTATTATTTTATTATCTGACGCCTTCCATTGTTCCACAGTTATTTGCTAGAGAAGCGCATAAATAAAAAAATTCACTTTTGACGCTGGACGTAAGGCTAGCCGCCCTTAACGGAGAGGGTCTTACGCCGTTAAGAATTGAGACAAATCAGATGCATGTTTCTTTACCCCCCGTAATTCGGTGTATACTTGGAGGGTATTCCATACCCCCCAAACCCCCCGGTTAAAAATATCAACATAGAGTATGTTCTGTCAGTGATTTTATTAAATCGCCATCGTTCCGAATATTGATATATCAACATATTGAGGTATTAGGATCGGAGGGTATGGAATATGCCCCAGAAGAAAGATATCAGTGGCCCAATTAACTGGAATCGACTGCATTATAAATTTGAAAAATTTGACTTAAATATTTTCAAAAACTAAATTTATTTAAGCCCCTATGAACTTTGCCTTGAATGCGGCGTTGTTTTTACACAGGACTTATTTTAAAAGGATACCGTACCGGGTACCGTACATTTAGGTTATAATTTTTAACTGGTCAAAGTAGTAAGATGCCATAGGCGACAATTTCCGAGAAAATCGAATTTGAAAACTGAATTTTTTCATTTAAAAAAAATAAATATGGATCATTTTTGTCAAAAAAAATTGAAAAATATTTATTTTCCAAGTACGTACCTAATTTTGTAAAAATAAAATTATCAGTAAATAATCATTTTTGATAAAAAAAAGTCACAGTTTTGCAATTCAGAAAGGGCGTCATGTGGTAACTTGCTGCTTTGACCAGTACTAACCATAAATTTTTGAGTGCTGGTGTAACGAAGTTTGCTTTTGTTATTTAGTTCCTCCTTGAATTGCATTTCACAATGTTCCTCGATGCGGCTCTGCATTTTTATTTAAATGCAATATTTGAATGCATGCATTTTGAACTTTAAAGTTTTGGAAGAGGAATACATCGAATCTCGCAACTCCTACGATAGTGGACGTACGTAATTTCACAACAACTTTGTACCGATTGGTTGGTTGGTCCAATATCGCAATTTTTTTGTACCAAGTCGTCTAGACAAGTAGTCCGGCTGTCGTGTCTCGTGTGGTGTTTTTTAGCTCCTCTGTGCAAACATCTGGAGATAAGAGAGCCTCTTGTATGTGCAAAATACTACGCAGTTTTTGGGGCGCAAGTTGTGCGACCATTTCCGATATCTTACGGTTACCAATGTCTTTGTGTTGCTGTTTTGACACACCAGAAGAACCTTAACCTTCCAAACTTCATCTTTTGTTGGAAGAAGAATTACTTTGGGAATTATTTTATTATCTAGATAGTCCAGCGTTGCTTAACATCTCCAGCATCCGCTCTCTCACGGTCCGAGCCAACATCACATCTGCAAGCTGTGTTTTGTGTTCAAGTGTTCTAGATTTTCACCTTTTGAGCCACATATTGAAAATCGATTGGAGGCGAGCACCTGTCACCATTATAAGTGGTAAGTTCAAACGAGCGCTTATGTAAGTAAATTTTATCATTTGCAAAATACGACGTGTTATTTTGGCTCTTGTATTGTATTTTGGGTACTTGTTTAATTTAAGGGGATTTCACTCACTTTTTGATTGTAACCGTATTTTCATTTGCTACTGTGCATGCGTGTTTATCACAGTTATTTTACCTTGCAATTATTGGAATTGTGATAGCATTTCTCAATTTCTGTTTTCAATTAAAGCACTTTTTATTATCATTTGGGGTTTTCCCCGTTTTTTACCGTTTCTTTTTTAGAACCTATGGGTCAGTCTCCGCCCAAATCGAGGGCTAGCCTATTAACATCGTGAATAAACAAACTGGAGAGCACTTATCCAGATTGTGACGGATTCTGGTCTCTATTTGGGTTAACCCTCTCATTAGGGCTTGCTGCTCAGAGGGTAGTTTACGTTTCAACCACGGTGTAGAAACTTCATAGGAAAATATTAGACCCTAATTTTAATGGTATTTTAGTTGACAGATTTTCTTAAGATGGCGCTGTTTCAATAGTTATTTAGAAAAGCAATGAGAAAAATAAACAATAACATAGCATATATCATAGAATATCCTATAAGTTGGAATTGTAAGACGATTAATAAATTATAATAGTGAAAAATAGTTAAATTGAATGGAAATATAGTGGAATAATTTAATTTGGTTTGATTTAGTTGACCCATGACACCCAGGGGGCGCAACGAAAAGACAGTATAAGACTGTCTACAATTTTAACATGGAAGTTTCCCTTCTATTGTAATCTTTTATTCTATGGTTTCAACTGACAAATCATTGACTTTACTGTAAAGTATTTGATTTTTGGGCGAGCAAAGTATCACTTTTTCCCCATAACATACATTTTGGCATATTAGAAACAGTCTATTCCGTAACAACAAGAGAAAACGAGAGGGGCCAACATAACAACGAAATAAAGAGAGATTAGAGAGACAGCACTGTCATATTTTTAGGTTGATAATAAATAAGCAACCAAGAAGAGATGCAAGAGCGTTACGAACAGATAGACAGAACAAGGTTACTATAGAACTAGAACTTGAGATTAAAGTAACTTTTGATCGTGAAGGGAAATAATACCCCAGTGAAATATTTAGCATGGAAACTTTTGCAAGATACACTCAGGGATAATGTGTAAAACAAAATATGGAGGAAGGGAATATAATATTATGATTTTCAAAATTATAAATAAATTAAATTATGCAAAAAAAATTGTAATTTTAGAATAAAAATACTTTTTTATATACAGGGTGACCGGTCGCCGATGTGAACATAGGAAATTAATATGGGAACTTGATTTTTCTTTAATTCCTGCTTCCCATCACAACGGATAAGAATGAAACTGTTATCAATTTGAGGAGATTTTTACTCCGCTTCAAAAGGTACCTAACACTTGATATGCAAAATAAAATGCAAAATAGCGCATTTAAAAAAATTTTATTTGCCTTTGAATTTTATACAATAAACACACGGAGGTGTTGTGGAAGCACTTTTCGAGAGGTCGTGAAGACATGTCATTACGACAGTACTAAATATGTTGAGGATAAACCATCAATCAATAAGACCCTTCGCGAGGTCAAAGTGGCGCAACTTAACTAGTTGCCAAGAAATTGTAAAATAAATTCGAAAATAAGTCAAATTATACCCAAAATACAACAACGACAGACATGTTTCGATCTTGTTAGATCTCATCAGTGACGTATAGCTGTGAATTTGGATATAATTTGACTTTATGTTTTTTCCCTTATATAGCATTTTATAAATAAAATTAAATGGATAATCCGAAAAATCAGAGTTATCCAAAAAATAAAATTAATAATTCGCGCAATGCTAACTGGAATAAAACGACCCGTTTTATAATACAATAAACACACGGAGGTGTTGTGGAAGCACTTTTCGAGAGGTCGTGAAGACATGTCATTACGACAGTACTAAATATGTTGAGGATAAACCATCAATCAATAAGACCCTTCGCGAGGTCAAAGTGGCGCAACTTAACTAGTTGCCAAGAAATTGTAAAATAAATTCGAAAATAAGTCAAATTATACCCAAAATACAACAACGACAGACATGTTTCGATCTTGTTAGATCTCATCAGTGACGTATAGCTGTGAATTTGGATATAATTTGACTTTATGTTTTTTCCCTTATATAGCATTTTATAAATAAAATTAAATGGATAATCCGAAAAATCAGAGTTATCCAAAAAATAAAATTAATAATTCGCGCAATGCTAACTGGAATAAAACGACCCGTTTTATAATACAATAAACACACGGAGGTGTTGTGGAAGCACTTTTCGAGAGGTCGTGAAGACATGTCATTACGACAGTACTAAATATGTTGAGGATAAACCATCAATCAATAAGACCCTTCGCGAGGTCAAAGTGGCGCAACTTAACTAGTTGCCAAGAAATTGTAAAATAAATTCGAAAATAAGTCAAATTATACCCAAAATACAACAACGACAGACATGTTTCGATCTTGTTAGATCTCATCAGTGACGTATAGCTGTGAATTTGGATATAATTTGACTTTATGTTTTTTCCCTTATATAGCATTTTATAAATAAAATTAAATGGATAATCCGAAAAATCAGAGTTATCCAAAAAATAAAATTAATAATTCGCGCAATGCTAACTGGAATAAAACGACCCGTTTTATAATACAATAAACACACGGAGGTGTTGTGGAAGCACTTTTCGAGAGGTCGTGAAGACATGTCATTACGACAGTACTAAATATGTTGAGGATAAACCATCAATCAATAAGACCCTTCGCGAGGTCAAAGTGGCGCAACTTAACTAGTTGCCAAGAAATTGTAAAATAAATTCGAAAATAAGTCAAATTATACCCAAAATACAACAACGACAGACATGTTTCGATCTTGTTAGATCTCATCAGTGACGTATAGCTGTGAATTTGGATATAATTTGACTTTATGTTTTTTCCCTTATATAGCATTTTATAAATAAAATTAAATGGATAATCCGAAAAATCAGAGTTATCCAAAAAATAAAATTAATAATTATTAATTATCACATAATTAATTATTATAATTAATTATTATCATTATAATTAATTAATTAATTATTATCATTATAATTAATTATTATCATAATTAATTATTAATTTTATTTTTTGGATAACTCTGATTTTTCGGATTATCCATTTAATTTTATTTATAAAATGCTATATAAGGGAAAAAACATAAAGTCAAATTATATCCAAATTCACAGCTATACGTCACTGATGAGATCTAACAAGATCGAAACATGTCTGTCGTTGTTGTATTTTGGGTATAATTTGACTTATTTTCGAATTTATTTTGAATTTTATTGCAATTGTCTTTGCTTGAAAACCAATAATTTCCAATAAGTTAATTTGACATATTACAATAAATTTGGTTAACAATGAACGCAAACACAAATTATTCCTAACTTGGTGGAAATTATTGGTTTTCAAACAAAAACAATTGCAATAAAAATCAAAGAAGGCAACTAAAATTTTTTTAATTGCGCTATTTTGCATTGTTTTAGTAAGTTTTTAACAGAAATTAAAGAACAAAATATCAAGTGTTAGATATCTTTAGAAGCGGAATAAAAATCTCTTTAAATTGATACCTTTTCATTCATATCCGTTGTGATGGGAAGTAGGAATTAAAGAAAAATCAATTTCCCATGTGAATTTCCTATGTTAATAAATAAATATTTCAATTTTATCATTAAAATCTTACATTTGGATATTAAATTTGTGAAGGGAGGGGGTGAAAAACCATGAAATCTTTTGTGGTTAAAACTTAAAAATAGTTTTAAACATTTATAACCGTATTCATAAAAAACTTAAAACAGTCTTGTGAGCCTGTTTTAGTTAATCAGCTCTTTAACTCATAACCTAACTTTTTTTCGCTTGCATTTCGAATTTATTTAGGTTAAAATACCAACTTATTACAGTAAACGCACTAAACTCCCTATAAATTTTATATGGACTTACTATTTAGTAAACTATTTTATAGGGAGTTTAGCGCGTTTACTGTAATAAATTGGTATTTTAACTTAAAAAAATTCGAAATGCAAGCAAAAAAGTTAGGTTATGGGTTAAAGAGCTGATTAACTAAAACAGGCATACAAGACTGTTTTAAGTTTTTTATGAATACGGCTGTTAAAATGTGCTTAAAATAATTTTAAAATGGTGATTATGGTGTCAATAATCAAGGTTTCGGTTAGCCAGCCTTCACCAATCGACATCGGCAAAACTGTAACAAATAACAATGCTTAATGACGGTAAATGCCACTAATAATACATCACTATTATCACCATATAATCATTATATTAGATACCTATCAAACAACACAATCTATACACTCGTCATTATAGTCATTATTATAATCTACCCAAATATATCAGGAATAAATCAATTTCTAAAATATATTTCAAATAAAGGGGACCGCTCATGAAGTCTGTAGCTCTACCGCTTGGGTACAATTTTTTAAATGGTTTTCAATTAATTGGCAGTGTGCAAAACTGAGGTATTTACATAGTAACACTGCGTGACTGCAGTATGCCTTTGTTTTCTGGTCACTGGTTTAGCCACAAACTAAATAGCTTACTATTGACACTTCAGCAATTGAAATATGATGCTAAGTAATCAATTTGCTTTTAAACATTTCAGTTACATAATCTGAAATGATTGTGAATTTCGGATTTCAAGAATTTAAAAAACCCATTGCACGCTGACCTTTGATAAGCGCATCCTACAACATTTCATGGTTTCCGCTTCACTACTATTTTGTATAAAAAAAGTTACTTTTTACGTTAATTTAACAGAAATAGTATTGTAAAAATAACCAAGGTTTGTAAAACCTCCCCGGGTTCCATCCCAATGGAGTTCTCTCCTGTCGTGGTTAGGGACCCAATAATTTGCTGTGTGTATTTTACCTCGAAATGTAAAATAGTTTTTGTTTAAATAATTTAATAATAGTAACGAAAAATAATGTTAAATATTTGCAGAATGGAATTTAAAATTTTTGAGCAACAAAAAATTCATTTGAATATAATTTATTATTCAGTAGGTAGTATAATAATTATTATAAAAACGCCAAAAAACTGATGGGTTATTCTATTTTTATCCTGGATTTCTTTTTACAAATTTATATATTATAAAAGGTTAGATTCGAGAAAGAAATGTTGTGTTCTTCATGTTAAGTTTATAAACAATTTTTGTTGCTTTGCTACAGTTTGTGAGTTGTATGCAAAAAATATAACAAAATTTCAATAGTTAGTTAGGGCGATTTTTTGCGATTTTCCAAAAAATTAAAAAGAATAAATTTAGATGGTACATGAAATTGGCAATTTATGTTGAAGTAAAATTTTATATTTAAATGAAATGAAAATTTGCAATTCTAAAAAGTCAATATGTCTTTGCTTGCTGAGCTATAGAGTAATCAATATAAGATGATATACATATAGTCGGTAGTACTAATATTTGCTCTTCGAACTTTGCTTATATTTCAGTGTTTATTTATGACGTCGTAAGGAACCGAGCCTTAATATCCCTTTTTATGGTAAACTACATCTGGAATGTATCCATTACAAGAATATATTATTACAAACTATTTAGTTTGTGTATAAGTTGCATTCTAAGGAAATGACGTGGGACACCCTAAGATTTGGATGGCTACCCTTACTAATGTCAAACACAGATGCTCTTGTTTGTTCTGGCTTTGTAGAGATATGTCAAAAAAACATTTTGTCTTATCGACAAACCAAACAATTTAGTTGACAAGCTTAACTCTCTACATTTTAGTAATTTAGGAACACTTAACAAAAACGGCTTATCTCTATAATGGCTCGAAAAGAACAACCGCATTAAAATTTTAAAATTTCCTGCACGTTAGAAAAAAAGAGTAATAATTAATAAGCTGAGTCTTACCACCTTAAAAGGTCAATAGGCTTAAGGTATTTAGAATTCAAGATTTGTTTGAAAATGCAAGGCCGTTAAACGCTACAGACCTGATTCGATCCTTTTACGGTGTGATTGATATTTATAAGATTATCGAACTAGCTGCTGTTGACTTAACAATTTTCTTGTTAGAATTATCAATTAATATTATTCCGAGTTAATATTGGGTTTTTATCTCGACCGGTCGTTTAGATAAGGAACGCTTCGCATAGTAATATATTGGGTGAACTTCCAACTACCACTTTTTAGGTAGGAAAATTTAAATTGAATGCTTCGAAACGAAATGCAAAGTCCATTGTTATCTTTTTTTTGATTAGCAAGTTAGTTGACTAAATAAGGCAATACGAGAGTATGGTGACTCCATAACTTCCTCTTCGTCCTGTCTGTTTTCGATCGACTCGTAAAAAATTTTAAAGGGCTATTAACAACAGAAATTTCAGGTACTACTCGATTTCCAGCTGCAACAGGAAGGAAACGTCGCATAAAAAATCCTTTGATTTGGTTATTTTTCAAGGGTGTCGCTATTGAGATGTCAAATTTGGTATTGTACTTTCACAAGAACATTAAAATGGTTATGAGCCCTCAATAACAATAAAAGGTCCTTTACGACATAATTGCCTACGGTGCGACAGAACAAATTTTCGAAATATTCCGAGTAGTCGGTTATTAAAAGTGAGGTCATACAATAACCTCAATTTCAATATTTACCTGAATTTTAACAATAACATTGTTGTAAAAAATGACTGTGGGTGAATCATAATCGAGAGGTCCTTCAAAGACCGGAAGAATATTAATGGCATTTAAAACTGCACCTATGAATTTAAGTATTCAAATTTAAAAATAAACCGAGACAATTGGAAGGCCATCCGTATTATGGGTAATGAAACTTCCCATAAATTTTAATATAAAGCGCACGTCGTTATCTCGGAAGAAATTTAGATAAAATCGATTAAACTTACCTAAGTGGCGGCAAAGATGTAGAATTTTAATTCATGCAAATGAAAAAATGTTCAACATACCTGAAAAGAGAAAAGTACATTAATCAATGATTTCATCTATTTTAGGTAATAAACAAAAATTAAAAGTAAACATTTTTGGAAGAACTTGTTAACTGTTTTAAAAAAGTTTGTAATTACTGTGCTACCTGCTGGAGGGTCTTCAGAAGTAATGACAAAAACTTTTCGTGTGCCATGAAGACTATAATTAAACAATTCATTAAATGATAACTACTACCGAACTTTACAAGTTACAAGTTTATGCCCACGAGCAACTTTACATTATAATACGTTAAATTTTTCAAAAAAACTGAGGTAGTAAATTTCGTTCAGGGACGAACTTGCAATGCAAACTATTCCGTATGGCACGGTTCTCTTGAGAACCGTTTAAAAGTTTTTTTTTCTCTTAATTTTTGATCTAAGATATTTTTAACCCTTTTAAATTTCAACTTATAACGGAAAATTTAAATTTTAATTTCCATTTATTGGATTTTCCTTTTCAAACTTTGTTCGTAGTTTGACGTAGCCATATAATTGCGGTTACGTGTTTCGTAATCCTATCGAATTTCTGGACCTCCCTGGTCTAAAAAATGTAAAATGCTAATAACCAAACATAAGGACAACGTAATTCCTTAAAAAATTTTTTTTAGGAAGATCAAATGACGCAGAATTTAAAAAAAATTAAAAACTGCAAGGAAGAACGAGGAAATGGCTAAAATCCGTACGGATATAATTATAATATTATATAAATTACTGTTACATTGAACTATAAAATTCAAAAATTAGATTGAGATTCATTTTTGGCGCACAGTTATAGACTTCTTGCCAAGTTTTATTTATCAATATTGTCTAACTTCCTAAAATTTCTTATAAACTCTTGGAGTTAAATTTTTATCATTTATTACAAATTTTTGGTGATTCTGGGAGATAAATAAAAAAGTTACTTTCTCGGCGCTTAGTCGCCGCAAAAAGTGGTATCAAAAAATTGATGAAAGAAAATTCACTGTATTGATGATTCATTCATCATTCTTCAAACTTGATCGCTAACTTGGTACGTCATATTGATGAATATTTCATCACGATGATGAAAATAAATTGATGAAATCAAAAATCAAATATTGATGAATCCTTCATCATTCATCAAATTTAATCCAAGAATTTGTACATCATATTCAGGGACGTGCCCAAGAGGGGGGGGGATGAGGAAGGGAAACCGCCCCACCAATATTTTAGAAAGTTGGAGAAAAGTTGGTCAAATCACTAAAAATTTGGTAAAGTTGGCAAAAACCGCTAAACCGACAATAGGAAAAATAGACAATTACAAACAGTTGGCAATTTTGAATTAATTAAGTTGGCAAATTCCCCCCCCCCCAAAAAAAAGTTGGCTGGGCACATCCCTGATCATATTGATTATTTCGTCATCATTACGATGAATTTCACTTGATGAATAGTGTTCATCAATATAATCTACCTTTTTTTTTTCAGTGTATAGGAGTTGTAATGCGTAGGTCCTGAGTTCAATCAAAATTATGTAGGTAATTTATTATTATCGGAATTAAAAAATTAACAATCTAGGAATTACCATTCCAAATCTCAACCGTTAGACCACCACGGTTTCTTGTAATAACAGCCAATAGTAATGGCAGTTAAATCACCAGGATATTTTCAAAAATTCGTAACTCAAAAACTGTAAGGGGCAATCGACTAAACACCGAGAAAGTGATCATTTTTTTAGTTCCTAGAATCACCAAAAAATTGGGATCTCGATTGGCGATGTACTCTCCCCCCTTATGAGGCACAATCAAACAAGATATCTTGACTTTCTTTCGAATAATGATTATTTTGGAAGTTATTTACATCATAAAGGACGCGCATAAATGGATTAACAAGATTCCTGCCATTTTAAAATTATTTTAAGTAAGTTTTAATAAAATTTTAAAGCATTTTCGTCTTTTTTTTTACCTTATTATCTCCACCAATTGGACATTAACAAAGTAATGGTAATAAAACATTAGATATAGGAAATTAGATGATATAAAATAAGAAGCAATTTTCTTTTTAATTTATTTTTACAAGAACTGAATTGTTAAAACCGCGTAAACTTGCATTTCGTACCATCGAAAACCGCCTTTAAAAGTTACGATTAAAAAAAAGTGCTAGAATTCATAACTTCAAAATATGATTTTCAAAATTTTAAGTTAATAATTAACCAGATAACTTTAAAGTTTATAACTTCAAAGTTTGAATTGAGGAACTTCAAGTTACCATTTTCAAGATAATTATTATTATATTAGAAATTTAAGAGGGTAAAAATTGAACTAGAATGAGTTGATTTTTTTTTATCAGCATATGAATAATTTTTTACCACAGAAAAATGAAATTACTGCAAACCTACATTTTCAGCAAATTTCCCACGATAATTCAAAAACTAATCAACAAATTTTACTCATCCTGCATTCATTCAAATTCTTCTTTTTATTTTTATTAACATAAAAATTATACCATGAACTTGAAAACTCGATTTCTAAACAACTGCAGTTTTCAAAATGTTATTTCTACTATTTTGGAAAATTATGAGTAAGACTTTGTCCTTGTCTGAGTATATCTTACCCTACCCCAGCTACCGATTACAATTTTACTTGCAGCCACATAAATAAATTTCAGCGCAGAAGGACGAAGAGGACTCGACGGATTAAGATATTAGGATGACGACTGTAAGGAGATTACGGAAAAGAGGACAAAACAAATTAACCAAGCAAGTCAAACAATTTAAGTAGAAGATAGAATAGAAGGCGGAACAGTATTTGGATTGAAAGTCAAATTAATAGACGACAGGACAGTGGCGGAAAAGTATTAATTAATTTCGAAAACAATTTCCGATAATTGTAGTCACTTTTTCTTCTTTCCATGTGCGTGGCAAGCAGTTTAACGTGGACACCGAACCATGGTAAGTATAATACACTTCATTTTGAGACTGTTTACCAGGTAGATTATACATTTTGGTGGTTTGCCATTGTCTTTTGAGGGGAGGCGGTAAGAATAAAATTCTTCCTTGTCCCAAAATCGCATCGGGTACCGAAATTATAAGTAAGTAATAAATAAAAATTAAAATGTAAAAGGAAATTAAAATTAATCGATTGGTAACTTGGGTGTTAAAAACTCCCAGAATTTTTTTATTTAAATTGTAACCTTGAATACTTTTAGGGTGGTTCAAAATGTTGGGTAGAAAAATTTTAGTGCCAGTCCATCTCTGATGTCCAATCTATTAAGAGAGTAATCGTTAAGCAAACTGTTCCCAGAAACGAGATAATAACCAATTGCAACGGTCGACCTTTTGGCCTTATTTGTTCTGATGTAGGGATTAAAAGTAAACTTGGCTTGTCGCTATGACAAACTGTAACATGAAATAATAGCAAGTACGTTGCCGACACGATGCAAATAAAAAAGCAAATTAAACGACCGTCTACAAATTATAAAAGTTTTTCCGTCTTGAGTTCACCGTATTTTAGAAAATAAAACAATATCTTTTTTATTTACGTAGCAATTTGCAACGGGCGCTCGACATAATGAATGGTAGACATAAAATGAAATGAAGTAAATAAAACGAAAAACTGGAGACTAATGAAATGACAAAAGAAGCCTTTTTAGAGACCGTTTTCCTGTGGCTAACTTTATTGTAAATCTAGGATTGGGCAAAAGCGATCGGTCAGGAATCTTTCACGTGAGTTTCTAATTTCTAACCCCATCTTCCGCTAACTTACTTATTACGTCAAAGAAAGACTTTAATTAATTTCGAACTCAGTGCTACCGCTGCCAGTAGTGCTGATGCCGTATACAGTACAATAGCGTATTGTCCGAATATAGGGATGCATAATTAATTTAAGTCAATAGTAATTCCGGATATACTTAAGCCTTCAACACGACATCCAAGTCTGGGTGGGTTAACGCATATCTGCTGTAAAGGAACCACACACTATAACGATCGATCTCTTCTCATCACGTTCCACTATCAAGAACATAAATTTAAGCAAAAGCTTTCAGAAACGTTTGCCAAACCTATACCGTCAATAAAGAATTCGTCATAAATAGAGTGCAAAAGCGAAAATGGTAACAGTCGAGTCGAGAGAATAATATATAATAAATTTTACAGGTGCTAGAACTTAAAATTGCGACGACATTTTTACTACTGCAATTGTTTCCCAGAGCTTTTTTGCAAGAATGCATTTAAATATTACATTTTACAGTCTTACCAGCAAGATTACAAATTTTACAAGCAACTTTTTATTATGGCAATTGTTTGCCATTCACCGATGATAATCGTAAAATCTTACATTAACTTTGCCATAAAATCGCTAAAAGAATGAAGGTATAAGAGTTTTCCGAAGTCTAGAAAACATTTTCACTTAATGAAAATTTTATTGTTGAACAAATAAAATATGAAAACAAAAGTTTCCCACACGTAACGTCAAAATCTATCCGTATGACTCATTTGTTAATGCTGTGTGAATTAACGTGCAACATTTTGGGTATCTTTATCCTACTTATGATGCAAAGAGTAACTTCTTCTAGAAATTCATATTACTATGCTGTTTATTAATAGCGTCCCGGTTTAATGTGTATCTAATAAAAGAGGACCTTGTAGTGCACCTTGAGGAAAGATTAATTTCAACAGATTTGTATCCGACTGCCTCCCATCCACGTTAATTGTGTAAAAAAATATTACGTATGTTATTATTTAAATTTGTGTCAACGTCAATTTTACTTCCTGTTGTAAAGGTAAAAATAAAGAACTATAAATAATAATTTACAACTGTAGTTCACAGTAATGCTTAGTATAAATTTTTTATTTTAAGTGTTAAGCACCACCATTCATGCAGAAATTGCTAAATCTAGTTTTTCGACATTTAAAATGTAAATTAACATTAATGGCTAATAAAAAAATACATAAATGTATACTAAAGCTCATGGTTTCAGAAGTACTTCAAATTTTTTCGTTTTAGCTGTAATTTACGGTTAAAGAAAGACGACGACGAGCAACAATGAAAATGTTCATTGTCTTAAAATCCCCTAACCATTTCAAGCACCCACCCATGTCAGTAACGCATTTTGCCAAGATCGATAAGTTTTATTATTGATCAAACAAAATTGATATTCCGTTTACAGGTTTAAAGCATCAAGTACAGTTTGCGTTTTTATTATCGGTCTTGTAAATATTTGATCAGGAGTATGGAGCGTCAAGCTTGGATTTGAATCCCAACGGAATAACCAGATGTACCTTACTAAGTGATATAGCAAAGCTGTCCAGTATCGCTCAGAATGGTCACAGATGCGCCCATACGGTAATAAAACTAAAAATGATCGAATTTTTGAAACAAGTTTTGTAAAATAAAACTATTTGAATTCATCAAACTGACGCTCAAGTTTTTGTGCGGAAAATCAAAAAATAAATAATATATTATCCGTCTTGTCGTTTCCATGACGACGGTGGGACTTTTTATGTTGTCAATAGAAAATTTGTTTTTGGTATAGATAAGGAAAGGTCGTGATCATCAAGGAAATTTAAACTTTTTTGGAAGACATGCGGAATTGCTCTGAATGACAAGGATTTAACATGTAAAACCATGTAAATGTGATTTCCTGTTCCCTGGATTATATTAAAACATGCAATAATTTGGAACAAATATACCGCAAACCTTGCATGCTGTATCGGGTTTGTTGCTACAAACTGCTTCGCTCATTCAGTAACTGCGACTTTCAAAGCTTGATACGTAATATGCAATTATTTTATTTGCCCAAAAAAAAATTTAAATTCCCTGACCTTATAATTGGAACTTGACCGCGGTACTACCAAACTTTATTCGATTTTTGAATAATAAAGGAACAAATCAGAAGCGCGTAAATTTTGTGTTTAAACTTTGAGTTGGTGTTAAGAAAGATGAGCGAGCGGAGCCAATTTCTTGCACAGTGTTGTCGTGCATTTAATGCACGTTAACTCCGGCTGGTCATCTTCTTTTTAGCTTCTAACTTCTTCTTCTAACCGTCCAACGATGATATTCGAAAGTTCAGGTTATTATCAGATATATTATTATTAGGAACAGTTGAATTAAAGTCAACATTTCGCTAGAATCAACAAATTTTCAATGACGTGAAGCCCCCGAATAGCGGAAATAGGACTAATACCCGGCATATATGCAGTGGTTAGGTCGCCCTAATTCAGCTCGAGCTTGTTAGTCTTTTCATATAATACACTGAGGTAAGTTAAACGTAAGACAATCTAAAGGTTATGATCGACCTGAGTTAACCTTCATCCGCTCGTATATGCGGCAAATTGGCCGCAGTAAGACACTTAGGGTAGTTTGTGGGGTAGTTGAGCCGGTGGAGATTTTTTAGTCAGAAACCGGGCATAGTCTAATGGAGGAGATAGTAATTAGAGAATACAAGCTCTTCCCACCTCTCCCATGACGCTCTGGATGGAAATGGGAGAAAAAATTCAAAAAGGCAAATTTCAACTCCAAAATACGCGAGCGGATGAAGGTTAAACGTGGGCTAGAAGATTAGGTCGATCTTAAATTTGGATGTAGAATCCTTAGATCAAATTACGCGCAGTTTGACCTTGGTTTGACCCATCAGAATAACTAATTGGTGGGAACACTCCTTCAGTTCGAATTAACTAAATGCATGAATACACAGGCACGGCAAACTTAAAACCGACCTTTCTTTGATCGCTTTAACGTTAAGATCGAGCTAACGACTGCAAAAGTCAAACAGGGCTAGATTAGTCAAGATTGAGTTGCAAATGGAGTCATTATAATTTTACAATTTGTATATTAAATTTTAAACATTTTCATCATCATGGGAGAGGGGGTCACCTCCATAGATCCGTTACTAGCCCTGGCCTGTTTTTAATTTAGTAATATTGATTTATTAGATATTATTTGTACCAGTGAAACGAATAATCTTATTACCTCCTTTTTCCCCACCGATATGGTGGTTCAGGAAGCGATTACTGTTCACCAGGTAGAGAGTTGACTTTTTAAAAATGTTGCCCTTTATGGCGGCTTAGCTCTGACGGTAGGCTAGGGGGTGAATTACCCTGAAAATTGATTTCTTAATTAAACAAAGTTGGTGGACTTTCGAATCTACTAATTTTGATTTAACGCAGACCTCTAGAAATACGTTACACTGGCACCCAACGTGGGGCTTGATTTAAACAGGGCTAGATTAGTCAAGCTTGAGTTGCAAATTAATTCAATATAATTTTACAATTTTTATACTAATTTTTAAACATTTTCATCATAGTGACAGAGATGGTAATCTCTATAGGTCCGTTACTAACCCTAACCATTTAGTGATTTTGATTTATTTGTGAATAAATCATAAATACACAATTAAATAATGTTTCCTTAATTCGTATTTTATTAAAATAAAACAATAATAAATATTTTACTGCACCTGAGACAAATTTTGATATTTAAATCCTTGTGGTTCTAAATAAAAATTCTTCATTATCACCCTGATAATTTACCTTATAATTTAAAAATTCTTCAGTTTCTTCTTTTATTATTTATTATTCTTAGTTTATTGCGTCATATAATCCGACTAACAAATATAAGACAGTAAAATAATTAGTAACGGTGAATAGATAAACAAAATTCCAACAAATTCTGAGTCAATTTTGACTGCATTTTCACTAACAGATAGATGGATAGTCAGTCCCATTTTAAAGAAATTGTAGTTTGTATATTTTTTTTAATCGTACGTACTAAAAAGAATAGAGGGTAAAGTACTAATTAGTGACGCGTATGAATGGATTAATGAGACTCCTGAAAATACTGTCACTAATGATGGATAGAGTTGTGGTTCTGTATATCAGGAGAGGTTGTATATCAGAAAAGTATGCTTAAAAAGAGGGAAATTGAGGAATATTGTAAAAAAGGGGGAAATGGAACGGATTAATTCAAAAATGAATGATTAATCGTTTGATTCAAATAAAGAAAGTAAATTTAGACTACACAACATTATATCATCAGCACGGTTGCATTACCATGAATAAGATATACAATTTACTTGAAAACCAAACCCCTATAATACATAATAAGTGCATTAGACTAGACAGCTACATTACCGAGTGTGAGAATAAATTAGTGGAAATTAAGTATTCAAATAGCAGTAGAAATATTCATGTTGAAGAAAATGTTTTCCTATATTTGTGTACGTCGAAATCGTCGATACTGGAAAATTCATGCAATTTATTTTTTCAAAGTAAAAAATTAAGAAAGAACTTTTTAGTTTAGTAGAAAGCAAATTTGGAAGGATAAAAGGAAAAGCAGAAGTTAAGTCAATTGTTACGCATCAGCGTTTCAACCCTGCACTTCTAATCAGAGCGCCAAGGCGAAGCTAGTAATCAAAAACCCATTACCTATAGCTACATCCGAATCACAATCCCTTCTCGAGAGTCAGAGACAATGTTTTCGGGAATTAATTTTGTCTATCTCGGATATTTCATTGTTCGTGGGGGTTTTCCTGTTTATCAAGTGTATCAATTTGTTAGCCTGCTTTTATACCGCTAATATTATTTATTACCGATAATGTATTCTCATTTCTTTTTCAATTTAAAAGGGAGAATGTAAAACTAAAGCAATATTTATTTTCAATTTAAATTATAACAAAATTTAAAAAGTAGGATAGAAAAGTTTCGAACAAGTAATGGCAAAAGGGTATACTCTTTGCAGGTCCAAGTTATAAGACGAAACCGACGAAGCGAAGAAAACTTCTTGAAATGAATAAAATATTCCGATGAAACCCGGCTCAGAGTTTCTGTCCAACCAGCAAAAGATTTACATACACAAAACGTCAAATGCCAACAGCCCAACTAACATCTTTACATTTTATTGTGTGTATTTGCGAAGCAAAAATTTTAAATAAAGCTCAAAATTTTATTCCGATGGAAAATTTTCATAAGTTCCAATGTTAATTTCACAGACATTTTTCAGAAAGATAATACGGAATTAGCCACTATTAGGGTTTACTTGGACACACTTTCATCAAAGCAACGTAATTACACCGTTAATTTTCATTTTCGCCGATTACCTAATAGGCTTCAGCTCTATTCGAATGGAAACTTCGTGCTCAACAACTTTTATGTAAAACTATTTCGTCGAAATAAGCTTGATCAACATTATTTTGCGCCCTTCATTGAACTAAAGTCTTAACTCTAATTTTTGTTAAATTAAGCCCCTAAAACTAAAAATGAGGGTTGGTTAAGCTGATTGACTGTTGTGCATTAAATGGATATCCCCTTGAGCGTTTCAGCATTTCACTACATAAGCGCAGTTGACATTGCAAAATCCTAGGGCTGAACCTAAACACCTGAGTTGTGTCACTTACTTTGCCCCAAAAACAATAAATTAAAATTTCATTAACACGCTTCCATTTAAGATTACATTCTAAGAAAAACAACAAGAATTAAAGCATGGGAAAGTGCGAGGAGGTAAAAAATCTTGAAACTTGCTGGACATTCTATTTCGCATTCCATAACTTCCCTTCAGACTTGCAAGAGAACGTGTCATGATTGCAGATATTAATCGTCGCAAACCAATAGACCAACAATCAACTCTGCTGTCACATAGTGGGATGCAATAACAATCAACCATTTCGTAGCTACACGCTTTGCATGCCCAATTAATATGTATGTGAATACCAAAAGAGAAGACGTCCATACCTGACCTTTTATCTTGTCTCATCAAACCACTTTATGTAAAGAACCAACTTTAATAGCAATTTGTATGCAATTTATTATTCAAACGGTCATTCAACTTCACTAATACTGCAAAATCTTGGATTTCGTCCTTTTTTGAAGAGTTTTTCGCGGTGGTACTACGTACTATAAATACTGTTTTTTAAAACCATTAAGTGTCTCCCATTCAATTAAAGTTGTTGGCAAAGCTTTAAATAAATGATACCATTTATAAAGTCATTTGGTTCTTATAAGGCATTTGAAATACAAATTGAGTGTTTTTATGACCTAGCAACTCTGTAGTTTAATAGGTTTGTATTTTAAAACAAATCGATTCACCATTTTGTCTATTAATTATTTAAAAAGTACCAAATATTAATGCCGATAAATTCATGAGATACAATAAATAAAACGCTACCAGTTTTACAATTTACATCAATTTTGTATTCATAATTCAAACCACGGATATTTTAACTAAAAAAAGATTAGGTAGCTTTTTATTTACAATTTTAAACATGAAGTTATAATTCAAAAACCATTTTCTTCGTAATTTTAAAAACGTATCACCGAGAGAGGTCACAAATACAATAAAAAGGATAAATACGGACAAAATAGTCCAGAAAGCACATTACACGGTTAATCAACGTGATTTTCGAAATATGCACATTTAACGTTTGTTATTTATGCAAGGACTATTATTATAACGTAATCGAAAATTCGTTGACTAAACATTAAATTTTGGTGAATTTCTAGGGGTTTTCGAGAGGAAAAAGATAAAATTTAATCGCTACCCCATGTCTAAAAACACTTAAATGTGAACGTTATTATTTCAAATCATTTGATTAACGAACCCCATTAATGAAAATGATTTAGAGTCAAAATAGGTCAAGGAGCATGCTGATTATCAAGAAGTAAAAGGAAGCGCCTCACAAACTTCATAACTGTATAAAGATATGAAATAACGTAATTAAGTGATAAACAAAGTTTTATTTAGAACTAAACATCAAAGAACGAAACAGTTGAGAGTGGCACTTGATATTGTTGGAAAAAAGACTCAGATTATTATACAGCAAAGATTTTTTAAGGGTTGTTTACGTTTCGGAATTTATTTTATAAAACTACGTTAATTAATGAAGAGGAATTTTTATTACAAAGTACAAGAATTTGTCGGTGTGCGAATTCTTTGTTTACTTTTCTTGATTCTCGCACATTCTTCTTAACCCAGCTGAATAATTACCGAAGGTTGTTATTATTGTTACCTATTTGGTATCGATTAAATAGTTGTTCAAGCCGTAAATTGAGGCAATAAAATTCAAGCAAATTCAAAAGCGAAAAAATATGATTTAGTAGAATTTTGCTTAAACGCTTGGAGAAGTAAAAAACCATGAAAGGACCCACATAAATTGGAAAACTGCTCAAGGAATGTAAATAACTGGAAAACGTTTTATTTTACTATTTTTTTGGAATGCTTTTTGGTTTGCATTGCTTCGCACTTAGCAATTAACTGCTATTTTGGAAATAATTTTTGAATTTGAAAATTGTATAAGTTTACGTTTAATATTTATTATTTCATTAAGATGTAAATTTCTACTACCTATTAGCACTGCTTAAATTTAATTTTATAACATCTAAAGATCTTTCGACAATCTGCGATAAAAAAATTGTGGGGAATCGCAGATAAAATAAGTTATTGCGATAGGGTTGAAAGAAGAAGCGAGCTTTCCACTGGCTAACTTCATGGCGCTTTTTTGGTTTAATAAAAACCATTAAAAATTTGAGATTAAAGAAACCGCTGCATCGTAAAACTGCTAATGTAATTCAATTTTTCTATTTGAAAAACCGTAACGTATATTATCTACTTTGTACGTAAGTACTGAGATCGCTAATTTCAAAATGTAATTTGAAAGCAAATGTATATTCTAGCAAACAGGAAAATGTGAAACGAGGAACAAAAGGTTTTACATTAAAAATTTAAATTTATGAAACACAGTATTGAAATTTTCTATTGAAGTGTTACAAATAAATGAAATGTATTACAATAATTTCGATGCCTGCAAGATTCCATTTTATCATACAAAATTATGGATTATAAATCTACAATTTATTTACAAAAAAATAATGAAATTTTAGACATGAAAATGTTAAAATATTGAAATCAAAAATTCAATTTTCAAAATAGAATTTTGTAGATTGCTTCCTATTCAGATGTCACCGAAGGAAACCAAGTTATTGCTAATTTTAGGTTATATTTTGCAAAACAGATCTTGAAATGTAAAATATGGTTTATTTCGAATAAAAAAAATCGGTTTTATTGAATCACATGGCGCCCATCAATATTTTTGACAGTACTATATGCAAGGCAATAATTCATTTAAAATAATTTTGACATTTTGAAAAAGGACAAATTTTATAAATTAGTAATAAACATTTTACTATTTACGTACAAAACCCTAACATCCGGCGTCTGTAACCCATCTTTGATTGGTTTATCATATAAATAATAATAGGTGACAGAACAGCGGCTGAAGAGCGTTAATTATATTGTAGTGTTCTAAACACAAACAAACTAAGTTCCTCGGCAGCTATGTCGTCGAAGAGCAATAAATGAGACAATCTGTGGATGTGGGTCCAACTCACAATAAAAGACTCGGGTGAGATTATTTTGTTTAGCAAATGGTGAGAATTTAATTCCGCTATTTGGACTATAAAATTGTCCTCTGGCCGTTCGTGTAGATATGTGCGATCATATGAAACCATCATTACATTTATTGTCAATTTGTCTCAATGGCGTTTCGATATTTTCGAGTGTAATACGTGTGACAAAAATCAATTGTTTTACAAAATTTAAATGTTTAAATAAAGATTTTCCACAAACCCAAAAGTAGAAATGTTTTAAATTAACCCTGAATTCCGTCCGTCCTGTTTTTAATCCAGTCAACGTCTGCTTTATCCAAATTTAAGCACAATTCGTGAATTTGTGTATTTGTAGTGGTTCACGGACAAGTATTGGTGCACTTTACGTGAAATTGCGTCGCAAAACATCCAAATTTTAACAGCTCGTTTTAAGGTACCTAACCTCAAAATTGTTCTTCCAATCTTCCTAATTCTCACAATTTTAGAATCATACAGCGTTAAAACAGTCAGATTTACAAATAATATAAGCACAATCCGCAACAGAATGATCACAAATCTTTCAATAATTTCCAATTTGTGCAACCGACGCACTTTTTTTACAAAATCGACAGCTTTTCGAAAATGTCACAACTTTAATCGTTATTAGTTATTACCAAATAATGCGGAATTCCCGTAATGAGAAAATCACTAATCAATCGCTCAAAAGAATTCCTTGCACCAAAAGATGTCTCAAAGAAAAACGCTAAAATCGGACGTTAAAATTTAGCACCCACCTTCTTCAAGATGGTCGCAAAAAGTCCTCAAATCAAAATTCCCCAAATTCACCACAAATCCACAGGTAACTGTTTTGGCGGTAAATTCAAACTTTGAATTGATATTAATATTTTGTTGCAGGCTTATCAAAACTTATCACAGCTCACGCACAAATATCACTTAAATGAAATAGACAAAATTTGCAAATGTGTAATGTGTAAGGTAACAAATTGGTCTTCGATTTTTACAAGCTTTATTCTCACCAACAACGGTGTTCATTTCACCCCATTTTTGAATGTAATATTCAATCCCGAGTCTCTTAATTCTAATAATATAAAATTCACATATTCAGTTTTCAAGAAAAACCAGGTTTCTATTAAAAAACTGCAGGATAAAGAAATGGATTTATAAATTCTCAGTTTTCTAATATTAGTCAGGTTACCAAGGTTACCTATTTATGGTTGTTATTGTGTGGAAGACAGGATAAAGTCACACGCAATTGGGCCACTTAATCGGGCCCTTTGTACTACCTCCGATTTCACCACAGCGTATGAATGTCCACTGGAAGGCCGAGCTGAGAAATTCTGTGAAATCCGCGATTAGAACTCATAATTTCCACTCTGCAGCTCAACCAGCGATCGCATCACTCCACAGCTGTGGTTTTTAGGCAAGGTTACCTATTTCAGGCTACTAAATTCAACGCTTGCGTTAGTCGGGGAGCTGCCGGATCCCAGATAAACTCACATGCACTTGGACCACTTAATCGGGCCCTTTGTACTACCTCCAATCCCACCACAGCGTGCGGATGTCCACTGGAAGGCTGAGCTAAGAAATTCTGTGAATTTCACGATTTGAATCCAGAATTTCCGCTATCTAACTCAACCAGCGATCACATTACTTCACTGCTGAGGCTTTTTAGGCAAGGTTACCTATTTCAGACTACTGAATTCAACGCTTTCATTAGTCGGGGAGCTGCCGAATGCTACATAAACTCACACGCACTGCGGCCACTTAATTAGGCCATTTGTACACTGTTACTCAACCCGCGATCATATCACTCCACTGCTGTGGCTTTTTAGGCAAAGTTACCTATTTCAGGTAACTGAATTCAACGCTGGCGTTAGTCGGGGAGCTGCCGGATGCTGCAGAGATTGAACTGATATAGTACTCACAAAAAATGACTATTTAGTGGTAGCATTGTCGATGATCTCCAAATGTCTAGAAGCTCTTAATGATTATTATTTGTCATACCTTTGTGATAAACTGAAAGCTCCCCGACTAAAACAATTTTTGAATTCAATGCATTAAATATATCAGTTCCAACTGTTCTCGGTCTAATTATGATAGATCGCTTATCTTTTTTCTTTCTGTTGAATAAGCTTGAAAAAGTCCCAAAAATCTCCTGTCCTCAATTTGGTATTTTCGGCCTCTCAAATGAATTTTTCGCTTGTAACTCCAGGCCTTTCTGTACCATCAGACTAAAATTAAAGAGCCCAAAAATCTTTACAGAACAGATTAATTCAAAATTTGTCTTCGTGGATTAGGACCCCCCCCCCCCCGGAAATGCTGTTATGCATTATAAAATTCTTTCTAATAATTTCTTTTTCAAAATATAAACAAAGTTTAACTCAGCAATAAAAGAGGTTTCCGCTTCGCTATATTCAGACTGTTCATTATCGCAGCAAAAGGAACTGCACAAATTTTATTTTCATTGTAATTTATTATGTGAAGGTTGTGAAAATGATGTTACAATACAATTAATTAACTCAGAACTTGATAATAAAAAACTATTTTGTCTGGAATTTCGAATTTAAATTGTGTTTGTACTTTGACCAGTACATTAGTACAAAAGCAGATTTTTTATTATTAATGAAGGTAGTGCTTGAAATAGAGCAAAAATTTATCCAATAATGCAATGTTTTTAATAATCCACATTCAAATTGAATTTTGCTGATGTCCATTGTTACAGATTCTGAAGAAAATCAATAACCGAGCACTTTTCCCGAAGTTCAAAAATTTTACAAAAAATAACAAAAATTTTAAACTTTTCAAAAGATCATGAGTCATCTGACATATCACTTTTGGTGACTTTATTGCATCGTTTCATGTCGTTCATGCATGAAGGAGCTTTAACTTCGGAATTTTTATTTTATCTTTGATATCGTTAGACTTAATTTACTTTTAATGCATCACTTTTAGGAAAAAAATTCTATTTGCTTTTAATTGAAAATATAAATCTTCTCTAGATGCTGTTAACACCACATAATATTTATCAACCTCTTTCTTGTCGTGTGATAAAACGAATTCTTCTCAAAGTTCTCATTTTGTTCCATTTTCTTAAGTATAATAAATTTAGATAATTTTGTGCTAACAATTTTGGTTAATTTTCTATTACCCGATGATAAATTGAAACAAAATGGCAAAATGACAATAATGTAGTAGTGACTTGCAATAACAATATGCTACGGTAATTATAGGTTTCGTAATTAAAATTAGTTTCTGCATTAAACAGCAGTTTTTAATTGCTTCCTACAATTTAGAGCAATTTTATCTTTTGTGAATATTGAATTGGCTTATGGTGTTAGCGGTCGATGATTTTGCCTTTGTGTAATTACTACAGTTTTAACGTTCAATTTTTGCATGTAGTCAAAATTAAACTTTTTTTGGTTTCAGTTAAATTAAAAATTCATCGACGAAAGCTGTTGGTTCTCAATTTCACTGAATGTTTATTATTATTAAATTAATGTATAATTAATTGATAAAAAGTTCAGGTTCACAGGCGCCTAATAGGCTCGCGTAATATTTCAACAACTAATGTTTTAATTAATTTGCACTAATTAATATTAACCGTATAGATTTTACGTTACTTTATGGCTCGTTTGTTTGATTGAACATGGAATTTTGAAAACAAAGGTTGAAATATTAGGGCAGACGACGGTCTTTTTATTATCCGCACATTAAATTTAATCATACTCAAGCGGCGAACTTTGCTTTGCAATTGTTTGTGGTTGTTATTTCAAAACCACCCCTTCTGCTTGTGCCCCTGTATTATAACGTGTAATGTGCCATTCGTAGTGTTATTGTTTTGACTTTGTTCACAATGATTTGCATGTTTGTCGTAATAATTCCTTACCATTTATTTTATTGATTCATTTAAATTTCATTTTACAGAACAACCCAAACTTTTATTAATTAAATCTTGTTAAATAAACGTACAATATGTTATCTACTTTATTTACTAAATTATCATTTAAATTAATAGCTTGGGAATTTTTTTTTATTACCACTGAGTTATCGCTTAAAACATTGGATCCTTGTATGAAATTAGTAAATTGAAGAAATGGTGTTAGATAATAAATTAAGTATATTTAAATAATTTTCTTAAGAAATAATTTTCGAAACGCGAATCCCACTTCTGATGTGTTTATGTAGATCAACAACAACTATTAAGTTAGATATCTAACGAAGCAAAACAGTGCGAGAGTTTCTAAATCAATATTTGAATTAAATATTTAATAATATATATCGTAGTATGTACATTATGGTCCGCTTGTATAACGATTAATTTTCAAAATATTTAAAAATCGATATGAACAAAACATGAAGCTATCAGAAAGTCGACAAATAATACATCAACACTTAATAATTTAAATTGTTTCCACACAATTCTGAATTGCATTGATAAAATATTAAAATTCCTTTCACCATTATTATATCGTTGTAAGTTATCTAAAGTGATACTTAGGTAAACATTTGTTGCATAATTAATATGAGTAAACTCCCAAGTATTATAATCCATGTTACTTTAAATTAATTAAGTAAGTAAGTTCAAAAGTTCAATGATGAAATATTGTGGTGTATTCCGATAGGTAGGTGGATTTTGTGAGATGGTATTCTCAGCACTGTAATTATTTAAATTAAAAATTAAATTATTCTTTTTTTAAACCAACAATTTCTTATTTTTCTTGCATTCTTATTTAATTATACCTTAGAAATATCAGGAAAAATTTGAGAATATTAACAGTTGATAAAATATTAAAAAGGTAATTAGAAAATGTAAATTACATTTTTAAATATTAATAAGCCAGCGACACGTGTAAAAAAACAACTAACCGGAAGGTAATGAGTATCATCTGTAAAATTTTTATAAAATAATATCTAATCAGTGTATTTACCCCTCCCCCCAGAACCGCAACAACGGTAAAAGCGCCTGTGGCAATCGGTTTAATTTGCCCTACCCCCAGCCCATTCAAACAAAAGATTTATTTAAATATTTATACAATTTATTAAAAGTATTGTTAAACTTACACAAATTTATCCCCTAACCTGTGAAGAAATAGGTGTGCAACCGGGGGGTCGGGGAGGTTCGGAGTACCGTCCAGTCAGGGTTTCCCTCCCCCCCAGATCCCTAGGTTCATGGAGATTTTTTTTTAATCAAATAAACTGCATTTAGTTGTTTTTATCATATTTTTCAAATGTTTATTTCAATTCTTTGGATGCTCCCGATTCCCTGCATAAAAAATTAGTAGGATAGACCGGGGTCAGTTGAAACGGGGAGGCAGATGAAACAACGCTAATATTTCAAAAACTAATAAAGATAGCGGAGGGCGTACAAGGAGAAAAAGACGCGGCTTTCTTGTCGGAACATGCCCGACAATATTTGGTTTCAATGCTTTGGCACCCCCTAAACTGCATTATAGGGTAACCAAATTTTTTTTTAAAAACTCCAGTTTGTAATTCTGTAATTTAAATCTGTAAGTTTGGAAATCGCTGTTATACAGAGTTAGGGTTGCCATCTCTAAAATCTGGCAACCAAGACAAGAAGCGTGAAAACCCCGTACTTTGGAGGTTAGAACCCGGACATGCCAACAGTGTTTTTTTTAAGTTGCTCAGTAAAATAAATAATATAGTTTTAATAAATCAACTTTTTTTTTTTTTTTTCATACAATTTTAAACTAAATCTTGGGCTTGGTGCTAAAAAGGAGAGGGGACGGTAAATCCAGCGAGTCGGTTCTTCGCGGCGCGGTGCGTGGGCGCCCGGTGACTTGAAAACTTTTAAACCCGGACCACAAATAAAACCCCGCCCAGACGCTCCCCGGACGCCTTCTAAACTAGGACAAATCCGGGGAAACCCGGACGGATGGCAACCTATACAGAGTGGATGTGCTTTTACAAATTTAATCCAATGCTATAGTTATTGAGGAGAGGCTGTCATCTGGATTCCACCAATTTGTCTGTTTTAAAATTTTTAAGACAATGGGACTGACGCGCGCGAATGGATACAGCCTGTAGTTCACTAAACCATTTTATATAATATGGTCATCTCGACATTTTCGTTCAATACCCTCCAGCTATATAAAATCAATAAGATGACTACTCTGATTCCTAAAAAGTTGTATTGTTTCTTATTTACTGGTGTGCCTGGGGGGTATTCACACCTATTTTTTTACATTTTAGGGGATAAACTTGTTTTGGTTTCTTGATTTAATTCTTTAAGAGTCGATTTGCTGTTTACTTACATCTGGGGGAGGGGTACTCGACTGATTCCACTGATGTACCTAGTCCTGAATGTTAGGGAAGGGGGTTATAGTTCCTTAATGTACAGCATCATGTGTTAAATGTGAAAAAGTGGTTGCGAAACCGGGGGGTATGGGGGTTATAGAATACCCTCCAGCAACATAGAATCTATAAGATTACCATTCTAATTTGATTCCTAAAAAGTTGGAATTAGTTAGTACATCAGTGGAATTAGTCGATAACCCCACCCCCAGATGTAAGTAAGCAGCAAGGCGACTGTTCAATAATCAAATCGAGAAAGCAAAACAAGTTTATCCCCTAAAATGTGAAGAAATAGGTGTGTGAAACCTTGGGATCTGTGGGGCATGGAATACCCCCCAGCACAAGGAAGGAAGTTAAAAAAGCGATATGACTTTTCAAAATTAATAAAAGACCCAAATTTAATTCTTGACAATATAAATTCTTTCTAGGCTGGATAAGCTCCCCCAAAACACCCTAAAATGTGAACAAAAAATTAGCATGCAAATGAGGGTCTGGGGAGGTATGAACAGTGGCGTAAAGACCGGGGGTAAGAGAAGAGGGAAGAATGGTTCCGGTCCAATGCTTTGGACCCCCTTAAACTGCATTATATTGCGACCAAATTTTGTTCTTTTTTATTTTTCTCTTGTTCCCGGGCCCAAAATTTGAAGTTACGTTACTGTATCTAATTGTTGTAATAGAAGGAATCTTCTAATAACCAACAGAACCTTGAGAAATCGATCACCAATATTCAGATGTTGTACGATTCCAATAACATAATTAAGCTAACAGTCCTCATGTATTGTATGTATAGTAAATGGTATTTAAGGCAATATTGAATAATAAGACCGAGCAACTATGGCCTACACTTATGATTACTATCTTTTAAATCTACCGTAATGTTTAGTCTGGAAATCTTTGTGATAAATTCAGGATTGAACCTAGAAATACCTCCAGTGCGACCGTCAGGCCGCACATCTATCTATATCTAGTATATTTTTGATATAAAAGTGCCACTATTATTATCCTAAATTAATTATTGCTATCCCTGTTCTGTCAGGTGGAATTTATGAACCAATCCTGATGTAGTACATTTAAGTTCTCACATTACAGAATTCAGAATTTGTAGATTCCCTGTGTCAAGTTAGAGCTTTCCAACATAGAGTTGATGAAAATTATGGAGTTTTTTAATACATAAAATTATGAATGGGGGAATTGACTAGATAGGGGATGTAAAATGAAGAGATTAGAAGAAGACATAATGAAGAAGAATTAAAATTGGATTATTCAGTCGAAGGAAGCAGGAACCATGCTGTAATTTAAACAAATTTAATAGTAGACGAAGTGAGGAAGTGAATTAAAAAATTAATAGGAGATCTAAAAATTATAATTTATTACGAATTGAAATTAACGTATATTTGAGATTACGTACGTTAAGAAAAATTATAACTATATTGGAAATTTTAGATATTACGATTTTTACGATCAAGCCTGATGAAGCTCATTGACTTTTACTTAATTAATGTTTAGTTAACAATTAGGTGATATTGATCCCCTACCCACCCCACAATAGACTAGGTAGAAACCACTTTCTTCGGGAGCAATATGACCGATTGTATCTGTTACTGAAAGGTAAAAAATATTAAGGGTTGTTTTAAACGAACGATATTTTTGTTAAAAACAAAGAGAAACACTTGTAAGTTAAAGATAATCTTCTTCTTATAAATGCTTTTGCTTTAATTAAAATTTGTATAATAAAATGTAATAAATGTGTGGTTTTTTATTCATTTTTTGTTTGTTTCAAGTTGATTTAAAATTAGTTTGAATTTCAGAGGAAATATTTTTGAAATTGAAATTGTGCAAAATTACTTTAAAAAACCTCAAATTCATCTGGTACTTCAGCTTTAATTTGGCTTAATTTGAAGTTTACAATATGAAATAATAAAGTTGTTTTTCGAAATTCTTAGTTTAGGAATTCACAAACATTCTTGCTTACTTCTTATTACAAGTTCTTTTCAATGAAACATATGCGATGGGAGTGAAACTTAATGCAAATAATAGTATGGTAATTAATTATAATATTCAAGAGCTTGCCGTTATGGCTTAATCACTAGATTGTCAAATTTCAGGAGGGCGTAGGTATAAATTTTGAAACTGGATCTATTAGACGATAATCTTGCGGATGTATAATTAAGTCGACTTAAATTATCCTAAAATAAAAATAAAAGTTTACATTCCGCGCACCATTTAACAGTTCATTAATTTGTATTAAAAAAAGCAAAAGGAAGCGAATCGATAGAGATAAAATTCTTGTCAAGGTTCGTGCTCCAAATTTCATTTATTTTCAATATTAAAATTATTATTGATGTAGATATCTTGCAACACGCGAATAGTAAAAAGTACCTAGAAGAAGAAAAAAAGAACCTTAAACTTAATAAATAAATGCAATTCCTGTGTTGTGTCATATAAAAATCTCGTGCGAATTTACGACTTGAAGACGAAGGGAACATTACACAATGGATTTTAGCCTATGTGTTTGGTTTATGCAAAAATGCAAATGTGACGTTAACAAAATGAAGTAGTATTTCCTTAGAGGGCAGATTGCGGTATGGGGTGTGAGTTGCGTAGGAAACAACGGGGGTAATGCAGAGATAGATAGGCGGTTGATCCAAAACAAGTGCGGTGATAAACGTGGATGTTGAGACCGCAACGGCGGCTGAAGACTGATGTTTGTTGTTGGATTCGTGATTTATAACGACCACCACCGCAAACAAAACTAACTAAAGCGCATCCTTTGTAAAATTCAACTGAAGATCAATACGAGCCGTCCAAAATTGTGCAAAATTTTGCTTCGATTAAATAAATCGGTCGTGCTAACGAAAATCAACTCATCCTAATAGAAACAATTTGTAAGGGATGGATACATGGGCAAAGTTGCAATTTTGATCTGAGTTCAGACAACTTTGATTAATAGCGAAGGGCGCTCACATTAATTCTGATGTATGTTACATTAGAGTCCACATTACCATGAGCTGCTGTCATCTCCATGAACCAAATGCATCCGTCCGTCACGCTCAAATTGTTTTTGATATCTTTCTTGGGAGCTTTTTGATACGGGCTCTGATGATGTATAAGCTTTTAATGCATCTCCTAGACGAGATCGACTGAATACATTAATGCCGCCACGCGGATATTGCCCGATTACATTTTCAGAAAAACAATATAGACTTTTTACAAAGATTTATCTAAATTACGATCCAAAATAAACCAAATACGAATGCAATGGTCCATGAATTGCTGTTTTCAATGACGTCCATTAATATTGAAATGCTAGTGGTAAAAAAATTTAATCACTACTCAACCGCTCTCACGCACACATAAATTTGTCCTTTTATTGACAATACAATTAATTATATTATTAAATAAATATTACATAAATCTATAATAAATTCAACTAATTTCATAATTTATGGATTCCAAGCCCTTAGAAATAAAACTAAAAGCACAAAAGCTGGAATTTATGATTTTTTTTAAGGTAAGCTCCTTAACTTTAATGCTATTAATTTATGTTTTTTTTTAATCCAGAAATTAAAATAATTTTTTTACTTTCGAATTTGAAGAACGGATTGAGGTTAACACCCACTTGGGTTCGTTTCCTATGTTACATTTATCTAACCGTTTGTGAAACTGCATGAAACGATAAGGTGGTGGAAAAAACGTTGTAAATTTAATTTTCGATAAGACCATATTCGTACAGTTTTTAAAACATATTTAAAAATGGAACTGCCTAAAGGTTATTTTACGATTTATTTCACTGTTTACTAACAGAATTTTCCATAAAAACATTATATTTATCAACTTCTCCACTATTCTCTACCAGGGGTTATCAACCTTTTTAATTTTAGTTGTTTCGAAAAATATGTTAAAAAATTGTGGAATTTGTATCCCAATGGGATCAATTCAAAATATATGCATGCATATTTCTACTGAAATAAAAATTGCATCACCACGCCATGTTAATGATATTTTTATGAATCAAAAAGTTAGCGTTTGTTCTCGTTGCTCATCGGGCATCTTTGTTCTACAATGAACTAAACCAGCAAGGGACTGCAAGCCCACCTGGCATTCAATACAACATCTTAAAAATCAAATTTTGGAAAGTCGTCTTGTCACTTTCTAATTACTGGGGGTAATAATACATAGATAATACCAAAATCGCGGTCAATCATTAAGATGACTGAATTTATATTTTAGAAGCTATCTTCCATTTAACATCGAATCAGTGGGTATCTTAGTGTGTGTGTGGTACCCCAATTTATCTGGGATCGCCAGGTTTAAAGCGAATAGCGCAATATTTCAGATTAATTATGTCTAAATAGCACGGTGTTATCAGATAATCATTAAATAAAACTTATCTTGGGCCTGGACGAAGTATGTCGTCGGAAAACATCCAGAGGTTTTGTTAAGCAGTTGGATAATCAATTCCTTTAGGAGGAGATTGTGGATACCAACAGACCTAACCAGCACTACGGGTCTTAGTGCTGACCAAATAATGGTGGTCTAAATTTTGCAGGTGGGGACTATATTAGGCTCTTGACTTATTTCTCTTTACTTATTCTTATTTGGAGAGATTTGGAGCGTGACCGTACATTGTACGGTTTCTCGGCTGGTTGGAACAAACCTAATGAGGACTTACCATATTTTCTTTAATGAGGGTTCTGCTTTATTATGTATACTGTTAATTCGAATAAAAACCCGATATTTCTTAGATTGGAGGTGCTAAAATTCAGATTTTACATGTCCTTAACAAATCCAAACTGCGTGTATGCTTGGAGGGTATTCCATACCCCCCAAACCCCCCGGCCAAGAAAAAACCAACAAACCCCCCAGTGCCTGGATATTAATAATTATATTTAAATTTTTCAATTAAATCTCGCATGAGGAGCTTCCTAGCAAAATATTAAAAGTGTGGCCGTTAGTTTTTTTGAAAATTGAGATATCAAGATAATTGATTCCATTTCTTTAGTGAATAATGTAATATGACAATATGTACACTGTTAATTCAAATAAAAAACCGATATTTCTTACCCACGATTGGAGGTGCTAAAATTAAGATTTTACATGTCCTTAAACACCCCGCACTGCGTGTATTCTTGGAGGGAATTCCATACCCCCCAAACCCCCAGGTTGCAAAGACCAACACAATGTATGGTCTGTAATTTGGTTTATTACATAGAAACCGTTCCAAATAGGTATATTAAAATGTTTTGGTATTAAGACCGGGGGGTCTGGGGCGCCTGGTTGTTAATAGTTACACAATTTTTAAACATTTTCATGTTTCAAACATTTTCGATTTGAGTACGAGAACGGGATACCGAAGTTAACGTAGTTGTTAAAAAATACTCACCGGGATTTGATCGATAATCTTAAAATGAAGCATTTAAGGTTAGAAATAATCAAAAATATCGATTAGTTTAGTAAAAATTTGATTTTAAAGTTTACATTTTTACGCAAACTTCGATCTTATTGAAGATATCATTATCTCAATAATTATGCCCGTCGCGTATATTTTTACAGCCCGAATTAACTTCTCGACCGATCGACGCATGTTGCTCGGACCAAATATAAGATTCAACAAGGTCAATTATGAAATTTAAAAGAAGTCAGTCAAAAATTTTCGGACAATATTGGAAAACAATTATTAGGTTTAAAAATATAAATTGCATGCCGCGCCGGCACTAAGCTGTTTTGTTACGTCACTGTAGAATGGACATGCCATTCCAAAATGGAGAGAGGGTTAAAAAAAAGGTCATTTGTACGGCCCGCGAAAATTTTGCTTGTCAGGAAATGGCTCGCAACTGGAATGAATTTGACACCCCTGTTGTAGAGGCTATAATTTAGCGAATTCTGTTCATGCTGACAGACGGAATCGGATTTTCGAAGGTCCGATGAGACCAAACATTGAAATAGCGATAGGAACCAAAATTAAAAAGTTTTGCCGATCAGAAGATCAGTACCCAAGTAAAGTGGTGTTCACAATGATGTGAGGCCTTGCCTTGCTTTGGTAGAAAGCTTGCAAGCGCCAATTAGATTAAAGCATTTTCTTTTATCCTTTTCTATGATTAAAAAATTTTTCATTTTGATTGGCTATTGTTACGTTCTCTACCGAAGCAAGACCAGATCCCACTTCATTGTGAACGCCGCTTAACATTTCAATCCTGGTAATTGCCTGTAATTATACCTTTATTTCCGTGCCAAGTTTGAGCCATCAGGCTTGTACAGATGAAACCTTAATCAGAATTGATTTTTTACAGCTCGGTCTTCAGGACGCACAACCCAGGCAATCAAGTAAGTATTAAAAATTTAAACCGTGGAATCTAGGGTACTAAATTCTGAGAACTCAACAGGGATCCTAAGTAAAGACAATAGTTAATTGCGGAAAGTACTAATGAGATGATAATAGAAACAATTCAAATAAGCAGGTGACCCGGTGACCGGAGGTGACCAGATCCCAATTGCTAAACAAAGACCAGAAAGGTGGTCCTTTCTACTCTTACATCAAAACTTGGGGTATGCATGATCAGTTCCTGTAGAGCTGGAAGATTTTTCGGACCGCGATGCACATAAACAAAAAATTTTGTGTGGTAATGGAACGATGGGATCCTTGGTTCCACAGGACTGCTGATGTCTTGTTTGAAGGTCTTCTGATAAAAGATGTTGGGAAACCGTAGTCTAATACTATAGAATTCATTCAAGGTGTAGTTAATTTTTCAATTACAATAATTAAACTACAACCATGATATTTAATTTAGAATTGATTGGTGTGTGGTATTATTAGAATATGAATCAAATGACGATTATTTGGAGCGAAAAAGGTAATCGCTACTTGAAAGGAAACCAACATACGATTTTTTTTGAGTTTTGCGTTTTTATAATCGTGAAATTGGACAATAGAAATGTTAAAAACCTTTACAAAACAAAGTCATGACATCATCGGGTTATTAATAGAAAATGTGAATGAATTTTTATTGTGTCATTGAAATCAATTGAGACATAAATATAAGTTGTATGTTTTATTCAACTTTAGTGAAATTGATTGCACGTAATTTTCATATTAATAAAATAACAAAATTAGATGTAACAATAGGAACTGTTCGTTCGATACTGCAGGTGAATATTTGATCAATTTGTGGGTGGTAGTAAAAGTAACAAAGACTATTTTGGAATGCATAATTTGTGCGGATGAGTATTTCATTTTTCACACTTGACGAATAACCGGAAATAGTTGGTTGGTGAAGAATGTCGGGTTATTTTTAAAAGTCAAGTTCATAAACGTTTAATTAAGCGTACGAAAAATGTTTAAAATTCATAACTTAATGCAATTGTGACATTTTGTTATAAAATAAAGGAAACACAGTGGGTGGGCTGGGAGCAGTATGGAGGATGAACGACGCATGAGATAGCCGCTGCTTTATAAATTAATGACCAGTAATCACTTTGCTTTATCAAATACATTTTTAATAAACAAACTGAAAAACCTTTCAGAATAATTACATCAACTAGAAAATAACATAAATTGATCCGCTAATTAATTGCACTGAATATACAAAATGATGGGAAACTACATGCCCATAATAATTAACTGAATTAGATGCAGATTGATGAATTGCTTGATGCAGCCTTTTGACTTTCAACCTTAATTTGAATAAAAAAAGTCGAGAGAATCTAATTACTGAAAAGTTAACGCTTTTAGCACTAATAAAAATTTTCAACTGTTTTATATTTAATTAAAAGAGAAAATTAACACGAAAAAATTCAATACCGTCGGGTGATATGTTGAAAAGCTTTTCATTTCCATTAATCTGAAAGATGAGTCTTAAAGAGTAAATTAAATAGGTCGACACAATCTTAGGGGAAAATTGTATTAATTGTGATGTATGTTAGTTAAAACCCACATACACATGAGGGGCTGTCATCTTATAGGAACGAACGTATTAATTTGTCAAGCTTAATTTGTTTTTGTAATCCTTTCTATTCTCCAGTTGCGCATATTCTCATAAATTAAACTTTTATTTTATATCTATAATTCCAATTTTTTTTTTGGTACACAAAAATTGTCCACTATCTAATCACAGCCAATCTTGAATGTGATTAATCAATTTTTGTTTTAAAAACGGATAGAGGAAACGATAAAAATAACGTCTGCACGTAAGTATGAAAAGGTGATAAATAATTAAGCACAATAATTCTTGACATGCATATCAATTTATTATTTTATATTGTTTTACACTTCTGAGAAGTTCGTTTTAAATTATTTTGATTTAAATTTTGATAAATACGTTTTCAAACTGCTAAAAATAAAAAATTCGATATACTTTATCGTGTGCATAACATGAACACGAAGATATCGGTGCATTAGGGATGACAATTGAATGCTAACAATAAAACTATCTGAAATTCAGATATCGTTCAATTTGGAAGTACCTACACATTTCGCCCGAATAAACAATTTCCAACTTCTAAAAATTTTAAGTTCGTTCGTCTCGATACAATCGATATTTGTAGCCGAAGAAGATTATAAATGCATGGTTATATTTTTAATGAGTTAAGGGATGCCATACAAGATTTAATTAAAATTGTAATTACTACTTGCGATTTCGCTAGAAATCGTTCCAACTCAAATACAACTTTAAACCGTTAATTACTTTTCTTTGACTTAAAGCCCCTTCACAATGCATTTTCTTTGAGACAGGTGTAAAGTCTGCTTTAGCTGAAGTGCTGAATCACCCAAATTTGGTAAAGTAATTAGAAAATCATAGAAAAAAGTAAATACGTCAAGCAAACAAAAATATGGTTGATGTTGTAACTAATTGGAATTTAAACAAATTTTGTTAATTGGTCATAAAAGAGTATAGCCCAAACACCAATAAATCAAACCTAACGTTCATTAATTTTTTTAAATAAAAAGGTCCATAAAATTTAAAATAGAATCCTATAACTGTAACACACTAAATAACTTTTAATTAATTTTTTTTCTATCATGTTTGTCCAAGTTTTAAGTTAAAAGTTAAACTTTTAAGTGCTTTAAAATAAATTTATTTGTGTATTTGAATTAAGTACTACATAAAACGTGGATAAGTCGAACAGAAAACTAAAAAGTACCCTGGTACATTGCTTACCACCCCATTTTTTTTTTAATTACAATGCTTGTAGTGTAATAAGCAATTTGAACTCGTAACATTTAAAATTTTTTACCTTTAATTAAACGTTCTTCATTTTATCACTTTTTCGTAAAACTTTCTTTTAAAGAAATTAACTTAAGACTACAGTTAATTGAAAATTTGTAATCAAAAGCTACATTACAACTTTTTTTTACAAGTTTCAGTCAGCAAAGCACTTTTTACTTATTTGTTAGTATACTTTTATATTTATTCGAATTTCCTACAAACTGCTTCTTTATCACACCAATAAACGCTCGGTATTAATAATGAGAAATAAAAAGAAAATAATAAAATTACAGAAGCGTTTGTAAGAAAGCTAATAATGTCAGAATACATCATGATCTTTTCAAAGTTATACCTTTCTGGAAATATTTTTATTTAAGCGAACATTACGTTAATTTAAAAATTTCATGTTGAAAAGTTTTTCTGATTAGCCAACTTTTTGGATTACCTTCAGGTAAATTTCACATTAAAGTTGGATATTATGATAAAAAAATAATAATCGAAGAGATTATTCTGGACGCTTTAGACTTGCAGTATTTCCTCGCTTAATCATTTTTAAATTAATAATGATTTTTTTACGAAATATTTACAAGGAGAAGTGTATTATCGTAAATAAATTAATAAAGCTTCCTCTTCAACTTATTATAGTTGAGTCGCTTCTTCTAAGTAATTTCAATAGAAAGTCGATGACTACATTGGACCCCGATTAGATCAGATCACATTTTGTACAAAATTGTACACAATTTAACAATTTTTTTCTAAATATTGGAGGATTTTCAAATTTCAATGCTAATGAAATGGCGAATCGAATTTGTTAACATCTAGGGTAAGTTAAGATTACATTTTTGGTTGCATAATATTGATTGATTGAATGCATTTTACAATTTCCCATTTCAATTTAACGTCTTTGGGTGCGCAAGATGCTGCTTTACTTGGATTTATCACTTTCATACTTTTCTGTTCTTCTATAATACAAAATGTAACCTTTTTTGTCTGTTATCTACATTGAGCTAACCTACAGTTAAAATTATTAACCAAAACAACAAAAATGTAATTCAATTGCTTTAATTGTGTCTAAAATTGTAATCGAGGTTAGTTTCACAAACCGAACTGTCCCAATTTTAAACTTTAAAATCACTTTTCAACAATTTTCTTTACGTTTTAATAATTTTACTTGGCGCCCACTAACACCCGCATATTTTTTCATAGTTATCTGAACGACAAACATTTGAGTCGTTACTAACAGATAGACAGACAGAGTTGAAACTTTTAGTCGGGATATACAGTGAGCTGCTGAGCCATGATTTTTTTAAATGGCAACCTTTATTTTCTTGTTTCATTTTAAAAGATCCTATAATAATTGTCTAAATGAGAGTATAAAAGTTTCGACACATTACACATCAGAGAACTAACTTTTATAGCAAAAACAATTCAAAATTAGAAAATTAATTGAAAATACAGAAACAAAATTTGAAATTGAAAAACTGGCGAATGGCAGTTCAAATACAGAATTTAATTATATTCCTATTTTATTATTTCGATTTTTCTGGTTAATAACGAAAATTAATATTTTTTAATTTTCAATTGCCATTTGCACGAAGAGTTTTTTACATATTATGTGATAATTTTATGCTGTCATTTAAAGCTTAATCAACAATTATTAAAGAATCTATTAAAAATGAACAAAAAATTTGATGACGTTATTACTCGAAAGTACTATATTATGCTGCAAAATTGAATGTACTACTTTAATCAAATTAAAACTTTCCGTGTTTTTTTTTTCAATTTTGTTGGATTTGTTTCATATTTCAACCGCTTTATTGTATTGTGATCATTAAAAACCTGAAATGTTATGAAAAAGCGTTTTCTTGACAATCGCGACTTTGTTTTTTATGCAGTAATAAAATTAATCACTGCAAAATGAAACAAGGTTAATTAAAATTTGAAATATATTATTTTTTGTTGCCAAGGATACGAAAAGATAGATGTCAGCAACTTTTAACTGCTTTAACAGTTTTATCTACCACTGACTTTCAAATTAGAGAGGAAATTGAAGTTTACTGGATGGATCACACTTAAAATTAATAATTGTGTGATGCGGCGAACTTTTAAGGAATAAAAGTTCCAACGTTAAATAATTATTCAGGCTTAAGCGACCTCATACCTACTAGGACGCTCTGTTATCCGGAAACATTCCGATTCTGAGCACAAATAATTCAATGGAGTGTACCTTAAGTACAAGAATAGTATTGGAAATTGGCATCCAGTTGTTGTCTAGTATTGGATGTGCCATGGTTAGCATTCCACGTTAAACTATCGGTTCTGTTGTACCGTTTAGTCAGCAGGTGAACATTTCTGACTTGTTATTCGATTTCTTTGGATTCATTCATGGTTGTATGTAAATAAATGCATTAGATCTTAAAGAAATTAGTATAAGAACAAATACTGTTGTACGTACAAATGAAGATTTATGCCTAGAAAATTAGGATTCGGGGCTTCCCAATTTCTAATAAATAAAATTTTTTTTCATGCTTAAATAAACGGATGTCGCAAATTAGCGATTGTTTTAATTTTTCTACTATTCTTGTAGGAAATAATATAAAACATGAGTTACTCAACATATAGCACCGAACAACGCTCTTGAAAGTTTGCTTATGAATAAAATATGAAACGTATTATGTATTGTACGTCAGGAATATTTTCATTTTATAGTGAAAATACTAAGTTTGTTGATTTCCACAATTTGTTAAATTTTTTTTTAGGAACACTTCAGACCCTACTATCTACTAATTGCTCAGGAATACTTTCGAGACGTCCGAAGCAAAACAAATAAAGTAGTATTTCACCTTTTTCTTGAAATTCTTGTATGGAAAAAGGAAAAGTGATGTATTAAATTTTATGATTTCATCAATTTGAAAACCCACGAACCGCTGCTCCTTCGACTAATTATAGCTAGCCAGCTATATCAATTGTCAAGGAACTTAATGGTTAAAAATTCGATAATTAGTTTTAACAATACAAATTGACCTTCACGTTCGTAGACCATCACTGTGTTTAGTGTAAAAGCATTTGCAACAATGATTAAGTCCATTACTGATACTTAAAGAGCAAAAAACTGCTACCAGTAATGTCCAAAATATCGATTGAACTTCTGGAATGCACAGTAATGGAAGATGAATTATGCTGCTCATGTTTAAAAATAGTAGGTTGTAATGATTTTCACCACCGGCAGTAAAGTCTCGTCGGCATTAAAAGTAAGCACGAGTGAACGTGAGACGTGATAACGAAAAAATCACAATTTTTTTTATACAAATTTCATGTTAAAAGTAATCGGGACTTCTGGAAAAATAAAGAAGTCGATAAAATATTTCCACTGTAACTTTGAACGAAAAGAAAGCGTTTTGATAAGGAAATAGGTCAACAAACTTCCATTCGTTTTTTTTTATAGGAATATATTATATTAAATAAATAAGTGCGATTAATAAAATTAATAGTAATAATTGCGAAAGTTAATTTCAAACGTGGGGGAAGTTTAAAACTCGTTAAATTAGTTTAATAATATTTATAGTTCAACAAAGCTTATAAAATTTAAATTGGTCAATTAATAAGTGTTTACTTTTAGTATGGTCGTTATAGAGGATTTAGGTGCAGAATAAAGGAGATAAAATTTTATATCAACTTAAATTATTTCCCAAATTCACCAAATTGGTAAAAGCGCACGAAGGCAAACTTAGGAATCTGTTTAATTTTGAATTTTCCAGCCTCCATGTGCAGGAAATTATTCGAAGCCTCCTTGTATGCGCTACTCATCAATATCAATTAATAAATGGGACATTATTTACACAAACATTACTGAATAATTAATTTGCATTAGTGTGATTATTAGTTTCATATTAAAATTCAAAAATTTTAAATTTCTCTTTTATTATTCCAAATTTTACTGAATTATACCGACAACCTTTTATAAATTCGCTTAATGATAATTAAGACTAATTTGTAGTTATTAGTTCGTAAAAGTTTAATTAAAAAATGCGAGGTTTTTGCTTGGTGGGTTTGTTTTTAAAGTAAGTGTGAGATAAGGAAATTGAGTTAGTTTTCATTTTCGAAAATTGAAAATTTAATGTACTTAAAGTAAAATGTAGAATAAACTCCGTGTAAAGTGTAAATTCCGAGTTTGTTGGTGGTTTGGCCGAAGGCCAATTGTTACGTCGTGACATGAGCAAGAATCGATTCCCTAAAGCAAAAGTTACCCGGACGAGGAGCGTTCAATAGTAGGAGCTTAAAACCGTAAGCTGCAAAAATAGGATTATTGCAATCGCTCTTCACTTGAGGAAAAGAAGCCAAATAAGAGAACAATGCTTTAAATAATTTTTGTAGACATAAGGTACTTTTACTGATGGCGTATAGGTATTACGCCGCCGGCTAGGCCATTTTTAACCGCCCGCAAGCCTGCCACCCCTTGCCTCGTGCATTATCCATGTTTTTCTAGATGAAAGCTCCAAGTTTACGAGGTAAGTGGTTGCAAAGGTAAATTCGCAAAGGAAAGACAGAGATAAAATCTAAATTATGTCTGCAGTACTAAACTGCGTACCAAGTATTTGCATAACGTATGTAATACGTTAATAGCACCCCTATTTTACCTTAAATATATAAATTTTATAAATCAACCCGACAAACTCGGAAAATTTAAGAGAGCTTTCCTGCAGGTTACGAATAAGCCTAGAATAATAATTGGGTTTATGTAAAGCTAGGGGGTTGGTACCGAAAAGAGTAAATCGTAACAATGAGGTGTCCGGTATTATGTCACGCGAGTTGTGTTTTATAGCGCATCGTTCAAACTACCCTTATCTGACACGATAAAATCAGCTAGTATATTTTACCCATCTAAGTAAAAGGATAGCGTGCCATACAATTGCAATTAGTACGACAGATACACATAACTTCCTTTGTCTGACTTACTTTTAACTTCACTGTTAAAACGTTTTTAAAATAAATAGCGTTTTTATTTTACGTTTTAATATCACTTGTTATCTGATATATTGTATACATTGAAATTGTATACATTTAACAGTGTTAACAACTTCTCACCTTGTTAAAATTAATTGATTGATTTTTTTCCGATTCGCAAAATGCACCCTTCATTTATGTTTTAAAAATGTGAAATCAACACCAAATCACTCAAACTGTGCGGATACCAAGCACAATATTTAATTTCCATACGCTGTCGTCGCCGTCGTGGCAACCGACTAAAGAAAATTTTCAAATTTTAAGAATGAAGCAAAATTGCAAATAATAAGAAGGGTCAAGGGATACTTTTTACAACAGACATCTTTGTTATTTTTCTGATCCCTAAAGGGAAAGCTCTCATCGATAGGATTCCGAAAACCCAAGTCACAGTTGAAGATCTCAGAGGTCAAGTGTACCTTTTAGATTTTTCTCAATCTCCCCGATGTGAGCTTCAAATAATATTATACAATATGTGCAAAGGCGGGAGGGAAACTCCAAAAAATTGGATAAAAACGAAATTCATAAATTTCAAGTTATAATCACAATTAAATTCGTGCCTATATTACAGAAACTGTAATTACAACGCTGAGTTGTAAGTAATAACATAAGTTCTGTTCCTACAGCTTGGTTTGTGACGTAATTCGTTTATCATTCACTTATTAATAGTTTTAGTGCGGCCTTCAGGCCGCACAACCTGGGCAATCTAGTATAATATATTATGTAGTTGTAGAACTTGTATAATATTACTATTATTAGGTTGATCCATAATTTTTAAAAATTCATGATTTATTTAATTAAAAGCGGCGATATATGATATTTAATTTAATAATATCTGTAAATAATTTTCTAATTGAAATGAAATCAGATAAACTTGTTTATTAAAAATAAATATTGAATAAATAAATACGAAATTCGTTTGATATCAATTTAATTCAGATCGCTTTAAAATTGTTTTAAACTTTTGAATTGTTTTATTATTATTTCAATAAAATGGTCTAGCGGTTCAAAATAAATTAGTAAGCAAGAAATTTTAACGACAATTATTGATGTATTATTTATAAAATGGACAACAAAAATATTCAAGAGCTTAATTTTGTGACGATATTAATTAGCAATTAATATTAGTCGGGATGATGTACAAATTATTCAATCATCGAATTTTAGTGCAACTTCAATGGAGTTAATTAGCTAATACAAATATGTCACAAAAATGACGAGATGTCCGTAACAAATTAGTTATTATGAAACCTGATTTTATATTGGAAGGTTGGAAAATTAAAATTATTTAAAAAAAAGATTTACAATGCTCTTTTGACGAAAACTGTTGAAATGTATCTAATTTTGTTGCTTCTTATCGGATAACAAAATTTACTGGTTGAAACGGAATTAAAGCAAATAATGTTATATTAACTAATATAACATCAACCCGGCTAATAGCGTAGATTAGTATGTCAATACCAGAAATTGAATGGGTCAAGTTCGTTATGGGAAACCGTATCAAAAATCAGAATGTTAGCTAGCTACTATTAAATTTGATTCACAGTACGTAAAGAATACAGGGAAGGTTAGGTACATGATTTTCTTTTTTTCTTCTCATTTTACCAAATTAATACCTAATTTGGATGAACAGACAGACGGACAGATACACTCATCTCGATTATAGGGTTAATTTCTTTTTAAATGAAACGCTGAAAGCTAAATTGAGACGTTGATGGACTTCACACATACAAACATCTCGATAGTAATTTGCAATAAATTGTAACTTCTGAATGTAAAGATGGATCGATCCCATCAGACCGAAAACTTTATGGTCAGATTTTAACTTCATAAACTATCAAAAATAATTAATAGGCAATCAAATTTCTCAATGTAAATATTGACCGACCGTTTGGGAATACTGTAGATTTTGTCTAAACATGGGAATCGAATCAAATAGAAGATGGAACTAAAAGTTTTTCTAATCTTTGTGCAAAAATACTTGAGTAAGTTTTCGAGGCAAATGAAAATATTGCTAGTAAGACATGAAAAGATAACACATTGAAGTAATCACGTCACAGCAAGATGGATTACCCACAGATAAGAAATGTATAGAAGAAACACAAGCCATTGCACCAATTTTATGATTGTCGTTTGTCAAACTTTTGTAGTTTGATATTACTACACTAGGGTAGTTTTATAAAATCTTTACATTATTTGCAGTTGTATAAAATTTTTGATTATCTTGCAAAATTGAGGTAGGAGTTGGAAAGTCTCTTAATTGCAGTCGACGGATATAAATTTAAAATGTTTTCCGGTAAATAAATGTAGATTTAAATTACCAATAAATTGGTGTAAATTTGTTCAAAATTTATATATTTTTAAAAAACAATTAACAGAATTCAATTAATTTTCATTAAACCGAGCAGAAAGCCTGATTTGTTATGATTGAATTATATTTTTTCACCATAAATTTAGTTTTTAATTTGAATATTTCATAACTATGTCAAAGCAGCTGGTCTAAAAATACATTTTATGTTTGCAGCCCAAGACCACGTTAATAAATTGGTCCACTTTTCCGGTGATTCCATTATTTCTTCATTTTTTCAATAATAATTAAAAGAATAATAAATTTGAGGGGGGTGAGTGGTTTTGAAGCTTTCAACCCTCACTTCATGCCATGTAAATCACTGTTAAGTTGACATTTGAATGATTGACGGTTTGACAAGTTTTAGTCAAAATTTTTGTTGGTCCGAGTACTTAAATTCGTTAGGATTTAAATTAAAAAATGAAATTTAATAAGAATGTTTATTGTGTAATTGCTTGTAATTGAAGGCCTTACGTAAGTTTTGAACCTTGACTGGAAATAACATTGGACTTTAATTAGCCCAATTTTGAAAACCCCCGATTAAAGAAAAAATTTTTTTCTAATCATCGATTAACACACATCCGTAAACATCAAACGGATGAACCCTTTTAAAAAACAGTGGGATTGGAAAGCATCAGGATATTGGGGGTAGGTAATAAATTAATTTAATTTATGAGCGATTTTCAAAAATGAGATTTAATTAAAAAGGCAAGGATTTTGATTTCGATTGACGTTTTATTAGAAGTTAAGGCAGCAAACCACGTTATTACTTTTTAGCTCGACACAATTTAAATGCCGAAGCAACTTTTGTTGGTAGATTGATCAATTTTTGTGGTAAGGTTTTTGAGCAAATTAAGTTTAGATCGTCGATCATGTGTCTAAATGTTCAAAGCTTTAATTATAGCTTTGAAAAAATGAACGTCAATTTGAGAAGTTTATATCAGTTCTTTGTCAGAAAAATATTTAACGTTTCTTTTCATCTTGACAACTCGAAAATTACGAAATGTGAACGTTATTTATAAGTTGTCCTTATTAGGAAATCGATTTAATCTCCGATGTAAACAAACAAATTGGTGAAATTACGGTAACGCAATTTGAGAGCTTAAAAGTTTGTGATATTATAAAAATAATTTTAATGAAAGCTCAGGGTGAATCAAACGCGTTTGCATTAGTTGATTAATTATGCATAACAAAACTTAAATCTTTCTGAAATTTGCACGTTAGCGCTATTTTTAACAGAGCTTTGGTAAGTTTTTTAATTGTACGATTAAAAATTGCAAATTATATTTTTGTGGCGAAAGTTACATGCAACGTAATCCTAAAAATAGAAAAATTGAGCGTGTTTCAATTACAGCGTCGAGTTAAATATTTATAAAAATGTTATGTGTAAATAGTAAATTTTAACGAACAAATCCTGGTTTTAATCTTCGAAATTGAAGAAAATAAAACTCAATTTACGGTTCGTTTCAATAATTTATTATACGAAACGGATTTGGAACTGCATTTTGTCGTCATGAAATCGATGTAAAGTTACGTAATAAAATAAATTTTTTATTTTTTCCCGCTTTATGACAGAGCTTTCGATCAAATTTAAATTAATTGGGTGAGAGGAAGAAAGAAAAGTTGGGTCGTCGAGTCATCATTATCGAGTAGTAATTGGCGTTTCGGTAAGTTCAATATTACGGGAAGAAATTTAAAATTGAACTCACCAGCCAGGGTGAAGGAAGCCACGATGGTCACGACACTCCCGTGTCGATCCCGGGTCAAAATAGAATTCACTTTTCATTCACAGTCACTTCCAACACATAGTCACTATCGAGGAGCACTAAAATATATTTTTTTCGCAATGAATGAAAACGGCGCAAAAATAAAACAGAAAGTCAAAAATCGACGAAACAACTTTGTGAGCAAGATACAATGTTTATGTTTACAATATGTTTATCTCGTGTTAAAGAGTAGTAAGTCCACTCCTCATAACAACTCGAGGCACACTGTCTGAGTATAGAGCACCAGGAGAGCGTGAGGTTCTATCGGCGCTGGCGCCCATCCGGTCGATGCGTCACCCCCCGTTATTCTTCACCCTCGGCAGCGCCATCGGTGGCAAATGCCGATAACTTTAGACAGTAGCGTCGCGACGCAGCCAAACACATCCGCAACAACCGACGACGTTCAACCATCTGTGACATGTATAATGCAAAGAATAAAACATTCATTTAAATAATTAAAAAGCACACAGCAGGTAAACGAACTGGGAGCTTTGATTCGCAGATGTTAGCACAAAGATGTGTAAGATAGCGACTGAAAACTTTGAAACTTTACATGCAAATTGAAACCTCATCCCTCTTAAGGACGTACAAAATTCGTCGAAATATGATGAAATTAAAACAAGTTAACTTTAAAATACAGTCGAAAGTTTTAATTTAGGATTGGCATTCCGGTAACAAATTAATTGGTTTGTAAGCTTCATCAAACTTGAACACTTCATTGTGAGTCTGCTAACTTTGTTTTTATTTCATATATTTTTCAGTAACTCACTTAAAAGAAAAACAATTTCAACTTTTTGACGATTTAAATGAATTTTAAACTCTCAACAAAAAAATTACTCAAATTAAAAACCTACAATTCCGTGGAAATGAAGAAGTGGCAGCTAGCGGAATAAGAATTTTTGGTGTTTCTTACTGCTGCTAGTGCATAATAAACACATCCAAGTACTATATTAGGATAAATATTAATTGAAAATCTGTGTGATATCGACAGTTATGGATAGATCAAGTCCTATTCATACTCAGTGGGCGACGACGCATTGTGTGTAAGTTTGATCCCCTCGTTACAGCTTTTCCCGTCTCATTACTAAAACATCGCCTTTCTCGTACAAATAAATTCGATGAATAATTTCCGAAACACTCTTGATAGTTCAATGCATGTGCGTGAGAATTAATTTAACTACTACACTATTAAATTATTTATTACAAAGCGTTGCATTCCAAAAATCTCACGTTTTTTGAGCAAGATTGCCCACTAATTGTGCTTTCCCTGTCTCTACATAAATCACATGTTTTCGAGTTGTACAAAAATTGATATCGAATTTTGTTCAAATATTTACATAAATTTTAATATTTAGTAATATTGAGCTGTCTGAAGCAAATATTTCTGTAAGTGCGAGTTATTAAAATTATATTGAGGACTTGTTAGTAGTGCAATTAAACTTTACAAAATATAACGCTCAAGTACCTAGACTCGAAATTTTATACATTTTCGAACCAACTAATTAACTTTTGAAACTTAGACGCCCCTATTAAGTACACGCAGTTCAAAATGGAAGTTTTGTTTATGTTATCCGATTAGATGTTAAGGAATGAGAACATTTCATAAACAGCGAGATATATCCACAAATTTAATATTTACCGAACACAAAAAAAAACAATTTTTTTGGAAAATTTTCTGCTGTGAAACGTGATAACTAAAATTGCTTCTTTCCATATTTCTGTTAGTTCAGTGAAATTCATAATACAATAAACATACGATTAACTGATTGAGTGACATAAATAAATCATGACCTATTCAAATATGGTTATTAAATTGATAATGACAAAATGATAAAATGTGGAATCCACAACCTGACTATATATGGATCAACTATTGGAAAACCACAAGAAAATTGACTAAAATTCACGTCGCGTGCGCTTTAAACACTTCCATTTGGAAAACAACGCAAGATTGAATAATTACAAAAAAGTCATTAATAGCATATTTATATCATAATTACGTGAGCCGAGAAGGTGGGGTAAAAAGAATGAAAATCCTAAAAATCATAATCCCGAAAATAACAAAATCTCGACGTTAAAAGTCTCAGATACGACAAAAAGGGCACATAGAATTATTTAGGGGAGAGCTTTGAAGAGAAAAATTGAAGGGAATGAATAAACAATAAATCAACAAGATGAAAAAGAAAATAAACTGAAACAAGAATTGGAAGACCAAATTGAAAATTTAATAAAGCAAGAACGAAAAGAAAAAGTGGTAATAAATAATTTGGATGAAAGGATACTGAATGAAAAACTTATTGGAACCTGGAAAATCGTTTGAAATTTTAAACGCTTCGATCAAGTAAAATTGAAAAAAAATAAGCATAAAAATTCTAGAAAATTGGAAACCGTTACAAAAGGAAGCAATGGGATTCCAAAATAATAAGGAGGATGATAAATGGATCTCCTAAATTATAGATTTATAAGATGGGGATTCGGTTGTGGAAACGAGTCAGATGGAAACGGAATGGTGGGGAGAGGCAGACTCATGAAGAGGTGTACAAGGAACACCCCATCCACGGACCCCATCCATCGCCCAACTTTTTTTTTATTTGAAAATTTTGTTTCAAGATATATTTTTTATATGACTTGGGTCATGTTCTAATTTTAGATATTCAAAGGGAGATGTGTAATTTTTTTTAATTTTCATAATTTATTTGTATAAAGTTTCATATTACGCCTGATTTTCTATACATATAGCTTGGGGAGGTAGAGAGTTTAAGTTGAAGTGAAGAATCGTAGAATCGCTTATTATTTTGTAGGGAACGAAATTGTAAAATCAAATAGTGAATAAATAAAAATTTAGTTAGTAAATGAGAAAATACGAAGATTACGTCACGAAGTGCTGCTCAGGAAGGTGTTGGGGGGGGGGGCGCTGTTGCCACCTATAAATGTCACCTGGAGCAAGTGTTCCTATCAAAATACAACATCAACAAGTTGTACATCTTAATCGACATTGGAAATGAAGAAGTAACATCTTCCAAGGTTCAGTAAATAAATTTGCGGGGAAACTGTGAAAAACTTGAAAACCACAAAGAAAGGAAACCCCAGTGCGCGAAAAAAGAAAGAAAAGTTTTCATGAATCTCCAGAGAGAGCAGTTCTCCCCGAAGGACGAATTAGACACATTTCGAGATTTGACTCTAGAAATGATAGCATCTCTTCAGGACTTAGTCCATACTCTCCGCGAAGAGAAAGCCTCCACAAATGCAGAGCAACTCCACGACAATTTCTTATTGAAAGAAGAAATTCAAATGCTTAAATCTTTTGTCGGACATTTGGGCGAGTTAAAGGAGCGCGATATAGTGGAGGCAAAAAATAATAATAGAAGTCATTGAAAACATGGACCAGAGTAGGATGTCCTTTGACATTGGCTTTATAGGGATGAAAACTGACAAGGCAAAGATCAAAGATGACTTGCAATTTGTCAAAATTAGGCGCAGAGAAGTATCTACGAAACCAAAAAGGACTTCAAAGAAGTCATAGGACCATCGAGTAAGCCATCGACAATGACCATCAAGAATAACAAAACAATGCGACGTGCTAATCGCATTAGAGAAAGGGGGAGAAGACACCCGATATGATTGATGAGATTCATCCAGATGATTACAGGTGATTAACCCAGCCAGTAGGAAACTGACAGTCTGGATCAGTGACATAGATCTCAGGATGGAGGCGTCAGATGTTGCAATGAAAATTCGGGACGTAGTGGGAGATGATGGGCAGACATCTATCAGAGTACTCCGAATTAGTATAACGGAACGAAGATGGCGATAGTCGACCTAGATTGGCCTAGATTGCTCTCCTGAGCACCCCGAAGTTGAAGATAGGATCGCTCGGAACCTCAAGGGCCAGGACAGATCTGCTAAGTCTTGGAGGTACTGTGGATCTGGTTACTATGTCGGACCTTGCAAGAAGGATACATACTGAATGGGCCTGTGCTAGAGAGCTGATGATGTCGCGCCATGATGCAACTACGGCAGTGTTTTGATATGAATGGTAATATTAGAGCTCCTCGACAGAATGTTATTGTTGCTGGTAAGGTAACAACAACCAAAATATGATAAAATAGGAGAAATAGGACACCTAGGAAAAGCAGTAGGGGAAAATGTGGTGTGATGCATTGAGTTATTATTGAATAACAAGGATTATTATATTATTATACAAGATTACAATACATGGTATTATTGTTGTTCTTGGACCAATGTGAAAACAAAAGTCCCGAAAGGGCAGGAATTACATCTTAACTCCCTTAGCTGTGAAAGTAATACCTAATGGAGGCTTTTCTGATGCTTCTTTCATTATTAATACTATTAGGATTTGTTTCCAGGTTCTAAGGAAAACTTCCATCGACCAAGTACCGATTAAATACGTCTAAAAATACAGGGGTACAGAAAAAGAACGTTTAAGTAGGTTTAAATGCTAGACAAAGACTGAACATAATATATCCTGAAGTCTCCCCGGCGGGAGCAAGGCCGCGAATTATGCCTCGCAGATGGGTCCTTCGCAAGCCAAGATTCCTATTCACACCACTGGGTTGCAAGACCCATTATGGTCTTAGGCGGAGGGATATCCCGACAGACAGGCCGTACTGAGATCCATAGTTCTGCACTAGGCAGAGTCTCTGAAAGCCCCTTTCTGGACACTCTTTCACTACTTTCTAGAACAACACGTCACTAGGAGTCCAACCTCAAGCAGGAATACGCAAGAATTGACCCCGGGACTCCCACCGCCATAGTAGTTTTTGTTTCGAGAGAATGACCCCCTTGGGGTTAAATGTCTAAAGGGTGATTCGTAAACACCTTTAGAGATTTACTTGCCATCTCATCTTGAAGCTGTCGCTTTGGAATCCACTTTGTCATGAGTTAAGGCCAGAACCTCTTAGGTAATGGACACCTAAGAGTGTTACCTAATGGAGTAATTTTACTCTAGGACTGACCTCCTGTACCATGAAGGCCATCGGTTAAGGTCATTATTCGCTGGGAGTTATTCCTGTTCTTTCATGGGTTAAATCTTTTAATGACTATGAGTAAATCGCGGGTTAAGGTCATCACTCTTTCTAGTTTCTAAGGTAAGTTACCTTCTCTGCCTCTTGATACCATTGTCATCAAGAAGTTTGCACCTCTTTAGGTCTCCCGGATAGCATTCTACGGTCTGACATAAGGCAGCTGCTACCTCTACTTACCTTGATGATCTAGCTTGATAGAACTAGAATAGCTGGTCGACATCAAGGATGATTGTTGTTTCCTTAGTGCTGCTTTGCACTTCAAATCTGTGCCCTTTAGTTCACAGCATTTGTTACTTTATTTGGATGGAGAATATTAAGAATAATTATCATAACTAGGCATTTGGTCACCTCCATTTTCTGTAGCCTTCAGCGCCATGATTTGATCATGAGTTAAGGCTACTGCCCTTTTGGGTAGTGGATTACAGGAGTGGGTTCCACCAGAGTATAGCCTTCTACGTAATGAGCTGGTCATGGGTTAAGGCCATTGTCCTTTTGGTAGCCATATTAGAGCATTTTTGATCAGCTTAGGCCAGAAAATGAATGCAATAATATTAATGATCCCCAGAGTTCATCTCTTTGATGAGTCCTGTTAGCGACCATTTCTCCTTATTCTTGCTTACGCTATCGCGCAGTTAGTTCTTGCGTGAAGTAAGTAAGTGAACCAAGTAATATCTGACGGGTGTAGAAGCAAAAGGTACTAAGTCTAACTTTTTCGCAAAATGAGTTATTGGTATCGTCGGATTCGTCTTGACGAGCTCTACAAGTGTGAAATATTAGTTTGAAGCAATGGGTACTAATTTCCATGTAAATCGGGTTATAAACTAGAGGTTAGAAGCCAATGGTACTAACTTTATATTAAAACAGCCGCGAGTGAAAAGCAAAGGATACTTTTTTAGTTTAATTGGCGTTGTATGTCTAATTTAGAAACCTTTGAACATAATATTGGTGCTGTAAAAGAGCAAACAGCAGCAGAATTGGAAGCAAACAGTGCTAAGTCCTGATTATTAGAAGCAAAATGTATTATGTGTATGTTATTAAGCGAAGGACAGATCTAATATTCGGGATATCCCTTCTTTGAATTATTTCTGATTTTTTAAATTGAAAAACGAAAATATAACTTAATAAGTTTAGCAACCACAGTTTTTTGGCCTTCCTGTAAAATTAAAAACTTGGGACTTAGTACCTTTTGCTTCTACACCCCTCATCTTAACCTTTTCTAAGAGTAGATAGCGAGAGTAAGGTAATTGTGTGAGGCTACAGGCCGAGTTAATGAACTAGATTTGTTGTTGGTATGTTGAATTTACTTACACTAGGAACATTTTTCACTTTCAACAATCTAATCTCACGTCATTTGTTTATATCTCAAACTGTTTATGTTCATGGATGGACGGTGTGATGATTCAAAGAGTTGCAATTATGTAAATCCATCGATCTAAGAAAGTGATAAATGTTTTGATTACATTTTTGATGTTTTTAAGTTCGAGAGTGCAATATTTCTGTTTTTTTATGAGATTACTTCTCCTTTAACATCACTGCAATATTCCGATAAAATTGAAACCATTATAGAGCTCATCAAAAGTGATACAGGAACAAATCATCGGTAGACAAACAAAACATTTTAAAGTATCAATCTATGCATTCGGATCGACCATTTCGTGATAGAACATGTGCATACCTTTATAGATCGTGCATTGCATGTTGAAGCACCCAATATTTAAAATATCGCATCATCGCTAGTATTTATAAGGATGTGGTATGGATAAGGATCAAATTGTAAGGATGTGAAATGAAAAAAACATTAAAAAACTTTAATTGTAACTGTTGGTTGGTAATTGTTTGCTTTACATCCGACCACATATTATGGGTACTCGTACCTACCTACATGATGAATCATGATTTTCAACTTTTGGAATAGTTGGAAAAAATTTGTGGTAAGCCACTCATACTACTAACTGTGGTTACGATATTTTGATAAAACATATAAAAGTAGTAATATATAAGCAGTACTGTTAGAATTCTTAATCTCGCCTTCATCGCAACCACAACATGAGGATATTGCAAAATTATTCTTTTTCAGTTGTGGATGTTAAAATTTTTATTTAAAATTTATAACAACTTCTTTTGTTCCAACATAATTGAGCTTATGAAATATCAATAATCGGTTCCCTTCATAAAGGTCTAACAAAATATGTTTGTAATAATTGGGTAAACTGATAGATCGTAATATAGTAGATATATTGTAAAAATCTATAATCTTCATAATTCTAAAAACAGCTCTTGGCGCTATTAGTAAATAAAAATTAATGAATGGGTTTATAATTATTTTTATTTACATAAAATTAATAATGAAGAGTTTTCAATAGGCTAATGAACTTATCAAAGCCTTCAAATATGAAAGATATTAGCAAAAATGTTATCACGAATTGACGTTTATTAACGCTTAATCACATAAGATGAAGAAATTATGGAAATGAATTAATCGAACCATGAAATAAATTATTTAAATAAAACATGACTAATCAAAGATAAATTTAGTGCAATTATCTAATTATAACTTAATTAGTAGCACAACAAAAGATACGTAACTATCAAATGTTGACAATAGCAGTCCGATTTTTTTAATTGAAACAATTTTTCTTATTTTCAATTTTCTACCTACGCATCCGATAGTTCCAAGTTTGAAAATTCGACAAAAATAATATAAAAAACTGTCTAGAACAAAAATTGCAGGTTGAAATTGTTTGTCGAAAGTACGGTAATGTTTAAAAATTGACAATATTAGTTACTGACAACCTAAAAAGTCTAGAAAGCACTTTACGAGAAAGTATTTCAATTTTTACAGTAATTTTTAAAAATCGCTAGTATAAGAAAGTAGAATTTTATTTTATTAGCGATAGAATGGCCAATGAAAGTGACTGCAAACCGTATTAAGCGATCGAGTCCCACATGCGCTTGTTGAGTGAATTAACAAAAAAAGTTCTACTAACAGAATTATATCTCTGCATATTGGATATTGATGAGATACTCCAAAATCCATATATTATAATATAATCTGAATTTTTATGAGATATAACAAGCAAGTCGAATTATTTCCAATTTTTAAATTCAGGTTGTTATATTCCTAATAAAATGTATTGTCTTTTTCATTACTGCACACAGATCCGGTTCAAGGGTTTGACCTAGTTAATTCTAGAGGAAATCTACAAACTCACCTATGTTAATCTAAAATTCTATCTTAATCGATTTTGTCTTCCTTTGATCTTTAAATTCACTGACAAGCAAAAAGTTACCATAGCTTTGATTTCGTATCGATTTTAGATTGTGAGTCAAAACTAATCAGATTAGTTTAATTTGCGAGGTAATACTGGGCGTTAAATTAATTTGAATTTAACAGGTTTCCTCTATGCAAGCACCTAAGAAATAGGTTTTGATCTACACTTTCATATTTTCTGCACTAAAGCTGCCATTCAACATTATTTTTCCCTAAAGGCCGTGTGATATTTGTGTAAATTTTGTACAAAATTTAATACTAAATGGTAACTAACCAATAGAAAGCGAGTGTTAGTATCCATCAAACGTTTTCTATTGGTTAGTTACCATTTAGTACCTACTAAATTTTGTACAAAATGTACACAAGTGTCACACGGCCTTAACGAAAGTTAATCAATAACCTAAGAATAAATAGTACTAAATTAATAAACTAAAAATTTCTTGAGGTGTAATTTTTATGCAATATTAATGTGACCTCAGTTTATGTGTTGAAACGCATGAAACATTATGTTGAAAACGCAGTGCCACTTCAACAAATTAATGGTGACTTATGTATGCTTTATCGATTTAAAATTTTAATTACAAATACTTATTTATAGTAGCTTTACTTCATTAATAATAATTGCGTCAGATCATTAAAATTTTTGCTAATAAATCAGCAGCAGTGGAGTAAAACTTTTCGAGCACTTTAAAAATAGGTGACAGTTTTTAACACAAACTTGTGTTTTAATAATTGACGATTAAATTTTAATTTCATGCTTTTTTTGTTTGTTGTGGATTTTTTTTCGATTGGAGTAAATCTTATACAACAGCATTCGGTTTATAATCATTTGTTGGCAAAGTTTCATAAAATGGCGCTTTAAACCCCACTTCTAATAAACTACAAGTATGAATAAAAGAGCAATTTTTTATGTTAAGCTGAAGTTATTCGAACGACATTTTAATGAATTTTGGCTATCGATATGAGTTGCATCGTCGGTCGCAGGAAAGCATCGGGGTGTGAAATTGGGGAGCTGCACACTGCAGTAAAATATATCCTTTTTGTCCTCTTTATTGGATATAACACAATTCTGCCTGTGCAGCATCGTATAAAAATAAATACCGGCTTATACGCGACTTGGGTTGATGTTACATTATAAAAAATAATGAAATCACCAACAATAGAGGGAAAACTTAATTCGTAACGTGGTTATCGTTACCAAAAATGCTAAAATTATTACTCGAGGTTATGAACCGTGAAAGTTAAATCATTGTCGCTTGAAATTACCATTGTTCCCATTGCACACATATTGGTTCACCGTTCAATTCATTTTGTTGGATATAAAATTTTCATAATTACACAATATTTGCTTACTGAATCGTATTTTTTATTAGACTAGGGGAGAGTGACGTAAATACGACACATCGAATAATTAAAAGTTATTGTCTAAAATTATACTAATCAATTGATTAGTAATTCTTTGCTTACATAATATTATGTCTTTCTTTGTTTGTTCATCACCTGATGATGTTATTGTTTGATGAAAACTTCGTTGCTACAATAGGAAATGAACTTTACACCACTATAATTTCAGGCAAACAGCCATTTAAATATACGATCACAAAAGTGTGATATTTGGCGATTCTGATCCTGAAATTGGAGCCTTGGATGGAAGTGCGACAGTATTGCAAGGTCATTCCACACCAGATGATGTCATCCATATTATAGTCAACCCATAAAAATTAAATAATATTGGTTCATTCGAACACAGTAAGCTCTGTTTTTCTGCGTCTATGGATACTGAGATAATTAAACTGCTTGGCAGTAGCCAATACATGTTTGAAATTAAAGAACTGCTTCTTATAGTAGGTACAACTGATCTAAATAATCCTAAATTTACATAATTATATCTTATGGCCCGTACTCAAGTTGTTGAGAAACACAGTAGCATATCCATCAATTCACTGTGCATTTAAAACCATCATTAACACAGAAAATCTCAATCAGCAGCAGTAGATTGTCGCTTCGTTAAGACTAATAGATTCCATTCCATTTTAGAGGTATGGGTTGAAACGTTCTTTCCTATAAAGCAACAGACGATAATGGAAGATGAAACCCTTACACCAGAATTAAAAAAATGAATGCGAAATGCTTCAAAAAAACTAAAGTACCGCTTTTACGCCCATTTCTTCACATTTTATTGGGATTGATTTGTTTTGGTTTAACGATGTTTTTAATTATTGTTAAATAAATATTTGAAAAAAATCGTTTGTTCGAACGGGCCCGCGAGGGTTAGGGAAATGAATTATACCGCTTGCCACAGGTGCTCTTTACCTTGTTATGGCTCTAGGGGAGGGGAAATACAATTTTTTTGAACTAAACTTTTGAGGATCACTTGCACTGTCATGGATGTTATTGTACAAAATCAGGCGCATAGGTGCAGGGGGGTCAGACGGCTATTGCCACCCAAAATCTTTAGATTCTGCAAGCAAAATTCATTAGAAACCCTAATTGCTGGTCAGTTTCGCAGTATGATGCAATTTTTTACTATTTCTTAAATTCTATGCGCTTCCCCTTTTTTTAAACCCTATTTTAAAATCATACTTGCTGACGCTCGAATTGTATTGTTTCTATCCCCATCCCGCATTGTACGGTTTAAGAAAAAGGAGTACCAGTAGTTAAACAAGACGGCTGGCCTGCAATACTTAACATTTTTTATTCAAAACGTAATAATTTTTCCCAAAATGACCTCTTTTTTACACTATTTCGTAATTGAACTTGTTTCATCCCTTACCTATATTTGCTCCGAGCAACATACATCAACTGGTCCATCGCGCTTGAAGAAGATTGACGCGGCGTCATTGCATTTTACTTTACATTGCCTCAGGCCCCTAAGATTTTACCTGCTGTGTTCATTCGCACACCGCGCACACTGGTAGTTAGCTCACTGTTAGATTGGAGCAAAGTTTTGCATTTGTTATTTGGTTCCTCAGTACATTGGTATTCACAATATTCTTCAATCCAGTCCTACACTTTTATTTATCTTCATGCGCATGCATTTGCAACTTTAAATTTAGTTCCATAAAAATTGCCAATAATTCCTTCGATCTGGCTTGGAACTGGAGCGGAATAAACGCTTATTCTATGAACAAGTTACTTGTTTGATGTTGGTAATAGAATGAAAACAGTTAGGTTAGGTTTGGTTTGGAATAAATTTCTTTTAAAAGGCAATACTAGCTAAGGAATGTACATAAGAGAGGAGCATATTTGTGGAACGAGGAGATTAGCGTTGTCAAAAAAAATCTGTAATTTTATGGTCCACTATCAAGCAGAAGAAATGGGTGCACTACTATAAAACATCAACAAGGAGTTCGCTTTGGCTACCATTAAAAGCGAGACACAGCATTGGAAGAGTGTTCTGAAGAAATTAAAGAGTGAACTTTGGTGATGGGGCTCTAGAATTGTCAAAAATTAGGTGGGTAAGCGGAAAATACCCGGCCTGACCGAAGACCAAGTAAGAAACGTTGTTGGACATTGTTCTCCTTCAGACAAACAGACAAACAATGCAACTTTGGGCTTTTCACATTAGAAGAACTCAACATAGTAAATAAGGCGATGTCTACAGCCAAATTTTTCATTAATTAAGGTTCCATAGGTGGTAGTGAAGCTACTGACCGTGGGGCACCCTTCAGATTATCTGGAAGGTGTAAAGGAAATGGCCAATTGGATCAGGAGTGTGATCAATTTAATAACAGATTTCCTATACAAAATAATTCTAATTGGGGTCGAAGAAACTACATAAAGGAAAGTTAAAAACTACAAGTGTCGGTCGACATAGTTCGGTTCTCCGACCAAAACTGTGTAAGGCAATAGCTGCCTTTACACACACGGGATTCCTGACGCGATTCATGACGTTCCAAGAACGACGCGAAAACCGACGTGCCGGGAACGCCCCGTTCCAAGAACGTCGTCCTATTTAAACACACACACCAGGCGTGTCGGCAGCCCTTTGTGAATTGGAGCGTTTCAAAACTTTGCCTTTAGACACACGCTCCAAACCCGCACGACTAGTCGCGTCCGCTCCAATCGCGTCAGGAATCGCGTGTGTCTAAAGGCAGCTAATGTTACGTGTGAAGATTCTCGAAGGCGTTTAAGTTATTAATGTTTTCCAGCTATATGACCATGGTGGCATCAGCAAAATTTTTGGGCAAACTTTCTGAGATGGTAAATGAGGCCATTTCTGTGATGGTTGAATGAATTTCTACAAGGGGGCTTAAGCTACTGCCTTAGAAGACGAGAGACGTTTTGATGGTAGGATATAGAAGATCGGCATAGTGGTATTCTAGATAGGAAGCCTGATGGCTTCGTTGATGGCATCTGATGGCACTCGTTGGTTCTTTTGATGAAATTTTCGATGACAATTTGGCATAATGCCTGCTCAATTGTAGGTGGCTTACTGGCCAATTCATTTCGCCGCGGCGCGAGATAACAAATTTCGTCTTCAAGAATTCCATTGTTTCGTTCGCTGCGTGGCTGGTTGCGAAATGCTGTTGAAACCACATGTCTTCGGGATTAATTTTAGCAATTTGAAGCCAGAAGAAGTTGTTTATCGTCTCACGGTAACGAATGCCATTGACTCTATAGCATTACCTACAACAAGGTGAGAAGGTCTTTTCTGGATTTGAATTGACCCAATCACCAATAGCCATTTAAATTGCGAAATATAATTTGATTCCTATCGTAGTGATGATAGTGAAAAGAAACGTCATGGTGAAGGGGGCAAATATCCGCAAATGAAGTATTTAGAGAAGTACTACGTAGCTATGTTGGGCTCAAAAATCAAGAACACTTTTATATTTTGATGTTAAGTGGTCTTAACTAAACGGGCTAGGGCCGATCCTGATAGCAACAATAATGTTGTGAGCCACAGGAAAATATAAATGATGATTGCACTTTCAAGCACAAATAATATTGGCAATTTAAAAAACTAACAATGTAATAAAAGGTTGAAGTTGGCAGCCCTCATGTACTCCACTCTGCCGTAAGCATTGTTACTAAATCCCATTATGAAAAATAAAGTTTCAAGTCCACCGCAGCTACCACATCAAAATATTAAAATTTGTAGTAATTAATATTTATCGTGTAAAAGTAGACGTCACGTCGATTCGCCAACACAAAGCGATAAAGTTAAAAGTGCATTCGAAATGACATCGAACTATGGCGAAAACGGTGATTGCGATACGGACCATTTCACACCAAAACGATATACATAAATACTGGAATAAGCGTAGGAAAACGAGATATTATTATGTTTCTCTAGCATTAATTGAGATATATTTGGCAAATTTTACGAATTTGCAGGAGAGCTTAGTAAATTTTAGCATCGTATTTTTCAACTTGTACGCATAATTTTTACATTTTTTATGCCTATTACTTTTTATAACCCAACAATTTGGGAAATTTTGTTTGTCATAATCAAAATTTTTACGTTGAGTATTAACTTAAAATTTTTAACGAAACGACTTTATAACGTTTACAAAGTTTTTTATTAACTTTTGCTGCTACTTCAACATTTTTCAATTTTATAAAGTGCAGCACCTACGTACCTCAGTTAGTCTATGTTAATATTTCGACTCAAAAAGCTTAAAAATGCAAATATTTGATGTTTAATGTGATTAAAAATTCACTGTTCAGGTAAATACCAGACCTGGCAATTCTTAACTTTGATGATCATGCAAAAGTAAGTGAATAACACGAAAAGAACACTTGAGAGCTTTGAACAAAAATACATAGAACATAGGAAAAAGTTGAAAAAAATTTACAAAATCCAATTTAGAAATTTTAATTGCCTTTTAAATAGCACTTAAGTCGCTCTTATACAAGCAAGATAAATGTAAAAAATGTATGTAACCGACTAAAATGCCATTAAAAAAGAAGTTAAACAACTTTATTTGGTTGCAGTAATAATATGTAAAATGCTTTTGAGATATTTGAAAATTACATGTTATTGAAAATTTTAGAAAGGTCAACAGAAAACGAGAACAAGAAGAATTATTATCACATGGAACAGGTTGTTCATTGGCAGTAGAGTTGTTCGAGCTTTTACTCTAGAGGTTTAACCTAGCGCAGAGCGCACAGCTTGGATTTTCATCCGGAATATAAAGGTTAGTCTCAGGACTATTCACGACCACAACTCATTAGAAAGAGAAAAACTTATACGAAAAACGCAAGGGAACGTAACGTTGATTCCTATTTGGATTGCATTTGTGGCAGATGCGTTGTACAAACTTCGAATGCGTTGATGTTGTCTTTTGTCCAGGCACGCACTCGACTCATCGACTAAGTCAACTATGGCGGGCTCATCAGGGGTGTGTAAACATTCCGAACGTGAAACTTCTACAATCGACCCCTACAGAGTGCTATGTATTCAATAACAAACAAAAGATTATCTATGACAGTCAACTACGAGTATAATAAACGGTAGGCTGAAGAAGGTAAAAATTAAATTTCTATTAAGGGTGTGTTTTAAAGTGAGAAATTGAAACAAGCGATAATAATCTTTCATTTCATTATAATTTAAATATTCTCCTTTTTTGTTTTAAATCTTGATAAGAAGTCCAGTACGCATGTCTCATTTTTATCTTACATTCAGATTTATAGTTGCTACAATTTATTCGACCAAGTTCTTAATTGTTCAAAAGGAATTTAGAAAAACTGCTTTACCTAAAACGGGTTTATTATAAGAACAGGGTGAGTAGCATATGCTGGAGATGAAAGGAAAAGGTTTGATTCCAGGTGCCAACTTGGAAACATTATCCTTCAAGGTTTAATACATTCTGAAATGATTCTTTAAAAATGTAGGGTAATTTGAAATTCAAAAATAATAACGATTTACAAAATTTCTTATTCAGTGAGATATAATTGGCATAAAATGGCTACAATGCAGAGAAAACCTATTTTGTCTTTTCCACCACTCATTATATAATAGAACACTCCATTAGAAAGAAAATATATTGCATGGAGTGGAGGCAGCATGAGCACGTTTGAACACCAACTTCGGCGAATTACAGAGTAAAATTTATCGGTTTTTACTGGGTACTTGAAATGTGCAGAAAGGATAAGGAAAAGCTAGTGTAATATACGATGTGAAGACATACGGAACTTTCACTTTCTCCATCTTTTCAAAAACTATGCACCCGCATCTCAACTGCAACGAAAAGTCTCACAAACTGCACAGTCTTTCATATAGAAATTATTTAGCTGAACGTTGAAGCAGATTATTTCAATACCTTTCTGTAATTTTTCTGTTTTTTTAATAGCCAAACTGCTATTAAATTAGGAAAATTCGAGAAAAGATGTTGATAGTCGGGTTTCGGATAAATCAGTCAGATCAAATTACAGGTCTGTCATGGCTACTTACAAACTGAGCGTAAAAAGTAACCTACAGGTTAACGTGGAATCCAAACCAAGCTACAAATAAGTTGACAACCACAATTATAAAAGTATTTGTTCTGTGGTTAGGATTACACGTTAAACTATTGTCTCCTTTCCAACGTTTTGTAAGCAACTGTTGCTTCCAATTTGTTACCAAAAAGCCACATATCGAAATTAGGCCACCCTGTGGAAATTTCATATTATGTGCATTGAAGAAGCTATTCATAGTTGACGGTGATTACATTTTAAGCTGTATAGGTTACCTGCAATGGTAATGTTAATCTAATGCGTTGTTGTTACATACATGATGTAGTGCAGAGCGATTGTGATATTTACATTTAAACATCACATCGTTACAGACTGATCACAGATTAAAGTTGTGTCGTTTTCAGTAATGTAAATGTAGGTACTAAAATGTTGCAATCGTTCGCTTTGTTGTAGAAAAGTTATATCCGTAAATAAATGTATTAAATTAAATTAAATTCCTCTGTGGAATTGCATTCAAGATGGAAAATAATTCAACGACAGCCATTGCATACATAAATCTAATCCGTGAATGAAATTCAATAAACGGCGCCTCAGGAGTTTTTTCTAACAGTAACCTTTATAAAATTTCTGGTTCTTACGTTGCGTTGTTTATACATCAATATATAAATTTAAGTTTCACTTACTCTACAATCGATTGTCTTTGGTGATGATATTCTCTGTTTTGATTGTCACCTTGACCGTAGCGGATAGTCTGGTTATTTGATCTCTCCTTCCTCGTACTAGAGCTGTAATCCATTTCGAGGATTATCTATACGGTGCAACTCAGGAAATTGCCTGGAACAAAATTACATAGGCGCCAATCTTTTAAAATAAAACCTGAAAGGGAAAAAGAGTTGGTTACATTCAACAAGCAATAGTTAGGAATAGTAGGTGGGGATGCATATTATAATAATTAATCATTCATTGGATTAATACGACTTCTAGATAATTTTTTCGTAATTTCGAATTGTTGGGTCCTTGGTGTGATAATTCAAAAACATTTCGAACTCTCAAACTGAGAATCTTAATAATTATAACCTGTACATTTATAAATTTGGTCCAGAATCTGTATAGTTTATCTACTAACCTGTTATTGAGTAAATTTTGAATATAGAAATTCTTATAACTCTAAAGATTACCATCATAAATTAAAACCAAAAATGGCAATCTAAAACAAGGGATAATCGAAAAGAGCAAACGTATTTAGGTCGCCAACTTGCCTCAGACTCATTCCGTAAACTGCCTACATTGTCTAATAAAATGAACTACATTTTCGACAACAATTTCTATGTAGCTAAGTTGCCAATCAACTCTACATCATAACAATAAAAGACCAACACGCTCCTGCTCCAGCGTGTCATTTTTTTAGAACACGCAACGCAATCTGATTGGTCCTTGGTAGTACCAACTTAAAATCACCTCCCCCTAGGATCGAGTAGCACACCAATCGAGTTTTCAACCTCGGCGAACTGCCCGTCCGTGGATGGGCCTTTCAACTATCCAAAATAATAAAAAGCCGACACGCTGCTCCTACTCCAGGGTGTCATTTTTTGGATACGCATCCCACTTTGATTGGTCGTTGTCGTTGGTCGTACCAATTTTAAATCACCTCCTCTGGGATCGAGTTGCACACCAATCGAGTTTCCAATCTTGACGAGCTGTCCGTCCATGGATGCGCCTTCCAGCTATATTAATCTTAATAATATAAAACTTTATATCCGTTAATGCGATGATTATCCATTCAGAAAATTTAATATTCTACTTTTACATTTTCAATAAACGTATTAAATTTTTGAACGCCAACAATTAAAATTGTCAGTATTAGCGAACTACTTTTATTAAAAGAACTTTCATTAAAGAAGCCTGTTAAATGAGATCCGTCGGCCGGTGGAGCTCAGGTAAATGTTGGGAAATTACATTTTTTAAAATGGAGACCGTTACAAGCCGCTAAAGAAGAGATCTACTGGCTAGCCACCCGTCCGTGGACGGGATTTCCAGCTAGTACAATATAATTTAGCTATAAAAACCTACTTACCTGCATATTTCAACCAAAATTTCATTCAGCAGCCGTTAAAGAATAATATATACAAACATCAAAAAATCAATAAATTGGAAAATCACAAATGACATTCAATATAAACCCATAACCTATATTTAAAAAATTGGTTAGATTAAAAAGTTGGTAAAATATTCTGTTGGGAATTAACTGTGAGCTGTTACAAGAGAAAAACAGAAAATTGATTATTATAAACAAGCAAGTAACTTAACCCTTCACTGCATCGTGATGTTTATAAACAACATAAATTTAAATCACCTGTAAAAATTTAAACTTTTGGATTTATTTGAACTTTTTTCTTTAAACAATGCCACGATATATCTGAGATTCTTGCTATCACATGCAAAAGGTATAAATTTCAAAAGATAAGCAGATTTCAGCAGATTACTCTTTCGAAGTCGTGAATCTAATGTGATTGCTTGTTAATGCATATTTCGCTCCGTATTTATTTATTAATTATTTTCGTTTTAAATTGTTTTTTTATTGTTGTGAAGTGATATTTAGTTTAGAAAGGTATTGATTAACACATTTATTTAATTTATTTGTAAATTAGTCCAAAAGAAAAAATTTTATAGCAAATAACATAATTAGAAAAAAACATCATTTTATTCGATAAAAAAAATTCCTTGCAAGAAATATTTTTTTTAATATTTTTCCATATATCAGGAAACCACAATAAACAAAATATATTTTTTTTAAGGCAAAAAAAAATGTCATGCAGTGAAGGGTTAATTAGGTTTTGTATGTACATAATACATAAGCTTGTAATTTGACCGAGTTGGAAAACAATTTTTTAAGCTATAGGCAAGAATTAGATACATTTTAACTTGAAGCATCTACATCTTTTGCTCTTATTGGGGCAAAAAAGGCTTTTATTCCGTGTAGTATCTTCCAGTTCATGAATATTGAAAGAGTAAACCTATAAGATTCTTTCATTCTTAGAAAATTAACTGTTTACTATTTGGCATTTGGCAGGCAAAAGCAATGTAATCTATCGATATTATTTAATTTACTATTTCTTATTTTCAATTTGAGTTTCCTGATCAGAAAATACAAATAGTAAAATATCATATCACTTTACAAAATAACGTCGGGGTCGCATGGAACCCACGAGCCTTTGGTTGGTCAGACCTGGAGTAAATCATACATTAACAGGGTAGGAAACAGAAAACTGTGTTTTTAGTCTTGATTATGTTTGATTCGTTGAAATAAATAAAGCAATTAGGTAACAAAATAGGTAGATCAAATGATAAATAAAGGTGTAAACATTTTGGCGCTTCAGCGCAAATCAATTTTATTAATTCGATTTATAACTAAATTACATATTCATTCAAGTGAGCATAGCCGGAGCGATAATATGGTGTATTATTTGATTGACGTGCCAATGTAGTTTTTCTTTATAGCGAGGGTTACAGCATTATAATAAATTGGCAACAAAATTGTGGGGATTTTTCCTGTTGTGACTAAATTACATCTAAATATAATATGCTCTCGGGGCTTGCAACCATAAGGTAATATAGACCGTACTTGCTCAGCTTTACTCTAGAAGTTAGAGGTAGGGAATTTCAAGTATACCTGAAGACAGACAGTAACTAAGTAGTAGGAATGTTGAAACACAAACTTCCCTCCATGACGCAACCCCTAATGAGAGGGTCACCCAAGGCAAAGATCCAGATTCTATCGCAATCCGGAGAGAAGCTCTTCAGTATATGTAGCCAGGACCTTGTAGACTAGCTCTCAATTTGTAAAGAGAAGCGAGGTTGAGAATTCTGTAAAGAAACGTAGTCTGGGCACCTACAATAAAACACAGGGATGGTAAAAATTGCTTTGATGACAAGTAATAAAAATCGTTGAGAGAATTGTCACAATTCCAATAATCACAATGGATAAATTCTGTGCAAAGTATACACACAGTTGTTAAATTGTTACATTATGCTGTCAATAGATATTCCAATAGTATGAAGCAAGTGCAGATTGCACTTCCAAAAGTGGTCCAAACTACAAATTGATTTCTTAATCTTAAAAATTGGCATTCTTAATCCAAATAAACATAAAAATTTAATTTTTTATACAAAACTGCATTTAGCAAGTTATGCCCAACTTATGTAGACCTTTAATGCCTTTTATACTTACAATAATTTATATATATCTATTAGGACTGCTTTTTTGCATTGCAAGGTAAGTAAACACCTCACAATAGATCAAGCTACAGTTTAACTGCGTATCCGTTCCCATTTGCCAGGTCTCTTGCGAGACTTGGTCATGGTTCCATGAGCTTTTTTGTTTTCTTTACAGGTGATGAGGAGCTAGCCCATCAACCCGACCCCCAACCTGGAGGACCAGAGAGACGGCCAGAATAAAGTTCTTACTTCACCCGGATTCGAACCGGGCATATAGCGTTCATAGTCAACTCGCGTGACTATTATGCTCCGACCGTCTCATCTACAATAATTTAAATATTTATAATAATTTTCTAATTCAAAAACATTCAATAATAGAATTTACTTAACAATTTAAATAAATGAAATTATGAGATGTAATTATAATAAAGTAAGCAGTTAGACTTTGAGTTGACACTTGCCTTACTCTAACATGGTTTCCTCTGAGATCTAAGTCTAAAAAACCTTGGGCATTGAGACTGGTACCAACTAAGAAGAGATTTGAGCAAAGCCAAAAGCACAGAAAGTTACATCCTCTATCTACAGGAAATTTTATTTTATTCTAAAAGAAAAAAACGAAAATGTGTCATAAAATATCCCCATCATCACAAAATAAAACACAACCTTGCAACTTGGAAGTCGCACGCAAGTCCTCTATCCAAATTCTTAAACCCCCTACCCTGGTTATTATACCAGGGGCGTCTGATAAATTTCCAAATGTACAAGGAATATAGCTTTCACATAAATTTTCCTAATTACTTTTCTAGTAATTTATTTTAACACATCACAAGATCCTTGCTTTATTTTGGAAGGCAGTTCCAAATGTATTCGAATTAGCTTTCTCCATCTTATCGTTAAAATTATCGTATAAAATTTATCATTTTAATTTGCATCAAGCGAAAAAAATTACGAAAGCATTATTGGGTGCAACCTGTTGCAATTGTCAAGGTGCAAACTAGCTTAATATGTTTGTTTTATTATGTAAGGGTTATAGGGCAATTTGATGCCCGTTGAAACTAAAATGATATTCTTTTTATTCTTCTTTAATTCTGTCGCTATCTCACCCTTTTTGTTCACGACCACCTTAACCATAGCACTTTTGGTGGTAGGGAACTTTACTTCGTGTCATTATTTTTAATACTTGGTTCTTTTGAACCTTATCGCCTTCTAGCGGAAGTGAGTGAATCATCCAGTAAGGAAGACTTACCCGTAAATGTTAGTGTACCACCATCCTGTCTATTTGATCATATCAAATGTAAATATTAACGTGAATTGTGTTGTTTGATTTTGTATTGGTACCATTTCTTAGTACCGTTTTCTAGTGAAGTAATATAAGTGACAGATCCTGAACGCTACGTAAATTGTGTTCTTTGTGTTGAATTTGCATACAGGAGCGTACTCGAATCGACATTTCCTCCTGAGTGTCTCAAAGTTACGTTACGTTCCCGTGAATTTGATTCTAGCGCCCATATATCCCCACTTATTTGGAGTTTTGGCGAACGCGTCTTTCGACAGTGGAGTACGCAAACATTGCAATTACATGCATTAACCACCTTTACGTTTGTTACAGATGGGTAAATGTCGTTTTCTGGAAAAGTCATTAATAAATTCATAAACTGTCACACTTCTTCATCCCAAAATAATACGACAATATAAAACAAGGATTCCTCACTCATCAACAAATCGAGATTGATTTAAAATAATTTAAAAGGTACTTCTAACATAATGTGATTGGTGGTAATCCTTCCGAGCGAGGCCGAAGGTCGTGCCACTGAGTTTCAACATAAATTAAGAACAAGACATGAACTTTCTTCGACACATTGTTTGAGAAAAGTGCGTTCAAGTTGTTATGAAAACAATGCAGCTACATCTTTTTGGAACAACCATTTAGAATTTTAGGTGGTAAATTATAGTTAAACGAACTTACACCTGGCCTATAAAACAAATTAATTATTTTATGAAAAGCAAAATTGATTTTGATATCTAAATTAAAATAAAATGATTTGTATATCCATTAAAACTATAACCTACAGTGTAATTAATGATTGACTGTCAAATATTTAATTACAAGATGAATTGATAATGGTGGGTAATGCATTAATAAAATATGTAAAAATAATTAATGCAAGAGTGTCCTAACTAATAGATGCAATTTGTAACTATGAATATTAGGAGTTTAGCAAACGTTTACATGGCAATAGTTCCAAATACACACTGAATTGAATGTTTAGTTAGGAAATTAATTTCAGAATATTTAGGGCAAATAGCACGAACGCAATTCATCTTGATGATAATTATAAGGCAAAAAGCATATTCGGAGAATCTCAATTTACAAAGCACGCGGTGAGAAACATAAATTTGCATATTGCATCAGTGCAATGTCATGTAAAAACAACATGCATAATTTGTTCTAGTAAACCAGGTTCATAATTGAGAATATGGTAAGGTAGACATTGTTAACTTTAACGAGAAGGTGAGTTGTTTAATTGACCAACACGGTACAACTTGTAAACAACTTGCTTACACTTGAGATATTATTAAATATAGCATTCCTCTTGTAATGGACAGTGGTATTTCGCTAGTGATTTTTATTATATTATAACTTTACGTAATTTTGATCTTAACTACAAAAAGTTGTGCATGAAACGAAGTACGAGCTTGTACTACGAAAAAAAAGTACATACTTCGAAGTATTCTCGCATTCATAAGGAAGATACTATAGTATTGGAGTAAGTACTCCATTTTTAAAGCATTCTCAATGGTAGAGAAGTAAAGTGTAGTAGATACTGTAATTAAAATATAAAAAAATTTAGTAATAGCACAGAAAGTAGAAGATTTTATTATTAGCACTTATTGTAGCTGAAGGAAAAGTGCCAAATTGATGAATGATGATCCTCATGTGACATTTTGGGATGCAAATGTGCCACTGTGGTGATTGAAATGTGACACGTAAATTACTTGTGCGCAACACGTGAATTGTACGTATAAAAATTACAATTATTAGATAATGATTTATTATAAAATCAGTAAATAAGAGGAACAGTGTACATGGAAATGTACTTCATTTATTTTAATTTTAATAGTAAAAAAGTAAAATTCCACATTAAACTAGAACAAACAATATCAATTTATCATTTCCTTTAGTACTAAAAGAAATATAAAAACTTTTCTGAAAATTTTAGTATTCTTTCACGCGCGAATAACCATTAAAATTGCATTTTTAAGTTACCTAGTAAAAAGTAATAAAATTGGTAGATAGTATGCCGTGTAGAGGTTTTCTGATAGTTTTACTAAATTTTCCGTTATTTCCACTAGAATGCACGTAACATTAAAATCGGAAAAGCATAAATTTTTATAGCACATTTGCTAAGAAAATTGTACCGATTTGTGAGAAAGGTAATTTAAAAGAAATTCAAATTTATAAAAAAGCATTCGATATGCGACGCGACAATGGTCACTCTCCATTTCCGCATTTCTTTACTACATCGAAAAGCTAAAGTGGCGGTTAGATGTAACAAAAAGGAAGAAATGAAAATAGGATGCTACACTTGTACATTTTCACCATTTTAGCAAAAATAAAGTGAAAGCTTCCAGCCAATCTCGTAACAATTATAGTGGAATATGCAAGAGGTAATTACATAAAACAAGCAATCACTCGCAAATCGAACGCATCATCTTTTACATAAACCAAATTTTGTCAACTAATATGTTTCTTGACAGGTTATGAGATTGTCGCGATATATAGTTTGCCGAATCTCAATCAGGAGCTTGTCACCTGCAGTTCAATCAATGTTCCCTCAACAACTAAACGTCTTCATCATTCCATGATTGAAAATACTTGAAACAAATTTATGTTTGAACGAAACTTTTACTATTAACTTCTGCGGATAATGAAAAACAAAAGAGATAAAGTTAACCGGTTTTGGTCATATTAAACGTTTAATAAGACGTACTTCTTCAGCATTGATAACATAAATTAAATTAAGTTTTTTGAATGCTAACCACTTTTATATTTTCTAAAATTGTAAAAATGGAATCTGTGTGATCACTTTTATTGAATTAGTAAGAAAATAAACTTGCAAGGAAACTTTTTATAATTTGAGTAATGTTATTACAAAAATTTCAAAATATGTTATTTGGTTTACGTAGAAGCAACCAATAAGGTAACGTAGTATATAACTTTTAATAACTTTCTACATTAAGCCAGCAAGTTGGATTCGTTTCAAAAACAGGACGAAAGTTCTTCAATTTAATTTGTTTAAATGTATTTAATGTGTTACTTAATGTGAATCTTTTTATGGACTAAGCGTTGATTTATTATTTACAAAAATTGTTTTTACACTAAAAAGTTAATTCTTTTTAGATAATATTTAAAATATTTATTTTAATAATTTATATACCTACATTAAAGGTTATGATATGAGTTATGGCCAGATCCTCCATAATATGGAGAGGCTTATGTCCAGCAGTGGGCGGAAAAAAAAAGGCTGACGAAGATTATAAGCATATCCTTGAATTGAGGATATAGTGCAACATTAAAAATTTAAAAAGTTACAGTTAAATATGACAAAATGTATGGTGGTAGACTTAAAACCGCCAAACTTTCGTTTTTGAACCGTGGATGTGATCCATAACTGTAAAGCAAGAGATTCGGGCAAAAAATAAGAAATTTCTACATTTGAAAATATCCTGTTTCGTTTAACATTTGGAAAAACGGAAAGCTCATAAATCGGAAGGGCTACATGCTGCATCCAAGCAAATTGAGATTCTTGTTAACCCATTAGGTACCAACTTAATTTATTTTGAAAATTTAAAAAAATTTTTGTTATATTTCTTTTAATATACTGTAGAGATATATCCTATGACCCTACAACTATGAAAAATTTACTTTCTTTATTAGGACAATATCTCCACACTAGAGTGCGATCGACAGCTATACGTCGGTTCACATATAAATTTCGAGACAAATCTCAGGGCTGGATTCGACTACTCTCTCTTTCAGGTCGCTAAATAAAATAAAATGTTCGGCCTTAGTACCGCACTAATTGCTCAAACAAAATTTTCCTCTCAGGGACAAAACTGCATGAAATGCCTTAATTGAATTTATTCTCGTTATTGACAATACCAAAAAACTGAATTCGGGTGTGATTGGCTGCGTGAAAAATAAATTAAAACCAGTTTCGTGAAAATGAATAATTTAATTTTCATCAAATGAATTTAATTTAACTAAGCAAAAACATAAACAGGTCGAGCATAGAATATTTACGAACAAGTTCGTTTTGGTCGCAGAGTGTAAAATGTAGAATAGAAAACCCTTTGTATTTACATTTATTTGTAAATCGAAATCTCAAAATATTCCAGGTCTCTATTAAGTGTGTAATCGTATGACACAAATAAATTTACAACAATAAAATAATGGTGTACAAAATTATAAAGTTTATTATTTACCAATACGGTGGCACTTGTTGTCGACTTTTTGAGAACCGCTGATTTATTCCGCTAGACATCTGTTGTCCAGTAACCTGTTGCATCATTGTACAGCTGTGCTTCTTATAAAAAAATCGAATTGAGGCTCCAAATCTACACAATTATTCCACAAATGTTCAAACAAAGACGATCGACAATCGTATAACAAAGTTTGTTGGCAAAACGTAACAGATTTGAACCAATCTCAGAAAATTGCATAACTAACCTCAAATTTTGTAAGTAAAATTATTTAATTTAAATTTCAACCAATTTGAATTCTTTCTTCTAAACATTTACTTGTAGGCACGTAATTTTCGTGATTACAAAAATTATTCGATTATTCCTCAATGGCTGACCAAGAAATATGCACATATGTGATACCAAACTTTTCCAAAAATGTGCGTTTTTCAAAAACCGCTGCAACTTGAAGATTTTACTTCCAATTCAATCTGAAAACACTCGTCTACTTTAGACGTCACTATGCACTAATTATCAGCTTGAAAAACACCTTGGTTTTCCAAGAAATACTCGAAAATTGCTTATTTATGGTGGACCTCCACCGAAATACGCCTCGCTGGCTTCACAGTCAACGGCCAAGTCTTCACGCCAACCTTGTCTACCTTGTATGTTGAGAAAAATTCAACCTACCAACTGAAAATCAAAATTTTAAGCCATTTTTGCAGCTCAAAATAGGTAAGATTTTGCGCACCAAATTCAAATAATTAACTTTGTTTCTTTTTAGATTAAATTCGCCGTAAACTTCACAAGTCACTGGATTTCACCAATATTCAACAATAATAGTGTGTTTTTGTGTCAACGGTAACATGATTCGACCCTTACTTATAACAATGTGCTCGACCTTGTCTCTATGGGTAAAAACATCCCCTAATTAATGATAAATTATTAACACGAAAGCTGGACTTCACTTTAAATCACGACAATACATACTAGAGTAATATAAAAATTTAAAAAATTTTTTTTTAATTTAAACTTTTGAGTTATGAACGGTTTTATAAATAGGACATTGTGCCTTAAGGGTATCAAATTACACTACTAACGTCTACAAAAAAATTTTATTTTAGCGCTACGATTGTATAAGTTAACCTAATCAGTTTAAAACAGAAATTATAAATCAAAATTCTAAGAAAATGCCGTTTTTATGATACCAATAATTGTATTAAATGTTTATGCTGAAACGCCACTAATAATATAATTCCAATTTTAATCGTTATTTATTCAAAAAGTATAGTGAATGTTCTCATGATAAAATTTTTTTGAGAAGGGTTGATATCTAATCTAAGCACCTTGCCAGTTATAAAAAAATTTAAACAAGATTTAATTGTTGATAAAAATTGTTATTCCTACTGTCATATAAATAGGACACTGGTACCTAATGGGTTAATGTTTATGAAAAGGTGTTTTCAATTTGCACCAAATTTCATCAAGATCGGTGACGCTTATTTGAAAAATTTGCAATCAGGTTAGCCAGATTTGGAATATTTTGAGAAACGCTTGGTTTGATCTCCCTTCTTTACAATATAATTGCTATGGTCCAGTTATTCTGCAAAAAATTGGATGCCTGCACGTCAACACTAGGATGTCCAGAGCTCCTCTCAGGCTGTGTTGAACTGTATTCTTTATCTTTTCTTGGAGGTTTCAACGATCTGTTACAAAGTAATACAGAAAATCATCCTCTGAAAAACCCAGATCTTGACAATGGGCAAAAACCTGTTTTGGCGAAAGCTGAAGTGATATTGTCGAATTTAAAGGATGATATTATAATGTAAGCATCATATTATTATTATACAGGGAATGTGATAGATGTTGATAGTTTGACCGAGACTAGACACTATTCACTCATTAAATTTTCTTCTTAGGTAATTCTTAAATGTACTACTATAGAGGCCAACATCTAATGGCTGATGCATTTTATGGGTGCAGTGTGGGGGGAAAGTTAACAAACAAATCCCATTTTTGAATTTAACTCTTGGAAATACAATCACAGACGGTATTATATTCCTAACATTAACAAAAATTTCGGCTACGTAGTTGCCGTAACCCATATGAAACCACATGTTTGGGATGTTTGTCTGTTCGTAACAGGCTTATGGATTTGACCTTCGGTACAAAGCTTTATCTTCTCCATAGAAAGCTCCATGGTTGAAATAATAGAAGTAAATTAAAATTAAAAAAAGTAAATTATTATACTTATTGGTGATTTTTCCGTTGTTTTATGAATTGATTTCTGCAAACAAATAATTATTCCTGATTCATAGTTTGCGTTCCTATTTATTTTGACCGTAAATTTTAAAGAAAAACAATAAAGTTTTTAAAGAAACTGAATTCAAGTTTCATTAAAACGCAAGTGGTTGACATTTTATAGCAAGAAATAGTTCAAGTACCAATAAAGCAACAAATATAACAATTTACCTTAGACAAAACTGTTTATTTTTCTGATTTTGCCAAGTATTATTGCGAAACTTTAAAAAGCATGATAGAAAATATAAACAAACAAGTATATTTACTGTACCAAGTTTTAACCGTAGTTTCCTCGATAGAATTGCATTAAAATAAATTTACCCTTACATTTTCTCAATTTTATAGTATTCTAAACGCTAAACTGTAATTACCCCCACCACCATATGTAGAACCCAGAACCCATAAGGCCGTAAACTATTCAAAAACACTTTAGTTGTAAAAAGTGATGGCTCAAGTGTTTTATTATCTTCCGTTCTAGCAAACAATTCGACATTTGTTCCTTTTTTATCTGAGCGTCTGGTTAATAAAATCTGGGGTTACAACAAGAATCCTGGGGTGTAACATAAGAAAGGACCACATTTATTTATGTAAATTTTTATGAAGTGTTCATTAGATCTTTTGTACAATTCGTACACCACATATAACCAAACCCCTTTCCTTTTATGTTTTATCACATGAATATTGCATAATACATACGTAGTTAGCAATATTTGTATTTTTATTTATAAATATTTAACGATCGGATAATTATTTTTAAATGTATTTTAAATTTGACGGCTTATTTTCTAAACGACGTATTCAAGTCTACAATGGCGATGATAAATGATAATAAACAAATTCTGAATTATAATCAAACTATTAAGAAAATGTTAATTTTATTTCAGTTAGTAAACTCCATTTGTTTCACTAAAAAACTTTTTCAATATTATTATCGATTATTACTTGTTTCTAAGTGGTGTCTTTATATAAAAATGATTAATAGGCATTAAAGTTGTTTATGGTGTTAACATAAAATTCCAATAAAATTGATATTAAAAGTTTTATAAGTATTTTCCAAAGTCTCGAAGACAGACACTGTTATTTTCGAAATTATGACGACAAATAAAAGAAGTATGAACCATTAATTTTGTAATAATGACAACAGTTTAAAATTATTATGATTGTAAATCTTCTCAGGAGTCTTCTCCTAATACACATTAATATTTTCAATTTTATTTCAGAATAATCATTTTATTGTTAGGTAAACTTTATAATGTATGAGGAGGTAGGTGGCATCCCACGTAGTTCTGCATTTGAATAAATTTCAACATATAAATTTCGGTAATAAGTAGATACATATTTAGTTCGATTCGATTACCAATATTAAAGTTTTTTTTGCAGAAAAAAACGGATTATTAAAAGTTTGAGGGTGGAATAACATATTATAATATTATTTCTATTTATGGACAAAATTTTTACATGTTTATGTACAGGAATTCAAATAAAATTTTGAATTTAATAAGCAGCAACACAAAAAAATAAATTATATTATTTAGGTTTACTGTTCATTGTTAAAAGTTATCATTTTTTATTTATTCAGATATTGATTTTTTTAGTATTATTTTATTGTAACATAAATTATGTTTTATTCACTACACATACACACATTTGAAAGCAACAACAATAAATTGAATAAATTCAATAAATTGCGAGCTGAAATACAAAATTCTTGTAAAGTTTCTATAGATTACAGAATTAGATAATGGATTTATCAACTGCAATAAAAATGAAGTGACGTATGGCAATTAAACATGTAATTCTGATAGACTGTTAATGACTATTAGACACAATGTTCACATAATTCAACTGCATGTCTCATATTGGAGTGATCCAATTACCATATAAGAAAGGGATACGAACAGTATAAAGAAGTCCCTTCAGGATTACTAATTGGCCAATGAAGTTACATATTGCAAAAATGAGTTTTTTTTATAAGAAAAGAACTTTTTGTTCCTTGGTGGATGATCGAAGACCCCCCGAATCCAGAAGATAATTCACGTGATTGGATTAATGACAATTTGATACTAAAGGTCATTATTGATTTTTTAAAATTACAAAATAGATTCAATTATTATAGAAAACTCCCTATTGACCTATTAACCTAGAGACCAATTTCATTATGCCTATTTCGTCTTTATGGAAGAGGATTTAATTCCATATAGTAGATCCATATTATACTACACCAAATGCTTAATAATTATAGGGAAAATTTTTGTTTCCAAATAGCATCAGGATCCGCTTCTCTGCTCCAGCCAGTTCAGTAAAATATATGTGAAAAATAAAATAAAACAAATGATACGACTTTGTTAAGTTTAAAATAATTAAATTTTTATTAAAATCATCCAAAAATTTCCAACAAATGATGTTTATAGCGTAAACAAATTAATAGCAAACTTGCACACCTTTTTAATATTGGTTGAATTCCCGATTAACAGGATAAATTAAATGTTGCTGACAGAAACTTACAAAATAAATTTAAAGGGTCTGGCCGGTTAAGTATGTTAAAAATGCCTTTTTTGAATTTCATGATGGTAATTTTTTTCAAAGTTTGTTATGTAAAAAGACAGTCATGTACAAAATTTCAGCTTTTCAATTTACTTCCTGTGGATTTTAGAAGGAAAAAACTGCTTTTTCACATTTCTTCATTTTTCTTGTACTAAAAGATATCCGAAAAATATCAAAAAATTCAGAAAAATCAAAATCACCTAAGAAATATGAAAATAATTTTTGGAATTCCTTCACAGTTAAATTCAACGAAATACGAATTTATCAACTTTAAAAAAAATTATTTAACCATGGGGGAATTTTCCGACTAGAACAAGAAAATTTGACAAAATTCTACTTTGGAATCCCTACAAATTAAAAAAAAATCATCTCAAAATTCCACCTGCAACACTATCAAAAATGCAAAATTCTCTTCAAAGTTGTGACGTGATTCAACGAAATACGAATTTATAAACTTTAAAAAAAATTATTTAACCATGGTAGAATTTTCCGACTAGAACAAGAAAATTTGACAAAATTCTACTTTGGAATCCCTCTACAAGTTAAAAAAAAATTCTTAAAATTCCACTTGCAACACTATCAAAAATGCAAAATTCTCTTCAAAGTTGTGACGTCACACTAATAGAGGTCAATTTACTACATTGGTAGCTGTCAGAATACTATAATGTATAGAAATTTTACTTCAATAACTTCAACTATGGCTGCTTTCACGGTGTTTTATGATTTGAAATGACAACTTGTATATTTCTAGATGATCGATGAAAACTATTCATAGTGACCGGGTAATACCGGGTCATTTTAACAGAACACCTCACAAACCCAATAATTTCTGTATTTTCAAATTTTCGCCAAATACCGCGTATACTATCAATACTTTACTAAAACATTAAAATTGAACAAACATTTTTTTTAAATAAATTATGTTTAATTGAGCATACATGTAAATTGTGTTGAAAAGCACACTTTCGTTATTCGCTGTTATTTTGCTTATTACTCAAAAAATTTCATAAAAGCAATATTAATTAAAAGAGTACACTTGGACACAGACCGCATTGTTTTTGCGAAAGAAAAAGTTTTGTGCAATTTTTTAAGTAACAATCAAAATAACAGCGAATTGGAAAAGTGTGTTTTCCAACTTTGAGGATTCAGTCATTGCACAGCCTTTTAATTGAATCCCAATCCACATTAATCTTCTTCACTGTCACTGTTAATGACTGCATTCACTTCTTCCACACCGAACAGTCTTGTGAGAATCGCGACTGGCCTTATAATTCTGGATAAATATCGAGAATTTGCTAAATAAAAAATCACGGCTACCATTTGCGAGCAGCATCCGACAGTGTGTCGACTATTTGGACAATCACAAACGTAAAACCGGATTCCTGAAGGACCTTGTGAATTCCGAGCATAATCGATGTAGCATTTATATGTCTCGACCTCACGAGAATCTGAATGATAGAATTACTCTCATTTTTCAAGTTTTTTTTAAATAACTCATGATAATATTTTCATCTTCATCCATCATTTCGATCAGATAGGATACAGCTTGAGGTAGTTGGAAGGAACCAGTGAAGAGAATCTTCAATTACTGATCTGATAATTCTGGGAAATCGAGAATTTGAGCTGATGTTAATTTGCGAAATTGAATTTGAAGAGAATTTTGCATTTTTGATAGTGTTGCAAGTGGAATTTTGAGATGATTTTTTTTTTAATTTGTAGGGATTCCAAAGTAGAATTTTGTCAAATTTTCTTGTTCTAGTCGGAAAATTCTACCATGGTTAAATAATTTTTTTTAAAGTTTATTAATTCGTATTTCGTTGAATCACGTCACAACTTTGAAGAGAATTTTGCATTTTTGATAGTGTTGCAGGTGGAATTTTGAGATGATTTTTTTTTTAATTTGTAGGGATTCCAAAGTAGAATTTTTGTCAAATTTTCTTGTTCTAGTCGGAAAATTCCCCCATGGTTAAATAATTTTTTTTAAAGTTGATAAATTCGTATTTCGTTGAATTTAACTGTGAAGGAATTCCAAAAATTATTTTCATATTTCTTAGGTGATTTTTGATTTTTTTGAATTTTTTGAGATTTTTCGGATATCTTTTAGTACAAGAAAAATGAAGAAATGTGAAAAAGCAGTTTTTTCCTTCTAAAATCCACAGGAAGTAAATTGAAAAGCTGAAATTTTGTACATGACAAAAGTCTTTTTACATAACAAAGTTTGAAAAAATTGCCATCATGAAATTCAAAAAAGGCATTTTTAACATACTTAACCGGTCAGACCCTTTGTATGTCTATGTGAAAGTAAAATCACGATAAGAAATTTTACAAGATATAAAATGCTACGCCACTGGAAGCCGCGACTGCGCGTTGCACTAATCATGTAGCTGTCATTTATCGTATTTCTGAACATTTCTATCGCGCAAAAAGAAATAGAAATATTTTTATTATTCATTGTCCGATCTAATTAAAGTTTATAAATTTAATCAATTCACCGATAAAGCATAGCGAAGTATCCATCATTAAGTTCATTATTTGATTGCATTGTAATGTTTGCAGTGCATTGCACCTTCCCCTTAGAGAACTATCGGTCCGTCAATTATACCTCACGGCGGAGTCCCTGGCAAGCTGAGATTAGTATTCGCACCACAAGTTGCAAGTCCTGCTTAGGCCTTAGGTGGAGGGATCAGACCAGGTAGCTTAGGTCTATAGTGAAAATCAGCACCCCGCGAAGCACTGAAATTCCTTTCTGGGCTTGTTTAAATTACTTTCTCAAGAACCACAACCACTACGAAGTCTTTCCTCTAAGATGGCTGGGTCAAGCAAGCATTCGCAAGAATTCACCTCGGGCTACCAATTAACCCCGTAGTGGATATTTATTTCGAACCGCAACCTCTTTTGGGTCTAATAATTCAGTGGTGATTCATAACACCCCTAGAGATTTACTTGCCCATCTCATGCTTAAGCTGTCGTTTTGGAGTCCATCAAGGCAAGACCTTCCGTGCCATACCAAGTTTCCTTGTCATGAGTTAAATCCATTGGTTTAATTAGGTTCTAGGGTGGCTTCCGTAGTGCCCAGCCCCCTGCACCATAGAGTCTATAGGTTAGGGTTGATATTGCCCTTTTGTTCGCCCAGTTTTTTTAGAGGTCGATGTTATGTATTGAACTATTGAATTAATGAAATTTTGCTTACCGAATATATATCAGTCGATGACTTTTATGGGTTGGTTCCATTCAGGGTTTACCTCCTGCACCATGAACAAGCACATGGGTGAAGGTATTTGTCCTTTACTTTACCGGTTGGTTACGTTATTTGGATGACGGACAGTAAGAGTCATTATAATAACGAGGCATTTGTTGACCTCCACTTCCTTCGGGGTATAATAGCCTTTCGCGCCATGATCTAATCATGGGTTCAGTTAAGACCATTACTGTTTTGAGTAGTGGATTACAGAAGTGGGTTCTGGCAGTGTAAAGCCTTGCACGCCATGAGCTGGTTGTGGGTTAAGGCTGCTGCCCCTTTTTTGGTCAGCTTAGAACAGAAAAATAGTTGTAATATAATATTAATGATCCCTGAGTTCATCTCTTTGGTGAGTCTGGTTTGTAATCACTTCTCTTTACTCCTGCTTGTGCTATCGCGCAGTCAGAATTTGGCTTGAAGCTATTATTTAACAGGAATTTTCCTGCCAGGAACGGGTCGTTGGTGAAGGTCTTGATCCTTCAACACGCCATGGTTTTCATTAGAGTGTAACCTTCCGCACCATGACAGGTTATTGGTTAAAATCGTTCGCCCTTTAGGTTTACTTAGGGATCAGCCCTCTGCGTCATGTCGAAGTCATAAGTTATGGTTAGTGTCTCTTATGTCGCATCGTTCAAGATTGGCATGCAGGCCAACCTCAGACCAGTATCACTAATATTTAGTTGGTCCAGAAATCATAGGCCCAGTCTCAATGGAGTAGGATCTTCCTTCTGCGTATTTGGCCTGCCCTACGAGCCCGAGCAGTCTGCGGTCGTGCACAGCTGGCTGCTTGCTCTCAAACCCGAAAATCACCCTTCAGGGGCCGCTAAGATAACTGGTACTAAATTTACAATATCCAAAATTATTGTAAAAGGTTGCTCAATTTCCAAACAATTGCTGAAACAATTATTATTTCTTTGTTTTGGAATTTACTGTCATTTAAATTTCTTTTTTTCAAAATTGGCGACTCCTCAGCTATAGGTTCCCCTCGCGAGAAATGTAAAGTTAATATTCAACTTTAAATAAGTATTTCAAGTGTAGAAAATGTTACAATAAAAGGAATTACAAGTAATTCCCAATAACTCAGGTTAACTTTTTGGGGGAAAATAAAATCGAAAATCTTTTTCTAATTTTGTGAAATATAAATTAAACAAAAAACTTAACTAGACGTTAAAATATTAGATTTTAACTGTAAGTAAAGAACAACATACAAGAAAATTTCTTTTTTAAAGATTTCTTTTTTAAGATCATATTTCTGTATTTTTCTAATTTAATTCAAGCAACGACCTCTGCGCCACCTAGGGTTAATAAAAATCTCATTTTATTCAATATAGGTATATTGTAATAAATTTAACGTACTATGTGATCACACTGTGGTCAAATTACCCATTTGAACATAATAAAACATGATATACGGACGGTATTGTATGGAACGCACCTAGGTAACTGAAGAATTGCAATGTACAACAGTTACTCTTGGTAATGAAAAATTGCTTAGTTGTAAATGTCATGTTTAAATTAAGTGTATTTTGAAATGTTATGGAGGTTTATAGCTATTTCTGTTTGCCTGGGTCAATAATACGCATACTAGGTATTCAGATACAGCTTTTATACCATAAACCAACAAAAGGTTAATACAAAGAAAATTTGCGCCAATCTAAATGATTTTTAAATTAGAATATTTAGTAGGTCTTTACTTCTTTTATTATTACTTGTTTTTAGTAGCAAAACGTTTCCGTATCTCTTTGAAGCAAAATTGCTTCGGTGGGTTTACTTTGAGTTTCTGATGGGAGACGTTTCTAAGTGGGTGCTCTGATTTAAATGGCTACTTGGAAATTTTGTTTATTAGGAGAGATAAAAAATCTTACGACACAAAAGCAATATTCTTCCTGGTTTAGGAACTATGGTGTAAAAAACGGAAATAAATATATTATGTGATTTATTTTCAGGTAAGGTAGAAGCTATTTATGTAACCGGTTAGAAAACTGCTGATTTTCTGTAACGTGCGTAATTAATTTAAATTTATATTTATTTAATAATATAATAATACTCTGGTGCAGGCCCGGACTGGCTTCTTTGGGGGCTGTCCGATAGAGACTGATGAGGAAGGGCTCCCTTACCAATAGGGGAGATTTTTGAAAATCACATTTTCCGCTATTTTGAACACTTGGAAAAAATACCCGAGTAATAAAAAATACAAACCACTTTTACCCCAAGTATAAATAATCATCTTTATTGAGGGCCTCTTTGGGTTCCCTTGGGTCGGGGCCCTCGGCGATCGCCGACTTGCCGACCTAGCCAGCCCGGGCCTGATCTGGTGTAATAACCGAGGTAGGGGTCGAAAATTTTTGGTAGCTGAATTGCATCCGACTTCCCAAATCGCGAGGTTGTGTTTAATTTTGATAATCATGAGATTTACGTAAAAGTTTTATTTTGGGAAATAAAAGAAAAATAAAGATAGCTACTACAAGAATATAGCTTACTGCTTATTTCCTTTAGATTATTTTTGTTGAAAAGTAAAATTTTGGAAAGGTTTATGCAATTAATTGGATTCATTTGAAAAATAATAAGGTCGCGAGATATTTGCGGCTCTGAAGATAATTGTTCCGATTGAGAGAGCTGGGCTGTGATAGTGGATAATGTCGCCAATTAATTTAACCTTTAGAAAACTTTATAGCCCGATTATTTTACTTTATTTGGCGCCCAACGTGGGACATCCAGGTGAACATTTTTTTGGGTGATTTTTGTAAAGTTTAATTAGTAAATGTTTAACCACAGAACTAATCATAAATCCTGAGTTTTAGTTATCAGGAGAGAGAGATAGAAGTGGAAGGTAGACCGGAATTTAAGCTGCAAGAAAATCCTCAAAGTATTCGGAGTGCTAAGGAAGAAAAACTAATGATAAGGTTTACACGATTAGAATTAATGATGCAATGAATGATGACCAGGATGGAAGAAATAAGAGAAGAAGAGAAAAGAGATTTTAGAAGTTTTGATAAAAATGATAGAAAATTCAAAGAAATTAAATTAGATTCTGATATAACAATTGAGAGAATCAATAAAGATTAGGGGAAAAGTTGCTACAAAATGGGAGTTTTTCGATTAGGTAGGGGAAGAATCCATTGAAGAGGATGTTTACATGTTTACAAGTTTACATGAAGATGAGGAAATTATTATTATAAATTTAAAGTGTCCTACCGACAGAACTAATAAAAAAAGACCAGAAATTCACAAGAAAAAAGTCGAGAGCAATTAGTTGGCGAAGACAGAAAAAGAAAGGGAAGGTCGAATTTAAAAGAAATGGTGAAAGCTGCAAAATAAAGCAGATGAAAATTGAAGCAAAAATTAATTCTACAAAGATGGATTCGGATAGAGGTGGGGTTTCCCGTTCAGCGATATGGGAGGACACTGAAGAAGATGAGATGTCATCCAGCAAATTAATTTGGTTTTCAAAACAAAAATATGGCAATATCGACGTGCCCGATGGAAGGGCGCCGATCCAATCAGCTCCCGATGAACATAAGGAAGAATGGGAACAAGTTAGAAAAATTATTACCACCACGAATTAAATGGAAATGATAAATTGTAAATTTGATAACTAAAAGTGTGTAAATTGGATAGGAAAATTAAAAATGTATTCTGTCTTCAATCGATTAATCAATCAATCAATCAGTGGCTTTTCCATTCCTCTCGGAATATTGCCACTTCTATTGAAGTCTTAAAATCCATTTGACGAGGTTGGCTACTCTTTTTACTTCAATTTTTCACCGCAGCGTGTGGATGTCCACCGGAAGGCCTGGCTAAGAAATTCTGCGAAGTCCGCGACTTGAACCCAGAATTTCCGCTTCGTAACTCAACCAGCAATCACATCACTCCACACCGAGGTGTGGATTCAAATAATACAAATGAAGCGTTGCAAAGCTAATTGATCTAAGTGCCAAAATTTGAAATTTTAGTTTAATGCATTAAAATGATCTAGATACCAAGGCGAACGCAGTGCTATATGATCTAAGCCATATTTCAATTTATTTGCAGTTTGAAATGCGATAACAAGGTGACGCAGCGCCTATGTCAACGTCTAATTAAGCAGTCTATAGTCTAATTAATTCATTTCCAAATTTGTTGTTTTATTTTTTCGTTTAAATTTCTCCTGTTGGGTTTTATATCAAAAATGACCTTTAGTTACTTCATGTATATGTCAATAAAAATTAATATCATATAAAATATAACACTTGTTTTATTATTTTCTAACAACACAGTTTACTACCATTTACTATGTTTAACACCATTTTCCCACAAAAGTACCTTTTGGCGCTTAGATCAATTAGCTTTGCAACGCTTCAAATATTAACCCAACCAGAGACCAGAGTCCGTAACAATCCGAAGAGAACCTCTCCAGTTTGTTTGGTCACGATGTTAATAGACTAGCTCCTGATTAAATGCGAAGGCCAGGTCGTGGATTTCTGAAAAAAAGACCGGTACCTTGGGAAAACTAAAAAAAAAAACGGAATAGAAATCAACTGCTTTAGTGTTTAGTTGACACACACAGTACACACAGCAAAAAGTACTTGTCTATGCACTACAGGCACTTAACAAAATCATCGTGAAAAACAGCGTACGTTTTCTATGGTCCAGCTTACAAGACTGCCCGACTCAAGGATTCCTACGCCGGAACGTTCACGCTATCAAACATCTGTAGCAAAATGCATTTAATTTAACGATTTATTTAGGTATTTCCATTATCTAAGGTGGGTTAAACCCCCTTCTAGTTATGCCAGTGGTTAAACATTTGAGAATATCGAACAATTGAAGTTTTGGTGCTAATAAAGACGATATTCTTCCTGATCAAAGTGAAGGGTTTCAGTATTTATTTGTAATTTAATCTTGGGGGCCCCTCCAGGGTCCCGAGAGCGCATTCTCTTTCAAGTTGAAAATTAAAGCGGATGTGGAGACCCATCATGCTCCTAAGCACAACACCTTATTGCTTAAGAGCGCGCTGCAAATTTTGATGCAAAAACATGTTTCAACAGATGGCGTACCCTAAAATATTAATCTTTTATAGTTATTTTTCACCAAAACAGAATTCTAATAATTTATAAAAGTCATATGAATATCCACCATTATAGCGACCCGGACCTTTTGGTTGTTTGAAAAAATTATTATAATTACATATTGAATCAATTAAGTTACACATTTACATTTGCTGGTTTTGCTTCCCAAACAAAACTCAAACGCTTGGCACCAATTTTACCCCAAAATTTGAATTGTTGGGGGGGGGGGAGCGACATGCACCTAATCTTGATGTTTCTTTAACGTAACTTATTTATTTTAAATTAATTGTATTTTTTTTTTAATAGTGCATAGTGGTTCATAATAGTAAAACAAATTCAGTATTATATTTATTTTATTGTTATTAAATTAAAAAGAACAGAAAAATTGGTTTACTGGTCTCTGATGTGGTCAATCTTATTTGTTTCGCTAAAATTTCATTTGTAATACATTTTTCATTTTTATAGTTTTAAATTTGAATTTGTTCTAATAAATAATTAGTAGTTGTTATCACGTTATATGTTGCGGTATGGGGTTAATTTGACCCGGTTATGGAGGGAGCGCCGGATAACTCGACAACGGTGCATGTGTTGCCTATCTCGTATTTATCTATCTATTCTCAGCTTCCAATGATTTATCCTCAAAATAGGATTGAGAAGTTACAATTTTATGTAAAGGAAAAAAAGTTTTGAAATCATTAGAGATAATAATAATAATAATAATAATACATTTATTTACGGATAAACCATTTTACAACAAAAAAAAAAACACAAATATCAATATACAAAAACAAAAAAAACAATCATGGAACGAGCGCTGCAAAGTCCATGGACTTGATACCACGTTTAAACGACGCAACCGATTGGATGGACAAATCGAATGATTTATCAGTACTTAAACGATTAGCAGATCGTATCATTCTGCTAATTGGCCCGTACAAACCGTAGTTGGTCCTATGGTGGACATCTTCAAAAATTTTTGTGGATCTGGTGAACCTAGGCGGATTCCAAAATCGAAAGTAATCACGAAGATAAATACAATCAATGTATTTCATTTCATGCAACATGTTATCACCATTGGAATCAACAAATTTTTGAATCCAATTAACTTGAAATTGATCTATTTAATAAAGGACTATGCGCTGGGTTCCTCAAATAAAGTAATTACAACCTCGAGTTACCAAAGTAAAACTATAGTAAGCCGGGGTCTTATTACACTCGATATTGCGCTTGTATTTATTTAACATAAACTAAATTATAGTTTAATCTAATTAAGTAGTGCATACGAAGTTGTACTTACGGAACACTTAGAAAACATATTACTAACAATAATGAATACAGAGAATAAACTCCTTATATTCTATGCACTTTAATTGTATTGCATTTCTAGAAATTTTATTAGAGCGTGGTGGAATCCTTCCGATAAAACAAAGAACACGGTCTTACCACTCCGAATATACTACATAATATACAATTCTGGAAAAACCATATTTAAAAGTCAGTAGGTGTTTCATATAGACTTATCATAATCAAAAAACTACACTTGAACGTGAAATCCGAATTCTGGCATAAATAATTTGATAGGAATCGAACCTATGCCCCCCACTCCCTGTAATTATATTATATACGTTTCTAACAGACGCCTACACAGAGTATGAATTTTAATACTATAATATAAAGTTGAGAAAGATTGTGTTGATTGTGAGAATTTAATTAAGATTCGTAGGTACACGAAAACAGTTTCCATTGCTTTAATAACGTTTTATTTTTTAATTAGGCAATTTTCGCGAAAACTTTCTTAAGCCATAGATTTTAAGATGAACGTTTTTCGTAACGAATTCGAGCAACAATAAGGTTGTTGCTAAAATTTAATTTGGTGGTTTTAGGAAGGATGAGTAAATTTTCTAATTAACTTTTGTCCTAATCTAACCTCTCTAAAATGGCCTTCGCGTAAGGCCTATCAGCATTTCCTGTGTTCAAACAAATATTTCGCATATAGTTGGTAATTTTGTCGATTAATTTAGGGAAAAAAGGAAAAGTTTGCTTTTCATGCAAATAAATTTTATAAGTCTCTTGATGAATATTCTCGTATGGTTAATTTACAACTAATTAAATTTTACAAACCTATTAGAAGTTTGGTGAGAATTTTATGACTGTCATAAACAGTACGGCCATAGGAAGCATCCAACGACTAATACCCTCTTGCAAATTGAACTTGTTTAGGATAGTATTAAGTATATTTCGTAATAGTGTACAAACCATTAACATTTGTAGATGGGGTAGTATAACACGCTGCCCTCGGGGGTGTTTTTGAAAGACGATCGTAGTTTCTAAACCTGACAAGGACTTGTAGGAAATCAAAAACTCGAACAAATTGAGATATATATGGTGGAGGCCTTTCTCTTCGAATAACTCTTTTAAACCGGTAAATGTGTTTTCTGATCGCCCTATCAAACAACTGTCGCGGTGACATAATACACGAGGGTAAACCTTTTTTTTTATCATTTCTATTTAACCGCGTGTATGGGGTAATCATTAGTATAAACTTTATTCCATTATTATAAGGATTAAGACATTAATAAAGTAACCCCGACAGCAATTTTTAGATTAAAGTTACTCTGTTTGGTTTAAAAACCGTACTGAATGTTTTTTTGCATTCATAAATTTCAAAAAGTAGAGATAGTGGTAATTACATTTTTGTGATTCTGCTCTAACAATAAAGTTTTGTTATAATAAAAGTTAGTTTAAAATATTTACGTTTTAGTTTTTATGCGAGTTTATACTACAAAATGTTCATTAGATTAGCTAAATGTTCCTTCACTTATGATTTTTCCATCTGTAACTTTTTGCATCCAAACTTGAAGTATCGTGAGAGAACTTTTCGTCAACAAACTGCCTCTCTGGCTGTGAGATAAGCCACAGGATTTGCGTAATAGAGTAAAATTTTCATGTCACAAATAGCGTCAGATGCTTAACTTTTCCGTCAATGAGTCCTGTCCCTTTATAACCAAATCAATAATAACGGTAAATACATTCCCTTATCATTATCGCATTCAACTTTACGACTTCGAAAAAGCTTCAGATTTTCTACACTTATCTAGAGCTTTTAGTTTCAAGAAAATTATTTTATTAAAAATAAAAGTGCACAAATTTGATTACACTATTAATTTTTGTCGTGCATTACGGTTTAAAAAGGAAAACAGTTTTCGACTAAAAAATTTGCAGTTTAATAAAGTAAGAGGATTTATAAATTATTAAATTTTTACTAAAAGTTTTAAATTAAATAAGATTTTATATTATTTTATTTCCAAGATTTTCAAAGTTTAATTAAAAATTTTAACTTGACTGTATTAGGAGGTAGTACACGTTGGTACTTATCAAGATTCAACTACTAACTAATTAAACTTAAAAAATTACCATACTGTACTACATTCTAATAATGTAATGCAATTCCTGGATGAACGTAAATTTAAATTAATAAACTTCAGCTTACGAGGACATTATAGATTAATTCTAAAAATATTATCCTCAATCTAGATTCAAACCCGGGAAGATAGAGATGAAATTGGTCTAATAGAATTGTGTCTAAACCAATAATATCATTTACTTATCTATGAAGACCTAAAGGGTAAAAATAATTTAAAAAAATAAATTCTAATTCACATGAATTAATGGGATATTTGAACAAAATGGTATTAAAAGACTATCCACTATCATAGCCCCGCTAGCTCAATCGGATATTTTTCGCACTGAGTTATCGTACGACCTTAAAAATACACAAAAATGTTCTTAATAAAGTCGAATTAGTTGTGCTTTCAAAAATTCCAGCTATTTAACATAGAAATAGAACACCAATAAAAAAATTCAATGGAACTCACATTTAATTATGTGATGTGATATAATCGGTTTTTGAAACGCATTACAACGTTATCCGAGCCCAACTACCAACCTTGCGAATTGGTGTTTGGTTTGTTAGCATTTTACATTTTTTACCTAGACGAGGAGCAAGCCCGACGTAGAACCCCCAACCTGGAGGACCAGAGAGACGGCCAGAATAAAGTTCTTACTTCACCCGGATTCGAACCGGGCATTTAGTGTTCATAGTCAACTTATTCGACCACATTCGACCGTCTCACATTTACTTATGTGAGAGAATTTTTTAATTATTTAATTATGTTTAATTATAATTAAACTAAATTTTACACGTAAAATTTCGTAAATTAAGCACTTGCGACCTCACGACTTGGGAAGTTGCACGCCAGTCCTATATCAAAAATTTTTCTACCCCCTCAAGGCTCGACCCCTTCAAGGTAACAAAACTCAGAGGTATTGCATACCCTTTCAAAATTTACAAAAGTATAATATAATAAACTTATGCAATAAAACTTACGCTAAAACTTCTTCATGCAAAAATAATATGTTGACATATCCTCCCTAGCTTTACACCATTCCTAAGGGAATTGGGGAAAGATATCCAAACGTCACATTTTTGGAATGAAGAAAACTTTTACAAAATAATATATCAAATTGTTCGACAATTGGGACAAATAAGCCCCAAACTTATTTACATGCACATCATCGACTAATCATCATCTCGCACTAAAATTTTCGTAATCTTCTTTTTCATCTATAGTCTTTCTTCAAAAACCTGCAAAATTTAATAAATTTCACTCTTCAATTAAACGCTACTTGTTTTAAAACGGTAGAAAAATATCCTTAATTTTTATAAATCCAATTCCATGATCATTTCATAACTTCTTTTTTATTTTCTCAATAACAAATTCTTTCAAAATTTTCAATGTTATCATTAAACAATTCGAACTCTATTGCTTAATACTATTAAAATTCTTTATCATACATTAAAATATTTTGTCCAATTTCAAAATTCCATCTTGCTTATCTTTTTCGAAAATTATTGTTTAGAACTTGTTAAATTTTCACTAATTATGATTTTAATGTGCTTAGTTGTTTTAAATTTTAAATTATGTTTGATTTGATTTATTAGCTTTTTTTTTCATTGATTTTAAGTATTCTTTTTGATTTCAAAATCTATCAAATTTATAAATTTTAATTCATTGTGTAACGAATTTTTGCACTTCGTTACATGGTACTAAGTATATTCTCATTATTTCAAAATTTACGGCCCATACATTTTATTTAAATGCAATCGTTAAATTCAATGCATTTTGTAGCAGATGGTTGATAGGTGAACCTTTGGCGTAGAAATACTTGAGTATGGGGAGTCTTGCAAGCTCAACCATGGCAAACGTACGATGTTTCACGACGAATTTGTTAAGTGCCTGTAGTGCGTAGACAAGTAATTTTTGGTTCAGCGTAGCTGTGTATTTGTGGCTTACCGTGCGAAATAGTGGTATTTTGGCTCCTGTTTGTAAACATCTGGAACATGAGAGGCTCTTCATGCGCAATTTACTACGCAATTTATGGTGTGAAAGTTGCACTACGATCATTTTCCGATTCTCTACGGTTAGGAGCGATTTTGAGTGTTGTTGTTGACAACCCAATCCTAATCTACCTACTTCGTTTTCCGTGCGAAGACGGATCACTTTGGGAATTCCTATGTTATCTGAATGGTCCAGCGTTGCATAACATCTCCAACACCACCTCTCACTGGTCCAGTTCCAGCTTTAGATCTGCCGCAGTGTTAGTGTTCGCGAAGTCGATCAAGTGCTATTGTGTAAAATTATAACACGTTACTGATTTTCATCTTTGAAGTCACACGTTGGGAAAGCGGTTGGAGACGAACATCTATCACCTGTCACCATTATATTGTAAGCTTATACAAGAGTTCGAGGTAAGCAATGTTATCTTTTCCAATTCGTATGAACCGACGTTATTTTGGGCTACTGTGTTCAATATTGGGTAACCGTAGGTAGAGGTTACTGTGTTTAATTTGAACGGAGTGCACTGTTTGATTATAACACCCTAATCATTCATTGCTACTGTGCATGTTAGCGCAGCTAACTGTGATATCCACTCTCAAATTCTGTTTCCCAATAATTAAAGCATTTGTTTACTCTTTGCGTTTTTTTTTAGTTTTTCAAAGCTACTGGTCTTTTTTCAGAAATCCACGACCCATGCCTTCACATGAATAAGGAGTTAGTCTATTAACATCATGGCAAACAAACTGCAGAGGCCCTCTCTGGATTGTGACGGACACTGGTCTCTGTCTCATTAGGGGTTGCGATTCAGAGGGTAGTTTTTGGTACAATCGCTAATCATTTTCCAATCCAGTCGTCATATTTTCGATTTCTTTGTCCCATGTCTCATTTGTTCATCGGGAGTCGGTTGGATACTTTCCAAAATACGCGCCGACATGCCCATTTTTGGAGGGTTGCTTGCCCTGTAATTTGGTTTACAAATACTTTCTTGCTCCACATTCCATCGACAAATTTTCTTTCTCTTTCCAGTGTTCTTCCCATTTCAAAGATCCATAAAATTTTATTTGACGGCATCACTTCATCCTATTCGTCCGTGTTTAATTCTTTATCCCCATATCTTGCCAAACGGGATATCTCCTTCCTGCCGGAAAATCACATTTGAGCAATACTTTTTATTTTCATTTTCACGATTTTTTTTGCAATTATGTTTTGCTTTCTTGCTGATGTATTCTTCGCTTCCGAATCTTTCTCATTTTTTTTTCTCGTCAAAATCAAGACTTTTTATCTTCAGCGTTACCTGTATCACACTTTTTATCTACACTAATAACTTTTTCAGTAATTGTCTTTTCCTTAGAAATTATTTCTTCCTCTAATACCAGGACTGGATTTTGTTCATTTATTGGAATATACTGGAGTGTCATCATTTCGTTGGCCGAAGGTTGTTGTGTTTATTTTTTTCACTTCAGTATTTAATTTTTGCTGGTTATCAGTCAAATTGTTGTTATCCATTTTTATTTCCTTTACCATTTTTATTATTCATTTACTTCTATAATTTCCTTATGCCATGTTCCTGATCGTTCTTCATTTCCTCATTTCCTCATTTTGTTGTTTTATTTCATCACATTATGGTTTCACAAACATAATAATTGTAAGGGCTTCCATTGTAGCAGAAGATCGCAATTCAAAACTTAAAAAAAAATTAACTTTCATTATTTAAATTCTTCCAAAATCCACGTTAACCAGATGATATAGTACAATACTTATCCGCACTGTATAAAATTTCCACCAAAAATTAAATGAAACGTTTCTAAAATTAATTAATCATAGCCCCAAATTGATTATAATTATATAATTAAACTTTTTACAAGCAAGAATCTCGTTTTATAAACCCAGAGGGCGTCGCATATACTTTCAAAATTTACAAAAGTATAAAATAAAGCTTACGCCAAAACTTAACCATCAAAAAATATAATACTTATGACAATATAGCCGTGATATCTTTGTCCATGAAAATTATATGTCAATTTTGTCAATAGCTGTTTTTCGTCTTGGTGAACTATAATCCATCTCCTTGAATGAATCGGCGTTTTATTGAAGCCCCACCCGATTGATGCTCCGCAGGTGATTGACGTCTGTTAATTTTTCTGTAATAATTTTATTTTCAGATACATCCACTCGCAGTCCGGAGAAGGAATTGATCTGACTGGTTGAAATAGTTACTGTGTGTGAGTGAGTTGAATTGCAATTATTATACATGTTCTGCATTGCAATGCAGAAATCGTCAGTTATAATTCAGAGTAGTCAATACTTCCGGCTTAACATACGCCCATTTGGTCACCCTGTATAATCTATACTATGGATGTATATCAGCAATAGACTATTATTAACTTAGGATATACTATCATGGACAGGGACGTGCCCAGCCAACTTTTTCTTGGGGGGGGGGGAATTTGCAAACTCAATTAATTAAAAAGTGCCAACTCTTTATAATTATCTGTTTTTCCTATTACAGGTTTAGCAGCTTTTGCCAACTTGACAAAAATATGAGTAGTGATTTTGCCAACTGTTTTCCAATTTCCTAAATTATTGGGGGGAGGGGGCACCCCGTAGACACGTTCCTGATCAAAGAATAGTTACTATAGGAATATGAAGCGATACTCGCATCATGTTCTCTAACAAGATGGCATCCTTTAACGGTGTTCTTATTGGTCACCTGTTTCGGACCGCCAATGACAACAAGGCAAGTGCCAAAAGAACTATATCGTGTCGCTTCTTGTTCCTAAAGTAAATATTCTTCAATACTGTTTTATATCCACGTAGTTAATTGTGAATCAATATGTATTATGTACATTAATTTATTATAATATACCATTAAATATTATATATACAATACATTATGGTAATATTGATATATAGAATGTATGCTTAATATTTAATAATATCGAATAATATCATAATCTACCTCAATATTAAACGTATAGCTCCATTATTATTATATATAATTTCTTATTTATAAAGGAATAGTTTATTTAATAATACTAATAAAATTGGTTACTCCTATTAGTTACTTACCGTCTATTTAAATATTTTAGAAATATATAAATGATATTGAAATTCTTTTGAAAAGAAATATTTTAGGGAAAGTTAATAAGCTTTGATAATGTACAATATTTCCATGCTCTCGCAGGAATGATTTAAAAAAAATTAAAAGTACTTATTTAAAGTGCTCCTTTAATCTAATATAGCAATTGTCATAATATATTTTTACACCAAAAGTTATCACATAAACATAAAAATATCGTAAAATATTCTATAATATGTCTATCTGTCTGTCTGAAACGCCAATAGAACTTCTGATCGGTTATTCTATTATACAACTATGAACTCATTAGATTTGTTCCAACCAGCCGAGAAACCGTACAATGTACGGTCACACTCATGCGCAATAGGTAAACGTCATGCGCAATAAGTAAAGAGCGTTCATTTTTATTTATTGCGCACGAGAGTGACCGTAAATTGTACGGTTTCTCGGCTGGTCGGAACAAACCTAAAATAAGCTTAGTGCGACCGACAATGAGAGTTGGTCTAAACCTTCAAATATGATATAAATAAAAAAAACCATCCCTGTATAGCTTTTTGTTCAAATTCTCCTTCTGATTAGTTAATTTTGTAGTATTCAACCCAAGAAGAAGCTTTAACAAACGGACAATAAAACATACAGGCTAAATACGCAGACTGTTAAAGCACCGGGTTTGACTCCAGGAATTAAGAATTTAATTCTAAACGATTCTCCCTCGGAAGGCCATTAGCAAATTATCAAGGTGTATGCCAGAAGGAACAAATAAGAATTGCTAAAAAAAGAACTCTAGTGGGTCATCTTCTATGGGACTGTCATATCTTTCCAATTCAATCCAAAAGAGACCAAAAACCCGTCTAAGTTCCAACGCATGTGCCATAAAAATTTTAATTCGAAATAAAACATTTTAATATACGTAAATTGTTGTTATTACCTTCTTTGATATTATAAATTATTCAGAGCCTAAAAACTTTTGCCTTTTTGTTTTTCTGTTATCTCTTTGTAATTATTGTTATTCAAATTTTTAATAATGGTTTTACAAAGTAGCGGACTTTTTAAATAAATATTTTATCAAGTTGTATTCTTTTCCAAAAAAAAAACAACAAAAAATTAATTTTTGAATTTCAGTTAAGGTAGTACTGTCGATACTGCAAGAGTCAAATGTATTTACAGTCTTACTTGACTTAAGCAGTATTTAGACTTGGCAACGTCGCGATGGTGTGACAGTTTTAGAACTATCTGATATATCAAATTAATTTTTTGGTTATGTCAATTTAAATTTTTAAAATTGCACATACGTCGTCGGTTTCAGAATTCTGAGAGAGATAACAAGATAGCGAACTATAGTGTTTAACAAAGATAGCTACAAATTATTAAATCATAACGATTTGGCTTCATCACGTGTACAGTGACTCTGTTTCACTCTAAATGTAAACAGCACCAGTTGCCGGCATCATACGTGTGTATAAAAATTATTTCACCGTCAAAACCATTAAATCGCAATAAAAAAATATTTCATTTTTCATTGGAAAGGTAAAAGAGTACCACAAAAAATTTACGAGAAAAGACTGCAACAGGTTGCATTAGCTAATAAATTAAAAAACAATCCTGGAAAGCTCATGTTAACTACCCTTAACACTGACGCAAACATTCAAGTATAATAATTTCGTTCTTTGAAAAAAGAAGAAGTTTCTTATGATCTGCAGTCGAGTACTCTATAAATAATTTCTTCGCCTGTCTTTGTCCTGGTGAATTGTACCAGAGGGTTTCCTGATCTCCGTTTGCCACTTCTGGATTTCCACCCCTGTGTTTTAGATAACTCACAGAACGATTCAAGTCCAGTCGTGGGCGCTTTTGAACCTGATCAAGCTAGTTTGTCAGCTATCTCATTTCTCTCATGACTTGGCCTCCAGTGAAGTGCAATTTTGTTGCCTTTGGCCAATTTTGTTGAGAGATTGTATACATTCCTATATGGATAAAGATTCAAAGCTATTGGCTTTCAGTGCTTTTATCGCAGCTTGGCTGTCAGACATTATATTGGCATTCTAAAGCTGTAGATGCCTCATACCTTGTTCCCTGGTCAGTTTTTGATCCATCTGTATTTCAGTTGGAAGATTTTGTATCCACTTGCATTGTATGACTTCTAGCCATGTTGCGGTCCTGAATGGCAACCTCAAACAGTGTCTAAAAGTCAAAAGTTCTCGGGATGAATTCCAAAGGTTTTTCAAGCAGATTTGACTCTAAGAAGTCCAGTATTTTTATGTGACCTGTTTTGTTTCCCGGTTTTAATTTCTTAATTTGGGTTATTTTATGTGGATGTGTAAGCCCTCCTTTTTCACTCGTAGGTGAAGTGGCAGATCTAAAAGTGACTCTATAACCGCAGTTGAGATTGTACGCATAGCCCCTGTTATACCCAAAAACGCTAGTCGTTGTAGTTTCTGCATTTTTAAATAAAATATAGATATTTTATAATAATATAGAAGATAAAATATTTTAAAATCTCATTCGAGTTTATTTTAATAAAGACTTTTATGAAACCTACTACATACATTCTCATATTATATGAATTTTTAAATTTCGCACGCGTTGTGATATTTTACGACGTTGCCACATCTAAAAACTACGATACAAAAAGTACATTTTTTGATATTTATTTGCTAATTACTACTATACCATGCTCTGAACCTATATTTTTAAGGGTCTAAAATGTTTTACATACTACTTTCTCTCTTCTTCTGATTTTTTATTGAAATCTGAACGGTACTTTTTGTAAAATTCGATAAAATATGTGATTTCCCATAAGGTTCAATGCTAAATGCATAAAATTTGAAATGTCTATATTTTTTAACTGGTTCTCTGTAGCTCTTCAAAAATTTAACTGGATTATTATCTTATCATAATCTACTAATATGCCAAATTTCGTTAAATTCTGAACGGTAATTCTATGACCGACAGTACTACCTTAAGGATGGTTTTTAATTAGCAATACGATAAACTTGACATGGTTGACTTGATTATAGGGGAGACAATTTTGGAACCTTTTTATTTATTATTTTTTTCCAAATATTTTTATCCGTTTATATGGAAGCAATCAAGAAATATTACGTTGAAGTATTCAGTCATGACGATTACGTCTAATTTTTGTGTTAGGGAATATCTGAAGTCCCATGTGTGTACTATGGGGAAGCTAGATTATCAAAGAATTAATATTGAATCAAAATGTATTGGCACGTATTATTTTATTATCAATGGGAAGGAAACAATTAACTAATGAGTTTTGTATTTGTAATACCGGTATTTATATTTCAACTATAAAAATCAGAAAAATGTTAATAAATAATTAGATTTTCCGAAATTACATTGCGATATAGAATTAAAGGAAATTGTATTAATCAATAATTAAGAGAAGCTTTTAGTTCAATTAAATTATGATTTTAATTGTATTATCATATTTTCAAGGTTAATTCTCCGTAAAACATAACATTTACAAAGGGTTAGCTTAATTTAAGCTTAAAATCATCAAAAGCGACGTTGATTTTCTAAAACAATAAAGCAAAGTATATTATCAACATTATAGTCGAATGTTGCTTGATTGCCATGACCGAGTCTTTGACATAAAATTTTTGAACTAAATTAGCAAGGAATAACAAATTATTTAAAAGCTTTTTGTTTGGATGAAAGATTTATGCTTGGGTGGTTCTTAGGCTTATCGAGTAATTAATCAAAATACGCTAATTTAAGGAAAGTTAAGACAATTGCTGAAATTATATTAAATATCTAAAAAGTAAACTTAGTTTAAAGCAGGTACTTTTGCAAGACAATTAATTTAAAAAATAAATAAAATTTACTTTCATTTTGGTAAAAAATTGAATTCGAGCGAAAATAATTTGGTGTGTATAATTTTGAAGGTTGTTGAATTTTATCTTTGATTTACAAAGTAACCAGATGGGTAGAGTTTCAAATTTGTATAATATTCAGACCTTGTCATCAAATGGGGTAGCACAAATGCGGTGATAAATACTACCCTAACAAAAGCGCAGTGAGTGGTGAATTCTATACAGAGTATCATTACACTGCAAATTCGACACATTATGTTATATATTGTGTCAGATCTTGCTCCAATATTATTTTGTTCAATTCTTTTGTAATTTTTTTTACCTTACATCGACACACTCGTATAGCCTACTGTTTTTCATCATCAAGGGTGATCTACAAATAAATTAGGGATATTCATTTTTCTTTAATGTGACGTCTGTGCATATTTGCTATTAGGGGATACTTTTACACATGCGGTTTCAAGTTGACAGATCGTTTTAGCATAACTAAAACTAATTAAATTAGGATACTATTTCTTTCGTTCAATTTTACCACGAGGCATCCGTGAGAGTCAAAAATAATTATAAAGGTATTAACTGTTACGAAGCAACATTGCAATTTATTTTCTTGCACTTTTTCTGTGTTTTCTTTTGCCTCACTGTAATGGATCTTTTCTTTATCAGATATTAGGTTTTTGGGGATGTTAGCCAATCGATGATGCTAGCTTATAGATACCACAAAAAACCTCTGTTCACAGAGTAATGTGTAATGCAACTCATAGACAATTTTCCTTGGGGCGAAAGAAAATATAAGAAATAAATAACGAAAATTTCCACTACACTTTAAATATTATTCACAAGAAATGTTCACTCGTGCTCGTAATTATGTCCCCTCATGATTCTAAGCAAATAAAAAATTTACAATTTAATATTTAAAGACCTTCCCTCTGAATCGAATTGGAATAATTGAAAGTTTAGTTATATGTTTACCTAATGTCAGTATGGAACTCATACGCATATTTGAATTTGTCAAATATTAATGGCTGTGGACGATATGCCGACCGCATGATACGATTGGTTTAGAATAGGGCAAATGGATTATCAAATATGCCAACCAACATACGACAAAAGTAGATTTTTGAAATATCTTCTTCACTACCAAACTAGCATGATAACAGTGAATCATCGACCACTTGAAACTCAGTTTGTCACGAAAGAGTTCAAGTTATAATTGGACTCGACTCATCCATAGAAAATAAGATTTTTTTTTTCAAATGACCCAAAATTCGTTTTATCCAAGTTTGACTGTACTTCGTTATATAGAAATGCTATTGCAATTAAAAAATAATTTCTTACTGCATTACTGATCACATGGACAATTTGAATTTGCTCCCCTTCTCGCGAGGAGTTTGAATAAATATAGGCTTTGTACGTGAACGGCAGTTTTTGCCAAAATTTGAGAGTAGCTCCTCTTAAAAATAATTTCTCTCTCTGCAAGATGATAGTGATTTCGGCTTTAACCGTAAGGTATAGTCTAATTAGTGTAATTGCGATGCTGATGTCACATCAATTTACTTAATTTCCTGGATTATAAAATATTGTTGCCACAGGCGATTCGACCTCCTCAACTGGTTTTAAAATGAAAAAAAAAATCGCCGAACCCTGATGTCCGCACTAAAATTATTGCTGCTGTTTTTAAGTGAAACATTTGAAGAATTATTTAGTATTGGCAATAACTTTGATTTGGAGGAGCGTGGCTATGATATCTGGAGTTCGTCCATTTGCAGAACCATCATTTGGGGTTACCGTGGGGTTATCGAGAGTTACAACGTAGAATGTATAGGTAAACAAAAATTTCTTGATTTATTGTTTTGCTGCTGCTGGATGTTGGGGTTCGAATTTTTTAGAAATGAACCTCCAAATTGATGCATTTTGCTGAATTTTCAGGTAGATTTTAACAGACGAAAAGTTCTTGGTTTGGCTTTGTAGTTTTTTGTGGTGGTTAAAACCTTAACACATGGGATATCATTGTCAACCATGTATTATTTGATGAATGGCTTGAATTGGTAGTCGCTGTTGCACAATGTTTTGCTTGATTATTTTCGGGGGGGAAATTTTGCAAAATTTGAAGATCCTTACCTGGCTTTTCTTGGTTTCTTTCTACCCACCTTTGAGTAATAATCGGAAAGGTAGCGAAAGGAAAGGTAAGGGGCAGTTGGATAAGCACTTGAACGATGTAGATGATTAATCAATACATCAGGTGCATCACGTGATACTGACAACTCACCTAGCTGATAATATTGGAAGTTTATCATCACGTGATTGTGGTGGGACGTCACAATTGATTTGAATGAATAATGGAATGTCCAATCAAACTAAAGTGTACGTATTTTACGATTTTTAAAATGTAAAGCAAGTCAGCAAAATTATAATTCGAATAGGAAAGTGTACGCTAAACCGACTCAGGAGATAATAATTATAATTATTAAAAATAACTCAACGGAATTGGATTACATATAACATTAATAAAGCGTTTAAGGTGAGGATGAATATCAAAAATCGATTAGTTTAACCAAAAATCGATTTTGAAGTTTACGTTTTTTTATGGAAATTCAGTTTCTAATGGCAGCATTCTGTTGTCGGTGCTTACGTGTGATTTAGACCAGGGGTCGGCAACCTTTTGTAGTACGGGGGCCAAATATTTTACTTTGAAATCAGTGCGGGCTGCACTTCTTGGAAAATCTACTGAAACAAACTTTTTTTTTTTAAAAAGGTAATTTAGTTTAGAGTCCGCGAGCTGCACCAAGACCCTTCGGGGGGCGCGGGTTGCCGACGCCTGATTTAGACGATTTTTAGCAACAACGCACACATAGAATATGGATCACCACCTGATCACCTTTCGACCACCATTCTGTCCTTTTCCATCTAAGTGACACCTCAGTCAGGGATGGTCCAAGAACAGCAGAGAAGATAGTATGACTGGGCTTCCGGCGAGAACACCTCCACAACAACATAGGTCCGATTCCCATAATCGAAACGACTGCAAACCTTGACAGATACGTGGAAGTTTTCGAAAACGAGGTAAATGATTCACTAACAGTCGCTACGGATATTCCATAACATTAAACGAGTAATTATTATACGAGACTCTAGATGCCGCCTCCCGTCAGACATCTAGGAGCAAATTCTGGAGAAAAAGAAAGCTGCCAAGCAGACCAGAAGGACCTGGGATCCAGCCGACCGCGGTTGGGCCAACCTCTTGAAAACACGGTTCTGGCACCGACTAGATGAATTTTGCAATGACTCGTGGTCCAGGAAATTGGACTCTTATCACGAGAAGACAATTCGGCCTGGTGCATGGTTTGTGCGCTCAAGGGGGTAAACCGCCAATTGAAGGTAAGAACTGTCTGATTTTTTCAGATGTCGAGAAATTAGAAGCCTTTGCAGACAGCTTAGAAGAGCAATGCAGTCCCTTCACAAGCAACTTGAATCAAAAGTAAAGCAAAGAGGTAAGTGAACAATTTAATACTCTCGATTTTATACCCCTATACAACCAGCAACGTTGCAAGCGATCACGAGGGCGATCAAAAAGACGCAAAGAAAAAAACACAAGGACTCCGTATTGACAGACCTACGTAACAAAGCCTTTGTGGTACTTACATCTTACATGTATTTGTGAACTTGCTTCTAACGCTGCGGAACTGTCCAGACAGATGGAAAATAGATGATCTGGTTGTTATCCATAAGGCCGAGAAATTCGGCAATAATTTCCCAATAATTACCGACCCATCAGTCTCCTTCCCACGATGGGAAAAATACTCGAGGGCATAATACTAAATAGGTTAGTGAAAGCATTCGAAGACGACCCGATCCGGCCCGGAAACTGCTCCGTCCACCAAGTCGAACCATTGGTGAAACAAACCTCTAAGGCTTTCAGCCGGAAAGAAGCGATCCTTGCCACATTCGTGGATGTGTCAAAGGCCTCTTTGACAAGATATGGCTTAACGGTCTCATTTCTAAACTATTACAGGCAGGAGTTTCAATCGGATTAGTAAAGCTACTGCTGGCCACCTTCCTTCAGATAGAAGATGAAGGACAATCGCTCTACGAAAAGACACGGGGTTAGCTTTTGTCCCCCTGGCTTTTCAACTTTTACATGAGTGATTTGCCTGCAGCATCTTCCACCAGAACTTCATTCTACTATTACTGCGACGACGTCAACATATATCGACCTCTATTTTGCAATCCCAGCCCCAAGAGGACCTTGACCTTATGGACAATGATATCGCACCTGGTGTATTGAGGTGAACTCAGGCAAAAATGCAGTTATCGTGTTTCATAAGTTCATGGGTCTCAAGGGTCATCCAATTCCTGACCTCAAACTTGTAACGAATTTTTGCAATTTGTTACGTGGTTCTAATTTTCATATCATTTCACTATATTTCTAAAGACGGCCCTTGCATTTATTTTGATGCAATCGTTGATTGCATGTATTTTGCATAGCAGATGGTGGATACGTGAACGTTGCGGTTTGAATTTATACGAACATTCTCGCGTAGTAATGTTTAGTTACCCAGGGACCAAATAGCAGATTCTGAGTGCCGATTTGGAGTGTGTTTAAGCATGTTTTTGGTTTAATGACTTTCGTTATCATGCCAGTTTCGTATATAGCAAATATTTCCGGCTCTGGCTGATGGTTTAGGAGCCACTGAATACATCTGGCTGTATATTGGGTAACTCAATGTGACGGAGTCTTGCACGCTCGAGCATAGCGAACGTAAGCTGTTTTTCCAACGATTTATTTGGTGCCTGGTAGTGCGTAGACAAATATTTTTGGTCCAGTGCAACTATTCGTTGGTGAGCTATCGTATGAAGGAGTAGTATGGTTGTCATGTGGTGTTTCTTGGTCCTATTTGTAAACATCTGGAACAGGAAGGCTCTCCATGCGCAAATATATTACGCAGTTTCTTTGTGAGCAAGTTGTGGAACCATTTTGGATTTTCTGGAGTTAGTAAATCCTATTGTTGTTTATTTTGGATAACATCTGGGGAATTCTCTTCATCGTTTGGATGGTCCAATCTTGTTGACATCTCCAACACAATCTCTCACTGGTCCAGTTTCCAACTACAGATCTGCAGGCAGTGTTCAGTGTCGCAAATATGCAATCAAGAGTTTTCCTTTGGAAATTATAACAAGTTACAGATTTTATCTTTAAAGCCACAAGTTGGGAAAGCGGTTGGAGACGAACGGCTATCAGTTTATAAGCTTATACGAGAGCTCGAAGTAAGCAATTTTATCTTTTCCAATTCGCATGAACCGACGAACCGACAAAAGCAACTTCAACGTCGTCCGTGCGGTTGCTGATTACTAAATGACTAACTGGCGAAATTCCATTAATCTTTACTCGATGGCGAGTCATATGGAAACTTAAAGAGACGATATGTTCAGAAATTAGTATGACTACCAGTTAATTTCTTTGAGCTAAAATTGGGATCGTCTCTCCTAGTTTTATGGAACAAACGGGCATCACTTTTCAGATTAAGGACAATGCTGGGGTGTTGACTCAATTTCCAGCGTGGACCTAGATCGGTTCTACGATCTGCAACGAGTTTCTTGTTTTTTTATGCGCATGTAATAGGAAGATTTCCGTTTTCCTACTAATGACAGCGTCTTTGGTATTGTGTTTTGACAACTAAACCCTAGCCTATATAACTTCGACGGATCCCTTTGTGGATTTATTTTATTATCTGAATCGTTCAGTGTCGTTTAACATCGCCAGTATCATCTCTCTCAAGGTCCAGCTACTGATCTGCAGCAGCGTTTGTTCGCGAAAAAGTGTCTGTCGAGTGTTTCCTAAGACGAATTTCCAAGTGCCCTATAGTTCACCATTTTGAAGCCAATCATCGTATCTCGAGTAAAAGGAAGCGTCTGTCCCGGTATAAGTTGTAAACTTGCAAAAGCGCTGTACGTAAGTACTATTAATTTAAATTCTTTCTATTTCGATTGATCAACGTATTTTTTGCTATTGTGTTTCACTTTTGGTAGCCCTTTAGAGGTTACGGTTTTGTTGGTGCTCTTGTAAATTTAAGGAAGGTGCACTCTGTGATATTAACCATCGAAATTTTTCATTTACATTCAAATTATTGGAGTCGTGAAAGCACCTCTACCTCTCAAATTCTTTTTTCAATTAAAGCACGTTTACAATCATTTGCGTTTTTTGAGTTCTCCCAAGCTACCATTTTCTTTCCAGAATCAACGACCTGGCCTAACCAGAATTGGTCTATTAACATCGTGTCTAAACAAACTGGAAAGATCATCTCCGGATTGTGACGAACTCTGGTCTCTGTTTGGGTTAGCCCTCTCATTAGGGGTTGTGTTTCAGATGGTAGTTTTCATTTCAGCAGTTCGTGCCTACTTCAGCATTCGAACCGAAAGTAATTCATACTAAACTTTTCAAATGCGATGTTCATATGAGACGAAGGTTCATATGAGAACGAAAATTGTTATTTTTAATTGAATTATCACCGTTTTGCAAGGATTCCGGTCTCGAGCTTAGGTTAGATGTTAGTTTATGTTATTTATTTAGTAACAGAAGCACATTCTTTCAAGTATTCTGGTCTTTACCTTAGGTTAGAGTAAGTTTATGTTATTTATTGTATAATTGAGGACCGTTTTTTCAAAACTCGCTTTGTCCAAATTTAACAATATTGAGCTTTATATCAAATCTATATAATTTCGTAGCGGCCTTTCAGAATTTGCTATCATAAATTGCAAATTTTGCTTTGTTTCTTTACAAAACGCTAGAGAAAACTTAAAGTTTTTACAAAACTCGCTTTGTACAAAAAAAATCATAAAATATATTAATATTCCTGAAGAAGCGAAAGAATTTTATTACGAAATTTTAGGGAAAACAACATCGGAAGAACCAGCGCGACAAGTGACAAAAAATTGAAAAGATTAAACAGTATTTTTTTTCTGTGTTCTGTAGAAAATTTCTTTTTAATTCGATGTATGATAAAAGTATTACATAAAGCAAGTTTTGCAAAAACTGTAATTTTTCTTTAATTAATATTTTTGAAAACTTACCAAAAAAAAATTTCAAATTAGAAGCCTTAAAAGACACTAGGAAAAACATTATCTTCAGTTATTTTTTACTAATATTTTGTTTATATCAAATTCACTAATCAATAAAACCGTTTCCTGAACATTTTACTTTTAGGACAAAGCAAGTTTTGCAAAAACTGTAATTTTTCTTTAATTAATATTTTTGAAAACTTACCAAAAAAAAATTTCAAATTAGAAGCCTTAAAAGACACTAGGAAAAACATTATCTTCAGTTATTTTTTACTAATATTTTGTTTATATCAAATTCACTAATCAATAAAACCGTTTCCTGAACATTTTACTTTTAGGACAAAGCAAGTTTTGCAAAAACTGTAATTTTTCTTTAATTAATATTTTTGAAAACTTACCAAAAAAAAATTTCAAATTAGAAGCCTTAAAAGACACTAGGAAAAACATTATCTTCAGTTATTTTTTACTAATATTTTGTTTATATCAAATTCACTAATCAATAAAAACCGTTTCCTGAACATTTTACTTTTACGACAAAGCGAGTTTTAAAAAAACGGTCCTCAATTCGTTATAATTTATAAACTTCCCACGTAAACCGCACGTATCGTCAACAGAATGAAGAAACGCATCTAATGAGAACTAATATATCGAAATTTTATAATCGATTATTGGCTAAACTAATCGATATTTAACATTATTCATCACCTTAAACGCTTTATTTAATGTTATCTTTCAAATTCTGTTGATATTTATTAATAAATTTAATTTATTTTGGACCTGTTTAGCGAGCAGTCCCCAGTTCTAATTTTTTTTACTTGTCGTTCATTTTAGTCATATTTTTCTGTGTATAGAAATTAATTTTTGATAAACTATTTTGGAACAATTTGGGTTTATGATAAAATAATTTTACATTCACGCGAATATTATTAATAAAATCGATACTTCGCATAATAGGAAACATGTGAAATATTTTAGTCAATTATTTGATGTATTTTGCAAGTGAAACATTTTTATTGTATTGAATCATCTGCATTCAAGTTGTTTTTCAAAAATTAATTATATTAGATTGATAAATAGTGAAACCTTTTGTTAAAAACTAAGGGTGTTACTATTGTAATGGTGGCTAATTTAAATATTAATCCGTAACCCTATCTAGGGGTGGGCCATTAAATTAAAATTGCTATTGTGTTTTATGCTAACTGTAAAGCTCCAAAATTTCAGATGATCAATTAATCGTTTAACTTGAAATTATTGTTTGATCTGATTTTTAAGGAAAATTCAAGTTTTAAAATTGTGGTATTTTTAGAAAATGTTTAACCCAATAAATTGTTTTCGAGTCCCATTCCCTTTATTGAAAAAGCTAAATTCAATCAGAAGATATCTCAATAAAGAAATGAAAAGCCGATTTTTGAACGTAATAAATATTAAAAAATTGAATTATAAAATTGCCATTTGGATCTAATGTATTAGACGAAATAATTTATCCTATTAGTAAGGCAACTACTTCATTTAATGCAAACGAAAATATGAACTCCCCTCAAGAGCCACGTGTGTAGCTTTATTAAATTCATAAATATATTTCACTCGGGGGACGCTTATTCCCCATATACATGTATCATAATTATTGATGAATGATGTACTAATGGAATATTGATTTTATTAAATAACCAAATCGTGCATAAATACCGAAATCGATAAGACAGAATCGAAAGATAATGCGGGATTCAAATAATGTAGTAACTTTGTTTTGTTGCAATTTAAGCGAATTTTACGAATTGGAGGTTTTGGATATAAAAAGGTTATAAAATGAATCGTTTTGTAAAGAAACAAAAGGTTCATTAGATGGAAGAGTTTTACAGCAGTAAAAGTTAAATAAAATAATAAAATCCTTTAATGAGTGACTTGGAACAATAGTTGACTTTTTTTCATAGAAACGAATCATTACGCTAATTTCACTTCTTGATAAAGTCATTATTTGGTATCCGAGTTACAGCAATTAACATCATTATATGAGTGTGCGCAGCGACTTTTCTGAAAGTAAAAGTTATCTAGACTTTTGCAGGAAACGTGCCGGAGATACGGTGATAAATTCGACTAAAGCTATTATAGGACTTCATCACGGACTTTCGCGCCCCGTAATGGGAAAGAAACTAGAAATAGAAGAACTCAGATTAGTCTGATCTTTGATAAGGGCAGTTCTACTAACTGGATCCCACCGTCCCTCGGATACCCAATTACCTTTACTTCCCGCCTTCCTTCCTGTTTTCCTTGGTACCGCTACCCCTTTTGACCGCCACGCTAAGTCGAGCAGATCGTACTCCTTCCTAAGCCGTCTTGATCAATGATCTTTTTTCTAGGATTGCTACTTTCATACCGTCTGATCTGCTTTTGACCGGCGAATATTGAAGCTTTTCTTATCCCGTATTTTCTTTTGTAAATTTTCTACAAAAAATAATGAGTTGGCGTTCGTGTGCAAAAAAACGTGTAGCTAGTTTAATTTGTCTTGTTGCATAGATGTAAGCCAGTCACCATTTTTCGAGTCAATCAATTTCGATCCGTTCACCCTAAAACCCGGGGCTTGTTATGTCGCGTTTTGACATATGTGACTCGATTCACCGCAGGCTCTGCTCCAGTACGCATATAGCATGTGTATAACAATAACGTCTAGTGTTATCACTATACTCTTGTATTATTGTAATGAACAATAGTTACGTCTACTATTGTCTCGAATAATTTAGAAGTCTCATTTTGAAATAACCATCTGCTCACTGTTATTAAAGAGTGTATTTAAGGCAATCTCGTGTTGTAATTTGTAACAACGTGTATGTAATTGTTACTATAAACAAACCATTTAATTACCATCTCGATAACATTTTAATATTATAATTTATTAACTACAGCGTTAAAGCAGATCTAACACAATTAGCACTTCACCTCCACGGTACTGATGAGAACTCACCCTCTGAAATAATAACCCCTAATACTTAGACAAATTAAAAATATTGCAATTTATAAAATTGGTTCGGCTACAAAACTATTTTGCTTTATTTTTAATACAAGATACTTGTTAGTTACATTTTTTTCCTAAATAAACTACGTTTAACTTTCTATTCAGGAACGGTATTGAACGAGGAGATAGCCACGAATGGACGGAGGTAATGGGGTGGGTGGCTGCAATAGCTTTCATTGCTGATGAGATTGTGATTGCCCCGGTTTATCACTGGTCCGGATCTATCTACCTAGTGCTTGCTCTGTTCGAGGCCGCACTGCAGTCAATGTACACTCAACATCATAGATAAAATTATTAGGATTTATTTCAATTACCTACTAAAACACAATAGAGATTTCCTTTTTCGAGAAGCATTTTCACGTACTACGCTTCTCCATCAAAATTATTAAACAACCTTATTTTTATTATTTTGAACTATAACTGCTGAAATTCCATCGTAAGGTGTAAACTACAGAAATCTTATTAATTGGATTATATCCACACAGGAATTCAAATGTAGTTCTCTAACAGAAATTTCCCACTACAATACATTGGAAGCTATAACTGAGAAGCAAAATTACAGCAGCTTTAATAAAAAATCGAATATTGCTTCAACAATGTGCGTATGAGTAATGGTGGCTATATTGAATATTTATAACCATCAAAAAAGTTTTCGAGTTTCTTTGCAGATGATACACAAACTGTATTTATATCATTTAATAAAATTTTTATTTACAAACTAAACGCTTCCGTACTTCCATATGCCTACAAACTTTAAATTTATTGTTTTTCATATTCTACAGTTGTATGGAATTGTGGTTAAGAAATCAAATTTGTAGCACAAACTGTTTAAAATTCGAGCAACAGTGTATTCCTTCCACAAGGGAGACTTCGCAGGAGCAACATCATCTCATCTCAAAATATTAAAAAAAAATGTATTGATTATAATTTTACAAAAGATGCTTAACCTTGTGATAAATTGTAAACAAAAATTTATTCCAAATAAATGTAGGTCGTCTCTAATTTCCTAAATAACAGTTTAAATGTCGACACTCCTGCCTCAATAGCCTATCCAATAGATGTAGGTGGATTTGGAGCGGAATCCACATCGTAATCCCTCATCAATTCCTTTATGATTTTCAAATTCGTCAAACTGAAAACAGACATGTTGGGTTACTTTTAGCCCAGGTTGTAATGCATGCACCACAAAATTTGTGTGCACAACAGGCGGTCGATTCAATTTGTTCCAAGTAAATGTTGCAAAGTTTCATCCTTTCACTTTCATTATGACTCGATGTGTTTATTTTGTTTAAATTTGTATAAGGTTCTCAGTGCTTGCCTCGGAATTGCATTCATTTAGTCATAATTTCTGCTCTTCCTAGAGTTGGATCAGCAACTAATCAAATAATCGGTTTAGGATTCTACTGTATTATAGCTGTATGATCTGGTTTAGCGTTCGTCTATCCGTATAATTCCTAATCAATCAGAATACTTTAAATAATAATCTCTTTTTATTTCCTTAAATATTAATTAATTTACAGTGTAAGTAAATCAAATCAAACGGCGGCCATTTTAGGAAAAATACTGTTCCTATCGTCAATATTTGTTAGTTTGGGATTACTAAGCAAAAGTAAAATATCATTTGTAAGTGCGTCTCTGATTGGTTGGTTCATTTACTGCCAACTAAAAGAAAAGAGCTAATCTAACATACCGGCTATGCTCATCTTTCCATCCAATTTCACCAATTTCGTCAGAAATAGGATCTTTGGATTTAGTAAAATCGAGATATTTTATTGAGACATACCAGACCAAATTTAATATCCGGTCAGAATTTAAAAATGGATTTTAATTATTTTGTCACACATCCGATGCAAACCTTAACTTTAAACCCATTCACTCAAAAAAACAACATTACCCGGTTACAACATTCCTATTATAACTGATTTTAGATGTGCTGAGTAATCTCAAATCTTGTAACTCAATCGATGGTTGACCCCCCTCTCGCACCGATTAAGGAGATCAATATAGTATGAATTTTCTTTGATAATTATTTTACTAAATTGCAAGTATTGAAGTAGAATAATCTGAACTGAACTAAGTTTCCACAAAAATAAAACAAATGTTTTCCAAAATTAAATTGAAATGGCTGGATTATCCAACATCATAGCCGAGGCTAGTCCAATCGTCCAACAATTATCGCTCGCATAAAATTTTCCTACGACGCCGACGTCAAATTAATTCTCAATTTTAACATCCAAAAATACTTTCAGTTACCCAAAGTTTTTCCATTTTAATTCTAAAACAAATACACCAAAAGAAACTTCAAAATCTTATTTTAAACATATTTTTCTGGTTAATTTTTACAAAATTTTACACTTACCAAAATTAACACAACCTTGCGACCTGGGAAGTCGCACGCTAGTCCTTTAACTTATCATCACTTCCAAACTCAGAGGCGTCGCATATACTTTCAAATTTCAATAAAATTTTTAACTTTACAAAAATTATAAATTTCAAACAAGAACTTCTTCACCCAAGATAATACGACATTAAACCATCCTAGCTTTCAACCAATCCAAAATGGGATTGAGAGAAAGATACTCGACGTCGCCGTCACGTCGTGTCTTTGAAATGAAGAACCAAATGTTTCAAAAGAAAATCAAAAACCTTCAAAATAATCATACAAAATCATCTAATTAATATAATTAATGATTGATTATTCACATTTACAGTATACCCAATTAATTAATTGGAAACCCAAAACCTATTTACAATTATTTGAATGCCAAAAAACCTAGCATAAAATCATTCAAATTAATTAAATCGCACTCCAATTTTGTTGTTCTTATAAATATATTTAACCGTTTCTTGGGATTTTGGAATATAATTAGAACAACAGAAGTCGCTAACCGGCCGACGTTTCGGTATTGTATAAATCTTCCTCTTCGGTGAGTTATCAAAAACTTTTTCAAAATGTTCGCAAATTTTTAATTTTTAATTTTTTTTTCGTCATTTCGTCTTGCAGTCATCACAAATTATTACATTTTCCTTCCTTCTTCTTATAATTGGGAATTGGTATCTTCAGCGGCCTTCCACCTTGCACGCCTGTATTGCCATTTTGATATATTTAGGTATATATTAGGGTAGTTACATTTCCTGCCATTTTGACTGCCTCCATTATCTTCTTTGCCAAAATCTTCTTAAAAATTCCATTTGAAGGTTATATCATCTTCTTTTCAATTTTTCTATCTTCAAAAATTTCCCTCCTTCCAAAAAAATATACTAATTTATGGAACGGCATCCCATCGTCTTCCTCCTCTTCTTCTGCATCCCACCATCCAATTAAACGGGATACCGTCTCCTCCCTGCCGTTCTTATGATTTCCTCTGAATCTCACACAATTAATTCTTTCCAAATATCAATACAATTTCAATTTACGAAAATGCAACGAAATCTCGAAACACCTGAGCAATTCGAAATCTCGCCACACCCAGTTAGACTGGTCAGTTTGCGTATGTGGGTGACCCTGACGGAAATACTAGATCCTATGATGTTTCGGAGGCAAGGTGAGCATTCGGTTATTAGCTTCTCGAGGTAAATGAAACACTGTCGGAAACAAACGTTTCCGACACGTTTAATAGAGACCGACGGCGTCGGTTGGTTACCTCAATTCTTATAAGCGTCAAGACTGGGGTTTTCATAAAGGAGAACCATGGGCATACGGAAGCGTCAAATGACGATTTTAAGTTACAAAAATAATACCCAAACAAAAACTTTTTGAATGTAGATACCCTCTGAATTTAATAACTAGCTCACCGGATTCAAATGCATAAAGACTCTATTTTCTATGTTCTTTGACTGTGTTAGGGTAGCTGTATCTAAAGAAGAAAAGGCGTGGCCAAAATCTGGCGATCCGGCAACCTGGTCCGGAGGGGATCTGTAATGTAACGCCAAACTTCGACAAACAAACAAAGCCGGTAACATCAGGTCTAGTCATGACATATTCTAAAGGGGTCACACCGTACTTAATCATGATCCGGCCTAGAGTATGTTAGGCTATGCCTAAGAAACTTCTAGTCGAGCTGATAAATAAGAAAAGATACTTCTTCTGCACGTATTAGGTAAATATACCCGTTACGACACCATCAATCACTGGTCCTCCCATCTTTATGACATTACGCCGTCCTATTGGTTTGTGCAGGAATAACTGTTTTGGAAGTCGGGTATGGTTCATCCTCATCAGGTGTTTTCTCTACGTTGCACGCTATTCTTCTATTTTATCATTTAGATGGAAGTTGCCCAAAGCATTTCGGATATCCGTGTTTCTCACTCTTACTTAAGGTGGCCGAGAAATTGGTTTTTTTTTGTTCGACACAAATCTTAAAAACGAATAAATTTAAAAAAATTCTGAAAACAGATTCAAAAAGCCTAAGTTTGAAACTACAAGGTGAGTGATTTTCAAAAAAAAATATCGCGAAAAAAATTTTTTTTTTGAGAATTTTTATCTATATTTTTTTCATCCTAAATTTTTAAAGCCCAAATTTGGATTCTAGTTGTAGCGTCAACTTTGAAGAACATTATTTCACAAAGTGGGTATGCTAAAATTTTCTATTTTTTAAGTTTTGTGTCGAATGGCAAATGTCTTTTGAAATCCTTATAGTAACTCATGTATGTATGTTTTTTTAAAATAACCTGCTGGATCCCTAAAGAAAGGGATTGTTTCAAACTATGGGTAATTTCAACCCCTCAGCTGCTATGGGGAATTCGCGCTACAGTCGCGGCACCTAGCGGATTTAGTGTTTTTAAGTGAATTTCTCGGCCACCTTAAGGAATTAATTCTTTCAAATTTACTGCTTTCCTTCAATATCACCAAGTCAAAAATTATTATAAAAATAATGTTAACAATAAAAAGTATCATACCCAAAATCTTTGTAACAAACCGAACACACCCATTCCTTGTTTCCCATTTATACCGGACGCTTCCCTTTTTTAAATAGAGTAAGTCACTCGGCCCTTCGAACTGCAAGACAAAATCATCTAATTGTGCTTTTCTAACATAGGAAACTTTCATCAATGTGCACGGTAATTTTCGTACGCTTCTGGCCTTTTTAAAAGTCACTCCAGTCAATCAGCCCGAGCGTTACCTGTTTATAAAAACACTGTGGCCGACTGTGGGTCACCGCATTATTGAAAATAATTCATTTATCGTCAATTAACACTTAATTACACACTAAACTCAAAATTTAGTGACGGTGCAAGCAAGGCTTCAATCACGGTCCGCACAAAAAGCTTAGCATCTTGTCGAATTTTTTAATATGTTGGCTCCATGAAATTTTCGTACCAAAATTTGTGGATTCTGGCTCAGATATTTGACAATTTGGGAGTTGCTAAAATTTTTGAAGTTCTATTTGTTTATAAACTTCATTTTCAAATATCTCAGATTTTTTGAAGTGAAAAACAATAAATTATTGCACTGGCCACTTTACAACTATAAACTGGTCGGTACATTGAATCACCAAGAAAAGCTATAATGAAATCTTTATATGAAAAAAAATTTAAAACTGCCAATTGCTTCCCGAGTTATTACAAAAATTTCTTTTTCTAATGGCGTCTCGAGTTTGGAATCCTCGCTTTTAGGTAATCAAATGTTGATAATCTTTTCGTGAGTGTAACCTTGAATTCGGACTCCTAATATATACAACCACTTAGTGTTCTTAAGTGCTGGTAATTTCTCGTGGGCGAATATTTAGTTGGTCCCAAAGTCATTATTCTTCGTGCCAAGTCGTGTATGACAAGTAGTCCAGCTTTCGGTTAGTGTTCTTGGCCCCTTAAAACATCTGGTGAGCAAAGATAAGAGAAGCTCTTTTATGCGCACGTTTTCGTCGTTAGATGTCGAGTTTGTGTCAAAAACTGATCAAGGATTCGAATGGGAAATTTTGTAATGTAGTTTAATACATTAAATTTAACTCACACTAACTAAAAACAATAGGCTATTTTTAAGCGTGGAGGTCTGCGTGTTAAAATTTGTGATTAGTTGTAAAATGGATATGTTATAAATAAATAAAGAAAAATTAATATTATCGAAATTGCATTTTGAAATTTTAAGATAACTGCCATAACGGGCCGCAGGTGGAACAGAACTGATATAAGTCCTGTTTTTTCGGCATTTCTGCATTGTTTATAGAGTAATAAATGAACAAATCATCGAAAGCACGCCTATAAATGACATGGAAGAAGAGATTTAGCTTTCAGGTAAATAATTCTATTATTTAATTTCTATTATTTGTAAAGCACAAATCACTCAAAAGTTGCCCCATTGCTAACATGGTCTGAAACATAATTTACCCTCTGTGATGCAACCACTAATGAAAGGTTTGGCTAAAACAAATATCCAGATTCTGTCGCAATCCGGAGAGAATCTCTCCAGTTTGTATAGCCACGATGTTGTAAGCTATCCGTCAATTCTTTGAGAGAAGTGAAATCGTGAATTCTTGAAAAAAATAGTTTGGGGAACTACAGTAAAATGCCGGTGATGATAAAATTGCTTTAATTGACAAGTAAAAATAAATAAGAAATGTAGCACAATTCCAGCAATTCTAATTGTATGAATACTGTGCAATATAGTACACACTGTTGTTAATAATTGACTACTATCGGAGTAAAAAGTTCTGACCCCTGAGTTTGAAGTCTTATATTTCAAAAAGTAATTGATGGAATTTTATGCACTAAGAAGATACAGATAAAGAATTTAATTTTGTATAACGCATTAAAATTTCAAAGTTATAGGTTTTATAGTGCCTTTCTGTTATGCAGATACTTAACAAAAGAGGCACAATTTAAACAACAATTATTATGTACAAAGATAATATCGATTTATAGAAATCCACTTTTAACAGAAATTTGACAAAATTCAAATACAATTTTAATATTGCTAAAAGAGTATACTTTTGTCTATATACTACATAAATTTTATGTAATTTCAGAAGAAAATATGATAGTTGTAGGTATTTGAAGTTGCAACTTTTCGAAATGAGTGCTAACACTACACTTTTTGAATATTTTTTTAAATAATTTTAAAACGGCGTTAGTTAGAAGTATAAAATTTTAATATGACATTTAGCACTAATCAATTGATATCATATATTTTTTTCAAATTTTTTCCCTGCAAAATTTTGATTTTATTTGACTTCAAACAAGGATGCTTCAAACTCAGGGGTCAGAACTTTTTACTCCGATAGTAGGTGGTGTCAAACAGTGTTCCCACAGACAAAAAATAAGTGCACTAACAATGAAACCTCTAATAGTTATCCAAAAGTTGAATGTAAAAGTCCAAAATGACACGTCGGTATGCACGAATTGGAAAAGAATAAAAGTACTTACTTCGAGCTTTGGTAAGTTTATAAACTTGAAGGTGACAAACGCTCTTTTCCTATCTTTGAAGGTAATGACTGGTAGATTTGATCCAAATTCGTAAAAACGCGAACATAATGAACACTGCTGCTGATACTACTACTACTGGACCAGTGAGAGAGCTGCTGTTGGTAACGCCAAGCAAAACTGGACGATCCAGATAGTGGAAAATTTCCCCTAAGTGATTCGTCTTCCAACGGAGAACGAAGTTTGTAGGTAAGGATCTGGTTCTCAAAACAACAACCAAAGACTGATAATCTCTCTGATATCAGACTGATAAGTTTCCCTATGTTTGTTCGTGGACTACTTGTCTCACACGACTTCGCACGTAAAATAGTGACGTCGGGACCAAGAAATATTCATCTACAATCGTTCCCTAATCAGAAATAGAACTGCTCGTCGCTATTCAGGGAACTAAATTGGCGTTCACGCCAAGTTATCAACATTTGCATAAAATGCATGCAATAAGGCAAATAAAAATGCAGAGCCGGATCGAGGAATATATTGAATAGCAATTCAAGGAGGAACCAAATAACAAATGCAAAAATTTGTTACAGGCCTACCTGATCTTTGTGGTCGGCTAGCTTTGCTTTCGCACATTATATTTAGAGCATGTTCCTCGTAAGCGTTTAAAAATTCATTTTAATTTCATGTAATTTTCGAAGAGAATGGTGGTAGATGTCATTTTTGAAGCAGCAAAGAAGAATAAATAAAGTATAAATTCAACAAGAAAATATAAGTATAGATCTGACTATTCTTAACTTAAAAGTACTTTCAAGTCGCACAGCTTGGGGAATTTAATAAGTTAATAATTAATAATAATAACAACCAGAAAATTTTAAATTTCCAACTTTGCCTTGCATTCTCGTGAAGACGAACACAACTAACAGTATTTCCTATGATCTGACATTTCTGCCACTGGCGGTGTTAGTTTATTTCAAAACTATCCTTATAAATGCTTCAAAGCGAAAAATAATAAACAGCTCATTGAAGATCGAGCGATAAAGAAATCAACAAGAAAATCCAAGGTAAGTTAACAATTAAATTTAGATTTTATAAACAAATCTCCTCCATTTTCTCTTGTTTGGCAAAAAAGTATTCGCTTCTGCTCAAAGGAAAGTAATTCTGTAGGTGGATGCTAATAGAGAAAGCAAGGAACGATAGCTGCTGTTTGCCACACTAACAAAAGTGAAGTTACAGTTGGATACAGAATTTTCTAATTCCGTTGTGGCTTTGATCACAGGGAAAATTTTGTTGTCGACTTGTTCGTGCCCTTATTTAAAGAGTGAGTGCTGTTGAATATTATTTTGTAACTGCGTGTTTGAATGACTGGAGTTCTTAGTTCTTTATGATCTGGTTATTTGAGTTTCGTAGGTAACTGACTGTTTTGACATGTTGCCTGGCTCTTTTGAACTGTTTGTGATGTTCAGTGAAATCACAAGTAACTTTTTTTATTCCTTTCCAAATTTTTACGCGCCCTCTAATAGAATTTTAGGGAAATTCTTGTTGGCCGATAAGAACGAGTCCTGATATTTTGAGCATTTTTATTTTTAAAATCAGGGTAGGCAGATTGAGTTTTTTTTAGATTTTTTTGTTTTTAATTTTTGGGTTGTCAAGTAAATAAGTAATACGCGGGGTAGTGAATTTTAATTTGTAAAATAATTTTGGTTTTCACGTTGGGAGTTCAGAACTGATTAATTTGGGTTTAGTGATTTGGGAAGTAAAGCTCAAATACCCATAATTGATTTAAAGGCGGAAGCCATATTTTTGAATATCCAAGAAAACGTCGTGGGAAGAGGTTTTAGTCCTTTTTCCCCCGCCAGTGGTGGCGTTCTTTACCATTATTTTATTTATTGTTACCATCCGTTCAGCCTCGTGTTATTATCGTTATCGTTATTGGTTTAATACTCGAGAGATTAACATCACCGAATAAGGTAAAACACCCAAACTTTCTAATACTGTTACTCATTGTGTGTATATAAATATTGTAATTTATTGTTCATTGTTCAAATAGTTAGTAGTTTTCTTCGGCTGCAATTTCTTCTACCTCGGTCGCATTTGGCATCGACTAGTCCGGATCCAGATCCTACCGAGTACACCCGTCACTATTGCTATTCAAACTTTAGTATTAACGTCAACATATTTTAAATCGGTGGTAATTGCAGTCGACCACTCGTTGAAGAGCTTTGGCCACACACCAGTCGTTCAAAGCGAGACTGTAGAGTCTAACTTCAACCGAGTGGCAATATTCTGGTCATCTTGTTATTTTGTTGCCCTTTATTATATAATTCTGTTCCTTGCACTTAGTTATTTGTGTTCATTAGTATTAAGATTCCCTTTCGTGCGACTCGTGACCTTCGACATATTCCCAGCTGGTAAAATCAAAGGTGAGTCGATACGGAACGTTTTAGCTGGTGGCGCCCTACTTAACCCCATGATACTAGTTATCAAATACAACCATCCCTGCTCCCTCTCTTATTGCAGTGCCAGTAGACGTTTGATCCACGCCCTCTCCACTGAATCAGCTAGCGAGCCACTTGCTTTGAGAGAGAAGAACCACTCGACTGGTTATTTTATGTCGTAAGCAAATTTTTGCCGTGACATGTTTCATCCTGTGATTTAATAAATCAGTTTTCTTGTTTCTCTTGTGCTCTACTTTGGATGCTGGGTACAAAGACCTAGCTGCTGAAGGCTCATGGATTTAAGAGACATATAAATCTGATGTGAATATTTCTCAATACAAATAATAATTTATTTGTTCTTCGGTGGTTCTAGAAAGCATTCGGTTATTCATATAGGAACTTGAATAGTTATTGTAAAACGCGATGGAAATAGAAATGAAAATATGTTTCCATTATATCTGTTTACATTCAAAATAGAGTTTTTGCGTTTTGCTTTAATGTTAAATGCATATCTTGTTTAAAAACTGTTTGAACTAGCAATTATGCGATTGAAATCCTTTTTGGTATGGGAAGCAGGAAATGTATACCTATAGGTACTATTTTAGTAACATGTGTATGTATAAACGCACATTTTACGAGTAAAAGTATCCAAGTAAGCACCATAATATTGAGTGAGGTAAAAGCATACACAGTAATTACTTGATGGATTCAAGGGTTTTAGTTGCTCCATAAAAGTGCCGCAAACCTTTAATCAAAATATAAATCCTGCAAAAGTTCTTCTATGTAATCGGCTATTTTATAAATTACTTTTTTTGTCGTTTATATTTAAGTAATTAGAAACCGACTATCTCAATACTACCAACAAAATAAAACTTCGATTAGACTTGTCAAGTTGAAAATGTAAACTTTTATTTAAAATAATGTTACAAGAAAATGTACTCAGAGAATTGCTCAGAAAATGAGTTTTTAATTTTTTCTTTCTTCTGTGAATACATTAGGCTCCCATGCTTGGTAAAATGCTATAAAATCTTGTGATAAAAGTCGGACGAAAATAAAACAAGAGTATCGAGTATCGGAAAAGAGCAACTCCATGTTTAAAACTGAAGAAACAATCTTTTGCAATCTTACTTTGCTAAAGTTTGATGGCATGTGAAAGAAAAATGACTGGTTTTACATGTTTGGACTTGAGAAAATGAGAAAATTATCGATGGAGTGCAAATAAAACATAACTTTAAAGGGATTTAAATTCTGTTTAATTTATTATTCACCCAGTAATAAAATACTAATATTAATATCACCGCACAAAATATTCCCGTTCCATGATTATTTCATTAGTGCAGTAATAAATTTGATTTGCTTTTCAAAGGCTCCAAGGTGGAGTTTGATTGTGGTCAATCGAAATAATATATGATTCGTTTTAATATTCTGAATGCTGTATAAAACGATCGGAAAATTAGTGAAATTTTAGTTCCAATTTGCAGAATATTAAATGGAAGTTTATTACTGGTGCGAAGTTCACTGTATATATTATCGCCGGCGGATGCATAACACTCTCATCCCTGTACACCCTGAAATTTATCTGTGCGCTAAGCCTATGATGGGAGACATAATCGGGTATGATCCTATTATTATACAACCGCAGTCGCCGCAGTGCTTCTCTACAACGATGTCACAACACGGCCATCCTCTGCATAAAGACTCAGTTTTGGGGTTCGCTAATAGTGTAATAACTGGGTTTGTGATGAAAGTTATTGCACGACAGGTACAACAGACGCTTTCACCTTTTTAAAAAAGCATCGATACGGGATCCAGTACAAAATTATATTTATAAAGGTATGGATGGGGTTGCAGGCAGCAGCGACCGTTTCTGTCTCCCCGATCCTTTCCCCCGGGACGACGACACAGAATGAAGAGAAAATTGAAAGAAATAAAGGAAGGTTTTCTAATAGAAAGGAAAAAAGAAATTGTTAGTATGTAGAGGCAAAGGCTGGTTGTGCCTTCGCTGCTACGATTAGATGACTTGTCAACCTGCACGAAAATTTCATTTTACAAACTTGTTTGGCAAGAGAATTGAATAGAATTGAACTTGAAGTAGGGCACGAAAGAAAATTGAAGATTATACAAGATAGAGTTCGTCTCTGATGAACTTGAAACTTATTTAAACTTCATTTATTTGAATTGGATACAAGATTTTTATATTATAATTTGTTTTTATCGGCGAAAAAAATTACATCAGTGCTGGATGTGGGTGCCAATTGAAACGGTTTAATCTTCTCGCGTAAGAGGACTTCCGCGAGATAAAAAGACGCCTGCTTCCTGACTTTTTCAACGCTAATTAATATTGTAAGAATATTTTCCTTCTTATTTGAGAACTTAATCTGATAGCTTCAAGTTACGCTGTACACTTAAATTTCACAGATGTTTGTGTAAAATAATACAACATAGTTACTTGAATTTTGCCAAACTTCTAACTAAATGTTACATTAAAGTAATTAAAACAATTTATGAAGCCAGGAAATTATTGTTTTACTTGTAAAATTTTCCATTTATTTCTAATTATTGTTGTGTGTGGAAACCTTGAACCGATATAATCAAACAGGAACTGAACAGGATATGGATTATCTTTCGAACAATGAATAATAATGTTGCACAAAACTGGGGAACTCCTATTGAGATAATAAAAGTTTATTAATTAATAAGGCCAAATTATCACTTCGGACCGCTGCAGGATTACTTCTCTAATTTGTACTTATCATACATTGAAACTTTATAATGGATCAGGTATTTCAAATGATACTTTTTCAGACAAAGTCACTTGAAAATTCACGCAGGACTATCAATTTTCAATTTTCGTTAACAAATGTAAAAAATAGACTTTCATTTTTCATATTTTATAAGGTAGTACCTACTTTATTATTAGATACATATTATTCTAATACGCGAGGGCAACAGTCAACTTTTATTTCCAAAACAGTGCCTTTCAAATATTTAATACAATTCAGATTTGACGCAGTAGAGAGGCTATGTTGGTTGTAATACATTTTTTTATCAGTCTTTCCTTTGTATCTTTTATAGAAACCCAAATGTTCTTCGTCGGACACTTCGGTAGTATTTTTAAGTTTGGTCCAAATATCTTTTATTTCATTTGTGCATGTAATTCTTATTATATCGTTATTAATTCTATTAGCGCATGCAATTTTTCTATATTTTTCCCGTTTCATTATATTGGTTAATTTTCTTCAGTTTTAGAAGGATCTCGGCGACTAGAGAATTATGATTTGAGTTTATGCCGAGCACCCAGATATTTTTTAACGCTTTTAATCAGGTTTCGGAAATATTTCTTTATCATAATGAAATCTATCTAGATTCTTATGATGTTTTCGGGCTTCTCTTGAGAGATCTCCAAGTAACAGACGTCTCGGTGATAATAATTGAAATCATTTAAATCATTTTCTTGACAAAATTCTACTAGTTTATCACATTTTTTAGTCTAATATAATAATTTGCTAAAAGTCTCCTCCTCAACCTTGTCATTTATAGACTCGCTTCTGATTGGTTCCTTTAAATATTACCAAGGAAAGAAAAGTTGAAAAGAAAGTCAAATGAAGTTTCACATCTACGAATGTACCTTCAAGACTCTTGAAGGTACACAGGCAAGACAGTAATCTTAAGAGTAACTTCTCGATAAATGCAAGCACAAAAGGAGTCAAAAAGACGACGCTAAACGTAGCAAAGATGTAATCCGACATCATAATTTGCTAGAAAGCCTCCCTTGCACCTCCTTGTAATTTATATTTTAACCAAAAAAGTTTATAATCATGAAAATGATTTTCGACATAAGAAATTGAAGACGCATCTGATTTGATACATTTCTCACCCCCCAACTCACTTGGAGTATTTTTAATTTTATTCGACTACGGTTTCTATTTGCCTTTAGAGTTGTTTCCCAGTCTCGTGGCTAACAACTCAGCTTCGCCGTCGCTGATCTTGCTGACTGTAACCCCCCACCAGGATTCTCTCGTCAACCATTTCCTATCCTGGAATTGAGATGGACTACAGGTCAAGTCCACTCCCCGTGGACCATTAGGACCCACTAATCACAAAGTAAACCATAAATCAAGAAATTCAAATGCTATCGGCTACCGTCACTATGGCAGTCAGAATTATCAAAATAATGGCTCAACTTGAAGAAATAAATATTCCAATAATGATCATACGACCACAGGCGCTCATGTATGATTTACTTCCCATTACTCGACCAACAAAACAACCATTGAATGGAAATCTACGATACTCTTTCGACAAATAGAAGATTCCCTGCCCACCACCATAATCATAAAATTGCAAAAAAGTTACTCTCTGAGTCGCAATCCCTAATGATAGGGTCGACCCAAACAAAGACCAGAGTCCGTCTCAATCCGGAGAGTATATAAACATTCCTTACCCTCCCCGCAACCAGGGTTTCTGCGCAGGCGCTAAAGCACATGTTTCGATTGGCTAAAAATTGCGCCGGTGCCGTAGGTACTTGTCAGAACTTGGCATTTTCATTAGGACCAAGAATACTTGGAAAGGGCTTTAATTGATTATAACGCCGTTGAATCCGAGTGGAGAGTGATTAATGAATTAAATGAATATAATTAATTTAAACAGAATAGAATAGTATATTAATAGAACCTTAGACCGACAAACAACGCCTATGAAAAAATGAGGTTAGGTTAGGTGACGAATGATATGTGAAATGATGCCATGTTTGTCAGCCAATCACAACATGTTTTGGAACCTGCGCAGAGACCCTGGTTGCGAGGTGGGTAAGGAATGTTAATGTGCATCCGGAGATGGACCTCTCCAGTTTGTTTGCCATGATGTTAATAGACCAGCTCCTTATTAAATACGAAGGCCAGGCCGTGGATTCTGAAAAAAGACCGGTAGCTTGGAAAAACTAAAAAAAAAAATAGTAATCAAATGCTTTAATTGACACATAGAATTTGAGAGATACATACTATCACAGTTCCAATAATGGCAATGTGTATGGCTGTGCAAAACATAGACACAGTTATTTCTTGCAACAATTAAATTCTGAATTTGCACCCCTATTCGCGATGTGGAGAATATAAGTTTTGTATTCGAATAGCAGATTTTGTTGCTGCATTAGCACCCCCGAAATTTGAAAGTAACCCTGCCTATAATAATAATACTGACTACATAGTAATTGTAATTAAACTTATCTCCTTACTTAAATTTGATCAATTTCTCCTTCAAATTCTTTCCGATCAGTCCTAAATATTCGCGAATCAATGCTTCGAATTTCTTGATCCTACTTCGATGCGGGATCATATCCGTAATGAGGAAATAAGAAGGAGGACGAGGGTGACGGATGCGATGGAATGTGTGGCGCGGTTGGTGTGGAGTTGGACCGGACATGTGGGAAGGCAAGACTGCAGTAAATGGACACCAAGGATAGTGAGCTGGAAGCCAAGAAAAGAAGCAGAGGCAGACCCCAAAAAAGATGGCTCGACGATATAAAGAAGGTGGCAGGTTGGGAGTGACTGAGGAAGGCGTAAAATAGAGAGGTTTGGGAGCAAATGGGAGAGGCCTATGTTCAGGAGTGGACTACGCAGGCTGATGATAATGAAGAAGAAGAAGAAGACTTCGAATTGTACTTGTAAGAAAGTTAAAAATGTAAGAAATGCACGTTTATGATAAGAAGAATCTAAACCTCGATGGAATAAATAAATAAGTTGTGCCCACATTTGCGACTTTACCTTGGAGAGATGGAACACATCATTATGTAAATCACTTGCATTTTAATTATCAAAGAAGTCTAAATTCCTAGAATGAAAGCAATTTAACATCAACAGATTAAAATATTGGCCAAAAAATAATTTCATATTAAATGTGACATACACGGAGCTGCATAATTTTGCAAGGAAACTCTACCCGTGTATGTCACGGAGCTATGCATTAAACGGTTAAACAATCAACGCTAAGCGAAAACCAACATTTTCAATGTCACATTTTACTCGCAATTTCATGTGTTTAATGGTCTAAAAATTGGATCAAGTTCTCTGAATCCTCTTTTTTGTTACAGAACTTGAAAGTTACTAAAAGGGTGGCGTCGTATGTAGTCCCACATGGTTCTCTTCTTCATCCTAACCCAGTCCACTCCTGAACGTAAGCCTCTCCAGTAATGGAGGTTTTGGCTGTAACTCACCACGATAGTCAAAGAAGTTGGTGCGTACTCCGCAGATTATTTTGGACTATATTTGCTTTACATCCAGTATCAGCTTGCTAAGCTTAAGGGGCTACATATCTTTGCACGCACTGAAAACCGAGTACATTTGAAAAATTACTATAAAGGTTATATTATAAAAATTAAATTAAATTATTGATTTGACATTTTGAATTAACTTTTGAACTACAAGAAAAAAAATAAAGCATTTGGTTTTTTTAATATTAACAATATTTTTTACGGGTATAAGTGGACTACTGATGAAAACCATGACCCTTCATGGTCGGCATCATAACTTCACCAAAAATTATCCAATCCACAAAAATAAAAATTAATCTTGTAAAATAACGTAGTGGTTATTGTCTGACGGAGGGAATTTCTGTTTTTTTCTAAAATAAAGAAATTACAGAATTTCAAACTTTAGAATGCAATTTAAAAAGAAAAAATTAGTGTTTAATAATTTATAAAAACATTCCCATCCAAGAAATTAAAAAAAGCTCTCGTCAGACATTAGAGAAAATAATTATCAAGAGTTTAAAAAAAAAAAGTTAAAGAATATTGAAAATTGACCGAGTTATCGTGCCGACCTTGTCTAAAAACATAGTATCGAGTATAACGCGATTAAAGTTTCTAGTAAGTACAGTTTCCAACCACATGTCCGGTCACATTATTGCTATAACTTTGTAACGGAGTGGAATTTTCTTAAAAATTCTTTTTTTTAATATTCTTAAAAGTATAAAGAAGAATAACGTGTAAGAAAGCAAAAATTAATTTTCAAGGATATGAAGCCCCTTAAGAAAGTTTGACCCTCCTAGGTTTGAACCCGGTATCCCGCATTCGCATCCAACTGCGTTAGCTGCAAGGTAATGGCCGTCTCACCATTGTTAAGTGCACCAAAGTTGTCAATTTATTTAATAAATCTAATATTTTTTTACCTTGCTGACCTAAACAAAGATCGTAGGTTTGAATTTAAGACTAATTTGATTATAAAAAGCTCGATGTTTTACATATTATCCTCCTCCCCAAAAAAATATGATGATCTTTCAATCGTATTTTAATTTGTTATTTTTCAACTGTCTATTCTCCATCCTGTTAGTGAAATAAAAGTGTTTCAAATTAGAGGGTATCGAAATTGAAATATCGCAATGAAATGATTATTCAAAATTTGCTGCATGACTTTGGCCAGCTTGCGCCTGAGGGAAGTAACTCATTTATCCTTCTCTAATCATCGTAACAATTTAATTTCGATCGTGTGAACTACCGAAACGATCAGTTTGATTGGTTTTTGTGGAATTATCAGAATAGTGAAAATTATGATTGAATTAGGTAGGAAGCCGAAATGAGTTAGTTTAGGTATAATTTTTGTTGAGAAGTTATAAATAAAATTAGCAATTGGTTTATTGTTTAATCAAACAGAACGTTAATCAAACAAGATGACAAATAGGTTAGTTGGTTAGATACATAAACGAGGTTAATTAGAAAGTTAGTAAATTGGGGTTGATCATGAGGGCTGCTTCAATCCTAATATTTGCAAAAACCTTTAAACTTCTCGAGGAAGGGACTTAAATAAAAAAAACAAATCAACATAGATAACTCGGACATTTTCTAGTAGCTAAATATTTGAACAAGTGAGTATTTTTTTAGATAAAAAGGAAGCAATTAGAAGGCTTAACAAAACGACCAAAGAAGTTTTAAGAATTCAGAAGTCCCGCATTGCAAGAGACTATCCGAGCAGTAACTAACATTTCAATTCTTTCAAGTCGAGTGAAACAAAGAGAGTATAAACAATAAGAAGTCGTCCGTGTGGGCTATTCCTCAATTAAATACCTCAGACTTTGTGTTCCTCTTAGTTGTAACTTGGTGCCTTTTCTTAACTTTTACAAGAAAATCATTGTTCGTCGAATTCGTTAAATGGCAAAGACTGAGAAGCTAAAAGATAAAAGACCCATCTTAAACTTTTGCGACCGCGTACAAAACTATTTTCATTACCAGTTGGACAAAGGAATTGCACAAAAAACTGTTTCCCTAAATTATTACGTACATTTGTGACAAGCGACGTGCACACTGTGGACATAATCAAACACGGGAAATTTATTGTTCCCCGACTGTAGACATTTCGAATTATGCCGGTCCAATGTAAAACGTTGTTAATCTATTGATGGACACGGGTCTCTTGAATAGTCAAATTCATAGAAATTGCATTAACAATCAAATTATTATTTGCCGTTCGTGATTGCGAAGCACTGTTTGTACAAACCGATCACTGATGACTGCATTTACGAACGAATACACACGATAAACTAGGAACATTTTCCTTCTCGCTATTCCTAGTTTTCAAACCTTACTCACGTAAAAAAAATTTTCCGCTACAGTTTATACGATTATGCAAATTCAATTTTTAAATAAAATTTAATACCTACGGTTTAAACAATTCAAACGTTTCACCAGCGCTTTTATGTTACAGAATATTTGCTAACAGAAGATTAAATATGAAAATAAATTTTAGTCTGTTTTGCATACCTTCATCTCCCAAGGTGCCCGATGCAACGCAATGGTATACAGGAAAACCTTCTCGGAGAGGAAGCCACTTGAAAATTCGCATAGGACCAAAACATAGTGGTCCAATTCACTTTTTCGTGTTATATCTCTAACATAAATACGATGAAGATAAAGCTGTTGCATTTAGAGGCCTCCATTAATTCACAAGATTAAATATAACTTCATCATCTGCCTTAAAAGCGAAACAGACTGTCCAAAAGTTTGGTAATCATTCTCTGAGGCCTTCCAAATAACTAATGTGAAGCGAAACAAGTTGAAATGTAATGAAGATTTTAGTCAGAAAATGTAAAAAATTAACGGAACATGAAACCAGATTCAAACAATTACTGACAAGATTCAATTATTGAGACTATAATTTTCGGTAAAATGTAAGTCTGATTAAATCAAATTTGCAACAGATTTCTATTCCACTGCCCTAGTTAATTCTGTTCTTTAATTATTTTAGGAAGAACTGACAGACACCTGGTGATTTAAGTTTGCATTGTTATAAGCTTTATATCAAGTATTTTGTAATCCATGCATGACTGCAGAAATCAGTGCATGTAACAGCTTATGGAAAACATTTTAAGCCAGTGTTACTTTTTGCTTTATAAAAATATTTATTCCTTCTTTTATGTATATTGTTCTCTATAACCCCAGGTTAATTTAAACCGTATGTTATTTGTTTATGTTTAGAGCCGCATGAAATCCTGTGAAAATATTTAGCTTAAATGTGACAGACTTCATTGCAAATTTATGTTTAATAACTTCTTTATAGACTCAAAATATTCAATGCTTCCGCACACTTGGAGCATAGGAATCATAAGACCAGTAGTGTGGCGTTAAGCAGTGGCCGGCTAGCTAGGGAGTGGAGAACCGCCATTTATAATTTTGAAATACATTGTCGTGATGTTTCGGTGCAATAGCACCTTACTAGAATGTATAATAAATTAAATGGTGCTACGCAAGAGTGATCAAACATACATCAGCTAGCATAACCAGCCCAGAAATTATTGTAGTGATTTATTTCTAGAGACAGAGAAAAAATTTTAGTACTAATAGAAATAAAGCAGGAAATTTGTTGTACATGTTCATAATTTTTGCAATAGTTGCAAAATTGGTTGTTATAACAGATTTCAGAAAAAGAAGTATTTTTACCAATGAGGGCAACAAAATTAAAATGAAAATAAGAAATTAAACCGAGCAGAATCAATATAATATAATTTAGATTTTATTTAACTACCAAAACGACAGCCGGATGACCAGCACCAAAATATAATTATTAAAAAAAAGGTAATATTGCCTTCAAGATGAATCTAACGCGAAAAATTTAACCTCAAAATTGAATTTATCGCCGATTAAAGTAACGAAAATATTGAAGAAAATAAACAAGCATATTTTAGCGAATAAGTCGCTTCTTCTTCATTAGCCTTTTCTTCCGCCCACTGCTGGACATAAGCATCTCCATATTATGGAGGATTTAGCCATAACTCACCACACTGGCCAAACGTATTAGTGAGTAGTCCGCAGATTGATTTTGGATTATAGTGGTTTTACATCCGTTAGCAGCTTGCTAGCGTAGCATTCAGATGTGCCTGTAGTCCTGTTGTTTTGTTAACGGTGGCAATTCGTCAACTCAGGGGGACGGCAGGCTTAATGTACCCTCCGAAGCACGGAGACTTGGTCATAAGAAAGTTTGACTCTCCCCGGGTTTGAACCCGGTACCCCGCATTTGCATCCAACTGCGTTAGCTGCAAGGCAATGACCGTCTGAGTGAATGAATATTGAGTGCGAAATTGAAATTTATTAAAGGAAAAATTGAAAAATGGAGATGAAAATTTAATTACCGTTTATGACCAGCTCATGTGATAACCTCAGTTTTGTATAACCATACGCAGAGATTTCTTCATCTTAGGAATAAATTACATTTGAAAATTACTACGAGAATATTCATGAGGTCCCTAATTAACATAATTATAAAAGGAAATTTTAATTACAAATTTAATGCAATTAAATTAAATTAATCCCGAAAGTCACAAACCAAACATCGTTTAATCCAGAAACCGAAAATTTTGAAAAGTTTACAAAATCACCTGCAAAAATCCCATCAAAGTTAAAATTCGCCACATAAATTCGAAGTTTATGGCAAAAAAACTTAATAAAAAACTGAACTTAGGTTAATGACGTTAATAGATCTTATAGTCCCATCTAAAGATCAACGGAAGAAGAATGCACCAAACCTAAATATTTTTAATTTAACCTAAGCTATCCATCATAACCTTAGAAATTTCCTGACAGTTCTATTTCCTCTATCATTAACTAACATTGTAATTCTGTATATCTTTTTTTTGCGGTGGAAGGGGGAAAATCATTCAAAGACACCACTCTCACTGGTAGTGTGGGATTTTCACCCACTAGAAACCCCCTCCCATACTAACATGGTTGCCGACTGACACGTGGTAAATCAAATCCTTTGCCATGTCAGTTGGTGTAGCAAGTTTTTCCTTCTTTTTGAATCATTTTGTTTGTGCTTGTCGTGCAACTTCTTCGTGTTAGGTTTCAGATCGTTTTCTTCGCCCTTTAGGGTCTTTTCTCTTCTTGTTTTTCACCCTTTAGGGTCCCTTTACTTTGTATTGGAAACCATGGTTTCACACATTACTCTCCAGCTTGCTTGGTATCTACTTGTACTATCTCGGTTGCGATTGAGTTGGGTCCATTGCTGGCTCAGCTCTTCTATTCTCGCTTACCGTGGTAGTTACGACTGCCGCGGATCCTCCAATCGTGTTTCTTCTAGTTCTTGTGACCCGCACGGCAGTGCCAGGTATCCGCATTATGGTCATCTAACCTGCACTTAACGCAGTGGGGTTCGACGGTGCAAACCGCCCCGAAGTTGCCTTCACGGCCGCACCGCCAGCACATTCTTGATCTATCCAGAACTCTACACGTCGGTAAAGAGTGTCCAAAGGTCCAACATATCTTCCGCATCTCGTGTGGTTTCTAATCTTGCAAATGTTGATTTCCCTCTTGATTTTCTCCTCTCTGGTTTTTCACTGGTGTGGTTTTCAGTGACTTAATTAGCACGTGATCACTCGCGCCGGATGGTCTTGCGACTTCCTTATTTATCTTCTCATTGCCCACTAGGAGGTCGAGATTTTTCACCTCCATGGACATCTTCGTAAGATCCTTGAAGTTGAGATCTTGTTTATCTTTCTTGAGCTGCTACTTGAGCTGTTGGAGATTCTTCCTCAACTCTACTAGCATATCGCCAGCTCGTTTGGCCCTGACGGCATTCCCTTGCAACAAAAACTACCCTCTAAATCGCAACCCCTAGTGAGAGAATTAGCCCAAACAGAGACCAAAATCCGTCACAATCCGGAGAAGATCTATCCAGTTTGTTTGGCCACGATTTTAATAGACTAGCTCCTGATTAAGTGCGGAGGCCAAGTCGTGGATTTCTGAAAAAAGACCAGTAGCTTCGGGAAAATACGGAATCTGAGAGTGGCTATCACAGTTCCAATAATTGCAATGTAAATTACTGTGCTAAATAGAAACACAGTAACAATGAGTGATTGCGGTGTTATAATCAAAAAGTGCACTCAACTTAAATTAACAAGCACCAAGACACACAGCAACCGCTATAGATTACCAGTAATTAAAATGCAAAAGCCAAAAATGCACATATAGGTCAGAATAGTAAGAAAGAATTAATTTACTTGCTTAAAACGTTTTTGTAAGTTTACAACTTATCTGGTGACAAACGTCTCCTTCTACTCGAGATACGACGGCTGGTTTCAAACGATGGAAATCTGTAACTTGTCAATTTACACAGGAAAACACTAGATCGACATTCGCGACTCTAAAACACTGCTGCGGATTCGCAGCTGGACCTTGAGAGAGATATTGTTGGAGATGTTACGCAACGCTAGACCATCCAGATGACGAAAGTATTCCCCAAGTGCTTATCCAAAACAACAACAATAGGACGCTGGACGCTGCCAATTGGAGGAAATCCACAATTCTTTTATAGCTTACGCACCAAAAACTGCGTAGTAGATTACACATTACGAGCCTTTTTTATCACTTTTGCTTGAACATAATGTTGTAAACAGGAGCTTTAGACACTACACGACAGCTGATTTACTTAATTCAAACGACTCGCAGGACAAAAATAGCACCATTGGACCAGAAAAACCCTTATTTTCCAAGCAAAATATCGTTAATTACCAAATTTGCTCTTAAGTTATGTACCCTCACTCTCTTCGAGTTCGCGTCGAGTTCGCGTTCAAGGCCTAGTCTTCCTATGCAAAAGGTTCACGCTATCAACCATCTGCTAGCAAAATGCATTGAATTTAACGATTGTATTTAAATAAAATGCATGGCCGTACTTATATAATATTGAAATGAAATGCGAAAGTAGTACCACGTAACGCAGTACAAAAATTCGTTACACCCTGCCTCTTGATTTCGGGCGAAGGTGATTTTTAACACGGTGTGCTTCCTCGTATGTGAGTGTTGGGCTGGTTCTTTCTACCAATTCCGGGGTCCTCGCCCGCTTTCTCGACGGAGTCAAATCAACAGTGGACTTCATCGGACTCAGCTTCAGGGACCGGTGTAAACTTGTTTTCCTGGTCTGGAAATGGTCAGTGAAGGAATGCATTTCTCCTCCACAGCTTCCACCTTCCATTTGTCCGTTTCTTCCTTCGGCCCTCGCTTCGGCCTTCAACTTATCGATGTGTCTTTGTATGCCATGCCGGCTATCTGACTTCTAAAGTCTCGAATTTTATCTTTAAGGGTGCAATTTTCTTCTTGTGGGATCTGGTATTCTTTTCTAGCCTCTTTGTTTATCTCGTGATCAATTGGAGCCTCGGTACATTTCTGTGCGTAACTCCTCTTGTTCATTTCCTCCATGAGGGAGGAAATCTCATCACGGAGTGCTTATAAGGACGCGAGTTATTCGTAAAGGGCTTGGACTGTATGCTGGAGAGCTGCCATATCCATGTTCTGTTTATTAAGTTTGTCACGCATTTCTTCGTGGAAAAAACTTTTGTCCATGTTGAAGTTGTGGGGTTATCGGGATTATGACTGTTTGGAGTTTTCACAAATGTGCCAAAATAGGAGTGAAACCTGGGGGTCCTCAAGTGTAAGGAAGCAATAAGACAACTTTTTAAAATTGATTTCGATACAAACCTGATGATAAAATCATTTTTCGTAGGGCCAAGATAATGTCTTTCAATTATTTATAGTTACGAGTATAATTTATAATAAAATGAGAATTTAATTTCAATTCACGATCACTAACTTCACATGGATCATTCATATGGGAATGAGTATACAGTGTATTATGTATTCCGTTCCTTCAAATTCTGTTCTTTCAACCATCATTTTTAATTCGTCCTGTTTATCCTGTAAACAAATCATCCCTCTGCAAACACGACCCCTAATGGGAGAGTCGACCCCTACAGAGATCAGGATCTGCAACAATCCGGAGAGAACCTCTCCAGTTTGTTTTGCCACGATGGTAATTAGACTAGCCATAATTTATGCGAAGGCACGGGTCAATGGGTAACTGAAAAAAAGACAGGTAGCTTGGGAAAACTCAAAAAAACGCAAATACAATAAACAAATGCTTTAATTGAACACACAGAACTTGAGAGATGTATCAACAGTTTCAACAATTGCAATGTAAATTACTGTTGCAACAATGCACACAGTTGCAACTGAAAGATTACGGTCACAATCAAAAAGTGCACCCAGCTTAAATTTAACAAGTACCAAAACACACAGTAACCGCTATGGGCTACCAGTAATTAATATACAAAAGCCAAATAAATGTACATCGGTCAGACGAGCAAGATAGAATAAAATTTACTTACATAAACGTTTCATAAGTTTACAAACTTAAATGTTGACAAACGCATCTTCCTACTCGACATTGACCACTGGCTTAAAGGTTGGAATCTGTAACTTGTTAAATCACACAAGAAAACACTCGATTGCTATAATCGCGAACACTCAACATTCTGCTTGTAGATTTGTAGCCGGAACCTGGACCAGTGAGAGATGGTGTAGAGATGTCAACAAGACGGAACCTTCCAAACGATGGAAAGAATTTCCCAAGTGCTCATCCATCCAAAAACAATAACAATAGGATGTAGCCAACTTGAAGAAATCCAAAATGGTCGCACTACTTGCACACCAACAAGAAAAAAAACTGTAATCGATTCTTGCACATTTGAGTTACCTATCTACTGTCAGATGTTATACAGTAGCACCAAAAATATAGCCAGAGCCGGAAAACCATATTACGAACTAAACTGGCCGATCAACCAGTGGTTTAACAAAAACACACTCCAAAACGGCACTCAGAAACTGTCGCAACAAAAATATCGACCGCTCGGTTCTTAGGTACTCAGGTAACTGTCCTAAATACAAAATTCTACGCCGGAAATGTTCCTATCAAATCGAACGTTCACAGTTCACGACCATCTGCCTAACAAAATGCATAAAATCTGCGATTGAATTTAAAATAAATGCATGGGCGTACTCAGAAATATTGCGAAATGATATGAAAAGGAAACCAAAGTAAGAATTAATAAAAATTCGTTACAATCCAGTAATTTATTTAGCCAGTGGTCTGTACAGAAAATTTGTACTGTTGAATACCGTAACAGTGTTCTATGTTTCTCCTTCAGATATTCGCATTTCATCGGTTCATTAAAATCAGGGTTATTGACACACTAATTAAACAATGAGGTTTAATTTAGCACAGTTATTCTAAAATCGTGTATAAAAAGGGAAAATGTAAATATAATACGAAAAAACTAAAACAATCTTAATTTATACAAGATTATCGTTTACATAATTTTGTCGTGCAAAAGGTTGTGCTTACTGTGTGTAAATAACTCATTAACGATCACTTTTTCGCCAACAATGCAAGAAAAATAAATTTAAACCTAAAAAAAAATCATTTTTGCAAATTTATAACAAGAAACTCAGTTTCTTTTATGTATTTTTCAACCAAATTAAAATTGTATTCTATTTTTTTGTTTATTATTTAATTTAATTTATTATTGGAGCTTTTATATTAAATTTTTTGTTAAAATGTTGCACACTCAAGAAGTATGCACTGTACTTATTGCGGTTCACTGTATATCAGAACAGAAAAGCCACTTCAAAAGTTGAAAAAGCTGATTTCAGTTTTAGCTAAAGTTTTTAGTCCTGCAAGATTATTTTAGCAAAATAAGTAACCGCAACAACTTTCATATACGAAACTCAGGGGTTAAATTATTAAATGAAATACATACCTACACGATGATTGAAAAAATAAGGGTGGGATTTTTTTAACAAACAAACAAACATAAAAATTTAATAGTATCAAGGTATAAGTATTTTTTTATTTCCTTTAATTTTTGTTAGTTTGGTCAAAGTTTTTAACAGTGTTTTATACGGCATTTACTTTCTTATTTGCGACCACAGCTAAAAATCCTATTTTATATTCATACTTTTTGTATTACAAAATATTTTATACCGATTTTAATTTAATAAAGCAAAAAATTGAAAAAAATTGCTTTTAAAGCTATTGCAATATTATATTCTAAAATAAAAGCCAAGCATGAATGGATTAACGAGATTCCCATTGTCCAGTCAAAAATTATTGGCTTATAAGTTGTCCAAAACTTACCTCAATTTATTAATAATTGCAATCGACGTCCTTTCTGCATCGTTCGTGTGGCTAAATTAAGGAGCTTCTCATATAAGGAAGGATACCAAGAAAGTTGTGATTGTAAGTTGAATCCGAGGTGGCGCTCTATCGAACTGTTGAATAGAAAATTTTGTCGTCCCAATTTTTGTTTTTGTATCTCATTTCTCAACTCTGAGTCTGGTGAGCTTGAAAACTCGACTTGGAGTTATTTCCTTTTGACTTTCACCACTTCTACTGTTACTGGCGAAGCACCAGACACATTTTTATTTATTTAAATAAAATTTATTTATTTAACGCATCAATACCATAACGGCCAAGACCAAATTAGAAATCAGCAGTTTTTCAATTTGCTGACTATGCGACGTAATAGGGTGATAGTTTAACGTGTAATCCTAAACATGGTACAGATAAATTTGGGAGCAACAGGAATTACTACCATTTTGTTGCATTTATTGTATCTACAGGATATACCAGATTAAATAGGGAGAAAATTAGAACGGAAGTTGAGTTCTAAGAAATGTAATAAACTCAGGTGAACTGTGTTCCGAACTAACAACCAAGTAAGTTAAAATCATACACATATACATAAGTTTTTCATATTCACCATGGAAAGTAGTCCTGATTGAAGACTAAACTGCGTCGTATCTATGTATTAACTGCATAGTAATGTTATATTATGCAAAGTGTGACAATGCACCTCATCTATTATTGTATTAAGTTAATGTGTAAAAAGGGTAAATAATTTAACATTTAAAATAATTCAAGAAAATAACATTGCCATATTGTTGAAATAAACCTTTTTGTTTATTATATGGCGATCTTGCCAGGATGTGTATTCGACCTATGACCATTAGCCCCACTGTCTACACCGGTACACTAAATTATCTGTACTCTTAAATTCGGATATTTGGAACTATTTAAATTCGGAATTTATATTCTCTGTTCCTGTGGGTGGAGGAGGTGAGGTGATAGTTTGTGAAAAATATTAGTCTTGAAGTTTTAAGGTTTGTAAAATAAATGTTATTTACCATTATGATAAACGTACACAAAATACGTCGATAAATAAAACTTGTGATACTAACGGCCATCGTAAGCAAACTCGAAAATATTGCGTTTTGAGTTTCTTTGAGCCGTTCCGTATGACAAATCGTGCAATGAAATCGTCGAAGTATATTTGCTTATGGAAAGTCCTACGAGAGATCTATGATAAATCGCTTAACGTAAACTGCACTTCATTCTCTTCACAAAAGCTGATAGTTATTAAAAAAAGGTAAGCGCGCGAGACAAAACAGTTAGAAGAACTTATTGGTGTGTGCATCTATCTTCTTTGTCTAACTGCTACGAATATGATAAATAGTAAACTATTATTTTTAAAACACCTTGATGTTAGATAGAAAACTTTATGGTAGAGGAAGTGTGCAAAAGATGATGAGTAATCCCAAAACTCTTAAGTAATTTAAATAGCGCAATTGTTTTTGATAATGCTGGTAATTTTTTGTTCCCTTTAAGAGAAATAGATTTTGTTCGGATTAGTTTTGGTAGACAACGACATTAAAATTCTGTCACGTACAAGATGAGATTATTATTTTTATACACGTTAAGCCAGAAGCTTAATGTTTTTTTGCAGGTCTACCCTTTTTCACTTATAGCTTTGCGCAAACGATATTACTCGTATAAATAGTTGTAACAGGACTTGAATTGTAGGAATATTTTATTTTAATGTAACGCGGCAATGCAGTAGAGAGTTGCAATAATGGATGACGCCGGACGCGTCTAGACGTCCGTTTAATAAAATTCGGTTACTGTGAGATGATCACTCGTTCCCTCGTCACCGTCAAAGGCAGATGCCATACCCGGAAAATGAATTCCGGCTCTGACAACTTACAACTCTTTCTTTTTGACAGATGGCATTTCCAACCTTTATTTTCCTTTAAAATTTTCACGATTCTGCTCTAATTTAATTTCAAGGTCGTTATTATTTTAATGGATAACCTGTAGATTTTATGGATTTTATTAACCAGCAATGGTTGTTTTTTTGATTTCCTCGGCTCTATTTTTAGTGATAATAAAGTGAAATGGTTTTACAATGGAATGAATAAAATTTTATCACGTTGAGGTAATGCAGGCGAACAGTTAAAATTCCGAAACCCTCTCTTCAAAATGTGCAATTTCGGTCAATATCGAATAAATAATATTACGATGCAACAAAGTACGTGGACTGGTTTAAGCACTTGAACGACGTGTTCAATCAAAAAGGTACTTCCCGTTTATTGACTAGTAAGAAGGCATGGCTCCAAATTTTGCGCTTGGGCGACGTTTATTATGCAAATTTTAAAGCAATATACACCTTCGTTTGGTCCATTCATATTGTAATAACACCATTGGCCTGTGTAAGATGCATAAAATTGATAGCTTTAGCAATTTCACGGCCGACGCGACGCGTCGTCTGGCACACGTGCAAGCTAGAATGGTGGAACACACGCGCAAATGATGAATGAGAATAGATGCGAAATAAATGAACTGGACAATGGCCAGCGTTTTGCAGTTCATTTCACACAAAAATTTGAAAATGCAATCTAAGGAGAACCTTTAAAGATAAACTTCTAAAAGTTGGCAGAAAAAAATTATATTGAATCCACCTTGCGAATATAAGTAAAATACCGAAACAACATAACTCGCAAAATGTTTTAAAAATTTATAAGCTTTTAAAGGATTGAGAGTGAAGCTAAAATTTTTAGTGTTTAGTGGCCTAGTTCACTTAAAAAACTTGGCAGGTTTATAGCATCTTAAGGTAGAAGATATTTAAAATTATTTCTGTATGACCGTAATGCACCGAAAGAAAATCGTTTTCAAGAATTTCCACTGCAGAATATAATATTTACAGTGTCCGTAGAATAATTCTATTCGAATTCTCGAGTTACATATGGAATGTGGACACCGGCTTACGATATGTTTACGGTCAGTGCTTGAGTGGTTTCGTATTTTTGTGAATATTAGAATTTCCATTCAGGTTATGGAAATGGAAGCCGAGCAATTTTTAAACTACTTGGCTTGGAGCAGATCGCATGTACAGGGTTTATCACAGAAATGCCATAAACAAGTACTCAAAGAAAGAAATTTAAGGGCTAATAATATTTATGCTAAGTTACGTAATTATGGAGGTGACTTGGGAAATTTATTTGACAAAAAAGCTGAATTAGGATATGCAGAAAAAATAATAGATCAATTCGTTAATAAATATCCTAAGTTTGCCCAGCGATTCTCGTCTATAATATCAAAAGTCCTTTAAAGGCGGCAATTGTTTACACTAACCAGGCTATATATTCTTCTTTAATTAAATTATAGCAAGGCATTTAGCAATTTAATTTCGTCCTATAATAATTTAAGTATAATTTCTTCAAATTTACCTTTTTCTTTAAAAATTGTCTATTATGTCGCATTTTACGGTTTTCCTGATGGAAATGGGCAGGTCGGCTATAACATAGCTATATAATTATTATTTATAACATTCTACATAACAGAATCCTTCAAATAAGGGATTCACAGTTATATGAATTACCTACTTACTAAACTGAAATAAATTTGAAAAAAAGCATGATTTTTGGATGATTACTGATGATGAAGCTGTAGTTTTGTGAAGTATTAACGTAAACCTTGCATGCCGGGGAGATTCTTGAGAGCTGAAATGAAGAAATATTCTGTAAAGTAAATCCACAAATTGCAACAATATGAGCTTAGTAGCCATCAAGTTGTTTCAACTTCACTCCCAGTAAATGTGGCTGCTCTTCCTTTCATGTCAGAAACTCCACACCTCCCACACCACACCACCTCCCAATTTAAGTTGACTTTGGAAACCAAACTTTGAAATGGATTCCAAGTTTGCTATAATTCGACATCTCACAATAAAAGTCCACTCCAGGAACTTCAGACGTCGATAACAACGGCTGAATCGATTAAATCCAATACCGTACAAAGCACTGGCCCAGAACAACCAAATACTGGCCAAAATAAATGCAATGGAACCCCAAATCTCAGGTCTTCGAGCAGCTTCTGCAAAGCTTCGAGCAATGACAGCATGTGTGATCATAAGCGCAAACTAGAGCAACGTAGAAATGACCTTAATGCTAATTAGTAATTACCAAGATTTTCTTGGTGGTCCGAGGTTGGTCTGCCTGCAAATATTGAACGAGGGGACCTAAAGTTAGGGACACTAACCCTAACTCATTACTTCGATAAGATGCATGGAACTGAGCCCTAATGGAAACCAGGAAACCTAAAGAATAACGACTTGATCACGGTGCGGAAATGCAGCACTAAAGGAAACTTTAACCTTAACCAATGGCCTCCATTGTGCAGGAGCTCAGTCTTCAAGGAAATTAACTCTTAGATGGTTGCATAAAGGGAAATGGCTTACTAAATATAAACAATTACCCAGAAAACACAATAATATCTAACGGTTACTCGTAATTGAATACAAAAGCCCATAAACACGTCGGCGCCGCTGCTCACCTATGGACCTCAGTGCAGCCGATCTGTCATGTATCCCTTCGCCTGAGACCATCACTGGACTTGCAACCTGTGAACATGTTTTATAGATAAACTAGATTTAATGGGGTACTGAGCGCCATCTTATGCCACTCTTCCTAGACAAACTTAATAAAACTTTTCAGATTTTTTTAAATTTCAAAACTCAATCTTTAAATTTACAAAAGTTATCACCATCAACATCATGGTTAAACCCAACGAAGCACCCCCGTCACATAATGTTTCAGATTACAATGATATTTTCACTCACAACACAAATGCTGCTCAGTAATCCAATGTGTCAAGTGCGCCGGCAACTACCCTGCAAACCAATGCACAAAACAGAACCCACATTGTAACGAATTTTTGCAATTTGTTATGGATTCTGCTTTTCATTTCATTTCAATTGTTCTAAATACGGCTCATGCATTTTATATAAATGCAGTCATTAAATACAATGCATTTTTCGACAGATGGTTGATAGCGTGAACGTTCCGGTGTAGCAATAGTTGAATCGGGGAGTCTTGTAAGTTCGGCCATAGCAAACGTACGCTGTTTTTACTACGGTTTTATTAAGTGCCTGTAGTGCGAGGACAAGTATTATTTTGGTTCAACCTAGCTATTTATTTGTGGCTTATGGTATGGAACAGCAGTACAGTGGTCGTGTGGTGTTTTTGGCTCCCGTTTTTAAACATCTGGAAATGTGAGAGGTTCTCTCGTCTAGCGATCTATTACGCAGTTTTGGGGCGCAAGTGGTGGAACAATTTTGGATTTCTTCCAGTTGGCAACATCCTATTGTTGTTTGTTTTGGATGACGCCTGGGGAATTATTTTCATTGTTTGGATGGACCAATCCAATCAAAGACGAAGCAAAACGAGGATCAATAAAGCCTTCGACATAAAAATTATATCGAAAGAAAATTTCACAACCACTGAATAAAAACATTAGTTCACTGATGGATCAAGTAGAATAGATGATTCCCATTAGGATCGGTATGGTCACCAACCTAGAGATGGAATATAACTGCTAAATCTAGAAAGACTCCTTAGAGAAAAACAACTACCGACGTACACATACCAGCCCACCCAGAAATATTTTTAGGAATGAAGATTACCACCATCCCTTACGCAGACAAAAATTCAGACTAAGCTTTCAAAAACAAAATTCCAAGTACTAATATTGTAAACCAGACCTGTATCTGGTACAAATTACCAAATTTGATGCCGTCAAGAAGATCTTTGATCTCCGCAATACATCAATGAGCAAGTAAATCAGTGTTCTTGATGTTATGGATTCGGAAACAAAGATATAAATAAAGGACAAGCACATCGGAAGCTACAAGAGTTATTTGAGATACCTCCAGCCGAAAGGATATGGTTCTCATACAAACTCCTCCAGATTGGAAATGTGCAGGAATATATCAGTCAGTCCATAACAAACCTCCCAACTCTCCGATCATCAGAGCCCCTAATGTGTAAGGATTTTCTGAGGGATGATCTTATCTCAGATTTTGGATATCGCCGCTCTCTATGGTATTTAAGACAATTTAAATCAGAGTTAATAGCGATAGCTCCAGACAACCGTTGTTGAGGAATCCTCTTTCACCGCAACCAATCTCTCTCTTGGATACAAACTTTAGCATTTCGCCACAAATGGTGCTTGGTACAAATTCGTAAGCCTTTCGCAAATCAACTTTTGCGAAAGAAGAGAAAAGGAAAGAAAAAGAACGCACATTATTTAACTTAAAATTTTGGACTGAAAATTTTCCAGCTGGAAAAGCCAAGTTCTTAATGTCATTATTGTACTATTATAACCCACGAACAATTTTATACACAAAGTTTAGTTACGCGTAGTAGCTAAAGACGGGAAAAACTACAGTCGATAATTAAACAGGAATCTCGTTAATCCATTGATACCCATAATTTCCTCTATAATGGGAGCTTTCTCATCCTTTGCGTATAAAATTCGATAGTTATTGTATTATTAGGAGAGAGAATTACAATTTTATAAATTAATAAAAATTGTATACAACTTAAATCTCCGTGTAAACAGTAGCGTATGTTAGCCTCAATGGTAACTAAAATTCTAACCAGCAACAAAACTAAATTTTTGTTCGAAAAATGAAGCATTGCGATGTAATATAAATTATAAAATATAGTAAAAAGGGTGTAAAAGAGAACAAGTTTGGAGTATCATTAAGTTTTAATTAATTTATTTAAATTTATGATAATTCTTAGTTTAATTGTTGCTGGTATAATACATAAAATGCAGATTAATTTGGGTATTATATGTAGATGAACTAATAATTCAGGTGTAGCTTTAAAACTACTTATAAAGTGAGCTTGGGGGTACCTTTTTGTAGCATAAAACCGAAGCTTAATTCAGCAAATTTAAACAAAAGTAAAAGCTGAGGTAAAAAATAAAATAACAAACATTGTGTTTTGTCGTTTCTAAAAACATAATAATAATCTTTAACGAAATCGAAGTTGGAGTAGTGGGTATTAGTAGTAGGTTTTCGACAAGGAAAATGTAAAAGTCGTGCGTAACAAACGCACTGTTCAAATTTTGATCCTTTTTAATACCTAATTATTTTGGTTTGTTATCGGAGGTTTTGCATCTGAAAATCTTTGGGATTTAGCTAATCCGAAACATAAGGTCGGTAGCCTGCCTAGCTGCCTAGCTTACGTCGAACGGCAAATAAATTGCGGGCTTTGATTGCACAGAGGTCGATCCCCAATTGGGACCTTTACCTGACACGGCGTTTCCCAAGGCTCAGAGCTGGGACCTACATAAGCTCCATTCGCACCGACGTTTGCAAAAATATATATTTTATATTTTTTATCTCCTCTACCGCAACATTTGTTAATTTAGTTTGGAATAAGCGTAGCTACTTTAAAACTTTCTCTCTTGAATAAAAATAAATATATTTATTTGTATCAACTGAAAAACTAACATCTCGCAGGAATGCATGCACGTTTCGGTAATACATGAATACATTTAAGTTTACGAAATCGTATGAAGGATAAGTAGAGGATATGCACAAAAATCTAGTTAGGCAATACATTTAGAACTAGAAGCTTACTGTTTCGATTTGCTTACTTAAGGTTTTTTAAATGAAATTTAAAACATTCATGTCAGATACTTTAACGTGTAATAAAGTCTATGAACAAAGAGAACTTGGTGCAGATGTGTCAAAGGAAGGATTCGACAGTAGAACTGATTGGAGCACCAGATGGGGCGTATCATATCGTTATTATCTTCTCATCCGGTACTGACAAGCACCTCTTTTACTTCCATCACAAAGAGATTTGTCTACAACATCTTCTAGTTAGGTATCGTCTTATTTGATTTTTATTCAGCCAATTTTACGTCTCAAAGAAATCTAATTTATGGTTTTTACTTATTTTGCTAAACAGTTAATTAAAAATTTGCATTACAAGGTATAACAATGCAATATTTTCAAAGACTAAATTTTGTTGATTTTTAAAGACGCTTTAAATTATGAGGATAACAAACAAATTATTAGTCCTTTGTCGCTTTGTAATAGCGGAATTTATACGTTTTTCTTCTGAATGTAGTTACTCAGATAGTAATTTATGATAATATAACAAATATAATTAATTTTCACATTTAAGAGGAAAATGTACGTGAAATTTAAAAAAAAAAGCGTTTTAAAGATGCATTTTCTATGATTAGGTAGGTCGCAGCCGCATATCCACACACGTAAACTTATAGTTATGATTGGCCATGCACCTTAAATCTTCCGCTAATTTTAAGCTACTATCTTATCTTTTCCGATACTAGGAAATCAGGCGCTGCAGATGATTTAATCTTTAATAATATTTGAGAGGTTCTTGTATTTTTAGGCATATCTCACTGTAAATTTGGATCAGAAACCACAGACACCTTTAAAAGATACAAAAAGATTGAAATTATAACTCTGAGTGATTTGTAATTTCTGTATACTGTGGTGTTCCAAAACCAACTTTACATTCCCTCACTCGGAAACTGAGGTAGTTGTTAAGTTTTGAACATTCACAGTTCAAGTTCTGACTGCTTCTTGTCGGTAAAGCAAATTTGAGACTGCGTATTCTACAGAGAAGGTTGGATTCCAAATTCAATAAAGAGGCTCGGGCAATTTTATAATGTTTAATGATTCTGAACGAAAAATGTAAAAATTTAACCTTGTTGTTCGGACTAGAAATAGTCCAAATAGCGGTATGTGTCGGTTTGTGTGACTGTATCAGACCACCATTACATTTAACTTCAATTTTGATAAATGACGATCTGATCAAATCAGTGATAATTCGTGTGGCAAAATCAACAATTGTACAAAAATAACAATTTAATAATAAAAGTTTTGACGAACCAATAAGTTGTTTGTTTGTTTGTTTGGGAACCGCTGCTCTTCAAGGCACGCCTCTAGTAGCTGTTTGAATAGTAGATCATCTGAAACTTGGTAGCAGATAGTGATTGTTGGCTTCTTTAAATTGTTTACCAAATCCTAGTGGAACCGTGGAATCGCTGTTGTTTACGAACAAAATTTGTGCTTCTTGTGTGACTGAATGCTATTAACATCCTGCCGGTTTTCTGGTACATAACCTCAACTTTTTGTGTTTCTCGTTTCTATAATTTCCACTATTTTAGGGCCTACATAGCGTTTCAACAGTTGTATTAACTAAATCAAACAAAATTCGATACTGGATTACCACATTATTAATAAATTTAACGCAAATCTATGTAATTTCCTTACACGTGAATCGATGGCGCTCCTCGAACAATTCCGACCGTTGATTAAGAAGAGAAGACCAACGAGCAGGCCTGGACTGGCTCCTTTGGGGGATTTAGGCTAAAGACTGAGTAGAGACCCCTTTACCAAGAAGGGAAATTTTTGAAAATCATATTTTCCGCTATTTTGACACTTGGAAGGTATATAAAAAATACAAACTACTTTTACTCCAAGTACAATCCACTTTTTTGAGGCCCCTTGAGAATGGCACGAAGATAAAGGATTCCTTTCCGATGACCATTTTGAGAAAGACGGACGTGACAATTTTTCGACAGTCGTAGTTGATTCTACGACTTTTTCAAGAGTCGTGGCTAGTCGTAGCAACTGGATTGTCTTTGCCGGTAGTCTTTTTATTGTGAAACTTGCTCGACCATTTAATTTATAATTATAATTTATTTTAAAGGCTTTCGGTAATTAAATATTTCTAACATCTAACTAAATGCATGTATACGCAGGTACGGAAAACTTAAAGTCAACCTATCTTAGATCGCTCTACATTAGTTCGCCCTAACGACTGAATACTGTCGTCTTCTGTATTTGATGGTAAATAGTAAGAGCATACGAGTAGAGATGCCGTAACATTTTTCTATTTTAGTTTATTTCCATTTTTGGGAATTTGTTCTAAGGTTAAGTTTCCAATGTTGGGGAGCTCCACCAGCAGATTGTTTATTTAATAAAGAGGATATTTGTTCTCGACTTAATGAATTGAATGATTATTCCTTCATGAAAATTAAATTATAGTTTTTTTTTTATTGCTTTAATTGATTTTCACTTGTGTGGTACCTAACAATTAATTAATTAGTGAAGGTGCGACGCTGTGCGTTTTAAAATTACCCGCGCCAGATAAGAAGGAAGAAGTTTTGATGCCCGAACTGTGGCACTACCAAATGGGGTCTTTTCCGGCGACCAGTTTTGGAAAAGCGGACGGGATTTTATCGTCCGATATTAGTTTGCGAATTTTTGAGTTTTCTGGACTCAGGATTGATTCCGGAAGTATTTAAGTGTTTAATTGCAATATTCCTGGCTATGGGAAATTAGTGAAGCAATTTTTGAGAATTATTTTGAGAATTTTTACAATACGGCTGTAACAATCCATTTGTTACATGGCTCTTCTCGTCTGATTTTTTATTAGTTTCGTTTTATATTTTGAAACATTTTTATTTTTTAGTGATATTTATTTTTAAAACATTTTTGGGTTTTCTGATGTAGACATCAAGGGCCAATGAAAGGGCTCGAGTTTTTAATGCGCCTGAGAGCAGAGCGCAGCTCAAGGTTGAACACGATACCATGTACAAAGAAAGACCAAGTTTTTGAAGTGATTAGTAAAATTCACGATTTTTAATTCAAAAAGTGCGTTATCGACTAGAACTGTGTTTCATAACGTGCGTTATAATTTCCCACGTACGAGCAAATATTGGTTACCGTGTAGCAATTTTATAAGCCACGATTTTTATAATTTTACCAAATTGCCCTACCGACGCTGGTAAGCGCCATTTTGAAAAACGACCTCAAAGAATATCGAAATCAGAAAAGTTGCGGTCAATGGTTCATTTTTGTGACAATAAGTCAATGGAATCAGCAACAGAATTAATCAAGCCAAACCAAAGTCCTTTCGAAAGAATACGAGTATGTGCCGATGATCTCCAGCGTTCATGCAACGATCCGCCAAACACCTACGAAATAATCAGTTTGTAGTTAAAAGCAGTAGAATTTTAGTTACCAGCATTCGTGTTTTATAGTTGTCTATATATATGTAATTCCTTTTTTAGTAACTTTTATCAACACGTATGACGGAGCGATTAACGAAAGTGCACTTTTGGGCGATCGAACGAACAACCACGTATCACATAATTTTAACATCAAAATCGTAAGTAATTCTGAGAATTGCTTGCTATAGATATCTGTATTCTACGTTTGTTGATTCTATAACTAATCTGCTAACTAATTTTCGTTATTCCGAATGCCATCGCATTCAGTATTTAATGCTAACCGTTCATGCAACTTGTACTTCAAAATCTATTTAACTGCTTTGAATCTTGGCTATGCTTTCGAGAACGTATTTTTAATAACGTTAAGAAACAAAGATGTTAAACTGTGTAAATATATGTAAATTATCTTCAATCTTAATATTAGTAGTGCTAGAATAAGAATTTTTGTAATATTTTCCAGTCGTTTAAGTGTGACTCGATTTATTTTTTTGAAGTATGTTTGTTCATACTTTTTATTTTCATTTTATAACAAATATACGCTGTCTCAAACTAAGAACAGTCTTTCTTTGTTGTTGGCGCCCATTCGAGTTATTCCTATTGGAGAAGAACCATTCACTAGTGTACCCACGATACTCGTTAAGATCAAGAGTAACCCATCATCTCCGACGCTGACTGAACTCTATGAGCTAGCCGTTCCGTAAAGTACAACTACTACGAACGTGAAAAGCGGCATCTCTGGCCATCCAGCCATTTGGCTTTGCATTAAGGTGGTACACGGCCTCATGGAAGATTTGGTAGACGGCTCCAAAATTTTGGAGGGGTATGTTATTGTGGATTTGATAAAGGAACATCAAATTTGAGTTGTTATGGTTTGGATGTTTCTAGATTCGTTCAAAAAACGAAGATTATCAATATAGTATTGTGGTGTTTCAAACCAATAAAAGACCCGGGGTTGGACATTGCAATCAAAATGGGGTGCGAAATGCAACACCGTTATTGGTGAGAATGAATCTTATGAAAATCAAAGGCCAATTTGTTACATTACACTTTAAACTTACAAAAATTTGGCTATTTCGTTTAAGTGATATTTGTGTGTGCGCTGTGATTAGTTTTGATAAGCCTACAACAATAAAAATAATGAGTTAAAAATTTGAATTTACCGCCAAAAACAATTACCTGTGAAATTTTGAAAATTTTGGGGAGTTTTGATTTTTGTGTAGCAGGGTAAGAATATAAGAGGATTGGGTGTGACCATCTGGAAGGTGGCGGATGCTTGATTTTCGCGTAAGAGTTTTGCGAATTTTACGTTTTTCTTTGGATCATTTTTTGGTCCAAAGACTTCCTTAGAGAGTGATTAGTGTTTTTCCTGGTGTAGGAACTCCGAATTATTTGGTAATAAATTACGATTAAAGTTGTGAAATTTTCAAAAATCGACCATTTTGCATAAATGTGGTTAAGTTGCAAAAAATTGCAAGAAATCAGAAAAATTTGTGATCATCCGATTGCAGATTGTGTTTCTATCAGTAAATTCGAGGGTTTTAATACTTGAAGACCTTAAAATTGTAATAATTTGAAGACATTGAACAATGCGAATAAGACACTAATTCACATAATTTGGTAAAAATTTGGATAAAACGGACGTCATCGAAATCGATCAGAACACGTTTAAATACCACATACATTAGGGTTGCATAACAAAGATTCCAGTGCATATCAAACAATTTTTGGTTAGTGAAAAAACATTTAAAACTTTTGTAAAACAATTGGTATTGTCACACTATTAACATTGAGAAAATTTGACTATATAAATGTAATGGTGGTTTGATGCGCTTGCACACATCTACACAAACAGCCAGAGGACGATTTTGTAGTAAAAAAAGCGGGATTATATTCGCACTGTTTATTTCAATTTCATTAAACAAAATAATCTCACCCGAGCCTTTTGTTACGAGTTTGAATCCAACCTTGTTTGAAGAGTCTCCAATGCTTAGCGACAACATAGCTGTCGGCTCACTTTTGTTTGCTGGTGCATAACACTACAATATAGTTTTCATGATTTCGCTTTTGCCGGAGAGCAATAGAAAGTTATTTTTGGAATTGTTGGAAGGATACAGTTGATTTTTTTTATACCAAAATTAAGTGTCTGAAGATAATTGAACCGCACTGGAGCGACTGTTGTCACATCTGAAAGATTGCGGTGGTATGACGCGAACGTTTTGACGCCGCACGTTTCGACGCCACACGGACAAAAAGTACGTACTGTTAACGTCGAGCAAATTTCACTGTTTAGGGGTATTTTTGGCTTACATTTTCCGAAAAAAGAAATCCATCCCCTTCCCAGTAGCACACTTTGCCGAGTTGGACGACTCTAGGGGATGGTTTTAATGAGTTTAGTGTTGTCAAAATGGCTATGGAGCGTCGGGAGCGTAGCGGAGCGGATATGTTACGTTAACAGAATCTAAAAAGTATTTAGCAAGGTTGGCTCCCTACTTTAATGCATTGTTCAAGTGTTTGAAGATTGATAATCTCAAGTGTATCTATACTAGGTATTGATTGATGGTTAATTAATATCTTTATTACATAGATAAACTTCAATACTTCTTGCACTTGCAAAGTTGTCCAGCTTATAAATAATTAGAAGGAATATCTTGAATTCACATAATCATAAACTACTAATTAACCAATTAATTTGAAACTGCATTGGAAATCACTTATTGCAAAGGAAAACCGAAACTATAAGTTTCACTAGCGAAATGTGAATAGAATTCCGATCAAAGAAACCAATACGGACCTTAATTTATTCAAATAATATTTTAAATTTTAAAAACCCTTTTTTTGTTGAAGTTGATCATGCTAATCGAATAAATCTGCTTGACAATTTTTGGATTAAATTCAAATTGTTTAGGAAACTCTTTAGTTTTTCTTTTATTTTCACTATCAACGAATTAACTTTTCCTCCGTATTTTAACAGCCTGTGGGAAAATTGATATTACGTCAAAATTCAAACGAAGTTAGTAGATGATAATAGAATCGCTCCATAGAGTGGCTTCCAGCTCCGGTTATGACCAATATAAATTGTTTTCATTTTTCTTTTTCCAAATTCCAAAAGTTTTTCTATAGGGTGTTTTTTTAGCTGCATGAGAACTTTCAATAGGGATAACAATTGAATCAAGATTGCTATGGAAACAGTTTTTTGATATTTGTGTTTAGCAAGGTTTGGCATTTGATAATGCATAGATTGACTATTGAACAACGCTACCAAAGTGGGCTCACAACCAATTGGAAGTGGATCCATTTTTTTACCGTAAAATTTTGTTCAGTGACGAGGCACATTTCTGGTTAAATGGGTATGTGAACAAACAAAATTGCCGTATATGGAGTGAGACCAATCCGGGACACTATCTTGAGACTCCATTGCATCCATTAAAATTGACTGTTTGGTGTGGAATACACGCCAACGGCATCATTGGTCCATATGTCTTTCGAAATGAGGAAGGAGCTACCGTTACGGTGAATGGTGTGAGATATCGACACATGCTCAATACATTTTTGTTTCCAAAACTTCAAGAGCTAAACATTGACAACTTATGGTTCCAACAGGATGGTGCTACGTGCCACACAGCCAACGAAACCATCAATTTATTGAAAGGACAATTTGGTGACAACATTATTTCAAAACGTGGTCCTATCAATTGGCCTCCAAGATCGTGTGATTTGACACCTCCAGATTATTTTCTGTGGGGGTATGTTAAATCCATGGTTTATGCTAACAAACCAACAACTCTAGAAGCATTGGAGGCTAATATTCAGCAAGCCATTTATGAAATAAAGCCAGAAATATTGGAAAAAGTAGTCAAAAATTGGACTGAACGGATGCGCTTCGTAACCATTAGTCTTGGTGGTCACATGCCGGAAGTCATGTTCAAATCATAAATGCCTTTAACTGTACTTTCATAAAAAAATTATAACCAAAACATTCCGTCAGGTTTTTAATGTTTTATTTCATTTTGAAGTTCTCATGCAGCTAAAAAAACACCCTATACTATTATTTAATTAATTGCATCTCTTACTTACTTAAATTGTTTTTCTTATTGTTTATTTACATTTGTTTCACCTCTTAATTGTTTGGAAAGTAACAAGAGAAATTGTTTTTTCATTTATTGATATTTTTCTTCCGCGGATATCCTGTCAACTCGAAAAATAATAACCAAGATAACTATAAAGCAAAAGTTGAGCGCAACTTTTTAAAATAACTACAAAACAACAAATTTAGTTTTACTGTAAGAAAAATTTAATGACCAGTGAAACTTCCGACTTTATATTATTCTTCACTTCTTTTTTTTTGTTAAAATATAATGTTTTTTATTTTCATTTTAATATTACTACAGAAGTGGTCTTTTATGACTAATTTTTTTTTAATTTTAAAACTATCAATCTTGAGCTAGCTGAACCGATTTGATGAGCGAGAGAATAATATATCAAATTAATACATAAAATTTTTCACATCAAATCCATCCAGTTTCCGGAGACAATAAACTTGAATATGACACCCCTTTTACTATTTAGATGCTCATTTAAACAGCACAAATTTCATTTCGCTAAATAACATAAAATTAGTGCACGAGGGAGAAACGACAAAGAGAATATCTTACTTGATGGGGAGATTTTGTGAAGACTGCGCCAAGAACACCTTCATGACAACATTTCTGCATTTGCTAATTCTTAATGTGGAATTCAAACAATGTCGATTTCAAATCTGAGAAAACTAGATTAAAATAGGCTATAACATACTAATCTGCTGAACTTACAAAAAGTTAGTCTATTGAAGTCATTGCTTCGCGAAAAAAAGGCAGGTGACAGAAAAGTACAGGATTGTAGATCAAAAATATTTGTTTGAAAAAATCTTAGCGATAGTGAAAAATTGTAAGATTCAAATCAAAGCATGAATGCATTCTCTGAATCTGAGGTCAATCTTAATATTTTCTTTTCAATTGTGAAATGTAATTCAAAGCCTCGAACGTCTTGCATGGCTGAAGACATCATAAAAGTATATTGGTGAGGATCAATATGCGACAATAAGGATCATCGTAGACACCACTATTACATCCAGCAGCACTCTTCAGAAAAGTTCCCTTAGATGAAGCTAGTTTTTACTGCAGGACGATGCACCCGATCACAAATACATTTTATGTATGAATTTTTGTCACGCAAATAAGTCATTGATTTCTTTTAGTGCTGTAAACCTTAAAATAAAGGTTGCAATTTCAATTATGTGAATAGGGGAGAGTGGGGAATAGTCAGCATTGCCGTCATTAGAATTTTCATGTTTCGTCCTTTGGAGCTACTGTAACCTGCGTTGTCGGTTCTACGACAACGCAAAACCTTTCTCGTGGTCGATGATTTCATAGAGAAAGAAGAGGTCTGTTGTCAGCTTTGACGTTGTTGCGATGCACCCGAGCTATAAGCAAGGTCTTGCGATATCAAATCCGAACCCTAGGAATAAGTAATTCAAAACCCTAGCAAGTTTGTAAGACCCGTAGCTAGATTCCCAATACCGGGGATGCAAAAGCTCCCGCTAAGTTGATACTTTCTTCAAAGACTTTTCACGTCCATGGAGTTGATTTTGTAGTACTCCAGTGGTTGGCCAAATGTTGGAAAGAAGAGCTCTGTAGTTTACACCATCATCAGGGTGTTACTTGGTGTATGAATTACAATTAACAACTTTGGTACCATCCTGCATAGTTGATAGAGTTTGGAAAATGGTTCAACTCAACCTATAGCAGAAACCGATATAATTGAGTAAACCGTTCCAAGTGTCCTGGTGCTGCATACGTGAGATCTGGCCGGAATATGGTTTTTAGTATGCGAAGCTTATTATCAGGTGCCATGGAGGTTTTCGGGCCAATGAGTGGGAAAAGTTTTCCCATTAGGCCTCCGACTCGGTTGGTGATTGTCGTAATGTGTGCTTCACATGTCAGTTTGCTGTCTAAGGTGACGCTGAGGTATTTTGCTGTTGCTGTCCATGATATTTTCCCCCAGGCTTTCAGATTTTGGGTTTGGGGGCTTTTTTCTTGCATTTGGCTAAGATGGCGGCTACCCTTTTGGCTGGATTGATTCCCATGGGCCAGGTGGGGCACCATTTATTGGTTTGGTTCATGGTTGTTTGGATTCTGGAAGTGGCAATGTTGGGGTAGTTTGAGGTTGTGAACATGCCATTGTTGTCTGCGTAGAAGGTAGGTTGTACTTCAGGTAACTACTTTAGGTAGTTATGCGGATAAGGGCAAACCTTAGGGGACGACTATGGTCATTGCGAAAGTGTAAGAGATTGTGCCATAGATTAAGATCTGAAACTGAAAGATATGATTTTTACTAATGGCTTTTGATGCTAGCGACTACTTAGCAGTTTGCAAAGGAGATTGCGGCATGCCTGTCCAAGCCAAATGCCTTCGCGATCTCCAAGAATACTGCTGCAGTGTATTTTCGGTTGTTGAAACTAAGTGTGATTTGCTCAATCAGCCTTAGGATGTGGTGCATGTGGAGTGGCCCGGGCGAAATCCGAATTGTTCGTCTGGAATTATTCGATTGCTTTGAATTTCTTGTTTGCGTCTTGTTAATATGATCTTCTCTGCTACTTTTCCTATTATTGGTGGCAAGCTAATGGGTCGGTATAACTTTTGGGTTAATTTCTGTCCTGTCCGGCTTTGTGGATGACAATCACATTTGCGGATTTCCGTTGATCTAGAAAATAGCAAAGGCGTACGGTAGCATTGATGATTAACCTGCTAGGACTGTGATGGCTTTTCTTCACATTTATTTTAGAACTCGATTTATGATTGCGTCTGGTCCTGGTGTACTTTTGGGTTTGAGTTTTCTTATAATTTTGGATATTTCGCCATTATGTTGTTGGGTCGTGGTATTTTGAGCGCGTCTTCTACATAGCTGTTAACCCTTTTGATGTGGTCATGGTCGTCGTGGTCGTTGTTTGGTGAGCTTTGCCTTTGGAGGTCTTTAGTCAGGGTGTTCGCTTTTTCTTTGTCACTCCTTTCAAATGTGCCGTCTTATCTTTGGAGGGTTTGGGAGGGTTGGGAGATTTTGTAGTAAATAATTTCCAGGATTTCGGGTCTTGAAAGGATACCGATTCTATTTATTCGTGGCTTTTACTTCTGTAGTTATTTTGTTTTTGAGCCATTGATATTCAGATTTGTCGTATGGATGGAGTGTTCTTTCTGTCTTTAGGAGGTAGTCATGGAAGTTAGGCTATTTTACTTTGGCTTTGGTTGACAACATCAGGATTGTGTAGTGAACAGAGGTGAACTCATCATCAGTGGTTAGTAGGTATTGCCAGTGTACGTTCTTCATGAGTACGATGTCGATGATGGACCGCGTGTCGATGTTGGAGTAGTGGAGTAGTGAGTTGGCTCGTTTGGGGCATAGATCGCAAAGTTTATTCATTCGGCTAATTCGAGCAGTTGATATCCAGCTTTATTTGTGGTTCTGACGTTGTGGTCGCCGGATATAATTGGTGACATTGTTACATTGTTACATTGTATTGTTGGATTTCTTTCATTGGTGGAAAATAGACTGAGGCAATTTGAAGCCAGCCGTGATCGTTGGTCTGGATGGTGACCGCTGTTGCCTCCATTTGTTGTAATGGAGGTAGGGTGAATTCGTGATGCTCAATTAATTTGTCACGTCTCGGCTCGTTTGTCTGGTAGAGTACGTAGATGGGGAGTGTGGCACTATCGCATGGTCGTAGATGGGTTTCATTTATTAGAATTTAATCGTCATTTGACGATTTTGTTCGCACGTCTATGGATTTTTACCTTTGGTTTGGTTGTTACGCCTATGGAAAAGATGGCGGTGGTTTTGGTTTTTTGATAAGAAAAGAGCGATTGGCAGTGTGAGAAGCCGTTTAACTTTTGTTAGTTTACCGAGTTCCGTTTAGTTTTTACCGCTAAAAAATAGGCGTAAAGCAGCTGTTTCCTGACGTCGGGTTAAAAAATTGACGACGGGCGCAATTTTGCGGATTTTCCGAATTCTGTTGATTAATTTAGGGTATTACGTTGTAAGTAACCTTTTTTTTTCAATAATTTTCGGTTCTAATTTCTATCGTCTAGATCGGGATTACTATTCATTTCCAACGTGGACCTCCAGGCTGTGGAGTGGTTTTTTACATTCTATACCTTTGGGTTGGAGTCTTGGAGTGTTTTTGCAACTTCCAGCTGGCAACCGTATACCAGGAGATTTTTTTCGTAATAGACTGGCAGAAGAGGATCGTGGAATACCCTTGTACCATTTTGAGTTATCGATCGCATACAGAGAAACTGTATAAGGTTAAATTTGTGAGCACCCAAAGATCTAAGGTGAGTCTATCCTCTCTATTGCGATTGCTTTGTTTAATTTTAGACCGTTTGAGATCTGTTCAGGTACTTCCAGGTACCTTCAAGCCATTTGACCTTGCTCAATTTTATAATTTGGTGGATGCTTATTTGTGTGGGATTTTTTGTGTCCGTACTTAATAAAATAACGTTTGCTTTCCGACCTAGTTTATTTACCTCCAAAGGTTGCCAACCGAACTCTTTACCTTACCTCCAAATTATCCTAGAGATATTATTTCCCCAGCAGGGCCACCCCACGCAAATTTACCAGTCTTACTGGGTGTGGGGAAATTTCGAATTGCTTAGGTGATTTGGAATTTCGTTGCAAATTATGTCGACGGCATGTTTGAATGCGAACTTCTTATCGAAGAGCTACTTGGCATTCCATAAAGCCATGGTGAGTAAAGTAGGTTACGTTCGGGACCTAACCATCGTTGTCGCCGTTTGCAATGGCGTGGGCGAACTAGCGACTCTTTAGGTGGGAGATCATTTTGTTTGTTGTTGAATTGGATGTGTCCATGGCATAGATTTGATCTGCAATGAAACAAAAAGGTTCAGTGATACTTACCGGTGTATTACTGCTCGATTGACGGGTGCGGGTGGTTGGGGAGCGGTTGCGTTGGTTGCTGGTGTTTTGTGTGCGATGTCTTCTCGAGCTTGGATACTTGAACGGTTTCTGTATTGTCCTGGAGAAGGGCTGCGTTTTGAGTTACGTTCATGTCTCCATTGACTGTTACGGTAGTATCGGTGGTCTTCGTACTGGTCGTATTGAGGGGTGGTTGCTTTGATTATGATCTATGGCGTTGCATTAGGTGGTATCCCAAGTAACATTTTAACCTGGGAAATTTCTGGCATTTGCCTGTCAGTGAAAACTCACCCAGGACCTGCTCCTGTGGCAGGAGTGAAGCAAGCCTGCTACAGGTGCTGTCTGAGTAATTTGGCGCATGAATTTACCTGAGGCAGCCCTGTGGCACACTTGGGAGAAAGCAAGCTGGTGCTGGCGCAAACCTGCACCACGCTTGTCGCACACCTGAGAAAAGCCTGGGGCAACCCTGAGAGAGGATTGAGGGTAAGTCGGAGGCAGGAATGAGGCAAGTCTGCTACAGGTGCTGTCTGAGTAATTTGGCGCACGAATTTACCTGAGGCAGCCCTGTGGCATACTTGAGAAAAGCCTGCAACGGTTTTGATTTCCACGTGTCAAAAAAAAATTTATTGTAAATAATTTTCAAAAAATGAAAAAATTAATTTATTTTAATTTAATTAATTTCTTAACTTAATATCCTTTTTTAGTATTCTTTTCTCTATTAATTAATTATCTATTATTATATTTTTTAATTCTCTTATTATGGTTGAACTCATAAATTACGATTTTCTCCTAATTATTTCATTTGATGATAGTTGGTCCTGAATTTATCCACGGGTTGCGTCTGCTGGAGTCTGTAAATCTGTAAATATAATTATAAATTTTAAAAATCTTACCGGAGCTGGGAATCGATCCACGGACCTTCTCACTTGTACTTCGTTAACCTGGAGTGTTATGCACTACGCCACCAAGTTTAGTTGTAAAAATCATGATTTAAAAACCTGTGATTATAATCATATACATTTTTTTAGATTGATCAAATATTGTCTATTTAATTAAATGAGTTCAAAACACATTAACAACAAAATTAGTTATTAATTATGAAGCAGGAATTAAAGAAAAATTAATTTCCCACGTTAATTTCCTATGTTCACATCGGCGATCGTCACCCGGTATAAAGGCACGTGTACCTACTAATTTTTGAAATTTTTTGAAAATATAGGTTTTTGGTAAAAAATTTAAATTGATGGTTAAACAACCAACATTAATGCCTGTTTTTACCAACAATTTATTTAAGAATTTCCTAGTAAAGAATTACTTTAGCTAGGATTCCATAAATGTGATTGGTAAAATTTGACATAGTATTGACATAAAAAATTCATATGTCAAATTTGACCAATCAAATTTATGGAATCCTAGCTAAGTAATTCTTTACTAGGAAATTCTTAAATAAATTGTTGGTGAAAACAGGCATAAATGTTGTACAAACAAATTTTGTTTGTAGATTTTGAGGGAGTTGTATAATTAATAGATTAATAGGAATAATAGGCAAAAACAGAACTGACTTAGGAACGCTAATAAACGTTTTAAATATTGGTAATAAAGTTTCTCTATTGGTGAGTCAGATCTGTTTTTGCCTAACTACCCTGTCTCTAATAATTAAGTAGGTATTATAATCTTATGAACTATTTACAAATTTAAAAATTTATTACGTGTATCTACGTAATTAAATTAAAGGTACGTGTATACTAATCTTTTTTAAATTTTTTAAAAACACGTGCCGGACGGCCTTATGCATCTTTTGTTAATTATTATATCGTAAATTTGATTATCATATATTTTTGGTAAAAATTTTAGTGAACGAACGTCACCATCAACGTCAAAATTAACCGAAGACAAGATTGCGTTATCCGATTCAATTGCAACTTGCAAGTAGGACTAAGTTTTTTTCTAAATTTATTTGCCGTAATTCATTGTCGGCTTATAGTAGGTCAAACCTACTTATCCCTTTTTACCTGAAAACCATGGGATTAATTTAATTTAAAAGCCATGTAACGGTATTACTCATTTTTGGAATTTCCTACATTTGTTGTAATTATTTTGTTGCAGGTTGATACTTGTTTTATAACTTATCAATATATTAGGGTACTGTTACAATGCAGTATGCAAACTAAAATATACAAACAGCTTTTAATTAACTTTGACCTGTAGTGATTATTGTAGTGAAAATTATAAAAAAAGGAACAAATTTAAGAAGGTGTGTGTGAAATGAGTGGAAAAAAGAGAGATGGTACTTTGTTATCTTTTTTTACTAAAACCCCCAAAAGGATAAAATTAGATGACGACAGCAATACGGATAATGCAGTGCCTGTTGCAAGTGAGCACATCAGTGAATATGAAGTGGAAGAAGTGATTTACAGTCGCCCTAGTTTCAGTGGAAATATTCTTAAATAATATATTTATTTGTAGTAACTACCGAAAATTTTACATAAGGCTTTTTACAAGTGCCCCCCCCCGAAATGAAATCCTGGCTACGGGCCTGCTGTTAAAGATCTTTTAGCACTTTTATATAATACTTTTAACTTAATTTTACCAAAAGATGCAAGAACATTGATGAATACTCCAAAAAATAAAAAAAAATGATTTAATATTAAAAAATTTTATTAAACAATAAATTATTTGTTCTAATTTTGAAGATACCTTTTCAATATCGGCAATATTTGCTCAATCCCATGTAATTTATTAACAAATCCACAACTGTTTTGAAGGGATACACCACTTCTTTTTCAAAGACACAAAAACTTTGAGTAGAAGAAGTGGCTTATTCCTTCGAAACAATTGTCAATTTCTTAATTCGCTACTGCTGGGTCCTCCTGGTTCTTCTGATTTTCGTGGTTCAATCTGTTCAAAGTAAATTAAAGTGATTTAAATGTTTAATTAAGAGCGCGCTGCAAATTTTGATGCAAAAACATGTTCAACAAATGGCGTGCCCTAAAATATTAATCTTTTCTACGAATCTTTGAAATCTTTATAATTCTGTATTGGTGAAAAGATTAGTATAAAAGATTAATATTTCAGGGCGCGCCATCTGTTGAAACATGTTTTTGCATCAACATTTGCAGCACGCTCTTAAGATTTGGTTGGAGAACAATATATTGTAACATTATTATACAACCCAGTAAAAATTGATAGGGTTTTGTATTATTCTTACTTACCTTTTACGAAGAAGAAATCAAAACAATATAAAATTATTTTGTTTAATTCTGCAAAACTTACCTAAACACATGGTAGTAATAAAAAAATGAGTCTGCGATATGAGTATAATGAAAATGAATGAGATAGAAAAAAAAATTTGACATACGAACATATGCGAACGATGCGAACGAGTATCTACGAACTAGTTCGAGATTGGCTTGGCGCCGAGGCTACACAGGCCAGGCGCCGGAGTGCGCAGGAGATCTGCAAGTTATTCTCAGGTATGGCTTCATAACCTGACACTGGCTTGCACCAAGCCAAGCGCAGGACATTCTCAGGTATCGCTAAGTAACCTGTAAATTACTATTTATTTGGAGTCAGCCAGGCCTGGCGCAGGCTTGGCAGGTAAAATTTGATTTTGCAGGTAATTGCCAGGATTGAAATGTTACTTGGGATTGCTGGGAGCTTTTAATGACAGGTTTTAATGCCGGCTTTTTTGCTTACATCAGAAATCCGTTTATATCTGACAGGTGTCGCAAGTGAAACATTTAGTTTATTTAACATTTTTTGCTGTTATACTTACTTGCGGTTACGAATGTCGGTCGAGCAAGATTTCAGACCATAAAGTACCCCGCAAGGTAGTCAAACCCAATACTTAATCAAATGCAACTTTAACCGACTAATGCCTGATTTCACCAACATTGATTTAAGAATATCCTAGTAAAGAATTCCTTTGCATAAATGTGATTGGTGAAATTTGATATAGTTTTGACATAAAAAAACTCATATGTCAAATATGACCAATCAAATTTATGGAAGTAATTCTTTACTAGGAAATTCTTAAATAAATTGTTGGTGAAAACGGGCATAAAAATGGTTTAAACTTAAAAAGTCAGTTAGAAGAATATTAGTCGGTTGGTAGATTGAGGTTTTACCCTGATTATACCTCTAATTATAAAATTATAAAATTTATAAAATCTTATACCTTTTTGGATTAAATTCAAATTGTTTAGGAAACTCTTTAGTTTTTCTTTTATTTTCACTATCAACGAATTAACTTTTCCTCCGTATTTTAACAGCCTGTGGGAAAATTGATATTACGTCAAAATTCAAACGAAGTTAGTAGATGATAATAGAATCGCTCCATAGAGTGGCTTCCAGCTCCGGTTATGACCAATATAAATTGTTTTCATTTTTCTTTTTCCAAATTCCAAAAGTTTTTCTATAGGGTGTTTTTTTAGCTGCATGAGAACTTTCAATAGGGATAACAATTGAATCAAGATTGCTATGGAAACAGTTTTTTGATATTTGTGTTTAGCAAGGTTTGGCATTTGATAATGCATAGATTGACTATTGAACAACGCTACCAAAGTGGGCTCACAACCAATTGGAAGTGGATCCATTTTTTTACCGTAAAATTTTGTTCAGTGACGAGGCACATTTCTGGTTAAATGGGTATGTGAACAAACAAAATTGCCGTATATGGAGTGAGACCAATCCGGGACACTATCTTGAGACTCCATTGCATCCATTAAAATTGACTGTTTGGTGTGGAATACACGCCAACGGCATCATTGGTCCATATGTCTTTCGAAATGAGGAAGGAGCTACCGTTACGGTGAATGGTGTGAGATATCGACACATGCTCAATACATTTTTGTTTCCAAAACTTCAAGAGCTAAACATTGACAACTTATGGTTCCAACAGGATGGTGCTACGTGCCACACAGCCAACGAAACCATCAATTTATTGAAAGGACAATTTGGTGACAACATTATTTCAAAACGTGGTCCTATCAATTGGCCTCCAAGATCGTGTGATTTGACACCTCCAGATTATTTTCTGTGGGGGTATGTTAAATCCATGGTTTATGCTAACAAACCAACAACTCTAGAAGCATTGGAGGCTAATATTCAGCAAGCCATTTATGAAATAAAGCCAGAAATATTGGAAAAAGTAGTCAAAAATTGGACTGAACGGATGCGCTTCGTAACCATTAGTCTTGGTGGTCACATGCCGGAAGTCATGTTCAAATCATAAATGCCTTTAACTGTACTTTCATAAAAAAATTATAACCAAAACATTCCGTCAGGTTTTTAATGTTTTATTTCATTTTGAAGTTCTCATGCAGCTAAAAAAACACCCTATACTATTATTTAATTAATTGCATCTCTTACTTACTTAAATTGTTTTTCTTATTGTTTATTTACATTTGTTTCACCTCTTAATTGTTTGGAAAGTAACAAGAGAAATTGTTTTTTCATTTATTGATATTTTTCTTCCGCGGATATCCTGTCAACTCGAAAAATAATAACCAAGATAACTATAAAGCAAAAGTTGAGCGCAACTTTTTAAAATAACTACAAAACAACAAATTTAGTTTTACTGTAAGAAAAATTTAATGACCAGTGAAACTTCCGACTTTATATTATTCTTCACTTCTTTTTTTTTGTTAAAATATAATGTTTTTTATTTTCATTTTAATATTACTACAGAAGTGGTCTTTTATGACTAATTTTTTTTTAATTTTAAAACTATCAATCTTGAGCTAGCTGAACCGATTTGATGAGCGAGAGAATAATATATCAAATTAATACATAAAATTTTTCACATCAAATCCATCCAGTTTCCGGAGACAATAAACTTGAATATGACACCCCTTTTACTATTTAGATGCTCATTTAAACAGCACAAATTTCATTTCGCTAAATAACATAAAATTAGTGCACGAGGGAGAAACGACAAAGAGAATATCTTACTTGATGGGGAGATTTTGTGAAGACTGCGCCAAGAACACCTTCATGACAACATTTCTGCATTTGCTAATTCTTAATGTGGAATTCAAACAATGTCGATTTCAAATCTGAGAAAACTAGATTAAAATAGGCTATAACATACTAATCTGCTGAACTTACAAAAAGTTAGTCTATTGAAGTCATTGCTTCGCGAAAAAAAGGCAGGTGACAGAAAAGTACAGGATTGTAGATCAAAAATATTTGTTTGAAAAAATCTTAGCGATAGTGAAAAATTGTAAGATTCAAATCAAAGCATGAATGCATTCTCTGAATCTGAGGTCAATCTTAATATTTTCTTTTCAATTGTGAAATGTAATTCAAAGCCTCGAACGTCTTGCATGGCTGAAGACATCATAAAAGTATATTGGTGAGGATCAATATGCGACAATAAGGATCATCGTAGACACCACTATTACATCCAGCAGCACTCTTCAGAAAAGTTCCCTTAGATGAAGCTAGTTTTTACTGCAGGACGATGCACCCGATCACAAATACATTTTATGTATGAATTTTTGTCACGCAAATAAGTCATTGATTTCTTTTAGTGCTGTAAACCTTAAAATAAAGGTTGCAATTTCAATTATGTGAATAGGGGAGAGTGGGGAATAGTCAGCATTGCCGTCATTAGAATTTTCATGTTTCGTCCTTTGGAGCTACTGTAACCTGCGTTGTCGGTTCTACGACAACGCAAAACCTTTCTCGTGGTCGATGATTTCATAGAGAAAGAAGAGGTCTGTTGTCAGCTTTGACGTTGTTGCGATGCACCCGAGCTATAAGCAAGGTCTTGCGATATCAAATCCGAACCCTAGGAATAAGTAATTCAAAACCCTAGCAAGTTTGTAAGACCCGTAGCTAGATTCCCAATACCGGGGATGCAAAAGCTCCCGCTAAGTTGATACTTTCTTCAAAGACTTTTCACGTCCATGGAGTTGATTTTGTAGTACTCCAGTGGTTGGCCAAATGTTGGAAAGAAGAGCTCTGTAGTTTACACCATCATCAGGGTGTTACTTGGTGTATGAATTACAATTAACAACTTTGGTACCATCCTGCATAGTTGATAGAGTTTGGAAAATGGTTCAACTCAACCTATAGCAGAAACCGATATAATTGAGTAAACCGTTCCAAGTGTCCTGGTGCTGCATACGTGAGATCTGGCCGGAATATGGTTTTTAGTATGCGAAGCTTATTATCAGGTGCCATGGAGGTTTTCGGGCCAATGAGTGGGAAAAGTTTTCCCATTAGGCCTCCGACTCGGTTGGTGATTGTCGTAATGTGTGCTTCACATGTCAGTTTGCTGTCTAAGGTGACGCTGAGGTATTTTGCTGTTGCTGTCCATGATATTTTCCCCCAGGCTTTCAGATTTTGGGTTTGGGGGCTTTTTTCTTGCATTTGGCTAAGATGGCGGCTACCCTTTTGGCTGGATTGATTCCCATGGGCCAGGTGGGGCACCATTTATTGGTTTGGTTCATGGTTGTTTGGATTCTGGAAGTGGCAATGTTGGGGTAGTTTGAGGTTGTGAACATGCCATTGTTGTCTGCGTAGAAGGTAGGTTGTACTTCAGGTAACTACTTTAGGTAGTTATGCGGATAAGGGCAAACCTTAGGGGACGACTATGGTCATTGCGAAAGTGTAAGAGATTGTGCCATAGATTAAGATCTGAAACTGAAAGATATGATTTTTACTAATGGCTTTTGATGCTAGCGACTACTTAGCAGTTTGCAAAGGAGATTGCGGCATGCCTGTCCAAGCCAAATGCCTTCGCGATCTCCAAGAATACTGCTGCAGTGTATTTTCGGTTGTTGAAACTAAGTGTGATTTGCTCAATCAGCCTTAGGATGTGGTGCATGTGGAGTGGCCCGGGCGAAATCCGAATTGTTCGTCTGGAATTATTCGATTGCTTTGAATTTCTTGTTTGCGTCTTGTTAATATGATCTTCTCTGCTACTTTTCCTATTATTGGTGGCAAGCTAATGGGTCGGTATAACTTTTGGGTTAATTTCTGTCCTGTCCGGCTTTGTGGATGACAATCACATTTGCGGATTTCCGTTGATCTAGAAAATAGCAAAGGCGTACGGTAGCATTGATGATTAACCTGCTAGGACTGTGATGGCTTTTCTTCACATTTATTTTAGAACTCGATTTATGATTGCGTCTGGTCCTGGTGTACTTTTGGGTTTGAGTTTTCTTATAATTTTGGATATTTCGCCATTATGTTGTTGGGTCGTGGTATTTTGAGCGCGTCTTCTACATAGCTGTTAACCCTTTTGATGTGGTCATGGTCGTCGTGGTCGTTGTTTGGTGAGCTTTGCCTTTGGAGGTCTTTAGTCAGGGTGTTCGCTTTTTCTTTGTCACTCCTTTCAAATGTGCCGTCTTATCTTTGGAGGGTTTGGGAGGGTTGGGAGATTTTGTAGTAAATAATTTCCAGGATTTCGGGTCTTGAAAGGATACCGATTCTATTTATTCGTGGCTTTTACTTCTGTAGTTATTTTGTTTTTGAGCCATTGATATTCAGATTTGTCGTATGGATGGAGTGTTCTTTCTGTCTTTAGGAGGTAGTCATGGAAGTTAGGCTATTTTACTTTGGCTTTGGTTGACAACATCAGGATTGTGTAGTGAACAGAGGTGAACTCATCATCAGTGGTTAGTAGGTATTGCCAGTGTACGTTCTTCATGAGTACGATGTCGATGATGGACCGCGTGTCGATGTTGGAGTAGTGGAGTAGTGAGTTGGCTCGTTTGGGGCATAGATCGCAAAGTTTATTCATTCGGCTAATTCGAGCAGTTGATATCCAGCTTTATTTGTGGTTCTGACGTTGTGGTCGCCGGATATAATTGGTGACATTGTTACATTGTTACATTGTATTGTTGGATTTCTTTCATTGGTGGAAAATAGACTGAGGCAATTTGAAGCCAGCCGTGATCGTTGGTCTGGATGGTGACCGCTGTTGCCTCCATTTGTTGTAATGGAGGTAGGGTGAATTCGTGATGCTCAATTAATTTGTCACGTCTCGGCTCGTTTGTCTGGTAGAGTACGTAGATGGGGAGTGTGGCACTATCGCATGGTCGTAGATGGGTTTCATTTATTAGAATTTAATCGTCATTTGACGATTTTGTTCGCACGTCTATGGATTTTTACCTTTGGTTTGGTTGTTACGCCTATGGAAAAGATGGCGGTGGTTTTGGTTTTTTGATAAGAAAAGAGCGATTGGCAGTGTGAGAAGCCGTTTAACTTTTGTTAGTTTACCGAGTTCCGTTTAGTTTTTACCGCTAAAAAATAGGCGTAAAGCAGCTGTTTCCTGACGTCGGGTTAAAAAATTGACGACGGGCGCAATTTTGCGGATTTTCCGAATTCTGTTGATTAATTTAGGGTATTACGTTGTAAGTAACCTTTTTTTTTCAATAATTTTCGGTTCTAATTTCTATCGTCTAGATCGGGATTACTATTCATTTCCAACGTGGACCTCCAGGCTGTGGAGTGGTTTTTTACATTCTATACCTTTGGGTTGGAGTCTTGGAGTGTTTTTGCAACTTCCAGCTGGCAACCGTATACCAGGAGATTTTTTTCGTAATAGACTGGCAGAAGAGGATCGTGGAATACCCTTGTACCATTTTGAGTTATCGATCGCATACAGAGAAACTGTATAAGGTTAAATTTGTGAGCACCCAAAGATCTAAGGTGAGTCTATCCTCTCTATTGCGATTGCTTTGTTTAATTTTAGACCGTTTGAGATCTGTTCAGGTACTTCCAGGTACCTTCAAGCCATTTGACCTTGCTCAATTTTATAATTTGGTGGATGCTTATTTGTGTGGGATTTTTTGTGTCCGTACTTAATAAAATAACGTTTGCTTTCCGACCTAGTTTATTTACCTCCAAAGGTTGCCAACCGAACTCTTTACCTTACCTCCAAATTATCCTAGAGATATTATTTCCCCAGCAGGGCCACCCCACGCAAATTTACCAGTCTTACTGGGTGTGGGGAAATTTCGAATTGCTTAGGTGATTTGGAATTTCGTTGCAAATTATGTCGACGGCATGTTTGAATGCGAACTTCTTATCGAAGAGCTACTTGGCATTCCATAAAGCCATGGTGAGTAAAGTAGGTTACGTTCGGGACCTAACCATCGTTGTCGCCGTTTGCAATGGCGTGGGCGAACTAGCGACTCTTTAGGTGGGAGATCATTTTGTTTGTTGTTGAATTGGATGTGTCCATGGCATAGATTTGATCTGCAATGAAACAAAAAGGTTCAGTGATACTTACCGGTGTATTACTGCTCGATTGACGGGTGCGGGTGGTTGGGGAGCGGTTGCGTTGGTTGCTGGTGTTTTGTGTGCGATGTCTTCTCGAGCTTGGATACTTGAACGGTTTCTGTATTGTCCTGGAGAAGGGCTGCGTTTTGAGTTACGTTCATGTCTCCATTGACTGTTACGGTAGTATCGGTGGTCTTCGTACTGGTCGTATTGAGGGGTGGTTGCTTTGATTATGATCTATGGCGTTGCATTAGGTGGTATCCCAAGTAACATTTTAACCTGGGAAATTTCTGGCATTTGCCTGTCAGTGAAAACTCACCCAGGACCTGCTCCTGTGGCAGGAGTGAAGCAAGCCTGCTACAGGTGCTGTCTGAGTAATTTGGCGCATGAATTTACCTGAGGCAGCCCTGTGGCACACTTGGGAGAAAGCAAGCTGGTGCTGGCGCAAACCTGCACCACGCTTGTCGCACACCTGAGAAAAGCCTGGGGCAACCCTGAGAGAGGATTGAGGGTAAGTCGGAGGCAGGAATGAGGCAAGTCTGCTACAGGTGCTGTCTGAGTAATTTGGCGCACGAATTTACCTGAGGCAGCCCTGTGGCATACTTGAGAAAAGCCTGCAACGGTTTTGATTTCCACGTGTCAAAAAAAAATTTATTGTAAATAATTTTCAAAAAATGAAAAAATTAATTTATTTTAATTTAATTAATTTCTTAACTTAATATCCTTTTTTAGTATTCTTTTCTCTATTAATTAATTATCTATTATTATATTTTTTAATTCTCTTATTATGGTTGAACTCATAAATTACGATTTTCTCCTAATTATTTCATTTGATGATAGTTGGTCCTGAATTTATCCACGGGTTGCGTCTGCTGGAGTCTGTAAATCTGTAAATATAATTATAAATTTTAAAAATCTTACCGGAGCTGGGAATCGATCCACGGACCTTCTCACTTGTACTTCGTTAACCTGGAGTGTTATGCACTACGCCACCAAGTTTAGTTGTAAAAATCATGATTTAAAAACCTGTGATTATAATCATATACATTTTTTTAGATTGATCAAATATTGTCTATTTAATTAAATGAGTTCAAAACACATTAACAACAAAATTAGTTATTAATTATGAAGCAGGAATTAAAGAAAAATTAATTTCCCACGTTAATTTCCTATGTTCACATCGGCGATCGTCACCCGGTATAAAGGCACGTGTACCTACTAATTTTTGAAATTTTTTGAAAATATAGGTTTTTGGTAAAAAATTTAAATTGATGGTTAAACAACCAACATTAATGCCTGTTTTTACCAACAATTTATTTAAGAATTTCCTAGTAAAGAATTACTTTAGCTAGGATTCCATAAATGTGATTGGTAAAATTTGACATAGTATTGACATAAAAAATTCATATGTCAAATTTGACCAATCAAATTTATGGAATCCTAGCTAAGTAATTCTTTACTAGGAAATTCTTAAATAAATTGTTGGTGAAAACAGGCATAAATGTTGTACAAACAAATTTTGTTTGTAGATTTTGAGGGAGTTGTATAATTAATAGATTAATAGGAATAATAGGCAAAAACAGAACTGACTTAGGAACGCTAATAAACGTTTTAAATATTGGTAATAAAGTTTCTCTATTGGTGAGTCAGATCTGTTTTTGCCTAACTACCCTGTCTCTAATAATTAAGTAGGTATTATAATCTTATGAACTATTTACAAATTTAAAAATTTATTACGTGTATCTACGTAATTAAATTAAAGGTACGTGTATACTAATCTTTTTTAAATTTTTTAAAAACACGTGCCGGACGGCCTTATGCATCTTTTGTTAATTATTATATCGTAAATTTGATTATCATATATTTTTGGTAAAAATTTTAGTGAACGAACGTCACCATCAACGTCAAAATTAACCGAAGACAAGATTGCGTTATCCGATTCAATTGCAACTTGCAAGTAGGACTAAGTTTTTTTCTAAATTTATTTGCCGTAATTCATTGTCGGCTTATAGTAGGTCAAACCTACTTATCCCTTTTTACCTGAAAACCATGGGATTAATTTAATTTAAAAGCCATGTAACGGTATTACTCATTTTTGGAATTTCCTACATTTGTTGTAATTATTTTGTTGCAGGTTGATACTTGTTTTATAACTTATCAATATATTAGGGTACTGTTACAATGCAGTATGCAAACTAAAATATACAAACAGCTTTTAATTAACTTTGACCTGTAGTGATTATTGTAGTGAAAATTATAAAAAAAGGAACAAATTTAAGAAGGTGTGTGTGAAATGAGTGGAAAAAAGAGAGATGGTACTTTGTTATCTTTTTTTACTAAAACCCCCAAAAGGATAAAATTAGATGACGACAGCAATACGGATAATGCAGTGCCTGTTGCAAGTGAGCACATCAGTGAATATGAAGTGGAAGAAGTGATTTACAGTCGCCCTAGTTTCAGTGGAAATATTCTTAAATAATATATTTATTTGTAGTAACTACCGAAAATTTTACATAAGGCTTTTTACAAGTGCCCCCCCCCGAAATGAAATCCTGGCTACGGGCCTGCTGTTAAAGATCTTTTAGCACTTTTATATAATACTTTTAACTTAATTTTACCAAAAGATGCAAGAACATTGATGAATACTCCAAAAAATAAAAAAAAATGATTTAATATTAAAAAATTTTATTAAACAATAAATTATTTGTTCTAATTTTGAAGATACCTTTTCAATATCGGCAATATTTGCTCAATCCCATGTAATTTATTAACAAATCCACAACTGTTTTGAAGGGATACACCACTTCTTTTTCAAAGACACAAAAACTTTGAGTAGAAGAAGTGGCTTATTCCTTCGAAACAATTGTCAATTTCTTAATTCGCTACTGCTGGGTCCTCCTGGTTCTTCTGATTTTCGTGGTTCAATCTGTTCAAAGTAAATTAAAGTGATTTAAATGTTTAATTAAGAGCGCGCTGCAAATTTTGATGCAAAAACATGTTCAACAAATGGCGTGCCCTAAAATATTAATCTTTTCTACGAATCTTTGAAATCTTTATAATTCTGTATTGGTGAAAAGATTAGTATAAAAGATTAATATTTCAGGGCGCGCCATCTGTTGAAACATGTTTTTGCATCAACATTTGCAGCACGCTCTTAAGATTTGGTTGGAGAACAATATATTGTAACATTATTATACAACCCAGTAAAAATTGATAGGGTTTTGTATTATTCTTACTTACCTTTTACGAAGAAGAAATCAAAACAATATAAAATTATTTTGTTTAATTCTGCAAAACTTACCTAAACACATGGTAGTAATAAAAAAATGAGTCTGCGATATGAGTATAATGAAAATGAATGAGATAGAAAAAAAAATTTGACATACGAACATATGCGAACGATGCGAACGAGTATCTACGAACTAGTTCGAGATTGGCTTGGCGCCGAGGCTACACAGGCCAGGCGCCGGAGTGCGCAGGAGATCTGCAAGTTATTCTCAGGTATGGCTTCATAACCTGACACTGGCTTGCACCAAGCCAAGCGCAGGACATTCTCAGGTATCGCTAAGTAACCTGTAAATTACTATTTATTTGGAGTCAGCCAGGCCTGGCGCAGGCTTGGCAGGTAAAATTTGATTTTGCAGGTAATTGCCAGGATTGAAATGTTACTTGGGATTGCTGGGAGCTTTTAATGACAGGTTTTAATGCCGGCTTTTTTGCTTACATCAGAAATCCGTTTATATCTGACAGGTGTCGCAAGTGAAACATTTAGTTTATTTAACATTTTTTGCTGTTATACTTACTTGCGGTTACGAATGTCGGTCGAGCAAGATTTCAGACCATAAAGTACCCCGCAAGGTAGTCAAACCCAATACTTAATCAAATGCAACTTTAACCGACTAATGCCTGATTTCACCAACATTGATTTAAGAATATCCTAGTAAAGAATTCCTTTGCATAAATGTGATTGGTGAAATTTGATATAGTTTTGACATAAAAAAACTCATATGTCAAATATGACCAATCAAATTTATGGAAGTAATTCTTTACTAGGAAATTCTTAAATAAATTGTTGGTGAAAACGGGCATAAAAATGGTTTAAACTTAAAAAGTCAGTTAGAAGAATATTAGTCGGTTGGTAGATTGAGGTTTTACCCTGATTATACCTCTAATAAACACGGTCAATATCGGCTTAATCGGCAGTTGAAAAATCAAAAAACAATGGAAGTAATTTGTGTTATGTGTCCAACTACTTCACTTTAAATTACAATAATTCAACAATGCATGTAAATTAATAATGTAATAAATTACGTAATAATTTTCACTGCAGCGCTAATTAATTACCTTTGATGTGGAAATGCGGTTGTCGGGTTTTGATCATTCCACTTAGTCAAGAAAATATGTATTCTTGGTAATAATAATTGAATCAAGGAAAACAACTTTTTTTTCGTGGAAGCGAATTTCGTAAATAATCAGAAATGTTTCTGTCCCTCAAGACAGACAAAGCATAAAATTATTAATACAAGTCGTGGGTTTGTTAAATTAATACGAAAGGAAGGAATATTAAATTTTGGTTTCAAATTGGAAATAAAAATAAAAATTATAAATGAAAAACTTGAATACCTGATATTCTACTACACGCAAGATTGTTTCGTACGTTTTATTGGTTTTCCATCAGTTGTAAAAAGGTTTTTAATGTAAAATTTCCAAGTTTCGTTTCTTAAAAGAAATGACACGAGTATTTAAATTGCTGAAAAAATTAAATTAAGCAGAGCACACTAGGGTAAGTTATTGCCCCTTTTCTCTTCAAGCAGGGTTTGTGCAAATAAAATGTAATTTGCGGTGGTTGTAGAGAGGCTTTAGTAACCAATATTGATTTGTTGTTAGCAGACAGATGGACGATTTCGTTTTACGTTTCATAATCTTCTAAAGAAAAGGAAACATTATTCTCATTGTTTTTTGCGAAAATGAATAATTTGCATAGTGGATAAGAAAAGCAGGTTTTCCTTTGAAGTGTGAAGTGTTATTGCGGGAAGCAAATTTCTCCCCTTCCGTACGAAGTGTTGTTATAATTTACTTTACCTACTTATTGAAAAAATTCATTCCTTTTTTGCATGATGAGGTTGCTGGTACTATTTAAATTTTCATCAGTCGCTGTGGATGTCGTCATATTGATGATTTTAATATAAACCCGTCCGCCTCTTGCATATCTGGAAGGTTGGAAAATTTTTTAATATGAATAGAATTTAATATTCTAATACAAAGTCCGGCGAGCAAATGGTAGTGTTATAGATTTCTTAAAATATAAAAAAGCATTAAAGTGGATCGAAGTAAGATACGATCGGACGCATATTGGTCTGTCAGGCGAAGGAATTCGAAAGAGCTCACGTATTATCGGCTCGAGCCGTCGTCAATAGGCATGGATCGCTAACTGAAAACACTTCTAGCTTTGCGTCATAACCAATTTCATGACCCTCTTTTGCAGAAAGCCTCAATCACATATATCTCAGCGCCTATTCTATTTATAGGATCTTATATTTTCAGCGGCACCTCGCATTCTTAATATTCCAGTTTCATATACGGTTCTTTTCAGTCTTTTACACGCCTTTTTTTCAGTTCACACTTCCTGTTATTATTTGGAAGTTGCCAGTAATCATTTTGATATATTTGGCTCGACTCATTTATATTATCCATATTAATCCACAAGAATTTCCCACTACAATAAATAATAAGCTTAATTTTCCAAAGTCACAAATTTTAATCTTTGAATTTGAAATCCGTATTCATCCTCAACAATTTAGCTTACTCAGATTTTATTATATCATTTGGAAGACATCCTTTTGTAAGCTTAATTATAAAATATTAAATCGATATTGAAACGTAACTGTCTGGTATATAAATTTTTTATAACGATAACTTGACATCTAATTGAAAAACTGCTTCTAAAAGAAATGTTTTATTTTCAATAACGATCGCGTCTCTCGTCTCATTTCTTTAATCCATATTTTAATCTAATTATCTTATTCAAACACACAATTTTTAAACGTTTCTTTAATTTGTATGCAATTCAGTTTAAATTTATTAGTAATTGATTTTGAATTAAATTTTAACGAGGCACATTTGTTACCTACCACCCTCAGGGTACTTTGCACACCGCTATAAATCGAGCTAATTCTTGTGTTATTGGTCTTGATCAACAATAAGAGAGTTAATCAGTCTTTGTTTTGATTGATTACAACCTCAACGTAAATTGCAAGTCTGCACGTTGGGTACTGTGGGATAATAAATAATGTAATTTAATTTAATCTAAGTCAGAAGTGTCAATTATGCCAGAAAACTGTTTTTAACCACTTCACGAATTAACGACAGCAATTATCTATAACTCTTGTCGGTCCAGATTATACTAGGATGAGTGACCGAAAATGAGTTGCAAAATCGCCCCATACATTAATTAAATAAAGAATCTGTTATTAGGTTAATAAAATTATCACAAAATCACGTTAACCCAATTTTCCCAAATCTTTGACTTTTAGGCTTATCCAACACTGCTGTTGTTGGACTAACAAACATCCGCCAAATTAACAATCGGATGATCGATAATCTCTCCAAAAATTATGAATTGTTGCAATCGACCCACTTTCGTACAAATGGTCAACTTTTCCAAAAAGCCTCGCAATTTTTATCTTCGCACCAAGATCTATGATTTAGATTTAGATTTAACAACTCATATATTCTTTTTAAATATTACAAACAATTTGCACTAGCGCTAAATAAAATATGTACAGTGAAAAAGAAAAGTAATTACAGATTCAAAATATACACAAAAATCTAGGTGCCGGTGCCTGTTATTTGGAGGTGGCCAGTTCGCTGCTCCTGCGGTAGCATATCAGCGACGTCGGATGGTTCGAGTTCTGGAATTCTGCCCCGTTGATGGGTTTTCCTGGAAAAAGAGTGCAAAAACCAGGCAAATGCAAGATCTATGAGTTCCCGTTACAGGAATATCGTAAACAATCACTAAAAACATCCCTGGAATCAAATTTTTGACCCCAAGTATACGCAAAAATTCACCTTCCTCGATGAGCGAAGAACAACGTCCGCTGTTCAAGAATGGCGTCTCGAGACTTTCACTTCGGAGGTGCCACACCTTCAAAATCAAAAACTCCAAAATCTCATCAAATTCAAAACAAGTCCGTAGGTAAACATTCTGGCGCCAATTTCAAATTTCGTAGCAATTGCTTTTCTTTTGTAGGTTCACCAAAATCCTCCACTGCACGAGCACAAATCACACAAGATGTAAAATAAACAAAATTAGTAGGTGTGTAGTGTCATTGGTAACAAATTTGGCCCTTCTATTAAACAGAATTTATTATCAACGCATACGGATCTCATTTTTACATCCCCTTTGAACATGTCGTCCAACCCTGAGTCCTTAACTCGTTTGAAACACCACAGTATATTATCTCGTTATTTTTTGAATGAGGAAAGATCGAAATTATTGATGAAGAGGAAACTATTTTAATTTTGTAAAATTTTGAATTTTCGCGGCGCCTGTGGCTTTCTGTGAGACGGGAAAGGCGCCGGATGTAAAAGGTTGTCTTGCGCTGAAGTCCCCGAGTGGGGAGTCTTTTCTTCTTCTTCTTTATCAGCCTTTTTCCGCCCACGGCTGGACATAAGCCTCTCCATATTATGGAGGATCTGGCTATAACTCACCACGCTGGCCAGACGGGTTGGTGAGTAGTCCGCAGAACGATTTTGGACTATAGTTGTTTTACATCCGTTAGCAGATTGCTAGCCTAGCATTCAGTTGTGCCTGTAGCTCTGTTTATTGTTAACGGTGGCAATTCGTCAACTCAGGGGAACCGCCGGCTTAACGTGCCCTCCGAAGCACGGAGACTTGGTCATAAGAAAGTTTGACTCTCCCCGGGTTTGAACCCGGTACCCCGCGTTCGCATCCAACTGTCCAATTGACCGTCTCAGTGGGAAGTACGTAATTTTATTAGTTTTTGTTTTTGATTTTGACCTTGTATTAATAAATTAGAAATAAATTAATCACAAGGGAGAAATTAGTGTTTGATTTTAGTTTTTCAAGATTAAGAATGAAATATTTGGAATTGTTAAACAAGTTTTCGTAAAAATATTGCGAAATAATTGGAAAATTTTCGAAGTCACCGAAGATAGTAATGCATTAGTGATAGCGCGAGCTAGTCGTGTGCTTGGTTTAACCCATTCCGATTGAAGTTATAAAATTCCCAGAAGCTAATCGTAGTATTTTATTATTAAGTTTTAAAGGGTGGGTTATTCCATTGCAATATGATTGTGCAAAACATACACACACAATAGTAAATAAAAATACGACAACAATCAAAAAGTGCACCCACCTCAAATTAAACAATAACCCAATATAAATAGTAACCTCGATGGGCTACCTACAAATAAAATAACAAAAGCCAAAAACACGTCGGTCAAACGAATAGGAAAGAGCAAAATTTACTTACGTAAGCGTTTGGTAAGTTTACAACCTATAATGGTGACATGCATTTCCTTTCACTCGAAATACCACGTTTGGCTCCTAAAGATGAAAATCTGGAACTTTTATAAATTCTACACAGGAGACACTTGATCGACTTCCGCGAACACATCAACGCTGCTTGCAGATCTGATATTGGCTAGATCCTGAGTGAGCTGCTGCTGGAGATGTTAAGCAACGCTGGACTATCCAGATAATAAAATAATTCCCCAAAGTAATCTGTAGTAATGTTGGAAGGTTAATATTTTCTGGTGTGTAAAAACAACCATACAGAAGATGCTGCCAACCGTAGGGAATCGGAAATGGTCGTACAACTTGCGTACTAAAAACTGCGTTGTAGTTTGTGCATAAAAGACTCTCTCTTATGACCTTTGCTCGACTACAGAGATGTTCTCACAGGAGCTCAAACACATTACACGACAGCCAGACTACTTGTCTTAAACGACTTGGCACGAAAAAATAGTGACGTTGGACTAATAAAGTATTTGTCCAAGTAAACTACAGGCACTTAACAAAGTCGTTGGGAAATTCTGTACGTCCACTGTCGTAGAAGTTGAAAAACTCCAAGTATTTTAAAATTCCTAAGCTAAAGCGTGCAAGTTACTAACCATCTGCCCATAAAATACATTCGTATCGACGGTTGAAAGGAGAAACTGCTAATACGCCACTTTTATAACTTTACAGGAGATCCGTTTAAAGATTAAATTTTTTGAAAAAAGTTCATAAAAAATGAAGGTATTTTTCAAGTTTAGATTTTTTTTAACCACGTGGGTTGTATTTTAATTCCCTAAATATACACGAAGGATTTATGAACTATCTTCAGTTGGTTTTAAAATTAGTGGCGAATTATACAATACTGTTTTAAAATTCAAACAGGATAAATGTATAATATTATAAATATTACTACTTTTCTGTAAACGAAAATGGCTTATGTGTAAAATTCTGTTTCAAAATTTTTAAGAAAAATGTAATATGAGTAAAAAGAATAAATAAATTCGACTCTTTAATTGTTTTATGGCACATTTTGCTATAGTTTTATATCGTTAGAAAGGTATAATAAGAGGTTCATGGAGACAAATTTTAAAACTTTTTTATAACCGAAATCGGCATTTTTAAATTTCTTCTTACTCTACAGTAAAGAAAAACAATTTTTTAAGCAGGTACAGATTTTAATACTATTTACTACAAAACAACACGAAAATAGTAAAAATAACGTAATAATATATATTTTGTACTCTCAAACCAGAAACATTCTTTAATAGTTTGTCTTCAGTCTATTCTCTTAAAACACAATAAAACTAAAACAAAAGTAGTATTAGTAATCTAAAACCTAATCTAGAAACATTAACTGCCTAAATAAAAATAAGAATAATGAGTTATCGGCCAAAACTAGTATATTAATTCAAACAGCATAATTGTATAATACGCCAAATGTTTGATTATTCAGTCACATCGAATTGTTTTATTAGCCAATAGGGCACCAGAAAAGGTAAAGCAAAATTACTTATTTTAAAATTTGTCAGTTTTTATGAAAGCAAAATTAAGTAATTTACCATTTCCACCAAAAAGGGTTGTATTAAAGACCAACATAGCTATTTTATTTCAAAACACTGTCGCTTAAGACATTATGTTTTTCGTAATTTATCCAAAATTTAAAATGTTTAATGCGCCAAAACATGCGATTAACTATTGGGATGAAAAATGCATAGATCAACGCAGAAAAATTCGCTGATTCCAATGGTATAAATAACTCAATTTCGACCAAATTGGCGTATTAGCCATTTCTCCTTTCAACCGTCGATATAAATATTCCATATAAATAAAAATGCAGGGCCTCAGAGGAATATTGTGAATGCAATTCAAGAAGGAACTAAATAACATGATAACATTTAGTATTACAAGGCAATATTAATAGGCAAGTAATTGCGGGTCATATGCGAATTTTGAATGAATGCTTCAAGCGAATACCTCTGCTTCATCTTGAACCTGAAAGAAACCTTCCTATTATTGTTATAAAACAAACAAGTTCCACGACAGCTATGTCGTCGAAAAGCAATAATGAGATCTCAACTCAGGTTTGGGTTCAACTCACAATAAAAGACTGTTGTTATTAATTTACTGAATACAAAAATGGGCGTTGAAAATAATTCAATCTTTGTGGCAACAATTTTGCCATGAGTCGTTCGTGTATGCTGATGGTGTGAGCACTACGAATCGCAATTACATTTACTATCAAATTTACACCTGAATTGCGCTTCGTAGCTTTCATAAATGTTACAAAATATGTGGGATTAATCAAATTTCATACAGTTCAAAATGTTTTATAAAATTGCAACAAACCGTTTTAGGTTTACTGGTCTGGCACCTATTGCGTGTATGTCCAGTTGTGTCGAGCAACCCAGTCCACGGCTGCGATCAAGATGTGATTTTGTCCGTACCTGTCGTCGAATTTCAACTTCCAATTTGACCAAATTCTCCTAGTAAAGCTAGATCAAGTACATAAATTATTGTATATTCTGCAGAACTGACTCTACGCATAAGTACATCTATAGGTACATGATGTATTCGTGTCTCAAGCGGAACTGCCTATTCTTAGTTATTATAATACGCAGAATAAAAATAGTTAAAGATTCAAGATTCTATCAGATAGTAGACCCTTATGGCACTTCGGGACTATAAGATCACCTCTGGTTTGGTGCTTGATTACATGTAGATCCTGAGTATCCAATCCAATTGGATTAAGAGATATCAAGGTAATGAGGGCAACTAATAGATCTGATAAACTGGCGAGAAGCGGCTCAAACGGTCTACCTTGTGGTCCGGAGTCGATGGTCACGTCTGCCGTCAGGGCCCTAGATGCCCTTCTCAAATACTACAACCTAAATCTGCACACTAGTAGGTGGGTATTATAAGGATGCAACCAAGCAAGACCTCCAATACGTGTGCATTCGTGGATATCTGCGATATACTATCTGAATTCTGAAGCTATCCAGAGTCAATCTGCGGGCAATTGAAGGGATTTTGACTGAACACTGCAGTTTAAATAAACATCTTTACACAATGGAGTATTCAAATGACCCTTTGTGTGGTGGATGTAAAGAAGTGAAGGAAAAAGCTGACCATACACTTTGCTACTATCCGGCGCTGACTTTAATTAGAGGATCAGTTGTACCACCTTAAACAAAGCCAAATGGCTGGATGGCCAAGATGCCGCTTTTCGTGTTCGTAGATGGAATTAACGGAACGGCTAGCTCATAGAGTTCAGTCAGCGTCGGAGATATTGGGTTACTCAAGATCTTAACGAGTATCGTAGGTACTTGTAAATGGTTTCTCTCTTTAGTAGGAATAACTCGAGTGGGCGCCAATAAAGATCATAGACAGTTATTTGTATTAATAACAGCTTTAATTTTTATAAAACAAAATGAAAAGTATGTACAAACATACGTCAGTAAAATAAAAAGAGTCACACTTAAACGACATGAAATAATTACAAAAATTCTTATTCTATGCACTTTAAAATTAAGATTGAAAGTAATTTACAGATATTTACAAATTTTAACATTTTGGGTTACTTAACGTTATTAAAAGTACGTTCTCTAAAGCATAGCCAAGATTCAAAGCTAATAAAAAGATTTTGCAGTTCAAGTTGTAAGAATTGTTAGTGTTGAAATTTTTAACGCAGTGGCGTTCGAAATGATGAAAATCAGTTAGCAAGTAGATTTTAGAATCAACAGATGTAATATACATATATCTATAGCAAGCAACTCTCAGTTTACTTACGATTTTGATGTTTATAATTGCATGATACTTGGTTGTTCATTCGATCGCTCAGAGGTTAACCTTTGCCAATCGGTTCACCATAGTTGATAAATATTACTAAAACAGGAATTACACAGATATAGACAAAATATAAATACAAATGCTGGTAACTAATAATTCTAATGCTTTCACTACAAACTGATCATATCGTAGCAGGTTGTTAAATCTTTTCATGGACACTTGAGATGTTGGTCGTAACAGCGGCACACTCTCGAATTCTTTCAAAGGACTTATTGCGTACTGGATTGATAGGGTTGTCGATCCCATTAGCAGATTATCACCGAAAAATGGACCATTAAATAAAAGTGGTCGTTTATTCAAAATGGCGCTAGCCGGCGTTGGTACTTCGACTTCTTTAAAAATGCATAAACCGTTGCTTTAAAAATTGCTGCACGGTTACCAATATTTGCCCTTGTGTAGGAAATCACGGTGATCGTGATGAGATACTTTTCACTTTTATAACACCGTTTAGATTAAAAATTTTGTGAGTTGAATTTTTCACTTGTAAAATTAGTCGTTGCTAGTACATGGTTTTTTGTATTCTCCCTTGAGATATGCGCTGCCCTCCGGCGCATTAAGAACTTGAGCCCTTTCATTGGTTCTTGGCGTTAAACCAGTAACCACCAAAATGTTTGTTAAAACTAACACTAAAAAATAAAAATGTTTCAAAAACAAAACGAAACTAATTAAAGAAATCAGACGAGAAGAGCCATGTAACAAATGGATTGTTACACAGTGTTGGAAGACTTCTGGTTCGACAGGGTCAGAATCAGTGACACTCTGCCTCCCAGGATTCTAGAGTACATCCTACAGTTGGAATGGCAGGATTGGGGTGGAGTTGACAACCAGAGGTAGTACCATGGGCGTTATCGGCCCGACATAACAAATCTAGAAGACAGAACAGTTTCAACTACTGCTCCGATAAATCTAAACTTAGGAGAAACTCGGTGATGTTTGAGGACATTGTTTCAGTAATCTTGACCAGAGGCCAGAAGTTCTACAACATGCAGTTGCAAAGCACATGTGTAACATTCAAATTTAGCGGTAGTTTCGTTTTGCTAAATTTGTCAAGATCTTTGGTAATTTTCATTTTGGAACCAAGTAAGAATGGTATGGGGGCTTAAAAATTTTGTGTGAGGAGGTTGACAATGGCTGATAAGAACAGCAGGCCATTTTTGTATATTGGTGTTTAACGACGATCAAAAATGGAAAAGTGCGAATTTAGCGGTCGATATCGATTGATAAGTTAAATTAACGTACCAATTTAACTCTGGTTTTCGGATTACACAATCGTATCGATTATTGTTCACCAAGGGCCGTCAAATGTTTATGGACGCTCTATGTGATTTCCACCTGGTGTGGGTTCCAATCCGTTAGATTCGAGGCTGCTATTGCGATTTAAGTATTCAACAATGTATGAATATCACACTCGAGTATATTTAGTCAACCACACGAATTTTCACTTACGAACACCTGTAATTAGTCCTAGTGTGACCCTGGATGTCTCTCCTTTGTTGTTTTGACATCATTACCACCTACAACGCCAGTAACATCCAGGTTGTAGAAACAAGATTTGCGAGATTCATCAACACCTGTACTTCCACCTTGCTGTCTTCTGTAGGAAGCGATCATTTATTGCCGTTGGCTGCGTTCAGCAAAGCAGCAACATTGTAGAGGCGCATTGTATGATTTTTGTACGCCGAATCAGATCTGACGCGGTACTTAATTATTATCAGCTGCGCCTGACATGATTGCTTGGGGTATAATTGTATTGGTTTGACAATATCTCTGGTTCATTTTATTAAAACCATCTACCTGTGCACTGGAGTTTTATTTTCTTGACTTTCGTGCTTTCAGGCCTCACCAACATCTGATAAGCGGTGATAAGCACGTGGCGCCTTTTTTTTTCTTTGTGTAGGATTTTTTTGATAGAGTCGAGGATCTCCTCGGCTTGCAACCCCCCCCCCCACAAAGTGTTCTACACTGAGCTGAGCCGTAGCGCCGCTTTAGAGACCCAGGAGTGCAGGTAAGGTCGAAAGGTTTAATAAATTGGATTTTGTGAGCGCAGAGTTTTAGTAACGCCACACATGCTCCTCCATTTCATCAGATTGTTTTACTATCTTACAAGAAAGCGCTTTTTTTCCAATTTCATAAAATTGTTGCTAGTTTACTGTGTTCCATCCCCGTAATGTTTACAGACTGTCCAGATGCTGCAAATGCATGCCGGAATCCACTTATATTTACTCATATTCTGATATCTAGTTCCTGGGTTTCTCTTTTTAAAAGAGTATTGATGGCTTCGATGGCATACCTATAATGAATGGACCAGGACTACAAGATATGATACCTGAGGCTATCCTCAATAGAGAATCTACCTTTTATTACTCTTAATTTCATAATATCCACAGTTCCGAATTATGACAACTGATCTACTGTTAACTTGAATTACTTAATCCTGATGAAGCACAACTTATTCAAAATATAAATTATTTCCTCGATGGCTCACGGATGTTCGTGGATAGACTAGCAAAGGAATGAACTTCCTGTCCAGTTCCAAAACTCAGTCGTATTTCGAGCTATAAGGGAAAGTTATCCAGAATTGTTTTCAGCTAATAATTAAGAAGAAATTATCCAGATGCCAGTCTTTCAAAATAAAACACGAGAATTTCGAATTGGTTTTATTCAATATATTTCGTGCCATGTATGGCCTAAGTGTCGCGTCACTCCAATATAAAGTATATAAATGATATATAAAGCTTATTAGGTGGATAATTAAAATTTTAAAGCAATCATTCTCCAGACTCTAAGGGGCATTCGGTATCCGCAGCACCCCTCCCCGGCCCTAACATCAGGACACTGCGTTCGGGGGGTATGGGGGTATGAACTTCGTGTGTCATCCTTGCTTGCTAGCTGCAGGGAAAAGGTTTGCCCTCACGGGTCTATCGTTTTTTGCTTGATGCTGTGAAGAAGGGATATTCCCTATTGGAATTTACGCTCCAGCATTGCCAGTTTAAGAAGGATATTCTGCGGGAGGGAACTGTTCTCGTGCCGGTAGCAACGCTTTTTGGATTCGCTGGCAATTCAAGTGATAACTACGTTATACATAAAAAAAAATGCAAGTCCAGGACCGATTTCTTTTACGCGTATCGCAAATGATCCTTGTATTAGAGGGTTATCAGAGTATTTCACGACAACGTGAACTCTGCATTTCGGTGCCTCCCATTGGAGACAGGAATTTATATGCGGGACTTACTGTGGAATTCAAGCCGCGGCATCGTATCTCAGAATGATTTTATAGAATCTTCATCATAGCGGTATAACCGTACTATATGAAGATGGGACATGTTCCTGACAAGGCCATCTTTTGGAGACAGCAGTGCACAACGTCTGCCAATGGTAATTGAGCTAGTACCGGGCTTTAATTTTCTTAAATATAGTATAGGATAGTGTAGTACATTTAAAAATACATGCGGTCATGGGTGAGGTGTTTACAATGCCTCACCGCGGACAAAGATTAGTTCTCTTCAAGAAGATGCACCGGGTTTTTATTGTGGACGAAAGTTTTCCGCATTACAATAACTGCCTTAGCCCTCGTTAGGCCGTGCTTCGCTTTCATCCTTCTCATGGGACCCATCTCCGTGCTTGACTCGACCTGTTCTCGGGGATGGTTACGTTTGTCTCTTGCTCACGTCATTTTGCCCATATTTCGCCCAACACTCGACCCGGAGACTGCGCGTTGAAGTCAGTGTTATGCTGGCTGGCATTTTAAGTATTTCCTAAGGGCTAAGTCAGGTCATAAGGTTTACTTCGTTTACAACGAAGGTTTGTTGTAGTTACGAACTAGGAAAGCCTGTAATTATTCTAATCTGGATTGAATCACACGTTTCTACATCACTTTTTGAACGGCTGCGATATAAGGCGTATTTTCGCGAGGCATAAAAGTTAACCAAAAGTGACCAAAACTAACCGGTGTCATTTTCGCGACGAACGGTTAGAGGGGAGGTAGTTTTTGGTTAAAAAGTTACCCAACCAAAGTTAACCAAAGACGACCGCTCAAAATCAGTGGTTACTTTTTGCGGTTGCTTTGCTAGTACAAATGTGCGCCACAATTTAAATTTTGAAGTTGGAAGTGGTTCTAAACGTTCTAAAGACGAGGATTTGAGGTTATGTTAAATTAGAAATTGTGGTGGGGGACTAACCAAAGTTGACCAAAAGTAACCGAGCGGTACTAACCGGGATCATAGCGAAAATACGCTTATAGTTTTAATTTGACGTACGAGGTGTGGATGGATTCAATTTGAGGCGATAATTTTCACACTGAGACGAGAAGACTTTCTGAGCTTGATTCATACCGCACTTTCAACTTGCTCCTTTTAGAAGCTTTGTGATATATTTAAACAATTCCCGTAAGACCGGAAGAAAAGGGAGAAGCCTTAAGATGATCCCTTAGGGCATTCTGAGTTCTACTTGCTGTGTGTTGAATGTTGGATGTGTCCTATACCTACCGGAATTTGGAATCAAACTTGACAACTCTATCGTTTTACTGTGCTTTCGTTTGATAAATAAAGTCTACTTTTGATCACTTCTGAGTTCTATTCTGAAGGACTGGTACCAAGATAATTTTTTCTCAGTTATCTACCGGATGAACAATCGCCTGATTCGACCATTAAAAACTAGAAGGTTTATTTCATTCCTTGTACAAATCTGCACTTTATTCAAAATCAAATGTTTCATACAAATCTGATAGTGCCATAAGCTGGAAGAAAATTGGAAGAAAATAAAGAATTCTTTTTATTTGGAAATACAACCATTATTTAAATAAAAAAAATAGTTAATCAGGTAATCTTGAAAGGATGAAGTCAGAAGTGCTTCATGCTATTGTAACGCGCCATGGTATAAACCAAACGAAGGTATTCGTAACGATTTTCACATAAAAACGGTGAAAAGTGAAATACGAGCTAGAGTGAAAAATATCAAAATAAATTTTAGTGTCTACACAAATAGGCCGGCTACCGACCTTCTTGAAAATGCCTTCCAAATTAATTTGTTTAAACTTTCCGTTTGCATATTTTTGATAAAATAAATGGCTTTGTTGAAGTTAATCGATATCGAAATATCAATAACAAATTTTGTGTTGGGTTATATTAAGGGAATAGGGACGAAAATTCGATCGAAAGTTTTACTTTTCTAAATATGATGGTAAAAAAGTAAGTAAATCCGTAAATTTTTTACTTTTTAACAATAAATATTAGTAAGCATTGTGGTAGTGGGTCAACCAAAATGTGATAAAGTATTGTATTACGCGACTAATCTTCCGAATGTCAATCATTGGGCGCTCTTGACTGGTAGTAGCAGAACCGCCATTATTCAGGGTGATTCAAACAGAGACCTGATTAATTAGGGGGTTCTAGTCGGCGTTATTGATGACTAGATTTTCTAGGTTGCTCTAATTTGTGTCTGCTGTTGACAGAAAATAGGTTGGTTACCTATTTGAAAGTTCAATTGAATTTTATGTACCTAATGGCAATTTTTCTTTAAAATATTTTACTCGAAGTGAAACGTTTGTAATTTACTGGATTTCATGATTGTGTGAGGTTTAGGTGTAAGAGCAAATTTTAATTTAAAATAAAATGTTGGGTTAGCCTTTTTCAATATGTGTGCGAAAATTGCACTCCTTTCAAACTCCATTTTTGCAATGAAGTCGTATGAAACGAAATCCCTAAAGACTCGACTACAATTTATCGTTTTCCACATGCACTTCACTCGTATAAACACTTGGGGATATGAAATTAATTTTCAAGATTAGGAAAATTTTAACGGAAGTTTAGTTGCATTTGAGATGATATTTTAATAATAGTAAATTTGCTTAAAGCATTGCGATTGTTCAATAATTCTGCAGTAGACAGGAAACGTTGCTGTTGTCCAAAGTGATTTGGGTAAAGGATAAAGCAGTAAAAGCAGAAATGGAGAGAGTCAATTAGCCGTAAATCAGACAAAGTTACGGCATCTCTCCGCGTTTTGCTCTTTACAATGAAGCGTCCCCTCCAAATATGAACTCATAAACCGTGATGAATTTATTACGGCGTTAAAATTATGTCAGTCGCGAGAAGATCGAAATGTAACAGACCACAGAGGCAATTGCAACCAATTTAAAACAACGGTCGCAGTATTGGTTCACGTTTTCATAAATCACATTATAACGCCACATAAATCTGCCAAGCATAAACCGCAGAACAGGGCGCATATCGACGACCACTTCATGGGCCACCGCGACGTTCAAGTGACGGCCTCCATAAACAATGCGTCAGTCGAGGCCAAAACACTCGATTCAATCTCATCAATCTGATACAGATTTATTTCATACGTCACTAGTATAAACCCTCATCATTTTCAACGTGGAGCTTCATTACTATTTGGTCCGTCGTTTTTGTGACAACGACACCTGTTTGGAACGGAAGAGGGCGCTTAACGACGAACTCATTGTTAAGGGGCGGTAATAGCCTCGCCAAGGGAGCGGTATTGTTATCTGTCAGAACCACGCGTCCTTAAAGAAAGTCCACGAAGCTGTTGTTCCTTGCCGATAGTAGATACTCCTTGCATATTCCTTTTCTATTTTCTTATATTAAAATCTCATTTATTACAGCTTCATACTCGTAATAATTAACAACTTTCAATAATTACTACGGTGGTAAAAATTGCTTACCTAAGCCTGAGCAAAAAAGAAAATAAACACTCGATGTAGCTGTTTTACTAAGTTTATTTAAGGGCTTACATTCAGCCTAGTGTCAATATATCGCGTTCCACCTTGTGTTAATTAAACATCTTCGGCTGTAGCAACGTGTCAGGGGTCTGTGTACTCTACGCAAACATTGCTCTAATGCTTTTCTCTTGTATTTCTTCCGCTCGACTCGACTTATTAGGACGAACGTATCTTGCATACGCTTTAGTCAAGTATTTCATTATCGTTCAAACTAATAAGAGAACCCGGACTATTGCAATTCCTAGGCGAATAATGGCCGATACAATCGAGGGTGATTAATTAGAGGGTGTCAATGTCAAATTCAGTATTGTCGCACGTCCAACACTTTGCAGATAGTGCTATAATCTATTACTATCATCCACCATGGTTTAAATTTAACCTAGCCTAATAAATATTTTTGGTAATTTTTTAGGGCAGATAATAGTTAAATTTTTGTTTTTGTATTAACATTAATAATTAATAAATAAAGTTACCAATACAAAATATAAATCAAACCATCAGTAATGGTGTAAAACACAAACCATATAATACAAATCAAACACAGTCGAGAAATAACTGCAGATCGGAGAGGTCACTCGGTTCGAATTCGAGAGTACTAACGTATAGAAAACCCTACCGATGAAATACGACCCCAATTCGCTAGAAAAAACCGTCATAACTCAATGTTTTTGACATTATGATGTAGGAAATCAGTGTGCCAAAAAACGAGAGAAGAAAGCACACATGGATCCAGCATTGTTCAGAGAATCTATAATAAGAATAGCTTTACAAGCAGAAGATAAAGTGAGGGTGACGTTATTAGGATCTGGGGCCGTATGAAGATTTTTAGCAACATTCCTGCGTAACCCGGAATGAACCAGTCACTAATATTTCCCAAAGACCCGAAATAAAGAAAGGAGAGTATCTTCTCTTATACTCTTTCGAGTATTATTTGAGAAAGTGGTGCCCAGAGCTTAAAGGTCATCCAAGTACAAGGGTTAGTAGCCCTCTTCCATCAGAAGGCTTACTAGGCGGTGTAGGGTTAATATCCAATTGTCGCTACTTGATCTTCCAGAATTTCTTCGAAGTCCTGGGAAATATCACGGAGCACCAATATTCGATAGTATAGGTGAAACCAAAATGAAAACAAAGTCTTGTATTAATCATCCGTAGAGACCTGCTCCAAAGGAACTTCGAATACTAGCCATGGAGACCTCTGAAAATATGTAATTCCGGCATATTTCCGTGAATGGCCTGCAACAGTAATAAAGCAGTACTACACGAATGACCTCATGTGCTCTCCCCTAACGTCTCACGTCCCAAATACACCATCATTTGAACGTTTTGGTCATCAAGAATTAAAAATAGCTAATATTTATCTAATTATTGGTTAATTCTATTAACTAAGTGTTAAGTGATAAGTGTTAAGTGAGTGAACGAACATAAATCGACCATTAGCTTCAAAATGTAACTTGGGGATATCTTTAAATCTTTAAAAACGGCTTGGAGCATCCGGAGCAGAGGCGACCAAAACGAGGAACGTATAGAATCGAGTTTGACAACGCAACTACAGCAAGTCTCGGATCCATAATTGTTAAATCAATGTAAACTCGTTTCAAGTATTTTTTGATATTGGGTGTGATATGAATAAAAATGAGCCTGAAGTAACGCATATACTCAAAATTTTGAAATAAATACTCAGATTATACGAATAAGATTGAAAGGTAGATGCTCAGCGCAAGTAGGTATTCTTTTTATAAGGGTATCTACTCATATACCTAGTTACTTGTTATATTCGTTCATAGAACTCGGAGTAATTTTTCAAAATTTTGAGCATATACTTCATGCTCATTTTTATTCATATCACCCATTATATGAATAGCATTTGCTGCTAAATTACAACTTGTCTGTGTGAAACAACAATTTCCCTTCATTCTAAGTCGCAGTGGGCGGGGCTTACCCTATAGCGGGAGCCAATGAAATATTGTACACATTGCCATATCATGTAAAATTTTGGTTTTTGGTTTTTGGACCGTTTCTATCATTCTGTAAAGTAGAAATTCTTAATTTTGCAGTCAGGGTTACGTAACTATCACAGATGTTGAGCCTAGCTAGGTAGCATCGAGCACCAGATGGGTGTTAAACTGCAAGAAACTGTAAAGTTGGCTTGGTGGTCTTAACCAGCTGATTACTAAATGTAGCATATTTGAGATTACTCAGTAAGCTCTTCGGTATCGATAAAGAGTGATCGATGTTATTTAAACAAGAAAAACAATAAAACGCTATAATAAAATATCTTAATTTATGTTGGTAGCCTCAGCACGACTAGTACGTGTAATGCGCTAGGCACTTATCACGATACTGTTGCGACGATAAACTTCAATAAAGTCTGCTTACATAATCTGCAATCAAGGCAATCAGGCGTCCACAATGATCCTAAACGCATGGAAGCTGATTGCTGGAAGTTGGAGAATCACGAAGAAAGTCACAGGTGAATGATCCGTAGTAGTTACTCTTCTGAAACTCAGTTTACCATAGGTAAAGTGTACATGAGGTGGTGAAATGAAGGTAGTTTAGTATTTGAGTTTGAAATCGCTCTCCAAGAATTTCACTACACATTGTAGCGACTTATTAAAGACGTTCGCAATTATTAGTAATGAAACCTCCGACTCAACTTGGGTCCATAAGATACTTCACAAGAAAATGATACTATAAAATGGTACCAATGCGCCATTAATAATATGAGACAACAAACTTCTTGATCGAACTACGTCACGAAACAGACGGTACTGTAAACTTCAAGATAATAGTTAACAACACTAATGCCTGTTTTCACTAACAATTTATTTAAGAATTTCCCAGTAAAGAATTACTTAGCTAGGATTCCATAAATGTGATTGGTGAAATTTGACATATATTGACATAAAGAAACTCATGTAAAATTTGACCAATCACATTTATGGAATCCTATAGCTAAGTAATTCTTTACTAGGAAATTCTTAAATAAATTGTTGGTGAAAACAGGCATTACATTCCCAAATGAATATCCAAACACGATGATTCACTCACTTCCGCTATACAGCGATAGAATTCAAAAGAATCAAGTGCGGCTGTCTTACTGCACAACCCAAACTTGACTGACTTAACATAAAATTGCACCAAATAAAATTCTCCCTACCATCAAAAGCGCCATGGTTAAGGTAGGATAGAATATATGTATAATATAGTTTATATCCTTTTAGTCCTTGCGTAATTTTATATCTTATTTTGTATGTACCTACTATATTGTCGTGTTTTAAAGCTCTTGACTGCTCAGTCCCTAATTTCGGAAAAACTGGGGTAGTCGCTATGCTCCAAACAATGACTTTAAAGACTGTGGAAAAGCTATTTCGACGGTTCGCACTTTTGAAACTACAAATAACTCAGTGGAGACTAGGTTCCAGATTCAATAAATAGTGGATTCAAAGAGCTGTATGTATGTGATTTATTTATGATAAAATATAAGCTGCAAAGCTTTGATCTGTCGATCTCGACCACAATTGGTCCCAAATTGCCGTAGTGTTAAATCGTGTATTCAACTCAGCTGTCCACTACATTTAATTGCAATTTTCCTAAATGGACATCTGATTTGAATTTTGTGTGTAGTGTAGTATAACAAATTTATACAAAATTGTGTAAAAATAAAGTTTTAAATCACTTCAAAATTCAAATATTGTAATTGTGTAGTGTTGACAGTAACAATTTGGCATTGGATGTCAACGAAATCAAACTTTTTGCAGCTTTATTGGTATTTCCTTGTATACCCTATTGACAAAACAACCCTTTTACACCTCCTATTCATTTTTTTCATGTCAATATAATAATCAAAAACTATCTTATATAATGTGCTTGAGAAATAATCCCAAGTAACACCAATGTCAGTTTTGTGCCAGTTTAGTATTGATTTATGACGAATATGTACATATTTTTTCATAACTGAAAAATATGTACCAAAATGGTACCTTAGTGGCACATAATTTTTAGTTCATATTTGCACCGTACTATTTATGTACAGTTTTAATGCATATATTTTCATACCGTTTTTTTGAAGCAAATTACTGTATCGAATCAGCATTGAAATTTTATTAACTAAATAATATTAGATTATATGGTATCGTTTCGGTGCTGTAAAAACATTAAAATTTTGTTACTATAATTTCATTGTCCAATATGTACAGGTATTTTATTAATTGGAGGGTACGATTTTTACTTTACCTATTTGATGCATATTAGTAGTTACAATTTCAGCATATTATAATTTATAAATTTACTTTAATTATAAAAATTATTTATGATGTTTAAATTTATTTAAATCTTATTAAAACATTAAATATATTTGAAATGTTTTTATTACTAGATACTAATAATTAATAATTATGATATTGAAGTAATAATAATTAAAAGAGTATACGTTTTTCTTAGAAATGGAACAAATTTCGGTGACACGATGCGGACGCTTTACCGATTATGATCTAAAATGCATTGAAATTTTATTAACTAAAAAATATTTGCGTATCTTGTACGGATTAGGCACTTCTTTTTTATACTTAACGCGTTTTTATTGAATTATTTAAAAATATATTAATTCATTGATGAATAATACTAATTATAACTTAAATAATTGATAATTATGATATTGAAGCAAAAATAATTAAAAGATTGTACGATTTTCTTATAAATGGAACAAATTTCGGTGACGCGATGTGGACGCTTTACCGATTATGATCTAAAATGCATTGAAATTTTATTAACTAAAAAATATTTGCGTATCTTGTACGGATTAGCACTTCTTTTTTATACTTAACGCGTTTTTATTGAATTATTTAAAAATATATTAATTCATTGATGAATAATACTAATTATAACTTAAATAATTGATAATTATGATATTGAAGCAAAAATAATTAAAAGATTGTACGATTTTCTTATAAATGGAACAAATTTCGGTGACGCGATGTGGACGCGTTACCGATTATGATCTAAAATGCATTGAAATTTTATTAACTAAAAAATATTTGCGTATCTTGTACGGATTAGCACTTCTTTTTTATACTTAACGCGTTTTTATTGAATTATTTAAAAATATATTAATTCATTGATGAATAATACTAATTATAACTTAAATAATTGATAATTATGATATTGAAGCAAAAATAATTAAAAGATTGTACGATTTTCTTATAAATGGAACAAATTTCGGTGACGCGATGTGGACGCTTTACCGATTATGATCTAAAATGCATTGAAATTTTATTAACTAAAAAATATTTGCGTATCTTGTACGGATTAGGCACTTCTTTTTTATACTTAACGCGTTTTTATTGAATTATTTAAAAATATATTAATTCATTGATGAATAATACAAATTATAACTTAAATAATTGATAATTATGATATTGAAGCAAAAATAATTAAAAGATTGTACGATTTTCTTATAAATTGAACAAATTTCGGTGACGCGATGTGGACGCTTTACCGATTATGATCTAAAATGCATTGAAATTTTATTAACTAAAAAATATTTGCGTATCTTGTACGGATTAGGCACTTCTTTTTTATACTTAACGCGTTTTTATTGAATTATTTAAAAATATATTAATTCATTGATGAATAATACTAATTATAACTTAAATAATTGATAATTATGATATTGAAGCAAAAATAATTAAAAGATTGTACGATTTTCTTATAAATTGAACAAATTTCGGTGACGCGATGTGGACGCTTTACCGATTATGATCTAAAATGCATTGAAATTTTATTAACTAAAAAATATTTGCGTATCTTGTACGGATTAGGCACTTCTTTTTTATACTTAACGCGTTTTTATTGAATTATTTAAAAATATATTAATTCATTGATGAATAATACTAATTATAACTTAAATAATTGATAATTATGATATTGAAGCAAAAATAATTAAAAGATTGTACGATTTTCTTATAAATTGAACAAATTTCGGTGACGCGATGTGGACGCTTTACCGATTATGATCTAAAATGCATTGAAATTTTATTAACTAAAAAATATTTGCGTATCTTGTACGGATTAGGCACTTCTTTTTTATACTTAACGCGTTTTTATTGAATTATTTAAAAATATATTAATTCATTGATGAATAATACTAATTATAACTTAAATAATTGATAATTATGATATTGAAGCAAAAATAATTAAAAGATTGTACGATTTTCTTATAAATGGAACAAATTTCGGTGACGCGATGTGGACGCTTTACCGATTATGATCTAAAATGCATTGAAATTTTATTAACTAAAAAATATTTGCGTATCTTGTACGGATTAGGCACTTCTTTTTTATACTTAACGCGTTTTTATTGAATTATTTAAAAATATATTAATTCATTGATGAATAATACAAATTATAACTTAAATAATTGATAATTATGATATTGAAGCAAAAATAATTAAAAGATTGTACGATTTTCTTATAAATTGAACAAATTTCGGTGACGCGATGTGGACGCTTTACCGATTATGATCTAAAATGCATTGAAATTTTATTAACTAAAAAATATTTGCGTATCTTGTACGGATTAGGCACTTCTTTTTTATACTTAACGCGTTTTTATTGAATTATTTAAAAATATATTAATTCATTGATGAATAATACTAATTATAACTTAAATAATTGATAATTATGATATTGAAGCAAAAATAATTAAAAGATTGTACGATTTTCTTATAAATTGAACAAATTTCGGTGACGCGATGTGGACGCTTTACCGATTATGATCTAAAATGCATTGAAATTTTATTAACTAAAAAATATTTGCGTATCTTGTACGGATTAGGCACTTCTTTTTTATACTTAACGCGTTTTTATTGAATTATTTAAAAATATATTAATTCATTGATGAATAATACTAATTATAACTTAAATAATTGATAATTATGATATTGAAGCAAAAATAATTAAAAGATTGTACGATTTTCTTATAAATTGAACAAATTTCGGTGACGCGATGTGGACGCTTTACCGATTATGATCTAAAATGCATTGAAATTTTATTAACTAAAAAATATTTGCGTATCTTGTACGGATTAGGCACTTCCTTTTTATACTTAACGCGTTTTTATTGAATTATTTAAAAATATATTAATTCATTGATGAATAATACTAATTATAACTTAAATAATTGATAATTATGATATTGAAGCAAAAATAATTAAAAGATTGTACGATTTTCTTATAAATTGAACAAATTTCGGTGACGCGATGTGGACGCTTTACCGATTATGATCTAAAATGCATTGAAATTTTATTAACTAAAAAATATTTGCGTATCTTGTACGGATTAGGCACTTCTTTTTTATACTTAACGCGTTTTTATTGAATTATTTAAAAATATATTAATTCATTGATGAATAATACTAATTATAACTTAAATAATTGATAATTATGATATTGAAGCAAAAATAATTAAAAGATTGTACGATTTTCTTATAAATTGAACAAATTTCGGTGACGCGATGTGGACGCTTTACCGATTATGATCTAAAATGCATTGAAATTTTATTAACTAAAAAATATTTGCGTATCTTGTACGGATTAGGCACTTCTTTTTTATACTTAACGCGTTTTTATTGAATTATTTAAAAATATATTAATTCATTGATGAATAATACTAATTATAACTTAAATAATTGATAATTATGATATTGAAGCAAAAATAATTAAAAGATTGTACGATTTTCTTATAAATTGAACAAATTTCGGTGACGCGATGTGGACGCTTTACCGATTATGATCTAAAATGCATTGAAATTTTATTAACTAAAAAATATTTGCGTATCTTGTACGGATTAGGCACTTCTTTTTTATACTTAACGCGTTTTTATTGAATTATTTAAAAATATATTAATTCATTGATGAATAATACTAATTATAACTTAAATAATTGATAATTATGATATTGAAGCAATAATAATTAAAAAATTGTACGTTTTTCTTATAAATGGAACAAATTTCGGTGACACGATGTGGACGCTTTACCGATTATGATCTAAAATGCATTGAAATTTTATTAACTAAAAAATATTTGCGTATCTTGTACGGATTAGGCACTTCTTTTTTATACTTAACACGTTTTTATTGAATAATTTAAAAATATATTAATTCATTGAAGATTAATACTAATTATAACTTAAATAATTGATATAATTATTATATTGAATTGAATTATTCAAAGCTGAAATTTATTAATATTGTGCGGTTTGGTAATGGTAAAACATAATATAATGTCATAATATTTATGACACGTGTTTTGCCATTTTCTGCATTTCGTAACAATTTTTTTTAAAATTCATATACTAGGTATCTAGTAATAATTTTCATTTGTTAAAACTAAAAATATTTTATTTATTTTAATTTAACAATGATATTTTAAACTACTAAATTAAAAATTTGTAATAGTCAAACATTGCATTGTATAAAATGTATAGTAGTAACCTCTAGATAGGTCTGAAGGTTAACTGGACGCCTACGACGCTGACGCAACATGGTAGCCTAGGTTCAAACCCCACCTCGGCTGGATTTTTCTAGTAAGTACATAAGTATAATTTAACGATATTTTTCAGATACACTGGGCGCATGGCAAACAAATGGATTAAATTAAAAATGATAATTTAATATTATTATGTGTAAAAATTAAAATAAAACAATAAATTGTCTGTAAAAAGTATAATGCATCGATCGCATCTAAATAAAAAATTACAGAAATCAAATTTTTTTTTTAATTTTTAAAAATTATTAAAAATAATAATAAAATATCAATACATAACCTGTACATAAACGATGCACCAACACAGTAACAGAAAAATCAATGCCGAAACGTTACGAAAATTTATGTTACCTATATGTACATAAACGATGCATACATTTTAGTAATGACAAAATGGGCAAAAAGTCACAAAATCGTCACAATATCGTCACGAAAAAATATGTACCGAATAAGTACATAAAATCAATGCCGTTACGTTACGTAATCGTTACGAAGATTTATGTAACCTATATGAACATAAACGATGCATACATTTTAGTTATGACAAAATGGGCAAAAAGTCACAATATCGTCACGAAAAAATATGTACCGAATATGTACATTTTTGACGGTTTTGTGTTACTTGGGATACGTCGGGGTCGTCGTCCACCAAAATACCTTTTTGCGCATTATCATCGTTGATAACTGACGCTTTAAAATAGATGTCTTGGCATTTTACACTACGTATAGATGCCACTGTATTTGAACAACATGAGCGATATAGATAATACATGTCAAGTACATCTACTAATTTATATATTGCATTTTGCGTTGCTTACATTGGAAATCGTGTTTATAAATCAAATTGGTTCATATTAGTTAATCATATATCTTCTTACTTGTTCAAGCCGAATACTAGATACTTAACTTCGTTACTATTAAGGACACTACGTGACGCTTCATATAACGATATGCTCGGCTCAATATTATAGTGCTCAATACGACATACCCTCGTAAGTGCTTCTTTTGAAGAGATTCCCCGTAAACATTCGTTTCGCCCTTGCTGCTCTAACTCATTCCATTTTTGAGGACCATGGCCTTTACTGTACACTGAGACCCAACAGAGATCAAACGTCCCAAAGTCTCTTCTCGATCAAAGTTATCATTGAAATTTCCAAACCAAGATTGCCCAATCCGAATAGTTCGAGTTCTACGAGCTGGAAGATTGGGAATTAATGGAACAAAATAAGTGAATTTATTGTATCATTCTTCACATTATAATCAAATATCCAGTACCCAAAGTATTATGAAATCATGGTCCTGTTATTATGTCATCTGTTGATAAAATTTCCTCGCAAACTTTGACAATGTCATAAAAAATTCATGTAAGTCAATCCAAATCACCAGAACACGAATCTTTTAGTCAAATTTATCTTTATTGCAACCACAAAATTACCAACTGTCAAATTCGTAATAGTAACTCTTGGTTTCAAAATAGTGCATACCAGGTGGTGCAAAACAAATTAGTACTTAATCGAATTGCTACAAAATTACAACATAACTTATGGAAGTTGTAAAAATGTTTTCAATAAGTAGATACTATTAGATTTTAAGGTGTTTGCTAATACTTATTAGTTTAATCAATAATTATGCTTTCAAATCTGGCAATTTTTTCGAAGGGAAAATCGTAAAAAAAGTAAAAGCTGCATATGAATCAACAACAACAACTATAAACAACTAATAAAATTTTAAATGAAAATATGAGAGCAAAATGATTGATTACTTGCTTAAAGAAGCAAAATACTTATTAAATACATACGTCACTAAATTTTTATTAATCTTTAGCCAAAATAAGATCCAGAAATCAATTATCTTTCATTATTTCATTTAGAACTAAATCAAATCATACTTTGGAATTCTTCAGGCGTTTAAATCGAACAAAATTATGAACTAGCTAAAAATGTTAGATTGCATATTTTTGAGTAATAGATTATTATGAAAGCGTTCTGATTATCACTTTTTTGAAAGAAAAGAATCGACGGAAATTACATGTGAGCCAGCACGATTACTTAATTTTGCAAGCTGATTAGATCAATGCAGAGGTAGTTAGTTAACAAGTTGCACGGTTGGGTGGTGTATCTAATCGAGGGCTCTACAGTTTGCACATGCAATGCAATTATTACTTCGTGTGCAAAGGGCACGCAGAGTTTCCATTTAGAAGGGCCATCGATAAGTACGGAAATATAAATTGATTCATTCAACTTATAATAGTGCTTAGATTGTAAAAAGTATGAGCTTTTTTGCACCTAATAAAATTAATTGCCAGTTGCTTGTAATTGCATATAAAAGGTCAGAAGTATTTTATAATGAGACTTCTTTACAAGAAGGGTAATGATGCATTAACTTTGTTTTATGAACGATAATTTAGAAAATTATGAGAAGTTTCCAAAAAAGTAAAAAAACAAAAAAAAAATTGTAGTAGGTACTTACTAATTGCGAAAAGATGTGAAATATTATAAAGAAAATTAAAAGAGTATTCCATTGTTTAAAATAAAAATTAAAAATTGTTGTAGCAAAATATTCTAGTTTACAAGATATCAAAACTTAATTGACGGAAGTTGCCGTAATGAACGAACAGGAAATATTTAATATAATATTCTGTAAAAATTAGTAATATTGTAAATTAAAAAAAAACATTGTTTAAGATGACAAATTTTACAAAAATGTCTTTACGACGCCGACGTTCTTCTTTTTGATTCATTAGAGTTTTATAAAATTTTAGTTTTGTCATGTAATAAATCAATCAAAACAAAATTTCTTCAAAATTTAGAAGAAATGAAAAATGTAATTCCTTTGCACCGAGAAATTTTAATAAAAAGATTTTTTTGGTAATACTGTAGACCACAAAGTACAAAAAAAGTCGTATAAAAATGTTTACCCATTGTCAAAATATTCTTAAAAAGAAATTTCAAAATTTGGAAAATTGAATTTAACAATCTAAGAAATTTTAGGACGGACGTTTCTTTGGTGAGCTCTTTAGACCATAAAAATAAAAAAAAGTTTTATAAAATTCTTATTCCATCTAACGTAAGTTAAATTTAAAAGTTCAGAAAATATTAAAAAATTTAAATTTTAGGAGGAATATTTCTTTGGCGATCTCTTTACGTTATAAAAGTTCAAAAAAGTTCTATAAAATTTTCGTTCAGCTATGTAAATTCATCAAAATAAAATTTCAAAATTTGAAGAAAAATTTAACATGGAAACGAGAAATTTCACACCCGTCATTTAACTTTCGTTCAGAATAAAATTTCAAAATAGGAAAAAATTATATTTTCTAAACCTAAAAATGTTAGTAAGGAAATTTCTTTAGGGATCCGCTAGGACCACAAAAGTACAAAGAAGTTGTATAAAATTTTCAGTGGATCATCGAATTATCCATCAAAATGAATTTTCAAAATTTTGAAAAAGATTTTATTTTACAAACCGAGAAATGCTGCAATAGCAGGGATTTACTTGGTGATCTATTTAGACAATAAAAATACAAAAAAAAGTTCTATAACATTTTTGTTCCATCAAAATTGAATTTGAATATTGGGAAGATATGAAAAAAATTTAAATTTTGCAAACCAAGAAATTTTAGGAGGGATAATTCTTTGGCGATCTATTTAGGCTACAAAAGTATAAAAAAAGGTAGTATATAATTTTCGACGGATTCATCAAAATGAAATTTCAAAATTTTGAAAAAAATGAAACTTTGCTAATCGAGACATTTTATAACGGCGACTTCTTTCGAATTTTACATATGAGCGGATATTGTTTAGCAATCACTTTGAATTTTTAAAAGTACAACATTTTAATACAAAAAAATAAATATATTTATGCTTCGATTCGGATTAAATCAAAGTAAATGTTGATCATCAATAATTAACAACAAAAATATAAGCCAGAGTGCCCAAGCGTGATAAATAAAAGTAATAGATTTGGTGTAAAAACTTACTTTGATCTGTTTAGAAAGAAAAATGTCCCTTAAATTTTGACTGAACTCAATTAAGTTCACATTTCCATTTGACCAAAACTAATCTTTGCTCTATTTCAAAATTTTTAAAGTTCTTTTGATTTTTCAAATTTAAAAATTTTGTTGGAACCAGATTTTTCCTTCTCAACTGTTTTTCTTAACTTCATGACTGTTCAGGCGCACACGAAACCCAAAGGACTCAGACGAATATCAAATGTTTGACATTGTATAACGAAGTTTTGCAATTTGTTGAGTGGTACTACTTTCCCATTTCGACGATAGCAGACGACTTTTTTTTCACCACGATTTTGTTTAGTGTGTGCAGTTTGCGTGGACAAATATTTTTTAGTCCAGCGCCGCTATTTTTTTGTGCCTCATCGTTTGAAATCAAGCGAAATAACATAGGCTCTTCAATGAGCAATCTACTACGCAGTTCTTGGTGAGCAAGTCGTTCGATAATATGCGAATTCTTTCGGTTGACGACGTTTTTGGTTGTTGTTGTTAGGATGTCGATTTTGAATTCCTTCGTTATCTGGATGGTCCAATCTTTCTGATCAGCTCCCATCGTTATCTCTCTCATTGGTCCAGATCCAGCTTCAAATCTACCAGATGTGCTATAGTGTCGCATAATCGTTAGAGGTTATTTATTATCTATGATTGGGATACTTGTTTAATTTAAGTTGGATGCACTTTTTGATTGTTATCATTATTGGCTCTGTATCTATGTTTTCCACAGCCATAAACATTACAATTATTGGAACTGTAATAGCATCTCTCAAATTCTGTGTGTCAATTAAAGCATTTGCTTACTTTTAGCGTTTTTTTTTTAGTTTCCCCAAGCTACCGGTATTTCTTTCAGAATCCATGACCTGATGGTCTTCGCATAAAGTGAGAGCTGGTCTATTAACATCGTGGCATATAAACTAGAGATGTCATCCGATTTCACTAGAAAATTCAATTTGTAAGCTATGCAATTTTTTTGGTTTACATCTTCATATCATCATATCAATTTGTGATATTACAAAGGTCAGCTTTGCATTGGCGGCAAAGGTTTACAGTGAGCTTGAAAGATAAAATTAATAAATCGAAACTATAGTTGATCAATAGTTTGCTTTATTAACAAGATGATTTTATATCCAATTAAATTTAACAATTTTAACTGTTAGCAACAAATTTACTCAGTGAATGAGGCATTAAGAAATGCTAAGTAAATTTTGTGTTTAGTTTAGAAATTACATTACTCCCTCTGTAATAAAATATTAATCCAATCATTACCATGATTCTTTCCAAAGTAAGGAATGCCTATTTACTATTTAGTTAATTAGTTGGGGAGCTGATACTATAAGTAGATGTGGTAGCGCTTTATAATAAAAAATTATACAGTCTATTTAAAATTATTTTTGCTTATATTTAATTACATATCATTAAGTACAATTTCCATTCTAGTTACTTACTTGATAATATTTTTTACATGCTACATGGCATTAAAAAAATTATGCAATAAATTTAAACCATGAACTAAACCAGGAACTAATTTATGAAAACTTTAGAGCAAACTTTAACGATATATTTAAAAAAAAATTCTTTTATTGTATCGATCAGATTTTAATAAGAGGAAAGCATTGAAACCTGATAAGTTTGTTTTATAATTTATGGTTTCCAGACATTTTTAATATCGGTTTATTTGATCTTCGCAAATTTATTGTAAGATTGCAGATTTTTTAAACTAAAAATTCTAAGGATAAACGTGGCAGTGTGCGGTTTTACATTATACCTACATTATAATAAAGAAAAAAATGTTAGAACATAAATAATAAATGTATGTTTAAAAATAAAGAAAGCCGCATTTATGTTTATCTGAACAATTTTGTGAAAGCTTTTTTAATTTAATTGAATTATAGCGCATTTAATGTGAAAAATGACTAAAGCAATATGTAAAAATAAGCTCTTATGAATAATCAAGACTACATTTTTCGGTGCGTGACGGTAGTAGGTAGTTAACCTATTACATAAACTGCTAATTAACTTGCAATTGTGCTTTCTATTAATAACTCTCATTTATACATTCGTGCAACTAAAATGTTAACAAATCTCAAAAGCAATTGTATTACTTATGATTCGTTTAAATTTAACATGAATGTAATATAAAGTATAATTGTTAACACAAAACTTGTTAACAAAATTATATATGCTTTTTACAAACCTAGAGAAAATAATTTGTTTGCTCTTCTATGTCTTATTGGCGCTTACTGACGCCTTCTAAACACTTGAAACGCTGCAGCTACTAGATCTTTGTGCTGATTACTTAAGCGGCGTTAATCTTGACTTGTTTTAGTAGAAAGCTAGCAAGAACCAATCAAAATTAACAATTTCTTATTTAATCATAGAAAAGGATAGAAGAAAATACTTTAATTTAATTGGCGCTTGCCAGTTTTCTACCGAAGCAAGGCAAGTCCCCATTTCATTGTGAACGCCGCTTTACCCAGCTTTAAGTTTTCAACATTACATAATTAACTATTGTACATACTTTGAAAATTCAGTTTATATTTCTGTGTTCCATTTTATTTGAATGTTTGAAATTCAAGTCAATTGACGTTAAAGCTATGAAATGGGCATTATTTATTACAAGTAGATAATATGAAACCGTCATGTAAACTATGTAATTTGTGTAGGTAAATATTCAATCTAATTACTAGCGAATCAATTTGTTTAATTTATTATTAGTTATGTATACAGCTAAATAGATATTGTTTAACCGAATGTTCAATATATGCTTTTATACCGTTTATGCATACACAGTATTTTTAAATTATTAATTAAATTTGATTTTTGTACGACATGCAGGCAAGCAATCATAAATATTAATAATATAATTTTACTATTTCGGTATAATAGGATTTCAATCAAACTGTTAACACCATTTTTATCGCAATCATTTTGTACCTGTTTGAACAGTTTATTACCTGGAGCTACTTCCGTTTATGTGGTTAATTATTACGACTAGCATCAGATCGCTATTGGATCAGTAAAAATATTTGTGATGCTATTATTTATAACAGCTATTGAAGGCAAATCACAACATCAACATAATATCAAAGCTGCAGGAAACTTTTTCAAGATTTGGAATACCAAAGACGATAGTATCAAAGAATGGCACTTAATTTACAAGTTACCAGTTCCAGTAAATTGAACACATAGCTGGCGCTTCATTTTACCAACAGCTTTAAACAAGAGCACGTTAAATGGAGAGAATCACTTAATGAAAAGAAAAATTCAAATACCTCTAGATTTAAATTAACCAAAAACGAAGAGATATGATGGACCAAAGAACACCAGTATGGAATGTCTATTTATTTTCAAACATGGATGAGGTAGCTCAAGATCCTTCAAAATAAAAAATCTCATATACGCAGAGTATACAAAGCAAATAAACAAAAAACATTTAGTAATCTCCATAAGACCAATGTAACTTTTATTTAAGATTTAAGTAAATAAATGGTAATAAAGTAATTATATGCGTAGTTTACAACATTCAAAAGTACTATAATTTTTGTGAAGTAAGAACTATTGACAATGTCAACTATCGTTGAATTAGATTTTAATGCTCCGTTCGATGTTCTCTCTTTGCCTTCATCCAAATTCATAATACTGTAACAACCGGGGGTGCATTTTTAAAAATAAATCTTCAATTTATTTTACAAAAACACCAGAACCTTTTATTTGGCCTTAAATAAAAGTCACCCCGAATTTGTTCTTTTGTAATTAATTAATTTTCCTTCGTTCCAATTCTGCCCCAAAATTTCTTCGAGTTTTGAGATACTCAAATTTTGGGGTGTACCGACGATTGGTCCAAACTAATAGAGGACAGTCTGTTATTTGAGTTGTTATTCGCTGCCACCTGACCGAATCCTCTATTTGTAAATTATTCTTGGACGTCCCCTCGGTACTTCCTGGTAGCTCTGGTTCGACTTACCAGTCTTATCGAACGACGTAGGTTACGCCCGGCTAAAATTGGAGGTGAGGTGCCTCCGTACGGGTACAGTTGGGAACACTTATGAGCGTTAACTTTTGAAAAACGAGAAGAAACTTTCCCTAAATATAGTTCACTTTCAATTCAAAATAAAAAAAATATGTTCTTCGACAAAATAACAAATTTATTCACACCTAAAATTGGTTCAAGTATTTACACATAATATAAACTCAAATTAAAATTCATTGGTTCCAGGTACAACCCCAATAAATTAATTTAAGTTTATTAAATTCACAATTACACCCTAACAACGAAATATTTGCTAACAAAAACAAAATTAAACATTTATCGTATTTTCAATAATCATCGACTCATTCTTAATAACATACAACTAATAAATACAAAATATTTTACCTTGCAGCTGTATCAGTAAAATTTGCACACACAAAGTTTAATTGCAATCATTTGGAATTAAATTAATTTAATTGATTCCACTACTTATTTATTTCACCCATTGGTAAATAAATAAGCTTCGACAAAATTACACTTGGAGTTATCACTACCGTATTTCAAACCAAAACCGAACTTGAAATTGAAATCTGTATAGTCAAAAATTCTTGTCACCCCGGACCAAGATTTTGACTGTTAATTGAATGAGGAACTCCCAAAGAACCCGCAGAACTCCGGTCAAAATTCGTTTCCCAAACGGACAACGACTTTGACTGGTAATGATGAGGAACTCCCGAAGAACCCGCAGAACTCCGGTCAAAATTCGTTTCTCAAACGGACAACGACTTTGACAGGTAATGATAAGGAACTCCTAGATTGTTTGCTGCTGGCAAGCTTTATACTACTTCCGCCACCCCTTTCTAATTACATTCGTCACCTCCTTGGTTTGAAGTTTTTTCATGGGTGTGACAGTATTGTCCGTCGATTAAACAAAGAACATTTTCTTAACCACCCCCCATAGGTAACACGTGTTGGGTCTATGTTTCTTACCAGGTTTACTAGCTGATGATTTCAAAAATTTTTCTAAATTTTGGTTTTGAACTTTTCCAAATTATTTTTATACAATTGTAACCTGCGTTTCCCAAAGGTCCCAAAACTTTAATCTATTTCACTCTAGGGCCAATATTAACAAAGTTAGTTTCAAAATATTTTAGCAAAACATTAAGCCACTCGCATTCTTTCTTTTTGATTATCAGTTTTAAATTAAGAATTGTTTAGTCTGCTTTGCCTAGTTATCTATATGATAACTTCAAAATTTTATTTCTATTTTGGGTAATCCTGGATCTTTCCAAAATATTTTTAAACAATTGTAACCTGTGTTTCCCAAATTTCCCAAAACTTTAATCTATTTCACTCTAGGGCCAATATTAACAAAGTTAGTTTCAAAAATCTTATCACGGAAAGGAAGCCACCTGCATTCTTTCTACTATCTAATCTTCAACTTCCTGCCATGTCTCGTGTTGTCTAATTCGTTCTCGATTTTCATTATACAGGCCCAAAATCAAATATTTATACTAGAAATAAAATTGATCCGACCTTCTAACCATTTTTGGAAACACCGTGAATTTTCGATCGTTCATTTGATATAAAATTCAAAACTTTAAGCAAAAATTCTTATTATCTATTAACATTCTTTTCCATAGACGTGCGACATTTATTTTACTTTCCGTTTAATTTTATAAAATTACAAACAATCATGCGGACCTAAACTAAACATCCCGAAATTAACTATTAATTTCCGGGGTGTTACAATACAAAAGTCAGAATAAAGGCGAGATTGGAAAGTTATATGGAAAGTTTGAAAAATGAAGTAAAATACAAGAAGCATCATACACAGAATGGTAACAGCAACTCACGGTTATCCAATTTTAACATGCTTTTAGAATCATAATTTCGTCTCCACTCAAAGGTACAATATTCCATATGATCTCAGTAGTTGAATCGACCTAATCAAATAAAATTTACTCCAACAACAGGGTCTATTACAACTGCGGGGTTTGTTTCCTTTTAACGATGGCATTTATTGGTATGATATGACTCCCAAAGGTGAAATTGGTTTGAATGAGATACTGAATAAGCAACCTTCCGTAAGAAATAGTTTACGCTCTCCATAAAGTTGGACCAAGGAAGGAAAACAGTGTTAGAAGGGGAAAAAATGAAGAGCAAGTGTACCAAAAAAAGAAGAAATATTTCGGACTATGAGAAAGTTAATGAAAGTAAGCTCTGTGATGACTGATGATAAACTGTGCAGAAAACTGTGGTCGGTATAGAATTAAGAGGTGTTGTATCATTTATATAAAAGAAAAGTTTAAGGTCATAAATTTGGGTCCTAAGGCCTAACAACCACATCAATGATAATATCTGTGGGAATAATTTTATTTTAGATCATTTTCATTAGAATATCTATTCTTTTCTTCTTTTTTCCAGCCCTCCGATCCTAATACCACGACATGTTGATATATTTATTTGCAATTTTGATTTAATAAAATCAGTGAAAGAACATACACAATGATGGGTTTCCTGATAGAGAGGTTTGACGGGTACGGAATACCCTTCAAACTTAGACAGAATTATGGGTTTTGGGCTTCTTAAGCACACGTAATTAATTTGTTCTTAATTTGACATAATGATTCCCCTGTATCCCCTAGGAAGAGAATAACTCATGTTTGATTGGCTTTTGAGCTTTGTTTAGGTTGTGTAACAAAGCACAACAAATATATAGGAATTAGAACCAATGTATTATAGCAATAATAATAATTATTGTTAAATAATCTTTTAATTGTGCCCGTTGATCTTATTTGGTGTTGCGTAGCTCATTTTGAAAGAAACCCACTTTTAGGTAAACAAAATTGTAATTAATTAAATATTTACAGAACTTCTACTTATAAACTAATCTAGAATTTTTATAAATCTTACCCTAACTAACAAGTACCATGTACCATGCCAACAGGTACGTCCCACTCAACCATTACCATTCAACACTCTTAACCACGACTAATTGTTGTTGATTCCATTTACACGGCGTTTTGTAAGGTCTTTGACAGAATTAATCATTTCATCCTGTTTTCTAAGCTGGAGGTACTGGGTATACGGGGCTTCTTGTTGTGTTGGATCATCACTCATCAGCTATGTATCTGGGAGAATTCAGTTTTTAAGATCAAGATGCAGTTATGCCAGTCAATAGAAGTGACAACTGGAGTTCCTCGGGGGTCCCAATTGGATCCTTTGATTTTTACTCTTTTCATCAATGATATTGGTGGGGCTTTTGGAGTGGATGTTTGATTTTTACTGATGATCTAAAGTTATTTTCTTCGATAAGGTCGAATGAGGATTTCGTTAAGATTCAGAGTGTTTTGAATGTGGTGCACTTATAATCAACTTTTTCTGAATATTAGCAAGTGCCTCGTGATTAGGTTTTATCAGGTCAAGTCGCCAGTCCTATTCCAGTATATTGTGGTGTTTTGAACCAACTGTACACCCCCCTATTGAGTCGGGCAATATTATAATGTAGTTAAGATACACTGAGTAAAAATCAATCTTGTAGTTCACGAACACTATTTGTCATTCAGCCATAAAGAGTAATATGCGGAATTCTGTCAAACGGTTGCAATATTTAATTCTCATGTAATCTGTGCGACCTTTTGACGAATCCAATGTTAATTGTGTCACAATAAATTTTGTACAAGTAAATTTTATGTGGTTACAAATTTTGATAGCATTTATTTTGGGCTTAGGATATAATTCTTTTTCTTCTTTCGTAGCGCTACAACCACGGGTGGGTCTTTGCTGACTTCATAATTGCCCTCCATACCTCTATTTGTCATCAGGTTCAGTGCATCGTTGTATTATATTCCCATTGTTTCCAAATCCGACATTACGTTATCTCTCCATCTTGTTCTTGGTCGTCCAAACGGTCTCTTAACACCTGAAGCCCCTCCCCCATACCAATCTGATTAGCTTTGTATAAATTTCCCCGACCTGGAAATAGAGAGGTCGTGGCAGAGTCAGAAATGATCACTACGAGAGCTTTCAAAGCTGACTAAAGTTTATTAACAAAATATCACTATTTAAACAGGTTTTCACAAAGGAAGAATATTTACAAAAGTCATTAACATTACTGCTAAGTTGCAGAAATTCATTGAATTCGTAATCTACAAGTTTTACAAGTTTAGAGGTGACTTACATTAGATGCGTCACCTCAGTTATGCTTTTCTGGATGAATCATCCTTTACATTGTAATGTCACCATTTACATAATTTACCTACTGCAAGTTACTATTTGAATTATAAAAATTATTAATAATTATTATTGATCGCAAGTTTGAGTCAAAATTATATGTTAAAAGGGGAACGCAATGTAAGTTACCGCAAAAATCCTGCAGAGGCGCTACAATCGAAAATTTGTAATTAAAATATTAATTTTTAATACTCCAAGTAGTGGATAATGCAGTTGGTGTTAGCTGGTGTTAGCATTCCATTTGTTGGTGATTCAGGCTATTGAAGAATAGGTGGCGCGCTATAACGACTCTATTATCAGTAATAAGTAGACGAATGCTTAATCAGCAGGTGCATATTACTAGTTTGTTGATAATATGATCTTTATGACGTTGCAATAACAACTAACGGATGTCTGGTACATTTTAACAAAAATTCTAATTAATTTTTTTTAAATAATACTACCACTTTACAATATTAATTTGATAACAATTTTAAATTGTATATTATATTGTCATAAATTAATCCAGACCACAAACTTTCCAAAATAACAACTTTCTAAAATAAAATATGGACCATTAAAGTTTGCAAAATTCCATCGGCCGGATTAATTTTATACACAATTATACCAAGCCAACCCAGTCGGAAATGTCCTTATGGCCCGTACGGCGGTTATCCTACAACCTTGCAATTTCTATCCAAAATGTACTTCAACGAATCCAATAAATTTCGAAATCGTTCTAAACTTCTTTTTTAAATGCTTTCTAAAAGAAATAGAACACTCTTTTTTTTCACTAACCTTTGCTTTTTATTCATTCGCAAAATTCTTGATACAAGCCAATAATTTATACGCTTAAATTTTCACAGCCGCTCGCGACTTCCCGTCGGCGCGGCGTAAGTCTCCTTTCTTTCTCTCTCTGCCGAAATCTTCCCGCAGAGTTCCACCTAATATAATAACCCGGGCACCTAATACTAAAATTGCAATCTTTCCCACATAATTCAATTATTTGAAAAGAAAACTCTGGTTTTATTAACAATTTGGTTCATGTTCTCCTTAGGTCACGGAAAACAAAAAAAGTTTGAAAAAATATGGTTACAAATAGAAATTTTTGAAACGGTCATTGCCTTGCAGCTAACGCAGTTGGATGCGAATGCGGGGTACCGGGTTCAAACTCGGGGAGTCAAACTTTCTTATGACCAAGTCTCCGTGCTTCGGAGGGCACGTTAAGCCGGCGGTCCCCCTGAGTTGACGAATTGCTACCGTTAACAAAAAACAGGGCTACAGGCACATCTGAATGGTAGGCTAGCAAGCTGCTAACGGATGTAAAACAACTATAGTCCAAAATCGATCTGCGGACTACTCACCAACCCGTCTGGCTAGCGTGGTGAGTTATGGCCAGATCCTTTCGTCTGCAAATATAACACTGTTCCACCATGATACCATTCAAAATACCATTTATTGTGGAAGTCTTTGCGTACCGAATACGTTTCATTCTATTCACATTAATAATAGATTGAGAGCTATTAGCGGATTTCATCCCGGATTTTAGGAGTTATGAAAATTTTCTGGCTTATAGATAGGCACCCCCTCAATACAAAACTGAAAATGGCAGACGTCTATTGGGTAGGATAAGATCTTAAAATAGTAAGAATTTGTAGAGCGGCGCGGGGTTCGAGGGATGCGGTAAAAAGGTATTCACACCACTATCTTCTTCTTCTTCAGCCTTTTTCCGCACACTGCTGGACATAAGACTCTGCATATTATGGAGGATCTGGCCATAACTAACCACGCTGGCCAGACGGGTTGGTGAGTAGTCCGCAGATTGATTTTGGACTATAGTTGTTTTACATCCGGTATAGCAGCTTGCTAGGCTAGCATTCAGATGTGCCTGTAGCCCTGTTTTTTGTTAACCCCGCGTTCGCATCCAACTGCGTCAGCTGCAAGGCAATGACCGTCTCTTACACCACTATACCGAAAGGTTATACAATAGCTTTCTATTGTGAGCGCGTGTCCCCTTACAATACATCTTTAGTATCCCGTCGTATAAAAGGCGCCTTCACAGGCTCAATCGAAAGTTTTACAATTTTAAAACATTAATTTAACTATGTTTCCGATCGAATTTTCATAATGAAATTTTTTTACATTATCTACAAACATTATGTAACCGTTTGGTGAAGTCGGCAGAAGTCTAGCAGTTTTAGAACATTTATCCCTTTGTCCCCCCCCTTTGCCCCCCTCTTATCCGACCAGGTAGACGTCTGCCATTTACGGTGTTATATTGAGGGGGTGCCTATCTATAAGCCATAAAATTTTCGTGACTCCTAAAATCCAGGATGAAATCCGTTGATTGCTCTCAATCTATAACGTAGAACTTTTTTGTAATAGTCATTCGACGGTTACATCATTTTTTTTAAACCCTGCGAATTGTTTCTGAATCGACATTGTTTCCTATTTTATGTAAAACTTCAGTTTTTAATTTTGGTCCACCAATTCTAGGATTTTTAAATTTATGTAACGAGATTCGATATTATTGTTTGAACTATAATATCTTATACACTTATATAAAATTTGTATTATTTTTTGTACAAAATTATTCAAGTTAAAATCAATTTAGAAATAAATACTTTTTATGTACACCCGGTATAACATATTATGTAATTAAATAATTTATAAAGTAAAAATTTCTATACTATTATTTGAATATAATATTATGCAGTCTTTGTAACGTAAGTTGTATGACGTAACCCGTACCATGTGACATTGTGATAAGCGCTTGCCTTATCTTGTTAGAGGTCCGTATAATGCTTACCTATGTTATGAAAGGAAAGTGTTTAAAAATGTACCTAGATGAAAAATTATTTACAAAAATGTCTATAATTTTGTTCAGGGATAAACATGTAAAAAAATAAATTTGTTTAGAATTGCAATTTTTAAGAAGTAATTTTAATTAAAATTTATAAAAAGATATTTTAGAAACATTTGGAATGATTTGAAAACCCCAGACTCGTAGCGATCAGCTCGTCACTTTATTTTCTCTATTTTTCCACTTTAACAACTGAAGTTTGAGTAGATGGTAAGGAAGTTACCATTTTTATTTGTAAAAATAAATTTGAAATTTTGCATTGAAGTTGCAGCGCCATCACTCGGATACTTGCCACACCTTCTCCTCCCACGTCATTCTTCTGTTGACAATTTTATGTAAAAGTTGTTATTTGTATAGAACGTCCTGTCGTTATTATTGACAATTTCTACTTGGTACTAAGTATATTTGTTTCTTTTCATGCTGGTTTGGTATTGAATATCTTAAATTGCATCCACATTGAAAAAAATTATCAATCTGTAATTTCGAAATTTTTTTTATAAATTGAAATTATGAACCCAAAAAAGCTTAATACCAAGAATATTGTTTATAGAATAGTATTATCTCAACGAATTTGCTATATTTTAAATATTAAAGCCTGGCGGTTCCATGTAAAAATAATTAATTGAGAATCATCAGCGCCATCTTTTGAGATTTTTTTAGGCGCTGCCCTTTTAAGATTATACATTTCAAGTTCATTGTCTGCCACTCATGCATTAGTCTGCATTTTTGTTATCATTATTAAATTACTATGTTGCAAATTGCATTACAAATAATGAGAATGCATCTTAAATTAATACTATTTTTTTGTCAATATTATTGAAATATCCGACATATTTATAAAGAAAATATAATTCTGTATTTTAAGAGACGGTCGGAGCATAGTAGTCACGCGAGTTGACTATGAACGCTAAATGCCCGGTTCGAATCCGGGTGAAGTAAGAACTTTATTCTGGCCGTCTCTCTGGTCCTCCAGGTTTGGGGTCGGGTTGATGGGCCAGCTCCTCATCACCTGTAAAGAAAACAAAAAAGCTCATGGAACCATGACCAAGTCTCGCAAGAGACTTGGCAAATGGAACGGATAAGCAGTTAAACTGTAGCTTGATGTGTTGTGAGGTGATTACTTACCTTGCAATGCAAAAAAGCAGTCCTAATAGATATATATAATTCTGTATTTGAATTACATATATTGCATGGTTAAAATTAATAAATTTGTGGTTTTGTTAATTTTAAACAAGCCTACTATAAGGTTATTTCTGAACAACTCTGCTTGAGCGGAGCAGCATGTCCAGGGAAAACGTACATCGGTTACCGCTCTGTATGCTTCCCATAAATTTCTTCGGTAAAGTCATTGTCTGAATCTATAACTGACCCCAGATATTTAAACTTTTGGACTCATTCGAAGTTGTACTGGTCAATGGTGACGTTTTGTCCCAGTCTATCTCTGTGTGATTTTCATATGTATTCTTTCTCGTCTTCGTTTATTACAAGACCCATCTTCTCTGTCTCCCTCTCCACCCCCTGGACTCTTCGTCCACCTCCCAACCCTTCTCTAGTAGCTGTCTAAGGACAAACAACTGGTCTGTGGTGACAAATGTAACATTTTCTCATTTCAACGGCATAGTTATGGTCCGGCAGTTTGGTGAAGTGAGAAGACCCTCCATGGTCTATGGACAATTGGCATTGATACTTCACTTCACAGCCTATAATTTACAGCGATTAAGGTTTAAACCCCGAAGGAGCCCCAGTACAGTTATTGCAACTATACGAGCAACTGCAGTGTATTTATCAATCATTTGGTGTATAGGTGGTAAACTAACAACCCTCTAGGACTCCTAGCTACCAGCTGATTTTTTATCTTCTCTACGTTAATCTGTAGTTTTGATTTACCTATAATAATATGTATTATGTAGTAGGTACGGAAAATGTAGAAATTTATAGATGATCTATACCTTTTGCAGTATAAGTTGGAACAACTGGAAACAGATTTGGTGCAAATGGTAACAGACTTGGTGAATAAACACAGATTTGGAGCAAATAAAACCAAATTTGGATAAAATAAAAACATATTTGGATCAAATAAAACCAGATTTGGATCAAATGAAAACTTATTTGGATCAAATGAAAACTTATTTGGATCAAATGAAAACTTATTTGGATTATCTCTTTAGTAACGTAATTTGCTTATATAGGTTAAATTTCGTCAATTACGTACGTAACAACAACCAAGAACCAACCATTTCAGAATTTAGAATGCGTATTCTGGAAGACAGTTCTGATATTGCATTTCAAAAGATGCGACAGGAACATCTTCTTAGATATGCAAACCATGTGGAACGATATTATAGTACATCATTACAACAAGAAGACATTGTTGAAATTTCATAAAAATAAAAATATATATTTAAATTTTAAATCATAATTTTAAATTATTTCAAATCAGTTTTCGTTTGCTCAAAATCTGTTTTGGAGCAAATGGAGGTCATGCATCTAACCTTTTGCAGTATAAGTTGGAACAACTGGAAACAGTTTTGGATCAAATGAAAACTCATTTGGATTATCTCCTTTAGTAACGTAATTTGTCAATATAGGTCAAATTTCGTCAACTAATTTATTGTAATTAATTTTCATATAATTGGAGCGCGATGCATAACTTGACCAAGCACCAATATGAAATTCAGAGATTTTTGTGCCACGTACAGCACAATAATGTAATTTAACTATAGAAAAACAAAAATCTCTGAATTTCATATTGGCGCTTGGTCAAGTTATGCATCACGAGCCAATTATATGAAAATTAATTACAATAAATTAGTTGACGAAATTCGACCTATATTGACAAATTACGTTACTAAAAGAGATAATCCAAATAAGTTTTCATTTAATCCAAATCTGTTTCCAGTTGTTCCAACTTATACTGCAAAAGGTTAGATGCATGACCGTCAATTTGCTCCAAAACAGATTTGGAGCAAAAGAAAACTGATTTGAAATAATTGGAAATTATGATTTAAAATTTAAATATTTATTTTTATTTTTATGAAATTTCAACAATGTCTTCTTGTCGTAATGATGCACTATAATATCGTTCCACATGGTTTGCATATCTAAAACCCGGTTCACACTATATGATTTTTCATCTGACTTGTCATATGACTTCTCATATGAGAAATATTTTTAGGTTCAGACTATATGATTTTTGATATTATAGAAGTTATGGCTTTTATGATTGGCTGTTATGATGGTATAACTTTAGCCATGACTTTTCTTATGACTAAGTCATATGAGAAGTCATATAGTGTGAACTGGCTTTAAGAAGATGTTCCTGTCGCATCTCTTGAAATGCAATATCAGAGCTGTCTTCCAGAATACGCATTCTAAATTCTGAAATGGTTGGTTCTTGGTTGTTGTTACGTACGTAATTGACGAAATTTAACCTTTATAAGCAAATTACGTTACTAAAGAGATAATCCAAATAAGTTTTCATTTGATCCAAATCTGGTTTTATTTGATCCAAATATGTTTTTATTTTATCCAAATTTGGTTTTATTTGCTCCAAATCTGGTTTTATTTGCTCCAAATCTGTATTTATTTCCACCAAGTCTGTTACCATTTGCCCCAAATCTGTTTCCAGTTGTTCCAACTTATACTGCAAAAGGTATAGTCTAGATGAAGCTAATTTTGAAGCTAATTAATAGCAAAAAGTAGTCTGCGTAGTCAGCAAAATTGCAAAAGAAAGATATTGTAGCAATATTGTTGAAATAGCGCACTTTCTTGTGGAAAACAAGCAGCTATTCTAAGCGGGATTAGCTTACCGATAGTCAGTTAACAATCAGCTGTAGTTGGTGGAAATAATCTAAAGAAAAGTGTGTCATTTTAACAATGTTGTTGAAATATTGCCATCATTTAATAACAATTTGGCTGACTGTGCAGTTTATGTCAGTTACAACACGCAGCTGACAGCTAGCTAGTAGTTACTTATTAGCTTCAAATTACTATTTGGGACAACGACACCGCTAACGAAAGTGTCACGTAATTGACAAGTAATAGCAGCAGCTTTGAAAGATAATTTAAGAAATCTAACTCAGTTGTTAGGTAATTATTGCAGGTTCCTGTCAGCTAGCTACAATTTTGGTTAGCTATTATAGGAAGTTGTTAGCTATTTACTACCTGAAGATTATGCCATATGTTAGTTCTATTGTTAGCTGGTTATTTATTATATGGATGTGGCTATTTATACATACAGTATGTATACACAATTGGCTATTTATACATACAGTATGTATATGCAATTGGCTATTTATACATACAGTATGTATACGTAATTGGTTATTTATACATACAGTATGTATACGGAATTGACTATCTATACATACAGTATGTATACGTAATTGGCTATATAAACATACAGTATGTATATGCAACTGGCTATTTATACATAATTATAGTATGTATACAAGTTAGCAATGAATTTGTAAATCTGTACAAGTTTCTATAGGAATAAAAGATAAATATGTATCACTTGAGGAAATATTCCTTAATAAAAATTGGGATAACTGTAAAGAAATGTGGGTACATTATTGTATGTATAATCGCTGGCGGGAGCTGTGTTTTGTGTGGTCTTCTAGCAGTCGGTTGTATGTCGTGTTGTATGAAGACGCCTCTCGAATGTCATTTCGGTAAGAAAAATGTTAGGGTTCTTCGTTTCAATTAAAAAACACTTTGAAATCACAAGAACAGAATTACAAGAGAACTTGAAGTGATCTGCTTGGTGGTCAGAATGCAACTTGGCCTTAAAAAAACAGGGCTTATAAAAGTTGGCGATGATGGCGGTAACTCTTACAAGGAAGTCGTGCTTTCTACAATGGCGCCAAATACAAATACAAAAAACACAACGAACAGAATTGAACGATCATTTTGGACCCTTAAACAATACATGCAAACTAAATATCATATAGTTTGACAACAATTTATTTACCTTATGAGACGGCCATTGCCTTGCAGCTAACGCAGTCGGATGCGAATATGGGGCACCGGATTCAAACCTGGGGAGAGTCAAACTTTCTTATGACTACACTGAAAAAAAAATAAGGTACGCCATATTGATGAACACCATTCATCAAGTGAAATTCATCGTAATGATGATGATAATTATCAATATGATGTACAAAAACTTAGATAAAATAATGAATTTGATTTCATCAATTTATTTTCATCATGGAGATGAAATAATCATCAATGTGCTGTACCAAGTCATCGATGAGGTTTAAAGAATGATGAATGATTCATCAATACAATGAATTTTATTTCATCGGTTTATTTTCATCATCGTGATGAAATATTCATTGACTTTTTTTTTCAGTGTAGTCTCCGTGCTTCGGAAGGCACGTTAAGCCGGTGGTCCCCTGGGTTAGTGAATTGCCACCATTAACATAATATACCAAGATACAGGCACAGCTGAAGGCAAGTCTAGCAAGCTACCTGATGGATGTAAAATTTTTATATGCTCCACTACTCTCATGTTCAAAAAGAAAAATTCTATTTCTTACATTATTTTCTATTACTTTTAATTCCTCTACATATTTTTAATATTTTTAATTATCGTCAGTGCCGCATTAAACTTTTCCCTATCGGATAACAAAAAGTAAAATACGAAATCAAAAATAATATATTTATTTTACTTTATTGGTAGTTTAAATTGATTACTTTATTGAACAACATTGTAAATGAACTTTAACAAATAAAACTATAATTTTTTTTAATAAAAATATAGTGTAGGTAGTTATAGGCAAATTTCAATTTTAATAATAGCGCATACAGGCAGTATGTATGAATAGCCAATTGCGTATACATACTGTATGTATAAATAGCCAATTGCTTATACATACTGTACATGATACTGTATGTATAAATATCCAATTGCATATACATACTGTATGTATAGATAGCCAATTGCATATACATACTGTATGTATAAATAGCCAATTGCGTATACATACTGTATGTATAAATAGCCACATCCTTATTATATAGCTTGCTGCTTGTCAGATGTTAGCTAATTATTATTATACCTTATGTCAGCTAGATCAGCTTATTATTATAAATTGATGACAGCACCTACTAATTTGGTACTTAAAGTTAAAGTATAATTTATTGTAATTAGCTACCTACCACTCCCCAGTTATAGTTATTCGCAGCAGATTCTTAGCTAAAAATGCTGCTTTTGGAAGGATGAGGTAAAACAAAAAATTTCTTGTATTTAATTAAATAAATTAAGCAATTATGAGAAAAGATATTCCAGGTGAATGTCATATTGGAGGATTTCAACGTTTCTATAAGAAACTGGAAGAAGCGTTAAAATGCCACAAAAAATCACTGGTACAATCACTATCCATCGTGTTACTATAATTCCAAATTACTGTCTATAAAAGACGCAATCGAATCCTTCCACCATAAGGCAATTTTAAGGAAATAAGGATATTTCCGCAATTTTGTATGCTGGGTAGAATTATTGTATGCGCAAGCCAAGTATGGGAGCTAATATTACAGCGCTTAATAAAAATCGAAGAGTGAATCATTATCATAGTCAAGTTTGATAGTTGCCAAAATTAATTTAACGGTTACCGCAGAGATTATATTGCAACATAAAGCAGTATTAACGTAATGGTTATTAAGTCGTCTCTTATAAATATTGCCAATTAAAGGGTAATTTGCACGGCAGTTTAGGCAGCTATAACAATTTAAAGTGGGCTTAAGACAGCAACAAAATTTACTGCTATTAAATTTGAAAGCTATTTAATTAAGCAATTCACTTTTTGTTTACTGTCAACATAACAGAAACGTAATGCAAATAGAAGAAACTACTCGTCTAAACCACCACTCAATAGAATAAATATTCGGTTTCGTGTAATTTAATTATGAATAACGACAATCAAAACGTACCAAAATTATTAAAGTACGCAAGACAAACGTCTGTTTATATTATAAACAAAATTAAGACGGCGCAGTAATTAAATAAAGCAAAAAGTTATATTTATTTGCACAAAAATGTTATTTTTGCGGGAGAGTTACAAAATAAATGTACTCAAATGCGATTAATCAAATTACTAATCTGGGATTAGTTTTTCCGACACACATTGATGTCATCCCCTACTATACATACAAATTGAAGTTTTGTCTTAAATTACTAAGCGGTTTATATCAACTAATTTAAAGAGGAAAATAAAATTTGCTTACACTGAAAATTTTATTATTTCGGCGGTTTTTGCATAATTGAAAAGTTTATACTGCAAAAGGTTGCTTACCCTTATAATAATTATTTTCTACGTTTACTAACTTCTAACCCGCAGTTTTCTTTGTTAAAATGGTAATTTCAAATTTTTTACTAAATATTTAAAATAGACCATTTAAAGCTACAATCACATTTATTAAATAAACAACACTAAAGTGGGACATAAAAGCATTTTCTAACGAGATAAGTTGCAGTGGTCTGGCTTATAATTTTAAGTGCTTAAATTAAGTTATGATTGATGCATCGCCATATCAATGGAAAATTCTATGTTGAACCCTTTCAACTCTTAGAGATATTTAATTTTTGATAGATTTGCGTTGTAAAGTGAAAAGCGAAAAGATTGAGTTGTGTGCTTGTAATCGCAAGGTGCCACTCCCTTTGTAATTAGCGGGATGTCACTGATTACAGGACACATGACCGGCCACCCTCGCAATCGTTACGAAAGCAATGACCACCCTTATTGTTACTGACATTCTTGGAATTAGGTTTAATTAACTAGTTAACAAGTAAAAATCAAAATTACGCCATCAACTTATTTTACTATAAAAACAGAGGGATTGACGAAGTTTATCATAAAGAAATTGATTACTGTTTAAACAACGTTACTATTATTTAAAATTTTATTAAATTCACTTCGTTATCTCGTGCTACAGAAGCTCGAGGTTATCTAATAATAATGTTTAGCCTAGTGCGACAAGCTTTCTTAATAGACTTGGTTTAATTAAATTGCAATTTTATCCTCCAATATTGAGTGAGCATGAGCAATAATGCAAAAATAAGTTGATCTAGTTTTTTCATAAGCTGTGAAACCTAGATTGTGATTAAGTGATTTTATCTTTTAGCTGAAACGAAGGGCTAATTGGTTCCCATGAAAAGCAAAGAGAAAAATAAAAAATATCACAGTAAATTGGAGGTAAGAACCGAAAACTGTGTTACTTTTCCTACAGAAAATATTTCTTAATAAATTTCAATCCAAACTAAAACTAAACACATTTTAAGTTTCAAGCAGTTTTTAAACGTAAAATTGAAATAATAATGAGTTGATTTTTTGTTCTCCTATCAAATATTTATTTAACGACCTCGTATATAATTTAATATGCAAAACTTTATTTACATTAGGAGCTTTAGAAAAGCTAACCGGAGTGATTTGGTTATTATTGTGTGCGGCGCCCTCCAGCGGATTTTTATTGAAACCGAGTATTACGTTTCCAAGGGTTCGCGCGTCAACTGCCAAATTACCTTAGCTTGTACGTTGTACGAAGTTATAAAACAAAGCAATTAATCTTGTTTTGTAATTTTTTACAAAAGTTATTGAATTACAGCCGTATTCATAAAAAACTTAAAACAGTCTTGTAAGCCTGTTTTAGTTAATGACCTCAAAAGAGGTTATTAACCATAACCTAACTTTCTTTTGCTGTCATTTCGACTTTTTTTTAGGTTAAAATACCAACTTATTACAGTAAACCCGCTAAACTCCCTATAAAATAGTTTACTCAATATTTAATCCCTATAAAATTTATAGGGAATTTATCACGTTTACTGTAATAAGTTGGTAATTTAATCTAAAAAAATTCGAAATTACAGCAAAAAAAAAGTTAGGTTATGGTTAATAACCTCTTTTGAGGTCATTAACTAAAACACGCTTACAATACTGTTTTTTATGAATACGGCTGTTAAAGTTTATATAATACCAACTCGAATAACTGGTCCCACCGGTTAGGTATTCGATAATATCAATTGTTGCATAGTCAACTTGATACATTACACTAGATGCATTATCACATCCTGTATATAACATCGCTATGCAGTTTCATAGATACGACGGACGTGTCCAGGCTTCAACCTGAACTGCCCTTTGCATAGCGAATATAGTGTATATTTTATATTGTATTATTATAGTTTATATTGTAGTGTTATGAACAGAAACAAACTGAAGATTCGGTAGCTATGTCGTCGAAGAGCAATAAATGAGACAATCTCAGGATGTGGGTCCAACTCATAATAAAAGACTCGGATGAGATTATTTTGTTTAATAAGATTAAAGCAAATGCTGAGAATTCAATCCCGCTTTTTGGACTATAAAATTGTCCTCTGGCCGTACGTGTAACTATGTGCGATCGTATCAAACCACCATTACATTTATCACTAATTTGTCTTAATGGCGTTTCGATACTTTCACTGTTATGAGTGTGACAAAAAAAAAGGTATTTCAAAAATCCTGATCAATCTCTTAAAGGAATTCCTTGGACCAAAATTTGTCCCAAAGAAAAACGCAAAATAGAATTAATTTTAAATGTAGTGAAGGTCTGATATGAATACACTATTTATTCACACATACGGCTATTAGGACCATTTGTAGTCCAAACTGCGAGATCAAAATTTTACAGTTTCTATTGAATTATTAAATCATCTGAAAAATCGCCCATGTCTCCTAAATTGAGTTCAGAACCTAGCCTTCTCTAAGTATACGTGGCCTCAATTTGCTTCCGATAAAATAGCTTCCGTGGAACTTTGGGGTGATTGTTCGGAATATAACAACTATCTCAGTTTTCCGGTCGAGGGACTGAGAAGTTGAGTTTTGGAACACCACAATACACTACAATTCGAACGCTCCCATTGATTATATCTTACTTTCATGTGGCTTCCAGGTTTTCAATTCCTATATAATTATTATTATTAGACCTTTGCTAAGCTTCTGCATCAAATGCAACCTTGTGACGTAGTTCTTTGTCACACAAATTGCAAATGTACCTAATAGATTCTTTTCATTTAAATCTGGTGTATCAAAATCAATTTGTTGACTAGTTTGGACTACTTTTATTAATTTTTGTAACTAAAATTATTACTATTGCCTAAAAATTAATAAAAAACTGCCATTTTTCAGTTTCAGATTTCATGGAGGAGATATCCCGATTAACAGTATGAAAGGATGAGGACGAAGAAGAGAAACCATCAGAGAAAGTATTTTGGTTTTTTGAAATATAGAATAAAATGTTGGAAAACAAAAAATTCAAAGGAAAAAAATGTTTGAGAAATGTTGGATGAAGAGGATGGAATTTGTCCAACCATGGGAAGTCGTCTTGTTGGTAGAAAAATGGGTATAAATAAAAATTATGACAACCGCAAAGAAAACGATATGAGAAATAAAAATGATAAGTGGAAATTTGATAAGCAATGAAGTTTAAATTTGATAACTGTGAACAATAATTCTAAATTTGATAATAATTAAAGTAAATGAATGCAGAATTGTCACCGCCAGGAAAATTAAATCAATTATAAACAATTAATAAAATTAAAATAAAATTTAAAACCGACGGACAAGAAAATTTTAAATTATTATAATAAATTAACAAAACTTCAATAACGATAAAAAATAATAACAAAGTGATAAACAATAAACTTTTAAAATGAAACAAAATAACAATTGAACAATTTTATAAAGTAATTTGGATTGGATAAAAGTTTTTTTGATAAAATTAATTTAAAACTGTAAACAAATTAGAGCTTTTGAAAATGGAAAATTAAAATCGTGTATAGCAAAAGGAATGAAATTATTTGAAAACTAGCGGGATACCCGGTTTCGCCCGGGGTTTTATATAAAATAAAATATTTTTATATTATAATTATTCCTTTGTTCTGCTTGAAGTTGCTAATCTTCAACTTCAATTTCAATTGAAGAAATTTTGGCTGTTCATCAGGTAAAAGACCTCCAAATGACGTCATTTTAAATGCAGAGTGCTCGAATATTTTTTAATAAATGTTGAGATTCTCGGGTTGTTCTTGCCAGTTATGTTGTCAACTCTTCTGGAAGTTCGAATAGCGCAGGTAATTGAACTATTTCGTTACTGCAACACATTCCTGGTGATCCTTTATCCCACATTTTATCACCACACTTACCACATATTTTAGACATCGCTCCAATAGTAATTAAATTATAAGATGCATAAGAAAGTTCTGGTTTCTAGTTGAAAGCACTTAAATTCCAACCTCATCATTGTAAGGCTACCGATCGACTTTGAACTTGTCTTGTTCTTTCAGCCCGAAGTCTTCCATTGCGTTTATCTTCAGTTTCACGTTCCCTTTGAGTTGAGTTCTTGTTGTGTTAAACCTTCATAGAAGTATTTCAAGGATTAAGCATGATAATTCAATGATTATCGCATAATCTTTATAAAAACAATTTTTGTGCGATCTCTCTCATTATCAAGTTTTTAAAGCTTTTTTGCACAGGAACCTAACCCGAGTCCTAGTGAGCAAGTGTTCCAAATTTGGTTCAAATTGGTCGAAGGGCTTAGGAGTGTATAGCGATTAAACACACAAACAAACAAATGGAAAGCCCGTCCACGATTGGGTAGCTAGCCGGTGGATCTCTTTTTAGCGGCATTAATTAAGAAATATTGACGTGAATTGGGCCCCTCCGATAAATTCCCGGCAACAGAATTATTCCAAAATAATAAATGAAATCTACCGGTCCGGGCTACCAATCTCGCCCCCAGCTGCTCAGTCAAAAAAACTTTATTACACTTCTAAAAAGAAATAAGCACTAACTATAATATTTAATCAACTTTATTTATAAAAAAAAAACTTGATCGCTTTAACATTACTCAAAATCGAAAAAATAGCAAAACCGCAACCACCTCACTCGGTGGGTTGCGCGCGAAGGTCCTTTTCCTTCCCGCCCCCTGTCGGTTTCGCCGAGACCCCTAGTGGCCGCGCGAAACATTCAAAAATTAAAAATTTTATGATAAATACTTAGTTATAAAAATTAAATTTTCTGCTTCTTCATTCAAAAAAAATACGACAATATGTATCACAATTTTAATTGTTTGCGTTCAAACTTCAGTTCATTCCAAAACAATGATGATAATTTAATACATTGAAAATGTAAAAGTCGAATATTTCAAGGAAGTAAAGTTTTACCAATTACGTTGTCGGACAGATTATTTCACTTGTATCAACATCTTGTCCAGTCAAAACCCGATTGATATAATGCATCTAGTTCACAGGGGAGGTAATTTTAAGATTGTACGTCCAACGATAAAAACCAATCAAAGTGCGTTGAATGATCTAAAAATATGACGCGCTGGAGCAGCTACAGCGTGCTGACCGATTATTATTTGGGATATTATGTTATGTTTTGCTTGTGTTTTGTATTGTTTAGTTTTGGTTTCGTTTTGCGTTTGGTTTTGTTACGCTCTGCTCTGCTTTCATTTTGCTTTTGTTTTTGCTTTGCCTTGCTTTGCTGTCCTTTGGTTTGTTTTGCTTTTGGGTTTTGTTAGTTAAAAAAAAATCGACACGCTGCCTGGAGGAGGAGGAGCGTGCTGGCTTTTTATATGTTTGATGTTTTTCTTTTCTTTTTGTTTTGTTGTGTTTAGTTTTTCTTGATTTGTGTCTCTGTTTTTGTCTTTGTTTTTGTCTTTCCTTTACTTTGCTTTCCTTTCATGTAGTTTGCTTTTGTTTTACTTTTCGTTGTTGTTTTGTTTAATCTACGCGTTTCCTGAAAAATCGACACGGTGGAGGAGAAGGAGCGTGCTGGTCTTTTATATATTTGATTGTTGCATTTACATTTACATTGTTGCAATTATTGTTATGCACACACACCATCACACACACACAAACTTTCGGAAATATATACCAATTAGATAACTTGCAGTTTATAAAGATACGAAAATTTTGATCTTTTTGAATTTTTGTGTTTGCTAGAATGGGACGACAAGAAAGCTATCTTCCAAGATGGTAGCAGAGCGAAGCTGACGCGTAGTTCAAGGCTCCAAAGAAATTTTAGTTATTGAGTCCAATAATTATGCAGATCGGATGCGATTTTACTGTCTTCGAATGTTAGATGATGTTGCATTACTACTGGGAGCTTTAAAAGCTTTTTAAATTTCATCTATTACAAGGAAACGTCACCTTTGATGAAAATTTATATTTCAAAAATTGGTATTTCAATTTTCTCGGAAGGACAATGGAGACTAGGCACAGGGTTGTACATGATAGCTCAACAAAATCAAATATCAGAATCAAGGTTCAGTCAATTTAGAGAACTTTATCATTGTGTTGCGTTCAAACGAAATTGTCAGGGTTTTAAAAGAAGATTAAATTAATCAAACAACTTACTTTTATAATAAAAATAGGTGTACAGGTCTCGAAATTCAACTTACAACTTGAGAACGACAATGGAAATGTTCGAAGCTTTTTTGTGCGATCAGCTAGCGCCTTAGCTTAAAATAGCTTCTCGCTAGAAGCCAGCCACTTTAGGAACTTCTTTAATTTTGGCAATAATTTGTTCATTTTTCATGTTTAAAGATGAAATCATGTTAATCATGAATAAAGAACCTACTTAGTTGGATGGAAACGATTAAATTCGGAATATTGGTTGTATTGTATTCTCACATAGATAAACCACGAACGTTCAAGACTTTTTAGTGCACTTTTTGGAGCCGAATATCTTGGTGATTCAAGAGTGCGTAAAGGAAAGCAAGAAATAATTCGACAGTTAATAATATTACTTCATGGTGTGCTTAGAATTTGCACATTAGCGTTACATAGGATATAAAAATTTATTGTTTATAAAATTGATCTTTATTAAACCTAATAATTTACAATACGTAGAAGATTATTACTTTTGGTGTTTTTTTTATATTGTTTTCCACGAGTTTGAAAACTTGATTGGATGTCGAAGTGGTTTAATTTTTCATTGATCCAATCATAAAAACAAGCAACTCGTGTAAAACCAGCTGGAAATCCATAACAACCGCATCCAAAAACTCCAAAAGATACAATACCAACTTCTACTTTGGAACCATTGCGGAAACCTAATAATGCACTACCAGAATCTCCAGAACATGAACTTTTTCCACCTTCTCCGCTTAAACAGATAAGTGTATCTTCAGCAGTGCCTAACCAGCCCGCACATTCTTTATTTGATAATAGCCTATTTGTAACTTCTCTCAGAACAGGACTCATTTTATCTTCACTGTTATAGACTCCCCATCCTGAAACAGTTCCCTGAATATTGTCTAAATCTTTACTTAAGCAATCGCCATTATCAAAGCCAATTGGTTGCACAAAATCTAAAAGTTTTTGGAAATTATTACAATACTATTAGAAACTTTACTTATAGAGACTTACTATTCAATATTAAAGAAGTACTTAATTTAATAAGCGCAATATCATTTATCAATAAACGCCGATCCCAATCTTCGTGAATAACAAATTCGAATGCCCTGATTTTTTGCTGTGTTGGCTCGGCTTTGCTTAAATTATGTGCACCGGCAATTACATCTACCAATCTGACACTGCAAATTTCACAATATGTTATTTACAAACGACAATTTTTTTTCAATCTTACCTGTCGACACAATGCGCAGCTGTAAGGACCACATCTTTGGTAATGATTGAACCTCCGCAATAGTATCGACGATCGACTTGTAAGATAACCTAGACAAATAAAGAAAGTCAAAGCGTAAAGTAAGATTATTGTATTTCTAAGTTTTACCGCATGAGGATAAGAATGTGGTTCAGCTTCGTTTCCACCTACAATCTTAGGGTTGTAGGGAGCGCGTTTAAGAGGCATCGCGAATAAATTATTATTTTTATATTGAAATAGATCTTCTGCCTGAAAATAATTTAGTACTTAAAAGCATATATTCAAAATAAATTATAATATAAATAATATATTAATAATTTTATAAAATAAAATTATAATTTTTATTATAATTATAATAAATATATAAATTTTACTCACCTGAGCAATTGCTAGGACAGCTGCTACTGTGATTGCCAGAAGAACTTTCATGTTGGTGATGTGTACCTACTAATGCCAAATATTTTTTTTTTGCTTCTTATAAACCACTGTGTAATCTGAAAATCCCATAATTTATTTAATCTCATCAGATTTTAATAAAATTAATAAGTTTTCACCTTGGCATTCTATTAATAATTTTCCAAGTTGCAATTGCAATTGACGTATTATGATAAGATTATTTTCCAATGATTATATAATGGTCCAAGTGGAAGTGTCCACCTGACAATCTATAATTGGGTTTTAGATAATTTAGTGCTATAAAAGAAACGTAGAAGTACACTTTGCATTATTATCCAATATGAAGGTTCTTATTGCAATCACCGCAGCTCTGTTAGTTGTTGTTCAGGTAAATTGTCACAATAAAATGATTTTCACTAATGTTGCTCTTATTGAAATTGCGATTACATACTTTACTAATTATTTACAGGCAAGGGATTTGACTCAACATTCATCCAATGATTTATTCAAAATTTCTGCAAAACCAGCATTCTACAACCCTAAAATTTCTGGTGGAACTGAAGCCGAACCACATTCCTTTCCTCATGCGGTAAAGTTTAAAAATATTTCCCTCGCATTAGGTTTCGACTTACATTTATATGTCTTTAGGTAGCCCTGAACATTGACGGTCAATCACTTTGCGGAGGTTCAATCATTAGCAAAGATGTAGTGCTTACCGCTGCACGTTGCGTTGACAAGTAAGACTGAACAAAATTTAAGAATAAGAAATTGTACGTATGTTATTAATTTTGCAGTGCTACAAAAGTAGAAATAATTGCTGGTGCCCACAATTTCAACCGCACTGAACCAACTCAACAAAGAATAATAGCAACCACCTTCGTTATTCACAAAGATTGGGATAGAGTTTCACGAATAAATGATATTGCGTTAATCAAATTAAATACTTCGTTAACACTGAATTGCAAGTTACCATATTACGTAATTTGTCCAATAAATGTTATGAATTCTTGTATTTTTAGATGCCGTGCAACCAATCGAGCTAGACAGCGGTGGTTGCTTGAATGCAGATATAGAATTCATTCTAGGAACCGTCACAGGATGGGGAGAAATTGGAAGATCTGGAAGTAGTAGTCCTACTTTAAGAGAAGTTACAAGTCCGACCATGTCAAATAAAGAATGCAAATCAGAATTTTACGGTGTTGAAGATACACATATTTGTTTAATGGGAGCACACAGAAAAAGTTTTTGTAACGGAGACGCTGGTGGAGCATTAATAACTGGTAAATTCATTGGTAGAAAAGTACAAATAGGTATTGCATCATTCCCTTTGGGTTCTTGCTATTATAACGATTCAAGTATTTTTACTAGAGTTGCTTGTTTTCATGATTGGATTAAGGAGAACTTGTAATGGTTAATATGATAAAGAAAAACCATAAGTAGTACTCCTATATTGACGTAATAAATGAAATAAAATGAAAAATAAGTAATTTTTTTGTAAATTTATTTAAGTGCTTTAATTGCGTGACTATTGCCCAAAGCTGACGTGTTTTAAGTTATTTTATATTGCGCATTTTTATTGGTTAAAAAAGTGAGCAAAAGTAAATATAAGATAAACCTCTGTATGTTTACTTAAATACATACAGAGCAGTAAACATTGCACTAATTCATACTGGTCATCCCAATGAATATAATATCCGATTTTATTATTCTTATTAGCTAATTTATGGTTCACGTTAAAACCATGACTATGCTTTTTGTAAATTAATACTCTTAGAGATCACACAAATAATGAAGTAAAAAACAAAATAAAAATTGAAAAAATGATTCATATGGGAAATAAAGTTAATGACCAAGGTCAGGTCAAACGTGCTAAAATCATACAAAGCTTTGTATGTTTGTTCGCGTTTGAGCTTTTTATTTGTGTGGCTTAAGAAAGCTGGCAATTCATTAGGTTTCGTTTATATTTCATTTTATCTTGAAGTTGTTTTTTTCTAATATGAATCTGTGTTCTTATATAGAATAATTGTGAATGTTTGCATTACAAATTTAAAAAACATATTGAAATTGGCACAATTAATTTTGGGCAACCCTGTACCAGAATCAACTAGTAAAGAAGATTTACCATTACCGGCGGCCTTAAAATAACTGCCATTTCAAAATGAATCTTTCATAAGTAATACTTACAATCAATAACATAATAATAAATTATTTACATTAACATAATAAATAATACAAAATCATCACAATGGCAAAGCACAAAGTTTAGTTACTGATCGTGTCAACATAGAACCATTCTTTAAATACGGGAAGCGTGAACCTATGTTTCCAACGCGAAACCTGAACTCAGTAGTGGAGTTTCATACAAAAACGTCTCTGTATCCTTAACAGATTTTTCGTTGTTGTCAACTTCACATTTTGATCTCAACGATTCAATAATTGGATGATTGGGATTGATTGGCATTTTCTTTTTGGCGGTATCCATGGTGGAAGGGTCCCGTAATGCTTGAGCCTTCATGATAAGTTCCATGTTAGCCGTCCATCCAAACTGAGCGGTTACAATACAAGTTGGCGATTCAACCAAATGGTTTGATAGTACAACCTTTTCAACTTTACTATCCAAAATTGTCTTCATAACTTGACACAATTGTTCGAATTTCACTTTATCATCGTCCCGTTTCTTCTTTTCGTTTTCGTCCTCTGAAAATTCTACAACTTCCTTTGTAACGGAAACCAATAGTTTGCCATCGTAATCCTTCAATTTATTGTTGAACTACATATTCGTCGATGGGTTTGATCACATAAATTTCTTCAAATTCACGCGTCTTCACGCTTTCGACAAAGGAAGAATTGCTAACGTGGTCTTGCTTTCACTGGTTATGTAGTAGATTTGCTTTTGGTTGTCCTTCATGCGACTGACATATTTTTTCAAAGAACAGGTTTTGGCACCACTAGCGGAAATGTGATAACGTAACAAATCGGCGATCCTAGAACGATTTTGCGCATATTCGTGAACACCAAGCTTAAGATTTTTCGAGAATTGTTCGTAGAAAATCTTGTAGGCTTCTTTATTTTCGACCAATTCTAAACATTTCTTCACTGGACTCTTACGAATAACTTTGAAACATTTCATACATTGTCGTGTGATCTTTTTTGCAGTGTTTTTTCCATGTACTGACCAGTACATTTCTCGAATACTAAATAATAATTGCTGAACCCCATAGTGTTGTAATTTGTTATGATAGTAATGAAAAATTAAATCCGTAAAATGATGATACTTTGGCAATATAATTGGGAATTTTTTCTCAAAAGAGTAATTGGAATTTTTTAATCTTCCACCTACACGAAGAATTTCGTTTTTATCTTGAAAAGGATTTAATGAAGAAATGCTGGATTTAGTATTTAGATGTCCACGTTGCTGTAATGTTTTGATTTCTTTTTTAAACGATTGATATGGACAAATTTTAATTAGAATTTGTAATGAGTTTTCTAATTTAGTTACCGTAAGAAGGCCTGTATATTTGGAAGTATTGGAAGCCTTCGAATTATGCGTGAATCGTAATATCCATGCAGTTATTCGTTGCAATTTCGTTAAACTAGAAAACTGGTGTATGACACTTGATTCTAGAAAGTTATCCGTTTCATTTGAATTGATCAAGCATGCATTTGAACAAGTAGATGCTAAACACTTTGGTTTAATTTCAATATCCTCTAAACTAGATTTCAGTATGGTTTGGGGCCATTCTGATCGAGGTTCTTGAAGAAAGTTGGGGCCTTGCCACCACAGTTGATTATCTAGAATATTTGCTATTGTGATACCTCGCGAAATCATATCAGCAGGATTATTTTGAGATCTGACATGATGCCAATTACTTTGTTCTGAAATTTCCTGAATGGTAGCTATCCGATTTGCTACAAATGTCTTGTATTTGTTTGGTGCGGAGTTAATCCAATGTAAAACTATAGTGGAATCTGCCCATAGAAATATTTCAGAAAATGAACCAGCAAGAGAAATCTGGACCTTTTGCATTAATTGTGCCAGGAGTAAAGCAGCAGATAATTCCAAACGCGGTATGGTAGCTCCCTTAAGGGGTGCTACTCTCTATTTTGAACATAGTAATCGTATAGAAATTTCATCATAAGAATTTATTGATCTGACGTAGACACAAGCTCCATAGGCAATTAAGCTACTGTCTGCAAAACCGTGTAATTGCACAGAATACGAATTGGATGGAATCACACATATTGAAAGTTTTTCCAACGTCAGAGAAGCAAATTCAGATTTGAAGGTTTCCCATTCTGAATGCAAACCTTGAGGTAAACTTTCATCCCAATCTGAATTAGCCTCCCATAGCTTTTGGATTAAAATTTTTGCCCGGATTGTGATTGGAGACAGCAATCCTAATGGATCGAATAATTGTGAAGTGACTGAGAGAATTGACCTTTTAGAACTAACTTTGAAACTGGGATTCAATTTAATTTCGAAAAGGTCAATTCTCTGTCACTTCACAATTATTCGATCCATTAGGATTGCTGTCTCCAATCACAATCCGGGCAAAAATTTTAATCCAAAAGCTATGGGAGGCTACTTTAGATGGGGATGAAAGTTTACCTCAAGGTTTGCATTTAGAATGGGAAACCTTCAAATCTGAATTTGCTTCTCTGACTTTGGTAAAACTTCCAAGATGTGTGATTCCATACAATTCGCATTCTGTGCAATTACACGGTTTTGCAGACAGTAGCTCAATTGCCTATGGAGCTTGTGTCTGCGTCAGATCAATAAATTCTTCTGATGAAATTTCTATATGATTACTATGTTCAAAATCGAGAGTAGCACCCCTTAAGGGAGCTACCATACCGCGTTTGGAATTATCTGCTGCATTACTCCTGGCACAATTAATGCAAAAGGTCCAGATTTCTCTTGCTGGTTCATTTTCTGTTCGAAGGACCAAATGTTTGTTTGCGTTTGAGCTTTTTATTTGTGTAGCTTAAGAAAGCTGGTAATTCATTAGGTTTCGTTTATATTTTATTATTTTATCTTGAAGTTGGTTTTTTTTTAATATGAATCTGTGTTCTTATATAGAATAATTGTGAATGTTTACATTACAAACTTAAAAAACATATTGAAATTGGCACAATTATTTTTGAGCAACCCTGTACCAGAATCAACTAGTAAAGCAAGAAGATTTACCATTGTACAATCCCTAGAATTCAAGTATTGTCGTGATTTAAACAGAAATCCAGCTTCGTATTGGTAGTTTTTTTTCAATATAGGGGAGGATTTACCCATAGAAACAACCAATGTAGCACAAAATATTGGCGCAATATTGTCAAGATTTAGCACATATTGGTGAAATATTGATTACCAATATTGGCGCAATATTGTACAACAATATTGGCGCAATATAGTTTTAATATTGGCGCAATATTGGTACAATATAGATTATCCATATTCGGATCCAATATGGGCAGAATATAGTACGAATATTGGCGCAATATTGTTACTATATTGCTTGCCAATATGGGCTACATATTGTAAAACAATATTGGCCCAATAATGATTACCAATATTGGCGCAATATTGTTTTACAATATTGGCGCTATATAGTTTTAATATTGGCGCAATATTGGTGCAATATAGACTATCCATATTGGGATCCAATATGGGCAGAATATAGTACGAATATTGGCGCAATATTGTTACTATATTGCTTGCCAATATGGGCTACATATTGTAAAACAATATTGGCGCAATAATGATTACCAATATTGTCGCAATATTGTTGTACAATATTGGCGCTATATAGTTTTAATATTGGTGCAATATAGACTATCCATATTGGGATCCAATATAGGCAGAATATAGTACGAATATTGGCGCAATATTGTTACTATATTGCTTGCCAATATGGGCTACATATTGTAAAACAATATTGGCGCAATAATGATTACCAATATTGGCGCAATATTGTTGTACAATATTGATGCTATATAGTTTTAATATTGGCGCAATATTGGTGCAATATAGACTATCCATATTGGGATCCAATATGGGCAGAATATAGTACGAATATTGGCGCAATATTGTTACTATATTGCTTGCCAATATGGGCTACATATTGTAAACCAATATTGGCGCAATAATGATTACCAATATTGGCGCAATATTGTACAACAATGTTGGCGCAATATAGCTTTTATATTGGCGCAATATTGGTGCAATATAGACTATGCATATTGGGATCAAATATGGGCAGAATATAGTACGAATATTGGCGCAATATTGTTACTATATTGGTTGTCAATATGGGCCACATATTGTAAAACAATATTGGGCCATTGGGGTAATTTAAATTTTTTAAATTGATAGTTTGAAATATCAGTGTTAAATTAAAATAAATTTTTTTGATGACGCGATTATTATTTTAACCAATTTATAAATCAATTTATGTGTATTCGAGAAAATAATTCGTAAATTAAAATATCAGTGTTAGAAACATTTAAAATTAAAATATAAAAAAATATAATATGCAATCCTGGAATTGCATGTGGCCACGTGCATGCAAGATACTGCATTTTTGTAAGAAAGAATCATTTATTAATTATTTATTTTGTATATAAATGTTTTTTGAACAAGTTTAAATGCGTTGAAAAAGATTTTATATTAAAACCTTATGCAGATTTAAATTTTTTCTTAAAAAGACTCAACATCGAGTAAACACAAAATTGGTATTCGAATTCTACATAATTATTTGTTGTGAAGGTTCATTGGGAGTTCTTATTAATTTATTATTTTAACAGTGAAAAGGGTAAATTTGCAAAGATTTGAAACAAACAAAAATTTTTAAATTAGTTTAACTCTAAAGCGGCGTTTACACAGAGGTGTTGTTTTGCTAACGTAAGCAGTGGCATTAACCAATCAAGTTAAAGTATTTTCTTCTATCCTTTTCTATAGTTAAAACATCCTTCAATCTGATTGGTTCTTACCTAATCTAAGTAAGACAAAACCCTCGATGTGAACGTCGCTGAAGATTGGAAAGAATTGGAATAATATCCCAATAAAATTAACAAATTAATTGATTTAAATTATATGATATTTTTAAGCTTTCAAGTGCTCACCCACTCTTCATCAGAATAATAATCACTTGAAAGTTTAAAAATATATTATAAATTAATTCGGAAAATTATTTAAAATATAAGTAACAATTTATTAATTTATAAAATTAACAGTATTAAAAAATATTTTTAGAAATATATCCAAGATATGAACTTGGGTTGAATCCGGCTTTGTTCCATCAATCATAACCAAGAACCAATCAGATTGAAGGATTCTTTAACTATATAAAAGGAAAATACTGTAATTTGATTGGCAATTGCCAGCTTCTACCTTATCGAAGCAATACCTCTGTGTAAACGCCTCTTTAAAACGAAAATTTACTTTTTTCACTGTTAAAATTAAGAAATGAAGAAGAACTCCCACTAAACCTTTACAACAAGAAATTTAGAATTCGGTTACTACTTTTGTGTTTACTGCATGTTGAGATTTTGTAGGAAAAAATTTAAACCTGCAAAAGGTTTTAAAATAAAATTCGTTTTATTTGTTAACGGATTTAAACTTGTTCATAAAACATGATAATGATTATTAATATGTCTCGCTTCGACCATAATTAGAATGATTTCAAAAGATGCACCTTATGAAACCAATGAAATTGGTTGATTTGACTCAATATTCATCCAATGATCTATTCGAAGTTTCTGCAAAACGAGCATCCTACCACCCTAAAATTTCAGGTGGAACTGAAGCTGAACCGCATGCCTTTCCTCATGCGGAAATGTTTAAAAATATTTCCCTCGCATTAGGTTTTGACTTACATTTATATGTCTTTAGGTAGCCCTGAACATTGATGGGAAATTAATTTGTGGGGGTTCAATCATTAGCAAAGATGTAGTGCTTACCGCTGCACGTTGCGTTGACAAGTAAAACTGAACATAATTTATGAATAAGAAATTGTTTATTACGTATGCTATTATTTGAGCTATTTATTTATAATCATAAATTTTGCAGTACCACAAAAGTAGAAATAGTTGCTGGTGCCCACAATTTGAACCACACGGAACCAATTCAGCAAAGAATAATATCAACCACTTTCGTTATTCACAAAGATTGGAATAGCGTTTCACGAACAAATGACATTGCGTTAATCAAATTAAATACTTCTTTAACACTGAATTGCAAGTTACCATAATAAGTAATTTTTCCAATAAACGTTAAGAATTCTTGTATTTTTAGATGCTGTGCAACCAATCGATCTTGACAATGATGGTTGCGTGAATGCAGATAAAGAATTCGTTCTAGGAACCGTCACAGGATGGGGAGAAATTGGAAGTTCTGGAAATAGCCTATATAATAAATAGTAGTCCTACTTTAAGAGAAGTTACAAGTCCAACCATGTCAACTGAAGAATACAAATCATATTTTTACGGTGTTAAAGATACACAAATTTGTTTAATGGCAGGATTCAGAAAAAGTTTTTGTAACGCGGACGCTGGCGGAGCATTAATTACTGGTAGATTCAGTGGTAGGAAAGCACAAATAGGCATTGCATCATTCCTTGTCGGTACTTGCTATTCTAGCGAAACAAGTTTGTCTACCAGAGTTGCTTGTTTTCATGATTGGATTATGGAGAACTTGTAACGGTAGCAGTTATTGGTTAATATGAAAAATGTTAAGTATTACTATTTTGACAATAAAATGAAAAATAAAGCATTGTTTTTTAATAATTAAGTGCTTTAATTGCGTGACTATTTCCAAAGGTCGAGCTGTTTTAAGTTATTTCATATTGCGCATTCTTATTGGTTAAAAAAGTGAGCAAAAGTAAATATAACCTAGACCTTTCATTCTACCAAGTTACTATGTAATCATTCATACAGGAAATAAATTTAATGACCAAGGTCAGATCAAACGTGCTAAAATCACACAAAGCTGGTAATCATTGAGTAAGATTTTATTATTATTAATTGTATATTATATTATTAATATTACTAGTGCAATCATAATCATCCCTTTAAATTAATATTAAGTTTATAAGTTTTAATTCTATTATATTAAATATTGTTGTTACAAATAAGTACATGTCTTTCATTAGATATAGAGTAATAAGCCCAATTATAACGCGACATGGTGGAGGTGCCGGGTATCTCTGGCTATAAATTGAATAGGAATTATCCTATGGTGCATGGAGTGAATCACATTATTACCATTCCATTTAGCCAAACTTATCTGAATAAAAGGGTAATGTATCAGTTTGAAAATGTTAAAATAAAACGTTTTGCCAAATTTGAGGTTATGATTTTCGAAAAGAAAATTACTTACTTACTTTAATTAATTTGGCAGCCTATTGCAGTACCGTACAGGACGAAACGATAAAAGAGTACATTATGATATTTGTAAAAAATTTAATTTTTCTTGTTTGTTCTTGTACGTGGCAGGAAATGTTGAATAGTAAATATCTGCTTACAAGTGCAATAAGGGTCATTGTTGATTTTGAACTGTGTTCGATTTATTGAAGCATTAACATATTATTATAACTGAGGTGTTGATTCATTTATCAAATTTAAGAATACACAGAAATGTATCCTTTTCATTGATGGTTGTATATTCATAATCTTGACTCGAAGATATTATAATAATTGTTATAGAAACTCAATGGAATTAGATAGATAACATTAAAATGAAGCGATGTATAGTAGATACAAATAAATGTCATTATATCGATTAGTTTAGCTAATAATCGACTGCATTCCATTACCGGTACGTGCGTAATTATTTGGATTAGATTTAGAGGTAAGGTAGGATCTCGAGGGCAGCAGTAGTATTTTCACTATGGTAGCGTTAACATCAAGCTAAAATCAGTGCTTAGGGGCATTATTGGCTTTTTGCCGAAAAAAAAGAAGATGTATCCATCACCTCCCCAGTAGCACACTTTGCCGAGTAGGACCAGTCTAGGTGATATTTTTAATTAGTGCAGTGTTAGTGAAAACGACTCTTAGCGCCTGGAGCAGAGCGTGTAAAGCCGATTTTGACAACGCAATTACGACAAATCTCGGATCCTTCATCGTTAAATCAATATAAACCCTTTCCAAGTAGTTTTGGATATGATATGAATAGCAGGGGCTGCTGAATTAATACTTGCCCGTGTGCATGTCTCATATGCGGAACAGTTTCGCTTCCTTCTAAGTCATGGTGGGCGGGGCTTACTTTATAGCGCGCTATAAAGTTTCTATCATTCATAAAGTAGAAATTTTTAATTTCGCAGTCAGGGTTACGTACCTACCACTTCATCAATTCAAGTTGTTACTCCAAGAGTGAGTGACTCACACTCATAGTGTTTTTCAGAGAATAAGTTGAATTTTGAGTCTCCGAATAATTAGAAGCTGAGCTGGTCGAGGTAAGTAGAAGTATCTTTGCTAATGCGCATAAAGTTTTTCTTCGTTATCTTTAATAGTTTTTCAAATCCGATAGCAGAGCACAATATTAAATTCCATTTTAATATTTTAATATACGATATTAAAAAACTAGAAACCTTTGGTTTCCCTCTTGTTGATTCTTTCAAAAACACGGATGAGATGGAAGGGGCACTAAAAGCAACCCCAGGGGCAGTTGGGAAGCATACGAGAAATTTAGAATTATAATGCTTAAAAATCCTCGAATAAAATCAATAGTATTCAGAAATACTTTAGTCACATTGAGTGTTTGTAACAAATTTTTCCATTTATTATTTAGTTCCTCCTTGAGTTGCATTTCTCAATATTCCTAAATGCGGTCGTGTATTTTATTTGTATTCAATATTCGATTGCATGCATTTGATACAGACATCTTTGCGTGCAACTGCTAGATAAGCTGGTGTGAACGAAGCGTGGGAATTTAAAAAAATGATCAGTCTCGCAACTCCTACGATAGTAGACGTACGTAATTTCATAACGACGCCGGTGGTTGTCGTGACCAACTTGACTATTTTGTCATTCTAAATCGTTTAAGATAAGTAGGCCAGTTGTCGTGTGGTGTTTTTGAGTTACTGTATAACATCTGGAGATAAGATTATCTATTTGATGCGCAAACTACTACACAATTTTTGTGCGCAAGTCGTCCTATAACATTCGACTTAATTCGCTTAGAAACGGTTTTGGTTGTTGTTTCCCCTAACCTCGAGTTAACGACCACATTGTTGTTGTTTTAGATGAAGAGTGGGGAATTCTTTTGTTATCTAGATGGTCCAATCTCGCTTATAAACTCCGACACCATTTATTTCACGTTCCTGTCAACATCAGATCAGCAAGCTGTGGTTTGTGTCGCGAAGTCAATAAAGTGCTGTCACCATTATAAGTTGTAAGCTTATTGAAGTAAATTTCATCTTTTCCAATTAGTATGAACCAACGCCGACGTGTTATTTAGGCTCTTGTATTTCATATTTCATTTTGAGTAAACGTTAGAGGTTACACTGCTTTTTACAGTTATTTAACATTGGAATTGTTGGAATTGTGATAGCAGCTAACAAATTCTGTTGTCAATTCAAGTTCTTTATTACCATTCGCGTTTTTTTTATTTCCCCCAAGCTACCATTTGTTTTTAGAACCTGCGGTTCAGCCTTCGCGCAAATCTAGAGCTAGCCTATTACCATCGTGGCTAAACGAACTGGAGAGGTCTTCTCCAGATTATAACGCACTCTATAGTCTCTGTTTGGGTTAACCCTCTCATGAGGGGTTGATACTGAAGGTAGTTTTCGTTTCATGGTCTGCTTACAAGAATTGGCCTACCAAATCATAATATTATAGTGTGTAGAAATTGTTTTACTCTTTTAAAGCAGTTTTCACAGAAAAAGAACGCGGTTTACAAACGAAAATCTTGTAAATCACCGAATTTTTGTAATTACCAGGGAAAATTTTTAAGTTGCCGGAATGGAACAGAAGGAAATGGAATTTTTTTAGTTCATGAATTCAAAACAAATATTTCTAAATTACACTTATCTGCGTTTAACGTTATTTAACCTCCATTACAGTTTTGCAAAGAACCATTGATATTTCAAACCTTTATCTTTACATACAAAGATAAAGATAAGATTACTCACTCTCTCATAGAATAATCATTGATTAGCTTACAACAAATCTGTGAAGGGGATTCAACTAAATTAGTTTTAATTAAATAAAATTTACAAGTTTAAACAAAGCGGAATTTGGATGCCCTCAGGTTGTTGCTTTCCAAATATTATCAACAGTAATTAAAACAATAAATCAATATGGTAACTACTATCACACACTTTTGTGTCACATTTTAAATCACATGATTGTTTATCCTTACTTTATATACTTAATACTAAAGTGAAAATAAAATGAATTTTATAATTTGCTTTCAACAATTTTTATTACTCAAAAAAACTTAATACCAATTTGTATTTCCCCGTTTTTACTTTTTATAATTGAATTTACAATAACAATAGTAGAAAGAAAATACAGTCAAACGTCTCAGATTATTCACAAATGCAACCAAACATATTTTCTCTGATCCAATCATAAAAACAAGCAGTTCGTGTATAAACACTTGGTTTACCCATATTACAACCCTGCAAAGGGAGACGAGACAAAATGCCTATCTGCACTGTCACACCATTACGGGTACCCAATAATGCATTACCATCGTCTCCTTCACATGTACTTTTTCCAACATTTCCTTTTAAACAGATATGTGTAGTCTGTACGAAACTTACGAGCGCTCGCTTGCATTCATTATTTGACATGATTGTATTTGTAACTTGTCTCAAGACTGAACTGTGTTTACCAGCAATAGTAAGTTTTCCCCATCCAGCAACAGCTCCCGAAGTACCATTAAAATCTGAATACAGACAACTACCACTATCAATTTTGATTGGTTGTACAGCATCTAAAAGTATATTAATTTATTATTACATTTTGTACTTATTGATTAAATCGAGCCTTACCATTCAATACTAAACTATTTAATCTGATTATCGCAATATCAGTGGTAAAATGTTGTCGATTCCAATCTTTGTGAATAATAATGTCATTAGAATTTACTCGTATTCTTTGCTGAGTTGGTTCCAATATTGTTATGTTATGGGCACCGGCAACTATTTCTACCATTTTGGCCCTGTAAATTACATATTTTATAAATACTAGATTATCCGCATTCATTGTTTAATAAATTGCAATAACATTGGTGTAAAATTTCTTCTGAATTTAAGACTGCGTCCTGTTATTCCAACCAGTGCCAGTGTCCTGTTAAGATGAAGGAACTATTAGTTAAATGAGCATAATTACTCTTCTTATTTCTGCATGTAACCTGCTAGACTGCTCTGCAGATGTGCTTGTTACTCAGGTGGTCGTTTTGTTAAATTTTGTAAATCATCAAGCCAGTAGTATCGATTCCTTTAAGTGCCCTCCGAAGCACGGAGACTTTTATTCGTTATTATCGTTATAGAGCTGATATAGTTTATCAATATTATTTTTTATCGTACCTGTCAACACAATGAGCAGCTGTAAGCACTGTGGTCTTGCTAATGATTGAACCTCCGCAAACTAATTGACCATCACTGAATATGGCAACCTAATGATAGATAAAAATAATGTAAGTTGAAAAATATAGTAAAATAGTTAGATAGAAGTTTTACCACATGAGGAAGAGAATGTGGTTTAACTTGAACACCGCCAATAATTCTTTGGTTGTAAAGTTGATCGTTTATTGAGAAATCTTTTGCCTGAAAATAATTCAATTGTAAATTCGCAGTTTAATTGTTTAAGTTTATTGCTTATTAGTTATTATTTACCTGTACAAAAGCTAGGATAGCTACAAGTGCAATAAGAACCTGCATGTTGATATGGGATACTACTGCAAAAAAATATTTTCTGCTTATTTATACTGTTATGTTATCTTAAAACTAAAAAACATTTAATCTTATCAGATTTTAATTAAATTATTAAGTACTACTCGAACTCTTAAGAGTAATGATTTATATTATTATATTCTATTCATATTAAAATGGTAAAAATAACTTAATAATGGTACTTTATTAATTTTATATTAAAAATAGTAATTTATACGAGGGAAGCTTAAAAAATGTTCTAACTGAATGGTAAATCTCAAAATAACCTAACATAGAATGTGGTGAATGTTTGCATTATATTGTTACTATAATTCTGATTTTTACTGACGTACATAGTACATACCAGATAATAACTTATAGGAAAGGCTCAAATTATTGCATTAAGCATTCGAAGTTAAGAGGAATCTTAGAAAATAAATAATTGTTCCAATTGTAGTACAATTAAAATATTTCCAATCTTGATAATTAAAATTTCTATTAATAATATAATTTATCAAGTTGCGATTTATATGGAAGTATGTTACCTACCACTTATTGATAGATAACAATATTATTTTAAGATTTTAACCCTAAGTACATAGTCGAAATAAATTTATTTCTCCAACTCAACTCTGACGGTAATGAATCGTAAGTATCTACTTCAAAGTCTATTTACGTATTTAATTATCGTCAAATCTTATTGTTTTAAAAACATAAATTTATTGCACCTTTATTACCTGACGAGTTATCACAAACGATGCAATATTATCTACACATACTTAAATAAAGCTAAAAGTGCTGATTGAATCAGGAAAGAATTTCTTCTTCTTCTTCTTCTTCAGGTGCCTATCCGATTTCGGATGTACGGCGATCCCCCCGACTTAGCCAAGAAGGCCGTACCAGGGAAATGTTAATGGGGTGGTGGTTTGCCTTCCCCTTAGTCCACAGATCAATTTTGGACTTATTTAGATCATTAACATTTTAAGGATTTTTGTTGGCATATTACTCTCGGTGGTTTGCCATTGCCTTCCGATGGGAGACGGTCAGAATAAAGTTCTTACTTTACCCGGATTCGAACCGGGTATTTAGCGTTCATAGTCAACTCGCGTGACCGCTAAGCTCCGACCGCCTCTATTCTAGGAAAGAATTAAGATTAGTTAATGTATAATTGCGATGTATAATAAACAAAGACAAGAAAAAACATGTGTGAATAGAAAGTCACACAGAAACTGGGATAAAACGTCACCATTGACCAGTATAACTTTGAAATAGTCCGAAAGTTTAAACATCTGTGGTCAAGTATAGCTGCAGACAATGACATTGCCGAAGAAATAAAGGGACACATATAGAGCGGTAACCGATGTACGTTTTCCCTGGACAGGCTGGTAATTTACGAACTCTTGCGTAAGATTACAATTTAAAATGGTGATAGGTGCTCGCTTCCTATCGCTATCCAACGTGTGGTTTCAAAGATGAAAATGTGGAATACTGTTAAATCTGTTAATTTTACAAAGGATCAACTTTGCGACACAAAGCACATCTTGCAGTACTGATGTCATACTAGCTTGCATTAAAATAAAAGGGCAGAGCCGCATTTAGCAAATATGTGAAATGAAAGTAGGACCGCGTAACAAATACAAAAATTTGTTACGAGAGCAACAACCGACAGTTTAAAAACGTCCAGTGGAAACCAAACATGTCTTGAGATGTTTCATTTCCAACAAATCCATAAATATATTTTCTCTTCGTTCTTTGTATGTCCTTAAGTTAAAAATACAAAAACATTATCTTCTTAACAAAATAATATACATAAGCACAACTTCATTTGGGAAATTAATGTAAAGAGGAAGCTTTATCTTCCACATCTGAATCCCGAGAGTTACCTGACCTGATGGGATTCTCATTTATTAATTTGTTTGATTGTACCCGTGTATTTTTGACTTTGGATATTTAGCATTTGCATAATCCTAGCTTCGGTTGTTTGTATACGGCTAAAGTCTGAATATGAACGATATGAACTATATATCTCGGACTTTGCACCCAACATTTACTCTACAAATTATTCGCCTTTTAAAACAAATTAAAAGGCCAACGTGTCTGTCGCCCCCCCCCCCCAACTATTTCGCGAATAACTCCGCGACGGTTGAGGCTCAAACGAAAAAAATGGAAGCTCATTTAGGCTCTAACGAAGCTCTAACGTTTAACACCATTATCACCCCCAAATTCGACTTGGGGGGGGGCAACGTGTCTACAGCCCCCCCCAAACTTTTTCGCGAATATCTTCGCGACGGTGGAGGCTCAAACGAAAAAAATGGAAGCTCATTTAAGCTCTAACGAAGCTCTAACGATTGACACCAAATTCACCCCAAAATTCGATTTGGGGGGGGGGGGGCAGCGACATGCACCTTTTCTTGTTACTACTTTTAAACTACCATGTTATCTCTAAGCAATATTACATAATAATTTGGATCTTATCAGATATTAATAAAGTGAGTGTTTTAGTTGTTGGGAATCATAATTTTGAATTCTATTATTATCATTAATAGTCAGGTTGCAATTTTTACTGACGAACTAGATCATATCTGATTTTATCCTATCTCAATGATTTTATCAAGGTTTTTGGTAAAATTTTAATAAGGTGGATACAAAATATCGCATATCTGTGGATATGGCACTGTGCACATTGCAAATTGCACCTACTAGCAATGACTCTTTCTTGCTCTTTAATTCTTCATCAAATACGCCGAACGGTGCCTTTTTAAATTCAAATAAAACTCCCGAAAGGAATAAGCAAAATTTAGTTTTGTAAAAGACCATTTTTGCACTGTTATCAGAACACAAAAACCACCAGATTATTTTGAATATTGAAATGTGAAACTATTACACATTCCGATTCACCACTTCCGTTACTTATGCAAGGGACATTTACTATGATCAATTTGTCTTCCTACCCTTGCAGACATGATGGAATCAACAAAAAAATAAATTCAATCACAAAAATTAAATTGTTTTTGGCACCTTAATAAACTTAGTCTGGGTGTACCTATAATGTACGCGACGACAAAAACGCAATCTTTATTATCGGCCAACAATCTAACCTTCATGAAACAGAAGCTGATTGCGATTGATGCATGTATGTACTTCAGTCAGTGCGATTAAATTATATTCCAAAAATTAGTTTCGGTATCTCGAAAAACCAATTGTATTATCTTCAAATTCAAATACAGAAGGAACTTCCGTTACATTCAGGCATACAAACAAAAACATTTACAATTTACAATTTACATCAGTAAATCAATCAAGCAACAGCCAAATATAATCAGGCAAATGCGATCTTAACCATAAAACAAGTCAAAATGTCGATCATCCATCTAAAATAACTATAGATGCTCTACCGCTCCAAAAATATCAAAAATATTGCTCGAAAAATAATTTAATAACTTCCCATGTGTAGGAATGACGCAAATAATCACTCAATTACTTCCGGAATCAAGTCTGACTCCTGAAAACTAAAAAATATCGCAAATTAATATCGGACGAAAATTCGTACGCACGAAATTCCAAATTGGAAACCGGAAAGGAACCCCCTATCATGTTGCCATCCCTCGAACACCAAAAATTCTATGCTTATCTCGTCGCGTCAATTTTTACACTTTCACTAATAATTTTAATAAATTATATAATTTAAATTACCAGAAGGGCCAATCATTCAATTATCTGAAAAAAAGACAAATTTCCTTCTTATAAGAATTAAACAATCAGTTAATGAAGCTTCTCATCATTAGAAACTCAATTTAAAACAAACTTCAGCTTTCTTCTAAAAATCAAAGATACAAAAATTAGTAAAAATTTCCGTAGCATCTTTCGAAGTATTTGCTACTATTGAATATTTCAAATGGAAGACGACAATATATAAGAAATGAGCACCCAATTCGATGACGACATGGACTTACAAGGGGAGGACCAACTTTGTTCGTCAAGATCTGCACCACTACCTTTATACCTTTACAACCCAATTAGAACTCCAAACTACTTTACTAAACCCGAAATGGGTTCACAGGCTTCAAAATTTAACTTACCACCTCGAGAACGAGAATAAAAATGTTCGAGGCTTCTTTGTGTGATCAGCTAAGGCGAGGGGCTAGCCATTTTAGGTGCCTTGCTAGTTTTGACAAAAAAATTTTAATTTTGCAAGTTTAAAGGTGAGTAATTATTTAATTTATTTGAAGCACCGGTGTGAGCAGAATTCTTGATGTAAAAATTTTGATTGTACGAAGTGTTAATTTTCAAACATCGAAGTTCATGTACAGATTACCTTGATAATTGGTTACTTGGTATATCGTTGCAAATATAAAATTTCGAAATTATTACATGGTAAAATTGTTCAGTTCTACTTATGAACCTACGTAATTGAAAGGGAAAGATTAAATTTTGAACGATGGTTGTATTAATATCTCACAAAGATAAATCACGAACATTCAAGATTGTTTGGTGCACTTTTTAGAGCAGAAACTTGGTGATTCAAGCGTGAGTAAAGGCAAGCAAGAAATAATTCGACAGTTCAAATTATTTCATGTGGGTGGTGTGATTAGAATTTGCACATTGGTGTTACATAATGATATAAAAATTTATTGTTTATAAAATTGATCTTTATTAAACCTAGTAATTTAAAATATTGTCATGTCGGGAGGTCAGGAACAGCGATCACAGCTGGTTCACGTTTGACGAGAAGAACCGAAGCTAGGTTTTCAATAAATAATTCAATATAAGATACAACAAAGGTTGTAAGATGAAAGTTTAGGTCCGTGTTGACTTAATTTAATTAAAAATAGTTTGCATTAACGTAATGAGGGTCCCGATGACCAATAAAGAGGAACGAGGAAGGATAAATTTTGCTACGATATCAATATTTGGAGATAAAAATGTAAATTTGTTAGTTTTAAGATTTTTGTATTAGTAAATAAGTTAAGGAGTACACGAGGATGACATACAAATGTTGGCAACAAAAGTTAATTCACCATTGAGAAGATATCACCACTTCTTAAGCCAAATGTTGATCTTCAATTTGGAGGTTATTTAGACTATCTTGACTTGATGCATGAATGGAATTTGGATTAGAATGTGCTCAAGTTGCTTTATCATCACTTCAAATCTAAAAATAATTTGATTTAAAGAAAAATTTTATTTAATATAAAATTTACTGATGTGGCAGTTGTCATGAACTTTAAATGGACATAGTGCGGCCCAGAAAAAACAGAAAATTAATTCCTTGGTTCAGCAGATATGGAATCAGGTCCTTAACAAGTGTATTAAATTACATCCAGTTTGATGATGATTTTTGAAAATTTAAATAATCAAACTAACGAAATTGCTAAAAAAGTAAGATTTTAGAAAAATCAAGTAACATTTTGGTCCATTTTGTATAAAAGGAGTCGATTTTGCCAGAGAAAGTCATCAGTCTTCAGTCAGTATTCCAGTGGCCAGTTCGACTGGTATGAAAAAGCGAAATTTGCATCAGTTTTACAAAAACCATCGATTTGTAACGAATTCACACATAAAACTAACACATTTGAATTTGTTTGTAAAATACAAAATTTGTGCCGCGTCCTGTGTATAATTTTGTGCTGGATAGATAATACCAGATTCCTAAAAACAAAGTGTTTATAATATTTCGGTGCGTATGCGAATAAAAACTTTATGTTACTTGGAAGGAAGAGTCGATTTCGCTGATAGGAATATAAATTCCCACTTAAAAAAGCAAAATTTGAGTACGGGGGGAACAAAGCCAGCAAGCGAAAAAAGGAGAGAAGTCAGTTTTCTGGTAGAGATCAAACTAGGAACTCGTACGAGGCCTCTTGATCCAAAAACTCAGAGAGTAAAATTTGTGAGTTCACACAAGTGAACAAATAAGCCACAGTCGTGTAATTACGTAGTAATTAACTACGTACGACGTGTAATTAGTGAAAATTGTGTATCGCGAATGCAACGTGGTATTTGTCAATCAAATATCTGCAAGAAAATTGGTTATTGAAAATTGTATTTTCTCACTCAGGTGGTCGTTTTATTAATGTTGGAAAGTCATCAAGCCAGTGGTACCGATCTTTTAAATGCCCTGCGAGGCACGGAGACTTTCATTCGTTATTATCGTTATGGAATTAATATAGTTTATCAATATTATTTTGTATCTTACCTGTCAACACAATGAGCTGCTGTAAGCACTGCGTTCTTGCTAATGATTGAACCTCCGCCAACTAATTGACCATCACTGAATATGGCAACCTAATGATAGATAAATGTAAGTTGAAAAGTATAGTAAGATAGTTAGATAGAAGTTTTACCACATGAGGAAGAGAATGTGGTTTAACTTGAACTCCGCCAATAATTCTTTGGCTGTAAAGTTGATCGTTTAGTAAGAAATCATTTGCCTGAAAATAATTATTATTGTAAATTGGCAGTTTGATTAGCAACGTACTTCAATTATGATGGATAATTTTATTGCTTATTAGTTATTATTTACCTGTACAAAAGCTAGGATAGCTACAAGTGCAATAAGAACCTGCATGTTGATGTGGGATACTACTGCAAAAAGATATTTTCTGCTTATTTATACTGTTATGTTCTCTTATAACTAGAGCTGGGATTTATATGCATAAAAAATTCTAAAATATGCTCATATATATGCTCCAATTTTCATAAAAATATGCAAGTTAAAATATAAAATATGCAGTGAAATATGCCGAATAAAAGTTCAAAATATGCAATGAAATTTTTGCAAAAAAAAAACATTTAGCATTTTTTTTTTATAGAGAACGCATTTAATTACTACTGTTTTTCACTTTCTAAATTATCTAAAATAAAAGATTGTCTTTTGTCACTCAATTTTTCAACGTCGACTGATGTTATTAGAGCGAATTTAAACTTGCACATTTTTTGTGGTTCCATTGTTACCGATTCTTCATATTGACCTTCTAGTTAGTATATTCGAAATTTTTTTAAGAACCACGAATCCTTCATTTTTTCTAATCACATCTGTAAATTTTTGGCCAATACGCATCCCTACACCCCCTTTTATCTGTTGAATCGAATTTTCGTTTGATTCAGCAACTCAATGGAATCTACAAGTTTCATACCTTGCGTCTCGAGAGTTTTGATTGCCTTTGCAATAAAGGCGTAATTTGATTTTATAAATGCTAGAATCTGAGGTAATTGTTGATCATCTAAAGCAAATTTTGCCTCACGAATAGCAGCAAAATCATTTGGAAATTCAAGAATTTTCATACGTAGGTATAATAATTTCACGAGTTGAAATAAATACGAGTATTTATGCATTAATATGCTAACTTTACTAAGATATGAACCAAAAGTGGAAAATATGCAAAATATGCTTTAAAAAATTTGGTTTAAATTACTCTAATTTATGTGATTCGCAAAGATATCAAAAAATCGACGTTCTCATATCAATAGTTAAAAATATGCATTTGCATATAATCCCAGCCTTACTTATAACTAAAAAAAACATTTTAATCTTATCTGATTTTATTTAAATTATTAAGTACTACTCGAACTCTTAATGGGTCACATATCACTGATGCACGCACTGAAAACCGAGTACATTTGAAAAATTACTATAAAGGTTATGTTATAAAAAAACAATAAATTAAATTGTTGATTTGATATTTTGAATGAACTTTTGAACTATAAGAAAAAAAATAAAGCATTTGATTTTTTTAATATTAACATTATTTTTTACGGGTATAAGTGGACTACCGATGAAAACCGTAACGCCTCATGGTCGGCATTATAACTTCACCAAAAATTATCCAATCGGTAAAATTAAAAAATAATCTTGTAAAATAACGTATTGGTTATTGTCTGGCGGAAGGAATTTTTGGTTTGCTTTTTTCAAAAATAAAGAAATTACAGTTTTTACTGAATCAACTACCACATGATGTGTACTTAATGAGTGGTGATGAAGACCAACTAATAACTTCGCACTTATAACCGAAGCGGGGTAAAGTAGGGGAGAGGTGGCATGAAAGAGCCACTTGCACTATTTTGTTAGTTTAAGAACGGATTTTTTTGGTAATTTATTTTTAAGTAGCAACACTGATTTCCCGCCATCCACAAACATTTGACAGTTCGCCGAAATCAACGGACGCCGGCACATCGAGTCAAAGTTTTTTGCACTAAAAAGTAAATATTTTATTTCATTTAAGTTGTTTTTTGGTATTTTATTGTAAACAAATATAGGTAAATGGATTGTAGATTGAGTTTGTGCATATATTTGGCTTTGCAGCTGCGTAAAAACTGAGCTGCAAACGTTTTGATATTGTTGTTATTTTGAAGGTTTTATATTTTTTAAGAATAAGTTATGAAAGAGCCGGGTGATTTAACCATGTTGTTTTTGATAGAAAATATTATTTTTTATTTTGTTCGTCGTCTGCTTCACGGTATAGGCTCAGGCCTGTTCCGATTCTCAGTCAGCCCATCGCTTCCTCGGACGTCCTATATCTCTCTTTCCTCTTGGGCAGTATTCCATGGCGCGTTTTGGCAGCCGCTGGTCTTCCATCCTTTCCACATGCTCCCTTCATTGACATTTGTAGTCCATCACTCTCTCTTCTATAGAGAAGATCTGCAATTCTTCTCTGATGTCTGCATTTGCCTTCATGTCCAATAATGTACAGCCATTCACTGATCGCAGGAACTTCATTTCTGCTGCCTGTATTTTAGCTTTCTGTTGGGTTGTTGTTATCCAAGTCTCGCTGCCGTAGAGTAGGGTAGGAACCGCCATTACTTTGTAGAACTTCATTTGTGTTTCTCGTCTACATTGTTTTCCTAGCGTTCGTCTAATTGTTCCACACATTCTTTGGAAGGAAATTACTTTATTTGCGATATCGTTGTCATATTCGTACGATACGTCGAATCCTAAGTACTTGAAATGCGAAACCTGTTCTAGGCAGGTATTATTTATACATATTTTTGACCTAATTGGATCCTTTCCTTTAAAAGCCATTATCTTCAACTTTGGTATAGATATTTCGCAGTTATATTCCCTAGATAAGACATTCAACAGGTGCATTGCTCTTTGCAAATCATCTTCTGTAGCTGCTATCAGTACTTGGTCATCTGCAAATAATATTGTATTGACAAATTTAGCCTTCTCAAGCTGTATGCCATGTGGAACCATTGGTTTCCAAGTTTTTATCATATCATCTATGTATATTGTCATGTTTTTTTTTGTAATAGCCGCTTACCTACGGAGACGCGGGTTGGTTTTTGATTTCGGTGCCCGCAAAGCGGAAATTTTGTATTGAGTTTTTTGAATAAATAAGAGTAAAATTGAGAAATAGTGGTTTTTAGTGATCTTTTAGCATCCAAGAGTTGGAGTAATTGAACGTAGAATATTGGAAAAGTAAAAATTAAAATTTGGTTTTTGGAAAAGACAAATTTGCAAGGTCGCAGATAAGGGCGACATATTTCAAGAGATAGTGGAACCACTGAGCTATAAAGGGAAGACTGCGATAATCCGCCCATTTTGCAAAGTTAAAATAAGCAGTTTAACTTAATTTTAATTATTGAAGACCGACGAAAGCGCGGATTATTTTTTTAGAGTCTCAATTATATTCTGGGAACGCAGTTTCTGCAGGAAGATTTAAATTCGAGGCTGGATTATTACATGTCAACACGAGTATATTGAACAATATCGGCGACAAACCATACCCTTGTCGAACTCCTTGATTGATACGTATTACTTCTGTATCTTCGTCATTATTTACAATTTGTATAGCAGTGTGTTTGTATAAACTCTTTACGATATCTATCAGGTGTCTTGGGAAACCTCTTCTCTTCAACACTTTCCACAGTTTCTTTCTGTTGACCTTATCGAAAGCTTTAGTGCACGAAGGCAACATGGTGTCTCTAAGTTTTTCTCTCTTCTTTTTTCTATTATTTGTTTAAGCGTAAAGACAGCGTCCGCACACGAACGCCCTTTTCTAAACACATTTTGCCCTTCTTCAAGGAGAGATTCCGCTATTATTGTACTCTGCTTGTTATTATTCTTGCGTACAGTTTGTAACCTGTGTTCAGCAAACTTATTCCTCTTTAGTTGTTAGTGTCTGATCTTTCTCCTTTCTTGAACAGTGATACTACCTTGGCTATTCTCCACTCTTCTGGTATTGTCTTGTAGCTCCAGCACCTATTAATAAGATGTAAGAGTCGGAATTCCAGCAAAGGTCCACCATACTTCAATAGCTCAATGTTCATATTGTCGGTGCCTGTAGCTTTACGGTTGCGCAATACTTTCATTGCATTGTGAAGTTCTTGTATCATTATATGATCCACCCCATCACATCTGCCAGTTGCGTTGACGTCGTCATGGTTTTCCTCTGTGTTTTGGTCATACCACAGTTTCTTATAATGGTCGATCCAGACATTGGAAGGTATGGTGTTGATTTTAGAAGAGTCATTTTCATCTTTGTTCAGGTGTTTCATTATTTTGTAATCAAATCAATATTTCTTTGTTTCATAATATCATCCAATTCAATTTGTTTAGCTGTCATCCCTCCTAGTTTCCGCTATCCATTTCGTCTTATCCTTTTTCTCGCCATGTTCATTACCATTAGATCCGTCCATTTTTCCGAGGCTGACTGTGAAATTTCGAGTAATTTGGTTTACCGCCAAGTTAGATTACCAGTCTTACGTTGGCTGGATTTTTTATCGACCTTCTCTGGTCTAGATCCATCGTGTTTTGCTGGACAGGGCTACCTCTAGTAGGATGTGACTCTTCGCCACGCACGACGGTTTTGAGTAGGGAGAGGCTAAGGGCCTTACGGCGTCTATACTGTCTCGCTTCACCTACTCCTGGGAGTTACACCCCCTCAGCCCTTTTATTTTGTTTAATTTTCGAAATTGTTATTAATAAAAAATAATCCGCTCTAATATGTTAAGATTATCTATACTATAATAGCTAGGTATGACTGAATAATATGTTAAAATTAAAGCGTTTGTTAGAATTACTTAAAATGACTGATAGAATTAAAAATTTCTTAAAAATGTCATTAATTTTTCTAAAGGTTTTGTTAGAATTGTCTTTTTTTATTTTTTTTAATATTGTAATTATTATCATTTTGCATAATTTTCACAATAATTACACTTTATAATACATACTGGCTCTTTCAATACCGAAATGTTATGAAAAAGCCAAAAGACACATTTTTTAAAAATGATTATTTCGTTGTTTTTTTGATAGTGTTTAAGGTTTTTTCGTATGAAATTACCTACTTTAATAAATAAATAGCAATTTAAGAAAAAAAAATCATCATTTCTTTCATTAAAAGTATTTTTTTTTTGCTCCGTTTAGTAAACTGGCTCTTTCATGGCACTTCTCCCCTACTTAGGTATTTTATTTTAAAAATAATAGTAATTTGTATGAGGGAAGCTTAAAAATGTTCGAAATGAATGGTAAATTTCAAAATGACCTAACATAGAATGTGGTTAAGCTCAATTTCCACCTAAGACAATATTCAATTTAATAATGGGTAACTAACAAATGATTTTAAACTTTATTTTAATTTGAAAAATTTCAATTTTTGCATTATACTGTTACTATAATTCGTCAAGTACTGATTTTTACTGACGTCATACATACCTGATAATAACTTATTGCAATCCTTAAGTGTCTTCTTATCTCCCGTTGCCGGACGGAACGTTACCGGATATACATACTCGCTCTTAACTTAATTTTATAGATTAATAACTTATAATTATAATATATTATCCATTTTCTTAAATGTTTAAGTTTAAATGATCCATTATTTAAATGTGGAATGTGGGCCGACCCAAGAAAAGATGGGATGATCAAGAGTGACGTAACGGACAATAAGTCTAAAACTTGTGCTGATGATGATTCACCATTAAATCTTTGATTTTATTTATTCGGATTGTTTTTCTTTCATGGTTTCTAAAATTAAGGTAATTTTGTAATGGATCACCTTTGTATGCAATTAACGTAATTTATATGTAATCATTCATATATTATTATCGTCATATTTTACACAAAGAACCAATATAATCAGGCAAGTGCGATCTTAACCTCCTAAATTTTACTTCTCCAAACTTATCTAGAACCATCCAGAAATAACTAACTAACTGGACTGGACTGGACGAGCATGTCCCGGACGGAGCCCTCAAATACGACATTTTCAACACGGACTGCTGCTCATGCCGCTATTCCTGGACAAACTTGACAAAACTCCCAAAGCCAAGACAATACTTAACGCCACAAATATCCTCAATAATGACCTCGCAGTTGAACGTAAACGGCAACAAACCGTTAGCCACCCAATTCTTCCGTTGTTAGAGGTTATGCCATCTTCGTCTTAATTATACTGACGCCAAATGCGTCGGCTATTACTTTGCAACCCAATGCATCAAATCGAGAAACTAACAATATACATGCGACTCACACCCAGAATGTCGTAAGCCGACCTAACGATATAGATCGACTCGAGTTAGACCGAGCTAAAAACTGGGCTAGAAGGTTAAGGGGATCTTAGAATTGAATGTAGATGCCTTAGCTCGAACTAAGGACAGTTTGACCTTGGTTCAGTCTGGTTAACTGGTCTCAGTTCGAACTAACTAAATGCATGTTGTATACATTCGTACGGTAAATTTAAAACAGAGTTTACTTAGATCGTTCTAACGTTAGCTCGAACTATCGACTGGATCTATACTGGTATATGGCAAATATGTTGCTGGTATTTTCTGTTGATTGAATTATATTAGTGCGCTTTGAATGTAATACATTTAAATATATTTACTCAGGGACATAGTACGTCCTTTTCACACGTATTGCTTAATGTAATTTCATTTTTCTACTAACTGACACATACGGCCTCTGGTCGTCTTTAGCCATCTAGTGCTTAATTGATATGGACGATCCTCATTCGGCCTCCCAATGAATCTCCCATATCATTCATGTGGTTGTTCGGCCTTCTATCTCATTGATAAAATACACCTAGCATTAAATTGCGGTCGCACAAACTTACAGTGGAGCATTGATCTTCCTTGGCACAGATAATAGGTATTATTTTTAATAGTATGACAGTGTTGAACTAGTAAATAAAATTTAAAAATTGTCTGAGAAGTGGAAATATCCTCTACTTTACCGCACTCGAATGACAAAGTGGACATTTCTGCTCTTTCGATAGAAAAAAGTGAAACTTCAACCTCGTCTATAGTGCAACAAATAAGTTTTTGTTTTTTTAATGTGTATCTACTTTGAAATTTTACCAAAAATCCTTGATAAATATATGTAGACCACTTAGGATAAGAATAAGTTATGATATTATCCATAACGCCAGTAAAAATCATTACTTGACAGATATAGATAACTAATAATGGAATGCATAAATCTTGATTCTCAACAACAAAAGCACTTATAATTCAATTTAAATGTGATAATTGATAAGATTGAACAAGCAATTTGTTTTTGAGATATTATGGTGGTTTAAAAACGGCAGAAAAATGCAATTGGCATTAGAATATCTGTCCATCACCAATATGAAGGTTCTTGGTACAATCACCTTAGCAATCCTAACGTTTGTTCAGGTAATTTACAAAGACTAAAGTTACTATTTTAAAAAGTTATTTGTTTTGATTACATTATAATTTAGAATTTTTAGAATTTTCGTCCAACGATTCCAATTTTCAATATTCCTCATGCGTCATCCTTTTATTACTTTCGTTCGCTTATTTATTCAATTATTTTTATTATCTCCCACCTAAATTTTATTAATTACCAATCACATCCGTCATTCTTGGAAACGGAAGAAAAAATAAAGTTAAAAATTGTCGCCTGTGCAATTTATTTCCATCTCTCACTTTTGTGGTAAATTTGAAATATGACCATATAATTTTAATATAGATTTATCGAGATTGTATTACAGTTAAAGAATACATTATTTACAGGCAGAAGATTTGTCTAAATATACGCCCAAAACAGTAGGTGAATATGAATCTGACCCACATTCTTATCCTCATATGGTAATTTTTTTATAATATTATAATATTCCCAATTTGCTTATTTGAACAATAGGTAAATCACAAAATCTGAGGATCGAGTTACACACCAAGTAAGTTTCAACTGGCATACCTATGATGACGTGATATGATCCCACCGATAAATTCCGGAAACTTTCCAAAATTAAATAAAATAATCCGGGCCACTAATCTCGCCCCCAGCTGCTCAGTCCAAAATACTTTGTCGTCCGCGGCTTTATCGGCACGACCTTCTAAATCGTTCGTTTTAAAATTAAATTTACTTTTTAATTTCTAAAAAGAAATAAGCACTAACTATAATATTCAATTAACTTTATTTATAAAAAAAAACAATCTCTTTAAAACTCAAAATCGCAAAAATAGCTAAACCGCAACCACCTCACTCGGTGGGTTGCGCGCGAACTTTCTTTCTTCCTTCCGGCCCCCTGCCGGTTTCGCCCAGACCCTAGTGGCCGCGCGAAACATACAAAATTTCAAAATTTTTATGATTTTCTACTAAAAATTTTCTACTAAATTTTCTGCTTCTTCATTCAAAAAAAAAACACGACAATATAGAAAGCCAGGACGCTGACCCAAATGTATTAATTTGGCTGATAACCTAATTGGTGCAACTTTATCTGTTTTTACATCGTTTTTTACATTTTCCATAAATGTATTGAATTATCATCATTATCATTATTTTTAAAAATTGTCAGTATTAGGACACTATTTTTTTAAAGAAGCATGTTAAAGGAGAGATGCACCGGCTAGCTACCCGTCCGTGGACGGGCTTTCTATCTAATGGTATTATAATTTTAAAAACAATTTACAATCCTTTAAATAGGATTGTAATTATTCTGAAGCAATAATTAGAGCCTGATCGCTTCCAGGGAGGCCAAAGGCCGAACAACCAAAACCAAAATTCTCTTCCATCTTTTGCTTTTGCACAACTATGAAGTTTAACAAATTACTAAATTTGTTTTGAAACTCAATAAGAGAGGCAGATCATTTATATTATTATATTAGTGATTAATGATTATTTATTATTATTTTATTTCACTCCAAATCGGCTAGCACTTTGAATTACAATTTTCGTATTTGATTGAATCTGTCAGTAAATCTGATTTAAACAAAATAATAACAAGTTTTTAACGACTAGAAAATTAGAACATATTATTTGCTCATTAAACGTCGACTATTATTTGGTCAAATTACCTAAAACAAGCAAACGTAAGGGATGAGGCCTAATTGAACATTACCAATAAAGTAACTATAACAGCAGCATTTCCCTAAGGATCTCATCAATGCAAACGTCGATGACCACACGATTTAAATCGAATCTGTTTCGATCTCTGGCGATTACTGTGTCGGAAAATTCAATTATATCATTGACGTGCACGTTTTACCAATTCAACAGACAGGTACATTCAATATTTTGCTAATTAGATTAACAGAAACCCAAAAATGATAAAGTTATATTGTGACTTGTTGCATAATTTTAGAATTTTCTAAATCGTCTGAATTTTTCAATGTAATTCTAAGACAAAACTTTTTTATTCTGTTTGCAAGATGTAGGTCGCAAGCTTTTCAACAAGTTAGATAGCATTAATAAATAATCCAAGTCTTTATTTGTAGTGACAAAGGTGAACATTCGCTCAACACACGTAAGCTTTTAAAAAATTTATAAGACTCATTACGAAAATCAAAGTAGTGTATAAAAATGTTATTTACTCTTAAGCTTTTTTATTAAATATTCATATTTAATTAGAGTGCTTAAATTATTGTAAACATTAAAATTAAGAGCAACAATTTTGTAATAAATATTTTTATATAAAACTTTATAGGGAAAGTATTTTTATATTTCAAGGGAGAAAAAGCATAACCCCCCCCATAACATAATTCAATAACCCCCCTCCCCATGTTTTGATTATTGCCCCACGTTGGGCGCCATTAATTTTATACAATGACCATCTACATTATTGTGAGTGTAAGTTTTTAGGTTTTAATAATAATTATATTAACCCAATGGAGCGATTACCAGAGTTCCAATGAGTAATAAAAGAATGGTGTTAATCTCACCACTTTTGTGAGTGCAAAAAAAAAGTTCAAAAAATAAGAAATAAGAAAATCGACACTTTCGGGTTAAAATAGATGAAATCTGTGCACACATAATAAGGGTTGAAAATTCGAATGTCCACTGGAGGAAAGTCGCATTGTTTTGTTTAAATATTTCTTTTAAACTTGTAGAACCATAATATTAAAATCAAAAGTGATATTTTAAATCTAAAAGTGCAAAATTAATTAATTATGTGACAAACATAAACAAAACTTATTAAAAAAAACAAACCAAAATTTGAAGTGTTCTGAACGAAACGTCGCAATTCTTTACAACAAATAATTAAACTTTCTAATCTTCAGAAATAAAGAAATGAAGTTGAGTTTCGTCCAGTTCTCAATGAGAAAGCTGCTCGCTTTCTGTGCGGGCCGTGAAAAAGCGCACACATCCACCAATGCCTGTCTGCAAATTTTTTCTTAATTATGGATAAAAAGACGAAAAATTAAGTAAATTAATTTAATTTACTTGTTTTGGTGATAATCAGCACTTTTAAAAATGATTTAAAACTGACAGTTGTGTGATCACTCCAGCTACAGACTGTTATCATATGCGCATCTTATCGAGTGACTTACATAATACAGTGGCGTACTATTTGATAGATTTTGACTTGTACAATTTTACAAAGTCAATGAGCTTGGATTATTATAGCAATAAATGTGCTTTGTGAGGTTGTACAGTGCAACATTTGAAACAGCTATATCCTTCACTATTTTCAACCACCTGAGTTTTAAATCTTAAACTTTACTATAAAATTTTGAAAAATATGTTCTTTTTCTTTATTGGCTTTTCCCGCCCACTGTTGGATATAAGCCTCTCCATATTATGGAGGTTTGGCCATAAATCACCACGCTGGCCAGACGCTTTGGTGAGTAGTCTGCAGATCGATTTTGGACATAGTTGCTTTACATCCGGTAGCAGCTTGCTAGGCTAGCATTTAAATGTGCCTGTAGTCCTGTTTTTTGTTAACGGTATCGCAATTCATCAACTCAGGAGGGCCGCCGGCTTAATCACGGAGACTTGGCCATAACAAAGTTGAATTGGCTTTAGTTATCTTACTGCTGCCCCAGCTGCAATTGCATCAAGCAAAAGCTGTGGTACTCTTGACTTTTTTTTTAACTTACGCACTTGTTATGAAAATCGTGATGAACTTAAGGGTAGGCCTATTAGAAGTGCAATAACATGAACACAAATAAATTCTTTTCATATATTATGGCTTTATTAGAAAGAGCAAATATTCCGATTATTTATTAAAGACAATTTCGTTCATGTGGCTACCTACACTGGCTTTGCAGTAGCGCATCCTGTCAGTCCAATTTTTCAATATGTTGTTGATGGTTTCAGGCTCTATCTGACGAATGGTTCGGTAAATAATTAACTTAAGGTCTTGAATCGTTTGTGGATTATCTGCATAACATCGATCTTTTACGGAACCCCATAAAAAGAAGTCCAACGATGTCAAATCGCAGGTCCGCAGCCAATTGACATCGCCAAAACGACACTCGACACTATTACCGAACTTGATGAGCAAAAGATGTATTGTTTCATGGGCTGTATGGCATGTTGCACCATCCTGTTGAAACCAAAGGCTGTCCAAGTCCATGTCTTCAATTTCTGGCCACAAAAAGTTGGTCATCATGCCTATGCAGCGTTCACTGTTGACCGAAACGGCATTTCTAGCAGAATTTTTGAAAAAAATGCTCCAATGATTCCACCACTCAGCAATCTGTAGCAATCTGCTACTCTTAGAGAATATAGTTCATTTATTACTAACCCAAAAAGTTTATCAACTTGAAAATGTTTATAATCTACAAACAAGAACAGCTATGAACAGCTCATGAGTGAGGCCGAAGACTGAACAACCACATATATGGGATGTTCCATAACCCATAAGACCCCTTGATTCTAATACCATTACAAATTGATTATCTATTTAGAATGGTTTGGTCTTTACAACAGGGGGGTTTGGGGGTATGGAAATTGACAAAGAATGGGGTTGGGTTTATTAAACATACGTAAATGTCATTTGTACGTAAACCCTACAATAATTGGCTCGTTCATCTACTACCAACCAAAGAAAGTTAACCAATCTAAAAAAATAAAATTTTACCTACGAAATGGTAGCATTTAGTATGCTTCGGAATTGTCACAAACCCCTCCGAGTTAGTCAAAATACCAAAGAACTGTGTCATGAGCGTACAGTCGAATTTCTCCTTAGTGAGGTCCAACAATATAAACTAAACACTAGATGGTTAACGACGGCTAGAGACTGCTTGTGCCAGTTAATACAGTAAAAAGTGTATCGTCTCATCAAGAAAGGAAACATAAATTAAAGGTATGGGTGGCGTTTTGCAAATTCCAAAATGTGGGAATGAAACCGCCTCCCACGTAGTACAATTTCAAGTTTATTCTGCTCTGAAGGAAAGTACAAACTTTCTTATGCCTAGTCCTCCGTGCCTCGGAAGTCACGTTAAGCCGGTGGTCCTCCTGGGTTAGTGAATTACAATCATTAGCATAAAAAAATGGATACAGGCACATGTGAAATGCAGTCTAGCAAGCTACCTAATGGATGTAAAATGATAGTTTCTAACACTGCTAACGAATCGACTCAGATGATGAGAAAAAATATCAGGCTTTAAGGCCTAAACTAGAAGAGATTCACTAGAGAATTGCTTATAGAAAAGGAAGAAGGTTGGTCCTAAGGCAGCATAATCACACAAATGCATCATCCTGCGCAGGGGCGTAATTAGGAAAGGGTTTAATCCACCATAGAAAATATGTTCAAAAATTTGAAAAAGCAGTTTTGCGTATTCAAATGACTCAGCAACTCTCAATCATCGTTGCTAAAAATATGTAAATCACCTCACACCTGAAGAAGCAGCTTGAATTTATTACTCATTTTCCTGATTTCTATATTCTTAGAGCTTCTTCCACATGTTGCTTGACAAACAAAATTGATTTCACGCCAACTAAGGTCAGTTACCTATGACCCTTGACATCCATGTGTTAAATTACGGTGGTTATCACTCATTATTTACGTGAGATTTACTTTGAGAATCATTTAAAGTTGACTGAGTGCTACAAAATTATTTCAGGTAAATCTCTCGTGAATAATACCAACAGATGAGTTATAATTTATAATATTATAATGTAAAATAATCAGTTTTTGAGTTGCTTTAGTTTTTCTTGGGTTAGTACAGCGTTTTATAACCTGGGGGTAATAAAACTTAAGATCTTAAGAAAAATTAACTCGCCGTAACATGCAATAAAGGTAACTTTTTTAACATTCAATGTTTTTTTTCCTTACCATTGTTTTTACTTTGAAGGAGAAGGGGGCGGGTTCCCTGTTAGATTATAACGGTAATAGATTTGAAAAGTTAGGAAACCCTGGGTGCTGTCTGATCTAAAACTAAATTTGTTATCCGTGCGATCCAAACTCACGTAACTAGAGAGAATCAAACCTTAGTTAGTCTGTTTACTTCAACATTTGGGGATCATCGAGGCAAGTGGTTCAAATTAACACCCATCAACCGTATTCTTAAGATAAAATCGCTCATGGCTGGAAGGAATCAGATCCTAGTTAATCTGACCCTTGATTAGAATTTTGTTGCTTAATCATTCAAAAACTATATTTTGAAAATGTTGTTACAATATATTATATTTGAAGACACAAAAAACTTGTTTTAATTCTAATTTATAACATTGTTATTGTGTTCAAAGCAAACTAGGTAATATTATGCACAATTTAATGACTTTTTGAGTTGTAAAATGTCAACAGCAGGGTTCAAAACTTTCGAAACCGATCATAGTCGAATAAAATATTGGTAAATTTGAAAATAATATAGGTAATTACAAATTTTATTTTTCAACTGCAAAACCAAATGCCGGAAAAACGGTTTCCAAAAATTTTCAATTTATTTACTCCTCTTGTAGTTAACTGTAACTTTTGATTTATCGAAAATTGTTGGTTAAAATTTTCCCAACTATATTGTTTACCAAAGTTTCGAAATATAACAGCATCCGAGGGTAAAATTTTAATATACAAGAAATTTTTAAATTTATAGTTTGACTTCGTCAGTCATAACTTTCTCTTGATATCACAAAATCATTATCAAATAGTATGATTTTTATGTATCTGCATAAAATAGCGAATCAAGTTAAATAGATTAATTTAATGATAATAATAAAGGTTTGTTTGGCATTAAATCCTTTTTGTGTATTTTGTTATTTTAAGTATTTATTCAAATAATGTGTAACTAAAAGTTTTAGTTGGGAAGCCGCCGGATGCCGCAAGTTATGCGTCTTGTAAAACCACAAACGTACTGTTGTATAATTTATTGATATTTACAGTGCGGTTTGTGCTTTCCTACCCTAGAATGTCATCGTGTACAAACTCAATAAATTTCTATAAAACCAAGATGAAACTCTTTGCGAAATTTAAATAATGCTGTCTCCACAATATACTGCATTTTTGGAATAAAAGGAGAATAATTAAATAAGGCGTCGAAATTTAATATTTCTCAACCTTTTTTGAATATTTTATATTTTGTTGAATATTAAGGGGATCAATAATTAAGTTTCGAGTACTTCATAGACGCTTAATTTCTCATAGGTAATGATTAATTTAGGTGACGTTCCTCTTGCTAATACAAATTAGTAATTTTTACAAAAAATAACTGTTGCGAAGGAATAATAAAAATTTATTACTTGATTTCGAGTAACAGAAGAATCCAACTTTCTAATTGTACAAATTTAATACCAAAAATTGTTGGAAGAAACCGTTAACAAAAAACAGGGCTACCGGCACATCTGAAGGCTAGCCTAGCAAGCTGCTACCTGATGTAAAACAGCTATAGTCCAAAATCGATCTGCGGACTACTCACCAACCCTTCTGGCCAACGTGGTGAGATATGGCCAAAAACCTCCATTCATGGGAGAGGCTTATGTCCAGCAGTGAGCACAAAATGAACTGAGGAGAAGAAAATAACGAGTAGAATGTTACGTGTTCCTTTTTCTCTCTCTTCTTTTGGAGTAACTTTTTGTCCTCATTACTTGTAACATTTTTGGCACGAAAACATTGTAGTAAATCTTAATTTTATAATTAATGCTAATTTAATAATTAAAACTGATTTCAAGTCGCTTGTGAATGAATGTATTGTGATCAGATTGAGGATTTTAAAGTTAAGTTATGATTTACTTACTAATATTGGAGTAAGTACTGTATTTATTACCATCACATACTAAATGCATTATATTAACTTGATAATATATGACATAATAATATGACAATGTAGTACATGGCTTACGTACAAAGTAATAAATTTTGTTCAAGAAGTGACAAAGGAAATTATTAGAAATATTTTAATGAAGTTGTTTACGTAATTTATATTAAAATAGACGACTTAAAAAAGACCGTGTTAGGTATTTTTGCATTTTGTCAGCAAGTCCTTGTCAGACAATTTAATTTAGGAAGAATTCTTTTGTTAGTAAAATTAAATTCGTGAGAACATCAAAATAAACCTAAATGCACCTTCAAAAATTCGACTGTGATAGGAAACTAAACTATGTGGCATCTGACGTCTCAACACAAAAATTCAAAATTGTCGCGTATGCAACCCTTCAACTACCCTTAGTGAGTTTATGGGTTGTAAATTTTATTTTATCACCAAACTGGATAAAATTTGGTGAAAATTTAAAACACCAATCATTGTTCTTTAAATATCGATCTCGGCTCATTTGAACGCATCATCGTTTCTTTGCTGCAAGCGATTAAAAATCGTCAGCAATTCTTCTTATTATTATTCTTCTTCTTTTTTTCTTCTTATACTGTATCGAAAGCCTTAATAATAATTCTTAATTATTAAAAAAAATTGGGGAATTTCAAAAAATCAAATAGCTCCCGAGACAGACAATCCTATTGCCACGGCTAGCTGCGACTCTTACCTCCACCTCGGGTTCAGTGAACACACCGAAGGACGCCTTGTAGAATATTCGAAATTAAACTCAAAATAAAATAAACAAACTTTTTATTTTCGGAAAAGATAACTTTATCAGGTAGAATTATTCTTGATTATAACGACCAACAAATTATTTTTAATAAACTGGAATATGGGATACAAAAATACCGTCTCACCCTTCTTTCGTTGTTGCAAGTGGATATTTAGTGATCAAACCCTTGACTACCCTTCCACACACGTAGGAATCAAAAATTGCAAAATTCAAATACAAAATAATAAAACTTTGGTACCATTTTAAAACTGTTTTTCTGAGTGTAGCTCTCACTTGCAATTATGGTCAATTTATCGACCATAAAAATTTTTTAACTATAAAAATTTTCATAACCACAACCAAAAATTTTACTTCAAACTGAAGTCGGTGTAACCAATCGATTAAAAAATCCAAACTTAAGTGATATCCAGAAAAATGATAATATCATCCTCGTATCTCCAAAAATGACGTTTCCCACCCTCTCAGGCTTGAAAACAACAACAATAATGTTGTCTATCGGTACTTAACCTCAAAACCCGTAATCTTCTCTTATTTGAACTTTCTACACTCATCCAAATAATTCGAATGCTCAAAATGTTCAATTATCTAACCCAATAATGACTGGAGGTTTTCTATTCATCGAAGCAATATCTGACTTTTCACAATTCTACTAAAACTTCACAATGTGAGCTGTAACGAATTTTTGCAATTTGTTACGTGGTTCTACTTTTCATACCATTTCACAATATTTCTAAAGACGGCACTTGTATTTATTTTAATGCAATCGTTGATTGCATGCATTTTGGATAGCAGATGGTGGATAAGTGATCGTAGTGGTTTGAATTCATACGAACATTCTCGCGGAGTACTTTGGAGTTACCCCGACACTCAAGAACCAAACGGTCGTATTTTTGTCCTGTTAGAACTTAAAAGATTTCTAATGCCCGTACCTATAGTCGCGGATCAATCCGAGATCAAGGATTAATTCTCAGATCGCTCGAAATTGCTACCTATAGTCGTAATAATCCGAGATCAGGATCCGAGATCACGATCCGAGCTTAATTCTCGGATCGCTAGAAAATGCGACCTATAGTCGTAATAATCCTAGATTCGACACGATCCGAGATCACAATTGAACCTCGGAAAACTATCTTGCTTTTACCAAGATCAATTCTCGATTTATAACCTCAAATAGAATTTTTTTGCCGAAATGGACAATTTAGATGAGTATTTTGATTATTTAGAGCATTGAAGAAACAGATAATAATCAACGAATTCCTAAACGGTATATGTATAATTATAATTTTTATATCTACTAAATTGTATATTGCGAGGTTAATCTTACAAGTTTGTTCTATAGGTTAATGTTTAACAAAATCGTTTCACAAAAGACCAAATTGTACATTTTATTTTATCATTGGTAGCAGAAGGACTGCAAAAGCTGAATAATCGTGGGTTACCATTTTATCCGCTAAACAGATGATCATCACCAAAGAATGAACATTAACAAATTTGCAACGTATCGAAGGTTTCCGTCAGTTTGTGGATGATTTTATTAGATATTTTGTAACCGTAAGGAATACTTCTCGCTTAATGTTCAGGTAACAATAATTACAATATTGTTTTATAAGTAGCATTTATTTTTATTTCCTGTTTTTATATATTCATTTTGTTTAAGATGGTTGCTGGTCCTTCGATGGAAATTCTCGACATTGTTGTTTGTCATCTACGATCTAACCATGACAGCATAATATTTGATAGAAGTGGTCTTCGGGCGAGATTTGAAAATGGTCAGTCGAAGGGAATTTTATAGTGCGATAGTGCTTACCCATGCAGAACTTACCTTTTTATGTACCAATTTATTACTCGTCATTTTTGATAAATAATACCTACATGTATTTAAAATGTTTTTTAATAAACAAGATATTACAAATTATTATCTCTTTTAAATTTTTCTAATTCAAGTTGATAAGCAATCCTTTTCGTTCTTAAATTGTTCTCTTCGTTCAGTTCTTTTCTTTTAATGCTTCGTCTCGTACTGGTAGGAGTTATTGTAACCACGTGGTTAAAATCGTTCACTTCGTTTTCCATGTTTAATATTTCTCTTTCTTCATCGATAATCCATTCTCGTGTTGTTCTGAAAAAAGTACAACATCAATTTAAATATTAACAACAACCTCGGAAAGATTCAAGAAATTATACATTAAAATTTTTATTACTTACCACTGATGAACCCAGCAGTGCTATCAAAATTGTTCGACATGGTAACGTCCATATAATATGTTACCGCAGCAGCAACGAGATCCAGCACTGGATCTGGTATTGCTTTTTCTGCAATACCTCCACCAGTTATCAAAACCTGATACCTTTCAAACGTAGTTAGCTTGCGTTTTCTACTTAGGAATAGTTTCATTTTCTATATAATGAGAATTTTTCTTCATTTTAAAAATAAAATTAATGAAAAAAGTAACAGTGCACTGATATCGTGTAAATAAAGTACTTACTTTTGAAGATTTCTCTCTTTTAACTTAATGTTTTTATAAATAAATTCAACAAAACTCAATCTAATCTTCGAAATCTTTGGTTATAAAAGTTTTATTTTGGTTTGGTTATGAAAGTTTGGTTATGAACCACGTTTTAACGTTTTAACCAACATGCAACTCAAATATCACCAAATATTACTAGATATATTACCAAATCTAAGATCGAATCTAGGATCCACCGATCCTACCCGAAGCCGGGACTATAGGTAGCGCCATGATACTATAACTTTACAAGATAAGCCCACGCGCACATCACAATGTCACGTGATGCGGTGGTATACGTCACTCAGTGACAAATCTTGACCGTTTAGTATTAGACCTAGCGCAGCTATAAGTAAATTTCCAGAAAATTTGCAATTCACGAGGTAGATTCGACGAGAAAATCGCTTGAACAAAAATATACACAAGTGATTTATTCTATTGTCTTAGATTATCATTCATAAAAAAGTGCTGTGATGAATAAAATGACATTTAAAATATCATTATTTAAAGCAGTCATTCCAAGTGAAGGGCCCTTTTTTTGTTTCTTTGGGAATTTTTTTTGGCGAACTAAATAAACATACAACTGCGAATTTTTCACCACATATTTATTCATACTTTGAGCACACTTTACAATTTTTTCAGCCCGAAATCGTCGCTCATTACTGAAGTACGCGGCAACTTAGCCGTTTATAGGTTTTTTGCTGTTAACATGATAGCGGGCGTTCTGCTTATTCGAAACAAAAAAATCAAACGGCAATTTAATCAGTGAACTATGTGCTATCGTGCACATATCGCCGAAATAATAAAACCGTTTGGTTTACAAATTAAATTCCGAGAGAAATTCTTTACTTGGAAAAATAAAGAGGAAATAAAATCAAAAGGTAAACACCCTAATTTAAAATAAAAAAAAAAAGAAATGTACATCAAATCAATGACAAAAATATTATTGCAACGCAGGGCATTGAAGTCTTGAATCAGGCCCGTAGCCATAGTAATGTAGCCAGAGGAGGGCACGTGCCCCCCCCAAATGTATTCAATTTAATTGCGAACCACCGAAAATTTTACATTTTACAAAAGGCTTTTTACAAGTGCCCCCCAAGTCAAATGTTATGAACCAAGAAGAAAGATCTGCAACTGAGAGTTTGGAAGAACTGAGCTGGGATGGTTTGGAAAACTTGGCAGGATTCGTAGCATTTAAACTACGGAAAATAGAAACGTTAGGTTATCTTCCAGATGACAACGACAGATCTTTTACTTTTGTAAATCATTTATCTGAGGGTGGTTTACAAAACCTACTGAGGACTTTTTAACCGAATGTAAAGATCTCAATTTAATATTAAATATTTAATAATTACAACGGAGACTCCTTAAGATTAGAAAAAAATTACTTAAAAAACTTATATAATCTTGCGTCTTGCCCACTCTGTTGATGTCAGTAATGACGCTAAAATCCTTTTCTTTAGGTGTAAAATGTATTTTAAAATAAGATATTTCAATATACAACTTAAGGAGATGTGTAATATGTGGAAACGAAAAGATAATATAATAAACACATAAAAGTTTGTTAAATTCCATCCTCCACGAATTAGATGCATCTAACGGGATCCAAATGGACTTCCACTTTATTTATATCAATATTATATCAATAATGCAAAATTTGGCTTATTAACTTGTAGTAATATTTTAAATTAGTTACAAAGATGTAACTTTTATTATTTATATTCAAGTTATGGTAAAAAATCTATAAATGAAAATATATAAATACCTATAAAACAAAATTTTGTCATGGTAGATATTTTCAATTATAGATTTTTTACCATAACTTGAATATAAATAATAAAAGTTACATTTTTGTAACTAATTAAAATCATTTTTTTTTATTAGTATTATTATACCCATGTATAATACCTATATACATCCAGAAAATTTAAATAAATTGCTGTAAAATTCATGTCAGAAGTCAGATACAAAGGCAAATTGTTTACTTTTTGTCACTGAGTGACGTCATGCGCCAACCTGTTTCAAATGCGTACAGCAACTGAGATTATCTTGTAAAGTTATAGTATCATGGGTAGCGCCAAGATCGTTGCTACGATCCGGGATTGATGGATCTCGGATTGATCCGAGAATTAATTCTCGACTATTGGTACGGGCATGAGAGCCGATTTTGGTGAGCGTTGACGAATATTTTTGGGTCAACGGCATCTGTTTATCAGGCCAGTTCGTTTGGACAACCTTTTCCGTTACCGCAAGTGTTTTTTCGGTTTCATCTGTTAGCAATATTTGGGTACTCTGCGCAACTGCTACGAATTTTATTCTTGGTGTCAAGTCGAGCGACACGATCCGACTTTTAACGACGTAAATGTTTGTTGTTATTTATAAACAAAAACATAATCACCAACTTTTATTTCTTAATAAGTTCGAGTCGTTTTCGAATTTTGGAGTTTCGAACATCGAGGATCGTTGTTACTGTCGTGCAACATCAGCATCGTCTCTCTCTCAAGGTCAGGCCGCCGATCTGGAGCAGTGTTTGTTTGCGTAACAGTATATTTGAGTGTTTCCTAAGAGGAATTCACAAGGGCTCCTTTCATCCTTTGAAGCCAATCGTTGTGTCTCGAAGGAGGAAGTACCCGTCGCCGTATAAGTTATAAACTTACTAGAGTGCTGTATGTAAGCAATTTTTATTCTTCATTATATCGTTTGGCCGACGTATTTGTGGCTATTGTATTCAATCTTAGTAGCCCATTAAGGGTTGCGGTGTTGTGGCTGCTTGCAGATTTAAGGAGGGTGGACTCTGTGAATTTATACCGAAATCTTTCAATTAAAGCACTTTTACCACCATTTATGTTTATTTTGAGTTCCCCTAGCTTTCTGTTTTTTCAGAATTCACGACCTACGCCTTCGCATTTAATAAGGAGTTAGTCTATTTATATCGTGGGTTAACCCTCTCATTAGGGGTTGCGATCCGGAAGGAGTTTTTGTTACAGAGCAATTTTCCAAAATCTAAATTTTAACACTTGTAAATCAATCGGGCACTTCCCTCATCCGGGAATAACGTAAAACAAACTAACGGAAAATAATCCAGCCCGTTCTTCAAAATGGTGGCCGGAAGAAGACCTCGTTATCTCGGTGCCAAGCTAGTACCTCCAAAGTCTCTATACTCCTGCCTGACGTGGTAAAGTTTAAATTTTCACACCGCACTTACTAATTGCTTTTAATTTAATCAAGCATCACACAAGAGGTGAAGGGGAGCAGGTCCATCACCCTTACCCCAACCTAGAGGAGCAGAGAGTTGAATCGTATATTTAGCGTTCATAATCAATTTGTTTGACCACTGTGCTCCGACCGTTTCTTCCTGCGAAAAAAAAATTAATTCTTTTCTGCGTTTCCCAATTAACGCACATCATTGTAGTATAGGGAATTTTCATTGTTAAGTAAATAAAATTATGTGAAATGATTGGTTGATTCATTCAAGAAACATTGTATGAAGTTGTATTGGAATATTAAGTGTTGAAATGAAATTTTGAATATGGATTTATTTGACAGACGGAAACAATGAACAAAGTAAAGTAAAAATAATTAATATAATTATTGAAGAAGCACGGGAATAGATTGCAAAATTTGAAACCATTAAAATAGTAGAATTATGTAAATGAAAATAAAATTTTTCCACACAAAATCTTTGACGTTATCAACGAAAACTCACAGAAGGTTACGCATTTGTTAATAACATCGAAAAATATCTTATTTTTATGTCGTCTGCTTTTTGATCTCACAATGAATTTTGTAATTTAAAAATAAGTTGTTCAAAATATTTATTATTCTGAAAAATAAGGAAACCATATGAGGTCAAAACAGATACACAATAGGTTTGTTCGTTTGTATGAACTAACTTGCTCGGTTCAAGTTAGTGCAAATGAACTGTGTTCGTTTGGCTGCTCAGTTCATGACCGAACATGAACTTCTTGCTCGACCTCCATTATGAGGAGTAGGCAGTGCAAGTTAGAACACTATCTAACTTTTGTGGTGGGAGTATTTTGATCTCGAAAGATAACCCAGTTCAAGTTAGTTCATACAAACGAACAAACCTTATGATTATTAACTAAGCTCAGTGGTTCTTTAAGTCGCATGAGAGCTCTTGTGCATGTAAATTCTTGTTTTAGCCAAACAAATTGAATAATTCTTAAATATTAAGGTGTTTAATAACCAATACATCTTATTTTGATTCATCCAAAAGCTCAAAGTTCTCGGGAAATTTGGACTACGACAATATATCAATAACTTATTAACGTTAAATTTAAATCAATAAGGGCCGATTTCATAATACTTTTAACGAGTCGTTAAAAATAAAAGTGGATTGCTATTGGCTTGTTAGAGTGAACGGACGTTTTCTATTGCTTAGCAATGATCTTTTAGTTAAGTCTCCATTAACGTTTTGATTATGAAATCGGCCCTAAAACCATTAAATTAAAAGAATATACAATTGGTTATAATTATGGAACCCCTAAATAAAAGGTTCCCTCGGAAGGCAATGGCAAACCACCGCACCGGGGTGTAATCTGCCATGAACGCCTTTAACAAGCATTGTTAAAGGTCACGACGCTTCTGTCAAGAAGCAATACGACGGAGACAAAAAATAAAAGGTATTCGATGTGATTGTTCGGCCTCCGCCCTCCTATGCATGTATAGCTACAAAATAAATTCGAGTACCATATATTATTAGACTCTCATGATTCTCAAATAAGTAGATGAAATTATTAGTTTAATCTATTTGCGATGATGTCATAAAGTCAGAGCAATAAGCTCAGTTGAGCAGCCAATAAAAAAATTGATTATATTTTACAGATTTCAAATATTTTAGTAAATAAGCAATTTTATTTAGTGATGCAAAATCAAATGAAATTATTTGCTAGACTTATCAATATTACGAAACGACAGCTAATTAATTTTCTGAGCGTGGTGATTCTTTTTAATGTTTATAATTACAATTTCCGAATGCATTTCAACTTACAATAGTAATTATTGCAGTTTAACTTTCCAGTTAAGCTTTTTGTTCGACCTAATCGAACAATAGATTGTGTTACCAAGTCTCACAGTTTTCAACATTTCCAATTTTCGTAACATTTTTCAGCACGAATGAAAATAATTTATTGTAATAAAAATCGAAATTAACCATGTGCATTTGTTGAATGCTTTGACTGCACCAATGACGTTATATAATTAATTGCTACATATCAATTAGTGCGCCAGACGGAATGTTTTAAATTGCTATATGCACTAGGGACACAATTAATTTTCCTTCTCTAATCAATTATGAGTTAAGTATTTTTGAACAAATCCTAGTAAATGACAAGCGCAGGTGTTAACTCATATTGTAATTTATTCAATCCGAATTGTTAAATTTATAACAACAAATAAAAATATTCCGTTCTCATATTGTGTGAAAGACAAATTGTGTTTTGTATAAATCAGAAGCTAATTTAAATAGTTTTTACTTATTCTTCGGTTACTGGGATAAAAATTATAGAAGTCATTAAAAAAAATAAATAGTGCTAGGTGTCCTGGCATTAATTAAGCGTTGCAAGCGGCTCGTAATTTACACAAAACGGGGAACAATTCCTGCTATATATTATGTCAAAAGATGCATGCAACGGGGAAGCTAAACTTCAACTTTCGCGGATGGTAAAAGTTATATACAACCGCGATTTTATTTATGAATGGAGCGACACCGCAATGTGCTTATTTGGACCCACAGGATCTTATCCAGACGGGAACTAATTCGAAAGTAGTTTGCTATTGGCAGCTCCATTAACAAAGCTGTACAATCTCTCATTGTTACTTCACCTCTGCTCCTATGTGTATAATTAGGGATAAATAGATAAAATACTGGAAAGATTTTTATTACTGCCAATTATAGTAGGAAATGGAAGAAATTAAAAATTTATTTGTTATTAAGCAAAAAGATCATGTATTTGGTTTAGACATATCCACCTATTTCAACACCTAATTGACATTTCATCGACACCTATTTTTGGAAGGGAATATTGATTTTCTTTTCCATAATTTAATTACCTCCGTAATTTTTTATTCCAAAAAGTTTTGCTGTGATTTTAAAATTAATTTTTTATTCATAACTTAACATATCAAAATAACCGAAAACTTCCAAAAAGCTTCTAAACCTCGTGTGCCAGATTTTCATAAATAAATAACCCTACTTTTTTATACAACCAACATTTAATTTCTAAACACAGCAACAATTATTTACCGCAATATAATTTTGCATTATACATAATTTATATAATACTAGGGGGGCTCCGCCCCCCTGGCCGCTAACGCGGCCCAACCCCCCAGGGCCGCTTTGCGGCCCTAATAACTTCAAGTTATAAAACTTATTTACATACAACATTTTTTATGTCGCTTTCACTTTGAATTTGTATTCCATCCTTCGCTCGACATCTTGATAATGGTACATATAACTGTCCATGACTAAACAAAGGTCTATCGATGTATATTGAAGTGTTATTTTCCACCCTTAAATATTAAATATCGAATCGGCGGAGAAATCACCTTCTTACCCGGCTGGCTCAATCGGTTATCTTTCAGTATCGCCCACTATCAAGCGACCTTGTATACCTTTTCCGAAATAATTCCACTTGCATTTATTATAATCCACAAAATTTTCTCTTCTAATGTCTCAATCTAAAATAAATAACACTGCTTCAAACTTTACTTGTCTTTTATTCTCAAATAAATCAAATTTTTACAACTAAAAATCGTCAGAAATCAAAATGTCGACCGTCCACGACTTGGACGGTGTACGCAAGTCTTCTTCTTCACTGCTCGCGCTCTCTCGGCTTCCCCGAAACCGCGAAACATACAAAATTCAAATTATTTACAAAAACTCAAGCAAACCATTTCCTTATTCCAAAAATTACACGACAGCAATCCTTCCTGGCTTATGCAGAAATCCAGGAGGGATTTCAAGAAAGACACATAACATCGTGCTTTTGGAATAAGTAGCAAATTCTCTAAATCAACATCTTCAAAAATAAATAACAATATTCAAAAGTAAATAATAATTAATTAATGCGGCAATCTAATTTACACACCTAAATTAATTAATTAATCAACATCCCGAACTACCTATCTTGACGAATGATCACTAAACAATTCATAAATGACATCCAAACTTCTTTGCAATAATAACAATTTCTTAGATAACTCGATCCAAAACTTTCTTCGAAATAACTGCAAATTTTTTTTATCCTTCCAAATTTTATTCCATAATTTTTCAAAGCTCCTTCTTTTTCCGTTACGGACCTTTCATAATTTGGATTCTCTTCTATTGTTCTGCAATTTCATTTTCATATTCAATGTTCATATCGACCCGTCTTTAATAAAATCCTTCACTACTACTTAATTTTTAAAATTTCCAACTAACAATTTCATCTCCTTAAATAATTTCATCAATTTTGCTACATTTTAAAGTTGTAGCTTCATACAAATTTTTTTAAATATGCAATACACATCATTTAAAACTCTTTTACCTATTTCTTTACTAATCATCCAATTTCAATTTTCGTAGTGACAAATTCCTTCAATAACCATCAATTTTCAAATTAAATTTTTCCATTTGATTGCCATAAACGCTAATTTCAAATTTACTATTATAAAATGCAGCAATTAATTAATCCATTTTTCAAATTTTCAATTTTTGGAAACACTTTTACTTTCTCAAATTTTGTTATACAATTTATAAACTTTTCGTCTGCTTATCTTTCGAAGATTGTCCTTTTCACTTGTTACATTGGTTATTATTAACTTGTTCGAATTTCTATTGCCTTTTATTTAATTATGATTTTCAGTTTTATCATGATGTGTAGTTCCTTCTTTAAATTTTAATATTTACAAACTTTTTTTTAATTTTATCAAAACACATTTAGTTCCATTCATTTTCCATTTAAATCGCGGTTATCCTTAAATTTGTTCAATCTTCTTTATTCGTCCGTGGTTACTTTTCATATTTGATTAGATTAGCCACCCTCCATCTTGATCGCCGATACTGCCACTTTTCCAAAATGACCTTCATTTTGTTTTCCATGACGTCTTCCTTTTTAAAAATACGTTTCTTTTCACCAAACCACTTTTTCTTTATTTTCTTCTTCTTGTAGCCCAACTCTTCTTTTTCAAAATACCAAATTACTTTGTTGGACGGCATATCCTCTTCATCCTTTATTTCATCCTTCCAAATTGCTGAACGGGGAACATCATTTCCATCGGAAACCATCTTGGATGAAGTAATCATGTTCGTATTAATTTTATTTTTCTTCCTTTTACAATAATTATTGTTATACCTTCTTTCAAAATTACTTTTTCGTCCATGTTTCATCTTTCGCGATTTCATTCGTCGCATCTGTGTTCTGGTGAATATCCGGGATTTTTTATTAATGCCGCCGATATGACCCGTTTCTTTATTTACTTCTCCTTCCATTTTTTCATTTCTCAAGTCTTCTTTATTTTCATTTTTCTCAATCTCTTCCGATAGTTCCACTTTTTCTGCTAAAGTTTCTCCTTTTATTAAACTTATTTCTTCCTTCTTATCTTCTAGTTCTTCCTCATTTTCATTTTTTTCATAATTGGCACTGCTGATTGTTCTGCTCAATTCTTCACAATATTTTACCCATTCTTTTTTGTCCTCGATCCTATTCTTTTCCCTCTCTCTTTTATCTTCTATTCTATTCGTTCTCCTCTCTCTCTCCTGTCTTCAGCCATTTGCTCTATCAGCTGTTGAAGCCTCCACTCAATTTGATCGATTTTATCCCAGCCTGTAGCCATGGTCAAACCTTTCTTACTAAAAATCTCAGGGTGACAGCCGGTTCTGCGGTGAACATTTACAACCATAAACTAATCATCCCAAATTGAATTCAAAAAAATGTTCACCAAATGCCGCACGTTCGGGTAGCCAAGTTGAAGTGTTATTTTCCACCCTTAAATATTAAATATCGAATTTTCAAATCTTCTTCGTAAAATTCCAATTCGGGCGGAGAAATCACCTTCTTACCCGGCTGGCTCAATCGGTTATCTTTCAGTATCGCCCACTATCAAGCGACCTTGTATACCTTTTCCGAAATAATTCCACTTGCATTTAGTATAATTCACAAAATTTTCTCTTCTAAATTCTCAATTTAAAAGAAATAACACTGCTTCAAACTTTACTTGTCTTTTATTCTCAAATAAGTCAAATTTTTACAACTAAAAATCGTCAGAAATCAAAATGTCGACCGTCCACGACTTGGACGGCGTACGCAAGTCTGCTTCTTCACTGCTCGCGCTCTCTCGGCTTCCCCGAAACCGCGAAACACTAAATTCAAATTATTTACAAAAACTCAAGCAAACCATTTCCTTATTCCAAAAGTTAAAGCTCTGCTAGCATAACAACAGATCCTATTTTGAGTTTTAATTTGTGTACCGGAAAGCCAGGGAAATTCAACGAATTTAAATATTCGACTTCATATTCCAACCGAATGTCCTCATCAGTTTGATCGACTCCTCGATGTTTAGCTGTATCTTCAATTAAGTAGGTATGAATCTCGCCCTCGACCAAATTTAATATTTTATTGTTAAGTGTGCGAACATCATCATTGTGGCAGGCTAATATAATTCAGTCGGAGAGATCGGCATTAGAAGCAATTGAATTGCTGTAAATGTCCTGAATTATATTTATAGATTTCCAGCTATTCGGTACTTTCAATAATATAATGCTGCTTGGCCAAATTGATGTTGACTTTAAAGTATAATTGACTATCTCCACAGGTGAAGCGTATTTTATAACAGGTAAAACTTGACGAAAGTCACCACCTAAAATAACAAATTTGCCACCAAACGGATTTTTGCATTTACATAAATCTTTCAATCTTTGTGTTTTTGCGTAGCATGGTTTTGTTGCCTTGCTTTGCGTTTACTTTTTGCTTTTTTGCATTTGCTTTTACTTTTTGCTTTTTTGAATTTGCATTTGCTTTTGCATTTGCTTTTGCATTTGCGTTAGCTTTTGCATTTGCTTTTGCTTTTGCTATTGCTTTTGCTTTTGCTATTGCTATTGCTTTTGCGTTTGCGTTTGCTTTGCTTTGATTCATCCGTTGATGTGATTAAAATGTTGATTTGGTGTCGTCCAATAGCTGTTCTCAGCGTTGCATAAAAACGTTGCATAAAACGTTGCACAAAAACGTTGCATAAAAACGTTGCATATTTTGTCTTATCTTTTTATATATATAGAGTAGATTGTAATGAGTATTTATTAAACGCCATGAAAATTTGTATAATATTTAAAATGCGAATTGATGTAAATTTTAATTAAATTTATGGAGGTTACAATGAATTACAAAATTTAATATCGCTGGTTTCAAATTCGATTATGAAAACAATTGTAAAACTTCTCTATTTCCCAATCAAATTTCTGCAAGAAAATTTAAGTTTATAGATTTTCCTACATTAAAGTGCAGCAAACTTGAGATGCCACATACAGATAACAACGCAAACTCTGTTTCTCGGATTCTGTAAATCTGCTGAACATTGCACAATGCAGATTAACAATAACCAAAATTTATGATTTCAGTTACATTAATTTATTCTGGTAATTTAGTAAACGTTTTTATATTAATTTAACATGCTAGTGCAGGACAAAATTCTAATTATACTAATAAAGCAGATCATGAATACGTAAAATGGCGTAACAATTAACTATTAAAAATTTGTGTGACAAATTTGTTAAACTTCCATATTTCGAGCACGGTTAAATTGGTAGCACCGCAAATGGTATCATTCGATAACCGTTGATACTAGCTAATTTTTATCCCCTCCTGCGGTTGAGTTCTGTGTACTGAGCACACTTGAGAACTATGGTGGTTCGCTTTCGTTTGCGGGAACTTTGAAGACTTTTACGGCTGGGTTGTGCATCGGCGAAAAGGGTTGAGGGGAAGGAAGGAAAAGAGTACCTTAAGGATGAAAGATGTGGTTTCAATAACCAAAGGATCCATATGTTAATATATCTGACAAGGAAGAAGACAAGCAGGAAGTAGCTGGAAAGGATGACGGAGAGGGTCGTAATGTCCGCCAGCACGGTCTAGATAGAAATCGCAATATCCTGGTAAAGCTGGAGTCGTTGTTAAAAGTGCTTCGAAATCTTGTAACCCAATTATTTGGCGAAAGCTTATGGCTGTTAGCGCTAAACTTGGATGTTACAAATAGGGATAAAAAAGCGCGAAGAAAGGTCTAACAACAATAACATATCAAAATTGTTCGGAATGATGGACCCGACGAACGGTAATATAAACCATTCTGATGGTAACGATAGACGTAAGAAGGATGATCTTTCTATGTGGACAAGTCCATCAAGTTATTGCAAGAAAGGTGCGGGAAAATATTGCAGCTGACTGAGTTTAATTCTCAGGCTTGCATAGATGTGGGCAAGTTCGAGATCTAGAGCTAGAGAGGGAAAATAAGTCGGAGTGTAACGAATTTTTGCAATTTGTTATGTAGTACTACTTTTCATATCATTTCACAATATTTCTAAATACGGGCCATGCATTTATTTAAATGCAATCGTTCAATTTGATGCATTTTATGAATTAAGTATGAATACTTGAGTCGGGGAGTCTTGCAAGTGCAACCAGAGCGAACGTACGCTGTTTTCACTATGATTTAGTTTTGTGCCTGTTAGGGCGTGGGCAAGTATTTTTGGTCCAGCGCAACTATTCATTGGTGGGTTATCGTATGAAGCAGTAGTATAGTAGCATGTGGTTTTTCTGGCTCCTGTTTGTAAACATCTGGACCAAGAAGGCTCCCCATACGCAAATCTATTACGCAGTTTCTTTGTGCACAAGTTTGAACCATTTTTGATGTTCTGGAGTTGGTTAATCCTATTGCTTTTTTTTTTGATAACTTGTTGATAACAACAATCTTGTTGACATCTCCAACACCACCTCTCACTGGTCCAGTTTAGAACTGTTGAATACAAGTTGGAACCATTTTTGATGTTCTGGAGTTGGTAAATCCTATTGCTTTTTTTTGATAACTTGTTGATAACAACAATCTTGTTGACATCTCCAATACCACCTCTCACTGGTCCAGTTTTGAACTACAGATCTGTAAGCATTGTTCGGTGTTGCGAATATTCAATCATGTGTTTTCTTGTATTAAAATTATAGCAAGTTACAGATTTCATCTTTGAAGACGTTGGGAGAGCGGTTGGAGACGAACAGCTGTCCCCATTATATTGTAAGCTTATACGAGAGCTCTAGGTAAGCAAGTTTATCTTTTCCAATTCGCATGAACTGATGTGTTTATGGGTTTTTTTTTGCTCATAGTTGAGTAACCGTTAGAGGTTATTGTGTTTGCTGGGTACTTGTTTATATTTAGTATGGGGTGCACTTTTTGATTGTAGGCATTCATTGCTACTGTGCATGTTAGCGCAGCTATATACATTGCAATTGTTGGCGAACTGTGATAACATCTCTCAAGTTCTGTATGTCAATTATTGAAGTATTTGATTTCTATTTGCGTTTTTTTGAGTTTTCCCTTCTTATAAATAAACCTGGTCTATTAGCATCGTTGCCAAACAAACTCGAGAGGTCCTCTGCGGAGTAACAAGTATAATGAAGTTACAAATGGAGAGCCTGGTCACTTTCCAAAATGGAAAGTGGATGATCTGTAGGATCAAAGATGTTCCAGAGTCGGCAACCAACCACAGTTGGAGATGGAAGACAGATGTCGTTCAGATCCATGCGAACTACTCTGCATGATATAGCGACAGTCGATTTAGACTGTCCTTTTAAACACCTCAAAATTGAGAATTAGAATGGCAGGAGTTAGTACTTGTAAAAGTTGTTGGGCTTATAGACATGACGCGTTTCAATGTATGGGTCAAGATAGATTGACCAAATGCTGGAGGTGCTGTGGGGTCGGCCGCTGTGCGAACGACTTTATGAAGGATGCGCACTGCGAAATGTGCAATCTGGATAGTCACAGAGTGGGAAGCTGGCAATGGCGCGCCGTGAAGCAACACAAGGGCAATGATGAGGAAAGTCCCGAATGGGTGAAACTCCAAGTGTAGTAGAAGAAAATTAGAAGAGCAGCTGCTTAGCAATATGTAACAGCAACGATTAAGAGAGATCCTGCAATACGGCTACAGAACATCTAATCTTACGACCGACGGCGAGTGGAATCGGAAGTAATGCTATTAGCGAATCCCAGTGCCGTACTAAGAGGGGTCCGCTATGGGCTGGTGGTGTCTTGATTAAGATTTCCCCCTTCCTACGCATGAAAAGATAAAGGCATGGAAATGATAATTTTATTAGACAAAGCAGATAGTTTAGAAAAAGAGTAGAAGGCGAGATCTGTAACCTGCCGAGCCTAGTAAAATATTTCTTCTTTTTTTCACGTAAAACTAAAGAAATAACGCAAATGCACTCACATTTTAACAATATAAAATTACAATTATTGTTGAAAAAAGTTATAACTATGCTACTTTCCTTTCCAAATTATTCCTTGTGCTTATTTATTACTTCATGTTATGTAATTATGTCATTTCCATACGCATAATTTCGAGAGAAAAAATAATTTTATAATTGCTTGGATAAAGCCAGTAACCAAAGCGGCACCGGGGCAAAACAAGGCAATAAAATCTTCGGATTTCCAAAACGACAACTTATTGAGAATTTTTCTTAACCAAATTTCTCGAAATTCCATTTATTTTAAACCATTTGGCCTTGAAAAGTTTAAAATAATGTTCCGTTGACGGCTTCTTCAATAATATGTCTAAGAAAAACTTACAAGGGGGCACCACAGTCACTAAATCGGCAATCGAGATACAAACTTTTTGGTATTTTTTATAGATATTCGAATAAAGACAGTGGATTTTAACTACATAATATTCCATTGTGAATGCAAAGAGTGGCAGTACAATTTTACTAATATATCTCTTGTTGCATAAGCAATAGAAGTTGTCAATCGGAACTTTCATATTTCAATAACATAAATGATCTGTTGATTTTTATAACGGTTAACAAGCACAAAATTATCTTTTCCATAACAAAATTTTCTTTTGTCATCAATAAGAGTTTTATTGAATCGGAAAAGCGCCATTCAGTATATTCACTGAGTTATCCACAGTCGATAAAGCTGGCCGGAGCATTACAGAGTGGTTTTGCTAATCGGTTCAGAAAATTCCCCCTACTCTCAGTTAATTTATTAAGGGCCGGTTCTACCAACTCTGGTTAAGTAGTTTAATCACGGTTAGTTGGAGTTAATCACGGTTAAATATTTCTAACCGTGATTAGTTTGTAAACCAACAATTTAATCAGAGATGGTGGAACCGACCCTAAAAGAGTGATTGGTAGAGTACAATATTTCAAAATTTGCATTTATTATTTATCCTACGAATTATCATTCCAATACTTTACCTATAGACTACCATGGTTTCTTGTAATAACAGCCAATAGTAATAGTAGTGATATTTATTTTCAAAAATATAAAACTCAAAATCTAAGGGCCGAAAAAGTGATAATTTTTTGGCTTTTGGAATCACCAAAAAAATTTGGATCTTGATTGCCGAAATCCTGACTGTGATGTCTCTTTATTAGTAAAAACATCATCTAAATGAAGAGAGAGAAAAATATAAACTGCAGTCTTTGCTACGGAACTTCAGTGTTACGTCGTCGCCATAATATCGTCGTCGCACCTCCATCATTGGTTAATTAAACAAAACAGCCTTTGTGATTGATTAGATTATAAAAAAATTTGTTTTCAAAATATATTTGAATTTCTTATTAGTTGTAGGTACTTATTTTATTCGTTGTTTTAACTATTAATTTTGTAAGTATTTTAATTCCTATTCGCTTTAAAGCTCTATTCCACAATCTTGTAAAAATTAACTTTTTCCGATTGCACCATTGCAATTTTTTGGTTTTATAATCAAAATGGGCTTCATTTGTCAACATTATCGGTTATGCATGCTTGACGAGAGTCTAATAAGATCGAAATACTTGTAGGAGGTTCGTCGATTTTTAAATTTTCTATTACTTTCTTGTTTTTTTAATATTTGAATCTTCATATTTTAAATTGCCCTTAATTATAATTTTTGCTTAAATCTGCACGTAGTTTAAACTCACAGTTAATTATTTTATTTAACGTTTCAGTTAACTTTGTTTGTGTAAAATATTTGATGGTTTTTTTTATAAATATGCTAAATCCACCCCCGTTAAAATTTCATTCAATAGAATTTCGAATAAATTACTAGTGCGTGAAATCAAAAGAAATTCATTTTTGAAAAGAAAAAATTCCTAAAGGTTAAGAAAAGATTTCATGTTTACTGTTTGTAACATTCTAAATGTCAGCTTTTCACTCAACAGCAGTTGTTTAATAATTTTCAACTAAGAACAACATTTTTGGTAATGCTAAGTAAATTGGGATTATATTAGAAATTACAATTTTTGAACAGTTAATGGCGCCGATCAGTCAATTTTTACTTTGCCATTTGTCTTAATTTTTATTATTGTTAAAGGATGTTATTTTATTTTGATTAAAGTTCGATGACTTTTTAAATATATTTTCCTTTTCACCTTTAACATCGGCGTATTAATTTTTATCTCAGGTCAGCTTTAATTCACTTGACCAATTCATCCTGGAAATGTGAGGCAGCAATCGACGTGGAAGCGATCAGATAACTGCAACAAAATGCAGACTGCCCGCTGGTATTACTTTCTCCTTGATTAGCTGCCTGCTTGACAGAGCGACTCAGCTCTTGTACGGGGGGGGGGAATAAAAAGATTAGATGATCCACCGTACTTTTTTATTTAATTAAATAAAACTAATTAACTAATTTAATTAATTAAATATGGAATTTCATTCGCTGTTCAAATAAAAAGTGCAACTCGCGACCATTCATTTTGTTTGGTGGAAATGAGTGAATACATTAAATTTAAAAAATTGTTATCAAAAACTGCAGTGGTGATGATGTCATCTCCTCCACAGAAATGTTCGATTCTTCAATCAGTTCAATGCAATTTGAAGTTGCAAAAAGTTTCCACAACATTTTAATAGCAACATCGTTTAAAATTCATAACATCAGCGAGTGATAACTTATAAGCTTTTGTTAAGTACAGACTTTAATTTAAAATTTCAGTTTTTGATTGATGTTAACACCAAAGTTTAATAATTTCCGCTCAAGTAGAAGTTGCTGAATGCAACACTATCGAAATTTGAGTGTTTGAATGACTCGGAAATTGATTTTTATTTGAGGTACAGAGTGATTGTAATGGAAGTTATTGAACAATATCCTGCTGAGCCTTCCTGCGATAACGGAATTCGGTAAATATACCGCAGTGCCGAGTGCAGAATCTTCAAGCTTGCGCCGCATTGCACACGTAGATGTCGAATCCTGCACTTCCAACTCTGATAAGCCAATGTAAAAGGAAACGAAAATAAACTGGAGCTTTCAACAAGATTAAATGTCTGCTATTATTTACTTTTGTTAAATTTTATTCCAAAATTTTTTAAAAATAAAACCTTATACTTCCAACTAAATTAAGTAAGTTGTTTTACTTACTTTCAGTTTTCATATAAAAGTCAAAGTTAATTTAAAAGCTTTTTTTACTGAAGGTAATTTTTTAATTTATGTTATAGTTTAACTTTAAACAAAAAAGTTTGTTTTCAATTTGAATGACGAAAGTGTTTGAATAATTCAAGACGGACGTGCGTATACAATTTGGAAAATTGCTGGAATTGCAATAGAGGAATGCGTTTTTGAACTTGAAAATCTTATTAAAATCCAATGAAAATTTCGGAAGCAAGGACACAATTTCGCGGCAGGTGTGAACGGTCGCATCAGCTCTCTCATGTGTGAATAGTGCTATTGGCAGCTCATAAATAATGTAATCACAGACAAAGTGCTATTACATTACCGGCTGTGTATCTCACAAAATCGTTAAAATGCGCGAAAAGCTTGCTAAATTGCAAATTCATGCAAAATCTTGTTAATTTTTCATTTCCAAGTACTTCACAGTAAAATTAAATATTAACGCCACTTTGGTTTTGTTATAAAATGCATTATGTAGTTAACTCACCACAAAAATTCGAATCAAAACAACACAAACACCAAAAACTCAAAATCCCTTCGATTCATCACATCCAAGTATGAATTATATTTTCAGGCTTCACCGACCATTCCTTTAATTTCTGTAACTAACGATGCAGCTGAGGATTAGATATGGATTGCGATAAGGGTTCTTTAATCCTTCGATTAAATCTAAAAGACATGGCCCCATTATCGTTAATTATCTCAGTTCTCCGATATAAAATTTACAAAAGTTAAATTGATAGATATTTTAATTAATTAAGTTATCGAGAGGTAGATATGAATGGAAGAGAAAAAGAGTAAAATTGATGAAGGTTTTTAAAAAAAATTCATACATGGAGATGGAAAATAAACAATGCAGGATTGTGTGTAAACTAAACTATTGTTGCTCGTAATGAACGTCAAATATGATAAATTATGAAATCGATTACGAAATGTGTAGATAATTCGCTAATTTAAAATCGTTATCAGTCTAATAAAAAAAAATTAAGGATAATAGAGACGGAAAATGCTGAGGCGTTCTATTTTTTGCTGAAGATTGGAATTTATTGGCGAACCTGCTTGAAATGGCCTTTGACATTGCCAAATTGTCCAATATTCCCCTCGTTAATCAGAAACTCGCCCTAGCGTAGAGGGTAAATTTGTGTATAAGGTATTCTAGATACGAAATTTTCCTAAACGAATTATTCGAGCAATTAAATTAAATTTCCGAATGTTACAAAAAGACTTTAATAAAGTGGACATTAGATACTCTTCCATCATCCATCACATAAAACATTTTATTTATTTTCAATTCAGTAGACAAGCATACAATTTCAAAAAGTCTGGCTCTAGAATGTCAATATAAAACGCAAACTTTATTAACTTTTACAGAAAAGTAGGTTAGAATAACATAATCTGTGAACAGGACCGTAACAAGGTCCTAGAGTTAATTAAAAGAATAACTATAGGTGCTCGGATATTTTTATGAAGCCCGGGAGGGAGGAGTTTATATTTTGCAGATTAACTAAAAATTTTTAGATGGAGCTAAATGGTTTCAACTTGTATGGAACTTGTTTCGGGAGTGATTTGGAACTGTAATTCGTCCCAATTACCAGATTGTCAATGTTAAAATGGCGCGTGGTGGTGCGTGCTGTCGTTTATACTAATTCAAGCTCCCGATCATTTGTACTGCGAACTCAGCAATTGTATAAAATTAATGTTTCCCAAGCACCACAATTCATTGCTGGTGAGGGCGCAAACCCTGAAACGATGTAGTATATATGCTGATTACTCATCAGTAACACCCTTCTGATTAATGCATCCAATATTACAGTTAATTAAAACCTTTATAATTTTCTAAAACTACAAGAAGTGGAGGAGTTTATGACAACGAATTTATTGCCGAAATTCCTAATAAATTTCAAAGGGAACGCTGAAGTTGTTCCAAAAAGTAGTTGGAGAATTTAAAACTTTTAGCATGTGAAAACGGTGAATCGTACGTACAGGCTTCGTCATGTTACATTCAACGTCACATAGTTTGCATTTAGGTTAACAAATTCAATTTTATATCTCCTGGGACATTCTGCTTGCTCGCAGACATGGACAATCTGCGTGTAAAGCTCTCTGCTGATTTGGTTTTGAATCTGTGATCAGAGTTTCATTATCATGTAATATCAAATTTTTGCAACTTACTGCTGCTGTATCGTAATCTTCCAATTAAAGCAAAACTCTTTCTTAAAATTTCTAAAATTAAAAATTTTATTGGAGAGCTTTCATAGCGCGATGATTGCATTATCCCGCTTGGGAGCGCTACAAGAGGCTAAAATTTAAGACGTCAAATTAGCATGTGCGATATTATATGTGTAAGCAAAATTTATGAGGTTATAAATTTAACATAAATAACCACTCCAACATTATGCAAATGTTGAACATGCTTTTGCTATAATAAAAATTTAAGTCAAGACGAATTTATTTTCCTCTAGGCACAAGGAGCTAGTATTATAAGCAATTTTAATGATCCATGTTTTGTAAAAATTCTAGTTTCTTTATGTGATATAGTTTCCAAAATATTCTGTAACTAAGACTTTCGATTCCGAGTTAAGTTGTGAAAGACAGATAAATCTACTTTAAAAGACTGCAGTCTACTTTAGTGAACTTTTAAAGCAATGGAAACCACATTCAATTGCATTAAATGCATTGTATCCGTAGGTACTGCTTAGAGAAAATTTGTGCCTGATAAAAGTTTGATCTTTATTGCCTTTAGTATTCTTTGCAATTTATTTTTCAAAATACGAAATAAAATGAAGACAAAAATTCGGATGAAAGCTCCAAACGTAACCGAAAGCTTAAAAGTATTATAAGTTAATAAAAAGTCGGAATGTAATTTAAGTTAGGATAAATAATATAAATATTTTGAAACCTTTATGGAAGTCCACGTTTAGAGTAACCGATAAGGTTGTCAGAGGGGCGGTAAACATTTTATAGTTATTCGAGTTCATCCATCAAAAGTGACGTACGTTGCGACCCGCGGGGCGATGACAAAGAGAAATGATTTATTGGCACCTGTTAACACGAAATTCCCATTTTCGATCGTTTCTAGATTACTTCCAAGTTATTGTGATAATAAACAGTAGATTAAAGCAAGGAGTAAAGTAAAGATTGGAATAAAATTTAAAAAGGGACGGACGACGGCGACGACAGTAAAAACTTATTTCTTTATAATATTAGTGCCCTATTGAAATATTCAGCTTCTGTTTGAAAAGATATCTACAATTCAGATTAAACAAATATAATTTTGAAAAACGACGGAGTTATCGAAGCGAATTCTGATACGGAATAGATTTCCGCTCTGAAGCGATCATTTGTCTGAAGAAGCAGGCGCCCTTATTTGCGTTTGGTAAACCAACGCGTTTTTTATGCCATCATTTCATTTAGATTTTTCCATAATTCAAAAGAGCTACATCCAATCAAGTGGTTCTCATCGCCGTCAAAGAAACTAATGGACCAAAGAGTAGCCGCTTACTTCGTACGTAATTTTAACTCTCGCAAAGCGTCGCTCCCATTCCAACGTAGTTATTTCTACCATTTATTTAAGAAATCCAATCTACGCTTTATCACGCTCAAGTTTTATTTTCTCTAACACAAAGCGGTACATTTTAAAAGCGATTAATCTTTTTGTGTTGGATGTATAAGAGCATCATGGGCATATAAATTGACTTCTCCTGCACATTAATGCCGAACCGAACATTTTGGTGCAACCGCGTTAATTTGAATATTGGTTTTGAATGAATTACGCGAAAATTATAGCTCAGTGTGGCTTTTAGTTGTAATTTGGCAAGCGAACTGTGATATGCCTCATTTGACGGTATTTTATAAAGCGCTAATTTTGCAACGAGAGGCGTCTCATTTGTCAGCTCGCAGGCCGGCGCCTATATTCCCTGCAATTATTCGCTATTGTGTAAAAGCTACGCCCCACTCGCATTAGTCCTATTGTCATCCTGACATAACGGCTGACGGCATAACCTTACATAACGTGACAATTTCATGAAAAGCCTAAAATTTTTAGTCGCCATACGATGACCATTAGCAACACGTTAACAATATACACCAACTTTTATACTGTCACAAAAACTGCCACTTTCAACACCTAAAAATTATGACAAAGCAAAAAACTCCTTTCGTTGTCGGTTTTGTTATTACTAATATCACAAAATAATTGAATTTCGTTATAGTGGCAACATTCAAAATATAATGCGGACTCTTGACATAGCCAGAAACCTACGTTTATTATTATCTATGAAAATTGAATTTTTATTTTACTTTTCTATTAAGTTTGGGGAGATTTCTATTAAGTTTGATGGATGACTGAAAATATTTCTCTTGAAAAGGTCATTAAACGATTTTTCAAATAAATGTGACGGTTAGAAAAGCAAAAACTTGAATTTAATAACTGCGGATTCACCCTGTATAATATTTTCAACGATTCGGTTTTATAAAATAATTACCTCTTCGATTACTTTAAAAAATGGGAATATTTTAAGAGTATAATAAAATTTAAACGTGCAGACAAGGAAGTTGAATATTGGATTCAAATCGAGACTCTTTTCACCAACTAAAGCAACGGGGAAATTAGGATACTTAAGATTTTAATTAAAGTTTGATTTGCGTTTATATTGAAGTTATAATCAAAATTTTCACATATTTTTAGCAAATTATTTTTAATTAATAATAAAGCATCTAAATTAAAACATTTATGTCCTGCAGCGTTCCAAATGCAAGTTTGTATCGCTAGGAGTAATGTTAACATAATAACATTTCCACATTTTAAATGTCATCCATTCAGGATTTTTATTTTTATTGATTGAATACCTTAATATTTTTACTTTCAAGTAATTGACGTCTCTAGTTGCATTTTAACCTAGAATTTAGTGTCAGACAATTACTTTAAAGTTTGAAAGCTTTGTTTTAAACTTAACAGAAATTATTTAGCCCAAACCAAACTAAAAGTTCCTCGGCAACTATTCGTCGGTAAGCAACAATGATGACTCAACTCAGGTTTGGGTTCAAGCTCAATAGAAAGAAATAGGTGTGTTTTTCAGTTTTTTTTGTTGACATTGCATAAATAGTGCAGGTATGCATTCTGCCGAGAGGACGAAATCTCGTCTGAGACACCACCACAATCTGTGGCGGTAGTGTCAGACTTCACTGACTAAAACCTCCCCCCTCAGCCCCCTTAGCTGCAAGGAAACCGCCGCTAGGCATTACATTCACATCTAAGAGGTTTTTAGATGGTCATCCTGCCCTTTCGGGACTATTGTTTTATACAGATTCCTTGATATTGGGAGAACCATGAGTTCAGCTCTCCTATCCTATTACTGCGCGGGTTACGACAGCGAAGAACCATCCGACGTAGTTTCTACTTCGCTACGGCCATCCACCCCGCAGTCAGCGCAGTGGTACTCACCGGTGCATACCGCTGCGAAGTGACCTTCACGGCAGCACCGCCAGCACATTTCTGACCTATCCAGGTCCCTGCAAGTCGGTTTGGCGTGCCATTTGGACCAGCACCTTCCGCATCTCGTGTGATTTCTAAGCTTGCATTCGTTAAATCAAATCTTGACGTTCGGGGTCAATAGCAGTCGTTTGGGTGCCTCCATCTCCACCTCGAGGACTGCTACTTTGTATTTTTCCGATGTGGTTATCAGTGACTTAAGTAGCACCTGATCATCCGTGTCAGACAATCTTGTGATTGCTTCCTTTACCTTCTCGCTGTCCATTAAAAGGTCGAGATTTATTATCTCAATGGACATTTTTCTTGTGAGATCCTTGAAGTTGAAATCTTTGATGTTCTTGGTGAGCTCTTCCCTGAGCTGTTTTTTCAGTTTAATGCAAATGAATAAATATGTCTAGTGCAAATTTGAGGTTACGACAATCTCGTATTCAGGTCGTGGGTGTAGTTATGTGCGACAACTTCTCAACGCAATCACATTTACTGCAAAAATGCTCTCTAAATTGCTTTGAGAAGCTCTCATAAATGTTATTAATATGTGATAAAAAATGCAATATAAAAATGTTTACAGTAATTTTACTGGCCCTTCAAGAAGTTAGCACCGTTGGAGTACTGCTGACAATTTTGTGCTTCTGATTTACGCTGCACAATTGCGGCTTTCATAAATGTTCACCTTACGCCTTGAGCACATGTGGTTTTGCTCGTGACCAGAAAATTTGTAGTTTATTTACCAAATCTGACCAGATATTCGCCCTCGTGTTCATCTTATTCCTCCACGGATTGCTGATTACGTGTTGCGTGTGAATTTCCAACTGGTTAATAGGAATTATCATCCAAAAATGTAACCTAACCTCAAAGTTGCGATTTTGTTCTAATAATAATATAGACTTTATTTCCCATGGGGATACCACACATACAAAATATATACAAGATTATCACAATTATTATAAATAAGGAATAATTACATAATAACAATAATAACAATAAAAAACAAGAGAAATAAGAGTAAACCCATAGGAAAAGGGCGGAGTTCAGAATAACCCCCATAAGGGGACCGCCTGCTCTTCCACTCAACCCTAAACCGGTACGCGCACCCACCCACTAATTTTCCTAATTTCCACAAACACAGAGTTTTTCAACTTACTCGTGGCTGGATTGATCAGCATTAATCGATTTACCAAATTGATGTCCAATGATTTATTCAAATTTTAACAGATTATGAAACTTGCCTCGCATATAGAAAAATGCTCGATTTCATCACAATTTCGCGATTTCGATGACCACACCGAAATTAATACGTGTTCTTTATCGATCGCAGCTACTAAACACTCGAAAATTTCCCCAGATCAGACTTGATCTAAACAAAAACGCAAATTTTCACTTTTTCTCGCAAAACCAAGCAAGAACCTCATCCGTTCTCCTTCAATGGCGTAGTAGGAAGCCTCGAACTTGGAGATGCCACCCTTGCAAATCCAAGATGTTCCAAATTTTCTACCAATTTCAACTGTGAAGGTAAACTTTACGCGCTAAATTCAAAATTACACAAATTTCATTCATGTTTTTTCACCAGTTCTTTCTATTCGTTTTGAAACACCACAATATATTTAACTTACACTTCCATTGTCCGCCTTCGTAAGAACTTAGAGGTCCGTCCCCTAACTAACTTCCTTCCTGATCGGGACCTCTTCTCTTTGTAAGCTTTGAACCCGTAATCGTGAGAATATGCTGGATGCGGGTAAGAGGATAGTGGTACAACTATTCTATATTATATATTCCTATCAGCACATGCACCTACGGAGGAAAAAAATGACACCAAAAAGGAGACTTTCTATGAGCTGCTGGAACGAACCATCGATATGACAAGCTTTAATAATTTCGTTACAAAATCTACTATGTTCGAACATAGGGATAAATGCAAAAGCAGACATGGAGGTCAAATGATGACAGAACCAGGAACCAAATAGACATGCGAGATATGCCAACAACATAATAAACATAAGAAGCCTCAGGGATGCGGACAGCGACTCAGACCATTTCCTTGTGAGGGCTAAAATTAAAATGGGGATATTAACCTACATAAATCTAACCCCAACAAAGAATATAATATGGAACACTGAGAGGCTGAAAGCAGACGAAATCAGATATAGATATCAAAGGTCAGTCAGTGCAAGATTATCTAGATGACGAGAATGAAGACCCAGAGATAGAGATTGTTTGAAGGGCAATTAGGTAGGCAACAGCGACAGCGGCTGATGAATAATTGGGTAGGAAGCTCAGAAGGAAGATGAATGGGTGGTAAGGATAATATCTTAATATCTAGCTTAATATCTGGGGTCAATAATTATAGCTGCAGATAATGATATAACCGAAGAAATAAAGGGACGCATACAGAGCGGTAACCGATGTACGTTTACCCTGGACAGGCTATTTTGCTCAAGAAACTTAACAAGAACCTCAAAAATTAAGATCTATAAAACCGTGGTGAAGCATGTTGTGATCTATAGCTCCGAAAGCTGGACAATGACCAAAGAAAATGAAGGACGACGCAGAAGCTTTGAAAGAAAAGATCTAAGAAGGATATTTGGCCCGAAATATGATCCCATAAAAAACTATATATCGATCCGGATATAGTACAGGAAATAAAGGCTCAATGACTGCAATGGGCCGGACACGTTCAGAGACAACCTGATAGTATTCTAATCAAATTGGTATCGGAATGGGCTCCAGGTGGTAAGAGACCAAGAACAAGATGGAGAGATAACTTCATATAGTATTTGGAAACAATGGGAATACAATACAACGATAAGCACTAAACCTGATCACAAATAGAGAGGTACGGAGGGCAATTGTGAAGGCAAGACCCACCCGGGGTTGTAGCGCTACGAAAGAAGAAGAAGAAATTAAATTATTCTTATTTATGAATTAAAACCTATAAGAGATTAAAACGGTTGCAAGATTTATAAAAGCAATAATGTTTCTACTGGCCAATAATGAAGATTACCTGCAAAGAATACTGTACCAATTCAAGCAGACTAGAAAAAAGTACACAATGGAAATTCCCGAAGGAAACACAAAAGCACCGGTGGTTGTAAAAACCTAATTACTAGGTGCAAATTAGAATTTAATGGCAATACGATAATGCAGTTAATGGCCTTTAATTATTTAGGTTCAGAAATTACTTAGCAAAAATTTGCACTGACATCAAGCAACGCAAGCTGCAGTCTAAGTAGTAGGTTATTTACGAAATTCTATTTGGCACAACAATCCATCCAGTTCTGGCATACGTAGCAAAAAAAAACAAGAGCGGAAACTATCAGATCAAAACAAAAGGCCAGGACGGTGGAATTGAGGTCCCTACGATTACAGGAGTAACACTTTTGGATCACCAAACAAGAAGAAGTGAGGATATCAGAACGAAATGTGGCATACAAGTTGTCGTTAAATTGATCAAGACCAGAAGAAAGATATGGAACAATCACGTGGATAGAATGGGAAAAAATAATTGTTTTACCTTGGAATTGGATTGGATCTACTAGATCGAGGAAGTGGTATAAACATTCGATATAATTTAAACAGCCAGTGGAATTTAGTCAACTGTTACATTTTTTTTTATCGAGTGTTTTAATGTTATTTTATGGTTGATCATTCGTAATTTTACCTGATTCGTTTAGGTTTATTAGCCGAGTTCTCTGTTGCTGTGCAGTTGCTTCCTCTGTTTTCCTTCTAACCGACCTTAGAATTTCTTGTAAACTAATAATTTCTAGTCTCTTTTTTTAATGTGTGTATGGTTAATCCGATCAATAAAATATTATGTTCCCGTTTTGCTTTATATGTTTGGTAGTCTGCTGGTAGGATCACTGAGTTAATGGGAAATCCTGACGCCCATGGAAAAGTAAAATTAATTCCATCTTTTTCGGGTGTTTTTCTAGTCTCGTAGAAAGCTAATCGTGAGATGATAATGTCTGTAGTTGAAAAGGTTTTTCAATGTATGATGAAATAACCTTCATAACCCTGATTGTAATTTATTTTATTTTGAATTAATGTTTTCGTCATGTGTTTGCAAAACGTTCAAACAAAACTTACCTCTGAATATGCATGAATTCAATGCTTGATGACAATCTTGGGGTTGAAAAATGTCTCGAAAAATGTAAATATTTAATAAAATTGTTGTAATGAGTTTGAGTGCAAATCCAGATCGCTGGATATATTTTGTTAAATCAATTAAATGTTTCTGAAAGATTGAAAAGCAAAATAATTGGATATGCAATTCCAAGTGGGTTGTGCTTGAAACTATCATTAATTTATCTATAGTTAATTAAAAATTTGTAAAAGGATAAGTATTTCTTGCATAAAATATGGTAGGTACGAATTGTTTAATTATAACTACAAGCAAGTAAGAATACTTAAGAAATATAATAATTATTGTTGCACCCTTCAGTGTTACGTTAAATCCATTATAATTGAATACTTGAAGAAAGTTTTACTATTTTGCTCGTTTTGTAAGTTAAATCAGGAATGCAATAACGTCACAGTTAGGTGGTGATTACTTCGATTCTTGACTTGATAAATAATTAGAACGAGTGTAAAATAAAAGCCCTATACTTGTCCCCATGCCCTACAATAATAAATGAGACCTGCAAAATCGATTATAAAAGCTGCCTGTGAGATAAATTGTCGATTGCGTCAAGATCGATACTTTAAATTACATCGCTCGGCGTTTCTAAATTAAAAGGGAGTTAGTCTTCAAGTACAGCCATTGGCGCTTCTTAAAGCTTTTTTCGTTTTCCTTTTAACGACCCGTGCGTTTTCCTAAACTAATTTTGAATGTAGGTAGATGGAAATGTGAAATGTGTGCAGTAAATATATGAAAAATATTGTTATTTTGCAAAGTATGTACGTGTTTTCACTTCATTACGACCCGCTCTTCATTCTTAACTTTATTTTCATCGCCGTATCCCAGGATAATTTATCTTTTTCTTTTGTTGATAACATCCGCTTGTGTCTAGTTAATTCGCTTCGAGTGATCTCTGCAACCAAGACAAATGATCACAATTTTCAGGTGAAAGTCATCTTCGTTCGACTCGATTTACAGATTTATTTCTTACGCCAAATTTTCTTCCAATTTATTTTTTTCATTTTGCACGCACTTCACTCTTACTTTATTAATAAATTGGGTTATCAGCCGATTTTCGATTTTATGCATTAATCCTTAGAATTTAGAGCATCTGTTAGCTTACTTTTTATGGTATCTAATTTCGATGGAAGTACCAGTTAGCTCTTATTGCAGATGTAAAATGATTGCGGAACATTTCGCTTAGACGTGACGATGGCCGGTTAAGTCGCATGTCGAATACGGGATGATAACGAAAAGGTTATTATTCCAAAGCTCCCAACTACCAAACGGCTTATAGGTCGGACAAATATAATTACCCCTGAAACTAAATGAAACCAACAGGTCGTACTAATTCAATAAAGCATTTTCTACAAAACACTAATTTTATTAAACGCTCCCAGAATATTGACAATTTAATGAAAATTTAATTTGCGTCGCATGAAAAATCAAGTTAATATGGAAATTGCTGACATCAAAGCAATTTTTGCTGAGAATGATTTAATTGTCAGACAAACCAGCGCTACTTTTAAATTTTTCAGCATATTAGTTTAGGTACGCACGAAAAAAATATGAATGCAAAATTTACGTTCGGAAAAATTTGAGAATCTGTTATTTTTGAAAATGTAAATCTCCTTTTTTACTTCAGTTCTTAAATAAGTAAAGAATATAATTTTTACTCAAAGATATAATCATACAAGCAGTTTGATATAGAAGGGGAAGAACTCCCGTTCGTACTGAAGCTGCTTGCTTGCCTACATGTTGCACGTTTTATCAAATTACCACAAAATTTTGAATATTCGCATATTTTTTTACGACGTTTCCTGAATTTATATTTTTGTGTAATCTTTTACAATTCCATTTTGTGAACCTACGGATATTATTTTAACAATTATTATGAAAATATTTTAAAGAAAAGGATTTTACGGAAATAAAACCAATTGTTGTTGGTCCATCCTATTTGGTGTTCCTTAGTAAAGAACTTTTATCTCCCAGCCAAGAGAAAGAGTAAAATAGATAAGTTTGCGTCATGAAGAGCAGGTTAGTGGAATTTTTAAACCAATAAAAGTTATTGGATTACTGACAACATGAACTAATGGCCAAATTGCGAGTAATCTTCAACTTCATTCCCGTTGATAGATAACGGGAGAACTCTGAATTTGTCTAAATCGTAAGGTTATAATAGCAGAGAATCACTGGAAAAAGAAATAGACTTAGTTGTGCCTCAGGGTTCAATTCTTGGACCCATTCCCCTTATGGTGAACGATTTTAAAATCAAAAAGTTATAAACGTAGTGTCCATCTTGAGATCCGTCAGTGGGGATTTTTCATATTATTCAGCCTAACTAAAGGTGCATGGTATTATTTATTTCAATTATACTTATTGAATTGAGCATAGAAGAACACACAGAATAGCAGGGAATTACTGAGTATTCAATCAACGAACTAAAATAGGAACATACCTGTAAGTGGCAAGAAGGAGGAAGAGGATCTTGCTATCAATTTATTGTATTGGATTGAATTTTTAGACTTGCAACTTTTCGGGTGTTCATTCATCAATAAAGACGAAATACGAAGTTAAATTATATTTATTGCCCCCTCGTCAGTGGGCTGTTAATTCAAATTTTACAGGTACCAACCCAAACCCCGAAAACTAGGTATATAGTTCGAGGCCATTCCATACCCCCAAACTCCACAATCACAAAAGTCAACATAGTGTATGTTCTATTATTGATTTCATTAAATTGCAGTCACTCAAAATAAATATTATAGTGTTTCAAACGAGTTGAGAACTCGGGGTCGAAACATATTCAAAAAGGCGTTGAATAAATTCTGTTCATAACAACGTCAACTTTGTTACCAAATGACACTATTCAAATACTATTTTGCTTGTTTTACATCTTGTGTGATTTGTGCGCGTGCAGTAGCGAATTCTGGTGATTCTTCAAAAGAGCAATAATTGCTACGAAATTTGAAATTAGCGCCGAAAATGTTTACCTACGGACTCATTATTTCGAATTTGATCTTTTTTTGGGAGTTTTGATTTGAAGGTGTGGCACCTCCGAAGTAGGGATTGCAATACCGAATACCGGTATTTTTGAGGTCCACTTCCCCTAGCCCTCCAATTTCGATTTTTGGATACATTTTTGTGTCATTTGTTTGTGCATCGTTTGTGTAGGTTTGTGCAAACATTTTTTTCGTTTGTGCAATCACCGTTTATACAAAAATCGAAATTTCGAAAATCGAAATCGAAAATTCACGAACGGTGATTGCACAAACGAAAAAAATGTTTGCACAAACCTACACAAACGATGCACAAACGAATGACACAAAAATTTATCAAAAAATCGAAATGGGAGGGCTAGGGGAAGTGGACCTCAAAAATACCGGTATTCGGTATTGCAATCACTACTCCGAAGTGAAGAGATTCTCGAAGCGTCCTTTATTCGACGTGATTTTTCGTTTATCGAGAAAAGTAAAATTTTGCGTATCCTTGGGATCAAAAACAAAAGTGATTCCAGGCATTTTTAAGTGTTTATTCAACGATATTCCTGTAACGGGAACGCCAATTTTTGGACAAATTATTGATCATCCGATTGCTAATTTGTCGGATGCTTGTTTAGCCAACCACCACAGTACAGTGTTGGATGAATCTAAAAATCGAAGATTTAGAAAAATTTTAAAAAGACTTTGAGGTTAAGTAAAACTTACATGTGGCCTAAGAAATCAGTAAAAGTTTCGTTATAAATTCTTACGGAACACAGCGAATAATCTATGTACGATTACACAGCAGCACGAAGATACGAAGTACGAAGATAAACTGATAAGCATGGAAAGCAACGCGTCTCGTCTGTTCCAAGCAGCTGTTTTCACCTGCGAGTGAGCGTCATAGGAAGCCACCTCCCATATGCGAAGCCAGACGACTACTCCAGAGGTTTCGAAACGGTTATCCTAAGGGTTAGTCTTAATTTTAGATTTTAACAATTTTATTGTACAACATTGATTTTTGTCACATTTTTATCACACATGAAAGTTTCGAACAACAATTTAGTTATCAAATCGATAGTAAATGTGATTGGGGTTCGAAACGATCTTACAAAAATACACAAACGGCTAAAAGACAGTATTATTACCATTGAAACAGAATTAATACTCAACGTGTTTGAAAATTTTTTTAAATTAGCTCTATTATGCACCCAAGTCTTTCATTTGAGTTTGAGCCCGGTCTTCCCTGAGAGAGTTTCTTGTTCTCCACGATTAAAAAACCTTGGCATTGGAACCGGGAGGTGTGAGAGGTATAGAATTAAAATCAGGTCAGAAGGTTAAAAGCTATACAATTTTTAAATGTATCTATTAAACTCTCAATAAAATCTTAGTAAAATTGATTTCCTAGATATTATCACTGATGTGGATGTTCGATCTTCTGCCTGATTCAGAGAAATTGCGTTATTTATGCCTGTTTTCGCCAACAATTTATTTAAGAATTTCCTAGTAAAGAATTACTTAACTAGGATTCCATAAATTTGATTGGTCAAATTTGACATATGAATTTTTTATGTCAATACTTATGTCAAATTTCACCAATCACATTTATGGAATCCTAGCTAAGTAATTCTTTACTAGGAAATTCTTAAATAAATTGTTGGTGAAAACAGGCATAGGATACCTATAGGTCTCATTTGTAGGTCGTAAACTTTTTTTTAGGTGACGGAATCTTGAATTAATGTATTATAGTTTCCGCATTAGATTTGTGGCGCGATGTATTTTTTGTCCGATGTGGCCAATTTTTTTTGTTCCCATCAGGTGATTGTGCTTCCACCTGTCCAACCCCCGCTCATTATCAGTAGCTGTGACTCTCTATTCTATTTTGATCTACATCACCCTAGGTCGTTTGGTGACTAAGGGCCAATTCTACAAAGCAGGTATAAAGTCCCGAATAGTTATTCTCCGAATAACTTATTCGAAGTATAACTTATTCCTTATTCGAGGTATAAAAGCTTTTGCGTTCTACAATGCTTGTACACGGTCGGTATAACTATACCTGAATTTAGTTCATCCGCACCAATTATAGGTCATTTGCACAACATATTTAACCATAGAATAACTATTTGACATCGTTGTGAAGCGTTCATTTGATTTATTGGTTATGGTTTTTGTTGTAAAAGATGTTTAAACAGAAAATTAAACAAATTCTCTTTTTTTAAAATTAATTTTAATTTTAATTATTGCTATTATTAGATCTTTTTAATATTAAAAAGAGTTAAAAAATTTTGTAATAATTAATTTTTATTTATAAAATTTTACAAATTACTTTATAAATAATTAGGTACTAACATACATAAAAATGTTACTTATTAGAATGAAACTTTGAAAAGCATGGGTCGAGAATGAAATATCCAAAAACAATAAAAATTACAAAAAAACCTTAATAAATAACAATAAGCAATAACAAGAATTTTTACAAAAATTTTAAATTCACTCACAAGCCTCAATTAATTAATTATAAATAATCAAAGTAATGATTTAATAAAATAACTTTATGGAAGCACTTGAAATACAAGAATAAATTGAATTTCACATTTGAAATAAATAAAATTGTCATTCAATTAACTGTTAAACTCTAAAATCTAACCTTAAAATAACCCTCTTTTTTTTTGGCAGTCGGGTAATAAATGATAGTTTATATTAGATTTGACCAATAGAAAACAAGAATAACTTATCCGAGCAGGTATTCGACCATTTTCAGAGGGATAAGTTAAACCAGGTATAACCACAATTTATACCAACAAGAACGTTATACGACAATTGTAGAACGCAATCTGTGTGATTTATTCTCAGTATAGCTTATTCGTACTTTATACCTGCTTTGTAGAATTGGCCCTAAGTACTTAGTTTTATGCAATGGTTAGAGAAGTACGGGTTACAGACATTAAGGTCGTAAGTGCATATCCCGGACACTCTTAAATTTATCTGGGCCGCCGTGTTTATGATTACAAGTTACACTATCATCATACTATGCCATTTAATCAATCAAGTTTCTGATTTACATATAATTTGGTTTTGGCCATATTGTTTGTAGTTCTAGATGAGTGATCCATATGATTATTATGATCAAATACATTAGATTACGTACAAATTCACGGGATGTTAACTCTGGCCGTTAGAGGCGCCACTTATGGAATATTCCTAAAGTTGTATATAAATAAGTACAATCTTGTAAGTTATCAACTCTGGCCGCTAGATGCAATATTCTTATATTGTATTCAATATTATCCGGCCTCTTAAGCGAAATTCCAATATTTGGCTAAGTTGTACGTATTATTAGTCTAATTCTAATGCATTTGTTATGATGTACGTTAGAAGTCCTGATTTTGTTGTTACGGAGATCATAAATTCCTCGTGACATTCGTGGGTCATTTGTCATTATCAAGTATTTGATTGCAATAACGTACAGTTGTAATCACGAATAATGAAGCTTACGTCACAACCATCTGAATTAATAGTAGATATATAGTTGACCTTTTATTTGATAAATATTGGATTTATAGTTGGGAAAAGGTCTAAGTGAAACAATTTTATTAAATTGCCGACGTTTCGGGCCCTTTTATTGGCCCATTTTCAAGGCTAAAAATATTATAATAATAATATAATAATAAAACAGATAAATTAACTATATACTAACCTTCTTTGGAGACCACTGTAAGTTTGACTCCCTTTAAAAATTTTCGAAACGGTGAATAATAGAAATACTAAAATGAATAATGAATAGTAACAATAAACAGAAAAATTCAAAAAACAGAAAAAAAAAAAAAAACTTACTTTGCCTTTTTTCTCCCTCGACACAATTTCGGCAATTCAACCAGTGGCATAATTCGGATTTTCAGCGTTTGGGTTGTAAGCTCACACTGAATTTCCTAATTAGCCTCCTTGTATTGCATTCAAAACTTCAACTCCCTCTATAGGAGGTCCTATAGAGGCAGTTTTCAGAATTGAATTTGAAAAGTGCGTGGGAGAAAAAAGTCACTTATTTAAAAAACCGCGAATCTTACATTTGCCTGCTCAAAGGTCAGTATGATAGTGTTTAAGGTTATATAGTCGTCTTCATTTTATCCAGGATGTACTTATAACCACCGTGAAAGTATTGGACATCCCTTTTAAAATTCATCGATTTATTATTCAAATGAATATTAATTGCTTCCTTTATTTTGCGTTTCCTACCAATGTCTTCCCTATCTAAGATTGCGATGCCTTGGTGGTTTATGGAATGTGACTTTGATGCCATGTGTTTGCATAAAGCAGTATATCTATCGTCGTTGTCGGTCATAAAGACGCGAGCATTTTTAACGTCTCTAGTATGCTCCTTTATGCGAACACCAAGTTTCCTCGAGCTCTCACCCTCCTGCCTCCTATTAAACCTTCCTCTTATTTACCCAATATAATAGCTGATATCGAATATGCTATAAACAATAGTTCATTGGAAGAAAAACAAACTACCGATCTTAGAGCACGGACCTGTAATATTTTACAGAACCACCTTGTCGCACTACGATCTAATAAACTCAAGACTAACGTACCGTACGATTTCCGTAAGGCATCTAAGGATACGACCTTGTTTTTAAAAGATCACAAGGATACTCTTATTGTCACTAGATCTGACAAAGGTAATAATACTGTCGCGATGGATAAGTCCGATTATTTCGAAAAACTTGACAAACTTTTTGCAGATAGTCTTACTTATGATCTCGTCAGTAAATGTCCCATTTTCTCTATCAAAGAAAAGGCCAATGACATTTTTCTTACATTAGAAAAAGGAGGCTTCATAACTCGATATCAGTCACTAAATTGGAGAAAGAAGACGGAAGTTCCACCCAAAGCTTATGGCTTACCCAAGCTACATAAGGATGGTCACCCCCTTAGACCTATTATCTCAGATCTCAATGGACCCCTTCGTTTTCTCTCTAAATTCATATCCCCACTACTAAAACCGTTTTATTCCCAGAATCCATACGACGTCAAAAATTCCATAGAAATGAAAGATATACTTTCAAACCATATTCCTAAACATGATGACATCCTTATTTCCCTTGATGTCTCATCATTGTTCACTAACGTTCCCGTGGAACTAGTCATCAAACATATTGAGGATACAATTTCCCGATCACCTACAATAGTGACTATCCCTAATGACATCTTAGTACGTTCACTTCGACTCATCACTAGGAACAGCTACTTTGTAGCGAACGGAAAATCCTATCTTCAAAAGAAGGGTGTCCCTATGGGTGGCAGCATATCCGTGGATTTAGCCAACATCTGCATGAACATACTTCTGGATGACAGAGTTTCCTCTTTTAATGCCATTCACAAAAATGGCATTAGATTGATTAGGAAATATGTCGATGATCTTTTCCTGGTAATAAGTAGTGAATCTTTACCCTATATCTTAGAACACTTCAACAACTTCCATAATGACCTTCAATTCACTATGGAACAAGAAGCTAAGAGAAATATCCCCTTCCTAGATATGCGCGTCTACAGAGATGATCTGGATGGTAGGCTTATTACTTCTTGGTATCATAAGCCTACTTACTCAGGAAGACTTCTGAATTATTTCTCCAGTCATCCGAGACACCAGATCTTAAATGTAGCCCGCAATTTTATCCAAAAAGTCCTCTCCCTATCCCATCAGAAATTCCTACCTGAAAATCATGAAATTATTCACCTAGTCTTTTCCGCCAATGATTTTCCAAAAACCCTATCCTATTCACTTCTTAGAACAATAGAAAAACATAATATACCCGTAACAAAAACTAACCCCCCCCCCCCCTCACCCCCTGACACCCGTTTTCACAGTCTCACTTATGTCAGGGGACTATCAGAAAAATTAATTTCAGTTTTCAAACAAACCCCCAATCTCAAATTTGGCCTCACCTGTCCCAATAAAAATAGACGTTTCTTTTCCAATGTTAAAGATCCTACTCCTCTTGATGCTCGGAGCGGAGTGGTGTATCAAATTCCCTGTCAAGACTGTGACCTTGTGTATGTGGGTGAGAGCTCGAGGAAACTTGGTGTTCGCATAAAGGAGCATACTAGAGACGTTAAAAATGCTCGCGTCTTTATGACCGACAACGACGATAGATATACTGCTTTATGCAAACACATGGCATCAAAGTCACATTCCATAAACCACCAAGGCATCACAATCTTAGATAGGGAAGACATTGGTAGGAAACGCAAAATAAAGGAAGCAATTAATATTCATTTGAATAATAAATCGATGAATTTTAAAAGGGATGTCCAATACTTTCACGGTGGTTATAAGTACATCCTGGATAAAATGAAGACGACTATATAACCTTAAACACTATCATACTGACCTTTGAGCAGGCAAATGTAAGATTCGCGGTTTTTTTAAATAAGTGACTTTTTTCTCCCACGCACTTTTCAAATTCAATTCTGAAAACTGCCTCTATAGGACCTCCTATAGAGGGAGTTGAAGTTTTGAATGCAATACAAGGAGGCTAATTAGGAAATTCAGTGTGAGCTTACAACCCAAACGCTGAAAATCCGAATTATGCCACTGGTTGAATTGCCGAAATTGTGTCGAGGGAGAAAAAAGGCAAAGTAAGTTTTTTTTTTTTTTTTCTGTTTTTTGAATTTTTCTGTTTATTGTTACTATTCATTATTCATTTTAGTATTTCTATTATTCACCGTTTCGAAAATTTTTAAAGGGAGTCAAACTTACAGTGGTCTCCAAAGAAGGTTAGTATATAGTTAATTTATCTGTTTTATTATTATATTATTATTATAATATTTTTAGCCTTGAAAATGGGCCAATAAAAGGGCCCGAAACGTCGGCAATTTAATAAAATTGTTTCACTTAGACCTTTTCCCAACTATAAATCCAATATTCATCTGAATTAAGTACAGACAACCTTTTTTATTAAATTAATTGTAGTAACATAGGTTAAACAAAGACATACTATATTAAATTATTCTTAAATGTCTGATTTTAGAAATGTTTTACGTCGAAAATTATCTGACACCCAACGTATGAGATAGAAAGAGATAGATACAATAGTTCTTAGCGTGCATAATAATTTTAATGAAAGTAGTTTTTATAGTGACTGTTGCTTTAATTTTTTAACAAATTAGTTTGATTTTAGGTTATATTTCCATTTCATTAGAACAGGGTTTCTTAAATTTTTTGATTTCCCAAACCGTTTTTGGTATGAATTTGACCGTGCACCCACTTATTTCATAAAAGTCATAAATATTGTTAAAAATAAAATTTTAAGCTTATTAATTATTAAATTTTATGATTTAAATTTATGATATCAAACACTTATGTGACTCACAATTTTCGTCTTATTTCATACAAATGCCGTTTATGACGAAGCTTCATTATTCGTGCAAACAACTGTACATATAAATATATTGTAAAATCGTTTCATCGTCCAGCTCGGCTCAGAAGCGGTCATTGCCTTGCAGCTAACGCTGAGATCGGTTTCGAATGCGAGGTACCAAATTTCTGGGTAGGGTTAAACTTTATCATGATTAGTCTTCGTACTTCGGAAGGCACGTTAAGCCGGTGGTCCTCCTGGGTTAGTGAATTGCCAACATTGACATAAAAGCTAGGGTACAGGCACATCTTCAGGCCAGTCCAGCAAGCAACCTACCAGATGTAACCCTAGTAACACACACCCTCCTAGAGCGTCCCATGGACGTCCGCTAAAGATCCATTGGACGTCCATGGACCATGTACCTACAATTGATCTCCAACGGACGTCCATAGGACGCTCCAGGAGGGTGTGTGTTACTTAGGTAAAGCAATTATATGCTCAAAGAGGCAATTATGCCAAGAAAACCTGACGCAGCTGTTTATAGAACAGATCATTGATCTAAAAGAAGTGCCACGCTTAGACCTTGCGGTAAGTCGATGCAACTTGCACCTCCAATCTACCTCAGGGCGACTGGTAGTATGGTAAAAAAAAATGATGTTATGTCCCTTTGGCTAGCTCGATAGGGCACGAAAATATGTAATGGGAGATCGCCAAACTTTTCCCTAGATGGAAGGTGTATGACACAGGGGTAAGTGCCGGTAGTGGCGCTTTTATAAGCAAGGCTGCCAAGGATGTGATTTTGAGCGCAACGTAGTTTAACACCCTGTATATAGTCGCTATTGTAGCCGCTGTAAACTACGAAAATTGGGCGTACAAGAATAAAGGTGGGAGAATCTGACGAATCTCTTTGAGTGGCGGAGAGTAAAGCCTCGTTAAAATTTAAACTATATTTAACACAAAAGGTACAGTACCGCGTCGAAATAGTGGGCTTGCCCTTACCAGAATCAAAATTGTAATCAGTAATAAAATTGCATAAATAAGTAATAAAGATGACTGACGTCACCTTTGTACCCCGTATAGCTATACCAGGCGCACAGTTAGTACACCCGTTACTGGGCAATAACCACAGTTGTTGAAACAAATAATTTTGAAATAAAATATACAAAGGGATGGCAAGGGAGTGACCCAATATAAGCTCGCAGGTATGAGTATAGTTCATAAACATTTAAAAAATAATTAAACAGTTACTACAGATTCGCTCGTTAAGGTGTCGTCCCGCGGTGACCCGGTCGTGGTGTGAATAGATTGGGGCTGATATGGAATCGCTGTACACGATACTGGTCGTAGTATTCAAGCAAAGGGTAGCTGTTGAAATCTCAGCCAGATCAAGGTGATAGAAGAGTGAGGCCGTCACTCCAACGATACGACTACAGGTGTGAACCTTATGGTAACTGTAGACAGTCCAAACAACAACATACAACATCGGTAAGCTGGCGAGGCGTTACGGAAATCAAAAAGGGTCAATGATACCAATAATAAACTGACACCCTAAACAGAAGAAAATTATCATTAAATAACATCACCAAAAAAAAAAGAAAACATGTAAAATTTACCTTCAGGTGTTCGAGGGTAATAAATGAAATGAGAAAAGAATTTGCGTACACTTTTCATCCGGTAAATTACACTAGAAACGTTGCACTCCTTCAGTATGAAGCCAAATACACTCCCAATGCGAAAACTTGGTTCAAAGAACCGATAAATATGGGCAGAATCATCAAAAGGTGGTGTGAAATAGAATCCCAAAATAATTGGTTCGAACCAAACCGTTCGATAAAAATTCCACAAACACCAAACGTCTGTGTAAAAAAACCTTCTTCAAAAATCGTTGTCAAAAATGGTGCAACCACAAAAATTCTTATCTACCTCCTTCACTTATATCTGGTGTCTTAGTTCAAAAATTCCAAAAATCGTACCTGTACTGACCTCTAATAGATAACAATAGAGGTTGCAAGGAAGGTTTCTGTACAATTAAACATGATTCAAAATTTGGAAGGACCAAACTCGGTAGATGAATTTACAACCGTAGCAGAAGATAAAGAAAAAGAAGAAGAAGGGTTCATCTAACCGCAATCAAACCATATCTGCTTCCTGGAGACTCTCACATCAACTCCATATAGCAATTGCGTCGCAGCACTGACCGTCGCTTGATGGCATTGCTTCTGGTGAAGTTAAATCCGACTGCCGAAGCCATGGCCATTTACGATACCAAAACCGTATTACACCAAGAAGTTACTGTTGAACAAAAAAGACAACCATCCACAGTGACTTTGCGTTTCTCAAGAGCTCTAAGGTCCGTCCACTTGCAGAGCAGTGCAACCTACAGGGCATGCTTGGAATTTTCCCTACAACGAGATCGTCAACAGCAACCCGGACACCTTAGCTTGAGATACTAACAACGTTTGACCTCAAGCCGGCGACCAATATCAAAAGTAGAAATCTACCTTCAATGCAGTGACGAAGTGTAACAATCCATTTGTTACATGGCTCTTCTCGTCTGATTTTTTTAATTAGTTTCGTTTTGTTTTTTGAAACATTTTTATTTTTTAGTGTTAGTTAGTTTTAAGAAACATTTTTCTGGTTACTGGTATAACGCCAAGAGCCAATGAAAAGGCTCAAGTTTTTAATGCGCCGGAGGGCAGCGCATATCTCAAGGAGAATACAAAAACCATGTACTAGCAACGACTAATTTTCAAGGTGAATAATAAAATTCACAAAATTTTTAATCAAAACGAGTGTTACAAAGTGAAAAAGTATTTCATCACGAGCACCGTGATTTCCCACACAAGGGCAAATATTGGTAACCGTGTAGCAATTTTTTAAGCTACGGTTTATGCATTTTAACGAAGTCGATGTACCAGACGCTACCTAGCGCCATTTTGAAAATTCGACCAATTTTATTTCATGGTCCATTTTTGGGTGATAATCCGCTAATGGGATCGACAACCCTATCAATCCAGTACGCAATAAGTCCTTTGAAAGAATTCGAGTGTGCCGCTGTTACGACCAACATCTCAAGTGTCCATGAAAAGATTTAACAACCTGCTACGATATGATCAGTTTGTAGTGAAAGCATTAGAATTATTAGTTACCAGCATTTGTATTTATATTTTGTCTATATCTGTGTAATTCCTGTTTTAGTAATATTTATCAACTATGACGAACCGATTGGCAAAGGTTAACCTCTGAACGATCGAACGAACAACCAAGTATCATGCAATTATAAACATCAAAATCGTAAGTAAACTGAGAGTTGCTTGCTATAGATATATGTATACTACATCTGTTGATCCTAAAATCTACTTGCTAACTGATTTTCATCATTTCTAACAATATAATACAATACTAACAATTCTTGCAATTTGTACTGCAAAATCTTTTTAGTAGTTTTGAATCTTGGCTATGCTTTAGAGAACGTACTTTTAATAACGTTAAGTAACCAAAATGTTAAAATTTGTAAATATCTGTAAATTACTTTCAATCTTAATTTTAAAGTGCATAGAATAAGAATTTTTGTAATTATTTCATGTCGTTTGAGTGTGACTCTTTTTTATTTTACTGACGTATGTTTGTACATACTTTTCATTTTATTTTATAATAATTAAAGCTGTTATTAATACAAATAACTGTCTATGATCATTATTGGCGCCCACTCGAGTTATTCCTTACTGAAGAGAAACCATTTACAAGTACCTACGATACTCGTTAAGATCCTGAGTAACCCAATATCTCCGACGCTGACTGAACTCTATGAGCTAGCCGTTCCGTTAATTCCATCTACGAACACGAAAAGCGGCATCCTTGGCCATCCAGCCATTTGGCTTTGTTTAAGGTGGTACAGAAGGTCCTAGACAAGACACTGCGTAATACGAGGAGGAACTAATCTACGATGTTATGGAAATCGTTCTCACCCATCACGATTTCCACAACATGTGAAGCTAGAATGTCATTCAATTTAGCTCCAAGTGGGTGATGATACCCGTGCTTCTCCAGGGACTAGCCATTAAGTATGACTATCCGATGATGCAGTACATTCCCGGGTTGTTTACTTTTAGGCTTGTGAGCTCGGAGGGACGTCTGTGTTTGTAAAAATTTTGATTAGGTAATTACAAATAACTTGTGGCACAAGAACAATGGTTTTGTGGGGAATCGGGTCTAACATACCACTTGTGTTAGGTCCGTTCTCTTTGTAGGGTGGGTTGGCAATGACTTGTGACTCTATTTTCCAGTGAGGAGAAAAGGGGGGTGGTAATGTTATGTGCGGAAATAAAAAATATGTCGGTGTTTTGTACTTACGTGCCAAACATTACTTTCTGGTTTCTGGTTGATGCACTTACCGATAATAGAATTTCTCGTCGCCGGTGCCCGTTACGGGTACGATGATTCGGCAGGTCAGACCGTGGCCTATGACTCCCTGCCATTACTGACTTCCTCACTTCGTGGTGCATGTTTGTAGATTCTGTGGAGAAAAAGACCGTTAGTATCAGTGGGGGTTTATAACTAATTTCTTGGGGTTCCGCAGTGACATCTTCGCCAAGTAGTAGTGGTCGGTATCGTAGGTGCCAAGGGTGTTGATGAGCGTGTTTTCCGTGTCAGCACACCTGTCATAAAATTTTGTGATGAATTTCTTGATGAAGTCGTTAAGAGTGTTGAGGGTGTCTTCTCGATGAAGGATGTTGTTGGGGATAAACCAGAGTGCATCCATAGCTCTACGAAGGTAGATGTTCTGGATAACTTGAAGTGGAACCGTGTAGGTTTTGCGAGCGTAAGCCCAGGAGGTGGCGCCGTACGTAAGGGTGGGCTGGATGATTGTCTTGTAGAGTCTTAGTTTGAGAGGCGGTTTCAGTTCACTTTTTCTGTAGATCAAGGGGCTTAATGTTGCCATCAGGCCCTTGGCCTGGTTTCGATATTTCCTGGTATATGTGCTTTCCAACTATGGCGTAAGCCGAGGGTGACTCCTAAATATATGACCGAATCTTCCCATGGGATGGCCTGTCCAAATATTTTGAGGTGGGGGACTGGTCGATCGCGTTCCCTTATTCATTTACATTACATTATCCTCAGGGAGAAAATAGCCCTGGTACACAATCTTGGCGGAGCATATGACTATCTATCTCCCAATGAGGTTAAATGAGCCTATTCTAAATGAACACAAGACAGGAATGGAATCTTTAATAATATATGGCCCAGGTACACATTCTTGGTGGCGCAGATAACCATATAGGTTTGAAGAACACCTGCTCTTGAAAATTTGAAAGAGTAAAGGTGTTCTTTCTTGTCTTAGAGTGTATCTATTCAAGGGCCCTGGAGTAGCAGACATGCTACTGAGGTTATGACTCTTAGCTCTATGCAAAAATTAATACAGACTAGGGAGGTCTAGTCTAATAAGGCATCAGTGTTTTTTTTATGACGATCGTCGCCAATAACAATAACTAGAGGAAAAAACCACAGTTTCTGAAATCTGGAATTTTGTTGAAATTACAGGTTACTAAAAGGAAAACAACTGATAACTTTAACACATAACTGCGTAGTGACGCTTCCATATGTTAAAGTAACCTTAAATGGGTGCCTAAAGGAGAAGCGCCTTAACTTGTACAATGTATAATATGGAAGGTTGAAATCCTTGTAGAGTCCAAACCGAAAGCTTAAACTTGAGACAGCAGTCTCTATCAGAGTTTATGAATCTTTCATGAAACATTTGGATCTAAAGAGATCATGCTTTCAAAAACAAAAACTACTACGGGTGGTGGGAGCCCTCATAATAGGCGTGCCTATTGTCACCCACCAAAAGAGGTTGGTAGACTATCGTAGTGGCCAGTGGTTTTCCGAGAGAGTAGGCAAAATCGTCCTTTAAATAGGACCTCAGTGCGACCTGTCTGTCGCAAAACCTCTCACCTAGGGGCACTACCTGACCTTGCAACTCAGGGAAATGAATTAGGTACCTGTAATGGGGACCCTCAGCGAGGTACTATATCGCTAGAGCTACACCACCCATGTCTCACATGGTTGGACTAAGATAGCTACAAAAATAGATAGAGGCTCAATGCCACTCACTCACACAGTTTTTAAAGAAGTCATGTTCACAACAGATAAAGGAGATAAGCTGCTAGCTCGCAACTACTCCATCAAATGCCAATTATGATACCTGATACTATATCCCATGCCGCTCTCTCATGGGGGAGGATGCAGCATAATACTTAATTGCACAACTAAAACTAACAACAATTGACATGCATGCGTACCTTGTCCAAAGTATTATATAATTAACACGAAAAAAAGTAATTTGCACCGCAAACGATGTGCATTATTAGTGATTTGCAATATACATTTCCGGAAAAATGTATCTATAAAAGTCAAGACGAATAATTTGTTACTGAAGTCAAGATAGTTGTGGGTAAGGTGATTATGATGGAATACGCGAATATCAGTTTAAAAAATTATTCATTTCTTTTCAATTTTGAAAAGGAGTTTGTGTATCAAGAGACGGTAGATTGGATGTTAAAAAATTGGTCGTACGGTTTTTACTATGTCAGTGTATATGTGTTAGTTATATTTGGTACAAAACATTTTATGGAAGATAAACAACGGATCAATTTGAGACCTGTTTTAATATTATGGAATCTGGGATTAGCAATTTTCAGTATAATGGGAGCAATTAGAACGATACCAGAATTTACGCACATACTTTCAAATCACGGTTTTTATGCTTCGGTGTGTGTTCCATCATTTTTGCAATTAGATCGTGTTACTGGTTGTTGGTCATGGTTTTTTACACTTAGCAAAGTGGTCGAATTAGGAGACACCATTTTTATAGTATTGCAGAAGAGCCCTCTTATATTTTTGCATTGGTTTCATCATATTACTGTACTTTTATATGTATGGTATACGTATTCTGAAGTACCAGCAACTGCGCGATGGTTTATGATCATGAATTATTCAGTTCATTCTTTGATGTATTCCTATTATGCCTTACGAGCAATGCGATACAATCCGCCTCGCCGAATAGCAATGTTGATCACAACCTTACAAATTTCTCAAATGGTAATGGGATGTGCAGTTAACATTTTTGCATTAAATCTATTAAACAATAATATTCCTTGTGGAATTTCCAAAAACACCGTAAAAATTGCTTTCGTAATGTATTTAAGCTATTTTGCTTTGTTTGCAAATTTGTTCTACCAATCCTATATTTTGGGAAAATCAAAAAGAAATGCTGACTTGGACATTAATTCCAATGGATTTTTGGCTTCAAAAACAAAAGTGCAGTAGAAAAATTATTACCTCCATAGTACAAAAATATTGGTGCAAATTTTTGACCTGACATTTGCATTAATGGGCATAATCTGTACTTCACAATGTTAAAAAATAAAATAAAAATTGGCTGAGACGTAGCAATGCATAATTTCATTTATAATGTAAGTTAAGTGATATTGTGGTAGTAATGTAAATATGTACAATTTTGTAATATTTTATGTTTACGTATTAGGTACTGGTATTTAAAGTTGATAGGTATAACATTAGCTTGTATAATGTGTCTAATGTCTAATGTGTATAATGTGAAAATCCCTATAATCTTATATCATTAATAAAATATAAATTCCAACCTGATTGAGATGGTGAACTTTTTGTCATGTGAAAATCCTTAAGCGTAAACAAAAATGCACAATTGCAAATTTATTATTGTAAATGCCTGCACTAAAGATCAGAAATTGACAATAATTTATTTAGTAAACTATTAACAATAATAACTGCCTATACTCTATTACCCAACAGATGCACCAAGTTATTTTGCTGCATGCACTTGAGTGAATCTTTTTCTATTACATTTCAAACTTTAGGTCAACACGAGTCGAGGTTTATAATATTTCTTCGTGATCTTCAAATGAATGTTTTTTTGCAACCTTCTTGGAAAAACGATATAAATTGCCAAAGTTTATAAGTTACACTACAAGGTCTGTAGTGTATAGATTTTTTAAGTTTATTGATTTAATTTCCTTGATATTTTATAATTAAAATTAGTAATGATTTTTGACAGCAATATTGTCAAATTGAATAAGAAAATTGGTTCACAAACTGAATATAAATAATAAAATCAAAGTGGCTTACCATAAGTTCGCTTGCCCTGGTAATTAATGGGTGTGTGAAAACCAAACACTATCTTTTGGCAGAATAACTTCCTTGGGAGACTCGTCCAGAAGGTTCTTCGCCAGTGTCGATTATGAACGAAAAAGCAAAATATAAAGTAAACACATCTAGAAAATAATAATTATATCAGTTTTCCACCTTAAACGTGTCTGTATTGAATAAATATTGCCCAGGCAAAAGTGAACTCAATGTCACCCACTGATAGGCTGGTTAATATATGAACAATAACTAATTGAAAGCAATTAGAGTTACACAAAATGTTAAATGTTACACAACACCGGCTGGGTAAAGGGACTTCAGGAAGCAACAAATGGTTCCGATGACAGGGAAGATGTTCGATAAGCTTTGAGGTGGAGTATAAATATTATCTAAATAATATTTAGAGACGGTCATTGCCTTGCAGCTAACGCAGTTGGATGCGAATGCGGGGTACCGGGTTCAAACCCGGGGAAAGTCAAACTTTCTTATGACCAAGTCTCCGTGCTTCGGAGGGCACGTTAAGCCGGCGGTCCCCCTGAGTTGACGAATTGCCACCGTTAACAAAAAACAGGGCTTACAGGCACATCTGAATGCTAGGCTAGCAAGCTGCTACCGGATGTAAAACAACTATAGTCCAAAAATCGATCTGTGGACTACTCACCAACCCGTCTGGCCAGCGTGGTGAGTTATGGCCGAAAAACCTCCATAATATGGAGAGGCTTATGTCCAGGAATGGGCGAAAAAAGGGCTAATAAAGAATAAATATTTAAAGTGATACACAAACCGTGTACACATTCGTAGTTCATGTCCAGAGGGAGGTTAACACGACCGAATTGACAATCAGCTGCTTCAATTCCAACTGGACTGGGATGTTTACATTCCAGGTTATGTTGGTCTTCTAGATGGCAAAGTGTACAGGTTGTTGGTTGGAACGATTTTAATCTCGCTTATCTACGAAGGACAGATGTGGCCTTCCGTACTCGCAGCTACTACCGGGTCGTTTGTAAAATATCATCCTGACGACCGACCGACGGTGAATATGGGATACAGTCTAAAAGACTGGTAAAAACGCAAAAATAGTCGTATTGGTCACAAAAGCCACTAAATTATTTAGCACGCCAAAAACTGTCAACCGCCATTGATCGATTATTTATTGATCGAAAGAGCCTTGAATTTAATTTGCCGATCACGGGCGTCGAAATGTAATAAGCCCACATAAACCATTGTACCGAGTGCGTCGTAAAAAGAAAACAGAACATATTCAAAATATGCATTTTGAATGCGACAAGCTATGAAGATTAGATAGAGAATCGGACCAAGCACACTGCCCTGAGGGACTCAGGCAAACGTGAAGAGACCTCATCCTGGACTCTTACGAAGAAGTGCCTATTTGTAACGCATGACTCGAGTACTTCGTAATAGGTATGTGGCAGGTGTTTTTTAATTTTGAAGTGGAGACCAGGAATCCAAACCTTGTCGGAGGCCTGCTTTATATCGAGAAACGCTGCTGTACAATAACTTTTATTGTCTATCCTGTCTGATTTTGTTAGCGATTCTACAAACCTGCGCAATTGTTCAATATTTTGGCGGAATCCAAACTGGTATTTTGGATTTGTTTTCTATTTAATTGGCATCAGTCTTCTCAGAAATAATTTTTCGAATAACTTTTTAGAAAATGTAGTAAACCGATAGGTTTGTATAAGCCAGGTTCCGTTGGAGGTTTTTCCGGTTTAGGGATTAAAATAATTATTAAAATAAATTAAACTAAAATAAAGTAGTTCTGGTATAACTTTTGTAGTTATCAGATCTGCTCCTGGGGATTTTTTGATATTTAGTTCTTTCTTGAAATATGTTATGACATCTGACTTTTTGATTTTCTTGATTATAACAGAATACCTCTTCGCAGGTGCGCGTTATGGGTACGATGAACCGGAAGGTCAGACCGTGGCATATGGCTCCATGCAATTACTGTCAACTTGGCCGGTCCCTCCGCTGCCCCTACCTGTCATTTCCTGACTTCGTGGTGCATGTTTTGGAGATTATGTGAAGAAAGAGACCATTAGTATCGGTGGGGGTTTATAACTAATTTCTTGATGTTCCGCAATGACATCTTTGCCAAATAATAGTGGTCGGGATCGTAGGTGCCAAGGGTGCCGATGAGCGGATTTTCCGTGTCAACACACCTGTCATAAAATTTTGTGGTGAATTTCTTGATGAAGTCGTCAAGATTGTTGATGGTGCCTTCTCGATGAAGGATGTTGTTGGGGATAAACCAGAGTGCATCCATAGCTCTACGAAGGTAGATGTTCTGGATAACTTGAAGTGGAACCGTGTAGGTTTTGCGAGCGTCAGCCCAGGAGGTGGCGGCATACGTAAGGGTGGGCAGGATGATTGTCTTGTAGAGTCTTAGTTTGAGAGCCGGTTTTCAGTTCACTTTTTCTGTAGATCAAGGGGCTTAATGTCGCCATCAGGCCCTTGGCCTGGTTTCGATATTTCCTGTTATGTGCTTTCCAACTTAGGCGTGATTCGGGGTGACTCCTAAATATTTTACTGAGTCTTCCCATGGGATGGCCTGTCCAAATATTTTGAGGTGGGGGACTGGTCGATCGCGTTCCCTTATTCTTTTACTTTACATTATCCTCAGGGAAAAAATAGCCCTGGTACACAATCTTGGCGGAGCATATGACTATCTATCTCCCAATGAGGTTAAATGAGCCTATTTTAAATTAACACAAAAGACAGGAATGGAATCTTTAATAATGTATGGCCCAGGTACACATTTTTGGTGGCGCAGATGACCATATAGGTTTGAAGAACCCCTGCTCTTGAAAACTTGAAAAAGTAAAGGTGTTCACACCTTTACCATCAGTAACCATTGACAGACTAAATCTCTCTAACTTGTCTTAGAGTGTATTTATTCAAGGGCCCTGGAGTAGCAGACATGCTACTGAGGTTATAAATCTTATTAGTAGGGTTCGGATTTGTAGCCACTAAAAAACTTGAAAATATGCACTCAAATATGCGCTAAAAATAGGCACAAACGAAGTATAATGGATTGAGACTATTTTGAATCCGAAATTCGAATATCAAAAAAGCATGTATCCAGCCCCCCCCCCAACTTAAAATAGAATTATCTCGAAAACTATTTGGGTAGAAACGAAAATAATGTTTACACAAACAGGCACAAACGAATCACAAACGATTGAGACTATTTTGGAGTCAAAATTCGAAATGGGGGGCCCCCATGTCTCCAGCCCACCCCCAAGCTTAATTTTGAAATATCTCCAAAACTATTTGGATACAAACGAAAATAATGGTTGCACAAACAGATACAAACGATTGAGACGATTTTGGAGTCAAAATTTGAAATGGGGGGGGGGCTATGGACATGCACCTTCTTGGTAACATGATTAGAGCAGTAATATTAATAGAATATTATTAGAATATTAATAGAATAATATGCAGTTATTGCACAGAATCACCTACAGTTGACAAAGTAGATATTAATTAAAATTATTGTTTTAAATAATACAAAAGGCGGCAATATCAGAAAGAGAATAATTAAAATTATTTAAAATTTTATTACTGGATTTGCTAAATATGCAAAATATATACCAATATAAGCAAATAAGCATTTATAGGCAACAAATCGCCAAATATGCACTTAAACTCAAAATATGCATTATAGGCAAAATAAAAACTATATAAAACGATTCAGAAAGGCGTAAAACATGCTCCCCTTGTAAAATTTTTCACGTGCCTGTACGCAAAAAAAACATGCAAATGCCTACAAATCCGGACCCTACTTATTAGCTCTATGCAAATTAAGACATATTTGGGAGGTATAGTCTAATAAGACGTCTGTGTTTTTTTGATGACAATGGTCGCCAATAACTAAAGAGGAAAAACCACAGTTTTCTGAAATCTGGAATTTTGTTGAAATTTTATTATTATTATTATTAAAGCGTTACATTCTATGAGAATATTGCTACCCTATTTCTAGGGTTTACAAATCCGTGTGAAGGGGGGGGGGAGAGACCCCGTATAACAAGTTCCAATCAATGTTAGGTTCTCTTCCAGTCGCCTCATTTTACAGTTTTGCATGTGTCATCGCCTCTATGACAACCTCTCTCCAGTATCTTCTATCTTGCACCTTTAGCCACCACTCATCTATCCCCATCTCCCTCAGGTCGCTCTCAACCTGGTCCTTCCATCTCATCTTCGGTCTTCCTCGTGATCTTTCATCTGATGGTCTCCATAAGGTCAGCTTTTTCTCTATACTCTCCTCCTCACCACTTATAATATATCCTAACCATCTCAATTTATGTGCCTTTATATATTTCACTACGTATTCTTCTCCCATTACATACCTAATTTCGTGGTTCATGAGTGGCCTGTATTCTCCATTCTCTTCCCTTTTTGGGCCCATAATTGTGCGTAGTATCTTCCTTTCTAGTACTCGTATTACCTCTGTCTCCTTCTGTGCATTACACATTACTTCCAATGAATATGCAATCACCGGTCTGATCAATGTTATATAAATCTTTATCTTGGTTTCTTTTGCTAGTGTTTTGTCTTTGGGTAGGGTTTTATTGGCGTAATAGGCTCTATTACCTGCTTGCACTCTTCTTTTGATTTCTTCACTCCTATTGTTATTTCTGTCTATGTATGTTCCCAGGTAGCAGAAGCTTCTCACTTTTTCAAATCTGTACTCGTTTATCTCCAATTCTCTCATTACACTCGTTGTGTTCCTTGTGCATTTCATATATTTCGTCTTATTCTCGTTGATCTCCAGTCCCATTTTCTTCGCTATCCTCTCCATTTCTTTAAACATTTCAATCATTCTTCTGCGTGTTCTCGTCATGATCAGCATGTCGTCTGCGTATGCCATCATCTGCCCTTCTCTGTTTATGATCGTTCCTTTTATATCCATTTTTATTGCGATTTTTTCCAGTACAATGTTAAAGACCAGTGCGGATAGTGCATCTCCCTGCCTCACACCTTTGCTTATCTCAAAGAGCTCGGTATCTCCTTCTGTTGTTCTTATCCTTGCAGTTGTTTCATCCATTGTCATCTGGGTCAGTCTAATTAGTTTGTCATCGACTTCCAATTCCTCCATCGCACTATACAGCCCTGTCTACACTATCAAACGCTTGTTGGAAGTCCACAAACAGTAAGTACAATAATTCGATTCATTGTTCCCCATGTAGCACACAATGTTGGCTCAATATTGGTCCAATATTGAAAATATATATTGGGCCAATATCGAGATGTGAACATTTTCCAATATTGGTACAATATTGGCTTCCAATATTGGCGCAATATTTATTTCCAATATTGCGCCAATATTGAGTTGTGAACATTTTCCAATATTGGTGCAATATTGATTTCCAATATTGGTGCAATATTGATTTCCAATATTGGTGCAATATTTATTTCCAATATTGCGCCAATATTGAGATGTGAACATTTTCCAATATTGGTGCAATATTGGTTTCCAATATTGGTGCAATATTTATTTCCAATATTGCGCCAATATCGAGATGTGAACATTTTCCAATATTGGTACAATATTGGCTTCCAATATTGGCGCAATATTTATTTCCAATATTGCGCCAATATCGAGATGTGAACATTTTCCAATATTGGTACAATATTGGCTTTCAATATTGGCGCAATATTTATTTCCAATATTGCGCCAATATCGAGATGTGAACATTTTCCAATATTGGTGCAATATTGGTTTCCAATATTGGTGCAATATTTATTTCCAATATTGCGCCAATATCGAGATGTGAACATTTTCCAATATTGGTACAATATTGGTTTCCAATATTGGTGCAATATTGGTTGCCAATATTTATTTGCAAAAAAATTAATTATTTTTTATTTTAGTATTATTATTATTGGTTCATTTTTATTTAATCTACCATATTGTATTTATATTAAAGGCTCCTAAATGAAGTTAGTGTACCTGAAGAAAATCTTTTTAAATCAATTTTTCTACTAGTGTCCATGGATATGTTGCAGCGCCAATCATTTCTGTGAATCTGAAAATTAAATTTGAAGATTTTTTTTCTTACCTTAGATCCCACCGGGATTCGAACCTACGATAGATCTTTCGAATTGTACTAGAGCCGTCTACTCTAACCACTAACCTATAGGGGAACATACTTATTTTCGGAGTTTGTCGGTGATTTAATAAGATGTTTTTATATCGTTTTGAAAAATTCAAATATTACATAATATTTTTTTAATCTAAATTTTACTATTTTTTTGTTTTAGAAAAAACGTATGGACCCAGTAAACACACGTACGTGGAATAAACGTTAGAAATGAACGATAACCATACGTTAATATACGTTATGGAGTAACGTATTATTTGCGTAGAAATGTCGCGAGCTTTAAAGTATTTTTCAACTTAGCAACCAACGTTGTTTTAACGTTGATTTTAACCTTTATTGAACCATCTCAGGCAAAATGTAACGTTATTTTAACGTATATCCAGTAAACACACGTACGTGGAATAAACGTTAGAAATAAACGATAACCACACGTTATAATAACGGTTATGGAGTAACGTATTATTTGCGTAGAAATGTCGCGAGCTTTAAAGTATTTTTTAATTTAAACAACCAACGTTGTTTATAACGTTGATTGTAACCTTTATTGAACCATCTCAGGCAAAATGTAACGTTATTTTAACGTATATCCAGTAAACACACGTACGTGGAATAAATGTTAGAAATAAACGATAACCACACGTTAATAACGGTTATCGATTAATTGATTGGTTAATTGATTTAATATTATTTGTTTAAAGTAAAAATAGATATTAATTACATCTTTAGTAGACCTTGATTTTTCCTTAATACTAAACCTATTGTGCAGATACATACTAAATACATATTATATTAATCATAATTTACATAATATCCATTTATTTGTTTCCATGGATATTTTCTATTTCAATCCATTTCACTTGCATCCATGTTTCTGAAAAATAACTATTGATAAACATTAAATAACACAATCTACTTACTTTTTATTTTTTTCCAACACGGAAAAAATCTCTCCTAGTGGGGATCGAACCTGGGAACATTTTTAGTCCATTGCAAGAGTCTAGCGTTCTAACCAGCTGGGCTACACAGGGTATATAAATTATTGCAGTTGTTTGTGATTTTCAATTTTGATGATCACAATTATTATTATAACTATCTTCAACGTATGGATAAACGTGGTTTTATGTACGGTTTTCTAGACGTTTTATCCATAGCTAAATAATACGTGGTTTTTGACGGAAATATCACCAAGGCGTTGTCTTTTCATACTAATTCAACGTTAAAATTACGATAGAAAAATACGTTTAAATACTGGGTATCTTCAACGTATGGATAGACGTGGTTTTATGTACGGTTTTCTAGACGTTTTATCCATAGCTAAATAATACGTGGTTTTTGACGGAAATATCACCAAGGCGTTGTCTTTTCATACTAATTCAACGTTAAAATTACGATAGAAAAATACGTTTAAATACTGGGTATCTTCAACGTATGGATAGACGTGGTTTTATGTACGGTTTTCTAGACGTTTTATCCATAGCTAAATAATACGTGGTTTTTGACGGAAATATCACCAAGGCGTTGTCTTTTCATACTAATTCAACGTTAAAATTACGATAGAAAAATACGTTTAAATACTGGGTATCTTCAACGTATGGATAGACGTGGTTTTATGTACGGTTTTCTAGACGTTTTATCCATAGCTAAATAATACGTGGTTTTTGACGGAAATATCACCAAGGCGTTGTCTTTTCATACTAATTCAACGTTAAAATTACGATAGAAAAATACGTTTAAATACTGGGTATCTTCAACGTATGGATAGACGTGGTTTTATGTACGGTTTTCTAGACGTTTTATCCATAGCTAAATAATACGTTGTTTTTGACGGAAATATCACCAAGGCGTTGTCTTTTCATACTAATTCAACGTTAAAATTACGATAGAAAAATACGTTTAAATACTGGGTATCTTCAACGTATGGATAGACGTGGTTTTATGTACGGTTTTCTCGACGTTTTATCCATAGCTAAATAATACGTGGTTTTTGACGGAAATATCACCAAGGCGTTGTCTTTTCATACTAATTCAACGTTAAAATTGCGATAGAAAAATACGTTTAAATACTGGGTATCTTCAACGTATGGATAGACGTGGTTTTATGTACGGTTTTCTCGACGTTTTATCCATAGCTAAATAATACGTGGTTTTTGACGGAAATATCACCAAGGCGTTGTCTTTTCATACTAATTCAACGTTAAAATTGCGATAGAAAAATACGTTTAAATACTGGGTATCTTCAACGTATGGATAAACGTGGTTTTATGTACGGTTTTCTCGACGTTTTATCCATAGCTAAATAATACGTGTTTTTTGACGGAAATATCACCAAGGCGTTGTCTTTTCATACTAATTCAACGTTAAAATTACGATAGAAAAATACGTTTAAATACTGGGTATCTTTAACGTATGGATAGACGTGGTTTTATGTACGGTTTTCTCGAAGTTGTATCCATAGCTAAATAATACGTAGTTTTTTACGGAAATATCACCGAGTCGTTGTCTTTTCATACTAATTTAACGTTACAATTACGATATAAATAACGTTATATGGCAACGTTGACAATGAGATCTATTTGTAACGTTGCATATACGTTTGAAAAACACGTTACAATAACCATAGAAAGTAACGTATAATTAACGTCAAAATCGTACCAATGGTTGAGTTATTAGTATTTATCTACGTCGTTATAACGTTGGAAATTAACCGTTTGCTATCAACGGACTACCAACGTTGATATATTCAACCAAAAAGTAACGTATAACGTACTTTCAACCTAAGTTACGTTGTTTCAACCGTAATTCAACGTGTATGTGTTTACTGGGGACATACTTTTCGTAGATCTAGATTTCGACATGTTTATTGTTTTTACAATTAATTTATATTTAATTATATTATTATATAAATTTACCAAAATTAAATTATAAGAAAATTTATTTTGAAAATTTTCCGTAAAATTTGCACTTGTTTTAAAATGCCTCTGGCGCAGGTCGGTTTTTTCAAATTATGTTGGTAAAACATGGTAAAAACTATTTAGATTTACATAGATGACGTCAAATACTAAAGTATTTGATGACGTCTTTCATTGGTTGGAAAGAATGAAAGTAAAATTGTTCATTAAGGTGGTCGATTTCTATGGGGATTATCTACTTTATTTTTATTTTTAAAATTTATTTAACAACGATTGCAATTAAATAATACTATTGCTACAAAGAGAGACGGTCGGAACATAGTGGTCATGCGAGTTGACTATGAATGCTGAATGCTAAATACCCCGTTCGAATCCGAGTGAAGTAAGAACTTTATTCTAACCGTCTCTCTTGTCCTCCAGGTTGGGGGTTCTTCGTCGGGCTGGCTCCCCGTCGTAGGTAAAAAATTAAATGCTGTGAATGCCATTTGATATTAAAAAGTTAATATTATAATGGTCAGCCAAGACCCATTAGGGTTGTAGCGCTACACGATTGCTACAATTACGAAAATTTTACAAATTATTGCTCAAAGCTTCTTGTGTAACATATTGAAATATGAGGCGTAGAAGACAATTATTAAATTGATAATAATTAAATATATAAAGCGATGACGTGTATTGCGCATGCGAAAACTAATACACATAATAATTTATTGTCTCATATTTCAATATGTTATACGTGAAGCCTTGAGCAACAACCTGTAAAATTTTCGTAACTGTAGTAATTTTAGTTAAGTTGATAATCCCCATAGAAATCGGCCACCTTAACATGATGAAATTATTAACCCGTTATCGAAACCGATTAAAAATTATATTATTAAGGGCCAGTTCTACAAAGCAAGTATAAATTACGAATAAGCTATACTGAGAATAAGTCACACAGATTTCGTTCTACGCAAGCGTAGAACGCAATTTAGAGAGAGAAAATAGAGACTTATTCTCTGTATAGCTTATTCTTAGTTTATACTTGCTTTGTAGAACTGGCACTAAGACTAGAGACATTTCTACCGATGGCGATGGTCAATTTTAAATCCTCGACGCTAAAATGGTTACGTTTGAACAGTGGACAATTCCACCGATGCGGGCCGAGTACCTTCCTTATGAAGTATTAGAAGTTGCACAATGGGGATTAACAAACTTGAAAATCCCTTGAAAGATTACAAATGACCAAAAATAAATGCAGCATTTTATAGATTTATCAATAAAAATTTAATGTAGTAAATGAAAAAAAAAATTAATTAATTTATTTATAAAAATTCAACATAGAAGAAAGAACAACAAATAAATTATCGGACACAACTTGCTCGGAGGAATCGAAAATTTGAAATGCCCGTAACTTTTTAGAAACTGAAATTAAGATGTTGGAAGTGGAAGCTCATTTAGGCTCTGACGAAGCCCTAACGTTTGATACCATTTTACCTAAAAATTCACAAAAATTGCAAAAATAGAAAAACAGTCTACAGCCTGCCCCCCCCCCCCAACTGTTTCGCGAATAACTCCGGGACGGTTGAGGCTCAAACGAAAAAAATGGAAGCTCATTTAGACTCTAACGAAGCTCTAACGTTTGACACCATTTTCATCCCAAAATTCGACTTGTGGGGGGCCAACGTGTCTACAGCCCCCCCCCATTTTTCGCGAATATCTTCGCGATGGTTGAGACTTAAACGAAACAAATGGAATCTCATTTAGGCTCTAACGATTGACACCAATTGCACTCCAAAATTCGATTTGCGGGGGGCAGCGACATGCACTTCTAAAAATACGTACAGCGACGGGTTGGTACCATAAAATTTTGAATTAAATATATTATGGAATAAACATATTTAGTAAAACAAATTTATATTATGGAATAAACATATTTAGTTATATTAGGGATTATAATAAATAGGGTGTTTTATTTTACCTAACTATCCTGTCTCTAATCATGACCTTCGGAAAATAAATCAATCATGCGCATCAATGTCGTCGATGTTCTTTAACTATTTCAAAAACTATTTGGGTTTATTACACCCTATATACAGCGGCGGTGCATGTCGCCCCCCCCCATTTAGAATTTTGAATCCAAAATAGTCTAAATCGTCTGTGTATCGTTTGTACGTATCGTGGTTTGTACCTGTTTGTACAAAAATTATTTTAGTTTCTAGAGGTAATTTTATTTATAGTGGTTGGGAGTGGCTAATGTGCATAAACGAATATTCGTCATTTCGGTGCTGTTTGTGTTAATTGGTGGAATTTGGGTGTCAAGGGTGCTCCCTCCACAGTGGCGGATTTAGCACTTCAGAGGCCCGAGGCGCAATTCAATTTTGAGGCCCCCTCTAAATATTTTCACACCTATGTCACACTTTTTGGACCACCTGTATACGGTTTGTTTCAAAATTGGGATCTTTAACAAAAAAAAATAATGAAATTATCAAATGGGTATCATTATCACTGTTTATTAAACATTAAATATAAGTAGGTATAATAATAAAAATAACAAATCTTTTTTCGCAATACTAACAACAAACTAAATCGGAACTTTTCTCGCTTTAGCTTTAGCAAATTTATCAATTAGACTTTCATAATCAATTAACATAACTATATCATTTTCTATAAACATCATAGACAAATGACTTAAATGAAGTTAAGATAAGGAATTTCTTAAATAATTTTTAACTCTTTTAAGAACTGAAAAAGAACGTTCTGCACTTGCATTACAAATTGGAATTGTCAAAAATATTTTTAAAATTGTCTCTACATTAGGAAATGTCGATTGCAAACCTGCAATTAACAATTTATACATCTCCACAGAATTGGTGACATTTTCTTCTCTTACGTAGGCAATAAAATGAACAAGTTCATCTTTAAAGTTTTTAATATCAATATCATTTTGATATTTTGTACATAAGTTTTCCACACAATGATTAAATTGGACGTCAGGCATTTTAAAATCAAAAAATAATCCAAAATCTTTTAAAACTTCACTCTAAATGGCGCTTCTTCGTGATAATTCTGATATGAGTACATCACAAATAACAGTAGGTCTAGGCCAGGTAGAAGAAAGGTACAAAACAAAAAAAATTTCAAAATTTCCCAAAAAGTAGCTTATTTGGCAAGCAATTTGTACCTACCTGCAGATTAAAATCGGTAGAATTTGTAACAATGGGGTCTATAAATACAGAAATTTATTTAAATGAATGCATCAAGAAACGGTTGCTACCCTTTCTGGCATCACAAAACACCCCACCATTGTTCTGGCCCGATTTGGCAACCTGTTCATCAGATTAATCATCAAGTTATATAAGAGCAACATCTATGAAATTATGAAGTACGCTGTGATAATATTAATTATTTTTATCATAAAAATAAAATTATTTTATTTTATTGTGAGAGCTGAAATTTGAGCCCCCCTGGATTTATGAGGCCCGAGGCGCGCGCCTCTTGCGCCTGTTCGGAAATCCGCCACTGTCCCTCCACATTTGCCGCGCAAGCCAAAGTCACGCGCCAACCACTATGAATAAAATAACCTATACCCAAATAGTTTTTGAGAAATTTCAAAATTTCGCTGGGGGGGGGGGATGGAGACATGCTTTTTTTAAATTTCGGATTTAAAATAGTCTACCACCCCTATTCTGTAACTTTTTCGTTATCGTTGAACCGCAAAATTCTTTAAGTTGTTAAGTTCGTATTCCGTAACTTAAAATTCGTAAGCATATTCGGTACCGCATTCGGTAAGATCGACATAATGGACGAATGCTCCAAGTGTCGCGTTAAGAGCATAACGAATACATTGTGCCTGTGACACTTGCGTATTTTGTTCAAATTAGTAGTATTTCTGTTGGTTTTTGTTTAATATTTTACTAAAAAGTACAAAATGGATGCGAATTATGTTAGCGATAAACTACAGCTTGAAAAGAATAGCGTTTTTCTGTATTTTCAAAAAATTCTGAGTGAAAGGCTATTACAAAAAACGAAATTTGAATCAGATAACTACATTCTAAGAAACTATCTACATAAAATTACGCAAAGAATAATTATGTAAAAATTCTTATAGGGCTTCAAAATCCAAACTAAAAATGAGCATAAACCGATACTTTAGTAGACCCTAAAAACAGGTATCTACAGGGAGAAGCACCAGTTCCTAGGAATAAATAGTACAATAACATAATAAAATTGAAAAATTTATTAGTTCCTATTCATTCTTATTATGGCATAGACAAGTAGTGTCAAGTGTCTCTTAAAAAAAGTTACAAAATAGGGGTGTTAACCATTATTTTTATAATAATGTTCATTTTCTTAAATTCTATCTAATCCTAAAATTTATAAATCACGAAATGAAGAATTCGCAAGAAAAAATAAAATTTGTTAAAGCCTTGTAGATTTATAATTATGCCGCCATACACTTAATAAATAAAATAATTAAATTTAAATTTCAAAAACCGAAGATGAATGCATGATACGAAAACAACTTCGTAATTATTCGTACAAGAAACCTGGGTTTTTTCGTTAAAAACGTGATGCGAGCGATCGCCGTACCGAATGAAGTTAGAGAATACCAGTCATAGCGAAATTCGGTTGAAAGTTCATAGCGAAGCCAATCTTAACGATAACCTTAACGATAACGAAAAAGTTACAGAATAGGGGTGAAGTCTATGACGTTTGTGTTTCGTTTGTGCAGGTTTGCGCAAGTCTTATTTTCGTTAACAAAGTTACGGGTATTTAAATTTTTCGAGTCCTCCGAGCAAGTTCCGTACGATAATCTTCTATTTGATGAGATTAAAATTTGTTTCGATTATGGGGTTAAATACACTGTATTTTAAGTAACTTGAAATCACCAACCCCATTATTACACCAATCAATTCTCGCAATTTTTTACATGAACTTATTGGGAGTAGTTCGGAGTAATATAACAGACCAAATATTTGATTTCTTATATTGCCCCTATATCGGAAAACACTATTGGACCAATATTGGCTAAATATTGGCAGACAATATTGGTTTCCAATATTGGTGCAATATAGCGCCAAGCTGCAGCCAATATTGGTGCTATATTGATTTCCTATATTGACCCAATATCGGAAAACAATATTGGACCAATATTGGCTAAATATTGGCAGACAATATTGGTTTCCAATATTGGTGCAATATAGCGCCAAGCTGCAGCCAATATTGGTGCTATATTGATTTCCTATATTGATCCAATATCGGTAAACAATATTGAACCAATATTGGCTAAATATTGGCAGACAATATTGGTTTCCAATATTGGTGCAATATAGCGCCAAGCTGCAGCCAATATTGGTGCTATATTGATTTCCTATATTGACCCAATATCGGAAAACAATATTGGACCAATATTGGCTAAATATTGGCAGACAATATTGGTTTCCAATATTGGTGCAATATAGCGCCAAGCTGCAGCCAATATTGGTGCTATATTGATTTCCTATATTGACCCAATATCGGAAAACAATATTGGACCAATATTGGCTAAATATTGGCAGACAATATTGGTTTCCAATATTGGTGCAATATAGCGCCAAGCTGCAGCCAATATTGGTGCTATATTGATTTCCTATATTGACCCAATATCGGAAAACAATATTGGACCAATATAGGCTAAATATTGGCAGACAATATTGGTTGCCAATATTGGTGCAATATTGCGCCAAGCTAAAGCCAATATTGGTGCAATATTGATTATCTATATTGCCCCAATGTCGGAAAACAATATTGGACCAATATTGGCTGAATCTTGCAATATTGCGCCAAGATTCTATATTGGCGCAATATTAGGCCAATATTGCGCCAACATTGTGTGCTACATGGGTCTCCTTACTATGTGGATTACACCTATTGTAGATTTTCCCTCGGTAAAGCCAAATTGATAGTCCCCTATTTTATTTTTAACATTTTCTTTCATTCTCTCAAATATTAATGTTGATAGTACCTTGTATGTCGAGTTAAGTAGCGTTATACCCCTATAGTTTGTGAAATCTTCAGGGTCTCCTTTCTTTTTTATTGGTACCACAACTCCTTCTCTCCATTCTTTTGGAATCCTCTCCTCATTCCACACTCTCTGTACTAATTCGCATATCCTTTTCTGTAACTCTTCTCCTCCGCTTTTGATTAGTTATATTTGTATTCCGTTACCTGCTGGGGCCTTCCCATTTTTACCCGACTGCCAAAAAAAAGAGGGTTATGTTTTTCGAGTGTATGTATGTATCTATGTATGTATGTATGTATGTATGTATGTATGTCTATTTCTTTGGCACGCTCTACAGGCTAAACGGTTTGACGGATTTTAACATATGAGGTGTCATTAGAATCGTATTCATTGTGGGAGTGACATAGGCTATAATATTTAATTAAAGCGTCCGCGAAAAAAAAAAATATCAGCACATTATGTATTGAGCTTGAATTATGTATACAGGGCGAAGCATTAATCATCTAAAGCGAGGGTACACCTTGCCGGTAAAAATAAGAAGTCCAACTTTGTGAATTTGTTCTGAGAAAATGAATGTATTTAGATCACTTTGGGTTTCGGCACATTATTGTACAAGTCTTGAAGAACATTTAACATATTTTTCAAGTCAAAATATTACAAAATGGCCGCGTGGCAGCTGAACTCCAAAATGCACCTCTTAAAATGCGATGGAAGATATCCCAATGGTTTCGATCCAGATTTTTAAATTTTTGTCTCAAAAATTTTTTATGACCGTTTAAGTAACGATGTTGACTTTTTGACCGTTTGACTTTGAACCTTAATACCTCAAAAAAAAATTAAAATATAAAAAATCTGGATCGAGGCGGACTGGATAAACATATATTAAACTAAATTCTGTTATTTCCGATGTTGTAGGTCTAACGACACCATTGGGATATCTTCCACCGCATTTTAAGAGGTGCTTTTTGGAGTTCAGCTGCCACGCGGCAATTTTGTAATATTTTGACTTGAACAAATTGTTAAATGTTCTTCAAGACTTGTACAATAATGTTTCGAAACCCAAATTGATCTAACTATATTCATTTTCTCAGAAAAAATTCACAAAGTTGGACTTCTAATTTTTGGCGGCAAGGTATACCCCCCCCCCGCCTTAAATACAGAAGCTGTATTTGAAACAAATATGACTAAAAATTTAAATAGAAATTGAAATAAAAAATTTAAAAAAAACCTTTTACCTAAAATGAAAAATGTGAACTAAAAAGCTTGAAATAAATAAATTATTAAAAATAAACAAAAAACCCGACTGCGTTAAAAAACATCAACTGAAAAGCAATAAACTAAATTTAAAATAAACTAAATTATTAAAAACATAAACAAAACTAAAAAGCGAAAAACAAGCTCTGCAGGGTGTGTTCCACTTCAAGCCCACGACGACCACGGTCGATCGCCAGTCCAATCAAATAACCGCGTTCAATCTTTAGTCCAATCAAAGATCCATGGGACCACGCCGCGGTCGTCGTGGGCTGTAAGTGGAAGGCACCCATAATCTATACAAATTTGTAAGATCAAAAGGTATTGCAGGCGGGGACAAGCTAATAGTCCAAGTTGGTGATCTTTAAGTGAAGTGTTTTGTAATTCTTTGCTTGTCCCCGCCTGCAATACCTTTTGATCTTACAAATTTGTATAGATTATGGGTGCCTTCCACTTACAGCCCACGACGACCGCGGCGTGGTCCCATGGATCTTTGATTGGACTAAAGATCGAACGCGGTTATTTGATTGGACTGGCGATCGACCGTGGTCGTCGTGGGCTTGAAGTGGTACACACCCTGCAGAGCTTGTTTTTCGCTTTTTAGTTTTTCATTCTTTGAATTACACTATTGCCTCCTATACTTACAAGCCATGAAGTTATAAATTTGGCAACGTCGCCGGTGGTCCTAATTTTCAAATTCTTGTATTGATGTTTATGTGGTTTGTGCAGTAAGTTCACGAGGGGTTAATCACGGGCATTAATTATGTACACCAGACTTCAAACTCCCCGGACTTCCTCGGACTACCCGAGACTTCCTCGGACTACCCGAGACTTCCTCGGGCTACCTCAGACTTCCCCTAAGTGCGCGCATGCGCAGTTACTCACGTCGAATGTGCGCACGCGCAAAAATTCCCGGCAATGTGAAGCGTATTTAAATGTAAAGTGCGCGCATGCGCCATAATCAAGTCAAATAATGTGCGCCGAATGTGTGTAAAAATTAAATTTTTAGTTTTATAAACAGGACCGGATCAGAGTTAGGGATCCAAGTCTAAAACTTTATTTAAGAGCAATGTCCAGTGGTTATGGGGGGACTCAAGTCTAAAGGCCGTGTTACACGTGTATTAACTTTTAAAAAAAAATTAAAAAAAGTAATAGCCCATTGATTGGTTAAACAATCAACATCGATTCCAACATTGGTTTGTTACCAAATTAAAAAAAAAATTAGTAGTAATTTAATTTGACATCTTATTATAATTATAATTTATAATTCTTTGTTCTTCTGATATCGCTAGGGGGGGTGACGCCCCAGAGTCCCTCCTCACCAGCCGCCACTGGTTATGATGATCTTCCAAACTTTTCGTTTGAGCCTCAACCGTCGCGGAGTTATTTGCAAAATTCTTGGGGGGGGGCTGGAGACATGCTGCCCCCCCCCCAAGTGGAATTTTGGGGTGAAAATGGTGTAAAACGTTTGAGTATCAATGAGCTTCTAAATTTTTCGTTTGAGCCTCAACCGTCGCGGAGCTATTCGCGAAATACTGGGGGGGGGGCTGGAGACATGATCGCGGAAATTTCAATTAACGATATTTTGCTAACCGTGCTTGCACAAACGAAAATAATAAATGCACAAACGTACACAAACGTTGCACAAACGACTGACACCAAATTTGACCCAAAATTCGCGTGGGGGGGGGGGTGAATTTCCTCAGGCCCCCCCCACTTAAATTGTAAATATTTCGCGAACGGTATTTGCACAAACGAAAATTTTGAATGCACAAACGTACACAAACGATTAAGGGTCCTGTTCATAATGTGACTAAATATTGGTGTAAAACGTTCTTTAAAAAGATTCATTAAACATGTTTTTCAAGAAATGTTTAAATATTTTTGGAATTTTAAAAATTCAGCTCTTTAGCGCAATAGAATGATCGTTTCTGGAAACTATAAAGTATTTCAATAATTGTCTTTATTACTTCATTTGAAAAGAAATTTGACATTCCTTTTTTTGAAAATTCTGAATATTGAAATTAAAGATTTCTTTAATATACCTATTACTAAATAAAATTACCAAAAGTTGACAGTATCAAGAAAAAATTATTCTATTCCGCTATAGAGCTGCATTTTAAAACCCACCAAGATATTTCAACTTTTATTGGAAAATATGTTTTATAAAGCATTTTAAAGGCCATTTTACACGGGCATTGCGAACAGGACCCTTAACCTAAAATTTTATGCAAAAATTGAAATGGGGGGGGGGGGTTGGAATTTCCCCAGCCACATAAAACTTGTTTCTTAAATAATTCGCGAACGGAGATTGCACAAACGAAAAAAATGTTTGCACAAACCTACACAAACGATGCAAAAACGAATGACACAAAAATTTTTCCAAAATTCGAAATGGGGGGGGGCTGGGGAAATGGACCTCGTATTAAGTTTGTTTACCAAAATTCCGAAAAATAAGCGAAAAATCGGGAAAATCTGAAAATAATAAAGAGCATGCGTGGCTGCGCATTGTACAGTTTTACCATGCAGGGTGAAAAGTAACATTCACCAAATCGCATTTGCATTTTTAGGGACCGTATTCAGGGTGAAATTTTTTGTTTTAATTATGTATACAGGGTGAAGTACAAACAAACATTTAAAACACATACCAGGGGAATTCTGATAGGATAAAGCAGGAGCTGTATCGGTGCTTTTTCAAACACTATTAGAAAGAATATTTTTCGATACGCGCCGAAAAGTATCTTTTAACTAAACTTGTATCGAAAATATCTATTTCCGAACTTTTTCTTTTCTAAATTTTCTACAGACTACTAGGAAATTTTTAGGACTACCTAAGACTTCTCGGGACTAACCCAGACTTTCAAAAACTTCCCGGGACTACCTCAGACTTCCCGAGACTACCTGAGACTTCCACGGACTACCCAAGAATTCCCCGGACTACCCAAGACTTCCTAGGACTACCCAAGACTTCCCCGGACTACCCAAGACTTCCTCGGACTACCCAAGACTTCCCCGGACTACCCAAGACTTCAGCGATCATCCCATCCACAGATGGCGCCACAGTCACAGCCAGGTTATTACTGTCGCGAGACAATCGTCTTAATAGCTATTTTAATGTCATACAATCATTTGAATTTTTATGTAAATTTTTTTAGCGTTTAAAACTGGTTGATGCGCTCATTGGCTTAAATTTTTGGGGAGGAGCCTTGGTGCATCTGTTAGGTAAACAGAGTATAGTACACTTTATTAATGACATTGTTAATAGCTCCTAGATGCTGTGTGCAAGACTGCACATCAAAAAATTACCTAGAAAAGATCCAGAACAAGGAAGAAATGAGGAGTTAAAAGAACAACTTCAAAAATTTAAGAATTTTTAAAAAAGACAAAATAGAAAATTATAATTCGTTACAAGTTTTACCAACAAGCTAAAGTTTGCAAACTGGAATTATAAAATTTATGAAAAAAAAAAAATTTTGTTATAGAATGAATATCGATTGTGAAATTTCCAACAATTCTTTTGTCATGTCGAAGATGAGACAATATAGTGATAAATGCTTTAGTTTCTTAAAATATGACTGTCAAAATTCTGCGAGTTACGTATGTATATGTATTGTCATGTTCCAAAGTGATCTTGACTTCCCAAATCCTAAGTCGGACGCTTGGGGTAGTCGGCATCCACCGGAACAAATGACAGATTTTAAGTTCCCGGAAGCTATATGTCGGAAACACGATTTCAGACCACAGCTCTGCAGTAGTTGGTTCAGGGATTTGTATAGAAGGGTCGTGGACGTCGTGACAAAAATTATTTTACCAAAGAAATCAACCAACAAGTCAGTTAAATCAAGAAAATTATTTATTTGCATGAATCAAAATTAATACCAGGAGCAACTCTGGATATAATCGACACAAATGTCGAGCGATAGGTTAAATTGTGTAGCGTGTACAGAGCATCAGATAAAATGTATCATTTAAGTTTAACATACAAGATATACTTTTATATGACGCTGTTTATGTGTAATCAGTGTAGAAATAATATAAAAATTTTACAAATTTGTGTTTTTAATAACAAAGTTCATCCACTTACTCATTACAATAATTCGGTGGTTGGCAAAATTACGGTAGTACCCTGTACTCAAAATGCAACGTTGGTCGCTGATCCATACACATGCGCTAAGGTGGCTTACAGAATCGGTAGGAAACACAGCTGAACTGACGAACACCTGTTGCTACCAAATTTCTGTTCATCTAACCAAATTCGAACGAATTAACGTGCGTAAAATTCTCAGTGTTGTGTTGTGATTGACAAGTACCAGTTGACATAAGAATTCAAAGCTTTTCCAAGAAATAGAAACTCCCAGATGTGCTATACAAAATAACCTCAAAATTTGCTATGTGATCTCCAAATCGAAATCGCCGAAAATATTGGTCATCTACCACGTAATATAATGTAGAATGAATTTGTGGGTCTCACAAATCATAAATTTAACGTTCTCTTGAATACTTCAGGTATGCTGATACGCAAAGAAAAAAAAATGTTTCAATAAGGTCGAAAATCGTTCGTGACCACAAGATGTACGTAAAAATTGACTATTTTACGTAAAATTCGAATTAAAAACACTCGCGTTCACTTTCTACGGCTTGTAGAATTGCTTCTGTAGCTCCAAAAGCTTTAAAAATTTAATCTTGTCTGGGAAAATTGCAAAATCGTTGCAATTTTCGAAATGCACTTAACGGAGGTCGACAAGAGACTCTGCTCGTCGAACGGCTCATATGCCTTTCTCAAAATCGACTCGCCCGTTTTCAACCAAGCAAATTAATTCCCCCTCTTGCACGTACAAATTTTCATAACCTCTCCAAATTTCCGTCTTTTTGGCGCCATTCATTTAAAATCCAGAAGTTCCCACTTTCGCAGGCAAAAACACCCAATTCTTGCACAAAAATTACATTAGCACACCAAACATTTATGAATCAACAAATTGTATCGTTTTATGTGTTTGTAGTGACAAAATTATCGCATTATCCATAAATTGCTCCCAAGATCTGTGTCATATAAATTGACAAATTAAACTTTAAAGTGAATATAAAAGAAATTATTATCTGACTTTATGAATCAATTTTTTGACATCTCAGTATATTGCATGTAAGAAATGCGAAAGGTAAATAATAAAATTGTCAATGTTTATTTCCATTTATTTGCAGAGGGGGGGGTTGCAATTACTTTATTATGTATTATGTGGAAAGTGTTCTAAAAGTTTAATTATTCAAATGTACAAATCGTTTTGTTATTATTCTTTTAAATAATAACAGGAAACTTAAAAACTATCAGTTTCAAACTGTTGAAAATTTTATAAAATAGAGAAAATTGTAACATTCAAATTTAGCGGTAGTGTCATTTGGCTAAATTTGTCAAGTTTTTGGTTATTTTTCATTTTGGAACCAAGCAAGAATGGTATGAGGGCTTGAAAATTTTATGTGAGTTGGTTGATAATGGCTGATAAGAACAAGTAGGCCATTTTTGTATATTGGTGTTTAACGACGATCAAAAATGGAAAAGTGCGAATTTAGCGGTCGATATACTCCGGTTTTCGGATTACACAATCGTATCGATTATTGTTCACCAAGGGCCGTCAAATGTTTAGGGGAAGCTCTATGTGATTTCCACCTTGTGTGGGTTGTAATCCGTTAGATTCGAGGCTGCTATTGCGATTTAAGTATTCAACAATGTATGAATATCACACTCGAGTATATATTCTGTCGAAAGGTTTAATAAATTGGAATTTTGGGAGCGCAGAGTTTAGTAACGCCACAAAATTACATACACTTTCATAAACCTAGAAATTGCTTTTATTCTTAAAAGTATTTCCGATATTCAAAACAAATTAATAAATCATTATATGATTTTGGATATATTTGAAAATTTTTCCAACGCCCTAAATAAATTTCATCAAAAATTAGTACCTACTCAATAATTGATTTCAAAGTCGCGTTCGTACGTCCTTAAGGAGATAAGCGGCTAGCTCGCAACTACCCATCAAATGCCAATTATGACCTGGTACTATATCGCATGTGACATGCATACGTACCCGTACCTTGTCCAAACTATTATATAATTAACACGAAAAAAAGTAATTTGCACCGCAAACAAAGTGTATTGTTTGTGATTTACATTAAACAATTTCGGAAAAATTTTTCTATAAAAATCAAGACGAATAATTTGTTACTGAAGTCAAGATAGTTGTGGTGTAAGGTGATCATGACGGAATACGCGAATATCAGTTTAAAAAATTATTCATTTCTTTTCAATTTTGAAAAGGAGTTTGTGTATCAAGAGACGGTAGATTGGATGTTAAAAAATTGGTCGTACGGTTTTTACTATGTCAGTGTATATGTGTTAGTTATATTTGGTACAAAACATTTTATGGAAGATAAACAACGGATCAATTTGAGACCTGTTTTAATACTATGGAATCTGGGATTAGCAATTTTCAGTATAATGGGAGCAATTAGAACGATACCAGAATTTACGCACATACTTTTGAATCACGGTTTTTATGCTTCGGTGTGTGTTCCAACATTTTTGCAATTAGATCGTGTTACTGGTTGTTGGTCATGGTTTTTTACACTTAGCAAAGTGGTCGAATTAGGAGACACCATTTTTGTAGTATTGCAGAAGAGCCCTCTTATATTTTTGCATTGGTATCATCATATTACTGTACTTTTATATGTATGGTATACGTATTCTGAAGTACCAGCAACTGCGCGATGGTTTATGATCATGAATTATTCAGTTCATTCTTTGATGTATTCCTATTATGCCTTACGAGCAATGCGATACAATCCACCCCGCCGAATAGCAATGTTGATCACAACTTTACAAATTTCTCAAATGGTAATGGGATGTGCAGTTAATATTTTTGCATTAAATCTATTAAACAATAATATTCCTTGTGGAATTTCCAATAACACCGTAAAAATTGCATTCTTAATGTATTTCAGCTATTTTGTTTTGTTTGCAAATTTGTTCTACCGATCCTATATTTTGGGAAAATCAAAAAGAAACCCCGACTTGGACATTAATTCCAATAGATTTTCGGCTTCAAAAACAAAAGTGCAGTAGAAAAATTGGGCCCAATATTATTACCTCCACAGTACATAATATTGGTACAAATTTTTGATCTAAAATTTGCATTATTATTCTGTACTTCACAATGTTAAAAAATAAAATAAAAATTGTCTGAGGCGTTAGCAATGCATAATTTCATTAATTTATTATGTAAGTTAAGTGATAATGTATCTACAATTTTGTAATATTTTATGTTTACGTATTAGGTACTAGCATTTAAACTTGATAGGTATAATATTAGCTGGTATAATGTGTGTAATGTCTAATGTCTAAAGTCCCTGTAATCTTATATCATTAATAAAATATAAATTCCAACCTGATTGAGATGGTGAACTTTTTGTTACGTAAAAATCCTAAAACGTAAACAAAAATTCACAATTGTAAAGTACGTAATTATTATAAATATTATAGTATTATTTTCCTATCACAACGAATTGCACATTCGCGGGCAAATAATCATCATAATAGGCTAACGGTAACTATGAATCGGTTCGCATATAATTTCTGTACGAGAACAAATCTACAGGGTTGGGTTCATTATTCTCCTCTTCACTGAGTCGCCAAACAAAATAAATGTGCGGCCTAATTACCGCACTATTCTCGTTGAAAAGAAATTCCTCTTTTAGGAATAAATTTGCATGAATTGCCTTAATCAACTTGACTGCTGTTGTAGGCAACACAACAAAACTAATTTTGGGTACGGCCCGTTGCATGGAATCAAAATCAAACGCAGCTTTGTACAAAATAACAAATTTAATTTTCATAAACTCAATTAATTTCAATAGGCTACACAGGTCGATCATGTAAAGTTTACGAACAAACTCGTTTTGGTCGTTGGTGTGTTTAAATGTGAATAAAAACCCTTCGCATTTACATTTAATTGTAAATCGGAAATCTTAAATTGCTCCAGGTTTTTATTGTAATGTGAAATTGTGTGGCACAAATAAAATTTCATAACGGTGTACAAATAAATTTAAATTGTTTCTAATTACCAATAATACTGCACTTGTCGAAAATTTTTTGAGAACCACTGCTTTCCTACTTCATAAATTCCTCACCAGCGCTTGCATCTGTTGTTCGTGTGACACCTGTTAGCTTCTGTTTTGTGAAGTATCGAGTTGTGACATCAAATCTTCGCAATTCTCCCAAATTATCCAAATTAAATTGATCGACGATCATAAAAAAAGTGCATGTTGGCAAATCTCAAACGATTTGAACCAAACATAAAATAAAATCGTGTAACTAACCTCGAAATTAGTACGTAAATAATTTAATTCAAACTTAACGAATTTGAATTCATCCTTCTAAACTTTCTAATTGTAGGCACGTCATCGTTGTAATTACAACTAGCATTATTTGATCTCTATACTAATGGCGGACCAAAAATAATGCACATCTGACACTCAAAATTTTCATTGAAGCGTTTACAAAAATCGCTGTAATTGGAAGATTCTACTTCCAAATAAACCAAAATCACTCATCCACGTCGGACGACACTTTCCACTAATGATTAAATTGCAACCACACTCGGACTTGCAAAAAAACTCGAAATTTTATCACTTATGGTGGACCTCACCAAAAAACACCTCTGTTAGCTTCCCAGGTCACACGCCAACTTCCTTCTTTCTATGTGTGAAAACTTCAACGTACCACAACAAAATCGTAAACTTGAGCCATTTTGCACTTCAACAAAGGTGAAATCTCGCGCTCAAATTTCAAATATTAACAATAAAATTTGTTCCTTTTTAGGTTTTAATGTCACAAACAACTTTATAAATCACTCGATTTTCAATATTGTTCAACAAAAATTGTGTGCATGTGTCAATGGTAACATAAAACGACCTTAAAGTAACAAATCATGCTCGACTATGTCATAATGGATAAAACATCCCTTATTTTACAACAAAATTATTTTGTACAAAACTGGGCTTAATTCGTTTCACCACAATATACATATATCAGCACTACAGGCCTTGAAGGCCCATATGGCTTAGTGGCTATACTAGTCCACCTCTTCCCACTCTCAACCAGATATCTCTGTCTAATCTGTCCCAGAATCTTTACATGTATGACGCAGCCGCATTCACGGTAATGACGTCGATACAACAGATCCTGTACAGATAACACCAACAGTGTTTGGATGCCCACTGGAAGGCCGAGCTACGAAATTCTGTACGGTCCGCGATTTGAACCTAGAATTTCCGCTCCGTAACTCAACCATCGGTCACATCACTCCACCATTGGTGCTCAATTATTGTAAATGCCTGCACTAAAAATATCAGAAATTGACAATAATTTATTTACCAAACTATTAACAATAATAACTGCCTAGTAATAAAAATTATGTACTTACTTTGCTGCATGCACTTCAGTGAATCTTTTTCTATTACATTTTCAACTTTAGGTCAACACGAGTCGAGGTTTATATTTCTTCTTGATCTTCTAATTAGTGTTTTTTTTGCACACTTCTTGGAAAAATTATGTAAATTACCAAAATTTACAAGTTACACTACAAGGTCAGTTAGATTTTTTTTTTTTTATTGACTTCCTCTAATATTCATCATCATACCGTCGTTTTGCTTCTTGACAGAAGTGTCGTGACCCTCAAATGTTGGTGGGGTGGTTACCCTTCCCCATGGTCCACAGATCAATTTTGGACCTTTAGATCATTAACATTTGAGGATTCTCTTGGCATATTACTCTCGGTGGGTTGCCATTGCCTTCCGAGGGGAGAATGGTCGGAATAAAGTTCTTACTTCACTCCGATTCGAACCGGGTATTAAGGGTAACTATTAACAATAAGTAAATGATTTGACAGTGAATAATTGATATATTAGGTATGCTAAAAAGTTTCGGGCCTAATTAGACAATAAATGACATTAAAGTCGATTATCTCTAAAACTACTTATCTGTTTGTTAAGCTGATAGTTCTGCATGAACCAAGTTCCATTAGAGGTTTTCCCGGTTTAGGGATTAAAATAATTTGGGCAACATTCCACTGTAAGGAAAAGTATCCCGTTCTCAGGATCGAATTGTAGATCATGGTAATGAGTTTGATTGCACTATTAACTTTTTCAGTTATCAGATCTGCTCCTGGGGATTTTAAATATTTAGTTCTTTCTTGGAATATGTTATGACTTCTCTTTTTTTGATTTTCTTGATTGACATTTCCAATTGGAATGGAGCATCGAGGAAGACATTCATTAATTCATCTTCGTGGGGAACTTCTGATTAAAAGGTTTAAAAACTTCAGCAAAGTGAGCGGAAAATGTGTTCGCCTTTTCTTTGTTGCTTCTTGTCCATTCATTTGTGGACGTTGTGATAGGTGGGATTGTCTGTTGAAGTCTTTTGATTTTCCTTGTTACTTTCCACAGCGAGTAGTCCGTTGCCTAAGTTACTGTCAATCCATTTAGGTAATTTTGGATTTCCTGATTTTTGTTATCCTTCATTTTTTTTGTGTATTGTGGTGCAGCTTCCCACGCTGCTTCTTGTATATTTTTTGTTAGGCATTGCGCTCCTTCATCTATTTGGTAATCAGATTTTAATGAGACATGTTGGGGGAGCTTAGCAAGTAGTATTTCTTTGAAAACGACCCAGTCAGTTTGCTTATTATGCAGTGTTATAGGTCCTGGTTGTTCATCAATTTGGGCAGAAAGTGTAGCATGTAGCTTGATGATCTGAAGAAAACTCTAAACAAGACTTGATAGTGAAATATTTGTACGAGATGCCTCCGACAACACAGATGTCCAGTACGTCGGGAAGTTCCTCCCCATCTGTAGGCCAGTAGGTTGAAATCCGTAGAACATCGACTAAAGCTTTTGTTCTTTATCACTTCAAATAACTGACGATCTCTCGGGTTGGTTAATCTTGATTCCCAGTGAGTGTGCTTGGCATTAAAGTCTCCGCCAGCAATAAAGCGACTACCAAGTATTTCGAAGTAGTCTATGTATTGGTTTTGACTGATATTGTGACCGGGGGGGGGGGGGCAGTAAACTGCATATAAGGTGATCTGTCTCCCTTATACTTGTAGCTTGTAGATTGTTACAAAAAAACTACCCTCTGAGATCGAAACCCCTGATGAGAGGGTTAATCCAAACAGAGACCAAAGTTTCTGCTTTTCTTCTTTGGTTAAGGGGAGGATCGCTTCTTCTTGTATATCCAGGATTTCGTCATCGGTGTCTCCTTTATTATACCTCTGCTTGTCCAGTATTGGTTTTTTACCACCCTTTCACCAAATTCTTTATAAACATTAATATTTCCAAAGATGCTCGCTCGCTTTTTCTCGTTCTCTGTCATTTTCTTCATTTAACTTTGTTATAAAATTCATAAAGTCATCTATCGTAATACCTTTATTTGCTGTCATTTTAATAACTTTGTGATAGCAATGTAAACTCTCAAAATATTATGCCTAATTTTAAAATAATTTAAATTCAATTGCTGCAAAACTGTCCAAAACTATCTTAGAGTTAAGATCAGTTCTGTAATAAGATTTCAATTCCCTAACTTCAACAATTCCATTCCATAATACTTTCCAATTGAAATTCACTCGGGCCCCACGTTGGGCGACAAATTGACGTAGAAATTTCTTAGAGAAACGCCTTGGGGGTCCACAAAGCCTGGCAAGGGCATCCGCGGAATCATTTAAATGTGAGGTTTATTTTCACAAAAATAAAGTTAACTTGTTAACCAACAGTTAACATAAATTTAATTTATGGTTAAAAAAATGTTTAACAAATTTTTTATGGGTAAAAAGTCCGCAGTCAAATTCTTTCCAAAACGAGCTCAGGCAATAAAAAAGTTTGGAAACCACTGGCCTAATTTAAACATTCAAAACGGTAACTTATCGAGAATCAACGTTCCCTATGATTTTGACATATTGTACTCACGTCATGTTTCAAAGTTTGCTCTTGTGGCATATAAGATATCAAAAAATATTTGTAACAGTTGGTAATCTTAAAAGTTTGAGTTTTTGAAGTGTTTTGACAATTTTGTGTAGTAATGGTGCATTTGAGACTCGTAATCACAGAACATCCTGACCCTAAAATTGGATAAGAATAATTTGAACTTTACCCGAACTTTTTGCCATACTAATTATAGAAAAACACCCAAACTTTCAAGTTGCAATTATTTTTGCATTGGCATTCCCTTTGCAAGGGAACGTCTAAACTAATATAATAATAACTGGATTATACGATGTGATTTCCACAATCCATTGTTATTTTTAGAATATTTTTTAACCATTGAATGCTGGAACTGTAACGTGTCAGTCAAAATGATAGTGAAAGTGACCATCGAAGGATTTGCAGATATCAGTGTAAAAAATTATTCCCGCATGCTCGACGTTGAAAAGGAGTTTGTGTTTCAAGAAACGTACGACTGGATGCTTCACAATTGGACGGATGCTTTTTACTATATTATTTGCTATATCTGTGTTGTTTTTGGTACGAAACATTATATGCAAGACAAATCGCGTTTTAGTTTGAAACCTTGGTTGATATTATGGAATTTTGGATTGACTACTTTTAGTACCATTGCGTTTCTTAGAACCGTTCCAGAAGTTATACACATCGTTTGGAATCACAGTTTTTACTATTCCGCGTGTGTGCCATCATATATGCAACTGGATAGGGTTTCTGGTTATTGGGCATGGTTGACCGCACTTAGCAAAGTCATTGAATTAGGAGATACAATGTTTATTGTGTTACGAAAGCAACCTCTCATATTTTTGCACTGGTATCATCACATCATGACACTTCTGATTGTATGGTATACATATACGATAATGATGCCTACTGGAAGATGGTTTATGGTCATGAATTTGTTTATCCACTCCATTATGTATTTCTATTATGCCGTAAGAGCCATGGGTTATATTCCACCTCGGCAAATTCCTATGATAATCACCACTTTGCAAATACTCCAAATGGTGATAGGATGTGGAATTAACATTTATGTATTTAATCTACTGAACAATAATGTTCCATGTGGGATTTCCTACGAAACAATCAATATTGCTTTTATAATGTATTTGAGTTACTTAACTTTATTTGCAAACTTTTATTACCAAAGCTATGTTTTGGGCAAAAAGAGAGCAAGAACAGACACTAAAATCAATTATTTAGACTCATCAAAAATAAAAGTGCATTAGTGAAAAATGTTGACAGGGTTAGCTACGGGTTTTAGTTTTAAATTGGATTTATAATAAATGTATTATATCCATTTTTGTTATTTTATTATTACCCCATACATACCTACATCAAATTCCAGTTCAGAGAAAATCATCCCTGCGTCTGAATCATCATTATTTTTGAAACAAAACAAACAAATGATGTTTTTATGTATTTTTCAATTATAAATATTATGGAAATGTCTTCTTCTTCATCTTGTTCTTCAGCCTACCCTAGTCCACTCCTGGACCATATGCCTCTCCAGTAATGGAGGTTTTGGCCATAACTCACCACGCTGGCCAGACGACGGCTTGGTGAGTAGTCCGCATATCGAATTTTGGACTATAGTTGTTTTACATTCAGACACCCAAGGTCAACAAGAACGGAGGAAGCAATTAACAAAGTTAGCTCTTCCATCTTCCAAAAATCTCTTGTAACTACAGTACAGTCGCAATACCGTGAACACTCGATTTCGTGAACAATCCACTAACGTGAACATGTTTTTTTCTTACAAGAGGCGCTAGACAAAATACATGCAAGTTAGTATTGTCTAGTACACCCATGGTATCGAGGAAAAGTATAATTACCAATATTAACCATTTTAAAATACCTTTAACAATACGCGAAAGTGAATAAGCGTGGTTTTATTTTGTTCACGTTATCGCGACTCTACTGTATTGCCATATGAGAAGCTCTTTTTTTAAGTAGGGGAGCTGCAATTAAATAATTCAATCTTTATTAATGTTAAATTTTTTATTTATAGTTAAACTTTGCTCACAATTCAAATGAAGGTTAAATGAAAATTCTGAAGGATTGTAGTAGATGTAGCTGCATTTTGCATTACCAAATTCCATTTTCAAATAGCTAAGCCATAATTTTCCAAGTTTTCCTGAAATAAACAAAACAACATAATTTAGGATTAATAAATATTTAGCAATTTTCCGAATTATTGCATAATATATTCTCATTTAATTTTATGAGTGAGAGATCTTTGAACTCTGAAAATCGGATTTTAGAGCCAAGCTATTATCATAAAACAAAATAATAGGATTCCCAATTGGCTCGTGACAATATCTTGCATGATAAAGCAAAAGATACGGATATAAATCTGGAATGCTCCTGTTCTTATATATTAGGTATTTACACTTAGTTTAGCGTGGTTAAAAGAACCGTCATTGATTTCATACATTCGAAGTCATTCGCTCGTCATCCGTCTATTCAATATTGGCACCCCATGAATTATACATAGCGTGAAAAATTGGAAAAACGTTATTGACTAAGCTTTATATTCGCATTTCAATAAAAAAAATTATTACAATTTATCATAGCAAAATTGACAATTTTGTAGATTCCCTTTTCCATAATTACTATTAAAAGCTATTGCTTTTTGGAAAACAAATTATTTATATTTTGTCGAATTCATGAGGATAAGTAAACACTTACAAATTTTATATGGTATAGTAAACATTTTTTTTTTAATAATCACGAGCAGCTTGTTATTAATTTATTAGTTAATAATCCAAATAACATAAAAATAATAGTACCCACGATTTAAAATTACTGTGAGCAGCTATAGAAATTATTATAGCACAAATTATGGTAATTACCATGTCCTTTATCGAACTAATAATAATTATTGTATTACCACCATTACATAATCGCAAACTACAACAATTTAAATTTTATTAATGATAATGTAAACAATAACAATAAAATGTTTGTATTTTATTAATATTTTAATATGACCGTAAAGCAAATAATAGTATAACTTACTTTTATTGTACTGTAATACAATATCGTTTAATAACGCACAAATTTTTCGACGATATAATTCGAGTGTAAGCGTTCAATATTACATGATAATTCAATTAAATAATAATTAATTCTACAACAATCGATTTACAAGCTTACTGTAGCAGAAAGCACTTATCATTAATGTTACAGTTAAGAAGTACACCGAACACAATTTCCAATTTAGATATTTGCATCAGATTCATAATCATATATCAATTTATACAATTTAATGCCTAATTAGCTCTATCATGATTATTACCATTCAATTGTATTCATGAAAGTATCTAACCATCGCATTTAATAATAATAGTATTATATTACAACACAAAATACTAGTGCATGTTGAGTGTTATGTTTACATTTTTCCAAAATTTGGAAAATTGAATTAAAAATTAGAAATTAATCACCTAGATGGATTTTTTTCGCTCTTCAAAGAAGCTCAAAGATATACAGTACAAAAGAAATTAGGCTTTATACCATAAGATCCTAGGTACAAACAAAATTATTTCTGCCGTGGTTTGAATTGCACGTTAAGCTATACGTCTGCATGTCTGTAAAATTGCACTTTTGTTGCTTTTCTGAAAATGATTTTGGATATAATTCAATGAAATCGGAACGATGGCAGTATATATCCAAACCCCGTTACTTTGTCTATGGTTGGAGGGTATTCCATACCCCCCCCCCAAATCCCCGGTCTCAAAAATCAACAGAGTACAACATGTTTCTGTCATTGATTTCATTAAATCGCAAATATTATTCGTATCTCCTCAGGGTAACCTGAATTTTATTTATTATTTTATGCATGTCTCTTATATAATATTTTTCAATCAAACAGTGTCAACCCCACCTCTTTCTATAATTTAGCTTTCCTTTAATTACCAAATAATCTCCGAAGTCACGTGAAAGAACCCACAAGCCGCGTTCGTACGGGTAAAACCCTAGTTAGTCTGTTCACCGCACCAATCATAGACCATTAGGGCAAATGGATCTAATGTGACTATAATTTTTGCTACAATGTCCAGGAAATGCAATTGAAATATAAATAAAAATGTAAACAATTTAAAGTGAAAGCAAGGTATACGAAAATATAATTTGACTTATCTATTTAGGAAGTAAGGAAAAGCTTTATAATCGAGATAAAAAAAATTCGGGTTAATATTTAGTTAGTGCGAACTTCTTAGGACTTTTCTCATAAAAAAGTACTTTGAAAGTTATTGCAATTTTTAAACTTTTGGTTTTGATGTAAAATTTAATTTTAAAAGATTTTTTGATAATGGGGTTTATATTGTAAAAGGATTTTTCGATTCTACGTTAAATTGTACAGAATCTCATCTTTGCAATGCTATGTTCATTTTAGCACGGATATCGAAAAAAGATATCCGTCGGCAAGGGAACGAAAAATCGAACACAAAACATTTCTTGATTTTTTCCTTGCATAAAAATTACTTTTAGAGTAAAAATTGCAACTAAAATTAAGGATGCGAATGAATGGATTAACGAGGTTCTGATTGTCTCCCCTAAAAGGATTGGTTTTTATATGATACGAATCATAGAAGATAGTTGAATCTAGCAAATAATAATGGATACAGTCCAAGTTCATGGGGGGGGGGAGCAAATAGTTATTTACATGAAAGTCAGGAAAATGATATATTACTGACGAGGAGCAATGTTGAAATACGAGGCACTTCGTGCCGAGTATTTTAAAGCTCCGAGTAAAGTGAGATATTTTCTTGACGTATTTTGTATTAAATTTTTCCGAAAATCGTAAAAATTCCAAATTTTAAAACACTAATCGAACAACATTTTTAAAATGAGCAAAAATCAAGTTTGTCAATGTGTCAAAACACATTGCAAAAATCAATTACTGACATTGCCGGACTAGTCATTATAATTCAATTTCCCTGCGCATAGATACGCAGGGAAGTGTTTTTTCTATTTCGATTTTTGGAAAAAAGTATTTAAAAAAATTTTAAGGAACATTATCCGAACTTTTTTGCCTAGACCCCAGAATTTTAGTGCATTTAATCATTTTTCCTGGATCTTTTGGATTTATGTGGGCACGGGGGAATTACTATCTTAGATACGTCAGCTTATGTAATCTGCACATTAAATTTGGACGATATTAAAAAATCAGAGATTTGTTAAACATATAAAATTAAATTAAATAGGAAAGTCATGCGGTGTTCCCATCAGATTTGTTAGGGTTATATTCGCAGTGCCGACAAAATTCTTATAATCTGCATTTTTACCCACCTATCAGTCCGCATAAATCAAAGCATATCAGAACGCTCCAAATTAGTATCCAATAGGCCTTCTTCAGCTTTCGGTACGTGTAGGCCATAGTTGTTCGGTGTTCGGCATCATCCGAGGGAAGGGGAAGTTATGGGTTATTAATCATTTTCAATTAAATCTTAGTAAAAATTATGCAAATAGAATGGATCTCCCTCTCATATTTTATCATTGAGGTGGTTATTTGGCCTTCGGCCTCACTCATGGGATTCAAATCAAAAACAAATCAGATACATTCGTCTAATTCAGTGGTTCTCTAATAATTCCAAAAGTCCTACAATAAAAAGGAATCATTGGATGTCAGCTGAAACAATCTGCCTACTAGAAGAACGGAGCACCATCACCAACTGAGAAATTAAGCTGTCATACAAATGTGACAAAAACAAACATATCAATGATATCTATGCGGAACTAGAACTTCACGGAGATCGACATGAACATCATAAACTATACAAGAAGGTTAAATATCTGTCGCAAAAATGTAAGCCTCGAAATCAAATCATAAAAAACCAGATGGTGAAGAATGAAGATGAAGAATTTGAGGCGATTTGGAAAATTTGATTTTAGGTTTACCTTATTAGCGTGGTTACTATTTTTGGACGCAAAACCAACGAGTTTATTGCATCAACACCGATACTTATATGGGGAACAACAGTGTTAAATATAATCCACGAGATTTCGTTTTATTGGGAACAAAATTTGGAAATTTCAACAACCTCCATATGAACAGGTGTGCGACAGAAGACAGTGCCGTAGGGAAATTTGATTGCCAAGTAGAAGACGTGTTTCAACAGCGGCGTGCGTACAAAAACAATTGGGTTTGTAAAACTTTTATTTGAAATAACACAAATTATTTGTATGAAATTTTATAACTACACTCTTAACAATAAATTTATCAAACTGTCATGCAGATCTTATGCATTTAAATGTCATGATAGTTTAAATAAATTACACAATTTTACACTCAAGGTTAAGTGACATTTTGTGGTCCCAAATTACAAGATTGATTTAATTTATTATATTATCTCAATTTCAATTATATACGATCAAACGTTGAAGGCCTTTTCAATTGCCTTTTTGGAACCGTAACTTCTTGCAGAAATAGAATTTCACAAGTACAAACCGTCTAAGAGGAAGCGACCCGAACTTTAATTGCTCTAGTGGAGAACACATCAGCGTGATTCATTGCCCGACTAAAGAGGGGGTTGAACAGTTGCTTCGAAACACGACAATATATTGTGGTGTTCCAAAACCAACTTTCCAGTACCTCACTCGGAAAACTGAGGTAGTTGTAATGTTTCGAACATTCACAATAAAGTTCCGACTGCTTTTTTGTCGGAGAACAAATTAGAGACTACGTATTCTACAGAGAAGACTGGATTCTAAATTCAAAAGGAGACTCGGGTAGTTTCGAACTGTTTAATAGATTTGAATGCAAACTGTAAAAATTCAACCTTGTTGTTCGGACTGTATGTGCCGGTTGTGTGATCGTAACAGATCACCATTACATTTAACTTCAATTTTTCTAAATGGCGATCTGATCAAATCAGTGTTAATTCGTGTGGCACAATCAAAATTTGTACAAAATAATTTAATAATAAAAGTTTATAAGTAACGAAGCAAATAATTGTTTGAGTACTGCTGAGATGTTGCTCCCGCTTTCGATAATCTGTTCAGGTAGACGACCATATGCAACCATCAAATACCACGCTTCTGTTCGTTGGAAAATCTTCTTGTGATTGTGGTGGTTAATCTTGTTTACACTACCAAATTCTAGTGAATCCGTGAAATCGCAGGTGTCCACAAACAAATTAGTGCTTTTTATGAGTTTGTACAATTGTGCATCTGGATCAATAGCTGGTTTTCTGGTACATAACCTCACCTTTTTGTGAGCTTCGTTTATGATAAAATTTCCACGATTTTAGGGCCTGCCCTGCATTTTTATCGTTGTATTTACCAATACAAACGAGATTCGGAACTCGATTAATACAATTTTCATCAAAAGAAACGCAATTTCGTGCAATTTTCTTACACGTGAACCGATGACGTCACTCCGAAAAATTTAGCAAACAACTCCTACCTTGGGAATAAATTCGGTTGTTCCGAATAAAAAATGCACTATTTAATCGTTCGATAGGGCTTTTCTGGACCAAAATTTCGTTCCAGAAAAATAAATGCAAATTCGTCAATTTAACTTCGACGTCTACCAATTTTACAACTGGCTTGCACAACGTCGGCAAACGGAAAGTCAAAATATTATCGTTCTTAACCTCTTATCATCCAAATTCGAAAATTCCCTAGGATTTCCAAAAAAGACACAAAATAGGAAGTGACAGTTTTAGCGGTATTTTAAATTTCATGCAATAATTTAATCTTCTTTGTAGGTTTACCAAATTAAACATAACAAGCGCACAAATCACTTTAAGAATCAAAATATTGTGTTAGTGTAATGTGTAAAAGTAACAAATTGGCCATGAATGTAAACAAGATCTATTTTTACAGTTTTGAATGTTCACTTGCACATCCCTTTGACAAAATATTCTATCCCGAATATTTGATTCGTTTTAATCATCTCAATATACTCTGAATATGTTATTCGAAAATAATAACAATAGGTGATGAAAAATCTCCAATCAGAGGTTATGCAGATGACACACAAATAATTGCTTCGAGCTAAGAAGAATTTGAAACCATCACAAGTAAACTAGTCACGATAAGCAGTCAGTATGACCTACTGATTAATTACAACAAAACAAAAGTCTTGATAGTGGATTGCACCAATGAATCCACACATCCATGGGATTTGAAGTAGTAAACAACTTTAACTACATGGGCCTCTCTGATCTCTAACTCTGAAGGGAGCACGCCAGAAATAAGGCGACGACTGGCCATGGCAAGAACGGCGACCACAAAACTCGTCAACATATGCAAGCACACGAAAGTTACTAAAACAATAAAGATGAGGCTTCTGACTGTACTAATATTCCCAGCGGCCACACATGCAGCGGATACATGGACGAAATAAGAATTGTGGACGTACAGAAGAACTTTATTCTGACCGTCTCTTCCCTCGGAAGGCAATGGAAAAACCACCGAAGTGTAATCTGTCATGAAAGCCTTTAACAAGCATTGTTACAGGTCAAAACGCTTTTGTCAAGAAGAAATACGAAAAAGAAGAAGAAGAAGAAGAAGAGGAAGAGGACGTACAGAAGAATGCTGCCAATTCCGTGAAGTCCCCTACAAGATGGGTGAACCAAATAAAATCCCTAATTGGACACATTACGCAAGACAGGGAAGCGTGAAGCAGCTCTTTGAAGACAATTATCATCATGATGACACTACTTCTTTTCGTAGGACGATGGAAACTGAGAGAGTGAGAGAATTAGGATCTAAAGGTATAATGGTAGTGGTGCAGGTCCATGACAACCACAGGTGACCTTCCCCTTGTTAGTCAATTTGCGTAGTATATTGGCGGTTTGACGTCATCACTAATGGAGTCAATTCGTTAACTAGCAATGTTTTTCAAACCATAAACTGTGTTTCAATGGAATGATTTTGCTTTATTTAAACTCCATTGCCTTGTGCGTGGGGTGGATAGTAATCATCATCTTCAACATTTACACAATCCATAGTCGGATTAAAGCCTCCACATATTTATATGGGGGGTTGTTAGCCATAACTCGCCACGGTGCCGGTGTCCAACCGGGTTGGCGAGTGTAGTCCATAGTTCCATTTTGGATTTTTTAGATAACAGCACATATCCGACGCAATCAGGATTAGAACCGCGGTTTCCCGCTCTGTAGTCTATCCGTGTTTGATTTACGCTGGTTTGGCTTGGCTGGCTGGGTGGATAGTAAACAATATTTTTCACCTAACGCGAAGTTGACGTTTAACAATTTCTAGTTTTAACATCTGCTCCTGCTTTTATGTCAACGTAATTTTTAGTTTTATTCAGTTTTAATAGGAGTTTTAGGATTTCAACAACAAAAGACGGTCATTGCCTTGCAGCTAACGCAGTTGGACGCAAATGCGGGGCACCGGGTTCAAACCTGGGAGAGTCAAACTTTCTTATGACTGGTCTCCGTGCTTTGGAAGGCACGTTAAGCCGGTGGTCCCCTGGGTTAGTGAATTGCCACCATTAACATAAAAACCAGGATATATGGCACATCTGACGGCAAGTCTAGGAAGCTACCTAATGGATGTAAAATTTGTATATGCTCACAGAACCAACACTGCCAAAGAAACGACGCAGATGTTGGTAATAACAAGCCTTAAGGCTTAAACTAAGAAGAAGAACAATTTTCCATGGGTAAAGTTGGGCTGGTCAACACTTCAGGCTATTATGATTCGTCAGCTACTTTGAGAATTTATCCAAGCTCCATTTATTTGGCCAATTTGTGCGGAAGCTGGTACTAGAAGTACATAATATGACCTGTAGCATCGAAAAGTAATTTGGGTTAAATCCATCATGTAAATTTATCAAAAACTTACAGTTGTAATCACGAATAATGAAGCTTACGTCACAACCATCTGAATTAAGTACAGACAACCTTTTTTTTAATTAATTGTAGTAACATACGTGAAACAAAGACACACTATATTAAATTATTCTTAAATGTCTGATTTTAGAAATCTTTTACGTCGAAAATTATCTGACACCCAACGTATGAGATAGAAAGAGATAGATACAATACTTCTTAGCGTGCATAATAATTTTAATGAAAGTAGTTTTTATAGTGACTGTTGCTTTAATTTTTTAACAAATTAGTTTGATTTTAGGTTATATTTCCATTTCATTAGAGCAGGGTTTCTTAAATTTTTTGATTTCCCAAACCGTTTTTGGTATGAATTTGACCGTGGACCCACTTATTTCATAAAAGTAATAAATATTGTTAAAAATAAAATTTTAAGCTTATTAATTATTCAATTTTATTATTTAAATTTATTATATCAAACACTTATGTGACTCACAATTTTCGTCTTATTTCAAACAAATGCCATTTATGACGAAGCTTCATTATTCGTGCAAACAACTGTAACTAAGAAGTACTACTAAAATATTAGAATTTTAACTGTAGGTAAAGAACTTTAATGACAAAGTAGAACCAGAACATAATTTGAAATTATGAAAAGGAATGCAAACATGTGGGGGGGGGGGAGTCACAAAACTTGGAGTTTTTACGAAAATATTGAAAAATATAGGAAATTATTGGTAAATAATTAATAGTAATGTGACATAAAGCTTTATTTCAAGGTTATTGCCTCTCTTCAGCCGCATATAACCAGATCAAAAATAAAATAAAATGTAAAAATTGAAAAAATCAAAATTATAGAATGTGAAAACATAATGGACGAAAGAAAAATTTAGAAAATAATTATGGAATGCTTACCACTAGAATAATACATTTTTACTGGGTTCCTTCCCATGTGAAGTTCAAAATGAAATGAAAGTTAGAAAATGACCAGGAGACCAGGAGAGAGTTTTTTGGAAGTGTAAAGTCCCGCTTTCACTGACTCACGCAGTGAAAAGAATCGATTTTGATTTTATTGCAAAATTTTTCAAGTTTCAAAATTCAAAGTGGTAGAAAAGTACGAATTCCTCTGTACAATCATTTACTTTACTGTATTGTATACTTCTTTGTATTGTAAACCTTGTTGTGATCACTTCCATGTTTGCACGTCTAAGCAGAAACTGCGCTCGGTTTGGTTACTAAGTAGGCAACCAAGCTTGCACGCGGATATGGCCGATACTGCTTCTCAAAGATATTTGTTACTCTGAAACCTCTTACCATGTAACGCAAAAAGATTAAACAGCAAAATTTGGTTATTATGAACATTGTGCATAATCAAAATTTACACTGATTTAGTACTAAATTACATTATGTTCCAAATTGCTGAGATAATACGAAGCATACCGCTTGATTATTGCACTGAAGTTCTTAGCACTCAAACAAATTAATATGAAGCTTAAATTTTATTAAATAATTTAAATAAATGTAACCGAATTAAGCTACCGTGTACGTTTCAGAATAATAATTACAGCACTGGTATGTGGTTATAACGATTATTATTTACATACCAAAAGATGAATTCCTGGACTTCTGAAATTAAGTTTCAATTTCCAAATGGATGTGATCAAGAACACTTGCCCAACTATACCTACTATTCTACCCTTTAGCATCTCATCTAAAATTGCCTAGTGCAACATCAGCTTAATTCGATTCCGTTCTTGTTGTATCCTTTTTTATTGTTAACGAAAGCTTAACGGTTTGAATCACAAGTTTTCTATTGACAACGGTTTAAAGTAATTTGAACTTTGTTTGATCTTACAGAGAATTGTTTCTGCATTTTCACGCCTTTCACAATATTATTTGCTTTAAGGTCGTCGTCTGAAGCATAATTTTCTTTTCGGAGAAATTGAATTTAATATTTTATCGACTGTTAATTTCCTCTATTGGAAGAAATTACAATTTGTTATTCCGTTGCGCTACTTATTAGTGGAGCATATTATTTGGGCCAATGGAATTTTAAATTGATGTTTGATTGCATCAGATTATTTGGGCTAATGATTATAAAAAAAGAAAAAGTTATTTCTTTTATATTATAATGCATTTTCCAAGCTAACGAATACGAGTATAGTTAGTAAGTAATTTTTTGAATAGAATATTTCATAATTGCAGCTTCTTTCTATGTTGTATACGAGTAGATAGCTATATTTTTTACCCTATAGAAAACTTTGAATTTGTTATAGTGGTTGTAAAGCACTCCATCTATTTCATTATATGGTAGCGGGTTAATTGGTAGGTAATTAAATTGGTTTAGAAATTCTTTTTCGCGTTTTAATTAGGATTTTCTTTGAAGTAAAAAAGCTAAATCGAATAAAATTGCTAGTTTCTCGTTTATTAAAATTTCAGAAATACACGTTTAACGATGGAGTTAAAAATTTTATGACTGTAATAAAATGATGGTAATCTAAGGGACAAGGGTTACTTAGTATTCTGGTGAGCGTGAGTACGGGAAAAGTCCGGTCATCGGTGGACTCTCTTGATGCCCATCAAGCGCTTCTTGTTATATGGTGGGTGATGAGCACAAACGTTCAATCGTGCGTGCTCCACGCTAACTCCATTCTGATGTGACCGACCACAGAATTTGAATCTAAATATAAATTGCTATCAGCAGCACTCGTGGTAGTGTTTACTACTCAAATATTTGTGCTTTTATGCCAATCAGATCGTACAGCGAAATGCATTTTGCATGTTCCGGAACGGATTGGTTTTCCTATCAGATCGCCTGGCCTTTTAGGTTGGCTTGTTAAACTAAACGGTATGCAGATGTAATTTCAATTTGCTAACTTTACAAAATTTAAATTATTGCCTACCTTGGAATGGTTTGTAAGCTGGAGCTTTTTTGTTAGGTTTTTACGATCGTTCACAAAAGAAGGATTAAAGAGTTAGAAAAAAGCGGTCATTATCGAATTTCTAACTGGATTATGGGAATTATTCTCCGACGTTATCTGCAATTGTTGCGCGAAGTTCTAGAGCTTGATTACGGCCCAGCTTTTACAAGTTTACTTTTGTATCTGCAGAAAGTAATTGTACCGTGAAATAATGTCTAAATTTGCATGACAGGCGTTGGCGTTTGTATAACTGTATAGTTACTTATAATTTAATTCCAATATGACGCCGCCTCTATGTTTAATTTAGCTTATTATATCGTCATGTTTGTTTTACACTTCAGTCCTCGCCATTCACTGATGAGATTTGCAAGCTCCGCTATGCAGCTTCTTCAGTTTCAGACAAATACAACTAACTGCGTTTCAAGACGAATCCACTTTTATCTATGCACCCATCTTTGTCCTCGCAAAATCAGATACGGAAAGAATAGGAAATTTGCCAACTTTTATCGCTAAAATGCTTTCATTGTGTTTTAGCTTTTACCTTGATTATATCTCATTGTTATGTTGTTGGATTATTACCTCTTTTAAGCTTTTTTGACTTTTTATTTTTATTTCATATCCCATTGTGAACTGGCTGTGCCTAACAACAGTGAATGATTCCAACGCTTAATTGTCCGGAATTTACCTCTCGTGATTAAACTTTAACAAAACTAGGAAGGTATTCTTGCGCTTGTATTACGACGCCGGAAAAACTTTTCCCTTGAATTAATGCTGAATTGCAGGAGTGCTTTTGTTTCAAATCTCATTACTAAAACTGCAGTTTACAACTTAAAAAAACAACAAACAAATTAAAATTATTATATTGCACTTAGTGATCACGGTTAGTTGGCTTTGTGTTTTCCTTTGCACAAAAAAATAAATTAACATTGTTGAACTTGAAAAGCTTTTCAACTGAAATAAAGTCTATTCGCATGTAAATTTTTAGTTTTAAAACAATTATTATTCCGAAAGAAAATGTACTTGAGCTTTGGAAATTACACCATACAATGAAATGGCTTTCTTTGAAAATTTAATTCAGAATTAAAGGTAAATTAAAAATATATACAGCACTCATTTCTCGGAAAGCTTAAAAGAGAACAAAAATTATAACATCTACAGGGTACTCAAACAAAGGCAGCTCATTCAAATTTACCGCCATTTTCTTTTTTTGTGTCTTGGTTTTTCGTATGTGTGCAAATGGTTCGCTTGCCTTGTTTCGTTGCATGGGAGGAGGGGAAGGATTTTTTTTCAAATCGAACAGATACAAACTTCATAAAAGATCGTAAATTTTCAATCGATTATTTTCATAGTGTTACGCCACTGGAAAATATTTCTAAGCGATGGAGAAATGAACTACGCGCATTTGAGCGGCACTCACAAGATAACCAGATAGGCATAAAATGAAATAAGTTGTTTTTGAGAAGTTTGCATAAAGTGAATTAAATTAAAATAATTTGAGTGAAAATTTCAAGGAGCTTTTTTTATTAGATAACAGGAAATAAATTGTTTATAAATTAAGAAGAGCAAGAGAACAATAAGTGAAAAATTAATTATATAAAATTATTCATAAAAAAGATATCAGTGAATAGAAATGTTCATCCAACGTGAAAAATTTGAATTTTTCTAAAAAAGTTGTAAAAAATTGAATAAGTTAATAAGTAAATATTTTTATCGACCTATAAAACGTCAGCAGACCAAATTTGAATCCTCAAATTGAATTTTATTAAGTCCGATTCCGTGGCTTTTATATTATTATTGTGAAGTGGTAGATTGCACAGGCAATAGTTTTTAATTTAATTATTTCCTGCGTTCCGAGGTACACATGACTACCTATTTTCTCTCGCAAAACTACATCTAGAATTTGGTCCAATTTTTAATTCCATCAAGATCGAAAGTATTAAATAGTTAAAATTGGAAACTAATACCTACAATTAAAATTATTGCACAGAACAAGATTATAATAATAACATTGAAATTAAATAAATCAAATATTTAATAAAGATCCAAGGATATTTATTAGCAACCCCTAAATAGGGAGATTTAATTAAACCACAACATTAAATAAAATTAATTATTCTAAAATCTTGAATTTAATAATAATTATTAAAATTAAAATTTAATGTGTGAGATTTTCCACCCCTAAAAATTCTCTAGTAATAGTTTTTTTTAATGTTTTCACAACAGAAAATCGGGAACAGCTTTTGTTCGCATAGTATGAAATTGTAAAAAATACAAATATTTAACTTTCAGTTTCCACCTAACCTAATAAAATACAGTACAGTCGCGATACCGTGAACACTCGATTTCGTGAACAATCCACTAACGTGAACATGTTTTTTTCTTACAAGAGGCGCTAGACAAAATATATGCAAGTTTGTATTATCTAGTACACCCATGGTATCGAGGAAAAGTATAATTACCAATATTAACCATTTTAAAATACCTTCAACAATACGCGAAAGTGAATAAGCGTGGTTTTATTTTGTTCACGTTATCGCGACTCTACTGTATACATAAATCTCCATGTATTAACTTGAGATTTATAATGCGAATCAGAAATTTTATAAAAAGAATTCTTTTGCCGGCGCAGCTTGAAAACCGGTAAACTTCAAAATTTGAAATGATTTAATAACTCAAAATTTATATAACTGCCTCGATGGCTTACCTGATGTTCGTAGGCAGTTAGATATGATTTCGCTCTCCAGTAAGAACCAAAGAATTTAAGGGCAATATCAAAAATTAATCGGAAAAAGTTCGTAAACAAGGCCAAATCTATATAATATGACAAATTTGCTGCTGCTCCAAGCTCCCCTTAGCTGCAAGGAATTTGGATGGATCACGAAAATTAAGGAACAAAAAACGGAAAAACAAATCGACGGTTGAAAGGAGAAATGGCTAATGCGCCAATTTGGTCGAAATTGAGTTATTTATACCATTGGAATCAGCGAATTTTTCTGCTTCGATCTATGCATTTTTCATCCCAATAATCGCATGTTTTGGCGCATTAAACATTTTAAATTTTGGATAAATTACGAAAAACATAATGTCTTAAGCGACAGTGTTTTGAAATAAAATAGCTATGTTGGTCTTTAATACAACCCTTTTTGGTGGAAATGGTAAATTACTCAATTTTGCTTTCATAAAAACTGACAAATTTTATTATAAGTAATTTTGCTTTACCTTTTCTGGTGCCCTCTTGGCTAATAAAACAATTCGATGTGACTGAATAATCAAACATTTGGCGTATTATACAATTATGCTGTTTGAATTAATACTAGTTTTGGCCGATTACTTAATTAATGTTTCTAGATTAGGTTTTAGATTACTAATACTACTTTTGTTTTAGTTTTATTGTGTTTTAAGAGAATATACTGAAGACAAACTATTAAAGAATGTTCCTGGTTTGAGAGTACAAAATATATATTATTACGTTATTTTTACTATTTTCGTGTTGTTTTGTAGTAAATAGTATTAAAATCTGTACCTGCTTAAAAAATTGTTTTTCTTTACTGTAGAGTAAGAAGAAATTTAAAAATGCCGATTTCGGTTATAAAAAAGTTTTAAAATTTGTCTCCATGAACCTCTTATTATACCTTTCTAACGATATAAAACTGTAGCAAAATGTGCCATAAATCATATTACATTTTTCTTAAAAATTTTGTGACAGAATTTTACACATAAGCCATTTTCGTTTACAGAAAAGTAGTAATATTTATAATATTATACATTTATCCTGTTTGAATTTTAAAACAGTATTGTATAATTCGCCACTAATTTTAAAACCAACTGAAGATAGTTCATAAATCCTACGTGTATATTTAGGGAATTAAAATACAACCCACGTGGTTAAAAAAAATCTAAACTTGGAAAATACCTTGATTTTTTATGAATTTTTTTCAAAAAATTTAATCTTTAAACGGATCCCCTGTAAAGTTATAAAAGTGGCGTATTAGCAGTTTCTCCTTTCAACCGTCGAAATAAAAAATTCTTCAATTTGAAAATAACTCAAAATTTGAGGTAGATAAATTTTCGAATTGCTTGATCTGGTTAAATTTCTGTCCTAGTCTAAGCTCCCCTCTATTTCAGGGAATTTGGGAGGATAACAAAAATTAACGAATAAAAATGCATTTTAAAAGCAAACCAAATAAGAAACATCTTCAATTTGAAAATAATCAGGAATTTGGAACCGACCAATTTTTCAATTATTTAAAAATTATTAAGGATAAAGAAAATTAACAAAAAAAATGGTTATGAAAGCAAAATCAATAAGAGACATTTTTAATTCGAAAATAACCAGGAATTTAAACTAGACCAATTATTCAATTGTTCTGCTTTAGCTTACAAATATTCGTTAAAAGAAATTTGGGGGGATAATGAAAACTAACAAACAAATTAATCGTTGCAAAAGGAAAACCAATAAGAAAAATCTTCCATATGGAAATAATCAGCAATTTACAGCATACCAATATAAACAAACCATGTTTATATTTAAGTTGGGCGCACTTTTTAATAATAACACCGTAATCATTCATGACTACTGTGTCTATGTTTTGCTGAGCCACACACATTGCAATTATTGGAACTGTGATAGCATCTCTCAAATTTTGGGTGCCAATTAAAGGATTTGTTTTCTATTTGCGTTCTTTTGAGTTTTCCCAAGCTACCGATCTTTCTCAGAAATTTACGACCCAAGCCTTCGCATGAATAAGGAGTTAGTCTATTAACATCGTGGCAAACAAACTGGAGAGTTCATCTCCGGATTCTGACTGACTCTGGAACTAATCCAGAGGTTAGTTTTTCTTACAATGTTTGTATCTCGTCTTCAGACATAAGTGACAGCTTAATTTTGATTAGGCGGCGATTTCTCCGTTTTTATGGTTAAAATAGAGGGACATCAGTATCGTCTTCGGTTTCGTTTGACGTAGGTGTGTTGGTGGCGGTAGTGGCAGACGATTTGATGAAGCTTGGAAAGAAGTTGACTTTAGGTGTTTAGAGGGTGCTAACGGTTTCCATTTCAGCGTCGGAGTTGGCGTTAGAGGTCGCTATGTTGTTGGTCTGAATAGTATCTTCCCGTGTTTAGGCTAACGCGAGGTAGTTCTTTTGTTCGAGGCCATTTAATTTCGTTTGAATTTGTTGTTGAACTGCTAGCATTTAAAAAATGTAATTTGTTAAGGTGGCCGATTTCTATGGGGATTATCTACAACTAAAATCTAATAGTGACAAAAAATTTACAGGTTGTTCCTCAAAGCTTCCTGTGCAATATATTGAAATATCAGGGATAGATGACAATTATTATTAAATTGACTATTGCACACATGTGTCACATGACTAACATGAACCAATGATATTTAGCGATCCGATCAACTCTAACCAATGGCGTTAGAATTAAGCGATAATTGTTCAAGTTGCTTTGATAATTGCACATATGCAATTTGATAATTTTTGATAATTGTGTACGTTGCTCTTATTTATAACGTAATAACCATGACAGAATTTTTTAAATATTATTTACTGTTACATTGTGTCTAATTCTAATGTGTGCAATAGTCTTACCGAATTTATTACGTGCATTATTGATTATCATCCAATTTGACTACGTTACTATATTTAAACTTTGTTGTTATTAGTAAATGTCCTCATGCTTCGCATTCGGACATTTACTTGACAACAAAGTTTTCATGGCAACGTAGTCAAATTGTTACTGATAATCAAAAATGCACTTAATATATTATAAGTGATAATAATTAAATAAAGCGATGGCGCGTATTGCGCATGCGTATGGATAATCTCATGATTACGTGAAAACTAATACAAGTAATGGTCTCATATTTCAATATGGTACCCAAAAAGCGTTGAGGAACAACCTATAAAAATATCGTAATTGTAGCTTTAGTATTATTTAATTGTAATGTTAGTTAAATAGTTTTTAGTTATAAGCAGATAAACCCCATGGAAATCGGCAATCTTAAGGTAATTGTATTACTTAAGTCAAATTTCTCATTTTTCTATATCCATCAGTACTTTGATCTTCTTCTTCCTCTTAATTTAGGTTTATGTTCTGTTATTATTAATTACTAGAGCACGGATTTTAGGACGTAAAAAATGTTAAAAAAGGCACAATTTTAGGCTATAAAAATCATTGAAATAGGCGCAATAATTAAGAATTTAGGGGTTTTTAGGCAATATGTATTTTTCATTACAGAAACTTGTAAACATAATATTTAAAAAAATTAGTTAAAAAATTTTTAATAACGATTAAGAATTAAGACCTATAAGGATGGAAAATAAAAATACTATACAAATTTTTATGTAAGCTTTCTTCCGTCCTAAATAGATGTGGAAAATTCACCTCCCCCCCCCATCAGACCTGGAGAACCTCGCCATTTATGGTTTTGTATTTAGAGGGTACCTATCTGACTTAAAGCCATTCGGGATTTCTGAAATCTGTCGCCACCTCTTGGGCTAAAGTAATTTCCACAGTTTTATTAATACGCGTGGATACAACGCTGACTCAACGACCACTGCCAGTTTTCTATCTGTGCTGATTTCACCGAGATAAAATACAAGAACTCAGAACAACTCAGATTACTTTTTGAACAGTGGCGGATTTCCGCACGCCTGCGGCATCATAAACTAAAGGGGCCTCAAAATTCAGCTTTTTTAGATCACTGGTATAGATAGAGTAAAAACCATAGTAAAACGTGCGCGTAGAATGCACACTGTAGGGTATAGGGGCAGTGAAAATATTGTAGTAAAATTCACCGACCACAAACTTTAATATTGTAAATTCCAATCAAATTTACAAAATGTGGGCCGATAAGTCTGTATTTCGCCACGGTCGGTTTGTTTTACCCATATGCCTCGGCTCGCTCATAAAAGTTCCCTCTTATGGTTTTCTAAAAAGCAAATTTAAAACACTTTCCATGCACTTTTCCAAAAATTTATTCAATTAAACTAATATTACAAAATCAAATTCTCTTTTTCGTTTCTCGCCGCCATCCACCTACGTGGCATCCAAGCGAGAGAGTCTCTTCGTTCGCAGGCGCGGATATTTTCTCTTCCAAAAATCCAGTGGCGCAACATGAAATTTTTACAAATATAAAATTTTTTAAATTTTTCAAAATTTTCATAACAGAACCCCTACAAATTTAGGTTGTCTACAACCCTTAAAAAGAAAACACCACATCTTTTTACCCCCTTGTGAAATGGCAACTTGCAAGCTATTTTGTAAAAATAGTGCGGTCTATTGACATTCCACATAAAAAATAAAGTGGTGAAAAATCACGTCCCACTCACATAGATCAAAGCCTAAAAATTCTATCAAATTTACAAATTACATCAAAAAATAAAAATAATAATTTAGCCACTCAAACTAACTTAAATCAAAACAAAATTTTGAAATTTTCAATCGTCACCAAACACCTTCTATCAATCCAATCAGAAATATCACAATCTTACAAAATTATGCGCACAAAATTTAAATACCCCCTATATTATTAAATCTTTGGTGACTTGACCAACTTCTTTTGAAACTTTAGCAAATTTTTCTTCTTTAAATTTCTTCAAAAACCTTTTCTAATCTTCAAATTTTCCTGTGATGAACTTTTATCAACAATTTCAATTTGCGTACCTGCATAAATTTTATTTAATTCCAATTTCATTAATCATTATACTCAAATCCTCCGCAATAACTTTCTATTTTAATAACTATTTCAAATTTTCATAATTTCATCTCAATAAATTTTTGCATATCCAAAAACGAGTGACATTCAACTGAAGTGGTCCTCTAACAAATAATTCAATTTATCTCATAATAATCCATCCAATTCTCAATACAACTTCAAATATTCGCGTTATAGCGACAAATTCTTTCAAAATCCAACTAATTAAAACTCCAAATACCATCAAAATATTGCATAATACGCTTATAAAAATCTCTATCGTCGACTGTTATAATTTGTTCATCCATAATTATTTAATTAAATTTCAGGTGGAAAACCTGTTTTCTTTCCAAACTTTCTTCAAAATTTTCAAAAATTTCTAACTTGCTTCTATTTCAAAATTTGTTTTATAAATTTGCTGTTATTTTCACCTTATGTTAATCTTATGATTTATTTAAAACTTTCTTGGGCGTTGATTTAAATTTTTGTGTTTTAATCACTAAATTATTCAATTATTTTAATTGTATAAGCTTCTTCATAATTCTTTCCTTGTTGGTGACGATTCGCGTTTAAATGTTTTTATCAAATTTACAATGTCCTTATTAACTATTATTTACAAATTTTTTTTTTTTATTTACACTTGTCCATTTTTATAGCGGTTGTCATAAATTTTTCTTTTCCCATATTCTTTATTCATTTGGGTGGGTTGTCTTCGTCGGTGTATTTCCAACGACTTCTGCGATACCCACACTTCTGCAAGGAAACTTCTCGCATCTTCACTACCCCTTCTTTCCTCTTCCTTACTCGAATGCTTCCAAAAATTTTCTTTATTTTCGAAACTTTAACTTTCTCGAAATTCCGTCCAACTTCGAAGAACCATCTTTCTTTACTAGCCGGCATGACATCTTCGTCTGCAATAATTTCCTCCAAACCATCGCTTCCTCCTGAACTTGGATTGGGAGCACTTTCCACTTCTTCTTTTAAATTTTTAGAAATAATTTTTAATTTAATTTCACTTTTGATTTTCTTAGGGTAACCTTGTCTTTGCAACCAATTAAATTTTTTTTTTGCCTTCAACTTTTTCCATTTTCTTCTCCTTATTTCCTTCCTTGAGTAAAACAGGACTTTTTTAACAATGGCGCCTACACCATATTTTAAATCCTCTTCTGGGGTCTCTACCCCCTCGCTTGATAAATCTTCCACCAGGACTTCATTACCAATGTCGCCTGCGACATCTTCTTCTTTCATCAGGGTTGCTACCCCCTCACTCGCGACAACTTCGATCTCTTCATCTTCTTTTAAATTTTTATCTTCCTCCAGGACTTTTTTGTTAACCATGTCGCCTGTGACATTTTTTTCTTTTCTTCCACCTTTTCTCAAATCATTGATGAATTCGTCCATTTTTCCGATTAATTCATCTTTTGTTTCTTTTATATCTCCCCTTAAATTATTTAAAGCCTCTTTTAGTTCCTCTTTACTTTCTAACTTTACTTGATTTATGTCCCCTTTTATGCTCCTCAACATCGCCATTATATCATCTTTCTTATCCAATGAGTCTGCCATTTTATTAATCTTATCCAAATTATTAATTGCAATCACTCAAATCTCAGGGTCAAAGGTGGGTTCCATGAAAAATCGGCCCTATATTTTCCACTAAGCTCCACGTTACGGGTGCCAGATGTAGTAAAATTCACCGACCACAAACTTTAATATTGTAAATTCCAATCAAATTTACAAAATGTGGGCCGATAAGTCTGTATTTCGCCACGGTCGGTTTGTTTTACCCATATGCCTCGGCTCGCTCATAAAAGTTCCCTCTTATGGTTTTCTAAAAAGCAAATTTAAAACACTTTCCATGCACTTTTCCAAAAATTTATTCAATTAAACTAATATTACAAAATCAAATTCTCTTTTTCGTTTCTCGCCGCCATCCACCTACGTGGCATCCAAGCGAGAGAGTCTCTTCGTTCGCAGGCGCGGATATTTTCTCTTCCAAAAATCCAGTGGCGCAACATGAAATTTTTACAAATATAAAATTTTTTAAATTTTTCAAAATTTTCATAACAGAACCCCTACAAATTTAGGTTGTCTACAACCCTTAAAAAGAAAACACCACAATATTTAGAAGATCTATAAAAACCGTTTCTTGGGGTTTTGGAGGAAGACCTCAAAATTAAATTGCGCTTGGGGCCTCTCAAGTGCTAAAAAATTTTAAAAAGCATAAAAACTATTTTTTTGTTAACTTTTAGTAACGTAAACGGGATAAATCATTGGTTTAGGCTTTTTAGGCATTAAAAATCCATTTTAGGTCAGTACAACGTCGAAAATAGGCATTTAGGCAAATAAAAGTAAGGTTCAAAATTTTGAAAATCGTTTGAACGGAATATCTGTATTTATAATTTTGAATTGCCTAAATAAAGCACAAAAAGGCAAATTGCCTAGAATCCGTGCTCTATTAATTACCAACCATGTCAAGTTTACTTGATGCTATGCATAAGCGTAACTAGGGGGGGGGGCTGGGGCTGCTATGCCCCCAAAATTCAAATAAGCCCACGAAAAAATATATGCTTCTATGACCATATAATTTATTGTTCTACACCCTATAGGTATTTTGCTAGACTGAACTTCAGATGTGCCTGTGACCCGGGTTTCTTTTGTGAATAGTAGCAATTTATTAACCCAGGGGGATTAACGGCTTTACATGCCCTCCGAAACATGGAGGCAATCATGACAAAGTTTTATTTTCCCTGGATTTGAACTCGTTTCCCTGCATTTGCAGTTTATCGTGCTAACCACCAGGCTATGACCGACATCACATTTGTCTTTGCATTTCTTGAAATTATTCGATATATCGTTAGTTCAAATAAGTGCCTTTGCTTTCTTTGCTTTCTCGGAAGTTAATCCATTATGTCCATATCAGTTCTACAATCTATATCAGAAATGATGATTGCGATAACTGATCTCAGTTTTCATGAATTTTAGTACAGTTTTAGTTCAAGATTCATTTACGCTTTTCGTCTAATTTAGAAAGCTTCGTTTTTGGTACTCTGACATTTATTGCCAACCTACTAGAAGATTTTATATAAGGAATTCATCGGAATAACGCAGAAAAAGAAAAAATATGTCGGACGAAATTGTAATTATTGACGCTTTACCTTACATCGACCGAGAAGGAAATGAAGCGGCACAGGATTTAGAGCCAAATTCGATGTTACACGCTCGTGCACTGGTGGAAGAAGAATGTCGCCGATTTAAACCAACTCAAAATTACTCAAACCTCTTGCCTCCTTTGAATATAACGTCATTTTTAACACCATCGATGAGCAACGAATTTGAGAGGATGGAAAACGGTAAGCCGATGGAATCATTTTGCACAAAACGATACGAACTCCCGATTCCAGTCTTTAAGAATCTAAACGATCTTAACGCGTGGAAAACCTGCATTGAAAATTCGCAAGCACAATTAGAACACCAGAAAGTACGTATAATAAATTTGGAACACATGTTGCATTATTCTTATCCAGTTTGGCAGCACTACTTACAATCGTTACAAGAAAGTCAGAAAAATGCTTCGGTAAAACTTGCCGAATTACGCCAAACTATACAAGAAGTTAATTTTGAACGAAAATCTTCCCAAGTTAAAGGTGGAGAACAATTAAAACAGCTCGAAGGAAAGTGGGTTCAACTCGTTTCGCATAATTATGAGATGGAGAAGGCTTGCGAGTTACTTGAAGAATATATTGTAGATATACAGCGGCAACGTAATTAAATAATTTTTAACGGGTCCCGATTTTGGCGCTTTCTAACAAAATATGTGGCGTACTTGGGATTCTAATTAAACTAATTAAGATTTCAGTAGATTTATTTTTTAGTTGAATATATTCGTTGTAATTAAAAGTTACTTTTAGTTGAAAATTGTTTAATGGCAATTAAATAGAGAACCCCAATGTATTAAATTCCAAAGGAAAAAAGATAATTTTACAGTGAACAAATCGTTAGATTAAATTTTACATAATTTAAAGGAATAGTACAATCAATCTTCTTTTTATTCTTGTAAGAACTGAAGTAACGCTTTGTCTCAAAATAATTAGAATAAATTTCTGGTAACGGCATCATTAAAAGAGGAGACTTTTGCAGTGCAATAAAATAGTTACAATAATAAATAAAACCACTAGGAAATTACGAAATCATGGCAGAGCATCTTGGAGCAGTGTGTGTTGTACCGTAAAAAGTACACAGACTTAAATGAAAAGGCAGACGATGAACAGCAATAAAAGACAACAGACGAAGCTTGAAAAACCAACAGTATATGGGACGTGCACCTCATACTGCTGAGCTTTCAACTGCTACTACTGGTTTTGTATACTAAATCAAGTGTTGCAATTTTCATAAATATTTTGTCAAAATTGTTGTGGAAATGAATAGAATTTTTACTAGTGTAGGTACTTGGAAACCTTCCAAGAAAAAAAAAATAATAAAAGAGTTTCCTTAAGAGGCGCTCGTAAAAAATATTTAAAATTATTATTATTATTCAGTTTTTAGAAAATGCTCTGTGAATTTAGGAGAATTTAAGAAGGTGGGTACACTGTAAGTAAATCTGCATTCAGAAAACGACAGAGTTGATTAGACTAGGGCGAATGCGACAGCCTGCGGCGCGTCCTCTATGTCAAATGCCTAAACGAATTGACCAAACACCAAACATTGTTAGAGTAGCCGTTTCCTGAATTCCAACAAAAATAAACAAACAGTATTTGCTAAAATGGAAACAAAAATGAAACTTTTAAAAAGAATAAAGTTGTAATTTTCTTCGAATACAGTCCACGTAAAATTTAATAAATCTTACAAATGTATAATGTAATTTTCATGAAAATGATTTACTTGTATTCTCATTAGAATAGATTGTTTCTTGTAGGCATCGCATTATGTAAATGTATCTCCTGCGGTTTTCTCCACTAGTACGCAACTTGTATGGTTCTTAGTATTACAATTTCCACTTTATTTCTGCTACATTTACTTCTTGTAGCTATTTAATTATGATCGTTCTGAACGGGACAAGATGTTCACATTCTCAAACTTGAATTATATTTTAAATTAAGCAAAGTACGACAGTAATTGGATAACATTTAAGAAAATTTTTCTAACGGAGCAATTACTTTTTGTATAACAATAACAGCTACATTAAGTTTTTGATGGTAAATTGTATCGATAAGAAAGCTCGAGAGGGATTGAGCGCTTCACAATGTCACATGCAGGAGATTTTCCATTTTATATATGTGGTCGATCTTACCAAGATGTCCGCAAAAGATACACAAAAAGTACACAAAGGCTATAAACTTCTTTTATTAGATCCGATTACGTTCATAATGCCCAATACAACCGACCAATAATATCGTTTCTAACTGTTTTTTCTAAATCATGTCAAACTTTATGTTAATCAATGTCTATCCTGCTACATAAGTTGAAGATAAACAGTGTAAGTTTTTTGTACCTACACAAAAAAGTTTAATTACGTAATTTGCTTGATTTTCCTATACAGAACTTCTTAAGTAAACACGAAGATCCATATTAAAATGCACATTAACTAAATCCCAGCTCTTAAACAAATAATGCAACCTCCCTTCTCAATAATAACTATTTTATTGAAAAGTTACACTTTGCAATAGATAGTAAGCATTCCCTTCTCCGAAACTTACTATTTCCCAAAGAAAATTTCTTTTTTATATGTAAGTAGGTATTATATAAAATTGATTTCAAAATTATATTTACAGAGTAATATCGAAATCTGTTCGCGTAAGGGGGAGGCTGCAATAAAGCTTTGGAAACTATTTAGAAGAAAAAATAGGAATAAAACAAGAAACATTCAATGATGTTCATATTAATACGGCAATAAAGCTAAGCAGACGTAAGTACCTAATAAATAAGTATTTCAGAAGCATAAAACTAAATTGGCCCATTAAAAACCCAAATAAAAATTCCAATAGAAAAAATACATAGGTACCTACTAACTAATAAAACACTCCTAGAAATAATAAAATACACAATTAATTCAATTATTGTTTAAAAATGTCGTACGAAAACGGCAAGGAAAGAACATTATTTTGCAATAAATTTCATTTTCGTCGAGATATGGTGACTCATTTGGGTTTCCTAATATGTCATATTGTAAATAACGATTTGCACACAAATGCAAATTGAATTGTTGGAATTTTTTAATCAGTGCCGGATTGCTTTTGTAAAAATCAAATTTCCATGTTTGGGAACAGATACCTCTAATAGAAGCTAACACAATCTCCAATATGACATTGCAGATGCAGTATTATGTTGAGGATACCTATGTTCTGATAACAATTCCAATTATTTATATTTTAAGATTTTTTTATACCAAAATGGATCAAATAATACTAAGTAATACCAAAACCGTGATCATACACTTAGGTCAATTTTAATTTAATTTCAGATGTGACTCATCCGATAAAAAGTAATTGAAAATCGTTAGTCAGTTATTTGTTAAATATTTAAACAAATAATTAGAAAATAAACAAATGGTCACACATTTGATACTTATTTGTCAAACATTTGTCAGTTACTTGCTAATTATTTGTAAAAAAATTTTGGAGTTTGTAAAATCGATAACATATTCAAAAAGTTTGAAGGTGTTGAACCTTTTATCTGATAAGACAATTAGCAAAGAGTAACTTTATCTAAAAGGGCTAAAACCTTATCGAAAATCTGCATGCTTAATTAATAATTAAATAGATGGATTAGTTTTCCGTGAAGAACGTGATAAAATATTAAATTAAATTAATATAAATAATGAAAGTCTGCGGTTCGACCACAAAAAAACAAGTAAGAAATGCTGCATACAAGGCTGCGGAAATAATTCAATAGCTGGAAGTCCGACTTGAGGAAAACTGATTGAGAAATACCCAATTTTCTAAGCCAAAAATAAGTGTACCTACTGAATACTAGTGAAGTGAGAACTTTATTCTGGCCGTCTATCTGATCCTCCAGGTCGTATAAATTGTACTATACCGGAAGTCTTAATTATAATCTTCTATAAATCAAAAAAAAAAAAAAATCGGGGAAGTTCTCAAAATCAGAGGAACTACCGGCATAGACAATCCTGTGCCCGACTAGCTGATGACTCTTAATGCTCTGTAATAACTCCAACGGATACGCTGAAGAAAGCCTTGTTTAATTCAAATTTAAATGTCTGAATATAGAAATTAGAATATAGAAAATTTCATTATTCAAATAAAAAAGATAATTTTTGTGCTGTTAATTCTCTGACTGTACAACGACAGATGATTTGATTTAATTTGGAATGTGGAACAATTACACGTCCTGACTTACCACTTCTGTCGAGGTAAAATAATGAAAGTTTTGGCACCTCGTATAAATTTAATCTGTGTATCGTCTATGTACCTACTATAGTCACTAGTAATGTCACCGTAATCTTCTTTATCGGACTAAATATGTAGAAGCTAATTCAGAAATGACGTCTGCGTGCCTCAACGCCATCCAAGTATCTTCAACTTAAACTTTGGTACGCAAAAAAAACAACTAATTGTACCGTTTTCATGCAGTTCCACAATAACCTTCTTTTACAACCATTCCAATAAAGCAATAACAAAAAATTTTTATGTTCGATTTTAATCATATCCAATATCATCCAGAGAAGTAAATCGGGAAATAGATGATTTTCCACCAAGAAACCAACAATAATAGATGGTCAGTCCACTATCCAAAAATATCAAATTAGTCGCAATTCGACCAACAGTTATAGTACCAAATATCTCCAAATTTTCTCTTGTTGATAACTAAAGGACATCCTATATCCAGGAAAACGCAAAATCAATCGATAAAATACTTCCAGAATCCAGTTTGACTCCAGAAACTCAAAATATCGCAATTTTACATCTGACAAAAATCAACCCGTGTGCTTTTCAAAATGGTCGCCGGAAAAAGGGTCCCTTATCTTTGTACCATTCTTTGATATCAAAAATTCCTACATTCCAATCTGGCGCTGCGCGGGTAAATTAAATCTACTTCCATAAAATACCTAATTTTTATCTTCCAAGTTTTTATCATCTACTAATTAGAAGAAGACAACAAATTTCCTCCTTATAAAATAAATAATCTGCAATCAGAAACTCAATACAAAAAAAAATAGGTTAAAAATAATTAATTTTAAAAAAATTTCGCAAAAAATTGTTCCGCTTTGAAAAATAAAGTTAAGTATTGCAAGCCATGCGTCTTGTTACGCTACTCAATGGTTACTCCTTTTTATTGAACCGTACAATTCGGGATGGAAACAATATAATTCGTGCGTCAGCATGTATGATTTTAAAATAGGAGTTAAGAAAAGGGAAAAAGTATAGAAATTTAAGAAATAGTATTTCAAAAAAGGCCACAGGTCTATGTGGGGCATTTCGAAAACTTGCATCATACTGAGAAAATCTACCGCAGCGTCCTGATCAGCAATTATAGCGTTTCTAATGAATTTTGTCTGCAGGACCTAAAGATTTTGGGGGAAATTGCTGTCTGATCCCCCTGTTCTTATACGCCTGATTTTGTGTAATAACATTCATGACTAGAGACATGATAGTTAGGCAAAAACGTGGGCAAAAACTGAATTATAACGTTCATTAGCGTTAATAAACTTTCTCTATTGGTGAGTTATGTTAGGGCTTTTCCTAAGTCGAATCTGTTTTTGCCTAACTACCCTGTCTCTATTCATGATTCATGACAGTGTACGTGATCCTCAAAAGTTTAGTACAAAAATGATGTATGATGTATCCTACCCTACAGCCGTAACAAGGGTAAATTATTGCGCCTGCGGCTAGAAGTTTAATTTGCACTAACTCCCCCCCCCCCCGCCGCCGCGCGCAGGCTCGTTCGAACAAAAGATTGTTTTAAATATTTATTTATCAATTAAACATATCGTTAAAGCAAAACAAATTTATCCCCCTAATATGTGAAAAAATAAGCGTGAAACCGGGGGGTCTTGGGGAATTTCATACCATATGTCATATTTCAGCACAAGGAAGTAACAATATGACTTTTTAAAATTGATAAAGACGAAAATTTAGTTCTTTAGAATACATCTTTTGTTTACCTACGGTTGGGGGGGCGGGTTATTGCATAGCAGCAGGTTTTTCAATTGTTTACTTATAAATAAAGGTACCCTCCAGGCAGGATCGTGTCTGGGTGTACTTCCGCCTCTGTGCAAAGTTTAATTTGGCCGCTCCTGTAGTCATTTTCATGATTTTTATATACAATTTCCAAAGTTTCTAATTACTTTTAATGGTGATTTACTTTTTGTTACCCCTTATCCTACAGTGTTATAGATTTACTCTTATGGTCGATTTATGCTCACTAAAGAGAATAATTAACCAATAGAATTATGTAAGGCCATTTATTTTAACCGTTATTTATCTAATTATTGGTTACAGTGAATTTTTTCCTTAGTGGTTGGGAGTGGCTAATGTGCAGAAACGACTATTCGTCATTTCGGTTTTATGTTTGTGTCAATTGGTGGAATTTGGTGTCACGGGTTCTCCCTCCACATTTACCGCGCAAGCCCGAGTCACGTGTCAACCACTAAGGACAAAATTCTTTCTTACCTCGTCTACATTTCGCCCCCTAACGAATTTTGCTTCCCCATGCATCTTTCCCTCCCTTTCCGCTACCCCTAAGGGACCGATTTATCACTAGGGCGAGACATTTTTCAATAGATGGCGCAGTTACCTAGATTTACAATTTAATTATAAATAAAGTATTTTATTGGCTGGAAAGAATGAAAGAAAGATTCCATTGGTTTCATAAGGCGCATTTGGTTTTGAAATCATTCAAATTATGGTCGAAAAGAAACTTCATTTACAGCACTTACAATACTTGAAATTTAAACAATTTTAATGCAGAATATTAAAGATTGCTATTTTAACAGTGTCTTGATTTATTTTCAATTTTAATTAATCGTACGTTTTGATAGAAAATCGCTAATTAATATAATCAAAATGTTTATTCATTATCAACACCAGTTAAAAATTTTATCATAGCCTTCGGAAAAATCTTCTCTTTCAGTTAAAACAAAATCATGGCTGTATCTATAACCAATTTTGAGCTGTAAATGAAGTTTTGAAACAGTCTTTAAAATTGCACCCTTAAATTGATTTTGGTTTCGTCTAATTATGGCTGCCCGTGTATTTTGCACACTGTACACAATGTCAGGGGAAGATTGTTTCAAAAAACAGAACTAAATAATAAAGTGTTTTTCTGTATTCCGCTAAAGACATTAAAATATGAAGAAATGAGCATGCAAGCTCGAGGTTCTCGAGCAAAACGAGGTTCTGGGGGGGGGGGATGGGGTGTATGGCCCCAATGGCGTAAATACCCAATGCTTTATTGGACCCCCTTGAACTGCATTATATTGCAACCATATTCTGGTTGTTATTTTCAAATCGCACACCTCTCAATCGAGGAGCCTGTCAAAGCTCCTACATCCGGGCCCAAAATTTTAAGTTACGCCACTGCTCGATAATCTATGATAAATTTTCAAAATGCCGAGAGACTTAAATTTTTTCCGTCAAAATTAAAAGTAACCCTATACGATTTTATGATAGGGGGTTAAGAAAATGTCAACCGCTATACCTCAGGCCTGCTATACCTATTTTTATTGTGTGGAGGATAAGATAAATCTGCACGCACTTGGGCCATTTAATCGGGCCCTTTGTACTAGCGAAGAATGCTGGATGGCAAAACTCTCGTCCCTTCCGGACGCTTCACGATGTTAATTCAATCCTGCGCGGGACGTGATGCCAATTCAATCCCGGGTTTGATTTATATATTGTGATGATAAAAACGAATCAGAGATTTGGGATAAAAATATTTTTGTCAAAAGGGTGTGCAAGCGAACACTCAAAACTGTAAAAACAGATCTGGTTTACATCCAGAGCCAATTTGTTACTTACACACAATACACATATACAATGTTTTGATTCTAAAAGTGATTTGTGCTGTTGTTTTGTTTGTTTTTTGATCAACCTGCAAAGAAGAAGAATTTAGTACAAAATTCGATTGTACCGCCAAAACTGTTACCTCCTATTTTATGTCGTTTTTGAAAATCCTAGGGAATTTTCGAATTTTAGATGATAAGAGCTTAAGAACAATAATTTTGGTCTTCCGCTCGTGGACGTACCGCGAGACAGTCTCGAAATTGCGAGACGCTGCCGATTTTACTTGGCGAGAATTAAGATTACTTTCTGCAACAAAGATTTGATCCAGAAAGCCTTTCGAGCGATTAAATAGTGCATTTCCTGATTGAGGATATTAGAATTTCTTTCAAGGTAGGAAAATTTTGCTAATTTTTCGAAGTGACGTTATCGGTGCACGTACAAGAAAGTAGCACAAAAATTGCGTTTATTTGATGAAAATTGTAGTCATCGAGTTTCGAATCTTGTTTGCATTAGTGAATACAACGATAAAAAGTGCACTGCAGGCCCTAAAATAGTGAAAATTACCAAAAATCAGAAACACAAAAAGTTGAGGTTAGGTACCAGAAAACCGGCTGTAGATCCAGATGTCCGATTGCGCGGAATCACAGGGGGCACTAATTTGTTTGTGGACAGCAGCGATTGCACAGTTTCACTAGAATTTGGTAAAGTTTAACGAAGATAAAAGGCGACAATCACAAGAAGATTTTCCAACGTACGGAAGCATGGTTTTTGATGGTTGCATACCCTCGGCTACATGAACAAATTTCTGAAGGCGTGACCAACATCTCAGCAGTACCCAAACAACTTATTAGTTCGTTAAAAACTTTATTATTGAATTATTTTGTACAAATTTTAATTGCGCCACACTATCACAAATTGGATCAAATCTCCAATTAGAAAAATTGAGATTAAATGTAATGGTGGTCTGATACAGTCACACAACCAAACACATACGGCTATTGGGACTATCTGTAGTCTTAAAAACAAGGTTGAATTTTTACAGTTTGCATTTAGATATATTAAACAGTTAGAAATTACCCGAGTCTACTTATTGAATTTAGAATCCGGTCTTCCTTGTAGAAAATCAGTCTCGAATTTGTTCTCCGACAAAAAATCAGTCGGAACTTGAACTTTGAATGCCCGAAACATTATAACTACTTCAGTTTCCGAGTGAGCAACTGTAAAGTTTGTTTTAGAACACCACAATGTTTATTTTATACAGTACACATTTAAGCGGTGTTCACATCAATGTTCTTGTCTTGCCGTGCTTGGCTAGAAGCTAGTATAAGTACCAATGGGATTGTGGTATTTTTTAAAAATAGAAAAGGATCGAAGAAAATACTGCAATCTGATTGGTTCTTGCTAGATTCTGCCCAAGGAAGGCAAGATAAATAAGAACCTCGATGTGAACAAGCCTAAAACGCCATTCAGAATGAAGTGGGGTTCTGCCTTGATTCGATAGAAAACTGGCAAGCGCCAATTAGGTTACAGTATTTTCTTCATTCATCCGTGCGGGGCATGGGGCAAACATATCTGGTTCAAGAGACTTCAACTTGGTCATTCTTTTAGAAAGCATCAGTGGTTGCTGAATCGCCACTCAGAACTATCTTTGGAAAACAAGGTGCTCATTTACAAGTTCATAATGAAACCGATTTGGACATATGGCATCCAGCTCTGGGGAGCTGCGAGTAACTCCAACATCGCCAAAATACAGCGGTTCCAAGCTAAAACTTTAAGAACTATCGCTGACGCTCCTTGGTTTGTACCAAATCACATAATTACCCGTGATCTACAAATGCCCACGGTTGAAGAATGTATCAAATCGTTCAGCAACAGATATCAGGATCGAGTTAGAGATCATCCCAACTCCCTCGCTGTGGACTTACTTTCTTCCCACCGAACGAAGAGACTGAAACGTCACGACCCATTGGACTTGCCTCACCGCTTCTGAATATGGATTCTGTCTGAAATAACACTCCTGGGTGTTAGAATTTAAAGGAGGCTTTCCATTGGGCAGTCTCCTTCTATGTCACTTGTTCAGTGTGTCATTCATTTTACTTATTAGGTTTGTTCGTTTGTATGAACTAACTTGAACTGGGTTATCTTTCGAGACAAAATACTCCCACCACAAAAGTTAGATAGTGTTCTAACTTGCACTGCCTACTCCTCCTATGGAGGTCGAGCAAGTAGTTCATGTTCGGTTATGAACTGAGCAGCCAAAGAAACACAGTACATTGCACTAACTTAAACCGAGCAAGTTAGTTCATACAAACGAACAAACCTATTGTCTTTTGATAGATTATAAAATACTAAGATTCCAAATAAAAAAAAAAAAAATCCGTGCGGGATCCGCGGGACTGGATAGAACTGCGGACTTGACGAGGCGACACGGGACTGGACAAGAAGAAGTTTTCCCGCATTATCTACTTTGTACTATACTTCCGATTTCACCACAGCGCCAGCGCCAGCGTATGGATGTCTGTAACTCAACCAGCGATCACATCACTCCACTGCTGTGGCTTATAAATTTCGAAATTCGATTTTGAAAATTGTTTTTTTTTTGTCTAACTACCCTGTCTCTATTTATAGTGTAAAAGTAAAAGATTGAGAAAATTGATAGGTGTAAATTTAAATTAACAAAATACCACCACACGGAAAAATTTAAAACTAAAATTTTGTTAGTTATGGTGGCACCACCATACCACCAATGCTATCGCGAATAGTGCCAGTTTTTAAACTACCTGTTAATAGCATCTTCAGTTAGTAAAGAAAGATTTACCAGAACTTATTTTGTCTGTTACTATAATAGCTGAATTACCATTCACGTTATTGGAAAAATAGGGAACGCCCCTTGATAGGTAAGTAATGTTATCTTATCTCTAACTCGAACCATCATTGAAAGTTTCAATAATTACACTATAACTGATATGCAAGTAATTTATTGCTATACGCCTTGAATTTTATATTTTTCAAATTACATTCTCGTTCACAATTATTAGTACGTATCTACCTATATTAGTATTATTTTGGTCTCAATAAAAATTTTCTTTTGTTTTTAGCTAGTATTGATAATGTCCGATAATAGGAGTAATGACCTTGAAATAGTTAATTTTCAAACAGCGAAAAGAGGTTATCGCAAAAATCCTCGCCTTATAAAAAAACAATTAACAGTAGAATTCAGCAAGTCTTCTTCAACTGAGAACCTCCAAAATGAAAGTGCAGGTTTCGGACACAAATTATTATCACTAGGATGCAGTAGTGAAGAACGAAATTTAGTATTAAAAAATAGTATCGATGGCAAAATGGAATGTTGGAGAAAAAACAGATATAAAAGAAAGCGATTAACGGAGGAGTTTAGTAAATACTCTAAAAATGAGCGCATGAGAAGTCAAAATGAGAAACTGGAAGTCAAGTTCAAACGAGATTATGATGGTTTAATGGAACCGATTTTAAAAATATTTTGTAGTGGTGGTAAAACTATAACTAAAAATAAATTTATAAATAATAATACACATGGAACAAGAACGGATGAAAATATTCAAAATGAAGGAAGCAAAAATAGATTTAACACGATAATAATAAATAAGGAAAAAAGTAGGATTGACTGTGAAAATGAAATAATAATTGAAGATGAAGAAAAAATAACGACTGAAGATGAATCACAGAAACAAGAACAAGTAAAAGAAGTAGCAATAAAGCAAAGAGAAATTGAAAGCAAAACGCGGGTTAATCAGGCTTCGTTTGCTTTGAATAGTAAATATAACCAACCTTGCGAACTTGTAAACGAATTAATAGCGCATATGGAGGGACTACGATTGAATAAAAAAGAAAACGAAAAAACAGGTAAAGATAACAAAACTAAAAAAACAAAAAAACAAAAAAAAAAGCTTGGTTGAAGTAAGCAAATAAAAATAATTTGGAAAATTTCTTTATAATGTACAAAAATAAAAACGTATAACATAATATATTTTTCGGCTCTTTGCGAACTACCTGGGCCTCAGTATATCACCTATATTAGCCATAATTTCGCGCACTAATTTTAATTAACTTTACAAGTGCTACAATTAATAAACAACAGGCAATTAGCAGTAAATAAAAGTTTCAGAATTTACAACTAAAAGTAACTTTGTTAAAGAGTCGTGGAACTTTTATATTTATACAACACGTAACACTATGCAAAATAGGACAATTAAGGCGTAACTGAGCACATTATTTTCATGTTTCCTGTGTATAAGATAACGCGTAAGTGTATACGTAGTAATTTAAAACTTTTCAAAAGTTACATGTACTAGTACGAAATTTTGTTTAATTTTAGAAATGTTTTATGAACCAAGATGCCACCAGCTACCGGTAAAATTAGTAGCAGGAAATTACCATAAAGTATTAAATATTCTTTGAAACGGTGTGAAGTATCAAGCGTATGCTGGTGCGCAGTGCGCAGATGCACCAACAATATGGCCGCTGTGAAGGGCACTGTCTTGTGGAACTAGACAAAAATGAACACCCTGTATAAAATATTATTACTTGCGCAAGGTTTAAATATTTTTAACATTTTTATGTTTTCCGTTTCAACGTGAAATTAATTTTGAGATTATTGATCAAAGAACTTTTAATTATTGCAGAAACCAAAGAAAAATTATTTAATTTAATCATGGTGGATTAAAAGGACTAAAGTACCTTTTGTTGTATTAAAAAATTAATATTGTATAGTGGAGTCATAAAGGAGCTTTGACTGTTAAGATTATAATTATGGTGCATGCACTGTTTACTTCCCAGTTTCCGCAAGTTTTGCAATGGAAGTGCAGATTTTGTTTAATTGAAGTTTCGGTTTCTGTCGAAGACAGAGTAGAGTGTCGTACTGAAATTTATTGCTAGGTTCTCGAATGGCAACGACATGGCATGTAATAAACGTATAGATGATTAGTTCATTTATTAACAAACCGAGAAGTTGAGTAGTAATCAGTCTATTTTAGCTTAGGTATCTATCAGTCAAACCACCCAAGTAGACAGAGTTTTAATCCGCTATTCATATGCAAATAGGTTTTATTGCTAGTTTCTGAGTTTATTAGGACTAGGGAGTCTCTCTTGGCACTATGTATGCTAATCTTTCACCCGGCCCAGCCGCGGTTAGTTAGCAGTGTATCTTACATATACACTGTTTAAATTCTCTATGTAAATCCAAAATGTCGCTTATTCCCATACTTCCCCTGCGGCGCATAAATGTAAATACACACAAATACATACTTAATTGTATTCAAGGGCACAATGGGATAACGAAACAACAATCACGTTGATGTTCGATCATCGACCACAACAAGATTTAACAACGATTTTAATTCCTCCTACAAATTAAATCGCATCCCCACAAAGTGAAATTAAATTGAATTAAAGGACGGAAAGTCTTAAAGATAACAATTGGTGCAAAAAGAATAAGGGTAATTTGGGTGTTAAGTGTTCGGTTTGAAGTAATCTTTTGCAAATAGTACACCGTCCGTGTAAGAAACCAATACAAGAAGAACGCAAAGAAGATTTGATTTGGAAAGCTACAAACATTTTAACTGAGATGAGGTTTTTATCTGGATGGATCGAAAAGGGCGACCCGTAATAAGAATCTCTTTAGTACACAAATATCCACGCGGGATGGGATTCTATCAAAGAAACGGTTCTATCTGAAATAAATTCTAGACTTATTGCAAGGATATTGTTTCAGCTTCAATCGGTTCTTGATGGAGCTATCAGAAATTGTTTCCAACGTCTCTGTACTCGTAACTGTTCCGGTGTCACAGACAATGTAAGCTCTTATGAATTACATTTGTTATACCGAATAAACTTCGAATACTAAAAAGTTTTCAATTGTCAAATATTGCTATATTCATAAATAAATAGAAAAAATCCAAACAATATATCACATTGATTGATGTATTTGCAATAAATTTGCTTAAAGATCAGTCAAAAATTTATATATCGTAATATATCTTTCAGCGATGTATCAAACTCTTTTAGAATTCTTGTATCCAATAAAATGCTTTGTACAATACTTTGTTACAGCAATTTATTATTCTCCTTAAACTCTTTTATAGTATTTTTACAAGAAACCCACGTGTGATGTGACACAAAAAAATATGGAAACAATTTTCCAAATTGAAAAATTATAATCATTATATTCATAACCGAAAAACATTGATTAAAAGAAACTATCTTGTTATTGAATACATTTTAGTTTAATTGAGGAAATTAAAAACTTAGAAGACATAAAATTATCCCGTTTTGCATTTGTATTGATTTGAACTACCACAAAAAAATTGCACTCTTTGCCATTTCAGAGAAAATCGTGACGAAATGATGGATTAACGAGCTTTTCAATTATAAATAAATAATAATAAAAATTGATTAATGGTCGAATTATGCTCACAATCAATAGAATTATGTACAGCCATTTATTTGAACCGTTATTTATCTAATTATTGGGTAAATCTCTTACGTGTTAAGCATAGGCGCAACTAAGGTCAAAAGTATGGGGGACAAAAACAAATTCAAACAATTTTTTTAGGAGCGGGAGGGGGGTAAAATTGCGCCGCAGCCAAACAATTTAGATTTTTAAGGTCAACAGAGCTTAGCTTTGAAGTTAGAAATTTTAAAATGATCTTTCTGTACTAATTTTTGTGATTCCAGGGGCAGAAAACAATTTTTAAAAAAATAATAAGCTTCTGGAAAGCCTGGCCTTCGACGCTAACCTCATTGTTTGCTAATCAATTATTCAAGTTTCTTTCTCCACTAAACTGAAGTATCATAATAACAAAAAAAATTTTAAAATTTTAGCATAATATGCGGTAATTAAAATTTGTTAATATTTATTTATTTTCAAAAAGTACCATACTATTAATTCAAAAAACAATTTTAAACATAGAAAAATAAGGGGGCAGTTATAGAAATCAACTAATAAGTAGGTGACAGATTGTCAACACAAAAATAAAATTTCTGTGAAAATTCAGTGTTTACTAAGAAGGTAAAGGTTGCGAATATTAAGTTAATCGATTCTTCATACCCTGCGTTCAGGGAGAAGTTACTTTCGCTACCAAACATTTATTTTCTTCCTTTTTTCGAGCTTCCAATCGCTACAAACATTTTGGTGGGGAGCCAAAGCGTTTGGAAGCGACTGGAAGCTCGAAAGAAGGAAAAATGGAAATGTTTTGTAGCGAAAGTAGCTTCTCTCCTAACGCAGGGATAATATCGCCATTAAAAACTAATAATTTTTGGGATATTTTGAGGGGGCTAATTAGAATTTTGGGGGCATAGCCTCCCCAGCCCCCTCTAGTTGCACCTATGGTGTTAACACTTATCACTTAACACTAAAGAGAATTAACCAATAATTAGATAAATAACTGCTAAAATAAATGGTTACACATAATTCTATTGGTTAATCCTCTTAAGTGATAAGTGTTTAGTGTGTAGGTAGTTGGGCTACAGGCTGGGCGTGGCGTAGGATCGCAAGCACATAACCAAGATGTTTAATCAATGCCTTGGCACCGTTCTAGACCAGCGTCTTCAAGGGCTCGGCGACAAAAGTGCAACTATTAGAATCAAAAGTTAGGGGGGGGGGGGTTATAAAAGTCTTAAAAAAAATTTTTTTGAAGGGGGGGGCAAACATTGCGAAAAATTTAGATTTTCAAGGTCAACAGTGCTTAAATTTGAAGTTAGAAATTAGAAAAAGATGTTTTTGAACTAATTTTTGTGATTCCAGAGGAAGAAAACTATTTTTTGAAAAATAATAAGCTTTTCGAAAGCTTGGCCTAATTCAATTGTATGTACCTACACAATAATTTTAATTGAAATCTTTAATAATTAAAAATGCAAATTCCATAAAAAAAATCATTCATCATAAAGATCATTTTATTCAAACTCGACGCTAGCCGCATCGTTTGCTAATCAATTCAAGTTTCTTTCCCCACTAAACTGAAGTATCATAATGTAACAAAAATAATTTTTGCAAATAGTTAATGTTTATTTATTTTGAAAATTACCATAAAATTAATAAAAAAATCAGTTTTAAAAAAAGAAATATAAGGGGTCAGTTATAAGGCGTATTTTCGCGAGGCATAAAAGTTAACCAAAAGTGACCAAAACTAACCGGTGTCATTTTCGCGAGGAACGGTTAGAGGGGAGCTAGTTTTTGGTTAAAAAGTTACCCAACCAAAGTTAACCAAAGACGACCGCTCAAAATCAGTGGTTACTTTTTGCGGTTGCTTTGCTAGTAAAAATGTGCGCCACAATTTAAATTTTAAAGTTAGAAGGGGTTCTAAACGTTCTAACGACGAGGATTTGAGGTTATGTTAAATTAGAAATTGTGGTGGGGGACTAACCAAAGTTGACCAAAAGTAACCGAGCGGTACTAACCGGGATCCTCGCGAAAATACGCTTATAGTAATGAACTCCGTAAGTGGGTGACAGATTGTTAACCCAAAAATAAAATTTCTGTGGAAATTCAGTGTTTACTATACTTTGCTTACCCAACATATGCACCTAGGATCCTCCCGAAAATATATTTAAGCCAATTGTAAACAGGAATTTCAAAATTCGAACAATAGAAAAATTCTATTCTATTTTTTGGGAGGAGCTTAGGTGCCTATATTGGGTAAACAAAGTATAAGAAGGTAAGGGTTGCAAATATTTAGTTAATTTATCGCCATTAAAAACTAATAATTTGGGGGGGGGGCTAATTTGAGTTTTGGGGGGCATAGCCCTCCGCAGCCCCTTCCCCCCCCCCTAGTTGCGTCTATGCTCGACGAAGTGGGATTAATTGTGCTGCAAAACCATTTTTTTCAAGACCATATATTCGCGCTATTTCAATTTTCAATCTACGAAGGCTGATAACTTCCACACGCGTTACTATTTACTCGGTATTTTATGCTTAAATTTGCCGAAAGAAAGAAAGATCCGCTGGTCGAGCTTAGGTTAGTGCTAGGAACCAATTTTTGTTTTATAATGAGAACTGTTAAAAGAGAGAACCATACGTTAAATCAACTTTTTGTTAATATCGCTAAAAGAAAGATCCACTGTCAACTTTTAATGAGTTAAAATGTTTTGTAATGATAAAAACGAATAAAAGATTCGTGATTGAATATTAATATCAAAAGAGGTGTGAAAGCCAACACCGAAAGTTGTGAGAATAAATCTTGTTTACATTTAAAGCCAACCATTAATTGACTTGTGCGGTTGTATTGAAAATTTAATAAACCTGCAAAGAAGAGTAATTAGTTTCAAATTCGAATTTACCGCCAAAAACAGTTACCTCCTAATTTATATCTTTTTTGAAAATCGTAGGAAATTTTTCGATTTTTGATAAGAAGTTAGAAAGAAAATTTTGGTCTTCCGTTCGTCGACGTTTTGCAAGTTAGTTGCGAAATTAGGTGACGTCGATTTTATTTTGCGTTTGTATTCTCTGGAACAAATTTTTCGGTCCAGCGAAACTTTTCGAGTGATTGAATAGTGAATTGCCTAGTCCGAATTTCTGGTCAAGATAAGAAGATTGTGTACATTTCCAAGAGCGACGCCGTCCATGCACGTGTGCAAGAATCACACAAATTTGCGTTTGTATGGTGAAAATTGTGGTCATCCAGTATAGAATCTCGTTTATATTGGTTAATACAACGGTAGAAACGCTGTTTGAGCCATAGAATAGCGAAAATTATCATAAATAAGAAATACAACAAGGTGAGGTTATGTACCAGAAACCAGCTGTTAAAAGTTTATGTTCGATTGCACTAATTCACACAAGAAGCACTTATTCGCTGGGTGCGAAGTGCATAGTGGGGGTATTAAAAAACGACGCCAGCGTCCGCTGCGGACAAATTGTGCAAAAACGGTGGTCAGATGTCACGCACCCATTGGCTGGGTGCGTAGTGCATAATGGAGGTATTAAAAACGACGCCAGCGTCCGCTGCGGACAAATTGTGCAAAAAAGATGACCAGATGTCACGCACCCAGCGAATATTATTCGTGGACAACTGCGATTCCACGGGTTCACAAATTTTTGGTAAAATTTGAAGAAGCCAACAACCACGAGAGCCTTGGTACACACGAGCGCTTGGTAAATGCGGGTTGCAGATGTTCTACTACTGAACCAACTTCTGAAGGCGTCACTAGCAACACAGAGGTTCCCAAACAAACAACTTATTGGTTCGTCAAAACTTTTTTATTATCATATTAATATTTTTGTACAATTATTAATTGTGCCACACGAAAAATCATTTCGCAAAATTGATACTAAATGTAATGGTGGTTTGATACAATCACACAAACGTACACATACGGCTATAGGACTATTTGTGGTCCACATAACACGATCGTATTCTCACATTTTGTGTACATAGCTATTAAACAGTATAAAATATCCAGAGTTTCTGAATTGTAATTTCGAATCTAGCCTTCCCTGTAGAATAAGTAGTCTCAATAAATGTTCTCTGGCAACATAGCGGTCGGAACTTGACTTGTGCGTATTCGAAATATCACAATCCTATCTTAGTTTCCGAGTGAGGGGCTTTGCGGTTGGTTTAAGAACACCACAGTATTGTATAAGCAACCCGTTTAATTAGTTTCGTGCGTTAAAAAGATTGCAACGTAACTAAGAAGTACCTGAACGATAAATTTTCTATGTTTGACTGAGCAGGGGCTACTGAAGTAAAACTTGACCGTGTGCATGCCTCTTAGCGGAGCAGTTGAGTTTCCGTCTATGTGGAGGTGGACTGGGCTTACCATATAGCGGTAACCAAAGCAATGGGTGGAATGACAGTTCATGTACTAATTTGTTAGTTTTTTTACAAAATATAAACCCTATTTGAAATGATTCGCAAAATTTTTGTTTTATAATTGCGTTTTGGACCGTTTTCTATCATTCTGTATAGTGAGAATTTTTAGTTTCCCAGTCAGGGTTATATTACGATCCCCTACACCTACAGTTTCTGTATTAAACTTAACACAGCTTCATCTTATAAGACGCTTATGTTATAAGTTCTCTAGGACGACGCGACGTTGGGAAATTGGTTAAAAATGGACGACGACGAAAAAAGTGACGCAAGTGGGAGCGCACAATGGCCAATCGTTTGGAAATTAAACGGAAAACTCTCCTAATTATGGGGGGTGGGAGACAAAATTGCACACATCTTTTATGGGTGGAACTTTAGATTATTTCTCGAACTTTTTTTTTAGAAGAATTTTGGGGCCAATAATATATCTAATCAGGAAAAGATGGACGCTGGAACAGGACATATGAGCCTAATCCATGAAGTGATGAAGAAGAAGAAGAAGATATATAATCCAGATATAAGTTCAACAAAATACCTCAAGTGTCGTCCATAAAAGACGTCCGAAATTTTATCTCACTCCCCCCACCCTAGTTAGGGGAGTTAATGCATAAATTCATCGTAAAAATTGAAGAGAAGCCGAAAAAAAGTTTTCGAAATATCCATTTTTGCGGCACAGATAAATCGGGATTCAAACCTATAGCTCCACTCCCTAACCACTACACCAAACTACCTGTAGTACTGCAATACTGTAATTTTTTTTTTTTTTTATTTATAGTTTAACGTGCTTCAACTACTATCGGTTATTAGCACTTTGTATGGTACAGTTATTAGATTTTATTGAGTAAATTTAGTTTTTCAAGATAGTTGATAGTATTGATTGTATTTTTTCGTTCTGGATTTAGATCTTGTTCCATTTTTTTAAAGATACCGCTCTCCTCTCGTTGTTCCGCATAACTGGGACACTCCACCATTATATGCTGGACAGTTAGAACTGCACTGCACTCCGTGCACAGTGTCAGGGGCTCTTTCGCCAGTCTATATGAATGCGTAATTGCTGTATGTCCAAGCCGAAGTCTGGTTAGAGCGGTTTCCAGTGTTCTAGTGTGTGGTTCTAAGTTTTTCCACGGTTTTATAGATTTTTTAATTTTGAGTAATTTTTGGTTAGATTCTTTCCAGTGATTTTGCCATTGTTCATATATTTTATTTTTTATAGCAGTCGCAGCGTCAGTATGGAGCATGCGTGTTTTTATTTTTGCGTCAGGATTAGTTATTGAATTTTTTGCTAATTGATCGACTGCTTCATTTCCTGGTATTGCGACATGTGATGGTACCCATATGTAAACTACTGTCTTTTGTATTTGTTCTAGCTTGTAGTGTAATTTTTGTATGTTGGTTATGATATAATTGATGTGAGTGTTGTTGGTTTTTAGTGATTGTAATGCACTGAAAGAATCTGTAATGATTAAAAAGTTCTCTTTATCTTGTGTTAATATATACTTTAGTGCTTGATATATGGCTGTAAGTTCGCCTGTGTGTATTGAAGTGTTATTGGGCAATCGATATTGCTTGTTTGTATCATTATGCAAAAAAGCGCACCCTACACCACCCTCTTTTTTTGAAGCATCCGTAAAAATGCGCTCAAAGGATTTGTATCCATCCAATATGAGGCCGAATTCAGTAATATATATTTGTTTATTTGTAATTTCCTTCTTGTGTCGTTGAAGTTCCACATTGATTATTATTTCCGGTATGGTCCATGGTTCTATTTTGACTTTCTTGTTTATAAATACTTTTGGTAGCTGGTATTGGGCGTTTTCGAGGATAGAATTGAATCTTATATGGAATGGTTTTGGACGATTAGGGAATTGTCGATATCGAAGTGTGTTTCTTCGGGATAGTACGTTTGTGTAGGAAGTATGTGTTGGGTTTGTGATATTATTTTTAGTGCATATCTTGTTGTTAGTATTTCTCTACGTGTTTTTAAAGATGGAACTGCTGATTCGCAAAGTAGACTCTCTATAGGTGTTGTTCTATATGCTCCTAATATCATTCGCAGTGATGCGTTTTGTATTGGTTCCAATTTGTTTAATAACGTTCAATGAGCCGAGGAATAAATGATGGATCCATATTCTATCTTAGATCGGATCATCGTTTGGTAAACCTTCAGTAGTGTGTCACGCTTTGCTCACCATTTAGTGTTGGATATAATTTTAAGCATATTTAGTGGTTGTGTTAATTTTACTTTTAAGTCATTTATATGATCTTTCCAAGTCAATTTGTTGTCTAATTTCATACCGAGATATTTGACTACCCTTGTGTATTTAATGAGGTGGTCGCCAATTTTAATGATGGGATGTTCTTTGCTGTCTTTTATCAGTCGTGTAAAGTGAATTGCCTGCGTTTTTTCTGGAGATATTTGAAAACCTGTTGTTTTTGACCAGATTTCTATTAAATGGATAGTTTCTTGGAGTAATTCCTTGATGGTATTGAGGTCTTTGTTTCTACAGTATATTGCGATGTCGTCTGCGAAAAGTGCCATTTTCACAAGGCTGCTGATGTTATTTCCTATCGTGTTTATTGCTATAATAAATAATGTAACGCTTATAGGTGAGCCCTGCGGTATACCGTTTTTCATTTCAGTTTTTGTGAAAGAATTTCGTTTAATTTTACTTGGAATGATCTCTATGTAAGGATGTTTTCTAGAAATGATAATATGTTTCCTGTAATTTTCCATTCTATCATTTGCTTTATTACGAGGTGTCTCCATACGCTATCAAACGCTTTTTGCAGGTATAAAAATATAGCTACCAGGTGTTCGTTGTTGAGGAAGGCTTCATGTATTTCAGATTCTATATTGAGTATTTGGTCGATTGTTGAATGTGATTTTCTAAAGCCTGATTGATTTTTTGTTAATAGATTGTTTATTTCTAACTTCCATATCAATCTTTTGCTAACCATCTTTTCCAGTAGTTTTGCAAGACATGACGCTAATGCTATAGGCCTATAATTTTGTGGGTTTGTTGGGTCTTTAGCAGATTTCAGTATTGGTATTACAATTACTTCCCTCCATGTTTCTGGATATACCTTTTCCTTCCATATATAGTTGTAGATGTTTAAGAGAGATTGTTTCGCAGATAAAGATAGGTAATTTATGAAGGCATATGGGTTATTATCTGGGCCTTGGCTAGTGTTTTTGTTTTTTTTTATATTTTCCTCTAATTCTTTCAAAGAAAACGGTTGATTTATTGGATCTTGTGTTTCAGTGTGATTGTTTGTATGTTTTTCTTCAACCTCTTTCTTATAATTTAAAAATTGTTTGTCGTATGTTTCGTTAGAGTATGTTCTTTTTAAATTTTTAGCAATGATATTTACAATGTCTTCTTTTTTTGTAAATATTTTATTGTTGTCCTTTAGTGCTGGAATGGTGAATTGCTTATTTGCTCCTTTGATTGCTTTTATCTTGTTCCACATTTCTTGACTTGTAGTGCCTGAATTTATTGATTGTACAAATTGATGCCATGATTCAGTTTTGCTGGTTTTTATTATTTTCCTCGCAATTGCTCTCTTTTTTTTAAATTCTATTAGGTCAGTGCTTGTTTTTGTTTTTCTGTATCTGTTAAATGCATGCACTCAAAAAAAAAGGTACATAATATCAGTAAAAATGTTTATTAAACCAACAACTATAATTATTAAAATTTGTCCAGTTACCAATTTAATTGTTAGAACAAAACGATGTTTATTAATGCTATAAACGTAGTTAATTCTCTCAGTAAACATCGTTTATTGTCATAGTGGAGTTAATAATTGTGAGAGTAACTGATGTACATTGTCGCACCTTATTTTATTTGTTGGACTCATTAATAGGTTTGTTTTATCAATTACTGCAGTTATTGGCTCAATGTACATCGTTTATTGCCAAAATTAACTTAGTAATTGAGAGAGCTATTGATATACATACTTTGTTTCTTGCCTTTTCCTTTGCGGGTTTAGTGGACAATAATTATTAAACTCTATATATCTTTTTTTAATAGATTAGCGTTTCGAGGTTTTTTTTTCCTCTTCGTCGGAACAGTTAGAAATTAACATTCAAATATTTATAATACGTATTTAAATGAATTATAAATATTTGAATGTTAATTTATGACATATTATTAATTGGTTCTGACGAAGAGAAAACAAAACCCCTCGAAACGTTAATCTATTAAAAGAGATATTATAGAGTTTAATTATTGTCTACTAAACCCGCAAAGGAAAAAGCAAGAAATTTAGTAAAATATGGACACAATAAATGAAATTGATATACATACATTGTCTCACCTTATTTTATTGGTTGGGCTCATGCCAAAATTGATAGGATTGACGGAATTGTAATTCAAACAACATATTAAAAACTAAATTTTATTTTCAGAACACAATTTGAAATTAATTTAAATGTTTATAACCTAAGTATAATACAGAATTAAAAAAATTTAAAACAAATATAAAAAATACATATTTATTTTTGATAAGGGTGCCGACCCTTTTGTCGCCTATTTTTTGAATACTTAGTGTTGTAGGAACGAAGTAGCCATGATGTAATGACCAAAAAATAGCGGCATTAGGTCTATCTGAAAAGAACAATTAAATTATTATTTATGAATTTAACTATTTGAAAGTGAAAAATCAAATAAGTATAGCACGAATTAATGTATGCAAAACACTCACTTTCTTGTAAATCAGAGGTATCCCTCACTGTCTCTAACAATCCTTTTATTTTTTTGTCCTTTACGTTGCAGAATAAAACTTTTACCAGATTGCCACGGTTATTATCCCAATTCATAATAAGACCATCTTTGTCTTCGAATGCAATTTTAAAATCAATATCAATCTGAAAGGAAACTAACAATAATTAACTGTAATTTATAGTTAATGCAGTGACGTACCAAACGATATCCTGAAGATGTTTTATAAAAAAAGGCCAAGCGTCTAAAATAGGGTAAACTTTCTCCATCTACTCCAGGTTCTAAAAAAATGCAGTGTTATAAATCTCAAACGCACACGAATATTTCCAAAATGTTATACCAGGGTCTTTAAAACCTGTACAAAATTGATTTTCAAAATAAAAGCAATAAATTGTTTGCAAGCCACTTACCAAAATCCTTCTCGTGTCGAGATTTTCTTTCCACAGTTTTTAGCTGTGGCGGTAAAACATGGCTAATTATGGCTGATTTAAGCGAAGCTTTCATGTTGCAATATTTATTATAAATTTTGCCTCCTTTCGAAATACGATAATATTCCTGTAATAAAATGTGTTAAAAATTAAAGAATTAATCTTTGATGATCAAATAGATACCAATTTCTCTGTTGGGAATCGTTCCAAAATTTCCCTTTCCAGACGGTGACTTGACGCTAAGCGATACAACGGCCGTATTCCACAAAAAACATGTATAAATCAAGTGATAATTTACTTGTAATATATTAATATCTCAACTTACCTTATTTTAACAGTAAAAGTACCAGACAATGTTTAATCTCTTTCAAAATTTACGTGTTCACTCACAGATTTCACTAAGTAAATGACATCACACCAAAGAAATCGACAAAAACATGATGACTTAATTGCTGTTATAGTAATAACAACTATAGTTGTTGTAACAAGTAATAGTTTTCATTAATCAATTAATTTTTTACATTATTTAATAAATGTATTAACTATCAATATAAATGCATTCGTTGTCTCGATAAATTGAATATTTGTATATACAAAAATACTTTTTATTGCGAGAATTAAATGTTTTAATCAAATACATAAAATTAGTTACTGGCTGAATGAATTTTCTGTTATTAATCAGTGTTAGACCATTTATTCTTACAATGAATATTGAATTATTGTACCAATAAACAGAGTTCTTAAATAATTAAAAAATTTCGTCCTAACAATAAATATGATTATTGTGACAACTAAATACAAGTTAGTAACCACTGTTTATTAATATTATGAACAACATTTTTTTGAGTGTGGTGACTGTCTTTGAGGGCTTTTTTGCATTGTTCATTCCACCAGGGTACAGCTCGTCTTACGGAGTAGCCTTTGGTTTTTTTTATTGTTTCGTTTGCTGCCGTATTTATGATTGTTGTTAGTTTTTCAAGTGTATTGTTAATGTTATTTTCTTCGTAAGGGTTGAGTGGTGTTTGTAACACTGTGAGTTCCGTATACTTATCCCAGTCTGCGGTTTCTAGTTTCCATTTTTTTCTAATATTCATCTATTGCGATCTATGTAGCGAAATAAGTGCTCCTGGTTAAATTGTATAGGGAAGTGTCTTCTTCCTCGCAACAAATTTGTAAGTTATTTCTGCAATTATTAAGAAATTTTTGGAAAATTACAAGGTAATTAACATTTTAATCAAAATTGCCATCAAGGAATTGCTTTTTGTTGTCTAATCAATAACGTTGATCTTTAAAATCAGGGTGGATGATGATAAATTTCAAATTATTGGTGAACAATGCGATGGACGCGTTCGTATGAAATCCTCAAAGTCTCATCTATATATTTCTGAGGTTGACACTGAAACGGGTCTTCTAGGTCTCTTCTTATTCCAAGGAATTTTTTGTGAGTCTCGCAGCTTCGGAAGTACTAAACTCATTGCTATAAACTGCATATTATTTAATAAATACCACCTGCAAAGATTAACCTTCATCCACTCGCGTACGCGGCAAGTTGGCCGCAGTAAGACACTTATAGGGTGTTTGTGACTGTACTGAGCCGCCTGGTGGAGTTTTTTTTAAACAAAACACGGGCATGGCCTAGTGGAGGAGATAGTAATTAGAGAATACAAGCCTGGAATACGCTATGGAATGAAACGAGAGAGAAAATTCAAAAAGGCAAATTTTAACTCCAAAATCCGCTAGCGGATGAAGGTTAATCTAATTATGAATTCATCTCGATATATCATAGGGGGTTTTGTAAACTCCGCTAATTTCGACCCACCTTAAGATGGGGCTTATTTTTTTTATAATCCTGGTTGTAAACTCCCCTAACGTCGAGGGATTACTAGGCAATAAGATTATAAAGCTTATAGATACACTTTAGGGATAATGTTTATATTGCTACCAACTTTGATGAATATAAATAATCAAATAAATGGAATAAAAAAAATAAGTCAATTAATTAAAATGTTATAATTTGTGTAGTTGTGGTTCATTTTTCTACAATAAATTGTTACATTATGTAAGTTTTAGTTTTTTGAGTTCATTATTGGCTATAAATGCAAAATAATGCTACACAACATTGCTAGACAACATTATTTTGCATTTATCACGTTTGGTTGTTTGTTTGTAATTATGAAAAATATTATTTAACATTGTTTCAAATGTAAAAATGTTGGGTATCCATAAATTACTGCTTAAGGGGTTTATTATCTCAAGTTCTTATTTTTTATGTACTTTCAAACATATTGGCCTATAGTTGTTTCACGCAGCTTTCTTTGTTCTTATTAAAATTATCTTTTACTTTTTAGAGCACTTTTTTAGTTTTAAATAAAAGGTCAACAGAAACTTCTTGTCAATGTGAAATCCATAGCTAGAAAATCATAGCACACCAGAGCTTAGGTTATTTGTTGAAATTCGCTCCTTTTTATAAATTTGTGGCCAATATGCAATCTGTACAGACAGGTTTGGAACATCAGAGCTTTGGGGTCGTCCATACAAAAAATTATCTACGTCTAGGGGGGAGGGTCTCAAAATGTGTGCCATATAAAAAATTCTTTATTTTCAAACATATTGGTCTGTAGTTGTTTCAAGATGCTTTCTTTTTTCTTATTAAAATTATTTTTTAATAAACAAATTATTGCTTTAACAAAAACTTCTTGTCAATATGAAATCCATACACAGATAAGTTTGGCACATCAGAGCTTAGGTTATTTGTTGCAATTCGCTCTAGTTTTTATACATTTGTGGCCATATGCAATCTTAGGAACATCAGAGCTCATGAGTTGTCCATGAATGACATTTACGCAGACCGGGGGAGTCATAAAATGTTTGCTATATAAAAATTGTTTTTATAATTATTATTACTTCACGGAAGTTATTATTTCAAGTTATTCTTAAGCGGTGTTCACAATAAAGTGGGGTCTTGCCTTGCTTCGGCAGAAAGTTAGCAAGAGCCAATCAGAATGAACAATTTTTTAATCATAGAAAAGGATAGACGAAAATACTTTAATCTAATTGGCGCTTGCCAGCTCTCTACAATGCAAGACCCCACTTCATTGTGAACGCCGCGCCGCTTTATTTTTTGCGTACTTTCAAACATATTGGTCTGAAATAATTGGACTACTGGTCAATGTGGCAAAAAATTGTTAATTTATGAGGATTATAAATTTTATTTTAATCGTGCATTAAAATGTGGAGATGCTGTGATCAAACTTCCAACAGTGAACAATAACCATTGAAGGGATAGAAATTAACTCAATTATTTGACGAGGAACATCATTAATTATTATCAAATATGCAGATTAAAACAAAACATGGGGAAGATTCTCGTACGAAACCAGCTCGGAGGACTCGAAATTTGAAATACTCTTAACTTTGCAGAAAATAAAATTAAAATGATGAGAATGCAAGCTCATTTAAGCTCAAACAATTCTCTATCGATAGACAGCGATTTCACAAGAAAGTTCCAAATAAGAACAGAAATCGATAAACGTCTACATCTCCACCCCCACAAGAATTTCGCAAGTAACTCCGTGACTATTGAGGCTCAAACGAGAAATTTGGAAGCTCATTGATGCTCAAACTATACTGAAACGTTTGACACCTATTTCAACCAAAAAGTTTAAAAAGAACTTGCTCGGAGTACTCGAAACTTGAAATACTCTTAACTTTGCAGAAAATGAAAATACAATTATGGGAATGGAAGCTAATTCAAGCTCAAACGAAGCTCTATCGATAGACATCGATTTCGCAGAAAAATTCGAAATAATTATGAAAATAGGAAAACATGTCTCCAGGTCCCCCCCCACAAATATTTCGCGAAGAACTCCGCGACGGTTGAGGCTCAAACAAAAAATTTGGAAGCTCATTGATGCTCAAACGTTTGACACCAATTTTACCCCAAAATTTCACTTGAAGGGCATGTCGGCATCACAGTTCTATAGGTGATTGGTTTTCATTAAGAATTTTGTGTATATTTTAAACTTTAAAGTTTATGTTTATTTTTCTGTTTAGTTATTATGTATAATTTAGTTAAGTCCTTCTTAATTATCCTACTTAAAATGTATTACATTCGGGGAGTTTACAACTAGGATTATTGGTGAAATCTTCAAAATTAGGGGAGTTCACCACTTTTTTTAAATTCTACCTGCTGGATTAGGGGAGATTACATATGCCCATATCATAGTATTTATGTAGTTCTTCTTGACTGAAGTTTGTAGATTCTTGACTACTACAATTTGACTGATATGCATACGCTATGATTAAAAAGATTTATAAAAAGTCATATTACCATAACGATGATTGGAAATAAATTAAATTGAAATGTGACTCAGCAGCAAATTATGTATAAGTAACCACAAGCAAGACTTTTAATATGAATGCGGTAGATATTGATTTTGAGTGAACATTTTTATTTTTATAATCTAAGTTTTGATGGGGTATTCCAATCACACCAATCACATTTGTTGAGTACCTGCCTTTTTTTTTTTTTACTTTTTAACAGAAAATCCGTCGTATGAAACTAATAATGTGTCCTTTTATAGAATAAAATTGATCAATTTCCTTGCAAGCATTTGGTGCTGTGTGCGAACCTTTTCACCAAAAGACGAATACACGAATATAACAGTATGAAGGTTATAGTATATCTTCTTATTCTCGTCAGTTTCTTATCTAAATCAGAAGTGAGATTGACTTCCTCTTGAGCTATTCAGTGGGTTAAATGAGTTCCTTTGGCAGATCTCGGGTGTGTTGTGATCGAAAGTATCACCTAAATCTTGAAGCGACTTAATATAACGCATTTTACAGATCCAAGAATTAAATCGACTTCATTTTCTAGGGGAGGCACTTTCATTTTCACGAAAATATTTTCACCGAGTGACGAGATAAAATTGTCTACTTGACTGGACATTCAAGACATAAAACTTCGTCCTATTAAATAAAAAATAAGAATAATGAGTACCTACCTCGGATTTTGATTAAGTTTTAACTGGAAACATATTTGGAAAACTTTTTGGGTTTACGGGAGTAGTAAAACGATAAGAGGTAAAGATTACTTTAATGTTGCATTTTAAATGAGAAGACGGTCGTAAATTCGAAATTTCTTATCGGAGATTATTATTTGCCAGTTCGATGCAATTCATAAACTTAAAATGTGAAAACTTCGACAGTTAATCCTTATTTATTATTATTATAAAAGGATTTTGCACTTTAAATTAGGAATATTAAAATATTTTTTATTAGTTTCTTAATTAGGTTTAAAAAAAAATCTATTAAAAATAACGGCTGATTTTTGTTATCAGGAGTGAAAAATTTTACGCTGTATTTAAAGTTTTATCCTGAACTGCAGAGTTAAACTCAATTAAACGATAATGTCGTGTATAACGAACAAAATATACTTCGTTAGAAAAAACGATTTTGTAAATTACCGTTAAAATTTATGTAACCCAATAATTCATGCTGCATCATATACATATTCCGAAGTATGGCGACAAAAGTTAGTTCGGTAATCTAAACTGAAACGGTCAATTATAAAGTGCACACGTTGTTCTGACAATTATAAAATAAAAAAAGAGCCACCCGAAATATCGCTTTAAAATTATGAAGCAACGCATAATTTTATTTTAAAAAGGCGAAGGCGTCCGTTTAAAAGTAAATTTGCTTATCAACCAACTTCAAAGTTGTCAAATTAATTTGGAATCTTGATTTATTCGACCGTGTTTAGCCTCTTGTGAAGCAAAAATTTTAAACAGCCAAGTTGCCAATTTTACTTTTTTCTTTAACAATTTACTTTTAAATTGGCACATTTAACTTTTTGACATTGTTCTGGTTATGTGCAGCTAAATGATAATAAAATGAAGTCTTCAACCTTCAACTGTCCCATGCAAGGATGGAATATGGAAAAGGAAATGTGGTTTAGTTCATTGAAATGCAGAATATTTTAAAAATTAATAATTGAAATCAGAATTCAAATGTAATACAAAAAAAATTGAAATAATGCCAGTCGGCGACTTTGAGATTCCAAAAATTGTGCTGGATTAGTAAAAATTCAACTAATTAAAATAAGAGCATACCAATAAGTCCATCATTAAATTAAAATATTCCAATTATAAGATATAAATTTAATTTGATTTAAGAGTATAAAATCTATACAGATTGGTTAGAAAAATTTGAATCGAATTTTTTGGAAAAGAATCTAGGTTTCTTTATAATGTTACCAAAGAAGTGTATCAAGAACCAAAGTTTCAACAAAATCACGCTTTGAAATATAACAATTTTGAAATGCAAATTAATTACAATGATTAGAAAGTCACTGCATACTAAATTGACGCTCAACGTGTGCCTCAAATTATTATGATTAAATTAATAAAATATTAATACTGTAATATATCGATAATAATTACGAGGGGACGACAGTACTATACTACAAGATGGGTTATACGGGTGAGCAGCGTGCATTTTGTGTAAAACATTTTTACAAGCTACTAATTCCCCGCTCAGACATGTTTATTGGTACGTCTTTATGGGCCACCCTGTAAAATAGCTACCTGTATAAAACTGCAGTATTTGATAATAAAAACAATAAATTATAATTTGTTGAAATAACAAAATTGCCGATTATTTATAGTTATTTATAATGGTATGCTATGAATAACTATAAAGAAACCTTCTTATTATTATTGGTTTTTTTTTAATATTGATTTAAATAACTGAAGCAATGGAAATGAAATGCAATTTTGCATGGAAATAATAATATCTAAATCACCTAGCAGCTTTTGACAAATAATTTATAGTTGACTTCCGCCAAAGATTTAGTGGTTCGCTTTTTAATGAAAATGAATTTATTATTATATTATGAATGATGAACTTGTTGGTTTTTGCACGGAAATACTAATAAAATTTAAATCGCACAGCAGCTACCGATAAATAATTTGTCGTGACTTTAGTTGTCGGAAGAAATATTTTAGTGTAAATTTTTAACGGAAGTGAAGTTAAGGTGTAAAATTTCTTGCCAGAAAAATTTGGTGTACGATGAGCCGATGAAACAAAATATAAGGAGTTTTATTACTTTGAATTTCTAATCGTAGTCAAAAGTACGAAAGTATACTCAATTGGGTCTACCCCAAAATCGAATGATTCATTACATTTTGTGATTAAAGCAATAGCCATTTGGTACAGTTGCTCTTTAGACCTATTTAATCGATTTGGCCTGTAGTTCTTAAAAAATATTTCATGTAGGCTCAATACTGGCGCGGGGGTTAACACCCTCCTACTGGACAATGTAGATAATATTCACGTAAAGAGATCGTGTCCTCGAATACCTGATTGAGTGAACTAAACGAAGTTCAATGTGGTGCAATGTAGAAGTAGCGACACTGACATTCTCGTACTGGCTGTATCTCTAGCAAGGCCTGGAAAACCTCTCGCTTATTTTTGACTCATCAGAGATAAATCGGCGCCGGCGTTATGTTAGTGTCCAATGTCCATGGTATTACAGAATCACTGGGTCAAATCAAATCAATTTCCTTAGGGGATTACATTCGTTTGCCGGGTGCGACACGGTCTTTTTTTTTAGTTCCAAAAGTAAGCACTCAACATGGGTTTCTTGGCAGGGCGAAGAGGCTACCGAAGCATTAAAAAAACTTGAATTTCCAATAGATGAATTGAATGATAATATTATCCAAGTCTTGGAAATCTTCAAAGCATCCACAACCAAATGTGTTCCACTGAGAACGAAGCATGGAAAGATATTTTTGCATCGCAAGGTAAAGTAGTTGTCAGTGCCATCCCACCTCCTCATCGCGCGTTAATACACCACATGAAAGGAGTTGCTTACCAGGCGGTCAAATATGAGGCAGAGGAGCAGGGCAGTTATGAAAGCACACTTCTTTCGGCGGAATCCTGCGGATGGTCAAAACAGGATAACAATTGGGTACCATTATGGACAGACCAAGCTGAAAACTGGACGGCTTGAAGAAAGTATAACAATTATTGTGCGATAAGCACAAGATATAGATAAGCTTAGTGATATGCTCTCCAGTAAGGAGAGCATACGACACGCAGTGCTGTTGCTGCCAAAAAAAAACAAAGACGCTGGTCAATTAGTCACGAAGACATTTGGAAAGGATGACATTTTGACTCTATTTCAAGTCCCATTTGAAAAATTGAATTCGTAGTACAATTCTACCAGTTTTGATGTGGAGATTTCAAGTGACATTTTTATTTTTCTACTATTTTTTCTTGTTTTCTTCTTCCTCAAATGGAGCTAATTTTTCATCAATTCAGTGTCGAATCGTCCTAACACATCAGCATAGTACTGCTCCATGATTGCCCTTCATTTATCCAAATAGTTTGTAAAGATGATTCCTCACGAATCACAAAAAAGCCCCGTCACCGTTTTCACCTTCTTGAGCCGATTCACCTGGTGAAGTCCACTGCTCTTTCTTTTGTAGCGTTTAGAAATGAATCCATGTTTCATCAGGAGTCATGAAATGCCACAGATATTCTTTTGGATTACGCTGAAGTAGTGTTTCGAAGTTGTCATGCAATTCTGATTTTACTCCACTGTTAGCAAATGCGGCATCTATTTAGTCGATTTCGTGGTTTTCCATATCTGCAGGATGGTTTGGACGTTCTTATTCAAAAACGGATGCTTGGCCACGTTTCAATTCGTTAAGAAAATATCCGATTATAGTAATCGAAGGTGCATGATCCTTATAAACAGCATGAAACTTTACTTTGATTTCCACACTTCCTATCCAAATATAGAAATCGAATCACTGACAGATATTTCCCTTTCTCCATAATTGATAATAAACACTAACTTAGTTTTTCACCAGGCTGTCAAAAGAAAACTACTCGATAAACCTCTCCATTATTTTGATATGCATCATTTGATAGATGGCGCTAAACTATAATTAAGCGTAGTAATCGCTTTCAGTCGTTAAGCACGGATGTACTTATTCGCTGGGTGCGTGACTTCAGCGCCACAATCTGCGCCGAGTAATTTATGAATTAAATACTGCTATTTTTACATTGTAGTTAATGAAGTAAAATGTTATTTTCTCATTAAATTTTTGTAAGTATTATTAAAATGCATTTTTTTATGCATTTTCAACATTATTTACCTGCTCTACATGCGGCAATCACTGCGGAAAACAAAGAAAACTAACATTAATGACAATAACATTGATCTAATTAAAATACAAGTTCTAAATAAATATAAAACAAATTATAGTTGAGAAAAGATCTAAAATAATCTAACAAGTAGATTTTAAATTTACTTCTTACAATCCATTAACACAAAAGCACAAAACAACCAGGGCCGTCATTAGGATACGACGTATATTCAAAAAATTAGCAAAAAAATTCTAAAATCAAAGAACCACCTTAACGGGTAATGCATTTCAAGATTAGTTACGTTTCTACACGTAACATTTCTATCATCAGACCCGTATTTGATTTATGAAGATAAAATCTTACTCACCAACTTTCCAAAAATACTCCAATCCTTTAGATCCTGATGGTTAAATGCCTTGTTGGTAATGAAATGTAAGAAGTTACACGAGCTCTTTTAGATTAGAGCGTGACGTGCAAGTATTGCCAACTTCTCAGGCGGTTGATAAAAAAAAAATGTTTCCAAAATTTGAATTTAAAAAAAAACCCAGAATTTTAAAAAACGTAAATAGTTGATCTTAAATTAATATAAAACAAATTATAGTTGAGAAAAGATCTAAAATAATCTAACAAGTAGATTTTAAATTTACTTCTTACAATCCATTAACACAAAAGCACAAAACAACCAGGGCCGTCATTAGGATACGACGTATATTCAAAAAATTAGCAAAAAAATTCTAAAATCAAAGAACCACCTTAACGGGTAATGCATTTCAAGATTAGTTACGTTTCTACACGTAACATTTCTATCATCAGACCCGTATTTGATTTATGATGATAGAAATGTTACGTGTAGAAACGTAACTAATCTTGAAATGCATTACCCGTTAAGGTGGTTCTTTGATTTTAGAATTTTTTTGCTAATTTTTTGAATATACGTCGTATCCTAATGACGGCCCTGGTTGTTTTGTGCTTTTGTGTTAATGGATTGTAAGAAGTAAATTTAAAATCTACTTGTTAGATTATTTTAGATCTTTTCTCAACTATAATTTGTTTTATATTAATTTAAGATCAACTATTTACGTTTTTTAAAATTCTGGGTTTTTTTAAATTCAAATTTTGGAAACATTTTTTTTTTATCAACCGCCTGAGAAGTTGGCAATACTTGCACGTCACGCTCTAATCTAAAAGAGCTCGTGTAACTTCTTACATTTCATTACCAACAAGGCATTTAACCATCAGGATCTAAAGGATTGGAGTATTTTTGGAAAGTTGGTGAGTAAGATTTTATCTTCATAAATCAAATACGGGTCTGATGATAGAAATGTTACGTGTAGAAACGTAACTAATCTTGAAATGCATTACCCGTTAAGGTGGTTCTTTGATTTTAGAATTTTTTTGCTAATTTTTTGAATATACGTCGTATCCTAATGACGGCCCTGGTTGTTTTGTGCTTTTGTGTTAATGGATTGTAAGAAGTAAATTTAAAATCTACTTGTTAGATTATTTTAGATCTTTTCTCAACTATAATTTGTTTTATATTAATTTAAGATCAACTATTTACGTTTTTTAAAATTCTGGGTTTTTTTAAATTCAAATTTTGGAAACATTTTTTTTTTTATCAACCGCCTGAGAAGTTGGCAATACTTGCACGTCACGCTCTAATCTAAAAGAGCTCGTGTAACTTCTTACATTTCATTACCAACAAGGCATTTAACCATCAGGATCTAAAGGATTGGAGTATTTTTGGAAAGTTGGTGAGTAAGATTTTATCTTCATAAATCAAATACGGGTCTGATGATAGAAATGTTACGTGTAGAAACGTAACTAATCTTGAAATGCATTACCCGTTAAGGTGGTTCTTTGATTTTAGAATTTTTTTGCTAATTTTTTGAATATACGTCGTATCCTAATGACGGCCCTGGTTGTTTTGTGCTTTTGTGTTAATGGATTGTAAGAAGTAAATTTAAAATCTACTTGTTAGATTATTTTAGATCTTTTCTCAACTATAATTTGTTTTATATTAATTTAAGATCAACTATTTACGTTTTTTAAAATTCTGGGTTTTTTTAAATTCAAATTTTGGAAACATTTTTTTTTTTATCAACCGCCTGAGAAGTTGGCAATACTTGCACGTCACGCTCTAATCTAAAAGAGCTCGTGTAACTTCTTACATTTCATTACCAACAAGGCATTTAACCATCAGGATCTAAAGGATTGGAGTATTTTTGGAAAGTTGGTGAGTAAGATTTTATCTTCATAAATCAAATACGGGTCTGATGATAGAAATGTTACGTGTAGAAACGTAACTAATCTTGAAATGCATTACCCGTTAAGGTGGTTCTTTGATTTTAGAATTTTTTTGCTAATTTTTTGAATATACGTCGTATCCTAATGACGGCCCTGGTTGTTTTGTGCTTTTGTGTTAATGGATTGTAAGAAGTAAATTTAAAATCTACTTGTTAGATTATTTTAGATCTTTTCTCAACTATAATTTGTTTTATATTAATTTAAGATCAACTATTTACGTTTTTTAAAATTCTGGGTTTTTTTAAATTCAAATTTTGGAAACATTTTTTTTTTTTTTTTATCAACCGCCTGAGAAGTTGGCAATACTTGCACGTCACGCTCTAATCTAAAAGAGCTCGTGTAACTTCTTACATTTCATTACCAACAAGGCATTTAACCATCAGGATCTAAAGGATTGGAGTATTTTTGGAAAGTTGGTGAGTAAGATTTTATCTTCATAAATCAAATACGGGTCTGATGATAGAAATGTTACGTGTAGAAACGTAACTAATCTTGAAATGCATTACCCGTTAAGGTGGTTCTTTGATTTTAGAATTTTTTTGCTAATTTTTTGAATATACGTCGTATCCTAATGACGGCCCTGGTTGTTTTGTGCTTTTGTGTTAATGGATTGTAAGAAGTAAATTTAAAATCTACTTGTTAGATTATTTTAGATCTTTTCTCAACTATAATTTGTTTTATATTAATTTAAGATCAACTATTTACGTTTTTTAAAATTCTGGGTTTTTTTAAATTCAAATTTTGGAAACATTTTTTTTTATCAACCGCCTGAGAAGTTGGCAATACTTGCACGTCACGCTCTAATCTAAAAGAGCTCGTGTAACTTCTTACATTTCATTACCAACAAGGCATTTAACCATCAGGATCTAAAGGATTGGAGTATTTTTGGAAAGTTGGTGAGTAAGATTTTATCTTCATAAATCAAATACGGGTCTGATGATAGAAATGTTACGTGTAGAAACGTAACTAATCTTGAAATGCATTACCCGTTAAGGTGGTTCTTTGATTTTAGAATTTTTTTGCTAATTTTTTGAATATACGTCGTATCCTAATGACGGCCCTGGTTGTTTTGTGCTTTTGTGTTAATGGATTGTAAGAAGTAAATTTAAAATCTACTTGTTAGATTATTTTAGATCTTTTCTCAACTATAATTTGTTTTATATTAATTTAAGATCAACTATTTACGTTTTTTAAAATTCTGGGTTTTTTTAAATTCAAATTTTGGAAACATTTTTTTTTTTATCAACCGCCTGAGAAGTTGGCAATACTTGCACGTCACGCTCTAATCTAAAAGAGCTCGTGTAACTTCTTACATTTCATTACCAACAAGGCATTTAACCATCAGGATCTAAAGGATTGGAGTATTTTTGGAAAGTTGGTGAGTAAGATTTTATCTTCATAAATCAAATACGGGTCTGATGATAGAAATGTTACGTGTAGAAACGTAACTAATCTTGAAATGCATTACCCGTTAAGGTGGTTCTTTGATTTTAGAATTTTTTTGCTAATTTTTTGAATATACGTCGTATCCTAATGACGGCCCTGGTTGTTTTGTGCTTTTGTGTTAATGGATTGTAAGAAGTAAATTTAAAATCTACTTGTTAGATTATTTTAGATCTTTTCTCAACTATAATTTGTTTTATATTAATTTAAGATCAACTATTTACGTTTTTTAAAATTCTGGGTTTTTTTAAATTCAAATTTTGGAAACATTTTTTTTTTTTTTTTATCAACCGCCTGAGAAGTTGGCAATACTTGCACGTCACGCTCTAATCTAAAAGAGCTCGTGTAACTTCTTACATTTCATTACCAACAAGGCATTTAACCATCAGGATCTAAAGGATTGGAGTATTTTTGGAAAGTTGGTGAGTAAGATTTTATCTTCATAAATCAAATACGGGTCTGATGATAGAAATGTTACGTGTAGAAACGTAACTAATCTTGAAATGCATTACCCGTTAAGGTGGTTCTTTGATTTTAGAATTTTTTTGCTAATTTTTTGAATATACGTCGTATCCTAATGACGGCCCTGGTTGTTTTGTGCTTTTGTGTTAATGGATTGTAAGAAGTAAATTTAAAATCTACTTGTTAGATTATTTTAGATCTTTTCTCAACTATAATTTGTTTTATATTAATTTAAGATCAACTATTTACGTTTTTTAAAATTCTGGGTTTTTTTAAATTCAAATTTTGGAAACATTTTTTTTTTTTTTTTTTTTTTTTTCTAAATAAATCTTTATTTTTAAAATAAATTTAGTTAATTTTTATTTGAAATTATTGGTGGTTGAAAAATAACTAAAACACAACATAGTGCACAATGTCATCTACACAATGGAACATATTTTCAGGTATTTTAGTCAATATTTGATAAAGCCTTAATCGTTGCATAATCCTTTCTACATGAATTCTTACTCTTGCTACACTGTAGGTTTCTTGGGTTTCTCTTGTAAATTCATTTTTTTTTTTTTTTCTAAAAAAGGTGGCATAACCATTTTCACTTTTTTTCCACTTGCATCAATCACTGTTGTCAGCCAAACAATGTCACCATCTTCAAGTAAAGTTAACAATCCCGATTCAATTGTCATTTGAGAATCAGACTTTCGACCATCAGCTACTTTGGATTTCAAGCAAATGAAGCCTGCTGGGGTAATACCTATGAGTAGTTTTGCAGTAAAGTTTTTTTTATAATTTGAGTAACAATAAACTCGATTATCGACACTCGCAGAAATTTCGATATTAAATTCAGTGCAATCGATTATAACCCTAGTGTTACTGTAGTCAGGATGAAAGCATTCCGGCATTGTTGCTTGCACAACATCTATATTCGGCCAAAATAGTAAATTAGCTGTCGCAGTAACTAACCCTTCTAAGATTTCCAAAAAAATTCTAGAAATCGTTGTTCTGTGAACATTGAACAATACACCTAGAGCTGAAAATGTTAGCCCCAGTTTCAGTTTCATTAAATATATCAATAGTCTATTTTTTGGACAAACTGTGTATTTATTAGGCGTGCACGTTCTTTTTAATAAGAAATTAAAATTATCGAATGTTACGCCTGCAAGATCAATAAGTTGTTCATCTTTGGTAATTGATGAAAATCCAGCAAATTGATTATTTGCTTGAGTTTCTCGATCAGCAAAAGTTTTATGAGGTGTACCGCACTCCTTGTTTACACATTTTTTATTTGACAATTACATCCGGTTATCTAATGAACCGGTTTATTTCTTTTATCCAATAATCCGTATTTATTATTATTTAATTATTTCATATTTCATTCACCAATTTAAAAATTTAAATTGCCAATTTAAGAAGTATCAGAATTTTTTTCACAATTTGTCCGCAGCGGACGCTGGCGTCGTTTTCAATACCCCCACTATGCACTTCGCACCCAGCGAATAAGACCGCCATCGTACAAGTAGTCGATTGGCGTTGAATAGGGACTGGAAGCCCGGCTTCTTTTCAAAATGCTGAAGGGGGTGTCAAGCTTGTATAGTAGTGCAGCTGGCATGGCAGCCTCCTATCTGGACAATATATGGTTCCAGGTCAAGGTTGAAGACCGAAGATCAGCCCTTCACCCGATTTAGGCAGGAGTACCTCAGGGCTCTCCACTCTCGCGCCACCCCTATTCAACATTTATATGCATGACATGCCCAAGCCTGAGAACGCGATGATGGCTTATTATACAGACGATGTAGGCATAGTGACCAAATCTGAAAACCGCCAGAGGCTAATGAAATTGATGAGAGATGCGCTAAAGATTGTAGAACCGTGGTACCACTTATGGAGATTGGAGGTTAACCCCTCCAAGACTACTGCCATGGTCTTCAGCCGCGCAGTCATACAACCAGTTCAACTCAAAGTGATGATGTTCGGGGAACCCATCCCCTGGCAAAGCTCAGGCTTTCGGTTAGGCTCGAACCGTTAAATTCGAGCAGCCACGGAGATCAAACCCCTGGAGGAAATCATCTTAGACCTAGCCAAGAAACTGTACAAAAACAGCGCCCTCTCTTCAAATCCACTCATCAACCAGCTTGGTCAATATGACCCTCAATCGACTCCTAACACCCCGAGACCGAAGGTCATCCTACTCGGTGGGCGCCTAGCCCTGGATCTGAGTCCCCCCCCCGATGGAGCTAATAGTTGCAGGTAATGAGATCAATTTACTCCCCCCCTTTAGCTCAAGAACTGCTGAACAACGCCAACAACGTGGAAGAGGAGGAAGAAGACGAATCGAACGAAATATGGAGGATTTAATGAAGCCGAATCGGTTATACTGAAGGTCGATCTGGACCCAAGGGACGAACGAACTAATGATGGAAGCTAGAACCGTGGAAGTCGTTAACCGCTGAAGTTCCTATCTGTCAAATAATACCAAAGCTGTTATCCGAAGCTCGTTATTTATTACTCGTGGTTTTTTTGTTGTTATTGTTATTTTTGTAGTTATTATTATGTTATATTTTGTTCTTCTTCTTCAGCCTGCTCTAGTCCACTCCTGGACCATAGGCCTCTCCAGTAATGGAGGTTTTGGCCATAACTCACCACGCTGGCCAGACGGGTTTGTGAGTAGTCCGCATATCGATTTTTGGACTATAGTTGTTTTATATCCAGTAGCAGCTTGCTAGGCTAACCTTCAGATGTGCCTATAGCCCTGTTTTTGTTAAAGGTGGCAATTTTCATCTTCCACAAAGCCATCGACCCATAAGCCTCTTTCCATGCATCGGCAAACTGATGATGACAAAAACCATACTCATACGCATCAGACATGATCTCTTTAACGATAAAGTTATTCAGAACAATCATTTTGGTTTATGAACAGGAGACAGTTCAACTCAAGTACTGTGATTCGTGGAACAAATCGCACCCAGGTTTTACCAAAGAAGAATAATATATAGCATTTGTCTTAATCGACGTCTCAACATCCGTTTTGATGGAGAATGCCCTGGCTGTCGAATTCAGGTGACTGTACTGAGGATAAGGTCTTAGCAGACCGCCGAATTTAGATCAGAAAGATGGCTAACATTACAAGTATGGAGATATTCTACAATCTACACAGTAAATGAGGCACCAGAAGGTGCCGCGTTTACTAACAGTGAAGCAAAAACGGATTCGAATGACATCTTCGGAGTACTGTTTGGACATGTTTGAGTGTAATTCGAAAGAGTTTTTGCGGCGTTTCTTGACTTTTGATGAAACTTAGATGCGTGGAAATCCATGAAAAAGGGCATCTTTACAAATTTTCTAGGATAACTCATTGATCCCAATAGTGATATGCTTTTGGACACCACTCTTTTGGTAGAATTACCAATGACTTTCTTTCAAGAAACTTTGACTTTCAAGAGACGGTCGGAGCATAGTGGTCACGCGAGTTGACTATGAACGCTAAATGCCCGGTTCGAATCCGGGTGAAGTAATAACTTTATTCTGGCCGTCTCTCTGGTCCTCCAGGTTGGGGGTCGGGGCGATGGGCTAGCTCCTCATCACCTGTAAAGAAAACTAAAAAGCTTTAAACCATGACCAAGCCTCGCAAGAGACTTGGGAAATGGGAACGGATAAACAATTACTAATTGTAGGCTAGATGTGTTGTGAGGTGTTTATTTACCTTGCAATACAAAAAGCAGTCCGAAATATATATATACCAATGACTTTCTTTCCTGAAGTGTCTCCTCTTCAATCTGATGCCATCTAATTTAAGCTGGCACAACGACTAACAAGACATGGCGAGTTCGGAAAGTTTCTCAAGAGGTATGGGAAATCTCTGAACGGATCCTGTCCATGTTGCTGAATTCCTTCTGAAAATACTTCCTTCATTCTTGATGACCTTACCCATAGAATCCTGGAGTGTATGTTGTATAAACTTCAATTTGAGTTATTCCACCTTACTTCCGAATCTTCTATTCTCCCTTTCTTTCTTCTTCTAACTTCAGATTTCAATACCCCTTGGCTTCTCACCCGTTCAATTGTGGCTTTGGTGATGATAGAAGCATGAATTTAGCTTTTTTTAGCAGATTTAACAGATTTCTCCTGGAACGAAACTGGAATACATTTTTAAAAATAACATACAGCGCACAATTTATTTCTCGCGTTCTAGTCTTGCAAATAACTATCAAACAGTTAGCCTTTTTTTAATAATGCTTATAAATTAAGTTAAATTAATTTGTCCGCTGATAACTACTCAGGCTAGTATAAAAATATACGCTAAAATAAGAAAAAAAAAAAAACACAGAATAAATGAACAAATCGCAATATTTTTTGTTTCTTTTTAAGCGCCTGTACATCCGCGAGAGGAGGAAATCTCCCAAAGGACTTTGAAGCTTTTTACAGTTAAGGGTAAAAAATATGTATACTGTAATTTTCAAATTTTTATCTCTTATCAAACACGTCCAAATTGTAACCTGAAATATGTATACAATTTTTTAAAATTTCAAAATTTCAAACAATTTCAAAAGAAAAAATTTTTTTCATAACGAGTTGATTGAACCAAACTATTTTAATTTTCTATTCTCTTACGATATGTGCACTTTGATATCTGAGAATGGTTAAACCTTTACATTCAACAGCGCAGACACTGGAGCCAATTAAAAATCATAAGGAATCGATAAAATACACGTATTTTCAATACCGTGTTATGATTCACGTATATTAATTTTCCAAAAATCGTCATAGAAACAACACTTCCCTGCGTATCTACGCGCAGGGAAATTGAATTATACTGACTAGTCCGGTAATGTCAGTAATTGATTTTTTCAATGTGTTTTGACACATTGACAAACTTGATTTTTGCTCATTTTAAAAATGTTGTTCAAGTTTTGACACATTGACAATCTTGATTTTTGTTCATTTTAAAAATTTTGTTCAAAAATTTCGATTTTTTACGATTTTTGGAAAAATTTAATACAAAATACGTCAGGAAAATATCTCACTTTACTCGGAGCTCTAAAATACTCGGCACAAAGTGCCTCGTATTTCAACATTGCTCCTCGTCAGTAATATATCATTTTCCTGACTTTCATGTAAATAACTATTTCCAAAAATCGTCATAGAAACAACACTTCCCTGCGTATCTACGCGCAGGGAAATTGAATTATACTGACTAGTCCGGTAATCAGTGGTGTGATATACTTTTAAAATAATAACATAACGTAAATACGTTATGTAAATTTATGTAAACGTAAATACGTTATGTTATTATACAGTGTTTTTCGCGAAACGGTATCACGTATCATTTTAACAAGCCGCTATTATAACGTGAACGTTATAATATAGGTTTTCCTAACCGTTATAGAGCGAAATATAACGGGTGAAATTTAGGTGCATATATATTTCGCACTACAACGGTTAGGAAAACCGTTATTATAACGTTTGTTAAAATGATACGTGATACCGTTTCGCGAAAAACACTGTATAATAACATAACGTATTTACGTTATGTTATTATTTTAAAAGTACATCACACCACTGAATGTCAGTAATTGATTTTTTCAATGTGTTTTGACACATTGACAAACTTGATTTTTGCTCATTTTAAAAATGTTGTTCAAGTTTTGACACATTGACAAACTTGATTTTTGTTCATTTTAAAAATGTTGTTCAAAAATTTCGATTTTTTACGATTTTTGGAAAAATTTAATACAAAATACGTCAGGAAAATATCTCACTTTACTCGGAGCTCTAAAATACTCGGCACAAAGTGCCTCGTATTTCAACATTTCTCCTCGTCAGTAATATATCATTTTCCTGACTTTCATGTAAATAACTATTATTATGAAAATTTTTATATTTTTTTAGAAACTACCGTCTTTCAACTTTAAAATGCCACCTTGGTGATTATTAGATATCTCTAATAAAAAATTTTTTACAGCTAAAACCGCAAAGCACAAAAATACGACTTTTTAATTGCTTGGTTTTGCGTGGAGCGGAAATGAAATGGTCGTTGGAAGCCTAAAGAACTTTTCCACAAAGTTTGAGCAAAATCTAAAATAGTACAGCAACAATTTTTATTGTTTTTCGATAATTTCATATAGAGCCACCTATTATTTTTTTTTGGCACTAATTTCGTCCGGCAACATCCAAGATTTTATTATTTAAGTCTTTCTTAACTTAAATCATCAATCAGAATGCGGTCAGCGGTTTTTTCATACGGGATGTCTCTCAGCGCCTCGTCTAATACCTACTATATACAAATAAATGAATTTTGAAATAACTACTATTTAATTCCTTAAAAATTATTGTTCAAGTTACCCCTCTCCAGTAGTGCAAAATCAGTTAACAATACAGAACTGTCCTCAAATTCTCTTGTAATTCATTGTTGTTTTTGCTATAATTTATTTAATATTTAATACATTATTATTTATCAGTAAATTCGAAAATTTAAAAAATTAAATATTATTTGGTTCATTTTTATTGCGTCCACCAAATTCTGACTTTGAATTTCAAGTACCTTCGATAGCTCAGTTGGTAGAGCGGTGGACTGTAGAGGAAACATACATTCAGACATCCATAGGTCGCTGGTTCAAATCCGGCTCGAAGGAAATTTTTTTTTCATTGCACAATTAAAATTTTTTTTTATTAACTAAATATCAAAGATTAGATAGTAATTGGGCTAACATTATTAGACGTCAAAGTTCATACTGTATTTTTTCAAAATATTATGCAACAGTAAAATATAAATTAAAATATTAAAATAATAACTTTAAATCTACCTTAACATTATTCGTCACGGAAAACGTAATTTAATATATTATTCCATTCGAAATAATAACTAAAATTATTAATTTTACACCTTCAAGCGTTTGGTCGCATTCACCTTAAAAATGTGCAAAATAAAATTAATATTTAGAGACTTAGGGGTTGAAATGCACACCCCTAATAGAACACAAAGTAGAAACTTCCACACCTGGTTAAAAATAAGTGAGTATTTTCTCACGTACCTACTTTGAAAATACGAAGCAAAAAAGTTTAATTCTAACATTATGAAAGTATCCGAGGTGAAATCAACTTCCAGAAATACTATAGAAAATTAAAACTTAAATGCCTTGAGGTATTTAGTCACGAAATTATGAGTACATTATTTACTCTTATATTTTCAGACATAATAAATATTAATTAAATTGAATTTGTTCCGTTATACTTCTTTATAATTTTTAGAAAAAAAAGCTAGCAATAAGAAACAGAGAAAAAAATTATACAGTCCAAACTAGTCATGTGATTTATTGCAAAAAGCAGCATCAGAATTTATTTTGAATTATTTTATGCACATTAATTGTGGATAGATAGTCAATGAACGTTAAGTAGTTAACACTTCTCCGAATAAATTTATTTAAGTCCAAACGTGACACATCCTTTCCTTCTCCAAATAGCCGGTAAAGAAGATGCCTCGTGAATGCCAAAAAACCTTGGTCATGACCTTTCCGACCAATGGAACCGTTTTTCTCTCTTTGGAGCAAGTTCGCCGGGTGAAGTCTACTGTTTCCGTTGTTCTTTCATTTCTGGCGTATAGTGATGGATCCATGTTTCAATAAAAAAGGACAGCTGAAAGTTATCGGTTAATACAGGAGCATATTAGAGAGGGTAAATTAACTACCAATTGGGTGCTAGAAAGGAATCGGGTCCAAGGGTGCCATTTGTGCACTAGGATGGCTATGGGAGGTTCGAAAAGGTTCAACTAAAATTTTCGAGCATAATTTTAAAGGGAAGAATCATTCAAAGGCAAGAAAGATAGTACTCGGCAAAGAGAAGAACTCATACATAAGTGAATTGAAAATTCGGGAGAAAAATAAACTCCCACAAGGCAGAAAGAGGCAGTAGGCTAAGTACAGGGAGAGTAAACTACAAGAAACCTCCAGAATTATCATCTGAGAAGTCGGTTATTTGAATCTGAAGATAGAAGAACGGATTTGGATTCAAGTAATGGGAGAAGAAAAGTTGCGGAACAACACATACTTAAAGATTTTATGGACTGAGTCATAGAGAATGAAGGTAGCATAAGAAGGAATGCAATAACCAGGATAGAGTCCGTTCGGAAATTTCTCAAACTTCTTAAGAAACTTCCCGAACTCACCATGTCCTGTTAGGAGTTGTACCAGTTTAAATGAGATGAAAGCAGATTAGAGAGAAGAAACTTCAGGGAAGAAGTCATAGGTAATTCTACCGAAAGGGTGGTCTTCCAGAGCAGATTTCAGTAAAGTCTTTAGTATATATCTTTACTGGAATCAAAAAATTGTCCTAGAAAATCTATAGAGATGCCCTTTTTAATGGAATTTCATCCATCCATGTTTCATCATGAGTGAAGCAACGCCGCAGAAACTCTTTCGGATTACACTCAAACATATCCAAACAGTGCTCCGAAGTTGTCATATGAATCCGTTTTTACTCCACTGTTGGTAAAAGCGGCACCCGTCTCGCCGATGGCTTTCTGGTGCCTACTTTGTGTTGAGATTTTTATAACGTCAGCAATCTTTCTGATCTACATTCGGCGGTCTGCTACACGATTTCATGGATCTTATTGACCATATCCTCAGTAGTCATCTGAATTGGATGGCCAGGGCGGCCTACATCAAAACGAATATTGGGTCACCTTGCAATTCGTTAAACCAATGTTTAATCATAATGTTTGTCCAACCAGAGAGACGGTCATTGCCTTGCAGATAACGCAGTTGGATGCGAATGCGGGGTACCAGATTCAAATTTGGGGAGAGTCAAACTTTCTTATGACCAAGTCTCCGTGCTTCGGAGGGCACGTTAAGCCTGCACTTTTGGTGAGCTAGATTTTAGACTAGCACAGCTCTTAACGGGACATGGCTGTTTCAACAGTTTTTTAAAGAGGATCGGAAAGAGGGACAACCCAGGATGCCGATATTGCTCCGAGGAAGACACCACGGGGCATACGCTCTTCAACTGCCCCCGGTGGGACGACATCAAACGTAAAGCTTAAATGCATCAATTGACGCCCAACAACTTCATTTGTTCAATGCTGACGTCAGAGGAAAATTGGCATTGGATCTCGAAAGCCATCAACAAGATCTTGGCCATTAAGGAAGAAGACGTGCGAAAGGAGAAGGAAGGTGACCGACTAACCGTGTAGGTCGAATACACGTCTCTTCAAAATCCTTTACAATCTAAGAAGAACAAAGTCCCAAAAGGGCAAAAGATCTGTATACGTGATACCCGCAGAAGAAATACCGGAAGGTGAAACCTGCGTACATCAACGGGAGGGGATATTTAGTGGGTATAACCACACACTACCAGCAGCAAGGGCTGATGGTGTCTTTATTACGATTTTCCCCTTCCAACGTAAACAAAAAAAAAGATGTTCTTAACAAATTTCCAGGTGTCTAACCCTTCGAAAGAGAGCGATTCTAGTTTGTCGGTCTGTAACATTCAAGTTTAGCGCTAACAGCATCAGGCCCGTAGCCAGGATTTCATTTCGGGGGGGGGGCACTTGTAATAAACCTTTTGTAAAATGTAAAATTTTCGGTTTTTCCCCTTCCATTTTCTTTGTCTTTTCAACATTTCGGGGGGGGGCACGTGCCCCCAAGTGCCCCCCCCCTGGCTACGGGCCTGAACAGCATTAAGCTATGCCAAATAATTGGGTTACAAGATTTCGAAGCACCCTATATACCTTTATTTACGTATATTGTTTATAACAACATTTTGGTAATTTGCATTTGTAACCAAACAAAAAGGATATGGGGCTTCATGAATTTTGTCAGTTAGTTGATAAGCGCTGATTAGAATAAGCAAGCGATTTTGCATATTTTCTATTAACGACGATCGAAAATAGAAAAGTGCGAATTTAACGGTCGACATCGATTTATTAGTTAAATTTACGTATCTATTTAACTCCGGTTATCGGGTTCCATAATCGTATCGGTTATTGTTTACGAGGAGCCGTCAAAAGTTCGACGGGACATTCCACATAATATTTCCACTTGGTGTGGGTTTCAATCCGGTAAATTCGAAGCTACTATTTTAGTTCAAGTGTACTGCAATCTTTTATCAAACATCACTTCAAATTATTACCCTATCGACCACACGAATTTTGCCTTACCATCGATAAAAATTCGATCTACAAGTACGAACAGCTATACTTAGTCCGAGTGCGACCCTGGATATCATTCCTTTGTGGTTTGGACATCATTACCATCTACGATGACAGTAACATCCAAGTTGTTTAAACAAGATTTGCGAGATCCACCAACAACTGCACTCCATCTTGGTATCTTCTGCGCGTAGCGATCAATTATTCAGTGGCATTATAGAGACGCATCGATTCAAAAGGGTGAGCGCTTTATTTTTATTGCGGTTTACATTTCTGTATGTACGAAGCGAAGTGCTTCGAGAGTTTCGGTACTACACAAATAGTGTAAGTACGCAGGCGATTTTTCGGCGAAGAAAATTCTCTACCTTCCTAATAATTCCATCTTGTTTGAGAAAATCGGAGCGAAAGTTCCGATTGTATGATTTTTATACGCCGAATCAGATCTGACACGTTACCTAATTATTTCCAGCTGCGCCTAACTATAATACTGTGGTGTATAATTGTAATTTGTTTAACCATATCTTCGTTTCCTTTCATTAAAACCATCTACCTGTGCCCTGGACTATTATTTTCTTTACTTTCGTGCTTTCAGGCCTCACCAACATCTGATAAGCGGCGATAAGCACAAAGTATTCTAAGCTGAGCTGAGCAGTAGCACCGCTTGAGAGACCCAGGAGTGCAGGTATGGTCGAAAGGTTTAATAGATTGGGATTTTGTGATCTCAGATCGAGGTAACGTCACAGGTACTCTTTATGCAAGAACTCTAACCTTTATAGTTCAAGAAGGTCGGTTTAACACTTTTTATCCATGAATCGTTTACGGCAGGAAATTTTCTTGCACGAATTATTAGATCTCAATAATGGCGGCCAAAGTTGTGACGATAGCCAAGTGTTCATAAATTTCTAAATGGCGTCAGTTGAATGAATAGTGTACTGATTCCGCATTTATTCGATGGTTGGTTAGTCTATCATCGAAAGTCATTAATTTATTCAAATTTAAATGTATTTTATCGGAGCTTTGTGTACCCAGCTGTTTGAGTAACCTTGGTTTTCCGACGTGATAAATCTATCGGGTGCAATGTAATTTTGATTTGATGTTTAGAGATTTATTTGAAGACTACAGTTCCTCCATGGGCGAAGGAGGGCTGGTGAACACATTGGACTTTTTTCGTTAGCCGCTTCAGTAGCAAATTTTGTTCTTCAAAATCCGATTCACGAATCGGATACCTATATGAAAATTACTTAAGCTACGAGTATCATTCCTTCTATTATTTAGTCTATTTAATGAATTACAATATTCTAAAATCTCTGATTAATGTTCATAAATAATAATAATAAATATCAACTTCCTGATTTTAAAGTCAGTGTTACCTAATAATAAAATAATTTTTTGAAAATTCTTTTGCTTTAAATGTCATTCCTATTCAACAGTAAAAATATGAATCTGAAATTCAAACGCGGAACTAAAAATATTATGGTCTGGTTTATCGTTTATCCACTCACTGCTTCAATTGTTGTAACTCGTACCGCATAAATTTTCAAATCTCACACTTTTGACTTCTATTTACGTTTATTAATAAAATTTTGATATATCTAATTTATTCAAAACAATAATCGTAAATTTTCTGAGATAATTTAAAAACACAAACAACATCGTCAAAAAGTTAAAAAGTTCGGCTAACTTTGCATATCTTGATTTTAGTGGTGATATTGTGTCAGGTATTATTCAAAATATAAAAAAAAATATAATATTTGTTAGGTCAAAATATGAATGCATAAATTTGGGTATAATCGTAAATTTTCAGTAGTTGTCGCGATATAATCGTATCATGTGACGTGTTATAACTCACTTTTGTTTTCAAAGTTAGCGACTTACATAGCTCGAAGAAAATATATCTGATCGGAGGAACCATTTATTCGAGCTACGTTTCTAGTTTCTTGCTTTCATTTATTCGCAATTCTTATCGATAAATGCATCTTTTGAGTGCCAACTCGATACAATAGTTCAAATCAAAAAGCCTCAATTGACCTAAAATTGTATTTTATTTTTATTGTGTTTGTACTAATAAAGAAAACCAAATAAGCTGTAATAAAAATTGAATTTCCATTTTGAAGAAGTAAATTATGGTCTGTCTTGCAATATGAAATAAAATGTAGTATAGTAACATTGAAAGAAGTTTATCCAATTGCATCTTTCGATTTCCATGCAGTATACTTCTCACGATTATACAGGAAACTTTTAAGTTTCGCTAGTGAAACAGTAAAAACCTCCCCATAAAATTGTCAATGTGGGACTTGGAATGATTTACCTTTTAACGTTTAAGTGTTATAAGAAATTAGGCAACATTTTGATGGTTTCTAACCTCACTTAACCATAACTTAACCAAACTTAATATAACCGAAAATCTCTCCCCATCATAAAGACCTTTGTATCAAATATTTGTTTGTTAATTAATTTGATGGAGTAATTTATAAATTTTGTATTATAATTAAAGAGGTCACAGGTAATTCAAAACATGTAAATAATGGAGGATTTAAAGAATGAGAAATAGTTATTAGCTTAGAGGCGGTAAAAGAATATTAAATCCATAATAAAATTTAATGTGATAGAAGCGAGTACTTTTCTCTAGACGATTTTCTGTAGCTACTTTAGGTTAAAATTTCCTTAATCGGTTTAAAATTGGGTATAAGAGGAATTAGCGCTGCAGTATACCTCTCTTCTTACCTCTCCAAGTGTACTGCCGAACTTTAATTAAATTTTAGTCCTGATTATATGCGAAAATACCTCGGGAAAGCGATTACGTACAAATATTACTTGATTAAATCCAATCTTCCTTATTTTTCAATTCGCTATCTGTAATTCCAATAGTTACTAGACGATTTGAGTTAATTTATTTTTAGAATTTCCTTTTAGAATTTGATAAGGAAGCATGAGGCAACCCTTCCTAGTCAGTATCAGAAGCAAGAGACTTTATTGCATACTTTAGACGATTTACTCACATCAGCTTCTTGCAATTAATCTCTCCGCTATTTCAGCTTAATTTATGTTCTAACTTTTCCTATCTAGCACATATTAACAAACTGACAAGTTCAAGAGCGCTGAATGTGCCGTTTTAAGACTGGCGGAAAGGCACCCACCTCACTTAATCCCGAGCAATATTATAAATTAATTGATAATAATAAATATGTATAGTGGCAAAATAAACAACGCCGACTTAAATTCCTCTGTATTATTTCTGCTCTCTAGAGAAATTAACCTAAGTTCGACAATCAAATCCTCGTGGAGGCTTCTGTTAATTACACTTTCGTGTTACTCTAAACGGGCAAGATAGATGATAAATATATGTCTGTTTGAATAGACTTTCCTCTTTGGAAAACTGTTATCGTCGTCTCGTTCTTGTGCAATATTAACTACCACGTTATAAATTAATTTGACAATTTAATTCACCCTGTTGACTCGCATAACCAAACAATAGCTTATTAATATTTGAATTATACAAAACAGTAAAGTCATATATAAACATTACTACACCGTTAAATTGGAATACGTTTTGACGTACAACAGCAATATCAGACAACAAGGAACAAAACTATATTCTGTTTAGTCGCTTCATTACCCCCCCCCCCTTCCACCCATTTCACCTGTTTTTTTATCCATTTGTTTAGTTTTCTAGTAATCATTCCTCCATCAGGTACTTTTCAGATACTTCAATAGCCTGTCGCTCAATATGGAAGTAGGAATACCTTGTGGTCTAAAGTTAATCTCTACTCCACTGGAACATTGCTTATTAGCAGTCTCTCGGAGCTAAAATGTGTATAAGATTTGGATCGGTATAAGTTCGTCTGAAACATATCCGGTTCGCAGAACATTCAAGGATAATTCAAAGAGGCATCATCCTAAATTTCTATTATGTTGCTAAGAAGATGAATAATTTCTTACATCCGATATCATAAAAAATTTAATTAATCGGGCGCCAGGAAATGCATTAAAACTAATCGTAAGAAGATGAAAATGTATTTCTATTAGGTCACTCTTCATTTAAGTCATACAAGATAAAAATTGGTACTTGAATTCCATTGTACACTAAACTAATTGTACGTATACGTATTATGAACAAGATTTGTATAAAGAGATTTTTAACTAAAAAATTGTCACGAAAATGCGGGTAGTTCATGTATTTTCCTTTTGTTTCGATCTTTCTGTCTTATAACGTTGAGTTTCTAGACCCAGGCTTTTGATTCTTGATGATACCTTAATGTATTTTTCAGCACCCACTTCGTTGTCAAACAAGTTTAAAGTTTATGAAAAGCAAATTTATTTGGCAATTTCAAAATTTATTTTAATTTCCCTGCTCTTGTAATTTCGACGATATTAATTTGGGTTAAAACTTAACCAGTCAGTTAAAATTAGATTTTTTTGAAATGGAAAAGTTTAATTAGTAGTCAAAATGAATAATTTTAGATAATAAGTGCCTATTCTTAATGACCGTAAACATAAGCAAAAGCGTAAAACGTAAAAATTAAGGCTTGTATATTTACCTTTTACGCTTATGCTTATGTTTACGGTCATTTCGAATGGGCAGTAATGATTTTGAGACATACAGCACCCCTACTTAATGCCACTATAATCAATGTTTCTTTATCAAACTCCATTTGTTTTTTATCAACTGTAGTTTTTAAATTTATTTTTTCTCATTTCCTTTCCTAAATATTCTTTTTTATCAGATCCCATCGCTGCAGCAGCTTTTGTTTGAAACGTTAAAAATTTCCCCGGTTCTTATCGTTGATGTTCTTAATTTTCCGCATTATTAAGATCAGTACGAAAAACTATACTAACGAAATTGATGTTTTTAATTAACGACAATATCGTTCGTTTAGGTAAAAAGTGAGACATGTCTCACATTAAGTCGGCAATTGATATAATAACTTAACTTAAAGAAAATTCCAAATTTTATTAGATAGCAGTAAGAATTTTCATCACGTATCTACTTTTAGTTGATTCATTTCTAAACATCAGATGGTAAAATTACGAGCCACAAACGGTTAATAGAAAAAGCTAAAACCAAAAGATATTAAAAGCTGCAACAAAAACGTTATATATTTCTTCTTAAAACATAAATCACACTCAGAAAATTTAATATTTATCACGTTTTTACATCACACCTATAAGATTATACTTTTATTTCGCATTATGCGAGAATGCGTTCGTATTAAAATATTTAAAATGAAATCGTAACCTAAGAAAGTAATACGGCAGCAACTTTTGAATAAAATTATTATTCAAATGAAACGAGGGGTGAGTCGATTCCAACCGGAAAGGGAGTTGTATTTTCAGTTTCCTGTGTCATTTCGCAACAACTTTTGGGTTGACCGCAAAGTGGGAGATCAGAAATAATATTTAAATAAAAAACCGAAAAGAAAATATGTGGCGTTTCGTTTAAGCGATCTTCCCTTTTTTGATGGGGATGAGATCCTAAAACAACAACTTACCATGCCTTACCAAAACATCCTGCACTTTTTACATATAAGTCATGAATTATGATGATAGAACAATTTTTGCTTAAGAAGTACACTTTTCATAAGTTAAACGCTTTTGCCTTTTGCCGCCGTTTCATGAATTGGAAATGTAATTTTCCTTCTAAAAGAATTTCAAATAAAAGCTGTCGTATAAAATACTTTTTATGTATCTTATGAATATAATTATGACGCATTTTTATTTCAAACTCTTCGGAATACATAAACTGAATTAACAATAAAGGCAAACATTTCATTTTAAACATTTTTCTATTAAGTTTTTCCAAATTAAAATTTTTTACGTTTGTGAAAATTTTATTTCAAATTTATTCAAAACGAATTTTTGCACAGGGTTGAACTTACGCATTTCCAATTTTATAGCACACTTTGGAAAGGTCGAAAGTCAACGTCGATTTATTTACGTTATAACTACGTTAATTAGACGTGCATAATTACTTACTTCCTTCTTCGTCAGAATGCCACCTCAGGCCCTCTATGTTAGCAGCTCCTTCTACTGTATCGCAAGCATAGGGCACCTACTGTTTAACGTGGGCTCCGAACCATTAAAAGTTAGCAATAATTATCTCTGAATATTTAAGTATAATAGGAAAATATATAAAATGATCTTTTTTTTATTGAACTTTAAGAATAGTGCAACACTCAATCTATCCTGATAGGACCAAAAGTGCTTATATTGCAAATTAATTACACCAGTAGGTAGCATCCAGACTAACCTTCATTGAACATTCTAATAAACACTACCTAAATCATAATAACTTCAAATTTACTTGGCTATTAGGAAGTAATTAATAAGTTATATTCTAAATTAATTGAATCTATTCATTAAGTTTCCGGTCTGTATCTATTGAGTTTGCATACTTCTTCAGTTGGCAGTAGTAATTGATTGACGACCACATTATGATGAACTGTACTTTTTTTAACACTTGAAAAGTTTAACTTTAAAGTTGTACGTTTGTTTTGTACTACTCTGTATACTTTAATTTGAAAGTTTCAACTAGTTCCGCCGTTTTCAATCGTTTGTTGCCCAACTTATTCTCCTTTCTGCTAACGTTGATTTTGTGTAGTTTCTGTCACTCAAAGAAACAGCAGATGGATTGGCATAAGTAAAGAAGTTGTCAAAATAACACATAGGTATTGATTGTTGGCAAACCAAATAAAAAAGTAAAAGACATATTGGTCTGAATGTGTTTGAATCTTTCAAGAATTTAACTCTTTTTTTATCAAAACCAATGTTGCAATTTTTCATCCTTAGGCTGCACAGTTGGAAGATACGGAATAATAGGCGATAAACTACGAGCCATGTGCAGATTTTGGGGAAATCTTCCAAGAGAATACCTTTGCTGCATTTTAAACCCGACAGAACTCACCCTATTATATTTATATTTGATAGGAAATACAACGTTCTGTTACATGCAAACGAAACATCTGACTATGACATATATCGATATTCGGATGGCTCCAAAAATAATTCTGAATCAGGCGCAGAAATATTCAGGAATTCTGAAATATCACACAGTAGGACGACTCTTATGGCACTTCGGTCAATAATAAGATCACATCTACCTTAGTGCTTGACTGCATCCAAACACCGAATAAGATATTTAGACAAATTGTCCTTTCTCTCTGCGGGGTAAAGGGTATCAAGGTGCTGAAGGTAACAAAAGGGCTAACGAACTGACGAGAAACGGCTCCAATGGTCATCTAAAGGCGATGGTCACGCCTGACGTCAAGGCTTTGGATGTTTTCCTTAAACAATACACCCTAGAATTGCGCACTAGTAGGGGTGGATATCTAGCGATCCGGTTCTTTATGGTTTGATTTTTAAAATTAAGTAGATACCTCTTCTTCAAATTGGTGAATCTGAAGCTAGAGGCAAGCGAAGCAGGTCTCAAAGCAAGAGATCCAACGCGTAAGAAGATCGTAGTGGTAAAAAATATTTACCACTTAATGGACAGAAATGACGTTATGCGCGCTATAGCAGAAGTGACCGTTGTGGGAGCTGAGAATACACTTAAGTTTCTCATAACTGTTCGCGGTGGAAAGCAGGTGGCAGTCCTGGAAATGGAAAAACGGGCAGCTGGATGTTTGTTGAAGACGCCGAGAATTAGATTGGGCATCAACCTGTGCAAAGTAGCCATTGACTCCAGGTGCAGAAGGTGTTTTGGTATTGGACACTCTGCCTCAGAGGGCGGGGAAACCAAAGAAACCGCGGTGTGTTGGCGATGCCCCACTGTGCAAAATGTTGTAACGCAAATTGCTCTAATTTGGGCCACTTGCCCCGCTGATCTACGAATGGAATGGTAGATAGGCCAGCTAAGGAATTACACCCCCGTCCAGTGCCAGAGCATGGGTCGCGCAGACGCGGTTCGTAGATTCTTCCGTTGGCTCAGGCGATTAATTGGCAACTAACTAAGAAAAAAAAACCTTCCGGGCGCCACACACTGGGCTGAAAAATGATGTAAAAATTTATTTTCCAATTAATGTTTATATAGTAAATTTTTTTAGTTGGTAATATTAAAAAAATCGCACATTACATTCGCAAAATTCGTTATGTTCTGGTGGATTGTTTTGCGTTTAAATGCTTATGAATATTAAATATGATTATATTAAACAGATGATACTCATAGCAATGCGTTTATTTTAAAATTTATAGGTAAAATAACGATTTTAGGGTTTATCTTAACTTGAACTTTTCGAGCGTTCTATAAAATTGAGAACTTTAAAATTTAGACCTGCGTTACTGTTACCTAAACATCTATATCGTGTATCAATTTCTCGCTGGAATGTTTGCCTATAAGGAAGATATTGTCATTTCAAGTTTTAATCTCTTAATTTTATGTACCAAATCCGCTCATTTTCGCTAAAATATGAAAGCTTTCATGCTTCAGAATCCATTGATCCGTATATACGATGAGATAATATGCCTATAAAGGTTTTGAAAATCGAGAAAATATAAATAAAAAAGGAAATAGAATAGAGAATTAGAAAAAAATCAAATCAAATCAAGATGAATTATAATTTAAGAACAAATTATGATCTTTATTTATTACTTAAAAGCTCCCCTGACACACATCTTGATGATTACAAGAAACTTTTTGAAATGGTTACTTCCAGACTTGATATCAATTTTTGTGAATCAGAACTGAATACTTTAAAAAATAGTATTAGAATGCTTTGTTTGAAGCTGCGTAGGAAGTGGAAACAGTCCAACCGTACTGAAAAAATTTTTTTGGAGAACAATAATTCATGGTTGCATTCTGAGTTTAATTGGCCTCATTGTATAAGACTGAAAATTAAAGATATGGTAGAAAAGACCGAATTTATTCAATATAAGGATACGCAGGAGCTCATGTGTTCTACAATCAGGAGTATGTACAACAATGGACTTAACGATGTTGCAAGGATTTTAGAACATTTACAAGAAAATCCTGAATTTGTTATAAAAATAAGAAAAATTCTTGATGATAAACCCGAAACTTTGGAATTACTGGAATTAACTCCAGAAATTGAATTAACAGACGCTACTGAAAGCGATACAAATTAATAATTATGTAGCTACTAATAATTTATTTTCATATATTAATAAAAATTAATTTAAATTAGTTTAAATCAAATATAAATTTGTTTAGGTGGGTTCTGGTAACAAAACTAATTTTAAATTTTCGCTGATAGGTAACTCTTTTACGCTATGTATAATCAATGCAACAATAATAAATTATTATAGTATTTTCTAACTATAATTGGTTAGTTTTTAATACGTGATAGTAAATTAATTGATATATTTTAATAATTTACTAATCTAATTCCTTTTACGTGTTACAAATATATTTGATATACATTTATATTTTCATTTTTTTCATATTTTTATGATGAAAATGAGCGGATTTGGTACATAAAATTAAGAGATTAAAACTTGAAATGACAATATCTTCCTTATAGGCAAACATTCCAGCGAGAAATTGATACACGATATAGATGTTTAGGTAACAGTAACGCAGGTCTAAATTTTAAAGTTCTCAATTTTATAGAACGCTCGAAAAGTTCAAGTTAAGATAAACCCTAAAATCGTTATTTTACCTATAAATTTTAAAATAAACGCATTGCTATGAGTATCATCTGTTTAATATAATCATATTTAATATTCATAAGCATTTAAACGCAAAACAATCCACCAGAACATAACGAATTTTGCGATTGTAATGTGCGATTTTTTTAATATTACCAACTAAAAAAATTTACTATATAAACATTAATTGGAAAATAAATTTTTACATCATTTTTCAGCCCAGTGTGCGCCAGTCCTCTAAATAAAACACGAAGTAAAGAATAGTTGATTTTATTTAAAAAAACAAAGTTGAGATAGTAGATGAGGTTGACAATATTTGATTCCAAAACTCCAATAGGAGACACAAAACATACAACAAATCAAGTGAAATCCAGGATACCCTGAAGGGATACCCTGGGACAATCAAATCAAAAAATAAAATACAGATGAGTTGCTATCTGAAAACAACTCACAAAAATAATCTGCGCATATAGGAGATTGCCCAACGCAGACATAAAAACGTTGGTAGAATTGATTGCAAATAACACATTCGCAAGAGATATCGTCAAGTAAAATTAAATACAGCAATTGCTTTCTAAGTTACCCTTCCACCTCAATCCGTCCGATTCAACATCTCAATTCTTTTGGAACCTCTGGAATATTAATGGTTCATCGTTTAAACTGAGTTTCAGGTGTAAAGCTAAAAATAACAAAAACTGCACAATTAAACAAGAATCAATTCACCTGCGAACGGTATAGCATCTCAATGACGATGTAAATAATTAAGACAAGCAAATCTCCTAAATGCCCTTCCACAAAAAACTAATTAATGGTTTTCCAGCCATCCTACGCCGTTGGTGCTGTCCTAACCACTAGAGATGGAATAGTGGTATAGGCTCACGCTACCGCTGTGACAAGAAATTCCTCGATGTTGGAATGGAGCTCGCACGTCTTCCCAAAAAGTAAGGAGACGGCCAAAGTGACAAACTTATCACACCACTTCTTAATCAAAAACGCAAAACTGCGGTGAAGCTGGGGATAAATGAATGTTGATCAGTCCTGCCCTCTCCATTGATCTCATACAGGAATGGTGAACCCAAAAACGAAATCCCAACATTGTTAAAAATGGCTGCCACAGATGGTTCGACGCAGGAATGAAGGTTATCACAGGTGGAAACAAGATAACCAAACTGCTGACCCATATCCATACAAATAAACCATATGGTTGGTGGATAAAACAGCCAGATGGACAAGCGGCTATCGCACACCTGTGCACCCGCTCAAAAAACCATAATTACATTTGAAAACCAAAAATTGACGTCACAAAAAATTGACGTGGTAGTACGAAAAAAGCTAAAATTTATCAAAGTCAAACTCCCGCTCATGATGGAAAATAATGCAATCTTACCCACAAATGTAGCACAAAAGGTAAAATAAAAGATCACTTCAATAAACTAACAATTTGTAGCTTTTAAAACATAAAATTACACAAGACAAAAATGAAACTTTTATCTTTCATATAGATAAGTAAAGAATGACATTTTGATAAATTTTCGAAATTCAAAACGCGTGCGCATGTTGAAACCCACACAGGGTGATGCATAGATTTCCGCCAAAATATAATAATAGCATTTGAAATGCTACAATGTGGCTTGGACGGCCATAGCTAGCGCTGCCGCATTATGGACACATCACACGAAGAGAAAAATCCCGAAAGGGCGGAAAAGATGTAACGCAACGTATAGCCACAAGGAAGGCCTGAGGTGGCAAACCGCCACAGGTGAGGAAGCGAAAAATGGTGAAGAGGAAAGAGTTCGGCTAACGTATATGCCGAACTATTGTGATGTTCAAAACGAATAAGAGATTCGAGATTGAATATTAAAGTCAAAAGATGTGAAAATGAACACCGACTATAGTGATAATAAATCTTGTCTAAATAGAAAGCCAACTTGGTATCTTACACCTTACACAATAAATTACAATATAAAAACAAAGTTTTTGATGGTTGTCACATGGTTTACATTGACCTGGATAAAACAATCAGCAGTCCCCTCAGCGTCTCCTGTTATTGTGCTCCTCTGCAATCAAAGTACTTTGGACCACTCTGTGCGGTACTCTCATGCTGTCGCCGGGGTCCCCTTTCTCAATATCCTAGGTTGAGAAAATTATTTTTGACTAATTGAAATTTAAATTTTACTAAAATTTCCATTGTCCTCGCGTCAAATTTTTATTACCTTAAACAAGAACGTACCTTGTAACGTTCTCCATTCTCAGGGTATGGATCTGTATTGCAGAAGACAAGATTAACTCTTTTAAAGGAATAACTGCTCCATAGAGTCACAACGCAGATTGGACAAGATATAAAAATCAGCCAGTTCGGTTCATTTGCGTTTTCAAACGTATATGTTACAGTTAAAACCCGAAACAGTTAAAACCCGAATAGTTAATTAGTTAATTAATAATTAGTTAGTTAATTAGTAAAATAATTTACTAGTTAAGTAAATTCTAGTTTTAACTGGTTTAATTTCAGTTAAAACTAGAATTAAATGATTTCAAATAAATCTTTTTAGTAAATTCTAGTTTTAACTGGTATTAGTTTAGTTAAAACTAGAATTAGCTGATTTCTAATAAATTTTTTTAGTAAATTCTAGTTTTAACTGATATAAGTTTAGTTAGAACTAGAATTAACTGTGTGGTGTTAGTAAATTCGCGATCTATAACCGTTACAACTAGATTTAAAGTAAAAGTTAGCCGTAATTAAATGAAAATGTTAATTCTTTTTACTTTTACAGGGGAGTCCAAATACATTTGTGTTTTGGATTGAAAAAAATACAAGGAAACACGATAATTTAGAATTTTCTTGTATCTCATATTTTGAATTTATAAAATAAAAATTTCAAAATCTTTTGCATTTTGTACTTCAAATACCCGAAATACATCTTTCAAAATACATTTCGAATACAAAATTTGAATTTTCCAGTTACGATTTCATTTGTTAAAATTTTTTAATTTTTTTAAACAATTAATAATAATAATTAATTTCAATAATTATTACAAGTTAGCATCACACGGTCTTTACCATATAAAAAGAAATGAAAAAATTTATTAAACAAAAGTTATCAACAAAGATTTATAAAAAAATTTAAAAACTATAACAAGTGAAATCGTAACTGGAAAATTCAAATTTTGTATTTGAAATGTATTAGTTTGAAAGATGTATTTCGGGTATTTGAAGTACAAAATGCAAAAGATTTTGAAATTTTTATTTTAAATTCAAAATATGAGATACAAGAAAATTCTAAATTATCGTGTGTTGCCTTCCATTTTTTTTTAAACTATAACAAATTAGCAATTTTATTTAATTACGTCTACTTTTACTTTAAATCTAGTTGTAATGGTGATAAATCGCGAATTTACTAATAGCTAGAGAGCCAGTAGACGGCCGACTTACGGTATTTTAACAAAGCTATAATTTTCTCTATTTATGCTCTTATATGTGCCATTCATGAAATGGATACGCATTAGTCCGACCGGTGGTTCCTATAGCGTCAATCAGCCAAAAATTGGACTTTACTGTACGTTATATTAACAATCTTACCGTTCGGTTAGTAATTAGCTCAGTAGCATAGTGTGAAGAGCGTGCACCTACGGATATGGGGACCCCGGTTCTAATCCGGCGTCCGGCAATTTTTTTTTCAAATATTTTTTTTTAACAATTAATTTATTATCTAAATTATGTTATTGTATTTTAAAATTTTTCAAGAAAAGATATTATATTACATCTCTTTGTTTTAATCAATGATTATACAGTGTAAATCGGGAAATTCGCAGTCTACCAATTTGTGGTTTAAGAGGCAGTGGACGGCAGACTTACGGTATTTTAACAAAGCTACTGGCTCTCTAGCTATGTACATATAATCATTGATTAAAACAAAGAGATGTAATATAATATCTTTTCTTGAAAAATTTTAAAATACAATTACATAATTTAGATAATAAATTAATTGTTAAAAAAAAACATTTGAAAAAAAAATTGCCGGACGCCGGATTAGAACCGGGGTCCACATATCCGTAGGCACACGCTCTTCACACTATGCTACTGAGCTAATTACTAACCAAACGGTAAGATTGTTAATATAACGTACAGTAAAGTCCAATTTTTGGCTGATTGACGCTATAGGAACCACCAATCGGACTAATGCGTATCCATTTCATGAATGGCACATATAAGAGCGTAAATAGAGAAAATTTCAGCTTTGTTAAAATACCGTAAGTCGGCCGTCTACTGGCTCTCTAGCTATAACACCAAACAGTTAATTCTAGTTTTAACTAAATTTATATCAGTCAAAACTAGAATTTACTAAAAAGATTTATTAGAAATCAGTTAATTCTAGTTCTAACTAAACTAATACCAGTTAAAACTAGAATTTACTAAAAAGATTTATTTGAAATCAGTTAATTCTAGTTTTAACTAAAATTAAACCAGTTAAAACTAGAATTTACTAAATAGGTTAGTTAAAACTAGAATTTACTAGTTACATCGGGTTTTAACTGATTTCGGGTTTTAACTGTAACATATATAATGACTGAGTATAGGAGGATCCAAAATATTGCGCAGTGGGTGTGGTGAAAAAAAAAGAAGAAGAAGAAGGTGTGGAGAGAGAACGTGTGACACCAAATTCCACCACTTGACACCAACATAGACCCGAAATGACGAATATTCGTGTCTGCACATTAGGTCCGCCTAGTCACTAAGAAAAAACCAAGGTATATCTTTAGAAAACAAAAGTGCAATTAAGGTGGCCGAGAAATTGGTTTTTTTTTGTTCGACACAAATAGTGCAGGCGCTGAGAGACATGAAAAACCGCTGACCGCATTCTGATTGAAGATTTAAGTCTTATGACTTAAATAATAAAATCTTGGATGTTGCCGGACGAAATTAGTGCCAAAAAAAATAGGTGGCGCTATATGAAATCATCGAAAAACAATAAAAATTGTTGCTTTACTATTTTAGATTTTGCTCAAACTTTGTGGAAATGTTCTTTAGGCTTCCAACGACCAAAATCCATAAGGATTTAATTTTAGTACGCGCCATTTCCGCTCCACGCAAAATCAAGCAATTGAAAAGTCGTATTTTTGTGCTTTGCAGTTTTAGCTGTAAAAATTTTTCTATTAGAGATATCTACGCCACCAAGGTGGCATTTTAAAGCTGAAAGACGGTAGTTTCTAAAAAAAATATAAAAATTTTCATAATTTATATACCTGAATCATAACATGGTATTGAAAATACGTGTATTTTATCGATTTCTTATGATTTTCAATTGGCTCCAGTGTCTGCGCTGTTGAATGTAAAGTTTTAACCATTATCAGATATAAAAGTGCACATATCGTAAGAGAATAGAAAATTAAAATAGTTTGGTTCAATCAACTCGTTATGAAAAAATTTTTCTTTTGAAATTGTTTGAAATTTTGAAATTTTAAAAAATTGTATATTTCAGGTTACAATTTGGACGTGTTTGATAAGAGATAAAAATTTGAAAACTACAGTATACATAATTATTTCTTACCCTTAACTGTAAAAAACTTCAAAGTCCTTTGAGGGATTTCCTCTTCTCGCGGATGTACAGGCGCTTAAAAGGAAGCAAAAAATATAGCGATTTGTTCATTTATTCTGTGTTTTTTTCTCTTACTTTAGCGTATATTTTTATACTAGCATGAGTTTACCAATATTTTTTTCACCCTAAATTTTGAAAGCCCAAATTTGGATTTTAGTTGTAGCGTGAACTTTGACGAATATTATCTCACAAAGTCGGTATAGTAAAATTTTCTAGTTTTTGAGTTTTGTGTCGAATTGTCTTTTGAAATTCTTCTTAGTAACACATATCGTCGGCTAAGAGTGTTAATCTGCTAAGTCCACTTTTGGCAAAATTTGTTTTTTGATACCATTCAATAATAGAATATTTGTTACATTATAGGATAAAACAACTTACTACAAATTTTATCTACTATCATTTAATAATGTCAAACTTTATGACATTTCTTGAAAAATCGTAATAGCCTACTTTACCGCACTAGTGTGGTAAAGTAACACTTTAAAAGTGTGGTAAAGTAACACTTTACCACACGGGTAAATTAAGACGAAATTATAATGCATTTAAAGAAGAAACTTATTTTATTATCGAAGGTCCTCAAGTGAGGAAATGGAATACCATTATTATTTATTATAAACATTGATTATACATTTTTTGCAATTTGAAATATTAATTCCAGCAGAAGTTGAATCAACGCAACTAATATTGGCAGAAGAATTTTGAACATTAACAATATTTTCATTTACTCCCATAATTTTAGTTGCAATTTTCTTTTTGTTTTCAATGGAAGATTCTACATAACCTTCGGCAACGCTGGACGACTTCCAACCGCCGTGTCGCTTTAATGTGTCCATATCAGCACCGGCATCCGCCAGTAAGGTTGCTGATGATCTTCTAAAGCAGTGACCAGTGTAGTCTTGCAGATTGGATAAACCAAGAAAAGTAGCAATTTCTTTTGGTATGCGTCCAAAGGTATTTATACCTACGGGCTGCGATGTGCATTTACCATTTTTATAATATATGAAAAAGCGTTCGTGATTTATAACTTTTGGACGAAGTTGAAAATATTTTTTAAAAATATCTAGACAGTCACATCCAATAATATTTCCTTTAGTAATTACAAATTGTCTTATAACTTTGGTTTTTGTATTCGGCAAAGTAATTTTAATAAAAGTTTTATTATCTTCGATATCGGTTACTTTTAAATTACACAGTTCTTCTCTACGGCAAGCTCCGAAAACACCAATAATTAAAGAAACCTAAGTACAATACGAATAAGTTATTCTTAGATAAATTAAAATAATATTAGTATCTATTACCTTTATCATTAAATATCGATCGTCATTGGCTTCTTGCAAAAATTTATGTATTTCGTCCTTTGAAAATATATTGGATTTTTTAGGCTTATATCCATCTCCATTCCGTTTTAAAAATGCAATTAATTCTGTATATTTGCTTATATCCACTTTCCGTTTTAAGGCAATTGTTGTTCTGAGCATAGAGTAGTGTGTCCACAATGTAGAGGACTTGTACTTTTCCGCTTTTTCAGAAAAGTAGGCAAGCAAAATTTTTACAGAGAGAGCATCTCCTACCTTTTTTAATTCGCACCATTTTTGAAATCGTGCGTATTCCAATTCATACTTTAGCTTGGATTTCTTCGGTATTATGGTAGAAAGTGCTGCGTTTGCAAGAATTTCCACATCTGAAGGAATATTATCACTATCACTGTCCGCCATTTTAGCGAAGTAAATATTATACAAAACAAGTATAAGTAAATAAAAATTTTTCTATGGATACCAAACTAAATACCTATTTGATCATTTTAATTTCTTTTACGTCAAATTTAAAAAGACGCAAAATTTTAGAATATAATTCATTATTAAATGATAGTAGATAAAGCATTGTACAATATTCGCATCGTAACGTCATACTACGATACTCGATGGGTTTGACCAACTCACCCTTCGGGCTCGTTGGTCAATTTTCCCATCTCGTATCGTAATATGATACGTTACGATGCTTATATCGTAAATAGCTATTATTTTAAATCGTAAATTTTGTATGATACGTAATACTAACATTTCTAGAATGCTATGTTAACTGCAGTAAAATTGTCATATTCAGCAAAACAGTTACACAGTGTTTCTTGTCTCCTGTAAAATTTCACTTTTGTGACTTAGCAGGTTAACACTCTTAGCCGACGATATGTGTATTGTGTATGTTTTTTTAAATTGACCTGATGGATCCCTAAAGAAAAGGATTGTTTCAAACTATGGGTAATGTCAACCCCTCAGCTGCTATGGGGAATTGGCGCTACAGTCGCGACACCTTTTTTTATTTAACTTCTTAGTATTTTATAATCTGTCAAAAAAAATAACAATGAGTAAAAGGTTAGAAAGAGAAAACAAGACATAGAAAGAGGTTGCCAATGCTCGCTCTTTTATTTATAATTTAACATCCAGATGTTATTTTTTTTGCCTTTTCAAGTTCTTCCTTTAATAGCGATGGCGTAAATCCAATGGATCATAACGTTTTAACCTCTTTGTCCGATGGACAGTCAGTAGATCCATCGCGAGTGGGTTTGAATGATTTTCAATACGATGTTGGTATCTAGCTGAATGATTTGATACATTCCTCTACGGTGGGAGTTTGCAGGTCACGACGTATGACGTCGTATGACGATGTAGTATCCAAGAATGTTTTCTAAAAGCATGGCCCAGTTGGAGTCTCTTATTCTAGATGTGTTTACCCCATGTCAATCTTCGGTCCAAGTGCATACCCAGGTATCTAACTTCCTCTCTTTATGGTAGGGGGTTTCCGTTGAAGTTAACAGGAGGGAAGGCATATCTTCTGTTTGTGAAGGTGACATGGACCGATTTTTGGGCATTTGCTTTAATGCGCCATTTTTTCAACCATTTTTCTAGTTTGTTGAGGTGGATTTGTAGATATCCGATCGCGACAATTGGATTTGGGTGGGAAGCCAGGATTACGGTATCATCAGCGAAAGTTGCAATGACTGTATTTCTAGTAGTTGGTATTAGGCCAGCTGTGTAGATCAAGTACTGGGCCGAGGACACTTCCCTGAGGGACCCCCGAGTCAACGGGTAACAGTGGTGAAATTTAATCCTGGAATTTCACAAAGAAGTGTTTATTGGTAAGGTAGGACCTGAGAACCTGATGGTAGTAGGTGTGTGGAAGGTATGTTTTAATCTTGTACAGTAGACCAGGATGCCACACTTTATCAAAGGCTTGGGTTATATCGAGGAATGCTGCTGAGCAATGTCTTTTGGTCTCCAGATCATGCCTAATTTTAGTAGCTGTTTTATGTATTTGCTCTATCGTAGAGTGCTGTTGACGGAATCCAAACTGGTATTTGGGAATTTCTTTCTTCAATTAATGGCTGTAATCTTCTCAGAAATAATTTTTCAAATATTTTTGATAATACAGGTAATTGTCTGATAGGCCTATATGAAGTAACTTCCGTTGGTGATTTTCCAGGTTTAGGGATTAAAATTATTTGTGCAACCTTCCACTGTGCAGGAAAGTATCCCAGTTTCATGATGGAGTTGTAGATCATAGTAATAATTCTGATTGATTTTTCTGGCCCTTCTTTAAGGATTTTTGCTGTTATCAAATCAAAACCTGGAGATTTTTTTACTTTTAGTTCGTGCTTGATGAGTTTAGAAACTTCACTCTTCTTGATCTTCGTTATTGGTAAATCCATTTGAAATGAGGCTTCGAGATATTCAGTAATTTTAGAATCATCATCAAGATCTTCAGTTGGAAATGGTTTAAACACATTGGCTATAGATGGTTAGCAAAAATGATTGACTTTTCTTTGTTGCTTCTTGCCCATTCATGGTTGGGGGTTTTGATAGGTGGAAGGTGGAATTGTTTGCTGGGGTCTTGCAATTCTTTTGGTTGCCTTCCATAGCGAATAATCAATTGCGTTTGTTGCTGTTAATCCATTGAGGTATAGATTTGAATTTCTTCGTTTTTGTGGTCACTTAGGAGTTTTTTTAGCTCTTTAAGAAGAATCCTCAGAGTTGGAAAATACACTTTTGTAATTCACTGATATTTTTCTTATTACTTAAAAAATTTGCACAAAAGTATATATTTTTTAAAAGAGAACACTTTGACGCAGGTCGTGTTGTTTTTAATTTTTTTAAATTCAAATTTTTTTCAACATTTCTTTTTCAAAATATTTGAATTTAAAAAAATTAAAAACAACACGCCCTGCATCCAAGTGTCCTCTTTTAAAAAATACATACTTTTATGCAATTTTTTTGAGTAATAAACAAAATATCAGTGAATTACGAAAGTGTACTTTACAACTCTGAGGATTCCTCTTAACGGCATTATTGTAGTTTGTTCTATCGTTGGGTGCTCTACTGATTTGCCATCTTTTTCTAAGTTTCATTTTTTGATGAATCGTTTCTTGAATATGTTTAGGGCAGTGGTTTTCTTCTTTTGGAGTTAGATGTTTGGGCGTAGCTTTCCAGCCCGCTTCTTGTATATTTCTAGTTAAAACTTGTAACGCATCATCCAGGTCGAATTCGGATTTCGGTGAAATGTCTTGATGGAGTTTAGTATTTAGGAGTTCTTTGAACAGTACCCAGTCAGTTCGTTTATTATACAAAGCTGGAGGTTTAGGTTTTCTGGTAATCAGTGAAGTATACGTCACTATATTATTGCGGAGTAATCCGAAGAAAGTTCTAAACAGGGATCGGTGGTGAGGTAATTAGATGATATGCCGCCAGTGAAACAAAAGTCCAGCACATCGGGCAGCTTTTCTCTATCCGTGGGCCAGTAGGTTGGCTGACCGACAGAACAGTGTTGCAAATTTTTAGTTTTCATTGCTCGAAATAACTGGCGGCCCCTCGGGTTGGTCAATCTTGATCCCAAATTGGTATGTTTCGCGTTGAAGTCTCCTCCTGCGATGAATCGACTACCAAGCAAGTTAAAATAGTAAACATATTGGATCTGGCTGATGTTGTCTTTAATAATGATTGCCGTACCGCCTCTCACTCTACCACTTGAGTGTTGGGTATCATAAATTTTGTACTTTGGTACCTTAAAATAGTTATTATTTGTGAAGTGTGTTTCTGATATCAACATTATGTCAATGTTGTGATTGGTTAGGAACATTTTAACCTCTTGGCTCTTTAAAATCTTATGCTCGCTTGACGCTTTGTCGCGACACCTAGCGGATTTAGTTTTTTTACGTGAATTTCTCGGCCACCTTAAGGTTGGTAGTTTTATTAGGACTGAACCAACTTCAAATATTTGCTATTAAAAGACGTTAAATTTTAAAATGTAAAAGATAATCAAATTAACCTATCAGCCACAGCAATTTAATGAAAAGGATAACTGTTGATATCATAATATAAAAATGATTTTGTTTGTTCCTAAGAAAACTTCACATAGTAAAAGTTGCGTAATAATTTCGCCAAGCATAGAATACAGAAAACGTCGAAGTCGTAGCCAAGTGATTTATTCAAACGGAAGTGAAAAATGCAAATATTCCACAAAATACAAAAACTGATAACCGCTAATTTACCTACTTAAAAATTCATAGGTCAACTTTGATATATTTCACATGCATTTATTTTTATCTCCCGTGCTATAAAATTTGATGACAACCTAGAAATTAAAATTCGTATATTTGCACAAAGTACTAAATGTACAGGATGAATCTAAATAAATATGTTAGGATTAAACTATAATTTATATCCCAAATTTCTAACTTTCTTTAAAAATGTATAAGAAAATTACTACTTGGAGTTTGTATCGATTTCACTGAAGATTTGCTAATAAGTTACATTTGGGGTCGAGTTGAATAAATATTTTAAAACTTCCACTTCGACGTAGGCTTTAAAGTGAAAGCAAAGACACATAAGGATTGTAATTTTTCGAAATAAAGTGGAAATTTACACGGTTAGTAAATCAGTGTCGAAAATGCCTGGACGAAATAATATTTTGGCAGACGTTTTGTAAAGCAATTTGGATTTCATCGTGCATTTTAGGTGTTTATGGATAAATAGGAGAGAACGTATTGCGGCAATCGTAATTCTGGACATTTAACGTAATTGGACAATTGCTTTATACTGAAGTTTCAGTGAAACATCTGGTTGCTAGGGTACCTAAAGTTAGCTGAAATTTCATTAGCCAAATTCCAAATTGTTCTTGAAGGTCATCAAAAACCACTTATATTTTCCAAAGTTTAATTTATAATTAATGTCAAGTTAAATAAGCGCTTGTGATTGTTGAATATGCGATATAATTAGAATTAGTAATTAGTAGAATATTAATTTTTTAATTAAATTAAAATTGGTGGAGAAAGTTTGAAACTATAAGATATGTAAATTTATATTAGGAATGTAAACTAGAAATTTCAATTGTGAACACTTAGGAAAGCTCACAGTTAAAGGGTTGTTTATAAAGTGTGGAGTGCATCATTATTGGCGTTCCCATCCTGAAGACACAGAGCATTTAAATAAAGGGGTAAAAGACAGCCAGAGTAGCAGGATATAAATCGACAGAGTAAACAGTGCTTTGTGACTGCTGCTTCTGAAGTTGAACGAATACGAATAAGAATGAGCTAAAAGCCGCTGAAATTGAAATCTCAGTCCGCACCAATCCACCGATCCCGTTAACTCGTTAGTAAACGAAAGCTTTTATTAAATTCTGAGCAAAACGTTCTAATTTTCAATTCAAGGTAAACCACCCTTAAATTTTACATATTTAAAATTGAAAGAATTAAGAAGTGAAACTCCCCATTGTTTCCATTTGCACTAGAAACATAGAAACTTGGTGCTTCTAATAATCTCTAGCTTTAAAGTAGATCCAACACAACGATAATTAGCAAAAGTTAGTTTCAGGTTTGTTAATCCTAATTTCTCTTCGGTTTATTGGTTTTTCTAAACGATCGAACTTATCTACCGGTTGGCTTAAATGAAAACCTTAATTGATCGATTCAAATAACTTTTAACTCTCGATTTCTTTCCTTAACTGTTAATATAAATTGGACTGCCTCTTCCTCACACCAATCTCATATTTTATCGTCATCAAAAGTATGAGATAAGCAACTAATAATTGTGTTATCAAAATTTTATATATTCATAAAATTTAATATAAAAATCCCTGAAAGGCACGTTATAATTAAATCTCATGGAATTCTGAACTGCTTCATCAATAGGACATATTACAAAGCCTTTAGAAGCTGTGTCCCATTATTTAAAAATTCATTAGTCAGAGTAGAATGCCGAGAACGATAACAATAGAAAGGAGGCATGAGTAAGGTGAACAAAAACATATAAAAGGTGTTGATGATATCAAAGATATTGTAACGTCATCTTCTATCCAAATATTTTTTTTACCAATTTTTGTTACTACTACCCATCTTACTTTTATTCGACATTTCGGATTTCTAAAGTTTAAATTACAAGTAGTTTAATTGAATGATACGTAGGATCGCAGGAAAAAGTTTTAATCAAAATCCCTTTCAATTTTGTATTCAATTTAGTTTCGGTAGTACTCTATATGACCAAAACAAAAAAAATAGCTAATGAAATTTTATAAAGTTTGAAATACCTAATTCAAGTTTATGTAAAAGCTGCCATAGATTGAAAATTAAATTATACCTTTTTCCACGTTTCCAGGTCAGTTAGTCTTAAAATTCGCAATTTTGTTGCACGCGGGGGCTCCAAAACTTAACGCTACGGTACTGCTCGCAGCATTCTGCTCGTTAGCAAAAGTAATAATTTCATTAAGTTTACAATGTGAAAATTAAGTAAAAGAAAAATAAATTCAATGTTTACTAAATACAATCAGGCCAAAGTAAAACTTTTCAAAACGTCGTAATTACAGAAAATCATGGAGGGGGATTATGACTCGTATTAGGTTGTCTTCATACAGTGCAGTAGTTTAATATTAAATTAAATATTAATATTTTTCGAATTCAGTGTTACTCGGATTAATAAGATTCGAAACTTAAACAATAAGTTGTAGTAATAAAAAAAAATGGCTGTTGCATTCAAATCTACTTTGGGGTAAAATCTAATTTTAGGGATCAACTAAATTCAAATGCAGCTCAAATTCGTGTTCACGCTAGTTATTGTCGCTTGCAGGGAAATAGCGACGATAGCAGTTGTGTTCATTAACCGAGATAAGAAACAAAGGACCTAGATTTCAGTCATACTTAAACCGGCCAATGCAAATAGTGATTTTAAACTGAACTTCATAACCCTAAAAGCTATTTTGCTTTATTTCATATTATCTTGAAACTGTTTTTAATGCTCTGTACGAAGGGAGGGGGGGAATTAATTTTATGATTAATTAAAGGTATCTACCCTAAAAAGACATTCAGTAGCAGACATTGAAGCAATTCGATTACTAGTTTATTTTGCACCACCCGGTATGTTCCAATTTAAAATTAAAAGTTGGTTATAGTAACGTCAAGAACGAAAGTGTAGGAACTTCCATGAGATAAAATTAGTTCTGGCCTTTTGGAAATTAATTTACCTAATTCAGTTGCATCTATTGTCGTTGGGACGTATTTTACTTAAAACTGGAGGGTTTGTCATCCTTTATAATAAACCATTCAGTCTGGAAGATGCGGAACGCGCTGATAAAATATATAGTTGAAAAAAAGGAATGGATATCCTATAGCCAATTCAGAACTGATTCGAGTAGATAGAAAATTGTTTGATGTCTCCGGCCGCCGCGTTGCGCCGTTATGCTCTGGGTTATGTTGGTGTACAACCTGGAAAGTGCGTCTGTATTAAAAGCTCTAGAGCGTACTCCCCGTTGGTTGTAAACTCCCCATTGGGTTTTTATAGAGATCCAACCTTGCCTCTGTTGTCTCTAATCAAAGCTCTTTAGAGTCTTGCTCATTTTGGAGTTCTTATTTCGACCTCCTCGCAGTATTTCCTCTAAGAGTTTTCTTTTGTTTTCCTAATAACATACAGACAGTCGTTTCTTCTTCTTAGTCATGTGCTTCTTATCAGAAGCGTCGTGACCCTCTGAAGCTAAATATTTTGAATAGCTATTTCTATGATGTTTCACCATCGGCTTCTGTTCCGGGACGTAACTTTTTCCAGCGTGCCACCTGTAATCGTTCCGATTTGGTCAGTCCATCTCTTTGACGAGCGACCTCGCGATCTTGTACCCTGGACCATCCCCTGTACAACCAACCTCTCCATATTATCGGGTTCTCTATGCCATAAAATCTATTCTTTTCTGAATGATACTGGACAATCCCTCCGGCTCTTGAATTTCTTCCAAAATGGAGATATATGTTCTCATTTTTGTCCAGACACCCTCAGAAATCTTCACCAGCACCACATTTCAAAGGCATTCACCTTTTTCTCATCATTTTTCCTCATAATCCATCCATGTTTCCAATGCATAGAGTTAAGACAGTCTTGTACCACACCACAATCGGTTCACCGATTGTTACAACTAGAACTTCCCTTCTCGTCTGCATGACAAAGGTTGGTTCGTTAACTTTGTTCATTATTTCCAGATTCCTGGAAATGAATTCTAGTAGAAAGTCACCTCTTCTCTTTGTATCTGTACTCCCTCATACAATATGGTGTGAGTTGACATCACAATAGAGCACTAATTATTGTGTTTTACTGTTTTCGCAGTTTCTTACTAGGTCTCTAACTTCCCTAGTAGGAGGTGGTTCTGTTTGATTATAATGTAGAGTTTGTAGTTTTCTTAGTATTTGGAAGTGGCTAATGTGCAGAAACGAATATTTGTCATTTCGGTTCTATGTAGGTGTCAATTGGTGAAATTGGCATTCTCCCTCCACAATTGCCGCGCAATGCCCTCGTCACATGCCAGTCAGTAAAGAAAAAATTCACTCTACATACGCTGATGCGACAACCAAATTCATTGCGGCTTCCTCCCATGAAGACACTTTTACTCCACACTGATGTATTTGTCTGTAAATTCTTGTGACTGAATGACCACTAGGATGTCCGTGAGAGTTGCTTTTTAAGAAACAGCAGGTTCGGTCCCCTTTCCCTTGTAACTCTTCCTGGGGTACCACATAGTGACCGGTTACGCTTATGTCCTCCGGTCGAGGTGCCGCCGTCCCCTGCGTCGCTAGATACCAGAAGTGTATAGGTTTCCCTGAGATCGCTGCACCTTGGTTTTGGTTTTTCTCGGCTGCCGCACGGTGCTACCTTTGCAAGTTCCGTTTGGCTGATCAGGATGGTTTTGTTTTTGATGGGTCCTTCCTTTAGAAATCATCTGCTATTGGTATTTTACTGAAAGTTTCCATTGCTGTTACCACGAGTAAGGGAGAAACACAGAACCATATTCACCTGGTGCCCCAAGGTTTAGTGATTAATGGCCGAACTTCTCCTCAGCCTTGTATCTCATTGGCATAACATACTACCAAGAGAACTGGAAGATTTTTTATGGTAATTCTGCATCCACTTAGCCCAGCCAAGCCCCCGTATCCCTTGTCACTACTATCTTCCCAAGAATAAATTCCTGCAGCCCACAAACGGTTTACAGTTTGATCTTTTGTGTTTAAAAATTATTAATCTGGTCTCTCAACTACAACAGCTAATAGACTTCAGAAGACGGTCCAAAGCCGACACAAATAGTTGTACGTCCGGACGGCTCCAAACCGACCCTCCCCCGTCCTAACTGAAAACTTAAGCCCCCTCACTATTACAAGGTTGCAAACACCTGGAAGGGGGGTTATAGTTAACCAGCTCGTGGAGGAATCAGGATTGCACCTGGAAGAATTCCAATTGGCAGTCGTATCAAAAGCGGAAAATATCTTAGTACGGGATAGGGTTTCGGTAGCAGGTAAGTAGGCTCAGCTCGAGAATAATTAATTTATTAAAAAAAAACTCGACGGATTTAGATAGAAAAAATATAGACGAAGCGATTAAGTTGAGGATGAAAGTCGTATATCGATTAGTTTGGCCAATAATCGATTTTAAAGTTGCCAATTTTAGCTCGATTTTCAAACGTCACAGTCATTCTGTCGTCCGTCCGTGTGCTGTGAGTTACTCTAACACTTAGAAAAACCGGAGCTCGCTTACGCACCCAGTAGTACCTAGTCCGTCGCGCAGTTAACATCGACATAATTTCACTTTTTAGGGTATTTTTGACTAAAAAACACGGGGAAATTCATCGTACAATTAACGTCGAGGTAAATTCACATTTTCAACGTATTTTTGGCTTAAATTTGCAGCAAAGAAAAGCGAGATTCACCCCTTGCTAATAGCACAATTTGCCGAGTTGGATCACCCTAGGGGGATGTTTTTAACGCTGCGCTTCGCGCGCTACAGACCCATTTTTTGGCAACACAACCACCCCCGCCAGAGTTCCATAACAAAAACGAGATTCAACGATCCGGATCGAAACGGATCCTAACTTTGATCCAGAAGAGTAAAACTTGGAAAATTCGTTATAAAATTGACGACGCCAATTTTCACACACCTAGCTTGGTCGACGTCCTCGACAAAAAGCCAATATTATCGTTCATAACCTATCAGCATCAAATAATTAACTCTATTATTTCCTAGAATTTTGAAGGTACACAAATTATTTGTAGATAACAATTTTCGGCGGGAGATTCAAATTATTCACTTTTCTTCTTCTTTTAGGTTGACCAGAACTTTACTCTTCAGGCGCACAAATCACTTCAAAAATCAAGATATTGTACCTGTATTGTGTGTTAACAGTATCAATTTTGCTTTGGAAATCAACAAACCAAACTTTTTATTTCTTGCTGATATTTATGACATACTGATAAAACTACCCTTCTGAGCCTCTTATTCATTTTTACATGTTAATACATAGGAATATAAACTAACCCTTGCAGCAGCAAGAAGACCCTGTGCAAAGAGATTAACAAGTTACACATTTTTATCCCTTAGTGACAGGGTAGAACCAGAAAATATTTGAAAATATGAAATGAAGAAATGGAGGGAAGTGGTTTTTTAAGAAAAAGTTGAAAAATACAGTAAAATTATTAGAGAATCATCTATCGTCATAATGCGATGTAACGTTATTTCAAGCATATTAGCTATCATCAGTAGCATCTAACCAGATAGAAATGCAAAATTTAGAAAACTCAAAATTAAAAATGTAATGTTGTAACTAGAAAATGGAGAAAAATATAATTGAAATAAATAAAATAAGTGAATGTTTACCAATAGAAAAATGAATATAATCCTAACAGATCAGTCTCAGGAAAATCAGTCTGTTATTCCTTTCCAACCCTTAGAAACCTGACTAAATATTGAAAAATAACCTTGACTTGTCAAATTTTGTGCTACATTTTTAAAATCACATTTTGTGATGCGCTTTTCGTAATCTGGAAAAAATCATCAATCTGGACTGAGAATCCATCAAATTTTCATAACTTTAAGGATCTTAATTTTTTTTATTTACATTTCGCATGACCCTGACCGTGACTTTTACTATTTTATTCTTATAAAAATTTTATCAATTCAGAGGTCTCAAACATCAACTTTCTTTCGAACGAGCAAAATAATTTTCGTTTACGTCATCGAATCCCAAATGACTACCTACTCGAGTTTAAATCTTATTCTTAATTCAACAAGAGACGAAATATAATTAGATTCATCAATTTTGTAAAATTTCTCCCGGAGACCAAAAAAAATTCTTTTATAAGTACTTAATGATCAGTTTTGTGATCTGTCAAAAGTTCAAGAATTATAAATTCATAATTAAATAATTTTCTTACTATTGTGAAATGTAAGTGACCCATTTCAAACGAACATAAATGATTTATTTTTGGGTGAATCTATGTATTTCAGGGATTTCCCAAAAGTGGTAAAATTTTTAGAATGGAAGTCAAGAATTGTGTGCCTTGGTATTATTTACATAATATCTTTCATTAACAAATAGTAGATCATATATTTTAAGGTTATTCCAAAATTTTGGAACATTTACTTATAGAAGTTCAAATGTTGGAACTGAAACTTATGTCGATGTAATAATGAAGGCTGAAATTACTTTCTCACTCCATAAAATTAGAAGTAGACCATACAAAAGCAAAGTGCAATTTGAAATAAAACACAAGCGCTAGCAACAATCTTCTTAACCTTGTTCATTAGAGAAAATGATAACCCCGCTAAATTTTTGTTTGTTATCAGATAACTATTAGTCTGTTTGGCGCCTGTGCTCGAGGCAAAACTCGCTGTAATATGTATAAACTTAGCGAATGTAATTACGGGAGTTTGTGATTAATGAATCTCTGGAGAGGTAATTAGACGCAGAACCTTTCGCCTTCAACTCAGAAGTCCTCGCGCTTTATCCCAGCCTTATAGACTTTAAACCATCGTTTCTCCCAACGCCACTGTGTTACAACCCTTTGTTTAACTAACTTATGACTTCTTCGACAAATTTTCCAATTAATAATAATCCTCGAGGTGTTTTCCTATGTACCGATAACAAACGACATTGCTAAATTATACACTCATTGTTACAAATCCAATTTTGTCTTTCAATTGATAACAATTACGTTCTACAATGGGAAGGTCACATAAAAAGTATGTGTTGGAGATGGTTAGGAAAAGAAGGTAGATCGACAATAAAATCGACGTTGAACGTTTATTTATTGAAGAGATTTTTAGAGTTTAATCAGTTTAAAACAGTTCAGTGTATAGGTAAATTAGATAAATTGTTCATTTTGGCCCACGGAACATCAAATAGACATCGAACACCGATCAATGCTGACGTGAATAATGATCTTGACTTCTATTTCCTATTTCAAATAACAAATCGAATTAGGTCAATTATATATAAATTGGTAATACGAAAGCAAACCCTTATTAATTTTACATAAAAAATAATGACTGCTCTTCAACGACTTTTAATTTAAGAAAATTGCTTTATTTTAGTAGGTAGTGGATGAAAAATAATAAGATAAAATCGTTGATTCTCAAACTGGGGAAGCGGGTGAAAATAACAAACAGTGCATTTATCACCCCGAAGGCTCTCTAGGAAACCAAGGGGAGCTATAAAGGCTGATTCCCACTATGCGTTCTTTATCCGTTCCATACCTTTCCATTCAAATATTCTTGACTGTAATTAGTTTTCGATGTAAATGTTTGCTAAATGCGCAAGCAATAGCAGGATACGTTAGCCCGATTGGGAAAACATCCCCAATAGATGCTTCTCCTATATTGCTCGTCCCTAGCACCAAACAAGACGAGCGATACGAGCATCCCGATGCGCGATTTCGAACGGTAAATGTTCGGCGATGTGTGAAGGTAGCATGGCCAAATTAGTTATATTCGCACACGAACGTCCTGTGCGGGAAGAAAAACCGATACTAAAATGCAAGACCTAGAACAGCAAATATTAAGGGATGTGTGGATGTAGCATTAAGAACACCAAAACTGTAATAAAAATTAACAACGTAAATGGATTTTTGTTGAACTTTTCAAAAACGATCAAATCCGAAAAATAAATTTGTTGTTTTCACCTATTGTCGTGTATAAAATTTTAAATCGGGAAGGACCGAATGTTGAACAAAACTAAACCAATTAGACCTACACCCATCTAAATACGCAACATTAAAAATTAAATCTGCTAGTGAATTATTCAACAATAATTAAAATTTTAAACCCTCGTTGCAATAAGGATTACTTGGCTAATAAATTGTATTTGTAAAGTTTTCTTCGTGAATCTCATAATTTGCTATAATTGTTGAAAATCACTCGAACTTTTGATTGATCGAGTCGATTAATTTATTAAAGTTTGCAAAATATTTTCTTAATCAGTTCGAAATCGATTGTCTACTATCTGAAAGGTTTTCTGGAACAATTTAAAGTCCGCAAATTAAGTTTGCGAGTAAAACTTTGAATTGACAGGCTTGTAATTGTGAAGTTGTCGAAGCTGCTTCACAACCACAATGATAAATTATTGCGCGTCCGCATGTTTCAAACTTTATTTTGTACACAGATTTTTTCAACACCTTTTTCTCATTATTGATTAATTATTATCAAATTAAAATTGTATCTACCATTCCTATAGAACAATTTAAGATACGCAATCTAAATTTTCAAACGTCAAAATTTTTTGAACAGTAAACCAATAAATTGTTAATTTTTTAAAATTTCAAAGTAAAATTAAAATTCGTATTATTTTACGGTAATTTTAAAGAAAAGTAAATATAGTATCAATTTTATATTTAGAACCGCCTACGGCGTAAAGGTTACCTTGTAAAAATCCAAATTACAATTAAACCTTATACATAAATTTTGATGTGGGATGCCTACGACCGACGAGGTAACAAACAAATTTGATTAATTAAATATTAAAATATCAATAAAACATCTACAAAAAATCAAAATACTCCACAAACTGTAAAAAAGTTTAAACAGAGAACTTAAATTTGCAATGCCTACATCAATTAAAAATAACGACTAATTCCAGCAACTTATAATTTAAATCACATGATAGAAATATTTAATGCCGCCATTAATATTATGTAAAATTGGAAACGTTCAAAAACTTAATTAAATTTAATAACGTAATTTAAAGCTCCTGCATATAATACACAGGGATTACTTTCAAGGAATTTTGTAATTATTGTATTTGGAGTAAATGTTGAATTTATTTTGACGTGAATATGTCTGTAAAATCGGTAACATGTTCAAAGCAAAAATGTAACGAAAACCTGGATATAACTATATTTCAAATTTAGTCACTGATTTGTCAAATATTTGTCAGTAATGTATCAAATATTTAAACAAGTAATTCGAAAATAAACAAATAGTCAAACATTTGTCAGTTATTTGTCAAACCATGCCTCTAATTCGCTCCGATTGTTAAAGGTAGGGGATCTCTAGAACAGCTTGACTATGTGATCTAATGCCCGTACTGGCGTTCTCTCTCTCTATCTCGTTACCCGGTTACGGTTTAACCGAGGGTCAATCCTTGATCTCGGCTTGATCCGCGACTAATATTAATACGGGCATAAAAGGCAGTTTCGAGGGGTTTAGCTCCCTTTTTGATCAGTACCAAAATTAGCTTTTTATCGCTCAGGAAAACTTCTCTCGACCAGGAATATGTGGAAAAATTTGAGCAGGACTTTCCTCGGCCGACACGCTGTCATTAGTTTTCGGTACTTTATTAGTGGTCATGGATGCTAGGACTTCGATAGATCTTCGGATGTAAACAGAGGCAGTTCCGCATGGATCTTCATTATTTTATAATTAAACTGCAGGTATGCTGGGAAAAGCACGCTTTATTTCTGACATGCAATGCGGTAAGCTGTACCCATTGCATCTTAATTTACTTCCTTGAGGACCTCACTCCCTTTTGTTTTCTTTTGGCACAGTAATATTTTTATTTGCTGAGTCGACCCTGGCTTCTTCCGCTCTTTGGTAGCCAGTTCTCCTGAGCATACATGTAAAACGCATCAATAAACGGACCTTCTCGAATTGCATGCTGTTTCTACGGGACACCTCAAACCACCTTCCTCAAATTCTCTTTCGATGACTTCTTTATTCTTGAACAACGATTTCAGATTTTTCCTAACCACATTCTTCCACTACCACCCCGAGTCGGCGTTAGTTTTTCTTATGGAAAGCTTTCAATTTTGCAGATGGTGTAATGGTAGTTGCTTTCTGTTCGATTGAACCACTATTGAACCACCATCTAATATTATGAGGCCATAGACCCTTTTTGTAAATGTGGGGTTACCCAGTGGCGTAACTTCAAATTTTAGACCTGGGAGCAAAAACTTTGACGAGCCCCTCGATTAAGAGGTGTGCAATTTAAAAACAAAATTTGGTCCCAAAATAATACAGTTTAAGGGGACCATTCCTCCCTCTGCCTCCCCCCTTATTTTTAACGCCATTGTCTATACCTCCCCAGACCCTATAGAATGAACACTAATTTCTTCACATTTTAGAGTGTTTAGTGGGCTTATGATCCACCCTAGAAAATTGAAAAACACTTCAAAAGGAGATAAAATTAAGTATTATTAATTTACTACAAAATCAATTTCAACATTGTTAAACCAAAACAAATTTATTCCCCTGAAATGGGCGTGAAACCGGGGGGTCTGGGGGGTATGGAATCCCCCCCCCCCAGGTATACGTAAGCAACAAGCCGAATTATTAAAATTGATAACCAAGCAAGTTTGATTCTCGAATTGTCTTCTTGATGCTTACATACCAAACGATACAAACCAATAAAAAAATAATCATTCCCCTGAAATGGACGTGAAGCCGGAGGGTCGGGGGGGTATGGAATACTCCCAAGGTATACGTAAGCAACAAGCCGACTTATTAAAATTTATAACCTAGCAAGTTTGATTCTTGAATATTGTCTTCTTGTTGCTTACATACCAAACGATACAAACCAATAAAAACAAATTCATTCCCCTGAAATGGACGTGAAACCGGGGGGTCTGGGGGGTATGGAATACCCCCCAGGTATACGTAAGCAACAAGACGACTTATTAAAATTATTGATAACCAAGCAAGTTTTATTCTTAAATTATCTTCTTGTTTCTTTACATATACCAAACGAAATATTTTATACCCCCAAGCCCAACTGGAGTGGTTTGGGGTGACAGGATCGGGGTGAAGCCGAAAACCGGAAGTAGTACAATGGGGCCGAATTAAAATCCTCAGTGTGTGTGAGTTTATCTTACTCTCTACAATAAATCCAGACCCCCAAACCCACTTGGCCCTATAATGGTTCCATGTGTCAAGTTTGAAGAAAATCATCGGTAACTATGGCAACGAAATTTACTTTTAATACTTAATTAAGTACAAGAATTGATCAAAACCAACTAACTATTTATTTGGTTTTGAAGAGACTGTGTATTGCTTCCTAACGGAAATACTCACAGACCCTCCAGTTCTTAAGCGCACTTTCTATCTTCCGCAAAACACAGACCACAAGGTCCAGGAGAAAATTTGTTGGGAATACCCCCCCAGCATAGGGAAGGGTACACAATAACAACTCTGCACCGGCGGATCTCTCTTTTAACAGTTCCCACATTTAAAAAAATCGTTTCCTAACACTAACATAAGCTCGACCGGTGGATTCCCGTTGCCGAATTGTCCGTTTCCGGCTTGCACAGGCGCTTTTTACACTTGTTTACGAATTTTTTACTTCACATTGCCTCGGGCTCCTAAGATTTTACGGCCGTGTTCATGCGCACACTGGTAGTTACGCCACTGGGGTTACCAACCCTTATTGCACCGAGAATTTGGGCAACCCTTTTTCCTGTTCCGGTTTTTCCTATTTTTAAACACACAAACAGAAGTGGTTTTCCACTTTACTAAACTGTTGTAACGTAAATCATAGCTACAAAATAAAAATTGATTACACACTAACTGATATCAATTATCTGTAATTCTCATTATCCTCAAGTTAACCAGATCGAATGAATTAAAACTGATTAGTTGAATTTATTGTGGACCTTGAAGTTTCTCCTGAAGTAGACATTGAAGTCTGATAGAACTTCAAAAATTGCATGCTTCAGTAGCCTAATCAGTTATTGAATTGTATGACCTACATTGAAAAATTATTGTTTTATGGTGCCGTAATTCAAATCTTTTAGTGCTACTAGCAAAGTGGTAGGGGTTAGTTGTGCATATTTTATTCTACAAGATTATTGGTAAACCCGCGGCTAATGAACTAATTCACTAATTCCCTTAAAGTAATTAAAGGATTAACTCATGTAAATGATCAAGACAATAATTACTATCGTTCTGCCTACAATTTTACTAGTAGAATTTCGCAAAAGTTACCTCAATCGCATAGCTATCAAGTTTTTAAATATGGTTGAAATGAGAACTTTGTCATTTTTCCTAAGGTTTAATTGTGCGAATCAATGGTGCTTTTGTCCAATGTGCGGCGGACCTAACACTTTTATTTTAAAATTATCATTCACAACATGACAATAAAATAAAAAATTTAAATACGTATTTATGGTTAACGTTGTAACTTTTTGTGGTTATTTTATATGAATTTTATTATTGTTCTGTGCAATTTCTAACTAAACTCGTTAAAACGGTCGTATTTATATCGTAAAATGGAAACGAGCCTTAAATTGATACATTTGTTTCCTATTTGTGTTGTAAAGTCTTTAGACTGTAAATGTATGCGCCCGGCGGCCCATCTTTTACACTTCATTTCTTTAGCAGTCATTTGGGGACGTCCTGCCTGACACTCAAACGTAGTTTTCAAGACCAACGGAGCACAAAATATGACTGAATCTTTTGAATTTTTAGTTGACATCTTACTTTGAATTTTATCTAATCTGCAATAATTTATCCATTGAACCGGCCTAATATATTCGAAATTCGATGGATATATTCTTTTTCTAGTTTTAAGGTTTACTAAACACAAGTTTAACTTGAGCTATCTTATAAGTATTATAGAAAAAGTACTTTTAAGATTGTGAAGTGGCAAATGCATTTTAAAGCTTTTCGGATTACGGCTTACACGTTTGATAGAAAGTGCAAGTTTCCTATCTTAACCTAAGACCCTATGCATTGGCATGTATACACGTGTTTAATACCTTTCTACTCCCACGATGGATTGTTGCGCATTTCTGATGCGTGGTTTCTCTTAGCTTTTACTTATTTATTTACCTTTATCTTACAAAAGCAACCTTTTACTTTTTTTCCTAAAACTACCGCAAATATTTTATGTTATAGTTTATCTTTTCATATTCACAATGCGGTGTAATAGAAACAATAATATACTTAAAGCTTTAGAGCTACGTACGTGGGGCAGTCAATAGCTTTCTACAATAATTTGTAGATCCAGTGGTTTCTTGACTTACCAGGGCAAGGCCAACCTTGGCTGTCACAGATCTGCACCAAAATCTTTATACGATTACAACCCAATTAGAACGTCAACTTGATGAAAGTTTAAAGACCCCAAATTCAGAAATTTTGGAGAAAATCGATTTTGAAAATCCAATAAATTTATTATTATAAATTAGGTCTAATGCGAATTGCATCCAAGATTATCTGATTTAAAAATGTATATACATTAATTTGACAGCTGACTGTCATTGCAAGCTTTTTTAATTTCTGAACGATTTCAAAGAAGAAATTAGAATTAGATGGAAGGAACTTCTCATATCAGAATTCACTGCAAACTTTGGATTTATAAAGTATCAAAAATGAAACTTGTAAGAAAACATTTAAAATTCACAAGGGTGAATAGCCGTGTAAGTTTAAATTTGAAAATCAATAAGAATCCTTTATAAATAACTAGCTGGAAGGCCCATCCACGGACGGGCAGTTTGCCAAGGTTGAAAACTCGATTGGTGTGCTACTCGATCCCAGGGGAGGTGATTTCAACTTTTAAGTTGGTACTACCAACTACCAATCAGAATGCGTTGTGTTTCCTAAAAAAAATGACACGCTGGAGGCGGCGGCGGAGCGTGCTGGTCTTTTATATGTTTGATTTAGATACTTCTTTTACAGGTAATTGGGGCATTTCTAAATTTGAATAACCCGTTAATAAAGAAGGGAGAAGATAAGTTTCTGAAGAAAGCGATTCTTTCGAATATGAAATGAAAAATGTTTTTTTTAAATTAAATATTATTGTAATTATTAACTTTAGCTAATTTTTTAAACAAATAGAAGTATATATATTATTTTCAGCATAAATTTTCTTATGAAATTGATTACATTTTTCAAATTTCAAATAAATTTAATTATTATTTAAATATTATAAGGTAAATCTCACCTAGAGGGTAGGGGGTGTACATATTTAGAAAAAAAAAACGACTATTCCAAAGGGGTATACAATCGAATTCATAACTTGGTCCAGAATAAATATTATTTTTTTAAATTTTCGTAATAGTTACTTAAAATAAGTACAATGTAAGAATTTTGTGCATTAAGGGGGGGTTAGGGTCTGGGAGGTAAAAAAAAAAGCGATTTTTTAACAATTGTTTTTAAGGCCGTGTTCTGGTTTGGAATGAAATAAAATCAAGTTTTTGTTTTTTTGCATATTCTTAAAGTTTAGACCTTTAAGAATATATTCTCAAGAGAAAATTTTAAAATTCCAATAGTTTACCACGTTTTAGCTATTTTAGTGACCCAGCAACTGAACCTAGCAGTGGGTAACTTACCGAAGGTCGTAGTAATAGGGAACATGCATGAATAAAAAAATTTAATTAAAACAGTATTTTTTGATTAATCTAATATATTAAATAACAAATCAGCAAGAATAACTTCTATTTATTGTATTTTGTTATAAATAATCGATTTTAAAATTCACTGATAATTTAAAATATATCATGTGACCATGAACGCAACGCCATTGGTTTGACGTCATAAGGTAGACCGATTCCCGCGTATGCAAGCAGTTGGTACGTATTCAAGGTATATTATACGAGTTACTTTGGTACGTAATTCTGTTTTGTGTACGTAATAAAGCCGATATCGTATTTAAAAAATATTATTTTTGATTGTTTTATTAGTTTGTTTGAGTGTTTGTTATTTCGACCATGACTGAAAGTGGTTTTCTGCAAGCTCAGTCTGATAATTTGCCTAAAATAGACGTGTTTACGATGAGCCATGATTCGGTATCGAGTATAATTTGCCATGTCTTTTTCTACCTATCTAAAATTGAAATAAATATTATATTATACATCAATAAAAATTGGAAGTACGTAATAAATAATGTAATGCATTCATTTTTCAACAAAACGTGAAATAGTTAATTTAATTTTGAAACCAAAACAGCTTATTTGGTGTTTTTATTGTGTAGTGCTCTTACATTTTAGAACAATACAATACTAACTTATAGCCCGTCTTCTTTTGGGTTTCCATGATAATAACACTAACTAACTTCAACTTTCAAAGCACAAAACTAAACTAACCCAAGATCTAAAATTTAACAAAAAATTACGCGCTAAAATATATTTGTCATGTATTGAATGTCGTTTATTAATATATTATAGAAATAGAAATATTTATAATATGTTTATGTTGGTACAAAATTAATCAAGATTAATCCTTTAATCTTTAATTCTTTCTTGAATTAGTTTCTAAACTAACGTAAGTCGTGCGTAAGTCCCATACTACCAGATCACAGAATACCAGATTACGTCACAAGTAAATGGCGCCATGCGCGGTCGTTTCCTAGCATTCAAATTGATAGATTTTTAAATATTTTTTAAATTGTTATCGAAACGAAAATTAATAAATTAAATAGTATTAATCAGTATATTTAGGTATTTTTTATCCAACTACGCTATAAAAAAAATTTATGCATCTTCCCTATTATGTATTTTATGACATTTTAACATTTTTCAACATGGTTGACATAATATCTCAAGTTCCATTTGACCGATTTACTTCAAATTTTGTACAAACCTTCAATATATAACTGTCTATCGCCCCTACCACTTTTGTATCAAAATTATTTGTTTTACTTGTTGAAACTTTTGCTTAAAACTTTAAACGTGTTTTCCTCCAAACAACATTTTTCAACCTGGTTGACATGATATCTCAAGTTCTATGTAACCGATTTGCTTCAAATTTTGTACCAATTTTCACTATATAACTGTCTATCGTCCCTACCACTTTTGTATAAAAATTATTTGGTTTACTATTTTAAAAAATTAATAATTGTGAAAAAAACAGTCAAAAAATGAATTTTTTTCTTCAGACAGCCGCCATTTTGCGAAAAATTGCAACAACAAATGCAACAACGGTTGCATTTTGCGAAAAATACAACCGTTGTTCAAATAAATTCTTCAAAATGACTATTTTTTCACACCTTTTACTGCACGTTACACTTCATCGAAACAAGATTTAATATCATCAAATAAATTTAAACTTGAAGATTATCGTAGGCAACTTGCTCGGAGGACTCGAAAATTTGAAATGCCCGTAACTTTGTAGAAAATGAAATTAAAATTATGGAAATGGAAACTCATTCAGACCGTAATGAAGCTCTAACGTTTGACACAAATTTCACCCAAAAATTCAAATAACAGCGTACATAGAAAAACAAGTCTAACTCCCCCCCCCCTGTCAAGATTTTGTGAATAACTTTGCTCCTCCGGTTGAAGCTCAAACGAAAAAATAGAAGCTCATTTATTCTCTAACGACACTAACTTCACCACAAAATTCGAGTTGGAGGGGGGCAATGTGTCTAAAGGAACTAACAAATTTAACGCCATTCCTGAAAGTAGACACGTCGAATTGCTCTCCCCTCCAAATGGAATTTTATGGTGAAATTGGTGTCAAACGTTAGGCTCCGTTAGAGCCTAAACGATCTTCCAATTTTTCGTTTGAGCCTCAACAGTATAGCATGTTTTTCTATTTTACCTCTAATTTTGAATTTTGGAGTGAAATTAGTGGCAAACGTTACTACACCATTTCAAGCTTTAATTCAGAAAGCATCAATTGTAAATCAGATTAACTAGTACTTCCGGCCTCATGGCTACCCTTCTGATTAACAACTATGAGAGACCGTTCGAAGTTAAACTTTAACTCTTCTGGCTAGCTCTGCGATGCTTTTCGGAATTCGACCTCATACAATTCTCTGCATAGGTAATGGTGAGGCAGAAAATATTGACTAATCTGAACTGCAATATATGCTTTCTGAATTAAACCTTGAAATGGTTAGACGTTTGAGCATTTCTCCAGTCCCCCCCTTCAGTTAAATATTGAAATTTCTCGAAATCTGTTTGATTTTCTATTGAAAATAATTTTTGCACAAATACACGAAGTACAAACGATTAACAAAATTTTGGTCTTCATCCTGTAATTTTTCCCCGGGATCTCGTTAATCCATAATCATACGCATCAATGCCCCTTGAGAATCTTAGAAACTATTTGGGTACAAACAAAAATAAAACTTGCACAAACAGGTACAAACGAAGTACAAACGATTGAGACTATTTTGGTGTTCATGCTGTAAGTTTTTCCCAGAATCTCGTTAATCATATCATGCGCGTCAACGTTCTGGAAAATCTCAAAAACTGTTTGGGTACAAACGAAAATAAAACTTGCACAAACAGGTACAAACGAAGTACAAACGATAGAGACTATTTTGGTCTTCATCCTGTATTTTTCATTTTTTTTCCCAGGATCTCGTTAATCCAATCATGCGCATCAATGCCCCTTGAAAATATTAGAAACTATTTGGGTACAATAAGCGAAAATAAAACTTGCACAAAAAGGTACAAACGAAGTACCGTAAAATGGGGTGAATCACAACAGGCAGGTGAATCACAACAAAAGTTTGGGAAGGCACAAATAATTTTTCTGTACTGCAATATTGAATGTTTGAAGAATACTGAATAACAATATGTTATTGACATAACAGATTCCTCAAATATTCAATGTTGCAGTATACAGAAAAATTATTTGTGCCTTCCCAAACTTTTGTTGTGATTCACCTGCCTGTTGTGATTCACCCCATTTTATGGTACAAACGATTGAGACTATATTGGTCTTCATGCTGTAAGTTTTTCCCAGAATATGTTTCCCTTTAAATTCTCAAAAACTGTTTGGGTACATACGAAAATACGACTTGCACAAACATGCACAAACGAAACACAAACGTTCTAGATAATTTGGAATCCGAAATTCGAAATTTCAAAAACCTGAATGTGTTAAGGGGAATCTCGCTAGTTCAATCATGCGCTTCATTGTTCTTGAAGTTTTTCTTGAAAATCTCAAAAAATATTTGTGTACAAACGAAAGTAATACTTGCACAAACAAGCGCAAACCAAATACAAACGATCTAGACTGTTTTAAATTAGAAATTTTAAAAAACTATGTCTCCAGCCCCCCCCCCCCTAGAGAAATTTTGAAAATTTTAAAAATATTTGGGTACAAACGAAAGTAATACTTGCACAAACAAGCGCAAACCAAATACAAACGATCTAGACTATTTTAAATTAGAAATTTTAAAAAAGCATGTCTCCAGCCCCCCCTAGAGAAATTTTGAAAATTTTAAAAATATTTGGGTACAAACGAAAAAATTTTTGCACAAACGAAGCACAAACGATTGAGACCACTTTGGATCCAAAATTCGAAATGGGGGGAGGGGGCTGGTGACATGCACCTTGCACAGGACCGGCTTTTAGAAAATATAATTTTAGAATAATAATTTTAAAATTTTTATGAATTAATTATTATCTTGTATCAACATTTAAACATGTGAAAAATGTTCAAATTTTCTGTGATTTTAAAAAGATATGGGGGTAAAGTCTCGCTATATGTATGAACCCTCCCATTTCTCCCATAAACCTAAATAAAAACTCGTCTAATTTTAAACTTTCTAAATTATTTTTTTATATCCTTTCGAGGGACCTTCGTTGACTATAATCACTATAATTTTAATGATGGTCATAACTTTCTATTATTTCTTAAAAAAAAAACGATTATCATAATTCATAATAACTTTATTTTTTAATTAATTATATGATATTATAGTAAAATATTATTTATTTACATAAATTACACTTGGGACACGTTAGTCGCCGTAGTCTTCAATTCCGTACTCTTCTTCTTCATTATAATAATCATCACCTTCTTCTTCCTCGTCATAATAATCTTCCTCGTTTTCAAATTCTTCAACCGTGTTATTTGCTTCCGGTAATTCTATGGTATCCGTTTTCTCTAAAACATTTTCTTCCGCAATCGCATTTTCTTTAACTTCTTCCACAGATGGTGCATCTTGCATTTGAGATGGGAAATTTGATGTTTTTCCCTTAATTGCGTTAAGAATTCCAGGACGCACCCGATAACCTGATTTACTTCCCAAGTTAACTGCAGCTCTCGAAGAAGTCGTCCGAGTAATCGGTGGTTTAACAACTTGCATGTTATTACTAATTGGTTCTGCAGAAATATTCAATTTTCCCAAAATTTCATAATTAATTCTTTTTGAAGAAAACTGTTTTGCTTGCACCATTTTCTCGATACCTTCCGCCGCGGAAGCCGCCGGCCCAGGCGCTTCTTTTTTCTTACAAGTCTTGCGTTTTTTCTTTTGTGGTTTTTCAGACTCCATTTCTTCCTCAAGTTTTTCTTCTTTAAGTCTTTGCTCTTCCAAATAATCAGCATTTAACTCCAACCACAGTGATTCTTTTTCTTTTGCTTCGTCTTTATTCATAATATATGCATCTAATTCATCGTCATCGATGTCGTCCAAATTTGTGTCAAAATTTGAGGTAATTGTGTTCGATGGTGTGCTATTTACATCGTTCAATGAGCAGGCCAAACCCATACTTTGAATATTTGGACCAAGTTCAAAATTACCATCATTGTTTAAATAACTAGGATCATCAAGATCTTCTTCCTCTAAAATTTCTTGGATGGTTTCACGAGTTGAAGAATCGATGAAATTTGATTGGTCTCTCGCTTCATCATCGACAAAATTTTGCTTTGCGGGTCTCTTTCGCTTTCGAGAACTTAAATCTAACTGTGATTCGATTTCTTCTTGCAGTGTTATTAACGTTTCTTCTCCGTTGTGTAAAAGTTCTTGCATTTTTTTTAATTCCTCTTTCTTGCGGGCCGCTTTAAAGGATGGAGGATCCTGATCTTCTCCTTCTTCCAAATTAGCATTTGAAAATTCTTCTAAAGTTAACGAACTGGTGGGAGTATCGCTAAACTCCGATAATCTTTTTCGTAAAGTCGATTCGTGAACTCTTACAATTTTGACTATGTCCGCTGTGGTCCGATTGAATTCATGGAATCGAGCGGCCATTAGAAGCGCTGCTCCACAAAGTCCGGATGGCCGTCTGCCGAAATGTATCGAATCCTTTTTCATTCGTTCTACCAATCGGGATGCTGTTTCTACAACGTCTTTGGTTTTATTTCCAAATTCCAACTTATTTGCGTAGCGCATTATGTACAAACACGGATCGATTAATGGGAGCCCACCGTCAAGACATAAACCTTGTGATATGTACATAAATGCTTTTCCTAGTTCGTAACAGCAAACATTTAAAACATCGCTAATGTCGATTAATAAATGCGGTAACCCCGATACCCTGCAGTTTAAGTAAACGCAAGCAGCTTGAACAATTGCAGTGCGTCGACCGCGAGTCAAGTTTCTATCCAATGCCATTTTATAGAAATTTAATGAACTGGTTACGTGAGTACTTGTTAATTTTAAATGGTTGCATATCATAGCAATTCCACTTTTAGCTCTATTTAGTGTAATTTGTCGCGATTCCAATTTCGAGCCATAAGTACCTAATCCACCTCGAGCGACACCTCTTGATTCAGCTGATACAAACTGTCCAACAACATTGCAACCTCCCCGAGAATTTTCTTCAAATTGTACTTCAGACGAAATAAAACAATCTTCCAAAACTGTACCACAATTTGTACACACCGTATCACCTCGACTTGGATCACATTCGATATCAGTTCCACCACAATTACTACATTTTTGAGTTCCCGACATTTTATTTTAAACAAAAATTAATTCTAAATAACTTATTTACTTTAAGTACTTAACGGCACTACAAACCAAAAAATGTGACTTCTAAATCCTGTAAGAAACTCCTTTAATTTTGATAATAGCAGGTAAATATTATGCATTGTAAACAAATTCTTGTTTTGAAAAGATTTTCTTACCCACTTTAAAATTTAACGTCGTTCCTTTACCGAAAGGTTTCATACAAAAATTTTTGAATATTATTTTATTAGATACCAGTTCAAAAAATGTTTGTAATCTACTCGATAGCGTACCACCGACTTGAACTTGCCACCTACTCCTGGATAAATATTTAAAAATTGCGATAATTTTTTGTACATAATTTTAGTACTTATCTCCATGATTGGTGTTTTTCGAAATAATTTTCTGTTATGTGCTATTATGTTGATATGCTAATCTTTGTAAATAAGTACCAGTGCCCGACTGTATTTCTCAATGTCTATTTTCGAGTGTGGAAGAATGGAGGAGATAAGCAAGAAAGGTACAGAATAACAAATCTATCCAATAAAAAGTCGTAATATAATCGGTCCAATCGAAAAACGTGGGGTTCTTATCTCTTGATCATTGGAGTTCCTGATTTCAACGCTGTTAAAATTCAAAATGAACAGTGAGTTACAATGAATAAAGTAATTATTCAATTACACAATTTAAAATAATAGGTAAAAAAATTCTTACATCATCAAAAACAACTTTTGGTTTGTGTCACAGACGAGATGGTGTTAATCTCTCCCCCCCCCTCTTCCAAAGAAACCTTTTATGGAGATTATCTGCAGCCAGGTTAACTTTCATAAGTCATAACATTGCATTTAGGTAAGCTGAATAAAGATAATGAATTAATAACTCGTCCCCTCCCCCACCAAATGAACGGGACTGAATCCGTAAATAGATCAGTCATGTATAAACTCACAGTAAATGAAGATTATAGGTTTGTTCCAACCAGCTTAGAAACTGTACAATGTACGGTCACGCTCTTATGAAGTGAATGCATTTTATTTATTGCGCATGAGCGCAACCGTACTTTATAATACGGTTTCTCGGCTGGTTGGAACAAACCTAATGATTCAGTGAGCGCCCTGCAAATTTGGATGCAAAAACATGTTTCGACAGATGGCGCTCCCTAAAATATTAATCTTTTATACTTTTCTCTTCTCCAATACATAATTTTAATAATTTATGAAAGTCCTATGAACAAACAATAACTAATTTAGGCAATGAGGAAGTTTGAACTTTCAAAGATAAATATTTTTAAATATATTCAATATTTTCACATGTGAATATCTTTTTGGAATATACTTGTAAATATTCAACATTGGTAGCTCAAACTTCCTTATTGCCTAGCTTAGTTATCATTTATTCATATGACTGTTATAAATTATTAGAATTCTGTTTTGCTGAAAAGATAAGTATAAAAGATTAATATTTTAGGGCACGACATCTGTTGAAACATGTTTTTGCATCAAAATTTGCAGCGCGCTCTTAGGGCCAGTTGTATAAAAGAGGGTTAACTCGGGGATCAGCTGATCCTGGTTCAAGAGCTGATCCAGGATCGCTGTAAGGTAGATATATTACAAATAAACCTATCAAGTAAATAGTAAAGTAAAATAGATTTACTTGATAGGTTTATTTGTAATCTATCTACCTTGCGGCGATCCTGGGTCAGCTCTTGAACCAGGATCAGCTGATCTTGGTTCAAGAGCTGACCCAGGATCAACGCAAGGTAGATAGATTACAAATAAACCTATCTTTGATCCTTGGTTTAACACTGATCCGAGGATGATCTTCTTTTATGCAACTGGCCCTTAAGGAAACTCTTTATGTACGGTATATGAACGGGTAACCAAATTATCCTGATGACGGACCTGACCTTATATCAAACATATAAATTATAAAAGACCAGCACGCTCCTGGTTCCTCCTATTCTGATTTCGTTGATAGTACTACCAACTTAAAATCACCTCCCCCTGGGATCGAGTAGCATACCAATCGAGTTTTCAACCTTGGCGAACTGCCCGTCCGTGGATGGGCCTTCCAGCTAGTATTAAATATTGCAACAAGCAACAACATCGCGGCAGTATATCACCGAAACTGTTTACTACATGGGGAGTGACCAACAATAATGAAAATTATATGAAGACCGGTCCTGATCGATATTAAGACCGAACCTGACCAATATAATGTGATTGAGTAAAATTGTCGTTCAAACAAATTTGTATTTTTCTGGAACAAAGTTGCACCGTTATCTAATTCACGACCACGAACATTGGCGTACTTAAAAGCTAAGTTGCCTGCTAAAATATTAGATTAACATATAAAATTAGAAAAATAGATTAAAATGCAACGATGGATTTGGGGTATATTTTTGTTATAAGAAGCTCTAAAAATACAGAATAAAGAAAAAGAATTAGTGATGGAAAAGAAAATAGAATCCTATTGATATTGAATCAGCAACCTAGCCAAATAACTACACCACTGTTTGAGGTCGTGGAATAGAAGATAACATTGCAACTTTGTTCCAGAAGGTTACGAATTTGTTTGAATGACATTGATTTTTAAATTAACTGATAAAATAATATTAATTAGTTTTAAATATTAGTAGAAATTTGTAACCTTTTCATATATAATTTATGTTGATGTTTTTTTATAATTAGACAGGTAAGTTTTAATTGTAATAATTTCAGATAATAGCTATGACAATACATTCCTCTTTAGGAGGTTCGATGATGGTAGTTTGAGACCGAAACGGCTCTCATCCAACGATTAAAACTACATTCCAGAAGAATGCAAAGTAATTATTTACCTTAAAAAAACAATTTTTGTTAAATTTTATGTTAAATTTGAATTTTAAAATTTTTTGAAAATACGCTTTTATTTTTGAAAATAATAATTTTTTTCCCCCTTCAAAAAAGTTGGCTAGGCACGTTCCTGCGTTAGTCATCACACATCAGTTTGCCTAGATCCAGGTTTTTTAATTTTTGTCTCAAAAATTTTTTATAGCCGTTTAAGTGTTTGTGAAAAATTTTGTTTTTCGGCTTTGAACCTTTATAACTCAAAAAAAATTAAAATATAAAAAATCTGGATCGAAGCTGACTGGAAAAACATACTCGTACCTATTATTTTCTCAGAGAAAATTTCAATTTTCCCCCCTTAATAATTTTAGTTTTTTTAAATTATTTAAAGCAATATTTAGATATTTGCCTATTATTTATTATTAAATAAGTTTTATGACCAAATAAAATATAATATAACTTTTTATTTAAAAAAAATATTTGTGTGAAATAAAAATCAATTATTTTACTTTTAAGATAAATCGAAAATGCTAAGGTAATTTTTGAAATGATCATAATATTCAATTTCTGATGTTACCAAGAAGTATTTATACACATATAATTTTATTTGTCGTATTAAATGCAGAATTTTTTGTTATAAAACATAGACTTGAAAGTTTTTTTTCCTAAAATAAGTAGGATAGTCAGGAAATTACAAAAGTGTGGTTTGGTTTACATGTTAAAATCCTATGAACGAAAGTTGCGGCTACGACACTAGAAAAATTAATTGTTTTAAAAACAGGATCCTTTTAGTGTTCTCAATTTCTAATGTCTCCCGCGCCTAAATTATGAAAATAATTAGGAAAATAAATATATGCTGTCGAGGACCGGCACGCGATAAGTCGGTGACATCAACTCAGCGACGGACAATTCGCGACACCGGTCCACTAGGTAATGAAAAATTTGATGTTGTAATTCAGTAGCTCCTGCTATTAAAACATGTGAAATTCATGCTAAATGTTGCAAGTTTATTTAGCGATGATTGATGCGAATAGGATTTAGTTGTCTTGTCAAAACTGACTCTTCCACGCCTCCGCTTCGCGCCGCTCCGCTCCGGGCGCTCCAGAGAGATATTAAAAATATAAACTTGGCAAATTGAGCTACTGGGAAGGGGGTGGATCTCTATTAATCTCTCGGCTCTCCCTCAAATTGTGTTAAGTGGTAGCGACAGAACAAATAATATTGCAGAAGCATGCCATCGGAAGCTACAATTATCTTTTGGTAATGGAATTTCACACCCTACTTATATTAGAGTTTCATCAACAAATTGAAAATTGTTCAAAAAGACTATGATGTAGATTTTATACTAAAGTAGGATTTTTTGGAGAAGAAGAAATAAAAATAGTTATCTCTTGCATCGCAATATCGATTAAGTAACCTAACTTACTTCTCTTGCCGTTGAGCGAACCATCGGCGAGTTCACCGATCGCTTAGTTGACCGTAGCGAAGTTGACGTCGCCAGGATAACCGTCACGTCGGCGACAATTATCGGGCTACCACGTTCTGCGAGCGGAATTATTCTGAAATGACATCTTTAAAGTGGGTGACAGTGTCCCTGGTAGAATGAACGGAGGTTAATTTTGTGTGAAATTCTAACGAAGCGTTCACATATTTCTCGAAATGGTGTACGTAGCTCTTCAGTTCAACCACAGCATTGCTAATGAGGAAAGACGGTCGGAACATAACAGTTAAGTACGTTGACTATCGACTCAAAATGCCCGGTTCGATTCCGGATAAAGTAAAAACTTTATTCTTGCCGTCTCTATGCAGAATGGAGGGGGACCCACACTGTATACGTACCTTGCCCCAAGAAAGAAGCATTCGCAAATGATAAGCAATTGCTCATCATGAATGCTGCCACGATGCCCGAATTCGGGCGTACCGACCAAGAAGGTAATCGTGAAACTTCTCCCATGAGTTTGAGATCCTGAACATCGTTCTTCTGGAGGTCACCTAGATAGAAGAGGTCTGGGAAGTGACCGGAGTCAAGCGAGACACCAAGAGGTGGTGCTAGAGGATGGTTTTTTGGAAAGAGCAATATCCTTCAGGAGGTCAGCTTCTGCCGCTCCTCCTTCTTCGTGAGTGGGCTCAAAGATACGGGGGAAGCTTCCGTTTAGTAGTAGTACGACCAAATCGTCAGTGAGGATTGCATGTTTGGCTCAGAGGTGGTTGTTCCTGTAAAGAGAATATTTTGGAATTGACGCTTTCATCGATGGCTTGAAGTGAGTTTCGCAGATAATATAATTTCTAAGATAACACATCATTGATGTCGTATTTTAATAGATTGGTGAGGATGAAAGCAAGTTCACTCGACATGACCTCCGAGGAGAGGACATTTTGGTCGCCATCGACTTTGTTAACCCTGATGGTATCTTTCTTTTATCAGGTTGTCCTTTTTTAAGTCCGACGTTAAGGAGCTCCTTTCTCCTCCAGTTCCAGACGCTATTAATTTTTGGAAAGCTTCTGCAACTCTGATGAGAGGTTTTTGGTTTTATTTTTTTACTAGTTTTGTGCAATTGGCAGTAAGGTGAAGGTAGGCACTAGAATCTGGGGGCAACGCAACAGCAGCAGCTCTGTACATGTCCAAAAACGCTTAGCTCCTGTGTCATTTTTCAATTTTCGTTTCCCAGCGAGGAGCTTCAGTTTGGTGTAGCTGTTTTAAAGAAAATACCCAAAAGGACGCGGATCCAAAAGGACGCAGATCCCAAAAAGACGCACACCCAGAATGACGCAAAATATTATTTTTCATTACGTAATTGTCTATAAATTAAAATGAAGTTAATCAACAAAATTATCATACCGTTTTGCGGGGTAGGACATTTAGGCGCCTGGAATCAAACGTATTTTATTTTCTTGTGTGGGGGGGGGTACAAAAACTTGGTTTGATTACGAACAAAAAGAGAGGGTCGAGGGTTGGTTAGTGTTAGGAAACGATTTTTTTTATTACTTACAAGGGCAAGGCCAACCCTTCTCCTCACAGATCTGCACCAAAATTACGATTACAACCCAATTAGAACGTCAACTTGATGAAAAAAGAAAGACCCCAAACTCAGAAATTTTGGAAATAATATTTTCGAAAAGCCATTGGAAAAGTTGGTAAATGCACGTAAAATGTACTTTAGTTCAAATGTACCGAGCATAAAAGCATATAATCATAATTATATATTATGATAAAATTTTATGTAAACAAGGTAGTAATAGAGCTACCTTGTTTACCTTTGCAATGTGTTTTAGTAGAACTTTGTCGGTAAAGATTTCTGATTTATCTTTGGGGGTGTGGGCTATAGAAGAATGTATTTTTATAGGCGGAATTTGGGTTTTGCTACCTTTGAGGGAGCGTACCATTTCACAGGCCGAGTTGTTTTTGAAGCTTAACGATTCTACCTTGATGGCCCATCTATCGTTTACTAGATCTCCAAGGGCTTCCTTTAGTTTGTTTTTGAGTCTATAGCCGCTTGCTGACAGTCTTGTAGGTGCCAGGTTCTGCGATCTTTTTTGTGTGCTTTTCTCTTGTCCTTAATGAGGTCGAGAATATGAGCAGGGGTATTGTCTCTTGTGGAGGGCTTAGGTGAGAGAATTTAATGGAGTCTTGGATTTTGCTTTCGAATGCCTTGATATAATTGTCGAGATCTTCGGTGGAATGGATGATGGGGATATTCTTAGGTTGATCCTGAGGTGATCCTCGTAGGCCAGTCAGGAAGTCTTTTGGATGAGTTCTGGGCTGGGGTCGGAGAGGGTGGGGTCGCCGAGATTATTTGCGATGCGTGAATAATTGTCGATTTATATTCAACTGTTACCAATAGTTAAATATATAGCGGTTAAAATAAATGGTTTACATTATTCTACAGTAGAACCACGATTATCCGCGCTTTATTCGGGCGGCGGATTTTCCGTGCGGCATTTTAAATTGATCATCCGTGCGCGGATTATCCATGGCTGACGGCCAGAGGTTGGCGCATGAACGCTAAATGCACCGTGCAGACGTTCGTCTCGGGGAATCCCCAAGTTCGGCTCGCGAAATCCTCCATTTATGTGTTTACTTATTATTTTTACCAACTGCCGACCGACTTGTTGGTTAAACGTAAATAGCCGCACAAAATGCAGCATACCGGTGCTAATGAAAAGCGTAAACCCAATGTTTTAACTATTGAACAAAATATTGACACATGACACATCTGAATAAATTATTAGAAAAATAAAAATGAGGTCTTTGGATTATCCGTGTTTTCAATTATCCGGCGAAGGCTTGGTCCCGGCTGGCCTTGATAATCGAGGTTCTACTGTATTGGTTAATTTCTTAAATGTTAAATGATAAAAGTTAAAATATTGAATATAAATCAAACAGTAGATACACGCGCCGAACTGTACTCAACCCCAATTAGGAGAATCTCATAATCATTAAAAATTCCTTTGAAGTCATTGGTCTTTTTCAGGGATCAGGGTCACCATCACAGTCACCATAACGAGGGGGGCCTGCAGTCCTTACTAATAAGTCTCATTATAGCCGCTGAGGCGAGGTATTACCCTTGAACTGTAATTTTGCCTTGGACACAATGAGATCCCCCCCCACCGGGGAGTGATGTATGGATTACAGTCGCAGCCGCTGACGCGTCAACATTAAACATTTGTCTGGATAGGGGGCTTATTCTGCTTTCATAATCTAGCTTCAAATCACTGCCGCTAGAAACGTCTTTTAAACCATTCTCCAATCGCTAACGATTGGTGCGGAACTTGCTCCTCGACCGGCCGTCATCGCCTACGCAATAGATGGAGAGTTTACGTTTCTGATTTCTTTTTCTCGTGATTAAGGGGGGGGGGGTAGGGTTAATTCGTGCAAAAAAGGCACATTTTTGTGAATTCTTTTTGATGACACAGTTAAAATCTATTTATTAAAACAAATGGTACATTAAAGTATAACATTCGAAGAATATTGTGTAATATTTTCATGAAAAAATATTACAAAATACGGCAATGCAGGCAATTATTCGGAAGCGTCTCGGAAAAAAGTAGAATTGCGGTGTCCCTCATAACTCGGTGCTGGATCATCGGAAATCAAAAAATCACAGTTCTTTTGTTAGATAATCGATTTCCCCAGGTAACCTTGGGAGGGTTTTTCGAAATTTAAATTTTTCACTTTTTGGGAACACTTTGAAGGGAAAAACGCGATTTTTGCGAATAAAATCGGCTAATTTGTTGTTGTAAAATAAAAAATATTAACAAATTTAAAAAAAAACTCTCCAGCGTTACCTCGTAAATTATGTACAGAAATAGTATTCAAAATTTCAAAAGGATCGATGCAGTAGTTTTGAAGTTATGAGGGTCACCGACTTTGAAAACGTGATTTGTGGGAAAATCGCTTTGAAGTTTTGATATAAACTTATAAAAGATATGGTATTCAGGTATAAAAATACTCATAACGTCGTCAATTTTGCTCCGATCGACTTGAAATTTTGACACAATGCTCTTGAGATGTTATGCATTCCGTTAAAAAAATAAAAATAAATAGAATTTTAATACCCTACCCCCCCCCTTACGTCAACATTTAAGAAGCTATCGGATAGCCATTAGAGCCAAAGGAACTTAACGGCAGAATACCAACTGTTGCTACTATAAACCAAGAAATAAACAAAGCGATTGACAGCAAATTATGTCAATTAAATTCAAATTCTCACCATGTTCATCCCCGATTTTATAAAACTTGAACTATCTGACACAACTAACAGTTGATTTCTCTTGGTCTATTAGTGGTAACGAAAAACGGACGATTTTTATTGGTTAATTAAATTTAACGCTTTGTTAAAAATGTTATGACTAGGGTCCGGATTTGTAGGCACTAAAAAACTTGAAAATATGCATACAAATATGCTCTAAAAACTTCAAAATAAGCACTCAAATATGCGCTAAAAAAACAGGCACAAACGAAGTATTATAATTTATAATCGATTAAGACTATTTTGAATCAGAAATTCGAATTTCAAAAAACTGTAAATATTACCACATGCTAATACGTGTTACCGAAAATCTCGAATATTTAAAAAACTATTTGGATACAAACGAAAATAATGTTTGCACAAACAGGCACAAACGAAGTACAATCGATTGAGACTATTTTGAATCCGAAATTCGAATATCAAAAAAGCATGTCTCCAGCCCCCCCCTCCCAACTTAAAATTGAATTATTTCGAAAACTATTTGGGTCCAAACGAAAATAATGTTTGCACAAACAGGCACAAACAAAGCACAAACGATTGAGACTATTTTGGAGTCAAAATTCGAAATGGGGGGGGGGGGCTAGTATGTCTCCAGCCCCCAGTTTAATTTTGAAATATTTCGAAAACTATTTGGGTACAAACGAAAATAATGGTTGCACAAACAGACACAAACGATTGAGACGATTTTGGAGTCAAAATTCGAAATGGGGGGGGGGACATGCACCTTCTTGGTAATATGATCAGAGCAGTAATATTAATAGAATATACAGTTATTGCACTGAATCACCTACAGTTGACAAAGTAGATATTAATTAAGATTATTGTTTTAAATAATACAAACGGCGGCAATATCAGAAAGAGAATAATTAAAATTATTTAAAATTTTATTACTTGATTTGCTAAATATGCAAAATATATACCAATATAAGCAAATAAGCATTTATAGGCAGTGCTGTCTTTAGGCATGGGCCCGAGGGGCCCGGGCCCAGGGCCCCGGATTCTTAGGGGCCCCCGCCGAAGTAAACTAATCAACTAATAATTATTCATGCTTTAATTTTGTAAAAAAAATAGACCTAAAATAATACTGAGTTACATACTTTGTTTCTTAAAGGGCCCCCTCATTACCTTGGGCCCGGGGCCCCGATCATGTAAAAGACGGCGCTGTTTATAGGCAACAAACCGCCAAATATGCACTTAAACTCAAAATATGCATTATAGGCAAAATAAAAACTATATAAAACGATTCAGGAAGGCGTAAAACATGCTCCCCTTTTGAAATTTTTCACGTGCCTGTACGAAAAAAAAAACATGCAAATGCCTACAAATCTGGACCCTAGTTATGACCTTATGAAAATATTATAATACCTATTTTGATTCAAAATTTTATTTAATTCAGAAATGAAGGATAGCGCGCCATCTATCATAAAAGGAGCCGTACTGCGTTTTAAAATATTATAGTAGAAAACTACCAAAATTAGTTATTGACAATGTACAATTTCCGATCGTGTTATCACTGACAGCAAGTGACAGTTTTGGAGAACTGTGGTCACGGTAGGCTCTCTTCCTGCTTAACAGAAGAATCGTCTCGCAGCGCCCTCATCCGCATGGGGCCGAAATAAAATGAGAGTGGGGCGCGGCGGCAATTTTAAAATTTTTATTATTTCACTTAAAATTTATAATTTATTGTTAACTTTATAATCATAAAATGTCATTAATTCTTAAAGTAATGTATTAAATAGCATTAATAAAGTACTATACAATTACTATAAGAATTAATGACATTTTATGATTATAAAGTTAACAAAATTGTAAAATAAGACATTTAAGTTTATTTTAAAATTTTATTACTTCCTAAATAATTTATTCTAACAAGATATTATTTAAAAAATTAATAACTTAATAATAGTTCTAATAATAACTTCACTAGCATAAATAAATGGCACTATTCATTTCAAATTTTTTTAAATACAACTACCAATTCTTACAAAAGAATTCGTCTTTTCCAACCGTAATATTATTTTAAATCCTAATGTTGTGTAAAACTATAATTTTCAAATCTTTAATTCTTAATTCTGCTCAAATTAAGAGAATTTTACAATTTCACTAATAATTTGAAAAGTTTTTTGCATTATACTCCACAAATAGTTTCTCAATCAATAATTTCAAAATAAGTTGAATTTGTGAGTGATGAGTAGCACTATTTACGAAAAGAGTTTCAATAAAAACTTATAAACAGCACCACTTTGCATAAACAGTACGAGAACTAATACTTTATCGTCTTCAGTAAATCTTTTACTCCTAGTTTTCTTCAAAGCATTTTTCAATAGAGATTTAACAAATACTCTGGGTTATTGATGAAGTTGATTGTGTAAGTATTCACTTTTACCTTCCGACCCTGGTACCATATTTCATTCAGTTACATTCCCTTCGCCCTCTTCTGGACCCATTTATACATCTTCTTCCTCCTCGATAGTAACTAAAATTAAACATTATTTTACAATCAAATACCAGTAAAATAAAACGTAATATTTACTTGGTAAAATAAAGTTGGTAAAGTATCAGGGTGTAAATGGTCATTTCCCATGATGAAACTTTCCCCAAAATGATTATGGCATATTATGCTTCTCTACTGATGTACTAAATGAAGTTCTAACATTTGGATTTCTGCATAATGCGATCCATAGCTTAAACCTTTGCATAATTAACATCAGGATTTCGGAAAAGATGCAGCACCACGTTCTGCTAGGCTTACGTAACGCACACCTAAAACATTTTAACAAATAAAAATAAATCAAATATTAACGCAAATAAAACACTTACCTGATCAATACCTTGCAAATATCACAAAATACACAATCAATTATGAGAACTTAAAAAACACCGCCACAAATTTATTAAATTGAAATCCTTGTAAGTTCATTTCACTGGTGACAATCAATTATTATTAATCTCCTCTTTATTTACTTTGCAAATAATTGCATTGCAATGTATAGCTTTGATGCTCTGAATATATTAATCAAATCGTGTTAAACATGTTTTAAGTTTTCACCAAAAAACCAAAATGGACGACTGCTGCAACTTGTTGATGATGAAATGATGAACAAAGAAAAAGAGACAAAAAAAAGAGATAAAATGATAATAACTGGTAACAACGCCACCATCCGCTAGGGGCCTAAGCTTTTTAGCAGCGCCCTCACGGTATCGCACCGCTCCATAAGACATAACTTACCGTGACTGTGGTGTTTCATAACCTAACTTGTACAACAAAAATTTCCACTCTTCGTTAAATCAATCGTTCACATGTCACCGTAGTGTCACTATAAAATCTTCTTTATGTGGTGCCTTAAAATTTTTTGAAATAAAAAAGGTGATAGTGTAAACAAAATCCTGTATAAGTAATCATAAATTTTGTAGGTTTTTATAAAATACAGAAAATGGCATCAAGTATCAATTTCATATCCAAAATTAAGGAATTAAATAAACCAAATGTACATATTAAGGATAAGGATAAAGTGAATATCTTACTGAAAGGCATAATTGAAGGTGGATCAAAACGTTTACAAGTTGTGTCTGACTTTGACAGAACAATAACCAAACAACATGAAGATGGTAAACTTCATATCAGCAGCTTTCGTAAGATTTGAATTTTCATATGTTAACTGTTAAGGAGTAACCGAAATTGTGTACCCAATTTCAGGTATTTTTAGTCAGTGTCCTTCCATAACAGAAGAATACTTGCAAATCGAGGATACCTTGTGGAAGAAGTATTATCCTTATGAAGTTGATGTTAATATACCTGATGCAGAAAAGAGAAGACTGATGGTAGAGTGGTGGGGTCTTAGTCAGCAGGCATTAAGGTACATAACAATTTTTTAGTTTTTTGAAATCGACCACTTTCAAGGTGGCAAATCTTCACAATTGAGTAGTAGCATGCAAAACCAATTAAATCCAAAAAATACTACGATTGAAATGAATAATGTAATTTTATAAGTACTTATCAAACAGAAATCAGTTTCTACCAAAAATTCTTTTTGATACTTGACCACCTATTCAATAATTATTAAAATTGGTCAGACCCACATTTGTTCCTTCTTGCTTTCCACTCTGATTTTTCCAAGCCTGTTTTCTTACCTGTGGCTTTGTTAAAAATTAAGTAGGAACAATGAGAATCTCTTTAATCCATTCATGTGAGGGTGGGGGGGGGGGTGAACATACATACAGGGTGTCCCCGCACTCACTTTACATAACTTAGGTGGTGATAGAGGACATTTTTCTAAGAACAATTTTTAACAAAAATTTTTTTCTAAATTCAAACCCTCGAAAGTTAGGCCTCTTTAAAGCATTTTTTTTAATTTCCACCTTCACGTGGCCATAGCCCCGAAAGTATTGATTTTTCAGTAAAAATGGTTTAGTGATTTTTTAAAGAGCGTAAAATAATCTACAAACTATATTTAAACCTTTTCTTGTCTAAAATCAACGGCTTTCGAGTTATGAATTAAAGTAAGTTAAAAAATGTCGAAAAATTTGAGCTATCTTTTTTTCTGTTTTTTTTCAAGACCCTGTATCTTTTAAACGAAACATTTTACAAAAAATCTGACGCCCCATTCCGGATAGGAAATTTAACGGACTACAACTTTTGTCTAGTAAAAATTTTTGAGAAACCAATCCATTTCACAGAAAATCAGAAAATAACAAACGAGGCAGCTACAAAACATAAAATTTAATTCACAAAATTTTTATTTTTTTTGAAAAATTATTTTATTAATTAATTTTAAACTATTAGATTATTTAAGTAAATGTTGAAAATGACCACCCTCATTTTTAATACACAGTCGTGCTCGTTTTAAAATATGCTTTATAGTATTATTTATAAAATTTCCTTTTTTTTTTAAATCCATTATAGCAGGGGTGGTCAACAAGGTCGAGGGATTGACCGGTCGATCACGAGGCCAATTTTGGTCAATCCGTGAATGTGAAAAGTGTCAAAAATTCGAATTTCTGCGATTAAAAGTGTCGAAAAATCTCCTTTTTTCGATTTGTTTCGAAAACCTTTTTTAAAACAATCACAACTGTATATTGAAAAATGAGGATGGTAATTTTCAAAAATTACTTTATTAATGTAATAATTTAAAATTAATTAATAAAATAATTTTTCAAAAAAAATAAAAATTTTGTGAATTAAATTTTATGTTTTGTAGCTGCCTTGTTTGTTATTTTCTGATTTTCTGTGAAATGGATTGGTTTTTCAAAAATTTTTACTAGACCAAACTTGTAGTCCGTTAAATTTCCTATCCGGAATGGGGCGTCAGATTTTTTGTAAAATCTTTCGTTTAAAAGATACAGGGTTTTGAAAAAAACCCAAAAAAAAGAAAGCTCAAATTTTTCGACATTTTTTAACTTACTTTAATTCATAACTCAAAAGCCGTTGATTTTAGATAATAAAAGGGTTAAATCTAGTTTGTAGATTATTTCACGCTATTTAAAAAAGTACTAAACCATTTTTACCGCAAAATCAATATTTTCGGCGCTATGGCCACGTGAAGGTGGAAATTTAAAAAAATGCTTTAAATAGGCCTAACTCTCGAGGGTTTGAATTTAGAAAAAATTTTTTGTTAAATATTGTTCTTAGAAAAGTGTCCTCTATCACCACCTAAGTTATGTAAAGTGAGTGCGGGGACACCCTGTATATACATAAAAAACCTTCTTTATTTTTAAAGTCGGTTAAAAAAATAAGTATAACAAAATGAAAAGTTAATTTATATAATGTGATTTATTTTTCGCCATTTCAGAGGATTGGCGGTTTCCGAACAAGAAATACTACAAACTGCTGATAAGCTTGGGCCTTTGCTTAGGTAGGTAATGTTTGATTTTTGAAGTACATGTTCATAAAAGCTGCATGGTCTTGATTTCGAATCTCGGCTAGTTAGAGATTATTTATAAAAATTCTGGACAGAACACAGAACTAATAAAGTAAAATTTAAAGGGATGGTACAGAAGAGTTGTTGGAAGATTTAAACAAAGCAGAAGTTCCAGTTTTGGTGTTTTCAGCAGGGTTAGGTGACGCTGTGGTGGCAGTTTTAAAAAATTTTAAAGTTTTATTTTCTAACGTTAAGGTAATTTTGATTTTTTTTTTTTTAATTTTAATGGATTTTAAGCCTTCTTTTATCAGGTAATTTCGAATTTTTTAAAATATGACAATGATGGTGTCATTCAAGGCTTCCAAAGTGAAACAATTCATCTTTTAAATAAAAATGAGCAGGTGCTAGAAGGAACGGACTATCATGCTTTAATTGAAAATCGTGACAATGTTGTGCTCATGGGTGATTCTATTGGAGATTCTGGAATGGCTGATGGTGTTCATCATGCTAATGCTGTTTTAAAAATAGGATTTTTGTACGGAGATGTAGGTTTCTAATTCCTGTTTTTTTGGGGCTCAAGTTTTATCTGATTTACTGTTCTAGGTACCAAAAAATTTACCAGTTTTTATGGATGCATTTGACATTGTTCTTGAAGATGACCAAACGATGGACGTAATTAGGGCTATTTTAAAAAACATATTTTAATCTATTAGTATATTAAACAATTTTATTAACTTGGACATTTTATTTCTGTTTAGTTGTATATAAATGTTTTTTTTCCATTTCGAATTTAAAATGCTCTAAATCGTTTATACAAAAATTATTTTCGTTTATACCCAATTTGTTTTCGAGAAATTTCAAAAAATAGCTTGGGGGAGCCGGAGGCATGCTTTTTGAAATTTCGGATATAAAATAGTCTAGATCGTTTGCGCTTTGTTTGTGCAAGTTATGTTTTCGTGTGTACTCAAATAGTTAGAGCTGCTATTAGTTTAAAATAAGAAATATGTTACTGGGTTTTTCCGCAAAGCGACATTTACCCACCTGTAGCAAAACGTTAAGGTGCGGGTTTGCTAGCGATGTTGGGTCATGAATAAATGATATGAAATACAAGTAAATTTGACCATAATGTTTGCGGACTTCACTGGACACGTTCGGTACTTATGAAAAGGGCGCCATAGTCGATTTCATGGAAACGTCACGTGACTTGCTCGGTGAGAACCAGCGGCAACCAGAGTGACCCTCCCAACCAGCGACGGACTAAGGCTAAAGCGGGTCCTTGGCAACATTTTTAATTCCGGGCCTATTTTCACATACTTTGCGTTTGATAGTTTGGTTTTAAAGGCCCCAAAAATTACGGGCCCTAGGCCTTCATCCGCCCCTACTCCCAATAGGTCACCAACTAAACCAGCGGTTCACAAGGAGGGTGATATCTCCCCCTCCCGTGTGCGATTTATAGCTCTAGGAGGGCATGAAAGAATTTGGTGGGCGTTCAGGTGTGGTCAGATAACGGTCCAAATAGGAACTGTTTATAAACAAAAATATGAATGACCGATTTTCGGGGGTGGTCCAATAGAGTTTGAGAACCTATGAACTCAACCATCAAAAACTAACCCATTGCGTTCTATAGCATTTACATACTCAATAATGGTCGCAACGCAATCTCAAAACTGACTGACGAAAAACTGCCTAAAAATTCTAATTACCTACTGTAACATTCATAATATTGAGATAGGCCAGGACCAAATACGCGGTTGGAATGGTAAGTCAAATAGAAACAACAATATACCCAACTCCCTTTGATTTCTAACTAATTAAAATATGCGATCTTGAAGAATAATACAATGGGTGCATTGTTCCAAGCGCTTGGCTAGGATCATAAAATTTAATTTATGCGAAAACATACCACCTCTAGATTTTAAATTCGGAACTTTAAAAACTGAGTTTCTTAACAATAAAAATTCATGAAGTGTAATAACTATAAAATGATAAAGTTACTTAAATGTAACAATATTATTTTATTCAAGTTATAGGAAATGGAATATATATAGAAAAACCATAACATAAAATAATTGTTTTAGGGCGCGCCACCTGTTGAAACATGTTTTTTAAACCCGCCCTCTTAATAACAAATTAAAAATTTTTAAAAAAAATCTTTTATTTAGAATTAAAAAAGTGCACTAAAAAATAAAAAATTATTTTAATAAGAATAAACAGAGCTTCTTGGAAACATCAATATAAAAGCGTGGGGCTATTTATTTAGAGGTAAGTAAGCAATTGATAGCCCCACACTTTTATATTGATGTTTCCAAGAAGCTCTGTTTATTCTTATTAAAATTATTTTTTATTTTTTAGTGCACTTTTTTAATTTTAAATAAAAGGTTTTTTTTAAAAATTTTTAATTTTTTATTTAATTTTTTATTTTTAATTTTTTAGTCATGTTTGTCAAATACAGCTCCTGCTTCATCCTATCAGAATTCCTCTGGTATGTGTTTTTGATTTTTGATGCTTCACTCTGTATACATCATTAAAACAAAAAATTTCACCCTGAATGCGGTCTTTAAAAATGCGAATTCGATTTAGTAATGTAACTTTTCACCCTGTATGGTAAAACTGTACAAGGCGCAGCCACGCATGCGATTTATTATTTTCAGTTTTTTCCCGATTTATCACTTATTTCGCGGAATTTTGGGACACAAAATTAATATATAAACATTCGCTGCAAGTGAAAGCTATATTCCAAATTTCAGCTCTCTAGGACTTGGGGAAGTTTCCATTTTCCATTCTTATCGGTGAACTTCAGCTTTGCCTCCTTCTACAAACGATTAACTTCTTGCTGGTAATTTGAGGGGGGGTCGTGGTCTTGTTTTTCTATTTTCCCTCTTTATTTGAATTTTGGGGTTAAATTGGTGTCAAACGTTAAAGCATCGTTAGAGTCTAACTGAGCTTCCATTTTTTCGTTTGAGCCTCAACCGTCGCGCGTCGCGGAGTTATTCGCGAAATCTTGGGGGGGGGGGTAGATGTGTTTTTCTATTTTCGTTATATTTTTGAAGTTTTTGGTGAAATTGGTGTCAGGTCGTAAAATTTTTGTTTCGATTACAAAATGTAATCCTAAACCAATAATGAATGTTCCTTTAGGTTCTAACGTATGATAGCAATTACACCCCAAAATTCGACTTACAGAGGGGGAAACGTGTCTACGTCCTGTAAGTAATGAATAAATAATTTTTTAGTCATATTTGTCAAATACAGCTCCTGCTTCATCCTATCAGAATTCCTCTGGTATGTGGTTTTGATGTTTGATGCTTCACCCTGTATGCGTCATTAAAACAAAAAATTTCACCCTGAATACGGTCCTTAAATAAATAAAAATGCGAATCCGATTTAGTAATGTTACTTTTCACCCTGTATGGTGAAATTGTACAATGCGCAGCCACGCATGCGCTTTAGTAAATCAGTTTTTTCCCGATTGTTCGCTTATTTCGCGGAATTTTGGGACACAAAATTAATATATGAAAATTCGCTGCAAGTGAAAGCTATGTTCCAAATTTCAGCTCTCTAGGACTTCCGGAAGTTGGTTAAAAACGGCCTCAAAAAAGTCCAAGGGACGGACGACGGAGAACGGTCACACCAAGTTAAATAAAAGCTTTTAAAAATAATAATAACTATAAACTTGGTTACAAATATTTAGGTGCATGCCCCCCCCCTCCCCACTCAAATCGAATTTCTGAGTTAAATTGGTGTCAATCGTTGAAGCCATTCATTTCATTCTTCCATGTTTGTCGTTTGAGCCTCAAACGTTGAAAAAACATTAGTCGGATTATGTAGGCACGTTTGGTCCCTCCAAGTTGAATTTTGGGGTGAAATTGGTAGTCAAACGTTTGAGCCTAAATGAGCTTCTATTTTATTCGTTTGAGCCCCAACCGCCGCTGAGTTATTCGCGAAATTTTGGGGGGAGATTCTATTTTCACTCCCATTTTGAATTCTTGGGTGAAATTTGTGTCACACGTTAGAATTTCGTTAGAGCTTGAATGAGCTTTCATTCCCATCATTTTAATTTCATATTCTACTGAGTTACGGGTATTCAAAATTTTCAAATCCTCAGAGCAAGTTCCCTACGATAAAAATCAATACGATAACTATTATTTTCTCAATGCAATGGTGGTCACTAATCAGTGATCATTTACCAATTTAAGTAAAAATAATTTTCTTAATTGTGCCCGTAACTTTGTAGAAAATGAAATTAAAATGATAGGAGGATCTCATTCAGGCTCTAACGAAACTCTAACGTTAGACACTAATTTCATCAAAAAATTCAATATGGGAATAAAAATAGAAAAACATAACCCCCCCCCCTGCAAAGATTTCACGAATAACTCAGCGACGGTTGAGGCTTAAACGAACAAATGGAAGCTTATTTCGGCTCTAACGTTTGACACCAATTTCACCCCAAAATTCGATTTGGGGGGGGGGCAGAGACATGCACCTTGAAATACTTGGAACTAAAAATTTTATGTTATGTCTTGGTCGCCTTAGGGAATTCTTCTTCTTAGTGCCATATCTTCTTTAGACGTAGGCGATCTTCCTGGCTAAGCCAGGAAGACTTTACTAGTGAAATGTTAATGGGGTGGTTTCCCTTTGCCTTCCCCATAGTCCACAGATAGATTTTGGAGTTTTTAGATCACAGCATATATCCGACGCAAACAGGATTAGAACCGTGGTTTCCCGTTCTGTAGTCTATCCGTGTTTGATTTACGCTGGACTGCTGGTCGTCAGGGAATTAGAAATGCAAATTCGCTCAAGTGTGAGCGGTTGATATGCCAAGTATGTTGCTCGGAGCAAGCCACCGGAATTAGATAGAACAAACATTGATGCAAGTTTCAATGTCAAATTGTATGATGTGGGTTTCACCTGATAAATATTTAATCTTCCAAATGCTAGCCGACCCGACGATGTAGCTCGGAGCTGCTCAAAAAAAAAAATTTTGAATTTCAATATTTTTCATGTTTTTATAAAAGATAAATTTTTAATAAATTGTGTAGTTTTGTGTTTCATATCAATTAGGTTCTAGTGCACAAAAGAACTTCTTCAACACCCCCGTTTACAATAATAAGGCGCATGAACCAAAAATAATTTGAATAACCAAGAGTCCTGACAGAAGGAAATTTAAATTTGTATTTGCGCCCACTAAAGATTATGGTGAAAATTATTTGAGACTTTGGCAATTGTACCTGGAAATAGGTGAGAAAACTTGGAGGTTTTGATTTTTGGGGATTGGCAGAAACATCCGAAAGATAAGAAGATTGAGTGCGGAATTGCAACAAGGACGGACGTCAAAATTTTTGGACTTAATTTTGCTTTTTTTGACAGTTATTTTCTCCAGGGTGGATTCTAATGTGGGAAGAGTTCTTTATTATTTCTGAAAACTTGACAAATTGGTTTTGCGTTCCATTATAGCGTGGTCGAGTTTTGGTGAAAACTGAACATAATATGCTAAATTTTCCAACATCGGTGAAAATGTCCGAATTTCTAGTTTGTATGGGTTGACAAATGTAAGATTATTTTGAATTATTACATCCTCCGTTTTGTCAATTTTTCCAGTAGATTGAATTGGATGAATTTACATTTTTGAAGCCATATGTGCGTACAAATTTTAGATGTCAAGAATTGAATAATGGTGTATTAAGTAAAAAAAGCTTTTGATCAAGATATTAGCGAAGTGATTTGTTCGTGCTTGTGTTTCTAAGCGGCAGGTTATTTTGATATTTATTTAAATATCTGCTTATAGTGGTTCATGACAGGGATAGTTGGTTATAAACTGAGTTTTATGAATTCAAATCCCATAATTGAAGTGTTGATTTTTTTCAATTATTTATGCACAGATATTTAGCCTTTCTTTATTAAAATTTGTTTTTATTCTAATAAGTTTTTATTGTGTGAGCAGTTCACACTCATGGTGCTATTCTTTTATTTTACATGAAAAGTTAAAATTATAGTCTTTACTAATTGTTGAAGAGTTTTTCTTCTTATTTTTTTATTTTTCTGCAACAGCTTTAGCATACGAAATTATAAATGGACGTGCGGGCAAGAGACGGAAGGACTAATCCGCTCAAACACACATTCTCGACTGGGTCTCGGTCCTTCGAGAGGATAAATTTCACAGTGTAAATATGAGAACTTTCCGAAAATTTTGACAACTTTCGAACTTGAAAAAATAGCACAAACGATCAAGACTAATTTGAATCCAGAAGTTCAAAAATGTATGTACCCAGCTCCCATCTCTTCCCAGTTAAATTATTTACGACTATTTAGAACTTCATCCTGCATTCTGTATGCGTTACCAAGAATCTCGTTACCTAAATCATGGGCGTCGGTGTCGTTGATTTGTTGTCGTTCTAGGGTAAGTTACTTTCTCTGCCTTTTACAGTGCTCCTGGATTTTGGCCTTCTGACGCCTATTTATTATTCCGTATTCTTCTTCTAAATATGGTCACCTTAATGTCTGTTGAGCTGCCTTTTGATTAAACCAAAGGCACATTTAGTATGGATTTAGTTTTAGATGCTAGATGTGGACTTAACATATATCCTGCATCGTGTTTTCCCTATCGGGTACCTATTCCATATCCTGAGATGGCAAGGCTCAGGTATATGCCCCTAGGTAAGGAGGATCAACGACAGACAGGTCGCCTCTGAGGTCCTGTGAGGGACATTTTAAACATTTGCCTACTCTCCTGGAACCACATGCCACTACGATAGCCTTCCAACCTCTTGGTGGGTGACAGTAAACTGCCAGGGCTCCCACCCCCGTAGTAGTTTTTCTTTTCGAAAGCGTGATCTTCTTATAAGAAGATCTATGTTTCATGCGAGCTACTTTGAAACTCTTCATAGGTGACTTAGCCAAGTCCCAAGGTTCAAGCAATTTGAGTTGCTTTGGACTCCTCCAGTTTCCCTTAGGCATCCATATAAGGCTCTTGGGGCATACGGTAGCATCCCTATGCAGTTATATGCCCTAGTTGCCAGTTATTTTCCCTTTTAGTAACTTGGAAGATTAGTCAATTCCAGATCTCAGGAAAATTGTTATGTACACCGTTAGTGTATCATAATCGAGCACCGAAGTGTTCTTTTCCTTAGTGGTGACTCTTGCCGGAACTGATTAGGTTGTCAGCGCTAGAGCTTGTCGGAGTTCCAGTCCTGATTTAACAGAGTCCTGCCGATAGGTTCAAAACAGCGCTAGAGCCAGATAGAGTTTCAGGTTGCCTGAATTGACTAGATCCTGCCGATAGGCTGTGTCAACGCTAGAGCCAGACAGTGTTTCAGTTGTTGACTGAGTTTACTAGGTCTTGCCGATAGGCTGAGCCTCTTCAGATCCTTTAAGGGTCAATGACCTCTAAGGGTTGGGTCCCAGGCGGGCAGACCTACTACGCCATATTATTGGGGTTGTCCAAAATACATAAATGACCGTTCATTAGGAAAGTTTTATAGTTCCAATTAAAAATCGAATCATTGTATTGTTTTTGTTTTGTCCGCCACTATACAGTTATCGCAAAATGTGGTGTTTCATTAAACTTCTGACAACACGATTGCTCATCTGAAAGTCCTTAAAAATTGTTAATCTTTTCGACTTGGCCCGTACCTACTGGACTGACAATAAGGGGGAAGATTAAAAATTTTAATTTGTTATTATTTAACCTAATAAATGAGAAAGTCATGTGTTGTATCACATCAGATTTTTTATGTGATGTTTTTGATTTATGTTGTTGTCGAACTTGTTTACTAAATAAAACCACCTTGTATTTTCTTCTTTGTTTTTTATGGTGGACTAGTGCTCAAATCATATTTTTCTTTAGTTCGCAGAGGGTTGAACACCAATTTATTGTCATTACATCATTATTTTATCAGTGTGGGGTATTTTACATGCAAATTTTAATTTGTACTAAATTAGAATTATAATTCTCAGAACTGGTACAAAGTGCAATTAAAACTGGTAGTTTTATAATAATTAATTAATTATTCTTCTTCTTACATATAAATTAGATCAATAATCAAGTTAAATTAAACACAGCTGACCATCGTTACCACTAATTATTTCTATTAATTACTTCAATATTACTTTATTGCAATTTTTAAATTACTTCAACAAACTAATTATAATAATTAAACATTTCAAGATGAATAATCTTATTGAATTTATGCAACGCATAACTTACTTTCTATTATTTATTATATTGAGTAGTATAATTTCGTTATATATGAAACAATTAGTTTAACTAATAATAAGAGCCGGGTTTTCAATATAAATCTCGACTACCCATTGGTCGAATAGAATTGAAGTTAATTTTTAAATTTTATTACCATGCCTGCCACCCTTTACATGCATACCAAAATTATGCGCTAGGGTGCTAAAGATTCCTTCCTTTTGTGACCTTATGGTTAAAGCCGAAATCGTGATCATATAGTAAAGATATGTGTCAAACCCTGATAGTTTCCGGATCTGGTATGAATTCCGCAACTGAATCCTGATGTGGCTCCACTAGGTCAGCTGGATTCGGACCTGACCTAGTTTGGGTTACATTCCAGCAGGTTACCTGATCTTTCTTAGGGCAAACCGCATGCAGGCCTCATTGCAGCCCAAAAACTGTTCAAAATTTTTTGCACAAAATAGCATCACATAGTACTGCTATCATGGACTAAAGTTTTCGAATTTTATCTCTTCTTCCGTCAGAGATATTCAGTGTTGAAGAACACCGTTTTCTTAAATTTCGTTAATTTAAGATCAGAAAGGTTAATTGAAATCTTACTCTACCTTTTTTCTTTTGCTTGAACAGTTATTGTATTTGCCAGAATGGTAGACCTTGATTTTTCCTTAGTGATTAAGAGGAGTCAAAATGCTGAGTAGTAGATGTGGAGGGAGAGACGAATAGTCGTTTCTGAACATTAGTTCCCCCTAGTCACTGAGGAATATCAAGGCTTACCACGATAACGGATAACGGGTAAGATGTGAACCTACTGGAACGACATCCGAAGGAGGGACTTGCAACACAGCGGTTCCCAAACAAACTACTTATTGGTTCGTCAAAACTTTTTAATTATCACATTGTTATTTTGACAATTATTGACACAATCAATAATTATTATTGATTGTGTCACACAAAATCATTGATTTTAACAGAACGCCATTTAGCAAAATTGATACTAAATATAATGGTGGTTTGATACAATTATACAAACCTACACATACGGCTATATGACTATTTGTAGTCCACATAACAAGATTTAATTTTCACATTTTGTGTTCAAATCAATTAAGCGATATAAAATATCCTGAGTCTCCTTAATTGTAATTTAGAATCTAGCCTTCCCTGCGAAATAAGTAGTCTCAATAAATGATCTACCGGCAACAAGGCGGTCGGAACTTGATCTGTGAGTGCTCGAAACATCACAATTACCACAGTTTCCGAGAAAAGGGGTTAGTTTTAGAACACCACAATAATACATTAAAATTTACAAAATCAACTCATAACCTGAAATCGCTTACGATTTTGTTGAAACATTTCATAAGGATTGTTTCTTCAGAAAATCACGGACAGTTTTGTGATTGATCGTTATGCGCAGACGCGGTTTGAAACCGTTTTGAAACCGTTTGGAAATTTTTATTGTCCGAACACATTTTAATCAGAACTACAACTGTATTTGTACAAAAGAACTACAAAAGTTATGTTAGTTCAAGTGTTGCACATTTAGTTCAAAACTAAACAAAGAAGTTAGTTTTAGGTTGTCATCAGTCATTTTTAAAGTATTAAAGTAAAATTTGTAGTAACAAATTTGTTCGTGTACTTGTACTAGATAATAACATAAATACGATATTTAACATTTATTATTAATTTTAAAAATTGACAGCAAACTTTTATAAAATAAATTTATTAATGCGCATGACTCTGATTATCAGTTTGAGAAAAATCCTCAAACTGCTCTGGCTATCAGCAAACCGTTTGAAAACGGTTTTGGTTACTGTAGAAACACCAAACTATTAGTCACAGTTTGATCAAACCGCTGTAAGAACGCGGTTTTAAATCTGCGCATGCGTCTGACGGTTTGCAAACGGTTTCAAACTGTTCAAACTGCTGAAGAAACAAACCTATTGACACAAAAACAAATTCTAACATCTACTATACTCTGTACTCTGTGAGTACAACAATAAATAACATCAATTAGTGGTAAAATTTACGTAGTACCATTATGCCCCTTGTACCAATGTTTTCCGGTCTCCCCTACACGAAAGCAAAGTGACACTTTTCAAAGCGAGGAAAAGAATTATTTTCACCTCATTATAGTTCACCAACAAATTAACTGTTTTAATAAAACATTGCTCCGTCAAATGAGCTACTGAGAATCTAAAATATATTTACAACGAATTGAGTATTTGAGGAGAAACAAATTTTTCTATACAGTTGTGAAATATTTTTACCTTGGCATTGGCACCAACTAATCTATTTGATACGATTGCCAATAAACATTTAAAATGTTTATCCTAAAATTTTTTGATCTTTGTTATTTTATCATACTAATTCGTTTTTCCGTGTTGTCATATTTTTATAATAAACATTGCCCAGTTCAAATAGCTGGGCTGGGGAATAATAATGCGAAGTTCTTCAAGATAAAAATCAGAATTTTGATTTTCGAGAAATATGGTCGCAAATTTTTTTTTCTTTTGAAGTAAAAGAAAAATTTTCCAACTTTGTAATTATGTTTTTCAATTTCGGCTGACCCGGGAATTGTGAATATTTTTCTTATCTACAGATTGGTGATCAGAACTGTGGTTTTTTACCAACTTTTCCTCTAAAGTTTATTGTATGTTGACGATACATTGTATTAGGTTTACGAGAATGAAGCCATTAGATCGAAGATAAAATAAATATATCAAAAAACCACATGTAAAATAATATAGCCTATGTTGTAAATAAATATAACCTTAATTGTTTAAGTGAACAATGAAATATATTATTTAAGAACTAAACTTATGTAAAAACAAAAATTAGAATTGGAGGGCATCTCAACATCTCAAGGTTTACCGATAGTACCTATTGTAATTGTAATAATATTAAACAGATATATTCAAAAGTTGAAAAAAAACAACAAGTGTATCTTCAATCCTTCGGAAGCTATTCTTAGAAAATAAATTTAAATAAAACAAACAATAGAAATAATTTTTCAATTTAAGACAATTAAATGCGTTTTAATGAGCCTTAAAATAGGAGCAAAATAATAAAAAATTAAATTGTTTTACATCGTAGTAACTACAATAAATTCAGTATTCTTCTAAAGTTGATGTAATCGAGAATCATGAGAAAAAATAAGACTGATGCTACCACTTTTCTTTTTATTTTATTAGTGTATGTAATACCGTTGATTGAAGAACTTAATAAGATACGCAGTCTTACGAACAAAAGCATGTCGAAAAAAATGGGTCGAGATGTAGGTGACGTTAGCGTTGATTGATAGAATAGAATAATTTATTCCTTCAATTAGCGTTGATTGAATCAAAATTCCCGAAATCCCAAAAGATTGAGATTCGGTCCCAAAGACCCGAAACTCCCCTAATTTCGCATCTTTCCTAGACCAGGTTTTTATTAACCATTATTCCCAGATACTACTTGACTTTGCCTGATCGCCCCAAACCTATTTTGATGATACTACGTTCCATTGGTCGTGAAACTAACTAAGATAATTGATTAATTAGAAATAAATTCGTATAAAACCATAATAATAAACATCTAGATCCAGTGCGACCTTCAGGCCGCACAGTTTGGCTATGTAGTTATACTTCAGTAGTAGAATGTATTTATTGTATGGTGAAAAATAATAAAAATACAAATTGTAAGTGTAAGTGTTTGGGAGCCACTGATCTATAAAAATTAATAGTTTTTAACTACAAGAGGCATTCAAATTTTAAAATATTCCATCATAACATGATTCTATATCGCAGAGAGCTTCCACCAACATAGAAGACATTAAAGCATTTTTTTAAACTTAAACTGTTATCTTTCACTAATAGAATCATTTCCTCTTTCCTGTCTAACCACTTTTAGCTAACCACATCCATTTTAATTTATTTGTATCGAATACTTTTTTATCCATTCATGCCTCTTATTTGAATAGAGGTTTCTTATCTCATATTTTTCCCACATTTTATAATTTTTAGTTTAAAGAACATCAAATAAAACAAATTCAGGTTCAAACCAGATGAATTTTGGAAATTTTTCTGGAATTTTAATGTACACCATTTTTCAGAGTAACTTACCCCTCGATTATTCCCTACTGGTGATCAGGAAGAATACATCTTTTTAACCGTTAAATGGAAAACAACAATTTAGATATTGTGATAGTTATTTACCTCGACATTTGGCGATACAAAATACTGCTGCAGATCTTACTGCACCAGTGAGAGATGGTGTTGGAGATGTCAACAAGATTGGACCATTCGAACAATGAAAAGAATTACCCAGGCGTCATCCAAAACAAAAAACAATAGGATTTGCCAACTGGAGGAAATCCAAAATGGTTCCACAATTTGCGCACTAAAAACTGAATAGTGCCTTTCCTATTTGCAGATGTTTAAAAGCAGGAGCCAAAAACACGGTAAGCTATAAATAAATAGCTTACACACAACAGGCACTTAAGAAAATCATTATGAAAAACAGTTGAGCTTACAAGACTCTCGACTCAAGAATTCCTACGTCGGAACGTTCACGCTATCAACCATCTGTAGCAAAATGTATTTAATTCAACGATTTCATTGCATGCATGGGCCGTACTTAGAAATTTTAAAATTCAATGAGAAAGTAGTACCACATAACGAAATACTAAAATTCGTTACAATTTTATAAGAAAGAAATTGGTCTTCTTGTCATAATTAGATGATTTATCCTTCTTGGAAGTTAAATTTGGAATTTTGTAGAAATGTAGGTTTTTCACTTGTGTGGTACTAGCTGTAATTAATAAATTTATAGTGAAGTGCAACCATGGTGGACAATGGAATGCAAATAAGGGTGTGGAGATTTTCATATTCGAATAATGGTACCAAGATAAGGGGTATTTTCCGATTACCGTTTTGGAAAAGCGGACGGGCTTATTTTTCGTCGGCCATTGATTTGCGAATTTTTGAGTTTCTGGAGTCAGGATTGATTCCGGAAGTGCTTAATAGATTGATTTTGCGCTTCTCCTGAATACAGGATGTTCTCGGATTGGTAAAAAGCGACAATTTTGAGATTTTTGGATGGTGGAATGATCATTTATTGTTTGATTGGTGGAAAATCATCATTTTCCATAGTTACTGCTCTGGATGATATTGGACACGTTTAAAAAGGAAGATAGACATTTTTGGAGGTTAAGATTTGGAGGTTAAATTTATCTTGGAATTGCATGAAAATGGTACAATTAGTTTATTTTTGGCATACCAAAGTTTAACTTGAAGATACTTTGAGGACTCTGAAGCGCGCGGATGTCATTTCTGGATTGGCTTCTTTATTATTAATCGATAAAGAAGATTACGGTGATGTCACAAGTGATGTTACACTAATAAAAATTTTCGAGGTATACCTATAAGTTTTATTCTTTTATAGTTAATTTGAATTTTTTTTAAATCCTATCGTGCATCCATAGCGTAGACGCTTTTTTTAGTTGATATAGTAAATGTCGGGACTTGTAGTTGTCCAAAATTCCAAATTAAATCAAATGATCTGTTGGTTTTATAGTCAAGGAGTTATCATAAAAATTATCTTAATTTTTAATAATAAAATTTTCTTCGGCGTATTCACAGAACCCGAAGAGAACATAAAGAGTCGTTGCTAGCCGGAGCACTTGAGTGTCTGTCAATAGTCCTTTTATTTCGATACATCCCCAAACTTAAAATTTATTATTGTAATTTGTAAAGGCTTCCGGTAGAGTACAATTATATGTACTGTGATGGTCAAAACGAATAAGAGACTCGAGATTGGATATTAAAGTCAAAAGAGGTGTGAAAGTGAACACCAAAATTACTGAGAATAAATCTAGTTTAGATCCAAAGCCAACTTGATACCTTACACATTACACAAACACAATATATTTTTTTCTATTAAGTGACTTGTGTTGTGTTGAAAATTTGATAAACCTGCAAAAGAAGAATAGGCAGTTTGAAATTCGAATTTACAGCCAAAAACAGATACCTCCTAATTTATGTCTTTTTTGAAAAATCCTAGGGAATTTTTGGATTTTGATATAAGAGGTTCAGGAGATAAGATTTTCTCTCTGCTCGTCGAAGTTTGCAGGAGATGACAGTTGCGAATTTTGTGGCGACGAAGCTGTTTTTGCGGATTTTGTATTTTTCTTCTTTGGAACGAACTTTCGGTCCAGGGAGATCTTTCGAGCGTTTAAGTAGTGAATTTCCTAGTTCGGGATCTTCGAATTAATGGTTAATACAAGGGGATTGTGTAGATTTCTGAAAGGGTGCCGTTTCATGCAAGTGAGCGAGGATCACAAAAATTTGCGAGTTTTGGATAAAATTTGTGGTCATCTGATTTCGAATTGCGCTTACATTGGTTAACTCGCCGGTTATGAATAAATAATACAAAATTAAGTATAACACTATAAAGTACTCCGAGTCCGAGTCTCTTAATTGTAATTAGAATCCAGTCTTCCTTGAGTATAAGTGTTCTCAATAAATGTTCTGCGACGACAAAGCGGACGGAGCTTAGCTTGTATGTGTTTGAAGCATCACAACTTATCTTAGTTTCCGAGTGAGGGGCTTTGTAGTTGTTTTAGAACAGCGCAGTATATCCCTAACCTGACACATGGAAGAGGTTTGAACATCTGCAAACGATGACCAAAGTAGCAAAACATTTTAACGCATGAGCAACCCCTTACGTTGCAGGGGCTGGAAAAAACACAATTCATACTCCACGTCACATACAAAATCATCATAAAAGGAATAAGGTAACCTAGAAATCGCAAAGAAATACTACTGCGCTAAGTTAGATGTAGCAAACCTCGGAACTTTTGCACAGTTGGAATAGTTGGTGCCAAGATTATGATCACATCCAGATTATGAGTACCAAGACTGCATTAGTATGGCCATTTTCGAAACAAAATTTACTCATGGGGTGGGTACCCGGGAGAATCGTTCCCTTGTGGACTTGCTATTGCCCACCTACGATTGGACTCGAAGTGGTTGTGGTTTGCGAAAAGTACTCGTAATGAAAAACCTCGTGCTTGACACCGATCTTCAGTGCGACCTATCTATCGTGATCTGGCAATGAGAAAAGTTGCCAGGTCATAACCTAGGGTACAATAAGGTCTTGCAGCCGGAGGAAATTAGAAGTTTCGATTTGCCGGAACCACCCCGTACAAGGTACCAATAAATTGTGGTCATTCCCACGAGGGAAGCGCTTCTTCTTCTTATAGTGCCTTCTCGTAACAGAGGTTGGCGAGCATCACTTCAAACTCTTCTCTGTTCTGCGCCATGCGTATCAGTCTTTCGGCTTCACTGATGTTAAACTATTTGCTCAAATTCTTTAGCCATGAGAAGCGCTAAGTACATTAATTTAATTCCTGTCACTAAAAATGAAACGGCAAAGGTTAGCTCGAAGCTAACCGTGTCTCTATTTTATTATACCATGCAGTGTTATCATGATAAATAAGTAGAAATGTAAAGTTATATAATCTATAATAAAATTGTAATATAACTTGTAATCACAATAATTATAATATAAAACAATGCATTTAATTTTAAACATTAGTATACTACATATATAGGGTGTTTTTTTAACTGCATGAGAACTTTCAATAGGGATAACAATTGAAGCAAGATTGCTATGGAAACAGTTTTTTGACATTTGTGTTTAGCAAGGTTTGGCATTTGATAATGCATAGATTGACCATTGAACAACGATACCAAATTGGGCTCACAACCAATTGGAAGTGGATCCATTTTTTTACCGTAAAATTTTGTTCAGTGACGAGGCACATTTCTGGTTAAATGGGTATGTGAACAAACAAAATTGCCGTATATGGAGTGAGACCAATCCGGGACATTATCTTGAGACTCCATTGCATCCATTAAAATTGACTGTTTGGTGTGGAATACACGCCAACGGCATCATTGGTCCATATGTCTTTCGAAATGAGGAAGGAGCTACCGTTACGGTGAATGGTGTGAGATATCGACACATGCTCAATACAATTTTGTTTCCAAAACTTCAAGAGCTAAACATTGACAACTTATGGTTCCAACAGGATGGTGCTACGTGCCACACAGCCAACGAAACCATCAATTTATTGAAAGGACAATTTGGTGACAACATTATTTCAAAACGTGGTCCTATCAATTGGCCTCCAAGATCGTGTGATTTGACACCTCCAGATTATTTTCTGTGGGGGTATGTTAAATCCATGGTTTATGCTAACAAACCAACAACTCTAGAAGCATTGGAGGCTAATATTCAGCAAGCCATTTATGAAATAAAGCCAGAAATATTGGAAAAAGTGGTCAAAAATTGGACTGAACGGATGCGCTTCGTAACCATTAGTCGTGGTGGTCACATGCCGGAAGTCATGTTCAAATCATAAATGCCTTTAACTGTACTTTCATAAAAAAATTATAACCAAAACATTCCGTCAGGTTTTTAATGTTTTATTTCATTTTGAAGTTCTCATGCAGCTAAAAAAACACCCTATACATTACATTAAAACAAAATCTTATGTAACAGGTAGAGATAATGCACCAACATAAGCATCGACGGCCTCGATCCTTGAACAGAATTTGTCACAGGTTTATTCGACCTTGGCCTTGTTTACGTGGGTCGTGCTATTGTCGAAGGTATTCCTGATTGAGGCAAGGGTTTTACAGAATGCCTGTTGGTCATTTTGCTATAGATGGGTGGTTTGAAAGCTAAACATCTGGAGATTGGTGTTGGAAGCGTATAAGCATTCCATTCATGCCATTTGTTTTGCAAATGCTATAGAAGTAATAGATCCTGTAACAGTAAGCTGTACTTTCGGACCCCAGATATCATGTGACCATTCCCGTGACCATGGTATCATGTGACATTGCAAATGTCAGTTTTCCAGTTGGTAAGCGTCAGTTGTTTAATAATAATTTTAGCAATTTATAGTTTACGAGATAACACAATTGCATATTTTACCTAGACGACCTTCTATTTCTACATCATAATCTGATATGAACTCGACAGTTTTCTCACAGCGAATTCTCTTAGCTATGTACCTTTATTTCTTGCATTTTTAGCTTGTTATCATTATTTTGCTACGAAGGATCAAGATTTATCTAGATCTGATAGTTGGGGAAGAAGATCCTATTTAACAGTTTAAATTCATTAGGTAGATCATCGACGCAGTAGTACAAAAAATTTTATTTTCAAAATTTGAAACTTTATTAATTTATTTCCGATAAAGCACTTCTCGTTGAATTTTAGTTATCTGTTATTATAATTCAAAAATTGTAAATATGATGACAAACGCGGAAGTAGATTATTTTAACAAAGAATACAAAATTATTCACTTAAAAATAAAAATTTTAATTGATTTTATAATTTATTATGATAATCATGATGTTAATTATACGATTGCATTTTTTGTTACGTTTCATTTTTTGGATAATAATTAACACGCTCTAGTAAGCGTGTTAAATTTAGTTAAAAACCATCTTATTTTTAGCAATTATTTAAAACGTTAAAAGAAGAATTTAGTAAATGAACAGTTTTCAAAATAATTTACAAAATGTTACAAAAAAAATTTTACAACGAAAAATTGAATTTTGGAACCGCAATGATAAATTTTAAAATATTTACAGCTACGACTATTTTTTTGAATTATGTAAAATAACTCTAATTAAGAAATATTTGATTAGACAAACGTTGAACAAATAAATAAAGATCATAATAATTAAATCTATAAACTAAATGAGAAAAGTGGGGAAGAGTTTGTAATAAATGTAAAACTTCTATAGAAGCTATTAAATATTCACTCAGTTGCTATTCGGTTGCGCTCTTTTCAATGTTACAATTTGTGAAACCAAACCAAAAAAGTTTAGCTGTATTTGAAACAAAAATGACCGAATTAGATGTTATCGTGGATAAATCGTCTCTGCCAGTTTTCGAATTAAATAATAACAATTTGACTTTGGAACGCGCAGAAAAGTCCTACTCCAGGAAAATTAGTGAATCGGGAATTTCGGTTTCTAGTGCATCAAGTGTTAACTCTGATAGTAGTGAAGATAACGAAGGGTTAAATTTTGGTGACAACACAACAACAAAATTTGAAAATGAAGGCTCGAAGGAGGTTTGTTGTTTTGATTAATTTTCACTATCACGGTGACCTTTCGCCACTGTGATAATTACTATCAGTTAAAAATTCAAATTGTCATGAACTCCCACATAATTTACTACCTTTTTTAAATTAATTAAAAATAATTTAAAAAAAGTTGCATAATTTTTCAACTACAAAATTAATATAATCTGTATTTGCGGTTTGTGCATAACCGGTTAATTATTTTTTTCTCGAAGATCTGTGACATTTTCAATTTGTGTTGTTTTAGTACGTGATAAAATTGTAGATTTTAAAAATTTAATTCGAAAAAGTTCTCGAAAGAGCAAAAATTGTATCAATAAAAAATGAAAGTCATACTTTCTCGCTGCTAAAATTTAAATGAAAAATTTTAATCAAAGTTTAACAAAATTGCAATTTTGCATCGTTAAATGAGAGGAATAATAATTATTTATGCTATAAAGATGTTCAAAACATTCCTGTGCAAATTTTTTAAAATCCAACGAATTTGTTTTGAATAATCAAAACATTAATCATGTTAAAATTCAATCTTCCAGACTAATAAATTTGTTTTCTAAAAAAACTAGACATTTTAAAAATAGCTAAGGAAATATTTAAATTACAGTATAATATTTATTCTGATGTGGGCGTGCCTTAGATTTCTTAAATCAAAATTTGTATTATTACATTTCCGGTAGATACACAATAAAATTACTCAAGTATCCTAAAAATTTACAGGTGATATTTCCAACTGGTCTATATTAACTAGAAGAACAATAAATTAATAATTAATTAATGTTTTACATTGGTAAATAAATAAATTTAAGGTGATTGTTATGAGATATTCACAAAATTTAAATAATTTAACATAAAATATTTTTGTAAATTGAATAATTAATTATTATATTATAGCAATGCTTTCATAGGGAAAGAAAAATGTAAGAACATTCAGCATTACCACAGCCTTGGAGCAATTAGTTTATTTGACTGTACCTAATTGTTTTGATTATTAATCAGATTGTTTTGATGTATCCAAAATAAAAGTTAAAAAAATAACAATTCAGGTCATGAATTCAGTTAGAACTGTATTTCCGTGTATCCAAATGGCATTACAATTCGCGGAAGTAAACGTTGTTTTCACCTGCCACACTCCAGGATCTTCATATATTTAGATCATAAATGATTCAAACTTCAGTCATTTAAACACAGTGTTACAGAAATAAAAATCTTATAGATAATATTATAATGAAGCGTTAAGTTCCTGTAATAATTGATTGTAAAGTTTGTGTTTTAACGATATTTTACGTCTGATTGGCCGTGGTTCCTTTAGTCTGTTAACGGTACATGCTCTCGACGTAATTACTTAAAACAATGCTTGGAAAGGAATGCATTCCCTGATGAACCCTTGTGGGCAAATCAGTTCGTCCGAGTTTCGAGTTCAATTTCGAGGATTTATTTCCTTATTTAAATGGGCCCGAATGTGTAGGTCTCCCTGGGGTCCCCTCCACCCCGGTTGTATCAGGTCCGCAAGACGATAAGGTTTTAGTCACAGGGTCCGCCTGACCGCGATTCAAACCCTGAATTTCCGCTCTGTAACTCAACCAACTATCACATCAAGCTACCACTGCGACTCTACCAAACTTTCACTAAAAACTTTTTAAATTCGTGCGAGCTAGGTTATCGTCCTTCCCCACCATCGAAGTCCTATTGTATTACAAAATTTTGTCAACAATACAAGAGTTTCCTATTTATTACATTCCTCCATGTTTTTCATTATTTGAGAGAAACACCGATATAATTTATTTATTTATTTATCGTATGGCATAATACAAAAAAAGAAAACAGAAGTAACTACATGTCAAAGCATAGTCATATATTAATATCTAAACCGATATAATAAATGGTATCTATAAAAAATCATTAATGCTCGAAATTATAACGGTTTTTTAAATTAAAAGTTTTTTAAATTGTGATCGTGCAACTTCGGATTTTCATATTATGATTTTCACACATGAGAGTTAATTTTCAAATGCCACACTTGTTTTAAATTTAAACACATTTTAGATTTGTTTTTATATTGTTATTATCTATTTATAATTAATAATCACAAATCTAATGTGTTTAAAATTAAAACTGGTGGCATTTGAAAATTAATTCTCATGTGTCAAAGCCATAATATGAAAATCCGAAGTTGCACGATCACAATTTAAAAAAACTTTCTAATCTTCTTCTTCTTCAACTTAGTTTAAACCTTAATGCTTGTCATTTCCAAACATCTGCGTCGTTTCCTTTGGCCCTGTTAGTTCCATGAACATAATATAAATAGTTTACATCCATTTAGGTATTAGCTTGCTAGACTTGCCTTCAGATGTGCCAGTATCCTGGTTTTTCATGTTAATGGTGGCAATTCACTAATCCAGAAGACCACCGGCTTAACGTGCCTTCCGAAGCACGGAGACTAATCATAAGAAAGTTTGACTCTCCCCGGTTTGAACTCAGTGCCCCGCATTCCCATCCAATTGCGTTAGCTGCTAGGCAATGACCGTCTTTATAATCTCGGACATAAAATGTCAAAACAAATTTTCAAAACAAACTCTGGAATTTAATTATACAATTTTTTTTATGATCATGTGCAAAGACCATGTGCATTGCATTATAATAATGTTCCCTTCTTATAGATTCAACTACCTACTATAATTAATTGCATTATTTGTTTAATAAAAATCAATTTGTTTTAGTGGACAGCAAGAATTTAGTTAATCCATTCATATGCGTCTTTAATTTTAGATTGCAATAACTTCCCAAGTAACTTTTTGTCCTTGCTAAAATGAACACCGCATCACCAAAATTAATGAAAATTTTACTTAAAATAGAAAATAAGCATTAAAAAAATCAAAATCATTAAAAAAGTTTCAAAATTTACGTTTAAGTTGAAATCAAAAGTTTAATGTTAGATTAAAACTACAACATTGAAAGTAATTTTAAAATTACACTATTACATTTCAAAGTAATATTTTGATGAGAAAATGTTAAGATCTTTTTTGTTCGTCTCATTGTTCCCTTGATGACACTGACTTTATTTTCGCTCTACGTTCAAAAGTAAGCACAGCCCCATAAAATCAAGATTTACCTCATAAGGGCCCGATCTATCATTTGGAAGACAACTTTATCAATAGGTGGCGCAGTTACCTAGATTTAGAATTGACGTCTTTCATTAGTTAGAAAGAATGAAAGTAAATTTTATTGGTTTCAAAAGTCGCGTCTTTGATTTGCAGCACTTATAATAATTGAAATTTATACAATTTTAATGCAGCATATTAAAAATTGCTATTTCAACTGTTTCATGACATAATTTTAATTAATTGTGCGCATTGGCGCAACTAGGGTCAAACGTTTGGGGGGGCTAAAAAAATATTTTCGAACAAGTTTTTTACGTAGGGGGGTAAAAATAATGAAAAATTGGGATATTTTGGGGGGGCTTAGCCCCCCTAGTTGCGCCTATGATTGTGCGGTTTTGATATAAAATCGCTAATTAACAAAATCAAAATGATAACCAGTTGTTAAGACTGATTATAAATATTATAGCATGGCTTTAGGAAAATTCTCTTCTTTCTTATAAAAAAAAATTCATTGCTGTACCTGTAACCAATTTTGAGCTGTAAATAAAGTTTTGGAACTGTCTTGAAAATCGCACCCTTAAAATGGAGAAAAAGTTAGGTTAGAATGGCGGATTGTAACCAAAATCTAATCAACTTCTAGACGCGTACTTCACAATAGTTTTCAATTCAATCGCTGCGTACGTTTATCCGAAATCTTTCCAAAAAAATTCCATTTGGGCTCACATATTCTGAAAAAATCATTTCTAAGGGCTCAAATCATGTGAAAAATAGTAATTTTAACTTTTTTTAATCACGATTAAAATGCTTTGATTTATTTTGTAAATATAGGAAAAATTTTTAAAAAATTATCGAAAGTTAATTATCATCATCTTTGGAATTTGAATTTTGTTTGGTAGAATCAGGATAATATCCTAGTCGTACGTAGAAAGTATTGTAAAAATGCTCAACTTGCCAATATTACTAACTTTTGTTTCAAAATTGAGTACAGTGTTGAAAAATAAAAGCAAAATGTTAAATAAATTGTCCTATTCCAGAAAAACATTTAGCAATTGTCCGAGCATTTCCAAAAATTTTGAAAATTGTTTATTTTGAAAATTTTATAAAAAAGGATAAAATTTACCCAAATATTTTGTTTAATTTCAACTCTTAATAGGAAGAGTTTTATCAACACTGCAGGTGAAAAAGACATCAGTGTCTTCAGAAGTTTGGGTGGTCAACCATCAAATAAAACTGAAACTTTGTAAATTTGTGTTTGTTAAAATAATGTTGGTTTTGGCGAACGTGTTTATAAAAAAATTACCAACAATTTTGAATATTGTGAGGACTTTTTGAGTTTTTGTGTTTGCCAGAATGGTACAACAATAACGCTCTCTCCCAAGATGGCTTCAGAGCGGATCATACACGAAATTTCGGGTTCCCAGTGAATTTTGGTTTAAATCGTTTAAATTGTGCAAATAAAATGCGATTTTGATTAATAAATGATAGCATTAGTGTCCTCGAGTGTCCAATATTGTTTTTTCTTTCAATCAATTTTTGTAAAGTTTGGAATAGATTCACGAGTGGCGACTTTAAAACCCAAAATAAATAACCGAGGTGTTGTTTATTGTAAATTTGTAAATAATACAGAAATTTAACTTTTTATAAAATTAAATTATATTGCTGTTTCAAAGAAATTTATTTCATTTTAAAATCATTTTATGTGGAGAAGTTCTGCATTGGCGCCTGACAACTTTATAAAGCACAAAATAATCAACGAAGTTAAAATTGTATCTTGAGCTACGATCGAGGCAAAAGCAAAGTGTCAAATTTATCACCACGACTTTTACTCCATAAATTTTATAAACTATTTTATAATCGGGTGGTACAGTACAAAATATTTAACAAATTAGGAATGTATAATTTCTCATGTTATATAATTTTTACCTGTAGCATATTTTAACTATGTGTGAGGTTTACAAGGCAACGAAATAGATAGAACCAAATGTTACAAATTATGATGTATTTACTTGCGTATGTTAATTGGAAGAGCCAGGGAAATTCATCCTTTTTTCTGTATTTTTCATACAAGTTCTATGGTTCTTTCCTTTTTTTCTAGATTGATAACCTTTTTTATGATCTTGGGACAGCTCTTAGGTAGCTTAGTGGTCTAGCATGCGCCTGGCTCCATCCTATATATACGTGTATCATATGCCTAATAATTTTAAGGACGACTGTATTGTTTATTTCGAACGTCGAGAGCGGGGATCTTGCGAATTCTTTACTTTGATTTACAAATCTTTACCGACCATGATGAGATAATATTTTACACTAGTTCATCTGGAATAAATCCATATTAAATCTTCTCAAAGTAATTAAGCTACACGCAAAAATATCCCCTAAATACCCACCATCTTCAAACTACGCTACATTAAATTGGAAACTTACGAAGAAAAGCTTCCAGACTATGTTCGGGGACAAAACCGTGTCAAAAACGTTTGGATAAATATTCTGACTAATGACTTTTTTGAATTATTGGTTTAGAAAATGTTGATCCTGATTGGATATTTTTCAAGTCGGACTGCTTGCTAATGAATTATTTCTGTAGCCATGTGTGCGGCGTTTTTTATTAGTTTTTTGTTTGTAGTAGGATATCATGCTATTGGGTTGTTTCCATAACCTTGGACTTTTAGCCCGAACATTCTCTCGTTTTTCTTTCACATTCACATAATTACCATATTATGTATCTTAAATTAACTTAAAATTATGACTGTCTAGAGACCGAGTACCCCGACTGAACTACAGGAGAAGTAAGAACTTTATTCTGCCTGTAATTTTCTTCGGCGTCTCAAAATGAAGTTATGAATATCCATAACTGAGTCTACATAGTGAAGGTAGCAGGTAGCCCGGTGCCCAGTCTGATGTCACATAAACACGTAAATACATAATATTTCGCTCGGACTTCCTTGACAAGTTTTATCGAAATAAATCTTCATTGTGCATCAAAAAGTTGATTACAAAATAAAGGATCAAGAACCAGCTACAAATAAATGAACTTCACAAGAGTGAAATTCAAATGCATGATTGGTGTGGTTGTTCGACCCTCGACCTCACTCAGAGGGAAATACAATTGTATATTTAAGACAATTGTGACCTATGATACTTCTGATGGGTCGTTCATTAATACCAACTCAGAAACAATGTACCTACAAGAATTTGGTGATAAATTATTATTAGCTTTTGACACGTTTATTATAAAATGTTTATTATTTTGTATGTTAGCTTGACGATAATTCTAGATTTTTTACTTTATCCTGTTCTTTAATAATTGAGATATTAAAAAGCTTCTTTATAATTTCATTAAAACCTTGTATAATTTTAAGAATAAAATAATAATATAGTGCATAATTTTGTTTGTTAAATAAGTAATAACTGTGGTTTCATCATCACAATAGTAAAATGTTTAGATTCCTTTGCCCTTCAATTCATACAATGTTAATAATAATTATCATTCATGGCTATCGAGCATGGTTTCATACAAAAACTTGACAATTTCCCGTAGATTGATCTAGTTATTGCTAGCTATATATATTTTTGATTCGGGTAATTAGATAAATCATACTTAATGCATTGATTATTTATTTGTGTTGCATTTATGAATACATTAATTTATTGTTATATTTTAATAATTTTACGAATTAAAGGTATTAAATTAATATTATATTTATGAGCTTGCAAGTGCTGTCGCACCCTTCGTTAGAATAATGCATAATGAATAATTTTAAAATACAACAATTAATTTATTATCACGAAATTAAAGCTAACCAATTTATCTTTCTCAGTGTAACTGCTTTCAAAAGAGGGGAGGTAAAATTGTATTTACAATTTTTTTTACTATAAGATTCAGAAATTCCCAAATTCCAATTTTATATTTTGAGATTGTGGGAAACTACTTATTATTTAAATTTTTTGTTTAGTTTCAAAAGTGAAACATCATGGGAGTAACGGCCTCCCATGTACTTCTGCACACGATCTAGCTTCTGCATAGATGTCTATGCTGATACCGAATAAAAAGGGATTCCCCTAATTTTATTTGTAATTGCTGTCAACTAGAGTTGAAAAAAAAACATTATTTATTAAGATGTTTGGCTAAAAATAGCACTGTGTTTGGACTTTATTAAAAGAATTTTTATTTCACACTCAAGAAAAGAAGTTGATATAATAATAATTATACTGTCACTGTCTCATTATTCAATTTATTAATTAAAAATGCTAATGAATACTTTAAATATTTAATCGTGGATAGTTTTTATGATTTTTTTTCCTGTGGATAACTAATATCAACACCTTTTATTAAAATTAATTATACTTCCTTGACAAATATTCGATTTTTTTTATTCAAAAATTGTATTCAAATGAAATTATTCGAACAGAGATAAGATATATCAATTTTGTAATTATTCCGATACGCACATTATTTTTTTTAATTTTTAGGTAATGTAATAATATCGCATTCGTTTTGTTTTTCTAATTATTTTCATTCCGGTAATAATTGTATTTGTTCGTAACGCACCTCTAGTTTTTATAGCTAAATAGCTTGCTAGATTTTCTTTATAGTACTTGCTTTGTCTTTTGTTATTTGCAATGCCTATATTAAATGTTGTCCATCAACACCGTAAAGTCAAGATAACTTCTTGGAAAAGTACAATTTTGGTAGTTTTCCATTGCCTTCCCATAGCTGACCACAGATAATAATTTAACATTTAGATTATGACCAGAAATAAAACCGCAGTTTTTCCCGCGGCTACATTTAATCTAAAATTCTTTAGATTTAGGAAAATTTCCTTTGCTACAAGAAAATAGTTGAATGACTGGTGCAGCAAGAATTTACCAATCCAATTGTTTAGAAAAATGTTTAATATAATATTATTAAATTAAGGAATGTGGAAAGATCCAGTTTTAAATTTGCGTTGTTGTATCGATTTGGTATTGTGTCTTAATTAATTAGTTATTTTCTTTGAAGGCTGTTCAATAAATTTTTATCTGTAAGTAATGTAAAATTGGTTAATTATTAGCTCGTGAGTTCCACATGAAAATTTTTTATAATTAGAAGAGTTACGAGTAGTAATTATTGAAAGGGTCAATTTTATGTGCAAGAATTTGTTCAGATTTCAAATTAGTTAATTATTATTCTTTAGAAGTTTAGATGATTCTATAATAAAATTGAACTTATAAATTATGAATTTTTGGTTCTGTCGAAACTTAGATAAAGAAATTTCCATTGGTATAATTAATTTTTTTTTCCATAAAACGTGTCGTTAATTTATCAAATCCAAATTGTTTTTTGTTTATACTACCACATTATAATTAATGTGAGATTATAAAAATATGCGATTACTTTAATTCTGTCAGAGAAACTTTTAATTTAATTACAATGTTCCGAAATATATTTAAATTTATTGGTATTTTTTATTTCTGAGTTATCGTAAATCGCAATTAAAAAAAAGTAAATATACTGGTTGATCTTCCTGTAATAATTAAGTAAGTAACAATTTTTTTATATGTTTATCAATAATATTTATATTTACTTATGCAAATTTAAGTATTTTTTTTACCGCTACCATAAAAGTGAAAAACTTGTTAAGTCATATATTTTGAAAATTTAATTAAAAGAAATTTCAAATATAACACCATATAATTAATAAAACGTATTCAGCTTAGCGGAGGTCGACATGTTATTAAATTAATTGATTTGTATGGAATAATTGACCCTTTGCCACTTGTCATTGATTGCAAATATTTCCAACTCACAAATTATGGTTAATTTTGTAAACAAGCGGACAACTGACTTTTTAAGAACAATTTTATAGTCTAAAATGGAAAAATTTTTTATTGCATTATTTTCAGTTCGATCATTAACCATTAGCTTAAATAGCACTAATTAAAATGTTTATTATTTTAATAGGATCATTTTAACACCACCTACGCTTTTCTACTACCTAATATAGAAAAAAGGCATAAAAATTATTATAGGTGAAGTTGGATTTAAAAAACAACTTTCGTTATTAAAATATATCCAGGCGATTCTCGCCTTTAGGGTCAAACATTTTTTAAAAGCAAATTTTGCTTATGTAGCCACGCTATACGGGCCATTAGTGCATGGCGGCATCAGCTAGCAGCTTTCATTGCGGCCATGTTTGAATCCAAACAATGCAAAATTAACATGGGAAAATACTGAGCGCAAAGAATAATTCGAAAACGAGAGATTTCTTAGCTATGAGATTCATATAGCACCAACAATGCACTAATAAGGAATATAACTGGTAAGTTTCAATGCAGTAGATATACCCAAATTTGAATTATTTCGATTTGAATATTTGAACTATTTAACCTCACTTTTTGTTACAGAAATAATTCTCGTAAAATCGCTCAAATAACTAGTTAATATGTTACTTAGACATGTTACAATTACTGAGAATTAATTTATCGTACTTTCTGTACGTTTTACAAATACTAACTAGTTAACATAATGGTTTCGTAGTTACAAATTGCTACGATAAGGAAATTTGCAAGTTTTTTTAATTTCCCACCGATTCAAACACCGATTCAACAAATGAGACGGAAAAAACATTTCAGATCAGATTTCACAGCGAACTTTGCGATATGAAGCATCAGAAATTACAGTTTTGCAAAACCATTTTAAAACACACCTACCGGTGAAAAACCATTTGAATGTGAAATTTGAAGTAAAGAATGCTTTATAAATAATGTAGATGATTGTGTTTGTAATTTGCTTTTCTTTACAGGTAATCATTGTCGTACATTTTAAACAAGAAATATTGCCATTTGGTGGTGTGGACTCCCAAAGAAACCCAAATTGTAATTATTTTAAGATCAAAAAGCTGGGAAATCAAGATTGCTATTTTGGAAAACTTTTATGTTAACAAATTTATACCAAATGTTAGTGTTGTTTCTACAATTGCTAATTAATTTGTTTTTTTAAACTTTTGTGTTTGTTAATAGTAATTTATTCAAAACATGCGACTCGATGCGAAATCGAAAGATCCTAGTTTTCCCTAACTGCATTTTTAATTAACAATTAATAAAATATGAATAACAATAAGAGTAAATGTCTATTATGTATCATTGTTCCTTTTATTAAAAATTTGTATATAAATTGGCAAAAGTTAATTACAATATTTATTCAAAACAAATTTCATTTTTACGATGAATCGCTATCTTCATGATACTTGTCTTCTACTTCCTTTATTAAGGGGTTTTACAAGTGCCCCAATTGTTTAAAATGTACGACAATGATTACCTGTAAAGAAAAGCAAATTACAAACACAATCATCTACATTATTTATAAAGCATTCTTTACTTCAACTTTCACATTCAAATGGTTTTTCGCCGGTGGGTGTGTTTTAAAATGGTTTTGCAAAACTGTAATTTCTGATGCTTCATATCGCAAAGTTCGCTGTGAAATCTGATCTGAAATGTTTTTTCCGTCTCATTTGTTGAATCGGTGTTTGAATCGGTGGGAAATTAAAAAAACTTGCAAATTTCCTTATCGTAGCAATTTGTAACTACGAAACCATTATGTTAACTAGTTAGTATTTGTAAAACGTACAGAAAGTACGATAAATTAATTCTCAGTAATTGTAACATGTCTAAGTAACATATTAACTAGTTATTTGAGCGATTTTACGAGAATTATTTCTGTAACAAAAAGTGAGGTTAAATAGTTCAAATATTCAAATCGAAATAATTCAAATTTGGGTATATCTACTGCATTGAAACTTACCAGTTATATTCCTTATTAGTGCATTGTTGGTGCTATATGAATCTCATAGCTAAGAAATCTCTCGTTTTCGAATTATTCTTTGCGCTCAGTATTTTCCCATGTTAATTTTGCATTGTTTGGATTCAAACATGGCCGCAATGAAAGCTGCTAGCTGTTGCCGCCATGCACTAATGGCCCGTATTACAAATGTATCGGTAGTTTAAATGTATAATAATAGTTCAAATCAGCTACGTTCGACAATTGACAGCCTAGCTCTAGCTACAAAAAAACTTAGGTTAGGTGATATAAGCCATAAAATTTCTAATAAGAATAAATAAATTACTTGATTGCATTGCACGATATGCAATTTGAAAACATTGTCAATATTACATGAGTCAGAATGTTGTAAATGTAAATAAAAATTCTATATAATTATATTGACCATGCCAAAGTTGTTAATTAAGAAAATTTCAATAGCTTGCTGTCCTTAAAATCAACAAGAAATTTTTTATTGTATTTTTTATTGAACTTATAACTTGTGAAAATAATTATTAAGCAGAAACTGTGTTGAAAATTATGCAAATGCTTGGATTGTTACATTTTAATGAGTTCCTAATGTATAATGACATATCAGAATTACAAAATGAAAGATAATAATTAATAATAATAAAGATATCTAATGATCGACCTGCAAATGTAATTATTTTTTTTTGTTCTTTCATTTCCACTGTTATAACTGATAAAGCAGTGGTGTGCAAATGAGGCTCTAGCCCACTCCATCTTTGAGTGTTATTACCTCCCTAGCATCCCAAAATAAAACATTTTGTGAAAAAATTGTGCTTTATTTGAATACAACACAGATTTGTGAAATCAATATGATTTTTCTCCTCCTGTCTTCCCTAAAGGCTTGTCTTCTCTATATTATATTATACTCTTTACAGTATACACTCCGAACTTAATAACCAGCTCAGCGGATTCAAATGCATAAAAGACTCTTTTTCTGTATTGGTATCCCTAATAATAATTTTGTTTGTTCAAAATAAAATATTTATCCTTAAAGTAAGAAATACAATTTTTTAATATATTGGAATTGCTTCTATATGAATTATAATGAATTTACAGTCAATATTTAATTATTACACATATTATGATTATGACGCATAAGGAAAGATAGTTACGGAAGTAATTGTTACAAATTTACTACTTTTCTTTTGTCTCACAAGTCAAAAATAATATAAAGTCATGAATAAAACTTATCATACCTAAAATGCACTGTATCAAACCGAACGCACCCATGCGTTGTTTACAATTTCTTCCGAAAACTTCTATTCTACAATAATTATTCACTAAATTAAATTTTCATTACCAATTGCGATAGGACAAAATCATATAATCGTTGCTGCGAAACTTTCTTTTAATTTGTTAGAACAATATTTTTCTAAGATCAGATTCTGCACTTAATCAAAACGAATTATCACCGCATTAAATTTATTCTCATCCATCATGTAAGAGTGCAATCGGACTAACTGTATTCTTTGAACATCCAAAATTTTTGCACGGATATGACGTTTTCAAAATAGACTCAAATTAACCAGCCTGGAGTGTTTTCCGATTTACGAAATCACTGTGATTGACTCACCGCTATCGAAAATAACTGATAAATTCAAATTTTTAACGAGTCGAATCACTACGACTCTGGCTTCTATGACAGTCGGCACAAAAAGTAAAAAAATACAATTCTTCATTAGTTGGCTACATGCGGTTTTCGTACTCAATCCTGCTATTTTACTGTGAAATTTGACAATGCGTAAGTTCCCTAACCTTTTGGCAGCTCTTTTGTTGTATATAAATTTTGATTTTAGGTATTACGCACTTATTTTAACCTTACAGGATCCCTAACTTGAAACACCTGTTTAAAAATTAACTATTGTTCTTAATGTTAGTGTACATTAAATCTAATGCACGTGGGGACGAACGTATTAAATATAAAAACTTAAAAGCACACAATGATACTCTGCATGTAATTTTAACACATTTTCTTACTATATTAAGAGCACTCCGGATCACGTGACTTTCTCAGTCGAAAGCCAATCAAACGCCTTCCTTTTGATTACGAAAGGAACTTCTGTAGGATATAACGCAATTATTTTATGTAAACAATTTGATCTATTTATTAATAATATACAGGGTGTCCCAGACCTGAACGTTATCCCTTGGAGTGATGATAGGCCAGCTCATGACAGACCAGAATATCGAAATATACCCATATTAAAATATTGTTAGTTTTCGAGATATTGGCACTTTTATGAATTTTGTAAAAATCGACACATTCAATCAGTTATTGTGTGCCACAGGTACGAAATTTCATATTATAAGAATATAATTTTGGTTAAGTAACCCTGAATAGCCCTGCTATTGATCACAGATTAAAACAGAACTAATATTGCCATACTTTTTGAAAAAAAAAAATGTTTTTGCGACCCTCAATTTTTTTTTAAATTTTATTTGCCAACTTCGACTCTTCATACTGTAAAAAAATTATACTACACTAACCTGGCAAGTTATTTTAAAAAATTGCTCATTTAGTGTAGTTTTCAAAATGGTATAAAATTTACTATAATAATACTTTAGAAAAAAAGATAGAGCTATTTTACTGAAAAATGAGCTCAATGTGAAATTATTATAATAATCAGGAATTCAAATAAAAATAATATTTTTAGGTTAAAGTAACAGGTATTTACTTAAAACTAAACAAAACACTAACAAAACGATACACTAATAAAACAAAAACATCAATAAAAATCAAAGAATGTGATTTTGTGTTTGCTGTGCATCGATTCGCTTTCTTATTGTTCTTCTAGTCGTACTAACAGTTTTTGCTTTGTTTTTTGGACTTATGTACGGCCTAGTGATTTGGACTTATTGTATTGGAGATAATAACGAACATAGATGTAATGCATTTTGCGTATTCCTGGACATTTTACTGATATGGCATAATGAGTAGCAAGTATTGATTGAATTTCAAAGATGTAACACTAACACAGAGTCTACAAGAAGACCAGGTCAGTTCGTTATTGTATCTTCAATACAATAAGTCCAAATTACTAGGGAATATAAGTTCAAGAACAAATCAAAAACCGTTAGTACGACTAGAAGAACAATAAGAAAGCGAATCGATGCACAGCAAACACAAAATCACATTCTTTGATTTTTATTGATGTTTTGTTTTATTAGTGTATCGTTTTGTTAGTGTTTTGTTTAGTTTTAAGTAAATACCTGTTACTTTAATCTAAAAATATTATTTTTATTTGAATTCCTGATTATTATAATAATTTCACATTGAGCTCATTTTTCAGTAAAATAGCTATATCTTTTTTTCTAAAGTATTATTATAGTAAATTTTATACCATTTTGAAAACTACACTAAATGAGCAATTTTTTAAAATAACTTGCCAGGTTAGTGTAGTATAATTTTGTTACAGTATGAAGTGTCGAAGTTGGTAAATAAAATTTAAAAAAAAATTGAGGGTCGCAAAAACATTTTTTTTTTCAAAAAGTATGGCAATATTAGTTCTGTTTTAATCTGTGATCAATAGCAGGGCTATTCAGGGTTACTTAACCAAAATTATATTCTTATAATATGAAATTTCGTACCTGTGGCACACAATAACTGATTGAATGTGTCGATTTTTACAAAATTCATAAAAGTGCCAATATCTCGAAAACTAACGATATTTTAATATGGGTATATTTCGATATTCTGGTCTGTCATGAGCTGGCCTATCATCCCTCCAAGGGATAATGTTCAGGTCTGGGACACCCTGTATAGAGACAAATAGTGGATACTCAATATTATTTCGAATATTATTTAAATTCAATAAAAAAAAAAAAAAATTTTTTTTTCAAATTTGAAGGAGTATCCACGATTCAAAATACATTTAAAAATGAAATAGCAAAAGCAAAATTAACTTTTTTTTATATAATAATCGAATTAAACGTTCCCTACGTAGACAGAAGAAGTCACGTGATCCGGAGCGCTCTTAACAAAACTACCTTTTATTACATTTTAAAGTGAAATCATTTTTTTAACATGCTTATTTTGATTCGAATAATTCCCGGATGTTCAGACAATTTGGAATACGACAATATATGTAAACTATTAAAACAACTGCAGTGTCAAACTTAAGGGCAAAAACAAAAGAAATGCTATCGGAAATTATTTGCTTTCCGATCTAGGTCGGAAAGTAAAATTAATGTGTTAATCGTGGCATCATACAATAATTATGCGATTAGCAATGTCCAATCATTATGAGCTTGGTGAATAAATAATGTCTCATGATCTATTTGACGTCGGTAATTTTGCACTCTTTTGGCAATATTTTGTATAAAACTGGAATCCTAATAAATTAAAATAAAAAAGTGAAGTGGCTATAAATAAAAAGTTTGGAATTATCGAGCAAAAAATTTGAATAATGCTTACAAATCCAGTCTTTAATATTATAAGTATCATTTAGTTATTTATTATATTCTACTTGTCGATTAATTACGCCTCTCGTTTTCTATAGTATATTTAGCACTATTAGCACTACAAAATTATTTTATTATAAACATGAGTTCGGTTACCTGTCCTCAGTCATAAGTTTTGTTGTTATTAGCGCAAATTGAAAAGATTATTTGTATAGGTCGTCCGAATTTTTTTTAATTTGCGTTGTGCAAATTTTTTGGAAAATTAAAAATAGGGGCTCAACTGATTATACTTTGTTTACCCAACATATGCACCTAAGCTCCTCCCAAAAAATAGAACAGAAGTAATAAAATAAACACACGGATGTGATGTGGAAGCACTTTTCCGAGAGGTCGTGAAGACATGTCATTACGACAGTACTAAATATGTTGAGGATAAACCTTCAATCAAGAACCCTTCGCGAGGTCAAAATGGCGCAACTTAACTAGTTGCCAAGAATTGTAAAAAATTCGAAAATAAGTCAATTATAACCAAACCACACAATGACGTACAGTTATGGATTTGGTTATAATTGACTTTAAGTTGTCGACAAAATGTCGACAAAATGCTATATAGGTAAAAACTTAAAGTCAATTATAACCAAATCCATAACTGTAAGTCACTGATGAGATCTAACAAGATCGAAACATGTCTGTCGTTGTTGTGGTTTGGTTATAATTGACTTATTTTCGAGAACAGAAGTATATTCTATTGCTCGAATTTTGAAACTCCTGTTTAAAACTGGCTTAAATACAATTTGGGGAGGAGCCTAGGTGCATATTATGTTGGGTAAACAAAGTGGGACACGGACAACTCGGCACCGGAAAAAAAAGCGAGATTCACCCACTTCCCAGTAGCACAACTTGCCGAGTTAGACAGCCCTAGGGGAATGTTTTTAATAAGTACCTATAGTGTTGTCAAAATGGCTCTGGAGCGTCGGGGGCGGAGCGTTAATATATTTTAGCTAATAGCGGCAGTTCAATCCTATACGACTCAAAGGCCGTTGTAGTTAAGAACGGCTAGCGTTTACGTTCAGCGTCGAAAATACAAAATGCATACAATAAAACCTTTACTAGTTTTTATAATCTTGTGTTTGCATTTGTCTAAAATTTTGTGCACACATTTTTGATTTATTTGTCATTAAGCAGGTCGCACTTTGACACAGATGAGGGTAAATAAATATAATACTTAATTTAAGCGGGTTAGGTAAGTAAATTCATGTATTTACCTTTCTTGTCCTATTATAACAAAAATTTAATTTATAGTGAGTAGATGCACTTTTCTTTTTATTTACAAGGTTTTAAATTTGACTATTTAGATTACAAAAACATAGATAAGAAACATAGCTTTACTTAAAAATTTATTGAGATAAAACATGATGATCGATTTGTTACTTCTGAATGTAACTGTTGAAATTGAAATTGTATTTTTGAAAACTGATGCATTTAATACATTTTTAATACATTTTTTTTAAATTAATAATATAAATAATAGCAATATATAAACTCAGTGACTAAATTATGTTCCTACAAGCTCCGTACATCGGGAGGGTCTAGGGCCCTCGAGACAACCTTAATATTTATAAAATGGAAGGGGGCCCATTAACCACTTGAGGTACAGCGTCGCATATTTAATTCCACTCCTACGTTTGCCGTGTCCTTGTTTAATGTACTGTGGGCATAATTAATATGTACATATATGTCGTATCCTTGTTTAATGTACGGGTTTGAAGTGGTTAATAAAATCTTGCGGGGCACCTCTAAATTTCGCGTTACGCCACTGGATAAAATAACGATGTTCTCCTTATCGAACTCTTAAGGTTAAATGAAATACAATTAATCCAGCAATCAATCCACCACCTAGTATTTCTAATTTATTATTTTTTGACCTTCATACTTCAATGTTTCTTTAACATAAAAAAAATATATTGTAAACGACCATACAATAAAAAACAATTTACATAACAAAAATAATCAAATCTCAAATAAAAACCATGTGAATATAAATTTTAGTGGTTAATATTTTTATAACTTTGATCTGATTATTTTTCTAATTGCGCGCTCTATATAGACTAATTTGATAAACCCAACTAGTAAATTAATAAACAAACTTAAAAATTATGAAAACCAGAACTAACATATTATAAACATTTATCCTTATGTTTTGCATTCCAAAAATATAATAATATCGAAAAAGCATAATATGCGGGAAGAAGTTTTAACGTAAAAAAAACTAAAATGTTTCATTAATATTTTATCGTAGGCCAAGAATAACAAAATTGTTTACTTATTTTTATTTCAATTTTTTAGGGTTCCAATGTGCGAAAATACCGTTCCATGTCTGACGTTCAGACCGAAAAATTTTTGGGACAAAATTTTACTGAGGTGTTTCCCAGTCTACCGGATAGTGTTTTAGAAAAATTGAAGTTGCTTGGAGATGGAGCCAGGTAATTACTTTCTATTTACTTATTAATAAATTTACAATGCCCAATTTCTATCCATGGTCTGCTTTGAAGGCGACATAACTTCACTTAATTTTTTCTATCTCAAGCAATTCTCTAGAGAGTTATTTTCCCATCATCTGCGTCGTTTCCTTTGCAGTGTTGGAAACTTTAAGCATATAAATATTTTACATCCATCAGGTAGCTTGCTAGACTTGCCTTCAGATGTGCTTCACTAATTCACTAACGCAGAGGACCGTCGACTTAACGTACCTTCGTAACGTCTACTCAAAAGAAAGCTTGACTCTTCCTAGGTTTGAACCCCTCATTCGCATCCAACTACTTTAGCTGCAAAGATATGACCGTCTAATTGGATTCGTTTAACTACAATAATTATTGGGCTGATGAAGGTCAAAGAAATCATGGCCTCCTCGTATGGGGTGAAACAGTGAGGGCTAGAAGCAAACTTTGCGACATCATAATTCCTTTTTCTGGTTTTGGATTTCATCGGGTTATTCAGAGGATCATGTCGACGAACTTACGTTTGTCCAAAAAATTCAGCAGCCTTTACACCGTATTTATAATCCCATACACCCATACAGTGCCACAATGACCTTTTTAATCAGCTCCTACAAAGTGGTGCTAGTTACTGAATTTTATATTTAGAATATCGGTCAATTGAAAGGACAGCAAGGTAACATTAATATTTTGAAGGAACTTCATCATGCACCAGGAAGAATTTTCGATGTGGAAGGTGGTCAGCTGGATAGCGTGACTCTTTAGTGCCACAGTTAACTAACCAGATGTTCTGCCGTTTGCTTTTCTTAATGCAATAATTTGCTTTGGTGAGGGAGGAAGTCTCTGGAAATCTAAAAGAAGGAGGGACCAACTCACATAATATTATGTCAAATTTCTTCACCTAACTTTTCGGGTCTTTGTTGATCTGGATGCTGTCCATTTTCTGCTAAATATGGTCTTGAAAAACCGATCACGCTTTCTTATAAATTGGTTTCTTGGTTCTCCGAGTTGGAAAAGGGCAGGTTGATGGTTTAATCTTTTGTTCAATTCAAATGAATTTGTATGTAAAATATAAACATTCAAGTCTGCAATGCAATAATATTATTAACAATTTATCTATACTGCGTAATATTGTAATAATTAAGTAGTTTATCCGTAAATATACATTCCTTGTTGGTATTATAAATTTTTGAATTATAATTTAATTTATAAATACAAAAGTTTGTCTTCAATCTAAAATAAGTTAAGTTAATTATGCAGTTACTATTATTTTCAATGTCATTTGAATCACGTAATGATTTGATAACAATGAAGTTTGTACCTATATATTTTTCTAAACTACTTCATGATAATAATGATACAAACTAATTAATAAGCGTCCTAGGAGATTTTTTCAAAATTAACAGAAAGAAAACCATTTTTTAATTGTACATTTAGTGGAACTTTTGAATATTTCCTAAAACAATTTCAACGAATTCTACAGGATTTTCATAGTAGTACTCGTATTTATTATTTTTCATACATTTCCTTCTGAAGTTATAGTTTCATTTTACTATTTGTTAGTTTTTCCGAACAAATCACACTTTTTCTTATCACCAAGTCACGGAAATTACACTTTTAACAATATCCATGGAGCATCATCCAAATCGCATTCCAGGTGAAGCTAAAAATACAAAAAATGTTTATCAGCAAGAATTAAATAACCTGCGAATGGTTACCTTTCATTAGCCTCGATGGAAGATAATATCAAGCCAGTTTTGCATGAGTAAGTTAAATCCAGATAAGAATAATTTGGAGGTATTCTCGTTCTCTTAATTATCTCAAAAAAGCTGGATACCATGTACCATAGGAATTTAAAATGTAAGCAAAATTTTAAAAGCTCTAAAACAACTTTTATTGCATTCTCTTGCAGGGAGGAGGAAATCTCGTTCGAGACACCGTCACCATCTATGACTGTAGTGTCAGACTTTCACTGACTGAAACCTCCCCCCTTCCCCCCCCCCCCCCGTTCTATACGAATCCGCCTTTCGGCATGTATTTTTACAACTAAGGGTTATCGTCCTTTGTTGTTCCTTCTTTTATTCTTCATCGCTTCATACGTCCTGTGATGGTTCGTCTTCATTGCTTCTTCTTGTTTGGCTTAGGCGTACAGTGGCTTTGCGTTCCGCTGCTTCCTTTTCTGCCAATATTTTGTGAATCATTTTTTCTATCAGTAGTACCCAGTTATCGAGGTTCTGCAGCATGATATCAACTACGTTGTCGGGTTCGAGTCGCGTGCCCAAACTCAACTTAAAAGATGGTATGTTCTGCGGTATCCTTTCCGTTGCAGTAGTTGCATTTTAAGGCAGGTCTTTTGCCAAACCGATGGAGGTGTGCGTTTAAACAACCGTGGCCGGTGAGCACCTGCGTGAAGTGATAATTGCCTCACTGTGCTGTCTGGAGACCCATTTGCTGATGAAGGTATGGGTCTCCGGGGTCCACCGGCCGGTTTCAGCTTACTGCCACCTGCATTGCCACTTGTCCAGTGTCTCCGCTTGGGCCTGCGCGTGCACCTGTACGGAGTGGGATTGTCGCCCTTTCTCCGACCTGTAGGTCGATTGGCATAAGCCTATTCGCCTCTAGGAGCTTAATAGCCGTTCCGTATTTCGTTGGATTTGGAGGGCTGTGTGCCATACTGGGGCTGCGTATAGCATGATCGCTTAGACGACTAAGGCTATAACCATTCTCCTGGTTGCTTTAGGATCTCCTAAATTGGGCATCAAGCGGGATATCGATGACGTCGAGACCTCCGGTTTGGCTGCCGTGTCCTGGATGTTTGTGCGAAGTTCAGGTGTTTGCCGAACTTTGCTCCAAAGATTGGGGATCCGTTCATTTGGATACAGATCTTCGGTACCTCTCTCCTTCCGGAGACCACCGCCGTCTCCGACTTGACTAGGACTAGGGTCAGCCCTTTTTCCTCTACGTTTGAACGCGAGCAATTAGATGCAATTGCATCCCCCTTTATTATATTTCAATAGAGTAAAGTGTAATTCAGATTAACCAGTATTTCTTACTTTACAGGGGCACCGGGTTAACTCTACGAGACTGAATACCGAGTAGGATTGCAGAACTAGCCATAAGGGCTAAGACCGAACGCTGAGAAGCTTCGCAACACTAACCAAAATGGCGGTTGTGAGGCCGGAAATAAATACTAACTAATCTGAATTACACTTGACGCTTTCTGAATTACAGCTGCAAATGGTGTAGTTCGACCAGGCCACCCAAACACGCAGTTTAACAAGTTTAAAGGGTTTAAATAAGTAGATTTAACTGCAATGGATCCTAGTGGAAGGTGGATGTCTTGCCAAAATTGACTCTACGCTCCGCTCCGCTCCGCTCTGCATGCTCCGGACAAAATTTTGGCAAGACAAAACTCATTAAAAACATCCCCCTAGGGCCTTCCAACTCGGCAAATTGTGCTACTGGGAAGGGGGTGAATCTCGTTTTTTTTTTTTTGCAACTCTGTCGTAGGTAGAGGTGTTGCCAAAATTGATTTTCTCGGCCGCGTTCAACCGATCGCTTTTAACCGGCCGCGTTTCCTAGTTCTGCTCCATAGTGATGTAGGTTCTCCAGATTAGTTTTCTGTCGAAGGCGACGCCAAGGTATTTAACGGTGTCTTGTCATTCGAGTTTTTTTTCCTCTTTCAAGAAAAAAGAATCGATGCGCTTTTGGTTAGGTTTATGCCAATGTGCGAGGTGGTGACTTGGAGGCGTGCGGTTGCAATGTCTTACCAGTGGGAGGATGTAAAGATGCAAGTGTCGTCTGCTTAGTATGTGAAATGGATTTGATCATGTTCTGGTTTTAACGCTAGCTTCAAGGATGTCTTCGGCGGAGTAAGTACAATTGAGCGAGATTTGAAATTTGGGGTCTTTGAGGTACAATTTGATAATTTGAACGATGGATCTGGACATTGCTGCAACTAATATTTTATAAATCAGTTGCATGTGCCACACAGTATCGAATGCTTTTGCTATGTCAAAAAAAAAGACGACGGCGCCGGCGGTGTACTCCATTTTATTTAATCCAAGCGTGATATGTTCGATGAGTCTCAATATTTATACTTGGTGTGCGGTTGAATGACCAGTGCGAAATCCAAATTTTTCTTTTGGAATTGCCAGAAAGAGGCAGATGGGCTGGTAGCTTTTGGATTTTCTTCGGCCTTGGCCTGGTTTGTAAAGAACATTTGGTTGGAAAATGTTGTAGGCGAATGGCGGCGTTAATTACACCGGTGCTCTTTTAGAGCACGATTGGTGGTGCCATCATGTCCAGGGGCTCGCTTGGTCTTGAACTTCTTTATAATAGTTGAAACTTTGTTGAAGGTGGCGGGTTCGATTATTTTGTATTATTCCTTCGAAAGGATCCTTAAGAGGGCGCCTTTAAAAAACAGGTTTCAACAGATGGCGAGCTCTAAAATATTAATCTTTTCTACTCATCTGTTCACCAATACAGAATTTTAATAATTTATAAAAGTCATATGAATAAATGATAACTAATTTAGGTAATGAGGAAGTTTGAACTTCCTATGTTGAATATTTACAAGTATATTCCAAAAAGATATTCATATTTGGAAATATTGAATATTTTTAAAAATATTTAACTTTGAAAGCTCAAACTTCCTCATTACCTAAATTAGTTATCGTTTATTCATATGACTTTTATAAATTATTAGAATTCTGTATTGGTGAACAGATGAGTAGAAAAAATTAATATTTTAGGGCGCGCCACCTATTGTAACCTGTTTTTTAAAGGCGCCCTCTTAATGATCTTTAACTAAGCAGTGTGTCTAAGGGCCGGTTTTACAATTGGAGGTTTAGCATCGGCTCAACTAAGCCGATGCTCAGCTGAACCGCACCTATGGAGACCAAATCAAATGACATAAATTCAGTAAAGCTTCAAGTTGAGCTCGGCTCAAGTACTAAGCGCACATTGTAAAACCCATAATTTGTAAAATTTGAAGCTCAAGGCTGGTTCAAAGTTGAGCTGAGCTTAAGCTTCTATTGTAAAACCGGCCCTAAGACTCACTACTTTACTTTTATTGGGAGCTCTACTAGTGTGGGGTTGCTTCTCATATGAATTTTGAAATAAATCGACCGTTAACAAATTTTTCCCGGAAAATTTTTAAGCACTTGCGTACAATTGAAAAATCTAGTAACTCTAGTAACCATTATTTCTTTCTGTTAAAATGACATTGAACTCGTATCTATCACCTCGAGTTACTAGGTTTTTAGATTGTGTGTGGTAGACTTTCTTGTATTATAATATTTATTCTGAAGATGTACATCTTCTGAATAAATGAATATATTAACTTTTATTTATTAATAATGAATGATAAATTGCTTGCTATTTATTACCTATTATGTAGCTACTAACCTCTCACTATTCAATAATTTATAATACTTCACCTGCTTGTTGTACTTAATCAATCATTAATGACACACCTTACATAAATAAATAATAATTATACCCATGATGTTGATGCCAAGATTTATTATATTTGAATTCTCTTACAAAATGTATTGCTCTTTCACAAAATATAATACATAAAATCGTGTAACAGAAACAACGAAGTAAAGGAAACTAGCTAAAATGATAGTTAGTTCGGCAAGTGACCGATCTCGTCTCCTTTTGCAACTATCTTTTTCTTCATCTAAACTTTCTTCTTTCGTATTGGACAAATGATTTAAATTCCAACTAAAATTAATTTTATCAATTTATTGATATTCTATTTTAATCACTATTTTCTTATTTCTGGAGGAATCTTTCTCTTCCATCCAATATCTTCTTCATCTCGAATCTTTTCCTTATCTTAATCATTGCGACATTTTTCACGTTGATCTATCGTTCTTTACATTAGCTAAGAAATCTATCCAGTGCCTTTTCAATTATGATGCAGTCTGCCGTTTTATAGCTCCCATGTAACACTAAGCATTTCGGTGACTCCAATCTGGAAGAAATTCAACATAACTGAAGTGTATTTGTTTTTTAGCAGTCAGTTTGTATACCCAGATATTTGGCAGAAGTTTTCTAGTGAATTTCTTCTTCGAACATTCATAAGTTAGCTTTGCACATCTACTCGCGTTTTAGAAACAAGATTGAGAAACTTTTGAACCAAGTTCGAAAGTTCGAGCTGGGTTAGATGACTTGTATGAATTTTTGAAGAGAAAAGGATACAAAACATGGAAGAGATGACTGGTTGTGATCCATTTTATCTATTACCTTTAAACCATTAAATTTAATATTAAAAATTGGAACTTCGCGATAGGATGAGGTGCGTTGGACGAGTCGAAACGTCATTGAAAGGAAATATTATTTTTGTTAGTTACCAAACAGTATATAGGGGGGGATCCACTAGTACTGAGTCTCTAGGCCTATTTTGTACACCGTTCCATACTTGGTTGTTATGTTTAGACTTTAGAGTACAAAAATGTTTATGATAAACAAGTTTTTATAATTCTTGCTACAGGGGAACCACAAAAATGATTACCATAATTTCCACCTACTAATAACTACTAAAATAATTTATTTATGCATTTTTTTTTATTTTTGTATAATGAACACAAAAATTGATTTAATTAATTTATTTTAGGGAACGAATAAATGAAGAAGAGATCGAACAAAAATTTACAGCATTAGGATTAGCTTTTACCATAGATTCGACAACGGTAAATGATAGATGTGAACGCCAAAAGCGATACCGAGATCAAACGGACACAAACTTGATCAACGAAATTAATAAACTGGTCGAAAAAGTTATCCGAATTCAGCCATTGTGCCAAAATACAAACACAGCTGAGCTTTTAACAGGAATTTTAGCCCAAGTCGATGTCATCATTAGGGCTTCTTTATATGCGGCCATTTCGGCTGAAAAGTATGGGGCAGTTCAGCACGAAATAAAACTATCAGATGCAGTCAATTTGATGATAAAGCATGTCAACTTATTGAAACAACAAAGGGATTCAGCACGAAAACAATTACAATTAACAAAGTAAGTTTTGTTTACATTTTTTAAGCATTTTTAAAGGATTTTTCTTATAGAAAATTGTTGCAAGAATCGACTTCATCCGATTCTTTAAGTATGAAATCAAAAATTCTTCCCAATGGAAAAGCTGGATGTGGAAGGCGTGCAAGTGTAGCAGTTACTTCTCAATCAAATGATAATAATAAATTTATTACTTCAGAGACTAGAAAATTAACCCGTAGGACTTCCGATCTTACTTCACGGTTATCTACATACATGCGGTCGTCACGCCCAAATAGGTCCGAGTAAGTACACCTGATCCATCCATATAAAATTTTTGCTATAACATTTTTTTCAGAATGGATTTATACAACATCAAAGAAGGAATTGGTCAAAGGAATTTGAACAAAAATATACAAGTGGTTGAAAATATCGAAGAAATTGAAGAAATCGCATCGTTTGATGAAAATTCAACAACTACTGTCAACATGCATGCTTCAACTTTCAGGTTGATAGATAAAATTTTAAATGGTTCTTACTGATACAACACCTTTTTCAGGCAAAAAATTGCATTCAAATTGGATAAAATTGCAAACAATCTACAAGCGAGGTACGAAAAGTCTACCAAAAATGGTTCCTTACACGATATATTTTATTTTGGATCTCTCCTGTGTTTTGGTTTTGGTATTATCATATTTATCAATTTATTAATCGAATTCGAGTTAGACAGAATAAATACAAATACATACCCGCATACTTATTGGGATACCTTACTAAAATTTGCGTTTGGAAGAAGCTGAAAATTTTCCTAATTATGTTGATGTTATTTTTATTGTGCTGTTCAAAAAAAAATTTAATTTCTTTTTAAGTTTTGGTGTATTACTTTATTTATTTTTATATTCGAGTTTTCTATAGAGCTATAGACCACAAAAATGTTGTTAGGTGTTCTACCTCCTGTTTTTCACCAATCCTTTTGATAAAAATTGTATAAAGTGAAACTTCACTCAAACAAACTTCCTCATATAGTCCATTGAAAGTATCATGACAATATATGCAGTGAAATCTGTGCAGGTTTCTCTCCGGACTGATTTTCTCCGACATATAAAGAGATAAAAATTGGGCGTCAGTGGCATCAGATACACTAACAATATTTGACTATTACACAGTGGCATCCTTCATTATTCATCTTCTTGGGGAGATATAAGATTTTTCAATTCCTGGAAGCCACTGACAGTTATTTCAACGTAGTTTCCCTCTTCATCTTACCATCTTCAAAGCAACGAACTCATTCTTATTATTACGGCTTTGTGGAAAATGTCTCCATTTAACAGCTACTTTTGATATTATTAGAAGAAGTTTCTACTCCTGAGCTCTTTTGTATTTTCTAAGTGTCTATTGTTGTTGGATTATTATTATTTTGCTAAATTCAAGACCCGGGGAGATGGCCCGGAGTACTCTCCTCTGTAAATGATCTCAGATCCGATGTAGGTTTCTGAGCTAATCTTATGTTCTACAAGCTTAGTAAATCAGCTTGAAAATATGCAAATAACAATTTATTGACACATTAACCAGTCAGAATTCCGATTTTATTTGCTTAATGGTTTGATCAGAGCAAGTTGCGTACAGACTCATACTCTCTTGAAAGACAGAAAGACGGCTATGCCGTTCTGCTTCACAAATCCAAAGCAATAATCGAAATCTATCCGTGGACTTGATCACTCAGGCCGAGCTGGCTATCTGTACTGACAAACTGAGAACTCGTTGCGCCTTAGTACTGAGATCATTGGTGAGGAGAAAACACTACAAAATATGAGTCTCTCAAAAATTTTAGAACGATGGAAAAGTGCTTCCCTTTACAGCCGAAAACGACTTTAACCATGAGAACTAAGACCTTTTGAAAAGACAGTCAAATTGTTGTTAACACTTCAAGCCTAAACTGGGAGGCGGTTGGACGTCGGAGCATAACAGTTAAATTCCCGGTTCGATTTCCGAGAAAAAGTATTTCTCTAGATCTCAAAGGGCCGATGTGCCTACACAATCTTATACAATGTGTAATTATTCTTCACTATTAGACCATTTTCCTCCTAAACGATCGGCAACCGCTCATACCATACCTTGATATTCTCCATTTAATTAACTAAATTAGATCATATTGCGCCTATAGTACATCGCCTAGACGCTGCAAAGCCGTTTTGACACCACTTTAATAATTGAAAATATCCCCTAGGGCCGTCCAACTCGGCTAAGTGTGCTACTGGTAAGGGGATGGATCTCTCTTTTTTTTTTCGCCAAATTTAAGCCAAAAATACCCCTAAAAAATTAAATTAGTTCGATTTCAACTGTACGATGGTGTAGGTACAACTAACGGTGCTGCGTCGATCCCCACTCCGCGTTTTAGATCTACTTGGAAGCACAGGGACAGATTTTCAGCCAATTACGACTCTGGTTGCGAGAGAGGGTAAGAAATGTTGCATGAATGTGCACTTTGTTTGATGTGGTTTTTCATCGGTTGTGGTTGTAGGCCGTGCTCTATGGAGACACGCATACTTAGTGAAATGGAGGGGAAATTGAGGATTTACAAAAGTCCTCAATTTCTCAAAGTTGATTCGGCGGCATTAGCGGTACTGCCAAACAAGTGGCGCCTTCCGCAATGACGACAAAAAATATGAATACAAAAATCTTACCACCATAATAATAATATCGCACCTAACACAAAAAGAACTATTGACAACAATAAACGGCAAGAAATACTTCAACCCATAATTACATAGGCGTAGATTATAATCACAATAGTAGCCGATCATAATCTTTTGGCCTGGCTTCATATAATTAAAGAACCAATTGCAAGATAAGTCAGATGGAAACTGACGTAAGAAGAATTCGACTTCGAAATTTTCAGAGTGTCGCTCGGATGTTCCAGCACTTACTGTCGTTGTAACGAATTTACGAAACCACAACTGCTGTTGGGTGATGCGCTGGCTGAGTTACGGAGCAGAAATTCTGGGTTCAAATCACGGATTACACAGAATTTCTTAGCCTCGGCCTCTCGGTGGGCACCCACACTCTGGCGCTGTGGTAAAATCGGAAGTAGTTCAAGGGGTCCGATTAATGACTCCATCATTAATCCAAGATTAATGATTCTTGGTCAAAATCCACTATCGAACATCTGCTCTTTAAGGGCAAAATCAGCTCAAATTCTGAATTATTTTTTCAACTCCCGTCTGTTAATAAGAAGGCATTCTCGCCTTGTAATGCATAAAAGTAAGCTGCCTGTCAAAAAATCAAAAGTGTTTAGAAGCTCTTAGAAGTGTTTAAAAGTGGTTTTACGAGCTTAATCCTTTATTGAAGTCTCATGAAGCTCCAGGAAGTTTCACAAATGGTTTACTAACCTCCAACCCCCTCTTCATATACAATATACATTTTTTTCTTCTTCGAAGGCGTTTAATTTTCCTTCCGGAATATAGCCACCTCTGTTGAGGTTTTCTCAATCCATTTAAAGGTAAATTATTCCTTTTGTCTCTTTCAAGTCACTCTCATAACTTTAAGTGCATCTTCGCTCTATCTACCACTTTCCTCCATTCCTTCATATCCACAAGTGTAGTGTATAGATTTAGTTTAATTTTAATATTTAACTATAAATTCTTTTGTTATGATGAATCACATTTTGTAAAGATTAATCATAACATAAGTGATTGCTTTATTAAACATATCATGTTACATTTCATAGAAGTTGTTATTATTCTTAAAGTATTGCAGTTATTGAATATATCATATTACATTTCATGGAATATGATATATCATAATTTTAATAAATTGTTTATAATGCAAATAACCAGTAATAGGTAAATTGCGAAATTGATTACAAGAAAAACTCATCTATTGAATGTAACATAATATCAAGAGTATCTTATTACTCATTAATTATTGAAACATAATATTATATGTATTAATCATCAAATATTTCTGCAAGACATGCAAAAGTGTAAATGAACCCATAAATATTTCATTGTTAGAAAATCATATATAAACAGACGGGTTTTCATATTAATCAGTCAGTAATCGATCAGTCTTCGAGATACAGTATGATGGTGACTTATAGCAGTCAGATGTAAATATGTTAAAGTGTAGTTTGTATAAGTGTAAATAAAATGTAGTGTTAATTGTAAATAAATATATATAACCGACCAAAAAAACCCAAAAATTTAAGAGTTTATTATATATTTCTCTCCAGTTACCTATGCCCATGTCTCTCAGGTCCCGCCTCACCTCGTCCATCCATCTAGATTTCGGTCTTCCTCTGGCTCTATCACCGCTCGGATTCCATTCCATTATTCTCCTCACTGGCATACCTATCTCTTTCCTCATTACGTGACCCAACCATCTCAGTCTCTACGCCTTAATTAACCTCACTATGTCCTCTCCTCCGATTTTACTCATCAATTCAATATTTTTTCTTGCTCTTGTAACACCTTTGGATCTAGAATAGTTCTCAAGATTCTTCTCTCAAACAGTCTGAGTTTTTTTGCTTAATATTTCTGTCGCATACGTCACTCTCGGTCTTATCAATCATTTATATACATTCTAATTTTTGTTCTTCTACTTATTTTCCAATCTTTTAACAGTTTATTATTCACATAGTATGCTCGACATCCGGCTTGTATTCTCCCTCTTATTTCGACACTGGAAAGGTCAATGGGCGTAACCCTCACTAAAAATTTTTCATTTTTTTTTGCAAGGAGAAACTAAATTAATTATTCATGTATGCATTGTTATGGTTGAAAACTGCAATGTTGTTTGTAATAAGTTTTGTTATATCAATTGCAAATTATTGTGAAATAATACTACCCTTGGTTTAATAAATATCAACCAATATTAAAAAAAAAAATTTTAATGTGGGTTACGCCTATTGACCTTTCCAGTGTCGATTTCATCTCCTTTCTCGTTTTTACTATTCAAGTACATTCCCAAATATTTAAATTTCTGGACCTCCTCGAAATTGTATCCTTCCAGTGGATAAACTTCTTCTCGTATCGTTATCGTTTCTTCTGCATTTCATGTATTTCGTCTTGTTTTCATTTATTTTCATGTCCACCTCTGTTACTTCATTTGCCAACCTCACAAATATTTCCTCCCTCCCTCAAAAAAAAGTTTTGAAACAAATTTGAATTAAAAATAAAATAAAAACACAATGACCTGCGTCCAAGTGTCCTCTTTTAAAAAATATATACTTTTGTGCAATTTTCTTGAGTAATAAGCAAGATATCATTGAATTACGAAAGTGTATTTTCCAACTTTAAGGATTCCTCTTAACAAGCAATTCTTTTAGAGAATTCTGTTCTAGTATAGGCTAAGGTCTGTAATTTCCTAACATCTGCGTCGTTTCCTTTTTTACATCCATCAGGTAGCTTGCTCTATACATTTCAAAGATTAATTCAACACAATAATGTCTCCAAAAATTGCAACGCATCCTATGTATATCCTCCAAATTTAATGTTGGTACCTTTTAGTGACAACTGTTGGATATCTTCGCTGTCAAATTCCCTTTAATTGACGCGTGACAGTTTTGTAATTATAATGTAAATACATCAACTATAAACATTTTTGTGTTAAGTTTTTTAATTTTTTTTTATCTCTGAGAACATAACTAAATGTGCCAAACGGGTCAACGTGATAATCAGAATGAGCCCGTTCAAAAGATTAGTTCTGTCAGTTTTTGTAACACAAGTTTTATTTTTTATTATTTCCGTGTCCGCTGATAAATCGCCAACGGCGACACAACTGCTCCAAACTTCCAAAACAATTCAAATTTCGAAAAACGAATCCAACGTCACCACCAACGTGGCCGATAATGAAACTATTCTGGAAGGTGGTGGGCATGCAAAAGTATCCGTTCCATCTACCCACCCAGAGGTTAAAGATGAAACTTTGAATTTAGGTAGGGAACATGAAATAATTGTTAATAAGAACTTGAACCAAAGTGTAGTTGTTTCCACTTCACCTGAACAAAAGGTTCCTCCGGCAGTTGTTGAACCGCCGGAGACTGAGGTACAAGACAAAGATAACGGTAGCACGAGGCACTCAACTCCACGTAAAGGCGTTAATAATTCAGAAGTTGACAGCAATGTAAAGGATGGTTATAATAGCACTGTTAATGTTACCAGTAGTACAAAAGCGCCGGTTAAAAAACCGACAGTTACCATTCCGGGTGAAGATGATCCTAGTGAATCAGTTTTAAAGTTAAATGCATCTGTAAAATCTGAAGTGCCTTCAAATGTTGAAAATAGTAGAAGCCAAGAAAGTACTCAAAAATATGTTGTGCCCATTGTGATTGTTATATTGTCGGTGCCTTTTGTTGCTATAATTATATCGATTTTGTATAAACGCGGTGCTGAGTGGTGGAGGTACAGACACTACCGACGCATGGATTTCCTAATTAATGGAATGTATGACAACTGAAACGTGATACTTGTGATGATATTACTAGAAAGGAAATTTTTCTCTAATTACAGAGAGAATACGATTATTTAAGTTTTGTATGGTCTTTTTTGGATTTACTGTTAGTAACTTTAGGAATGCATTTTTTGTTGTTATTATTAAAAGCTTTTATGTGACTAAGAGTAGCGACAGGCGCAGCTGTTCTAGGTGGAATAACAAACATCAGAAGGTCTAATTTTCTACCGAATAAAGGAATTAAATTTAAATATTTTAGTGAAACTAACACCAACTTGGCAAAATACAATCTGATTAATTCCCCCCCACTATTTTTCTAAAGTGAATTTTGCAATAATTTGTGATAAACTTTGTTTCTGTTTTTTGTTAAACAAAATATTGTGTAATAAAATAAAACTTTAATTATTTAATCTGTTTTTTCCTAATGAGACTTGAAGAAATATGAATAATAATTTACAATTATGATTCCAACTTCTTTTGGTGTGCAATCATCATTTTCTTATTAAATTTAGGCCAGTTATTAGGGACTTAATAAGTGAAAAGTTAGACAAAATTCCGAAAGTTTTTTAAATTTTGAGACAACATTGTAAGAGGAAAAAAAATAATAAATCCAATTTTTTCACCCATTTCTTTTTTTTGTGCTAAAAGATATCCGAAAAACTCAAAAATGTCCTAAGAAACATGAAAACAATTTTTTGGGATTCCTTCACAATTTATTAAATTCAATAAAATATAAGAATTGATCAACTTTTAAAAAAATTATTTAATTAAGTATGTTAGAATTTCAAAATTCTACTTGCAACACCTTCAAAAATTTTGAAATTTTTTAGAGGGCAAAGGCTGGCATGGTCTCAAAGGGCATGCTGATGTCGAATAAGCTTCTTCCTACAAATATCGAGCAACGACACTGCAATTAGCAGCTCTGCCAGAAAATCCTTTTCCCACGTTCTCGTCGTGTCCTCTGACTGTAGTCTTAATAGATTGTAGTTAACGGAGAAAGATAAAAGGTGAGTTTCCAGCGCCTAAAAACTGGTACACTTCGACTTTAAGGAAATAAACCCTAACAGAAAATACTGGCCCTCCAGGTAGAGGAGAGGTTCTTCATCGGGCTAAAATACAATAAAATTTGCACAAACAGGTACAAACGATATATTTTGGTCTTCATCCGGTAAGTGTTTCCCAGAATCTCGTTAATCAAATGATGCGCATGAATGTATTTCTTGAAAATCTCGAAAACTATTTGGGTACAAACGAAAATAAAACTTGCACAAACAGGTACAAACGATTGAGACTATTTTGGTCTTCATCCAGTAAGTTTTTCCCAGAATATCGTTAATAATATCATGCGCGTCAATGTTCTTATGTTTTTCTTGAAAATCTCAAAAACTATTTGGGTATAAATAACGAAACACAAACGTTCTAGACCAGGGGTGTCAAACTCGCGGGCCGCATGCGGCCCGCCGCGTGTGTTTGTGCGACCCGAATGTCCGAATAAATTTTTAAATTAAAAAAATTTAAAATTTTTAATTTTTTAAATTATTTGAAAACATTAAAATTTGCTTTTTTTTCATAAATTATACGATATAGAGACAAAATATCTTTACAAAAAATGAATGACCTAAAAGAAGGTCATTTGTGTGCGGCCCGCGAAAATTTGGCCTGTCGGAAAATGGCCCACGGGCGAAATGAGTTTGACACCCCTGTTCTAGACTATCTGGAATTCGAAATTTCAAAAAACTGTATGTTACCACAACATGTGAAGGAGAATCTCGCTAATCCAATCATGCGCGTCGCTATCGTTGTTTTTCTTGAAAATCTCAAGGAAAATAATACTTGTATAGGGTGTTTTTTTTAGCTGCATGAGAACTTCAAAATGAAATAAAACATTAAAAACCTGACGGAATGTTTTGGTTATAATTTTTTTATGAAAGTACAGTTAAAGGCATTTATGATTTGAACATGACTTCCGGCATGTGACCACCACGACTAATGGTTACGATGCGCATCCGTTCAGTCCAATTTTTGACCACTTTTTCCAATATTTCTGGCTTTATTTCATAAATGGCTTGCGGAATATTAGCCTCCAATGCTTAGAGTTGTTGGTTTGTTAGCATAAACCATGGATTTAACATACCCCCACAAAAATAATCTGGAGGTGTCAAATCACACGATATTGGAGGCCAATTGATAGGACCACGTTTTGAAATAATGTTATCACAAAATTGTCCTTTCAATAAATTGATGGTTTCGTTGGCTGTGTGGCACGTAGCACCATCCTGTTGGAACCATAAGTTGTCAATGTTTAGCTCTTGAAGTTTTGGAAACAAAAATGTATTGAGCATGTGTCGATATCTCACACCATTCACCGTAACGGTAGCTCCTTCCTCATTTCGAAAAACATATGGACCAATGATGCCGTTGGCGTGTATTCCACACCAAACAGTCAATTTTAATGGATGCAATGGAGTCTCAAGATAATGTCCCGGATTGGTCTCACTCCATATACGGCAATTTTGTTTGTTCACATACCCATTTAACCAGAAATGTGCCTCGTCACTGAACAAAATTTTACGGTAAAAAAATGGATCCACTTCCAATTGGTTGTGAGCCCAATCTGCGAACTCACGACGCAATCGATGATCATCAGGCTTCAGTTCTTGAACCAACTGTAAAATTTTCCATGTAGTGGACGGACAAAGCCCAAGTTGTTGAGCACGATGGCGAATTGAAATGTTTGGGTCCTGTTGCACACTTTCACTCACAGAACTGATAGCTTCTTCGGTACGCACATAATTTCGTCTTGCTGGTGCACCGCACGAATAGCTTGCTCAGAAGGTCGAAAATGTCTAACATAAAATGGGCGAAGGGCTCTATATGTTTGGCGAACAGAGCTTTGATTTTTAAAATATATTTCTATAATTTGGTAGCGTTGTTCAATGGTCGGTCAATCTATGCATTATCAAATGCCAAACCTTGCTAAACACAAATGTCAAAAAACTGTTTCCATAGCAATCTTGATTCAATTGTTATCCATATTGAAAGTTCTCATGCAGCTAAAAAAACACCCTATACAAACGAAATAGGTACTACAAAGGATCTACTAGACTATTTTAAATCTGAAATTTAAAAAAGTATATCTCTAGTCCCTCCCCCATAAGGGAAATTTTCAATTGCCTAATACATAATCAAGTACCATCCCAATGGAAATAATCTCATATAATATCAATCTTTAAAAAAGGATCAAGGAAGGACCCCAATAATTATCGAGTTCTGAGCATAAATGGCACCTGCAGCAGATTGATTGGAAAAATTTTGACTACACTAATACAAGGAAGATTTATGGAACAAGATCAGCAAGGATCAAAACGGCTTCACATCTGGAAAATCCTGTTTAGATAATTTGTACTCCAGCAGATAGCAGAAAAATAATAGCAGTAGGAGAGAAGACACCCTTGGTATTCACAGATCTGCAAAAAGGTTTTGATTCTATCCCTCGTAACAAGCTATGAGAGAAGCCTTTCAGTTAAATTATGAAACAGGTTTAAAAATTGGTCATTTTTTCAAAGGATTGTTTTCAAAACCCACGGGATACGCGGAAACCGTTGGATGGAGTGGCACCGTGGGATGGGCCAAGAAAAAGTAGTCCCGCATTCTTCTCTAATAATATAGATATTTGTGGAAATAAGTGGAACACCTCCAAATAGTTTCTCACTTTTTTCAACACATATTCAATCTTCAAACACTTATTAATTATTTGGCCAGTCATTGGGGACTTAAAAAGTGAAAAGTTAGACAAAAATTGCAAAAGTTTTTATATTTTGGGACAACATTGTAACAGGTCAAAAAAGTATTAATCCAATTTTTGCACCCTTTTTTGCTCCCCGGAACATTGTTAAATTGTTAAAAGAAGAGTGTAAATTTGCAATAACTATGAAAAAAAAATTCCGAAATTTATACAAATTTTGGAGAACATTTTAATACCTAATTTAGACATCTTCTATAAAGCTTGCACTCTGCTACGATGACCGGAACACTGCAAATAGTTGTAATTATTAATTAGGGTCTGAATTCCATTCGGGACGAAATCCACAAGAATTATACAAACTACAAAAACAGATTGGAAAACCATCCCAATGAACTAGCCAACGCAGTACTGGACAACACACACGAAATAAGACGATTGAAGCGCTTCAAGATAGCTGATCTAGCTACTCAATTTGCCCAATGAAATAAATTTATAACACCCAAACCAAAAAATTGTTATTAAAAGAAAATTTTCAGTGGAAAATTTTCTACGCGGCCTAATATTGTCATTCCAATTACTTATTGTTTATTGTATAGACAGATTGTAAGAATTAATTGAAATAAAAAAAAATTAATTTGCATACAGGGATGTATTAAGGAATTATTTGCATGACTTTTGCAATTTTTTTCGATAGGATACACACACAAAATTAATAAGCTACTGTTTGCAATGTTCCGGTCATTGTAGCAGGGTGCAAACTTTATTGAAAATGTGTTTTAATTATTAGAATGTACTCCAAGGCTTGCATAAATTTCGGAATTTTTTTCAAAAAGTTATTACAAATTTACGTTGTTTGTTAATTTAACAATGTTCCTGGGGGCGGAAAAGGGTGCAAGATCGGATTTATTATTTTTTTACCTCCAATGTTGTCACAAAATTTGAAAACTTGCATTTTTTTCATACCTTTTTTGCTACAATGACTGGCCTATTATATACAGAGTGAGTGAGTGAGACTATAGTCTACACTTTTGCCCAAGTAGAAGATTGTCATTCTGGTAGTTTGCTGTCAGCCAACTTATATTAGATTGGTTGTATTGTTCCTTACTAGAGGCTTTTGTTCTATGGCCGAACAATCTCATCAATCTAGTCTAATTTGGAAACCAAATTTAATGCGTCCAATAAAGCCAATAATTTTGACAATAATTTATATTCACTTAAAACATTTCGTCGACATAGTATAAAAATATTTACTCAAATCGCTTAACACTTTCGCGGCCAGGGCGGTCACTGTTGACCGCTGCTGATGTGATGTTCCGTACATAGCTTGGCCACGAAAGTGTTAAAATACAACTTATTACAAAAAATAAAAGTAGTAGTAGTAAATAATATATTAAAAATGTTGAACTTAAAAATTTCCAAATCTTAGTCCTATTGGTACTTTCGGGTACCGTACTTTCGGGAACCGTTCTTTCTAAAGGCGTATTTTCGCGAGGCATTTTGGTTAACCAAAAGTAACCGGTTAGATTTTATGTCATTTTCGCGAGAACGGTTAGAGGGGAGGTAGATTTTGGTTAACCAAAAAAGTTAACCAAAGACGACCGCTCAAAATCACTGGTTACTTTTTGTGGTTACTTTTTGCGCCATCTGTGTGCGTCACAATTTAAAATTTAAAGTTGGAAGTGGTTCTAAAATGGATTTGAGGTTATGTTAAATTAAAAACTAAATCATTATAAATTAATTTTCGAAGTTATAAAATCGTTTTGATTATTATAAAGTTTGGTAAAGTGAAATAAACGAATATAATTTACACTAAGGTGCGAAGGTGTATCTTTTTCTTGGTGAAGAATGACATTGCAAATCATTTTGCAATCGTGGGTAAATGTAAGTAAATAAAATTCTTTTTATGTTTGAACATTGTATTCATATTAATTTACAGATCTTGAAGAAGCAATAAAATATATAAAGGAACTGTATTCAGAAAATCAGGGATAATTAATCGACCTTACAAGTAGGTAGATATCCTACGTTGTAGTTTGAAGTTGAACTTGAGAAGAAATTGATAATGATAAATATACTTTAATGAGTATTAATTAATTTATTGTTACAATTTACGGTAATGGATCAATCAAATGAACTACAAAGCTAGAGATTACTCGGTGGCTGATTTACCTTATTTTTATATCATATTTTGCATATCAGTTATATTAGAAAGGTAACTTTTGTGTTCTTTACGTGTTTAAAATTTAATATTTTTTTTATAATAAATTTATATTGTAACTTTTTGCTAGAATAATATTGATTATTAATTTTCAGGTCGATGGAAAAAGCAAGGTGATCGATTACTAATATCCTAGTGTTGGAAGAAAGTATTAATTTGATTATGAAGCTGCGGATATGCATTTTTACAATAAGGTTGGAACAGCATAGAATAATTGAAAATTAAGAAAACGAAAAAATGTGAAAACATAATTATTATTTCAAGTAGTACACACTCTGATATAAAATTTATTTTTATTTAATAACATTTATATTAACCATTGTAAATAAAAATTGTAACAATTGAATTATTAATATTTAGATTAATCTTTTTCATGTAGTTCTCTGCATGGTGGTCCTACATCACTAGCTATAGTATCGTTATTATTATTGTCTTCCATTTGCCATTCATCGTGGCATAAATAACAAAAATTATGCAAAACAGGCAGCAGTAGTTATTTCAATTCCTTTTGAAACTGTGCCTCTGTCTATATAGGAGTCTTGCCCACCTCCCTTTTACTAAACCAAATACGTTTTCAATACATACACGATCTGAACTTAAACAGATGTTATGACTTTTTTGCACTTGTGTCATATTGTAGGATCTAGGAAACGGTTTCATGAGCCACGTTTCACCTATTATATGAAAATCTTCATTCGGAAAAAATTTTTGTTTTCCAAACTCTTCGATGTGTTTCACTAACAATGAGTTCTTGAATCGTGAGCCGAACCAGGAAATCCAACAAACACGTATGTAAATATTTTATCTGCAGAACAGATTCCCATTAAATTAATAGAATGGTTTTGATGCCGATCAATGTAGCTATCTTGCTGGCTGGCATTGATTTTAACGTTTATATGGCTCCCATCAACGGCAACAACAACAATTAAGAAGAAAAAAAGAAGATATACTTCCAGCACGGACTCCGATAGTTCAGAATCTGACGGGCGAAGAAAAAAACCACGTCGTCGTTCCAAATAACATTGTTATATATTTTAATAATAAATAATATTTTTAAATAGATTCTTAGTTACTTTTTTATACCCGTCCACCATTGCTATGTAAATCTATATCAAATTTTAATATCTATCAAACAGATTAGTCCTTACAAGTAATAAATAAAAGCAAACAACTTGAAGAATAAATCATTGTTTACATTATTTCACAAAAGTTTGGTTAGTTTTCATTTCAATTTTTAACCAAACGTAACTTTTTGCATTTTCGCGACCACAAATGGTTATTTCAAAAATTGTGGTGGGGGACTAACCAAAGGTGACCAAAAGTAACCGAGCGGTACTAACCGGGATCCTCGCGAAAATACGCTTTAAGGAAACCGAGTCGTCCCTTACAGGTAGATATTTCAATTTTTGTCTTGAATTTAAATTCTCCCATTGTTCAGTAACTTCCTGGATCTTTTCTCTAGAGGAAACCCAAATTTTGTTTTCGTTTTTGCGCTGAAACGCGCGAAGATACTTTATTGGAATTTTATCTGACATTTTGAAAATGAAATGTTTTATTAATCAATAATTATTGATTATTGAATTACACAAATATTAAATTTGACGCTATACATTTGATAATACAGTTTTGATTAAAAGTTTGTAATAAAAAGTTTTGATTTTTAAAAAACGGTTGCCAAGTTCATTGACGTACGGTTTGTTTACATTATTTTGAATCAAATTTGCCGCTTGCCGTGGCATCTTAAGAAAGTTAAAGCGCCATCTACTGTTAGACGGTTGAACACCAAAGCGAAACATTATTACGTCAAAACACTCCAAAACATGTCCTTGTATTCCTAATTGATGTGTTTTATTATAAGCCTAATTGTATTTTGGCACAATTTTGATCTGATTTAATGAAAATATTAAGTGACATTTGATGTTGTGATAATAGTGGAATGCGGAAAAATTGTTTAGTTAAAAGTGTGCAGCGTTGTTAAAGTCAAGGTATGGCTGGTTTACTTATTTCCATATCGTCATTTTTAAAAATAACAGAAACGTTGACTTTATTACCAAATAATGTGTTGCTTAAATTTCCTAAATTGAATATATGAGAGAATTAAAGTAAATTGATATAGGAAATTGGAGGGTATTGTTATATGCATAACCTAATTTTGGGTGTCACATTAACGCTCAAGTGTTGCGTATTTAAAAAATTAACTTTTATTTGCATTATTGTTTATTTATGTTGTGTCATTTATTATTTAGTTATTGTATTTTGCTCGGGTTACTCTTTAACATCGGTTACGTCACGAGTTGTTTTTGTGACCTTAAAGTAGTTAATAAATTCGTACATATTATTATGCACACTGTCCCATTTTTATTTTTAACCTCAAGGGGCGCTTACACACTTGATTTCATTCTACTTATTCGAAATAAACAAAAAACTTTCGCTTTTCCTACAGAGTGTGGCGAATTTTTCACAAATTTGCAAAACGTGGGCGTCACTATTTGTTTGTTTTGGTTTGGTGTGTGGGCAAAGTCCGCCATGTGGATTAGTCGTGCATTATTTTTTAATGTTTAAATAATCAATTTAATCTGATTAATTTAAAAAGTTACACAATTTCCTGCCACACGGAGAGAAATGGAATTTGATTGATTCGTATAATTTTATTATGCAAACTTACGCAAATTTCTTATTTACTACCACTGTACTTTATACAAAAATTAATAATACAGAGAAATGACTGCAATTTGCTATTTTACGGTTTTTATCTTTGCAAATTATGAAAATAAAACGTCGACCTGCATTGCAAAATTTTGTTTTCAATTGACGAATTATGGCCCACATTCTGCCCAACACAAGTAGGCGGTTTCTATTATAAGTTAATGTAGGTAATTTGCTGGATCTTCTCCTGTAAACAAATTTGTAACCTAATATTACTAGACAACTTTTAATTTAAGCTGGGTCTTCCAGGATGCGGAAGTTTTGCAGTGAAAGAAAAGCGTAGTTATTTCGGTTTCTTCCGGTTCGGTTTCAAATAGAAAACTCGCGAAATGTATACCCAATGAGTAATTATTGCACTAATTGTAGATATGGAAGATTTGCGACATTTTATTTCCTAATTTTGTCAAACAAACAGGAAGCTAATCTTAGAACATTTTTTTGATGAGGCTCCATCAAGTTGTACCCCCAATTTTGGGGGTGAAGCACTCCCCCACTTTGACCTGAGCGACGCACATCTACGAATCTTATTAGTTTTCTGGTGGTTTTCTGGTGGTTTTCTGCATTCTCAATAATGCATGCATGCTCATCATCCAATAGAAATAGAGCATTCCATCCAGCGCCAGCGTTTCATTCACGAGTTTTTTTTAAGTGGAACAGATATACAGGGCAGACTTGCCTTATTTGGTAGATATAATATATTATTACTATATAATCATATAATATATGACATTCCTCCATATCTAAAACGCTTCACTTTAATGTTATCTATCAAATTCCGTTGAGTTTTCATTAATAAAATTAATATCTTCTGTACCAGTTTCTCGTGCTACTACCAAAATTGCACTAAAAAGGGCATTTTTATATGGGCATAAGGGGGCGTGTAATTTGTTGTGTAATTTGTACCATGTCATTCCATGCTAGCTCGCGTTACATTCACAACATTGTGACAGTATTATTATTATTAGTTATATTTACTTACAGTTAAAATCTAATATTTTAACGTCTAGTTAAGTTTTTGTTTAATTTATATTAGTTATATTTGTTTATTATAATAATATACTATTTACGAGGGCAGATTGATAAATCCCATATTACATTTTATCAAACGCTTATAATTCTGAAGGCTTACAGAAATCGTATTGTTTGGATAGGGATCGTATAAAATTGGAAAAACCTTGGACAAAGCATTTAGACCTAAAAGGAGACTATATTGTAAAATAAAATATGTGTTTTAGCAAAAATATTATTCCTTGTTGTATTTTTAGCACACTTATCAATCCGCCCTCGTATAATACATTATTTATTTTTTTTAGGAATAAGTAGATTACATAAGCTAGTTTTAGAAAAAATTTAAAAAATTGGTATAATTCTAATTTTTTTATAGGTTAAGAAGATTATTAAATACAGTTGTTTGCACGAATAATGAAGCTTCGTCATAAACGGCATTTGTATGAAATAAGACGAGAATTGTGAGTCACATAAGTGTTTGATATAATAAATTTAAATCATAAAATTTAATAATTAATAAGCTTAAAATTTTATTTTTAACAATATTTATGACTTTTATGAAATAAGTGGGTCCACGGTAAAATTCATATCAAAAAAGGTTTGGGAAATCAAAAAATTTAAGAAACTCTGCGCTAATTAAATGGAAATATAACCTAAAAACAAACTAATTTGTTAAAATTATCGCAACCTACTTTCATTAAAATTATTATGCACGCTAAGAACTATTGTGTCTATCTCTTTCTATCTCACACGTTGGGTGTCAGATAATTTTCGACGTATAAGATTTCTAAAATCAGACATTTAAGAATAATTTAATATAGGGTGTCTTTGTTTCACCTATGTTACTACAATTAATTAAAAAAAAAGGTTGTCGGTACTTAATTCAGATGGTTGTGACGTAAGCTTCATTATTCGTGATTACAACTGTATTGGTAAAACTTCTTTACTAATAGTTGATTCTGGTACAGGGTTGCCCAAAAATAATTGTGCCAATTTCAATATGTTTTTAATTAAGTTTGTAATGTAAACATTCACAATTATTCTATATAAGAACATAGATTTATATTAAAAATAAAAACCAACTTCAAAATCAAATAAAATATAAACGAAACCTGATGAATTACCAGCTTTCTTAAGCCACACAAATAAAAAGCTCAAACGCGAACAAACATTTGGTCCTTCGAGCCGGATTGTGATAGGAGACAACAATCCTAATGGATCGAATAATTGTGAAGTGACTGAGAGAATTGACCTTTTAGAACTAACTTTGAAACTGGGATTCAATTTAATTTCGAATTGCAGAGTATCTGAATTAGCATTCCAAGATATACCGAGTGTTTTTACATTTTCTCGTTCGCCCAATGGTATTGTATGGAATGCATCTGCATGGATTTTAAGAGAATCAGTTAAAGACTTTTCTTTTGGAGAGGATGCATGTTGTGTGGTTGTAGCAACGATATTAGGTTCGGTAGAACTAGAAGCTGCAGAACTTTTATTGACATGTAATAGTGTATTATGCTGTTTATGACAAACTTTGCAAGTAAATCTGGAATTACATTTCATGCTATTGGAGTGCCTCAAGCAATTAGTGCATATGTCCAAATTTAAGACTATGGTTTGTCTTTCCTGTACTGATTTTGCTAGACAAGTTGGACACTGGGCGATTGGGTGGTTTTTACTACAAACTAGACATGATAGTGCTGCACTAGCCGCAGCCAATTTGTTTCTGTGTTCAGCCAATTGAAATCTTATATTTGAACTATTAATGTTTGTAACCGTCAAAACATTAGCAACAACAAGCTAATACGGAAATCATTGCTATAAATTCCAAGGCAAGTTGTTAACGAATGCGACGTCGGAAGGCGGGAATATTTCGAACCGCCTTTTACAATTTCCAAATAAAACGAGTTACGGCTATTAGTAGCTAATATACTTTATATTTTTATCGATTATAAAAGGGTAGGGTTGAAAAATTTCTACAAGAAATAAATTTCAATAATATTTGCAAATAATAACAAAGATAGTACTTACAATTTCTGCCTTTTGTCCGGTTTGCACTCTAAACTGATTTTCTAGTAGCCAGTATTTGTATTGAGGATACCTGACCACTAATGTTTAGGTTGGCACCACCGGTAAGACAGAACTTGCAAGAACTAAATTTAAAATATTCCTGGGACGTATCAAGGGGTGCTTGAAGTTTTTGTAACACAAGTTTCATCAGCTCAAGTGTCAATATTCAAACATGTTCAAGCGATAACACTTACAAAACTATTATTTCTTGTTTAGTTATTCCTAAGATCACTTCCAATCTTCCCTCAATACCATTCCAAACTGATTCTCTTAAAATCCATGCAGATGCACTCCATACAATACCATTGGGCGAACGAGAAAATGTAAAAACACTCGGTATATCTTAGAATGCTAATTCAGATACTCTGCAATTCGAAATTAAATTGAATCCTAGTTTCAAAGTTAGTTCTAAAAGGTCAATTTATTCTCTCAGTCACTTCATAATTATTCGATCCATTAGGATTGCTGTCTCCAATCACAATCCGGCTCGAAGGACCAAATGTTTCTTCGCGTTTGAGCTTTTTATTTGTGTGGCTTAAGAAAGCTGGTAATTCATCAGGTTTCGTTTATATTTTATTTGATCTTGAAGTTGGTTTTTATTTTTAATATGAATCTGTGTTCTTATGGTTCTTATATAGAATAATTATTGTGAATGTTTGCATTACAAACTTAAAAAAAACATATTGAAATTGGCACAATTATTTTTGGGCAACCCTGTACCAGAATCAACTATTAGTAAAGAAGATTTACCAAATATAAATAAATAAATAATTTTTCTCTTCCAAGAATAAAGTAGTTTAAATCCCTGAAAACACCAATAAAATCGTGGGGCGCTGTTTGTGTATAATATTACTAAGTCTACTCTTTTATTGATGTTTTCAAGGATTTAATCCACTTTATACTCTTGAAAACATCAATAAAAGTGTAGGGGCGCTGTTTGTGGATGATATTATTAGTAGTGCCCACACTGTAAAAAAAGCACGTAAAATTACAGTAAAAGACAAGTAATTGTTACAGTAAAATTCATGTAAAAATACATATTGTGTGATATTACAGTAATAATAGTATTACTATTACGACTATTATTACTGTAATATTACACAATATGTATTTTTACATGAATTTTACTGTAAAAATTACTTGTTTTTTACTGTAATTTTACGTACTTTTTTTACAGTGCATGCTTTTATTGATGTTTTTAAGGATTTAAACCACTTTACTCTTGTAAACGCGAAACATTATTTTTATTTATTTATTTTATCCTTTTTAGTCTTTGTTTTAAAATTTACTGTTTATTGGGCCGACCAACCACTCATTCATTGTTATGCGTAATGCGTCTCTCGACGCTCTTGCTTGTAAAAAATTCGTAAAAAATATAGCACATTAAAATCACGAATTATTAATAGATCAATTAACAATATTAACTCAATTTTTTTTAAGAATATTGCATTGTCATCGGAACTACGCATATTTGCATATCGGGCATATGAAAGCAAGTCAAAATTAATTGGTTTACAAGATTTGTAGTAAACAGAAACAAAGACGAAGGGGAGGTAAAATAAAAAGCTTGTAAAAATCAATGCTAATTCGGATTACAATTTTAGGACACAATGTTACTGAACTTCTAACAAATTAAACTAATTCAAAAAATCAAATCCAAAATAAAGCAATATTATCAAATAATAATTTTCATACATTACTCAATGGCGTAACTAGCCATGTGCAGGGTGTGCAATGCACTCTGGCGCTCTTTTTTTAATTTCAGGCACCTTTTATTTTATTGGAAACAGAAAAATTGTGCATCACAGACCTTTCTTTTATTTTAGCTTTTTAGGTATTCTTCGGAAATAGTCTGGAAAACTAAACCTTTTTTTTTTTAGCTTTTTGTCTTTTAAATGCCTTTTAAATTTTATGGTGAAATTTTTTTTACAAAGTTTGTTAAGTAAAAAGACAATCTTATGCAAAATTTCAGCCTCTCAATTTAATTCCTGTCTGACTTTAGAAGGAAAAACCCGTTTTTCACATTTCTTCATTTTTTTTTGTATAAAAGATATCCGAAATATTTCAAAAAATTAAGAAAAATCAAAAATGACAAAAATGTTGTATAATAAACCTTAGCAGCAAATTACTAAGCAAACCATCAAGTATAAAAAAAATTTTACATTGTAATAATTTTAAATTAATATGTTTTTGAATATAATATTGTCATGTTGCAACTCCTACCTTAATAATTAAAAAAAAATAAGATAAATGAGACATTGGATATTTCCTAAAATTAAGAAAATTTTATAAATAAAAGTTTGAACAGACTAGAAGTAGATGACTTTTTGAATGAGTGTTGCTTTTACTAATTTTGGTAATTCCTTGTGAAGGAAACTTGGAAAGGAGTATGTGCACCTATAAAAATAATGTTGAATTTGAATGTTGTCGATAAGAAGTCGGTTTATATTTTGTTTGGTTTTATTGTATAAAATATCAGGAGGTTGCGTCACTTTAACGATCTATAAAATAGGTGAATGTAATTATAATGTTGATAAACAATTCAATGGAGCTACGTAGAGCTTGTTTTTTCGTATTAACTGCGACACAAAAACGAATATTTGTCATTTCGGTTTATGTTGGTGTCCCTCCTTCCACATTAACTGCGCACTGCCACAGTCACTAAGGATAAAATGAACTACTGTTCTACCAACAGTAACCGAAAATTGTGGGAAATTTTATGTTGAAAAATTTGAAAATTTTTGATTTTGGAGGAGTGATAGAAGCAAAGAATATACCGGGTGACCAACTGCCGATCCGAACATAGGAAATTAACATGGGAAATTGATTATTTTTAATTCCTGTTTCGCATCACAACGGATAAGAATTAAAAAGGTACCAATTTAAAGAGATTTTTATTCCGCGTCTAAAGATAATACCTGATATTTGATATTGTAATATAAAATTTAAAAAATTTGTAGTTGCATTTGGCTAATGAGCCAAATGTACAAAAACATCGTTAATAGGGCTGTGCAAAATCCAAAAATAAATTTAACGACCGGCTTACAGTATCCTCAATAAATTAATATTAGGGAAGCCTCGCATACAATTTTGTTTAGAGTTTTTTGTTTTGCATAATTAGTATAAGAAATAATCGAGTACAAAAATTAAGAAATAACATTTTGAAAATGAATTAAACAAAATAAAGTCTACGCAATTATGATTTGAATTTTGTGATTAGATTATTACGTTTCATTAACATTATTTATTTTTACAAGACCACAAAAGTATTTGTCAATTCTGACTGATTAATCAACTAATATTTTGCTTGTTTGACCCACCCCGTCCTTGTCTTGTTATAATAATATCAAATTTATTTATAAAAAATATAGTAATTACATCAGTATTAAATACAGAGAATACAGACAACATTATCATAAATGGAAATCATATCCATCAAAATTTCCATCAACAATCAATCTCTTCAGTTCACTCTTAAAGCCACCAACTGTGGTGCACTTCTTCAGATCATCCGGCAATCCATTGAATTTCACTAGTCCATCCGAAAAAATAAAATTCTTCGCCTTGCTGGTACGAGACACTGCGACACAAAAGTCATTTCTTTGTCTGGCGTTATGTTCATGCACATCCGATACAAACTTTATACTTTGTTGAACGAATTCTGGAACCATATCCATTTTAATTTCGAAAATTAATACTAGTGTATTAAATATCACTTTTTGCTTAACGATCCGCAATTTTCACCTCGGTACCTACTTATTTCTTGGAAGTTTTTTTGGCACGCAAAGAATTTTTAAATCAAAATAATTTTGATTTTTATAATACAATATTTTTTCTTTTTACGATTTTGATATGTCTCGGTGAGAAAAATAAACCAATTATTGTATATTTATCAGAATTTTTTTTGACGGTTAAATAAGTGGAATAATATGTTCGTTTGTTATCAGGCTAGCGTTTTTTATATGATTTTTTGTAATGTATTTTCTAAAAAATAAAATAGAATTAGGTATATTAGGCCCATAGTATAACAACATACATAATTTTGTAAATAAGACGTCGGCGTCTGTCGGTCAGTACACAGCATCAGGATAGATATGATCAGTTTTTTTAATAATCAGAATCTGAAATCATTAAAGCATTATAATATTATTATGTACAGCTTCACAGATGAAGATTGATACCAAACATGAAGGTCATAATTGTTCGGCCGCACAAAATGGGGATCATTACCATAAATGACAAGGAGAAGGAAAGAGGGGGTTGAGGGTTATGTAAACAAGATTAAACGACTGTTTTTTATTAGATAATCGTCATACAATTCGGTTGTACTCATGTACTCGTTTTGCGTTACTAACAGACAGACGGATAATTATAAAGATAGATCGATAGATCTGCGATTTTATTAGTATGGATGCTCGGATGCTTTTAAGACATGATGAAATTTGCAAGTCAGCACTGGAAAAGCCGGAATCTTGCCTTCTATTAAATAATAGGTAGTAGTTAATTGCTACTCTCGCCCGTGAAACGTTTTTTACCCTTCTACTAAAGAAACTCGGGTATTGTATTTAATTGGCTAAACAATCTAAATTCTAAAGGTATAAACTTTGTTTTTTTTTACATTTTCTCTAGGAATTATTAACTAAAGCATTTTTAATTTATATTTAGAAATCATGAACGAATTAAACGTTGCAGCTGACAATTCGCGTGATCATTCCGTTAATTCGTACTCAAAAGCCACTGTGGTCAAAGAAGGATGGCTGTACAAACGTGGAGAGCATATAAAAAATTGGAGAGCCAGGTATGTTTCTAATCTCACATAATTTTTGCTTGATTCTAAAATTTCTTGTTAGGTATTTTGTGTTGTTGGATAACGGAACCTTGCTTGGTTTTAAAACTAAACCTGATAAGAATTCCTTAGATGAACCTCTTAACAATTTTGCGGTCAAAAATTGCGAAATTATGACCACAGATAGACCAAAACCCTACACATTTATAATCCGAGTGATACAAATAACGAGCATGATTGAACGAATGTTTCACTTAGATTCGGAAAAGGAAAGAGAAAATTGGGTGGCAGCTATCAAGATGGTATCCGAAAGTGTGTCTGGAGAATGTGAAGATGTGGATATGACCTCGGCTACGGTCGAGGATTTGTGTGAAAAATTTATGAGGCAGGGTACTTCGAGTTCCGCTAGTGGTAAAAGAAAGGTCACACTCGAAAATTTCGAATTTTTAAAAGTTTTGGGGAAAGGAACATTCGGGAAAGTTATCTTGTGTAGGGAAAAAGCCACTAGAAGACTGTTCGCTATTAAAATATTGAAAAAGGAAGTTATCATACAAAAAGACGAAGTTGCTCATACTTTAACAGAAAACAGAGTCTTAAGGTCAACGAATCATCCGTTTTTGACGGTAAGTAGGAAGATTTTGGAAAGAATTGTTTTGCTAAGTTTTAGTGTTTTTAGTCGTTAAAATATTCGTTCCAAACCAACGACCGGTTATGTTTTGTGATGGAATACGTCAATGGTGGAGAGTTATTTTTCCATTTGTCTAGAGAAAGGGTTTTCTCGGAAGATAGGACGAGGTTTTATGGTGCGGAAATAATTTCGGCTTTGGCTTATTTGCACTCTGAAGGAATCATATACAGGGATCTTAAATTAGAAAATTTACTGTTAGATAAAGATGGTCATATAAAAATAGCTGATTTTGGTCTTTGCAAGGAAGACATTGTTTATGGTCAAACTACCAAAACTTTTTGCGGGACGCCGGAATATTTGGCGCCCGAAGTTTTGGAGGACAACGATTATGGAAGAGCTGTTGATTGGTGGGGCGTTGGTGTTGTTATGTACGAAATGGTATGAGATTTATGTTTAACCCATTGCTGGGTCACTAAAATTTTTTTTTTTAGGTTTGCGGTAGGCTGCCGTTTTACAATAGGGATCACGATGTTTTATTTACTTTAATTATAATGGAAGATGTTAAATTTCCCAGAACACTTGGTGCTCAAGCTAGAGACTTGTTAAGTGGACTTCTGATTAAAGATCCTGCTCTGAGATTGGGAGGTGGTCCTGATGATGCTAGAGAAATCATGGGACATCCCTTTTTTGCTAGCATAAATTGGACGGATTTGGAGCAAAAGAAGGTGCGAATTTGAAAATTGTTTTGTCGAAATTGTGTTGATTTTGGTTATGATTGCAGATCATTCCTCAATTTAAACCTTCAGTGTCAAGTGAAACTGATACGAGGTATTTTGATTCCGAGTTTACTGGTGAGAGTGTAGAGCTGACGCCACCGGAAAATTCGGGACCTTTAGGTGCTATACAAGAAGAGCCATATTTTCCACAGTTCAGTTTTCAAGATATGTCTTCCACACTTGGCAGCTCAGCTCATATTAGTGGTAGCATTTCAAGTGTTGCTGCCATGCAGTGACTTACATTAAATAAAGGTAGGTGACCACCATTTTTTATCAACTCGAAAAATCTAATTATTTTTTTTTCCGTTAGAAGTGACTGTACTTACATAAAAAAGTGTTAAAATGAATTACATTTTAAAGAGGGTGAATACATTTGTGATATTTTTCACGTACTATGTAGAATTTAGTGATGTTTAATTTAAGTAAAAGCAAATTTTATTGTAACAATAATTTTTTCTCTTTTTTTTACACATCATGTTGTATATATTTACATCTCTTATTAAAAATAAAGTAATGCAATTGCTTGCTTCCACATTTAGGGAATAATTATCATGGGACTACTGTAGTTAAAAATGCAATTACTCCAAATCTACAAAACGGGCAGCAATACGCCTTCATAAGTAATATTAAATTAGATCGTGTGATTTTCTTTTAAAAAAAATTGTTTTGCAATTTTTTTCTTCTACATGCTAAGGCCAATCAATTTAGATATTTTTTATTAACCCTGAAATCTGTGTAATTGAAATTTTTAATTAAAAAAGTACTTCAAACTGTTAAAACCATAACAAATTCGAATTTTATACCATAGATAATCTTGTAGGGAATTTAATTATATACAAAAGTCTTAAATAGTATAAATGATTATCTTCAATAGATTGAATCTGAGACATAGAAAAACTGGATGAGCTTATTCCGTTCATTCTTGGATAATTTGCCTGCTCGGTATAGAGAAAGGATTTTCGTCATATAGTCCGAGAGATAGCGACAGTTTTCATCCAGGATTTTAGGAGTCGCGAAAATTTTATAGCTTATAGAGACACACCCCTAAATACAATACCGAAAATATTCCAAATTTACCAAAAATGCTGGACTTCTGCCGACTTCATAAAACGGTTACGTATTGTTTATAGATAATGTAACAAAAATTTCAGGTGAAATTCGGTCGGGAACATGGTTAAAGAAATAATTTAAAATCATAAGAATTTTCATTCCGTATATAGCGCCCTAGTCGATTCGACGGGATGCTAACGAGGTATTATTGAGCACACGCGCCCGTAATAGAGGGATTACCTACCATAGGATACATGCCCCTATGCGTACATGCGCCGCTCTACAAATTCTTATGATTTTAAAATATTAATTACTCCTTTATCCGATTAGATAAACGTCTGCCATTTTCGGTATTGTATTTAGTGAGTGTCTTATCTATAAGCCATAACATTTTCGCGACTTCTGAAATCCTGGATGAAAATTGTCGGTATATCTCGATCTATAACCCACTACGCCGATTATGGTAGGAGAGCAACGACGGTAAATCGGTTGCCATTCGATCGCCCATCCAAGTACCAATCGCTAGCAGCCTAGCTTGACTTTTGTAATCTGACAAGAATTCTGGTCATTGATTCAATGAACATTTTCATTATTTATAATTATAATTAAGTATGGCGTAGATAGGAGGGTTTAATCCACCTAAAAATATTTTTATTACACCCTACACCTAAAGCATCGTTTTTCAACCTTTTTTGTGTCGCGACCCCCCCCCCCCCCCGGTTGAGAAACGATGTCCTAGTCCTAAAGAATGGTAAACACACTTAAATAGTCCAGTCAAAATAGACATTTCACTTTGCAAAAATTCGCATCCAGCTGAAAATTGGCATAAACCTTAAATGCACTATTACAAACAAAATATCAAAAGTCCCCACCGATCCCACGTCTGCTAAAAAAGTTATTCAAGGTCAAAGGTCAACAACATCGGTTTTTTACATTTTTCTCGTAAATGATAAGTGTTATCGTAAAAATAGGTTAGACAAAAATTATAGATCATGAAATTCTCTACAAAAATTATTCTTATACTTTTTTTCGTACGAATCGTTATTCATCAGATATCACGATTCAAAAGTTGGGAAGTTTTATTAGACAGTGTCCTATTGATTGAAAAAATGGTAATATTGGTAATGATTAAGTGATTTTCGAAATCGCGATATATCCGGAATAGCGATTCGTACGAAAATAAGTATAAGAATAATTTTTGTAGAGAATTTCATGATCTACAATTTTTGTTTAACCTATTTTTACGATAACACTTATCATTTACGAGCAAAATGCAAAAATCGATATTGTTGACTTTTGACCTTGAATAACTTTTTTAGCAGATGTGGGATCGGTGGGGACTTTTGATATTTTGTTTGTAATAGTGCATTTAAGGTTTATGCCAATTTTCAGCTGGATGCGAATTATTGCAAACTTTGCACTTTTTTTGTCTATTTTGACTGGACTATAAAATTATGTAGACTATTTACCTTAAAAAATTCACCTTTGACCCTCCTATGTTGGAGGTGCACTTTATCTCTGGTGGCTTTATCTCCCATTCAATGATATTTGGTTAATCTATAATTATTTGTACCATGGTTTCAATTTCACGTTACGCGGTAGGTTTTATTACGTTTCATTTTCTAGTCACAAACTTGAGCAGAACCTCAATTTACCAAAATACCCCATGGTGTAACTTTGTAACTTTCTTTAAATAATTTTCGAATTTTATATTCTTATCACTGAGATTATCGACAATTTAAATATTTTTCATTTGTGTATGCGGTCCTTAATGATCATTAACTTGGCAGTGTGTTATCAGCAGTAAATTATCAATAGTAATGTAACAAGACCTCATTTTGTAATTAACAATTTAAGATTGTAAACAAAAATGTATTGTGTAAAAGTAGCAGTACATTGTATTTTTGTTTGAAAGTTAAAATTACCCAGAGAAAAATTCAAAATTTATAGTTTAAACTCCTGTAGTTCTGAAAAATAATTCTTTAAATAAAAAGGTCTTTAAAATTATTAATTGATCACCTGACTGTGAGGCAAGGAAACTCATTTTTAACGACATTGCCTAACCAACATTTTAGTTGTTAAATTCAAATTGATATTTCTCTATTAATTCCGGCATCGAGCCGTTCCGAGTTGTGCGCGATTTATGTTCAGATATAATTCAATCTATATCTTTGAAACGGTTGATTCTGCAAAAAATAGTATAGGATCATTTTTTGTGTAAAATTTTATAAACTATAATTTCTCATATAACTGTTTTCCTCGAAAAATTGATAATTTTCGAGTTATTTGCGAAAAGCTATAATTCACCCCCTTAAAAAAGTATGGTTCAAATTAAGGGGTACTTTTTGAATATGCTTAGGACATCAGAATAAAGGTCTCCATAAAAACTCAATTTTGATATTCTCGGCATATCCTAAAAAGTACCCTTTATTTGAGTTTTCTTTTTTTAAGGGGTGAATTACAGTTGTTTTTGCAAATATCTCGAAAATTATCTCCATATCCATATCCCTACATATCCTGAAACACCCTGTATAATAAATGAAAAGTTATTTTGTCAAAATTTTATTCAAGTTTTTACAATAATTATCAAATTAAATTCTAAAAGTGTTTATAGCAAATATTAAAACCTGTTTTTAAAACAATATTTATGCTTTTTTTTAATGGTAGATAAAGCAATAATAATTTATTAATTACACAAAAGTTTTGTATTGTGATAACTTAGGCTGCCCTTAGTGTTGTTTTCTAGTTATGAGTTATAAATTCAGATAAATTATTAATTAATCTACAAACAACTTTTGAAAAATTAATAAATTAGTTCTTTCCGTTTCCGCCATTAAAAAATAATAATAATTTATTCCCTTTAAAAAACGTTACAGCATTGACATTTTTATTTAAATGTTAAATAATTTAAATTTAATTTGATTTGGATAAACACTTCAATATAATTATAAATAAAAGCTTGGTTTTATACCAAATAAAATTCGTGCCAGAAGAATTTGGAAGATCAAATTGGGCTTCATGAATTTTTTGGTAGTTTTTGAATAATGCAAAAGTAGCAATATTGAATTTAACAATTGCAATGTTAGTTGGCTAAACCTTTACAAGGGTTCACATTATACGTTGAACTAACGTCTATTTAACGTTATTGTAACGTAAAATTTGAATGCCTCTTATACCAAAATTGTTCAAGATAATCGAATGCTAAAAAGTTGAATTCCCTACAAATTTATCCATGTTCAATAATTTCGAACTCCTGGGTTTTTTATCAGCAAAATTTCAAAATACTAATTTGATTGGCTTATGCATCCGACTAGAAAGGAGATACTACTAGCTTAGAATTTTAGAATAGTAACAAGGTACAATTTATTGTTTTGTTTATTTTGTTAATTTTTGAACCCGCATTGATTGGAAGAAAATAAAATTCTTTGAGTCAAAATTGTATCTTGTTATGTTTGTTGTGAAATGATAGCCAATTTTAAAAAATGAAGATGTATCAAGTGCAACTTGCAAACACGAAAATGTTTTTTCGTCTTGTTTTACCTTTTTTGCTTTTATATGAATGTTATATTTATGAAAAGAAATTAAGAAGCATTTATTAATGTAATAAATAATTATACATATTTCTCTAATCATGTAATAATAACAAAAGAAAAAAAATGTATACGAAATTATAAGATGATTGAATTGATTATTACTGTAATACATAGGTATTATATCGTTATTATTGGTTATTGTATATTTTTTGGTTTGTTGTAGATTTTATATTTTATTATGATGTATAAATTTGGCGTATTCTTTTCAGTTTTGGTTATGAAAAACTTGTGCTACTTAGAAATATTACAATTAAGTTGATTTAATTAATATCAGTTAGATAAACGACGTAGTTTAATGTTTGGAATTTATTGAGATGAAAAAGTTAGCTACAGTTAGTTGGATTTGTTATTAATATTAACTTGCAATTATTTATAAGAAGTTTTGTGAAATTGTATATTGCTTAAAAGATTTAAAGTTATTTAATAAAAGATAGTAGTTTCCTTATCTTTATTTTTTATTTTGTAATTCATAATTGAGGGGCTCAGTGGAAAAGCTACCTAACCCACAAATTTAAAATATCCTCTTTTATTATATTATTATTAATTCCGACTGCAACACCTAAAAAAATTATTCATTTTTAACGTGCTTTAACCTTCATCCGCTCGCGTATGCGGCAAATTGGCCGCAGTAAGACACTTAAAGTAGTTTGTGGCTGTACTGCTCTGGCTGGTGGAGCTTTTTTTTTATCAGAACACGGGCATGGTCTAGTGGAGGAGATAGTAATTAGAGAATACCTTCCCACCCCTCCCATGACGCTCTGAAAATAAATGGGAGAGAAAATTCAAAAAGGCAAATTCCAATTGAGCGAATCAAGGTTAAATTGGTAAATAGCTAATAAAGTCATGGGTTTGGGTCTTGGATCTTGCAATTTCTTTTTTCAAACAACTTGTTAGTTTTCAAAACTGATGTAATTTATTATCTGATTTTATTTAATTGGAAAACGATTTTAATAAGAGATTATATCTCTTGTATAATACATTATCTCTTTTTGAACTTAGGCACAGTTTCCACTGCGCCCTTCAATTATTATTAGATATCCATTATTTTTTACAGGATTTCATACTTGCATAAGTCGAAATATAATTTAAATAAATACATACCAAAGATATTACAGAGTTTTGTCGCAATGTTCTTTCCTTTCTTCAATGTTCCCTCTAATTTGGGGGGGGGTCCTAAATAAATGCTTTTAAGATGCAATTCTTTATAAAATGAAATTAATTTTAAAAAAATGGTGAAGTAGCCCATTGTGCGTAGAATACCAAAACGGCTGCGAAACTTTCGAAAAATACGTGCGTAGCTTAGAGGGAACTTTTTCTCCTCTTAACTCTCGAGTGTCGACCGCTTATAAGTTATAAGTACTAGTGGTTTGTGGACAACAATTTACTTTTTTTATGATTATGACCAATTAAAAGTTACTACAAATGACACTAAAGAGCTTCTTAGCAAATTATAGTGAATTTGAATTTTGCATTCTAGAATATCTAGATTGTTACAGACTAGGCGCAGCTACTCTCAAATTGAGGGAGGAAGGTGCTAATTCAACAATGAAACCTACATACATGTAAGAATTTCCCAACTCGCGAATAGAGGTCAAATCTTCTTTAGGTGCCTATCCGATTTCGGATGTACGGCGATCCCCCCGACTTAGCCAAGAAGGCTGTACCAGGGAAATGTTAATGAGGTGGTGGTTTGCCTTCCCCTTAGTCCACAGATCAATTTTGGACTTATTTAGATCATTAACATTTTAAGGATTTTTCTTGGCATATTACTCTCGGTGGTTTGCCATTGCCTTCCGAGGGGAGACGGTCAGAATAAAGTTCTTACTTTACTCGGATTCGAACCGGGTATTTAGCGTTCATAGTCAACTCGCGTGACCGCTAAGCTCCGACCGCCTCTTCTAATAAACCAATATAGTGTATATTTTGTCGTTAATTTTATTAAATTGCAACCGTTCCAAATAGATAATCAACTTGTCGGGGTTTCAAACTGGCGTACCGCGAATGATCGAACTACATCGGGCGCGTTCCAATAATTGACTCAGAGGAGAAGCTTTCTAGCAAATTATTTAATACCTCATCTACTTGATATAATATAGAGTCGGGAAAGCATAGGTACACAGACTAAAGTAATTTGTCAAAAAAAGGAAAGACATGCATTTGTATAGATTAATAATTAAAATTTAAGTCGCTTAAATTTTAAGTGACTTATTTATTATGAAATCCACCATTACTGAATTGAAGTAAACTTGGAAAAGTAAAATGTCAGAATAATTAAATTTAACTTTGGCTTATATTTATATTTCAAGTTGAAACTATGAGAATAGGTATGATACTTAAAAGAACTCAAAATCGAAAATATTCTGTAAAACTAATCATTGGCGACTAATTTATTATGGCCTGAATTGGTTTGGTTTTAATTGGTTTAATTAAATTAAATGGTTTGGAGAACATGTGGTTTCAAGAGATGAATGCGGGACGGAAAAATCCCGCGCCATCCCACGCGGGACGGAATACCAACTTAGTCTCACGTTTGATTTATACATATATTTTATACATTATTTTGGGCGCCAGAACGTTTAGGTGCCGGACATTTGGACTCAGACTGAATTAGAAATTACATCTCGCGCGGGACAAAATTAATATCCCGTCCCGCGCGGGACGGCGCGGGATTTTTCCGTCCCGCATTCATCACTAGCTTTCAACAAGACCGTGCCACTTGTCATACTGCTAATATTACAATGCATTTATTGGAAGAAAAGTTCGGTAAATCGATCATTTCAAGAAATGGACCGGTAAATTATTATCCACCTCTTTAGGGGTTAAATACGACTTGGTGGAGGTGCTGGGCACCTCATATCAATAATTTATCTTACGTTAAGCAGTACATTTGTAGATTCATTCTGGTAGCTCTGGTGTAACCGTCTTGAACCCTAATGGCCTTTTGAGGATGAGAGTGGTATCACAGTTGGACAGCGTCACTGAGTAGCACAACAACACGCACCACCAGCAACACATAACTGCCCACCATCGATCCTCATTCCTTTTTTATGTTATCGACTCCCACCTTATTTCCTGATTGCTAGTCCGGTAAACCCGGGTGAAAATCATTGACCTATTTTCCTTCAAGTCAGTTCCGTTCTCACCAATACTTTTGCAATCTCATACTATTGCAAATCATTCGATTGAAATTATCAACTTGAACTTCTCAACGATTTCCGTTGCGGAGTTCAATTAACTGTGGGGTTAATGTTCTATGAATAATTGCAACATCATAGAACAAGATAATAATTATATTTTAAATACGACAATATTCATACGGTAGAACCCCTTTATCAATTGTTTCCAAATGCTTCACCTTTAAATCCAGGACCCATCTCCTTCAAATTGGCTCAACTACTTACATGGCAAATTTGGAAAACTCTTCAAGCGATTGGGGAAATCCTCCCCATTAATGAAATCAAAGAGACGGTCATTGCCTTGCAGCTAACGCAGTTGGATGTGAATGCGGGGTACCGGGTTCAAACCTGGGGAGAGTCAAACTTTCTTATGACCAAGTCTTCGTGCTTTAGAGGGCACGTTAAGCCGGCGATCCCCCTAAGTTGAATTGCCACCATTAACAAAAAAACAGTGCTATAGTCACATCATCTGAAGGTTAGCCTAGCAAGCTGCTACTGGATGTAAAACAACTGTAGCATTTCAAATGCTATTATTTATATTTTGGCGGAAATCTATGCATCACCCTGTGTGCGTTTCAAACACGCGCAATCGTATTGTATTTCGAAAATTTATCAAAATTTCATTCTTCGCTTATCTTTATGAAAAGTGCAAGTTTCATTTTACGTTTGTGCAATTTTATGTTTTTAAAAGCCACAAATTGTTAGTTTATTGAAGTGATCTTTTATTTTACCTTCTGTGCTACATTTGTGGGTAAGATTGAATTATTTTCTATCATAAGCGGAGGTTTGACTTTGATAAATTTTAGCTTTTTTTTTTCGTACTACCACGTCAATTTTATGTGACGTTCATTCTTTGGTTTCCAATTTTAATTATGGTTTTTTTTGAGCGGTTCACATAGTGTGCATCAGTAGCTGATTGATGTCCATCTGGCTGTTTTATCCACCAACCATATGGTTATTTGTATGGATATGGGCCAGCAGTTTGGTTATCTTGTTTCCACCTGTGATGACCTTGATTCCTGCGTCGAACCATCTGTGTCAGCCATTTTTAACGATGTTGGGATTTCGTTTTTGGGTTCACCATTCCTGTATGAGATCAATGGAGAGGGCAGGACTGATCAACATTCGTTTATCCCCAGCTTCACCGCAGTTTTGCGTCCTTGATTAAGAAGTGGTGTGATAAGTTTGTCACTTTGGCCGTCTCCTTTGACGATTTATCCATACTTTTTGGGAAGACGTGCGAGCTCCATTCCAACATTGTGGGATTTTTGTCGCAGCGGTAGCGTGAGCCTATACCACTATTCCATCTCTAGTGGTTAGGACAGCACCAACGACGTAGGATGGCTGGAAAACCATTAATTAGTTTTTTTTTGGAAGCGCATTTAGAAGATTTGCTTGCCTAAATTATTTACATCGACATTAAGATGCTATACCGTTCGCAGGTGAATTGATTCTTGTTTAATTGTGCAGTTTTTGTTATTTTTAGCTTTACACCTAAAACTCAGTTTAAACGATGAACCATTAATATTCCAGAGGTTCCAAAAGAATTGAGATGTTGAATCGGACGGATTGAGGTGGAAGGGTAAGTTAGAAAGCAATTGCTGTATTTAATTTTACTTGATGATATCTCTTGCGAATGTGTTATTTGCAGTCAATTTTACCAACGTTTTATGTCTGCGTTGGGCAATCTCCTGGATGCGCGGATTATTTTGTGAGTTGTCTTCATATGGCAACTCATCTGTTTTTTATTTTTTTTTGATTGTCCCAGGGTATCCCCTCAGGGTATCTTGGATTTCACTTGCTTTGTTATATGTTTTGTGTCTCCTATTGGAGTTTTGGAATCAGATATTGTCAACCCCATCTTTATCTATACTTTGTTCTTTAAATAAAATCAACTCTTATTTACTTCCGTATTTTATTTAGAGGACTGGCGCCCGAAAGGTTTTTTTTTCTTAGTTAGTTGCCAATTGATCGCCTGAGCCAACGGAAGAACCTACGAGCCGCGTCCGCGCGACCCATGCTCTGGCACTGGACGGGGGTGTAATCCCTTAGCTGGCCTGTCTACCATTCCATTCGTAGATCAGCGGGGCAAGTGGCACAATTCAGAGCAATTTGCGTTACACAACTATAGTAAAAAAATCGATATGCGGACTACTCACCAACCCGTCTGGCCAGCGTGGTGAGTTATGGCCAAAACCTCTATTACTGGAGAGGCCTATGGTTCAGGAGTGGACTAGTGTAGGCTGAAGAAGAATGGAATCAACCCATCAGTGCCAGATTAAGCCAGCGCGTGGCCTTAAGAAAATGTCGTGGGGCCATGCACCTCAATTCGTTGTCACACTTTCACTAAATTTCACGAACTTCTCTAGCCACAACCTTCTATTTCAACGATTCTACTAAATCCAACGGAACTACCGTTGCTCTCACCTTCACCTCGGAAAGACAGAAATAAGCTGCCTTCTTATCACCTTCTTCCTCGAATGATCAAACGCACCAACTAACAAATTCTAACACATTTTCCTTATGTTTTATTTTACCAAATGGTCTACGTTCTTTTCCTTCACACCTCGTTATCCTTAGTTTCTTGGAACCATGCTATTCGTTGCAAGGAACGCATGTCCTTGATGACGAACCCTTTTCAAAAGAGCAAATCATTACATAAAGGCTTTACTTTTTCTAGATGTTTTAAACTGTGCTAAATTTTATGTTTTATTATAATGACTCTATGTGACTGTTGCTTCTTCTCTTCGTCTAGCAGACGCGTGCGATACGACCATTTCGATATACTAACATCATGGTAACGCTAAATGGAGAGTTACTCTCTGTCTCTCCGTCATAACCCTCTCATTAGGGGTTGTGAGTCGAAGGGAAGTTTGTGTTTCAAATATTGGAAGTTCTTTATATGGTGTGGAAGTCTTTCCACCTTAGATAAAAGAATACAATTTTCACTTTTTTCACGTGGCATGAAATTCTCCGCTCATATAGGTGCAATGAGAAAAATCAAAAGACAATAATTGAAGTCATACTAACAAGGGGAAGGCCAACTTTGGTCGTCACAGATCTGCACCACTATCTTTATATCTTTATAACCCAATTAGAACGTCACTTCATGAAAGTTTAACGACCCGGAATTCAGAAAATTTTGTGAAAATAATTTTTAAAGAGCAATGTAAAATTCAAGCATTGGTAGTTCAAATGCATTTCATTATTATTTCCTTCTTAAAAAATCAGTCGACGACTGCTCGACATAACCTTAGATTTACCCATTATTTTATTTATTAATTTGAGCATTATATCTTTGCTTTGTGATGTAACAGCTTGCAATCCTTTTTGTAACACCACAAAGTTTACAAATACAACATGTAATAATGGTTACACGATAAATGAAAAAAGAAATTTAAAAACTCATACTGGTGAGAAACCGTTTGCCTGTAAAATTTGTGACTATAAAAATGTGCTCAAAAATCATCGTTAAAGGATCATTTAAGAACTCACACAGGAGTAAAGTCATGTGCTTGTGAGTCTTGTGCCTATAAAATGTGTACACAAATCAAATTTAAAACGACATTTAAAAACTCATAATACCATAACTGCGATATAAACAACATAATAAGTAATACTTTGATTGTAATTATAATTTGAACTCGTTCTTGACACATTACACTTCTTGATTATCAATATCTTTAAGTGTGCATTTAGATTATATGCAATGTGTATACAGTTAAACCAAAATTAAGCATTATTTATGTCACAAATCTTACAGGTAAACGGTTTCTCACCAGTATGAGTTTTTAAATTTCTTTTTTCATTTATCGTGTAACCATTATTACATGTTGTATTTGTAAACTTTGTGCTGTTACAAAAAGGATTGCAAGCTGTTACATCACAAAGCAAAGATATAATGTTCAAATTAATAAATAAAAAAATGGGTAAATCTAAGGTTATGTCGAGCAGTTGTCGACTGATTTTCTAGGAAGGAAAAAATAATGAAATACATTTGAACTACCAAATGCTTTAATTTTATATTGCCTTTTAAAATTTATTTTCACAAAATTTTCTGAATTCCGGGTCGTTAAACTTTCATCAAGTGACGTTCTAATTGGGTTGTAAAGATATAAAGATAGTGGTGCAGATCTGTGACGACCAAAGTTGGCCTTCCCCTTGTAAGTATATCCAAATTATTTCAAGTTTTTTACATTACAATTTACAAATATACGCCTTATTGCTGTGGTTCTACTAGCGAAGTTTATTGTTGAAAGTTACTTTTGTTCTATCTAATATACTGCTATAAGCTGTACATTAATAAACATGGAAAACCTGAAACGTTTACAATGGTAAGGAGCTTACAAGCTATGTTAATTTATTTATACAACCGGGCAGTTGTTTAAAAGCCTGTCAGTAAATAGTAATCAAGCAACACCAACAATGAATATTACAAAAACCATTTTCTACTAGGTATATATTTCAATGTTATCAACTCCTTTTATTTTATAAATAAGGATTTCGTTCGTTTAAATATTAATTATTGTACGATTCGGTAATCTTAGAGTTGTTATATTCCGGAACTACGAATCGTAATGCTCAATTTCCTACCTGGGTAGTTTCCAAATGCTTCTTGTCAGGAATTATTGAGGTCTCAGTGTGGCTCAATGATTACCAGTAGTTTCGTCTTTTGTTAAATAATATAATAAACTGTGGTTATGTTGTTGTAAAAATGACGATACTTAAATTCCACTGTTTACAAAAAATGTATAATCATTAAATTAGTTACGTCCCTTCCATCAAATTTGTATAAATTCAAATTCGTATTTTTCTTGTAGTGCTCTCCGATTCTTTTTGTGTAATTTCACATTTCTATATTATGCTTGTTCTCTTTCCAACTGTCAATGTACTAAGTTACGAACCGTAACGCACATAATTCTTCTCCTCTACCGTTGCAGTTTCACCTTAAAACGATTCAGCTATGGACAGATAACCTTCAATTTATTTACTGTGTTTTGTTTTTCTAAACTATAAAATAACAACGACAAGATAACTGTCTTTTTTCCGTGTGCCGGTTAGATTGGTTTTCATTTATTTTTATCACAATCAACGTTATTATGCTTTGTCGGTTTCGTAAATAAGTTTTGTGGAACTTCACCCACATTCTTCCATCTTTTGAAATTTGGTTTCTTGATATAATGAATTTGTCTATACGCACACGCGCCGTTACTCTCTACGTCTATACGGATCTTGTTCGTTATATTCCACCCCTGAAGCCCAATAATGGATTAACGAGATTCCCGCTACCGATCACTTACTCGCTGACCACAAATTTATTTATCGCCTGTCGGGATTGCATTTAATTTGTAGTGATTTTGAGTAATTTAATTGGACATAGGAAAATTGAATAAATTGAAATAACGATGACAATGAGCTGAATTTATAATAAATGATTGAACAATGAAATCTTGAAATTCAGTAGCGACGTGAATTTCTGCCAATTTAAGATTTTAAAGGGGGATAATGCTGTTTAATTTCCAATTTTAATAAAAATTATTTGGTAAAAATTTGTTGTACTGCTGGAATTTTATGTGCGTATTTTCCGTTAGAAATCGCACCCAGCAAGTCGAATTTTTGATTGTAACTTATTATTTTGTAACAAAAAGTAAATAAAATCATTTCCTAATTAGCGTCACTGTAAACTTTCGTAATAGCTCTTGCAAAATTAAGTTATTTTAGATGAAATAGTTGAATGATTCAATTAAAATATTTTACGCTTCAGTTCCAATTAAGTTTTCAGCAAAATTAGGTGCTCTAAATATTGCTTTTAGAGCTCCAACTAAACACTTCAAATCATTCAATTCAAAGCTTTCAGCAATAGTTTTTTGCCCTTTTTAGACGTTTTTTAAGGGTCTTTTATTAAAACCTCACCTATTTTTAATTTAAATAAAACAAAAAATATGAGGTATCAATTTTTTTTTATTTGAAAGCTTTTCCAATGGCATTAATAATGGAATATTCATTCAAATGTCCGTGAGCGTTTGCATGACATTGAACCCAATTTTCCATGGCTTTTTTGCTTTGGTTTTTCTTATAAGTTGGGATAGTTTACATCCTTTACATTTATTTTAAACTTATAACAGTGGGCCTTTCTTCTGTTAGTGACGGATCTAAATAGCCGTTCACGTAACGAATGTAAGTAATTTCTGTTTTCTCTTCGGTTCGTGTTCAATATCTACATCGCATTGCTGAGCTTTTCTAAGTATAGACAATCGTAAATATTTAAAAATCCAGATTAATTAATGTATTGGGGGGGGGGGACTCAAAGTTTTACGCTACACACCATTAAATAGTGTAGCTGGATCAACGAAGATAGAAGGAACATAATTACTATTATAATAAATTTAAATAAAGCTGGAATATAATTTCCTTACACTTGAAAAATTCTATTGATGTGCAAATTAAATCAAGAAATTATCTTAATTAAAACATTTTAATTAGCGTTTGCTCACGAAATATTACAAAAATATTATTGTTGCTAATGAAGTTTGAATTTCAACCTATTACACACATTATACTCGAGTGATAATTTTCCTACCACAAAGAATATACATTGCAAATTGTTCGGGAAACATGAAAGTTTGATAGCGTTTGCTACCACTAACATTATAATTAAATTTACTTTTGATCAGAATGACTAGAACACACTTGTACCAGTACCATCGATCTATTTTCTAGTTGTTGTGCCCAAAATAAACTGATATTTAATAGAAATAGCATCACAACGTTAATGGTGACACAATTTAATTTCTTATCTCATTACACAAAAAGCAACTGAAAATTCGTTTCGTACTTGTAATGGAGATGAAACTGTTTTTCCAACTTCATTTCAATTTTTTGGAATTCGGCCAAGAATGTAGTTTATTGAACTTACGTCATGATATTATTTTACTGATTACAAAGTTCAACAACTTTTGAATAGGTAAATGAAAATAAGCTCATCACGCCCTAAGGAAAATTAGAACTAAGAAAAGCAGGAAAAGGAAATATTAAAAATAAAACTCTTTTATGGGAAACTAAAAAGTAAAACATAATTTTGCAAATAGCTTGCACTCCAAATTGAAAAAACGCGTGAGGCCTGGAGCTAGTGTGATGCTTTTATCATAATAAATTAAATAAAGTAAAGGTGTCACAAGGATTTTATCATCCGCAAGTAGGGTAGAGTGCTCTAAGACTGCGCACTTAAGGTTTGACCCGGTATATTAAAAAAACTAAAGCAATTAAAAACTCAGAAATTTGTATTAAAACTTATTGGTCTTTCAACAACATTATTACAAACTTAATTAGTAATTATTACATATACTTTATTAATAAAAACAAAAAAAATCAGAAAAAGTCATTTTCTGATACAGACCCCGTCGTGTAAGACTGCGCACTTGGGTCTGCAAGACTGCGCATTCAGTTTACAAGCATATATCACATCACATGCGCTAGTATTATGCAGTTCACTTCTTCTGCCACCACTGAGAGCATGATGTACACTCGATCCAATCTTCAGTTATTGGCATTAACTTTGTTCTATGCATCCTGGACAACCCAACTACTCTTTGCTTCCAATAGTTTTTTTTTATTTTTCTTTGGACTTATTTTGTGTGCCGTGAATTGCAGTTTCAGAGATTTCCCTCTCCGTCACACGACTGGCCATAAAATCAACCTCACTTTAGATAAAAAGAATAAAATTAACCAGAATTACAATGTGAGATTTGTAAAAGTACGCGCGCAGTCTTACAAACCACCACACCGCGCAGTCTTACACGCCACTCCATAAATTTAAAAAGGACACGAATATAGCCATCTCCAATTAAATTGGAAAATCATACCATCATCCACGCTTGGTTAAGAGTTTTGTTTACATGATATTGCAATATGCAGGCGATAATCACAAAAACAACGACCGTACACAATTTCCAAAATGTCGAATTATTAGATCAAAACAGCGTAAAATGGTAAAACTTACCTAAAATGTTTATTATCCATTTTTTTACAAAAAAATCGTTAAGGGTAACCACGCTATTGGCAGTGATGTGTGGGAATTAAAATTAGCAAGAAAACAAACACCCATGCCGAAATATAAGGGGTGCGCAGTCTTAGAGACCGCGCAGTCTTAGAGCACCTTACCCTACCTGATGTTTAGCTTTGATGACTTTAATAGAGTACATTCGTAAAAAGCATCAGATGGTGATCAAATATAATAATGTTCATGCCAATTGCCTACTCTATTTATTAAAATTTGATTCGCTGCATCGCTATTTTGGAACAAGTATCCCGTACCGTACATAACAACTTCACGTGCAGTCTCTCAAGTAAATTGTCGCCTCAAAAGTAATTGTTCAGATGCCGAATCTGAACAAATATTTTTGCTTGCAGCCCTCCCAAAAATGTGAGACCCCTTTTTCTTTTAGGCTACTTTTTCAGACAAGAGTATGGACTGTAACAAAGTTTTGCATTTGTTATTTAGTTCCTCCTTGAATTGTATTTCTCAATTTTCCTGGATGCGGATCTGTAGTTTTATTTGCATTCGATTGCAAACATTTGATACGGCATTTTTCGAACAGATTGTGGACAGCGTGAACCTTAGGCGTATGTATTAAATAATACCGGGGAGTCTCGCAATAGCTAAGACCATAGTAGGTATTACGACAATAGCTAAGTTCCAGATTTTCATCTTGTAAGCCGCACGTTGGACAGCGATTGGAAGCGAACACCTGTCACCATTATATTGTAAGATTATACGAGCGCTTGAGGTAAGCAATTTTTATCCTTTTCAATTAGTATAAACCGACGTGTATTTTGACTTTTATGTTTCAATTTTGAGTAACCGTAGAGGTCACTGTGTTTATATTTGGGTACTTGTTTTATTTCAATTATGTGCACTTTTTGATTATGATTTTCATTGGCTACTGTATCTATGTTTGCACATCGAGGTTCTTGTCTAGCCTTGCTTAGGTAGAAGCTGGCAAGAACCAATCAGATTGAAGGAAGGTAAGACAAGAATGTCGATGTGAATCCCGCTTTACTCTTCACTGACATTGCAATTATTGGAACTGTGATAGCAACTCTCAAATTCTGGGTGTCAATTAAAATTAAAGCATTTGTTTATTATTTGCTTTTTTGATTTTCCCCAAGCTGCCGGTCTCTTTTTCAGAATCCATGACCTATGCCTTCTCATGAATAACGAGTTGGTCTATTAATATCGTGGCAAACAAACTTGAGAGGTCTTCTCTGGATTGCGACGGACTCTGGTATCTGTTTGAGTTAACCCTCTCATTAGGGGTTGCGTTGCGGAGGGTAGGTTTTGTTTCAAGACAGCCGTGGATTTGTATAGACAATCACATGAAGATCTCGGAGAAGCGAGAACAATTAATAATAAAACAGCATGACAATCATAATAAGACAGGATTGCTGGACAACCAGACGAGATCCATAAATAATTTCAAATAACTTGGAGATATGCAACCTCATTAACATAATATGTTGTGGTGTTTCAAATGAATCGAAGAAACAGGTGAATAACATAGAAATCATAATAAAAAGGTGGAAATAAAAACCCGCATGCGTTGAGAATAAATTCCGAGTACAAGGAGGCCATAATGTTTACCTCAGACACTAACATTAACACTATTTTGTTTACTATTGTTTGGATCTTGAAATTTGAGTGTACACTGACGTTTTATGTATCTACAAAAAGAAAAATGAGCTTTGTGAAATTTTGAAATTGGCGCCAGATATTACCTGTGATTTTATTTGGAAATTTTGGTTTTTGCAAGAGTGGCTTGCAAAACGAGGTCTTCTTGCGACGTCTGTTTTAAGAAACGGACGTAGTTTTTCGTTCTGTGAGGAAACGTGAGAATTTTGGCAAATTGATTTCGGTTGCAACATCAAAGTTGCGTAATTTTTTGATGAAAATTAACCATGTTGTACGAGCGAGATAATTTGCGTAATCGTAATCTACTAGTTTTTGGATAAATCATTGGTCATCAGGCTGGAAAATCGATTAATGCTATCTAATCCAACGATGAGGAAGTTGGAAAACTCTGTATTTGAGCAATTCAAGAAGAATTGTATAAAGTTCAAGATTTTGAGGTTAATTCACATGTTTTGATGATAATTCCAGTAGCTGCGCCAGAAATTCACAAGAAACACTTAACCTGCAATCCGTGGAGGATATCGACGATCACAAAGGCGAATATTTGGTAAAATTTGGTGATCAAATAACAATTTTCTAGTCACTGGCAAAACACATGCATTCAAGGCGTCAGGTGTGAACAATTACGGTAAAGCACAAGAAGCACAACGGTGCACTGAGAAAACGAGTCTTGAAAATTTAGCAATAATTAAAATATATTAGTAAAGTTTACTAACTAAAAAGAATAAATACATTTTTTCTTTTACTTATTACAAAACGTTTAGTAATATTTACTAGTTAGTAATTATTACTATACGCTGATTTTAAAATTTGCTATAATTGATGCATATATTGCTAATGCAATTCGATTTTTTGTTAACTAAATCGTAAATTTTATTAAAATTAATTTTAATAAATACAATCTATTCGAAAGTATATTTTACCATGCAATATAGTAATTTTTGTATTGTTAAGATTTAAAAAATTTTTAAGCACATTGTAAATTTTAGTATTCGTTAAACAAAATTTACAATATGGATAGTAATTATTACAATGCATTTTTAGTTGTGGAATGTTAGTTCCAATGTACAACAGATGGCGTTGCCCATCTATGCAGCTAATCACTTTATAACCATAGGTAACCATAAAGAGCCTGGTCGTTTTTTTTTTTGAAGCTCATTAATGCTTTATTATTCTCGTATCTACTGCTAACCTTCCCAATAGATACATTACTTTAAGAATTCGCGAAATTCTATGATTATAAAGTTAGCAATTAAAAAATAAAAATGATAAGTTTTAAAAAAATTAAATTAAATAGAAAATTTTACTATTCATATAATATAATAATAATAAATAAATAAAGAATGCATTATTTTTTCTTATAATTCGCTAGTTTTGATTTTTACTAAATGTATTATGAAATTTTATTTTATAATTTGCAGTTATTATTAACCTACCTTTTAATATTTGGTATTTGATTTATAAAATTTACTATACAGTATAGTAGCGACACCAACTTAGGGTTACAGAAATTACTAAACGCATTTAGTAAAATATACTTATTTCAATATTAATTTTTAAAATATTCCTTAACCGTTTCCAAATTACAATGAAAATCTAGTAATTTTAACCCAAATTTTTAGTAAAAGTTACTAGAATTTTTTCTCAGTGTGGTGAATAAAATAAGGGTCAGTAAATTTCTTTGTAAACATTTATTTTGTAAAATTTATTTTATGCTAATATTAAACACACGTGAAAGGTTAGAATATCGATTTAGAAACACAATTCGCTGGCTTAGAGTTACAGGGTTCTATGCTCGGTTCTATGTTACAATTTTAGTCAAATTGAGTTATTTGCGTAATAAAGTCCTAAGAGTGCTAATTAACCACCTAAATTGATTCCCAGATTTCTATGTCCATATTAAGATTGCCAATTTTAGGGTTTAGCATAGCCCCCCTCTATGTTAAACCTTGAAATAAGAATCTTTGAAGCTCATTTCCCAACATTTTAGTTTTTGTAACATAGAACCCTGTAACTCTAAGCCAGCGAATTGGTTATAAATTTAATTGTAATTTGAATCTTTCAAACATAATACACTCACGGCCTAAAAACAGCATTGTATTCAAACAAGAATTATACTTTTCGCATTTGGTAATTTGTATTAAATTGATTAAATCCACCGTTTTCTTTCGATTGAGTTTGAACCCAAGACCCGAGATAATTTCAGTATTGCTCTACCGACAAAATAGCTGCCGTGGAACTTCAGTTTGTTTTTGTTTTAAACTCACTATACATTTGTTAGGATCTTAAATCTCGGTTTTTTGTGGACAAAATAATACAAAAAACCGAGATTTAATATCCTAATATTTATTAATTTGGACGATAACATTTTTACTAACTATACATTTGAATTATATTCTTAGTTTAAGGCGGTTAAACGGCCTTTACATCGAGATTGTTACCTTGCCTTGCTTAGGTAGAAGCTGGCAAGAACCAATCAGATTGAAGGAAGGCTAGACAAGAATGTCGATGTGAATGCCGCTTTACTCTTTACTCACGAGGTAGAGTGGGACAAGTATTTGCTAAAGTAGGATTCAATCCCACCATATTTAATTGGAGTTTGGGAAATATAAATGACCACAAAAGCAAGATTCCAATCATCGATACCCCAGAACAACTTGATAAGTACGATACGTCATTAACTTCCTTTTGTACATTTCATGATCACTTCAATACGCAACCAACACCATCCTAAGCAGGGATGCCCCCTGCGATGATACCCACGGCGTGGCGGCGTAGTGAATACGCGAATATGGGACGTTTAGCTGAAGATCAACCGTTCTTGGCATGTTTGTGCAGAGGGGATCCACCTGCTATCATCAGTACTGGACCAGATTACTTCTTAGAGGTGACTACACATGAGCTACTCTGACGTGACACTTTCTTGGGGTTATCCGGAGGATACAAGAGGATCTCGTTCCGATGGGCTTTTCCAAGAGTGGGGACCTTCTTTCCACGCTAGTAGTTATGTCTCCTGGTAAATGTTAGAAATGTAACGTAGAAGTCGAGACTAGCCTATTAGTAGATTATTAATCAGGCAAAAAGCTAGTCAGAAAAGTTTTGTGTCCTTTTATAACACCTCAAATTGATAGTTACCCAACTTTCGGCTCAGCGGCCTGTCGAAGTTCTTCAAGACGTGAAAGTTGTAAACATTTTCCCCGCGGAGTTTGTCACCCTGGCTATATCAGCCTCCATTTTGCCTATATTATTGTCATATTCTTGACCCTTTTGATTTCTTTATTTGCGTCTTGTCGGTGAATCACCATGTCGTTGGCGCATATGTCATTCCTTATAAGTCGTATGTAGGTTTTGTAAAGTCTGAGTTTGTTTATGCGGGAGATTTTACTCTTCCTATTGAGCATAGGATATATCCCCATATACTACTACATACTTCCATGATTTGCGGCCCCCATCGAAGTACGCGGTCGAAGAAGGACTGCTGCTCCTGGGATGTCGGTATCTCACATTCGGAGACATTTTTTTCGCTTCTTTTGTTATTTATTTTGTATTGGTTGCGGTCGTGGAACCGTCTAATAAGGAATGTTTCTTCCAGCTTATCCACATAAGCTTGTAACCTATGTATAACAAATTGAGGACGCAGTTCTCGATTCTAAGTTTGATTAAGCCGTACACTTCTCTATCTCGGACATATCTTATTGGATTTGCAGAGTATCGGGACATAGTCCCACTCTTCTTTAGCCATAATAGTCAATGTTATGGTTGTGGGATAGGAAGTACAAGCACGTCCTTCTTTTCGTTAGACGTTTTTTCTTGCTGCATACAGAAAAGAGAGGGTGCCCTCACGAAGTCTCTCATTTCTTTATAGAAGCTGTGAAAAGTAGGTATCCTCCGTGGGGATTCCTATTCTAACGTTACCAGACAAAGGAAAGTATCTTGCATATGAGACTCGCTACCGCTTTGGTAGGAACGTCTCTTGCTATTAACTACATTAATAATTACGTTAGGTATAGGGAGGACGAGTCCAGGATCGACTTGGTTATCCGTAACGCAAATGATCCTCGGAATTGTGAGTTCAGAGTGTTCCTGGACGTCGTGGACTCTACATCCATCTTCCTAGTGGTATAAGTATAACTTCACTATATGAAGATGGATCTTGTTCTTTTCGCAAAGAACAAGGGATGTAGTTTTAGGTCATGCCCAGGACCACAATACTTGATATCCTTTTGGACTTGTAGAGTACCAGAGCATAGTGTAACACCACATTTGTTATAATAGTTCAATGATATTGCTGTCGGATGGGAGATTTAAGCATCCCCCTCCTCTTTGTGGGATGTTATTGCTTGCTGGTTGCAGAGAAAAGGGGTTGCCCCAGTGTGGTCTACCCTTTTTTACTTCCCAAGTAGCACACAACATCCTATGGACGTTCGTTAAAGATCCATTTTAGGTACGTACGTTCATGGACCAAAAATGGACTTATTTTACTGTACGTTTGTAGGACGTCCAAAACAAACGTTCGATGTATGTCCATTTAAAGTACTAGTATTTACTATACATGGACTAGAAATGGACCTACATAAAACTTACAGTTACGGACGATTTTGGGACTGTACTTTAAATGGACTTTCACGGACCTTTAAACGTACGGACGTACCTTGATGGATAACATGTGGACGTACGTAATACATATAACTAATTTGTACTACTATGGTTGGGGCTATGAAGAGGATGCATCTTCCATGGACATTTCTGTTCCAGCGTTGCCTAGGTGAAGAAGGATATTCTGCGGAAAAGACCCATTCCCTCGCCGGCAGCAACATCCCTTGAATTCGCTGACTGATTGAAATGAAATTTTTGAGTCATGTTTATCTGGAAATGATTGATGAATAAAATTCAAAAACAATAAAGAAACATTCAAGTGATGTATACGATAAAAGCGTTTTGGGAAGGAAAGGAAAATTCAAGAAGAACCTGCTTGGAGTTTAAGCAGTTGATTGAGTTACAGAGCGGAGCAGGTCAATGATTGGAAAAAATTCAATTATCACACTTTTCCAGTAGTCAACCCTTACAATTACACGCATACAATTTTATTTTATTCAGGTATTGTCCATTACAAATAACACGAAAGGTTTCCAAATCAATATTTATTCAAAGAAGTCGGCAAATAAATAAATATATAAAATATTATTTTTTGGATTGTAACTTTATTTGATTGATAACATTAAAAAAAACTGCGAGTTTATAGGATCAAATTTCAATTCCAATTTGATCAATTTTCGGGATGAAATGTCCGATTTTACGATAGAACTTCAATATAATTAAATGTTACATATTGAACCGGCAGGTAAAAGATATAGTGATACGATTTTGGAGTCAGAGGTAATACATTTACTTATTAACTCAGCGGCGTACTCGTAAAAGTTTTTCGATTTAGTGTAGAAAACTTTTAAGGCGAAAAGATTTATGGATCGAAAGAAAAGAAATTTACCTAACACCGATAAAACTTTTCAAGTTTTTAAAATCGCATATTATAATATGGAATGCTGATTTTATTGGGTTTTTGTTGGATTTTCCGGGTGGAAAACGGGGAAGAAAATTATGCGACGCCACTGGTAGTGTATTGGTTCGACTCCAGTGGGTTTTTAATAAAGAAATATGAAAATTGTTTTTATTTTTTTTTGCTTTACTGATAGAAATGCAATTAAGAGAGTTTTCTATAAAATAATAGAAAATGGGAGTGTTATGTTGATCTTGCTTAGCAAGCTGTAAGGGTAGTTTATCAAATAAAAGGAAGCTAATTATAAATTTCGCGACGTAAGTCAATTAAAATTTTAAATTGATTTTTTATTTAAAACAGAAGGCAGGAAGTAATTTTGTAGTAATCGATTATCCTTTATTTTGTCTAAATTAAAGGATCAAGAGTAACATAAAATTCTCACTTTTATATAAGGGTGGTAATTAAGGTAGAAAAGCATATTTGGTTGAGGTATTGTTGAAAATGTAAAAAGTCGTTGACCAAAATTACAATATCGATTGGTTATCAATTATTTCACTGTGGCTCCCACAAACGGAAATGCTCGAAAGTAACTCTCTACTACTCACGCGTCGCGGCGCCCCAACATCGACGTCGTGTGTAGCGGTATAACGTACAACCAACCCTTAGTGACACACATAGTGGTGATACCGTTAAAAAATGTTAATTTATGAATTATTTTCTTATCAAAAGTTCATTTTTTACACAAATTTGTTTAAAACTAAGTGCTCGAAATGGTTCAAAAAATAAAAATCAATCCATCTTACTTATTTTATTTAACAAGCATCATTTAAATATATGTGTGAGTGTATGAGTGTAATTAAAATTATTGATATCAGCTAAAAAATTTCTAAAGGTAAATATGATCCATTTCTAAACATTAAAACGCTATTTGCACCTATGCGCTGCTAGGCGAGGGATTAACACATAACACAAGCAATAATCAAATTTCTTGCACTCCACTATTGTATTTAAATGCATAATTATCGATTTACACTTTTATCACCAAATTTTTGTACCATAATTGGATGAAAATCAAAAAAAGATTTGCTACTACCTAATACTTGTTAATTCTGCTCGCCGTGGTACCAAACTGTACCAAGGCTTTATTATCAATTTTTCATTACATTCTAAAAATATTTCGACCAATCAATTCTGATTTTGAACTTCTCGGCGTTCCAAAAGAGAACTATCGACTTACAGGTGGTCTCATCTTAAAATGAATCTCCTGCACGCTCACATTCTCCAATCTTATGTAACAAAAACCCTATCTTTTGAAAACCTAAACTCAAAGCTCTATTTCAAACTTTCTTATTCGGCATGAACTTGAACCTCTTCAAAGGTTAAAAATTTTATTTTAGTTTAAAATAGACGCGAATGAATTCATTATCGGGAAACTTGTTTGAACATAAAATATGAGAATAAATAAAATTACGAATAGAAATTGGCTAAGAAAAGAGACTAATCTATGCGAAGGTACCCATAACAGTTTAGCAAATCACCCGGAATGTCACTGCTATGAATTCAAATAAGTTTTTCTATGTGTTCGGCTTACATTTTGCACACTGAAAAGAAAAAGGATTTCGTTATAGTACAAAGAAGAGATATTGTAGATTTGTGTCGAATAAGCTCCATTTTATCATTTTAAGAAAATATTCAGTTCGGTCATTAAAATAACGAATTTGAGCTAGCTTTTTTTTCTAGATAGATGATGCCCCGTTCTTTGCCAAAGCTGTTTATTGTTTGTTAATTTTGAATCAAAAATAATAACAAAAGTGGAAGATTATTTTGTCCCATCACCAAAATACGTGTGGAGTTGCTAGGTTTGCAGTTTCTGCCACTTTAAGTAGGTATCAGGTTTTGCGAGGGTTTTTGAGTAATTAATTTTTAATTAATTAATTTATTTAATTTTCGCACGCAGCAATCAAATCTTCATTCTTCAAATTTTCTAATTACGATTAGTTTGATTGTATCCACTGCTTCGTCTTAACATTTGCGGCAGGCTTGCGTAGCTCTAACCGTTAAATATCAGATCTGAATGTTATTCAGGTAAACAAACTAACTAAAATTAAAAATAACGTAAAATTTCATGTATGCATGTACGTAACAAATTAATTCAAGTGTAATTTTAGAAAATATTGAGGTCCATTGTTGATGCTGGCCATTACAATGGAAGCAAACACTCAAAAGGGTAGAGTAAACAAACTGTCACCACCAAATTGACAAATATTTAAACATTTTATTATTGATCTTTCTAGTAGCATGAATTGAAAATTATTTATCTATGTTGAATTTAAATTACGCGGCTTAAGTTTTAGTTACAATTAAGTTGGTACTACAGTTGGCAATACTGTTTAGTAGGGTTACCTGTTAGGTAAAGCACGTTGTTAGTTGTTACAGTTGTTATCATATTATGTTATCGTGTTGTTGTTATCATGTAATCAGTTAAGTTTGTTATTATAAGTTGTTATTGTTGATTTGTGTTTTCTTTTATTTGCCATTGGAATCCGTTATATCCAATAATCTACCTACCAAATAATTTGCGCAATAATATTAGTGAGTGCTTCCATCTCAGGCAATACTCAAAATTGTCGTAAATAATATAAACATTTTCGAGAAGAACATTTACGGTTTTTATCATTTATTCATCTCACTTATCAATCACTCAAGCATCTAAAAATACGAAATTGTTACAATGAACTTATCAAGTACAACAGATTCGGATGTCAAATTAAGGGATGACAGGGTAGTGGTGGAACAGCGTTAAAAATATAAAAATGGCACTATTAGAAGGATCGACCAAAAACCTCTGGTGAATCCCAAGGCGAGTAACCGAATCCGTTATTATGAAGATGACAAACTTTTGTTACTAAAATTGTATGTTAATTTTCGAGTAACTCCATTTAATTTTAATCGAGAGATCAACCCCAATTAGCTCGAAACCCAAGGGTCGAAGATCAAAGCAACAAATAAAATTGTAATAATAAAGTCATCAAAATTTATGATTTTAATAGATAAAAAACAGATCGTTTTAAATTAAACAATTGACATCAGATCAAATATCTATAAAGCGAAATAACAGATGTAAATTTTTTATTCGCGTTTGATTCCTCAAAGTATTTCAAATACAGCTACACCCATGTAGGGGTGTAGCTGCCGGGGTATGGTTTCGGTAGAACCAAGCCCTATGAAATTTAAGGACCTGGATACATTTCGGATAATTAATATAAGTAGATACATATCGTAGACTTAATGTGAAAAGTGCATAACTTCAATTTTATTGAATTCGGTTTTTTTGCGCCATCTAATAGACAATTGTCGAATCTACAAACTACATCTTGACGCTTTCTTAAAATAATTCTTGTAAATTAATCAGTGTTCTTCTTTTTTTGCACTTTTGCAAAGTCTTCTTGTTATTGCTTCCTTATACTGCTGAGGAGGATTCCATTTTACACAAGGTATCCTACACACAATTAATAGTGATATTGTGATATTGCAAATAAAATTTTTTTTATTTAAGGGACACAAGAAATTCTAACTCAGGAGCCCACTTTTAAATCTCAACTCACCAGCGCCCTAAACTTCCTAGTTACTCCGCTGTACGTTTGTGTCTTTTCATCCTATCGCTAAATAAATCTACAAAAGAAAATCAACAGCATGTTAACCCGATTAATCATCTGCGGAATCATGACCATGAACTTCCACATCGTAAATAATTCCAACTCACACAATGATAAAAATAAAATCGTTTATAATCCAATTTGCTGATGCAGGTATTCAAAAAGGAAAATATCCGTTAGAATACGTAATCGGGATAAAATAAAATTTTGACCAAAAATAAAATAGGTAATCTATCCAAAACACAACAAATAACCTTTGGGCGGTATATTAATTTGTACAATCATTAAATAAACAATTTACCTAAATAAAATCGGAAAAGCTTGGAATTCTCATAAAATTAAAACAAATAATTATGGCTTTTATAACAAAACCCTGTCTCTTTAGTCAATATTTTGATATTTCATGTTAAAAATTTATAACGAACCGATATTAATATTTCGTCCCTTATGATTTGTTAGTCTGACTCATTGAATTGTTATCTAAAAGAACAAAACAAGAAATGGATTATTGACTCGCAGTCATACGTTCGATTTCCAGCTATTTACTTTTAATTTATTTGTGCGCTCGTTATCACGATGTTATGATAACAAGACAGAGGCGTAGCTAAAATTCATGAGGCCCTGTCCAAAATGTTTCTATTCCCCCCCTCCTCCGCCAAAACAAAAGAATTTTAAGTTTAAATATTTAACAAACTTGTTGTGGTGTAAGTAGTGCGTTGAAATTGATTTGACATTTAATTTCCAAATGCCATCTGTCATCTGTTGAATTGTGAAAGTTCGCGTATCGCGTGTAAAAACAACGTGTAAACTAAAATAGTTTTAAGGCCGGCACTATAATGATTTAAACCCTGAACAAATTGATCGGTGTTTAAACTTGTTATCGTTTACGTTACGTTTAATTTCCAAACGCCATTTGTCATCTGTAGAGCGTCAAATTTCTGAAAAAGTTCTGTTATGTTTAAAATATAAAAATATTCAAATTTTGTTAGGATATTTTATAGCAGCAAGGATTCTGGGTTAAGTACGAAAACCCGACATCCAAAATATTATATTTATTTAAAAAAACTTTATGGAATCTGGTAGATAACCTTAAAGTTCAGCACCACAAATCTTGTTAGGATATTTTATACCAACAACAATTCTTGGGAAAATATTGTAAGTTATTTAGAAAAACTCTACGGAAGTTTAAGCATAACCTTAAAATTAAGCGTTAAAGGTGAGGGTGAATGTCAAATATCGGAGCCGGACATTTGAACGCGGCCGGAGGAAATCGAGAGACATTTTAACGCGAGAAATTGCACCCTCCTCCGACTTATGACCAAATTTGGGGCTATCCATTAATTACCATTACCATTGACACCAATGCAACCATTTCCCATCTCGAATTCATTAATTGATTTTTGATCAAAATCAAAAAGACACACAAAATTATTATGCATTACGTAATGGAGTGATTTAACAAAAAGAGAGATCCATCCCCTTGCCAGTAGTTTTTGCGTCTTTCTGGGTTTGCGTCTTTATGGTCTGCGTCCTTTCTTTATCCTAGACCCACTAAGACACCATAAATGTCCCTAATGTTTTCTACAGCGTTTATGAGCCCTATTCTTCTTGTGAATTAAAAGAATAACCTTACTCAAACACTATGGTGAGTAATACCGCCTAGTCAACCTATTCTTTATTGATCTAAATTGGAACACAGCAGGAGTGAGGATTTATTATTATATTTAAACATAATAAGGGGGGTGCAATTGCATCTAATTTCTCGCGTTCAAATATCACTGCGTTCAAGCGTCTCTGCGTTCGAACGGCCGCTTTCAAATGTCCTATACATTATTTATCCAACATTATGCACTTAAGCTCCTCCCAAAAAAATAGAATGGAATTTTTCTATTGTTCGAATTTTTAAATTTCCGTTTACAATTGGCTCAAATACATTTTGGGGAAGAGCCTAGGTGCATATATTTTGGATAAACAGAGTATAGACCGGTCAAATATCGATTAGTTCTATACTACTATTTTTACTACTACATACATATTATAATGATCCAAACAAGTTATAAAGCCCCGCGTTAGATTAGCCAAATAAGTTATAATAAATTCTTATAAATTTTCAAAGGTCCGGGTCGCTAAAATGAGGGAGAACAAAAATACTCTCTCAGGGAAGATTGAGTTCAAACTCAAAATTAAAGACTCGGGTAAATAAAGCAGATTTAATGAAAGTTTGCCAACAAGTTGAGTATTCAATCTTTGTTTTATGGCAATAATTTTGTCCCTTGGCCGTTTATATAATCGCATAAGACTGTTTCGGATCACAATTACATTTACTATCGATTTGATATCTAAATTGCGGTTCGAAACCTTCGTGTATAATAAAGTGTTGCAAAATTCAAATTTTACAATAAAAATAATGTTCAAATACAAATTAAAACGAACCCCTTTGTGTACGGTGTTTTGAAACCACTGGAATAGCCGCTCTACATTTGTTGGTGGGAGTTGACGTCATAATATAACATCCACAACAGAGTTGTGTGGACCATACGCTCAGCTTGCTCGTGCCTCCTGAACGTCGGATTTGATCAAATTTGACCAAATTTTCCTTATTTGTGCTTGGAAATGGTCCACGGATTAGTTGCTGTGTATTCCAAAGTCCAAACCAATTTACAACGCAAAATCAACTTTTTTGTGCCTCGCAGTAAGTTTCACTTAACATCAAAATTTTCGAATTTCAGATTCATCCAACACTAATGGTCGTTGAATTAACAAACATCCGCCAAATTAGCAATCGAATGATCGATAATTTGTCCAAAAATTGCAAATTGATGTAACCGACCCGCACTTATACAATCGGTCAGCATTTCTAAAGCCTCGCAATTTTTGTTTTCAAACCAAACGTGTAGGAGTTCCTGCAACAGGAATATCGCCAAACAATCACTTAAAAGATGCCCGGAATCTTAATTTGACCCCAGGTATACGCAAAATGTTCACTTTTCTCAATTAAACGAATACAACGTCCGCTCTCTCAGAAGGAGGCCTCGAGAAGAAGTTTTGATTTCGTCCTAAGTGCCACCACAATCAAAAATTTCATCAATTCATAATTATTTTGTAGGAAAACATGTTGGCGCCAATTACAAATTTATTAGCAATCGTCTATCTTTTGGTTTTTGTCCTGCATTCTGTTGTGGGGTACGTGTAATCACAGAACAATATCACTGCATAGAACTTCAATTGGTTTAAATATCGCGATTTAAGTTATGTATTGTATTTTTAATAAGTTGAACTGTCTCAGAGATCCACATTATCTAAGATTCCGGTTGGAGAGTTGCTTGGGTCTAAGGGGATATTTTTAGTTGAGTTATTTCTAAGATCCGGGTTTCCTAGTTCCGTGGGTTAAAACAATAGAAACTTTTTCTAACACTGCGGGTGGGCGGAGCTAATCTTCTACCAACAGCCAATACCTTACTCGAATATTATTTTTCGGTAAATTTAGGGCCAAATTTCAACGACCTGTAAATTCTTTTTAATACTTCATATAAACCCCTTCATCTACCATATTTACGAGAGAAAAATTTTAAAAACCGATATCGGTTTACCGTATTCACGCATTCGGTTTAAAATGATTTGAAAAAAAAATACTTCTTTGCATAAGAAAATTCAAAAACTATTGGACGGTACTCCAAAAATTGATATTTTTGTTGCCTTCTACACCTTTTGCAGTTGTAATTCAGAAAAGATCAACTGGTATTCAGAAATTGTCAATTGTAATTCAGATTTGTCAACTGATATTCAGAAATCGTCAATTGTAAATCAGATTTGTCAAATGATATTCAGAAATCGTCAACTGTAATTCAGAAAACGTTAAATGATATTCAGAAATCGTCAATTGTAATTCAGATTTGTCAAATGATATTCAAAAAACGTCAAATGGAAATCAGAAAACGTTAAATGAAAATCGGATAACTTAATCGGTGACTTATGTTTTATATCTCTTAATCCGTTCACACATACCTTATATAAGAAAACTATTAAGTTGGTTGTACATAATAAAAAAGACACTATCGTAACCAACGACATATAATTCAAAAAAAGTAAATAAATAAATTTTAAAACCATTAAAATATTGTTTTTATAGTTTTTATGGAGCCCTTTCATTTAAAAAATTAAAGTTCATTTAACGGTTTCTGAATTTCATTTGACAATTTCTGAATATCAACTGACGGTTTCTGAATTACAATTGACGATTTCTGAATTACAATTAACGATTTCTGAATATCATTTGACAAATCTGAATTACAATTGACGATTTCTGAATATCATTTGACAAATCTGAATTACAATTGACGATTTCTGAATATCAGTTGACAAATCTGAATTACAATTGACGATTTCTGAATTACTGGTGGAAAAGGTGTAGAATCACCAAAAAATTGGTATCTCGATTACCGAGATACTGACTGTAGTATCAGACCTAACTTACTCTTTATTTTCATTATCCATTTGAAACGTAAACTACTCTCTGAAATGCAACCCCTAATAAGAGGGTTGACCAAAACAGAGACCAGAGTCTGTCGGAATTTGGAGAGTATCTCTCCAGTTTGTATAGCAACGATGTTAATAGATTAGCCGTCGATTTTTTGCGGAAGCGGGGCCATGGATTTTGAAATAAAAAAAGTAGTTTGGGAAAACTCCAATAAAACGCTGATGATTAAATACTTTAATTGACAAAAAATTGAGTTGTAGTCACAATTCCAATAATTGCAGTGTAGAATGACTCGAAATCCGTTAATTTTAGACAGTAAAGGGTTAAAACTTTATTCATACATAATTTGACGCTCTTTCGTCCTTTTCTGATGCCCATCTGTTCTCTCATCTAAAATACATAGGTAATAATATTGAATTCTAAAACTGATACGTAATCAATCTTTATTTAAACAGTTTGATGTTTGATTTATAGCCAAATTTTGATGATTTACGATTTATAATTCTATATTTTTTTAAATAAAATCATCTAATTGAATGTAAAATTTGAATTATTATTTACGTATTTATATTCCGCATTTCACATCAAATTCCATTTTGTATATGTATTTGGCACATTGATTGTTTGACAACTTCAAGTTAACCAATCAAAATTCCCCGGGTGTCAAATAAATAGTCTGAATGCTTAAATGCAAACCGATTATTTCAACCAATTAACAAACATGAAAATTTTGTGGTTCCTAAGAATGTTTATGCAAAGTTTCATAAAGTTTAATTAAGAAATGCGGTCTGTGTATGTGAACTAAAAGTTGTCATTTAACCCTTTACCTATCTGGGACTTAATTATGTTTATGTTATAATAAAATCACTCCCTTTTAGCTGTTACATTTGAAAAACAAAATGAATGTTTTAAATTACCAATTACTGCATAACATTTTTCTAAATGTAATCCTTATTAAAACTAATTATACTGCAATTTTACTTCCATTTGAGGCTGTCCTTTCTGGTTGAAGTCAGTTAAAGTTGCAGTTTCTAGTGTAGATGACAAATTCAGTTTTAATTTGACTTAGTTTAATCTACTGCTCAAATAGCTTCTGAGAACTTGAGGAATTCCACCGCAAAGTAATTTTCTACTCAAAATAAATCTAAAATTTAGAAAGTCATTACCAGGAATCCCAACAAACGACATGTCATACAAACATGTTTCGGTCTTATTAGCTCTCATCAAATCTATAATAATGACAGTTCCATTATTTATCTCTTCGGCGAGGCAAATTAAATCGTTTTTAATTTAACAAACAAATGGGAAATCCTAATTGGAAGAGGAAATATAAATTATTCATCCGATTCTTAAGTCTCAAGAGTCACTGTAATGACAAAAGTTAAAAAAGTGCAGCTTCCTCTTAAAGTTCAGCTTTTACATTGTCAAGCTAAACAACCATAAAATAAAAATTATTATATTACTTGAAATTTATTATTCCGCTGCCAAATTGGTACATCATTTTTAGTCGATGTTGATGTAAATGTCATTATAGAGGAATAGCGGAGTCGTGATTTATTGATGCAAATTTTTACTTACCCTTTCGGCTGTGAAAAAGCCTTTGACATATTTTATAATGCTACTGTGAATCAGGCTGAAACATCAAAAACAAGGCCCATAATAAATTTAAATTTAAGTCTGAGAAAAACAGGAACCGATTTAGCTCTCGAGAATGCAATTTCTCTTAGAATTAATATAACAAAACCGTTATTGTTTGTAAGCCTGACAAGTTTTACGGAAAAATTATTTCAAAGCCAATTTATATTACGTCAAACTATCCCGGAGATGTTGAAGTCAAACAGTTGACTTCTTTTTCTTTATCAAGATGCAAGTCCATCAAGAATTGTCTGTTTTAAAATGTACACCATAAAATGAGGCCTGGGAAGTTACAATTATTTAAATTTCCCGCCTACGGTTTCTAATTTAATTAACCTAAAAAAATACGTTTGATCATCATTAATTCGTCATTCTGGTATTTCTTCCGTATTATTGTGATTTTATCTAACACCTGTTACATATTCAATCGTAATGAATACAGCTGATGAGTCAGAATAAAGGAACCAAATCAAATTTGTTTATGTACGGTATTTAGGGAAAGTACTCATAGTTAAATAATTCTGGAATACCCAGGGAATAAATTAAATAACTCATCCTAATAGTTTCGATAAAATTTGAAAAATAAAAAATAATGTTCATCAAATAGTAATTTTATCCGTTGGAAAATTCCTAAAGTGTAATACATAAAAGTTTTTCAAATTCAGACCGCCGTAAAACTAGGCAGTAAACTAATCCAGCGGATAAAAGTTGTCATCATATTCGAACATTTCTTACAGAGCGACTTAAGGTCACGATTTTTACCTCTTAAGAGCTCTTTCCAGATGTCATTATTACTAGCACAAAATTGGTAAAATTATACATTACGATAATTGATTTTTTAATGGATTCTTTGAACAATGTTGTATAATTTTGAATACCTTTTGAAAGCGGATATGTAATATCTAATATGAAAATTACGTATTGAAAATTATATCATATTTTTTATTACATTATCGTCCTTTAGTTAAAAAACAAAACATCGCAATAGTTACGCCCCCCCTTCTTTAAAAACAAATAAATAAAATTAACCAAAATTCAATTCAAATGTTCCCGAGTTGCTATCTTTGAATTTCACGCCGAATCACATTAACTTATTAGTTCATTTAGTTGCCTCGCAATGGGAAGGACTACCTAATTGCTCAATTAATCCTTGTGTAAGTATTAAAAAATAATAATAACTAACCCTATCTGACAAGTGTTTAATCGTATCTAAATTTAATAAAATTCCCACATTTACCTTTGATAAAATACTTACTTCCACACAACAAAATTGGTGTAAGTTGTAGGAAGTTTTCAAAAGTTTGTATTGGTAACTGATTGAAAGTTATACTGCGCAGTGGTACCCAGAAAGGGGGAAGATAGGAGGATTGCAGGGTAGAACGGCATCGAGAGAGGTGTGCCGTTTCTCCTGTGCTTTTCCAAGTGTCCAAATTTGTACCAATTTTAAGATTGAGTGTTTTCCCGAGTGTTTTCCAAGTGTGGGAAGAATTTTTAGTATCTTTGGAAATTGAAAAATTGGTATTTTTAGTACGAGCATGGCGTGGTGGACGGAAAAGTCAACGAGTTGGATTTTCAATTATCGTGCTTAGGGTTAAAAATTTAAGGTGAATGAAATCAATCATACCATGATTAGATTATTGCAAAACCCATTTATTATAAATATTCGGCGATTCAACTGGTAGAGAATGGCAAAGAATTTTTCTCTATTATTTTCTGTTTTTTTAAAGTAGCCTAATCACACCGTCGCGTCGGTCGGCATCGCGTCGCTCCCTTAATGTGCAATTAACTCTTTAAAACTAATCTCATTAATTCTCTCTGCACTTTCGTATCCTTTCATATAATCATAACCACGACCTACTAGAGCTCCTCCATGTGACTCATCTCTTATTGCTAAGTGAATTACCGCACAATATTTGGTTATTTTATTTATAAACAATACGCACTTTAATATTAGAAGATTTAACTATTGATAATAAAATGGATAAGTTTTTAATTTTCCAAATTAATATTAAAAATATATTATATCTGATGAAAGTCACAACCTCAACTTAAAGCTCAAATACAGGGTGGCGCGTTGCAGACGCATGACGCATGGCTGCTCACACTCCAAACACTGAGTAAGCCTTTTTCTGAAGTTTTCATGCACTCTTTGAAGCATTGCCACAGGAATTTCTGCGATTTGGCTCGAATGTTGTTTTTGAGGACTTCCAGGGTCTTGGGAAGATCGTTGTAACCCAAGGATTTTAGGTATCCCCACAGGAAAAAATTATAAGGAGTATCGGGAGAGCGCGCTGGCTAGTTCAAATCAAGGAGATGAGGCCCCCTGGGAATCTGTCTCGCAAAAATTCCATGCAAACCCTTGCTGTGTTGAATTTCAGCTCCATCCCTTCCAACGGAGGCAGCGAAAAATCCTGGATCATGGTCAGGTAAAGTGCAGAAGTGACTGTAACAGCTTGATCATGTTCTTTAAAAAAGTAAGAGCCGATAACCCCAATTCTTGAAATTGCACACCATACTCTCTGGTGGTCTCTGGTAAAACTCCCTGGATTCTTATCACTCCAATACCGCATATTCTGTTTGTTGACACATCCACTGAGGTAAAAATGTGTCTCGTCAGAGATGAAAATGATACCGTCTCGAGGCACCGCAGCAAACATGTTTTCACTAGCGAGTGCTCTGGCTTCAAAATTCTTGGAAGACAACCATCTTGTAGGGGTGCAAATGAAGATATTCTTTAACCATTCGTTGAATAGAACGTCTCAAAATTCCGAGGGCACCTACCTGTTTCTGAACTGAACGCCTGGGAGATTGTTGAAGTGCAGCTCGAACCCTTTCCATGCTTTCTGGGGTAGTGATGGTAAACTAAGGACCCCTTCTTACCGTGAACACATTTCCAGTATCCTGGAATGCATTAACTCAAGCAAGAATAATTCGATCGGGAATTCGTCCACGAGGGGGGGGGGCTATATTGAACCTTAAACGGAAGGCACGCTGCACGCGAACGATTGAACGGGCGTTCGACAAATAGGTGTTCACACAAGAAACAAGTTGTTCAACGGACCACTCCATTATGGCGATTGATACCGCATAGAACATAAACTTCCCTTCCCCCTCTTTTGAAGCACCCCACTTTCAACCGTCTAGGTAAGTTAGAAAGGGAGCACTGCCCTCTTCAAATCCATGCGTCTGCCACGCGCCACCCTGTAGTATTCCAATTGGGTTTCTTGCGTTTAATAAACTCGACAATATTTTAAAATTTTTATTTACTCCAATATAATAATTTGCTAGAACGCTCCGTGTTATTTATAGGCACCCCTGTGATTTATTCTATCATTTACTACCAATTTAAAACAATTTATCAACCTAAAAAAATTTTACTGCTTACGAAATTAATCACCTTTGATTTATCACGATCTTCAAAAGTGAGGCGAAACACGACAAGAAACTCTACAAGGTAGTATAGTTAATTCTATAACTGGATGCCGAAGCTCACCGATTACAAGTCACTTTAAAGATTTCTAAACAAAAATCTTTAACAATTTGGGTTGTATTTATTTGGTCAGTATTTTAAATTGTTTGGCCAGTTTTTTAATGAAATGGTCAGTATTTTAAATAAATGGTCGGTATTTTAAATAAATTATCAATATTTTAAATAATATGGTCAGTATTTTAATTATGTACAGGGTAGCGCAAAACGATCGTTATAATAGTTTGAACGCTTAATAACTGTTTCATTTCAATGGTTCTTATTAGGGTCATAAATACTTGGAAAGGGTTTAAATTGATTTAATAATTATGGATCCGAGATTTGCCGTGGTTGCGATATCAAAATCGTTTCTCGGCGCCCTCCGCTCCGGTCCCCTACGCCCCGGACGCTCCTAGCCGTTTTGACTAACTCTGTCCAACTAAAGATATTATCTAAACCGGTCCTATTCGGCAAGGTGCGCTACTGTGAAGGGGATGGATCTCTCTTTTATTTCGGCAAATTTAAGCCAAATAGAACTCTTCAACCGTGATATCGACTAGATGTTCATCCTAATATACGGCATTGGAACTATTACTGCAGCCGCGGTTCTTGGCCACATCCCGCAACAAGTCTAGATAAAGGTACAGAGACAGATAATAGAACGCGTCAATAAGGTCGAAATTTATGTAGAAAATGTAAACTTTCAAAATTTTTACTTCTCACCTCTTCAAAACCATACCCCTTAACGATTATAATTTTTTGCACTATTTTTATAAATTCACAGGTTTAATGTTTCATATTTTTATAGAGCATCAGATTATATTTGAAAAAAATAAAAATAAATACATTTACAAAGTTTTAGAATGATAAATCAAAATTATTTATTGTTACCTCCCCTCCACAATAACTAGATTCGAATTCTTGCACTGTTTGACTGTTTATACTGTATCCACATGTTTAATATAAATATTGTCCTTTGTATGATGATGAATAATAATAAAAGTTATATAATTGTTACAAAAATTGTGAATTTTGAATATCAAGGGATTCTAGTGGGATCAAATCAGATACACTAATGAAGTAAACTAGCTCAATCGGTTCTATGGGTCGCATGAGATCTCTTTTGCAACTTATAATAATTAAAGACACGAGATGATAAAGGTGACATGTCACAAGATTGAAATGACAAATAAATATTTAAAAAAAAGTATTAAATTGAAATGTCCGTCTTTGATTTTAGCTATTAATAACTCTTAAAAGTTATCTTGTATTTAAGCATAGGAGTAAAGTTTAGTTTTAGACTCGTGTCTACAATTTATAATTTGTAAATTCTTTTAAGCAGATAATAGAAGAATTAATTATATAGAGATGGATTTCAGAGATCACAGAGTTTTGTACAAAATTTCTTTTGAATTTTGAATCTGTTGTAACAAACTTATAAATAACAAAATCGAGAAAATTTTAGAATATGTTTTGAAGGATTCTATATCATATAGATGATTCATAAAATATGTTGTTAAATACCCTTTTAAGCTTTTAGTTTAAGAATAATTAAGGTTTTCTGCTATTATTATATTATACTTTATACGAATATATTTGCTGGAAAGTTTAATTTCATATCTATCCAAGCGAAGCATATTAAGGCATTGTCAATTTTATCTCTGCCACATAATAGTACTCTATTCCTCAGAGAGCTTTGTGTGTTTTCATAAATAATTGTGTTGATATGTGACGTTTTATAGTACAAAAATGTTGAAAAGTTAAAACAACAATTTTTTTATTTTATCACACATATTTACGTATGCTGCTACTTAAAAGTTATTTCGACCATAGGGGTCATTCATAAAATATGTCACGCAAAATTCCAGCATTTTACTTTCAACAATTATTTTAATACTATGTCACATAACCTAACCCCCCCCTCCCCTCTAAATGAACGTTGATCATTAAAATCACCGTATTGGTATTGCGACAGAGTGATAAAATCTAGTTTTTAAAAAAGTAGAAATAAAGTTACGGTTTGAGTCCCCCCCCCCGTCCTCATTACATATCATCAAGCTGACAATTGCCCCTTCCCCCTTTTTGCGTACGTATTTTATGGATGACGCCATAAAATAAATTTATATTTTCAAAATCATCCAGCCAATTTCAGACCAAGATGGCGTTTGGTGATAAAACGAAAATAATAATTCGATATACAGGCTGTTCAAAAAGTAGCTGAATTTTAGACTGTCAAATGTAAAATTGAATCCAAAAGACTTTGCAATTCTTTTGATCACAATAATAATGTTGGGCAAATATTAAAATTTGGAATTAGGGAAGCCACAATCCAGCATCTATTTAATTATATAAAACCACAAAAAAGTTATCTGTGGATCAATCAAACAGAAATCCCGTGAACGCACACATTGGCAACGAACAAAAGATGTCACTCACAGAAACAAATATATTATTCAATTGTAAAAGCTAAATTCAATCAATATCGTATTTATATTTATAGAAAATTCATTCAAGAAATAAGTAACAATGAACCAAATTCTATGAAAAGAATTAAATACATTACAACTCTAAAAGTAGGAAAAAAACGGTAATAGCTTTGTGAAACACGTAGATAAAGTATGTATCTTGATATCTAGAATAATATGGTATATTATTTCAAGATAACTTTCACTTGAATTAAATTAGTACAATCTCACGAAGTAGGGCACTATAGAACCCACAATAATTGGAAATAATATAAAAATTTAAATTAATGATCATTAAGGATACTTTAAGATGGAATTAAAGTATGAATCGGATACACATACGAAAAATGCTTAAATTACCATTTATTCCTTTATTTGTTCAACTATCATTTCAGCAGAATTTAAATTATTCGTGAATCTCTGACTTATAAAAAAATTAATGATCATTAATTTTAACTGTATCGAAGGTATTAGAGTACATTAAGGATGCATGAATATGCAGTAAAATAACGGGCTGTATTTAAACCAAAACTGTAAAAATGGCGAATTAATCCCGATTTCCTATCAATTGAATGAACATTGAGAATTAATTCTATACATTCAATCGTTGCACTCTTGATTCATTTATCGAACGATGACATGGTATGAATAACTAACAAAACCACGAAAACTAATCTATCGAACCACGCAATTACTATAATATATGAACTCTTCATCACGAAAGACCACAAACAAATCCATAAAACTATCCCTGACGAAGTAAAATTTGATAAAGAATTGTTGAAAGAAAAAAATACCAATATAAAAATGGCGGGAAAATGTATTATACAAATATTCAAATTGATTGGATGGACCACAAAATTTCAGTCAAATATATTATTTACAAGCTTATTTGAATAGTAAATTTAGCTGGTCCTTTCATGAAATGCAAAAAATCAACCATATTTATTCGATATTCGGTATGCCATAATATTCAATAATAATTATTAAAAATTCATCCCTTAAACTAGATTGTGCTTTATGGAGCTCTAATATATAAATCAATAATTGGACCTGCATATTATATTCATATATCCAAACATAGTGTGGAAAACAGAAAAAATAAAATTTTTGGCAAATGATGAATAAATTGAATATTCATAAAGTTAGTGAATAATTGATAGAATGTACAATGTATGTACCTACTATGTGTATTATTGTAGTGCTTAAACAAACTAAAAATTATACAATCAGATTTGTTAGCAAAGCAGCATAAATTGTATCAGGGTGACCTCGGGGGATGTAATAAATTCAAAGAGCATCTCATGTCATAATTCATAATCTCTTTCAGATTTGATGAATAAATCGATTTTTCTTTTGACTTCAAAATGGCGTAACGATACCGACTCATGGTGAAGAAAATCATCGAAATCTTATTGCAAAATTATTGACCAAGCCGGTCAACATACTTTTTAAACTAGAGCATACAAAGCGGTGCAAAATAACAATTAAACTTAAAATAAATATTTGAAAAATGCAAAGCGAAAATAAAAATATTACGTATGTCTTTATTACAAAAACAATTCTAAATTGTGCAGAATATTTCATTTTAAAATGTTTGGTTTTTAATAAACTGAAGAAAAATTACACATCTTTTCTATCAAAAATTCTTCAGCATACAAAAATGTTTTAATAAAATGAAACAATGTCGAGAAATGAGTTTTATTATTTCACCACTACGAAAACTACCACCCCGAGGTTAGAAAGTATTGTATATCTAAATATTAAAATAATGATAACAATCAACTGGAATTTTTTCGAAAAAATAAACATATTGTTAAAGTTATAGAATTACAAAAATACATTTTCTAAAGATACTGAAATTCGAGGAAAAAAACACTAAAAGAAAAAGTAGTAAAAAGCCGATAAATAACAGCGCATTTTATTTCATACGGAAGGAAATTATTAAACATGTTTTAACTTCCAAGTGGAAAATTGAATTTTTTGCAAATTTAATCTAAACTTCATCGGGAGTATTTTAGTGTGACACTTCGTTTAGAAAAATAGTAGGAAGTCTTCAAGTGAGTCAAATGGAGTATTCCAGTAATTTTTATTACGTAGTACGGCATTGCCAAAAGTATCACTTTGAAATGTATAATCTAAATTGATATACTTTTTTCTATTTTTATTGTACGAGTATTATATCGTAGAACACCAGTGGCGGCTGATGCAGGGAGGGCGGACGCGACGTTATATCCACGTTGATACTGTTTTCTGAGATTGAAGTAGGTCGGTCGGTCAGTAAGTTAGGTCAGCCACAAAAATCCATCGTAAACTTTCTAACTGAAAAAATTGTCTGCCGTGTACAGTTCCCTCTAAAATATCCATAAAAGTTGTGCTTTACTACGGATGCGTTTAACAAAGGGATGGGTGCGGTACTGTAATATTACAAATTAAATTTATTACTGTTAATTCGCTAATATTACAGTAATTAAGGCCGTTGTAACCAAATAAACTTTTTAAAACTGAACGACTGTTTAGTAAAAACTGTTACTACTTAATTCTTACGGCTGGTTTCCTTTGCGCCTGACGTAATCTTGGTTATTATAAGCAAGTATCCCGTTGAGATTTTGGCGTTGTGTAGCTGGAGATTATTATCCCGAAAGTAAATAAAACAAACCCATGTCAAGCCGTCCACCTAGGTTACTTACGACGCCTCCCTTGCTTTCATTTGTTTGCTTACATTAAAATTTGTTTTGTTAACCCAAACTATTTAGAATTTGACTTAATTGGCTTAATTCAAATAATAAAATACTTAATTTATTTCAACCCTTTGTAAGCTGTCTTTGTAGGTTAACGACCTACGTCATAAGACCTACTATTTTTTGGTACTCTTCATTTTCAATCCGTTTTGTATAATTTTGACCACTTACAAGGGCGTCGCTTCGCATCAAAATTTTCTAAAATTATGTTTATACAATATAAATATAACTTGGAACAGGAACAACCTGCTATGTCAATATTTCAATTTTTGAAAACCTCTGTTTCTCTCAAGTATATATGACAAAGAGTTAATACGATTTTGCATGCTTGAAGTATTTCTTGATGGGAAAATTCAATTATTGGGCATTCTAGTATCCTGAACAGATTGAAATGCTTGGTTTAATCCAAAAAGCCAATGCTATAAAAAATTGATATTGGTTGTTCCAAGGTATATAAAAATGAATCCATTATTCAGTAATCTGGCGTTTTAGTTATTTAATTGTGTTGCTTTTGCATTAATACTAAAATCTCTATTATATTATTAAATTTTATTTCTATATGCGAAAGTGTTTTCAATTCCCATATAAAATTAATACAGTTTAAGCTCTAAAATTTTAATGTGAAAATGAAATGTGGTGTTTAAAACGACATTTTAAGTTCTAAATACAAACTTTTACAGTATTTCATTACTTTAAACGCGAATCGTTTAAAATTGATAATTAACAAACACTTTTAGAAAGACAAAAAGTCGTAAATCAAGAAATAAATTTCTCACTTTTTAATACCTTCAAGTTTCTGCGTTCTAAAGTTATTTTCTACTCTACTAAATTTTCATTCCAAAACTTTGACTACTTTTTGATCAAAAACGCATGAAATGTTATTCAGTTTTGAATAAATTGACTTCTTGTTGTATTTAACTGCGAGAAATTTTTTGAAGAATTTAGTTCACTGATTTTGCTACATTTTGCACGTCTTGTGTAATTAAAACATGGCAAATAGAAACCCAGTGTTGGCAATTTAATCTTACCATTCGTTCCTCGTTAGGTCTTCAAAACGATAATCAATACTTTCCTGCACCTCTAACTAATTTCATTAACATGCTTTCTTTCAAATCTGTCGATTTTCTTGTTCTGATACGTTTTATCTCAATTTGAAGGAAACCTGGCTTTCGATTGTCAATTTAGCAATTTCCAAAAAATGAAATTTCCTAAAGTGTATTTTCCGAAAAATTTTATTTTAAATCAAACGTGAAATGTAGCAATTTAGCTTACAAGCTTTGTCCTTCAACAGTAAATGTTTTCCTTTTTACATTTTGACCCTCGATAACACGGCGCTTCAAACTACTTCCTCTTAAGCTTGACGCAGTAAAAACAATAAGGAAAGAAAAACTGCAAAGTTTATTACCTCACCATATGAAGGAAGTTCATACAGCGAAGCTCATAAAGTTAATTAAAAATAGTTTTAGAAGTAACCCATTTGTCTTTCGTAATGATAACTTGAAGAAGAATTCCAAATTAATCCAAAATTTACATTGAAACAAGCCACGCAGATCTGCTTCTACTGATTCAAATTAGGCAATTTATATGAATTTCAACCACCTAAACGCAGTCGTCTCTAACTTCGTCCTTAATTGAGTTACAGTTAATATATTATTTCTCTAACAATGTAATTTTAAATTTTAATTATAAAGAAAAATATTTTGTTGCTCAATTTTGATTCGAGTACGTCATCGCGCCCTGATAAGCATCATCACTGGTTAAGTTTCTCTGATTGGTTGAGTAAAGATGACGTAACACCACAATTACATAGAAAGGACTGTAGCTATGAATTTTCTACGATGTGAATGTTTTACTATGTAAAAATTGCTATTTCCGGCTTTGCGGCAGCGGGAGAGGTGGGTAATAACGTAATTAATAAATATCGAAAGGATACAAATCGGATGGGAACCACAGAAGAAATTAGAAAAAGCGGAAAGTGAAACAACAGAGTCCTTGTTTGGTAAACTTGTTATCGGAAAAAATACGGTGCTTACCAATCGTAAACTAAATCTTAAATAAAACCTTCCTTGTAAAAGTGGCTTTACCACTTTACACTTAGTATCGATTTGTTAAATAACAACACTCTCAAATTAAATTAAATTGAAATTTTAAATTAAATATAATTTGAGACTTGAATAAATTTACATAATATATGACGCTCGGCTCATGGCGTGATCTTTCTACAAAATTAGTGATTACAAAATTAACACATCTAATTAAAAAAAAATTTACAACACTTTCATAACTTACGTATTATGCTAAAAACATTAAAAATATAAGCAAGGAATTTAAATGAGTATAACTAGGTAGCTTGATGGTGTGATGGTGAACTTCGTATCAAAGGTCCAGAGTTCGAATCGCATCGAACATTAACATTCTAATAACCTATTAATTGATTCATGTTAAATGTAGTACGTAGATAACAAAAAGAAACTGTTCCAAAATGAAAATTTTATTATGCTTATTACTATGTTGTCGTGTCGTCTTCTTGTTAACATATCGTCACAACCGTACTTTATTTAATGAATTGTGTTTACAAATGGGACGATTAGCAATGTGTAAATTTGTTAGTTTAATTTATACGATTAAAATAGTACCTAATTGTATTTTAAACTAGCTGCCACAGGCAAACCATTTAATGCTTGATTGACATGGTGGTTTATTCGACCTTACTATAACTCATCTGTTCATCAGATGCATCTAAGCCACACCCAACATTTTTAAACCAATAATTAACCAGTTTCACACGCTGCAAATGTATACCTAAAATGTCGACTAACCGCCGTATTCATAAAAATAAATCAATATTTACGAGAGGCTTGTAAACCCTTCTTAACCATAACCTAGCTTTTTTTGCTAGTAAAAGCATAGGGAAAAAAGCTAGGTTATGGTTAAGAAGGGTTTATAAGCCTCTCGTAAATATTGATTTATTTTTATGAATACGGCGGTAATTCTTTAAGTAAATGAATTGGCAGTGGCGTAACTATGTCTCGCATGGGCCCGTGTGCAATTATTCAATCTCGCCCCCCTGTACTTACCCACATTCAGGTATATAAGATAGATGGCGTAACTAGTAATGTAACTATTTTGTTTCGTTGTATCATTGGGTGTCTTTGCCTACAAATCTTTTTTTTTTCTCTTTTGGTTTCCTTCAAGGTTATCCTCCTGCGTAATGATCATGCGTTAATAAGGTCTTTTCCCTTCAGTATCGAACCCCGATACTCTCAATTTAAGGGGTACTAATTAAGCAATAAAAACAGCTATTTGAATACCTATGCCTCTATTTCCTAATTCTGAATCCATCCTGAATGAGCTTAAGATCCAAGAGAGACTGAGCACAGCCATAAATAAGGCAATACTGAAATACTTTGGACAAGGTACGTTATGTTCAGGGAAAGGTAGAGGACAATAGACTAAGGGGCTGGTCTCTCTCGCGATATGTAGACCAGATAAAGAAGCTTGCGGGCTCATCGGTACACGAATGTGCGCACAACGCCATGGACAGAGAGCTATGTAAAGATACGGTTGAGAACTGTTTCTCATGAATGCTGCCACGATGCCCGAACACGAGCGTACCGAACAAGAAGAAGAAGAAACAAAAGCCAAACCCTGTAGCTTCGCATATCATTGGAGGGTATTCCATACCCCCCAAACCCCCCGGTCATAAAGACTACCGCAGTATATGTTCTGTTTTTCTTTTTATTAAATCGCAACGATTCCAAATAGATACTTAACATGTCATGGTATTGTAACGGAGGGGTGTACCAATAGATTATAAGTTATAAAAATTTTCAAATGTACGCATTAAACTTTGTCAATTAAACCTTAAAACATTATTTAAATAGACTGTAACAAAAACTGCCCTCTGAATCGTAACCCCTATTGAGAGAGTTAAACCAAACAAAGACCAGAGTCCGTCACAATCCGGAGAGGACCTCTCCAGTTTGTGTGGCCACGATGTTAATAGAGTAGCTCCTGATAAATGTAAAGGCCAGGTAATGGGTTTCTGAAAAATGACCCGTAGCTTGGAAAAACTAAAAAAAAACACAAATAGAAATCAAATGCTTTAATTGACACTCAGAATTTGTTCTGTCTCCAATCGCTGTACAACGTGTGGCTTCAAAAATGAAAATCTGTAACTTGTTATAATTTTCAAAAGAAAACACTTGTTTGATATTCGCAAACAAAAAAACGCTGCTTGCAGATCAGTAGCTGGAACTGGACCAGTGAGAGATGATGTTGGAGATGTCAACAAGATTGGACAATCCAAAACAAACAACAATCGGATTTTACCAACTCCAGAAAATCCAAAATGGATTGACAACTTGCGCACAAAGAAACTGAGTAATAATAGATTGCGCATGAAGAGCCTCTCCTGTTCCAGATGTTTACAAACAGGAGCCAGAAACACTTCACCACGCACTACAGGCAATTAACAAAATCGTTGTGAAAACAGCGTACGCTTGCCATGGTTGAACTCACAAGACTCCGAGACACAAGTATTCATACTCCAACGTTCCCAGTCGATAACCTGCATTCAACTGAGTCCATTAGTGTGAAAACTAATGGAGCCAATTGCAAGCCCAATGTTTGCAATATAAAATTGCATTCATTTAAAATTCATTAGAAATATTGTGAAATGATATGAAAAGTGCTACCATGTAACAAATTGCAAAAATTCGTTACAAGACTTGATCTCCCAGATATTTATGAAGAATACCACAATACTTGAAGATCTTGAGATGTCACTTGGTGGACGGTAACCAATCGTACATGTGTCTAATTTGTAGGCACAATATCGCCACATTTTTCAATGTTTTCAAATACAATTAGACCTCTTTTTACTTTGGTATTTCAAATCCGCTCCATCTCTCACAGCCTTCGGTCGGTCTTCGCATATTCCACGATCTTCCTCCACATCCTCCTGTCCTTCATCTCAGTTCCACAATCTCTCACATCCATCCTTAACAGATCATCGATCGCGTCGTCTCTCCATCTCCTTCTTGATCTTCCTCTTCCTTCATCCCTCATCACGTGACCCATCCACTCCAATCTCAAAGCCTTCACATATCTAACTATATCAGCTTCCTGTAGTTGTTTTTCTATTTCTCCATTCTTTCTTCTTCTAAACTGTTTGTTATTCATTTCTACAGGACCCAAAATCTTTCTCATCACCTTCTTTCAAACACCGTGAGCTTTCCTTCCTACGTTTTTGTTACACAGAGCAGTTCCAATCCGTATTCAACTACAGGTCTTATATTAGTGTTTTTAATATTTGTTTTTCTCATCAAGTTCTTATTCTTCAATAGATTCCGATTGCTATAGAACGCCCTGTTCTGGTGTTATTTCTCTTCGAATACTACATAGTCCAGGAACTTTATACAACTTCATTTTTCTTTTATAAAATTTGTTACTGGAATTTAATTAAACTGATGAACCTCTAACTTTGACCACTCGTGTGTTTTGCACACTGGGACGCGACGGCCCTGTTTGGAGGTCATAAACTTTTCTTAGATTGGTAAATCTTTGTATTTAGTATTAATTAACGAATCAATCAGACGCGCGCTTATAAATGACACGGAGGAGGAGCTTTCTAGCAAATGATTATATCGAATGAAGCGACTAATAAATCAAGTAGATTTATTTATATTAGACAATAACATAGCTAGAGGGAATCTAGGGATGATAAATTTAAGAATTACATGCAGAACTTTTTTTCTCAGACATTTTCCCCGATCTGTTCCAGGCTCCCCGGTTTTATAATCTAACGTCCTAAGTGTCAATTTATTTGGATTATACTCTAAATGACATACCTAAAGGAAGAGAAGGAGGAGCTTTCGAGCAAATTATTATATTGGATAGTGTAGTAAGTAAATCGTTAAAATTTAAAATAAGATAAAGTACCAGAAGCGTGAAACTTATCGAAGTTTTAGAAAAACCTGGTGCAATATAAAATAAACTCAATAGCTAGCGCTACTAAAGTAAAATGCTTAACAGGTTTTGCTTTACTTATTGCAAATCTTAACTTGAATTTCGAAGGCGTTCTAGAAAAACTCAGAGGGTTCCAAAGATTAACGGGAATCTCATTACTAATTAACTGTCAATTTCAGTTTACATAACAGAAAATTCATGGTAAAAGTAGGAATTTTATTGTCGAACTAAATATTTATTTCTAACATTTTAAAATTCACTTTGTATTATATTCCTGTGTATTATTTTGTCACAATAAATTGTCAAAACTCGGATCTTCTGATATATCGGCTTTCAGTTTCATAGTTTCCGTGATGTTCAGTTATCTCCAGTCAGTCAGAGTTTGCAAGGTGTCCTTATTTCTGTTTCTCATTTTTCTGCTTGGAAACTTAGACAATATTTTAGTACCAATATAATATATCAAAAACGTTTGTTCTACTAAATTGCAAAACTTTATACTAGTCAATAAACCCTAAAGTATAATTAAAATGTTAAATTCGCCTTGGTAAGTTGTCATTTTTAAAATTTCAACTTTATACATTTTTTCTCGCTTTTCCTTAATCCATAGTTCAGTTTAAATGAAAAAGCAACAGTAAAATAATACTGGCAACAATGGAAAATTATGAATTTTTTATAATGAAGAATTATTCAGTCGACCAAATTATGTTTAGTCAGAGATATTTTTTAAAGTCCTCTACCTTCAATCAAATTAAGATATAATTACTTACTTTTGCTTATTTATAACTCCTTGGAAGTATTCGCAAAGGAAAATTAAATTAGGTTTATTATATTCATATCACACAGAAAATAATAATAAAAAAATTCAAGGGTTCGGTAAAGAACTTCAATTGGATTTCCTTATAAAACCTCAACTTTAAATAAATGAGGACATAGCTCTTTTATATCCCGAATAAGGAAAGGATGTATTATTACAGTATGTATTTAGGGTATAATGAAATTTTATTTGTTTGTTCATTTGTGACCTCATAAAAGTCGAAAAATTTTCTCCATATTAGTTTAAATTTAACACAAAAGGATGAAGCAAAACTTTGGGAATGATTACTTTCCGATTGGGAAAAGCTTACATTGCCAATAAAATTTAGTAACTTATAATTCATAAACTTAAATAAAATTTAGAAATCCATTGAATATACAATATTTAAGCCAGTTATTTTCAAATAAAGTTATCACTTTTAGTGATCAGCGAGCAACCTGTTATTAAGGTGGTATCGGGTGGTATAGTAATAATATCATTATTTTCACTATCTATCTTATAAATATTAAAGTTATGGGGTGCATACAATTAAATTTTCATAACGATTGTCTGTCATTAAGCTGAAAATTCTATTTCAAAAACGTACAGATGTTTATATTAGCGCTTATGGAGCATGCAAATGGAAGCTCCATTATTTGATCATAATAGTAATTAAAATTGGAATGAAAAATAATGAAAATTATATAATAAGAAAAAGAATTGTACTGAAAACTGCAGACATTTATCTAATTTGATAATAATTAATAGATAAAGTTTCTGAATTAATTTCCTGACTGAAACAATGTTGAAGAGGGAATACAATCATGACATGACGTAGCAACAGGGTTTAATAAAAAGAGAAAACGAGAGAGAGATAGCGATATTTATTCCACATTAATGTACAAAACATTATTTTAAATTTAAAGCAAAAACTTGAGACATGGAAAAATAATTACGATTGAAACATAGAATTGCTATAAATTGCATCGATGGACCACGAGTGCATTGATGGACAGACTAGCTACGGGGTGACTCCTAAATTTCAACAAGATGTTTCTTACGTAGTAGGTCAGGAGATTGTCCGGCGGCTAAATTAAGAAAATTTATCTATGCACCAGTTAACTAAAGATTAAAATAATATAGCTACGATTGAAGAATTGTTTTTATTTCTATTGTTTCTAAGAGCGGCATTTCAAAAACTTGCATCTTACTAAAAACATTTACCGCGCGTCCTTACCAGCAATTAGGATTTCTAACGAATTTCTTCCCATGCTCCTGATTTTGCACAATAACATTCATTACAGTTTAGGTGATCCTCAATAGTACCTATAGTCACAGATAATAATTTCAAAATCGCAAATTTTAACTGTTTAGTAGCTATCAAGGGGAGTAATTACTAATGACTCCTCCATGGATTGGGTTGGGATTGGGAATTGATGAAATTTTGTAAACAATTATTTATATACAATTGAAAACATTGTTAAATTAAAACAAATGTATCCCTTTATCCCCCTAAAGTTTGAAGAAATGGGCGTGAAACGGGGGGTCTGGGGGGTATGGAATACCCCCCAGCACAAGGTAGTAACGATATCAATTTTTAAAATTGATATTGATACAAACCTGGGGAGAGTCAAACTTTCTTATGACTAGTCTCCGTGCTTCGGAAGGCGCGTTAAGCCGGTGGTCCCCTGAGTTAGTGAATTGCCACCATTAACATAAAAACCAGGATACATGGCACATCTGAAGGCAAGTCTAGCAAGCTACCTAATGGATGTAAAATATGTATATGCTCACAGAACTAACACTGCCAAGGAAACGACGAAGGTGTTGGTAATAACAAGCCTTACGGTTTAAACTACGTTGAAGAATAAGAAGAAGAAGAAGATGAAAATTGATAACGACGCAAATTTAATTCTTGAAAATACACATTTTCCTTATTTACGTTTGGGGCGGGATGGGGATGTTTCGCCCCCGCCGTTTCGCCCCCGGCGCCGTTTCGCCCCTGCCGTTTCGCCTCCGCCGATTCGCACCCGGCGTTTCGCCACCAAGTTTGGTTTTACACTACATTCACACTTTGTGTTAATTTCTACTATTGGTCACGTTTAAGATCATTTTTATCATTTTTTAATAAACTTCCTCTATTGGTGAGTTATGTTAGGGCTAGGGGTTAATCAATCACATGAATTCGCTCTATGGATTCGAAAAATTGTTGCGCTCGCTTTCATCCCAGTGGAATTAGTAGCGGACAAATTCGACGCGCTCGTAGAAGACGAAAATTTTCCTCAAGATGCACTGCCCATTGTGGATTATTTTGAAGACTGTTACATAGGACGAAGAAACAGAACACAGACGAGCTCCTCAATTTTCTATTGAAATGTGGAATGTAATATATAACCCAGTGATTCTCAACCATTGTGCCGCGGCACTTTTGTGTGCCGCGGAAATTCTAAAAGTGTGCCGCGAAATTTTAGATATTTAATTATGTTAATATTATTAAATAATATGATTTAAAATTATTTTATTTCGCACATTTAAAATTATTATCATAAACTATTTTACGCAGTGTGTTATAGGTAAGTAAATAATTTTTAAACTTTTCTTTTTCTTTGTGTGCCGCCAAATTTTGAAATCGTTAAAAGTGTGCCGCAACAAAAAAAAGGTTGAGAATCACTGATATAACCGAACCATAAATGATCGTCACACGACGAATGATCACATCGAAGGCTGGCATCGCGGTTTTCAAAGCACTTGCAGAAATTTATTTCCAAACATTTTTCAATTTATTAAAAGTTTAAAAAAAGAACATGCTCAAAAGAGATATGAAATTTCACAGTTATTATTAGATGTTAGACCAAAAATAAACAAAACATACTATAGTATAATTTCAAAAAGAACATTGAAAAAAGAACAACAAAAAAACATCGCAGAAAGTTATGGAAGGATAGTTAATATGGATTATTTGTTGGGCATTTTAAAATTACCTGTTTTTTTTTCGACTTTTAATTTATTTATTATTTTAGGGTCGAAACGGCGGGGGCGAAACGGTGGGGGCGAAACGTCACATAACCGTTTGGGGCACATAAACTACATAATAATTAATTTTATCTAATTTTGAACTGTTTCTTCCAATTTCTAGGGTGGAAAAACCCGCTAAACACCATAAAATGTGAAGAAATTAGCGTGAAACCTAGAGGTATGGACAGTGGCGTAAATACCGGTGGACAGAGGGGGAATGAACTTTTGCGCCCCCTTAAACTGCACTATATTGCGAACAAATTTGGTTCTTTTTTATTTTTAAATCACACACCTCTAGCTCAATCGAGGGTCCACTCAACGCTCTTTTGCTTCTGGGCCCAAAATTTCAAGTGACACCACTGTCTATGTATTGTGATGGTCAAAACGAATTTGTTCAAAACGAACGTAAGAAGAAATTTGAGATTGAATAGTAAAGTCAAATGAGGTGTGAAAGCGAAACCTGAAAGTAAATCTTGTTTACATTTAAAGCCAACGTGTTACCTTACACATTACATAAACACAATATTTTTGTTTCTATTAAGTACTTGTGCGGGTGTAGTGTTGAAAATTTGATAAACCTGCAAAGAAGAATAATATCAGTTTGAAATTTGAATTTACCGCCAAAAGCAGTTACCTCTTAATTTATGTCTTTTTTGAAAAATCCTAGGGAAATTTGAATTTGAAAAAGAAGAGGTTAGAAAGAAAGATACAGGCTTCTCCTCTGCGAGTTTTGCGGAGACAGCTGCGAAATTTTTTGAGGATTTTGCGTTTTTATTCCTTGGAACGAAGTTTTCGGTCCAGGGAAGCCTTTCGAGCGATTAAGTGGTGAATTTCCTAATTCAGTATCTCCTAATTTTTCGTCAAGATAAGAGGATTGTGTAAGATTTCTGAAACGACGCCTTTTCGTGCACGTGTGAGAAAATCACACAGATTTGCGAGTTTTGAATAAAATTTGTGGTAATCCAATATCGAATTGCACTTACAATGGTTAATTCGACGGTGAAAACGCTGAATAATTCCTGAAACAGCAAAAATTATGATAAATAAGGAATACAAAATTGAGGTTAAGTACCAGGGCAGCTGTTAAAAGTTCATGTTCGATCGCACTGATTCACATCAGAAGCACCAATATTATTCTTGGACAACTGTGATTACACGGGTTCACAAGTTTTTGGTAAAATTTAAAGAAACAAACGACCACGAGGACTTTGATGCGTACGAGTCTTTGGTAAATGCGGGTTGCAGAAAATCAACTACCGACTTAAGAGGAATCCTTAAAGTTGTAAAATACACTTTCGTAATTCAATGATATCTTGCTTATTACTCAAGAAAATTGCACAAAAGTATATATTTTTTAAAAGAGGACACTTAGACGCACGTCACTGTGTTTTTATTTTTTTTAAATTCAAATTTTTTGAAAAAAAAGTTTTGAAAAAATTTTGAATTAAAAAAAAATAAAAACACAGTGATGTGCGTCCAAATGTCCTCTTTTAAAAAATATATACTTTTGTGCAATTTTCTTGAGTAATAAGCAAGATATCATTGAAATGCGAAAGTGTATTTTACAACTTTAAGGATTCCTCTTAACTTCTGAAGGCGTGGCTTGCAACACAAATGTTCTCAAACAAACAACTTTTCGGTTTGTCAAAACTTTTTTATTATAACATTATTAATTTTGTACAATTATTGAGTGTGCCACACAAATAACCATAGATTTTATCAAAGTGCCATTTAGTAAAATTGAGATTAAATGTAATGGTGATTTTGATACAACTACACAAACCTACACATACGGCTATATGACAATAAATTTGTGGTCCACATAACAAGATCAAATTCTCATATTTTTACGTTTAGATTCATTAAACGATATAAGGTATCCCGAGTCTCTTAATTGTAATTTAGATCCTAGTTTTCCTTGAGTAGTAAGTAGCGTCAATAAATAATGTTCTCCGATAACAAAACGGTCGGGACTTAGCGTGTAAATGTTCGGAACATCACAAATGATCTCAGTTTCCGAGTGAGGGGCTTTGAAGTTGGTTTTGAAACATTAATACTAAAAATTAACTTTTAGAAGAACTATTAATTCTAAAATTTTATTTATTTTATTGAAGAGAAAATCTGGGGCTCGAAGCCGCATTGAATTACATCCATTGACGTTATAATAAAGTATTTGGTGTTAGTGTTAGGAAACGATATTTTTTAACTAATTTCGCTAAAGAATAGATCCACCGGCTAGCTACCCGTCCGTGGACCACCTAGTCTTATATAACTCCTCAAAACTTCTTCACCATACCAATTTTTGTTCATTTTAATAAACTTTTTCGTAAAACCAATCTTTATTTTTAATTTCATTCGATTAATTTGCATTAAAGTCTCACAATTTTATATCATCAATGTTACCATATTTGTTAAATTATTACCGTTAAAAAAACATTTTATATTACTGTAAAAACTGATTTATTTAAATTCCTATGAAAACTTCCACTTCCACTAAATAAATATTCTATTTTGCCTGGTTTGAAGATTTGTATTAACTTTAGAATCGTATACGTTGTTATTTTCCTCATCTCATTCATTCTACCCGCGTCGAAACAAGTGGTGTGGAAACATTAACCCCGATAAAGCGTTCCCGCGGAATTCCCAGACTCCCAACGTTTCAGGCCAGCCTACGTCATCTGAAATAGGTGTGTTGTTACTGACTGGAACAATTCGAATAACTGATTTATTTGAATTATTTTTAACTACAATTTTCTGAAAATTTGCTCTACAAAGGGGGCAGGTGTCATTATGTTTTGCCCAAGTTTCTATGCATGGGGCACAGAATATATGGATGCAGGTATTTGGAGCACCCATTTCTTCACCTATTTGTTGTTTACATACACTACATTCCTCATCCATACTGGGAGACATTTTAAAATATTTAATTGTTTGTTTACTTTGCTAACTTATATTTTCGAACTTATATGGCCATATTAATTCCTTAAGTACTTAATCCCAGATTATCTTTAAAAGTATTGTCTTAATCTGATAATCCGTTAGTCGGCTGGTATAAATCTGATATGTGATGCTCCAATATATTTTACTCAACAATTAAATAACTTATTCAAAGATGCTGGAAACCTTTACAATCTGATTTAACTTTAAGTAAAGTCTTGTTGTAAGTATTTATGTCGAGCACACGTACCATCAACAGAATGATGGAACCGCAACCAATCAGACGTAAACTATGGTAAAATATCATAGCAGAAGTTATTTACTGTTGAAATGCGAGTCTTGATTCTCGAGTCTAGACGTCCATGCTTATTCTATACCTCGAGTTATGGGGTAACGCACTTTTAGCACCAGCATAACCAACCTTCAGATTATTAGATACAGCATACAGCCAATGCACGTCCCACATTCTAACCATGTAATCCCTACTGTATTTAAATTCAATTATATTGTACTATACCGGAAGCCTTAATTATAATTTTTAATTAATAAAAAAATTGGGAAAGTTCTGAAATAAATTGGACTACCAGCATGGCTAGCAATTGACTCTTTTTTCACTCTCTTCGGGTTCAGCGAACACGCCGAAAGATGCCTTATTAATTAAAAAAAAAAAAAATAACTCAATATTAAATTAAGCAAACTTTAATTTTCAGAAAAGATTATTTTTATTTTCTCCTTTATTCATGTTTGAGGTAGATCCTTCGATGTAAATAAGTTTTAGTATTTAATTAGCAGGTGCTGTATTAAAATTTAATTATAAAAATTAATTTTATTTGAAACTCTTTAACAAAAAAATTAATTAAACCCTGTAGAAACTTTAATTAACAAAATGAATAATTTGGTTTCCTAAATTTTTTTTTAATTGCTACGCATTCCTTTTAAATTTAAAATAATAAAAAAAGGTTAAAAATTAATGAAAATGGTGCCAAATTTAAAAGTATTTTTGCGGAGAATATAAATTTTGCGTACATTCTTAAGTGTAAAGCGGCGTTCACGATGTAGGAATCTTGACTTGCTTCGGTAGAAAGCTGGCAAGCGCCAATTAGATTAAAGCATTTTTTTCTGTTCGTTCATTTTGATTGGCTCTTGCTAGCTTTCTACCGAAGCAAGGCAAGACCAGACTTCATTGTGGCTTTAATAATTGCAAGTCTTAGTTTTTTCATTCCATTTTTTCATTTATTCCGAGTGTTCAATACAATAGAATCATTTTGTGCGGCAGTTTAATTCTGAGTAGTTCTGCTGATCCAATCGTGTCATCAAAATTTAGTAGAAAAATCTTTCAATATATGGGACAGTTTTTCTAACATAATTTTCTGTACGTTTAATAACTCTGAAAATAATAATGAATAAATAAAAAAGATAAATACTCGTAAGATAAGACCTGCTATTATAATTATAATTACTATAAAGTTTGCTCTATTAATAGCAAAAGTTTAATAATTAATTTTACCTTTTATGTTGAACAATGAAAACAAAGAACATTTTAAATTTTGTTTTATTAGCATTACTTAAAAGTTTTGTTATAAATTTATTTTAAACATAATTTTTGGGATCTGTGATCTGTTAAAAATATGTGAATAGTAGGTAATCACGAGCAAAAACAAATTGTTTGACGATACAGCATCAGATATTATTACATCGACTTATAACTTTTTGACAGAAAGGACTTTTCTGCAGGTGCATATTTCTAATTAATTTGCATAATGGTAAACGCTCGACTTCAAAATAAATAATTAAAGTTAATGAATATTAATTTCTGTTTGCATAATGCTTCTAAAATGGAGCAACATCAACGAAATTGTGTTCTTTTTTAAAATGGCAAACTCAACTGAGATTTTTACAACTAGGAAATTTTCAACATTTTAATTAACATCTCTTTCATATTTATTTAATGTAAAAAAGGTATATTCCCAATTAAATTTTCGTAAAATGTACTCAACTTTTGAAACAAAATCAATATTGATTCAACCTTGATGGTTTAAACAAAATCTACTCTCCAGTGACTAAATTTACTCGGTAAAGACTTTATTACAAACAAAATTTGTTGTGAACCCACAGCAGGAGATATAATATCATAAAATTGTCAATGAATATTTCAAATTCTTTTTTTTTGCTTTAGATCTTTAGATCATTTAATGGCGGGACGTCACGGTTATGCTAAAAAGAACCCATCCTTTAAAAGTTAATAAAACCGTGACATAATTGCAATTTATGATTTTATTGTTCGTAGAGAGGAAACATTTTACCAAGTTTGTCATTTCACCTTATCAAACAGAATTAAATGAAAAGTGTAATTAAGATCAGATAAAAAAAATTTAAAACTATAATAAATTTTGACATAAATATTTTTATGTTTATTGTTACGAGGGAAATTCTGCAACTGAAATCGTAATGCACATGTCAGATTCCTACACAACAGCGAAGCTTATTATCTAAAGTTTTATTTCAAAATCTTGCTTCTACATTTATTCTGGGGGCTTTGTATTCACCGTACCGTTAATAAATCAAAATTCTGTGATTTAAATCCTTTGAAAATTAAAAATAATGAAATGGGTACACAGGTAAATTCTTATATGTTTATTCACAATTACATAAAGCTCACCGAATATTCATGCCACACTGATTTTTTAAAAACTTTCTTGCTAAAGTGGAAGTCTCAGGCAGCACGTAATTGAAGTTTTGATTAAATAACATAATAGGATTATAAAATTCAATCTCAGCGAATGGAAAACATAAATAAAACCAAACACAGAAATTCGCTTTTTACTGGGGTATAGTAGGCAACTTAGAGGACGAGCCGAAGGTGAATTCTGTAGTTTACGAATCCAATAAAATGACTTTCCAAGAGTGTGCTTATTGGTTCAACAAGGCTTCTCTGCCTGTGTACGTTCCGAATTGACAATGTATTACAAACATAGAGAATCTGCATCTTACGTGTATTCCAAACCACGAGAAAAGTCAATTTTTACAAAATCAATTCCAAACCAGGGAAGTATTATGGCCATTTATATTTCTACCTGAGGCCAGGAAATAGACATTTGATGAGTGAAAAATCCTCTTATAGATGGTACGAGCAGGAAACAGCAGGAAACAGCTAAACATTATGTATTTTGTTACTATCCGGCGTTAACTTCAATGATAGAATCTGTGTTGGTGGACTTCTGGCCCGACATGGCCAGAATCAGTGATACTCCGCCTGCCAAGATCCTGGAGTTCATTCTACAGCTGAGAAAGCTTGGCACTGACAGCATCTGGGTGAAACTGAAAACCGGGGATATTACAATGGCCGCGATTTAAAGGAATAAGTGAATGTGAGTTTATCTTACCCTCCACAACAAATCCAGCATCTAGAAGACTCCATTGAGTTTTTGTAATGAATATAATATCTTCTGAACCTGTTTAACCTCCTAAAATTCAAAATTCAAGCAATATACCTTAGACAAAGTAGCTACCCATAACAAAATTGAACAAAATATACAGAAAGACAGTGTACTTTGTGATATAACACCTTTCTTTGCGTTGGAAGGGGGAAAATCTTAAACAAGACACCATAAGCCCGTACTGCTGGTAGTGTGGAATTCTACCCACTAAAAAACCCCTTCCGTTGGTACGCGCGGAATTCAACTTTCAGTATTCCTTCCGTCACGCACCTACACTTTCTCGATTTATCAAGCCTTTCTTTTCCTTGCCCATGGCAGTTGCCGCCTAAGACCCTCCTTGTGGCTGACACCGTTTTACCTGTTTTCCGCCCTTTCGGAACTTGTCTCTTATTTCACTCGGGAGAGCCAGCTGCCTGCGGTATGTCCACTTGTGTCGTATTTAACGCAGTGGGGTTCACCAGTACAGGTCGTCGGGAAAGCACACTTGTACCTGCCTACTCCTACGAGATAGTCTTTCTACTTCTTCCTTGACATTTTCCCTGTTCATAAAGAGGCCGAGATTTTTCACCTCTATTGACATTTTCCGTCTGAGGTCCTTAAAGTTAAGGTCTCTGTTGTCTTTTATTAGCTGTTCTTTGAGTTGTAGGGGATTCTTTCCTTTGTCCAGCTCAATCAGCATATCTCCAGCGCGGGTGGCCCTGATGGCTGACCCTGACTCTTGATTTCGGGCCACTGAGTTCTTTAATAGCCGCAGAGCTTCCTGATATGAGAAGGTTTGTCTAGTTTTCACCAGCAATGCCGGGGGGAGGGGGGTTGTCCGCTTTCGCTTGTCGCCACTTTGTAATGCCTCCTCCCCAACGAGCTTCATTTTGGATACCGCTGTAAATCCTTATTCCTGGTCCGAGCCGTCTTGGGTCAGACGCAGTTCTTCAATTGCAAGGTCCGGTGTTGCAATACCTTCCCCCGTCCTATCGTCCTCTTGACCGCATTGCGCCTCTAGTCCGCTAATGCGTGTCTGCATATCTGCAATCACTCCTTTTAGCTTCCGAACCTCTTCTCTTACGATTCGGTTTTCCTGTGTTAGGGTCTAAGAATTTATTCTCCCTGCCCTCTTCTTTCTCATTTTGAGTCTCCGTTCACCCCTGCACGTCTCCAACGTCGTTTTCACTTCCCAGGGTCTGGAAATTTTTCGTACTATTGATTGGAGCTTCCATGCACTTCCGCATGTCTCTGGGATCGAGTTTTACTTCCTTGGCTTCTACGCCAGCATGAATTTTTCCAAGCTTTTCGCTCATTTCGGCCATTATCTCATCACGTATGCTTTTGAATAGCTCTTGCGTTTCATCTGTGTACGATCTACTTTCCTCTTCAAGCGCCTTTTGAGGGGACTGCTGAGTTTTGCGGAACATTTTTAGTTCGCTTTCCATCCTCTCGACGGAGTCACGGAGCGAAGCCATCTCTCCGTCTATTTCTACCACTCGCTGGGTCGTACCCTTGAGCGCATCTATCGTAGGGTGATACAACACCGACTTACTACCTTACTGCTACAGAGTCTCATTCTCAATAGGGTAGAACCAGAAAATATTTGAAAATATAAAAGAAATGAACAAACGGGAAGGGGAGTACAAAAACCGTAGTGTTTTACGAAAAAGTTGGAAATATAGTAAAATTATTAGAGAATCTATCATGATAATGATATGATAATGATATCGCTATAATAATGGGATATAGCGTTATTTCAAGCTTTTTGGATATCGTCAGTCGCATCTAGCCAGATAAAAAATAAAAGATGAAGAAATTTATTAGAAAAGTAGTTTTTTTTAAGTCTTGTCGGTTGATGGACGTAAAGGCGAAATGTACCAAGTCAAATAAATGACAATACAACTATCAAGAGGACAACAGTAGGGACTAGATCTGATTATTCCATTTTCAAAAACAGTGGAAGCCAGGACTATCGTCCACGAAAATACTTAACTAATAAACTCCCACCGTTACGCTGATATTTGGCAGAGATTTAAATTTGGCGCCTTGAAAGTAAACTGTCCATTGCCAAATATCTTGCAGAACAAACTGATAAAACTAGGATATTCCAGATAAATACAATCAACAGGTGTTATCCTCCGCATAAACAACCTATATAAAAAAAATAATACTACTTGGGTGATGCGATGTTCCTTGAACTGGATAGTAAAATAGTAAATTATAAACCATAAACGGGTAATCAAAGGAGGCTATAAAAAATCGATTCTCATAAAAACTAACGTACGCAATAAATCGTATAATAAACACCTGCCAATTCGCTGTCAGAATTTGTGAATTAATTTGAATAATAAAATAAATCCAACTAATTAAAATGTACAGCATCACTAGCCAATTTATGACGCATACAAATAACTGATTTTCATCTCCATCATCTAGGAAAGTAAAAGTGACGTTTGACAGTTTTTAGTTGTATTATCCACCACTACGGTATTATTATGTATAGAGTAGAATATGATGCAAAATTAGGAATACATGTCAAATTAGTCCGAAAAAAAATTTCCAACGAACATAGCATACAACGGTCGATCATCAGTCCAATCAAATAACCGTGTTCGAACTGTAGTTCAGTCAAAGAACCACGGGAAATCACTACGGTCGACGTGGGCTAATGGAACGCACCCCAAGTAGTGCAAATCAAAGGTACAACTTTATTAAGTTTAAAAATTTAAAGTGGCATTTAGCTCCTTATACCATGTAAATCTTTTTATCCATATAATTGAGATGTTAAGTAGTCACGGGTACTTTAAGTACCTTATAGTACCTCATATTCATTTCAACAAAAATTACACCTTGTCTGCCATTACTGTGATGAAGAATATAATGCATACAATTTTTAACTGAAGCACCAATCAAAAGCAGTCTCTAAAATCAATAGAATATTTTCAATTGAGATAAAAAAATGTTCAAGTTTATTTATAGATTTATGTAACATATTAATGAACTGTATAACGTTTACTACAATTTTTATTTATAGCTCTATGTTTTACTTTCATAGTGTAAATATCGTAAGTAATTTGTTTTTTTTACCATTTTTTCAATTTTTCATAAAGGTTGTAGCAACAATCGAAGCTCAAACTTTTAAAGGCGATTAGCCTTTATTATCCTCCAGCGCCAGCGTCCAGAGAGCAGCGATCTGGTGAATTATTTACTCAGGTGCTTATAAAACAGGTACCATATATCATGCGTATGTCCTTCTTTAGCAACAAAAGGCAAAATCAGATACAAGGTACAAATAATGTAAAACAGACTAAATTTAAATTAGGCTGTGTGAAGTAGATGAATTGTTATAAATTTGAACCACTCTCCTCGATGGTTCACGAATGTTGTGGTGAACAGGCTAAGCGTTAATCTCGCGCTGTTTTAGAGCTTTTAGGTTTGTTCGTTTGTATGAACTAACTTGAACTGGGTTATCTTTCGAAACAAAATACTCCCACCACAAAAGTTAGATAGTGTTCTAACTTGCACTGCCTACTCCTCCTATGGAGGTCGAGCAAGAAGTTCATTTTCGGTTATGAACTGAGCAGCCAAACTATCACAGTACATTGCACTAACTTGAACCGAGCAAGTTAGTTCATACAAACGAACAAACCTTGTAAGAAGTAAAGTAAGGTTAGATTATGGCAGTGGCGCTTCTGACGGCTCTAATATACCGAATAAATCGTTTGTAACAAGTCGACATCGAAAAATAACAATTTAAATGGTACAACGTCAGTGTCGATTTGAATGTATTAGGTATAATTTAACGAAATAGTTTTATGTTTACTAAAAAAAATGGTACCTAGTACCTAAATAATAATGAACAAGTAATTTGCGTATTACTATAAATTCGTTAAAAGCTCTTTTGTGCTGTAAATTTGAAACATTATTAAGTTTACTCGAATCAAAAGTTTTAATCTAACATTAAAAGTAAATTATTACAACCTATAATGCTGTCTTCTAAACTTCCAAGTTCTCTCTTTATAAAATCTTCGGCACCGATATCTCAAAGCACACATAAAAGTTCATTTTGACGGATTTCCGTTAATAATTTTAATAAGTAGGAAATACTTTTAATCTTTTTTAATAAGAAAATTAATTTCCCAAACATTTATACAGGGTGTCCCCGCACTCACTTTACATAACTTAGGTGGTGATAGAGGACACTTTTCTAAGAACAATTTTTAACAAAAATTTTTTTCTAAATTCAAACCCTCGAGAGTTACGCCTCTTTAAAGCATTTTTTTTAATTTCCACCTTTGCGTGGCCATAGCCCCGAAAATATTGATTTTTCAGTAAAAATGGTTTAGTGATTTTTTAAAGATTGTGAAATAATCTACAAATTAGATTCAAACCTTTCATTGTCTAAAATCAACGGCTTTCGAGTTATGAATTAAAGTAAGTTAAAAAATGTCAAAAAATTTGAGCTTTCTGTTTTTTTGATTTTTTTCAAAACCCCGTATCTTTTAAACGAAAAATTTTACAAAAAATCTGATGCCCCATTTCGGATAAGAAATTTAACGGACTACAACTTTTGTCTAGTAAAAATTTTTGAGAAACCAATCCATATCACAGTAAAACAGAAAATAATAAACAAGGCAGCTACAAAACAAAAAACTAATTTAACTAAAGTTTTTATTTTTTTGAAAAATTATTTTATTAATTAATTTTAAACTATTACATTATTTAAGTAAATGTTGAAAATGACCACCCTCATTTTCAATACAAAGTCGTGATTAAGTTAAAAGATGTTTGTCGAGAAAAAATTGAAAAAAGTTTTTCGACTCTTTTCATCGCAGAAATTAGATTTTTTGACACTTATTCACACTCACCAATCGACCAAAATTGACCTCGTGATCGACCGGTCAATCCCAAGACCTTGTTGACCACCTCTGCTATAGTAGCTCTTACAAAAAGAGGAAACTTTATAAATACTACTATAAAACATCTTTTAAAACGATCACGACTGTGTATTGAAAATGACTGTGGTAATTTTCAACATTTACTTAGATAATGTAATAGTTTAAAATTAATTAATAATATAATTTTTCAAAAAAAAAAAAAATTTAGTGAATTTAATGTTCTGTTATTTAGCTGCCTTGTTTATAATTTTTTGATTTTCTGTGAAATGGTTTGGTTTCTCAAAAATTTTTACTAGACAAAAGTTGTAGCCCGTTAAATTTCCTATCCGGAATGGGGCGTCAGATTTTTTGTAAAATTTTTGATTTAAAAGATACAGGGTTTTGAAAAAAATCAAAAAAACAGAAAGCACAAATTTTTCGACATTTTTTAACTTACTTTAATTCATAACTCGAAATCCGTTGATTTTAGACAATAAAAGGTTTGAATCTAGTTTGTAGATTATTTCACGCTCTTTAAAAAAGCACTAAACCATTTTTACTTAAAAATCAATATTTTCGGGGCTATGGCCACGTGAAAGTGGAAATTAAAAAAAATGATTTAAAGAGGCGTAACTCTCGAGGGTTTGAATTTAGAAAAAAATTTTTGTTAAAAATTGTTCTTAGAAAAGTGTCCTCTATCACCACCTAAGTTATGTAAAGTGAGTGCGGGGACACCCTGTATACTTAAAGTGGGATACCATTTTCTGCATACGAAGAATTTGAAATAATTCCAGAACGATTGGTTTTCAATTTTTTATATTTAGCGTTGAAATTTTGATATCTAATTTTTTTTTCGATAATTAAATTAAAAGAGTTTTAGTAGCAGACATAAATATTCATGTTCTGTAAATTACTCTTTAATGGAATTGCCAATTCGCAAGTTAACATTTTACTGAAAAAAGATTCAAATTAATGTAAACGTGGAGTAGATGAAAGATAAGAAAGGCATCCAACTATCGTCATAAAATTTTAAAATCGATAATGAACATTTGTGAAGTCAGGACTTACATAAACATAAGGCATTTTAAATTCTATCTGAAATAGTTGATTTTAAAGACGTTTTTATGTCATTCCTATTGTACAATTTTACTTTTCCGAAAATATTCCAACAACAATATAAAACTTTTAAAAAGTATACAAAGAATTCGTTTTAACGCGGCGCTAAATTATGTATACCTAAATGCCCATATTAAGTTCAAAGATGAATATTTTTAGTCTGCATAAAATAAAAAATAAGTTTCGAACTTTATTAAAAAATAAAAGCGAAATTTTGCTCGTTTAACAATATCAATTTCCTTTTTGTAACCATTTGAGCGCTTTCTGCTCGTAATTGTTTCTTGAAATTAATCTGGGTAATCACAAAGCACGAAATGCCGGACGAAATACGAAACGTTGAGCAATTTTACACTTCTTTACCTATTTTCAAAAGAAAGTATCCGAAAGACAGTTACAAATCTCTTGTAAAGCTAACGACGCTTTTTTAACAATTCGGTTTCAGTTTTTTTCTAAACTTTAAAAATGTTAAAAAATAAACGTGAAATTTATTCCTTGAAATTCTATCAACGAAGCATTGCATTGAGAAATTTCCTCCATTTATCTGTGCTATTTCAACGATATCTTTCATAATATTAATATTAATTCATCCTTCCTGGGGTGAAATTTCCTAAAATATGTAATATGATTAAGCATTCCTTAAAATACTACATAATGCAGGATTTAATATCACCAAATATTAATATTACTATGCTTTGCTGCTTATTAAACTTACTAAATTCTGTAAAAGAAAATTCGAACTTAATTTGGTCATTAATCGATATTAACTTTCTTAAGCTTTTCACAAAGACAATTGCTTAAATCTGACAAAAACTTCTTTTGAATGCCTTTCCTTTTATAATAAATGCTGTGTGTGCTGTCTTTTGTGCGAGTCCTAGAAGTTCATAAAGTTTAATTGTTACTTTTCACATTATTTCACCCAAATTCTTATACTTTTATTTTAATATCTGATTTTCACATAACTTTTTTGCAGTGTAGTGTTAACATTAAATTTGCTGTTTAAATTATAAACAACTGACGCCAAGTGGGAAACTGACATTTGGAATGTCACATACAACAGATCAAGTTAAATGTGGCGGTCTAAAAAATCTAACTAGCAAATGTTAAAAGTATACACAGTAAGTAAAGTCAGGCGCAGTTTAACTTTAAAGGGCTACTAGCATTTACAGTCAAAGTCAGTTTATAGAACCGGGATCGTGTGAACTCTATCAGTCAGGTGGTTCCCTAGCAGCCGGTTGCCTAACAACTGGTTGTCTAGTAACTAGTTTCCTAGCAACTACTTATGGAAACAAAAATATGATGTTGCAGACAAAATAAAACACAAAACTTTTTAATTAGTAAAATTAATGTTAATTAAAAATTATTTATACATTTTCTGATGAAAGTTGCAACTGCAACTTAAATCTTAAAAATATTATATTACTGGTTTTATTGTGTTCAAGTTAACTTGACAATTCTTTAAATTTTTAATTAAAAACAATGTTTCTAATGGTTTTGTTGAATCAGGGTTCAGAAGATTTAGAGACACGAATATTTTAATTCTGAATTAAAATATTGAAAATCTTTTCTGACTTTTGGAAACTTTGTAAATTCAAGAAACCAAATGTGGGTCGACAAAACTAAGCCAAAAAAGTATTTTTGTTAATAAGTTTTACTTTTTCAGTTTCAAAACTTCTTTCCTGATGCCAAGTTCTAATTTCCCTGACTTCAGATTAAAAATAAAAAATTTAGCTCTCCATGATCAAATTAGTAAAATTTTCAAATTTTTCCAGACGGGTAAGAACCCTGTAATTGCTCACAGAAAGTAATTTTAGAGCTCCCCAAGTACAAGGAATCCACAAAATGATTTTTCAGAATTGATGCAAAGATGAAATCATGCTGTTGCTTATTTATGGCTGGCTCCTGGGGAAAATTGCTTTATATTTTTATATTATATTTTTTTTAAATCGACTTTTTCCAATTTCTCGACTCTAGATTGCTAAATACCTCAAATGTCATATTTCTTGGTTGCCTTTAAAATGTAGAAAGGGGCCGTCCATTAATTACGTAAGGATTTGGGGGGGGAGGTGGCTATAGGAAATCTTCCGTACTATTACGTGGGGGGGGGTCAAAAATGACAAAAATCGTCCTTACGTAATTAATGGACGCTCTCAAAACAGAGAGTTCTAACTCTTTCCCAATTCTTATTTAAAACATTTTAGCCCTCTATCTTCTTAAACTCCTAAAATTTATTGATACCGTGGAAGATAGAAGTGAAGTTTAACAAAAAAAGGGGACTGAACGAAAAAGATCTAATTTCCCTGACTTCAGATTAAAAATAAAAAATTTAGCTCTCCATGATCAAATTAGTAAAATTTTCAAATTTTTCCAGACGGGTAAGAACCCTGTTTAACCAATAATCCATTTAAAAGCTTACATTTTTCATGCAAATTTAAATCTTATTGCACCATTCTGTTGTCGATACGTGTAATTTACAATAGTCTTAGCTTCGTCGCATGGAATGTGGGGGGCGGGGGGTTAGAACAGTCTAAGTTACGGTCATTGGTGATGTGTTTAAAGTGCCTTCCTGCTGACCAAGATCATTTCTCCTCAAAAGGTCGCACTGGGTATGTATTGTGACTTTTCTGCATCACATGCCTACCTTAGCTCTCTTTGCATTGGCCCCTTTACCTTCCTGGCTACCCTGACATGTTCCGACTCTGCGATTTGGGGGGGGGGGCAGTGCCTGCGTCTGTTCCCTTGCTCATGGTTTACTGACGGATTATAAAAGCTGTTATTTTATGTATTTTATACCCGCTAGGCAGTGACGGCTGGTGAATATTTTGATGCGAGGACTCAAGTCTAAAGGTAACTTGGCACGATCACAAACTTGTTAACAAAACAAAAGTTACAAAAAAATTTGTTGGGGAGTAGGTGGTAAATTTTGGAACCGCCCTGGGCGGCAAAAGTTTTAGCTACGCCACTGGTTGTGGACGCAAATCAAGGAGTCCAACGCCTTATACTAACTCTGTTTACCTAATATATGCACCTCGGCTCTTCCCCAAAATGTATTTGAGCCAATTGCAAGCGGGAATTTCAAAATTCGAGCAATAGAAAAGTTCTATTCTATTTTTTGGGAGGAGCTTAGGTGCATAATATGTTGGGTAAACAAAGTATAAAATTATTAGATATGCATATTAGTCGATTGGTCAGTAATTTTAACTTTTTTTTTTTTGAGAAACAAACTCAATTTACTTAAACAAATATTTTCTATTTATAGAAAGAAATTAAAAAAATTCGAATCTTTTATATCAATTTTTCGGCCAAAGTTTTTGTACTAAAGTTCTATTTTAAGTCAGATACCTTCATGGTTAATAATTAATATTAATTAATTAATTAAAATGTAATGATAACAGATTAAATCAAACATATCGAAAAAAGGTTAACTGGAAGTTGCAACTTCAGGCGCAATTTAGTGAGTCCAAACGGTTGGCAATTATTATATTATGCCACTATGTGTGAAATGTCACGAGCGCTTGACGACGATGGACGAGCGAGAGAATAGCCGAACTCAATACTCATTTGAGTCCTCAAATGTTGGTGCAGTTGCACTGGTAATGGCGTTGCCGTTGCGATTTAATAAGTGGCTCTCGCCACCTATCTACGCAATAGCATAGCGCTACAAAATTTAAACACGCAAATAATTATTACTATAATGAACTTAATTTTTAAATTGCCTAATTATTATTATTTTACAAAAACTGAGAAAAAATATATTTAACTTGATATCTTATAATTCTTTTATCTTTTGATATTGCTTGGAAGGTGACGCCCCAGAGTCCCCCCTCACCAGCCGCCACTGCGCTACGTCATTATTACGACGAACGGGCTCGCGAAATACTCCGCCCACAAAGATATTATGCTACGCTATGAAGTCTAAGTTGTCTTTACTTGGAGTACAAACATCTAGTAAGAGACGGGAATCTTTAAAAATGGGCTATATTTACTAAATAAATAACAAAAACCAACATTAACCTAAGGAAAAGACAGGAATCTTTGGAAAAGTTGCTTCTGTTTCTAAATAAATATCAAAAATCAACACTAACCTAAGGAAGAGACCGCAATCTTTGCAAAATTGTGCTTCCTTTACTAAACAAATATCAAAATACAACACTAACCTAAGCTCGAGACCAGAAACCTTGAAAGAGGTAATAAATCAATTAAAATTAACGTTTTTACTATATTATTGTCTCTCCAAGTCATGATTGACTAACCAAAAACTAACCAAATATCAAAAAACAGCACTAACCTAAGGAAGAGACAGGAATCTTTGAAAAATATGCTTCTGTTTCCTAATCAATATTAAAAACCAACACTAACCTAAGAAAGAGACCGGAATCCTTGAAAAGAGGTGATAAATCAATTGAATCAGTTATTGCTTAAACAACCTAAGTCACTTTTTGGCCAAATTGAGTTAACACATGGAAAATATATTTTCGTCAGTTCCGCATCGTTTGGTGCTAAAAAAACTTAAAAAAATATATCCTTTATGACAGAAAACGATATTAGAAATTTTCGGTTTAACAGGTTGCTTACCTAACAGTGAAACGTTTTTTACGTTTCCTGAACATCTATAAAAAGTGACTTAGGTTGTTTCAGCAATAACTGATTCAATTAAAATTAACATTTTTACTACATTGTTATTTCTTCAAGTCATGAAGATGGGCTGCTTTAACACCTCCACTTACCATGCGTCGAAGCTAAGAATAGTTCAATTAACACGACATAAAGTTACTAAAGAACTAATTTTGCGTGAAAATGTAAACTTTAAAATCGATTTTTGGTCCAGTCAAAATAGACAAAAAAAAGTGCAAAGTTTGCAATAATTCGCATCCAGCTGAAAATTGGCATAGACCTTAAATGCACTATTATAAACAAAATATCAAAAGTCCCCACCGATCCCACATCTGCTAAAAAAGTTATTCAAGGTCAAAAGTCAACAATATCGATTTTTTGCATTTTGCTCGCAAATGATAAGTGTTATCGTAAAAATAGGTTAGACAAAAATTGTAGATCATGAAATTCTCTACAAAAATTATTCTTATACTTATTTTCGTACGAATCGCTATTCCTGATATATCGCGATTTCGATAATCATTTAATCATTACCAATATTACAATTTTTTCAATCAATAGGACACTGTCTAATAAAACTTCCCAACTGTTTGAATCGTGATATCTCAGGAATAACGATTCGTACGAAAAAAAGTATAAGAATAATTTTTGTAGGGAATTTCATGATCTATAATTTTTGTCTAACCTATTTTTACGATAACACTTATCATTTACGAGCGAAATGTAAAAAACCGATATTGTGGACCTTTGACCTTGAATAACTTTTTTAGCAGACGTGGGATCGGTGGGGACTTTTGATATTTTGTTTGTAATAGTGCATTTAAGGTCTATACCAATTTTCAGCTGGATGCGAATTTTTGCAAAGTGAAATGTCTATTTTGACTGGACTATAAATTAATAGATTTTTGACATTCATCCTCATCTTAAACGCACCATTTTAATGTCATCTGTCAAATTCCGTTGAGGAATTAATAACTATAATATCTTCAGTTTTGGTTTAGCGTGCTACACCCTCATCGTGATAAATTAATTGCCATACCAATTGCCATGCCATGCCTCTTCTCCCTTTCTTTTGAATTTTGTAAACCATTCAACTTCTTCGAGCGCTGCCTAACTTTAATAAAATGATATCATCTAAATGTCAATTTATTAAAATCGTATAGTACAACAGATGTAAAGCAACTCACCCCATTTTCTTCAATCAATCAAAGTCATCATTTGAATCCATCCGTACACATAGGACTTAGCTAAAATACAAGAATTGCATATAAATTAGCAAAGACCAAATCATCTACAGTGCTTGTAATTCATTGCATCAATGGGAACAAATAATTAATAAGTGCAAGGGTCCCCCAAATACGTAAACAATTCTTACAAATATTCAACATGGGATGTTTTAGTGGAGGAGATGATACGTCGGACAGGCTAAAACATAAAAGTACTTCAAAGGATGAAAGTGAATGAAATTATTGAAATCCAACGTTTATTTAGACCAGCAATCTGGAGTAAATCAAACATGGATAGACTACAGAGCGGGAAGCCGCGGTTCTAATCCTGATTAAGTCGGATATGCGCAGTGATCTAAAAAGTCCAAAATCGATCTGTGGACTATGGGGAAGGCAAAGGTATACCACCCGTTTAACATTTCCCTAGTCAAGTCTTCCTGGCTTAGTCAGGAAGATCGCCTACGTCTAAAGAAGATATGGCACTAAACAGAAGTTGAACGTTTATTTTCACATACTAGCGAAGCTAATCCAGCTACATTGCATAATCGAATCATAACCAATCACAATGTCATATACTCGTACTTCATCATTACCATGATCACATGATAAGCAATGTTCAGTCATGAATTTTTCATATGCCTATTATTCTAAAAATTTAAAATTCGATTCAGTGCGGCCTTTAGGCCGCACAGTTTGAGCAATATATTTATTATATTGACTCTGTAATTAGTATTAATTATTACATACTTTATCAATATTTTTAAATTAGATCGCCAAGGCTGTGCGGCCTGAACACCGCATTATAACTATTTTTGTTTGATAATAAATAAATAAACCAAAATGAGTATTATGAGTAGATCTAGACGTTTCTTATTATTACGATATGTTAAATTAAATTTTATAATTATTATTGTAGCTTGAGGGGGGATCATAGAAAATTTTGGGGTCGGGAAAGAATTCTAGCTGCCCCAGACAGCAATAATTTTATTCTAAATTGTAATGCAAATTTATTCGATTCGAGTAATCTTTTAGTTATAGGTTATCATTTTTGGTAAATGATGAAAACTTTGAAACCTTAAGAAAAAATCTTAAAACTGGAAATCTTCCATAAACGAGAAATGCATTGAAATTAATAGGTAGAGTTTGTTTCTAATTATAATAGAATTTAATAGCAAAAATAAATGTACAACTAAATGCAGTACATGGTGTCCCGATAACCAGTTCATACCTTGTAATTGGTGAAAGAAGACAGTTTTCTAAGACAGTAAATTAAATATAATAGTTTTGTTTAAATTCAAACCCTTGGGGAGGGGTTTAACTCTTTTATAATTATTGTTACTAGCATAAAATCACCATAGAACCGAAGCTATTGATATATTAGTATTAATTACTCGGTACTTATTTCAAATAACCTGAAGTCTATGTAAGAAAAAAAATTCAAATAAAAGTTTTGTCTAAGTTCAAACCCTTGGGGATACACTTCTTGAAAACAATTTTCTTTGCTTCTATCTTGGAATGGCCATAGCTGAGAAAGTGTTGATTTTTGATATTAATCATTTAGTGCTTCTTTAAAGAACTTGAAATTTTATACAAATAGTATTCGAGTTATACAATAAATTAACACGTTAACTGCCACCTTGTAAACAAACTACGAGATACCTCGTAGTTGTAAAGTGGTAAAGAAATGTCTAAAAATAAAAAAAAATTAATTTTTAAACCCTGTATCTTTCAAATGAAACGATTCACAAAGAAATAATCAATATGTTACAGATAAACAAATTGGAGGAAAATATGTTTTCAAGATTTTATTTAAAAGCACTGTAGGCAAGTAAATACCTACATATTTTCTCCCAAAATGTATGTTTTATTTTAATACAATAACACGAAATCTTATTTTCAATGTAAATATTTTATTTTTTTACGAGATATACCTCAAAAAAACAGAAAATATAAATTTAATACGAAGTGATATTTATATTTTTATGCTATTAGCATACAGAAGTTTTCTGGAAGAGGTCTCAGATTTCATACCGTTAATTTATGACGCTTTCTCTTACCATCTTCCTGCGTAGGATCCTAATTTGTCCTTAGAGATTTGGCATAAATCTGTGATAGTTTTCCTTTTATGATTTTAACGTGAGTGCTGAACTCATATTCGTAAGAGGTTTTCCAAAAGTTGAAATATTTAATCGCATTCAAAATGAATTACTGCAACCGGAAATAAAAGTGTGGTACTCCAATAAAATAGATTAGACTGGCCAGTACAAATGATGATCAAGTCACAAGATATAGTGACGTAAAAGCTTGATAAGCACACATAATCGAGCTATATATCTTTGAACGGCCCCATTGAGTTATAACTCGATTCTTCACGATGGAATAAGGAGAAAGAGAAGGAAGGAATAACGTACAATTTTCATTTTATACTTCCTCTAACAATAAGTAAATAAAATATAGAAAATTGTAAAATACAAACATTACAAACACCCAATTAGCACTTCAAATATTCAAATCGAAATTGTATTTCGGTTTGTTTTTCGCACTATCTATAATTTTTTTGAGCTTGTAATGAATCTTATTTTGTAAATATCTCAGAAACGGTTTGAGCTACAGATAAAATACAGATGTTCAAAATAAAAGAAAACAAAATTCTCTGTAAAAATGTTCCATTTCGTTTTTATGTGAAGTCCTTAGTTTAGCCACAAATATGGATTTTTTAAAAGGTCACACTCAACCAAATTATGGGCTATTAAAAATTTGAAGGGGAAAAACGTAGATTCCTGGACGAAACCGCAATCGATAAGCAGTTTTTAAAAGTTAAATCATTTGTTTTATTCTCATGTTGGTTTTCAAGAATTTTAATACTTTGCATGCGGTCACTAAACCTTAACTTGGCTTCCCAGCTAATTTGCACGAAAGAGTATTATAATCAGATATTCAACGTTTATAATTTATTAAGCTTTTTAAAATTTTGTAAGCTGTCTCGAAAGGGAGATTAAAAATTGAAATACCTACACGCTTTTCGAACTTTTTGCGCCTCATCAGTTTTTCGATTGCATTTCTTCATTTACTACCACGTGGTAATTTTTACACGTCATACACGCATTAACACCTGCTTTTTGTGCTTTTTATTATAAATGTTCAACGTTAGCATTTTTGTTACATAGCTTAGAAACTTCCTTTCTATTCTACTTTTATCTCAATCAACACTCTCTAGAATGTAAAATAGATAAATGTTTGTAGAATACCACCCCCATAGACTTAGTGACATATTATGTGTCTGTAAGAAAATTAAACATAAAATATTTATTATAATGTACATTGCTTGCCAGTTTAACCCATTAATTATCACCATGTCGGGTCCTGGAGTTCCTTCGAGTGCCCCCAGCCGTCGCCAGAAGCGCATGGGTCCTGCTCCTTTTGCCTCATTCGAGGACCTCTCAGATGAGGTGAGATCCCGTGTACGTATCATACAGTATATGTTTTTTCACTACTACAACGTAAGCTAACTCACACAACCCATGACACAAATCCTAACCAAATTCTTTAATTCTTTGTCCTTTATTTGTAGCTGCCTTATAATAATACCAATTATATTTTAGTTAGATAGTCCTGAAGACAAAAGCGCCACTGCGTCTGTGGTTAGGCTTCCTGGCATTCGAGAAGACGTAACACCTAACACTCCATCACGTGTAGATCCAACACAAGAATTTATTTATGCCGGAATAAGTTTAGTGGGAGCACCTGCAACACCTCTAGTAAGTGCTCCTCCTTCCGTTCCACTTACACCACCAAGTACGACAATTTCATCTCAATCGACCCTTCAAGAATCACTCACTAGTAATAAGATGAGCTTACAAACACCAAGTACGCCTAGAATTGATATTTCTAGAGCCAGTAGTTCCTCACATCATGAAGACAGTAGAGAAAGCACTCCAGAAAGAGAATTATTTGATGGCAATAACCAAGGAGGAGCTAAATTAGGATTAGCTTTTAAAGAAGAAGGTACTCTTGATTTAAGGTCTTCCACTGAGGAACTCGATTTTCAAGAACCGCAAGAAAAATTGAAGGTCCAGAAGAAGCGATCACAATCGCCAGCTTTTCATGATGATTCCTTGCACCAACGAAAAGATTCCCAATGTTCGGAAATCGGTTTGCTTTCCATATCAGGACGAACATCCAGATTATCGAGTATCGGTAGTCAATGTTCGACACACAGTAGAATTTCGAACGTCAGTCATTTATCAATTATTTCGGGTCAATCGGGACGATCACCATCACCTCATAAAATGCTTCTCGAAACTTCATTTTGTGGTTATAAGAGCCCTGTGAACAATCCACCAGTTGGCCAAACTGGAACGAAATTCGAAGCAGATGTTTTGGAACAAGTTTTGTTAAATAGGAAGCACGATCCCAGAGAAGTTGTAATGGCGGAAGGAATGTCTGTGAAAGTGAAGAGTGCTACAGAAAAACCCAAACCCGAAATCGAGAAAGATCGTAATAAAAAGCCACAATCCCTCGTAGATCATAAAATTACCGTAACAATTGATAAACCTCATTCAAACGATGAAATTACCAGTGCAGATAAATCCAAGCTTCCAGGAAAATATGTATCACCAAGTGGTGTCGAGTACACGTACATTCCCTTAAAAGGTCCCATTCCTAAAGATCTCAATAAAGATGTCAATACGAAACCTAAATTGCGAGAAATTAAATCGGCAAATGTTTACTCCAAAACCGCCACCCAAAATAAAACCACACGAGATACTATAAACAAAACAAAACCAAAATCAGCGTCTTCATCGCCTTCCGTTACAAAAAGTAGTACCACGATCATGTCACCGTTGGAATCCAAAGATCAGCCAAAATACATACGCATAAAATTAAAACCCGATCATTTATACGACGACGATTCTACCTCAAATTCAAACATTCAAAAACCGGTACGCTTAAATTTAAGAGAATCGACTCAAAAACCGGAGGTTGTAACGGTCAGCGAGGTGTCGAGCAAATTGAAAAGTATCCCAAAAGTCGAGTCCCAACAAAAGATTTCGTACGACACCATCAGTTCGAAATCTACACCAGGACATAACATGGGACGAGATACAAACATCGAGAGCAAATCTCCATCTCCTGCATTATCACGAAAAAGTTCGTTTACGTCTTTGTTTAAAAGTAGAGAAACGATCGTAAGTCCAGAATCGCCGACAATTCCAGGACTGAGGAGAAAGGTATCGTTGACCGGTATGTTAAGGGATGCGGGTGAAAATTTAAGGGATCGAACTCGAAGCAGATCAAAAAGCAGAGAACGAGATAAGTCCTCTACTGCGCCCTCGTCAACCGAAAGTATCGACAGCAAAACGAAGCAGCCTAAATCGGTTTTATCGATTTTTAAACCAAAGAGATCGAACAGTACCTCAAAAGTAAAATCCAGTTCGAACCAGTCTACACCGGAAGTATTAAATGATTTAGATGGTATAACTAGCGTAGAATTTAAATTTAACACTGAAGCCAACTTGCCTACTTCTAAGAAATATTACGAAACTCCATTGCATGGAGAGAGTATCAGAATACCTTTGCACTCTCCGACTCACTATGAGGAGAGAGGGATTCTGCAAGATTTAAAAAGTTCTAGTCAAGAATCGCAAGAAACGGTTATAGATACTACACAACGAGTCGAAGTAACAATTGATAACGACGTAGATAAAAAATGTAAGAATGAAACTAAACGTGAAATCGATAGTACTAATAGACAGAGTAGTATCAGTAGTGATAACGTAGTGTTTTCCACGCAATTGGGTAGCAGTAATGACCTGTTTATTACCAAGTTACCCAAGGAAAAACAAAGTAAACGTGTGAATGACGTACACAATCAAATAAGCATATGCAATACTAACGATAAAATTAAGCAATTAAACGATAAACCTAAAATCGATAAGAGCGTCACACGAGCAGAAATACCGGATGACTTTAAGCAAAGTTTTACCATTGAAAAGACTGAGAGCTTACCTTCAAAAACTACGGAAGTGCTATTTAATGCAAATTTTCTTAAAGAAACAGCAATAAGAGACGTGCCAGAATGTAGTAGTGCTAAGACAGTTATCAAAAAGTCGTTAATGGGTTCGATATCCAATGAAGACAGATACTCGTCGGAATCGGAGAAAGATAGGGAGGATGATTATTTTAGGACAAATCACAGTTGCGAAGATAAACTAGAAAACATAGAACCGGAACGTAAGGGTTTCGTTCATCAACAAGATTCCTTCGATGATGAACTTCCTTACATTCCAACCACACTGCCATTAGAACGATCGGTTGCCGTACCGATAGTTCCAGTCAAGCAAAGAAGCACATACGAAATGAAAACTTACCCAATAGAACGACCACGATCTACGACACCCATTAACCTTAGCACACTTGAAGATTACTGTGAGGATGTTGTGGGTTCCATAAACACTGAAAATATAGCAATAGCGATTGAAAAACTAAAAATTTGTTTACCTCGTGACGAATCGACAGAACGTACAAATAAAGCTAAATCTCCGAGAAAGCCTGGAGCCAACACGAATTGGTTCGCATTTGGCGATAAAGCTCCAAGACACGACGATGAAACCGAACCTCCACCTCTTCCACCTAAAGGAGTACAAAAGGAATGGATTAACTTTGAAGAAATTCCCGAAAGGAGGAAGCCTCCGCGAAGGATTCAAACCATCCCATCGAGAAGTAATATAGAAATTCCTGAATCTGTTATCCAAGACAATGTTATTTATAATTACGTTAACCCAGAAGACTGTAAATGTGAGTGCCACGAGATAGCAAGGGAACGAGAACAAAGCAAGCAACTGGAAGACGTAGCACGAGTGCAAGAGGACGAAGTTCCACTTTTGGAAGACGACCCGGGGGACGAAGATAAAAGCGCTCAAGAGTTAGTAGATCGAATTAAGATCGACGTAACGGCTGACCGAAGAAGTATTATTAGGTAAGCCGATTTGATCGGGAAAAAGTCTTACGTTAACGTTGTTCTTTTTGCAGTGATTCCTCTTTAGATTTAAGTACCAGCATTGAACATCACGAGAATAGCAATTTAGATCCATCTCTTCGTACTCCTTTCACAGGTGATTTAGGATTATCTAGTAATAGATCAAGTATTGTATCGCAGGTGAAACACTTGAAGTAAAATTAATCATAAGAGTTTATTAAAATTTTTCGTTTCCCAGGATGAATTTCAATCGCCAGACATAACAACGCCAAATGCCTTTTCTAAATGTTCGTAACTTTTCTGAAACTTAGCTGATGCATAAAAACAATCACAAATTCACATAAGAAAAAATATCTTTTAAATGTTTAAATAAATAGAATGACCAATTCTTCGTACTTTTTCGATCTAGTAAGTCTAAATAGATATTATGTAAATTCCACCAATTCCTAAAACTAAGAGCCTTTTGTGAATGTGTGTAACGTGAAGCCTATTTCAGTCCAAAAATGTTATCCGGGTAAATTTATCATTGTTACTGCGATTACTTGTTACCTATTATCCGGCTTTTTTTAATCGGATATGTTACTGTTTGTTATTACTAATTAAGTACTCATTTCTTATATTGTAACTAAATTGAAACCATTACAGCATTTGTTGGAATAGTGAAAATGCAAGGTGTTTATAACATTTTTCTTTACAATTAACAGTGAAAAACGCCGAAAATTACTTTGAGGTGCCAGCCGAACTGTCGGTCAATTTGACTTTTCAAGAAATAATAAGGACTTCTCGTTAGAATACAGTACTACCAGGCTTACAAAAGCATCAAGCCAGAAAACCATGGTATAATAACTTTCTAAGTTTTAAAACTCACGTAATGACGTCACTGCGCAAAGAAGAACATAGTAAACGCTGGTTTCCGAAGCCGGCTTACCTGCTTGAATTGAAAAATTAACATTGGAGAGAAACAAGCAGGTAAGTCGACTCTGGTAAACCGGTCTCCACTCTATGAGTAGCCTTAGATAAAATAATTCATGCTTTGAGCATATTAAGGGGGTTATTCTATCACTCTTCAGGAATCCTTTAGAGCCGTAAAGTTTGGTTTACACCCATAATATTTCCGGATTTTCGGTTGTATTTAATTCAATATGAGTGTAAACCAAACTTTACGGCTCTAAAGGATTCCTTAAGAGTTACAGAATAACCCCCTTAGCCTCACGTGATGACATCACCGCTCAAAACGGAACGTTTTTAGCATACTAGCATATCCTAGCTCAGAAAGTGATTATACCATGCAAGAAAACAGCCGAATGGAATGATTGAAGATCTCAGCGCCGCCAACAATATCCATCGAGAACTTTTGTAAGCTTGTCGGTACCTTCTAACGGAGTATGATCGACATCTTATGATGTGCATCTCGATAGTTCTACTAAATATTTCTTGTCTTAAAATTTCATAAACACCTTGTAATGTTATTAATATTAACACGTTGTTTGCTTTATGTAAAGCTAAAGAAAATAAACTTTTTGTGCAATAATAATTATTATCATATAGGATAAGGAATGAAATAATGAAAATTATATTATAAAAACTATTATTTATTTCATACTTTTATGTAACAAATGCCTTTAATTGGTAAATCATGCATTATTTAATAAACATGTAAAACTTTTTTTATATTTAACGTGTTAATTGATATTTTAAATAGAAAAGAAAATTCTATTGTACATATTATAGCAAGGTTAAAAATAAAACTATGCGTGTTAATAATTTAGAAATATCATTTATACTTTTAAAACATTGTTTTGTAAATTATTACAAAAATCAATGATAATAAAAAATATTAAACTTTAGTGAAGCTAAAGATGATTTTGGTCCATTTTTTTTATAAATAAATCTTCCAATGGGAAAAATGTTTTTAAAAATATGGAATTACAGTGAATTATGTACATTTTTTTACTACCCACAAAACCGCGACTGTCTGAAACGCTACCCACCGCTATGAAATTCTATGGAGTTTAGAACTGCCTTGCGTGGTCTTGTTTCATTTCCATTTTGTCCCAATGAGGTGAGGAATGGTGGTGAACATGTTTCAAATTAACAGGCGACACTTGACCACGAATACACTAAACACTGCGAGATGTTGCTGAACCAGTGGGAGGCGTGAAGAAAAACTGGACCATCCAGATAAAGGAAAATTCCCCAAAGTGATCCGTAGTTTCCAACGGAAAACGAAGTTTGTAAGTTAAGTATAAATTCTTCTGCTTTGTCAAAACAACAACACCAAAGAAATGATCGACAAATTTACGTACCAAAACTGCGTAAATCTCGCGATAAAAGAGCGTCTCTCGGTTGTTCTTCTTTATTTTCTCTGGCGATTACTTCAATTAATAATTTTAAAACAAAAATTAAGAGTCACATTAAAAAGAAAAATCTACGACTCAGCAAAATTTTTGTGATAATAATGATTTTCACACATTTTTAATTAATTTTTATAAGTCTCTTTTAGTAGGAAAAATATATGACAATAATATTAACATGAACTAGGATCTGGGGTATGGAATATTCCCTAGTACCAGGAGGTTAAAAATTATACCATTTTAAATTTTGTTTATTATTATTAACTGTTATTATTAATTAGAAATATAAATTTTTTCCGTATTATTTAATCAAACATATAAAAGACCAGGAAACTCCTCCTCCTCCACACGGAAAGGAAAAGAAAGCAAAGCAAAGACAAAAACCAAGAAAACACAAAGACAATGACAAAAACAAAGACAAATACCAAGCACAGACCTCTTAATAGGCCAGTCATTGTAGCAAAAAAGGTATGAAAAATTGCAAAAGTTTACAAATTTTAAGACAACATTGAAGGAGGTAAAAAAATAATAAATCCGAAATTGCACCCTTTTCTGCCCCCCGGAATATTGTTAAATTAAAAAAACCGAAATTCCGAAATTTATGCAAACCTTGGAGAACATTTTAATAATTAAAACACATCTTTAATAAAGTTTGCACCCTGATACAATGAGCGGAACATTGCAAACAGTAGCTTATTAATTTTTTTTGGTGTTTCCTATCGAAAAAAATTGCAAAAGTCATGTAAATCATTCCATAATACAACCCTGTATGCAAATAATAATCACAACCTATTTGAAGTGTTCCGGTCATCGTAGCAGGGTGCAAAACCTTATAGAAGATGTCTAATAATTATTAAAATGTTCTCCAAGATTTGCATAGATTTCGGAATTTTTTTCATAGAGTTATTGCAAATGTACACTCTTCTTTTAACAATTTAACAATGTTCCGGGGAACAAAAAAGGGTGCAAAAATCGGATTAATAATATTTTGACCTCTGTTACAATGTTGTCCCAAAATATAAAAACTTTTGCAATTTTTGTCTAACTTTTCACTTTTTATGTCCCCAATGACTGGCCTATAAAATAAAATGGACTGCTGATGTATTATGGCTGTGAATCCAAACAAGTAAGGCATATATCGGCGCCGCCATTTGTGATGCAGTTCTAGGAAATTTCAAAAATTTACTGGTATCTGTTGGTACTAAAATTAGTGTATTTTACATTTCAACAGTAAGATAACCTCATTCTCAATTTTCCTCAAAAAATCCTAAATTACTATTGGCTATAAAACAGTTGCACCACAAATGGCGGCCTCCAAGATGGACACACTTTTCTTACCTTAATCAACAGTCCATTTTATTTTAAGAGATCCGTGATACCAAGACTAGACAATCAAAGACAAAAACAAAATCAAAAACAAAGACAAAAACAGAGACAAGGACCTAGACAAAAACAAAACTAAGCAATACAAAACAAAATCAAAACATAACATATAATATTATCCAAAATAATAAACTGCCAGCACGCTGTACCTGCTCCAGCGTGTCATATTTTTAGGGCACTCAAAGCACTTTGATTGGTTCTTGTCATTGGTCGTACCAACATAAAAACACCTCCCTTGGGAAGAAGATGCACACTAATCGAGTTTCCAACTTTGGCGAGCTCCCGTCCGTGGATAGGCCTTCACTTAGACCATTTAAACTTATAGACACGCCTCTCCCTATTTCTTCTTGAATACAAATAGAAACAAACATGTATGACGTCACGAGTGGGTGGTATCGAGATCAGTGCTGCCAGTTTGGGCGATTTGTCGCCAAATGGGCGACTTGAGTATGCGCCATAGCGCCCAAAATTTTGAATTAGCGACTGGCGATAAAATGGGCGACTTGAAAATGCACAATTGGCGCCGATAAATGATCTAACGCGCCATCGATTAAAATATTGAAAAAGTCCAGGTTTTGAATATTCCGCTCTTGGGATATTGCTAGATGGCGCCAGGTTAAGATAATCGTCCTGAGCTAAGGGACATGGGAATAACCAGTTTCAATCAAAGCAAAAAATATAATATTTTGGGTTCTACCAACATAAGGTTCAAAATTTTTAACTGCAGTTTAACCAATCAACATGGTTAAATACGGAATTTAAACTGAGTTCCAAGAACCAAGATGAACGAGGTTTAACCGAAGTTGGTACAACGGTCCCTTATTGTGTTTGTCTGAACCTTCATTTTGTTACGGTGCCGGTCTGCAACTCAGATTGAAGATCACGAAGTAGATGATAATAGGTTTGTTCGTTTGTATGAACTAACTTGAACTGGGTTATCTTTCGAGACAAAATACTCCCACCACAAAAGTTAGATAGTGTTCTAACTTGCACTGCCTACTCCTCATATGGAGGTCGAGCAAGAAGTTTATGTTCGGTCATGAAAATTTATGAAAATTAATTAAAAATTAAATTTGGTATTCCTAAGTACAAAACAGCACCAAATGCGCATGCTTGGAAACATAACACAACTTCGCATAACCTCACTGTGAAGTCAAATTTTCTAAGAGTTACATGACCGCACCACAGATGGCGCCACAGTCACAGCCAGGTTATTACTGTCGCGAGACAATCGTAACCGTATACCCCCCAAGTGGAACCACTAGGCGGCGCTGCAGAAAAAGATGGTTATTCTGTTTGAGTTTACTATGATTAGGTTACAATAAAATAACATATTAATAATTTAAAAATAAATTAAACAGATAAAATAACTATGTTACAAAAGAGAGAAGTTTAATTTATATTGTGTTCAAAAATTGACATAAAATAAGTGATTTATAACATTTTAGAGTGTAAATAAGAGGTAAGTAATTTATTTGTTGCAACTTGAAAAAACTTGTTTTCATTAATTTTTCTTTCTACTAGATTAAAAATGGGTTATGTGTGTATAGTTCATAATGGTAAAAGTGGTTACAAAAGTGAAGAAAACATACAAACACAATTTTACCTCGATAATATTATTATTACCAATTGTTTGTATTTTAGTGTATAAAATTATAGTTTGTGTAATATTTTTTGGAAAATAGGATACGAATATTTTTTAAGGGTATTATAATAATAATAATAATTTTAGGTTTTATTACCTAGGTCGTATTTCAAAGCAATATCCACTGCTTTTTGAATAATTTGTGTTTTGTCATTTATTTCCAGGACGTTACAAACATTTAAATAATTGCTAGCATTACAAAATCTTTCAACACCTTTTTATGTAAACACGCTAAAGGAATTTGATTTATTTATTGGAATACCACGTTATTCGAAAATTAGATCATGGGAATCTCCCCCCCCCCCCTTCCAACCATCATGTTCAAATAAGTAAATAAAATTCCTTTAGCGTTTTTACATAAATAAATGTTGAAAGATTCTGTAATACTAGCAATTATTTAAATTTTTGTAACGTCCTGGAAATAAGTTAATTTATTTATTGGAATACCTACCACGTTATTCGAAAATTTGATCATGGGAATCTCTCCCCCCCCTTCCAACCGTGATGTTCAAATAAGTAAATCAATTTCCTTTAGCGTTTTTACATAAATAAATGTTGAAAGATTCTGTAATGCTAGCAATTATTTAAATTTTTGTAACGTCCTGGAAATAAGTTAATTTATTTATTGGATTACCTACCACGTTATTCGAAAATTTGATCATGGGAATCTCTCCCCCCCCCTTCCAACCGTGATGTTCAAATAAGTAAATCAATTTCCTTTACCGTCTTTACATAAAAAAATGTTGAAAGATTCTGTAATGCTAGCAATTATTTAAATTTTTGTAACGTCCTGGAAATAAGTTAATTTATTTATTGGAATACCTATCACGTTATTCGAAAATTTGATCATGGGAATCTCCCTCCCCCTTCCAACCGTGATGTTCAAATAAGTAAATCAATTTCCTTTACCATTTTTACATAAAAAAATGTTGAAAGATTCTGTAATGCTAGCAATTATTTAAATTTTTGTAACGTCCTGGAAATAAATGACACTAAATAAAACACAAATTATTCAGTGTAGCACTGGACATTGCTCTTAACCGAAAACACTATACCAACATTATCGAAGAATGAATTATCGAAGAAAGCGATTTAGTTAGCAATCACAATTAAGCCCTTGAAAACAACGAAATTATTTTAAATGAAATGATATTAATTTGTATTCTGTATTTTTTAGAGATTGTTTGGAACTATTCGACAAAGAATTGGTAATAATAATTATTATCGAAGTAAAATTGTGTTTGTTTATCTTCTTCACTTTTGTAACCACTTTTACCATTATGAACTATACACACATAACCCATTTTTAATCTAGTAGAAAGAAAAATTAATAAAAACAAGTTTTTTCAAGTTGCAACACATAAATTACTTACCTCTTATTTACACTCCTAAAATGTTATAAATCACTTATTTTATGTCAATTTTTGAACACAATATAAATTAAACTGCTCTCTTTTATAACACACTTATTTTATCTGTTTAATTTATTTTTAAATTATTAATAATATTATGTTATTTTATTGTAACCTAATCATAGTAAACTCAAACAAAATAACCATCTTCTTCTGCAGCGCCGCCTAGTGGTTCCACTTGGGGGGTATACGGTTAAGCGCAAGCAAATTCAAAGGCAGTTACCAGTCCTCTACTTCTATGTTCATGGTCCCGCCAGAAAACCCGCCAAATATCCCATTTTTACGAAATAGCTAGAAACCGCTAGATAACACGGCGATCCCGCCAGAAATCCGCCAGAAATACCATTTTTAATAATTTAAGATTAGCGTATTTTTAAAATAAAATTACACAATTTTTTATTATTTTATTTAAAAAAAAAAAAAATTTATATTACAAAACACTAATAAATCTAAAAACAAATCATCGACATCGTCGTGGTCTTCGAGCTTGTAAGTTTCTTTGTAATAAGTACCAAATCAGTGTTGCCATCACTTAAATTTGCGAAACCGCTAGATGACGCGGCGATCCCGCCAGAAACCCGCTAGATGACACGGCGGTCCCGCCAGAAAACCCGCCAGATATCCCATTTTTACGAAATAGCTAGAAACCGCTAGATAACACGGCGATCCCGCCAGAAATACCATTTTTAATAATTTAAGATTAGCGTATTAGATGTTTTAAAATAAAATTACACAATTTTTTATTATTTTATTAAAAAAAAAAAAAAAAAAATGTATATTACAAAACACTAATAAATCTAAAAACAAATCATCGACATCGTCGTGGTCTTCGAGCTTGTAAGTTTCTTTCACAAAAGTTTCTTTGTAATAAGTACCAACATAACTGAAGACTGAACATAACCCATGCCATTTATAGAGCGGTAAGATTGTGTACTAATTTGAAGGCGGTGAAATTTTAAATTTAAAAAGAAAAAAAAATTTTAAATGGACTTTCGGCAGTTTTTAAAAACCGTCAGATTTCCCGTCAGATATTCTTTAATTAAGCTAAAATTCCCGCTAGCCGCTAGATGGAAATTTTTCGGAAAACCGCTAGATTGGCAACACTAAAGGGGGGGGGGTCGAAACCACCAGTTCTAGTGGTAATCCACTAAGGTGGCAACACTGGATATTTTTAATAGTATTTTATGTAATACTAGCTGGAAGGCCCATCCATCAGTTAAACTTGCTCCCCACCAGATTCAACTTCTAAAACCACCAGAAAACCACTAACAAAAATCGGCTCTACCATTGCTTACCTAGCTCTACTCTAAAAACCACTAAAATTTCCACTAAATAAAATTTTTATGATTTTTAGTTTAAATTGTGGGTCTTGAAGCCAAGAATCCCGAAACTTTTGCGTATACTGTGGTTTCGGCATAATTACGCATGAATAAATTTGCAAAAATAATACGACACATTGGACATTGAGCACCATTATTTCAACATTTAATTATAATTTAGGCGCCAAAATTTAAACCTATACGGGGACGGCTTAGATGTCAAAGCAAACTAGTTCAACAGTTTGATGTATCATGTTCATGTCACGTTATTCTGACTCCTGAAAATTAAATGAAGTAAAAATAATATATTTCGTAACGTTTTAGTGGCTTAGTGGTTGAGTGATAGCATTTTCAGTAATTGAAACTGAATTCTCTAAACCACTAGAAAAACCACCAGCCACTAAAAGCAATATTTCGCCACTAAAGGGGGGGGGTCGAAACCACCAGTTCTAGTGGTAATCCACTAAGGTGGCAACACTGGATATTTTTAATAGTATTTTATGTAATACTAGCTGGAAGGCCCATCCACGGACGGGCAGTTCGCCAAGGTTGAAAACTCGATTGGTGTGCTACTCGATCCCAGGGGGAGGTGATTTTAACTTTTAAGTTGGTACTACCAACGACCAATCAGAATGCGTTGTGTGTCCTAAAAAATGACACGCTGGAGGAGCGTGCTGGTCTTTTATATGTTTGAAGTACGCAAAACATGGTTTTAGCGGACCAATCGTATTGTTTCCGGACGAGGCGTTAGCCGAGTCCGTAATATGAAGATGAGTCTGCTAAAACCATTTGCGTAAGTGTTGCATACAACGTTTTTTAGTATTAGTTCCGTAAAAAGAATTTTTTTGAAATAAAATATTCATTTTAAATTGACATTAATACGGTAGTGTATTAGAAGGCTGTTTGAAAATTTTCATAGCAACCGATTTATTTATTAACGATTCATCGTTTGTTAATACTCAAAAATATTAGTGTGTTAAGTTTTGTGTCTAAAATTTGCCTTATATTATTTACAATTATAATTTTGAAGTAATTCTATTGTGAAAAATGAGTGATATCGATGTAAATATATCAACATCAATTACCGAAAGGGCAAAGAATATTGTCCTAGATTTGCAACCAAAAAAATCGCGTAGTCAATACGAGAAGGAATACAAAATATTTCAAAGCTGGAATAAAGAAAACGGCATTACCGCTGTAAATGAAGATGTGCAGAAAGCTATATTGAAGAATCGTTAGAGACAAAACGAAAGGTATTTTAATAATTACATTTTTATTTACATTTCTAATGTTTAATATTTGAACGATAGGTGTCAAAATTAATTTTGGGCCAGAAACAAGGCGAATCATCATCTGAGTCTACCACTAACATGTCTGTTACTGAAGAAGTCATTCGTACTCGAACTCAAGGAGCTGAAGCTTCAACATCCGCTTTGGATGCGGATGGAGAAGTGTTTCTTTTTCAGACAAAAGCTTCAAATATGCCAAAAACTGTCATTTTCATTTTCACATTTCGAAATAGTGTTATTTTTTCTAATTTATTGCTTAATTTGTATACTTGCGTATAATTAATTATACATAAAACCAATTAATAAATGAAAAAAAAGTTACAGTACTTTAAAATTTAAAGTACTAGGCCGCTAAAATAGAAGTTTGCGGACTCGAAACCGTTTCCAAAGTAACCATTTTGCGGAGCAAATACTAAAAAAGCTTTTATTTAACTTGGTGTGACCGTTGTCCGTCGTCCGTCCCTTGGACTTTTTTGAGGCCGTTTTTAACCAACTTCCGGAAGTCCTAGAGAGCTGAAATTTGGAACATAGCTTTCACTTGCAGCGAATGTTTATATATTAATTTTGTGTCCCAAAATTCCGCGAAATAAGCGATAAATCGGGAAAAAACTGATTTACTAAAGCGCATGCGTGGCTGCGCATTGTACAATTTCACCATACAGGGTGAAAAGTAACATTACTAAATCGGATTCGCATTTTTATTTAATTAAGGACCGCATTCAGGGTGAAATTTTTTGTTTTAATGATGCATACAGGGTGAAGCATCAAACATCAAAAACACATACCAGAGGAATTCTGATAGGATGAAGCAGGAGCTGTATTTGACAAATATGACTAAAAAATTATTTATTCATTACTTACAGGACGTAGACACGTTTCCCCCTCTGTAAGTCGAATTTTGGGGTGTAATTGCTATCATACGTTAGAACCTAAATGAACATTCATTATTGGTTTAGGATTACATTTTGTAATCGAAACAAAAATTTTACGATCTGACACCAATTTCACCAAAAACTTCAAAAATATAACGAAAATAGAAAAACACATCTACCCCCCCCCCAAGATTTCGCGAATAACTCCGCGACGGTTGAGGCTCAAACGAAAAAATGGAAGCTCAGTTAGACTCTAACGATGCTTTAACGTTTGACACCAATTTAACCCCAAAATTCAAATAAAGAGGGAAAATAGAAAAACAAGACCACGACCCCCCCTCCCTCAAATTACCAGCAAGAAGTTAATCGTTTGTAGAAGGAGGCAAAGCTGAAGTTCACCGATAAGAATGGAAAATGGAAACTTCCCCAAGTCCTAGAGAGCTGAAATTTGGAATATAGCTTTCACTTGCAGCGAATGTTTATATATTAATTTTGTGTCCCAAAATTCCGCGAAATAAGCGATAAATCGGGAAAAAACTGAAAATAATAAATCGCATGCGTGGCTGCGCATTGTACAGTTTTACCATACAGGGTGAAAAGTTACATTACTAAATCGAATTCGCATTTTTAAGGACCGCATTCAGGGTGAAATTTTTTGTTTTAATGATGTATACAGAGTGAAGCATCAAAGATCAAAAACACATACCAGAGGAATTCTGATAGGATGAAGCAGGAGCTGTATTTGACAAACATGACTAAAAAATTAAAAATAAAAAATTAAATAAAAAATTAAAAATTTTTAAAAAAAACCTTTTATTTAAAATTAAAAAAGTGCACTAAAAAATAAAAAATAATTTTAATAAGAATAAACAGAGCTTCTTGGAAACATCAATATAAAAGCGTGGGGCTATCAATTGCTTACTTACCTCTAAATAAATAGCCCCACGCTTTTATATTGATGTTTCCAAGAAGCTCTGTTTATTCTTATTAAAATTATTTTTTATTTTTTAGTGCACTTTTTTAATTTTAAATAAAAGGTTTTTTTTAAAAATTTTTAATTTTTTATTTCATTTTTTTTATAGAATTAAGATCGTTAAAATCCACTAAAAAGAGATCCACTGACTAGCTACCTGTCCGTGGACGAAGGGCTTTCCAGCTAGTAATAATTTAAATTTTATAAAAATAATTTTCCAAAAAATTGGAAATACAAAAAATATGAGAAATTGTATGCTCTACAAAATTGATGTTATTAAATTTTTCTCGAAATTGCACTGTAAACGAAATACGCACGAAAAATCAAACCTAGTCGTGCTTTTCAATTCTTTTCGCGAACTTATACGCATTTTTACGACTTGATATCTCACAAGGAGAAGGCGCGATATTCGGGAAACAGATTTTTTCCCGACTTTATTTTGTGAAAGTAGTAAATCGCAAAATTCAGCCATTTTCGAGAAAAAACCGTTTCAAGTAAAAGGTTGATCGAATCCCGACAGAACCAATTTTTTTTTCTTTTTTTTTTTAATTTTTTTTTCTTTGTTTTGATACATACTACACTACATACAAAGATAAAATACACATAATTAATTTTAGATATATTTTACTATGCGATAGAGAGATTTTTATGAATATGAAAGAAGTATGTTTGAAATTAGCGGGAAAGGTACATTTCGCCGAGATACACTTCGCCGAGAACAATTCGCCGAGAACGATTCGCCGAGAACGATTCGCCGAGAGTAATTTTATATATTACATTTTTAATATTATGGTAAAATATAAGGTTTATATAAGGTTTAAGAAGCAAAAAAAAAAAGATTTAATAAAAGGAAATTCAAAGTTATTTTTCTTTTAAAATCAAATAGTAGTTTTATAATTAACTTCAAGGTAGATAGATTAGTTAAATGTAGATTATTTAAAATTTTATTTAAAATAATAAAAATAAAGTTACAGTTTAGTTACAGTTATTAATTCAAATATCCATAAAGTCCAAATATTCATTTTTTGTTAATGAGGGGACCGTGAAAAGAGATATCCACCGGCCGAACTTAGGTTAGTGTTAGGAAACGATTTTTTTTTAATGAAAAGACCGTGAAAAGAGAGATCCACGGGTCGAGCTTAGGTTAGTGGTAGGAATCGATTTCTTTTTAATGAGGGGACCGTTAAAAATCCAAGGTCGAGCTTAGGTTAGTAGTAGGTTTTGACTGCGTCAAAACCCCCTGGGTGGGCGGCGAAATGGTGTGTATTCAGATTAGATAGGTCGTAGATACATGTGGAGGGAGAACGCTTGACATCCAATCTCACCAACATAAACCCGCATGTACGAGTTTTCGTTACTGCGCATTAGCTCCAATTAATAATTGAAATTTCATCACAAAATTCAGTCTTTCAACCGCCTAATATATTTCATAAAACTTTTAAAGAGCCGTTAAAAGTAAAGGTGGATTTCTATTGGCTTGTTAGAGTTAACACACGTTTTCTATTGGTTAATTAGGAAATTTTAGATAACGCTTTTATTATAAAACCGGCCTAAGCGCTAAAATATTAGAATTTTAACTAATATGTAAAGAACATACAAGAAATTAATATTTAATGTCACTTTAAAAATTGTGTCACGGAGAATCGTGCCTCGGCGAATCGTTCTCGGCGAATTGTGTCTCGGCGAATCGTTCCCGGCGAAGTATTATCGGCGAATCGTTCTCGGCGAAATGTACCCAACCCGAAATTAACATATTAAAAAAGTTTTGCAGCATAAAATAGAAAAAAAATTTAAAAAAAACGTGTATTTTATTTTTAATGTAGTGTAGTATGTACCAAAAAAAAATTTTAAAAATTAAAAAAAAAATAACTTGCAAAAAATAGCTAATAAGGAATTTGAATCTGCTCTGGTTGCTTCGTTGTTCTCAATCCTCTGTTCCTAACCACCTCGGCCAACTCGGTTATTGTATATTTTGTTATTTTGCAAGATATATAACTATAGCACTTTTTATCTTGTAATATGCTTGTAATATACTGAACTTCACACACTCCTTTTTCCTTTTTCGACAATGGCTGAATTTTGCTATTTACTATACTTTCACAAAATAAAGTCGGGGTACTGATGTTTAAGTACGATTAATATAAAAAAAATCTGTTTCCCGAATATTACGCCTTCCTTGTCAGTAGCTATTAGAGATAAAAGAAAATTGTAAATATAATACCTGTAGAAAATTTTATGCTCTACAAAATTTGTTAAGGCTACTTCAACCACAATTTGCATTGGAGGTGATATTTTCTTTTATAATCAATTTATTTAATAAATAATTATTTAATCAATAAATTATATTATAATATAATATCAATAATACCTATATTATATATTTTAAAAAATTCGAAAATAAGCCAATTTATTATAACCAAAATACAACAACGACAGACATGTTTCGATCTTATTAGATCTCATCAGTAAATTAATTAATTCACAGCTATAGGCGATCGAATTTAAGATCGCAGCGCCAGGGCGCACACTGGGCTGAAAAATGATGTAAAAATTTATTTTCCAATTAATGTTTATATAGTAAATTTTTTTAGTTGGTAATATTAAAAAAATCGCACATTACATTCGCAAAATTCGTTATGTTCTGGTGGATTGTTTTGCGTTTAAATGCTTATGAATATTAAATATGATTATATTAAACAGATGATACTCATAGCAATGCGTTTATTTTAAAATTTATAGGTAAAATAACGATTTTAGGGTTTATCTTAACTTGAACTTTTCGAGCGTTCTATAAAATTGAGAACTTTAAAATTTAGACCTGCGTTACTGTTACCTAAACATCTATATCGTGTATCAATTTCTCGCTGGAATGTTTGCCTATAAGGAAGATATTGTCATTTCAAGTTTTAATCTCTTAATTTTATGTACCAAATCCGCTCATTTTCGCTAAAATATGAAAGCTTTCATGCTTCAGAATCCATTGATCCGTATATACGATGAGATAATATGCCTATAAAGGTTTTGAAAATCGAGAAAATATAAATAAAAAAGGAAATAGAATAGAGAATTAGAAAAAAAGCAAATCAAATCAAGATGAATTATAATTTAAGAACAAATTATGATCTTTATTTATTACTTAAAAGCTCCCCTGACACACATCTTGATGATTACAAGAAACTTTTTGAAATGGTTACTTCCAGACTTGATATCAATTTTTGTGAATCAGAACTGAATACTTTAAAAAATAGTATTAGAATGCTTTGTTTGAAGCTGCGTAGGAAGTGGAAACAGTCCAACCGTACTGAAAAAATTTTTTTGGAGAACAATAATTCATGGTTGCATTCTGAGTTTAATTGGCCTCATTGTATAAGACTGAAAATTAAAGATATGGTAGAAAAGACCGAATTTATTCAATATAAGGATACGCAGGAGCTCATGTGTTCTACAATCAGGAGTATGTACAACAATGGACTTAACGATGTTGCAAGGATTTTAGAACATTTACAAGAAAATCCTGAATTTGTTATAAAAATAAGAAAAATTCTTGATGATAAACCCGAAACTTTGGAATTACTGGAATTAACTCCAGAAATTGAATTAACAGACGCTACTGAAAGCGATACAAATTAATAATTATGTAGCTACTAATAATTTATTTTCATATATTAATAAAAATTAATTTAAATTAGTTTAAATCAAATATAAATTTGTTTAGGTGGGTTCTGGTAACAAAACTAATTTTAAATTTTCGCTGATAGGTAACTCTTTTACGCTATGTATAATCAATGCAACAATAATAAATTATTATAGTATTTTCTAACTATAATTGGTTAGTTTTTAATACGTGATAGTAAATTAATTGATATATTTTAATAATTTACTAATCTAATTCCTTTTACGTGTTACAAATATATTTGATATACATTTATATTTTCATTTTTTTCATATTTTTATGATGAAAATGAGCGGATTTGGTACATAAAATTAAGAGATTAAAACTTGAAATGACAATATCTTCCTTATAGGCAAACATTCCAGCGAGAAATTGATACACGATATAGATGTTTAGGTAACAGTAACGCAGGTCTAAATTTTAAAGTTCTCAATTTTATAGAACGCTCGAAAAGTTCAAGTTAAGATAAACCCTAAAATCGTTATCTTACCTATAAATTTTAAAATAAACGCATTGCTATGAGTATCATCTGTTTAATATAATCATATTTAATATTCATAAGCATTTAAACGCAAAACAATCCACCAGAACATAACGAATTTTGCGATTGTAATGTGCGATTTTTTTAATATTACCAACTAAAAAAATTTACTATATAAACATTAATTGGAAAATAAATTTTTACATCATTTTTCAGCCCAGTGTGGGGCGGTAGGAATCGTAACTTATTTTTAGAAACATGGTTAGCTTTGTTTACATTGATTTAAAGCGAATGCATGGATGTTTTAATTAAAGTTTTTTGTGGAAGTAATAGTTTTTCAGTGTTTATTTTAAAATCATCGTATAATCCTAAACTAATTAAACACCTTTAAGGTTGGTACAATCTCTTTTTAAAAGCTTTTATTTAACTTGGTGTGACCGTTGTCCGTCCCTTGGACTTTTTCGAGTCCGTTTTTAACCAACTTCCCGAAGTCCTAGAGAGCTGAAATTTGGAACATAGCTTTCACTTGCAGCGAATTTTCATATATTAATTTTGTGTCCCAAAATTCCGCGAAATAAGCGAATAATCGGGAAAAAACTGAAATACTAAAGCGCATGCGTGGCTGCGCATTGTACAATTTCACCATACAGGGTGAAAAGTAACATTACTAAATCGGATTCGCATTTTTAAGGACCGCATTCAGGGTGAAATTTTTTGTTTTAATGATATATACAGAGTGAAGCATCAAAAACACATACCAGAGGAATTCTGATAGGATGAAGCAGGAGCTGTATTTGACAAACATGACTAAAAAATTAAATAGAAAATTAAAAATTTTTTAAAAAAACCTTTTATTTAAAATTAAAAAAGTGCACTAAAAAATAAAAAATAATTTTAATAAGAATAAACAGAGCTTTTTGGAAACATCAATATAAAAGCGTGGGGCTATCAATTGCTTACTTACCTCTAAATAAATAGCCCCACGCTTTTATATTGATGTTTCCAAGAAGCTCTGTTTATTCTTATTAAAATTATTTTTTATTTTTTAGTACACTTTTTTAATTTTAAATAATTCTAGTTATAACCTATAATAAAAGAACATTATTTTGTATTTGTAGGCTATCATAAGTTTCTTCTTTTTTCAATATAACAAGGTAGTTATCAAGTAAATAATGGAAGTATTAAGAATAAAATTGGGTATTAATGAATAAAAAAACTATAAAAATATAAATTACAACAAATATTTTTGTAGGTGCAGAAAAGAATACCCATGATGGTTTACCAGGGGTTCGGTATATTGCCAAGAAAAATAATACGTGGACATTAAAAAGATGTAAACATTATGGGCAGATCAAAATGGAAATGGCCCTTTTAAATTTAAAAAAACATATTTTGTGTTGTATGCATCATTCGACAAAAGTTTTCTTACTATCGAAGTGGATTATAACTACGAATTTGCAAAGGAAATGTTATTTGTAACAACAACAAAATTTTATGGAAAACATGTTTCATAATTTGTGTGATAAAAACATAATATAAAATTAAATAATTAAATATAATATCTTTAGTTAAACGGCTGCAGATTTACCAAATAACACCGATAACGATGAATATGTAAAATTCGTTTTCAACTTGCACAAAACTAAAACAACTCGCTCTTTTATTCCCAACCGATGTGTTCTCTTATCCTGATGTTTCTTTTTGACACCTTGCACTAATACTTCCAAAAATGTTAAACTATTCAGGCCAGTAAAACCGTTTAAAGTTTGATCTGTTGCTATCAAATCGCACACTGTTTTAACTTCTGGCATATTAACCTGCACCTCAAAGTCACTCAAATGCGTTGGGCATTTTAAATATTTCTATTTAGAAGGTTATAACAACTGAAAGTCTTCTAGTCAGAAGGAACAACAGATAAACCAAGCACAAACCAAGATGCCCATGTTTCTGAAATTAGTTCAACCGGCGACCGTTGGTGGCGGTTCGCTTATCTTGAATCGCCTATACATCACTGATAATGTAAATCTAACAAGTAAAAATGATGTGTATCTAATAAGATCGAAACATGTCTGTCGTTGTTGTAATTTGGTTATAATTGACTTATTTTCGAATTTTTTATAATTCTTAGCAACTAGTTTGACCTCGCGAAGGGTCATGATTGAAGGTTTATCCTCAACACATTTAGTACTGTCATAATGACATGTCTTCACAACCTATCGGAAAAGTACTTCCACAACACAACCGTGTGTTTATTTTTTTTATATTTTACTAATAGGTACAAAGAAGTTGGGGTAGGGTGATACTTGGTACTATCAATTAAAGTATAATACCAACTAATAAACAACATACAAAAATTCAAATTCAATTGGATTTTAATTTAAAATGCCAAGTATTCTCGGATTCCCGGGATTACGGGAAGTACTTTTACCCACCGAGACCTCGTTTGAGAAGCCCTAGTCTAGTATGAATAAGGAAAAATGAATTTTAAAGAAAACTAAATACTGAATGTGTCGACTAGTAATTTATTTTACAAAAAGTCAAAAGTATTACTGAAATTTTCTTATCATAAATTCAATTTGGGGCCAAATTGAGTAAAGCTTTTGCAAGTCCGATATTGCACAGATCAAGTGGAGTTTGCCTGTCTTTATTTGTTATGTGCAAATCGGCACCATTTCGAACCAATAGTTTTGCCTCTTCTTGCCTATCCTCTTCACATGCCAAGTGTAATGCGGAATTACCATAAAAGTCACGAAGATCGATGCTTAATTGCGGAAATTCAAGCAATAATTTAACGATCTCTAATTTCCCTAGAGACGAAGCACGATGTAAGGGAGTGGCACCCCTTATGTCTGCTACATTAATATTGGCCTTATTTTCCAATAACATTTTTGCAATCTGTAAAATTAAAATCATGAAAAACAATAAAAATTAAAATATTTACAATTCATTACCGGAAACCATCCTTTTGAACACGAATACTGCAACGCCGAATGGCCGTCAACTGATTTATGATTTACATCAGCTCCGTGCTTAATTAAAAGATCGACCACCTCAGTACGACCTGCAGAAGCAGCCAATATTAGTGGAGTGGTATTTGTATCATCTACAGCATCTACAACAGATCCTAAATCGAGGAGATATTCCACCAACTTAACATTTCCACCTAAAGCACCCCAATGAAGTAAAATCCTGTTGTTCTGAAAATATAACCAAGATGACAATGCAAAAATTTGTCAATATTATTATGACCTACGCTGTCTTGTTTCGATATAAGGGATTTGTCTAAATCTACCTGCTCTTTTACTATATCAAAGTCGCCCCTGTAAGCAGAAGCAAACACCGAATTTTCACTATCAGTACTCATCGTTCTTCGAAACAAACACAATAAATTAAAAATTAGGTTAGAAAAATTTGAAATGTCAAACCGACAAGCCCAACCAACTTGAATTTAGCTAATTTAGCTGTCGCTAAGGAAACAGTTACAGTGTTGCCAATTTAGAGTGTCATCTACAGGGGCGGATGGGCATATCGGGATACCGGGAAATTTCCCCCGTTTGTCGACGCACTATTATTTTAATATTTTTTTTTTTATATTTACTATCATTGTTTTTTTGTTACTGGTAATAACAGTGGGTAATAATTAAGGTAATAATATTGTTTTTTTCGCAAAGGAGTGGAAGAAATTCGTTATATCATGGAGTGGAAGGTTCCTCAATTAACGGCATCCCCCCTTTTCCATATAGCGTTTTTGTAAATTTAAGTGCTGGCAACACTGAACAGTTACCTTTTTAAGCGACATCTGTCGGTTCGTACGGTTTTTACATAACTGAATAAGTGAGGTTATGTATGTTCATTAGGCGTGTTTATTATTTTTTAAATTAATTTATATTTGTACGTTGATACAAAAATGATGGAAGATACCTCGAACGTAAATCCAAAAAACCGTAGGAGAGGTAACAAAAGATTAAACAAAATTAGTTTTGACTCCGAAACGGTTACGAAAAGTGAGGCAGAACTTTTAAAAAATGTAGCGAAAAGTAACTACGACGATGTTCAAAATACAAACCAAAAGAAAGTTAATGGATTAAAACAAAATAAACGTGCACGAGGTACCGAAGACAAGAAAGATGTGATTGGGAATGCAAATAAAGAAACAAAAAAACCTACTCGACGTTCCAAAAAACGTAACAAAACGGAAGGGAATGTAAAAGAAAGTGAAGAAACTGCGAAGTCGAGTGATGAAACAAAACGTAAACGAAAGAAAAGCGAAACAGAAGATGGGGACGAGGAAGAGTCTGTGGCAGAAACTGAAACCGTTAAAAGTGGTAAATCTTCTGGTGACAAGAAGGAAAGTAAACGTTCGTTAAAACGGAAGAAATTTGAAGAATTGGTGAAAAATAGAAAGCAACAAAGTGAAGATCTGGTGAGCAAAAGTTGTTTGGAGTACTTGTCTAACTATAAGTATAATCGAGATAACTGGAAGTTTGAAAAACTGAAGCAAATTTGGTTAATTGAAAACTTATTCGATGAAGAAAGAATTGATAATAAATCGTGGGATATTGTGGTGGATTACTTTGAAAATTCTAAGGGAGGTGTTAGAAAAATTTTGATTGATAAAGCTTTAAAAATTATTGAAGAAGGTGATTCGGAAGAAAAAGAGGAATCTGAAGGTGAGGAAAAAGATGAGGCAGTGGAGAAGGTGTCCCAAGTAAAAATAGATAGAGCACGAAAATTAATTCAGTCTTTGCAAGAATAATTTTTTAATAATTGATTTATGTAGATTTAAATAATTTGTACCTACTTGCAATTTTATTTATTAAAAATTTTAATATTATGTGTTCAGATTTGCGTTATTTATAAAGAAAATAGTTTCAGGTGCACTTCCATGGGTTTGAAAGCGAAAATAGCGAAGGATTTGGTAAGTAATTCCAGAGATGCATATAAAATATTTTCTGCAGGGGGCAATGAATCAGGGTTGAAAAATATCATGATTTTATTAAAAAAAGTCAAGAATTTTGATTTTTATTCGAGATTTGTCGAAATAAAAAGAAAAACACATGAAATTATGACAATAATCTAATTAACATCCATATTAAGTCCATTTTTACTTAATTTCAATGTTGTATAATAATAATGTTCTAAAAAATTTACATGTACCTAAATATAATTTTTTACAAATCATAAGATTATAAGAAAGACTCGATCTATTGAAAAAAATTTTAAATTCAAATTTTGAAACAATTTTATAAATTTGCTTGAGGTTGGCAAACTTATAATAAAGTTTTAATATAAAATTACAAATTTAAAAAACCCCCAACCCAAAAAAAACTCTAAAAATAAACCTCTAAAAAGTAAAATAATAATTAAATCGATCTAACCGTCGTGTCGGGGGACCGACGGGATTACACAGAACGATTTGATATTGTTGTTAATATTAATTTGCTTAACGGCCCCCGACGCGACGGTTAGATCGATTTAATTATTATTTTACTTTTTAGAGTTTTTTTTGGGTTGGGGTTTTTTTAAATTTGTAATTTAATTTTTATTTAGTGTTTTTTAAAGTTTATATATTACTCCCACCGTGAATGCGGTGACAACCGGCCCTATTAAATATAAAATTAGAGCTTACTGGGAATTCCTCGTTTATGGGGTATAAAAAATTACATTCTTTCTTTTCTAATTTTCCGGCCAACTTTTTTAATTTTTTTCTCCGTAAGAACCATCCTTGGACTATGGAGAACATTGAAAAAAAAAAGTAGCCAAATTGGTTAATCCGTTTGGGAGATACGTTGCCTCAAGCAAAGAGTGCACACACACACACGTTAAACTTATAACTCCCCTCTTTTTTGGGTCGGGGGTTAAAAATTAAGATTTTACATTTTGTTTTTGGGTCTTTTTTGAAAAGAAATAAGATTTTATTTTAATCATGATTTTAATTAAAAAAAATCAAGCAATTTAAATCTCAACCCTGCAATGAATTAGAATTAGAGAGTTTTGGTAGCTATAATTTTTTTGAATTTACAAAATAAAATTTAATCTATATTCCAAAATAATAACCAATGTTCTCAGATGAAATTGCTGATTTTTATTTATTGAAAGTTTATAAAATAAAGATTACTGATTAGTACTTGATATAATTGATTAACCTGGCACTGATGTTGTTACCTGGGTCGTTTTATCTGGTTTTATATTGAAATCTTATAAATCCAACCTTCAATTTAAAACTAAAATAAAATTTTCCAAGAGATAGAATTCTCTAAAATTTTCCAAATTGTTCGATTTATAGACATTATACACTGTGCCAGCTAAGTGAACTATCTTGTTCGACGCGGTAATCTCGCGACCATGTAAAACTTTTTTTCCAAATTGATGTGTACATTTATTTAAATATTTCAAGTTTCCAATTTGTACATAAAAGAAACTTATTTTTAACTAAATTTTTGTTTTCTCAAAACTTGACAAAAATTTTGCATCTCAAAAATTCAACGACCTCACCACAACGTTAGTCGTTCGCGAGTCTCTCTCAAAATTATCCGACCCCTTCTCGGGTTTACTAAACCCAGGGGCGTCGCATAAAATTTTCAACTTTACAAAATTTTATACAAATAAAAAATTACAATAATTTATGCCTACACTTCTAAACCTTAAAAAATCAGACAAAATAAACCATTAAGGGGGCAGATCAATAGGGCCTGAGCTTGTGTCAAGTTCAATTCAAAAACGAATAATCGTAGAAAGCTGAAATTTTCAGAATATACGTAAAATATGATTTTACTTAACATAAGCTATTTTTTATTTAAAAAAATTTAATATAAAAAAAATTTTCTAGCCGTTTTCAATAAAATGAACTTTAGTTATAAATATAAAATAGCTTACGTTAAGTAAAATCATATTTTAAGTATATTCTGAAAATTTCAGCTTTCTACGATTATTCGTTTTTGAGTTGAACTTGACACAAGAAATGAAGCAATATACATAAAATTTCAAATTTTAACCAATCAGAAGTAAATATCAATAAATCTCAATAAAACATACCAATGAAATATCATAAAACAACTAGTGACATCTGTTGAATTTTATTATTTATTCCTATTGATCTAGGACCTTAACAAAATCAAAAATAAAAATTTTTTTGGGCTTCCTGTTTGTCTTTACCGCATTGTAGCTATTAAATGGAACTTCATATAAATTTTATTATGCAATAAAAAAGTGATTTCTAAGAGGTCAAGTTTATACCCAAAAAAGTTTACACAGTAAAATCTGGTAAAATCATCTCCCAGAGTTTTACACTTCTTTTCTGATTTAAGATGCAATTTTGATGCAAAAACATGTTTCAACAGCCCTAAAATATTAATATTTTTTTTATACTTATCTTTTCACCAATTCATTCGCTGGGTGCGTGACATCTGGCCACGCTTTTTGCACAATTTGTCCGCAGCGGACGCTGGCGTCGTTTTTTAAGACCCCCACTATGCACTTCGCACCCAGCGAATACAGAATTCTAATAAATTTATTAAAGTCATATGAATAAACGATAACTAATTTAGGTAATGAGACAGTTTGAGCTTCCAATGTTGAATATTTACAAGTATATTCCAAAAAGATATTCACATTTGAAAATATTGAATATATTTAATAATATTTATTTTTGAAAGTTCAAACTTCCTCATTGCCTAAATTAGTTATCGTTTATTCATATGACTTTTATAAATTATTAGAATTCTGTATTGGTGAACAATCAATCAATCAAGGGCTTTTCCATTCCTCTCGGAATATTGCCACTTCTATTGAAGTCTTTACAATCCATTTCTAGAGGTGGATTAATCCTCTTTTGCTACTCTTTTTACTACAACTTTTCACCACAGAGTATGGATGTTCACCAGAAGGCTGGGCTAAGAAATTCTGCGAAGTCCGCCACTTGAACCCAGAATTTCACGATTGTCTCGCGACAGTAATAACCTGGCTGTGACTGTGGCGCCATCTGTGGTGCGGTGATGTAACTCTTAGAAAATTTGACTTCACAGTGAGGTTATGCGAAATTGCGTTATGTTTCCAAGCATGCGCATTTGGTGCTGTTTTGTGCTTAGGATTAGGAATACCAAATTTAATTTTGACAGATGTCAAATTTCTGTAATGAACTTACTACATGAAATACCATTCTTTACGTTAACAATATTCTAGTCATGTTGTTTTTACTCTACTTCTATTATTATTTAAGTTATTGAATAAATTATTTAAAAAAATAATGATCATTAATTAAAACGTGTTAAAAAACACATTCAATATTAATAATTATCTTAAATTCAATATATAACCTTAAAATGAAATTATTCAATGTTTAATTACTATTAATATTAAGGTAAAATAAGTAAAACTGTTGTATATGAGTATTATATAATTATAATGTATGAGTTTTTAAATTCTCTTATGTGCACATTTATTTTTAAATATGTGCAAATTATATACTTCAACGGTTTTTCGCCTGTATGAGTTTTAAAATGATTTTTTTTAAATTATTATTATGTGCACATTTGTAATCACAAATTTCACACTGAAACTAATAAACAAATAGTAGTATTACTGTTTATGATCTATTTTGTACAAGGAAAAAATTTAAATACTAAAATATGTACTTTAACGAAATTTTACATCTGTCAAAATTAAATTTGGTATTCCTAAGTACAAAACTGCACCAAATGCGCATGCTTGGAAACATAACGCAACTTCGCATAACCTCACTGTGAAGTCAAATTTTCTAAGAGTTACATCACCGCACCACAGATGGCGCCACAGTCACAGCCAGGTTATTACTGTCGCGAGACAATCGTAGAATTTCCGCTCCGTAACTCAACCAGCGATTACATCACTCCAGGCCCGTAGCCAGGGGGGGCACGTGCCTCCCCCCCGTAATGTTGAAAAGAGAAAGGAAGGGGAACAACCGAAAATTTTACATTTTACGATGGGCTTTTTACAAGTACCCCCCCCCCCCAAATGAACTCCACACCGTGGTATTGGTGAACAGACAAGTATAAATGATTAAAATTTTAGGGCGCGCCATCTATTGAAACATGTTTTTCTATCAAAATTGATGGCCGATGATCAATCAATCAACGATCAAAAAACCGAAGGTATCCAACACGAATTCTAACAGTACTTTACCTTTAAATCAATCCCGATTGCGTCATGAACCAAACGTTACAGAAAAATTTACTCTGTAACACTTACCCTGCGTTCGGGGAGAAGCTACTTTCGCTACCAAACATTTCTTTTTTTCCTTCTTTCGAGCTTCCAGTCGCTTCCAAACGATTTGGCTCCGCCCCTTTCAGTCGCTACAAACATTTTGGTGGGGATTTTGGTATGTTTGTGACTGGTACGAGTGGTTGGTTAATTTATTACCAACCTAAAAATAATACCAGTAGGGCCTTCAGGCCACACAGTCTGGGAAATTTAGTAATGATATTAAAAATAAGTTGTCTAAAAGATCATCAGATTGAAACATGTCAATGGTTTGTAGAACTTCTTGCCATGCATGCATTTATTGGGAAGTTTCCAATGCGACTCATAATTGATGGGCTTCAGCATCAACTTAAATTTGTTGAATGGCTTCATTCTTATGCCCCATTAGTGCAGATAGAGTGGAGAGCTAGGAGAGGAAATATATCCTTACTGTAGGGCGTCGTGTGTATAATGCAAATTGCACCCGAAACTCAAGGGGTCTCTCAATAACACAATCACCTCCAATCAAGGTACCCGTGCGTTTTATCAGTTTACCTCTTTTCCTGGTCAGACTTCAGACGCGACGGCGAAGCATCTCAACAATAAAATGATGTAAACTCGCCAAATACGTTAAATGAGTCAGCAACCATCCCGCGCTCGAATACATCAAAAGCAAGAATGCATCCTCAGCCCAAACCTCACTTTAAAAATATACCGCGGCAAAAATCTTTTAAAAAACGAATTTACCCTTGCGGTAATCTTTAAAGCCTTTAACCACAGTAAACATTCAAATCCGCATTATACCCTTTCAGAAAGACTCATGGTCAGGAGGGCACACGCCCCCCCCCCCAATGAAACCTTCGGTTATTAAAACATCAATTTATTGAAGTCTGGTGTTTTTTTCGGGTAAGACGACACTTGTGGTTTTTAAATAATTTTTACTAATAAGGTGAAGCCCAAACACACAAAAATAAAAGGCCATCACGCTGCTGCTCCTCCTCTTCCGGCGTGTAATTTTTTTAGGACACTCAATTCACTCTGATTAGTCGTTGGTCGTACGAACTTAAAATCACCTCCCCTAGCGAATTTCCAACCCTGGCGACCTACCCGTCCGTGGATGGGCCTTCCAGCTAATATTATTACAAGTTTTGATCATAATCTACGCAGTGCCCACCCTCTAGTTACTGGCACGAAACCAACTTCTTCAAGAACATAATTTTGTATTTCAAAATTATTAAAGTAATTAAATTTTATAAAATCACAAAAAGGAAACAGATATTGTACCAGTACTAAAGCTGGCTTGTAAAGCCGGTGGTAGCAACACACAGAAAATTGCGTCAATTAATTCAAGGTCACAAAATTCACGAATAAGTATAGTTGGACCATTGTAATACCAGCTTTATTTGTTGTCAGGGGCGGATTGGCTATCATAAATCAACCGGGAAATTGATGACCAGCAGCCCAAAAATGTAATGGTCATCGCCCAACGCAAGCGGTCATGATGAAAGAAATTAAAATAGCGCGTTAAACTGCGTCGCATGCGAGAATTTTTTAAAGGGGGCAAATGCCTTCACTTGAGAAACAACTGCAAAAAATTTGTTAATTTAGGGAGAGAATCGTGGGGAGTGAGCCCCCTAATCCTAATCAAATCCTCTAATCAAATTATGTTTAGTATACCTGGGTGACCGATCTCCGATCGTAACTATTCTTATTTTTAGTAACACAAGAATGATGTAAAAACAATTAAAAAAGGTAAACAACAAAATTTTGAGTAGTTTCCTTAGTAGGCCGCGAAAGATAACGGCCTACTAAATCGCGGCCTACTAAATCGTATGGTTTATCCGCTATTCAAGTTGCTTTTTCTCGCGAAAATGAATTTTCCTAAAGATGATACCCTGTCAGATCGATTTGTAGACCCAAAAAGCCCCTAGTCCGTGATTTTCATCGAAATCGTTAGGCCCGTTTTCGAGAAAGCCATTGCATATATATATACAAGAATATTGCTCGTTTAATGTTATAGGAATTTAGTTAGAAATGGGTCGTCAGCACAGCCGACAACTTTGGCATTTTTTTTCCATTGTAGATCATACTTTTTGTTTTGACACAAATTTGCAAGAGGAGGACGGCCTACCGGAAAATTTCCCGGTATTCCGGTGGGCCCATCCGCTACTGTTTGTTGTTAGTTTTTTGAAAATAAATTTTCAAAATTCCCTAGTGACACCCCTCAGAAAAATTAGTAAGGCAATAAAGAATAAACTCTTATTCCGGGGGGGGGGGGGTAATAACTTTCCCATTGTCCTATCTTTAAGGTGCCCTTAATTCGGTAATGAAATTAAATAATTAAAACTCTCTGCTGTGTTCTCTTTACATAATAAATGAAAATTGGAAATTTTAGCTTAAAAAGTTTACATTGAAAATTAAAAAAATTCACGTCACCGAACTTCGAATTTTTATAATGAAAAAATAATTTTGTATTGTTTTTCAGAAAATTGTTCGACATTTATATTGTTGCTATGCGCAGATGTTTGCGCACTTTCTACTTAACCACCAATCAGCGATCAATCGTCGCGGAATTTGTAACCAATGGCAGCTTTCGTCGCATTCGCGAAGATTCCATCCCGCGCTTTTGTTTTACCATAAGCAAATTTGTGTTTAACGGTTACAGTTCGCATTTTTTACTTTCGCAAACGGTTTTTTTTTAAACTTTTTATTCTTTGTGTGAAAGAATATTAACAAAATGTGCACTTCGAGTTCTTCTGTCACTACAAGCGGCCAAGTAGAATCCAACGATACCGAATTAGCGGTTATTGATGGAGTCATCCAATTTCGCGAAAATGCGGGACCCCGACCGAGCATTTTAAGCGTTCATGGAACAGCGATTTCTCATGCCTCGAGTACGCCCATGGTTGGTCACCAACAGAACCAAATGCAAGAGTTGATGGATTCAAATTTATCTTCTATTTTTTTAACACCGCAACCACCACGCCGATACAATCGCTCGTCTGGAAAGAGTTTTCAAGATGACAAAGTCGAAGTTGTCAGTAGTTCGACCCACGCTTCGACCGATCGAAGCAGTGTCAACAAATCTTCCTCTAATTACAGCGGTAAGCAAACCGTAACTGTAAATTTTGTTGTCTCATAACTTTCTCTTTAGATGATGACTCCGATGAGCCTCCTCGTAAGCGAGAGAAAAGGAACCAAGGCACCGTTAAAGATTGGGACCTTCTTAAACCAAAAAATGAAGGGTCATTATATTACCTCGTTGTTGATCGACCCAACAATTTGGATGTGAGTTTCTCAAATATGTTAAAATAATATTACCAACTTCATTTTTGTTTTTTAAAGGAGCACTGTTGGAACTGGGTTCACCTTTATCGTCGTGATCAAGATGCAGGTGTTTATCGAATTCTTCAATTTTTTGTGGATGTTTGTGGATACGAAAACATAGATGTTTCTGCCAGCTACAACATGGACTACAATTTTGATAATTTGAAGTTATCCATCATACGCAACAATTCAATGGTGCAAAAGGTCTGTACTGACACAAAATTTTGAATTTATTTAATTTCTAAGTCATTTTTAAATTTTGTTTTTAATTTTACGTCCGTCATTTGTTTATTGAATTGTTATTATTTCTAGGTGACAAGCAAATATTTGTTCAAATTTAAAACTGGATGGGCTATGGAAAAACAAAGTGTTGTTTATGACTTCATAGAAAAGGCGATGGTTATTCAATGCAGAACCACCATTTTCTATAACTTTCAATTCCTCAAACATTACCTGTACCTTTTTTCATCTCTTTATGGTACAGCTCTTAAATCGGTAATTGCTACATGTGGCTATTTAAGTATGTATAATTTTATTCAATATTTTTTTTTTTAATAATAATTTTATATGGTGAAACTACCTTCGAATTTTGAGTTTTGTGCCTTCGCAACAGTCTCACCCGATTTAACAATTAATAGAAAAAATAAGTTACTACTTCTACTATTACTAAACGATTAATTATAACATTTTGTTTACATCTTTACAAACAACCAGTAAAAATTTCAAGTTCATTTTCAGGCATTGACGGGCACATTGTAAAAAAAAATTGTTTCAATTAGACAAAAAATGTTTACGGGTATACCAGACAGTGGCGGCGCGGCGTAACCTAATTTTGTAGTGTACGCAAAATAAATTGGCGAGGCCCCTTCCCCTATATTATGTATGGTTGAAGGGTCGGACACGAGGTTGGGTGAGGGGTCCGGGGGGTATATTCTCGGAATATTTTTGAAAATTTTGGGGCAAAATGGTTATTTTTAGGGCTAAAAAAACTTTATTAATTATGTATAATTTTGCGAGGTCCCAAATCAAGCGCCAGACCGTATGCGTTCGTGTATGCCTTACGTCGCCACCGATACCATGTGTTCACTTCAAAAGTAGCCAGTCAAAATAATTTTTGTTTTTGAGTGAAGGATCCCGCACGTTTTGCAGGTTAAATCCGGTTTCGCTGAATTTTATATATCTTCTTTAACGTCTTTTATATCAATGATCTGTTCTATAAACAGGCCTGTCTATAAAGCAACTGTGTAAAGTTTCCTTGGCACAATTATCACCACTGTAAGCATACGAGGACAGCCGGGCTGTCCTGTAGATGTGCCTATATCCAGGTTCTTTATGTTAATGTTGGCAATTCACTAACCCAGGAGGACCACCGGCTTATTGTGCCTTTCGAAGCACGGAGACTAGTCATGAGAAAGTTTGACCATTTCCCCAGATTTGAACCTAGTACCACAAAAAAAGTGTAGGATCCTTTTTTATGTAGAATTTTCGTGATATATGCGAAAAACTATAATTCACCTCCTAAAAAAGGAACATGGTTCAAATTAAGCGTACTTTTTGAACGTACACGGTAATTTGGTCCCGGTAATTTGATCCACTGGTAATTTGTAATTTCACCCCCACTTTGCCGAGTAGAACCAGTCTAGGAAATATCTTTAGTTAGTACAATCACATCTCTGATTCATATCCATCCCCTTCCCAGTAGCACACTTTGCCGAGTTGGACGGCCCTAGGGGATATTGTTAATAGGGTTGTTGCATGAATTTTGAAATATTTTTTTTCTTAAAGTTTGGCTATTGTTAAACAGCATAACATAGATCAAAAGTCTATAAGAACTTTAATTTTCCCAAAAACATTTTTTAAAAAGTATTTATTTGAAAGCGGAGTTTTGGCGGCAGTGACGTCAAACTTCAGTTAGTTTTTACCCGATTGCCAAAGAAAGGAGGGTAATGTTCTTCGAGTGTATGTATCCCTGCGTTAGGTTAGAAGCTACTTTCGCTACCAAACATTTCTTTGTTTTCTTCTTTCGAGCTTCCAGTCGCTTCCAAACTCTTTGGCTCCGCCCCTTTCAGTCGCTACAAATTCTACAAAAATTAACTCCATCCTCTATGTACAGTTCGTCTTTTCCTAATATAAACGAGGTTAACAGCACATTATTGGATGTGCTAGGAAATCATACCTGATGAAATTCATGACCTGTTTGGTGACTGCATCCTTTCTGGTTTGCACCCTCAATGCATTTAAATCCAATACAACGGAATCCTCCACAAAATTCAGCTGGCAACATTCTTCCTGTTCCACCTCTGCTTTAGATACTTAATGGTGTAGCCAAAGTTTAATTCTTTAAATAATTCATGATAATATTTCCATCTTCATCCATCATTTCGGCTAGATATGATACAGCTTGAGATAGAAGAGAATCTTTAATTGCTGATCAGTTAATTCTGGGAAATCAAGAAGTTCAGCTGATGTTAATTTGTGAAATTGAGTCTTCTGACGATTCCAGTGTCCAACTTCTGCTTCCTGTGCCAAGGAATTCTTCACACTACGTCTAGACTTCATGTGCTTCATTACTTTACCTTGGATCCCAATATCAGAATTTAATCTCTTTCCCAAACTATTGTTCAAATAGCAGGCAATTCTGAATAATGATTAAATATTCACTATCACTACTACCATACTTCTTTCCACTGCTGGATAAAGACCTTCCCCATTATTTTCCATCTTCTCTATCTTCCGCCACGTTCGACCATCCAATACCTGCTGTCTATTTTAGTTCGTCCCTTCATCGTGTTTTTGGGCGTCCAGTGCTATTTATTTCAGATCTCTGTCTCTGAGAAGATTGAGAAAATCCAAGTTCATCTGTTGACTCCTGTAATTCGTAAGCTTCTGCAAGCGATTTAGTAGCCGGGGTCGATTTAGTTGTACTTTTGAATTATGAATTATATTTAGTTAATCTACAGTAATTACAAACTACTTCACCAAGCTTAAACACATTTCTCTCTCTTCCTGAATATTCCGAACATTCGGTGATGCTAATTAGTATGTTTCTTGACATGAATGGATCTTTGTTTCGAAAAATAAATCTTTAATGATACGCATGAATGGATTAACACCTTTCCTCATGAGATGGAAAATATTAGATTTGTATTTGAAAATGTTTTTGAGAGTAATCAGCTCCCAATTTGGGAATAGCTCCGCCTATATTATAATAATACTGACAGTCTTATGCACAAAATATTAAGATCTAACACTGTAAATGTGGAAGTTTTGATTTATTTTTTCTATTATTTGTTTGCAAAACTGTAAAGAAAAGGAAACTCGAATTCGAATCTGTTACTAACTTCCACTACCACTAAAAATTTTAAACTCACTTTTAGTATTGAAAATGTTAACTGTTGGTCTGAAATTTCGAGCAAATATTGACAAAGATATAGTAAATTTGAAATGGAATTCAGAAGAACGAAACATGTTAGCAGTAAGGGCAGATACTGCCTTTAATTTTATTGATTTTCTGCTTTCCATATTAAAGAATATGATGTAAGTATTAATGATCATAAAGCCATTAATTGCCAATAAATTAAAATATTCTTTTTTAGGACAAAAACTGACTCGGCCCTTAGAGAAATGTTTACTGCTGTCATGGATGAAATGAGAATTTGGCTTAAAATGGACGTTCCCATTACTTTCCATGATTTAAATCATTATTTCGCCATGATTTCTGAAACAATTTACAATAAGGTACTTGAAAGTTATTTTATATGAGATTTTCTGATGACTTTTATTTTTTAGACTGGACTATTGCGTAAGGCTGCTATTACAACTTGCGGGGAATTTCTGAAACTGCCGGCCTTGAAGGAGGTTTTGAGCAAATCAACACTGGAAAGATTTCTGGTAATTGTTGGTGATCGAATTTGTGATATTAACAATGAAGTTGCTGTCATTGCTATTAATGTTCACACAGCAATTTTTGAGCAGTACGATTTTGAAATTTGCAGGTGGATTACAACACTAACTTTTTATTTTTCAGAAAATTATCGATGGCCATTCCTATTACTAGTAAAGCGAAACTTACTATGCTTCTCTATGATGGTACTTATTCAATTGCATTTGCTGCTGGAAGATGTCTTTCTGCATATATGTCGCTTAGTCGTGATAAGACTTGCAGTTCTTTGTCTATCATCCGGCACTTAATACAAATATTTAGAGATGTTACTAAGGTAAGTGGTTTCTTTGAGTATATTGAATAATTTTTGGAATATAACTTACTACTATTGTGGCTCAGCCATTGCTACCATGCCGTAACTAGGGCGTGGCAAAGGTGGCACAGGCCCACAGATTTGAGGCACAAAATAAGCTAGGGATTTGTTTTTCCTTGATGTAATACTTACGATCACTCTTAATTTCATAATTAATTAAAGGTACACCGCCACCAACTCAGGTATTTATTTAATTGAGCCCTGAAGTCCACTCAATGATTTAATGATTAAGTAGATATGGATTGTTTTGAAATAGACATGAGAGATTTAATCAAGAATTTGCACTAAATAAACTTTCCTTGAATGAGAAAAAAGAAAAGAATTTTATAATTAATTTTACTTTGATTTATTGAAATTAATAAATTTAAATATTATAAACGCACACAAAAAATAAAAGAATCCAGTTTATATAGGGTGTTTTTTTAGCTGCATGAGAACTTTCAATAGGGATAACAATTGAATCAAGATTGCTATGGAAACAGTTTTTTGACATTTGTGTTTAGCAAGGTTTGGCATTTGATAATGCATAGATTGACCATTGAACAACGCTACCAAATTATAGAAATACTAGGGGGGCTTCGCCCCCCTGGCCGCTAACGCGGCCCAACCCCCCAAGTCCGCTTTGCGGCCCTAATAACTTCAAGTTATAAAACTTATTTCCATACAACATTTTTTATGTTGCTTTCACTTTGAATTTGTATTCCATCCTTCGCTCGACATCTTGATACTGCTACATATAACTGTCCATGACTAAACAAAGGCCTATCGATGTATATACCAACTTTGTTAAAGCTCTGCTAGCATAACAACAGATCCTATTTTAAGTTTTGATTTGTGTACCGGAAAACCAGCGAAATTCAATGAATTTGATTATTCGACTTCATATTCCAACCGAATGTCCTCTTCTGTTTGATCGACCCCTCGATGTTTAGCTATATCTTGACTTAAGTAGGTATGAATCTCGCCCGAACATCATCATTGTGGCAGGCTAATATAATTCTGTCGGAGAGATCGGCATTAGAAGCAATTGAATTGCTGTAAATGTCCTGAATTATACGGTACAGGACAACTCGGTACCGGACAACTCGGCACCGGACAACTCGGCACCGGACAACTCGGCACCGGGGAAACTCAGCACCGGGATAACTTGGCACCAGTTAAAAACTTTTAAAAAATGTATGAGGATCATTATTAAAAGGTAGATCCCGGTCGAGGCTAGGTTAGTGTTAGGAAACGACTTTTTTTTAAAAGAGAAGGTCACCTCGGATTTTTAAGACCATTTCCGTCGCAAAGTCACGTATGATAACTTCGGTAGCGTTTGTTCCGGAAAGTGAATTATAAAAAGATATATAATTTCTTTAATATAATAAATTTTTTATATTTTAATTTTTTTTAAGTTTTTCAACTGGTGCCGAGTCCGCTCCAGAGCCATTTTTGCAGCACTAAACTCCTTAAAAACATCCCCTTAGGGCCTTCAAACTCGGCAAATTGTGCTACTGGGAATGGGGTGAATCTCGCATTTTTTTTCGGTACCGGACCATATTATGTCACACATTCAAATATTCTTTATTAGTAATTAATCTACCTTTTAATGACTTTCTCTTTTAAAAAACAAGTCGTTTCCTAACACTAACCTAGCCTCGACCGGGATCTACCTTTTAATAATGATCCTCATACATTTTTTAAAAGTTTTTAACTGGTGCCAAGTTATCCCGGTGCTGAGTTTCCCCGGTGCCGAGTTGTCCGTGTCCCTGAATTATATTTGTAGATTTCCAGCTATTCGGTACTTTCAATAATATAATGCTGCTTGGCCAAATTGATGTTGACTTTAAAGTATAATTGACTATCTCCACAGGTGAAGCGTATTTTATAACAGGTAAAACTTGACGAAAGTCACCACCGAAAATAACAAATTTGCCACCAAACGGATTTTTGCATTTACATAAATCTTTCAATCTTTGTGTTTTTGCGTCGCATGGTTTTATTGCCTTGCTTTTGCTTTTGCTTTGCTTTGCTTTGCTTTGCTTTGCTTTGCTTTGCTTTGCTTTGATTCGTCCGTTGATGTGATTATAATGTTGATTTGGTGTCGTCCAATAGCTGTTCTCAGCGTTGCATAAAAACGTTGCATAAAAACGTTGCATATTTTTCTTATCTTTTTATATATATAGAGTAGATATTTTAAAAATCAAATCTCTGTTCGCCAAACATATAGAGCCCTTCGCCCATTTTATGTTAGACATTTTCGACCTTCTGAGCAAGCTATTCGTGCGGTGGTAGACAAATTTCGTACCACTTCTTCGTTGCGTGATATAAAAACACCAGCAAGACGAAATTATGTGCGTACCGAAGAAGCTATCAGTTCTGTGAGTGAAAGTGTGCAACAGGACCCAAACATTTCAATTCGCCATCGTGCTCAACAACTTGGGCTTTGTCCGTCCACTACATGGAAAATTTTACGGAAAGATCTTCATTTACTACCTTATAAAATCCAGTTGGTTCAAGAACTGAAGCCTGATGATCATCGATTGCGTCGTGAGTTCGCAGATTGGGCTCACAACCAATTGGAAGTGGATCCATTTTTTTACCGTAAAATTTTGTTCAGTGACGAGGCACATTTCTGGTTAAATGGGTATGTGAACAAACAAAATTGCCGTATATGGAGTGAGACCAATCCGGGACATTATCTTGAGACTCCATTGCATCCATTAAAATTGACTGTTTGGTGTGGAATACACGCCAACGGCATCATTGGTTCATATGTCTTTCGAAATGAGGAAGGAGCTACCGTTACGGTGAATGGTGTGAGATATCGACACATGCTCAATACATTTTTGTTTCCAAAACTTCAAGAGCTAAACATTGACAACTTATGGTTCCAACAGGATGGTGCTACGTGCCATACAGCCAACGAAACCATCAATTTATTGAAAGGACAATTTGGTGACAACATTATTTCAAAACGTGGTCCTATCAATTGGACCCCCTTCTGCAATAAGGCACCAACCGGAACCAACTGACATTTTACCTTAAAGTGAGTTAGGCCCATATTATAAATGTTGAGTTCGTACTTCATCATTTTCACACAAAAAATCCAAGTTTTCAATAACGCTGTTGGTTCTAGAACCAATTCAAAAATTCTGAAGATTTCGTAAACTACCAAGTATAATTAGCAAAAGAGAATCATGTAGTTTTTTATGTGTGAATTATCAATGGAGAAACATAATTTGATTTGAAAAATATTTAAACATGGGAAAAACTACAAAAATGTAATTTTGAGACCAATTTACAATATTCATTTGAAAACAGTTTTTGTCATTTTACGCGCAACTTGATCTATGTCACTTGGTGCCTTATTGCAAAAGGCGGTCCAATTGGCCTCCAAGATCGTGTGATTTGACACCTCCAGATTATTTTCTGTGGGGGTATGTTAAATCCATGGTTTATGCTAACAAACCAACAACTCTAGAAGCATTGGAGGCTAATATTCAGCAAGCCATTTATGAAATAAAGCCAGAAATATTGGAAAAAGTGGTCAAAAATTGGACTGAACGGATGCGCTTCGTAACCATTAGTCGTGGTGGTCACATGCCGGAAGTCATGTTCAAATCATAAATGCCTTTAACTGTACTTTCATAAAAAAATTATAACCAAAACATTCCGTCAGGTTTTTAATGTTTTATTTCATTTTGAAGTTCTCATGCAGCTAAAAAAACACCCTATATAAACAAAATAAGGATGAAAATATAGTATAATTATTATTATTATAGTTTATCATGAAATTTTGATTATGCTTTAGTTGGAAAAATGAGAAATAAATATCCATACCCCCAATAACCCCCGGTTTCACACCCGTTTTAGGAGTGGGCTTAGTCATCCCTTTTTTGCGGTGGAAGGGGAAAAATCTTTCAAAGATACCAGGAGGACCGCACTCACTGGTAGTGTGAGATTTTCACCCATTAACACGTTAGCGGACAAGACGGCTGTAGCCGACTGGAGTTTGCTACACTCAGGTGCGGCATATGCCGCTGTGTCCGCGAACGTGTTAATAACCCCCTCCCGTACTTAGGTGTTTGCTGCCATCCACGACTGGCACATGGGACTGCAATACTTCACCATGCCAGTTGGAGTTGTGGTTACTTCTCAGTTGCGACTAATAGTCCCTAATGAGGCTCGCTCTCTTTGCCCTTTCAGGACTTTTTTCTTATTTCCATTTTAACACTTACAACGCAACGGTTACAACGCTACTTTATGATAAACCATAGTTTCACACTACGATTGTAAGATCCTAGCGCTGCCGACAATTGTAACACTGCACCCTTGCCTTGCCATGGCCCAATTTGGTAATTTTTGCCCTTTCAGGACTTTTTTCTTATTTCCATTTTAACACTGCGGTTACAACGCTACTTTATGATAAACCATAGTTTCACACTGCAATTGTAAGATCCTAGCGCTGCCGACAATTGTAACACTGCACCCTTGCCTTGCCATGGCCCAATTTGGTAATTGTTTAATAAATTAAACAATATTACATGCACGGCTGCCATCAGGTTAAATTTGATGGTAGTTTTGATTAAAAAGGGGGTTAACCTCTCTAACCGACGGGCGAACCAATCCCGCCAGGTAAGCGTGTCACGGAGGTGGGGGGGGGTTAAATCTCCACCAAACGCTAAATAAAACGGAATGTTTAGTTTAACGAACCAACCACCTCTGTGTCAGTAGACATTTAATCTTTCAAATTGCGGCTAGACGCCCATAATTCCACATTGCATCGTCAGCGATCCAATTTTGCTTCTACTTCCTTGGACCAGCACGACAGCGCCAGCTTCCAAGCCTATGGCCATCCAGCCTAAATTTAGGATATTTAGCATTGACAACAGTTTCCCATTCCGTACGCAAAGGACCAATACTTTCCGCATCTGAAGTACTTCGCCACTGTGCATATATTTCATATTTGGGGTCCCCAAACAGTTTCTCCCCTGCTGTTTCGTCTAACTCAAGGAGTGCCACCTTGTTCTTCACGCACAGAAAAAAAATTGTGCTAAACGTAAGTAAAATTGTGCATACTCCAGGTAAAATTTGGGTTGAAATAGGTTACAAGTAAAACATTGTGTTCCAAGCAGGTAAACTTTTGGGTCAACCTATCTATACCTGCATACAACCCAAATTATGCCTTCTTATGGTAAAACCTTTTTACTAGTCCACAACACAATTTTGTGTTTTGTATAAGAAAATTTATTAAAATAAAATTTTTAATTTATAAATAAATTTTATTAGAAATATCTGTATTCACAGATCTTAATTTATTATTATACTTTTATTTTTAAATTGCGATAAATTTTAGGGAACACACTTGACAAAGTTTACTTACCTTTTTTTTGGATTTTGAAGATTTGAACCTGTAACCTCTGGATCTATAGGCGTACTCTGTACTCACTGGTCTACGAAGGGAATTATAATAATAAGCTTAAGTTATACTTATGCTTGGAGAATTAATTTTAAATTTAATAAATAAAATATATCGAGTTAACAAAAATGAAATAATTCAAAAATAATAAAATTTAATCAATGTTATTCTTACTGATAGTTAAAATTTTAATATTTTTGCGCTTATTCAAGTTTTTCTATATTTATAATTTTACAATATCAGATTATCACACTTCTTTAGATTTCTGTTTTATAACATTTAATTCTTTACATTAAAATTGTTTTAATTTTAAAATTTTAATATAAAGTTAACAAAACGTTAAGCAAACGTTAAAATATTACATTACGTAAACGATTAAAATAAAATTTAAATATTTACCGTAACAATTACCTTAACTTATAGTTTTAAACACGTGGGTTATAATTTTATTTTAAAAATTTAAACTTAATAATTATTAATAATTCTGTTTGCTGAAAGTTCAAAATTTAAGATTAAAGAATTTTTCTGTAATTAGAATTAAATGTTAAAAGATCAATCTAAAGAAGTGTGATAATCGTATGTAATTTATTTTAAAATTAATAACTTATAAAAAACTTAAGTAAAATTTAAAAACATTAAAATTTTAACCCTAATTAAAGAACAACATGCAAGTCATTTTATTTAGAAACAGTTTTAACCTTTTGTCACAAGAAAACCAGAAAATATGAAATAATGTCTAATAAGGGGGGGGGGGATCTAACAACGTGGTGTTTTTTAAAAAAGTTGAAAAATATAGTGAAATTATTGTAGAATTTAAAAAATAAATACGATACAACGAAAAGTAATAAGATACTTTTGTAAATTATTCAATAATTTTACTATATTTTTCACCTTTTTTAAAAAACAACACGTTGTTTGACCCCCCCCCCCCCACGTATTTGAAATTTTCATATTTTCCAATATTTTCTGGTTCTATCTTGTGATAAAAGGTTCTAAATAAAATTTCTTGTATGTTGTCTTTACTTACGGTTAAAATTTTAATGTTTTAACGTTTACTTAAGCTTTTGTTGAATTTATAATTTTACAGTAAATTAATACGATTATCACACTTCTTTAGATTAAATTTTTAACATTTAATTCTAATTGCAGTAAATTCTTTAATCTTAAAATGTTCGTTAATTTTAAGCAAAGAGAATTATTAATAATAATTATTAAGTTTAAATTTTTAAAATAAAATTATTATCCACGTGTTAAAACTATAAATAACGGTAAATATTTAAATTATATTTTAATCGTTTGCATAATTACGGATTAAATGTATATAATCTAAAAATGAAAATTTTTTTCAAATTTTACTGCTTTAATAATAATTCAAATCAATCAATCAAGGGCTTTTCCATTCCTGTCGGAATATTGCCACTTCTATTTGAAGTCTTTAATCCATTTCACGAGGTGGATTAATCCTCTTTTGCTACTCTTTTTACTACAACTTTTCACCACAACGTGTTGATGTCCACCGGAAGGCCGGGCTAAGAAATTCTGCAAAGTCCGCGACTTGAACCCAGAATTTCCGCACCGTAACTCAACCAGCGGTCACATCACTCCACACCGTGGTAATAATAATTATTCAAGTAAAATTTTACGTTTACAATTCGCACAATCTTAAGAACACAATTATTGGGTGGAACTTAAACAACAATAGTTACCATATACAATACAATTTTCCAGGTACAAAAATTTGCATATTTCTAACAAGCCCAGTACCTATTAAGAACTCAATTTGGGATTAACAAGAACACAATTTCAAGAACACAATATTGTGCGAATTTAACATCAAGGATTTTTTTCTGTGCGGGTGTGGTTTTGAGGGATATAAGTTTAAAAAATTCACCCTTTCCAACAACCCTGACTTCTTTCTTGATCCTGATGGCCGTTTTCTTCGTCAGGCCCTTGACTGGGAGACCCAGTTGACTCTTCTGCAGGCTCTTGAAGTTTCGAGCTCTGTCCTATGTCATCAACCTCGATTAGGACATCTTCAACTCGGGTTGACCTCACTCTGTGAATACGTTCGGGTACCATCCCAATTGATGGTGTCCTTTATAACCCGTACCGCCTCAACTTAGGTCAGTTTCGGGATCGTCTTCACTACGAATGCTGGGGTCAGCCTATGTTTGCTCATCTGGGGGCTTTTCACTGATGTTGGAGTCGCCGTCGTCCTACATAATTTATTCTTTTCGGTCTTCTTCTAGAGAGCAACGTAAATTGATTTTCTTCTGGATCTTTATCTGCATCTTCCGCAGGGATCGACACCGCACCTCATTCCTCCGCTTCCCCAGCCTTGTTGCTGTTCCTAGCCTTGAGATCATCGATGTATTCCTGCATTTCGGAAATCTGGTCTCTCACTTTCTGTATATCCGCTTCTAAGATGAGATTTTCCTCTTTTAGAGTCATTTCATCCTGTTCATACTCTCCTCCTTTACCTTCGGAATCTCATTTCGTTCCTGCAAGGTTTTCCTTTGAGTCATTTCCTCCCTGAGAGGAAACCTCTTCGCAAAAGGTTTTGATGTCCTTCTCTGCTTCAAGGGACTCTAATCTTGTGTCCCAGGATTCTTTTCCGCGTGGATCTTCCTAATCTATCTATATAGTCGGTTTTGAAACGTCTTGTGACGTTATCCGTTACCTAACTACCAACCTTGTTAATTGGCGTTTTGGTTTGTTAGCATTTTACATTTTTTATCTAGACGAGGAGCAAGCCCGACGTAGAACCCCCAACCTGGAGGACCAGAGAGACGGCCAGAATAAAGTTCTTACTTCACCCGGATTCCTAATCTTTTCCTTATAGTTAGGGCTTAGTCACCGTAGAAAATAGAAAATACCACTTAAAAATGGGATAAAATCGGATAAAAGTAAGCATTATGTATCTTGAAAAAATCTTCCTCTCACCTAGAGGGTACCTTTAAAAATAAACAATCGGAAAACGGTGGGGGGGGGGGGTTAAGTACCCCCAGCCATAAGTTAGAAAATGATATCTTTTCTAGAATTAAATTTTGTGTCCTTATCAATTTTGAAAAGTCATCTTGTTACTTACTTATGTTCCAGACCCCTCCCCCCCCCGGTTTCACGCCCGTTTCTTCACATTTTAGGGATTTTAGTGGACTTTGCCACCCTACAAAATAGAAAAATTCTTAAAAATGGGATAAAATTAAGTATTATGTAGTTTATGTTCCTGAAAAAAATCTTCCCCTGACCTGGAGGGTACTTTTAAAAGTAAATGATCGGAAAACCGGGGGTCTGTTAATTATTTTTCGCATAATGGACAAAAAGATGATAAGACTACCATGATTTAGTCCAATGTAACAAGAAATAATATTAAGTAGCTTGCTGAACTGGCCTTCAGATGTGCCTGTACCCTGGTTTTTTATTTTAATGATGGCAATTCATTAACCCAGGACCCAAGTTTTGGTTTAACGATGTTTTTAGTTGTTGAAGTAAATATTGACTGTTTTAAAATATCTTCGGTTCGAACGGGGAGAGGGGAGCGCAAATTAAACCGCTTGGCACAGGCGCCAAGCCAAATTTTCTGGGCGGCCAAAGTGTCTTATTTTACCAATACTTATTTACAAACTGCTTTCTTTCATTGCAGTACAAAACAATTATGCCATTGTTAGTTGAATCTTTCATGCCACACGTACCTGAACTTAAAGACTGGGATTTTATTATTAATTTACTTTTACGAGATGACACATTAGTATATGATGAAGAACTAGTGGTCGTCGAAATGCTTTCTGAGAGTATTAAGCAAGTAATTGTTGGAAAGGGTCCCAGAACCTCTTCCAAGGAAGAAATTGATAAAGGTGAAGTCTGCAAAGTTTTGGATATTTTTTTAAGAGGTTTTCCGGCACTTCAAAGAAAATATGGTGCTAATTCAGACTGTCTTCGCCAATTTTACGGTGTATTGGCTGAAATCAATTTTATGGACGTCACCCTTAACAGATTTCGAGAAGTGAGTTATAAAATTGTCGTTTGTCTAACTTAAAACAATTTTGTTCTTTAGCACCTGCTCGAGGTTTTGGTGGATTCCTACAAAATCTTTTTTAGATCTACTGATGAAGTTTTACTAAAAAGTATGAGTCGGTATTTCTTCCTTTTGACAGATCATTTAAGTCCTTCTTGCGACCAAAGCTTGGGCTTCATTCATAATATAATAGATTTTGTTGTTGTGAAAACTATCCAGCATTTGAAAAATATTGATGAAGTAAGTTGGAGGCTTATGTAGTTTTCGTCTTTAATACTACAGAATATTTTTAGAACGAAATTATAAATGAAGATGATAAATTCTCAATTGAGGATAATTTTTTGAAGCTGGAGATGTTGTATTACTACCATGACATGTCTGATTTAATTAATGTTTCTTTTATGCTTGACAAGGCTGTCAAACTGGAAGAGAATATAACCACAAAGGTAAATTGAAATAATACTTTTAATTTGCAGTTTGCAGTTTTTGTTGTTTTCTAATTTCAGACAAGAACCTACATGTTCCATTGTTGCTTACTGCACTTATGTCAGAAATTAAAGAAAGTATTAATTGAAAAAGAAAACACAGAGCAATTGAATAATTTCTTGATGGAACTTAAAGTAAATCTTGCTGAGTACATTGAAGGTTGCTTGACAGTGATGACCTCAACTGAAAACCTTTCATTAAAGTTCATGGTAAAGTGTAAACAAATTGTAAATTGTTACAAAAATTGATTTTCTTTTCTCCTTCAGGTTTTTCAATATTTATGCGAATTGCATATAAATTTTAACCAGGCCATTTATTCCACTTGGACCGAAAATCCTCATTTGAGAGTATTGCTTTTGGAACCCATTCAGACACCAATTTTTATGATTGTTGCACAGGAATACTTTTTTGAGAGTGAAGATAATTTTACAGTTCATCAAAGAAGAAAAACTTTCTTTAACGTGTTGGAAATGTTTTTTTGCAATGGTCTTCATATTTTAGAATATGTGAAGTTGTACAAGCATTTCCACTCCGTAAGTCATTGTTTTAGCAATATTACGGTCTCTTAAGTTTATGTTTTTCTAGCACTATGAAGACTATGGCACACTGATACAGAAACATATTATGGGGCTGAATGAAGACCAACTTCTTTCTGCAGTAATGATCCTGCACACAATCAAGTATTGTTATGATAATATTTCTCCAGAAGACTCCAACGCTTCTCGTAATTTAATGGTAAGTTTTTCTTCCAATGTATGTTTTAGTGTAAAGCATTTTTAATTTCTAGCAACTGTCATGCAGATTTCAAACATTCCTATATGGTCACCCTAAAGTTACACTTACATTTTTAAGACTAGCAATAAAATACATCACACCGCATGTGGTTCATTACTCCATGATAAACTTCATCAAACCAATTTTTTCTTTATTGAGCTATAAGGACCGAAAAAATACGTAAGTTATTTTTATTTTATTTAAATAATGAAATTAGTCCAGATCTGCTAGAAAGAATTGAAAATAATTAATTGTTGATCACTATTTTTGGTATATTCGCAGATTTATTCTTAGTATATTTACAGCATTCTAAATGCCTGTTTATTTGTGGTTCCTTTCATCTAGATCGCTTTCGCCAAATAAATCTACCACATCCGATTAATCATCTGCGGAGCTCAGTATCTTCAAATTGTTAGATCGTAAATAATTACAACTCCAGCCATTCAATCACACGATTACAAAACAATAAACGAAACTTTATCAAATTTCTCTTAGGGAATTTACTGGGTATACAAGGGTATAGATGTTTTGGTGCTGAACTAAAGCTAAAACCTCTAAAAGGAAGGAACCTCAAAAATTACTTCTCACAATTATTTTCAATTTTCAACTACAGGGCTAATTTTTAATAAAAAATATTTTAGGGCCAATTATATGTTATCTCGTATTCCTAAAGAACACCAATTTAACGAGTACATTGTGGATTGCATTACGTTTTTAAGAGCAAAAAAATGTAAATTGAATATTTCTTTTGCAACTGTAATTGGCAGTAATAGTACCGACAGTGGTTCAAGTTGTTCAGGTGATTTAATTTAAATTTTTGAGTTCATCATCTAACTGCAATTTTTTAAGGTGCCTATCGAATTGAGAGTTTCAGTGATGATGACTCTTTGGAGGTGAACATTGGTGGTACTGAACACTAATGAATATTCCTACTTTTCAAGTTCAAGATTTTATTTGTGTTATTTTTAGAATGTAAATAAATAACTTGCAAAAAATTTGTTTTTAAAAAACTTTTATTGTAAATTTTGTTCCTTCTGAAAAATAAAATCATTTTAATTAATTTTACCTGATTTTTATTGATGGTTGCCTAGAAATTTAAAATCAGAAAACTGTTTGAATTATTTCTAACTGAAATAATTTGGTGTCAAAATGTCATTTCAGGCTTGTAAGTGTTTTTCTTTACTTCTACTCTTGATTGGATTTTCTGATTTGCGTGTAGTTAACTTTTGTAACAAAAAATACAAGTGTGATAATGCATCTAACACTGTGTGTGAATTAGGACATGTAAGAAGGTATAGAAATGTACCTCAAGTTCCTAAGATTTGTTAATATAAACTTTCAGAATTGCGGCAAGTCGACATTTTGTGTAGAACATGAATACCATCCGTTCACTAACGACGATAAGCGTCAACTTACAGAAATTCATAATAAATATAGGAATCACGTAGCAATGGGGGCGTCATTGCCTAATTATAACGACACTATATTACCATCTGCAGCAGATATGAAAGAATTGGTGTGTGATTTCTTATTTCACACATTTTTGAAAATAAAGTTATGATTTTAGATTTGGGATAAGGAACTCGAATTTTTGGCTCAGTGCTGGGCTAATCAATGTCCTCAATCGACTCGAGCTGCTTGTTTTACAAATTCTGGTATTTATATACTGTAATCAACAAAATTCCACCTTGTGGATAGCTTTGAATCTAAAATTTATGTCATTTCTTATCTCACACTCACATCTGTCGATATTTGAGCTTATTAGTACTTAGAGCAGCCTTGCCTTATTTTTGTAACATTTTTCTAGACTTTAAACACTTTTAAGGGTTCAAAATAAATAATTCTAACAAATCATAGAAAATGGGAGGCAAGGCAGGACCTCACTTCATTATGAACGCCGCTTTACACCACTTTAGGACTAAATATCTAGTAGCAAACAATTGGAACACCCACGCCCACCTGTGTCTATTCTCTGGTAATTGTTTAATTTGTTTACCGTTTGTAGACAAATTAAATAAACAATTACTCAGCTGCCACCAGGTTCACTTAGATGTTGATTTTGATTAGAAAAGGTTAACAGTTCAAACCCGCGGTCGAACCATTTCCGCAAGGTAAGCGAGCTACGGAGGTGTGAGGATAAATCTCCTCTTAACGCCAAATAAAACAGGATACTTAATGTAATGAATTAATTGAGTTTGTTAAAAATGTTATCTAATAAACAACAAACAAAAGAAAGAAAACGTGAATGGTAATTTAATTTAGATAATCGTTCAAGTTTACAAAATACTGAAATGAAAAATCTTACCTTACCACTAGAGGTTCGTGGTGTCACTTGTTTGTTTAATTTAAATGCAATGCATTTTGCGAGCAGATGGTTCGTAACTTGAACGTTTCTGGCGTAGGAATATCAGTCTCGCAACTCCTACGACAGTGGACTTACGTAAATTTCAGAACGACTTTGTTAAGTGTCGATAGTTTGCTTGGACGATTAAAACATATCGGAGCATCACACATCAGATTTATACCAGCCGACTAAAGTGAATCTGGGATTAAGTATTTAAGGAATTAATATGTCTATATAAGGTTCGAAAATATAAGTTAGCAAAGTAAACAAACAATTAAATATTTTAAAATGTCTCCCAGTATGGAGGAATGTAGTGTATGTCAAGAACAAATAGGTGAAGAAATGGGTACTCCAAATACCTGCATCCATATATTCTGTGCCCCATGCATAGAAACTTGGGCAAAACGTAAAGACACCTGCCCCCTTTGTAGAGCAAATTTTGAAACAATTATAGTTCAAAATAATTCAAACAAATCAATTCGAATTGTCCCAGTGAGTATCACACCTAATATGGAGCAGTTAGAGGAAATTACCGATAATTTGAATGGTTTTATTGGTGATTTGCTATTGGGACACCGTATGCCGCGGCGCAATGGAACGATTAGCCCAATTTTTAGTTATGTTGTCTTTTCTTCATTAATAGTTTGGTATACTTTACCCGCCACTTTTCGGTTTATTACAGCAATATTATTGTAACATTGCTCTAAATTTCCAATAATAAACAAACAAGTTAGTGAACCTAAATGAGGAAAAATACAATGAATAGGATTGTAAAGCTTAATACAAATCTTTAAACCAGGCAAAGTGGAATATTTATTTAGTGGAAGTGGAAGTTTTCATAGGAATTTAAATAAATAAGTTTTTATAATAATATAAAATGTTTTTAATTAACGATAATGATTTAACAGATACATGATTGGTATATGGTATATAGATACATTAATGATATAAAATTGTGAGTCGTATTTTAAAGCAAATTAATCGGATGAAATTAAAAATAAAGATTGGTTTTTCGAAAAAGTTTATTAAACTGAACAAAAATTGCTATGGTGAAGATATGTTGAGGAGTTACATGGGACTAGGTTGAAAGCCCGTCCACGGACGGTGGATGTCTTCTTTATAATTTAATTTGAGCTTGACCAGCGGATCTCATTTGGCGTTGATCAGAGGCGTAGCTAGGGGGGTACATATGTCCCTGGGCGCCACTGCTTAGGGAGCAAACAGTAAAAGTCGCTACGTGCGCGCGTGCGCACTTACTCACGTCGAATGTGCGCACGCGCAAAAATTCCCGGCAAAAGCGTATTTAAGGCGAAGCATCACCACGTGACTAAATATTGGTGTAAAACGTTCTTTAAAAAGATTTGTTAAACATGTTTTTCAAGAAATATTTAGATATTTTTGGAATTTTAAAAATTCAGCTTCGTAGCTCAATAGAATGATCGTTTCTGTAAACTAAAGTATTACAATAATTGTCTTTATTACTACATTTGAAAAGAAATTTGACATTCCTTTTTTTGAAAATTCTGAATATTGGAATTCGAGATTTCTTTAATATCGTATTACTAAATAGAATTACCAAAAGTTGACAGTATCAAGAAACAATTATTCTATTGAGCTACGAAGCTGAATTTATAAAATTCCAAAAATATATAAACATTTCTTGAAAAACATGTTTAACGAATCTTTTTAAAGAAGGTTTTACACCAACGTAGTGATGCTTCGCCTTAAATGTAAAGTGCGCGCATGCGCCATACCCAAGTCAAATGTGCGCCGAATGTGTTTAAAAATTAAATTTTTAGTTTTATAAACAGGACCGGATCAGAGTTTGGGGCCCAAATCTAAAACTGTATTTAACTCTTAACGGTCTTGTCATTAAAAAGCTTTTCCTAACATTAACCTAAACTCGACCGGTCAACAGTAATTGAAGGGGGTAAACAATGTTTATTCAACGTAAAAGACGACAACATATTTAAAAAAGAGAAAGAAGTTAATTAGCACCGAAATTCAGTGATTGGAGTGCTTCAAAAATTATGGAAGACCGTGTCATGCATTAGGAAGACGGCAGCGATTACAACATGATTGGTTACCTTTAGTGCAAGGGTCGGCAACCCGCGGATCGTATGCGGCACTCGAAGGGTTTTGGTGCGGCTCGCGGACTATAAAACAAAAAAATTTTACGTCGGCAAAAAGAAAGGTTTTTGTATTTGGATCAGAACTGTTTGTAAATTCTGATGTTATTCTTGATGATGATTTCTTATTGATGTTAATTAATTTGTGTTAAAATAAATAAATCATTAAATTCAAATCAAATTTAGTTCGTTTTACACAGTCCAGTAATTTTTGCAATTGGATCAGAAGGACATATTTTGTTGCTTGTTCTTGAGGCGTTTCAGAAGAAGAACATATCGTCGGCTAAGAGTGTTAACCTGGTAAGTCACAAAAGTGAAATTTTACAGGAGACAAGAAACACCGTGTAACTGTTTTGCTGAATATGACAATTTTACTGCAGTTAACATAGCATTCTAGAAATGTTAGTATTACGTATCATAAAAAATTTACGATTTAAAATAAAATTTGAAGTAAGTTGTTTTATCCTATAATGTAACAAGTATTCTATTATTGAATGGTATCAAAATAGTATATTGTTTAGCAAGGGATGAAACCAGATGATTTCAGACGAGAGTGGATTGCCTTCCCGAGCGAAAGCGAGGGCTGGCATCACCTCGAGTCTGAAATCGTGTTTCATCCCGTGCCCAAACATACTATTTTTCATATTACCTGTAATGAATCTGAGAGTTTTCATGAAATATAAGAATTGTCAGCTGTCACATTAATTGTTTACAATTAATAAATTCAATTCTGACAGGTTTAAAATGAAATCAAAAACTGAGTAAGCGGGCAGAAACTTGACGCTTTCTTTCCTAGGGCAGAAACCAATTTAGTTTCTGACCAACAGTCGCGTTGATCTGCAATTGTCGTGTTTCGACTGTCTCAACATGCAATGAAACTCGTAGTTTCATGACAGGTAATATGAAAAACAAATTTTGCCAAAAGTGGACTTAGCAGGTTAACACTCTTAGCCGACGATATACAGACACGAGGCGACGCGCGACGTTTGATTTTTCATTGTTGAAAATTGTTGTTGGAGAATAGATTCAAATAAGATCATCACTTATTCACCATTAATTTTTGTTCATTTAAAAAAACTTTTTCGAGAAACCAATCTTTATTTTTAATTTCCTCCGATTAATTTGCTTTAAAAATACGACTCACAATTTTATATCATCAATGTTACCGTTCATCTATTTGTTAAAATTATTATTATCGTTAATTAAAAACATTTTATATATTATTGTTATAAAAACTTATTTATTTAAATTACTATAAAAACTTCCACTTCTACTAAATTCATGCTTGTTTGTTTAATTATTGTAAATTTAGTGCAAAGTTACAATATTATGGTCTAATAAGATTATACAAATTTGTGAATAAACATAAAAATAGGACAATACAACCAACAATTGTGTAAGTCGTTCCATTATTGCGCGTCATATGGTGATCCAATATCAGAGCATCAAGAATTTCATTGGAATCCTCCATATCTCCGTCGTCTGAAATACTCACTGGGACAATTCGAATAATTGATTTGTTTAAATTATTAGTTATAACAATGCTCTGAAAAGTTGCTCTACAAAGGGGACAGGTGTCTTTATGTTTTGCCCAAGTTTCTATGCATGGCGCACAGAATATATGGATGCAGGTATTTGGAGTACCCATTTCTTCACCTATTTGTTCTTGACATACACTACATTCCTCCATACTGGGAGACATTTTAAAATATTTAATTGTTTGTTTACTTTGCTAACTTATATTTTCGAACCTATATAGCCATATTAATTCCTTAAGTACTTAATCCCAGATTATCTTTAATAGTATTGTCTTAATCTGATAATCCGTTAGTCGGCCGGTATAAATCTGATGTGTGATGCTCTGATATATTTTACTCAACAATTAAATACTAACTTAATCCTTGGATCTTGATGCTGGAAACCTTTACAATCTGATTTCACTTTAAGTAAAACTTTGTTGTAAGTATCTATGTCGAGCACACGTACCATCAACACAATGATGGAACCATAACCAATCATACGTAAACTATGGTAAAATATCAAAACTTTACAATCGAGTATTGCCTAAACTAAAACTAAAGTTTCTTAGTTCTTCTCAGCAATCTTTTCGTTCAAATAGTTATGGGAGGAGGGGGATGTTAGTCATAACTTTGCCACGCTGGCCAGGCGGGTTGGCGAGTGTGTGTAGTCCACAGATCGGTTTTTGGATGTGAACCACGGTTTCCCGCTAATTAGTGCATCCGCGTGTTTGATTTAAGCCAGACTGTCCACTAGGCAGAGCCGTCCTTAGGGTGGAGCGGCCGCTCCAGGCCTCGCGCTGAGGAAGGTCTCGCGCGAAAAATGAAATGAAAAATATTAATACTACTTTAAAAATCATGAAAGTGGTATCAATACAAATATAATATTAAAAACGAACGATTGACAAAAGTATAAATAATTTGAAAGAAAGAATTTATTTATTATAGTTTTCACAGTAACTCATTTGATTCACAAAGAATTTGATCTGGCAACGTCGTTCATTCTTCATATTGTGATCGTTCATTATTCTATCATCTGTCATATTTTATGTTTTCTATTTAAATTCATTTAAATTATCTAACATAATTTCGTTGCAATTAAATAATGAAATTTATATAATTCAATATTTGTCAAAGCGTGACGTCACTTAATTTGTGGTTATTGTTTTTGTTGGTATCCCAACGTTGCCAAATCACTTGTAGTTCTAAAAAAGTTAAATCTCGTTTATTTCAATAATTATTTACAGCAAACTAGACGGTCAATATCTTTAAATTTTTTCTGGGCCTTTTGTAAAACGTTAATCTATAGTTGAAATAGTTTTTTATTCAATTGACATGGGTTTAACTATATTATTTTATGGGAATTGTGTCATGTAACCGCGTTCGCGCTATACTCCCCATGTTAAATTCAGAGATTTCAAATTCGATTTTCTTGTAAACTATAGACGGTCAATCCGCTTAAAATTTTTTTTACGTATGTGGTAAAGCTGGGTTGACATGGGATGTGAGCCACGGCCGTGAGCCACGTTTTCATAAAATACGAACCTTGTAAACTGCTGTAATTTCTTGCCACAAACTGATAAAACTGCATTCGTGGTGAGATCAAACGTGTTTAAAAACAGTTTACACGGTTTTAAGTTTAAGTTTACGCGGAAAGTATTTTACTATAACGTGGCTCACGGCCGTGGCTCACATCCCATGTCAACCCAGCTTTAATCATAAATTATATACTTTGTAAATTTGATCATTTTCTCATGGACTTGGAGAAACGCTCCAACCACCTTTAGCTTTCAGTTTTTTTTTATAAACCAACAAGAAAACACCAACTCGAAATTATACCAACACGAGATGGGAGTTTTACACTTAAACCCCCCATTTGAGAGTGTAAGAGATTTAACTTTTTCTTCGTCAAATTGCTTAAAATGACAACTTTTCAAGTATAATTTTTCAAAAATTTCCGGGGGGACCTCCGGACCCCCCGCTTTCCTGGGGGGTACTCCAGATCCCCCGGTAATCATTTTTAAAAAAGGCCTCGCAAAAATGTTTTGCTCCAGGCCTCACATTTGCTAAGGACGGCTCTGCCACTAGGCAAAATAACATTGTCACAACGTTGACGCGATATCAACGTTGACGTTGGAATCAGAATGAATTTCTGAACCCAACTGAGTCTGAGCCAAAAGTCCTATGCGGGACTTTTCTCTGGGTTAACTCCCACAAATGCATTCGTTAAAGAAGAAAATTAATCAGAATCAAAATTTTAAGTGTTGACTTCATTGTATATCTTCCAACTTCTTACTAATTGCGACAAATTCCATTGACTTACCTAATGGATTGCATTGTAGTAGGGCAGCTATATTTAATTTTGTATTCTATAATTTATAATAATTATGATCAATCAAAACGGTCCAATTATCTTGATCAGCATCTATATTTCTCGCTTCCAACTTTCCAACGCGAAAATTAATATCATGAATATCTTTTGAAAAGAGACGGTCGGAACATAGTGGTCATGCGAGTTGACTATGAACGCTAAATACCCGGTTCGAATCCGAGTAAAGTAAGAACTTTATTCTGGCCGTCTCTCTGGTCCTCCAGGTTGGGGGTTCTTCGTCGGGCTGGCTCCCCGTCGTAGGTAAAAAATTAAATGCTGTGAATGCCATTTGATATTAAAAAGTTAATATTATAATGGTCAGCCAAGACCCATTAGGGTTGTAGCGCTACACGATAGATAGATAGAATATCTTTTGACATGCGTACCTACCAAGCACATAATATTATAATTGCTCATCACGTGATCATGATGTGATGTTGTGATTTATTTGTAGGAATGCAATGTCAAATCATCTGAGTTTGGTGGATGCAAATGGAATGACAGCTTGAGCTGGATTGAGAAACGACATACTAATTCAAAGTCATCCTGAGATCTATTTTGTGATCGCATATTACTTCGTTGACTAATGTACGTCATGGAAGTTACATTCTGATTTAAAATTTTTGTTTTTTTGCAGCCGACCAAACAATTAAAGACCTTTGAAATTCGAGTTAGTAAACCTTGTAGGTAATAATATCTAAACAAACAACTTAAAAATATTCAATTAAATTCTAATGGTTTTCATGAGTGCGTTTTGGGAATAAAGTAAAAATGTTGGTTTTGCAGTGTTTCGAGTGTAAGGTCGCGGCATACTTTTCTTTAATTTATTTTGTAATCGTTAAAATGTTTACTCCTTTCTTTGTGAGACGAATTACCAATTAATCTATTGTAAAATTCTAATTTGTTAGTGACATCTACGACGTACAATGTCAAACAGAATAATTACATAGAGGGACCACTTAGCTTTAAAAGTTAATTCGCCAGGTGGTTTTTCTGCACCTCCTCGTGAGCAGCCTTATCACTACGTTACAATGTCTAAAAAAATTCAATAAACAATCAGGCAGGTACTTTTGTAAAATCCAGAATCCAAGTTTTAAAACTGGGTGGTTCCTCTATACTTAAGCAGATTTGGATTCTTGTCTTGCCTTGCTTAGGTAGAATCTAGCAAGAAACAATCAGATTGGAGTATTTTTCTCTATCCCCAATCCCATTGGTTCCACTAGCTTCCACCTAAGCAAGGCAAGACAAGAACCTCAACGTGAACACCGCTTGATACTTCCTCTTCGCTAAAGTTCGTAAATCAATTTAGAGTAATTATAGCTGGAATACAACTTGGACAACTTTTGGAATATTCGACGGAAGAACCATTTTCGTTGAAAAATATGTTGTTAGGTGTTTATTTGGATATTAAGTATGTTTCTCCAAGTGACATAGCTTCTTATGATTTGCATCCCCAAGCTGTGTAATTTAAAAGATGCAAAAGGAGGCATTAATTTGATAGATTTTTTGCAGGACTCATAATTTTATGCATTTCATGCATGCTAATTCTAGCACATTTGGATGTGGAAGATCACGTTTCTGTAATTAAAACTTTGAAAACACCTTCAAATAAAAATCTGTAAAGATAAATTTTAGATTACGAGGAGTTTGATGAACCGACGTTTCTTCTCGTATGCTTATATGGCCCAAAACTTGAGAAAAGGCAAAAAGTATATACTGCAGGAGAGCCATGCAGTTTATGCAATAAGTCCTGCCATGAAAAAAAATATAAGGGATTATGTAAAACCAAGCAGCAATATTCTGGTAAAAATTTAAATTACGATGTAATTATGGAACTAACAACATTTGCTTTCAGAATGGTTTCACATTTGCAAATATTCGAATAGAACACATAATTGTAGATCTATAATGGAACATCCGCAGAAAATTACAAACGGTAATTTTAATATGGACAACAAAGGAATTCTTGTATTTTCCTACTGTTTTAGTATCATCATTCATTACAGTAATTTGCAAGTATGATAATAATTATGGTTTCTCTTTTTGGATCGCTAGTCAAGTTATTAAAGATTTAATAATATTTTTAAATGAATATAGTGTGAAAATATAGTACAAATTTGTAATAATTAAAATATTAGAAATATACTAGATGAATTTATCTATTTACGTAATCCCCCCCCCTGAAAAAGAACCTTGCCAAATGTTTCTGAACCACCTGGTACTATGCTACTATGTGGTTCAAATGGTGCTGCAGTAGCAAAATTTCAAATTAAAATATTATATTGTGTGGTAACTACAGAAACCACATAAACAAGTGTATATAAATAGTAGGTCAGGCCCGTAGCCAGGGGGGGGGTGGCAGGTGCCCCCCTCCCCGAAATGTTGAAAAGACAAAGAAAATGGAACAACCGAAAATTTTACATTTTACAAAAGGTTTTTCACAAGTGCCCCCCCCCCCGAAATGAAATCCTGGCTACGGGCCTGTAGTAGGTGGCATGTTTTTTGATAGTAATTAAAATTTATTAAAATACCTGTCTATTAGAGATATCTACGCGACCAAGGTGGCATTTTAAAGCTGAAAGACGGTAGTTTCTAAAAAAAATATAAAAATTTTCATAATTTATATACCTGAATCATAACATGGTATTGAAAATACGTGTATTTTATCGATTTCTTATGATTTTCAATTGGCTCCAGTGTCTGCGCTGTTGAATGTAAAGTTTTAACCATTCTCAGATATCAATTGATTGAACCAAATTATTTTAATTTTCTATTCTCTTCTGATATGTGCACTTTGATATCTGAGAATGGTTAAACTTTTACATTCAACAGCGCAGACACTGGAGCCAATTGAAAAACATAAGAAATCGATAAAATACACGTAATAAATAATAATGAATAATAAATTCACGTATTTTCAATACTATGTTATGATTCAGGTATATAAATTATGAAAATTTTTATATATTTTTAGAAACTACCGTCTTTCAGCTTTAAAATGCCACCTTGGTCGCGTTAGATATCTCTAATAGAAAAATTGTTACAGCTAAAACCGCAAAGCACAAAAATACGACAATACACACACGGAGGTGTTGTGGAAGCACTTTTCGAGAGGTCGTGAAGACATGTCATTACGACAGTACTAATATGTTGAGGATAAACCATCAATCAATAAGACCCTTCGCGAGGTCAAAGTGGCGCAACTTAACTAGTTGCTAAGAAATTGTAAAATAAATTCGAAAATAAGTCAAATTATAACCAAAATACAACAACGACAGACATGTTTCGATCTTGTTAGATCTCATCAGTGACGTATAGCTGTGAATTTGGTTATAATTTGACTTTATGTTTTTTCCTTATATAGCATTTTATAAATAAAATTAAATGGATAATCCGATAAATCAGAGTTATCCAAAAAATAAAATTAATAATGCGCGAATTATTAATTTTATTAATAATTAAATTAATTATTAATTTTATTTTTTGGATAACTCTGATTTATCGGATTATCCATTTAATTTTATTTATAAAATGCTATATAAGGAAAAAACATAAAATCAAATTATAACCAAATTCACAGCTATACGTCACTGATGAGATCTAACAAGATCGAAACATGTCTGTCGTTGTTGTATTTTGGTTATAATTTGACTTATTTTCGAATTTATTTTACAAAAATACGACTTTTCAATTGCTTGATTTTGCGTGGAGCGGAAATGGCGCGTACTAAAATTAAATCCTTATGGATTTTGGTCGTTGGAAGCCTAAAGAAAATTTCCACAAAGTTTGAGCAAAATCTAAAATAGTAAAGCAACAATTTTTATTGTTTTTCGATGATTTCATATTTTTCATTATTTCGTCCGGCAACATCCAAGATTTTATTTAGGTTTTTTCATACGGGATGTATTTATTATATGTATAATTATAAATGACGTGATCAAGGAAGAAGCAGCAAGGAAGTACTTGAACTTCAGAGCGAAGAAAAAGGTGAAGCAGAAGAAATTTGCAGTAAAGTTTTGTACTTTTTTAAATAAATTAATAAATATTCATAAATTATAAAACAGAAACAATCATTAGTTTTAATTTATAAATGTGAACAAATAAAGAAAATTTGTAAATAATTATTCGTAGAAATTTTCCTAATTATAATTTTATAAACTAAATTATATTGTCGTGATGTACGGCTCAATTACACCCCCAATTATAGTCGGCGATGAAACCTCACTTAATGTAGATCACTTGAACAAATAAATCCCAGCTAGCCTTAAGTCAAGTTCACAAATTTGAGGCCACAATATCTGCAGGTCGTAGATTCATCGATATTAAGTCAATCAAAGATCTCAATAAATCAGAGGGTAGTTTATTCAGATTAAACAAAATCAAAAATGGAGCAATTTTGATACTTTCTGACACAAATGTCAAGCAATATGCAATATGGTGTGTAAAATGTACAAAACGATAAATAAAAAGTATCATTTACTTTCAAAAACTCAGCTATACTTTTATTTAGCGTTATGTTTATGTAAGTGGTGTAACAAGAATAAAAATAATTTTGTACAATAGTGTTTTGATAAGAAAAGTTCAAATTCCTTACTTGAAACGATAATTTGATGTAAAACACAATTTGTGTAGCACTCCGTACATTGGCAATGATCAAATTCGGCAATATGCAACCCATTCGTCAAGATGGCTTCCAGCTTCTATACACTCAGTAGTACAGCTCCTGCAGGGGTGGGCAAAATACATGAAAATATGTATTTGAAATACAAATTACAAAATACATTTGTTTTAGGTATTTGAAATACAAAATACATTTGTTTCGAGTATTTGAAATACAAAATACAAGATATAGTATTTCAAATACAAAATACATTACATTTTCAGATTTTTATGTTTTTGAGGTATTAGGTCAGTTCCAACAACGATTATTTCCAGTAATATTACTACAACGCAAGCGCAATAGATATAAAGTCATGCGCAGAAGACAAAAAGTGTTGCTTTTTATCTATTGCGCTTGCTTTGTAGTAATATTACTGGAAATTCCTCGTTGTTGGAACTGACCTATTTACAAACAAGAGAAATTCTTTATTAAACATGATTATGTATTTAAAATACATTAGGTATTATATTTCTTAAATAGAAAATTAGATTTACAATTTAATTAATAATGACGTCTTTAATTGGTTGAAAAGAATGAAAATAAATTTTATTGGTTTCATAAGGCGCATCTTTTGAAATCATGCAAATTAGGGTCGAAGCGAGACTTCATTTATAAATTATAACACTTACAATTCTTTAAATTTAAACAATTTCAATTAAATGCGCGTTATTGATATAAAATCACTAATTAACATAATCAAAATGTTAACCTGTTATCAAAACAAAACAAAATTAAATGGAATTTGTTTTTCGAAAGTCAATAACCTTATTAGTCCAGTCAAAATAGACAAAAAAAAGTGCAAAGTTTTGCAATAATTCGCATCCAGCTGAAAATTGGCATAAACCTTAAATGCACTATTACAAACAAAATATCAAAAGTCCCCATCGATCCCACATCTGCTAAAAAAGTTATTCAATGTCAAAAGTCAACAATATCGATTTTTTGCATTTTGCTCGTAAATGATAAGTGTTATCGTAAAAATAGGTTAGACAAAAATTGTAGATCATGAAATTCTCTACAAAAATTATTCTTATACTTATTTTCGTACGAATCGCTATTCCGGATATATCGCGATTTCGAAAATCACTTAATTATTACCAATATTACCATTTTTTCAATCAATAGGACACTGTCTAATAAAACTTCCCAACTTTTGAATCGTGATATCTGATGAATAACGATTCGTACGAAAAAAAGTATAAGAATAATTTTTGTAGAGAATTTCATGATCTATAATTTTTGTCTAACCTATTTTTACGATAACACTTACCATTTACGAGAAAAATGTAAAAAACCGATATTGTTGACCGTTGACCTTGAATAACTTTTTTAGCAGACGTGGGATCGGTGGGGACTTTTGATATTTTGTTTGTAATAGTGCATTTAAGGTTTATGCCAATTTTCAGCTGGATGCGAATTTTTGTAAAGTGAAATGTCTATTTTGACTGGACTATATCGATTTTATTTTGTATTTTGTACAGTATTTTTTAAATTGTATTTGAAATCGAAAATACAAAATACATTTGTTTTGGGTATTTGAAATACAAAATACAAATACATTGAAAATATGTATTTAAAATACAAATTACAAAATACAAAATGTATTTCAAATACGTATTTCAAATACATGTATTTGAGATACTGCCCAGCCCTGAGCTCCTGTAATATTCCAAGTCCTGTGCTTCTGTCCAGAAATTAGTGACGTGATGTGTGAAATTTCTCCTGTGGTGCATTTAAATCTCAAGGATTGATTTAAATAAATTTCTCCAACTTTTAAACCAAAACGGTAGTAAAAATGTGCAACTTTTTCGTTAACCTCAAAATCGAAATGTGGTATTTTTAAATCGGCGAAGTTACTGGTCATCTATTATAATAAGTGATTTAAAACTCGCGTTCATATACCAAATCACTCATTAATTTTAACTTCCTCACTTTATTTCAGGTTTAACAAACCCAAAATGTGCAATTTTAATATTACGGTCGAGAATTGTTCGCGACCAACAAAAAACGTGTGAAAACTTCGTTATCACAAAAATAAAGCGTTCCAAAATACTCACGATTTATTTATCTCGTCGATATAATTGCTTTTGTGACTCAAAAGCTCACTAAATTGTCTTTTTGGGAATAATTGCGATAAAATGGTCGCAAGCATCAACGTGTCCCCAAGACGGTTCGTGCAAGACAATCTCGTCGGAAACGACTTTATCAAATTATCCATACCACCACAAATATCCAAAATCCGACACAAAAATCGTAGGTGGTCACTTCCTAGCGCTGTTTATTCAAATCACAGAAATTTTCAAATTTCAGGTAAACAATCGATGTACCTGTATAAACACATCACAAATTCGTACGAAGCACATCACATTTTCAAGGAAATCAAATCTGTTTTAATTTTCTGTGTTAAAAGTTACAATTTATTACTTGTTATGCAAAATTGCCTCCATATTAGATGTCTTACAAAATGACAAACTTTTTACTTTAAAGAAAATCTCTAACTGGCATCTTTGACTGACTTTATCACACTTCAATATAATGGAAAATTTTTACTAATAATTATTTACAATAAATTTAAAATCGCAAGTGGAACGAACATTTGAATTCCCGCCGATTTTATCGCACGACAGCAGCGCTATTTGTGATAACAGTATGAACTATTACTTTGTCACAAAGATAATAACTTTGACGTACTGTTAACTGCGATCTAACCTCACTTTGGTACATATTTCTAATTATTTACTGTAATTATTATTATTATAAAATTTAAAATGTCAGAAATACGAAAACGTCATTTTGCGTGCACAAATTTAGATGATGAGCCACCCGAAAAGAAATTAATTTCGGATGCTGACATTTTTGTAAAACAGTTATCCGAAAGTCAACTCAATACGAAAGTAACATTGCAGAGGTAAATTTTAAATGTTTTAATTGAAATTATATGGAGTGATCAGTTCTTTTGCAGCGAATTAGCAAGAGGACAGGAATTTACTAAAGCGGTCGAATTGGAGCCTCTGGGCAACTACATCTCTGGTACCACTACATTGGAGAGTTTTAAAAAAACTACCAACCATGTGGAACAAGTGGAGATGCTTAAAGCTGCTGGTTTATTCGAAAAAGATATTGAGTTATATTTTGATAGTTTGAAAGGACAAGAATTTTTGTCAACAAAGTATAAGAATTGTGAAGTTTCTTCATTAAAACAAAAGTTATGTGAAATGAACACCATGGTGAGAAAGTATCAAGAAAAATCACATAATTTAGTAATGTTAGTTTTATCTAGAGTAATAATTAAAATTGATTACCGGTTTTAACTGTAGGGAGAAGGAAAAACCTTCACTACTGGACCATGGTCTCACGGTGAAACCTGACAGTATGGAAACTAAACTAATGAAATTTGCATTGGAAAACCAAAAACCCAAAGCTTCAGTTTTACCACATCCGATGGACCAATTGGAAGAAATTGAAAAAAATAGGTTTTCCAACTTGAATTATGAGCATTCAAACAACACCAAAATTAGACGAAAAGCTAGAAAATTATGCAATAGAATCAACAATTTAGAGAAGAATGAAATTCTGACCAATAATTTTCAAGTAAAACTAAGCAACATTCCAGTAGCATCCAATTCTAAATGGGATGTGAAGGAAAAGTGCGAAGAAATACCGAAAATAGTCGACAAAAAAGTTTATTCCTGTAAACCACAAAATAATTATACAGTAAAAAATGGCGAAATTGTAAAACTTGATAAGGTAGTAGAAGTCGAGGAAAAAGGTTTGGATGTTCAACCCAAATTAAGTTTGGATGAAATAAAATTGTTACTAAAATTTAAGAATTATAAAGTGGGCACCCCTTCTAAGGTAAATAAATATTTATGATATTATTTAATTGACCAATATTTAAATAAAAAATAATAGAAATAATTCCCAGTTTAGAATTGTTAACAAACTTGTTTCTTTATTAGATTTTATACTTAAAAAATTTACCCCTCCACATAAATGAAGAAGACTTGAAGAAAATATTTAGAAAATTTGATACCAGCGAAGAGGTAACATACAGAGTACTGCAGGGAAAAATGAGGGGACAAGCTTTTGTCACATTTCAAGGTAATTTAACTGTATAATTTAAACTAACTTGAAATCTTTTTTTAATAGATGCAGATATTGCTTCAAAAGCTCTCGAGGATATAAATGGAAGTTACATCAAAAATAAACCTATAATAATAGAATATGGTAAAAGTACCTGATTTTTACGTTTTTATTTCGTTTTAATAAAACATAAAGTATTAATTAAAGTACATAGTACGTCTATATATTAGTTTAATATTAAAATGATACAATTAAACCCTCATTTTTAAGTATTCATTCGGCATCTTTTCGTTCTTCCTGGGATCCATCACCTTTCATGTCTAAAAATACAGATTTAATTGAAATGTTTTTGGGTTTAATTTTTTAAAAGATACCTTTGCCTTCTTCCATCGGTATTGCTGCTTCTCCCACTGCCATGTGACTGTTGTGTGGCATATCTTCTCCGGCTGGACGTTCGCCTTCTATGTTGGGCGGTGGTGGGCCACCATACATAGGTGGTGGTGCATGTCCTTCCGGTCCAGGTGGGTGTCCTTCATTACCGGCTCCATGTGGGAAGGGATGTGGTCTGGCCATGTGTGGTGGATATTGTGGATAGCCTTGATGGTAGTAAGGATGATGTGGGTATTGAGGGTAAGGTTGATGATAACCTGGTTGCTGTGGGGGGTAGGCGTACCCCGGGTGTGGTGGCCGTGGTGGTAAAGGTACCGATTGGGGTGTCCCACCAGGATACTGTTGGTATGGAACTTGCACAGGTGGCATCATGGGAGCTTGTGTTGGTGGTGGAGGCGCAGCATGGTGTGGTGGAGGTGCAGCACCATGATGAGGGGGTGGTGGTGCAGCAGGGTGATGAGGCGGTGCTCCAGCTAGTGGAGATATGCCATGTGGTGGTACATTATGAGGTGGATGTGGAGCCACCGGTTGCAAAGTATTGGAATGATGTAGATTGGGTTGATTTGCTGGTGGTGGAATTCCATGCTGAGGTGGAGGCGGAGCCAAATGTTGTTGGGGTTGCATTGGAGGTTGCTGAGGAATTTGTTGTTCCATTGGAGGCGGTAAATTTTGCTCGGGCAGTTGATTTTGTAATGGTGGAGGTGGCACATTTTTCATTTCATGTGCTGGTGTCATTTGATGTTGTTCAGATGGTGCTTCATTTGATGTTTCAGGAGACTTTTCAGATTCAGGAGTTTTCTGCAAAAATTTAAAATTTTACTTTTCAAGCATAAAAAACATTAGGTAAATATTACCTCTTCTGCTTGCAATGGTTCTTTTACGTCTTCAACAGGTTTAGCTGTGTTACTTGCTGGACCATTCATAGTTCCAGGATCTACAACAGGGCTTGGCTCCACTGTTCTAGTTTTTTGTTCCTCCAAGATCTTCAACCTTTCTTTCTTTAGCAACTCATACTGCCTTTCAACCATCTTATGAAAAGTATCTTCATCCACTGCAGGTTTGCAATGCTAAAAATTTAAGTTATCAATATATTGCTAAAATTCAAGTAACATTAAATTTCAAGCCTGGTAATTAAGCTTGGCCTGCCTTTGGCTCACACTACGCTGCAGCTTATCAAAAATTGTCAATGTTTGGATAAGATTCAATTTGAAAAAGAATATTCTTTTGATAAAAATAATATTGAAAAGTTTTTCAAATTTTGAATTCAATAAATTCCAAACAATTTGGAAAATAGTATATTATACACCTAAGGCAGTGATGGTGAACCTATGGCACGCGACACAATATTTTGGGCACGCCACCGATCAAAAAATACACTATTAAAGTGGCCGATTTCTATGGGGATTATCTACTTAACCAGAATTTATGTAACCCCCACTGCATTTCAATAATACTATCGCCAAAGCTACGAAAATTTTACAAGTTGTTCCTCAAAGCTTCCCGTGTAACATATTGAAATATGAGACAATTATGTGTATTATTTTTCGCGTAATCATGAGATTTCGCATGCGCAATACGCGTCATCGCCTTATTTATTGAATTATCAATGTAATAATTATCTTATACGCCTCATATTTCAATATGTTACACAGGAAGCCTTGAGCAACAACCTGTAAAATTTTCGTAGCTTTGGCGATAGTATTATTGAAATGCAGTGGGGGTTACATAAATTTTAGTTAAGTAGATAATCCCCATAGAAATCGGCCACCTTAAATATTATATTTAATTATCTGATGGCACGTCTATGGCCTCATTAAACATTTCTTTAGAAAAAATGGCACGTTGATACATAAAGGTTCGCCACCCCTGACCTAGGGAGTAAAGTGCCAATTTTCGTCATGAGGGTAAAAAAACCAGGCGCAGCCGAGGGAAAAATTACCCAAAGATTTACACCTGAAACTCAGTTTAAACAATGAACCATTAATATTCCAGAGGTTCCAAAAGAATTGAGATGTTGAATCGGACGGATTGAGGTGGAAGGGTAAGTTAGAAAGCAATTGCTGTATTTAATTTTACTTGATAATATCTCTTGCAAATTGTAAAATATTTGTATGCTCACAGTTTCTAACACTGCCAATGAAACGATGCAGATATTGAAAAATAACAGGTCTTAAGGCCTACTAGAAGAGAATTGCTTCTAGAAAAGGTAGAAGAAGAAATTGAAAAAGATAACAAAAAAAGACACCAACCTATACTAAATTATTTAACTTGAAAGTGGAATTCCGGATAGGATTCAGATATTCATGTTATAAATTTTAAATTACCAAATTGTTACAGTAAAATCCGGTTATAACAAGGATACAAGGGACGTTGTTATAAGCGGACTTTGCAATAAACCTATATAAAAAAATGCATTTAAAACGTAATCTACTGTATTAATTTAAAAATAGGAACTTGAAATTTTGAAAATCAAATCTTGAAGTTATTAACTTGAATAATATATCAAGTGCTTTTCCATTGCAATTTATATGTGTGTCAACTAACAGTTAAAATCACTGTATAATTTTAGTTCTTATCAATACATAACTCACCTTTTTTAATTCTTCTTGAAATTGATCACTGCTTTCCACAAATTTACGCTTCTTAGTCTCAAACTTTTCTTCAATTTGTTGCAATTCAGCTTCCAATTTCTTCTGGTGCATTGTTAATGACTGCACTTGTCGTTTTAATACTTGCATTCTGCCTGTCGTCACTACTGAACGAACATCAGGCACGACAGTTTCGGAAAATATGTCATTAATCAAGCGATGGTTACGTAAATAGCGTGCATACGCAATATGTTTCACTGAATAACCGTCATCCAAATCTACAAAAAAATAATATTTTTGTTAAAAATGCTTCAAGTTAATATGACAAACTTACCATCTTCATCTTCAGCCGGTTGAATGTCGATTCGTCGGTCAACAGCTGTAGTTTGTTTACCACGGTCGTGTGCCTCTCGTTCATCACTTAATTGAGCAGCTCTGTTTTTTGCTGCCATAAAGGCCAAATAGGCCGGAGAATTGTGGTAAGTCTTAAGTGTCTTTTCATACTCAACCTAAAATTTGCAAGTGAGTCGATTTCTTTACACCAACCAAAAGGCTAAGAAACTAAATCTATTCAGGTTACAAAATGCTCCGCATTAAACGTGCCACAATTGATTTGATTTGTAAACAAATTACCTTTTCTACATCATACTCTTCAATAAAGTCGTTCTTATCTTCTTCGGGCAGATCTCTCCACATTTGTCCGATAATTCTTCCAATTTCCCATAACTTCAGTTCGGGATTTTGTGCCTTAACTGTATCCCATACTTTTCTGCTGTAACGCATGTAAGGCATAAGAGGTTTTTCGGGCGCTTTAGGTGGTTTTAGAGCGCGTGGATCGTTCTAAAATAATTAATTCGTTACGTTTTTAACGCTAAAACAGACCAAAACTTACGGCGGCATTCTTTCCCGCCTTTTGTGGTAAAAAACCAGAGTGTCCATTGGCGGTGGTGACGAAAGGATTGGTCTCTTTCTGCAAAAACTTTTTTTAACTTTAATTTAACACAGCACTTACACCAACTTACATTGACTCCACTATTTGCATTGCTGGACGCTTTTAAACGCTCTAAAATCATAACAAAGGCGGGTTAAAGTAGTTTTCTTTTAGATATTTTACCAAAACAGATCAAACAACCGATTTCAACATAACAAAACAATTTGAAAACGGTTGTGTATTGAACGAATGAATTTAGATGATTAAGGCCAAACGTAAAAAAAATTCTACCCAAAACGTGCATTAATACACACCCAATCGATATTAACCACACATTCAACTAAAATACTTACCGTTTTTTAAAAAATTGTTATTGAAAAAAATTTCGAAAAATTATTGACGGTTTCTCCCTCCCCTATAAAGTATTTTGAAATGAAATGTACATAACTTCTTAAATCTTAAATTTGACGATGAAAATTGCACCTGCGTTCAGGAAAAATGTTTGTATGAGCCCCCGCAGTAAAAAAATAGAATTTTTATTTTAGGAAATCAGGGGAGCCCATAACTCAGGGTTGCCACAAGTATTAATATTGTAAACAAATTTATTTAATAAAAGAGACATGGTCCTTGCCACAGAACTTTGATGTTACGTTATCCTAATGGACGTATATAAATTCCTCTGATTACCGCTAGTGATTGAAAATCAAATCTTGAAGGGTCGGCCCCTCAGCCTACCCATTTTTAAGCAAAGCTCCCTTTAAAATGAAATGATTAGTTAATATTTTGACATAGGAAGAGGTAAAATTTTTAATCTTGACTACAGTAAACCATAATATAGTTAACCATATCTCCCCTACTTCTTGTTATTTCTTCACTAAATTTATTTTTATGTAATTTGGATTTTGTATCTTAACATTGCGTAATTAAATTTTTGATTTTGACAACCCGATTTAAAAAAAGATATAATAGTAAAAGTATGCGAATATGTACGGTTTAAATAGTTTTTGGCAGGTTATGGCTCAGTGGTAGGACTTCAATCAATCAACGGTTAAAGATGGGACTTGTAAACATGCGCATATTTAACGGTACGGTCGAGTTAGCAATGACCTCATGCAGGTTAGGTTCTTACTTACCCTGCGTTCGGGGAGAAGCTACTTTCGTTACCAAACATTTCTTTTTTTCCTTCTTTCGAGCTTCCAGTGTTTCCACACGCTTTGGCTCCCCACCAAAATGTCTGTAGCGTTTGTAGCGATTGAAAGGGGCGGAGCCAAAGCGTTTGGAAGTGACTGGAAGCTGGAAAGAAGGAAAAAAAGAAATGTTTGGTAGCGTAAGTAGCTTCTCACCGAACGCAGTGTTAGACAAATCGAAAAGAAACTATTTTCAAGCACTTTAAGATGAGCAAAATGTCTTCAAGGAGGGGGGATTCCATAGATTGAAAGGAATAAAAATACAAAAATTGATAACCCCATCTATACTTTTTTCCTGACGAAAACTGTCATTGCCTTGCAGCTAATGCAGTTGCATCCGTGCTTCGGAAGGTACGTTAAGTCGGTGGTCCCCTAGTGAATTGCCACCATTATCATAAAAAAACAGGATTCAAGCACATCTGAAGGCGAGTCTATTAAGCTACCTGATGGATGTAAAATATTTATATGCTCACGGAACTAACACTGCCAAGGAAACGAAGCAGATGTTGGAAATAACAAGCCATAAGGCTTAAACTAAGTTGAAGAAGAAGAAGATACTTTTTTGCAATAATTTTAGTTTTTATATTTTATTAATAATGCTTAATTTTTCTAAAGAGGGAGCGATCTCCCCCCCTGGATCCGCCCTTGCATTTATCCAATGTATTTCGAATGACCATACAAAACTTTTGTCATTTTAATACAGGAATTTTTTTGATACGAAAGGAATTTCGTTAACCCACTCATGCGCGCCATTAATCTAAGACACGAAAATAAAAGAGGTTTCAACCAAATTTCTAACGTTTATTCAAACTACCAGTGTTATGCGAAATTTCAAGCCAATTGGTGCACGCGTTTGTAGTCGTAGCAGAAAAAAAATTCACACGCATCCAGACATTTTTTCAAAAATGGTTCACGATCAAAATGATACGTTTGAATCGAAATTCTGATGTGGCTATGTGAAGTTGGTATTTGACTCAATCGCAATACTTGGAATGAAAATACAATAATGCTAAATCTTTCAAAACATAAAGAAATGTATAATAAATTCTAGAATTGGTTTGAAAATATAAAAGAAAATATTAAAAAAATTGGTTCTTGAATCCCGAGACAATTTCAAGTTTAAATTTACAGACATGTCCCCTGACTATCTTTCCTTGAATGCAAACTGAAGCAAACATGTGTGACGTCATACGCGGAATTGTATAGAGATATTTATTTTTAGTGAACTAAAATGAACGATTTTCTTCACTTATAGTTGATTATACAAGTGCGTAGTCGGTAATTTGATCCCCTGATAATTTCGTCCAAGGTAATTTGATCCCGACTACGAATTATATTATTTAAAATATATTTAGATAGATTATAAAATAAAAAAAGAGAGATCCATCCCCTTCCCAGTAGCATACACGAGTAGGACCGGTCTAAGGGATATTTTTAGTTAGTACAGCGTTAGTCAAAACGGCTCGGAACGTAGGGGACCGGAGCGGAAAATCGATTTTGACAACGCAACCACGAAAAATCTCGGATCCATCATCGTTAAATCAAGTTAAACCCTTTCCAAGAATTTTTGGTTAGGAAACGATTTTTTTTTTAATGAGACTACCTTTAAAAGAGATCCACCGCTCGAGCTGAGGTTAACTTGCCAGGGACCAAATCACCTGGTGCCGTATAAGTGGCATTTCAAGATTAAATAAGGTTAGGAAGTAGCAAGAAAGTTTTTCAAACGTGGGAACGACTCAAATTTGATTCTTGCTAAGTTGTTTTGTTGCTTACTTACAGCTGGGGGTTATTCCATACCCCCCAGTTCCTGGGATATTTTAATCTACGTGTTCTTCATTTTATCACATTTTCTTAGGATTTCGGAAAGTGAGGCCTTTGTTTGTTTTTACGATACTGTGACTAATTTTGCACAGAAATCAAAAAGATCACATTCTACACTACATTAATGTAATGCAACCGGCAATTAGGATTTTTAATGAAGTTTGTCTACAGGACCGAAAGATTTTGGGAGGCCAATGCCCCCCCCCCCCCGCTCTTTTACGCTTAATTGAATTAGTATGCAAGACATAAGTGATGTTAAAACAACCACATTCGATATTTTTAAATATTACTACAGTGCAGTCTCGGTAATCCGAACACACGCTAATCCGACCATCCAGTAATCCGAACAAAAGAAGAAAAACTCAGTAGTCTGCACAAATAGTTATAATCCGAACACAACTAATAAAATGTTCGGATTATAGAATAATATTCGGATTACAGATTAAACGTTTGTTTAAGATGGGCATGTGAAAATGATGTTCCATCTCATAAAATTTTATTGATCCGTCAATTTAGAGAAGAGGCAATTTAAAAGGAAATGGGTTTCTATTAGTTCGGATTACCGAGACTGTACTGTATTATATTTTAGTTGGGATTGACACAATTTAATATGAAATGTAAATTTCACTCAAGAATGCAGTAAAAAATTATGAACTAACGTTAAACGGCTGGTGATTGTTGATGTCTATCTATTAAAAAAAAGTGGATGTGTGGCAACCCTGTAATAATTGTACTTGAGTATTGTAACTATTAAAATTAAAAAATTAGTTTTTACTAATTACATGTTAATGTCACGATAAATTATGTTATTTTGAAGCTTTTGGGTTAAGTTGATAACGAAGCTATAGAGAATTAAGCATAAGCAATGAAACTTCATGATTTTCATTTCTTGTATTTCTAAAATTAACTCTAATGTTAGATACTACGGTGAAGCAAATATGATGACAAGAGTGTGTTAATATTAAAATACGTATGTGTTACCTTTCAAAATGTTGAAAGTCACTGGGGCACCTGCGGACAGCAAATCTGAACAACAAACACAAAACAAAGCAAATCATGAGCACTATTCTACTAAAAGAGCCATGGTCTGTAAGCATATGAATTTAGTTAATAGGATTTCATACGGTATTTAATTATTATTCAAAAATTGACTGACTTCTCTATAGGCCGGTCAAATAAAAAATTTAAATGGAACTAAATCAGGAGTCAATCAAATCCAAGCCATTTTTTATAGAAAAACTAAACAGTCCATTGGGAAAAATATTAAAAATGATTCTCAAAATTTATCACTTTGGTCGACTCCCATGCCTAAGTATGTACTGCGTTGGACTTTTTTGTATCGTTCAATACAAATTATTAATATTAGGTTTTTTTGTTAACTCTTTTGCACATTGTTGAAGCTTGATTTTCACATAACTTGTAGTTTAATTTGAAAAAGATTTTTCTATCAAAAGGGCTGATGTTTGATTTCTTCGTGACTTAGTTCCTTGCAATGCTAAAATTGGTGTAATTTGACTGGCCTACACAACAGAGGATTGTAACTAATTTCATTTCTTGCAGCAGTAAACTTAACAACTAAATATAAAAATGCACACCGAGGTGTGTACTTTACTACAAACCATGGTACGCAGAGCATAATAAAATGTAACAATATAACTTGTCATGCTAAGTTAAATACTAATAAATTACGAATAATAAATTTATAATATAATAAAAATATGTATAAATTTGTAGTAGGTAATAAAAAAAATAATAATACTGCCTTTTTACGAATTACACATGCGATCGGCAAGCCATATCAAAAAAAAAACATAAAATACTTTCAGACACTACCTGCTCGAAAATTTTACAACAAAACACAAAAAAATTGTACCTAATTATTTAGACTGAACTTTAACCTAACAAAATAGTAGTAGTAGTAAAAAAAATAATGAGAAAGAAACATTTTCAGTAACATTTAATTAGTATGATCTTACGATTTGCTGATTGGGGGCCCGACATTGGCATCGTAACTTGCTTGTAATTTGCTGGCAAAGCCATCTTGCGCTCTTTTTTTTAATGCACGTAAAACTGTACACAACAAAAGTATCCTTCCACTACATTAATTAACGGAAAATTGATGGTATAAAATTAATTATTTAATTTTAAGTTTGAGCTTTTCATGACGCTTCTGTCAACACATATTTTGACAAGCGACATCAGCTACTGCAGTGCTGCCAACTGCTGCCAACATTCTCCGATTTGGTTATTCGCCGGTTGATAACGGAAATAAATTGCAGAAATTAGGACAGAAAGACCGAGAAAATTAAAAAAAAGGACTTTTTTGTTAACAAATAACAAAATTAATGCTATTATTTTTCAATAGTAATAACTAATAAGGTCCTCGACTAGTCAAGAGTTATATACAGAGTCTTTCACAGAAATGTTGTCGGTTAAACAGTGTTTATGTTTGTAATTTTATTGGTGTTTCAATAGTGTAGGTTGTAGAGCATTTTCACTGATTGATAGTTTCTTTTTCCGTAAGTAATATTATACTATATACAATTAAATTACTGTCACGCGCATGAATGGACTATCGAGATGGTTATTGAAATTTGTTGAAATGAACTGAACCGATTTTCCGAACCGATGAATAATTAGGTCCAATATCCCGTATCTCTCACTCTGCTGCATGATGTTTCCGAAATACTTAAGTTTTCTCTATCTTTGTTCATGCTGTTCAGTACTTCTCTGTTGGTAACTGCCCACCCAACTAATCTTGAGCATCCGCCTTATACATCCACATCTCAAATACTTTTACTCGGTTAAGAGTTGTCTAAGAGACGGTCATTGCCTTGCAGCTAACGCAGTTGGATGCGAACGCGGGGTACCGGGTTCAAACCCGGGGAGAGTCAAACTTTCTTATGACCAAGTCTCCGTGCTTCGGAGGGCACGTTAAGCCGGCGGTTCCCCTGAGTTGACAAATTGCCACCATTACAAAAAACAGGGCTACAGGCACATCTGAATGGTAGCCTAGCAAGCTGCTACCGGATGTAAAAAAACTATAGTCCAAAATCGATCTGCGGACTACTCACCAACCCGTCTGGCCAGCGTGGTGAGTTATGGCCATACCAAACCTCTATAATATAGAGACGCTAATGTCCAGCAGTGGACGGAAAAGGCTGATAAAGAAGAAAGAAGAAGAAGACTCAGCTACCACCAGGTTCACTTTGATGTTGATTTTTGATTAGAAAAGGGTTAACCTTTCTAATCGACGGTCGAACCAATCCCGCCAAGTAAGCGAACTACGATGGTGTGGGGGATAAATCTTCTCTTAACGCCAAATAAAATGAATTAATTGCATTTATTCTTATTATAAATATATCTTATTTTAATACAGCCCTAAATTTAGTTACATTAAAGTTTAAAAAAAATATTAACAAGATGAAAGATCTTAACCTTGCGCGTAGAGGTTTATGGATTTACTTCGTATCCGTATCTATGTTTTAAATTTTTCTCTTTTGTCTCAGGAGTGGTAAGATTCTTTGTTTATCATTTGCAGCTGATCGCTTATAAAAAAAACTACGTTCACGCCATTTGTATTTCCTGCTTCAAGCGTAAAAGGGCAAGTGGTGAGATTATACAATAAATTGACTTGTTGAATTCTATATTGAATTTAGGAAAGGGGTGGTTGTTAGTTGTTACAACATAATTAACTAACAGAACCAATTCTTTTTATTTACAAAGTTACTGCCTAAGGAAAAAATTTTTTTAAAGATGTTGTAACATAGATTATTTTTACAAAAAAGTCTCAACAGTAAATAATAGAAATTAATTGTCTCTGTGCCCTGGTGCCTGGCACCACTCGCACCACTTGTTGCTACGTCATTGATTATTTTATAATCGCATTTGTTTAATGAAACAATGAAACCTTCATGATGTAAGTTTATCACAGAATCTCGTTAATCAAATCATGCGCATCTGCATCATGCCCCTTGAAAATCATAGAAACTATTTGAGCACAAACGAAAATAAAACTTGCACAAATAGGTACAAACGAAGTAAAAACGATTGAGACTATTATTTTGGTCTTCATCATGTAGTTTTCCCCCAGAATCTCGTTAATCCAATCATGCGCATCAATGCCCTTTGAAAATCTTAGAAACTATTTGGGTACAAACGAAAATAAAACTTGCACAAACAGTAAAACGAAGTACAAACGATTGAGACTATTTTGGTCTTCATGCTGTAAGTTTTTCCCAGAATCTCGTTAATCATAATATCATGCCCGTCAACGTCTTTTATGTTTTTCTTGAAAATCTCAAAAACTGTTTGGGTACAAACGAAAATAATACTTGCACAAACGAGCGAAAACGAAATACACACAATCTAGAATATTTAAAATCCGAAATTCGAAATTTCAAAAAAGCATGTCTTCAGCCCCCCCCCCCCGAGAAATTTTGAAATTTTCGAAAACTATTTGGGTACAAACGAAACAAATTTTTGCACAAACAGGCACAAACGATTGATATCATTTTGGATCCAATATTCGAAATGGGGGGGGGGGGTAAATGGGAGGTAAATTTCTCGAAAATTATGGTACAAACGATTCACAAACGATTTAGACTATTTTGGATTCAAAATTAGACATGGGGGGTGCTGGCGACATGCACCTATTTTTTTGAGTCAGCGACAATCTCCTCAATCCATTCAAGCGCGTTACCAATTTTATTATTGAAATAACTTACAAAGAATTTTTCTACGAGGACAGGTCAAAGCATCTTTTTTGTTAGTCTCACCGTTCTGATGGTGATATGTTTCTCGACTTCTGTGTAAAGATAATCACAGCATCGCGAAAACAAAGCTTTGAAATCGAAAAATATTTAAACAGTCAAAACCAAATATCAAAGAGAGAAGAGAATTTTCCGAAGGTCATGATATAATTTTTAGTCGGTTTAGATAAGAGATTAACATTTTGGTTATATTAATTAGTGATTTTATATAAAAAACGTATGATTAATTTTCAAATATTTAGTAGTAATTTTTCGTTTCGATCATAATTTGAATGATTTCAAAGAACGTCAACCGAAAGAAACCACTTATTTAAAAAGTTAAAATAAAATTTTACATTAAAACCAAAAGTTATAAACTTCCAAATAATTTTTTTTACCAGAAAAAGGCTTTGTTCGCTTGACAACGTTGATTATTATTGACCATGATATTATTTTTTTAGCTAGATCCTCCATCAGTATCACTTGGTCTTAAAGAAAATGTAGCCTTTCACCGACAGACGATTGTCCCCCCCATCTTTTTAACCTCATAAACGAAATGTCCTTGTGGTTTCCTTGTTTCAAAATGTTTCGGTGCTAAATCAAATTTAATAATTTTTCACCCTTCAAAGAGTCCGCACACATGATACCTTGCATCCGATATTTTAGCCGGGTGTATTCACATTTCTGAGGAATTTTGTTAAATTAAATCAGATTTTCAATGGACGTGCAATGGACCTGCATACGTACGTTCTACGGAAGACCACTTACGGACGTTTTGAGGAAGTACAATGTTGTGCCAAACGTTCCTTCTGTGGACGTCCACAATACTTTAAATGTATTTTAAATGGACGTTCAACGGACGTCCAGACGTATGTTTTAAGGAAGTCCACTTGCGGAAGTCTTGAGGAAGGACAATGTTGTGCCAAACGTTCCTTTTGTGGAAGTATACAGTACTTAAAATGGACTTTAACGGAGGTACGGTGGTGGACAACATATGGACGTCCATAAAACTACTTTATGCTATATGGGTAGCTAACCAGGAAAAGTTAAGGGAAGAGATAAGTAGAAGATTCAAAAGGTGCATCGTATATTTTAACAGATCAATACGAGACAGCGTGATCTGAGGGTGGCAACGTAAACAAATTAAATAAAAAACCTCTTTTTAGGACTGTTAATTCGACCGATTCATCCCCAAAAAAAGGAGCATCTCAAGTTTAAATTGAGGGTGCCGATTTGTTACACATATGTTTCGCTCTTATGTGAGCTCTTCGGATAGTTATAATATAAAGACACAAAATATCAAAATATAAAATTATTTATTATAATATTCTAAGAGCGAAACATATGTCATAGTTTACATGATGCATTATTTATTTAATTTTCGATATGTAGTTCATTTAAAATATTTCAAATTATATTTTCACAAGTTAAAATTTCTAAAATATTTATACTATATTTTAATACCTAATACTGTATATTTCATTTCAAATAAATAGTTCAAATATATTTTATATTTTCTAATACTTTGGGATGCCCGTATTTTAATTGTCATTTAGTATATTATTTCGAGTCGAATGTAGAATTGCGACATCTTTATTTTTGTAATTGTGTATTTAAATGGCTGTTGTAGTTTTCACTTTCTGGGTAGACTTTCTGCTATTATTCATTGCCGTTCATTTGCTATTTTTAATGGTAAATGATAGAAAAATTCTTTTAAATTATATATTTCCATAACCTACACTCTAAGTATATTTCCTTGTATATCTTTTGTTTATGTTATATAAATTAATGGTAGCTATACTTAACATTTTTACACGAAATCTTTTGACTTACATCACAATATACATATCAATTTAAGTCACAATTTACACATTCTTAAACTTTTAACCAAACGGGCAGAGCTTAATCCAAAATTTCATATAAAATTCAAGAAAATTTGCAAAACAAACACTTAATAGTAAAATATCGAGCACTGGATTGGCGCAATTATAGATAACCCTACTTTATTACGTAATTTTTCAACCAAATAAATTAGTTACTTTCTAAATTATTAATTAAGTACTATAATTAACTATTAAATACATTTATTATATTACAATAATAATTATTATTTAGTATGACTAGACGTGTGACTCGCTATAGAGCTTAAAGCTCTATATTATAAAAAGATTTAAAATAAATATAAAAAAATTAAAAAATATCTAAAACTAGTTAACGTATGATATCATTATTAAACAATATAATACTAGTTAAAATTATATAGTAACAACGGTTCGATTTATTTTTAATAATAACGCAGGATAAACTATCGACTTAGTATTATACGAGGTGCTTAAAGATTATTCAGTATTTGAACTTACAGAATTAAATCGGGGGGAGGGTTCGAGTAATTTTAATAAGTATTACAAATTTTGTGTGGTAGTTTCTCGAATTTCTAACCAAATAGTATATTAAAAAATACAGTAAAAGTATTAGTAATACACATAATATGTAGGTCAAACTGGTCGGTACTTTGTACTTGCGTGGTGGCGTACCTCAAAAATTCTTATTTTATTTTTTTTTAAATTTAATTTAACTTGATCAAACCCACACTTACACCAAATTGGTTAGTTAACTTAAAACAAATTTATTATTATTTTTTTGTTCACTAAAATCTAACTTCTTAAACTTTTAACGATTTATACATGACATCGTCGTCATACAGGATAATCAAAAACTTTCATTATTTCAAAATAATGTTTTTTTTACAATTTTTATTATTGCACTGTTAATTTTTTTGGACTACCCTGTATAATAATAATTTATTACTTAAACATTAAATTCTTATAGTCTAATCTTTGGGTTCCCTTGCTGTTCTCAGTGTTTTATTTTTGCAATATAAACACTTTAAAAATATTCAACTAAAAAGCTTAATTATGATATGTTGAAATAAATCACAAAAACAACATTTTTACCTAAAAGTCTACTATACACATAACATTAAAAGCGTAAATAATACTGAATTGAATATTACATTCTACTGCTTATTATACAACATTGTGAGTATTGTCCAAGACCATTATACAATAAATATAACTTTGCTTCTTTTTTAAACTATAAGCTATTCTAATTATTGTAATTTTTATACATTAAATTTTTGAGTACGTACGGTAATAAATATATCACTTACATTGAAGGGTGAGACATATTAAACATTTATTGTGATATTTAGGTGATAACACACTATTTTTCTAAGCGTTTAGTAATTTACTGATTAACATCCACTTTGAGCACTTAGTTCTCAATTTTACTTCTACAAAAGCTAAACTCAGTCAAAGAAATAATATGGTAAAATTTTAAGTGATTTTTTTTTAGTTTACATAATCACAAGAGATTCAGTATGACTAATCTGTTAATGCTGTATGAATTACCGCACTACATCTGTTGATCTTTATAGTACTTACAAAAAGTAACTTTTGGGAAAGTTAAACTTTCAAGTTTCTTAGTTGTGACTATATCCATCACGAAGAGGTTTTTGCTTTCTATTCCAAATAACCCAAACGTTTGACGCTACCATTGTTTTAACATGGGAACTCTTGCAGTGGTATCAGAATTGAATCTACTTAAATTTTTTACCATAGATTTTCTTAACGTAATATTAACGTAAAGAAAACGTATTCACAAAAAGAGTATAATTTTTATTGAGTGCACTTTACCATGTAATAGTTTTATGTGTTTTAAGTTGTACTTACGTTAACGTAATAATTTAGAAATTATATAAAAAACATTCCTCGATCTCAGACGACCACAGCAGCTGAGTAGCTAACCAAAGCTACCCAATCGTAATGGCTGAATTTGATTAATAAATAATTACCGCTTACTGTGCTTGTCCGAATTCGATCAACACTAAAGCCATGCCACAAGCAAATCGTACAAAAACAAAAAAAAAACAAAAACGAAACATATTTATTGGAACATTAATACATGGAAGATTTCTTTAATCTTAAACACAAATAGTTTTTAAATTACGTTTTGCTACAATTTACAAAGCATGCACAACTTCACTACTTATTAAAAAATTACCACACGTAAACAAAGACAACATAAACTAATGACAAAACTTTCACAACATATTAGCTGGATGAAATACTTAGATGACTTTTTAGTCGTCGCTATCGCTGGATTCATCTTCTACGATAGTAGGAGGTTGCTCTGGGATTGGAGCCGGTGCAGTTTTGGCAACTGACGTCACTGCACTGTAAGCTGCTATGGTATCACCTTCAGTATGCTCAATACCCACTCTGAAATTTTGGGAACCAGGTCAAAAGAATAGTTGAGAATTGAAAATGGAAAGCAATACAAACCTATATTCATGTCGAGCAAGGTATCGCACATATTTTTCTGGAGGATCATCACTATCGGAGTTTTGCAAGCTGACACTTCTCACAGTGGTGTGGCTGACCTGCGTCGCTGGCATTGTAAATTCCACGTAAGCATATTCGGCTAATTGATCAGGAACTTGATCGTAACTCGTCAATGCTAGCCGACACACCAAATTGTGGGTAGTGTAAGCACCTTGCCCTTCCTTGGGAAGTCTTGGGCATCTCCACACAATGGATCTATGCTGATGTTCATATTTTGCCTGACCAGAAGTAACTTCGATCAAACTTTCCTGTAAAGTTTCCATCGTTCCTAAAATTCGTTCTATTCCTTTTATTTTACCACTTCTGCAAAGTAAACAAATTTTATTTGGGGAACTGCCCTAATATGAAAAAAATTAAACTGTACCTTCGATGGGTAGATTTAACAGATCCATATCTAAAATGCTTTTCTACCCTAAAAAGATATATCCAGACTTCGGGTACGGGAATTCTAATCATTACATCCTCACATGGTACTTGACCAAGTTTTCTTGAGGCAAACCCTGGGACCAAAACGTCCGCTTTAATTAAAACCTACAAAGAAAACGTTAGAAAATTTTTCTTTGTAATAAATCAAAATGGGGCACCTTATTTCCTGTTACGTTAATGCTCGCTTTTAATTGTAAAGGAAGTTCCCTATTCTTGGGCGGTCGGACTCGGAATCTCAATAATTCAATATAGCAAGCATCCGGTGGCTTGAATCTAAAACAAAGAGATCCGAATAATCAATTAATCCCAATTTCCGTTTAAACGTCACTACTTTATTATGTGCGAATTTTCATATTCATCTTGCTGTATGCACGAATGAAATTCGACATTTTCTAATCGAATCCATTCTTCTGTAACAACTGGGATTATGTCGTGACGTCCGACCACTTCCTTTCCTTGCCTTCTCATATCATTGATTCCTAATTCAATATCAGGCATGCCGGTCAAAAATCCTAAAAATAGCAAACGGACCCTCGCGATTTGCCTGTGTATATGACCTAAAATGCGTGATTATGTACCTCCTTCTAAAACAATCCCCTAAAAACATACCTTCGGCATCTTGCTCAACGTAAAGTTCGTCTACCGTCGTAATTTGCACTTCTTCCATTTTGTAATGCAATGCTCTATCTCGATGAGCTTGCAACTTAAACAAGGATTCGTCGATTGCAACAGAAAATTGTTTCAAATCTTCGTAATTCAACGATCCCAGTTTCATCAGTTGCGAAACTTGAGGAGCGTGCTCCACAGGCAATCCCAACTTCTTCAAATCGCTTCCAAACTCTTTAACACCTGCAAAAGTCGTTAATACTTCGTAGCATGATCCAAATGTAATAAGGTCCTTGCCAGAGAACTTTGGTGTTACGTCATCGCACACCGACGATTGGTTGGGTTAGGAACCGGACGTAACACCAAAGTTCCCTAGTAAAAATTGTAATTTACCGACCTTGATAATCTCCTTGAATCGCATACGAAGCAAACTGAGACAGCTTATTCGTTATCCTTTCAGCCTTTTTTACTTGACCCGGCCTTACACCAGGACGTTCCTTATAAAAAATATACTGAAGTTTGAGAGTAAATATTTTTCCGTAATTGTCGTATTGCTGAGCTCCAATGTCAGACACCGAATAACAGGGTTGCAAAGGAAGTTCTTGAAAAGGATCCTTATCTCCCTTTTGGTTAAATAATTGCAACAAAATGCAGTCGCTTTGATTGAGCAACCGTATGAAAATTTTTTTCCAAAATCTGGTACAAAACCATTTTCTGTTAGGTACATTTTATTTTTAAAACCTTAAATTTTTTACCTCTGTCCGGTAATTTTCTTCTTGTTTGGTTGTCGTAGTTGCATTTCCCATCCTTCTTCATTGAAAAGAATTCTTGGGAAAGGTTCTAACGGTTGAGAAACGTCGTCATCAAATAGTGGAGTTGGTGGAGTTTCTTGAGAATCGGTCCTTTGTAATATTTCGTCTAAAATTATAAAAGTTACGAGATGTATTTTTTAAGCAGTTAACTTACTTGATGGTAACGCATCTGGAAGAGTCATCTTTGGTGCAACTTGATCTTGTTGATCAAATGGATTAAATCGAGGAGAAGTATCGGAAAATGAAGACTGAATTGGACCACTGGGTGGTGGTGCAAGCACCGGCATAATTTCGTTGGCAAAAGCGTTGTCATCTTTTGGCCGTATAAAAACAGAAAAGTCTTTATCTTCGTCCGAATCTGCCGATGGCGCTTTGCTAAGCTTATTGGGCGTTGATTGTGGTACCGAAGGTAAGTCTTGCATAGATAAAAATGCATCAAACGGTTCTTCGTTATCAAAACCACCACAAGGTTCGTTAAAAGCGACACCACTGTTACCCCAAGCATCGTCGGTAGTTGCACCGCCTGTAAAAGCATCAAAAACGCCATTTTTGTTTTCATCTTTTGCCGCCGAGTCGAATTTCATTGCAAAGGCATCAAATTCGTCATCCGTTTTCTTTGTTTCACCTAAACCGAAAATATCTTGATTTTGGTTAATATTATTCATATTTGTGCTAAACGCATCGGTAATAATTGGAGTTTCTTCTTGAATTTGGTTAGGTTTTATTGGACTTATGTTATCTTCGTTTCCGGCAAACGGATTGAAAGTCACGCTGGATACAGATCCTTTGCTTTGACTGTCACTGGTATCCATTTGCAAATCGGATTGAGACGGTTCGGGAGAAATGAAATTATCTTGGATTACTGGCGTATTGACTAACGAATCGATGGGTTCCGTAATAACGGAAGTGATATTGTCGGTATTTACAACCGGAACAGTTTCGTTCTCGTTGTTGTAAATTGTTACCGAAGGCTTCACATCCGTTTCTAGTGAATCGAATAGCAGATCGGGTTCTTTGGGTTTCGATATTGCTTGCGTCAAGCTGTACAAATTCATTATATCCGCTGTGGATGCGATGACTTTTTGTGCTGGCTGTTTTACTTCTTCGACTCCAAACATATCGAACATGTCATCTTCTTGCAAATTCGTTTGAATTTTATTGGGGCTATTTTCAATATTTACACCTTCGACGTGTACAGGCTGGGGTAAAGGTGGAGGTACCCTCACTGGAACTTGAGGTACGCTTGGTGGTATTGCTGGAGGAGGAGGTTTTTGAGGAGGCGATGGTCTAGGTGGTCTTGGAACTGGCGGAGGAGCAGGTCTGGGTGGAAGTTGAGTCATTATAGGTTTACTTATTATGACTGGTTCAGCTATAATTGGTTCGTTTTCAATAGACTGACTCGTAATAGATGGTTGATTTATTGCAGTTTGGCTCATGATGGGATGACTTTGTTGCATAACTGATGCAGCAGAAATAGGAAGACTTTGATCAAACAACGAAGGATTTTGATTAATGTCGCATATATTGTCGTCATTTAGTGATAAAAGATCACTTTCGTGATCAGGATTCTGAGGTTCTTGTTTTGTTTCGCTTACATCTAACAGGTCTGCAAATACAGGCTCGGGAGTTGGACTTGGAGAATGTAAATCTCGCATTGAAACTGGACTTGGTGTTCTGGTTGGAGGTATTCGATCGAGTAAATGTGAACTGGTCGCATCCATAGCGCCCATCACTGACATTAACAAATCTTGCGTTTCTTTCGACGGTGGTGGTCTGGGAGGTGGCGGTCTTCTTGGCATTCCATTTTGTGCATTTGGATCCGTAAAATCCTGTTTCATACTATTTATCTCATTTACGTTGCGGGAATCGACGGTATGGGTGTGTTTTAAATCCAAATCTGTTGGCTTTTGTGGCACCGTATTGGTTATTAAATTTCCTATTTGTTCATTACCAATATTGAAATTCCCAAAATTTGTGTTTGCTTGGAAATTTACAGAAGAATCGATTATATTTGCATCGCTATTAGTAATATTTTGGAAGTTACTTGAAATGTCAATAGCAGGTTCCGCTTCGGAAGGATCCAATTCCATTGGATCAAACGCGAATGGATTTGTATACGTGGGTGCCACCGTAGCGGCGGTTTGCGAAAGAAACGGATTATCGTTTGCATTATCAATAAAATCATCTTCTTCCATAAGAAACGGATTCAGAGGTGCCGAATTGGTGGCAGGAAATTCTTCCTCCTCGAACAAAAACGGATTTACTCCTTTTGCGTCCATTATTATATTTTTTATATCAATTCTGATTCGAGTAGTTTGAGTTCTGTTTGTCCCAATCTAATATTATTGGCAATCGAAGTGTCAAATGGATCTATGTCATCGATTTCATCTTCAAAATTCGCACCTATAATAGGAGTAAGGGGTTTAATATGAACAGTTTCGATAGTTTGCTCCAAGAAATTTGGAATTCTTTTCACTTCTTCTGGAATTTGTTTGGTTTCGGTATCTCTGGGGTTAAAGTCTGGGTCGGAAAGTACCCTCTTTATGGTTACACTGTTAATTAATTCAGTTTCGAGAAGTTTCAGTTCCGCCTTGCCTGGAAGAATATTACTGGCTATAGAAGTATCGAAAGGATCTACGTAAGATATGTCATCAAAGTTAACGACCCTATCATCTGCCGGAGTTAACAATTTTGTCTCGACGTTATTCTCAAGCGTCAGCAAATCGAAATGGTTTGGTGGTTTCACAGTCGTCGTCGGATTATTAATTTTTTCTATTGTTTGTACAACTTGAGCAGCTATAACTTGCTTATCATCTCGTGGATCAAAATCTGGATCTGATATGCTGTGTTTCAGACTTGGTTGAAATAATTCCTTTTCAATCACTTTTAGTTCAGCTTTACCAGGTTTAATATTGGATACAAACGATGTATCAAATGGATCGACTTCTTCTAAGATATCTTCTTCCAAGTGCTGTTCGGGAATTGAATTTGCCCGCACGTAATAAGGAGTTAATGGCTTTCCAGCTTTTTTGCTCTCCTCACCAGAATTATATAAATCGTCTCCGTTACTTGGAATCGGTAAGGTAAAAGCAACACTTCTGTTCAGATTTGCATTGCTTGATTTTCTACTTTGTGGTATAAATTCCGGAACTTCTTCAGCTCTTGGATCAAATTCGTCATCACTTAATATACTTTTATTTTCAACAATTATGTCACCTAAGAGCTCTTTTTCCAAGAATTTCAACTCAGTTTGGCCGGGCGCAGTCGAACTATCGATTATAGTCGTATCAAATGGATCACAGTATTCGATATAATTTTCATCGGTCGTTTCATTGGGTTTTAAGGGTTGTTCACCTAAATTAGATAAGTCGGTGATACTACCACCCAATAAGTCGCGATGTTCGAGTTGAAGAGTGTTCAATTCGAACTCTACGAAAAATAATGTTATAATAATAACAAAAGCAACAAAGTTTTCGTCTACCTGATATGCGATCCAAAGAAGAATCACGTCCGGCAGGATCAGTTATTTGAATGCTAACTTTCCTTTTTATAATTTCTGAGTATGTATCCTCAGCGCGAGGGTCAAAGTCAAAATCGTTTTGGTCACTTAAAAATTCATTTTCTATTATTTTTAGTTCGCATTTTCCAGGAGCAACATGTTCGGCAAATGTTGTATCAAATGGATCATCTTCTACTGCATCGTCGTCTTCTTCTAACGGTAACCGTTGTCTTCTGAAAAAAGTTTGGTAAAGGAAGTGAAAATATGGAAGAAGCTACGTACTCTTGTTCAAACGCTTGCCAATTCTCTTTTGAGTCACTGTCATTAACAGTCTGTGGCAAAATAGCAACTGCAGGTGTTTTGGATAAACTTTCTGCAGCTAGCAATGCAAATTCATCATCTAATGGAGATTCATCTCTTGCGATTACATCAAACTCAGCTAATACGTTATTAGTTTGAGGTAGTTCCACAACAGGAGTTGCGACTTGATGAAGTGTTTTGCTTAAATCGATTGGTTCATGAGATAGCGGTAGAGACGAGTCATCGTCTAATAAGCTGTGTAGATTAGTGTCAGGCTCATCGTCTAAAATGGAAACTTTAGTAGTGGTTAAAAAACAAACTTTTGTACTTACATGCAGCTGGTGCTACCGGTGGAGTATCTTTTTCAAAACTTCCCAGAAGTAAATTTTGTTCTTTAAAAGCGGTCCTTCTCACTGAGGGTCGTTTGATTGGGACACAAGTAGGTGCTTGAACTCTCCCGGTTAAAACCTCAACTGCTGAACCTAGAGGTAAAAGTTTCTTTCCTCTTCTCGTACTTTCAGGCCCTAATATTGCTCTATCGGCAATGGAAGTATCAAATGGATCATCACCGTCTAATTGATCGGTAGGTGATTCTGTAAAGTAAGGGTTGGTTGTTTTTCTTTTGAAAAAATCAAATTACAAATATTTACCTGGAATGTACGCTAGTTTAACTTCTCCAGCTGCGATTGCATCAATATATGCTGTATCAAAAATATCATCTTCATCTTCTTCACTTTCCGATTCTGAAACTTCTACGATTCCAGTTTCTAACGCTACTTCAACTTTGGTTTCTGCCGCTAACTCTACTTGACGTTGCTCTTCAACAACCTCCGCCTCTCTTTTTACTTGACTGGCAGTAGGAACACGTTGAAAAAAAGAAGTACTCTTGATGCGAGATAAATCGTCTAAAAATTCCGATGTGAAATTTAAACTAACTGAATTTCTTCTTACCTTGAGTTTTCTTTAAAACAGTGTCGATTCCAGCAGTAAGTGCGTTAAACTTCTTCCACTCGTCATTGGAACCTGCAGGGGCGTCTGTATTATTAGTTACTTCGGCTTCAGAAGCTGCTTGCTGATGCTCTTTTCTATACGCTTCTAATTCTTCAGGTTTAAATAGTTCCTCTTCTTTATGTTTTGATTTCTTCCCTTTCTTTTTCTTCTTAAGGCCTTTGGTTATTTTGTGCATTATCTATTTTAAGTTTCATCGAGGCTTCTGCAAGTAAAAAATGGAAAATGAAAAATAAATGAAAAGATTTCCAGATGTAGGTCAGAATGAAATCTTATTTGCGGAATAACAAAAAACTTTAATTCGGTTATTGATTAAATGACATAAAATTTTTAGTATTCGTGGATTAAATGGAAAAGCGAAACGGTAAACAGAAATATAATTTATCAATAAAGTAGGAATTTTAGGTCATATTAAAATTAAGTAAGTAGGAATATGTGGTAAACCTACACTTCCACTTGAAGACATTAAGTTACTGTAAACTTAATTAAAGTTATCGATAAATTAATGAAGAGGAGCGAAGCAGAGCAATTATATGAACGACGTTTCCATCAGACTAAGTAGTTTTGCTCTTTCTTGTTTCGTCTGATCAATCTTTTCATAATTAATGTTTAAAGAGAAATATTTCTCGTGGGAAAATAATTTATATTATTAGTTGTTTTTTGTATCAAAGCAGTAAAGGTCATATTTTTATTGTCATGTATTAGATGTAATTCTAAAAATAAAGGATTATTTAGTGGAACATTAGTCAATGCAAGTTTGGTTGCATAACCCAAAATCATATAAAAATATTTAACTTTATTGCTGATTTCGTCTTACTTTATTGGCGATTTCTGCTACTTTCGTGCTGATAATTATAATAGAAGCAAGGTTTAATGTGATGGCTACGGTTATTCAGCGTCAACGCATTCTTATTCTTGTTAAGATATTATTATTATTATAATTTGGTTTCTAAATTAAAGTTGCTTTTGTAATTTTAATTCAGTTTATTTTGTATAAAAGGAGGAAAATTTATAAAGGTTAAACTTAGCATATTTTATTATGCATTTTACTAGCAAAATTACACTCAACTAGTGCAAACAAAGAATACCGTAGTGAAGTTGATGGTTATCATATAGGAATCTAATTTACACACCAGCTAACCCTGTTACGTGATAAGAATCAAACAGAAAAATTAATTTCGAATTATACTTTTTTTGTGTGCAATTTTTAACTTTTGAGTTCAAAGTTAAGGCCGTCTTCTGGTTTAAAAGCATAAATTATGGGCGCTTTGTCGAACTCAATAAAAACAAAACAAACAATATTTTTACCATTCAGTTTTTTACAATATATTTGTTGATATTTCGAGAATATACAGAAAAATTTAAAAAAAAAAAATAAAATTAAACAAGCTATAAGCTAGTAAAATTGGAGGTAAAATAAATAGATGGTGTGCTGGTTGACACGATTGCAACCCTTCTAGTCATCGGAAACAAGATTTAAAAAAAGATTCTTAATTAGTAAGAATGTCGTTATCGTCCCTACGCAAAGAGAATACGTAAAAATTTTTTTTCGCAAAATGGCGGTTGCCTGAAAAAAAAAATTCATTTTTTGACTATTTTTTTCACAATTCTTAATTTTTTTAAATAGTAAACCAAATAATTTTTATACAAAAGTGGTAGGGACGATAGACAGTTATATAGTGAAGGTTGGTACTAAATTTGAAGTAAATCGGTCAAATGAAACTTGAGATATCATGTCAACCATGTCAACCATGTTGAAAAATGTTGTTTTATAAGAAAAACACGTTTAAAGTTTTAAGCAAAAGTTTCAACCAGTAAAACAAATAATTTTAATACATAAGTGGTAGGTGCGATAGACAGTTATATATTGAAGGTTTGTACAAAATTTGAAGTAAATCGGTCAAATGGAACTTGAGATATCATGTCAACCATGTTGAAAAATGTAGTTTTAAGAAAAACACTTTTAAAGTTTTAAGCAAAAGTTTCAACCAGTAAAACAAATAATTTTAATACAAAAGTGGTAGAGGCGATAGACAGTTATATATTGAAGGTTTGTACAAAATTTGAAGTAAATCGGTCAAATGGAACTTGAGATATCATGTCAACCATGTTGAAAAATGTAGTTTTAAGAAAAACACTTTTAAAGTTTTAAGCAAAAGTTTCAACCAGTAAAACAAATAATTTTAATACAAAAGTGGTAGAGGCGATAGACAGTTATATATTGAAGGTTTGTACAAAATTTGAAGTAAATCGGTCAAATGGGACTTGAGATATCATGTCAACCATGTTGAAAAATGTAGTTTTAAAACAAATTCGATAAAAGTTTTGAGCAAAAGCTTCAGCCAGTAAAACAAATAATTTTGATACAAAAGTGGTAGGGCCGATAGACAATTATATATTGAAGGTTGATATAAAATTTGAAATAAATCGGTTAAATAGAACTTGAGATATTATGTCAACCAGGTTGAAAAATGTTAAAATGTCATAAAATAATTACTACGACCTTCGGTAAGTTGCTCACTGCTAGGTTCAGTTGCTGCGTCACTAAAATAGCTAAAACGTGGTAAACTATTGGAATTTTAAAATTTTCTCTTGAGAATATATTCGCAAAAATACAAAAAGTTTATTTTTTTTAATTCCAAACCAGAACACGGCCTTAAGTTATTGACGTCGTATTCAGTTTAATCCTGAGCGAAGCAAAAACTTTCTTCCCTCAGAAGTCAATGGCAAATTACCAAGTTCTAATCTAGCTGGAATAACTTAGATTTTTTCCTCTACTTTGAAAATTATAAAAAATTGTTATATGTGCAAGAATGCCTCACAACACAACAATAAATTGATGCTCAAATTCACCATTTTCCTAATAAAATAAGCAATATTTATCGATTTCACTCGCAATATCAATCATGTAAGTTATGCACTTTTTTAACGCTGGGTGCGCTACCGTTAAGTTTTCTCTCTCTATATTAAGTTCGGATCTAATGTTAAACTGTACGTCCCCTATGTGTAAAAAAAAGCATTTTTTGTATTTTGTTTCTTTTCAAGATAATTTCTACAAATGTAAAGTACCTACATGGTTTCAAATTGCAAATAAACTAGGCTTAACCGTAAGAGCCACTTAATCTATCACTTAAATTATTTTATGTTAAAAATGCTTGGTTCGGTCCGATCGGACTAAAGAGGGAGGGGATAGTTCGATTGCGACAAAATATAAAGTTTGTTTGTGCAGCAGTTTGAAACCGTCGCAAACTGTCAGACGCATGCGTAGTTTGGAATTCACGTCATAATTTTTTATTTGCGCATGCGTCGGACGGTTTGAAACTCATCAAACTGACTGCACAAACAAACTTATAGTTCGCAAGTGGTTCGCAAATGTTTACACCGATAAAAATTAAAAATGGGCGCATTCGGAATTAAAAATACTCGAGTGATGTCGAATGTAGTCGAACCCGTCGAACCAATTTAGTTCAGTACTCATATTTCATATTTTAGAGGACTGCCCTAAAGCACGACCAACTTAGTTCTTATACGTTTACACCAGGCGGACTAAAAATGTGGTTCGGATATGGTCCGAATATAGTCCTGGTACGGCTTTAATCCGCGTGCCAAGAAGAAAAATAAAACTGAAGAATTACAACAGTTCTAAACATTTTCAACGGGTGTGGCTCATTTATTCGTCTTACACTGTAGTAAACTAGCTAATTGTATCCCGCCAATGCTGAGATGTTGGATGGATTGTGAGGTGAAAACCTATTTAGAATAGATCGTGACTACTCGATCACAAACAGTGTGGATGTCTTCTGGAAGGCCGAGCTTTAAGAATTCGGTGCGGTTCGGGCTGCCCCCTTAATCAATATGCCTCCCCTCTTCGCCAGAAACGAGCTCGAAGGAGTAAAATTACAGTAATAAATCAATGTATTCAGAATTCCAATATAACAGCGCCATCTGTTGACAGGATTTTGAAGTAGTAGATCAGTAGGTGTTTCAAAAATCAATAAAGGAATTAAGAATCTGATATATAAATCAATATAATCATATTATGGTATACGATATATTAGGCATTTGAACTGAGCGCCGCGCCGAGTACAAAATCGTGACATATAGAGACATTTGAACCGGGAAACACCGGATATGAAATCACAAATTTTTATTGGTGTACAAATAATTATGTATTTTCTTTACAGTTTTTAGGTTCAACCATAGTATAATTCTTACAAAATAAGTAGTTTCACTTGCTAGATTTTATGACCAAGAGTTTAACTCGCGCATTCACCTATGCGCATTCTCTATCTGTTGTAATTTCAATACTCCATTGCTGGAGTATTGTGGTGTTATGGTAAAAGCTGATACATCTTTTTATGTCGACACTTCTAAGAAAATAGGTATTATACTATGATTTAACCATCGATTATATTTCGTCGGCAAAACGTCAAAGTCACGAATGTGTAAATTCTACCCCCCCCCCCATGTTAACAATAATTTCAAAACTCCACGTACTGCCAATTTTTTACTTTTATGATTCCTTGTACCTGCTAGGAAACTTATTATGCTTCACCTTTAAGAGTTATTTTGATTTCAGTGGTTTCAATCGATATTTTATTATACCGGGTGACCGGCCGCCGATGTGAACATAGGAAATTAACATGGGATATTATTTTTCTTTAATTCCTGCTTCCCATCAGAACGGATAAGAATGAAAAGGGTATCGATTTGAAGAGATTTTCATTTCGCTTCTAAAGATACCCATAGGTATCTTTAATTACTGTTAAAAACTCACTAATAAAATATAAAATAACGCATTTAAAAAAATTTAGTTACCTTGTTTGAATTTTATTGCAATTGCTTTTGCTTGAAAACCAATAAACTTCATTAAAATGAAGTTTGCGTTCATTTTTAACCAATTTATTGCAATCTGTCAAAGTAACTTCTTGGAAATTACTATTTTTCAAGCAAAAACAATTGCAATAAAATTCAAACAAAGCAACTAAAAAATATTTAAATGCGCTATTTTGCAATTTATTAGTGGGTTTTTAACAGAAATTAAAGAACAAGATATCAAGTGTTAGGTATCTTTAGAAGCGGAATAAAAATCTCTTCAAATTAGTACCATTTTCATTCTTATCCGTTCTGATGATGGGAACTAGGAATTAAATAAAAATCAATTTCCCATGTTAATTTCCTATATTCGTCACTGCGGTTGTCCTAAATAATTTTCAACGGGTGTGGCTAATAAGCAAACTAGCCTATTGTACCCCGTCCATGCTGAGATGTTAGATGGATTGTGAGGTAGAGACCTATCGGGGTAGATCTCGATAAGTACCTATGTCACCAAGAGCGTGGATGTCCTCTGGAAGGCCTAGCTTTAAGAAATTCGTTTCAGTTCGGTCTGCTCTACCCCCTCGATCGATGTGGCCCCCCGCTTCGCCGGACATAGACCCGAAGGTGTAGTCCCCACCTCCCCTGTTGAATCAGCTCCGCAAGACTCGGTGACCGGGTCCGCCTGTCCGCGATTCTAACCCAGAATTTCCGCCCTGTAACTCAACCAGCGATCATATCACGCCACTACTGCGGCAGCACGTCGGTTGTTATTTCAAATCTCACTAAAAATCATTAACTCAAACTATTCAAGCTTTGAAAAACAAGGCTTCTATCAAAAACTTTTCAGAGTGATAAAATGACTTGTACTTCTTGCCGTGTGGCTACTCAAAAAAAGACTTTTATGCTGTCTACTTTTTTGTAAGGTTGGCTATTTGAAGTTCTTGTACACCAAATTCTTGGTTTGTGGCAACAATATTTTATAGGAGTAATTAATTCTTATAAGTTGCTAATTTTTTACAGTTCTTTTGTTTATTTTCTGCCTTTTTGGTCTTTAATTTGAGTAACCTGTCTTTTGATATTTTGCTTTCTACTGGAATTAGCACAAATAAGCTGCTTTGTGAAGTTTGGGCTGGACTAACTTTTTAAATACATGAAAGCAAACTTTGTAGGTAATTCCAATAAATTTCATAACTTAATCAATTTTTAAATATCTAGGGTCAAAAATGCTTTTAAAAATCTTTATTCCATCTTTATATAAGTGAAAATTTTCATTGAATGATTGAATCAATAACTTTAACCAATTAACAGAAACTCATTGTATATTATACCGTCAGCTGGGGTAACTTTGTCCTACTTTTTCAAATTTTATTAGAATCTCTGCCACTAAAAGCTGTTGAAAATTAGAAAAATTTACATTGTAAATTGCTTATATCATAAATAAAACATAGACCTACAATGTAACCAAATCTTAAAGTCCCCAAAATGTTTCTTTTGTTTTTTTATAAATTAATGAAGTCAATTGGGGAAACTTTATCCCATTACTTAAAAACCTACATTTGTAATGTATTACATAGCTTGGGACAATGATAAACCATCTGAAAACTTTGACCATTTATTTGGCCATAATATATTATTGGGTGGGACAAAGTTGCCCCGGGGCCGAAGTCACCTCAGCTATAACGGTATAAATATTTCATAGTATTAATGAAAATTTTTCAACTAATAAACCGAGTTTATTGATATTAATAAAGATTATAGTTGCAGTGTAACCTAGGAGATGGGCCATCACGCCTCTTCAATCTCGCTTTCTTTGTTCGGTCTACGGTCCCATATAAATTAAATTCCTTTACTGTCCCCCCTAAAAGTATTTAATTTTTTGAAGGGTGATATCTAAATTAATAATTATTTTGTTATACAAATTTTGTTACATTTGTCACACTTTGCAAATGCGCTCGATTCGCCTCTGCATGAAACTGACACAAAAATGTTGGCGTTTTTCGATGGCCCTAATTAGTTTATTATAATACATTTTCCATGAAAATTTACACAATAATTATAAATATATTGCATATCTGACAAGAGAACTGATTTTATCATTCTCTAAAGAAAAACAAAGCGTTTAATAAATTGAAATTAAGGAAACACATAAAAAAACTTCTAATTGGATTTCTGATATTAATCTACATTGTTTCTGTGAATGAATGTACGAATGTTGTTATTGTAAAATCAATAATTCGCCAATTTAGGTTTAACTCAAAAGTGCTTTCCTCTTGACCGGATATTAGAAAGAGCTTCAATTCCATAACTACAAATTTTCTTTGAAATACTATATTAACATTTTGAAAATTTCGTAATCCTTCAAAAAAATTTTGTAATCAATTCAATAAAATAATTGTGCAATATTTTTATACAATATTTAATCGAAAAAGTAACAGACAGAATTTTTCTGATGCGGTTTATAGAATTTCAATTAATTTTGAACTTGAACTAGAAACTTGTAGATTTTGGCTAGCAACCAAAATCTAATTAAAAATGTAAATTTACTTGAAAGTTACAATAATTTTGATTACATTTGAAAAGAGGGTTCCGTTGCTAATTTTTGTTTACCCAATTTCAATACGGCAGATAAAGGAATTTTAATTGCCTACGTAGCTATGCGTGTGAAAAAAAGTCATTTACGTACCTCTACTTTACAACTTTTCTTTAAAACAATAATTTTCAAAATTTTACATCAATTGCAACCTTAAAACTAATAAACACTTAAATATTATTGGAATTTTTGTTCGTGATTCACTTTATCGAGTTGCAAGTGCAGAAATGAATCACATTGTGAGAAATGTATGGCGTCGCGACGATCAGCGCCGTCGTTGTATTGATCCGTTAAAAACTCATATACGTCACGTATTCTTAAATCTATATTTTAATTTTTGTACTTACAACAAATTATTGTAATGTAAATGTTTCGTTTACAAGTCGGAAGGTTACGAGGTACTGAATAATCCTTGCAAGACATTCAATTATCATACATAAAATGTATTAAAGATTTAAATTGCTTTAAATTGTTCGAGTGTTTGACCTAACAGATAATTTGAAAAATAAAAGTTTAATTTCAATTTTTTTCTTTTAAGTAACAATATAAATAACTAATTTAATTAAATATGTAAGTAAAAATTGTACTTACCAGTTTCGTCTCATTCGAACAAAAACAGTAATTTCATTTTGTAATTTTTTGTTATTTGTTTAAATTTTAACACACAATTTATAATTTTGGGTGAAATTTTGGAATTAAAACGGTTTATAAAGGGCAACGGCGTAAAGTGGAAAATTTAGGGAAGCGTATTGATTGTGCGCAGTTTGAAAAGTCCATTTCTGTTGGTGCGTGCGAGAGAAAATTGCATTGCTTTCTTCTGTTCCTGTTCCATTTAATTACTAATTCCGTAGACAATTATCTTGACTCCTGTATAACTTTTGCTAACAAGAAAAGTACAACCTTCACGCACAAAAAAAATCATCTTGATAAGAAGAATTTATAATTAATAATAATTTTAGTACACCTGACCTACAAACTTTGCCTTTCAATTTTCCAAGCAGAAGTAACAAATGTTAAGAAAATGTAGGTAATTTTTGAAACTACTAGTATATGATGTTCGGCCAGGGTCACCAATTTAGCGATAAAAGATGTTCCTCCATCTGAATTCAACCTCTGGGATTTGTAGCTCTGAATTCGCGCAATAAACCAATTACGCTACTGAGATGTTCAGTCAATCGCTGCCAGAACTAGAATCATAACTTTGAGCTGCTCAAACGCAGCACCTGACCAGCCGCAAGAATTAAGTCGCAAGAACAAAAGTTTGATGATGACGATAATGATAAACAAAGTTATTCATTTTTGGACTAATTTTTGCTGTAATTTTAACAAGAATTTATAACATTGTAACGAATTTTTGTCATTTGTTACTTGGTTCTGCTTTTCACATCATTTCACAATATTTCTGAGTACGCCCATGCATTTATTTTAAATGCAATCGTAAATTTAATGCATTTGGCTATGCAGATGGTACGTGAACCGTGAACGTTTGAACTTGATACGAACGATCGCGGTGTAGTAAATTGAATTTAGTTACCCGACCACCAAATAGCAGAACGGTCATATATTGTTGCAGCAGTTTTCTGAGTGCCGATTTGGAGTGTGTTTCTTGTTGAACGACTGGTTTATCGGCCAGTTTATTTTGTAATAAGTTGTTCCGGTGCTGGCTAATATTTTTGGGGCTACTGAAACATCTGGTAGTATATTTGGGTAACTCAATCTTGTAGAGTCTTACAAGCTCGATCATGGCGAGCGTGTACTGTTTTCACAACGATCTAGCAGGTGCCCAAAAATCGTGTGAAGCAGTTGTATCGTCGCTGTGTGGTGTTTCTGGCTCCTGTTGTCTACATCTGGAAGACTCTACCTGCGCAATTCTATTACGCCGTTGGTTTCCTTGTGCGCAAGTTATGGAACCATTTTGGATTTTTTGGAGTTGGTATATCCTATTGTTTTTGTTTTGGATGACGCCTGGGAAATTCTTTCTATTGTTTGGATGGTCCAGTCTTGTTGACATCTCTAACGCCATCTCTCACTGGTCCAGTTCCCGCTACAAATCCGCCGCAGTGTTCAGTGTCGGCGATTATCAGTCAAGTGTTTTTCTTGTATGAAAATTATAACAAGTTTCAGATTTCATCTTTGAAAGCACACGTTGGGAAAGCGATTGTAGACGAACACCTGTCACCATTATATTGTAAGCTTATGAGAGCTCGAGGTAAGCAATTTTATCTTTTCCAATTCGCGTGTTTATGGGCTTATGTGTTCAAGAGGTTATTGTGTTTGCTGGGTACTTGTTTATATTTAGTATGGAGGTGAACTTTTTGATTGTAATTATTCATTGCTGCTGTGCATGTTAGCGCAGCGAAATACATTGCAATTGTTAAAACTGTGATACATCTTTCAAATTCTGTGTGTCAATTAAAGCATTTGATTCTATTTGCGTTTTTTTGAGTTTTCCCAAGCTACCTGTCTTTTTTTCAGAAGCCATGATCCGTGCCATCGCATAAATAAAGAGCTGGTCTATTACCATCGTGGCAAGCAAACTGGAGAGGTCCTCTCCGGATTGTTCCAGACTCTAGTCTCTGTTTGGGTTAACCCTCTCATTAGGGGTGGCGATCTCAGAGGGTCGTTTTTGTGACAACATTTCAAAACAATTACAATTTAATTTTAATTCAATAAATTCTTAATTCATAACGTAATTCTAGAGAGCCAACCAACCCTTCTGAATGTCTATTTGCGAATGTCTATTTGGAATCGACCAACCCCCAGTTCACCTTATAGCAGTGGCGTAGCTAGCTGGACAAGGGCCCCGGTGCTGCATACAGTAAAAGTCACTACGTGCGCGCGTGCGCAGTTACTCTCGGCGATTGCGACGTTGTACCGGTTGGTATTATTTAGTTACACTTGGTTAAACTTTAGTTGGTACTTCTGCAACCATTAATTGGAAGTTTTGGGTATAGCTCTTTTCGGTGCTCTCGAACTGCAGTTTGTTTTTGCACAAATTTTTAAAGCTATGTACTTGAAAAAATCAACAATAATTAACAACCAGTTGAGCTAAGGTTAGTTTTACGAAACGATTTTTTTAATGAGGAAACCGTTAAAAGAGAGATCCACCAGTCAAGTTTAGGTTAGTGTTAAGAAACGATTATTTTAATGGGAAGGAAGGAAAAGGAAGGAAGGAATCGGAATCACCGGTGGACCTTAGGTTAGTGTTAGGAAACAAAATTTTTTTATTGAGGGGACCATGAAAAGCGAGATCCATCGGTTGAGCTTAGGTTAGTGTTTGAAAACGATTTTTTTAAATGAGGGGACCCTTAAAACAGAGATCCACCAGGTTAGTGTTAGAAATCGATTTTTATTATAATGGGGAGACCGTTAAAAGAGAGATCCACCGATTGAGTTTAGGTTAGTGTTAGGAAACCATTCTTTTAATGAGGGGGCTCTTAAAAGAGAGATCCACCGGACGGGCTTAGGTCAGTGTTAGGAATAGATTTTTTTTTAATGGGGGAACCGTTAAAAGAGAGATCCACCGGTCGAGTTTAGGTTAATGTTAGGAAAAGCTTTTTAGTGTTAGGAATTTATTTTTTTTAAGGGGGGGGGGACCGTTAAAAGTGAGATCCACCGGTGGACCTTAGGTTAGTGTTAGGAAACAACATTTTTTTATTAAGGGGACCCGTGAAACAGAGATCCACCAGGTTAGTGTTAGGAATCGATTTTTATTTTAATGGGGAGACCGTTAAAAAGAGAGATCCACCGATCGAGTTTAGGTTAGTGTTAGCTTAAAAGCTTTTTAATGACAGGACCGTTAAGAGTTAAATAAAGTTTTAGATTTGGGCCCTAAACTCTGATCCGGTCCTGTTTATAAAACTAAAAATTTAATTTTTACACACATTCGGCGCACATTCGACTTGAGTATGGCGCATGCGCGCACTTTACATTTAAATACGCTTCACATTTTCCGGGAATTTTTGCGCGTGCGCACATTCGACGTGAGTAACTGCGCACGCGCGCACGTAGCGATTTTTACTGTTTGCTCCCCGGTGCATAAAAAAAAATCGGCCCCCCCTTTTTCCACATGTTTGCATTAGAAATTTAAAAAAAAACAGCTCAGGGGGCCCCCTGGGCTCCGGGGCCCCGGTGCGCTGCACCGCTTTGCCCTATGGTAGCTACGCCACTGCCTTATAGAGATGATTTTGATTTTCCAATTCCGAATTTTCAATACTTTGGGAGTACATTAACCAACATCGGTCTCCCTACTACAATGGAAATAAGTTTATTATTATTTCACATCACGAAATTGTCAACCCAGCATTTCAGTAGATTGAAGCCACCACAATTACCATCCAGCCCCTCGGCCATGGCTAGCTGCAGGTTTCAGCAATCTACAACATTCTCAAGAAAAATAATAAATCTTAAATTAAAGATTAAGTAAATCCTAGAAAACAACCCCGCAACCCTAGTCTCCAGCCCCAATAGACTGTCGGATCCTCTAAGAATTATCCAATAACCTTGACTTCATCATATCGATGATTATCATTCATCAATGACCGTTTCTCTGCCTCCATAAAGTAAAACGCCCTACCTCCAAATAACAATGTTTTACTTCTTTTACCGAAAACGACCTCAAACTGGAGTTAGCGCCAATATAAATTAAATATAATTCATCATTGTATTGGATTTGGGCTTTCTAAATGTCACAAAAAGGTGTATTGATTCGTAAACGTTACAAAAAAGCATTCAGAAAAATGTTGGAGTTAGGACCTTTTAACTTATTATGATAGTGTTGCAGACCTCCAATATCGCTTTCTTACACGACTGAAAAAACTCATCAAAGAAACAAGACACGCCAGAAAACTCTCTCAACACATCCACGCTAACGACAAGAAAATATATTACCAATGTAGGAAACAGGTCACGAATGAATAGACAAACTTGACTTTCTCTCCTTTGACGAACCTGGATCCTGGTCAAAGCAATTTATGCAAAGAAATGCCCGAGGAAATGCCCCATACAAGTCATCAAAAGCCCGACGGAACCATGACCAAAAACGACGAACGGCAATGCAGCCCAAAACACATAGACATGGCTCGAGGACCTTGAGGACACGGCCGGTGCCACTTGGTCTTATGCCTCCTTGCAAATTTCAGATATAATCGCCCCAAATTACAAAGTTCAATGAAAAAGTTGAAAATTATTTTTTGACCATAATGCAAAATAGTAAATCATATTCTGAAAATCCCTCTGACATTCTGCAGACTCGAAAAGTGTGACGTCACAAAATGGCCCTTGACCATATGATTGGTAGATTGGATATGATTGGGAGTAAACAAAGGTTTGCTTACGTTTTGTTTTCCCACAAGAGTTACATGTAGGATGGATGCGTGTCAACGACAAGTTAATTAACAATTTTAGAGGTGTGAAGTGTGAACTGATGAAATTAGTTTAATTCGTGACCAATTACTTGATTAATACAATTCTTATGGGAACTAATCTTAAATAAACCAATGTTTACTTCCATTGATGACATCATCACTTGGCCAGTCTAGAGATGAGAGGAAGGTGATTGAGCGATAGCTTTGAGGTAGCTGGGTGTCTTGACCTTTTATGTGGATGACGCATCAGTTTTCTTACAGAGACTAAGAAAGTGTCAAAGCTGCAACAAATTTTTAAACAAAGTTCCTTGGATTTTACACCACGATAACGCAACAGCTCACGCTTCGCTATTAATTATGACATATGGCATATGGCCCTATATGTCGTGGATGAAATGAAGAGGAGGAAACAGCCGAACATGTACTTTGCTGCTGTCCGGCGTTAATTTCAATAAGAGGATCTGTATTGGGGAACTTTTGGCCCGATATGGATAGAATAAGTGACACTCCGCCTGCCAAAATCCTAAAGTTCATCCTACAGCTGGACTGCCTTGTTGGGGAGTGACAGGATCAGGGTGAAACTGAGAAACTGGAGGTAGTACAATGAGCATAATTTAGAGGTCTAAGTGCGTGTGAGTTCATCTTCTTCTTCGTATTGCTTCTTGACAGAAGCGTCGTGACCTTTAACAATGCTTGTTAAAGGCTTTCATGGCAGATTACACCTCGGTGGTTTGCCATTGCCTTCCGAGGGGAGAGACGGTCAGAATAAAGTTCTTACTTCACTCGGATTCGAACCGGGTGATTAGCGTTCAAAGTCAACTCGTGTGAACGCTATGCCCCGACCGCCTCTTACCCTTATTAGAGTTCATCTTACCCTCCACAATAAATCCAGAATCCAGAAGAAACTCAATATTTTAGGTTAGAGTTAAAAAAAAAGGGAAAAGTAATTAGAAATTTTGGAAAAAGGTATTACAAATATCGAAAAAGTGGACTACAGGAGTAGCCAAATTAAACTTTGGACACGGGAGGAAGTGTACCCGCCCCCCTTTCTGGAGAAACTCATAAAGATGATACGAGTAGCCGAGCATTTAGTGTTTATGTTAACTTCACGTAGGTTCTCCTTTAGACTAATAATTATTTTCGCGCTTCTAGAAGCGCGCCTGCGTATTGATCAAGTGTGTTGTTTGATTTTATTTAAAAAGTGACAGTTGAAAAGTTCACCGATTGAATTCGAAATTCAGTAAAGAAAAATATCGTTTAAGATAATGGCAACAGCAGGTGATGTTATTAATTATGCGAAGGAACTTTGGCCAGATTTTCAAATATCATTACAGCAGTTAGAAAATCCAACCTCGGATTTTGTAGTTTCATTTTATCAACGTTACCGCAGAACGACCGAAGAACTGAACGAAAAAGTTTGCGGCAGTAAACGTGAGCAAGTTGTCCCTAAGAAACCCGAAACACTCTTCGAATTGATGCGTTTTATTAACAAGTACATGACTTTGTTAACGAAACATGCTAATTATTCAGAATCTGATTGCAAGCTGGTCATCACCGATTTGTATGATCCAACCTCCAAACGTACAATCATCAGGTTCAAAGTGCTCCTGATGTTTTTAATGTATTACGAAGATCAACAGGAAACATTTAAGGATTGCGTCAGCCGTACTCTTCAGAAGGTCGAGGAGAACAAGTTGAAGCAAGCGAAGGTGGATCAGTTAATGAAGGACAATTCAAAAGCCGCTGAAGAGCTGGGTAATTATGAAAGTCTGCTCAACAATTTAAACTTAAAACATGAAAAGGCCAACGTGCGTTACAAAGAGCTACAGAAGCAACGAGAGGATCACGATTGTCACATCAACAAGTTGAAGTTGGACCTAAAGGCGATGGTCGATACATTCGAAACCAAGCAATCGTTAATATCCAACATCAAAACCAACATTCAACGTTTGAACGAACAAATTGTCACCTTGGATAATTACAACAGTCTTGTTGATTTGAAAAAGAACATCCAAGAAAATTGTACCAAGTTAGAAAATACTTCACATGCTTTGTCCGAAGCCGTGCAGTGTAAGAAACCCGAAATCGACCAATTTGAACGCTTGTACAATATTCTTCAAAATTTGATCAAAATCGGTGAAGAATTGAAAGCAATTCAGCTTGTCTATACAGAAGAATGCCAAAAAATTCAAACTCTTCGTAACAGCATCAACGAAAATTCTGAATTACTTAAAAGTGTTAACGAAGAAAATTTTAAGCTAAAGGAAAGCATCAAGGCTAAAAAGGAAGCAGCCCAAATGGCAGCTTTGAAACATAAAACTGCGAAAAATTACATTGCACAGAATATACAAGAATATAACAAAGAGATTGAAATGGAAGAAAAGGATATGGTTCAACAGCAAGCGGAATATGAGGAAAAGATCGAAACACTGGACAATCTTATACAAGGAGTCAAAGACAGCATTTCTGTGTTAAATACGGTTTATCAAACGCAATATAAATTATTGTTGGAAAGTGAAAATAAAATTGCCTCGAGTTTTAATGAAAAGATTAAAAATTTGACTGAACTCTTGAAAAGTAATTGCAATTTTTAACTTGATTATTTGAGAATTTAATGTTGATATTGATTATAATAATTTATGTTTAAAATATTTACTTTGGAGTTGCAGTTTAGTATTTTTTTTTGTATTATGGTTTTTAATAAAGAAACAACGAATTTGAATTTTTAATTTTTGAGAAAATAAGGCAATTTTTACATTTCTTTTGTAATGACTTTTTTTTGTTGAACTTCGTGTAACAAGAGGATTGCCAACAATGGTACTCGCCAATTTGTACCATTTTTAATATACTTTTTCGTCATAATTAGTTATACATCTGGTGAAAATTTAAAGTCCCATAATTCAGCCAATTTGCAGAAAATCGATTTTGAAGAACGAATTCGTATGGATTATGCCATGTATTTCTTATGGGAACATCATGGGTTGCATAATCGTAATGCATATGTTACGTTATAAAATATTATTCGCGATGTAGTATGTAAAATTACCTACAATTTTCGTTCTTCAAAATTGATTTTCTCCAAATTGACTGAATTATGAAATTTCAAATTTTCACCTGATGTATGACTAATTATGACGAAAAGGTATATTAAAAATTAGCGAGTGCCAATGCTGGCACTTGTAACTACATTGATTCTCTTTTGTCTTTCAAAACAAAAGAGGTGCATAATGGCCATTGAAGTATCCATGTGGTAAATAATTGTGTAAAAAACGCTTGCATATTTTATATTTCTGTTCTGTAGCAATTTCCTGGAATCGGGTCCTCATTTCAACATTGATCAAGTAAATTACTTGATTTTTCCGTACATGACTCGAAATTGTTCTCTTAGGGATTGAGTTAATTTCTGTCTCTTCAATAGTTTGTTGTTCACTGTAGGAAGTCTGGTTAATTACAAAATAAATAGAATCTCGTTAATCCATTCATGTGCATCAGTACTTTTCTACTTGTATACTCCTTTTTCTTAAAATAATTATGGTCACCATACGGACCATAGTATAATAATAGATCTATGATTGGAAGCAAATAAATAATCAGATCTCAATATTTTGATAGAATCTGGCAGCATTTCATACAACATCTTCACTTTTCTTCTCCATTTTTTAATTTTTATTTATTTATATAGCATTATTAGAGATGAGATTTTTAGGTTTTTACCTTTTTTTTATTTTAGCTCCTATTTAGATGTTATTAGTACCAAAATTCTATTTGTTTTTGTCTTTTTTGACTTTTTTTAATTTTTACGACCTTTTTTGGAAAATTTTCTTTAATTACTAGTGAATTTATTGAAAAAATGTTATTCTTGACTATAATTATTTTACTAAAAATATTTATAAAAAATATTTTATTATATTTAATTTTTCTCTATTAATTTTTTATTTGAAAAGAAAATTAATTTTTATTTAAAAAAATTAATTATTTATTAAAATAAAGGCCATTAAAATTTTAATATCTAATTGCGGTGGGTTTCGAAACTATGAAATACCAACCTAAAATAGCTTTTTTAGTGCCTTTTTAGGTACCTTTTTTTTGACTTTATACGACCTAAAATAGCACTTTTTAGGTACCTTTTTTTTTTTAATTTTAACGACCTAAATCTCCAAATTCTCATCTCTAAGCATTATATTCTATTAGAATTTGGCTGTCCATAGACTTTCAAAATCCATTTACCATTTTGCTCCCCCCCCCCCTTCCACCACCTCGCCTTTGGTCTTCTTTTTAAGTGTAAATTTTTAGTTCAATATTCCTACGCTTTTAAAAATCCAAGTGTACCAAATTATTAAATCATTGAGTTGGTGGCGGCGTATACCCCTGGTTTACTTTGTAGAGAAGGTAATTTTAAAATCTAACCTAAAAGTTCAGGTTTGCTGGAATGGTGTCAGCGTTGTGATAATAAAAGATAAATTAAAAATCACCTTTAAATTTGGACCTTTTGCTTGTATGGCTTGCTTGGAATGGCTTGTACTAAGCCTACTGAGGAGCTCAAATGAGAGCGAAACAATTGTCATAGTTTATAATTTATATTATACATTAATTAATTTAATTTATTTATAATAATAATTTCATAAGGCAAGAAAAGTAAATTTTTCGTCAGCATAAATAAATCAGGATTAGTTTCTTACCAAAAGTACCAGGGCCCGGTTTTTTACTTGCTATGTCGCTGGTTCGTAGTTCGTACGCAGGGAAAATTATTGGTTATCTGTTCTAAGGTAAGGGCAAAAAATTTACATCTCAAGCAGATTATTCAGACAATAGCTGAAGAGGAGCATTAGTGCATTCAAGAGTTGTTCAATGTGCATTCGGTTACTGATGATAACTAATAAGTTTGAGACACTTGTCTACATTGCAATCTTTAAATTCGAATAAAATTTTAAAAGTTCAAATTTATAGATAATTTAACTGACAGCGTTTCGAGAGTTGAGGATGCAGTTCTATAAGCACGATTAGCGATTAGCAATATCCTATAGTTTAACGTGGAATCTGAACCTCAGCCATGCTATAATACATTTTGCTACTGATGCTAACTAACCAAATACATATATGTGACGATTTGCGTTTGGGTAATGTACTACCTTTTAATTAATTGTTAAAAATTTAACAATTAATTAATTAATGGTTAAAATTAAGCTAAAAACTGCAGGCTTTGTTTATAAAGTTTCGTCTCCACAGTTATGTCGAATACCTGGTTTATAATAAAAATATAGGGATTTCTACATGCATGGTTGACTTTTAGGGATAAAATTTGAGATCTGATTGTTTAGCTAGTTAAATAAATTAAGGATTAATATAATTCAAAACTCTGACGACGGCGACGCTCAATTTTGAATTTCTTTGTGACATTTAAATTTGGCGCTTTAAATTTTGGTTCTGCGGTGAACATTTCCATACTGTTGGCAATACTGAACCAATAATAAGCATAAGCTTTTTATAAAACGTCTTTTATGTTATGTTGTAATAAAATGTTAGGAAAAATTAGTGCATTATTATATTTTCCATTAATTTAATAACAACGTAAGTTTGCCGGTTAAATATTTTATGTCTTTTCAAAACCAATTTCCATTTTCAAGGTTTTTGTGACGACAGTGTTGTCAAGCACCGTCGCGAAGTTACGTTGACCACAAATAATTTTTTCTTAGTTCCCGATCGTCGTTTGGATTCAAAAATGACGGATTTATACAGCGATTATCATCGTAAAAGTAGCAATACTCGTGAGGACCCACGCCTGGCCAGGCGAGGCAAAAGTACTGCTAATAACACCAGCGAGAGTTCCAAACAGCAAATATCACCTTCTTTGACATCACCGACTAAAGAAGCATCTCATCATGTTTCTGACATGAATTGGCAAGGCCAATATAACAGTGCTACAATGCAAACGGCTTATCAGCATTTGCCCCCTTCTATGTATGCCGACGTAAGTTGATTCAAAGTTACGTTGATGACATTTGACGCTACAACAATTTTTATCTTTACAGCCAAATCAGTACGCGAGTCAGGGTTATCAGTCATCATATGGGGCCTACCAACAGAATTACGGTGGCTCGTATAACCCATACCAAGGTTACGGTCAAACACAGACCGGTTATAACAGTGGGGTAAGATTTAGTCTCATAAAACCAAATTAAACAAAAAGAAACGAATTAAATACTTAGTGAAATCTCTTGCACAAAACCTCTTTCATAACCTTTGAGTTTGCAGAATACTTTTCAAGTGTTGCTCTTCAGCTCTGTCGCAAATTAATAATTCAAAAAATTTTACACTTTGTAGATTTATTTATACAAAAATGGAAATTTTAAGGTAAATTATGTTCAAGGGGAGTTGTTTATATAACTGTCGAGTTTCTTATTCATGCATTTTAATTTTTTATTCAGAACGTACAACCTGGCCCCCCTGGGAGTGAAGAGTATCCTCAAAATGAGTGGGCACCAGTAGCCGGATATCCTAACATGTGTCAACCTCCTAATAATCAACTTGCACCACCTGGAACCCCACAGGTGAATTCAAGTGCAGCAGATGAAAAAGAGGAGGGTAAGCTTTGACTTCTTCTAACAGGAATCTTTCCATATTATTATCCCCTTTTTTTAAGTAAAATATATTTTTAAAAAAATGTGTTCTAGGTGTGGCACGCGAATTGAAACACCATAAAGCTCAGGTTTCAAAGGAACGTGAAGATTATGTGAAAAAAGTTGTAGTGCTGCGTAGAGAGTTGGAATTGCTGGCTAAACAAAAGCAAGATCTAATGAATGAACATTCCCCAGAACATAATACCACACACATTATCTCTGAAAATAATAAATTACAGGTAGGTGTTATTTCTTGTTTTTTTGACATTTTTTGGGTGCACATTTGTGTTGAGGAGTTGATGTTTTGTACTGGGTAATTGGTTTTTTAAAAGTTAAGTTATTAAACCCCACCATCACAGTCAATTTCATAAAACTTGAGTAGTAAGACGGACTTTGGTCAATTCTGACTTCAGCCCTAGCTCAAGTCAGTGATTACCCCAGTTTTGATTTTCTCTAATAATTTGAAAACAAAGATATCAAAAACATTTAAAGAGATCAAAAAGTGCATACATAGTTGGATTGGTCCGAAAATCCACATTACTAATTGCGATGGTACCAGCACCCTAGGGGTGGCAGAGCGCCTCAGAATAAAATGTCCATAACTCCTTTAGTTTTTAACCGATTTCAACAAAATCATTTAATAGATCATTTAATTCTTCAAATATTTACTTCTATAGCATTTTTTTTTTACCTAAAATGCATAGTTTTTGAGTAAAATAAATTGTAAAAACTGACCAAAATTATAAAATTGCTGTAACTGTTTTTATTTTTTAACGAATATTAATATTAAGGATAGTTTTGGAAAGGAAATTAAATTCATTGTAACTTTATTTCTTATACTTTTCTCATAAAATGCATGACAAAATATGAGGTCAAACTATAAACATGAAACTTCTTTATTATTCAAATTAAATAATCAGTTTTAGATCGTAATTTTAATTAAGAATACATTTAATATTACATTTATCAGGTGTATGCATTAATTTCCTGGTTTTTTAATGTAAAAAAACACTTTATTTTATGAGAAAAACTAAAAATGCTTTATTTCAATTATATTTTCCATTGCTATACTTTGTTTACCTAACATACACCTAAGTTCCTCCCAAAAAAAATTTTTTTTTGTATTTCAATTAATTCTTACAATCTGTCCATACAATAAACAATAAATAAGTGGAATGACAATATTGTCGTGTAGAAAATTTTCAGTGGAAAATTTTAATAACAATTTGGGTTTGGGTGTTATAAATTTAATTCATTGGGCAAATTGAGTAGCTAGATCAGCTATCTTGAAGCGCTTCAATCGTCTTATTTCGTTTGAGTTGTCCAGTAACTGCGTTGGCTAGTTCATTGGGATGGTTTTCCAATCTGTTTCTGTAGTTTGTGTAATTATTGTGGATTTCGTCCCGAATAGAATTTAGATCCAAGTCCTGTTGTATGACAAAGTTGGGCACATACCATGGTGCATTTACGATGATTCTTAGTGTCTTATTTTGGAATATCTGCAATATTTCAATGTTGGATGCACTGTCAGATCCCAAAAGTTGGATGTCGTACGTCCATATGGGTTTTAGTATAGCCTTATAAACAAGAATCTTGCTTTCTATGGATAACTGACTTTCTCCCAATCAGCCAATTCATCTGTCTAAGTTTTATACCTAGCTGCTTGCGTTTGTTGAAGATGTATTTTTGCCATGTAAGTCTTCTGTCGAGCCACATACCTAGGTATTTTGTGTCTTGATCATGAGGTAGGATACAGTTGTTTAGTTTTACGAGTGGGCATGATTCCCTCCGCATTGTAAAAGTGACATGTGTCGATTTCACTTCAATGGCTTTCATTCTCCATTTTTTTAACCAGGCTTGGATTTTGTCGATTTTTTTAAGCAAGTACAGGGTCGATATGGGATGCTAATATGGCCGTGTCGTCAGCAAACGTAGCCATTGGTGTTAATCTTGTTGTTGGAAAGTCTGCTTTGAAGAGTACCGGCCCCAGGACACTACCCTGTGGTACGCCAGAATTGACTGGATATAATCCGGTGTAGTCGTCATGGTACTTGACCTGGAAGTATCTATCTTCCAAGTAGGAATTTAGTAGCTGATAGAACGGGCGAGGAAGAGTCTTCTTGAGTTTGTATCGTAGGCCCTCATGCCATACTTTATCAAAAGCCTGACTGATATCTAGAAAAGCAGCGGAATAGTATCTTTTATGTTCCAGGTCGTTTCTGGTTATTTTGACTACCCGGTGTACTTGTTTGATTGTAGGTACTGTGTTTGTTTCAAAATCCGAACTTTCAACTATTATTGTTAGTAGACGACGGAGAAAGAGTTTTTCAAATATTTTTGAGAGCACTGGTAGCAATCTTATTGGTCTGTAAGATGTCACCTTTTGGGGCTCTTTTCCTGGCTTTGAAATCAAGATAATTTGAGTAATTGCTTTATTACTCCGCCTGTTATTAGGTCAAAACCAGGTGCTTTCTTTGGATTTCTTTCTTTCGTGATGATCTGTTTTACTTCTTTTATTTTGAATTTTTTGATTGGTAGGTCCATCTGAAATGGTGCATCCAAGTAGCAATAGATTTCTGAGTCATCTGTTGTTTCTGTTGAGGGAAATGGTTTGAAGACTTCCTCAAGGTGTTCCGCGAAAGTTAGAGCCTTTTCTTTGTCGTTTCTTGCGCAGTGCCCGTTATCTTTCTTGATTGGTGGTATTGACTGTTGTGGTCGTTTCATGTTTTTTGTTGCCTTCCATAAGGAGTAATTATTTGCTTTTGTCGCTCATAATAGTTATTTATGTATCTAGTCCTGAAAGTGCACCTTTTTGGTATGAGCGTGGAAAATTATAGACTGAGGCGTAGCCGAAGTCTATAACCACGTAAATGCCAAAAAGGCACTTTAAGGACAAGGTGCATACACAATTTTATGTGAAATTAGAATAAAATGCACATATTTTACAAAAAATGTATGAAAATATGTTATACATAGGTTAGGTTAGGTTCGGTTCGCTTTTGAGCAATTTTATGTTTTATTATTGTTGGAGTTGTTTCTTTTTTGAAGGTTTCATTACTATCAGGAGTGGCAAACCAAGCTGCATTCTGAATAGCTTTTGTCAGGTGTTCGACTGCATTTTCAATGTTGTCTTCTGATGTTAAAGGTATGTCCAAATGAATCTGTTCATCCAGTTGGATTTTGAAGGTATCCCAGTTGGTTTTACTACTGGATAGTGAAGGCTGCTATAACTTACCAAGTATTTGTGATTACATCGTCAGTAAGAGTGGCGTATGATCAGATGTTAGATCAGGTGACGATTCCATTTTACACTGCTTCGTGTTTATGTCTTTAGTTACGAAGAAGTCAATCAGATCCGGTGTTTTGGTTTTATCGGTAGGCCAGTAGCCTGTTGATAGGTACGACATATTGTTATATCTGATTGCTTCTAGCAGTTCTTTTCCTTTGGTGGATGTTTCCATCTGGGTGTTGTGTGTTGTATATGGTATAGTTTGGTATTTTTAGATGACTTTTTGCGGTAAAGTGAGTCTCGGATAGTAGCATCACATCTATTTTGTGCATCTCCAGAAATAATTTGAGCTCTTGTGCATTTTGGCACAAGCTGTTGGCATTTCATGTAGATATTTTGAGTACCTCAGCCATTAATTAATCTTGCTGACTATGGTGGTCAGCAAGTTGAACATGGTGGAGATTTGTTCCATAAGCTTCCTCATCATTTCTTTGAGCTCTTTCAAGTCATTGGGTTGTTGCACTATTTGTGGTTGTATTATTGGTTGTTGTATACTATTTATAGGAGTATGAGTTTCAGATGGTTTCAGTTGAATGTTGATCAATTTTATCCTCTATAAAATTTGGTTGCATGGGAAAGAAGATCACGGCACGCGTACAGACGCCCCAAGGTCGAAAACTTGTTTTAATATTAGGAAACCAGTTTATAAAATATTAAAAAACTGAAAAATAAATAAGGAGATAAATTCGTCTTGTGCTTTGAAAAATAAATAGTTGTTTAATCGTTTTCCAAAGAAATCATGCACTTTATGAAAAAAATTATCTAAATAATAATATATAAAAGAGAAAAATTGTTTGTGTGTTTGATCGCTATATACTCCAAAGCCCTTCGACCAATTTGAACCAAATTTGGAACACTTGCTCACTAGAACTCGGGTTAGGTTCAAAAAAAATCTTTAAAAACTTGATAGGAGAGAGATTGTACAAAAAATTTTGTTATAGAGATTGTGTGATAATCATTGAATAGATTAGAACAGGCTACTCAATGGGAACGTGAAACTGAAGATGAACGCAATGGAATTCAAACAAAAGCTTTAAGACAGGCTACTCAAAGGAAACGTGAAACTGATGATGAACGCAATGGGAGACTCCAAACACAAGCTTCAAGGCAGGCTACTAAAAGGGAACGTGAAACTCAAGTTGAATGCTATGGAAGATTTTGGGCTGAAAGAACAAGACAAGTTCAAAGTAGATCGGTAGCCTTACAAGGTAGAGGTTGGAATTTAAGTGCCTTCAACTATAATCCAGAAAGTTCTTATGCATCTGATAATTTAATTATTATAGCAGCGATGTCTAAAATATGTGATAATTGTGGTGCTAAAATGTCGGATAAAGAATTGCCAGGAATGTGTTGCAGTAACGGAAAAGTTCAATTACCGTTGAAAATATTACTGACAGGAACAACCCGAGAATCTCAACATTTCTTAAAAATATTCGAGCATTATATATTTCTGCATTTAACATGACGTCGGCGTCGTTTGGAGGTAATGTCATAACTGAAGGTGGATTCATGTCCACATTCAAAGTTCAGGGTCAAATCTATCACAGAATAGGTTCTCTTCAGCCATTACCTGATGAATAGACAAAGTTTCTTCAATTGTACCTACTTCGTTCGAGATTGGCAACTTCAAGCAGAACAAAGGAATTATTATATAAAAATATTTTATTTTATGTAAAACCCCGGGCGAAGCCGGGTATCCCGCTAGTAATATATAAAGTTGTAAGGGATATCCTTAATATTAATATTCATTAAAAAATAAAAACAGTTACATCTATTTAAAACTAGTAAAAGTTAAAACTATGCACTTGATGTAAAAATGCTACAAATGTAAATATTTGAAGAATTAAATTATCTATTAAATGATACCGGTTAAAAACTAAAAGACTTATGAACATCTTATTCTGAGGAGTTAAGAGAGTTTGCCTCCTTCAGGGGCTGGTACCATTGCAATTTGTATTTTTGTACACGCAATTAGTGGATTTTTAAGATTACCATGAAAGGCCTTTTCCATACAGTGAATGACATGTTTTGTTTTTAAACATGGGCGTTTGTTGAAAACATACTTGGCAGGGGTGCCGGACAAATGGACGCAAGCATTAGGACGCAGACCCAAAAAGACGCAAAAAGTTATTTTACATTACGTCATTGCCTTGCAGTTAACGCAGTTGAATGCCAATGCGGGGTACCGGGTTCAAACCCGGGGAGAGTCAAACTTTCTTATGACCAAGTCTCCGAGCTTCTGAGGGCACGTTAAGCCGGCGGTCCCCCTGAGTTGACAAATTGCCACCGTTAACAAAAAACAGGGCTACAGGCACATCTGAATGCTAGCCTAGCAAGCTGCTACCGGATGTAAAACAACTATAGTCCAAAATCGATCTGCGGACTACTCACCAACCCGTCTGGCCAGCGTGGTGAGTTATGGCCAGATCCTCCATAATATGGAGAAGCTTATGTCCGGCAGTGGGCGGAAAAAGGGCTGATGAAGAATCACCGTTCACCCCTCTTACAAAAACATTAAACAAAATCCATACAGGGCCGTATTTCCATACATCACATAATGGTATGATAATTTTTTGATTAAATTCTGTTTATTTTCGTGCAATTTCACACAATTACGTAATGTAAAATAAGTTTTTGCGTCTTTTTTGGGACTCCTTATAGTTGGCGTCCTTTCGGTCGCTTCCTTTTGTCCTAGACCCTACTTGGCAGAACTCAAGTTTTATGAAATCAAACTCTGGTGATATAGTGAACTTCTAAATCTTTGTTTAAATGGAAATGGTGGGCAGATTTTGTTGTTCTTTCAGGTCAACTCGGTTATTATTTAACTCATGGAGGAAGAATATAAATCTTAGAAAAGAAATTTCAAGAAAAGGTGTGATGGTGGTTAAATTTTTTCACTATTTTTGATAAAGTCACAGGTTATTCATTAGTACTTTTACATTTTCAGAATTTTCAAAAATGATTTCTACTGTTTACCCTTCCCCAAAGCCATCCCTTAGTGCAGGGGTATCAAACTGTCTGCCCGCCACGTAAATTTTTGCGACCTGAATGAACTTTATTCAGATTTCTTGGTTTCTTTGGTTAACCTCCCATAAATTGGATAATTAATGTACAGGCGGTAAAAAAAACCATTAGTGCGGTCCGCTGGAATTTTGCCGTTAGGAAATGGCCCGCGACTGGAACGAGTTTGACCCTTGGTGATTAGAACAAATTAAAAATTGTTTGGAAACCGCTGCTCTAAGGGCCGGTTTTACAATAGAAGCTTAAGCTCAGCTCAACTTTGAACCAGCCTTGAACTTCAAATTTTACAAATTATGGGTTTTACAATGTGCGCTTAGTACTTGAGCCGAGCTCAACTTGAAGCTTGCATAGGTGCGGTTCAGCTGAGCATCGACTTAGTTGAGCCGATGCTAAACCTCCAATTGTAAAACCGGCCCTAAGAGCTACTCTTTAGTACTTATTAGAATTTCTCACCATTTTTCCGATGTAAAAATATTGCAACATTTTTGGCTTGACAAAATACTAAAAATAATTTGATAATTTATTGCCCTCAACTTGTAAAAAAAAATGAATAATCTTATGATAATGTTTTTCTGTGTTCAATAATAATCGAGTTAATTTGAAAAAACAAAACAATTTGCTTTGTTGGGTTCAGTCAAATTATCACTTTCGTGTGTGTTGTGGATTTTCACCAGCTTTTTGGCATTTTTTCTCACAGTTGCATCAATTCCAACTCATCGACAACTTTGTGCACACAATAACTTAAAATATTTTAAGGTAAAAATTAATTCTGACCTCGAGGGGATACAAGAATTAATTCTCTTCTGTTTTAATTGAGCACTATAATAACAAAGAGTTATTATGCTTAAATTAAAACTCGTTAAATATACAGGATAAATTAATAGTCTGGATTTCTTCGATATCTTCTTTACCTTCATGGTATCAGAAAAATTGTATACTGAAAGTGACCTATCTGCATGATCTGCACAACCTATAATTATTTGTAACTATACAGGGTTTTATTTTTGAATGCCATAATGTAATTTATTGTATGTTTAATATAAAATCATTTTTTAACAAACAATGAGAACAAAGCGAACTGTGACTATTTTGTTGGTGAATCTGATGACCTTTCAGATGAGCAATCGCATTAAGATATTTTAACCATATGTATTTCGAATGACCATCCAATAATTTGACATTGTTTATAAAGGATTTTTTTTTGAGACGAAGGAAATTTCTCGTTAATCCATTCATGCGGGTCACTAATCAAAGAAATAAAAATAACTTCAATATTTTTGATTTTTTTCATCATTTTTCAGTGAAGGCTATGCTATATTTCAGAGCTCTCGTGATTATTACTCCGAAACTTATGAATAATAAATTAAATATAAATATAATATGAACAAATAGAGAACAAAATTGCATTTTGTATAGTTAAAAATAATTTTAGATTATGCACATCTAGCAAAAATATCAAAAAACTTTGATATTTCAAACAGTATAAGAGATATGGAAGAAGTTGACGCTATTGATTCATCCTGTGTAAACACAGCACAGTAGATAGAATTTGGTAGCCATCTTTTGTTTCGTAGTGCTGCCAAGGAGATCCAGTAAAAATCTATGGTTTCATGAGATATTTTACATTTTAAAAACTCCATTTAAGCATAAATTTATATCGTCGGAACGTCCATGGGTTCAGTATGTATTGTGTTAGATGGATTTTTATTCGTTTGAGCTCTTTTCTAGTCAACGTTTCTATTTCAGATTGAAATCCAAAGCAAGATCAACTCCATTTGCAATGTGATTGAATTGTTGTCCGATCTTGTGGGCGATCGTCGTACTATATCTGAGTTAGAATCTATTTATAAAGAGGAACCGTCGAAAACTCGGCGTAAGAACAGAAATAGGCCCGCTTCGGACGAAATTAACGATTCGTCCAAATATTCGTACATCTATTACGATCCTGAATTGCACTGGTGTCGCATATGCGACGTATTTCCTAAATCTGCAAAGGACTATCTTTTACATTTGCATAGCAAAGAACATCGTTCGATTACGCAGGAACGCGACATGGTGGATACTCCGTGGCATAAATTACCTGGTGAAGTGGAACTTGCTTCTGCAGAAGGAGGAACAAAGAAAAAAATACCCATCAAAGGTAACTGAAGTTAATTGAATATTTTTCAGGTTCCGAGATGGGTGCTTTATTTTAGCAATATCCGCTTAGTTTTAAGCGCTTTTATATTATTATAAATATAAAATTGTTAAGAACCTTTGTAAGTTTTGCCTTAAAGGTTTCAATTTAAGGCAAAGCAAATCCCACAAGTTGTAAAATTATATTATTGTAGTTACTACACATTTTTTGTATGAACCTTGTATGAAATAATATCGGTCAGCCTTATTCTCTCATATGGCAAGGTTATTATTTTATGTATGTAATTTAATATTTTTTGTCGATTGATTTATATTAACAAAATTTGTTTAGGTTTGCCATTTTTGATATCCGCCTCGGCTTGGTACTGCAAATTGTGCGATACTTGGATCGGAGATCTACACTGTGCATCTCAACACTTGAAGTCGCAAAATCATTTCCAAAATTATACTGTAAGTACAATTTTTATTTCGCGTTTGAAACCCTCACCCCCAAAATTGCCATTGCTACATTACATACAAAAGTCTTGTATGAAACACGTAAAAGAAGTGGCTTTTTCACAGTTCAGTAAAACTTATTAATTTTTTTCTTTTTCTAAAATAACTATGTTGTTGATTTGTTTTCCAGAATTTTGTTGAACAAAATCCTGATTGGGAAGTTGATTGGTTGAAAGATAGAGACAAGGCGTTGCGTAGAACCTCAAAAGGTAGTCGATCCGATAGCGAATACTCTGAGAAAGGCGATTTTCTTAACAAAAGAACAAAACGTCGCAAGGATAAATCTCCGTTAAGTGGCAAAAAAGATAAAAAGAAGAAAAAGCAAAAGAAACGCAAGAGACAGTCGAGCGATTCTAGCAGCAGTTCCAGCGATTCGGACTCGAGTTCGGATGAAGATGCAAATGACAAATCGAAAAGTATTCACGTTTCCATGCGCAACAAAATGAAATATCCCGCTCAGATGATTTTGAACGAAGAAGTTGGCAGCAAGTTGGAAGTGTTAGGAAAAATAGTCAACGAGCAAAAACGTAAAGAGATGAAGGAAAAACAAGCTCAAAGCGAAGATAAGCTGATTAATCAGTGGATGACGGTTAGCGAACCGCCAGAAAAAGAGAAGCGTTTGTTTGACGATTTAAAAGATAGAATGAAGCAGAAACAGGACGCAGAAAAAGTGAGGTTAGCCGATTTGGAGCAGAAGCGTTTGGATAAAGAGAAACGCGAGCGAGAGTTTCGAGAGAAGCAAGAACGCGATCAACGAGAGAAGGAGGTAGAACGTAGGCGCATTCAAGAAGAGTTAGAAAAACAAAAGGAAAGAGAACGCGAACAGATTCGCTTTAAAACTCGAGATATGCACAAGCGCTCGATGAGTCCCGACAAAAATAGATTTGCGCGTTCCCGAAGCAATAGTGCTGATCGTAACAGACATGATAACAGAGCGCCTAACAGGTATAAAGAGAATCGTTACAACGGAAACGGACGACGCTCGCCGGATAACAAGCGCCACAGTCCGAGTTATGAACGAAGAGAGAAGAAGCCGACTTACAAGAAACCTGCGTTTATCGGCCGTATGCCGCTCTTCAAAAATAAAAAGAACGAAGAAATTAGAATAGAAAAGGAAATTAAGAAGGAAGATTACGATATTCCGAGACGTAGCCGATTCCAACCTGGCAATTTGGCCCGAGCTTTCATTCCAGATCCCGATGTTGTGTGCTTTCCCAAACTATCATGTATCCCACCTCTAATGTTTCCACCACCACCTTTAGTTTTACCCTTACCACCATCAGTTTTACCACCGCCACCAAAAATTTCAACCCCTAAATTGAAGGCACCTCCACCTCCAATTATAAACGACAAAAAAGAGAAAAAGTCCGTTGTTAAAGCACCACCAGAAGAGCCGTCAAAAAAAGAAGAAGAAGAAGTTCTACCCCCACCTCCTCCTTCACTAGTCATGAGCGAGAGCGAAAATGAACCCGAACCAGAACAAGAAGAAGCAATCCAAGAACATTATCAACAGGAAGCTATGATGATGTATAATACTGATCATAATCAAATGGGCATGGATGCTAATGCAATGATGCAATATGAACAGTATACGATGGAATACAACAATATGATGTATTCTCACATGTATGATTATTCTCAAGACGTTCCAGAAGACAATCCTGCACCACCACCTCCACCTGATCAAGTTCCAGTGGAACATACGATGCCTTTACCTCCACCACCCTTACCACCAGATGATCCCAATGAAGACTTGGCCATGCTTGGTATCAGTGCTGATGATTTGGCAGTGCAAATGTTTTGATAAACTTGACACCAAGATAAAAACGGTTTTTAATGTTTCAATCCAGAATTTACTTTTCATTTTTTAATTTGTAGTGTTCTTCTAGTTATGTAATTGTTAATTTTTAGGCTTATTTACTTTATTAAATATTGTTTTATTAATAAATATCTATTGAAAGGTATCCATTTTTTGAATTTTATTTCACACAAGTATTCAAATGGCCCAAATATATTGGAGCTGGAGAGTAAACTGACAGTATAAAGCGGCCTAATTTGTCTTTAAATTAAAAAGCTGTTTTTAAAGTAATATTCGAGTTTTGTTGCTGCACAAATTGATTTGAATTTATTGTAAGTTTCATCTAACAAGGAGACATTACAGTGAGTATGCCGTCAATCAAGATCCCAATTTTTTTGGCGATTGTTGCTAAAAAAAAATTATCATTTTCGAATTTTAGTCGATTGGCCCTAGTTTTTGAGTTATGAATTTTTGAAAATACCATGAGTTAACTGCTATTATTAGCTATTATTTAAACAAATTATTAGATTTTATTGTAGTAATACAAAATTAATTACAGTATATCAACTCAAAAATTTTTAGATACAAAAAACATTTTTGCATTAATAGTCTGGATTATCGAGTTTGTGACTGTTATATAACATTTAAATGTAAAAAGTTACAATTTTATACGCCGGAAGTACTTCTAATCCAATCACGGTAAACAGAAACACTAGTGAATACATCAGGATATCCATTAGCACAAGGTATTCCCCAAGAAACAATTCCATGTAGTTGTAAATTTAAAATCAAAGGACTACCAGAATCTCCTTGACATGCACCTTCACCGGCAACCATATGAGTGCATATGTGCGAAATATATACTGGAAATCCTGGCAATAATTCTCGGCATTGGGATAAAGATATTGCTTCTAAATTAATAGTTTGGAGTCCATTAGGAAGAGAAGTTGAAGGATAGCTTGTTAATCCCCATCCAGATAATGTTAAAAATGTACCAGGTCGAGGTTGAAAAGTAGCAAGTTGAATACTTTGAACAATTCCGTGAGCTAAGGCAATGCTACCTTTAATTCTTAAAACAGCAATATCTTCTACATAGGTTTGAGGATTGAAAGCTTTATTTGCGCGTATTTCAGTTAGGTTGTAAGGTGTACCACCGGAGTTGAGGTAAATAGTTCCAACAACAACGAAAAGCTCATCTGGACGCATACTGTGAAAGAGTAAAATAAATATTTTTTATTATTCAAAGCAAAAAGTCTCACTTGTAAACGCAATGAGCGGCGGTCAAAATCCAGCCTTTGCTAATAATGGAGCCACCACAGAAATGTGCATTATTTATAGTAAATCGTAATGATGCTTGGTGGGGAAATTCTCTACCATATGCAGGACGCCCTCCTATAATTCGGGACTCCTCGACTTTTGGAATAGGGGTGGCTAAAATATAATTTTAGTTTTGTAAGATTACAGGGTGGGCTATCACTACTGCACATACGAAGCGTTTGAATACCTAACACCGTGATCCTCTAACGGATTTTTGTTGAAACTGGACCTAGATTGATTCTGTGACAAAAATAAAAAGTTATAAGACAAGTAGACGATCTTGTTTTGTAAATTTTGGATTTTATAAAAATCGTTGAATTTGAAATAAGTAATTTGTTAGTCGACGCGCAAACCCTTAGAAACGGACTTCCTTAGAAAAGGAAAATCCGTTACAGGGTGCCAGGAATTCTAATAACCGGATCATCCGGTTAGATACTCAAACGCTGCCAAAGTGAATTGTGTGGATTCTGTTAATGTAATATCAAACACCCTATATATATGTATTGGCTGAGCGCCACCTATGTAACCATAGTGTAGACAATATGAATAAAGTTAGTCATGCTGAAAACTTATAACAGGCGAGTCGCTTCATTTATTCCGCTTCATTTTAACAGATTCAGGCCCGTAGCCAGGATTTCATTTGGGGGGCACTTGTAAAAAGCCTTTTGTAAAATGTAAAAATTTCTGTTGTTCCCCTTCCTTTTTCTTTGTCTTTTCAAAATTTCGGGGGGGGGCATGAGCCCCCCCTGGCTACGGGCCTGTGTGGTTTCAAATCAATACAAAATATTGATTCACTTTGAGTAACATGGATGGTCTATCTTCTAGGTGCTATGATGTCAGACTGTCCGAGTTAATTCGAAGTATGTATATTTTTTGCCGAAAAGTAATATTGAAGTCTTGAGCTAGTAATGAAGAAAAAAGACTTACCAAATACACCACAAATAATGAGAGCTAGCACAATTTTGAACATTATGATCAACTGTGTCTATAAATTTACTCTTCAAGCTTTTTATATTTTACTAAAGCACTTGACAAATCAGTCGAGTGCAATATTTTTAAAAAAAATTTATAAAAATTAAATAATTAATTAATTAAATTAAATCTCGAGATACGGATAAGAAAATATGATTAGGTACTCGATAGAAATCTACTTAAAGCAAATAATTTGTTTTAAAATTTCCCTCTTAATTCTTAATGAGTTAGTCCACCTTGACAGTTTAAAAAAAATCGAAACTGTTTTTGTTGTTAAATAAGTTACAAATTGATTTTAAATTTAACATTCGTAATTTTAAGAAAAATTAACGGTTTGAAACATTTCATTTATTTATTTGAATATTTTAAAATATCCTTAGTAAGGATTCATTACATAGGCACTTGGGTGGGCTATTAAATGCCACTAAATATTATGAAGAAATAAAAAACATTCACAAAATTGCATTGTTTTTAGTTTTCAAGGTGGACTAACCCCTTAAATTTTTTATATAATTTTACTAATTGAACTTAATTTAATTAATTAAAAAAAAATCTCTAGACGTGGATAACAAAAATAAGGATATTGGTACTTAAAATTCTAAAGTAGATGCAGAGGCGACTCCCCAAAATCTTTAGGTTCTGCATCAGACGAAATTCATTAGAAATCCAAATTGCTGTTTGCATTACACTAACGTAATATCGCAAAAATCGAAATCACAGTACCACAAAAACAAGAAGGGCATCAAATTGGTAGTATTAAATTTCAAATCAATTCTGAAATTTAAGGGGTTATCTATGAAGGACATCCGTAATTTTTTCCGAATATTTGAAACCCCCCTCATTTTGTCTCAGTTGGTCTTTTTATCCCGAGTAACATATCTCGGCATGTGGTCTTCGCAATTCTTTAACCTGATTCATAGTAATTTTCAATTTAGTTTCAAATCTCAATTTAGTGACAATGGTTGCATGACAAATTTTCTGGCAAATGGATTGGTGATGGAATAGCTAGAGTGATCCCCCGATTTAACGCCGCTTAATTTTTTCCTCTGAGGGCCATTTAAACAGTAAACAAAAGGAATATGCGGACTGTGTTAAGGGGGGGAGTCTGACTTAAAATTATTTTTATAAAAATATAAAAATTATTGCATAATGCAACTAACTATATACCAGCGGCGACCACGCTTTTGTAATCTGCGGGCGACTAGGTCGCAAACAATACCAAACAGTTTTGGATATCACTGAAATATATAAATAACAATATTAAATATTGTAGTTGTAATAAATAAATTATCTTCAAAAAATTTACTATTATGTAACTACAAACAGTACAAATAAGGTTCGATGTGGTGCTGAGATAGAATGGATGAAATGTCCAACTAATATATGCTTTCTATCTTCCTTATAAATGTATAGTAAGTAAATATGGATTTAAAAACCTGAAACAGTGGAAAAATAATCGATACATATTAAGTAATTTCTTTAGTATAAACCTACCCCAACCATTGTAGGAAAATATAGCAGTTTAATTTTCCCAATTGTTAGCTTTATGGGCTTCTGCATTTGGATAAACAATAAAGATTTTTGTATTCTTAAATCAAGGCCAATAAAATTAACTTCATAGCACGCACTAGATATTCTACTACTTTCAGATAAAACTTTATCTCCCCAAAAAGTAATTATACCTAATAGTACATAACATACAGCAATAAGCAACAAGTCCCTCAAAAAGTAAAAATTTCCCAGAGGTAGCTAAAAATAATCGTAATTAACAACTTCTAAACACAATTATAAAATATTTACGGTTGATCCATGATATAATAAACAGCATGTGATTATAATTGTTCCACTAAAAAGAGAACAAATAAATAGGTAGAAAGTATTTTCAATCTCAGTAGATATTTGAATAATAGTGGTATGATAGTCAACAACTTTTTTTAATTTTGGTCTAAAATTTTCCCAACTGATAGATGCAAATTTGTGGTTAAACTTCTTCTTTTTCTAAAAAAAAGTAGTATTTTTTTTATTATTTGGTACCTATATTTTAAATAAATTAAATTAGTACCTATAATATATTTTTATTAAGTTTTCAAGCACTTGTATTTCACCCCTTAAAAGTTAGATTTGGGAATTTGGTATACAAGATTATTGAAAAATCAAAATGTAGTACTTAAAAGTTGCACTATTTGGTTGTAAACTGTACTCTTTTCTAACACTACTGTATCTTAAGAAGCGCGCTGCAAATTTTGATGCAAAAACATGTTTCAACAGATGTCGTACCCTAAAATATTAATCTTTTATACTTATCTTTTCACCAAAGCAGAATTCTAATAATTTATAACAGTCATATGAATAGACGCTAACTAAGCTAGGCAATAAGGAAGTTTGAGCTTCCAATGTTGAATATTTACAAGTATATTCCAAAAAGATATTCACATGTGAAAATATTGAATATATTTAACCCTTAATAACTATGGAGGAGTCACCGAGACCACGCCGACTTTTAATATGTGTGTATTTTAGGCCTAGTTCAAAATTACGAATTTAGCGTCTCAGTACCTTTAAGTTACATCATTCCTATTATATTGACAAAATAAGGTCCTTGAAGATTGCCTAGTTTTATAGTTAGAACGAATTAAAATAAGCACGGGGTCTGTATGACCACGCCATAGTGTTAGTGTAACTTTTAATCTCCCATGTTTAATACAAAAATATGTGTTGAACTAGTTTGATTTCGTACAATTTAGGTAAATTGTGTTAAAAATTGAATTAGTATGAATAGCATTTGTTTGTTTTATTAGGAAATGTAAAAATAACAAAAATAATAATCAATACATTATGGCATTATTCATCAATTGCATGGATAAATTGTAACATTTTAGGTGTTGTGATTTTTGCGAATTCAGTTTTTTTTCTTCAATTTTGTACTTTAGTTATAATTTCTCATCTATTAACTTTTCAACTCGGCAAATTTTGTGCTATTAGCAAGGGGTAAATCTCGCTTTTTTTTCAACTCTGTCGTAGGTGGATGTGTTGCCAAAATTGACTCTTCCGCGCCGCGCTACGCTCCGCTCCGCTTTGCAGCGCTCCAGAGCCATTTTGGCAACACTAAACTCATTAAAAACATCCCCCGAGGGTAATCCAACTCGGCAAATTGTGCTATTAGCAAGGGGTGAATCTCGCTTTTTTTCAACTCTGTCGTAGGTTGAGGTGTTGCCAAAATTGTCTCTTCCGCTCCGCTTTGCAGCGCTCCAGAGCCATTTTGGCTTAAACTCCAATAACCATAATCTCCGGCTTATGATATAAATAGTTAACACATTGTTAAATGGCTGTTGGCGGAGTTCACATTTTGGATTACTGTCGACCTTTTTGCATTTGGCGGAGTTCACAACACTTTTGGCGGAGTTACATAGTAGAGGACCATAGTTATTAAGGGTTAAAAATATTTATCTTTGAAAGTTCAAACTTCCTCATTGCCTAAATTAGTTATTGTTGGTTCATATGATTTTCATAAATAATTAAAATTATGTATTGGAGAAGAGAAAAGTATAAAAGATTAATATTTTAGGGCGCGCCATCTGTCGAAACATGTTTTTGCATCAAAATTTGCAGCGCGCTCTTAATATGTAATCTTGTGTACCAAATTTCCAAATCTATCTTTTAAGGGGTGTTAGACTACTTTAAATAGTATTAATTTTGAAAATTAATTCCGGAAAAACTACAAATCCAGAATTTATTTTCAAAATTGATACTGCTTTACAATTTACCCCTTAAGTTCCAGCGTATTATTCCAGAATAATTTAATACAACTAAAAATTTATTACCTTCATTAAACTTTTACTGCTTCGTGTAATTGATCTGATTAATTTTTGTACATATTGGCAATGTGCGGACACCAAAGCAAGCATGTTTAAATAAATAATTAATCCTGAATAAAATAAAATTCCAAGTACGCCAAAAGTTAAAATTTGAAGAAAAAATCTTATAGTGTAATTTTCTATAAAAAATGTACCACTTCCCAATGGCAATATCCATTTTTCATGTTGTATTGAATATAAAACAGTTAGTATTATGGAACTTGCATAATCCACAAACAACATTATAGTTCCATAGAAAACCTAAAAATGTTAAAGATAATGAGAACATTAATAGATACTGAAGAAAATAACGTAAATAAACAAAATGTAAAATTTTGTGAAATTAAAACTGTCACTTTTGCTCTAACTTTTTTCAGAGAAAAGTGCCACTTTTCGGCACAGCCCCTAATAATGAGATTAAAGCAGTTGGAAAGAGCCAAAGTTGGCGTAGAAGACTTTGCTGCGAGTTGTAGAGCCAGCTAGGCGTATTTTCGGTGAGGTCCACCTAAGTGACCGAATTTCGAGTTTTTCTTGGAAAACCAAGTGTTTTTCAAGCTGATAATTAGTGCGTAGTGACGTCTAACGTAGACGAGTGTTTTTAGATTGATTTGGAAGTAGAATCTTCGAATTGCGGCGTTTTTGTAAAAACGCACATTGAAAATTTAATTGACCATATATGTGGATGAAAATTTTGTCAGTTCCGCCATTGATGAATGATTTTTGTAATCACGAAAATTACGTGCCTACAAGTAAATGTTTAGAAGAAAGAATTCAAATTGAACGAAATTTAAATCAAATAATTTTGCTTACGGATTTTGAGGTTAGTTATGCAATTTTCTGAGTTTGGTTCAAATCTGTTACGTTTTGCCAATAAACTTCGTTATACGGTTACCGATCGTCCTTATCTGGATATTTTAAGAAGAATTGCGAAGGATTGATGCTCCAATTCGATTATTTTATGAACAACAAGCTGTTTCAAGGATACAACAGGTGTCAAACGGATGATTTCACGAGCAAGAAATCAGCGGTTCCCAAAAAGTCGACTACAAGTGCCACCGTATTGGTAAATAAACTTTATAATTTTGTACACCATTATTCTATTATTGTAATTCATTTGTGTCACACGATTACACATTAAATAGAAGCCTGGAGTATTTTGAGGTTTCGATTTACAATTAAATGTAAATGCGAAGGGTCTTCTATTCTACACAATTTCACACGCCGACGACCAAAACGAATTTGTTCGTAAATAGCCTATGTTCGATCTGTTATGTTTATTTTAAAATTGAGTTTTCATTTGATGAAAATTAAATTGATCATTTTCTACGAAGCTGAGTTTAATTTATTTTTCACACAGCCAACCACACTCGAATTTAGTTTTTCAGTATTGTCGATGAAGACAATAAATTTTATTAAGGCAGTTTATGCAATTTTGTCCCTGAGAGGGAAAATTCTTTTGAGCAAATTTAGTGCGGCATTAAGGCCGAACAATTTATTTTATTTAGCGACCCAAGAAAGAGAGGGAAATCGAATCCAGCCCTGGGATTTGTCTCGTAATTTAAATGCGAACCGACGCATAGCTGCCGATCGCGCTTTAGGGTAGAGATATTGTCCTGGTAAGAAAGTAAATTTTTTATAGTTAAAGGGTCGTAGGAAATATCGCTACAATACATTGAAATGAATGGTTATTTCAATTAGAAGATTTAAATGAAAATCTGCCAAAATAGTACCTACATATAGTTTAATTACATTGAATTGTCCAAATTCTCAAAAAAATAATTAATTGCATGGAAGTTGTTTCCAGAGTAATAGAAGTTCAAATTTTTGATAATAAATACTATTATGATTATAATTACTAGAATTTAATCCTTTTACTCCTATCGGAATATATTTATCCCAAGCAATGATGTTCGAAAAATTCTAAATTTTATAAACTGCATTGAAATAGCATTGGGATGGGCAGTGCCGGTTTTAGAACTTATGAGGCCCCAGGCGCAATTCAATTTTGAGCCCCCCCTCTAAGTAGTATCACTAATCCTAAACCACCTAAAGCAATAAATTGATTTGAACCTCTGGTGTACGTGCGTCCACCAGCGCGCAGCAGACGATGTTTTCATACTTCTTTTTTTTTTACTAAAAATTGCACTGAAATCAAAATAACTGCAAATATAAGGCATCTTAGGTCTTACAATTTTTTCGTTATCTTTCCTGTGTTTATTACAACAGAATTAATATTTTCATATACTTTCAGAATATTTGAACAAAATTAAATTTTTATCAAAAAAGTTTAAATCAAAAATTGCAATGGAATCAAAATAACTGCAAATCTAATGCTTCTAGGGCTTAGAATTTTTTCGCTATTTTTCCTGTGTTTATTACAACAGAATTAATATTTTCATAAAATGTCAGAATATTTGAACAAAATAAAATTTTTATCAAAAAATTTAAATCAAAAATTGCACTGAAATCAAAATAACTGGAAATCTAATGCATCTTAGGGCTTAGAACTTTTTCATTATTTTTACTGTGTTTATTACAATAGAATTAATATTTTCATAAAATTTCAGAATATTTGAACAAAATTAAATTTTTATCAAAAAATTTAAATCAAAAATTGCACTGAAATCAAAATAACTGCAAATATAAGGCCTCTTAGGGCTTAGATTTTTTCGTTATTTTTCCTGTGTTTATTACAACAGAATTAATATTTTCATATACTTTCAGAATATTTGAACAAAATTAAATTTTTATCAAATAAGTTTAAATCAAAAATTGCAATGGAATCAAAATAACTGCAAATCTAATGCTTCTAGGGCTTAGAATTTTTTCGCTATTTTTCCTGTGTTTATTACAACAGAATTAATATTTTCATAAAATGTCAGAATATTTGAACAAAATAAAATTTTTATCAAAAAATTTAAATCAAAAATTGCACTGAAATCAAAATAACTGGAAATCTAATGCATCTTAGGGCTTAGAACTTTTTCATTATTTTTCCTGTGTTTATTACAACAGAATTAATATTTTCATAAAATGTCAGAATATTTGAACAAAATTAAATTTTTATCAAAAAATTTAAATCAAAAATTGCACTGAAATCAAAATAACTGCAAATCTAATGCATCTTTAGGGCTTAGAACTTTTTCATTATTTTTACTGTGTTTATTACAATAGAATTAATATTTTCATAAAATTTCAGAATATTTGAACAAAATTAAATTTTTATCAAAAGATTAAATCAAAAATTGCACTGAAGTCAAAATAACTGCAAATATAAGGCCTCTTAGGGCTTAGAATTTTTTTGTTATTTTTCCTGTGTTTATTACAAGAGCACTAATATTTTCATAATATTTCAGAATATTTGAACAAAATTAAATTATTATCAAAAAATTTAAATCAAAAATTGCACTGAAAATCAAAATAACTGCAAATCTAATGCATCTTAGTGCTTAGAATTTTTCTCAATTTCATTTCTCTATGTCTCACTCTTTAGTAATTAAATAAAATAATTTTCTATATTTTGAAGCCCATTGATTTACGATGCTCCAGGCGCCTGTTCGGAAATCCGGCACTGGGGATGGGATATTTTAGTAGTAAATAAAAATTTTAAAAATCAGGAGTGCAAGGGTTAAAAGTAACAATAAAAAATACATGTATATCATTTCACAGAATCAAATTTAACAAAATGATAATACAAATTTATAAGCTATCAAATTACCTGTTTAGTAACAAAATTTTCATAATTTTGAATAAGCCGAACGCCTTCTCGGTTGTTAAAAGACATAGCTAAATGACTAAGAATTTGCATTTTATCAAGCAATTCACATAATGCAAGTTTTTTCCAATACAGACAGTGTGTAGTAACTAAAGCTAAAATTTCAATTTTACTATTATTGAAAAACATACGTATAACTATTTTAATTAATAAAATATTTTAAAATGTAATAAAATTATTATTACCTTATTAATAAATTATCAAGTTAGTGTTAAAAACTTAACAATTTAAAACTAAATTATGATTTTATTTCAAGAAATATTTTTGAAATTCCTCTTATATAAATTTTTGCTAAACATTGATTTTGGTTTTCTTGGGAATTTGGACAATTCAATTTAAACTCTACTAATTAAATTTTTTTATACTCAAAAATAGTAGAGTATAATTGAGTTGTACAAATTCCCCCAAAAAACAAAAGTAATTAATTTACATAATATTATACGACGACGAAAACAATCAAATAATATTGTATTAACTTACTCGTAAAGCATCCAATTTCAAATATGAGACTGTTAATAAGTTCGTCAAAATTATTTTTTATTTTAGCGATTTCAGAAATTACGGCGAAAGGGTAAATCGTAAAAATTATTAACATAGTCATTGAGTAAATTCTAGTTAATAATCTCGCATTTGGTGAAAAACCAAAGAAATTTAGCAAATTTTTTTGAAAAACAAAACAATCGTTGGAAAAATTTAAAAATTTAATTTCCATTGTGATTTTTTTGAATTAACTTTACTCTATTCCGGAACTGTCTTGAAACTAAATGTAATATTGGTAGTTTTATGATACGTTGATAATGCATTCATTTTTATTCCTTAACAGTTACTATATAATTAATTCTGATCATTTAAAATTCAACCAAGTAAAAGTAACTGACTAATAATTGCCTGGGATCATGCAATCCTGAAGTTTAACAGTGGTATTTATAAAAATAAACTAATATTTAAGAGAGGTTTACAAACCCTTAATAAGGCATGTGTCAAAAAACAGTATTCATAAACGTTCAATAGGCTTAAAAAGTTTTGGCAATATTTACCAAGGACTTGGTAGCTACTTTAACAGTGTTTAAATCCATTTTAACGTTTAACGAATTTTATCTGTCAAGAGTAAAATTAAATTGATAAAATGGATGTAATAGCTGCTATTAATGTAAATGCTATTGACATTATTTTAGAAAAATAATTGTCTAGCGTGATGAAATGTGTTGATGACGAGGGAGGGGGTCCAAACAAACGTGACGTGAGGCAACGTTGTGTATGTTTTACTGTAAATCATAAAAATAGTCATTCATTGGAGGGGGTCCAGGATTTGTTGTAACACCCCGAATTATTGCCGAGTGTAACATCCCAGCTGTGTTTTTCCTTACCTTGTTATTTAAAATTTTAATTGTTTAATTTGTTTGGCAGCTGCCACCAGATTCACTTTGATGTTGATTTTGATTAAAAAAAGGTTAACATTTCTAATCGACAGTCGAACCAATCCCGCCAGGTAAGCGAGCTACAGAGGTGTGGGGGTATTTTATTTTATATTTTACCATTGGCGCAACTAGGGTCAAAAGTTTGAGGAGGCTAAAAAAATATTTTCGAACAATTTTTTTAAGTAGGGGGGTAAAAATAACGAAAAATTGGGAGATTTTGGGGGGGCTAACTTGAATTTTGGGGGGGCTTAGCCCCCCTAGCCCCCCCTAGTTGCGCCTATGTATTTTACTCAAAATTTCCTGTTTTTGTTAGCAAACAAAACAAAGCAAGGCTATTTCAGAAAGAGAAAATACCACTCTTTTTATCTAGTTTTCTGATCCGGCTCTCCATCAGCACAAAACAAAGCTCGGCCTCCGGCTTCGCACTTATACTTCTATTCCATTTCATAGCTCAGTCAATTTATATAATAAACATTCAGTTAATCCATTCGTACGCATCAGTGGTAGACACATAACTGATAGGTAAGTCCTTAATCGCAGGCTAGTGACGGATTTGATAACGTATTCCTTATCTTCCCTAACAGGAAACGCGGTCTGCGTTAAACCAAAGCTAGGAGATTTAGAAATCCACCAACTTTGTTTATTTTTAACGCAGGACCAATGATTATCCGGCCAGCTGCTGCAATAGCGTATGCGAAGGGTCGCGAATTGATGACATTTAGAAATCGATAACAATTTAATTAATTTAAATTTAATAGACAATGTAATTCGCGTTGTCGTACAGTTTCAAATAGCTCCAAAAAAATTTGTAGTCAAAGAGCAATTTTCGGCATAATCAATTCCACTTTAGACTATACATACCGCAAAAAGTTACATAAAATTATACCACAAGTCTTAGAAATTTTTATACATAAAGGTACAAATTATTGGAGAATGCAAGAAGGACGTGACTGCGCGAATTTTTTTACATTGAAAAATATGAGGTTAATATTAAAGGTTAATAATAAAATTTATAATAGTAACAAAATAAAATTAAGTTTGGTTTGCTTTTTTGATAACGAAGTCATTTCATTTTGAGCCATTCTACTTTACCATTAGAACATTTTTTGTAGCTATTACAAATTAACATTTTTTTCCAATCGATAAAATCATCATGATTGTATTTACATGAAGAATTAGTACATAATAAAAATAAGTAATTAGAAAATGCAATAATGAACAAAAATGTGGTATAATCGCCCTTACATCACAAAAATTTTATCAAGTCTAGTGCAACAATTTCATATACCGGGTGACCGGCCGCCGCGCCGATGTGAACATAGGAAATTAACATGAAAAATTGATTTTTTTTATTCTTGCTTCCCATCATAACGGATAAGAATGAAAAGGGTATCAATTTAAAGTGATTTTTATTCTGCTTCAAAAGATACCTAACACTTGATATTTTGTTTCTTAAGAGGAATCCTCGAAGTTGGAAAACACACTTTTCAAAATTGCAAGAAGTGTATATTCTTTAAAAGAGGGCACATTGGCACCGGGATTTGGTAAAAGAATTTTATTTTTCGTTTATTTAAGGAAACCATAGAAAGTCATAAAAAAGACATCCGATAGATGTTAAAAAATAGGGTTAAAAACAAGGTAATTAAAAATTTTTTCTAAAAGCGGTACTCAGTGTTATGAAAATTACAGAAGGGGTACACAGATGTCGAAAGTTTGAGAAACACTGTTCTACGTCTACGTTAAAACATATGCAACATTTACTGCTTACAAAATAACCACATCGCACATAATTAAAAAATTTCATGTGTCGCCTCGGTGGAAAATTCCGTCACTCAACTTTGTTGAATACTTTGCTTACTTTATACAGCTACATCTCGGTCTCACTTCCAATCTCACCGAAAATAACTAATTGAAACTATTCAAGCTTTGAAAAACGAAGATTTCATCAAAAACTTAGCAGAGTGCTAAAATGGCTTGCACTCCTCACCGCGACTACACAAAGCCGTCCTTCCTATCAATATCTTTAAAAGGTTGGCTATTTGAAGTTTTAGAACCCAAAATTCTCGCTTAATGGCTTTAGACAATTTTGTAATTTGTCCAATTTTTAAAAGTTCTCTGTTTTTAAAATTTTTTCAGGGCCATAATGCCACTTTTATTTACACATTATAAAATTATTTATAGTCCCTGACTTAAACCATATAAACTTATCGACAGTAGACGCCGCCTTGACTTTTTCCAACAGAAGAGCAAAATTAAATGATGTCACACGTGGGTTAAATACTACTATACAACCAAGGTAGATGAATTACTTAGATAATAGAAATTATTAAGTTTGGACTTTGATCTTGTTTTCCCAAGGGATTTAAAATCCAGGGGGGGGGGCGATCGCTCCCCTTCCTTGGAAATATTAAACTTACTTCCTTAAAAATTAAGGAAATATTTTTATTAAAAAATTTATTTTAGGTGTAGAATCGACATTGTATTTTACAGAGGGAAATTGCAGATTCGCGATTTTGGCATGGGACCGACGATATAATAAAACATAAAAACTAAAATTACTGGAAAATAGTATAGAAGGGTTATCAGTTTTCGTACGTCTCTTCTCAATCTTGAAAAAGTTGCTGGATCCGCCCCTGTGTTTCCCCATCCATTATATTATCATAATTTCAAACCTGAATTATTATGACCTGGAACTGTCTTTTTTAACCCCCGACCCAAAAAGAGGTTATAAGTTTAACGTGTGTGTGTGTGCGTGTGTGTGCGCTCTTTGTTTGAGGACACGTATCTCCCAAACGGATTCACCAATTTGGCTAATTTTTTTTTAAAAATGTTCTCCATAGTCCAAGGATGGTTCTTACGGAGAGAAAAATTAAAAAAGTTGGCCGGAAAATTTGAAAAGAAAGAATATAATTTTTTATACCCCACATAAACGAGGAATTCCCAGTAAGCCGCATCTAGTGCGCATGCACTACATTCATTATTTGACATTTACATTTAAAATTTAAAGTTCAAACCATTATTTTATATACAGGGTGGAGTAAAAATTAATATATTATATTGAACATCGAAAAATAAAAATTATTTACATAATAGGTGGGAGTAATATATAAACTTTAAAAATCACTAAATAAAAATTAAATTACAAATTTAAAAAACCCCCAACCCAAAAAAAACTCTAAAATTAAACCTCTAAAAAGTAAAATAATAATTAAATCGATCTAACCGTCGCACACTGGGCTGAAAAATGATGTAAAAATTTATTTTCCAATTAATGTTTATATAGTAAATTTTTTTAGTTGGTAATATTAAAAAAATCGCACATTACAATCGCAAAATTCGTTATGTTCTGGTGGATTGTTTTGCGTTTAAATGCTTATGAATATTAAATATGATTATATTAAACAGATGATACTCATAGCAATGCGTTTATTTTAAAATTTATAGGTAAAATAACGATTTTAGGGTTTATCTTAACTTGAACTTTTCGAGCGTTCTATAAAATTGAGAACTTTAAAATTTAGACCTGCGTTACTGTTACCTAAACATCTATATCGTGTATCAATTTCTCGCTGGAATGTTTGCCTATAAGGAAGATATTGTCATTTCAAGTTTTAATCTCTTAATTTTATGTACCAAATCCGCTCATTTTCATCATAAAAATATGAAAAAAATGAAAATATAAATGTATATCAAATATATTTGTAACACGTAAAAGGAATTAGATTAGTAAATTATTAAAATATATCAATTAATTTACTATCACGTATTAAAAACTAACCAATTATAGTTAGAAAATACTATAATAATTTATTATTGTTGCATTGATTATACATAGCGTAAAAGAGTTACCTATCAGCGAAAATTTAAAATTAGTTTTGTTACCAGAACCCACCTAAACAAATTTATATTTGATTTAAACTAATTTAAATTAATTTTTATTAATATATGAAAATAAATTATTAGTAGCTACATAATTATTAATTTGTATCGCTTTCAGTAGCGTCTGTTAATTCAATTTCTGGAGTTAATTCCAGTAATTCCAAAGTTTCGGGTAAAAGATTTTTTGTTTGTCTTTTCTGAAATGGCCGAATACTTGCTATAAAAGGATCTGAAGATATTAGCATATTATGTAAAATATCTTCGTTGGATGCTTCCCTGCAAAACTTTCTAGATCGGGTTTCTCTATATTTTCGAAAATCCTTATTTCTTGCTTCGGAAGCTTCTTCTGATAACTGGCCAATCGGAAGAAGAGCGTGTTTAATAATGCCTTCACCATGAAAAAGTATTTTGTGAAGTGAAACTGGCATATAATACCACTCATATAGTGAAACATACAAATTCGCTGTTTCTTTTGCAAATATTTTGAATTTTGTCAGATTAATTTTTTCACCGGACGCTATTGCATGTAATATTGTACGAATTCTTTTTATAAGATCAACATCTATACTAGTTATTTCTGCTGATATTTCTGCATTTTCAAAAAATTTTCTAGCAGTGTTTCCATCATTTGTCGTGCCATGTCCTTGTTTTACTATATCGACGAGTAAGCCAAGTCGAGTTTTAAAAAGATTTTGAACTTTTCTTTTTTTGCTTTCTTTCATTTCTTTTTGTTCTGCAGTTTTAGCCGACCATTTCTTAAATTCGAGATTATAAGAAATGTGTAGTAAACACTCGAAGCTTCTAATCCAAGCATGCAAAGGAGAAATTCCAAATTTATAATTATCTTCGTTAGGAATTTTATCTTCTAATTTTTGGAAATTGTTCATCTCGCTTGGTTTTGCTTTACAAATATAACATACCATTGAGGAAGTAGTTTCTGTTAGTGTTTGACATACTTTGCCGTCTACCATAGTGAAACATACTATATGCCTGATTGTAATATTTTCTTTGTATTTTGTCAATATTAACGTATCAATTTGTCTTTGCAAAAATTTCATTTCGTTCTTTATAACTTCTGTACTTTCCTTAATAAATTCAAATTTAATTGGGCGACAAAAGAAAGTTGAAGATGGTCGAGAATTAGTCCAAATGATATCAGATTCATCTTTATGATAAAGTTTTAGGGGAACTAAAGCTGTCATAAAAATACTTGAATCATGAGCAGTTTCATCTGAAAATTTTTGTTTGTATGTATTTTGACCGGAAGCTCCATCAAAGCCGCATTTACTTATTAATGTGAATTCGCCACTTTCATTTGTTTGCACATATTTTAAAATTCGGCTAACAGTGTGATCTAAAAGTTCTTGCAAATTAATTTGTGCAACAGTTTCAGTCACGGTTATGGATTCTCTCCTAGGATAACAATCATTTTTTGCTTGTTGAATTTTATAATATGAGGGAAATAATTGAAGTTCTTCTTTTGAAACCGAGTCTCTAAGTATTATATATTGGGACTTGGACAAATTCAAAGATGTGTATATAGACAACGCCTTTTCTTTCGAGTACACGACAGGTTTAAATTTATCATCAAGAATTTTTCTTATTTTTATAACAAATTCAGGATTTTCTTGTAAATGTTCTAAAATCCTTGCAACATCGTTAAGTCCATTGTTGTACATACTCCTGATTGTAGAACACATGAGCTCCTGCGTATCCTTATATTGAATAAATTCGGTCTTTTCTACCATATCTTTAATTTTCAGTCTTATACAATGAGGCCAATTAAACTCAGAATGCAACCATGAATTATTGTTCTCCAAAAAAATTTTTTCAGTACGGTTGGACTGTTTCCACTTCCTACGCAGCTTCAAACAAAGCATTCTAATACTATTTTTTAAAGTATTCAGTTCTGATTCACAAAAATTGATATCAAGTCTGGAAGTAACCATTTCAAAAAGTTTCTTGTAATCATCAAGATGTGTGTCAGGGGAGCTTTTAAGTAATAAATAAAGATCATAATTTGTTCTTAAATTATAATTCATCTTGATTTGATTTGCTTTTTTTCTAATTCTCTATTCTATTTCCTTTTTTATTTATATTTTCTCGATTTTCAAAACCTTTATAGGCATATTATCTCATCGTATATACGGATCAATGGATTCTGAAGCATGAAAGCTTTCATATTTTAGCGAAAATGAGCGGATTTGGTACATAAAATTAAGAGATTAAAACTTGAAATGACAATATCTTCCTTATAGGCAAACATTCCAGCGAGAAATTGATACACGATATAGATGTTTAGGTAACAGTAACGCAGGTCTAAATTTTAAAGTTCTCAATTTTATAGAACGCTCGAAAAGTTCAAGTTAAGATAAACCCTAAAATCGTTATTTTACCTATAAATTTTAAAATAAACGCATTGCTATGAGTATCATCTGTTTAATATAATCATATTTAATATTCATAAGCATTTAAACGCAAAACAATCCACCAGAACATAACGAATTTTGCGAATGTAATGTGCGATTTTTTTAATATTACCAACTAAAAAAATTTACTATATAAACATTAATTGGAAAATAAATTTTTACATCATTTTTCAGCCCAGTGTGCGTCGCGTCGTCGTGTCGGGGGCCGTTAAGCAAATATTAACAATATCAAATCGTTCTGTGTAAATCCCGTCGGTCCCCCGACACGACGACGCGACGCACAGTAGGCTGAATCCCTAAAAAACGAGAAATTTGCTTTTTTCTCTTTTGCTTTTTTTCACAATTTCTTATATACTGTTTGTTTGCGGTTGGTAAATTTTTAATGGATTAAAAAAAATGAAGTCGAAAAAAAGCTTAAAAAGGCATGTCCTAACAGGTTTTTTGCGTGCAAAGAACATATTTATACTGAACATGCTTAAACGAAATGAATAGCACTCATTTTAAGAGTCGCATTATGGATTTAATACGTAAAATGATGATTTTAAAATTTATCTTCATATGAACTTTTCTCGAGTTGTAGGAATATCATACTCGTGAAATTTTGTATGCGTACTTCTTAACTACATATCTACATCATATTAAAATTTCTCTCACAAATGCCTGCCACCTTCCGAAATATTAACATTTAATAAATTGCTCTTCCAAATCTTTTAATCTTGGTTTAACTCTAGTTTTTAACATAAAAAGCTATGTTCTAACAGGTTTTTTGCGTGCAAAGAACATATAGCTATACTAAATACTCAAATGAAATAAACAGCACTAATTTTAAGAGGCCCATGATGGATTTAATACGTAAAATGATGATTTTAAAATTTATCTTCATATAATATGAATTTTTCTCGAGTTGTAGGAATATCATACTCGTGAAATTTTGTATGTGTACTTCTTAACTACATATCTACATCATATTAAAATTTCTTTCACAAATGCCTACAAACTTCCGAGATATTAACATTTTAGAAATGGTCCCTAATAATAAGATACTTAAATTTTTTGTACACCCTGTATACAGTATCTTATTATGAGGGACCATTTCTAAAATGTTAATATCTCGGAAGTTTGTAGGCATTTGTGAGAGAAATTTTAATATGATGTAGATATGTAGTTAAGAAGTACGCATACAAAATTTCACGAGTATGATATTCCTACAACTCGAGAAAAGTTTATATGAAGATAAATTTTAAAATCATCATTTTACGTATTAAATCCATAATGCGACTCTTAAAATGAGTGCTATTCATTTCGTTTAAGCATGTTCAGTATAAATATGTACTTTGCACGCAAAAAACCTGTTAGAACATGGCTTTTTATGTTAAAAACTAGAGTTAAACCAAGATTAAAAGATTAGGAAGAGCAATTTTTTAAATGTTAATATCTCGGAAGGTGGCAGGCATTTGTGAGAGAAATTTTAATATGATGTAGATATGTAGTTAAGAAGTACGCATACAAAATTTCACGAGTATGATATTCCTACAACTCGAGAAAAGTTCATATGAAGATAAATTTTAAAATCATCATTTTACGTATTAAATCCATAATGCGACTCTTAAAATGAGAGCTATTCATTTCGTTTAAGCATGTTCAGTATAAATATGTACTTTGCACGCAAAAAACCTGTTAGAACATGGCTTTTTATGTTAAAAACTAGAGTTAAACCAAGATTAAAAGATTAGGAAGAGCAATTTTTTAAATGTTAATATCTCGGAAGGTGGCAGGCATTTGTGAGAGAAATTTTTATATGATGTAGATATGTAGTTAAGAAGTACACATACAAAATTTCACGAGTATGATATTCCTACAACTCGAGAAAAGTTCATATGAAGATAAATTTTAAAATCATCATTTTACGTATTAAATCCATAATGCGACTCTTAAAATGAGTGCTATTCATTTCGTTTAAGCATGTTTAGTATAAATATGTTCTTTGCACGCAAAAAACCTGTTAGGACATGCCTTTTCAAGCTTTTTTTCGACTTCATTTTTTTTAATCCATTAAAAATTTACCAACCGCAAACAAACAGTATAGAAGAAATTGTGAAAAAAAGCAAAAGAGAAAAAAGCAAATTTCTCGTTTTTTAGGGATTCAGCCTACTGTGCGACGGTTAGATCGATTTAATTATTATTTTACTTTTTAGAGGTTTTTATTTTAGAGTTTTTTTTGGGTTGGGGGTTTTTTAAATTTGTAATTTAATTTTTACCTGTATTAAATAATTTTGAATCCCTTTGTAAGTAAATCACCCACCATAATTAAGGTCTGGATTCGCGCTTATATTTTCGTGTCAGAATCGTGAACCTGCATCATCATTGCCTAAATATTATGGTGTTCTAAAATCAACTGCAAAGACCCTCACTCGGAAACTGAGATATAGTTGTGATGTTTCGAGCACTCACAGGTCAAGTACTGACCGCTTTTATTTCGGTAGAGCAAATTTGAAACTACTTATTTCTACAGGGAAGGTTAGATACTAAAATTCAATTAAGGAGACTTGGGAAATTCTCTACTGTTAAATAGATTTGAACGAAAAATGTAAAAATTCAATCTTGTTAAGTGGACTACAATGGTATAGCCGTATGTGTTGGTTTGTGTGATTATATCAAACCACCATTACATTTAGTATCAACTTTCCTAAATGGTGCTTTGGTAAAACCTATGATTTTGAGTGGCGCAATCAATAATTGTATAAAAATAACAATGTACAAGTAATACCGCCTTCGGAAGTCGTTTCAATAGTAGAACATCTGCAACCCCCAATGACCAAGCTCTAGTACGTTTCATAAGCCCTTCTGGTTGTTGCGTTTTTGTTTTCTTTAAACTTTACTAAATTCTAGTGAATCCGTGGAATCGCAGTTGTCCACGAACAAAATAAGTGCTTTTTGTGTGAATTAGTGCAATCGAACATTATGGAATCAACAGCTGGCATTTGGTACATTAACCTCAACTTTTTGTGTTCCTCATTTATGATAATTTTCACTATACTAGGGCCCATATAGCGTTTCTATCGTTGTATTAAACAATATAAACGAGATTTGATACTGGATGACCACAAGTTTCATCAAATAAACGCAAATTTGTGTGCCCCTTTTACACGTGCATCGAATGCGCGTCGTTCTTGGAAATTTTGACAATCTTCTTCTTCTGATCAGAAATTCGGAATTCGTAAATTTAACTTCGACGTCTCGTAATTTCACAACTGTCTCGCAGTACGTCCACGAGCGAAATTCCCTTGGATTTTCAAAAAATACATAAATTAGAAGGTAACTGCTTTTGGTGGTTTTGAATTTTTAAACTAATTACTTTTCTGTAAGACCTCCGCTACGTCAACAATCTTACCTTAATACTAATTTTGGTGATTGTTTAACGAATTAAACAATCACGCTGCTGCCACCAGATTCTTTAGATCGGAAGTGATTAACCTTTCCGACCGGCAGGTGAATCAATCCCGCCAGGTAACGCGACACGGAGGTGTGGGAGGGTAAATCTCCACCAAAACGCCAAATAAAACAGAATGATAAATTATTGAACGAATGAAAAACAAAAGAAAGAATAAAAAGTTGAATAAAAAAGAATAACAGGAGGAAAATCTTACCTGGTTACTCGGGCGGCTCGTGTTGTCACTTTAGTAAAAAACAATAATAAAACGAATGAAAGATTTAATGAACGGAACTATTTTATTAACACTTAACAAACATACAATTAGTGAATTATTGAGATCGATTTCCAACCCGGCTCTGCTTGCACTTGGTTTGGAATCTGATCTCTTTCTGGTGACTTCTTTACCTGGTTCCGTTTCCGGAACCCTTATCGGTCTTACAAGATCTTAACTTTTTACGGAGGGGGTGGTTGTTACATTTCTTCTCAGGTTTATCAAATTTTTCACACAACAACCGCCCAAATCACTTAATAGAAACAAAAATAGTGTGTATGTGTAATGTGTCTGGTAACAAGTTGGCTTTAAATGTAAACAAGATTTATTCTTACAACTTTAGATATTCGCTTGATCACCTCTTTTAACAATAATGTTCAATCCCGAATCTCTTATTCGTTTTTATGGTCATACTATATTAGTATGTGAGCGGTGTAAGCGCAACTTTTTATTACAGAGTTAATTCAAGGAATATTTCCTTGAATGTTGCCGTAGATTTTTTTACCTAGACTTTTCCAAGACCATTTTACTTAGACTTTTTTACCCGTAGACGTATTTACATTACCGTTGGTGGCGCCACCGACACTACTAACATGGCGCTCTTAGTGAGTATAGTTGATATTGTTTTATATTATGGGTGTTTGTGTGTTTCGTTCATAAAATCTGTGTTAATATGTCTTGATGTGTTAATATGATGTATTATTGTACATCATAGAAACAATGTAAACAAACTTTATTTGTAACTCATTGTGTTTATTATTTACTATTCGTGTGAACTTCATAAAAACAAACACACATGTATTAATTCTAAAAATCACAAAAAGGTTCATTATTGCAATAATTAGTAATACAGCAAAATCTAATATAAAACAGTTATAGATTTCAAATACAAACTTGATTATTTTAAAAGATGATTATAACTATTGTTAAGTTAAGTTTTGTTGTGAAAGAGAACTATAGGATTCAAAAATTCAAATTGTACTGCTATTAACACGTAGGTCAACGTAGTAGACAATATCTGCAAAACAATAGTTTGTAATATACGACATGATTTCAGTTTCCTTAAGGCTTCTTGTCCATAACATGAATTTGTGTCGTTCATCAATAATACACCAGCACGCTCCGCCGCCTCCTCCACCGTGTCAATTTTTAGGACACACAACGCATTCTGATTGGTCGTTGCTAGCACCAACTTAAAAGTTAAAATCACCTCTCCCTGGGATCGAGTAGCACACCAATTGCGTTTTCAACCTTGGCGAACTGCCCATCCGTGGATGGCCCTTCCAGCTAGTACATAATATTAGTTCCCAATTCAAAGTCCACCACTAAATGTTAATATCAATTTGAACTACTGCTTCAACATCCTACCTGTTGTTCGTAGGCGTCTAGCTATTATCATAGATTACTATATCTGTGCTATTATATGCTTACCCAATAACAGTGTTCTAGATACCTAGGAGTCGCACGGTTGCATTTTTGTTCTCTTACTTTGCTTTACCCGAAGTAAATGTTGTGCAACCTGATGCTTAAAGAATTTGGGGGCTATGTTTTGTTGCATATCTGTAATGCAACCCGGACTGGAAATTTTTTTACTGAGACAGCAGATGGACTGTGTTATGGGCAAGAAACCTATAACGGTCAATTTAAAAATATTAATAGGTATATTTACGTTTCCAAATAGTGTAAGATCGACGAACAAAATGTCCGTTGCATATATCTTTGTCGGATATTTTTTAGCCACGTGGAGATAGATATCAAACTAAAAGAAAAGATATATAAATATGAAATATTCTTAATAAAGTGAATATTTTGAAGCTTTTTTTCAAAAAGAAATTCAATCGAAATTTTAACATAGTTGGAACAAACCTGGAGGTTTTCATCATCATTTAGTTTACATAATGGAAATTTGTGCAATACTTCTAGTATCTCGATGTTCTGAAACAAAATATAATTATTATTTAACTGTTGTAATCGTTAATTTGTTGTTTAACAGATTGAGCCCCGGGTGACATTAAAGCTATGCTTCACTAAAACGAGCGTTGTTAAGGTCGTTTCTCTAACAGTGTCCACCAGGCCCGTACATAATGGGGGGTTCACCCCTCTCATGGCAAATGTAATTCTAAAGAATTATTATTAATATTCAAAAATATTTTATTATTCGGTCAGAGCGGTCGGAGCTTAGCGGTCACGCGAGTTGACTATGAACGCTAAAAACCCGGTTCGAATCCGAGTAAAGTAAGAACTTTATTCTGACCGTCTCCCCTCGGAAGGCAATGGCAAACCACCGAGAGTAATTTGCCAAGAAAAATCCTTATAATGTTAATGATCTAAATAAGTCCAAAATTGATCTGTGGACTAAGGGGAAGGCAAACCACTATCCCATTAACATTAACATTTCCCTGGTACAGCCTTCTTGGCTAAATCGGGGGGATCGCCGTACATCCGAAATCGGATAGGCACCTGAAGAAGAATTTTATTATTATTATTATTGTGTCCCTACATAAACAACCTGGTGGCCATATATAGCATATTAAAGCAAAATATTTACTTACAATTGTGTTACATCTAGCCATTTGTGATGTTGCATAAGCTGTTGCGGCTACTGTAACTTGCAGAAAAATTTCAACAATTACAAACTTCGCGGTGATCCGATATTGATATGCCACAAGAAGCACTATTAAAAATGTAGAAGCGATCAAATTACCCACATTTAATATAGTCATGATCAATGAGAGAGGACTTGTGTTTTCAAAAGCTCCTCTTAATGTTTTTGCAAATGCCATATATGTTTCACAATAACATTTTAGAATATCTTTTATGTTTTCTCTTGGTAAGGGTATAATGCAAATATTCTCGTTTGGTAAAGCGCCAGTGATGTCTTCATGGAATAGATTTTCCAAGTCCATTTTTAGGAAATTATTGTATTTATTAAGGGCGTAGTAGAAAATGGCCATAAATATATACATAAAACAGACAACTCCAGCACCCGCATATGTGGATATCAAAATTGCAACTTTTTCAATTAAACTCCAATCAGGATCAATTTCAAAACAGAACAGCAGTACAGCGACAAAAGAATTGATAGCACACATTATTATTAACCATATGTAAGTAATTGATCGAAATAGTTTTATATCATCAATCGATAATAAACAGTTTGATGTATGTGTTTCAAACATTTTCAATACAGAATCGAAACACATCAACATATTCTCTATTTTCGGATAGCAAAATAAACACTGCATGACTGCAGTAAATGCAAGTCCATACAGCACTAATTCAGAACCATTGAGTAATCTATTGAATAGCAAAGTGTGGTTTTTGAAATTATTGCACTGTCTCATTGCACCAACGTAAGCGGCACTACAAATTATAACCAGTGAAATAATTGTGGGAATTGCTTTCAGTTTGAAAAAAAAGAGGTTCTTTTATTCGAACCACTGCGTTGTTTGCATGATTACAAGTGAAACTTAGTTTCCAAACTCCAAAAATGGGAAGAAAATTTAATCCCACACCAAAGGCGCAATGCAAGCAATTTCGTCCCACTTCATAATGTGCCATTTTTTATTATTAAAAGCTTTTATTCAGGTCACTCATCTGACGTTTGTACCAAAAAGATGGCGATTGGACGTATGTGCAGTACACCAAAGTTCACTTTTTACTTTTTTACATAAAACTTTTACTTAAAAATTTAAAAGGAAAAGTTACATTTACGCCCACGTATGTATTTAACCGCAATCTTTCAAAATCCTAATCTCATACACGCTCCACTCATTAAAAAATATCAGTAAACATTTTTATTATACATCTTAATTACTACCGTGGTGGAATAATCCAACCTAGTGCACCCGCTGGGCGTGTCTACAAAACAATACGCAACAATTTCACCAAAGTGACAAGTGACATTTACATTTCTTGAACATTTATTTACATTTTAATACTATTCCTTATTTTTACATTCCATTTCATCAATATTATTATTATTATTTATAAACTCTCACTGGGCCCAAACCGTTTCCTTCTCACATTTTTATAAATAAATATTTATAACCTTACAATTCCCGGTAATTACATACTAATAGGATGTTAGGCCGTTATAGCCCTCTCATCTATAATATTTCATTACGTATGTTCAACAGTTACTCAATAACAACATTTTCATGAAATGCAGGATAAAACTTTGAAAAACCTAAAATTTACATTACTTCATAATTCACACAGACGAAAAACCTTTTCCTTTTCAAATATGTTACTCTACATCTTCAACATATCACAGTTACAATCACATTTAAAACCTCTCACAAACCATACATTTTTTGCGTTTCACCTTTTTGTACTGTATATCTGTTCTACAATTAACTTTAAAAAAATTTAATTTAACAACTCCTACAGGAGAAAAACCTTTTCCTTTTCACATTTACAACTATATAATGTGCTCAACAATACACTTTCAATATACATTTAGCCCCACGCTTTTGTTGATGTTTTATAATAATACATACTAATATCACACCTAGGGAATAGGGGATTCCCTAACTGTTACGGAATCGTAAGGAACAGTAAAATTTGGCTTACACTGCCAATTGAATTAAATACAACCGCAAATCCGGTAATGTAATGGGTGGAAAGGAAAGTTAACGATTGTTAACGAATAACGATTCGTTAAGAGTAAATCAATAGGGTTGTTATTTTGTAAATGTATGAGATTTATTATTATATTAATGGTTTTTCACCAGTGCCAAATCTTTTATACATTGCATATTGTGACTTTAAATAATTTTTATTCATATTAGTGTTTAACTCTTTAGTACTCATCCATACACTAATCACAGTTTTCTAAGGTGTAAATACCTCTTATTTGTATAACAAATGAAAGCGACGAAAAACCATTAATGTACGACAATTATTTTTAACTCTTATTTCAATAAAGCATTATTTTAATTAGTATTAATTAACAAAACGATGGAAGATTTAAAATTAAACACCAAATCTATTAAATATACGCAATAAAACTCAATATATTATAATCACCTGATTTACCAATTGCATTTCAATCTAAATTGCGTTTTACTCAAAACTACGCTTTCTGACTTAAGCCCTTCTTACTAATCACCGGAGATTTATTTCCCGAATGTCAGGCATGTGTTGTTTTAAGTGGAGTTACATCGCTACATCGTCTTCAAATTTAACAAATTCATTGCACCATTAAAAATACATTAAAGTTAAATTAAAGTTAAAATAAAATCATTACATATTTAACCCTACACTGCTCCATTTTTTATTTCTACTAAAAAAAAATATGACAACTGTGTATTAAGTCATAACTAAAGTTTGTTCGTTTGTATGAACTAACTTGCTCGGTTCAAGTTAGTGCAAATGAACTGTGTTCGTTTGGCTGCTCAGTTCATGCCCGAACATGAATTTCGTGCTCAACCTCCATAGGAGGAGTAGGCAGTGCAAGTTAGAACACTATCTAACTTTTGTGGTGGGAGTATTTTGATCTCGAAAGATAACCCACTTCAAGTTAGTTCATACAAACAAACAAACCTATAGAATGATGGAAAAATATTTTGGACGGCTCCTTTGTCTGTTATTTTTAAATTTTGTTAATTTAATGGCAATTATTTAAGGCAATTTAATTGCCTTACCTAGCATAAAAACACACAGAGCCGCAAAACAACTTATAAAAAATTATTTTAAACAGTCTAATGGCTCAAACATACAATTTTATTATATTTTATTTCAGAAAAAAACAGTTTATTACGATAATACTAAATATGCACAAACATACACTCCCGCCATTATGTGATAGCAACCAACTAAATTTCTTCATTATGGTTATAATGCTAATGCCACTCTAAGGGCCGATCTATTCATCTCTTCGCAAAGCGCATCGTAATTACGAGCCAAATAAGTTTACAAGTGCCCTGCAAAAAATTTGGGTATATTCATTTTGTCGTATCTTGTTCTTAGGTATTGCGAACTTACTAAACAGGATCGATGTTTTCTTCTAGTTGGTATATGACAGAGTAGGATAGCGCTATAATATATTGTTATGAGAGAAAGAGATAAAATAGTTTTGGTCCAGGTCATTAGAAATGCAAGAAACCACGTCGAAAAACTACCTGAAACTACCCTCCCACAATCGCCTCGATTTCAACCCCGAGCATCCTTCCATATGTGCAATTTGTACATTTTAACAGTTTATTTATCCAAAGGAGTAAAGTGGATTTTAAAGAAATCATAATTAAACAACAAAACTTGTTAAATCACTTCGTTAAAAAAGTGATTACATTTTTACAGTCCCGACAATTTAAATTATCCTATTACTGAACTCTGTTTTCGTCTTGGATAAAATTAATATTATCTAAAAGATTCGTTTTGATCAATTATTTATCAAAAATTAAATTTCTCATAATCATAAATACAACACTCACAATTCTAGAAATTTTAAGTTAAAATCTGATTTGTAAAACATATTTGCCGCTTCAAAGGGCTCTTAAATTTATGTTAGCCGTAACCCATATTTACAAGGCAATAGTGGCTATTGGGATGTGAATAAACGTTTACGAACTGCTACCTTACCCGTAACGCTAATAGCTACTTTACGAAGAGATGAATAGATCGGCCCTAAATATCTTAACATTATAATATAGCTGGTACCTTACAGATACGATACACACCGATTTTAGCATACTATTATTTGAACATTATATTTAATGCATCGATTTTTAATATATCTCATATATGATACAATGAGCAGTGTGGGGTTAAATATGAACTGAAATCTTTAAAATTATTTAATCTTTAAAAACATTATTTTTTTATTTTCTGACTAAAAAGTATAAAATAAAAAAAAATTATTAAAAAATACTTTTTAAAAAAAAGCTTTTATTAAAAAACGAATTTACTAAAAGTAAAAAATAATTTAATCTTAAATAAAAAGTAATTAAATCTTAAAAAATGGACTAAAAAGTAAAAAATAATTAATTTTTATTAATAACCCTAGGGAATAGGGGTGTAGGTGTGATATTCGTATGAATTTTAGAATTATAAAACATCAATAAAAGCGTGGGGCTAATAATTTCATCCACTAAGAGCGCCCCACGCTTTTATTGATGTTTTATAATTCTAAAATTCATACGAATATCACACCTACACCCCTATTCCCTAGGGTTATTAATAAAAATTAATTATTTTTTACTTTTTAGTCCATTTTTTAAGATTTAATTACTTTTTATTTAAGATTAATTACTACTCGATTGAACAACTATCAACTAACGACTGAAATTTTTGAGCTGCGTAATTACTTATTATATTATATTATAATTTGGAATATCAATATTATATTTTGTCGATTCCCTCCCTTTACAATTGAATTGTGTTGACAAGCTTTTTTATTGAATAATCGATTGATATTAATGGAAAATAATTATCGCCGAGCTGGTAAAGGTACATTCAGAGTGGCGCGATGCATCGCATCCCGCAGCAATACTATTGATTGTTCTTTTTTAATTTAAATCGTCACTTTCCTAAGAAATACTATCTCGTTTACAAGGTTCCAAACGATTTCGGCTTATACAGGTTTCACGGTATTCAAATAAATATATTAGGTTGTTTTATAGACGACACTGTCACTGTAGACATACCTTGAGGCAACGACGTGATTAGGTATTTAGTAAGCGTATAATGTATATGTAGGTATCATATTAATAATTAAATATAAAAATTAGTGAACAAATATAATTTATTTGTCATTATTCTATATAATAATTTTGGAATGTTAGTAATCATAAATACAATATTATTGATTTGAAATATAAACTTGATATTAAAACTAATTATAAATTTGAGCAAGCGCGGATCCAGGGTAGTAGACTCTTTCTTAACCGACACTCTCTTATCCGACACTTCTCAGAAATTCACTCTGGTATAACAGCAGTGGGCGGAGGCTTACTTTATCTCATGAGAAAGTACCATTTTACCGTTTTTCTGATATGATTTCTTATTACGTTGCAATAACAACGATCGAGTTTACTATGGAACGTTGCTGTCTGTTAAAGACAGGGGAACAAAAATGATGGTGCTGTAAGAAAGGTTGTTCCGGGTTTGTTAAAACATTGGGTGTACTTCCTAATTTGCACGTTACTACTAGTCAAGAAGAACACAAGCACGGTTCATGGAATGACCAGACATGGGCAGGATTTAATGAGTCGAATGAAAGATAAAGCGATAAAACAACCTTTGGAAAGACCGGATCAATTGGTTAAAGAATGTTTGGAGGAAAAACTTTCTTCAACCCTATTTCTCCAGAAACAAGATTTGAAGTATGCCAAACGAAAAGCCTACAATGTGCGACGCAAAACTGTAAGTAGCCTTCCAAAGGATTCTGCAGAGGTACATGAAAAGCTGAAAGAGATGGAAGTGAAAACTGCTAGAGGTAAACATTTTTTGCTTGTCAATAATCCACATTCCAATATTCTTGTATTTTCCTCTTCCACCAACTGGAGTGCTTTGGCGTCTGCTTAAGCAATAGATAATATGGATTGTACCTTTAACTATTGTACAGATTTCTTTATGGAATTATTTACTATCCACGAACTTTTCAACGGTCGTTATATGCCGCTCGTTTTTTGCGTTTTGCCGGATAAGAAGCAAGCAACGTACATGAATTGCTTTAAAGAAATATGTACGCTGGTAGTAGTTTCTTGATCGATGACAGCTTCTTCGAAATTTTTCAACTATTACAAATTGATAGAATAGTTACTGATTTTGAACTGGCGATGAGAAATGATTTCATCTCGGTCAAACGTAGCATCGTGCTCTCCAGAAAAACCATTTAGCTTCAAGTTACAGAACAGGAAAACACAAGAATATTGGAATGTGGATTATTAACAAGCAAAAAATGTTCACCTCTAGCAGTTTTCATTTCCATATCTTTCAGCTTTTCATGTACCTCTGCAGCATCTTTTGGAAGGTTACCTACAGTTTTGCGTCGCACATTGTAGGCAATTCTTTCGGCATACTTAAAAAAATTTTACCTGCTTCATGAATTGGGGCAGTTTACAGTCACCCGTTTTGCTTTCATTGCAGACCATAATATTTGGTAAACGAAAACAGAGATTTGGAGCACGTGAGGATTTACTCAAAATTAAAATTTCCTTTTTTTGTTAGCAAACAAAACAAAGCAAGACTAATTTGATGGTAAACATAAACATAAGAAACGACCACTCTTTGTATCTAGTAGTTAAATAGCGCCTCGCGCTTATGCTTGTACCCTATTTCATAGCTCTGTCAATTTACTCAGTTAATCCATTCGTGCGCGTCAATGGTAGACATATAACTGATAAAATCCTTTTTCGTTATACATCATCTTCCTTATCGCAGGCTAGTGACGGATTTGACCAAATGTTGAAACGAATTCCTTATCTTACCCAAAAGGAAAACGCGGTCTGCGTTAAAACAAAGCTAGGAGATTCAAAAATCGACCAACTTATTTACAGCTACTGCAATAGCGGTATGCGAAGGGTCGCGAGTTGATGACAGTTAGAAATGAAGCACATAAGAATGGATAACAATTTAATCACATAAAATTACTCTTATTATATGATGCTGGAGTAAAGCCGCGCACATTAGATCGAGAAATTATGTAAAAATTTATTTTCCAATTAATGTTTATAATATAGGAAATTTTTTTAGTTGGTAATATTAAAAAAATCGCACATTAATTCGCAAAATTCGTTATGTTCTGGTGGATTGTTTTGCGTTTAAACGCTTAGGGGCCATCCATAAATTACGTCACACAAATTTTACAATTTTTTAACCCCCCCTCCCCCCTTGTCACACGTTGTCACATTTTTGAACACTCCCCCCCCTGGTGTGACGTCACATATTTTTCAATTACGTAAATATAAATCGAGTTTAATAATATTTTCAAGTTTTTTGTTCACATATAAATTTCGCGTTTTAATATTTTAAATTTTAACGTGTGATGTCACAAAATTTTTGACCCCCCCTCCCCCATGTCACACGATGTCACATTTTGTTGAACCCCCCCCTAAACGTGTGACGTAATTTATGGATGGCCCCTTATGTATTGAAATGTCATAAAGTCAATCAAAGAAGTCGATTAAGGAATTTTTTTAAAGTTTAAATTTGTCGTTTATAAGACCGGATATGGAGATAATTTTAAATAACTAGCAATGAAATTGTAACTTTAAACACATAAAACTGTAACAGATTTGTTTTTCTTATAAGTGTGATGTGCTTCTTGCGAATTTGTGATGTGTACGCAGGTGTATCAATTAGTTACCTGAAATTGGAAAATTTCCGTAATTTTGAATAAATGGCGCTAGGAAGTGACCACTAGTGTTGAATTTTTGGATGTTTATGGTGGTATGGAGAGTTTAATAAGGCCGTTTCCGTGAAGATTGTCTAGAACCAGCCGTCAGGGGACACGTTTGATATTTGCGGATCATTTTCGCAATTATTCCCAAAAAGACGAATTTAGTGAGCTTTTGAGTCACAAAAGCGATTATATCAACGAGATAATAAATCGTGAGTATTCTAAAACGATTTTTATTACTGTGGAACGAAGTTTTCACACGTTTTCTGTGGGTCACACGCAGATTTGACCACGATATTAAAATTACACATTTTGGGTTTGTAAAACCTGAAATACGGCGAGAAAGTTAAAATTAATAAGTGATTTGTTATATGGACGAGATTTATACCACTTATTCCCATCGATGATCAGTAAAATTGTCGATTATAAAATACCATATGAAAATTTTGAGGTTAATGGAAAAGTCGCACGTTTTGACTACTATTTTGGTTTGGAAGTCGCAGATATTCGTTCAAATCAATCTTTGAGATTTGGAACCAGCACAGGAGAGACATCACACGTCACGTCACTTATTTTCTGGATAAAATCACTGGTTTTGGAAGATTACAGAAGCAGTACTACCGTGTGTATGGAAACAGGAAGCCATCTGACATTTGGGTGCGTTCTACAGATTGGAACCATTGCCGATGTACGGAGTGCTACACAAGTTATCCTCAACGCCAAATCATTAATTCGAGTAAGAAATCTGAACTTTTTGTATCAAAACACCATCGTACAAATTTATTTTTATTATTGTTACACTTTTTACATGCACCAAGCGATAAATAAAAGTATAGCTGAGTTTTTGGTAGTAAATGATACTTTTTATTTATCGTTTGTACACTTTACACTCTATATTGCACATTGCTTGACATTTGTGTCAGAGATTATTAAAATTGCTCCTTTTTTAAATTTGCTTAGTTTAAATAAACTGCCCTCTGACTTATTGAGATCTTTGATTGCCTTAAATTCATTGAATTCACGACCCTGTAAACATTTGTGGCCTCTAAAAATTTGCGAACCGAACTTAAAGCTAGCTGGCATTCAATTGTTCGAGTGCACACATTAGGCGAGGTTTCATCCCTGACTATAATTAGGGGCGTCATTGAGCCGTGTTACACGACAGTATATTAAATATGATTATATTAAACAGATGACACTCATGTATGGCACCAGCGGCGGTTCTAGGGCGGTGCGACTGGTGCAATCGCACCGGGCGCCATCCTAAGCGGGGCGCCAAAATGACAAAATATTTCGAAAAAATGAATAATTTGGGTTTCTTTTGGAAAAAAAATATATTTTTTTGAAATTTGCAAGCGCAAAAGCGAGGAATGTGGCTTTGTAGTTAATTTTCCTTTCTTAATTTGTTTAAATACTCCTTTTCAAATAAATATTGTTCCTTTTTACGTTTCACTCGACGAGGGGGGGGGGCGCCAAAATGAGATCTCGCACCACTTAAAAATCTTGCTAGAGCCGCCACTGTATGGCACGCCGTTTTACTTTTTATTACAAAATTTAAATTGCCTAAAGTTTTTATTTCTAAGGTTTTAATTCTAATCAAATCGACGTTACTTGAAAATTTTTTTCGCAATTTAAGCAGTTGTTTAAAAATATATGTTCATTTAATACAATTGTTGAATTATTTTGTTTTTAAAATTTTTCATTTTTAAAATTATAAATTTTATTTTCTATCCTTTAAATGACAAACGCTCTAATTCTAAACATTTAAACATTTGTTCAAATTGTTTATTCTAATTTAATCAATTGTTAAAAGAAATATTTGAATTTTTACATTAGTCCAATTTGAACAATACAATTTAAACAATTCACAAAAATTTTTATTTAATGATATCGATTTAAAGCAATACACAGAAAATTTTTGCCTTCCGTTTTAATTTGTCTCTGCTCGGGGGTGAAATTTTGAACTTCTGTAGCATTTCAAATGCTATTATTTATATTTTGGCGGAAATCTATGCATCACCCTGTGTGCGTTTCAAACACGCGCACGCGTTTTGAATTTCGAAAATTTATCAAATGTTCATTCTTCGCTTATCTTTATGAAAAGTGCAAGTTTCATTTTACGTTTGTGCAATTTTATGTTTTTAAAAGCCACAAATTGGTAGTTTATTGAAGTGATCTTTTATTTTACCTTCTGTGCTACATTTGTGGGTAAGATTGCATTATTTTCTATCATGAGCGGAAGTTTGACTTTGATAAATTTTAGCTTTTTTTTTTCGTACTACCACGTCAATTTTATGTGACGTTCATTTTTTGGTTTCCAATTTTAATTATGGTTTTTCTGAGCGGTTAATATGGTGTGCATCAGTAGCCCGATTGTCCATCTGGCTGTTTGTATCCACCAACCATATGGTTATTTGTATGGATATGGGCCAACAGTTTGGTTATCTTGTTTCCACCTGTGATGACCTTGATTCCTGTGTCGAACCATCTGTGGCAGCCATTTTTAACGATGTTGGGATTTCGTTTTTGGGTTCACCATTCCTGTATGAGATCAATGGAGAGGGCAGGACTGATCAACATTCATTTATCCCCAGCTTCACCGCAGTTTTGCGTCCTTGATTAAGAAGTGGTGTGATAAGTTTGTCACTTTGGCCGTCTCCTTTGACGATTTATCCATACTTTTTGGGAAGACGTGCGAGCTCCATTCCAACATTGTGGGATTCTTGTCGCAGCGGTAGCGTGAGCCTATACCACTATTCCATCTCTAGTGGTTAGGACAGCACCAACGACGTAGGATGGCTGGAAAACCATTAATTAGTTTTTTTTTGGAAGCGCATTTAAGAGATTTGCTTGTCTTCATTATTTACATCGTCATTAAGATGCTATACCGTTCGCAGGTGAATTGATTCTTGTTTAATTGTGCAGTTTTTGTTATTTTTAGCTTTACACCTGAAACTCAGTTTAAACGATGAATCATTAATATTCCAGAGGTTCCAAAAGAATTGAGATGTTGAATCGGACGGATTGAGGTGGAAGGGTAAGTTAGAAAGCAATTGCTGTATTTAATTTTACTTGATGATATATCTTGCGAATGTGTTAATTGCAGTCAATTTTTACCAACGTTTAATGTCTGCGTTGGGCAATCTCCTGGATGCGCGGATTATTTTGTGAGTTGTCTTCATATGGCAACTCATCTGTTTTTTTTATTTTTTATTTGATTGTCCCAGGGTATCCCCTCAGGGTATCTTGGATTTCACTTGCTTTGTTATATGTTTTGTGTCTCCTATTGGAGTTTTGGAATCAGATATTGTCAACCCCATCTTTATCTATACTTTGTTCTTTAAATAAAATCAACTCTTATTTACTTCCGTATTTTATTTAGAGGACTGGCGCCCGAAAGGTTTTTTTTCTTAGTTAGTTGTACACTGATCGTCTGAGCCAACGGAAGAACCTACGAACCGCGTCCGCGCGACCCATGCTCTGGTACTGGACGGGGGTGTAATCCCTTAGCTGGCCTGTCTACCATTCCATTCGTAGATCAGCGGGGCAAGTGGCACAATTCAGAGCAATTTGCGTTACACTTTCTTGGCGCCCAACGTGGGGCCCGACTTTCTTAGAGACCAACGCGTGGGGCTAAACTTTCTTAGAGACCAACGTGTGGGGCCCGACTTTCTTGGAGACCAACGTTTGACTTTCTTGATGCACAACGTTTGTGGTACGAGTTTCTTGGAACGTATGGGGCCGATTTTTTTTCTGATAGGTCCTATGGGCTCTACTTTCTTAGATAACAACTTAGTCAGGGACTCAGGCGATTCAACGCTCTATTTAACATCTGCAACTAACTAAATTTTCTTTTCTCGACATATTTGATTCCGATTTCAATTTGAGACACATTAGACCTGGTTTTGGGTTTGGTGTGAGTGTGGATCGAAGTATTTTGGTGAGGTTATTCGGGTTACCCTCCGGTGAACCTTGAGTTTTCAGGTGGTTTGTGGATGATGGAGTTTTCCTATCTGCAGATCGAGTGCCAGCTTTCACCGACCACTTCGTGTGATGTTGTTTCCACACGCAAGTGTTTTTTCTAATTAATTTTTTTGTAGCTGTGTTTGGCGCCTCCGGCCCTGGACTGCTGTACAGTCCAGTGTGCATTGCTGAACCAGCTATGGCTTTGGATGATGTTTCCCATAGCGTTTACCAATTGGTCAATTTAGACCACAACACTTTTCCCTTTTTGCAGGAACTGGCATTCCTTTTGGATGACATGTTGAGCAAGCGTTTGATACGGTTTTGGAGCTACGTTTCGTGCTCATACTTGCTCAGCAGACTTTTTTTATTCGCCATTTTCGCCTCTGGTCAGTTCATAATGTGATTTGCTTACCACTTGTGACAGAACCGAGAAAATGTGCACCCGATCCGGATATCCGAACCGATACAAGCCCTACATTCATACTGATCTGATTCATTGTGGTCTCATAGGGAGGTTGGAAGGGTTGTTTAGTGTTGTCTCTTGTCATACCATTAACATCTGGGTAAACAGTATTTTCGTAGAGGTACTGTAGCTACTGTTCTGATCGATTTCCATCTTTGTTCAGAAACATAGGACATCTACAGGTTTACGTTGCAGGAAGTTTCATATTTGTCATTGGAATTTCTCAATATCGACACTATCGCGAACTTAACTGGATTGGTGTGGGTGTAGATGAGTACAGTTGCGCTGGTGTTTACCAGTACTGTCAGTATTGCATCCGGTAATCTATTTTGGGTTCACGATTTTGCCGTGAGAATGAACTTTGTTGGATTGGAACCGAATGCAAGGGTATGAAATTTTCATGTTTGTCTTGTTGGGACACTGTTGTTTTTCTTTCGCAATTTTCTGTTTGGCTTATGGACCGTTTCGGACCATAACACATTGACCCCCTACCCCTTCGTCTATAGTTCATTTTGAAGAACGAGAAGTTTGGTAAGGCGATGGCAACAATGTGTCAGCTAGGGACTTTGTCATTGGGAACGATAAGACCTCACTTTTGTTTCTTTTGTTTGGGTATCACTTTGCTCAAAACTGATTGCAGTTTTTCGTTTGCGAGGGGGGTGTGTAGCATTTCAAATGCTATTATTTATATTTTGGCGGAAATCTATGCATCACCCTGTGTGCGTTTCAAACACGCGCACGCGTTTTGAATTTCGAAAATTTATCAAATGTTCATTCTTCGCTTATCTTTATGAAAAGTGCAAGTTTCATTTTACGTTTGTGCAATTTTATGTTTTTAAAAGCCACAAATTGGTAGTTTATTGAAGTGATCTTTTATTTTACCTTCTGTGCTACATTTGTGGGTAAGATTGCATTATTTTCTATCATGAGCGGAAGTTTGACTTTGATAAATTTTAGCTTTTTTTTTTCGTACTACCACGTCAATTTTATGTGACGTTCATTTTTTGGTTTCCAATTTTAATTATGGTTTTTCTGAGCGGTTAATATGGTGTGCATCAGTAGCCCGATTGTCCATCTGGCTGTTTGTATCCACCAACCATATGGTTATTTGTATGGATATGGGCCAACAGTTTGGTTATCTTGTTTCCACCTGTGATGACCTTGATTCCTGTGTCGAACCATCTGTGGCAGCCATTTTTAACGATGTTGGGATTTCGTTTTTGGGTTCACCATTCCTGTATGAGATCAATGGAGAGGGCAGGACTGATCAACATTCATTTATCCCCAGCTTCACCGCAGTTTTGCGTCCTTGATTAAGAAGTGGTGTGATAAGTTTGTCACTTTGGCCGTCTCCTTTGACGATTTATCCATACTTTTTGGGAAGACGTGCGAGCTCCATTCCAACATTGTGGGATTCTTGTCGCAGCGGTAGCGTGAGCCTATACCACTATTCCATCTCTAGTGGTTAGGACAGCACCAACGACGTAGGATGGCTGGAAAACCATTAATTAGTTTTTTTTTGGAAGCGCATTTAAGAGATTTGCTTGTCTTCATTATTTACATCGTCATTAAGATGCTATACCGTTCGCAGGTGAATTGATTCTTGTTTAATTGTGCAGTTTTTGTTATTTTTAGCTTTACACCTGAAACTCAGTTTAAACGATGAATCATTAATATTCCAGAGGTTCCAAAAGAATTGAGATGTTGAATCGGACGGATTGAGGTGGAAGGGTAAGTTAGAAAGCAATTGCTGTATTTAATTTTACTTGATGATATATCTTGCGAATGTGTTAATTGCAGTCAATTTTTACCAACGTTTAATGTCTGCGTTGGGCAATCTCCTGGATGCGCGGATTATTTTTGTGAGTTGTCTTCATATGGCAACTCATCTGTATTTTATTTTTTTGATTAGATTGTCCCAAGGTATCCCCTCAGGGTATCTTGGATTTCACTTGCTTTGTTATATGTTTTGTGTCTCCTATTGGAGTTTTGGAATCAGATATTGTCAACCCCATCTTTATCTATACTTTGTTCTTTAAATAAAATCAACTCTTATTTACTTCCGTATTTTATTTAGAGGACTGGCGCCCGAAAGGTTTTTTTTCTTAGTTAGTTGTACACTGATCGTCTGAGCCAACGGAAGAACCTACGAACCGCGTCCGCGCGACCCATGCTCTGGTACTGGACGGGGGTGTAATCCCTTAGCTGGCCTGTCTACCATTCCATTCGTAGATCAGCGGGGCAAGTGGCACAATTCAGAGCAATTTGCGTTACACTTCGCTTTAATTTTTTTGGCAACTATGTTCAAAATTCAAATCCTTAAGATTGCAGGTAGTGAGTGGCGTGGGTTGCCTATGTAATACGTAATTTTTATTTATTTTTAGATTATACAAAAATATAGATAATCTGATAGCGAAATATTTAACACAAATTATAAATCAGAATTTCTGTACCTGTGTTTATGATTAATATATCCTAAAGATTTTCAAAAATTACTAAATTTTTAAGCATTTTGTGTTTAGCATAAATATATTTTTATAGATCTTTAATAAAAACAATCCACTGACAAAGATAAGGTAACTCGCATAATTTAACAAAGTAAATTTTAAATTAAACATATCAAATTAATGGACGAACCCAAAGGGGTCTACAATCATAACTTGGTGCAAAATAAATATTATTTTTTTAAAATATTCGAAAAAGCTTCTTAAATCGTCTAAAAATTTTGTGTTATGCATTAAATAAACAACACTTCAAAAAGAGTTCCTAAAAATGTCTATTTTTGTTGCCCCCAACTGCAAGTAACCTCTTAATCGAAACAAATTTTAATCTGATCAAATAGATTTAAACTTGAGGATTATCGTGGGAAACTTGCTAGGAGGACTAAAAAATTTGAAATGTCCGTAACTTTGCAGAAAATAAAAAATTAAAATTATGGAAATTCATTCAGGCAACTAAGCTCTAACGTTCGACACAAATTTCACCCAAAAATTCAAATAAAGAGTGAAAATAGGAAATCATGTCTATAATTCCCCCCCCCCCCAGAAAGATTTCTTGAATAACTTTGCGACGGTTTTAGGTTCAAAAGAAAAACATGAAGCTCATTTAAGTTCTAACGAGGCTCTGACGTATGACACCAATTTTACCATAAAATTCGTTGGAGGGGTGTCTACAATAACTATAAATTTAACGGCGTTCCTAAAAGTAGACACTTTCCCCCGAATTTAGGGGTGAAATTTGTGTCAAACGTTAGAGCCTCGTTAAAGCCTAAAGGCGCTTCCATCTTTTCGTTTGAACCTCAACTGTTACGGGGTTATTCGTGAAAGCTTTGGAGGGGGGGTCGACTTGTTTTCTATTTTAGCCCTTATTTTGAATTTTGGGGTAACATTGGTGTCAAACTTAGAGCCTAGTTAGAGCTTAATGACTTTTAATTGAGCCTCAATCATCGCGGAGTTATTCACGAAATCTTCAAGGGGGAGGTATGTAGACATATTTGACAAAACGAATTAGGTCACGATTTGAAAAAAATTTTATTTAGAAAGATACTAAAGCAGTGAAGTTTTCCAAATTTTTTAAACAGTGATAATTTTACAATAGAATTGCAAATTATTTAAATAATTAAAGTAAAAAGTTATAATTTTTTTTTGTTTATCTCAAAATATAATTACATGACTTAGGTCCTTTTAAAAGTAAAGGATTCATTTATGCTAAACATAAAATGGTTAAAGATTTATTTATTTTTTAAAATTTTTAGAATATCTTAATAATTATTGATTTATGTATGTTACAGTTAAAACCCGAAATCAGTTAAAACCCGAATTAACTAGTAAATTAAACTAGAAATCGTAACTGGAAAATTCAAATTTCGTATTTTAAATGTATTTTGAAAGATGTATTTAGGGTATTTGAAGTACAAAATGCAAAAGATTTTGAAATTCTTATTTTAAATTCAAAATATGAGATACAAGAAAATTCTAAATTATCGTGTTTCCTTCAATTTTTTTCAATTTTTCAATCCAAATCACAAATGTATTTGGCCTCCCCTGTAAATGTATAAAGAATTAGCATTTTTATTTAATTACGTTTACTTTTACTTTAAACGTTGTTTAAATCGAGTTGTAACGGTGATAGATCGCAAATTTACCAACAGCAATCAGTTAATTCTAGTTTTAACTAAACTTATATATAGGGTGTTTTTTTAGCTGCATGAGAACTTTCAATAGGGATAACAATTGAATCAAGATTGCTATGGAAACAGTTTTTTGACATTTGTGTTTAGCAAGTAGTTATAGTTCTAAAACTATGAAAGCACAAAATTTTCTCTTGGTACACACAATTTACACATAATTTACACAAAATTCTGGTATGTTTATTTTTGGCGTAGCATAACTGGTTGCAAAGTTATGAAGGTGGGGGTGCCAGCTTGACGTCAAGCCAGCACCCCCACCATTAAAATGGTTGTAACTTTGAAACTATGAAAGCACAAAATTTTCTTTTGGTACACACAATTTACACATAATTTACACAAAATTCTGGTATGTTTGTTTTTGGCGTAGCATAACTGGTTGCAAAGTTATGAAGGTGGGGGTGCTAGCTTGACGTCAAGCCAGCACCCCCACCATTAAAATGGTCATAACTTTAAAACAATGAAAGCACAAAATTTTTTTTTTGCACACAAAATTTACACATAATTTACACAAAATTCCTAACTATTTTTTTTTTAATTTGGAAAAAGTGGGGGTGCTAGCTTGACACAGGTACATTTTAGTGTTGGACCAATGTCATAAACTAAATTTTGACTGAAATCGAAACCTAAGGAGGTGTGGTTACTTTTAAACTAGTTCTGGAGCGGACAGAGTCAATACGACAGTATGTGTTGAAGAAAGTTTGAAATCTTGTATCTTGAAAATTTAAAAATTGAAATTGTGCTCTGTTTTGTGTTCATAAATTGAACATTTTTATCGACAAATCAACGTAAATCTTTTTTCTGTGTTGCTTTTTCATTCAATTTACATAATCCTGACAAAATTTCAAACATATCATGAATCGGCAATAATTGTTTTCATATATAATTCTAAAGTAGTGTTAAAATGCAGGTTGCCACCCTTTTCGGCTTGCAAGTTGCTACCTCTCTTTCTTCGCTTGTTTACACTCATATGCAAGTTTTTATGATTGTTTGATGTTTACAATTATTGTTATTGAGTCAAAAGTGAAGTGTTTTTATTACATTTTACTGATATTTTTGGTGATTTTTTTCACATTTCCGTTCGCTCAAAATGTGCTGATATGCGGTTTAGTGTTTGTACTTGCCCTAATTGTGATTCCGATAATGATTTCGAATGATTTCATATCATTTTACAAAATTAAATTTGCAAGATAATACAGAATAATGCATATTGGCATATTGCCAATTTACATTCATTTTTACTTTACCATACAACAAATATGAGTATACGTAGTATACCATATAGTATGGGAAAGTTATAAAATCGAAAAAAAAAAAAAGTTGAGATATTGACGGATTTAGAGTCCTTGGGGTCCAACGAGTTGAAAGAGACCAAACATCAACAAATGTCTGTGTGTGTGTGTGTCTGTGTGTCACTTAATTTTGTGTGCGCTCTAGCGCCCAAACCAATAAGAATTTCATAACCAAATTTCATATTTATGTCTTTTATATTAAGACTTAGAACTGATTAGATTTTGGTTGAAATCGGTTCACGGAAACTCGATGGTGGGGATGACGCGAGGGAATGGATTAACGAGATGCCACTGTTTTTATATACATACCATATTATTATTAATGTATGGTAAAGTTATGTGATGGCCACATCAGAAACCCAGTGAGGCCGTAGGCCGAACAACCACATCCGACAGTTTTTTCTTTAAAATGATCTAGATACCAAGGCGAATGCAGTGCTATATGATCTAAGCCCTAAGCCACATTTCAATTTTTTATGTTTACGGCCACTTAGTGCCATTGAAAATTCAATAGATTTTATAAATCAAGTGTTTTTCTTTCCGTTTTTCTACATTTTCAGCAATTTTTCAAGGGGCGGCAACTTGCAAGCCTAAATTTCAAGAGCTCGATTTTAGGTACTTTTGAAAAACTCCTGTATAATTTTTATTTTTTGAAAATTCAAATAATTTCTACTTCAGGATTGTGCCATTTGAGTACCTCTTTCCAACGAATGTTATATATCATATAAACAATACTTTGATTTGGGACGAGCTATGAGCAAAAAAGCTAAGGGGTGGCAACCTGCAAGCCTCTCCCCTAATAGTAAAACTTACATTATTTAATGTCTTTCACTGTATGAAAAGGTAAAAATTATTGAAGAATGCAAGAAGGACGTGACTTGCGCGAATTTTTTTACATTATTTACAAACATCATGTAACCGTTTGGTGAAGTGGGGTTGAAAAAAATATGAGGTTAATATTAAAAAAAGATCCTCTCGTATAACCCGAAGGGGAGAACAGATGTCGGCCGTCCAAGAAAACGATGGCGCGATTTATGATGTCGGAACAGGCAAACATTGCCTATACCTATACCTTGAAAGGAAGAAGAAGAAGAATATTAAAGGTTAATAATTCATTTTATTGCAACAACTTGAACTTTTAAAAGCGATAGATAAATTGTTAATATAGTAAATACGGAGTTGATTTGTTTTCATCGTGAATTTGAAACAAAATTTTAAATTTCTAAATATTAAACGTCAAAATTTAATGATAACAGACAACAGAACGTTAATTCGCTCCTATTGGACGGATACTTTTGAGACACGGCTGCTCTGCCGTGCTAAGCAAGAAGGTCGTATCTGCAAATAAGGCCGGTCCTGAAATGCCTCCAAATTTACATAGTTTTTAATAACATACGATAAAAAATTTGATATTTACTACACGCGAAATGATAAAGTAACATATTTCTAAATTACGTTTTAAATTTCAACCTTCTGCAGTAAAAATTGAGGATGCTATTAATAATTATTTAAAAAATATCTCCTTAATCGGTATTTGCAGATACGACCTTCTTGCTTAGCACGGCAGTAGCTGTTAGTCGCACGTGATTTTATTTTCAGTGGTCGCCAGAATAATTAATAGATGTTTCCAACAAAAGAAATACCAGCGCGGTGCCCTCTTTTTGAATGATCTTTCTTTTTAACCCCCGACCCAAAAAAGAGGGGAGTTATAAGTTTAACGTGTGTGTGTGCGCTCTTTGCTTGAGGCAACGTATCTCCCAAACGGATTCACCAATTTGGCTAATTATTTTTTTAATGTTTTCCATAGTCCAAGGATGGTTCTTACGGAGAGAAAAAATTAAAAAAGTTGTCCGGAAAATTAGAAAAGAAAGAATGGAATTTTTTATACCCCATAAACGAGGAATTCCTAGTAAGCGCATCTAGTGCGCATTTTATATACCTACATGGTGGAGTAAAAATTAATATATTATATTAATTATTATTCGAAAAATAAAAATAAGTAACGGTGGGAGTAATATATAAACTTTAAAAAGCACTAAATTAAAATTAAATTACAAATTTAAAAAAACCCCAATTCAAAAAAAACTCTAAAATTAAACCTCTAAAAATTAAAATAATAATTAAATTGATCTAACCGTCGCCGTCGCGTAGGGGGCCGTTAAGCAAATATTAACAATATCAAATCGTTCTGTGTAATCCCGTCGGTCCCCCGACACGACGACGCGACGGTTAGATCGATTTAATTATTATTTTAATTTTTAGAGGTTTAATTTTAGAGTTTTTTTTTGGGGTTGGGGGTTTTTTAAATTTTCTACTACGTTTTCTTGCCCTGTGTTATTGGATTTCCCCCCCCCCCCGATCGTATTACGTAAATGTAATTAAAAATACAAGTTTATTTTACTTTTTATTAATTTGGAATTGAAATACACTAAACTGTCAAATCAATAACTTCAAAAGTGTCGATCACAATATCATCTGCTTCATGAGTCATGATCTTGTGACGTGATTTTTACGGACGCCGATTAAAGGCAATATTAGTTAGGAATATTAGGTTTTTAAATTAATTTTGTACTAAAACTTCGTGATTGTACCTCGTATTTGTCAGAAAGAAATAACGTATTTGTTCATCGAGTCGTAAAGTAGTAGAATTTATGGTACTTTTAAATTAAACTTCATAATTATTATTTTAAGTAAAATAATACTATTTTCTTACATGCAGCTGAGAACAATAAAAACGCGGCAAGCTAACTATGAGAGTACCGGAAAGGCATTTTACGTTAGGATTGACCTCGGTGTTTATTGTTTTTCCCAAGAAAATAACAAAGAACGCAGCTGTGGATTAAGTCATATAATTAAAATTCGATTCCGCAAAATTGCGTTTTTAAAAAGAATTTATTTTGAATACACAAGTTACAAGCCTTACGCCTAAAGAACTAATGAATTACTTAATCATTAATTGCATGCTCTTATATAGTATTTTAGTATAAATGATTAGTTTTACAAAATGTCACATAGCACATAAAATAAGATGTTAGTTACAAATTTAATTACAGGATACAAATAGTATAAAATAGCTGTTGTCTTCAATAGCTGCCCTTATGTTATCGTTTACTTAATGTTTGAATAAAGAGTGTGAGCTTATAGGGATTCTATTCATTGTAGGTTTATAATTCCTCCCCTCTTAGTCTTTGAGTGTCCTCACTCAATGTTGGACAGAGTTCCATTGCTTCTTTTCTGGATATTTGGATGACTGTTTTATTTTTAAACAAACGGTCGTATAGTTGTTTCCTAAATTTAAACAAAATACACAGAGATACAATTGTAACAAAAATTAGAATTGAAGTAACTGAATAATGCACATAATTAGCCAATGGTTGTAGAATAAGTGGTTTTTCTTCTAGTTTTGTGATGTCCATTTTTAATTGTTGTAGATCTTCTAAGTGCTTGGATTTGAGCTGAGTTTGATAATTTACATTAAATTGTTCGTTTTCTACACTTGGGATTAATTTTACGAATTCCACAGGTCGTGAACTTATCAATTGTTGTCGAATTATTATGTCACATTGGGATTGTAGTAAATTGGATCCTTGGATCGTATATTTGTTGATTTCGTAATTACAATTTTCGATAATTTCTTCAGGCAGGTAAAAACTTGTTAGTATACCATTATTTACTGACTTGTAGACTTCATAGTTTGTTTTTGTATCAGCAGTTGAACAGTTGTGCAAATCTTGTAATCTGCAGTTTGTAATTATTGAATCTTGGCAGATTGTTTGATTAATACAATGGGAACATTTTTCTAACCATTTCTCTTCGTCTTTCCATCTTAATGCGTATTGAGTTGGTGGTATCAAAATTTGAGAATGAGAGTTTGGTATGGGATAGATTTTTGATAATTTGTATAAAGTAGGATTTAGGATAGGTATTTTTAATATCATTACTATTGTGTTATGTGCAATTAGCAACGTGAATTTTGACAGACTTAACATTTCAAATAAATGAGTATCCCTTAAGAATATTAAATGATCTTTAGTATAGGTTTTAATTAAGTAATCATATATCTGTTTTAATTTTGATAAAGTAATCAACTCTATGTTTGGTATTTCTAATCTCGCTAAACTTATGGTTCTTTCTAAAATTTGAATTTGTTGGTGGTAATTTTGAATGTTATAAAATTCTAAGTTTATTAATTCATTTATATTTATTTTTTTTGTTATTGAATTGATTGCATTGATTGTATCATTTTGAAATGTATTTATTTTCTCTAAATCATCTTCATATCTAGCCGTTATATGTTCAGCAAAAGTTGACATTTTTGAGATTTTATCCATTTGCAATTTTTGATTAGAAAATATTGTTTTTAGATTTATATTGATATTTTGAAGATCATCTTCGTCTAAATTTCCAGTAATGAATTTTACAGCCTTGCCTAGGAAATTAACAAGTCCTCGTTTTCTTTTAAAATGAGTTATTTTATCTAAAGCGTCTTCGGTGGATGATAATTCAGATCTTAATTGGAGGAAACGTCTATAGGTTAAGTTAGTAACGTTACGTGGTATTTTATGCTCTAAGATTACGTTATTTGATATTAATTTTCTAAAATTTAGTTCTAGCTTACTTATATTATAATAAAAATAAAACTTATGATAATGACTATGGATTTTGGCAAAGCCTAAATCTTCGTCATAGTAGCCATTCGTCGGGATCGGAGTTACTTGCAGTGTCATTATGACTGGTACTAGGGCCAGGATCATGCGGATTCTGCAAAGAGATGTTTTTTCTTAGTCTTTTTACTTTTCTTATATGAGAATTAGTAAGTTTTCCTTTAAGTGTTTTTCCGTCTACAGTAGTTTCAGATTTATTTGTGATATTTATTTCATTGTATATAGGGTCAGTTTTTCCCGGTTTACTTTTTCTTATGAAAACTGTATCTGTTGAAATTTCAGGAGGTTTTTCTTTATTTTGATTTCTTTTCTCAAGAATAGCTCTTTCTTTTTTGTGGTTTTTTAAATAGATATCGTTGATGTATGGCATCAACTCGTTCTTTCTTTTATTGTTATATTGTTCATAAATTGTCATGTCTAATGAAAAGTCGATGTCATGTTCATACGGGCCGTATAAAATAGAAAAGGGGGAAAATCCAGTGGAAGAGTGGATTGATTGATTATAAATTAATGTGGCAGTAATCATTTGATTTTGAGGGGTTTCATTGGGTTCCTTAAGTCTTAAAATTCTTAATTTTTCTACTATTGTGGAGTGATATCTTTCAATTGGAGAATTTGAGTTTGGATTATTTACGGTTGTGAAATGCAATTCTATTTTATGTAATTGACAGTATTCTTTAAAGGTTCTATTGAAAAACTCTTTACCTTGATCACAGACTATTCTTTTAGGATAATTGTGATGTGCAAAATAATGTCGAAGTTTGTTTAAGACTGTAAGACCTGTTCCATCTTTTACAAAATATGCTTGTGCATATCTGGAAAATGAGTCAATAATAGTTAAGAATTTGCAATTCTTAAAAGAAAATGTATCTATAAAGATAGTGTCAAATGGTTTTTGTGCCAATAAGGGTCCTTGAAGTTTAAGATTATAAGGGTGTCTTTCATATTTTGATTGTAAGCAGAGTTTACATTTGTTAATTTCATTAGTAATCATTATTTTCATATTTGGCCAGAAGTATTTAGTTTTTAAATGATTATGGGTTTCAGTAATGCCAGTATGTGTTTCGTCATGATATTTTATGATTATGTCTTTTTGATTGTCTTCGTTTAAAACGTCTTGTCGGTATTCTTTTGAAAGGGTTAGTTTAACTGAATTATTCATGTATGCTTTGCAGATGTCTGTTAGTTCTTTTTGTATTATTAGTTCTTTGCTATAAATTCCGTATGAAATATCTGGTCGTATAATTTCTTTAATCATTTTTTGTAAATCTTCTCTTATTTTTGATTCATTTATAAAAACTGTATAGTGATTCTTGTTAAATGGTCGTTTGAGTCGGATTTCATAATTTTTTCCGAATAGAATTATTTATCTATTATTAAAGTGATTAACTGGATATTCAGCAATGGGGATTATTTTTCCATTGGTTTCGTCAGTAACTGAATGAACAGTGTTCTCAATTTCTTTTATTATTTCCGCGAGTTCAATGTCGTTGTCATTTGAAGAGTCATTGATGATTTTGTCTAGGTCGTCTAATTCTTCTGGATTGGGAGGTGCTTCTAATTGTGGAATTATAGATAGGTTATCGGTTTCGTTGATGTTAATTTCAATTCTAGACAACGCGTCTGCTACTACGTTTTCTTTACCTTTTTTGTAATTAATTTGAAAATTGAATTCTTCTAGTTTCAATTTCCACCTGATAAGTCTAGAATTTGGTTCTTTGATCTTATGGAGCCAGACTAACGGATTATGGTCTGTTTCAATTAAGAAGCTTTGTCCATACAGGTATGGTCTGAAATGTTTCGTTCCATCAACTATGGCTAATAACTCTTTTTCTATAGTGCTATAATTTTTTTCTGCTGAATTTAATGTTCTTGAATAGTATGCAATTGGTTTATTATTTTGGCTTAATACAGATCCTATAGCTACGTTTGAAGCGTCATTTGTTAGTTTGAATGGTTTTTCAAAATCTGGATACACTAATATGGGTGCGTTGGTTAACAATTCTTTGCATAGTGTGAAGCACTCTTTGTAATCATTGTCATTTATATTGATGTTAGCTCCTTTTTTTAAACATTTAGTCATGGGCGAGACTATTTTTGCGAAGTTGTTAATAAACCTTCGATAGTAACCTACAAGTCCTAGGAAAGATTTAATTTGTTTTGTGGTTGCTGGAATTGGATATTTTTGAATAGCTGTAATTTTTGATGGGTTTGGTTTGATTCCTTCTGGGGTGATGATATGTCCTAAGAAGGCGACTTCTTTGCATAGGAATTCTGATTTATCCAGCTGTACTTTTAAATTTACCTCTCTTAACTTTTGGAAAATGAGTTTAATATGTCCTAGATGTTCTTGGAGTGACTTAGAAAATATTACTATGTCATCCATGTACACGAAGCAAGATTTATAAATGAAATCTTTGAGTACATAGTCCATCATTCGTTGGAATGTGGCTGGTGCGTTTCTTAAACCGAACGGCATTCGTAGATATTCATAGTGTCCGTTATTTACTGTAAAGGCTGTTTTCTCTATTGATTCGGGATCCATTTCTATTTGGTGGAATCCTTGGGCTAGATCGAGGGTTGTGAAATATACACATCTACCTAAGTTGTCTAAAATTTCTTCTATTCGTGGTAGAGGATATTTATCTTCTATGGTGTTTTCGTTTAGTTTGCGGTAGTCTATGACCATTCTATACTTCTTTTTTCCACTAGCGTCCATCTTCTTTGGCACGATCCAAACTGGAGCACTGTATGGCGATATTGATGGTTGAATAATCTTATCGTCTAATAATTTTTGGATTTGATTTTGTATTTCGATCTGCATTGATTTAGGATGTCTAAATGATTTAACGTAGACCGAATTATCATTGTTCGTTCTTATTTTATGTTTTACATGGTTGGTGAATGAGATGTCTGAATTTTCATAATAAAATATTTCGCGATATTTTATGCATAGTTTTGTAATTTCTTCTTTATTTAAATGTTCTGTTCTAATTAAATTACGAATGTTTGGGGTGTGTTTTAAGTTGTGGTCACTTTCTTGTTGTTGGATGTCGAAACAATCGATTGGTAATACATCCATTCTGTCGGTGAAATTAATTTCTGTTTCGTGACTTGTATTTGGGATTTTACAAATTCCGTTTCTCGCGATTGCTATACATTCAGGGATTTCAATATTATTATTAAGTTTGGTGGATGGTATAAAAATTTCTCCATTGTCTATTGTAACTGGTATATGCAGATAATCTTTTTCAGTTTGTTTAATATTTATTTGTTCATTATTGTATTCTAAAAAGAAAGGTATTTGACAGTTTTGTAGCGTCAGAATTCTATTTCGGTAATCTAAATTTGCACCGAAATTGGACAATTCTTTGGTTCCGATAAGGACGTCGAACTTTTTATGCCATTCTACTATTCTTATTTTTATTAATTTGTTTATTCCAATTTCCGATAATAAAGGGATTTTTAAATTCTTATCCGATTTAACGGTTTTATTAAAACTGGAAACTGAAAATGGTTCTCTGTCGAAATAATTTTTAAATTTATACGCAACATCAGGATTAATAATAGAATCTGTAGCACCAGAATCAATTAAAATTTTTAAACCTAATTGAGGGAGATAGAAGAAGGGTAGTTTTGGTGTTGAGCAAATTGAATTAATGTCTATGATGGTTGTTCCTCTTGGGCTGTTATTTGATCATTTTCTTCTTGAATATTGTGAGTATCGAAATTTTCTGTGAAATCATCTGTATCATACATGTCTTCATCCGGATTAACCATTTCCATGTCGGTTTCTGCGTTAAACAACTCTTGAGATGTAAAAGTTGGTCTATTTTTATTTTGATTTTGTTTAGGTTTAAAAGTGAAAGCTGACGTTTGTACAGACATAGGTGTGGGTTTATTAAAGTTCGTTCTTTGGGTAAAAGGTCCTGGTTTGTTTGTAAAATTATTTCTATTGTTTGAAAAATTATTTTGAAAAATGGGTTTGTTAATAGGACCAGAAAATGGTCTTGGTTGAAATTGGGGTTGTGGTGTAAAATGTGGTTTATTTTGAAAATTGGTTGGTGTTTGTTTATTAAAAGTATTATTTTGTGGATAATTATGTTGATTACTAATTGGGTTATTGTTTCTAACTATTTGATTAGGTTTTACGTAATTTGATGTTGGTTTGTTAAATTTATGTTCTTGCGTTCTTCTAATGTAATCTGTGTAATTATTTTCCTGTATTTTGTTGTCGTAAACTCGACATTTATTTAAAGCTTCTTCTAATGAAGACAATTCAAAATTCATTAAATATGAGCGGTATGGTTCTATTAATCCTGAACAAAATACTTGTAGAGATTGACTTTGGTATAACATTTTTTTAAAATTGAAAATACCTTTATCATTTTCATGTAGTTGGACATATTGTAATAAATCGTTTAATGCTAGTAAAATTCTATCATAATATTCGTTGTGAGTTTCCGATTTATTTTGAATAGTGGATCTCAACGCGGATATTAGTAATTCTTCGTTTCTTTGATCACCGTATTTTCTTAAAAGGGCACTTCTTATGCCAGGCCATTCAACTTCATTATGAAAATTTAGGTAATCGCGAGCTTCATTTTTAATTTTTGATAGAATTGATACATTGAATAAATAAGTTTGACTTTCAGATAATTTGTTTATTAAAAATGTTGCTAGGTTATCAACGCTAGTTATAAAAGTTGACAAATTGCTGCCTGGATAAAATTCAGGTAAGGATTTTGTCAATGCAGTCAATTCACTTGACTGAAAGAATGATATGCCTGTTGGGGCAGTAATATTATTTTTATTTTCATTCATTTTGTTATATGGAGTAAATCTATTATTTTGAGATACTCTAGTAGGTGAATTTTCTAATATTTCTAGTTCAAATTCCGATTTTTCGTTCATAACATAACACAATAATAAGATAATTAAAGAAATGGAAACTTACAGAGTTAGGAGAAGGGTGGACATCCCAGTCTCAAGTTCAATGCCTCGTTTCAAAGTTTTTCTTTAATATCTTCAGTATTCTTCTCGATGAAGAGTGTGGGTTCTGGATTGTTACCAAGGTGTTGAAACACGCCGGAGTCGGATTTCCCTCGGACTTCACTAAGTGGAGATTGTTGCACGATGCACTATCAACTTTTCTTGAGTGAATTTTGCCAAATAGGAATTTGCCGAACCGTGAAACAATCCTGTTCGCAGCGCCAATTAAAATTCGATTCCGCAAAATTGCGTTTTTAAAAAGAATTTATTTTGAATACACAAGTTACAAGCCTTACGCCTAAAGAACTAATGAATTACTTAATCATTAATTGCATGCTCTTATATAGTATTTTAGTATAAATGATTAGTTTTACAAAATGTCACATAGCACATAAAAAAGATGTTAGTTACAAATTTAATTACAGGATACAAATAGTATAAAATAGCTGTTGTCTTCAATAGCTGCCCTTATGTTATCGTTTACTTAATGTTTGAATAAAGAGTGTAAGCTTATAGGGATTCTATTCATTGTAGGTTTATAATTATATAGAGAGACATAGCTTTGGGATCGCGGCGTCAAAGTATACCGACGTAATGTGGTGCCACAATGTCGCTTAAAAAATTACCACAAAACACGTACGAGCATTAGTCAAAAACTTGCTAATCGTTTTTAGGAACCTATTAATTTTGAGTGTGGGAGTAAGTCAGAATTGCGTGAGAACGAACGGAACGGAGAAAGACCATTGGTGGGTCCCTTTCTTTTGTGGTCGTGGCCTAACGTTAACAATTGGGGATAAGACAGGCAGTCAAATCACTCGCTGATTGCCAAGTGTAGAATCAACACCTAGTGATTGTACAGGGTGATCATTAAACAAACAACATCTTAGTTTACGGGTCAAAGTTAGTTAAAGTGGTAAACTCGACAAAGTGATTTTGTTCAAGTACGACATCCAACTTGCGAGATCATTTTGTTAAACGTTTAACATCTTAGTTTACGGGTCAAAGTTAGTTAAAAGAAAGACATTATTTTATTTAATAAAATATTAAGTTGTGAGATAGACGGTTAAAACAATTAAGTTGGTTTAATAAAGAATACGGATTATTAATTGAAAGTGTATAAAGCCGATCGTTAATTATATGAAATAAAGACAATTAGTATTAAAGAGAGTCAGAGTTTAGAGTTTGGTGGGAATAATTATAAAATTAGTTCTCCAGTAATTTTACGAATATAATATAGTTGGACTGTTCAGTTATTGCGGAAAGACCAAGTCTAAAACATAGAGTTGCCAAAAGTGCGTATAAAATCGCTCGTTGATTTTAGATACTTCTTAAGACCTCTGTACTCGTTAAATTCTTTATCTAATGGCCATTCGAAGTCCGAATTATTACGTATGTAATATTATAATTTAAACGACGTAAAAATCACCATAGTGATTAATTGATTTAAGTAGAAATCAAACATATTGGGAATGAACATTATTGGGAACAAGTAAAGCATATCAGTATAAAGTATAAAGTATTGTTAAGAATACAATCGAGGGTTCATTCGGTGTTGGAACTTTTAAATTAATAACTTTTTGTGAATTACCATCTAATTCAACACCGTGTTTTACCTTTGGAAAGAAGGAGCCGTTTTTATCAAATTGGATCAAAGATCGAAGTTTATCAGAATCTATTGCTGTCAAGGAGTATATCGAGGAAGCTGTCATAAGTGTACATCATTTTTGTAAATTAAAAGTAAGTGGATTTATTGTTTTGTCCAGAATCGTTGTAATTCTCGTTTATATATTGTTTCAGTAATCATTTATGTCTTTTGAAAGTCAGTATAATTTTTGAAATGAATAATTGATGAAACCTTTTTATTACCATCGTAAAATTAAAATCATTGGATTGTGGTCAAATTGCTAATTACAATAATTATTAAATATTAAGAAAGTAACGCTCATTAAAAATCACAATCAAAGTACAGGTTTCAATCAGTTAATCAAATCGAATTTGGGTATAGGGTAAGGTAAGGTATTGAAATGTCATAAAGTCAATCAAGGAAGTCGGTTAGAGATTTTCTTTAAAGTTAAAATTTTGTCATTTGTAAGACATCTAATATGGAGACAATTTTGCATAACAAGCAATAAATTGTAACTTTTAACACAGAAAACTGAAACAGTTTTGATTTCCTTGAGAGTGTGATGTGCTTCGTGCGGATTTGTGATGTGTTTACACAGGTATATCGATTGTTTGCCTGAAATTTGAAAATTTCTGTGATTTGAATAAACAGCGCCAGGAAGTGACCACCTACGATTTTTGTGTTGGATTTTGGATGTTTATGGTGGTATGGATAATTTTGATAAGTTCGTTTCCGTCAAGGTGGTCTTGCACGAACCGTCTTGGGGACACGTTTGATGCTTGCGAATTTTAATCGCAATTATTCCCAAAAAGACAATTTAGTGAGCTTTTGAGTCACAAAATCAATTATATCGACGAGATAAATAAATCGTGAGTATTTGAAACGCTTTATTTTGGTGAAAACGGAGTTTTCACACGTTTTCGTTGGTCGCAAGCAATTCTCGACCATAATATTAAATTTGCACATTTTGGGTTTGTTTAAACCTGAAATAAAGTGAGGAAGTTAAAATTAATGGTTAATTTGATGTACGAACGAGTTTTACATCACTTATTGTATTAGATGACTGGATATTTCGTCGATTTAAAAATACCAATTTTCGATTTTGAGGTTAACCAAAAAGTTGCACGTTTTTACTACCGTTTTGGTTTAAAAGTTGCAGAAATTTGTTTAAATCAATCCTTGAGATTTGGATGCACCACGGGAGAGATTTCACACATCACATACTTATTTCTGGACAGAATCACAGGACTTGGAATATTACAGGAGCTGTACTACTGAGTGTATAGAAGCTGGAAGCCATTTTGACGAATGGGTTGCATATTGCCGAATTTGATCGTTGCCAATGTACGGAGTGCTACACAAATTGCGTTTAACATCAGTTTATCATTTCAAGTAGAAATCTGAACTCTTTTTATCAAAACACTATTGTACAAAATTATTTTTATTCTTGTTACACGATTTACATAAACATAACGCTAAATAAAAGTATAGCTGAGTTTTTGATGGTAAATGATACTTTTTATTTATCGTTTGTACACTTTACACACCATATTGCACATTGCTTGACATTTGTGTCAGAGATTATCAAAATTGCTCCATTTTTGAATTTGTTTAGTCTGAATAAACTGCCCTCTGATTTATTGAGATCTTTGATTGACTTAATAATTTTACGATTTACATAAACATAACGCTAAATAAAAGTATGGCTGAGTTTTTGATAATAAATGATACTTTTTATTTATCGTTTGTACACTTTACACACCATATTGCATATTGCTTGACATTTGTGTCAGAGATTATCAAAATTGCTCCATTTTTGATTTTGTTTAGTCTGAATAAACTACCCTCCGATTTATTGAGATCTTTGATTGACTTAATATCGCTGAAACCTACAACCTGCAGATATTGTGGCCTCAGATATGTAAACCTGACTTAAAGCTAGCCGGACCTATTTTGTTGAAGTGGACCACATTAAGCGAGGTTTCACCGCCGAGTATAAGTGGGGGTGTAACTGAGCCGTGCATCACGACAGTATATTGGTGATAATTTTGTTTACATGGATACAGTTTGATTAATTCGAAAGTTTTTCCCGATTTTTGCTGGTATAATAATAGAATCACTTTATACCTGCCTATTGAGAGGTTTTTTGTTTTATTTGAATTCCATTTTCTTAATTAAAAACAAACATCTTTCTTTTTAAAAAAAGGTAGGTAAGTTGGTGATAGGATATTTAATTTGGTGATATAGGACATTTAATTTGGTGACATCTAAAAAAACTAAAATTAGTTATAAAACTTAATTTAAAACTTAAAATACTTTAAACATAACATAATTACTCGAAATTTGAAAGAGAACAACCATCGCACATAAAGATTTCGTCTTCATTTGCCTGTGATTGACAAGTGATGTGGTATGGAATAGAACAGAAGGAGCATTGAATCCATTTGGCACCATTCTTTTCTTGTACATCCTCATCATAACTTTTATCACAGACACCACATTCCCAGTCATCACTTTTCTTTAAACCTTTATTGAATTTTTTTCGCTTCTGATCTTCATGAGCCGTAGAACATCCTGATTTCTGAAGATCCTGTAGTGTTGTTAATAATTTTGCCTTTGAATATCTCTGCTTTCTGTTTGACTTTGGTATTCGGTGAACTGATGTTGCTGATGGTAGTTGTAGTCAGAGCCTTTGTACACAATGTGCAAACACAGGGGCGGATAAAATTAGGGGCGGCCAAAAACGCAAGCGAGGGAAGAGGCGCAAATGGAAATAAAATGCCTAAAAAGTGAGCTATAGGGTTTAAAAAAATATAATTTGCGTTGCGACAAGGAAAAAGTAATAGAAATTTAGAAAATCGTATTAAAAATCGAAAAATTAAAAAAATCTTTGTTAGCACGATTAAATAAAGCGTTTTAAACGAGGTCCAAAGAATATTTTTTACTTGTGCTGCAGCTTTCTAAATTGACATACCTTCCTGTAAAACCATTTGGTTTGCTCTCACCATATTTTCAGAAGTGTTTGTACTATATTTTTGATTACTAATAATACTTTGAAATTTGGTAATTTGAAGGACAGGTAATTGGTCATAGCCTGAAATGCCAAAATAAAATTATTTTCAAAAAGTACTCTCTATTGACCGCCTTTTTTGACAATATTGTATATATAAAAAATTTATATTAACGCCGTAAAAAAATAATTTAAATAACATAATCTTAAATCAGTAAAATTGCATTCGCACATGGTAAGAAAACACCGTTACAACGTAAGGGTTAATTTAATTAATAAACAATAACATGTAATTTTATTTATGCCATTTTGAAAAGTAGGCTTTACTCTAAAAGTATAATGTAAAAAACACTATATTAGCTTATTTATTAATTGATTTAGAACACATTTACTACCTAGCACGTATAACACTGAAGTAAATATGAAAAATAACACCATATTACATTAAAAGTTTTTTTGGCAGGTAACTACATAAAATAAGAGCCTGTAATCTCTTGAATAGTCAGATGAAACTGTATGAAGTATATGGTAACAATTTTAAATTATTTTGATAATCGGTAAGTTGTTGGTGAATTTTTGAAAAAGTATCACCAAATTAACTATATCACCAAATTACCTTACTTTACCCTAATTCATTATTGTTCAAAATCATTAATTTTATTAGTTTTTAGGTATTTAATTTTGCAACGAGCTCGTATTAATTATTTCGGCTAGGATAATTAATTTTAGTACTGCTATCTAGGCATTTATTGTAAAGAACAACTGGTGTATTGATATTTTCATTATTATATGTGTTTCTTCCTCACACAGGCATTTTTAATTGTCACTAGGTGACTGTGTTAAATTAACATTCTCTTACAGGTAAAATTCCACAGTGTAAGACACAATAGATTAGTGATAAAACATCGATCATTATTAGAATCAATATTCAGCATTCATTTAACTATTTTGTTTTTAAGAACTATTTATCACTTTAATAACATCTGCGCGCGTGAACAAAAAGGACAAGTGGTGGTCTTTGTTACACTGCTTTCGAATTCATGCATAGTAACATCAGTAGCGTAGGTAACATTTAACAAAGTGGCGCCTTTAGAATTCATAACATCGAATTCAGTCGAGCATATTCATTGTAAATATTTGTATATAAAGTAGTTGGTGGCACAACGCCTTACCACTTTTCCCGTAATTTTTAGCAAAAGAACCCATGCCGAGTAAACCTTGAGCAAGTCGGAAAGCCTTCATTAAAAGTCGTAACTTTTATTAGGTAAATAAGGGAAAAGGGCGTCGTGTGAAATCGGCACGTAATAATCTTCAATCTGGGTTGCAGACCGGCACCGTAACAAAATGAAAGTTCAGACAGACAAACACAAGATTAGACCATTTTACCTAGAATAGACTACTGTATTTGACTATACCAAACCATCCTAACATTCAGGCATAAATGTAAACAAATTTTTTTGTAACTCATTGTATTTATTATTTTTCGTCCTTGCGGACGTGAAAGTGACGAAAAACGCATTTCCTCAGCTCTGCAGTAAAACGCTGTTACATTCTCGGGAGCGGTCGGTCGCCTCGGCTCTGCTTACGCTACGCCTCGGCTTCCCTACTACCGCTCCCTAGAACGTAAAATGGCGTTTTCCGGCCTTGAGATGAAAAGTACTATACTATTCGTGTGAACTCCATAAAAACAAACACGTGTTAATTCTAAAAATCACAAAAAGGTTAATTGCATCCACAGCAAAATCTACTTAATACAAAATAGTTATAAATGCAAACTTGATTATTTTAAAAGATGATTATAATTTTATTGTTAAGTTTTGTTGTGAAAGAGAACTATAGGATTCAAAAATTCAAATTCTACTGCTATTAACACGTAGGTCAACGTAGTAGACAATATCTGCAAAATAATAGTTTTTAATATATGACATAAATTCAGCTTCCTTAAGCCCTGTTCTCACGATTCAAGTTTAGTTGACCGAATGTAGTTGATGATCAACAAAAGTTGAATGAAATCTGTAGTAAGAACTGAGAACCTTTCTTTTAAGGTAGTTGAACAACTTTTTAGTCGAATATTGATCAATTTTTGTTGATCAACTGTAAATCGGTCAACTAAACTTGAATCGTGAGAACGCGCCTTTAGGCCTCTTGTCCATAACATGAATTTGCGTCGTCCATCGTCCCAGAGAATTTACTATAAATTAACTAATACATAATATTAGTTCCCAATTCAAAGTGCACCACAAAATATCCATATCAATTTGAACTACTGCTTCAATATTCTACCTATTGTTTGTAGGCGACTAGCTATTAACACAGATTACTATCTGTGCTATTATGCTTACCCAATAACAGTTCTAGATAGGAGTTGCACGGATGCATTTTCATTCTCTTGCTTTGCTTTACTTTGCTTTACCCGAAGAGTAAATTTTGTGCAACCTGCTTAATGAATTCGGAGGTTAGGTTATGATGTTACATCATCTGTAATTCGCGTTTTACATTACCGTTGGTGGCGCTGCAAACCATACGTTCTAAATGGATTTATAAATTACTCCGTGTGGTGGCGTTAATGTAAATGTAAACAAGTTCATGATGTAAACAAAACAAAATACGTTCTAAATGAACTTCGAAATTATTCCGTGTGGTGGCGTTTTGTTAATGTAAAACGCGAATGCAACCCGGACTGGAATTTTTTTACTGAGACAGGAGATGGACTGTGTTATGGGCAAGAAACCTATAACGGTCAAATTAAGGTATATTTACGTTTCCAAATAGTGTAAGATCGACGAACAAAATGTCCGCTGCATATATCTTCATCGGATATTTTTTAGCCACGTGGAGATAGATATCAAACTGAAAGAAAAGTTATGTAAATATGAAATATTCTTAATAAAGTGAATATTTTTGAAGCTTTCTTTCAAAAGATATTCAAACGAAATTTTAATATATTAGTTGGAACAAACCTGAAGGTTTTCATCATCATTTAGTTTAAATAATGGAAATTTGTGCAATACTTCTAGTATCTCGATGTTCTGAAACAAAATATAAATATTATTTAATTATATTATTGTAATCATTAATTTGTTGTAGCAGGTTGCCCCGGGTGACATTAATGCTATGCTGCACTAAAACAAGCGTTGTTAAGGTCGTTTCTCTAACATTGTCCACCAGGGCCGTATATAATAAGTGGGGGGGGGGGTTCACCCCCCCCATGGCATATGAAATATATTATAACTATTATTGTGTTCCCACATAAACAACCTGGTGGCCATATATAGCATAATAAAGCAAAATATTTACTTACAATTGTGTTACATCTAGCCATTTGTGTTGTTGCATAAGCTGTTGTGGCTATTGTAAATTGCAGAAAAGTTTCAACAAGTACAAACTTCGCGGTGATCGGATATTGATATGCCACAAAAAGCACTATTAAAAATGTAGAAACGATCAAGTTACCCACATTTAATATAGTGAGGATCAATGAGAAAGGACTGTTGTATACATAAGATTTTCTTAATGTTTTTGCAAATGCTATATATGTTTCACAATAACATTTTAGAATATCTTTTATGTTTTCTCTTGGTAAGGGTATAATGCAAATATTCTCGTTTGATAAAGCGCCAGTGATCTCTTCATGGTATAGATTTTCCAAGTCCATTTTTAGGAAATTATTGTATTTATTAAAAGCGTAGTAGAAAATGGCCAGAAATATATACATAAAACCGACAACTCCAGTACCCGCATATGTGGACATCAAAATCGCAACTTTTTCAATTAAACTCCAATCAGGATCAATTTCAAAACAGAATACCACTACAGCCATAAAAGAATTGATAGCACATATTATTATTAACCATACGTAAGTAAATGATCGAAATAGTTTTATATCATCAATCGATAATAAACAGTTTGATGTATGTGTTTCAAACATTTTCAATACAGAATCGAAACACATCAACATATTCTCCATTTTCGGAAAGAAAAATAAATACTGCATAACTGTAGAAAATGCGATTCCATACAATACCAATTCAGAACCATTGAGTAATCGATTGAATATCAAAGTGTGGTTTTTGAAATCATTGTACTGTTTCATTGCACCAAAGTAGGCGCCACTACAAATTATAATCAGTGAAATAATTGTGGGAATTGTTTTCAGTTTGAAAAAAATAGGTTCTTTTATTCGAACCACTGCGTTGTTTGCATGATTGCAAGTGAAACTTAGTTTTGAAACTCCACAAAAGGAAAGAAAACTTAATCCCACACCAAAGGCGCAATGCAAGCAATTTCTAGCCACTTCGTAAGTCATTTGTACTACTCGATTGAACAACCATCAACTAACGACTGACATTTTTGAACTGCGTAATTACTTATTATATTATATTATAATTTGGTATATCAATATTATATTTTGTCGATTCCCTCCCTTTAAAATTGAATTGTGTTGACAAGCTTTTTTATTGAATAATCGATTGATATTAATGGAAAATAATTATCGCCGAGCTGGTAAAGGTACACTCAGAGTGGCGCGATGCATCGCATCCCGCAACAGTACTCTTGATTGTTCTTTTTTAATTTAAAATTCACTTTCCTAAGAAATACTATCTCATTTACAAGGTTGCAAGGTTCCAAACGATTTAAGCTTATACAGGTTTCACGGTATTCAAATAAATATATTAACAGTTGCGGATTTACCACTTGAGATGCTCGAAGCACAATTAAATTTTGAGGCCTCCCTCTAAATATTTTCACTACCCCTACACCCTACAGTGTGTATTCTACGCACACGTTCTTTACTCTGGTATGCACTATATCGATGGTCCAAGAATATCTGAATTTGAGACCTTCTTAATGTATGAGACCCAGGGCGCGCGCCTCATGCTCCTGTGCGGAAATCCGCCACTGTATATTAGGTTGTTTTATTGACGACGCTGTCACTGTATACATACCTTGAGGCAACGACGTGATTAGGAATTTAGTAAGTATATATTATAATGTAGTATGTAGGTATCATATTAATAATTAAATAGAAAAATTAGTGAGCAAATATAATTTATTTGTCATTATTCTATATAATAATTTTTGTGATGTTATAGTAAACATAAATACAATATTATTGATTTGAAATATAAACTTGATATTAAAACTAATTATAAATTTGAGCAAGCGCTGATCCAGGGTAGTAGACTCTTTCTTAACCGACACTCTCTTATCCGACACTTCTCAGAAATTCACTCTGGTATAACAGCAGTAGACGGAGGTTTACTTCATCTCATGAGGAAGTACCATTTTACCGCTTTTCTGATATGATTTCTTATCACGTTGCAATAACAACGATCGAGTTAAGTATACCTTGCATTTTAACAAAAGTTTTATTTGAAAAATTTAATTTGTTTTAAATAATACTACCACTTCACAAAATTAATTTGATAGCAATTTGAAATTGTATATAAGTAGGTAATGAAATAATTTACTCATCAATTTGCAAGGTTTTGTTTCAATTGTAGTATATCTTAAATAATATTGACGGCAATAATTTATACAAAAACAGAGCATGTGATCTGATCACAAAACTTCAATTCCGCACATTCTTCGTCTATGCAAACAAACAATGTACAATTAGAAAATATCTTAGTAGGTGATATTTAGGTTTAATTTAAAAATAATATTTTTGAATACGTTAGTTATTTATTTAAAGGAAAAGAGGCTGACCAAGACGAAGCTGGAGAGATGAGATAAATGAAGCAATACAAGCCAGAAATTTAGAAGAATACGCTTGCCACCAGGACCGAGTTGCATGGAGACCGGGTGCAGATAAAGTTATATTTTATTTGAACTTCGATTTTCTTAAATAATTTTTGGACTTTAGTTTGTAATGATCCAAAAATATTTTATTGGATTGTTAAACAATACGGACAAAGGAAGTATTTGTAATTAAACAAGACAATAATGAAAATAATATGTGTAATACAACACTCGCCGATTATGTTAATTACATGTTTGATATAATACTACAATCGCTGTTTTTCATTCATCCGACAGGAAATCGGTCCCGTTTGTGTCGGTTAACAGAGGCCCTACTGTAATTCATTTGAAACGTTGGGGCGTTGTTATTTATAAGATGACTAGCTGGAAAGCCCGTCCACGGACGGGTGGCTAGTCAGTGGAGCTGTTCTTTAGCGGTTTTATCGCATTAACGGATAAAGTTTTATTTTATAATAAAGAAGATTAATACAGCTGGAAGGCTCATCCATGGAAACTCAATCCAAGGAGTGATCATATTAAGTTGGTACGACCAACAACCAATCAGAATGCGTTGCGTGTCCTAAAAAAATTACACGCTGGAAGCGAAGGAGCGTGCTGGTCTTTTATATGTTTGATGATCCCTTATATACTGCCTTGTAGAGTGAGTGTGGACAGCGTTGGAAAAACAAATTTTGCTTCTTTGAAAAATTTTGAAAAACAAAACCGATTGGTGTGCTACTCGATCCCAGGGGGAGATGATTAAGTTGGTACTACCAACGACCAATCAGAATGCGTTGTGTGTCCTAAAAATTGACACGCTACTTTTTTGAAAAATTTTGAAAAACAAAACCTGATTGGTGTGCCACTCGATCCCAGGGGGAGATGATTAAGTTGGTACTACCAACGACCAATCAGAATGCCTTGTGTGTCCTAAAAAATTGACACGCTGCTTTTTTGAAAAATTTTGAAAAACAAAACCTGATTGGTGTGCTACTCGATCCCAGGGGGAGGTGATTTTAACTTTTAAGTTGGTACTACCAACGACCAATCAGAATGCGTTGTGTGTCCTAAAAAATTGACACGCCGGAGCGTGCTGGTCTTTTATATGTTTGATGGGAACCTGAAAATTGGAAGATAAAATTTCAGAATTTTTAAAATAAAACCATCTTGAATTAAAGGTACACAGATACCTCATTAAGGGAAGGGTTAATCTGCAGATCCTTTCTTTATAGCTTTTATTTATGGGTCATTCCACCAATTAAAGTCCAACTCAAAGTCTCACCCCCGCGAATTTTTTTCAAATTTTGTGGAGTTATTCTCTGAATAAATTACCCCCGACCTGGAGATAATTTATGGTGTCGACTTCTTGGCTTAGTGCAACCCAGTCTCAGATTGCAGGGTGTGGAAGACTTGGAACTAAGCTGAAGTCGTGATGGAATCAGAATGAGTACTACTAAAGCGTTCAAAGCTGACTGAATTTTATTATGAAAATATCGGTTTATATACAATTTTCTAACAAAGAATATTTACAGGTTTCAATTACATATTGCTTATCTTGCAGAAATAATATAATACTTTGATATCATGTTACATTCATTAAATGATGAGTTCTTGTAATTAGTTTCGCAATTTACCTATTCCTAGTTATTTGCAATTGCATTATTAAGAATTATTTGATGAGTAATATGATACTTTGTTACATACATTTGTCTTGCAGAAGTAATATGATACTTTGATTTTATGTGACATACATTAGATTATAAACAATTATTAAAATGTGTTGCAATTGCATTATTAAGAATTATTTGATGAATAATGAGTAATATGATACATACATTAGGTTATAAACAATTATTAAAGTGTGTTGAATATGTTGCAATTGCATTATAAAATTACTAAGAAATCTTAATTAAAATTATTTTAAGCAAATATAAGAAAACATAATTCTGTAATGGAATTATGTTACATGGTTAAAATTTGTCAATTTTAAACATACTGCCACCTCGAATGCTGTCTATAGTGGCTGCATCTGGTACATCTCTATACTCGGGCTGTCCGATTGCACTTGAGGAGCTGGGATGTATGTTGGTTGTTGATTGCTCCTCCAACAGTGGTATGTTGTTATTATGCAACCCATTATTAGGAGTAGGATTACCCCTGTTAGTACATTGGATAGTAGTGAATGGTGATGGATTGTCTTCCAATTGTACTCTGTTAATTCTTGTTGGATGTCCGTTTGATCATTGAGTAGATTTCGCAGTTCATCTGAATGTTTTAGCACAGGTTCCAGGACTTTTAAGGGTTGTGCATCCTGAAACTTTATTAAAGTTTTATTAATCGGCATTTGTTTGTGGTATGCACCTAATATTTGAATTGTATTATGTCGTTGTGGTGTTATCACATTATGTTTTGTTTTCAGTATGCATTTCTGTGATAACGTGATTATGCTTGTTTGATTTATTAGTATGTCTTGACGTTGTTCATCGCATATTATTGCACATCTCACTGCATTTGGGGTGATTACCATCCATGCATTGGGTGTATATAATTGCTTCCAGATAGTGTTAGCAATAGTTGTTTGTATGGTGTTACAACTGATTGGATTTGGCCGTTGGTAAACTTGGTCGATAATGCAATTCGGTGTTGTTTCTAGATTCTTGACCGTCGCTGGCGAGTATATCCAATTATTTTCTGATACCGTTATGGCGTCCTTGAATTCTTCATTGTTTCTCTCGAAGTAAAGTTGGTTATTGTAATCGACAGCAAAAAATGCATTAGGGACGTCAGTTATCCAATATATTGAACTGTTTTCTTTTTTTGTTGGCACTGGAGTTATTTTCATAACCGTGAATTCGTTGATTCCCACTAGTAGAAATTGACTGAACATGTGTATGTCCTTTTCGTCTTGCTTCACCTTTGTTTTGATTGTTATATTTTTTATGATTTGTAGTGTTGACTCAATCTTTCTTTGTGCGTTGTCTAGGATTTGGTTTACATGAACAGGTGAAACCAGGTCATGTAAGCTGCCACCTCCGAAAACAATCAATAGAATTTTCTCGTAGTAATCACATGTTTCGGAAATGTAGTTGTTCGCTACTTCATATGAACTTAGGATTTGAATGTCTAGTTTCTCTCGCCCTTGATAATATTCCCAATTCTTTATTACTTCAATTGCTTGGTTTAATTTTATTCTGAAATTTTCTAATTGTTGATTAATTCTTGTTTCTGTATCATTGAATGTGGATAATGCTGATAACATAAATTTCGTCTGATGGTTTGCTAATCTTTTTAGTTCCTGTTGATTCTTATCTAATTTGTCGATATCTGTGTATACTTCATCATTGACTCCGAATATTGATGTCATGATTTCGCCTAGAAATCCTCTTCTTTTTCTTGATTGTTTCTTTTGTAACCCTTCGTTAATCCATATCATTTTATTCAAACCGTTTCTTAGGTGGTGATCCAATGTATTACAAATTGTTCCGGGATGCAATTGTTTTGTTGTATCACAAAGTTGTTGAAAATTATCTGTGACTTGTTTTACTGATGCCATGTCTTCTTTTAGTTTGTTTAAGCTGTACTTCATTTCCACTTGAAATATTCTTCGTTCAATCATTGCACTTCCTAAATGTTCCACATATATTCCCGATTCCATTGCTGTAATATTGAAGTTTGCTTTGTTTGTGGTGACCACATTCATTATGATAAGGAAACACATCATAACTTTTGTTGCGAATTTTGTTGGTGAATATTTTCTTGCTAATGTTGCACTTTTTGCTTCTTTTGATTGGATTGTGTCATCCCTTGATTCTTCCACTGATGGTATGATGTTGTGAATGCTTTTCTTTGTAACTTGTTCTTTTACTTTTTTAACTGTTACTACTCTTACAATTCCATCTGGATCTGGATGTTTGTCACATACTTTTGCAAATGGCCATTGACTTGGGTTTATATCCTTTTCTTTTAATATAACTACATCACCTATTCCTATATTTTCGTGTTTGGTTTGCCATTTATATCTTTGCTGTAGTTGATTTAAATAATCTGTGGACCATGCTTTCCACATGTCTTTCTTCATTTTTTGAATTAGCTTCCATCTTGAATTGTATGTTGCGGTGACCATTGTCATTGCTGGATGCGTTGGTGTTATTATTTCTCTTCCAATCAGAAAATGTCCCGGGGTAAGTACTTCTAAGTCATCTTGGCTATTGTTTATTGTACAAAGTGGCCTTGAATTTAAGCAAGCTTCTATCTGGCACAATAATGTTGTCATCTCTTCGAATGTTAATTTATTATCTGCAATTATTCTTTTTAAATGGTGTTTCATAAATTTCACTGCCGCTTCCCATAATCCTCCCACGTGAGGGGTTGCTGGAGGGATAAAATGCCATTGTATCCCTATTAATCCAATTTTTTCTTGAAATTCGTTGTCATTCACTGTTTTCATTATTTCTTTCTTTAATAAATTGCTGGCTTCTACGAAATTTGTTCCATTGTCACTGTATATGTGTATGCATTGTCCTCTTCGAGATGTAAATCTTCGTAATGCGGCCAGAAATGCGTCCGTGGTTAGATCTGATACTGCCTCCAAATGGATTGCCTTCGTTGTGAAACATACAAGCACAACTACGTAACCTTTATATGCTGTATTTCCTCGACCTTTAGACATTCTTATCATTATTGGTCCTGCATAATCAACGCCTGTGTGAAAGAACGGTGGTGTTGGTCTTACTCTTGTGGCTGGTAAATCACCCATTAATTGGTTGGCTGTTTCTGCATTGTATCTGATGCATGTTACACATTTCTTTATTTCTTTTCGTACAGCCTTTTTCCCATTTATGATCCAATGCTTTCGTCTTGTGTAAGCCAGTGTTTGTTGAATTCCTCCATGTAATGTTTGATGATGAGCATCTCTGATTATTAATGTTGTTAAATGATGTTCGTGTGGTAATATTATTGGATGTTTTTGTTCGAATGGTAAGCTAGAGTTTTTCAATCTTCCTCCTACTCTCATTATGCCATCTTCTAGGATTGGATTTAAGTTTAACAACTTGCTCTTCTTGTGTATTCCCCTCTTATTTTTGAGTGCTCCAATTTCTTCTCCGAATGTTTCTTGTTGTACTTTTTGTATTAACTGATTTAGTGTGTCGTTTATTCCTGATATGCTTAATGTCTTTGCTGATTTTTTGTTGTACCATCTGTTACAGTACGAAATTACTCGCAGCATTCTTGTTAATGATGAAAATCGTTCAATTATCGAATTTATTTTAGTTGTATTCTTCTTGGTTTGGATTGTTACGTGTAAACATTTTTTCTTTTCCAATTCTGTTGTTTGGATGTCTTCGTATTGATTGATTTTATCCTTTTGTAACCATGTGGGTCCGTTCCACAATAATTCGTTATCTCTTATTTTGGATGGTGTTATTCCTCTCGAAATTAGATCAGCTGGATTTTCTTTTGTACTCACATATTTCCAATGTTTCGCTGGTATTCTTTTATCTCGCAAACCCTGTTTGCTACAAATTTGTTCCACTTCTCCGGATCACCTTTAATCCACGCCAGTGTGATCGTGGAATCTGTCCATGCCGTTTGTTGAATTTTCTCGATTTCTAATGCTTGTTGAGCATGTACCATCAATTTGGCGAGGAGTACCGCTGCACATAATTCGAGGCGTGGGATTGAAGCTTTTGTTTTGATTGGTGCTACCTTTGATTTGGAGATTAACAGCGTTGTTTTGATTTCTTGATTAGTTATCACTCGAACGTAAATAACTGCACCATATGCCTTTTCAGATGAATCGCAGAATCCATGTAACTCGACTATATCATTATTTTTTGTTGTATTTATCCATCTTGGGATTTGTATATCTTCTACTTCTTTGAGCGATGTGTAATATTTTGCCCATTTTTCGTTAATTGATGGGGGTACGGGTTTATCCCAATCTAATTTTTGCTCACATAATTCTTGCATGATTAATTTTGCTGTGACTATTACTGGCGATAACCATCCTAGCGGATCGAACACCTTTGCTATTTCCGATAATATATTCCTTTTTGTTGTTTTTTCGTACATTGTGATTTGTGTTTTAAACTGGAACGTGTCATTGTACGGTGCCCAGTATATTCCTAGAGCTTTGTGTATCTCCTGATCCGTAATTTCTGTAATATTTTTTCTTTTGAGTTGCTCAGGTAATTTATCTAGCACTGTTTGTTTATTGCTTGCCAATTTTCTTAAATTGAATCCTCCAGATTGTAGTAGCTGTATTAATTCATCTTGTAATTGTTGTGCATCTTCTTCTGATTCCTCTCCTGACATTACGTCGTCCACATAAAAATCTTTTAATAGTACATTTGCTGTTTTAGGATAATTTCTTTCTTCATCTTTAGCTAATTTTTGTAAGGTTTTGACTGCCAAATACGGGGCCGAGGCTGTTCCATATGTTATTGTAGTTAGTTGGAACTTTTGTATTGGTTGTTCTTTTTTGAATCTGTAGAATATGTGTTGAAATTGTCGGTCCTCTTTTGCGATTTCGATTTGCCTGTACATCTTTTCTATATCTGCACAAAATACTACCGGATGTTTTCTCCATCTTAGTAAGATTTCCCTCAATTCTTGTTGAAGTCTTGGACCAGTATGCATCGTTTCATTTAAACTTTTGTTATTTGTTGTTTTTGAGGATGCATCAAATACTACTCTTAATTTGGTTGTTGTGCTTTCTTCACGGACTACTGGTTGATGTGGAATGTAGTATTTCCCTTGATTTTTTCGTTTAATTGGTACCATGTGACCAAGATCTAAATATTCTTGCATGAACGTGTTGTATTGTATTTTTAGTTCTTGATTTGTTTCAAGTTTCTTTTCTAGTTGATGAAATCTTGCGAGGGCTCTTTGTTTCGATTCACCTAACTGTGGTGGGTTTTCTTTGAATGGTATCTTTACTATGTAATTGCCGTTTTCGCTTCTCTTTGTGTTCTTTTCAAAATGTTGTTCGCATTGTTCGTTTTCTTCCGAAATTGGTTTCTCATCATCTACTTCTTCCAATTCCCAAAATTTTTGCAGCTTTTTATCCTCTTCATACCGACTGATCATGCTGATTATTTCTATCGGCTTGTGTGATTCTTGAGTAATGCCACCCGATAGTATCCATCCTAATTTCGTTTCTTGACTAATTATTCCATCATTGATTTTTTGAAAACCGTTTTGTAATATTCGTCCTAATTCTTCGGCTCCCAATATTGCATCTATTGGACCTGGTAAATTGAATGTTGGATCTGCTAGTAATTTGTTGTTCCATGATTGTGGTAATTCAATATTCAAATGTTCGTTGGGATGATTTTTTGTTAATTTCGGCAATATGATGAAATTGACATTTACTGAAAATTCACTTGGAAATCTTGGTCTTACTGTAGCTTGCATCTTAAATTTTGAAACTTTCGGGCTGTTATCGCTTATTCCCGTTATTTCTGCCAAAATTTTCTGTTTTATATTTCCTACTCTTTGTGCCGCTTCTTCACTAATTAATGCCGCTTGACTTCCAGAATCTATTAACACTCTTAAGTATTCCATATTTCCTTGTTGCGAAGTGGTGCATACCAGGGCTGTTGCTATACCCTAGTGCTGCCATCTGGCAACTAATACTTTTTTCGTAAAGTTTGACATTTTTGATGGTATATGTATTCAGAACTTTTTGCCGTATGAACGCCATTTGTGTTGTTTAAAAATTCTTGAAAAATAAATTCGTCCAAAAAATTGAATTAAATCATGAACCGTATTTGTGTGACTATTTTTTACAACTTTCGACGTGGATTGACTCAACAGCAGTGCATCGATGAACTTAATTCGACTATTGGCGATGAAGCACCATCAAGGACCAGTGTTTATCGCTGATTAAACGAATTCAATCGTAGCCGTAGGTCTCTCAACGACGAATTTCGTGAAGGTTGCAGCAATACTATGCTAGCAATACTATGCTTTCATTATGATTGGCTGAGTTCGCTACTTGCTTTCTAACTTCTTCTATGTTTGTATTGAATTGCCTTGCACTTGTTGTTGGTTGATTTCTCCATGTTTGATATGACCTAAATTGATTCCTTCCAGAATTTGAATTGAATTGTCTTGGCTTCGAATTATCGTATCTTGGGGTTTGTGGTGCCTTCCATTCTTCATGAAGTAATGTATGATGTTTTCTTCTGCAAATGTGGCAACTTCTGTTACTAAAGCATGGTGCTCCAAAATCGTGTTGATTTAAACAATTGAAACATCCTTTGTTTTCTTTTATGACTCCTTTTCTTTCAGCTATAGTCATGTTTTTAAATTTGCTGCATTCGTAAATTTTATGTGCTTCGTTGCAACATATGCATTTAAATGAACTATTAAATTTCGGTACATAATTTTGAAACGTTGAAGGTTTTGTTTGATGATAATAATTATTATTTCTTGTATTTGTAGATTCAATAGCTTGACACCTATTTTCTAAAAATTCCAGTAACTCTGATAACGATTGAAGTTCGTGGTTGTTTGATATTGTTTGTTCATATAATTTGTTTGTTTCTGGATCCCATTTTTGGCTGACCCATCTTTCGATCATTGGACCCCAACTTTCAATTGAAATGCCTTGGTTTTCTATTGCTTTTAAACATTCATGTACGGTGTTATGAATATAGCGTAGTTGTCTTAAATTTTCTTTTTGCATTATCGGTAGATTTATTATTTGATCCATTAATTTTGTGATAATAAGCCTTTTGTTTTGATACCTTTTGATTAATATTTCCCATGCTGAGTCGTAGTTTTCTTCTTTTATTAATAGATGTTGTATTAAGAGGGGCATTTAAATTTTGATGCGAAAACATGTTTCAAAAGATGGCGCGCCCTAAAATATTCTAAGAATCTAAGAATCATTTCACCAATACAGAATTCTAATCAAACATATAAAAGACCAGCACGCTCCGCCGCCTCCAGCGTGTCAATTTTTTAGGACACACAACGCATTCTGATTGGTTGTTGGTAGTACCAACTTAATCATCTCCCCCTGGGATCGAGTAACACACCAATCAGGTTTTGTTTTTCAAAATTTTTCAAAAAAGCAGCGTGTCAATTTTTTAGGACACACAACGCATTCTGATTGGTTGTTGGTAGTACCAACTTAATCATCTCCCAACTGGGATCGAGTGGCACACCAATCAGGTTTTGTTTTTCAAAATTTTTCAAAAAAGCAGCGTGTCAATTTTTTAGGACACACAAGGCATTCTGATTGGTCGTTGGTAGTACCAACTTAATCATCTCCCCCTGGGATCGAGTGGCACACCAATCAGGTTTTGTTTTTCAAAATTTTTCAAAAAAGCAGCGTGTCAATTTTTCGGACACACAACGCATTCTGATTGGTCGTTGGTAGTACCAACTTAATCATCTCCCCCTGGAATCGAGTAGCACACCAATCGGTTTTGTTTTTCAAAATTTTTCAAAGAAGCAAAATTTGTTTTTCCAACGCTGTCCACACTCACTCTACTGGGCAGTATATAAGGGATCATCAAACATATAAAAGACCAGCACGCTCCTTCGCTTCCAGCGTGTCATTTTTTCAACCATTCTGATTGGTTGTTGGTCGTACCAACTTAATATGATCACTCCTTGGATTGAGTTTCCATGGATGAGCCTTCCAGCTGTATTAATCTTCTTTATTATATAATAAAACTTTATCCGTTAATGCGATAAAATCGCTAAAGAACAGCTCCACTGACTAGCCACCCGTCCGTGGACGGGCCTTCCAGCTAGTAATTTATAAAAGTCATATGAATAAACGATAACTAATTTAGGGAATGAGGAAGTTTGAGCTTCCAACGTTGAATATTTACAAGTATATTTCAAAAAGATATTCATATTTGAAAATATTGAATATTTTTAAAAATATTTAACTTTGAAAGCTCAAACTTCCTCATTCCCTAAATTAGTTATCGTTTATTCATATGACTTTTATAAATTATTAGAATTCTGTATTGGTGAAAAGATGCTTAGATTCTTAGAATATTTTAGGGCGCACCAGCTTTAAAAGCTGGTTCACACTATATGATTTTTCATCTGACTCGGTCATACGAGAAGTCATGGCAAAAATCATACGAAACTCTTTTTTCTCTCTCTTTTCATATGACCAACAATTTTTATGTTCACACTGTGTAATATTGCTTGTGACTTTCCTTATTACTAAAACGTCAAAACTGCTGTCATATATCAAAAAAATTCTAATTAACCTAACTTTATAGCAATAAAGTGGTTGATTTTGAATTGAATTTTATATCTAATAGAAATTATTCTGTCATCGGTGTCTATTTCTTCTTTTCATCCAATAATTTTTTAAAAGATAAGCATTTTTTAAGAAATAATCATTTTTGACGAAATTTTTAAAAATTTCAAGAAAAATTCCAAAAATTCGTTCGATAAATTTTTGATATTTCAGTTTTTGTGATTATTTCAATAATCATTTGTTATAAAAAATTTAGTTTTTGAAATTTCGGAAAAAAGTCACTTTTGAAAAATTAACGATATTTTGAAAAATTTAAAGAAAAATTTTCTAAAATTTTCTGCCTTTTGGCAGTTGTCGCAATCTTGAATATCTACGAAAGCATTATGTTTAACTATTAAACTGTGTAAATGTACATATAAAACATACAGAAAATACGATGAATTAATTCTAAATAATTGTAACATGTCAAAGTAAAGTAGCATATTAACTAGTTATTTGCGTGATTTAACGATAATTATATCTGTAACAAAAAGTGAGGTTAAATAGTTCAAACATTCAAATCGTAGTCATTTAAATTTGAGTTTATCTACTGCATTGAAACTTACCAGTTATATTCCTTATTAGTGCATTGTTGGTGTTATATGAATCTCATAGCTAAGAAATCTCTCGTTTTCGAATTATTCTTTACGCTCAGTATTTTCCCATGTTAATTTGGCATTGTTTAGAACCCAATATTTCCCGCCATTTTGCGCTATGGAAGCTGCTATCTGCTGCCGCCATGCACTAATTGCCCGTATTCTAGAAGGCGATGCCGGTTTCAGCTAGCTGAAATCTGCCAGCAGGCTGCCTGCTTTTACTGTGATCGTGCCTAAAATTAAAGCGATTTTTTTTTATTTTGATGATTCATTTTTTTATCGGATAGGGTACACCTCGACCTTAGTCCCATTTAATTTTGAAAAAAAATTCCACCCCTAATGGTAGAAAAGTCGAGTTAAAATTGTACAATCGCGCATTAAATTATTAGCACTATTTTAAATGGACAAACTCGGCCTTGGTTCGAAAATTGTGAGCAGATTTAACGCATGCGCCACTGAGTTTTCTTAAATGAAATGGTCTATTCAATGATCATCTGGGGAATATGAATGTTCGACGAAAGAACCACATGTCCTTGTTCTGTAGGCATTCTTATCTTTCAAATAAGTTAACCTCATCGCCAGTTGTTAAGAAAATGAATTTTCGCTTACCAATAATGCAATCAGTTAAATATAAATTTCACTTGAAATAAAGATTATTTCACTATTTTAAGCTGCATTTTGGCAGTTAGGAACTTATTCGGTGGGTTACGGGGTAATATCTCTTTTACATCTCTCGCGCATGTCCCAATTATCTACGTTCACACATTTACAAGGACATAGAAATAACAGGGTAGCTGGTTGGGAGGGGGTTAAACTTAAAATTCAAATAGTATTGGTTTTGAACGTCCCTCTCACCTCTAAATCGTAAATGTAGTAACCAAGGAGGATATTAATGTGTAAAAATGCACAAATAAAATGAAAAACAAATGTGATAAACATTCTTTATTTAGAAATCAGTCTTATTCATCAGTTAAGCCAATTAATGGCAAGTTATATCACACAAAGACAATCATTACATTCACAATGCTAAACTATTGCCAATGTTCCTAAAAAAATAATTAATACGTGCACTTTCAGTTGCAACAAGTTAAGAAAAATAAAGTTAACACGACAGAGGTTAATTCAAATAGCTCCATTGTGTTTTATTACAATCTAATGTGCACAATTGCTTCACTTTACGTTTCGTACAAAACTAGACATCCGACCACATCATAATAACAAAGATGATTGCCAATCTACAGAAACAACATAAGCTCATAACAAAAAGTACAGTCTTTTAACGTTAGGATATATCTTAAAAATAATAAATGTATACTGTATACACCTCCTTCTTCTTATAAATAAAGTAACAAACAAAAATTAAATCGGAGGATTACAATTCATGCATAATAATTTCAATAATTAAGTACATACTCGTTAAATGCATAATAAAGTTAATTATTGTAACAATAACCATGTATACAGCGTCAATTAAAAACAAAACCCTGCCAGAGGTAAAAGTAAAGGTCTCACCTTTTACAACGAGATAAGCTTAAAATCTGTAAACACAAAAAACAAGGCAGCGACAGATCGTATAAAATATTGATACACTTTAAAATAATTAAAATATGATAAATTAACATAACAAAATATAACAAGGTAGAAGGACCATCATTTTCTGTTGTACTATTAATATTCATTATAAAAAAATAAAGTAGGAAGTATTTAAAAAAATATCTCTAGTCAAGAACAAAATATTATTAAGGCCCAAGTGCATGTTCCATCATTTGCAAGCACAACGATTCCAGACTACTTTCAATGTCCGTATTTTTCAACGCCGACGATTTGTGAACATAAAATTTTTCCGCAGTTATAAAATTACTACCTACATCTTTGTCTTTACCGTTGCTAAAACCGTTCACTAAATTGAAACTGTTTAACGTGGCATTTTTATTATTGCCTGAAGTAATTGGAGTTCCATAAAATTGCTTATTCAAACCACTCAATTGATTTTGTAATGTGGCACTACCTAACGAATGTCTGTGGGCTCCCACCACCGGACTGGCGCGCATGTTCGGATAAGATGAGCTCTTGTGGGAATACCCCTGATTGAAAGTGGAAATAGTGCCCTTCGATCCATAATACTTGTGGTTGTGGTTTCTAAAATAATTAATTACATGTAAGAAACAATTCAGAAAGATAACTTTAAAATGGCATACTTGTAAATGTTATTGCTTTGTTGATGTTGGTGCTGATAGAGGTTAGGTGCCTGAGTACTTTGAATCAGATGTCCACGCCATAATCTCAAACGCTTTTTTTGTTCTTCTGTAAAAGCATCCGATTGTTCACAACGGTCACAAATATCAGTAAACATGGCAATGTATTCGTCACTAAGTTGACGCGCCACTACCATTTGTGTGCACACTATCAAAGAAAGAAAAATTGAAATTAAATTTTTAGTTCACCCTTTTGCCCATTTTGTAATAACTCTCATAATTCGACCTTTATATGGGTTGTTACAACATAAACATAGATTATGTAATATTTGATAGCTATAGCGAGTGAGTAAGGGGTAGTTTATGCACAACATAGTTAAACACCTACCCCAACATGGACATGAATAGCACAACATGACATTTGTAAGAGTTTCAAACCCAGAACGCGCCGCGCTGTTTATACTGACCTTGGAAGTCAAATCAACTTAATATTTTAATCAATCTTTTAGTGGCGGCGCGTTACATTGTGACAATAAAATCGGGGCAAAAATTTTTATTAGAAAGTAATAGGTATAAACCAGGTGTTCCCAAACTGTACTCTGCGGACCCCCTAGGGGTAAACAGAACTCTCAAATTTTTGGAAAATTCAATCCCTTGCCCCCCCCCATATTTGAATTTATTTCTGAAAGCGATTCATTGAAAATCATTTCAAATGAAAAACTTAGAAAATGAAAAGTAACATGGCGTTACTTTTGTGTCCGTCCTTTATGCAATTATGTAATAAAAAATTTTTTACTTTCCTAGCCCCAAAAAATCATCATTTTGAACTAAATTAAAAAAAAAAATTTCGGGAACTCCCCATTGTTGGGGGTAAACCCACCTGTTGGCCTTCGGCCGACCCTACATGACATAAGGGAGGGGCTGCGCCAAATTTATTTCGCGTACGTTACAAAATTAGATTACGCCGCCACTGGTATCTTGTTGACATTTCTTTAATCAAAGCTTTCAAGCAGTGCAGCAAACATAAATGACGTCACATGTGGGCTCAATGCTACTGTAGGCCAGTCATTGGGGACTTATAAAGTGAAAAGTTACACAAAAATTGCAAAAGTTTTTATATTTTGGGACAAAATTGTGACAGGTCAAAAAATTATTAATCTGATTTTTGCACCCTTTTTGGTTCCCCGGAACATTGTTAAATTGTTAAAAGAAGAGAGTAAATTTGCAATAACTCGCTGAAAAAAATTCCGAATGCAAAGCTTGGAGAACAGTTTAATAATTATTAGACATCTTCTATAAAGTTTGCACCCTGCTACGATGACCGGAACATAGCAAATACAGTTGTTTGCACGAATAATGAAGCTTCGTCATAAACGGCATTTGTATGAAATAAGACAAAAATTGTGAGTCACATAAGTGTTTGATATAATAAATTTAAATCATAAAATTTAATAATTAATAAGCTTAAAATTTTATTTTTAACAATATTTATGACTTTTATGAAATAAGTGGATCCACGGTCAAATTCATACCAAAAAAGGTTTGGGAAATCAAAAAATTTCAGAAACCCTGCTCTAATGAAATAGAAATATAACCTAAAATCAAACTAATTTGTTAAAAAATTAAAGCAACAGTCACTATAAAAACTACTTTCATTAAAATTATTATGCACGCTAAGAACTATTGTATCTATCTCTTTCTATCTCATAGGTTGGGTGTCAGATAATTTTCGACGTAAAAGATTTCTAAAATCAGACATTTAAGAATAATTTAATATAGTGCGTCTTTGTTACACCTATGTTACTACAATTAATTTAAAAAAAAAGGTTGTCTGTACTTAATTCAGATGGTTGTGACGTAAGTTTCATTATTCGTGATTACAACTGTAGTTGTGATTATTAATTTGCATACAGGGTTGTATTAAGGAATTATTTGCATGACTTTTGCAATTTTTTCGAGAGGATACACAAAAAAAATTATTAAGCTACTGTTTGCAATGTTTCGGTCATTGTAGCAGGGTGCAAACTTTATTGAAGATGTGTTTTAATTATTAAAATGTTCTCAAAGGTTTGCATAAATTTCGGAATTTCGGTTTTTTTAATTTAACAATGTTCCGGGGGGCAGAAAAGGGTACAAATTCGGATTTATTAATTTTTTACCTCCTTCAATGTTGTCTCAAAATTTGAAAACTTTTGCAATTTTCATACCTTTTTTGCTACAATGACTGGCCTATTATATCAACTATGAATGTAGAAAATAGTTTTTAAATAGTCTAAGGGCCGGACCCGAATAAATGAAGAAGACATCATATTTAAATTTTAACATAACAAGGCACATCAGCATTAATTTTAGATTTTTATTTATTTTTATATTACTTTTATGTGAAATGCGATGATAAAGGAAATGGATGGAAAGTGTCACGTTGTCTTCATCGAAACAACGCAAATCGAATCACGTATTTCGATTATGATCTCTTAGTCATATACAAAATACGTTCCGCGATCGTAGTGAACTTTATATTGACTTCTGATAAAAACCTGCAGTGTAAGAGAGACCTACAGATCGTCTTCGTCAAGAAAACGCAAATCGAATCTTTGAATCGGACTTCATTTTACAACTCGACCAAGTTATCCTTTCGTTTCTCAAACTTTTACATGTTTTTACTGCTGATAAAATCCCATACTGGAGCGTAGGTAACCTGGAGTGCTAGATCGTTTTCATTGAAACAACGCAAATCGAATCACGTATTTCCATAAGATCTCATAGTAATATACAAAGTACGTTCTGCTATCGTTGTGAATTTTATATTTACTGCTAATAAAATCCGAATCAGGAGCGTAAGGAACCTGAAGTGCTAGAGAGGGCTACATTTTTTGTAGGGCGACATATGTGTAAAATGCAAAGAAATGGATGTGGAACCGGGGGGTCTGGGGTGTACGGAGTACCCTCCAAGACAATGAACATATTTTAATTAAAGGAAACTGATATTTTAAATTTTTATATGTTTTTACTGCTGATGAAATCCCATACTGGAGCGTAGGTAACCTGGAGTGCTAGATCGTTTTCATTGAAACAACGCAAATCGAATCACGTATTTCCATAAGATCCAACAGTATCAAGCAATAATGTGCTAATCCATATAAGCGCTGTGATTGCTCATATTTGAAGATATTAATGATATTAATTTTAAGCTTGAACCAAAATAGTTTTGTTTTATCTAATTAATTCTTTTTGAACCATTAAAAAAATATTTATTATTAACAGCACAGTCTGGACATGCATTGCATTTTTAGTATTTCAAGTCAAGAGTGGCGCCTTAATACACAAAAGTAAAATATAAAATTAATTTTAATTGAAAATACAGTCAAAACTCTCTAAATCGACCTCTCTTTAATTCGAAATATTCTCTAAATCGAATTATTTACTTGGCACGTCCAACTAACTTACAATCCAATTCTTACTCTCTAATTCGAACTCCCCCTAATTCGAACAAATTTTAATATATTATGAGAATTCGATTTAGAGAGTTTTGACTATTAATAAAATAAATAAAAACTAAAAATGGCAATAAAACTTCACTGTTTACTGTAGATTTGACCCTATTATTTAATAAATTCTTGATAATGCAGTAAAAAATTTCGAACTAAAGCTAATAATGGCAATTGATTAAATTTCTAATCAGAATTTCAATATGAACCTAAAAAATTAAACTAAAAATAAATTTATGGTGAATGAAGCGTGAAAACAGCGAATTTTCTTTTAAGTAACGAATTTCCTGCTTTTAGAAACAAAAAATGAACAAAATCAAAAAAATTTAACCAAGTTGCATGGTAACCATAGGCGGGGTTAGGGGAGGGACTTAGGGAATTTTGTAAGCATGTTACCTGAATAGGCACACCCCAATTTGCGAGTCTAACTCGGCCTAATCAGTAAAACTCACAATATAACGTCTACAAACCCAAAATAAAGAAAAAAACTGTAGTGGACAATTTTTAAAACAAGTAAAATATAATTTTCAAAAGCTTACCTTTACCCATGACACGAACAAATTGTGAAGGCAAATCCTCATCTGGAAAGCTCGTCTCTAGGGGCGTCTGTGATAAAATCTTCAATTTCTTTAAAGCACCTGACATATCCCCACCACCGAGGACTTCATTTTCCAACTCGACCAAATTATCCTTTCGTTCCTTCAATTTAGCAATATTTAAAATGAGTTTGTTCCTTGCACCTTTAGTTATGCCCAACGCCTCCAAGCTGTCTTCGGTGAAATTTAACATTTGCTCGTAGGTTACGTTGTTAAACAACCAACTGTATTTGTGCAAACGTAATGACTTGAGCCAGCCTATGACGCCTTTCATTATTATGGAATTTTGAAGCTCTAAATCTTGTAAGCGAGTCTCCGAACTGCTGCTTTGTATGGAGGTCGAGATAAACTGGAGAGGCTGTTCGGTTGAAAAGGAGAAACTCCTGGGTTTGGTACTTAAAGATGAGCTTTTATCTTGTTTGATGTGAGTTTTCCGTCCGGGTGTTAAACTGCCTGTGCTTTCCTTCTTGGAAGGGGGGCAATTTTGGAAGTATTCTTCCACCTGTTTGGTAATCGATTCGGTGGAGGCTTCGGTGGAAGCTTCGGTAGAAGTCGATGTTGTGGATGCATAATTGGGGTTCGAAACGCAATTAAGCAATTGCTTAAAAAACTTCTTGTCTTCCCTACTAAAGGCGGGATGAACGAAAACGTACGACAGGATCTCGATGCATTCGTTGTAAATTTTAAAATTCGGTAACAATTCGTCAGTCAAAATTTGTCTCAATGCCATATTATAACACCGAAGGGCGTCTTTGTTACCGGGCCTCAACAAAGGCAAATGACACAACATCTTCGATAACGCAACCGGCGCACTGTCCTTCAGGAAGCCGTTCACGTACGTCGGATCGTTGGCGTTGGTTTCTAAACTTTGGGACTCGCTGTTGCTCACTTTGGATATGGCTTGTTCCAACGCCCGTTGCAAAAACCGCGCGTTAGCAAAGGGTAAACCAATTGTCAGGTAATATAGCGCAATGGTCCTCTCGCAATTGTCCATTTTTGAAAAACGCTGCTGCATATCGCCGAGCTGTTCGCAAAATTCAGATAGGTCACGTCGCAGCATCGTACCTTCCATTGTTCCACTTTTTGTTACCTAAATACACGCAAAGTTGAAAATTTTGATAACTATCAAACGACTTTTTTGATAACACGAAAACCAAGTCACATAATTGCACGATCAAGTTACGAAATTTACAGCTGACTTACCAAATTATTAACGTGATGCCTTCTACTTTCGTTACAAATTAAAATATCGAAACATTTATAAAATTATAATTTTTTTTGAAATTTGTTAAATTTGTGCAGCACATTTATGACAGCTACACAATGACACGCCCAACAACTCTGAAGTTTGCTACAGAATATTATTTACAATTGTACAGAACGTTGCAAAAGTTTCTTCATTAACATCGATAGAAATGATGGAATTTAGAAATTTTTTTCTATCATCTAGGTATGAAATCTAAAACTATCAAATTTTAAAGATGTACATAATTATTGGTAAAACAATAATTATTTTTGATTATTTAGCGCTTTTTTCATTTTAGCCATTGCAAAATTAGCTAATTTCTAGCTAACTAACTTTGGAACTTGGGGTCCAGGAGCTGGGGAAGTGGAGTCCAATCCAAAAAATGGAAAAAAGGTATTTAAAAGTTTATAATAATGCAGTTTACTTTATTAAAAAATTTTCATTGAACTGGAGGGTACTCCGTACCCCCAGATGCGCGGTTTCCATCCAAGTAGTATGGGATTTTATCAGCAGTAAAAACATGTAAAAGTTTATAATATCAGTTTACTTTATTCAAATAGTTCCTCACAATTTGGCTTCCATGATTCCATGATTATTAGGTTAAAAAACAGTTCTTAAACAGTTCTCAACGGGTGTGGCTCATTTAATCTACCTGCACTGAAGCAAGATAGCTTATTGTACCCCGTCCATGCTGAGATGTTAAATGGATGATGGATTGTGAGGTGGAGACCTATCAGATAGATCTCGATGACTACCTCGGTCACCAACAGTATGGATGTCCTCTGGAAGATAGAGCTTTAGGAAATTTTGTTCGGTTCGGTTGGCGGTGCCTCCCGTTCGATGTGCCCCATCCCTCCTGAGTCGGACACGGGCTCGAAGGTGTAAGTCTACCCAAGTCCCCCAGAACTCCACCTTCACCTAATATCATCAGTATTTAAGGACTCAATCTGTCATTTGCACGACAAATTTTTCAATAGGTGGCGTAGTTACCTAGATGTAGAATTGACGTCTTTCATTGGTTGGAAAGAATGAAAGACAAATTTCATTGGTTTCTTAAGGCGCGTCTTTTGAAATCATTCAAATTATGGTCGACACAAAACTTCAGTTACAGCACAAATTTTAACAATTTTAATGCAGCATATTAAAGATTGATATTTTAACTGTGTCATGAATAGTTTGAATTTTAGTTAATTGTGTGTTTTTGATACAATTAATTATTAGGTATATTTTTTGATGAAGAGCATACAAGTGCTTGAAAGCTTAATAAAATAAATTAATAATTTAAATTTGACAACTAATTTTTCTGTCAGTATTTTTATCATTAAATGGTCAGTATTTTCTAAAATAAATGGTCTGTATAATAATAATATTTTGGTCAGTATAAATATTTAAGTGTCCTCTCGTTGCCTCCTCTTTTAGTACTAATAATAGACCTTAAACAAAAGTGGAATAAAAATTAACTTCCTAAATTATTTATATAAAATTTCGTGTTCTCAGTTCATTCAGCTTTTTAAAAATTGTGACTACTGCATAAGTGAAATGTAATGAAAAAATTATATGATTACCTTCCTGTTTTGATGGTGCTTAGAATATTATTTTCATAATGTTAGATATCCTGTTTTTTACAGTCGGTAAAAATTGTACCATTAGTTGTTAGTATATTATTTCAAGTGACCATTACCAGTTGTTTCAGCCGTAAATATAATATGAAAATTATTATTTTGCTATTAATAACGTTACTTGTGATTTTCGTTCAAGACATCTTCTGTAATGAGGACCTTTTGTCTAAGGTAGCTTATAATTTTTAAATTGTTAAGTATTTAACTCGTGATAATCAATAAATAAGAAAATTTAAAAATATTATTCTAACCAAGAAAGTATTTATGTTTGAAAACTTAATAAAAATATTAAATTATTTTTATTATTTACCTACTCAATAACTCGATATTATATTTTAAAATATCCTATTTATACAATTTTTTAATATTTAGTGTAATAATACAAATGTTCATGGTCATTCTAAGGTGACATGATATCATTTTGTAATACCATAAGACCATAACATAAAAATGAAATTTAATTTATATTTAAATTTTTTAACTTTTAATTTCAGTTCCATCAACATGCTTACAAACTTAAAGATGTTCGAATAGAATTGATTAGCTACAATAAAGATTTAATTAATTCTTTTGAACTCAAAGCATTTAAATTCAATCGTACCACCACTGCCCACAATGGTACTATTAATTTAAAAGTAGACGCAGGAAATAAACTCGAGGTAAAATTGAATTATTGATTAGGAGTTCAAGATCATCACGTGATCATGATGTGACGTTACGATTGCTACATGCTGATCTTGGAGGAAGATCATTGCGTGACCATGATCACGTTGTGAACTTGAAGGAATATATATAGATACATAGATTCAACCGCGCAATATTTGTTTATGTTTAGATATTAGTACAGGTGTACAAATTCTATAGTAACGAGTACCGACGCTTTCCTGTTCGCTTTCAAGTTAATGCACAGAAATCTTTTAAGTCAAATGCAGGAGGATTACGTTCAATGATCAACTGTGGAAATGTCACATCGTTTATCTTGTACAAGGTTTTACAAATAACTCTTATTATAACAAACCTCTGATTTATATCATTCACAGGATATTACTTATTATGCATGCAATTTTGTTATTGATGAGACTCAATTTCCTCCGCTGGTTCCCACTGGTAAATATAGAATAAATGGAAAAATTCTGCTGTTAAATACAGAAGTTGCAATAGTGCATATTTATAATGAGGTATATATACCAACAGCATATCCAAAAAATTAAAACTTGCATAACAATCAATAATAATAGGTTATTCCAAGACTGCACTTTGTGAACTGTGTTTGTTTAATTTGCACAGATAAAATTAAAATATTATTAAATATTTGTGTTACACGCAATAAATAAAAGTTTGTCGGCATATATTGTTTTTCTTACATCTCTGATACACTGAAAAGTAATGATCATTAACATTTTTTTACCACTATAGATTATCAAACGCTCCATTGTTGATATATAAAAAGACAATTGCCAAAAATTTGTCTTCTTCTTCTTTAGGTGCCTATCCGATTTCGGATGTACGGCGATCTCCCCGACTTAGCCAAGAAGGCTGTACCAGGGAAATGTTAATGTTAATGGGGTGGTGGTTTGCCTTCCCCTTAGTCCACAGATCAATTTTAGACTTATTTAGATCATTAACATTTTAAGGATTCTTCTTGGCATATTACTCTCGGTGGTTTGCCATTGCCTTCCGAGGGGAAAAATTTGTAATTAGAATTTTTAAATTAAATTTTATTTTACAAACAGATCAGACAGATTTTTAAAAGAATTAAAATTATGTGTTGCTGGTAAAAGAGTGAAAGAACGAGAACGAGAGCGTTGCGAGAAAGAGGAAAGAAAACAAAATAAGTACTAAGAACGAAAGCTTCGCGAGGAGCAAAATGTAAAATAAACACGTGAAAGAAGAACGCGCGACAGTATTGTGAGGAATAATAAGCATGGAACAAAAGCACCAAGAAGAGAAGTGGAAGCGTCGCCGTCGCGAGAAAGAGTAAAAAACTGAAATACAGGCTCCTAGAAGGAGACAAAAGTATTACGCAGACAGGAAAGACCATTTCTACAAGAATAAGTTTTTGACGTGTGAGTGGAAACACAAATGGGATTAAGTTAACACAAGCAGGCCTTCTGGAGGTATTTCGTGTTCTATGTTTCTGGGTGGCTTGAGTGCTGACTCGCTTGATCAGATGTTGCAGCTCTTGTCGAGTTATATCTCTGATATTTATAGGGATGGGACTCTGTGTTGAAGGGTTTTAAATTTGAAAAAACAACGAATATATGCCATTGCCATGTTTTTATCGAGGATCTTTTGAGAAAAGATGAAGAATGTTAAAACAAACAAAGGTGTTGGTCCAGATAATGTTAATCCAATTTTGATAAGGTCATGTATGGATTCCCTTAGTCTCCTATTGTTTCTCTTGTTTAACAAATCGCTGCCTGTTGGTGTTCTGCCGACAATCTGGAAGCAATAATTTGTGGTACCAATCTTTAAGAATGGTGATAGGTCTGATGCGTTGAATTATTGCACCATTTCAATTCAGTCTGTTATACCAAAGATTTTTGAAGGCCTGGGTACCCGATGCGATCTCATCTGATTTTTTCTTTGAACAGCATGGATTTTTCCGGGAGGTCGCCGTTAACAAATCTCATGATATATTGTCGTGTAACACGGCTCAATAACCCCCCTAATTATAGTCAGGGATGAAACCTCGCCTAATGTGTGCACTCGAACAATTGAATGCCAGCTAGCTTTAAGTTCGGTTTGCAAATCTTGAGGCCACAAATATTTACAGGGTCGTGAATTCAATGAATTTAAGGCAATCAAAGATCTCAATAAGTCAGAGGGCAGTTTATTTAAACTAAGCAAATTCAAAAATGGAGCAATTTTAATAATCTCTGACACAAATGTCAAGCAATGCGCAATATGGTGTGTAAAGTGTACAAACGATAAATAAAAAGTATCATTTATTATCAAAAACTCAGCTATACTTTTATTTATCGTTTGGTGCATGTAAAAAGTGTAACAATAATAAAAATAATTTTGTACAATGGTGTTTTGATACAAAGAGTTCAGATTTCTTACTTGAAATGGTAAATTGGTGTCGAGGGCAATTTGTGAAACACTCTGTACATAAGTAACGGTCCCAATCTGTAGAACGCACCCAAATGTCAAATGGCTTCCTGCTTCCATACACACGGTAGTACAGCTTCTGTAATCTTCCCAAACCAGTGATTTTATCCAGAAAATAAGTGACGAGACGTGTGAAATCTCTCCTGTGGTGGTTCCAAATCTCAAAGATTGATTTGAACGAATATCTGCGACTTCCAAACCAAAATAGTAGTCAAAACGTGCGACTTTTCCATTAACCTCAAAATTTTCATATGGTATTTTATAATCGGCAATTTTACTGGTCATCGACGGTAATAAGTGGTATAAAACTCGTCCATATAACAAATCACTTATTAATTTTAACTTTCTCGCCGTATTTCAGGTTTTACAAACCCAAAATGTGCAATCTTAATATCGTGGTCAAATCTACGTGTGACCCACATAAAACGTGTGAAAACTTCGTTCCACAGTAATAAAAATCGTTTTAGAATACTCACGATTTATTATCTCGTCGATATAATCGCTTTTGTGACTCAAAAGCTCACTAAATTCGTCTTTTTGGGAATAATTGCGAATAATCATTCGCAAGCATCAAACGTGTCCCAAGACGGCTGGTTCAAGACAACCTCTACGGAAACGGCCTTATCAAAACTTCTCCATACCACCACAAACATCCAAAAATACAACACAAAAATTGTAAGTGGTCACTTCCTAGCGCCATTTATTCAAAATTACGGAAATTTTCCAATTTCAGGTAACTAATTTATACACCTGCGTACACATCACAAATTCGCAAGAAGCACATCACACTTATAAGGAAATCAAATCTGTTATAGTTTTATGTGTTTAAAGTTACAATTTCATTGCTAGTTATTCAAAATTATCTCCATATTGAGTCTTACAAACGACAAATTTAAACTTTAAAGAAATTCCTTAACCGACTTCTTTGATTGACTTTATGACATTTCAATATGAAGACTATATTTGTAAGTATTTTGAGGATTGTCTTCAGGTTGATTCAATTTACACAGATTTACAAATTTTTGTGCTCCGGCTCCGGCAATGGGCGAAGCAAAGAGTTCTCTTACTGATCGATACATTCATAAAAAAAAATTTAAAAAAATTCCTTCGATTGCATGTAAATTAAGGATCAAAATTACAAAAGATCGTGGTAGAGAAGTGCGAAGGCCGTAGGCCGAGCTATGTTACTCGGGGATGAAAACACGTAGGGCCAGTTGCACGAAATAAGATCATCCTCGGATCAGGGTTAAACCAAGGATCAAAGCAAATGTCTGTTGCATAGGTAAGAGTCAAGCGTTGATCTTAGGTTAACTCTCAGATCACGTGATCCGAGAAATCGGCGGATTACAATAAATTACAACCATGACAAATCCACCTCAACAATGACCCTTGACATGGAAAAGGCTTTCGACACTTTGTGGCACGATGGCCTTATCCACAAACTCCTGACGATGAATTTTCCCATCCATTTAATCAAATTAATCTACGGCTTTCTTAAAAATCGCACATTCAAAGTGAAAATCAATAATTCCTTATCAGATCCACACCCCATCCCCGCAGGAGTGCCCCAATCCTGTTCAATTTATACATAAATGATATGCCCAAAACAGACGACACGACTTTAACGTTATACGCCGACGACACCGGCATCTCCGCGGCAGATAACAAAAAAGACGAGACAATAACAAAACTTCAAAATCACGCCGAAACGCTTTTAGATTACTACGACGACTGGATATTACAAATCAACCCGACAAAAACTTCATTGACAACTTTCACACAAAAGTACGACAAAATTACCAAGAAATTAAAACTCAACGGCGTCGAAATCACACCTACCAAGACAACAAAGTACTTAGGGGTAACTTTAGACGAAAGACTGACCTTTAAACCTCACATCCTGGAAACTGTTAAAAAAGCCACTCGTGCAATGATTGCACTGACCCCCCTCCTTTCTTTTAGAAACAAATTGAGTTCCCGATTCCGCCTTCAGCTTTATAAATCTATGATCCTCCCCATTATCCTCTACGCATCCCCAGTTTTGAGCAAAGCGGCTCGCTCCAATATCACCATTTTACAAAGAGTCCAGAACAAATGTCTCCGACTGATCACCGGAGCAAACAGATTTACTGAAATTTACGATCTACACGAAATCGCAAACATGCCTAGACTTCCCACACTCATTCATCGCACCGCAGTTAACTTTTTCGAAAACACGGTTAAGCGGAACCCATCTACAGACTTCATCAATACAATAAATTACCGAAATAAGCCCTTCAGGAAAATTAAACATAAATTAATAAACAATGTTATGCTATAAACACTAAAACCATGCATTTACTCAACACCTTTGTTAATCATGTAGCCTGGTTTTTGCACTCTTTTTCCAGGAAGTAGTCAATGTGGGAGACATCAGGACCAACACCCGCCTTCCGATTTCGCTGATGGTACTATCACAGTGGGAGAAGCGAATAATAATAGGTGTACAAATTAATAATGCGGTTTTTTTTGTGTTTATTTTTGCTTTATTTGAAGTACAAAGTGAATGAACTCAATAATCAAAATATTGGCCATCATTAGATATGACTTTTTCCCATATTTCTGACAATTGATGGATTCCTTCCCAATACCACTGCTCGGTTTTTGAGGCTAACCATCCATCATGCCAATTCTTCACTTCTTCGTAGGAATTGAAGTGCTGTTCCGAAAGTCCGTGCTGCATCGATTGGAACAAGTAGTAATCTGATGGAGGAAGGTCTGGTGAATACGGCGCGTGGGATAAACGTCCCATTTAATGTTTTCCAAGTACGTTTTAACCTGATTTCCTGATTAGCAACATACGGCCGAACATTGTTATGGAGCAAAATTACTTTATGTGTTCTTTCAACCCATTCATGGTCGTTATTGCTTCAATGCTTGGTTCAATTTGATTAGTTGTTGTCGGTAGCGATCACCAGTAACTGTTTCACCTGGTTTTAGTAGTTCATAATACACAGGTCCTTTCTGATTCCACCAAATGCACAGCAATGTCTTCTTTCGTATTGATTGAGACGTTGATGGTTGGCCTGGGTCTACCATGATTTTTTGCGCTTAGGATTGTCGAAATAAATCTATTTTTTAATGGATCCAATAAATCCATTATTTCTATGCGCTTCAGCTGCACTTTTTACACAATTAAAAAAAAAGTAGAATTTCGCGCAAATGCTGTTTATTTGGCTCAAATTTGGACATTCTCGATGCTATGGAAAACTATGTTTCTTGCACAATAATAAATTAATAACAAACAACTTTTTATGGTGTATGTTTACTCTTCAAAATGACATAACTGTCATTGCCCAATACCAACAAACGTATTAGTAACGCTATCTGTTAGCAAAACCCGCATTATTACTTTGTACACCTATTAAAAATGTAAAATAAAATAGTGTCTTAGTATTAGTCTGGCTGGTGCTGGGGCACACATATTTTGTAAATAATCAAAAGAATAATATAGAGTTGTTAATTAAATTATTTATAGATGACTAGGCAGTTCAGCGGCATTCGGCCGCCTTCACCTCCTATAAATGTCGGATGTGGTTGTTCGGCCTTCGTCCTCACAGGGTTGAGGAACAGTGGGAATCTCGTTAATTTTTACTCTTTTTATCGATGATATTGGCGGGGCTCGGGAGTGGGTGCTCAATTTTTGATTCTTGCTGATGATGTAAAGATATTTTTTTCGACAAGGTCAAGTGAGGATTTTGTTAGGATTCGGATGCGATATATTGATGTGGTGCAATTATAATTAATTTTATCTAAATATTAACAGGTGTTGCGTGATGAGTTTTTATTGGGCGAAGACGCTAGTCTTCTTCTAGTACACATTGGAGGGAGATGTTCTTCGATCGATGGACACTATGGGTGATTTGGGAGTGGTTTTTGATGCTAAGCCGACCTTTACAGTCATATAAGTCAATAATGTTGGACTTCATACACAGAAATACTCGTTATTTTAAAAGTGTTTATATAATATGCTAAAGATTTTCTCCTCCTTTTTATGCGGTGGATTCGAGTCTTGCTGAGAGGATTCAGAATAAGTTTCAGTTCAGCACTTGGTAGGATATAGACTTCATTTGAGGAGTGCTGCGTGCGTCTCAGGGTGGGTTGTATCCGGTTGTATCACCTTATATTTCGTTCAACTTTGAACTCAGTTCAACCAATCAACATGGTCAAAAACCCCGTATTTAACCATGTTGATTGGTTGAACCGTTGAAAGTTGACCGAAGTTTAACCGACCGACGGTCGTACAACCCACCCTAAGAGTGTGTACAGGCCGATCTGTCTAATCGACGACCTTGGGAAGCTAATTGAGCGCGTGCTCCTCGGCAGGCTCCAAGAAGAGATCCAGACCGCCGGGGGTCTCTCGGAGGACCAATATGGATTCGTCATCAGGGGTCGCTCGACAGTAGACGCCCTGTTGAGAATTATAGAACTCGTAATGACAGCGAATGTCGGCACATGGAGGACACGCAAACTGTGCCTTGTCGTTGCCCTGGATATAAAAAAACGCCTTTAATTCTGCGAGATGGTCCTCCATCATTCAGGAACTCAACAGAAGAGGTATCTCGACATACCTGGTCGATTTGCTCAGGAGTTATCTAAGCAGTAGGTCCATCAAGATCGAGGAGGAGCTGCTGAGAAAGGAGCACGAGGTGTCTAGTGGCGTTCCACAGGGTTCGGTGTTGGGACCGACTCTGTGGAACCTGATGTACGATGGGGTGTTGAGACTGGTCCTGCCCGAAGGGGTGAAGCTCGTGGGCTTCGCGGACGACCTCACCTTTGTGGTCGCGGCAAAGCTGTCGGAAGAATTAGTACGATTGGCGCACGACGCGATACAAATGATAACAGAATGGATAGAGAGCCGAGGGTTGAACATTGTACCCGACAAAATAAAGGCCATCCTCGCAATCGGAAAACGGGTATGCGATATTAAACATCTAGACGTCATGGGCCACAAAATCGTAATGAAAAAGTCGATGAAAGTTCTGGGAGTCTATATTGACAAGAGGATGTGTTTCGGCCCCCATGTTAAGACCACGGCAACGAAGGCATCACAACTTGCCACAGCCCTAACCAGACTGATGCCAAATATGGGGCCCGAGGTACACAGAGAGAATAGTGCTAGCGTCGGTGGTGCACTCCATCACGCTGTATGGTGCACCGGTGTTGCACGGAGCCATGAAAATAGAAGCCTACCGCAGCAAGTTCGTTAGAGTGCAGAGAACAGTTGCGCTTAGGGTATGCTTAACATAGAGGACGGTATCCAAGGAGGCATTGCAAATGCTTGCCGGCCTCCTACCCATGGATCTCTTGGCCGAGGAACGAAATGCCAACTATCGTTCCGGTGGGACCACCGAAGAGAGGCGCATCTCTAGGAAAATACTTCTAGAGAGGTGGCAGGCCATGTGGGCAGCCAGTCCCGGAGGCTCGTGGACCATAACCCTCATACCGACCATAAGACCTTGGGTCGATAGATCATTTGGAGAGCTGAACTACACGCTCACACAGGTTCTAATGGGACATGGCTGCTTCAATGCGTATTTGGAGCGGATGGGCATCTGTGATGACCCGAGATGCCGTTACTGCCAGGAAGAAGACACCGCGGAGCATACGCTCTTAAACTCCCCCTGTGGGATGACATTAAACAAGATGCCGACATCCAACAATTGACACCCAATAACCTTATTAGCTCGATGTTGATGTCGGAAGACAAATGGAACGTAGTCTCGAACGCCGTCAAAGAGATCATGTCAACAAAAGTGGAAGACGGGAGAAGAGAAGAATTGGAAGCTCGATTGTCCGTGTAGGTCGAACTTACATCGTACGGTTTGATGAGAACAATGAGAAGAGCACAGTTCCGAAAGGGCAGAAGCACAAGACGTGATGCTCGCAGAAGAAATACTAGATGGTGAAACCTGCGTGGATCAACGGGAGCGGGTTTTTAGTGGGTAAACCGCACACTACTAGCAGCACGGGCTGATGGTGTTTTGTTTAAGATTTTCCCATTTCCAACGTAAAAAAACAAAAGAGTGTGTACGAGCTAATAACGTTTGTCAACTTTGCATGATCCAAGGGTTGAATCCGATTTAATCTGAATCAAGAAAACTAAATCAAATAGAGCCCATCGATCTTTGGGTATAAGATTATGTAATGACGTACAATTGGAGATTCTTCTTCTTTTTCTTCTTCGGCACTCGATTCCTTTCGGAATATCGCCACATAGTTTGATATTCTTAGATTAATTTGCTGGGGTGGATCAGTACCCATTACTTCCTTTCAGGTTCTGCCCATCCTTGGTTTATACAGTTTCTTGTTGTCTTTCGCCTCCTCTACGATCTCTCTCCAATTGTATCTGTCTTGTGGATCTCTTTCCAATTCTCTAGTTCTCTAATTCTTAGGTACTTTGAAAATCCTTTTCTCGAGGTGGATTAATCCCCTGGTTTGCGGTTATCATTTTCTTTACAGCAATCTATGTGTTTTTGCCCTTTCCACTATCTTCCTCCACTTTTATCTATTATACGCTGTCTTCTTTCATTCTTCTGCGCCCATAATTTTTAGGTCTGTGTACACATCCTCGACCCATGTTGTTCTAGGTCTTCCTCTCCCTCCCCGTCCCATTAGTCTCCATTGCATAATTCCATCGTCAATTTAATCGCCCTTGTCTTTGGGCTTCTTAACACATGTCCCATCCATACAATTCTTTGCGCCTTAACAAACTTCACAATATCCTTACCCTTCATCTTTTTCAAGATTCCAAAATTCATCATGCGCCAGTATTCGTTCGCTTCCATATTCCCCTCAATATTTGATGTTCAAATATGTGCAGTTGCTCTTCATCTCCCGCTCTCTAACTACTGATTTCCAGTTCATCAGTTTGACTCGTATTTTGGTCTTTTCTTTTTTCTTTATTAGCGGTTTTATTTACATCCACTTTTGGAAATACGCCTCTTCAAGTTCTCTCAATCATTAGAACTTGAAGGTTTAGGCCTTACCATTCCGCGCTAGCCTAATGCGGGTTGGAATGGATCCTATAGTCCACAGATCGATTTTGGACTTTTTAGATCACAGCACATATCCGATGCAATCAGGATTAGAACCGCGGTTTCCCGCTCTCTAGTTTATCCGTGTTTGATTTACGCCAGACTGCTGGTTTGTGGGTTTCTCAATATGTGCGTATTTGCGTGGCAAGCCTTGTATCCCGCCTGTATTCTGGTTTTTACCTCTTCTTCTCTGTTTACATCTACCCCTATTTGTTTACCTAGGTAGCAGAATTCATCCACCTCTTCATAGTTTTGTTCATCCACTTGTAGTCCTTGACATACCTCATGTACCAACCCTTTTTAAAATCCGTTTCTTCTTTATCCTTCGTAAATTCATCTTCGTTTTCTCTCGTATTTCCAGTTCGTGTGTCCTTTTGTATTGCTATGTCGTCATATTATATGTCTATTCTTTGCTCTATGGATGTTCTGTCTGAGACCTTGCGGTCACTCCATCTTCAACAATACATTTTTGATTGGATTGCTCTATGGATTGCCCAATCGTTAATTTTTAGTAAGCCATTCTCACTTTGTCTCCTTTATCTATTTCCTTCTTCGCTGCCTCTCTAATCTTGCTCTGTATTTTCAACTAAAAAAAAATAATGTATTTTTGTGCCTTTGAGCTTACTTTTACTTCACATTATCTCTATGTTTTCGTCCCAGTTCCTAAATTTCACTATTATTGGTTTCCTTTCGTCTCTCTCCTGCCTACCCCAAAAATTTTGCTGAGATCCACATCTATTCCTATTTCTTCTTTCATAAAGGACCGAACTCTTTCTTTTTGATTACCGTTCCTCAATAGAAGTTCTTTAATTATTATATTATATTTCTTCCTTGCCTTTTACTGGCTTTCAATTGCTACTTTAGTTTGTAATATTCTTTTTGTAAGTGAATGCTGCAACGTGAAACATTTCCAATTTTCTTCCTTCCTCTTAATTTCCTCTTGGATCCCCTTTAACGTCTTTTAGCTTTCTTATTTCTTCTCTATTTTCTCTAAAACCATCTCGCATCTCTCCTCTAATCTCAGGACCTCTTCCATTTCGTAACTAATCTTTGCTTCTTTCCTCTCGCTTTCTGTTTTGACGGTGTTTTCTTACTTATTTTGAACAGTTTATTTAGGTCATCCATTTTTGCTCCAAATGCACGGTCTCTCTCTTCCTGCCAACATCAGTTCGATTTTTCTGCGAATGTCCTTCTACTTCCAATTGAGAGGATTCAGAATAAGTTTTTGCACTTGGTCGGATATAGACTTGATTTGGGGAGTGATGCGTACGTTTTAGAGTTTGTACTAGTTCTGTTATGTTTGTCAACTTTGCATGATCTAAGGTTGTAGCCAATTTAATCTAAATCAAGAAAACTAAATCAAGTAAAGCGCCTCGATCTTTGGGTATAAGATTATGCTGAGCAAGATTATATAATACCATGCAATTGGAGATTGAATTAGTTAATTCTATTACCAAGACCTGATTGGCGCTAAACCGTTACTGAGTTATGCAAATTACCGGAGATGAAACATATGCATAGGTTCGGATTCCAAATCTGGAATATCAACATTTAAGGTTTCCCAATAATAAAGAAGCATTTCGTGCGTAAAATATGGAAACATTACCAAATCAGCTCTGCAAAGGAAACCTGATGCTAATTTAATGAAGGTGAACTCATCAATCAGCTGTGAATACGACCGGAAACAGTCATATTATTCACACTGAATCACATACCTAATTGGAATTCCCATCAGACGAAGAAAGTAACTTCAATTTAGTGATGATGTTCCGCGTAGAAATGTCTCGATCTCGCCTGAAGACTTTCATTACGCTTAATGATAATTTTTCATATCTTTAACCCAATAACCTCAATTTGAATTACTTCAATCACCAGTTCATGATTTGAATTACAAATTTTTTTCGTAATTCTTGAAACCATCACATTGTCAATGTCACGAGACAGTGAACAGTTCAAGTTCAACAAGAAGAGAAACTTCAATTTAGATTTGGTAACTAATTATGCAAGAGTTTAAGTTCAATGATCCGCTTACACCCAATTTTCTATTAAAAATAATTTTAATTGTTTAATACAAATTTTATAAATTAAGCACATCACTAACATAAACATAGTAACAACAACTATACGATAATAATATAACAATTTCAGCTGGCGTCTCTTACTGGAATATTAATTAAATTTAAAAGTAGTAAAAAATATTAGTTTCAGAATTACATATGCATTGAAAGCAAGAAATTTCACTTTCTTTACGATCCGCATATCAAATAAGGCAGGCAATAAAAGAAAAAGTGAAAGTGAAATCATAATTCAGTTGTAACCATCAGTTATTTTCCATTCAACTATTGTGTTCGCTTTGGCTTTGCTCTTGATTTTCGTAATGTCCGTATTGCTGCTTTTGAGGTTCACTTTGATAATAGTCATGACCTAGTTGACTATCGTCTTGTGAATAATTTACACCGTGAAGTGCAAGAGCGACAGGTGCGGGTTCATGGTGGTCTTCAGCTTGCATACTTTGGGCGAGTGCGTAATGTTGTAATAATTGGTAGGCGTCATTTTGTGAGGTGTCTTCTTCTTCCGCTTGGGCAACAAGCTTCTCGCTTTTGGGTTCTTCGTAGTGTGTGTAGGAACTTTGTTCTTCCTTGACTTGGACGCTTGGGTGTGCATAGGAACTTTGCTCTTCATTTTCATAGGAACTTTGCTCTAGTCCCTTGACATCGGCACTTGGTTGTGCGTAGTAGACGTATTTGATGTTTTCGTCTTCATGAGTTGGCTCTTCTTTGGCATTTAGAGTATTTTGTAAGTCAACGATGGCATAACCATAATCATGCTTATCTCCATGTTGCACTTTTATATTCGTCGAACTCTTTCCTACTGGGATTGGATGTTCGAGTAAATGCTTATAATCTTTCTTTACGTGAGTTGGAACTGCATGGAAGTGTTCCATGTCAAAACTTTGGTACGACGTTGCTTTATGCTGACCATCGTCGCTGTGTGTGATTAATCCAGAGTTCACCTGTAAGATTATGGCTGCGATGGTAAAAACCTAAAAATAAAAAAAATTATCAAATCACTTCAGCTAATCATCATCACTAATAAAAAACATACAAAACCAAACATCTTGTGTTGTGTATAAAAGGAAAGTTGTGATAATGATGCATTTTTATCGATGGTGCTGGTATTTATACGGCAGCTTTTCTAGAAGTTGCTGTGACGTATTGCTAATGTGTCTTTTAGCAAAGAGCTGTAAGGTTGATTATGGCATATATTATGGTGTAATGAAGTGGTAGTTGTTTGGATGGGGGTGGGTGTTCAACATATTGTAAATATCGTTCGTCAACTTATTAGCATTGCATATTTAACTTTTCCTTTAACATTCTATGTAAATTTCTTTCACGTGTTACCGAGACATAAAATGTTAAATGCTTCATTGTTATTATAATTAATAGAATGCTCGATATTTTATTCTCATGGAATAATTTGCACAATCGAATTGCAGTTAATAGGAAATCGACTAGGTGAACTAATAATATTTCAATTGTTAACTATTAGATAAATTAAGCATAACAGGAAAAATAATATTGTTTCCTCATTCAGCGAAGATAATAAAATTAATGTATCTGATGAATAGAAAGCATTTTTTTAAAATGTGTAACAGCTTATTATCAACAATTTAAGATAAATGTGCTATCATTCCAATATTAAATACTTTCTCTATTACATTATTCCAGATGTTTTACAAAAAAACCCAAGATTTAATTGAAAAATTAGTCATAATAATAAAATTTTTTACAGTTTTCTTTAAGGATTTACATTCAATGCATTCTCAAGCTGTCTATCTCGTGTGCAATGAACTTCCTCTGCATGTAAGGAAAGTAATGAATAAATTGTTTTCTTTTCAATTATACCGAAGTATTTTGAAAAATTATATACAAAAGCCGATTTTTAACGCTTTTTCTTTCTTGGATTTGGCCATAATGGTCCGAGTTAGTCAATAGAACAAATTCTCTTGATGAAAGTGACACTTTAGTGACAGGAATAGTGTCACTATGTGTCACCGTGTCAAAGTCATCAATTCCGTTTTAGTGCCAAATTAGAACTCCAGATTAAACTCCGATAAAAGTCGCACAATATTAGAGATCATTGCACATTCAAGAAGCGTGAAATAGTTTTAATTTAATTGGTAATATGCCATGTACGCCATGCATAATTTCAATAAAATTAAATCAAGCACAGGGTCCTTTAACATGAATATTTTTACTAAAAAATCTAACATCCGAATCTATAGACCTTGCACCAGCTACCTCCCAAATATTAAAGCTAGCACCATTATGGTTTTTCCAGAATTAGCATATTAAGATTTTTGGAAATTTTGAAAATCCAATTATGTTTTGGCTTTAGAAGTAACATTTCATATGGATGTCCATTTCATAAGCTTTAAGAAACCCCCTTGCTAAGAGCTGATATCCCGACAAAACGTCGCGGAAATTTGGACGCACGCCAATTGGACATAAAAATTGCGTCTGTTAATTTCTGATCTTTTACATATTGAAGCACCATATTATTATCTTCAATGCCTACAACTTAGTAGTTTAACTGGTTAAATTTAGTTTTGAGTACAACAATCCAGCCTTGAAGATCTGGGTAACATCAAAATGTAGCATTTAAGGTTTGGATGAACGTCAGAATTTAGGATATAATCGATTGTAAAATTTGTATTCTTCACGTAAGAAGTAAGAACCACCCAGTTTGCCGCATTCTGTTGAAGATGCGTGCACTCGACGTAAATACTTTTGAGTCAGCTTTATTAAAGAGCGAGGCCTACCGTAGCTATTTGTGCAACTGATAACATCAAACTAAAATTTTTATTTTAAATTGATTTATCAACTTAAAAATATACCACGCAGACCCGTGGACTTATATAAAAATTTCGGTTTTCGAATTCCGTGGGCTTAACCGTCCCAATTTTGAAGTTGCGTGTGCTTCAGCAATATTTTTCTAAGTGAGCGGACCTAAGTCCTCTAAAGATCTCTAAAGGTCCTGGTTTTTTAGTGTTGTAGGCTTAAATATTCCAGTTTTTGAGTTGCGAAGTTTTCAGGGAAAACATCCCGGTTTTCCATTGACTAACTAAATAATATTATGTGCACTTTTTCAGCCTCTATAATATAAACTTTGGGGTGGGCGGAGCCATAGTTATGGGAACAGCTAATACAATAGTCGCTTATTATTTTTTTATGATTTTTGGACCTTATTTAGCTTCAATTTTTGAATGATCCGCAAATTTGTATAATATGTATTATATTTTAAATTTACACCTTCAACTACCATATTTTGAATGGAAAATTTTTAAAAATGTAGGATAACTTATCGTACTACCCCCCTCCCCAAATTGAAACTTAATTGATATGTATCCTTTTACCGTTTTTCTACCAAATCAGCTCTTGGGCTATTGTTGCCTTGGTATAGATTAGGATTTCCACACATAGTCAAATTTTCTAATTATAGTTTTTTTACGGTATTTCTATTGGGGACATGAGGGAAATTGTCTTCTCCTTCCCTATAGATGACCCGGATTGTGTCCCTGAATCGCTATAATAATATTATTATTGACGTCTACTATTAATTAGTATAATATTATTTAGATTAATTATTTGCCCCCACCTCCCATAAGCAATATATTGTAATGTTCAAAACAATTTCGAAGCTAAAGTTTTGATCGCTATTTTCTCGGTGAGCATAAAGAAAAACTCTCTCAGGTTTGGTGTTTGCGTCCAACTCAAATCAAAGGCTTCGTTGTTGTTCAAATTTAATTTAATGAAACTCAAATGAAATGTTGAAAATTGTTTCCGTTTGGGACAACAAATTTTTGTCTTGAGCTGTTCGTGTAAAATGGTGTGATCGCTTCGAATTACAATTACATTTCGTCGTTGCGCCTTCAAAACCCGACATGTGCACATTTTGAGCAAAATGCGTTAAGTACAGATTTCGATTAAGGGTTTCAAGCCGGACATTTCCATAAAAGCAGATAATGCATTTTTCTGTAAAATAGTTGTTTAATGAAGGTAAATCACAAAGCGCTATGTGTTTAAATAAATGTGTAAATAAATCAGTTTAAACCTTCTCCTGAACAATTTACTAAAATGCACATGTCGGGTTTTGAAGGCGCAACGACGATTTACTAATAAATTCTTCACTGAATTGTAATTCGAAGTTTTCATAGGTGTAACAATAGTATAGAAATATTAAATGAGATGCAATAAAATGCTTTATAATTCAAAAACTAACAGTTTGAGAACTGCTGGGTTTCACTGCTGGATGTCGAACTTTACCATTACATTTGACCAAATCTTCATGCTTGGGCTGTTGTGTAATCGTATGAATTTATACCGTCAATTTCTCCAATCTTGTTGGAATCGGCCCGTTTTTATCAACAAGCCAACTTTCCAAATATTCACAATTTCGGTCTTGAAACCAAGTCCAATTTTCTCCCGTTTTAGGAGACGCATAAGAAATACTCGAAACAACACCTGAAGTCGCTTTTCGACCTCAAGCAAAGCAAACTTTCACTTCTCTCAATCCACGAAAAAATCACGTCTTCCTTACAGGAAACACCTGTTGAGAATCAATTTTGTTCGGAGGTACAATCTTCAAAAAACCAAATTTCCAAAATTTTGTCAAATCTCGCAAATTTGTAAGTAGACCTTTACGCGCCAAATTCAAAAGTTCGCAGAATTAATTCTTCTCTTCCAGATTAACAACAAATCGCCACTATGCACACACAAATCACTAGATGTAAATAATACCAAAATTTGTGTTTCAGTGTTGGGTCTTATTCTCAACACCCAAAGGTTCTATTTTCACCCCTTTCTGATATTTATTTCTACAACCTGAGTCTTCAGCTCGTTTGAAACACCACAATATAAATACGCCACCGACACTGACATGTCCAATTGTCGCGCGTCCAAATATCCGCCACGTTTAGACGTGGATCTCCACAAATGTATACTGCACAGAGGCGAAAAATAATAGGAGCGGTGAAAAATAAAAATACGAAATTATAACGTTTACTCATTTTATGTTATCTGTATTGAATTACTACGCAAGACATAGGTGATGTTATAATTTGTAAGATTATGTTTGGAACATATCGATCTCTTACCCAGTGAGGCCGATGCCCGAACAACATCTGATAGTTTTTCAGTGAATGATGAATGAGTAAGATTTCTATTATAATGATTTAAATGAAGCTCTCTATTACATTAGGGTCTCGATTTGCGTCGTTTTGATTCAAATTGCAACAATAACATATATCCGAATATTTAATCTGCATCGGTATGATTCAATTTGCGTCTTTTCATATATAAAACAAAATCTAAGTTAGCATCGTATAATGTGACATGTTTAATATGGAGCATTAATTTGTCAATTACCTTAGTCTTTACAGTTTTTGAAATTTTTTTGTTACGTTATCGCACACCTGATCGCACAACATAATCACCATTATTGGGTATGCAACCAAAATAGCTTTAGTGATTAGTTCAGTACATGAACTTAGAAGGTTTCAGTATAACCAATAATAATATGCAATTAATATCGGATTATAGAAAATAAATATTAAGTGATTCCATTTGCATTGTTTAGAGTTTAGACGAAATGTATTTTATCTTCCTTAAATGAAACCCCGACACACATTGGTATATCAAGAACTTTGTCTACGTTGCTTATACTATACCTGCAGGCGTTAGTTGCATAGCTCAAATGGGGTTTTCTTCCAATTTCGGAGTCTTCTAAGTATTCACAGATGCTTCGGGGACCGCTGCTCCTAATGTTAATGGTTACGGGCCCGTAGATGCATTTGCAACTAAGATATCTTTAAAAATTTAATCAATATTTCATCACAAAACAAATCAACATAATAGAAATATTATAGACTACTTTAAGAAAAAATTAGTCCTACAATTACAAAATACATCTCATGGAACTCCTTTTTGGAAGAATTGAATGTATTTATCATATTTTCAGTGTACATGTAATCCTGAGGGCGGCGTAGCATTGTGACTACTAGGTTATCTGATGCTCGTCCGTGCGTATCTCCGTCAGAACTCTGGTTCCTATATTCCGTCTTTAACAACCGAATAGGATTTGTTCGACAAAGTCATCAGCAGCACAGTAGTCACAAGTTGGAACCGTCCGTTTACTCATACGGTGAAGGTAGGCTAATCACTGATCTCAACGCATGCACTCATTTAAATCATGTACCTATATTATATTAATGAAGGCGTCCAACCCGCTTCCGAAGGGCGCGCTCGATACCATCGGAAGCGAGGACGCTCTCATTCATATATTGTGGTGTTTCAAACGAGTTAAGAACTCAGGTGGACATCATGTTCAAAAGGGGTGTAAAAAGGAAACCCTTATACGTTGAGAATAAATTCTGTTAATCTAAAAGGCCTAATTTGTTACCTTTGACACTACACACCAACTATTTTGTTTATTTTACATCTTGTGTGATTCGTGCGAGTGCGGAGACGGATTAGAGTGAACCTGAAAAATGAAAGACGATTGCTAATAAATTTGAAATTGGCGCCAATAATGTGTTTACCTACAAAATTATTTTGAATTGGTGAAATTTTGGAAATTTTGATTTCACTTCCGATGGAGTGAAAAATATTCTCGAGACGTCCATCTGTGAGAGCGGACGTTATTTTTGGATAGTCGAGAAAAGTGAAAATGTGCGTTTTCCTGGTGTCAAAATTTGATTCCAGGTATCTTTTGAGTGATTGTTTGATCATATTCCTGTTACGGGAACTCCTAGATTTTTGGTGTGAAGATTAAAATTTAGAGGTTTTAGAAAAGTTGACCGATTGTACAAGCGTGGGTTGATTGTAACAATTTGCAATTTTTGGACAAATTATCGATCATCCGATTATTAATTTGGTGGATGTTTGTTAATCCAACGACCACAGTGTTGGATGATTCTAAAATTCGAAGATTTAGAAAGATTAGAAGGAAAATTTTGAGGTTAAGTGTAATTTAAATATTATTCGAAATAATATTGAGTACCTATCCACTATTTGTCTATATACTATTATATTATTAATAATAGATCAAATTGTTTACATAACAATTCTGTATAGCCTACAGAAGTCCCTTTCGTAATTAAAAGGAATGCGTTTGATTGGCTTTCGACTGAGAAAATCACGTGATCCGGAGTGCTCTTAATTTGAACTATTTTATAAGGGAGTTTAGCGCGATTACTGTAATAAGTTGGTATTTTAACCTAAAAAAAATTCAAAATGTAAGCAAAAAGAAATTTAGGTTATGGGCACTGTAACTAAAACAGGCTTACAAGACTGTTTTAAGTTTTTTATGAATACGGCTGTATGAGTTTAAAGCGAATATAAGATTATTTAATTAAATATTTTCTCATCATCGTTGTTTGTCCATATACCACTTAATTATTTTAATTACTCAAACGAGATATCAATTATAATATATTATAAAATAACATTAACCATTTTTCTAAAATAAATTGCATCGTTAACAATTGATAAAAAATCACGAGTCGTTAAGTTTTCGAAATTTCAAGCTATATAATTATGTCTATTAAGAAATTCATGTTAGTGGATGCATGAGTAATCTATTCGAATAAGTGCAGTCACCGTGAATGTGTAAAAATAAATTAGCGATCATTACTAGAAGATTATACATTAAGATATTGTCTTTTAATAGAACTGACACTGTAATTTTTTTTATTGTAGTTTTTCAGTTGTGACCATTATAAGCAAAGAGGATAATAATCATATCAGAGTTTTATTACTTATTATTTACTCCTTCTTCACAAATTCAACTTATACAAGGGGACACCACATTTCGTCCGTAATCTTGTTCCCCTCTTATTATGCATAAGCCGCCGTATAGACTGCCATTTTAGGCAGATATTCCCAAAAATCGCTAACAATCCAATAAAATATTTTCAATTTAATTTATTGTACAAAAGTTTAATTTATTCAATTTTATATTTAACACTATTAAAAATGTAGTACCTACAATAATTATTGCCTCTATTAAGTGATGAAGTCAAAATGCCTAGCTATATAGGCCAACCGAATTACACGAAATTGAATCAGTATATAAGCATAATATGGAGATCAACATTGATTCAATTTCGTGTCGTATGGGTGGCCTATATCTAGGGTTTTTAGCGTCACATTAATGGAGTCATGTAATCATTTTAAAAGTAACTTTGGTTGTAATCTAAAATGAAATATTGGGGCAGATAATAAAATTAGTCTAATATCATCATCATTATCATTTCCTTCATGGGCTAGGTCGTTGACCTGTTCCGGCCCATCTTTTCCTCGGTCGTCCCAATCTAATATTTGTTTGGTAAATAGAATTAATAAAAAGAAATAAGCTAAAAACAAAAAAAGTTTCTAGTTTTCCGCACAAGGTAACCTTCAAAATTCCGATCCGCTCGCATACCTACTATTATTATTTAGTATTAATATCTTTTACCTACAAATATTAAAATATTATACCATTCGATTCGTTTCAATGACCAACGCATAATGCGTTTCGAGTTATGTCGTTCTGCTTATTGACCATATTGGAATAATTAATTTTTTTTCTCCAAAGTTTTGTAAAATAATCGTTGAACTTCCTGGTTTCTTGTTTAAATTTTCAACTTTAATTTGTTGTTTATGAATATAAATCTTAGGTTTATTTATCAGATCATTTACCTTAATTTCGTTTTGTTTTTTATATTTATACTATAAGCGGATTTTTATAGTGATTATACTGTTGCCAGTGACCATAAAAATTCACTGAAATAACCGTGAAAGTATACAATAGACCATACCAATAGACATTAAAATAATATAGTACTATATTCATTAATAATTATAATATTGCTAAATTGTAGGCACTTTGCGTATCTGCCGCTCCATGACGTTTGAGTTTGGTCAATTTAAGATTACAATTTGGAACAATGTGCACTGAAAGTTTTCAATAGTTTTGTTTTCGAGTATTTGAATGGCTGCTGTATTAATAATAATAATAATATCTTATTTACGTAAGAAAGTAAAAGCGCCGCAGGTGATTTAAATTTTATCTAACAATATAATATAATATTGTGCAGAAGGATTGAAATTATGACTTTTAACAGATTTTTAGTACTTTTGTTTAGCTTTGTTCTTGCTGGGAGGAGGAAATCTCATCATCTATATCGTCATCATCCATGATGGTAGTTTCAGACTTACACTGATGACTAAAACCTCCCCCTTACCCCTTTGCTATATTCTATATGTCATTTTTAAATGTATTAAGTAATAAAAATATTAATCGCAACTGTTACAAATAGATTATATCGTCCCATTAGTACTATAACTAGGTAACTTGAATTTTGGCTGTTTTGAGTTAGCTACATGTAATCACCTAATGTTAACCGCTTCATTTAGTGCTACAACTAAAAAAGTTATATTATGTTTCTAAATATTAAATATCCACTTGCAAAATGTAGATACATTTTAATCCAAATTTGGAAATTATTTTTTTTACGGGCAAATAAATAGTTTCCGCGCAAAAATTTTTAGTGATTCGTGTTCAGAACATCATGGAGCATGTCCACACCAAATATGAAGAAGATCGGTGTTGTAACCGTAAACTAGAATCATACCTAAGTCTATCCTGCCAATTGCTATTCTAAACTTTAAACTTGATTTTCTCAATAGGAGTAATTTCAAGTTACCTAGTTATAGTACTAAGGGGACGATATTGACATGTGCTAATAGTAGGAGTTGGACGGGGGGTTATAAAACATGCTCCAGGATCGGGAGGCCAAAATTTAAGTAATTTTTAAACAAACCCAGTAAACTTTGTAAATTAAATCTTATTAAAAATTATCTCAATAGAATAGAGCTCCCAGATATTATCATTTACAGTTGTAATCACGAATAATGAAGCTTACGTCACAACCATCTGAATTAAGTACCGACAACCTTTTTTTTTTAAATTAATTATAGTAACATAGGTGAAACAAAGACACACTATATTAAATTATTCTTAAATGTCTGATTTTAGAAATCTTGTACGTCGAAAATTATCTGATACCCAACGTATGAGATAGAAAGAGATAGATACAATAGGTGTTAGCTTATATAATAATTATAATGAAAGTAGTTTTTATATTGACTGTTTCTATAATTTTGACACCTTAGTTTGGTTTGTAGGTTATATTTCCATTTCATTAGAGCAGAGTTTCTCAAACTTTTTGAAAAAATTATGAGTATGAACGAAAAAACTGTTAAAGCGTATTTTCGCAACTTTGGTTAGTCTCCCACCATAATTTCTAATTTAACATAACCTCAAATCCTCGTCTTTAGAACGTTTAGAACCACTTCCAACTTTAAAATTTAAATTGTGGCGCACATTTGTACTAGCAAAGCAACCGCAAAAAGTAACCACTGATTTTGAGCGGTCGTCTTTGGTTAACTTTGGTTGGGTAACTTTTTAACCAAAAACTACCTCCCCTCTAACCGTTAGTCGCGAAAATGACACCGGTTAGTTTTGGTCACTTTTGGTTAACTTTTATGCCTCGCGAAAATACGCCTGATATTACGGTGCCAGACTTAATTATTCAATTAAATGATGATAACGATTCTGACATTGGCATTGAAAGTGATTAAAGGGACAAAACCGCCGATGTGGTAAATTTGAAAACAACAGCGAGTGTTTTACAAACGTATCCGCATCTCGAATCCCACCCTCCAAACCTGTCTGTCAGTCCAATCATTGTCTTGAAGTCCTCTATCCTTCATTGCCTACTAAATCTCCTGTTCCCATGTTTTAGCAGGTTTTCCTAGTTTCCTTCCAAAATGTGACGTCCATTATTCCCATATCCTTTTCGGTCACCTATCGTTGTTCATTTATATTATTAACATGGTCCATTATGGATACACCACAACTCCGTCTTAAGAAATCCATTTCCAAGGCTCTTAGCTTGCTTTAGTTCCCCGTGCTCACGTTGCATTTTTAACTTTCATTTTTTTCTGCATTTTATGTTTAGTTGCGGTAATTAGTTTATTTAACTTGGTTTTTAACCCCCGACCCAAAAAGAGGGGAGTTATAAGTTTAACGTGTGTGTGTGTGTGTGTGTGTGTGCGCTCTTTGTTTGAGGACACGTATCTCCCAAACGGATTCACCAATTTGGCTAATTTTTTTTTTAAAATGTTCTCCATAGTCCAAGGATGGTTCTTACGGAGAGAAAAATTAAAAAAGTTGGCCGGAAAATTAGAAAAGAAAGAATATAATTTTTTATTGCCCACATAAACGAGGAATTCCCAGTAAGCCGCATCTAGTGCGCATGCACTACATTCATTATTTGACATTTACATTTAAAATTTAAAGTTCAAAGTGTTCATGGTTCAAACCATTATTTTATATACAGGGTGGTGTAAAAATTAATATATTATATTGAACATCGAAAAATAAAAATTATGTACATAATAGGTGGGAGTAATATATAAACTTTAAAAAGCACTAAATAAAAATTAAATTAAAAATTTAAAAAACCCCCAACCCAAAAAAACTCTAAAATTAAACCTCTAAAAAGTAAAATAATAATTAAATCGATCTAACCGTCGCGTCGTCGTGTCGGGGGCCGTTAAGCAAATATTAACAATATCAAATCGTTCTGTGTAAATCCCGTCGGTCCCCCGACACGACGACGCGACGGTTAGATCGATTTAATTATTATTTTACTTTTTAGAGGTTTAATTTTAGAGTTTTTTTGGGTTGGGGGTTTTTTAAATTTTTAATTTTTAATAATTAATATTAACATAATGATATAACTACTAGTTTAATAAAAATATAGTTCTTTGCTTTTGTTATTTCATTTTAAAAACTACAAGTTTTTATGAATTTTTATCTTTAGGATCTTAAGTTGTATCACCATTCACCACACTTGGATTGCTCTAGTTAATTAATTGAAAAATATAAATAATTTAATTTTATAGTAATCAAAATTACAATAGTTAAAAATTAAAAACCATTTGAAGACTTGCAATGCTTGGATATTGACTGTTGTTTGAATTTGCCGCCTATATTATTATGATTTAAATTTATTATATTCACATTATATCCAACACTTATTTGACTCACAATTTTCGTCTTATTTCATACAAATGCCGTTCGTGACGTAAGCTTCATTATTCGTGCCAACAACTGTATGTGATTGTTCGATTTTTGACCACACTTATACAGGGTGTCCCCGCACTCACTTTACATAACTTAGGTGGTGATAGAGGACACTTTTCTAAGAACAATATTTAACAAAAATTTTTTTCTAAATTCAAACCCTCGAAAGTTAGGCCTCTTTAAAGCATTTTTTTTAATTTCCACCTTCACGTAGCCATAGCCCCGAAAATATTAATTTTTTAGTAAAAATGGTTCACTACTTTTTTAAAGAGCGTGAAATAATCTACAAACTATATTTACACCTTTTATTGTCTAAAATCAACGGCGTTCGAGTTATGAATTAAAGTATGTTAGAAAATGTCGAAAAATTTGAGCTTCATTTTTTTTTTTTTTCAAAACCCTGTATCTTTTAAACGAAACATTTTACAAAAAATCTGACGCCCCATTCCGGATAGGAAATTTAACGGACTACTACTTTATTTTGTCTAGTAAAAATTTTTGAAAAACCAATCCATTTCACAGAAAATCAGAAAATAACTAACAAGGCAGCTACTAAACATCAAATTAAATTCACAAAATTTTTATTTTTTTTGAAAAATTATTTTAATAATTAATTTTAAATTATTACATTAATAAAGTAATTGTTGAAAATAACCACCCTCATTTTCAATACACAGTCGTGATTGTTTTAAATAATGTTTGTCGAAAAAAATCGAAAAAAGTCGATTTTTCGACACTTTAATCGGAGAAATTCGAATTTTTGACACTTTTCACACTCAGTGATTGACCAAAATTGGCCTCGTGATCGACCGGTCAATCCCTCGACCTTGTTGACCACCCATGCTATATTGGCTCTTAACAAAAAAGGAAATTTTATAAATAATACTATAAAGCATATTTTAAAACGAGCACGACTGTGTATTGAAAATGAGGGTGGTCATTTTCAACATTTACTTAAATAATCTAATAGTTTAAAATTAATAAATAAAATAATTTTTCAAAAAAAATAATAATTTTGTGAATTTAATTTTTTGTTTTGTGGCTGCCTTGTTTATTATTTTCTGATTTTCTGTGGAATGGATTGATTTCTCAAAAATTTTTACTAGACAAAAGTTGTAGTCCGTTAAATTTCCTATCCGGAATGGGGCATCAGATTTTTTGTAAAATGTTTCGTTTAAAAGATACAGGGTTTTGAAAAAAGTCAAAAAAAAGAAAAGCTCAAATTTTTCGACATTTTTTAGCTTACTTTAATTCATAACTCGAAAGCCGTTGATTTTAGACAATAAAAGGTATAAATCTAGTTTGTAGATTATTTCACGCTATTTAAAAAAGCACTAAACCATTTTTACTGAAAAATCATTATTTTCGGAGCCATGGCCACGTCAAGATGGAAATTTAAAAAAAAAATGCTTTAAAGAGTCCTAACTCTCGAGGGTTTGAATTTAGAAAAAAATTTTTGTTAAATATTGTTCTTAGAAAAGTGTCGTCTATCACCACCTAAGTTATGTAAAGTGAGTGCGGGGACACCCTGTATAGAATGCAAAGAATTCATGAATGTTATATGACATAGCTGCTGCCTCATTTAAGAAGAAAAAATGCAGTCAGAGAGCATATTATATATTTGCTAAATATAATAGGTAAGAAGGCAATTTGATTGATGTTAGGCGGGCGACCGGATTTATTCTTTTAATTTGTTTAATTGGTTGATATTATCTTAAATGACGATGCAGCATGTTAAATTTCATTAAAATAAGTAGGTAATTACCGCAGATCTTCATTTGATCCCCTTTATTTTTTTAAGTGAAATAATGATCAGTTAGAATAAAACCAGAAAACCAGGATTGTTATGTAATTTTGAGCTGTTTATTATACATGGAAAATATTAGTAAAAATATTTTTGATATTGGAGAATTGAAGTAAAAAATAATCACAGTAGAGTCAAATCCGAACCATAAGTAGTGATGAATAGCATATTGCATTTTCGTTGACAAGCTCAGTTGGTTAATAGAAAGGCATCCAGGTCATTTTTGATAAATATTCATAAATGCTAAAATTCCATTATAAAATTTTCTCACAAATTTTAATTCATTAAGATTACTTACTCAAGGAAGAAAACTTCAAAAAGCACAAAGGGAGCATAATATATAATAGCTATTACCATTTCGAATGGGGTCTATTTACTTAGTCATGCAGCAAATTTCTATCTTCTCAATATTTAAAAAATAATGGAAAGCTGTAGGAACCGAATCCTTCATTGTTAGAAATTATTACAAACAATAATCGCATTTTAATTATATCAAGTCGGTCATCAGGAAATGCAACTTATAAAATTGGGAAGAAAGGAACTTTTAACCCACAAAAATTCAAGTAATTCTATGGGTACCAACTTCCGTAATAAAATACAATTAAGAAGTAACTGGAATAAAAAATTAGTAAAAGTATAAATGCAATTAAATTTAACACCAATTAATTTTGAAAACAACAATTACGGATTAATATTTAATTAATGGAAAAAATTAAATGATCATTAGAAAATGATCACATTTAATTAAATTTAAAAATTAAATGGTCATATACCATAAAATTGATACATTATAATAATATTAACGTTTTTTGAATTAATGAATGTTAGCTGACCACTAAAGAATTTTTGTGTTCCAATTACAGCATATTCTTGTTTTTTTTCTCTATATTATAAAACTTGTTCCTTCTTTCTTTCCAATTTTCTAAACGCTAATACTTATTTGAAAAACTATTAAAGTGAAATGAACGGTAACGAAGATTATTTAGACACGATTTAAATTTGAAATGTATGAGAGAAACAAATCAATTTAATAACAGTTTTTTATTATAGTTATAACAAATAATAACAAAATACATTAATAACAAAAAATAAACTTAAACAGAAAAATGAGAATGAAAACAATGATTTATGAAGATGGTGCATAACAACAGTCTTTCATCGCAGTTGAAGTTAGTTAACGATTAATGTTTGCTGTGGTGGTAAACAATTTTGTATACTGGTACTTGTACTGGTACTGGTCGTGGAATTGGAATGTTGACATGTTTTTCTACTGGGACTGGTACTGGTTTTTCTACTGGATATGGTACTGATTTTTCGACGATGTAAGGCACTGGTTTTTCGATTGGGACCGTGATTGTTCTGATTACTGGTACTGCAATAGGTTGGGGAACGTGGATATGAACTGGGTAGGGTTGTGGAACTGGAATCGCTACTGGTTTTGGAATAGGAACTGGAATTGAATGTGGAATTGGCACAGCAATATGTTTGTAAACAGGAATTTCCACTTGTTTTTCAATTTCAACCGTTTGTGAGATTGGTACTCCGTGTCCACCATCGTGCTCTCCATAACCTCCTCCATAACCACCTCCGTATCCTCCATATCCACCTCCGTATCCACTGTCACCGTGTCCTTCTCCACCATAACTACTAGCAAATCCTCCGTTAACAGCAGCAAAAGTGCAAAGAAGCGTTACGCACACCTGAAAGAAATCAACGGTTAACATCCAAAAAATAATTTGAATAGAAAAGAAAGCTAATTTTAATGTAAGTAATATATTTGTTCCGCACGTGAAAGTAACCGATTTTTTTTTGAATGCAATTTTATACAAAGATAGTAACACAATAACTTTAATTAAAACATAATTATTCTATTGGAAAATTAATTTGGTGAATATTTATCAAAACTTTTCTAATTGCCCAATTAAAATCAATTCGGCACAAATTTCAATGAAACCAAAAAAATTAAAAATTAACGATTCAAAACATATTTTGATTAAATTTTTGATAAAAATGTTAATAAAGAAGAGTGAATTGTTGAAGAATATACATATTAATTATTACAGAGTTCACTGCCCCAAAATTTTTATAAAATTATCAAAAAAAAAAAAAAAACACCAGCACTGATAAAAATCCGAAATATTTTTGGTTTACACAATTTTTAACTTACAAAAGTCTTCATTGTTCACGTAATTAAGTATGTAAGTAGATGAATTAAGTTTTGTTGTTACACTGACTTGCCAATTTCTGAAGGTGCTACTTTATATACTTTTGCAATAGGAAAGGACTTTCACCGTTCCCCTCTGAGAATGCGACATCTCTTCTTGGGCGTCACCCCAAAGGCAAACTTTTGGTGGTTTTTACGTTTCAAAACCTAATATAAAAAAATAATTTGTTTTTGATGCATTGGTAACGCAAAAATACAGTTCGGTTCTTCTTTGCCCTTTTACCCATATTTATTGATTCTTGAGCATCTTAACTCAATTTTTTTCTAATTTTAAGTAGTATCTTTATTCTAATTGCAGATACTAATTGCAAACTTTTGAACTTTCTATAGCAGTCTAATTAAGACTAAGTTTGATCGAGTTATCGATCAGGTGTGATTATAGAGGCTAAATTACTTCCGGAAATGACACATAATTATTGAACATTCCTGTATATAAATTATACGGATTCAAACTGGATTTTGTGTTCTGTAAATAGATTTTTATCATCATGAGCAGTCTAAAATTTCCTGTCAAGCAAGTGTAATTTTAATTATTGACTTGATTCTACAGTAATAAATTGAAAAGCATTGCAAACCAGAGCGACCTTTCTCCACTCATTTTTTCGTGAGAATCCATTTGTGAACATTAAATTTGTATTACGATTAAATTGAAACTAAATAATTGTTTATGTGTAAAGGACGTTTCAAATTTAAATTTGTGAGACATTAAATATGCGGAAGAGTTCCGACTAGAAAATGAACAATACAAATTATGTCGTTAGCATGCAAAAATTGTTTTGTTCGCCACAAAAATTTACTTTCATTATCATAAATGCATGGTTAAAAGTAAAGCAAACATTTTTATTTTTATTCATGATTTATCGTCTTTCTTGATAAATAACTTCTTTTAGTTTCCTATATTTTTTTGAGTTCATATTTTATTAATCGCACTTTTACTATATTATACATTAATATATAAATAATAATAAAGTAAGGCGTGTCAGTTTCTCAATATTATAATAATATCCATCTTTAAAATGAATAGGAAGGTACTTTTTAGTTAACATCTTACAATTCAATTTGAAAGTAACTAACAGTAAAAATAATAAAAATTGTGATAGAAAGCATTAGTACATCATTAAGTAAAACTATTAAAATATATAGCGAAGAGAATAATAGAAGTAATCCTTCTAATGTTGTACGGGTACCGATTCAATATTTTTATAATAGGTTACCATGACTTTCTGTGCAAATCGATAATGTTAAACAATCTCCCCCAGATTAGGGGTGAAAATACTATTTGAAATAAATTTGACATATCCACTGTCACGAACAAATGCGATTAAAGGTCATAATCAGAGCTTACGTTATTGGTTAAACTGGGTTCTGCCTTTTAAAATAAATTTGTGGCCAGTGAATGTGCGATCGGTAGCTGAAATTTCGTTAATCAATTCATGCGCGTCAGTACTGGATACATAACGGATAAGATCAGTGACGGATTTCGAGACCCACGAAATTCAGCTCTCAAAATAAATAATAATATTCAACATATAATAACAAATTGAATTGATACAGTCTGAACAATCTGAACAATCTTTCAATCTGAAAGAATGGAAATATCTGACGTTGGTGATTTTCTAAACGCATTGGATGATGAACAATACCCAGACCTGAACGCAGAAGTAAATCAGGCTTGGAAAAACACTAAACAATGGATGCTGAATAGCATAAGATGCCAGATCAACAGCGTCTCAAGAAGAAACCACTGGAGTAGCGAAGGAATCTTGACCTTGGTGGAATAACGAAGAAAAGCCAAACAAGAACAATATGACGAAAGAAAAAGGAAACTCAAAAAACTGGACAGGAGAGTTGACAAAAAAAAAACAGATAACGGAAATATGTTAAAAACTCGAACAACATTCGTTTCGTAATGAATCTTGAAAACTTTACAAAAAGGTTAGATACTTGACAAGGGAATTTAAACACCGAACACAAGTAATAAAAAATAAAGATGGGAAGCTAATAAACAACATCCAAGGTATAGCTGGAGTTTGGAAAGATTTCTGTGAAAATTTATATATTGTGGTGTTCTAAACCAACTACAAAAACACGAACAAGCTAAGTTCCGAGCGCTTTGTTGTCGGAGAACACTTATCGAGACTGCTTAAACTCAAGGAAGACTGGATTCTAATTACAATTAAGAGACTCGGGATACTTTAGTTGCCGTAGTTGTACCTACGCACTGTTCGAGTGAACATCGAGCTAATATCACGGTTTAGGAGTTATTTTGGCTTAAATTTTCCGATTTAGATTAATTGTTGGCCTTGGGGTACTGTCTCAAAGATCCACATTTTCTAGAAATTTGGTTTAGGTGGTGGAAGGCGTCCGGAGATATTTTGAGGGGATTGAAACAAATCAGATGCATATCAAAAACTTCTTTTTGTAAATTGGTAAACTTTCGTGGTTGGTAACAAATAAATAAGCCAATCATATTAAGTACTATAAGCAGAGATCTAGAACAGCTGCTCATTTTAACGGCTCGTCTGGATTGCAATACGGATCCATACATCGGGAACTTGGTGGAACCCCAATTGGAATCATATCAATTTAATTATTTATAATCCAGTAGTTATGTGAACCCATTTGAGAATGGAAGCGTTACGTCTTGACCCTGATATTAGACAAGTCAACAAATTCCACGTTTGTCCATTGACAAAGTGGACCCACACAAAGTGGGTGTAAAATAAAATTCTTCTTCAAGCCCCCCCCCCCGAATCTGGGCATCGTGGCAGCATTCATGATGAACAATTGTTTATCATTTGAAAATGCTGCTCTCTTGGACCAAGGTACCTATGCAGTGGGTATCCCTCTCTCTTCTGCCTTCAGGAGGCCAGAATAAACTTCTTACTTCATCCGGAACCGGGAATTTAACAGTCAACGTACTTAACTGTTATGCTCCGATCGCATCTGTACTACTATAAGTAATTCGCTGCGATAAAAAATTTGAATGCTGCAATCAAAGCAACCCAATAATACAAATGCTACAAATAATTCTATGTGAAAGTTAACATAAATATAATGGTTTCATACACAAATTTTAATTTGACAGTTTGTATTAAATAAAGCTAATTAATACAATAATTTGTAAATTATTACAATTAATAATATGTTTAAAGTTCAATCGAGTAAAATAAAACATGGTAGGTAAAATTTAGAAAATTTTATTTAAATACCTATGAATAAAAACATACTCTAAACTTTTGTATTAATTTTTTGTGATGATTTTTCATATATTTATAATTGCAAATTAATTTCATTATTACAAATGAAAACTGCCTTGTTGTAAGGAAAAAATTGGTTAGCATATTTGGATTGTAATATTATTGTATCATTAACTACACGCGCTTTTCTATTTTTTTATATTGAACGTGCACCAAGTACCCAGTGATTAGCATTTTTGAATTTACGATACATTTTTTGTTATTTTTGTTTATTAATTTTTTTTTTACTACTAATCTGGAAGTAAATTACATTAGGTACTTAAATTTTACACGGATTTTGACGTTTATTTGAAATTTAGCGCATTATTAATAGGATGAGCGATGCCAATAAATTAAATCTATAATTAGAAGTGGAAAATATGAAATCAATAGTTTTACATAAAATATTTATGAAGAAGGCAGCAATCTGGGCTTTTGTTGACCTTACTGGCGTTTGTTTACCGACAATCATATATTTAACTTTAAGAATAATAAAAATTATGTCTTTGTAAACTTGCATCAAATTTATGGAAAACGTGATTATTGCAAATTTTAGAAAATACTTACTACTAGAATTTCAAACACGTATACTATTTATATACAGTCTCGAATGTGCACTAATTATAGCAAGGTCTTGACCTCTCACATCAAAATAATTTTTGATTAATTCGGGTTTTAATAAAATTGTAACAAAATTGTAGCTGTTGTTGAACAAATCATAGTGCTTAATATCCCGGTACCGGTAACCAGATTAGTTCGACTTACATGGTCACTTACATCTCTTTACGTTGCATTGTGCGTTTCAGTCGGCGCGGCGCTTACAAGAAAAACCTGCTTGCACTGTGAACACTTAATTCCGATAAATACTAGCGCCGACATCACTCTCGGTGCTTATTTATCCGATTGCACTGTGAGCACTTCCATTTGTTACTATGTGGCGTTGTCGGTACCGATAATCTAGACAATCTAGATAATTTAGACATTTTCTTAAATTAGCTGATTATTATAATCTAAAATTCAGAAGTCTGAGAATCTTTTTAAACTGCTTGACGTTGCAGAATTTTAACTCCACTCTACCGGTGATATAAGGTCATAAACCGGGAGGTTTTTTGTATTTAATTTGATTTTGAACAAGAGTTTGTATCACTTCTTTTATTTTTAATGATTTGCTATTTTGCTTGTGGTTAAAACGAGCTTTCCGAAGCTCACTCCCCTTCCTTTCATAATCTTTGTGGAGTTTCCATGCTAAAGGTTGAAGAACTTTCACAAAATGCTCTGAAGAGGTATCTACTTTATCCTGATCCATCCTCGCCTTAGTTCTTTTCAGTTTTATGATTAGGGGTATGTGCAAAGTTGATTGTTTTATTCTTTTGGTTGCTTTGTATAAAGAGAAGTCAATTGATTTTTGCTGATCCAGCTGACAAATTCTCTAGATATTTTAGAAAAACTTTGTTCTTCGGTTCAGATAAGAGGTTCTTTAGCTCTGCTCTTGAATGGTTTTATTCCATTTTACCATGTTTTTCTCAGTTTTATTTTTTTGCGATTCATATTTTGGTTACAATTACTGGATCATGTTTTCTTTGATGGAAGTAGTAGGGGTTGATTCCCAGGCCACTTCTTGTATGGTTGTCATTAAATGTTCAATCGTAGTGATAAAGTCTTCTTCGACTTTCAACGGAATATTCAAGTCGATATTTTTGTTTATTTGAGTAAATATAGGATTCTTCCAAATCCGTATATTTATTATAAAGAAATGGGATAGGCATTTACTTAAGATTCTAATGCTAAACGGATCAAAGCTGGAGTGTCATCAGACGACAGATCGAGGCATTGGTTTGGCTAAAAACCCATTGGAATAAATTCTATAAAAGAGAGAAAAGAGGGTCGAGCTTAGGTTACTGTTAGGAGTTTTTGGGGGCGGTGAAATGGAAGGCGGCAAAATGGGGTGTATTCTTTATATTATTAAATTTAAAGGTTTTGCAGTATTTTTGCACAAAAAATCATGTCTTTTTATTAAGTCAATAATTTAAGAAATTATAATTTTAACATTATTATGATAGATTAATTTTTAAGTTATGTAAGAAAGTAATCAAAATTTAATTGTCGAGAATTATTTAAATTATCCATTTTAGTTTTAATTATATAAATAGTACGTAAACAATTAACGAAAATTAACTATTTGCTCTAGTAACCACAAATTAGCTGTTGATCGACATATTTGAACTTTTACATAAAGTGCGCGCCAAATTCAAATGAAATTCTTCAATTTAATAATTGTTTCTTGCTCGTCAAAGCTTTAAATTTTATTGGTTTTTGCTTCGTTAAAGCAACAAAACCTTGAACCTTTCTAGTTTTCGGTAATTTTCTACAAGACTTCTAAAGTCAACAGTACTTTTAAGATTAAAAAAGGATAGAAGACAAGCCTGAGCTTATTTCAAAATTTAATATTAAGTTTGTTCTAACCAGCCGAAAACCATACAATGTGCGCAAGAATTAAAAAGGAACGCTTTATATCTATTGCGTATGTTTTTTACCGCATGAGCGTGACCGTACATTGTACGGTTTCTCGGCTACTTGGAACAAACCTATTTACCTACTTTAATTTGTTTGGTTCTTGCCTCCGTATCGTAAATGTCGGCAGGCAAAAGCTAATTTTAAGCATAGAATGATGAAAATGAAAATACATCACTCTATTGGCGCTTGTCAGCTTCCACCAAAGCAAGGCAAGGCACCAACTTCATTGTGCTGTTGTATTTCTATTAAAATTCAAATAAAAATTTTATATATAATTTATAAAAGATGATTTGATCACTGAACGACTCAAAAATTTTAGTATGTCATTTTATCCTAATATGTCATTTTAGGCAGACTTCACCTATACTACACATTTCCGTTAAATCTATATTATAGTCCATCACTAAAACTTCTGTACATAATTATAATTCCTAACCTATTCAATTCTTATTAAGTTGTCAAGTAATTTCCCTGGAATTATAATAAACTGTGATGTTTAATTTCTGTTCTCATGCGTGTAGCTATTAATCTAATGTATTAAATAATTTCATTGTTTATTGTAGTTCCTGGATTAATAATACTAAATAAGATATAACGAAGCTATTAGAAAGCCACTAAAGATTATAATTTTTTGGGTAAATTCGTTAACTTCTAAACGACATGATAGATTGGCATCAAGTTTTTAGATTAGGTATATGATACCTTAAGGAACAACCTCTCCTATTTTTCTTTTTTTTAAATTTTTTTAAATTAATTTTTTTAAAATAGCCTGTTTGTAAATTTTTTGGCGAAAATCAAGTTGGTGAAATTAATTACTTATAAAGAATTAACATTGAAAATAGAAGTAAAAGTTTACCAGACTTAAATCGGCATAGTAATTCGTAGTCATTTCGAAAACGAATGAATGGATCACTTTGAAATTTTGAGATAATATTTATAATACCAATACGAAGAGCACCTCCTATTTAAAACATAATAGTTTTATTTATAACAATAATAATAATTTTAAAATAGTAAATAATTTATCAATTAATTAAATTTCATTAATTGAAATAATATATAGGGTGTTTTTTTAGCTGCATGAGAACTTTCAATAGGGATAACAATTGAATCAAGATTGCTATGGAAACAGTTTTTTGACATTTGTGTTTAGCAAGGTTTGGCATTTGATAATGCATAGATTGACCATTGAACAACGCTACCAAATTCGCTTCCAACCAATTGGAAGTGGATCCATTTTTTTACCGTAAAATTTTGTTCAGTGACGAGGCACATTTCTGGTTAATTGGGTATGTGAACAAACAAAATTGCCGTATATGGAGTGAGACCAATCCGGGACATTATCTTAAGACTCCATTGCATCCATTAAAATTGACTGTTTGGTGTGGAATACACGCCAACGGCATCATTGGTCCATATGTCTTTCGAAATGCGGAAGGAGCTACCGTTACGGTGAATAAGTGTGAGATATCGACACATGCTCAATACATTTTTGTTTCCAAAACTTCAAGAGCTAAACATTGACAACTTATGGTTCCAACAGGATGGTGCTACGTGCCACACAGCCAACGAAACCATCAATTTATTGAAAGGACAATTTGGTGACAACATTATTTCAAAACGTGGTCCTATCAATTGGCCTCCAAGATCGTGTGATTTGACACCTCCAGATTATTTTCTGTGGGGGTATGTTAAATCCATGGTTTATGCTAACAAACCAACAACTCTAGAAGCATTGGAAGCTAATATTCAGCAAGCCATTTATGAAATAAAGCCAGAAATATTGGAAAAAGTGGTCAAAAATTGGACTGAACGGATGCGCTTCGTAACCATTAGTCGTGGTGGTCACATGCCGGAAGTCATGTTCAAATCATAAATGTCATTAACTGTACTTTCATAAAAAAATTATAACCAAAACATTCCGTCAGGTTTTTAATGTTTTATTTCATTTTGAAGTTCTCATGCAGCTAAAAAAACACCCTATATAAGCGAAAATGAATTCATACGTAAATTTTTGAAAGTTTATTTTACCTAAAATGTACTAAAAATGTAATTATAATAATAATGTACTGGAGCCTCCCACCAATCTCATATTCAAATATGTAGTTCAGCTAGTAATATGCAGGTGGATTAAAATGGTGTCTGCAGTTATCTGTTTAAATGGCACATTTCTAAGCAACATAAGTTTGTTATATGTTACGGCACATTTCTAACAGCCGTATTCACCATTTTCAATTTAACAGTTTTATAAGTAACAAACTGTTAATACTTGACAGTCTGTTAAAATGAATTCGTATTCACCATCACATTTCAATGTTAAAATAGTAAACTAGCGGTTATTAAAAAGTTACTAAAATTATTGTTGGTAAAACTAGCTCTAGCTAATTTCACTCGTATTAAATTAACCTTAAAAGTGTGGGTAGATCACGATCTAGTAAGTGTAGATCATGTTATTTTACATTTTGACAATTTTGACACATAAATAATATTTATCAGTCGGTTACCAAAGTTAACAGATCCATATTGATCTATTAACTTATTTGACGACTTGACAGACTATTACTGCTAACAATCATTGGTGAATACGAAATTGTCACTTAACAAACTGTTAATGACTTAACTCTCTGATAGCAAATTAATAGAGCTTGGTGAATACGGCCATAAGCAATATAAGTTTGTTATAATATTATAATGTTCGTCATTAGTGTAATTTTTATTTTGTGAATTTGAATATTTTTAATAATGGCTCCTGCTAAGAAATCTTTTACTAGATTAGCAAAAAAGAGTAAACGGGCAAAATCTATGAAAAAAATGTGGCTACGTAGAAAGTAAGTATGAATTTATGAATTAAATGAAGAATAAAAAAGTGGTTGCTACTATATGAAGAGCTGGAGGGAAAAACTTTTTTTGAGATTTTTAATGGAATTGGTAGAACAGGCTAGGTAGCTTTTAATGTAGTATTAATATTTAGAGAAACTGCTAAGAATAGCGAGATATTGCACTGTAAAGAAATGTTGTACTGAGGAAACACGCTGAAAGTCCATGCGTAAGATGAAAATGCGATGAGGTTCTACAACCGATAGCGGTTGTGATTTATGACGTTAAGTACATCATGTTAAAAAAGTACCCGGAATTTCTCAATAAAACGAAAACGGTTCAATGATTCTTTGAGTTTGGAGGTTAACCTAATATTGTTAGGACGTGTTTATTGCGTGCGCTTGATATTGGTTGTTTTTTTTTTTGATGATTTTGGTCGCTAAATATAGGAAAAAAAGCGATAAGTGAATCTGACTCTAAATGGAGTTAGATTGTGGAAAGTGTGGTGGTGGTTTAAGAAGAGAAACATGTGTTTTGATGTGTGCGGGCTTCTGCAGAAAGGCATTCCATGGCAAGAAGTGTGTTGGAATTCCAGAAAGGGAGTGCGATATATTCAATCAGTTTAAAAACATCAAGTTTATTTGTGATTCATGCATCAATACTTTTGAGGTGTTAAGGTCTAATCAGGAGAATATTTTGGCAGAGATAAGGCAATATGAAGTGGATATGAAAGGATTAATAGAGGAAAAATCAAATAGTATTATTAAAAAAGTGGAAGCTGTAATGAAGGAATTCAAAAATGAATTTAATTTGCAAGTGGTAGATAAGAAAACGAGTGTTGAAAGTATTGGGAAGATAGCGACATATGCAGAGCAACTAAGATTGCCGGTAATCGTCAAGCCTAAGGAGAAATCGCAGAAAGTAGAGAAAACAATGGAGGATATAAAAAAGAACATAAACCCTTCTTCTATATCTGCAAGAGTGAATAATATTGCACAGTTAAAAAACGATGGTGCAATTTCGATAAATTGCAGCAGTAGGCAATCAGCAGATAGGATTGGAAAAGAAATTGTGAGCAGGTTGGGATCTGAATATGATGTAAGGGTGTCAAATGTTAGAAAACCAAAAATTCTAGTAGTTGGAATGAGTGAGGAGATGGGCAAAGAGGAGATCGTGAAGGCAGTTAAAGCTCAAAATGATTTATGCTTTGATGAATTGAATTGTGTTAAAGTATACAGGTCTTTCAAGAACGATAAGATTTTTAATGCTATTTTGGAAATGGATGGTAAAGCCTTCGAACGGGTATTAATAAGTGGAAAAATTAATATAATGTGGGATAGATGTAGTGTATACGAGAGTGTTCGAGTATTGAGGTGCTTAAAGTGCGGTGGCTTTAACCACATGGCTCGGAATTGTACGGTTGGTTCATTGTGCTACAATTGTGGAGATGAGAAGCATATAGCAAAGAACTGTTCGGTGGTTGAAACTAAATGTGTAAATTGTTCTAGAGCAAACAAGGAGTTAAAATTACAACTTGATGTTGGCCATAAAACCTGGAGTGTGGATTGTCCAACATATAAGAGGAAAGTAAATATAGAGAAGCATAAGACAATGTATTAGCAATCAGAGATTGTAAGATGTATATATCTAAACATTCAAGGTGTCATCAACAACTTTTGTGAGATGGAACTGATGATTAAAGAGTGTGATCCGGAATTTGTGTGTTTAAGTGAGACTCATTTGACAGATATGGATGAAGATGGTTTGATTCTGATTGACAACTATGATGTAGTGAGAAACGATTCCTCATCTCGTCATACGGGAGGAGTAATGATTTACTATAAAAAGTCGTGGAAATGTGAGTTAATTACTAGCAGGTCGATTGATATGGATTTGTGGTGGTTGGTGATTAAGCTAAGTAATGGAGGTAATGTAATGTATTTAGCGACGTTATACAGATCGCCAAGATATATAAATGTGGAATCTGATTTTTATATGTACTTTGAAAGTTACTTAGAAGAATTGAGTGAACTTAACAATAAGGTTGTAGTAATGGGTGATTTTAATGTTGACTGGTTTAAGGACTCAAATGTGAGAAATAAGTTAAATGATATTGTTAGAGACGGTGGTTTTAGGCAAATTGTAAATCAGTATACTAGAAATGCAGGTGAATCTAGAACATTAATTGATTATGTGATAGTTAATGACAGTTATAACTTTATTGCAGAAGTTAAGAGTGATTTAAAGATAAGTGATCACGAGACTATCGAAATTTCGATTATGCATGGAAGGGTTAATGCAAACAAAGAAAAAAGTATGAGAGTTTTAAAATACGATAGAGATAAATTTAGAAAAAATGTTATTAAGAGTGATATTTTAACTACTTACTTTACTGATGATTAGAGTCCGGATAAAAAAGCATAAAAAATGAGAAAAAAAGTGCTTAAAAAAGCACCAAATAATACTAAAAAAAGCATCAACTTTGTCAAAAAAAGCACAAATTTTATTTAAAAAAAGCATAAACAAAAGTACCTATTAATTTAATTTTTGAAACAATTAAGAATTTTTCCAAATTTTCTTTAGTAAAATTCATCCTTCTGTCACTTAATAGATTTTTGTAAGCAGAAAAACTTCTTTCGACATCTACACTAGTAATAGGTGCAAATTTGAATTTTGCTACAAGTGGGGTTCCATTTCAAAATCTTCAATAGTTTCTCCAGCTATTGTTTTAGCTATATTATTTAAGATTTTTGATCCTTCATTTTTCTCTAACACATCTTTAAATTTCTTTTTCATGTTATCGCATTTGCTGCTTTTCGATAGATTTTATAACATCAGTAACAAAGTTACAGTGGCATTTAATAAACGCTAAATTTGCTTTAAGTTCTGGATTCTTTAATACATTTTGGCAATCTTTTATAGATTTGCTATCCGAATTTTCTAATTCATAAGCAACATTTTTAAAATTTTCAAAATTTTCTGCATTTTAAAAGAGAAAGATGCATTTAAAAGATCAAACTTTGAAATATTTTGTAAAATAAGCTTTAATGAAGTATAAAAAAGCACAAAAAGTCAAAAAAAAGCACGAAAAGCACAAAAAGCCAAAAAAAAGCAAAAAAAGCATATAAAACTTGGTACCAAATGACTTCTTTTCAGTTAAAACACAAAATTTTTCTAAAAATTTTCAGCTGCTTCGAATTTTCAGAAAAAGCATAATAGCTACAAATCCGGACTCTACTGATGATAATTCCTGTGGCAAAGGTGAGAAATTCGACCAAGTGTGAAGAGTTTCGTCCAGTTAACATGATTTCGATTCAGACAAAGGTATTGGAGAAGATTGTTAATAATCAACTGATGGAATACTTGGAAAATAATGATATAATTTTTGAATACCAGTCAGGTTTCAGAAAGGGTCATGGTTGTGAATCGTTGGTTACCTTTGTTGTTGGTGAATGGAAGAAGGCTGTTCATGACAATAGGGTGATTGTGGCTGTTTTCCTTGACCTCAGTAGAGCTTTTGAGACGGTTGATAGAGAAATTCTGGAATTGAAGCTTCAGAGGTACGGTATAAAAAATAATGAATTGAAGTGGTTTATATCTTATTTAGAAAAAAGGAAACAGAGAACTGTGATAAATGGGGTTGTATCAGAAGCAGTGGATGTAAATTTGGGAGTTCCTCAGGTTACGATTCTTGGGGTATTGTTGTTCTTGTTGTATGTGAATGATATGAATAGGTGTATCACCAAGGCAAAATTTGTAATATATGTTGATGATGCCCACATGTATGTTGTTGGTGATAATGTTAATGATTGCATTGTCATTGTTAATCAGGAGTTGGCGATTCTGAGTGAGTGGTTGCATATGAATAGTCTGAAACTCAATGTAAAGAAGACAAAATGTATGATATTAAATGATAGAGTTGGCAGAAATGCTGATGTTTTGATTGATGGTGAGGTAATTGAAGTTGTGGATCAATTTAAATATTTGGGTGTGATTATCGATGATAAACTTAATTTTAAGGGGCATTTTGATTTCATTTGTGGGAAAATTGCAAAAAAATTGCATTTCTTTTCGAGGATGCGTCGAAATGTTTCTACGATATGCGCTATTAAGATTTATAATTCGATGATAAGACCACATTTTGAGTATGCTTCAACAGTCTTGTTTTTGGGTAATCGTGGCATGCTTGATAAATTACAGAAGCTTCAAAATAGGGGTATGAGAATTGTACTTAGGGTTAATAGATTTGTTTCAAAATTTGTGCTGCTGGAGACTCTGCAGTGGCATAGTGTATACCAGCGTATTGTTGCAAATGTTTTGATTTTTGTATTCAAGGTGAGATCTAGGATTCTGCCCGGCTATCTGAGTAGTGGCATTGACTATGTAAATGATGTGCATGGTTACCCTGTTCGTAACATGCATGATTTTAGATTGCATTTATTTAGAAATAATAGAGCGCAGAACACGCTATTATATCATGGCTTGAAATTGTTTAATAGTTTGCCTATAGATATTAAGGAGGATATGAAATTTTCTAGTTTTAAGAGAAAAATTAAAAAATATGTTGGCGTCAATTTTATTTAATGACATGTAAATTGTGTTGTATAATAATGTTTTATTTTATAATGGTTATTTATACCAAATAAAGTTATTATTATTATTATTATTATATTTATTTTTCCCCCTCAAAGTAATTCCCATTGGATGCTCTGCACACCAATCCGAACGACACCCCAAGTCGGATGCTATCTCTTTGATGCTCACTCGCACAATTTCCTTAATTTTTTGGACTTTTTTGTCAGCCGAACAAGTGGATGGACGGCCAGAACAAAGCAAATCATCAACCACATTACGGCCCATTTTGAACTCTTTGTATCACTGGTATGCCTGTATTCTCGACTTTGTCGAATCCTCGAAGACTTTCTTTCATATTTTAAAGCTTAAACTGATGTGTAAGGTAAGTCAACGCTGTCGACTTTCGGCTGTTGGTATTTACATTTATTTTTACGTTTACATGGCAATCTGGTGTCATGTGTGGCATAAATCATAACCAAAGAAAGTACATTTAAAAGTGGGAGAGATAAATATCTCATGCGGCGACGTTGCCAAGCGTAATGTTTACAGTGAACTTTCGCTCCGATTTTCTCAAACAAGATGTAATATTAGGTATGCTAAAAAGTTTCGGGCCTAATTAGATAGTTTTTCAAACACCAAATTTTTATGTATTGAAATTCTTTATTTAAACTAAATATGCTCCATTTTGTTCGGTAACCTTTTGCCACTTTTCGGACAAAACCATTATTCCATCACTGTAAAACTTCTTTGGTTTATCAGTGAAAAACTTAGCCAAGTGAATTTCACAGGCTTCTTTTGAAGCCAATGTTACACCATTGAGGGAATTCTGGAGAGACCGAAACAAATGATAGTCTGATGGTGCAAGGTCCGGGCTATACGGTGGATTCATCAAAACTTCCCAGACAAGCTCTTCCAGTTTTTCTCCGGTCACCAAAAATACGTGTGGTCTGGCGTTGTCATGATGGAACACAACACCTTTCCTATTGATCAATTCTGGCCGCTTTTTTTGAATTGCTTGCTCTAATCAGGTTAATTGTTGACAGTAGCGTGCAGAATCAATCGTTCGACCATTTGGTAACAGCTCATAATAGAGGATACCTTTCCAATCCCACCAAACATACAGCATCACCTTTCGAATGGTGAGTCCGGGCTTTACCACCGTCTGGGGAGCTTCACCTCGCTTCGACCACGATCTTTTGCGCACAACGTTGTCGTATGTAATCCATTTTTCATCTCCAGTAACTATCCGTTTCAAAAATGGTTCGATTTCATTACGTTTCAGCAACGATTCGCAGATGGAAACTCGGTCGAGCAAATTCTTATGCGTCAAATCATACGGCACCCAAATATCGAGCTTCTTTTTGAATTCAGATTTTTTCAAATGGTTTGCAACTATTTGGCGATTGATGTTTAGACTCTTGGCGATCTCTACAGCGCTTACATGACGGTTTTGTTCCACAATTTCTAGCATTTCCTCAACTTTTTCAATGACTGGCCGACCAGAGCGTGGTACATCTTTGACATCGATATTTCCAGAACGAAAACGCGCGAACCATTGTTTTGCTCCTGTTTTCGATAGAGCATCTGGACCATAAACAGCACAAATTTTTTCACAAGCCTGCGCAGCGCTTTCTCTTTGATCGAAGAAAAATTGTAAAATGTAGCGAATTTTTTCTTTATTTACTTCCATCTTTAATCAGCAATTTTTCACAACTGCATGAGCCGAATCGAATGATTCTACTTTTGTTTTTTAGCTAAAAGTGTAATTTTTCCAATGACATATATGATTATGCGATCAGATAAGTAGTTTTAGAGATAATCGACTTTAATGCCATTTATTGTCTAATTAGGCCCGAAACTTTTTAGCATACCTAATATTTAGGAAGATAATAAATCTTCTATCTTCTTCTCCAATGAATGTAGCCAACGGCAATAGAATGAATGATCGCTCCTACAGAAGATAACAAGGTGGAGTACAGTTGTTGATGGATCTAGTAAATCATGTTTCTACAACCTGGATGTTACTGTCGTTGTAGGTGGTAATGATGTTAAAACAACAAAGGGGAGACATCCAGGGTCACACTCGGACTAACTACAGGTGTTCATAAGTAAAAATTCGTGTGGTTGACAGAATATACTCGAGTGTTATATTCATACATTGTTGAGCACTTAAATCGAAATAGCAGCCTCGAATCTACCGGATTGAAACCCACACCAGGTGGAAATCACATAGAGTGTCCCATAAACTGTTGACGGCCCTTGGTGAACAATAATCGATACGATTGTGTAATCCGAAAACGGGAGTTAAATTGGTACGTTAATTTAACTAATTAATCGATATCGATCGCTAAATTCGCACTTTTCCATTTTCGATCGTCGTTAATCACCAATATACAAAAATGGCCTGCTTGTTCTTATCAGCCATTATCAACCAACTTGCAAAATTCATCAAGCCCCCATGTCATTTTACGTTTGGTTCCAAAACGAAAATTACCAAAGATTTGACAAATTTAGCTAAATGCAATTAGCGCTAAATTTGAATGTTACAAGCTTGAACCGCTAATGCCGCCGATTCCTCAACATCCGAACATTCCGACATATTATCTGACATTTTTTAGCTATTCCAAATCCAAAAACACAATAATAATTACAAATACAATAAACACACGGAGGTGTTGTGGAAGCACTTTTCGAGAGGCCGTGAAGACATGTCATTACGACAGTACTAAATATGTTGAGGATAAACCATTTTATTTTTTTTTTAGATAACTAAAATAATTTTTTTTTAATTTTTTTTTAAGATTTTATTTTTTGGATAACTCTGATTTATCGGATTATCACTTATAATATATTAAGTGCATTTTTGATTATCAGTAACAATTTGACTACGTTGCCATGAAAACTTTGTTGTCAAGTAAATGTCCGAATGCGAAGCATGAGGACATTTACTAATAACAACAAAGTTTAAATATAGTAACGTAGTCAAATTGGATGATAATCAATAATGCACGTAATAAATTCGGTAAGACTATTGCACACATTAGAATTAGACACAATGTAACAGTAAATAATATTTAAAAAATTCTGTCATGGTTATTACGTTATAAATAAGAGCAACGTACACAATTATCAAAAATTATCAAATTGCATATGTGCAATTATCAAAGCAACTTGAACAATTATCGCTTAATTCTAACGCCATTGGTTAGAGTTGATCGGATCGCTAAATATCATTGGTTCATGTTAGTCATATGACACATGTGTGCAATAGTCCATTTAATTTTATTTATAAAATGCTATATAAGGAAAAAACATAAAGTCAAATTATAACCAAATTCACAGCTATACGTCACTGATGAGATCTAACAAGATCGAAACATGTCTGTCGTTGTTGTATTTTGGATATAATTTTACTTATTTTCGAATTTATTTTACAATTTCTTAGCAACTAGTTAAGTTGCGCCACTTTGACCTCGCGAAGGGTCTTATTGATTGATGGTTTATCCTCAACATATTTAGTACTGTCGTAATGACATGTCTTCACGGCCTCTCGAAAAGTGCTTCCACAACACCTCCGTGTGTTTATTGTATTATAAAACGGGTCGTTTTATTCCAGTTAGCATTGCGCGAATTATTAATTTTATTTTTTGGATTACTCTGATTTATCGGATTATCCATTTAATTTTATTTATAAAATGCTATATAAGGAAAAAACATAAAGTCAAATTATAACCAAATTCACAGCTATACGTCACTGATGAGATCTAACAAGATCGAAACATGTCTGTCGTTGTTGTATTTTGGATATAATTTGACTTATTTTCGAATTTATTTTAATAATTACAAATTTAAAAAACCCACAACCCAAAAAAACTCTAAAATTAAACCTCTAAAAAGTAAAATAATAATTAAATCGATCTAACCGTCGCGTCGCACAGTAGGCTGAATCCCTAAAAAACGAGAAATTTGCTTTTTTCTCTTTTGCTTTTTTTCACAATTTCTTATATACTGTTTGTTTGCGGTTGGTAAATTTTTAATGGATTAAAAAAAATGAAGTCGAAAAAAAGCTTAAAAAGGCATGTCCTAACAGGTTTTTTGCGTGCAAAGAACATATTTATACTAAACATGCTTAAACGAAATGAATAGCACTCATTTTAAGAGTCGCATTATGGATTTAATACGTAAAATGATGATTTTAAAATTTATCTTCATATGAACTTTTCTCGAGTTGTAGGAATATCATACTCGTGAAATTTTGTATGTGTACTTCTTAACTACATATCTACATCATATTAAAATTTCTCTCACAAATGCCTGCCACCTTCCGAGATATTAACATTTAAAAAATTGCTCTTCCTAATCTTTTAATCTTGGTTTAACTCTAGTTTTTAACATAAAAAGCCATGTTCTAACAGGTTTTTTGCGTGCAAAGAACATATAGCTATACTAAATACTCAAATGAAATAAACAGCACTAATTTTAAGAGGACCATGATGGATTTAATACGTAAAATGATGATTTTAAAATTTATCTTCATATATGAACTTTTCTCGAGTTGTAGGAATATCATACTCGTGAAATTTTGTATGTGTACTTCTTAACTATATATCTACATCATATTAAAATTTCTCTCACAAATGCCTACAAACTTCCGAGATATTAACATTTTAGAAATGGTCCCTCATAATAAGATACTGTATACAGGGTGTACAAAAAATTTAAGTATCTTATTATGAGGGACCATTTCTAAAATGTTAATATCTCGGAAGTTTGTAGGCATTTGTGAGAGAAATTTTAATATGATGTAGATATATAGTTAAGAAGTACACATACAAAATTTCACGAGTATGATATTCCTACAACTCGAGAAAAGTTCATATTATATGAAGATAAATTTTAAAATCATCATTTTACGTATTAAATCCATCATGGTCCTCTTAAAATTAGTGCTGTTTATTTCATTTGAGTATTTAGTATAGCTATATGTTCTTTGCACGCAAAAAACCTGTTAGAACATGGCTTTTTATGTTAAAAACTAGAGTTAAACCAAGATTAAGAGATTAGCAAGAGCAATTTTTTAAATGTTAATATCTCGGAAGGTGGCAGGCATTTGTGAGAGAAATTTTAATATGATGTAGATATGTAGTTAAGAAGTACATATACAAAATTTCACGAGTATGATATTCCTACAACTCGAGAAAAGTTCATATGAAGATAAATTTTAAAATCATCATTTTACGTTTTAAATCCATAATGCGACTCTTAAAATGAGTGCTATTCATTTCGTTTAAGCATGTTTAGTATAAATATGTTCTTTGCACGCAAAAAACCTGTTAGGACATGCCTTTTTAAGCTTTTCTTCGACTTCATTTTTTTTAATCCATTAAAAATTTACCAACCGCAAACAAACAGTATATAAGAAATTGTGAAAAAAAGCAAAAGAGAAAAAAGCAAATTTCTCGTTTTTTAGGGAATCAGCCTACTGTGCGTCGTCGTGTCGGGGGACCGACGGGATTTACACAGAACGATTTGATATTGTTAATATTTGCTTAGCGGCCCCCGACACGACGACGCGACGCACAGTGGTCATTTTATTTAATCTAGGAATTAATAATACCAAAAATTTACCGTCACCAATATCATTAATTTTTATTTTATTTCAAAGGAACATAGTTGGATAGTCGATATTGTAAAAATAATTAATTTTAGTCCACACATTTATTAGTGACGACATAAAGAATGCGCTAAATGAGCATTCATATGCATTATCGTCCAGAGTTGTATTTTACGCGTCTGACTTAAAAGTTTACAAGTGACTCTGTGGTTATAATTTTCTTTATTTTTTCTGTTGAATATTCGTATTCAAGCTTTGTATTTGTACTGTGAATAATTTCTAATTTTATAATTTTGTTCAAATTGTGAAAAAAATACTATTCAATATTGTTATACTCTCAATGACTTACTTATTTTTCTGTTTAAAAACTAATTTAGTATTGGAATTCTAAGATTCGCAGTGATTTTTTGTTTTCTTATCAGGTAATTAGCATAACTTCATATTAAACTTAAAATTAGCTGCTACTATTTGCAACTTTTTTAAATATTTAATTTTATTAGGTACTATGTCGTTGTTGAAAAGAGACCTGTTTGTTGTTTGGCATCAAGAGTGTGATGCAAATCAAAAACAATTATCGGTTTTGACCTACGTTTTGGACAAATTTGATTTCCTACATAGTCAAGACTAGAGAGGGTATATAGTAAGAGTGCGGACAACGTTGGTCATCTTTTTTATTGGTCGCGCCATGTTTTTCTCATTAAGGGCGCGAATTTTAAAATATTTTCAAAAGTCGTTAAGATAGACGTCAAAATGACAATTGTACGTTACAAATTACACGGTTAGAATACATTTTTTTGTGAAAATGCCTGATTGTTGTGTAATTGGGTGTAATAATAATGACAAAAAGGGTTTTTTGATGAAAATATTTTCCATAATCATGCTTTTATGAAATTCTAAAATTTATTAACTTACTACTACTGAAAATTTTTAATTTGACGTTGTAAAATTCAATTTTTGTGTATAATAAAATCAAGTGAGTATCAATTATTCTATGGCATGAACTTAGTTCTATGGTAATGGTAGATATCCACGTACTGTTAACCATAGAAACTGAGAAAAACATGGCGGCGAACTACACGTTGGCCGCACTCTTACTATATACCCTCTCTAGTCAAGACTATATGAAAAATTTTGTAGTTTAAAAAAATTTTGTGTAATTTTACCAGTGAGGTCGCTAAACTGTGGAAGAGCAGTAATCGTATCTTACAAGAATTGGAAAGAAAGCATCACCAATGACTTTACAGTGATATTATATTTTTTGAAAAATCTACAAGAACAATAAGAGGTCGACCTCAAAAACATTTTAGTAAAGTTAACAAACAAACTAAAAGACGAAATATTGCACATTTATTGGAAGACTATAAGCAAGAAGAGCTTACTTTTGCAACCCGTAAAAGTTTTGAAATTTCTGGTCGACGAGATGCTTCTAAAATTGTGCAAGAATTTTCAGACTTTTTTCAAAAAAGAGCAACTAATAAGATAAGAAAGGCTTGTCAAAGACCAAGTTCATTGCCTATTAAATTCGTTGAAACTTTCATAATAAAAATAATTTTAGCATAATGTTTTTTAACAAAAACTTAACTAAGAAGTGCTAAAATTTATATTTTACAACACATTATACTAATATCACACCTACTCTTGAAATTTCATTTTTAAGATTTATTCTCTAATTATTTTTTTTATATTATTTCCAAAAATTTAAATCGAAAAATCAATATTTTAGTGAGGCATTTATTTTTTTTGTATAATAAATCATAGATAATGCTTCTATAATCAATTCTCAGGTGTTAGGTATAAAGGGCTTAAGTCATAAAACGTAGTTTTGAGAAAATGAAGAAAGAAATTTATAATGCAAATTGTAAATCGGGTAATTAATAAGTTATAAGTCAACTTACGCCTTTTATACCGAATGGAATATGTAGCGGAATACGGAATATATAGTGGCTCAGAAGCATAAGTCAACTTACGCCCTTTATACGGAACGGCATTCAATTATTTTTGATTTAATATTTTTATTTTCAGACCATTACTGCGCTAACAAAATAAAATTTACTAAAAAATTTATACCAGTCGAAAGAGCATTCAAAATAGATTTCATTCCAGCAATAAAAAAAAATTTCCATTTTCTGACTTAAGCCCTTTATACCTAACACCTGAGAATTATTGTCAGTTAAACTTAAAGAAAAATTGTTAAAATCCAATTTTTAAAAAGTTTTTATACGCTACTATTTATTAATTCCTAGATTAAATCAAATGACCACTGTGCGACGCGACGACGCCGACGGTTAGATCGATTTAATTATTATTTTACTTTTTAGAGGTTTAATTTTAGAGTTTTTTGGGGTTGGGGGTTTTTTAAACTTGTAATTTAATTTTTATTTAGTGCTTTTTAAAGTTTATATATTACTCCCACCTATTATGTAAATAATTTTTATTTTTCGATGTTCAATATAATATATTAATTTTTACTCCACCCTGTATATAAAATGGTTTGAACTTTAAATTTTAAATGTAAATGTCAAATAATTAATGTAGTGCATGCGCACTAGATGCGGCTTACTGGGAATTCCTCGTTTATGTGGGGTATAAAAAATTATATTCTTTCTTTTCTAATTTTCCGGCCAACTTTTTTAATTTTTCTCTCCGTAAGAACCATCTTTGGACTATGGAGAGCATTTTAAAAAAAAAATTAGCCAAATTGGTGAATCCGTTTGGGAGATACGTGTCCTCAAGCAAAGAGAGCGCGCGCACACACACACACACACACGCACATGTTAAACTTATAACTCCCCTCTTTTTGGGTCGGGGGTTAAAAAAAAAGTGTAATCACCTAATCACTAACCTGTACCTGTAAAGTACGGTTGGTAGTCAATAATACCACGGCTACCAACCGTCAAATTTAAATTTAAATATTAAATCTATTTTTATTAAGTATATTTTAGTAAATTATTTTAGATTAGGTATAAAAATTATTTTATTGGTTCTCTTTCAAACACATTAGAAAAAATATTGTTCGATACGCGTCGAAAAGTATATTTTTCCATTCTCGGCTTAGGTTTACAACTTTTTATATTTTATTTCTTATATTTTAATTTTATTTTGAGTTATAAAGGTTCAAAGTCAAAAAGAAATTTTTCGACCACAACATCGTCACTTAAACGGTCATAAAAAATTTTTGAGGTAGTAAACATTTAAAAATCTGGTCGAGGCGGACTAGAAAACCATATTATATTAAACTAAATTTTTTTTTATTTCCGATGTAGTAGGTCTAACGACACCATTGGGATATCTTCCACCGCATTTTAAGAAGTGATTTTTGGAGTTCAGCTGCCACGCGGCCATTTTGTAATATTTTGACTTGGAAAAAATTGTTAAATGTTTTTCAAGACTTGTATAATAATGTGTTAAAACCCAAATTGATCTAAATACATTCATTTTCTCAGAAAAAATTTACAAAGTTGGACTTCTTATTGTTGCTCAGAATTTAATAAAAGCTTTCGTTTACTAACGAGTTAACGGGATCGGTGGTTGGTGCGGACTCAGATTTTAATTTCAGCAGCTTTTAGCTCATTCTTATTCATTCAACTTCAGAAGCAGCAGTCACAAAGCACTGTTTACTCGGTCGATTTATATCCTGCTACTCTGGTTGTCTTTTACCCCTTTATTTAAATGCTCTGTTTCTTCAGGATGATGGGAACGCCAATAATGATGCACTCCACACTTTATATACAACCCTTTAACTGTGAGCTTTCCAAAGTGTTTTACTACTAATGTAAAAAAATGATAATAAAAAAAAATAATGTAAAAAATAAAGTGTTTTAATTACTAATTCTAATTATCTACCCTAATATATAAAAAGATAAGACATATTATGAAACGTTTTTATGCAACGTTTTTATGCAACGCTGAGAACAGCTATGGTAGAATGGTAGTCATTATTTTGATAATAGTATACGCTTTTTTTTATTAATTTTTACTCCACGAGATCCTTTATAAGGACTGTGACGTTAGAAAATCGTAAATTTCAATTAAACACAACTTTCAAGTTTAAAGATTAATTTTAGTGAAACTATTTTTAAAATGATATTAAATAATTTAAAAAAAAACTCAATTTTTAGGATTTCGGATAGTCAAGCGTACTTTTCGTTTAATGCCTTCCATTAAGTTTTGCACGATCTGATCCGTCACTCTACTGGCTGCTCTTTTTCACTTTACCTTGAATATTTTGATGTCCTTAGCTAGATTTTATCCTTTTTTAATTTTTTTTTCATTAGAGCCCAATATCTTTCAATTGGGCGAAGTTCTGGGACGTTAGGTAGATTAGCCTCTTTAGGTACAAATTCAATATTTTCCGCTTTAAAGAGTTTCAAAGTAGCATAATGAGCTGAGGCTAAGTCAGGCCAAAATAATGTTGGACCATCCTGTGATTTTATGAATAGTTTTAATCTGTTTGCAATACATTCTTTGCTGTAAATTTCTCCATCTACATTACCAGATGTAACGAAAATTCCGCTTCGCTTTACGAATTGACAAATAACCTGCCAAACTAATAGTTAGGGCCCAAATTTTTCAACACTAATTTTCGTTATGGCATAAAGAAGATTCTCTTCAGGTTTTATTGTATAATATTGAGGACCAACTAGTGTTGCAAAGTTAATTTTTGCATAAGTTTCGGCATCTACGACGATACAAGATTTCTTTCTAACAAAATTTTATACAAACTTGCCATCCGAGTTTTTATTGTTAAAATTTGTTTTTCAGTTCGTTTATGCGTAAGCTGTTTTTTATAGGTCTTCAAATTAATATTTTTTTTCGTTCGCTGATCATACTTTCATTTGTTCCAACTTTTTTAGCAACATCTCGAACTGAAGCACTTCTTTTTAATTTTAAGCAACTTACAATAGCTTTATCTAATTTTGGATCCATGGTACCTTTTTATCTTCCAGTTTCACATTTCTTTGGATAGTGTGATTGGCATAATAACTTTTTAATGTAGAATTTACTAGATTTACTGTGATTCCGAGTTCTCTAGCTATCGTTTTACTAGAAATTATCGGATTTTCAGTTCGCCTTTGCACAATTTTGTGACGCATTTTTTCTTGTTTACTCTGGATTATGTAAAATATTAAGAGAAATTGATAAATAACATATATCCATGATTTTTTATTTTTTTTATTTTTTATTAAAATAATTTTCTTTTGTATGTGAAAATTGTTCATGAAAATTACGATTTTCTAACGTCACAGTCCTTATATTATATTGTTATATATTATATTATATTATATTATTAGGGAGTAATAAAATAATTTTTCCTACAAAACTTCCTTATTTCTTAAAGATCTTTTTAACGATACCGTTTTCGACTTATGGTGTCATTTAAAATACTGGAGTTATGGTGTTTCTGGAGCAAACTACTCGGGACGCCGACCTTTCCGAGAAATAATAATATCACCATTCGATTCTTTATTATGGATTTTATAATAAATTTTTTTAACCCAACTCTCTACGACTAGTCGTTTTTGAAAAAAATTGCTGATACGGGTGCTCTCATTCACCCTGTATACGAATTTTAATTTTTAGGTTATCATCAAATTTTATAGCAGGGGAGATAAAAATAAATGCATGTAAAATATATCACAGTTGACATACAAATTTTTAAGTAGGTAAATTAGCGGTTATCACTTTTTGTATTTTGTGGAATATTTGCATTTTTCACATCCGTTGGAATAAATCATTCAGAACAGATAATTTATTATAATGAGCTATTAATATGGCTACGACTTCGACGTTTTCTATTTTCTATGCTTGGCGAAATTATTACGCAACTTTTACTATCATTTTATGCATTGTTATTATTTTTATTAAGGGAACTAGGCATTGGTTATTTGCGAAATCGGTGCTCTAGTTTTTCTTAATTTTAACATAATAAAGGAACCGGATACACATTTGTAATTTTAACCAATGTTTATTTACATATAAATTATGAAAAAAATTGTGCTATGGAGCCCATAGAAGCTTATAAAATGGCAAAAACGCATTTCTCTCGACTTTACATTTCGTTTGGTTTTGCAGTGATTCCAAGGGAATGGAGGTCTCTGGCGACTTGAAATAAATTGAGAATACGTGTATAATTTAGGGCTGAACCTCCGAAATCATCGATGAAAAAAAATTGTAAAGTCACGATTTTGTTGTTCATCAGTTACAAAACCATCGTATTTTTATCGTAAAAATCGCGTTTTTTCGTCTACCAGTTTAACAATTCCGTTTCAATCGTTCTGATTTTAGGTTCAGCCCGAAACTACGTATCTTAGGAAAAGAAAGGCAACTTGCAGAGCCGGAAAAAGTTTAATTTTAAGGACGATAGTATGTAAAAATGAAACAAAAATGCCGCAGACTGTGCCGCCATTTTATAAGCTTCTATGGGCTTCATAGCACAATTGTTTTCATAATTTATATTAAAATAAACATTGGTTAAAATTACAAATGTGTATTTGGTACCTATATAATATGTTAAAATTAAGAAAAACGAGAGCGCCGATTTCGCGAATAACCAATGATTAGTACCCTTAAACTTGATATTTCATAATCCTGATTTATTGACTTCAATCAAACTTAAATTAGTGTTAATTTAAAAAAAACTTTAATCTTAAAAAAATTTTGAAGCCAATGAACTAATTGTTCGCAAAATGTTTTGATATGTTATCCTTAAAGTTAGAATAATTTTTCATGATATAGCAGATTATGAATTATTCATTTTATTTTGCATGCTTTTATAATTGTCTATTTTTTTACAACGTTACCCTGATAAAAATTCAAAAAGGTATCATAAGTAATGGCAAAATTATTCAAAAAATTTTAAACTACGTCTAAATGCAAATGATTTCATATTTAGCACAAAAATTTTAAGATACCATTTTATTGCTTCCGTTCCTTTTATCAATTATAACTACTACAATATTAAAATATTTTATCATTTAAACAAGTATATAAACGAACAACTGACGAAACGAATTCACTGCTTTTAGTAAAGTAAAGCAAGTTGATTCGACCACCATTTTAATTTAAAAATGAAAGTTTTACTAATTTCTGTCGTTGCTTTGTTTGTTAAATATGGTATTTATCCAAATAGGTATGTATAAACTATTATTTATTATATTACTTATTACATAGGTTACTTTTGATTGAGTTTGATTGCAAAACTTTAATTTTTAAATTTAATTTTATTCTGGGAGTTTATAGAATTAGGGAAAATTTCTCCGACTCTGATGTTGCCCATTAAATTAATAATTGATTACATGTATCCTAAATTATAAGATAATTATTTTCAGGTGTAGAGGGGTGCGATGATGCACCAGCTGCTCCGGATGGCAGGCCAGCGGTTTGTACGAAAAAACCGCGTCAACTTGTGGCACGAGACCCGATCTATATACCTCACGGAAGGAAGTATTGCAAATACAACTGTTGCGCAGGACGAAAGCCTTCCGATTAAATAAAAAAAAATTTTTGTTTAATTTTTAAATTAAAATGGTGGTCGAATCAACTTGCTTTACTTCACTGAAAGCAGTGAATTCGTTTCGTCAGTTGTTCGTTTATATAAGGTTTGTTCCAACCACGTACAAAATCGTTTGCAAACGGTAACCGTCATGCGCAATAAGTAAAAATAATGCCCAATAGATAAAAAGAGCGCCTTTTTATTTATTGCGCATGACGGTTACCGTTTGCAAACGATTTTGTACGATTGTGATACCACCTGATATCACTAAACACACCATAAAAACTCAGTATATTTTACGTAAAACTTTAAGGAAATAGGTGCCGTCCTATTCCTTAAAATTCGTTAATTAAAATATTGCAAATACAAAATCGTTTGCAAACGGTAACCGTCATGCGCAATAAGTAAAAATAATGCGCAATAGATAAAAAGAGCGCCTTTTTATTTATTGCGCATGACGGTTACCGTTTGCAAACGATTTTGTATTTGCAATATTTTAATTAACGAATTTTAAGGAATAGGACGGCACCTATTTCCTTAAAAGTTTTACGTAAAATATACTGAGTTTTTATGGTGTGTTTGGTGATATCAGGTGGTATCACTGCTTTCCGTTGGTAGTAGTTACATTGTTATTACATATTATTATGATCAAACACTTTACTTTATGTAACTAACCTATTATTATTACGTATTCTAATATTTTATATTATTTTATTATTTTATTATTATTGTTGAAATAGATAATAAAATAACTATTTTATGTTAATTCTTAAATAAATATACTACAATGTTATAAAATAACCAATTTTTATTAAGAGTGCAATTTATTTTTTAAAGTGTAAAAAATATTTCCGTAAAATAATTTTAAGGTTAATTTAAAGGTGTAAACACAAATCTGCAAATCTACAAATTTTAAGGAATTTTAAAGAAATTTTAACGAAAATTTTAAGCAAAATTTTAAACAAAATTTTATAATGTAACATCAGGCCTTTTACAGGCGAAAACTTCACTTTCGCTCACTAGTGAACAAAATGTGTAAAATCGCAGTATTTTATTAAAACTCAACCAAAAGTCTAGAGCAGTGATTCTCAACCTTTTTTTTGTTGCGGCACACTTTTAACGATTTCAAAATTTGGCGGCACACAAAAAAAAGATAAGTTTCAAAATTATTTACTTACTTATAACAGACTGCGTAAAATAGTTTATGATTGTTGCGTTGCCTCGTGTGATATCTTCCGTTTGTGGATAAAAATTATCTTAACTCACTAGTCCCATAAATTACTATTATCCAATACCTGCAAGTAAAATAGCTTTTACATTGACATTTTCAAGCAACCAAAGTGGACTTTTATTCACTAGTGAGCGAAAGTGAAGTTTTCGCTCACTAGTGAATAAAATGTTTCTATAGCCGGCGAAATCCAATTTACCCACAATAATTTCGAGATAACAGTTTATAGAATTTATTTAAAGAAATTGAATATCCAAATTTATCAAAAACTTAACTGAATGTTAAAATATTAGGATTTTAACTTTAAGCAAAGAACACAATGCGAGAAATTTTATTTAAAAAACATTTTAAAAACGTCTTTTATCCCAAATGACAAAGTAGAACCAGAAAATAGTTTGAAAATATAAGTTAAAATCCTAATATTTTAACATTCAGTTAAGTTTTTGTTATTATATTTTACAAACACATACCTATACTAATATCACACCTATATTCTTAAAATTTATTTTTAAGATTTATTTCTGTAAATTGAATATCGATGTTATAGTACATAAATGTGGTAAGTGACATTTTTAAATAGTGACAACATTATTCAATAACAGTTAAAGTATATAAAACGTTTAAATTATCAAATTGTACCTGAAGACTATATTAAAATGATAATATTTAAGATCCAAATTCGTACATTTTATGATCGTAATTGAAACATTTAAATGGCCTCTGCTCAATAATTGGTAAATGTTACTTACCACAATTGTGTACTTTACCATCGATATGAAAATTAATAACACCAATATTTCCATGAAAATTAATTCCACTTTATGATAAATTCGCTAACACAGAATCCTTAATAACGGTTCCGGTGGAATTGTCGGACATGTTAAACTGGCCATTATTAATTACATCTTGTTCTATCATCACTGTTGATGTAGATGGCTTATTAATTCCCTGAATTTTCTGAGCAATTTCAATTTTGTTAGAAACCGAATTTTCTACATAACTTTCAGCGATACTAGAGGACTTCCATCCACCATGACGTTTAAGGGTCATTAAATCACCTCCAGAATTAACTAGAAGAGTGGCAGAGGATCGTCGGAAACAATGACCAGTATATTGTTCCAGATGGGGAAGATTTAAATAAGTTGCAATAGTGCGTGGTATTTTTGATAATGCGTTGATTCCAACTGGTTGCACAGTACATTTCTCCTGCTTGTAATTAATAAATAACCTACTGTGACCAACATGTGGAGGACGCAAAGACACATATTTTTTGTATATATTAATAGGATCAACCGGATAGCCTTCTCTGACGATGGTGAAACTGCGAGATTTATAGGTTTTTGTATCTGGTACAGATATGTATAAATATGTTTCGTTGTCTTCTATGTCTGTAATATTCATCTTGGTTAACTCATCACAGCGGCAACCTCCAGATATACCGAATAATAAAACAACCTAGAAAAGTATAAAAATTTAATGAAATTAAAAATTCAGTATAATATATTACAAAATTACCTTCATCATCAAATATTTATCGTTGGGTGCATCTGTTAAAAATTGTTCAATATGTTGCCTTTCAAGAATTTTCGCTTTTTTTGGCTTATAGGCCCGTCCTTGTGATTTTAGGTAACTTATCAGTTTGACAAATTTTGATATGTCCACATTTTCGTGTATAATTAAGGTCGATTTTAACATTGAATACCTACTCCACATAGATGATATTTTATACGTTTTTCCCAAACCAAAAAAATAAGCAAGTTATTATATTTATATATTTTACTTATTATACAAATAAGTATAAAAAAATTTTATTTGCGTTGTTTGAATTTTATTGCAATTGTTTTTGCTTGAAAACCAATAATTTCCTACAAATTAAGAACAACTTGTGTTTGCGTTCATTGTTAACCAAATTTATTGTAATAATATGTCAAAGTAACTTGTTGGAAATTATTGGTTTTCAAGCAAAAACAATTGCAATAAAATTCAAACAACGCAAATAAAATTTTTTTATACGCGCTGTTTTGCATTTTATTAGTGAGTTTTTAACAGAAATTAAAGAACAAAATATCAAGTGTTAGGTATCTTTAGAAGCGGAATAATTATCTCTTCAAGTTAATACCATTTTCATTCTAATCTGTTATGATGGGAAACAGAAATTAAAGAAAGATCAATTTCCCATGTTAATTTCTTATGTTTACATCGGCGGCCGGTCACCCTGTATATCTGCTCTATGTTGAAATATTTTTGGTGGGATCCGAATTAATACGTGAACATTAATAATATATTATAATAATTTGTGTTCTCATGTGTAAGCCATTAATCTATGTAGTAAAGAGTTGCATTGTTCATTGTAGTTCCTGGTTTAAAAATATTATACCAAATAAGTTATAACCCAATATAAAAGCTATGTATTAGAAAGTCACTAATGATTTATCAAATTAAACTTTTATAATTATTTGGATAAAATTTAACAAAGGGTTGTTCTAAAAAATTGTAATTAATCATTTTGCTGTAACCTGTAAAATAAATTATGAAATAATGCTGGAGGATGTGGCGCTTCAATAAATTGAACGAGCCAATCTCTCCATATTATTTTGAAAAGTGTTAATACCTTAGAAATTATCTAGGTATAGGTACTATAATACTTCGCTGGTCCATTTTAGGTGAATACTTAAAACAATAATTTCCTGGCCTCTGTAAGCAATTTTTGACGTATTGAATGCCATTTTCAATGATGGCGGAGTTTCCGCAAGAAATTTAGCATTGAACGTAATAAATGAGATATTCCTTGATATTATGGTACAAAAAAGTCATTCGTAGGTATTGAAATTGTGTTTTGATTTCAATTTCTAACTATAGTTAAATTTATTCCTAATGAAAATTAATTTATTAAAAAGATTTTACTCAGAAGTGATTTTGTTTTAATACTACGAAAGGTTTTCATCAGACCGATTCAATTATTTTGGGACTTTCAAGAGGAACTGACCAGTATGCGGACGTAGACATGCTTGGGTGATTGGGCGTATTTCCGGCTATCATGTTGAACAAAATTATATCGTTTAAATTAATTTTAGCCAGTTTTACTCTTCATGGAGCACAATTTTTATTCCTAAATGTTTGATTAAATTTATTTAATTAGTCTAATTTTTTTAAATTTAAGAAAATTGATTAATTTAGGAGAAAAAATTTCACATTATACGCGATATTGTATTTCAACTTTTTAACAATAGGAAAAGTATTAGGCTAAATTTATACTTTTAAAATTTAAAAGTACAATCTAATTGCACAATTATCCATCTGTTAAGTCTTAATAATCAGTAGAGTGCATTAGAAATTAACATACACGTTGTTGTTTTACTTCCATCTATTTAGATTAATTTGTATCCACATAATTATCTCATATAAGGGGAAATAATCAAATGTAAGGCCGGTTTTCAAAAATTTATTCGATTCAAGAAACCATTAGATTTTTATTCAAATTTTAATAGTGGTCAGTTTTAACATTATGTAAAAATGGAGAAACTAGAACACCGCGGTGTGATACAATTTTTAACAATAAAGATAAAAGCACAAAAGAAAAAGTGAACAAGGAATCTTCACTTTCAAGAAAAGCAATTTACAAAATGGCTACTGCTTTTCAAATCAGGACAGGAGTTTTTAGATTTTAGAAGATGGTCACCGTACTGGTGGTCCTGCGGATGCAGTCGAAAAGCAACATCTAACTATATTAAAAATATCTCAGGACATCAATTTATCTTATTGTACTATCCATAAAATTCTGCATGATCATTTTCATATATAAAAGTAACTGAAAAATGGGTCCCACATTTGCTGTCTCCTGAACAGAAGCAATTTCGAGCCAAAACTTCTAAGCAATTTTTGGAAATGTGCTCGGCTGATCCGAGAAAAATTGTAAATATTTTATGATGAACATTATTATCGCCCCCAATGCGGTGGATAGATAATAACCGCTACGGAATAAGTTCAAAACTCAACCGTTCCCTGGCAAGATTATGGCCACAATTGTTTGGGATGTCGAGGGAAATCGGTTAATTGATTAACTGTCCCGTAAGAGAGTATAACAGGCATCTATTATGCAGGATTATTACACAATAAAAAGAAAGAAAAAGGAAAGGGGAAAGTAAAACAAAAATTTTTGTTTCTAGTACATGACAATGCACCAGTTCACAAGTCGAAAGTTTCACAGGCTACTATTAAGAAGTGTGGGTTGGAAGAAATAAATTACCCACCTTGCAGTTTAGACCTCTGAACCCTAGCGACTATTTTTAATACCTAAAGAGATGTTGTAGTATGCTATGGAAAAAGATTTTGCTGAAAAGATAATGTAATTTATGCGAATCTGATAAATGACTTTTTTTCTTATCATAATTTTGTGTTAATTATGAGCTCTGTATTTTATGGTAGCGATCGGGGGCGATCCACATGTAAAAACTTCGATATGGATTATGATATGCATATTGCATACCCTGTTTTGGCTACAAGTTATAATATCTAGGGGGGCACATTTTGAGAGTTCTTTTACGTCCATGTTGTACGATCAGTTGTTCATGTTGTTTTGGGCTTGTTTGTGAGAGCCGTTGAAAAAGCCATATTTTTCTTGGGACAGTATTCCCAAATTGGCTTTCATTAAGCCAAAATTAATGCGAATAATTAAACAACAAGTAGACGACACTAAAAAGCACACATGTACAATTTAATTACTACAGGGTGCGCGAAGATATAAATACAGTGGCGTTACTTCGAAAATTTATTATAAAATTTGCAAATTAATGTTATCTTCAGCGATTGTACTATTGTTAGGGTTGGAAAAGCAACAGTAAAAATGCGCAAAAATTTTAATACTTATATTTTATATTTAAATCACAATTTTGGAAGGGTTCTGAAATTAAAATCTTTATTTGTAGACACAGGATATCCTCAACAATTAAAAATTAATTTGTTTAAATGAGAAGTCAATGCTTTATTTTGAATCAAACCAAATACAATAAATTATTATTATATTTAAAAAAAGAGAGTCTACATGCGTTTTAAGATCCTGAGCTAGTTTAACATTAACAGATCATCTACGATTTGCCTATCTGCTTCAATCCCAAATTCAAAAGAGTTTTATACTTTAATTTTAGAGATGGTAATGGTTTACCATTTCATTGACAAGTTTCATGCAGGGCCAATTTGTAGAAGACAATATCGTGGTGTTCTAAACCAACTACAAAGACCTTTACTCGGAAACTAAGATAAGTTGTGATGTTTTGAACACGAGCAAGCCAAAGTTCCGACCGCTTTGTTGTCGCAGAGCACTTATTGAGACTACTTAACTCAGGGAAGACTAGATTCAAATTATAATCAAAAGAGTCTGGATAATTTACATCGTTTAATGTGTTTGAACTTAAGGGTGCCAATTGGATCCTGTTATGGACTACAAAATTGTCCTATATCTACTTGTGTAGATTTTGTTTTATTTTTTTAAATTTATTTATTTATTTACGGAAATATCCATTTTATAATTAATTACAACAATATTACAAGTAGGTACCTATACAAATTTAAATTTGTGAATATTTTCTGACAACTCCTCGAATAAACGCGATATCTAACGTACGATTCAATATGTACGATTGTATCAAACCACCATTACATTTAACGTTAATTTGGCTTAATGGTGTTTTGATACTATCGATTGCAATTTGTGTGACAAAATCAATTGATGCACAAAATTTAAATGTTTTAATAAAGAAGCTTTCACAACCCACAATGCTGATGTGCGTGAAGTTTGCACTGCCATTTTCGAAAATCGTAAATTTTTTTATTGTGCTGAGTTGTGCCTGGTTTTTTTTTCATTTTTTTATTTTTGGATTTTATGGACATAGCTGATTTTTAGGGTAGAAGTTAGCACTGCCATTTTCGATAATCCTAAAATTTTTTTAGGATTAAAATTTTATTTTGGTAAATAAAATCTGGTATTTTGATATATAAAATTTTTATGGACCAAAAACTATTCTTTTAACGCGTATGAATGGATTAACGAGATCCTTACTGTCCCAACCTACTTTCTTGCGAAACTATAGCCAAGGGAACGGACTTGGCAAAATAAGCGGGGAAAGAAGACCCTGTTGAGCTTGACTCTAGTGTGGCATTAATAAGGAGACATGAGAGATGTAGCATAAGTGTGCCATAAATCATAAAATTTTATTTTTACAAATTAAATTTTTTTATTTTATTAATCTCATACCACTTACTTATTGTACCTTGTACAGATTGTAAAGTTATCGTGGAAGTTATAATAAAAAAAAAAAATAAAAAAAATTTTTATTAATCCGTCTGTCTGTTAAAAAAATGTCACTTGTAAGTTATCAAAATTTATAATCCTTTAGAAAAATAACAATAGTGTTATTAAAAAATAACTACTTGTTTGAAAAAAGAAGCAACCCCCTGCTGGAAGTCCATACAGTAAAAGTCTTTAAATGCGCGCGTGCGCAGTTACTCTCTGCGGTTGCGAGGTTATACCGGTTGGTATTATTTAGTTATACTTGGTTAAACTTTAGTTGGTACTTCTGCAACCATTAATAGGAAGTTTTGGGTACAGTTCTTTTACCCGAACCCGACAATTTAAAATTTACTAAAGAAAACTCGACGGATTTAGATAGAAAAAGTAAAAATGAAGCGATTAAGGTGAGGATAAATGTCGTATATAGATTAGTTTACTTCTATAGATTAAAGTTAAAAAATAGCGAGATTCACCCCCTTCACAGTAGCATAATTTGCCGAGTTGGAAGGTCCTAGGATGTTTTTAATGAGTTTAGTGTTGCCAAAATGGCTCTGGAGCGCTGCAACGCGGAGCGGAGCGTGGCGCGGAAAAGTCAATTTTGGCAACACGTCCACCTATGATGTGTTACAAAAAAAGCGCCAACGTCGTTAAATCAGTAACCCTTTCCAAGTATTTGTGATATTAAAACGGATCTCTTTTCATATCCAGCAGCATTTGCCGGGAGTTTATGCACATTCGACTTGAGTATGGCGCATGCGCGCATTTAGCGACTTTTATTGTTTGCTGTTTGAAGAGAGAAACAACTAGGAAACAACCACTTTAAGGAGGGATGCCAGTCCGCCAACTTTTATGATTTTTTTTTTTTAAACGTCTTTTATTCTAAATGACAAAGTAGAACCACAAATTAGTTTGAAAATATGAAAAAGAATGCAAATATGGGGGGGGGGTAAAAACCTGGAGTTTTTAAAGTTAAAAATATAGCAAATTTTAGGTAAAAATTAATGTTATTGCGATATAAAGATCTTTATTTCAAGGTATTGCCCATCATCAGTCGCAACTAAACCGATAAAAAGAACAAAAATGAAAAAATTGATCGGAAAAATAATAATCGAAACAAAATTGTGAAAAAAATTTAAAAATTCGAAAAAATGAAAACTACGAAAAACTGAAGGATTATAATACCTACTACAGAAAATTAATTTTAAATGCTTACCACTTGAATAATAAATATTTACTAGGTTTTACAACACATACTAATATCACACCTATAATCTTGAAATTTCTTTTTAAGATTTATTTCTGTACATAAATAATTGACCCTAATTTTGTATGGTATAATTAACTTAAAACAAAAAATGTGATATTTTGGTGCCGAGTTGTCTTGGTCCCGAGTTTTCCCGGTGCCGATGCCATGTTAATATAACTGACCATCGCATCGGATCGAAGGAAGTTTTCCTATACAGGGTGTCCCAAAATTAAACTATCGATTTAACTTCCAATAAATTTTATGATTTACGGCACACTTATGCTACACTTCTCATGTCTCCTTAATATGCCACATTAGAGTTAATCTCAACAGGGTCTTCTTTCCCCGCTTATTTTGCCAAGCCTGTTCCCTTGGTTGTAGTTTTGCAAGAAAGTAGGCTGGGACAGTAAGAATCTCGTTAACCCATTCATACGCGTCAAAAAAATAGCTTTTGGCATGTTTTGGCCCATAAAAATTTTATTTATCACAATGAAATTTTTAACTTTACGGCACAAGGTAGCACACTACGAGCACAAACCGGCACAATAAAAAATTTTGGAATTGTTGAAAATGGCAGTGCTTCGTTTTCGATTTTGGCCCAACAAATTTTTATTTATTAAAATAAAATTTTATGAATTACGGTACACTGTGGCACACCACGAGACAATCCAGCACACTAAAATTTTTTTAGGATTATCGAAAATGGCATTGCTAACTTCTACCCTAAAAATCAGCTATGTCCATAAAATCCGAAAAATAAAATAATTAAAAAAAATACGGCACAACACGGCACACACCGGGCACAACTCAGCGCAATACTTAAAAACATTTATCGATTTTCGAAAATGGCAGTGCTAACTTCACGCACATACAATGCTGTTGTTTGATGTTCCCTGGAATATTAGCCTGGAATATTCATACAAAGATTGAAAGACACCCGACTACCGAGGCAAATATTCTCATATCGACCAATAGGAAGACGTTGTATTGGTAGGCCTACAAAAAATGTACTGATCAAGGGTGACGTAACGGGTCAATAAAAACCTAAAACGTGCAGAAGAAGAAGAACAGTTTTTTCAAGGTACCTAACTTCGAAAATTCTTCTTCTTATTTTTCTAATTGTCGCTATTTCAGAATCATCCAGCATATAAACCGTCGAATTTAACAAACATAAGCAAAACTTGCAACAGGATGATCACAAATTTTATCCAAAATCGCAAATTTGTGCAATCGACACACATGTGCATAAAACGGTTCGGCTTTCGAAATCTTCACAATCCTATCATATTACCAAATATTTCGGAGATCCCGAACTATAGAAAATTCACTAATCGAACGCTCAAAAGATTTCCTTGGACCAAAACTTGATCTAAATTAAGACGCTAAAATCAGCACCCACCTTCTCTAAGAACGTTGCCGGAAGTTCTCTCTTCTTCTCGAGGCTCGAAAAGTTCAAGTCTTCTATAAAATTGAGAACTCTAAAATTTAGACCTGCGTTTTCTTCTTCTTCAGGTGCCTATCCGATTTCGGATGTACGGTGATCCTCCGACTTAGCCAAGAAGGCTGTACCAGGGAAATGTACCTTCCCCTTAGTCCACAGATCAATTTTGAACTTATTTAGATCATTAACATTTTAAGGATTTTTCTTGGCATATTACTCTCGGTGGTTTGCCATTGCCTTCCGAGGGCTACCTGCCTTACTGTTACCTAAACATCTATATCGTGTATCAATTTCTCACGGGAATGTTTGCCTATTTAGAAGATATTGTCATTAGTCCAGTCATTATAGCATCAAAATAGGGGTGTTTGTTGCAAAAGGTGGCGTAGAAGATTTTATTTTTTTAACTTGTATAATATGGGTGTCAACATGTAAAAAACAAAAATGCTAACACGGGCGATCTCGAGAGAACTTTTGGCCTCCAAAAAACCTCAAAATTTTAGGACTTTTCTTCCTTTATTGTCCATAACTCCTAAACAGTGCATCCTAGCGAAAAAGCAACAATACAACGAATTAAAGATTATTTAATTGTACTCATTGTCGATTTTTTGACACTATTGCGATTTTTACACACTGCGGTTTTTTTCCCAATTTAAACTTGGAGTCGCAAATCCACCCCCTAAACCTCTGAGTCCGGGGCTGAAAATTTTTGTACATACGTAACTAAATATTGTCGATTTTTTGAGACTAGTGCGATTTTTACGCACTGCGGTTTTTTTTCCAATTTAAACTTGGAGTCGCAAATCCACCCCTTAAACCTCTGAGTCGGGTTCTGAAAATTTTTGTACATGCGTAACTATATATTGTCGATTTTTTGATACTAGTGCGATTCTTACATACTGCGGTTCTTTTCCCAAGTCAAACTTGGAGTCGCAGATCCATCCCCTAGACCTCTGAGTTGGGGGTTCAAAATTTCTACACATACGTAACTAAATATTGTCCGTATGTTATTAAAGAAAATCAAATATTTTGCCGTGTTTAGACTAAAGCACAATAAGTATTTCGTTAAGTTTTAGTTATGAGCTTTAATTGCGTTCAGAGATTGCCGGCCCAAGTAACACAAAACCGTCAAAAATGTACATATTCGGTACATATTTTTTCGTGACGATATTGTGACTTTTTGCCCATTTTGTCATAACTAAAATGAATGCATCGTTTATGTTCATATAGGTTACATAAATTTTCGTAACGATTTCGTAACGTAACGGCATTGATTTTATGTACATATTCTGTACATATTTTTTCGTGACGATATTGTGACGATATTGTGACTTTTTGCCCATTTTGTCATTACTAAAATTTATGCATCGCTTATGTACATATAGGTTACATACATTTTCGTAACGTTTCGGCATTGATTTTTCTGTTACTGTGTTGGTGCATCGTTTATGTACAGATTATGTATTGATATTTTATTATTACTTTTAAAAATTTTTAAGAATAAAAAAAAATTTGATTTCTGGAATTTTTTATTTAGATGCGATATACTTTTTACAGCCAATTTATTTAACATAATAATTATTATTAAATTATCAGTTTTAATTTAATCCATTTGTTTGCCATGCGCCCAGTGTATCTGAAAAATATCGTTAAATTATACTTATGTACTTACTAGAAAAATCCAGCCGAGGTGGGGTTTGAACCTAGGTTACCTTGATTGTGTCAGCGTCGTAGGCGTCGAGTTAACCTTCAGACCTACTTAGAGGTTACTACTATACATTTTATATAATGCAATGTTTTGACAATTTTAAATTTTTTAATTTCGTAGTTTAAAATATCATTATTAAATTAAAATAAATAAAATATTTTTAGTTTAAACATATAAAAATTATTAGTACCTATATGAATTTAAAAAAAAATTGTTACGAAATGCAGAAAATGGAAAAACACGTGTGTCATAAATATTATATTAGTATTATTCATCAATGAATTAATATATTTTTAAATAATTCAATAAAACAGTATAAAAACGAGGTGCCTAATCCGTACAAGATATGCAAATATTTTTTAGTTAATAAAATTTCAATGCATTTTAGATCATAATCGGTAAAGCGTCCACATCGTGTTACCAAAATTTGTTCCATTTATAAGAAAAACGTACAATCTTTTAATTATTATTACTTCAATATCATAATTATTAAATTATTTAAGTTAAAATTAGTATTATTCATCAATGAATTAATATATTTTTAAATAATTCAATAAAACCGCGGTTAGTATAAAAACGTGGTGCCTAATCCGTACAAGATATGCAAATATTTTTTAGTTAATAAAATTTCAATGCATTTTAAATCATAATCGGTAAAGCGTCCACATAGTGTTACCAAAATTTGTTCCATTTATAAGAAAAACGTACAATCTTTTAATTATTATTACTTCAATATTATAATTATCAAATTATTTAAGTTAAAATTAGTATTATTCATCAATGAATTAATATATTTTTAAATAATTCAATAAAACCGCGGTTAGTATAAAAACGTGGTGCCTAATCCGTACAAGATATGCAAATATTTTTTAGTTAATAAAATTTCAATGCATTTTAGATCATAATCGGTAAAGCGTCCACATCGTGTTACCAAAATTTGTTCCATTTATAAGAAAAACGTACAATCTTTTAATTATTATTACTTCAATATCATAATTATTAAATTATTTAAGTTAAAATTAGTATTATTCATCAATGAATTAATATATTTTTAAATAATTCAATAAAACCGCGGTTAGTATAAAAACGTGGTGCCTAATCCGTACAAGATATGCAAATATTTTTTAGTTAATAAAATTTCAATGCATTTTAGATCATAATCGGTAAAGCGTCCACATCGTGTTACCAAAATTTGTTCCATTTATAAGAAAAACGTACAATCTTTTAATTATTATTACTTCAATATCATAATTATCAAATTATTTAAGTTAAAATTAGTATTATTCATCAATGAATTAATATATTTTTAAATAATTCAATAAAACCGCCGTTAGTATAAAAACGTGGTGCCTAACCCGTACAAGATATGCAAATATTTTTTACTTAATAAAATTTCAATGCATTTTAGATCATAATCGGTAAAGCGTCCACATCGTGTTACCAAAATTTGTTCCATTTATAAGAAAAACGTACAATCTTGTAATTATTATTACTTCAATATCATAATTATCAAATTATTTAAGTTAAAATTAGTATTATTCATCAATGAATTAATATATTTTTAAATAATTCAATAAAACCGCGGTTAGTATAAAAACGTGGTGCTTAATCCGTACAAGATATGCAAATATTTTTTAGTTAATAAAATTTCAATGCATTTTAGATCATAATCGGTAAAGCGTCCACATCGTGTTACCAAAATTTGTTCCATTTATAAGAAAAACGTACAATATTTTAATTATTATTACTTCAATATCATAATTATCAAATTATTTAAGTTAAAATTAGTATTATTCATCAATGAATTAATATATTTTTAAATAATTCAATAAAACCGCCGTTAGTATAAAAACGTGGTGCCTAATCCGTACAAGATATGCAAATATTTTTTAGTTAATAAAATTTCAATGCATTTTAAATCATAATCGGTAAAGCGTCCACATAGTGTTACCAAAATTTGTTCCATTTATAAGAAAAACGTACAATCTTTTAATTATTATTACTTCAATATCATAATTATCAAATTATTTAAGTTAAAATTAGTATTATTCATCAATGAATTAATATATTTTTAAATAATTCAATAAAACCGCGGTTAGTATAAAAACGTGGTGCCTAATCCGTACAAGATATGCAAATATTTTTTAGTTAATAAAATTTCAATGCATTTTAGATCATAATCGGTAAAGCGTCCACATCGTGTTACCAAAATTTGTTCCATTTATAAGAAAAACGTACAATCTTTTAATTATTATTACTTCAAGATCATAATTATCAAATTATTTAAGTTAAAATTAGTATTATTCATCAATGAATTAATATATTTTTAAATAATTCAATAAAACCGCGGTTAGTATAAAAACGTGGTGCCTAATCCGTACAAGATATGCAAATATTTTTTAGTTAATAAAATTTCAATGCATTTTAGATCATAATCGGTAAAGCGTCCACATCGTGTTACCAAAATTTGTTCCATTTATAAGAAAAACGTACAATCTTTTAATTATTATTACTTCAATATCATAATTATCAAATTATTTAAGTTAAAATTAGTATTATTCATCAATGAATTAATATATTTTTAAATAATTCAATAAAACCGCCGTTAGTATAAAAACGTGGTGCCTAACCCGTACAAGATATGCAAATATTTTTTACTTAATAAAATTTCAATGCATTTTAGATCATAATCGGTAAAGCGTCCACATCGTGTTACCAAAATTTGTTCCATTTATAAGAAAAACGTACAATCTTTTAATTATTATTACTTCAATATCATAATTATTAAATTATTTAAGTTAAAATTAGTATTATTCATCAATGAATTAATATATTTTTAAATAATTCAATAAAACCGCGGTTAGTATAAAAACGTGGTGCCTAATCCGTACAAGATATGCAAATATTTTTTAGTTAATAAAATTTCAATGCATTTTAAATCATAATCGGTAAAGCGTCCACATAGTGTTACCAAAATTTGTTCCATTTATAAGAAAAACGTACAATCTTTTAATTATTATTACTTCAATATTATAATTATCAAATTATTTAAGTTAAAATTAGTATTATTCATCAATGAATTAATATATTTTTAAATAATTCAATAAAACCGCGGTTAGTATAAAAACGTGGTGCCTAATCCGTACAAGATATGCAAATATTTTTTAGTTAATAAAATTTCAATGCATTTTAGATCATAATCGGTAAAGCGTCCACATCGTGTTACCAAAATTTGTTCCATTTATAAGAAAAACGTACAATCTTTTAATTATTATTACTTCAATATCATAATTATTAAATTATTTAAGTTAAAATTAGTATTATTCATCAATGAATTAATATATTTTTAAATAATTCAATAAAACCGCGGTTAGTATAAAAACGTGGTGCCTAATCCGTACAAGATATGCAAATATTTTTTAGTTAATAAAATTTCAATGCATTTTAGATCATAATCGGTAAAGCGTCCACATCGTGTTACCGAAATTTGTTCAATTTATAAGAAAAACGTACAATCTTTTAATTATTATTACTTCAATATCATAATTATCAAATTATTTAAGTTAAAATTAGTATTATTCATCAATGAATTAATATATTTTTAAATAATTCAATAAAACCGCGGTTAGTATAAAAACGTGGTGGCTAACCCGTACAAGATATGCAAATATTTTTTAGTTAATAAAATTTCAATGCATTTTAGATCATAATCGGTAAAGCGTCCACATCGTGTTACCAAAATTTGTTCCATTTATAAGAAAAACGTACAATCTTTTAATTATTATTACTTCAATATCATAATTATCAAATTATTTAAGTTAAAATTAGTATTATTCATCAATGAATTAATATATTTTTAAATAATTCAATAAAACCGCGGTTAGTATAAAAACGTGGTGCCTAATCCGTACAAGATATGCAAATATTTTTTAGTTAGTAAAATTTCAATGCAATTTAGATCATAATCGGTAAAGCGTCCACATCGTGTTACCGAAATTTGTTCCATTTATAAGAAAAACGTACAATCTTTTAATTATTATTACTTCAATATCATAATTATCAAATTATTTAAGTTAAAATTAGTATTATTCATCAATGAATTAATATATTTTTAAATAATTCAATAAAACCGCGGTTAGTATAAAAACGTGGTGCCTAATCCGTACAAGATATGCAAATATTTTTTAGTTAATAAAATTTCAATGCATTTTAGATCATAATCGGTAAAGCGTCCACATCGTGTTACCGAAATTTGTTCAATTTATAAGAAAAACGTACAATCTTTTAATTATTTTTGCTTTAATATCATAATTATCAATTATTTAAGTTATAATTAGTATTATTCATCAATGAATTAATATATTTTTAAATAATTCAATAAAAACGCGGTAAGTATAAAAACGAGGCGCCTATACCGTATAAGATATGCAAATATTTTTTAGTTAATAAAATTTCAATGCATTTTAGATCATAATCGGTAAAGCATCCACATTGTGTTACCGAAATTTGTTCCATTTATAAGAAAAACGTACAATTCTTTTAACTATTATTACTTCAAATATCATAATTAGTAATTATTAGTATCTAATAAAAAAAAATTACAAATATATTTAATGTTTTAATAAGATTTATATAAATTTAAACATCATAAATAATTTTTATAATTAAAATAAATTTATAAATTATAATATGCTGAAATTGTAACTACTAATATGCATCAAATCGGTGAAGTAAATATCGTACCCTCCAACTAATAAAATACCTGTACATATTGGACAATGAAATTATAGTAACAAAATTGTAATGTTTTTACAGCACCGAAACGATACCATATAATCAAATATTATTTAGTTAATAAAATTTCATTGCTGATTCGATACAGTAATTTGCTTCAAAAAAACGGTATGAAAATATATGCATTAAAACTGTACATAAATAGAACGGTGCAAATATGAACTAAAAATTATGTGCCACTAAGGTACCATTTTAGTACATATTTTTCAGTTATGAAAAAATATGTACATATTCGTCATAAATCAATACTAAACTGGCACAAAACGGACATTGGTGTTACTTGGGGGTGGAAAGAAATTTTGTAACCGACTTTAGAACACATATTTGAAATTAAATACCTTTTTGAATTTCAGAAATTGCCTAAAAAATGCACTTTATAAAAAAATTTATTTTATGTTGATGATTTAGTTGGTCCACTGTAAATTTGTAAATCTGAATCCAAATCCGAATCCGTTGCTAACTTCAACCACATTCGAAAGTGGCGTCGTTAAAAAGATCTTCATAAAATAAGCAAGTTTTGTAGGAAAAACTATTTTATTACTGCCATCCCTTTTAAGTAATATTCGATTACTTTTTGGGCTCTCCTATTATTATTTTTTTTTGAATTAAATTTGGTTTTACCATTTTCTAACCAAAAATGTTACTTTTCCGAGGCGGGAACAGGAATAATTGCCATTTCTTACTGAGCATTTCTTAAAATAAAAGCCCTGGTCCTGTCTGATGGTGTCTGGTCTCTGGGTCGGGCTATGGTACTGTCATAAATTTTTGTGTGTCTTGATCTCACCTTTACTTCACCAAAGTGTGCAAAATTTGTTTTATTATCACTCTGCATACTATAATTTTGTAAAGGTCTTTGTACTTAAAATGCATTCTTTTATAGTAATTATTAGAGTCATTCCATGTGAAAACACCGAAAACAGAAAACATTGTTGCTGCACTGTTACAGATTTTGCTTAAACTTTGTGGAAATATTCTTTAGGGTTCTAACAACCAGAATCCACAAGGATTTAATTTTCGCACGCGCCACTTCCGGTCCACACAAAATAAATCAATTGAAATTGCATGAAAAGTCTTATTTTTTTGCTTTGCGGTTTTAGCTGTAAAATTTTTTCTATTAGAGATATCTACTCGAACAAGGTGGCATTTTGAAGTAGAAACATGGTAGTTTCTAAAAAAAATAAAAATTTACATAATTTACATATACCTGAAAAATAACATGGCATTGAAAATACATGTATTTTATTGATTTTTTGTGATTTTCAATGGGCTCCAGTGTCTGCGCTGTTGAATATAAAAGTTTAATCATTCTCAGATCTTAAAGTGCTTATATCGTAAGAGAACAAAAATTTTAAATCGACTCGTTCAATCATCCCGTTTTGAAAAAATCTTTGCTTGAAATTTTGAAATTTTGAGAATTTGCATATTTCAGAGGCTACAATTTGGACGTATTTAGGAATAGACAAAAATTTGAAATTTACAGGATACTTAGTTCTTACCTTTAACTTCAAAAACCTTCAAAGTCCAGGTTGGTTATTTGTCCTCTCGCGGATATACAGGCGTTTAAAGAGAAGAAAAGGTAAGAAAAAGGTTTAAAGGTAAGAAAAGGTAAGAACTAAATATCCTGCAAATTTCAAATTTTTGTCTCTCATCAAACACGTCCAAATTGTAGCCTGAAATATACAAATTTTTAAAATTTCAATCAAAGCTTTCTCTTTAAACGCCTGTAGATTCGCGAGAGGACAAATAACCAACCAGGACCTTGAAGGTTTTTGAAGTTAAAGGTAAGAACTAAGTATCCTGTAAATTTCAAATTTTTATCTCTTACCAAACACGTCCAAATTGTAGCCTGAAATATGCAAATTTTTAAAATTTCAAGCAAAGATTTCTCTTTAAACGCCTGTACATCCGCGAGAGGACAAATAACCAACCAGGACCTTGAAGGTTTTTCAAGTTAAAGGTAAGAACTAAGTATCCTGCAAATTTCAAATTTTTGTCTCTTACCAAACATGTCCAAATTGTAGCTTGAAATATGCAAATTTTTAAAATTTCAAGAAAAGCCTTCTCTTTAAACGCCTGTATATCCGCGAGAGGACAAATAACCAACCTGGACTTTGAAGGTTTTTGAAGTTAAAGGTAAGAACTAAGTATCCTGTAAATTTCAAATTTTTGTCTATTCCTAAACACGTCCAAATTGTAGCCTGAAATATGCAAATTCTCAAAATTTCAAAATTTCAAGCAAAGATTTTTTCTAAACGGGATGATTGAACGAGTCGATTTAAAATTTTTGTTCTCTTACGATATAAGCACTTTAAGATCTGAGAATGATTAAAATTTTATATTCAACAGCGCAGACACTGGAGCCCATTGAAAATCACAAAAAGTCAATAAAATACATGTATTTTCAATGCCATGTTATTTTTCAGGTATATATAAATTATGTAAATTTTTATTTTTTTTAGAAACTACCATGTTTCTACTTCAAAATGCCACCTTGATCGAGTAGATATCTCCAATAGAAAAAATTTTACAGCTAAAACCGCAAAGCAAAAAAATAAGACTTTTCATGCAATTTCAATTACTTTATTTTGTGTTGACCGGATGTGGCGCGTGCGAAAATTAAATCCTTGTGGATTCTGGTCGTTAGAACCCTAAAGAATATTTCCACAAAGTTTTAGCAAAATCTAAGATATGCTGGCTTTGCCGATTTGTTGATTTCATATGGAATGACTCATTAGCAAAAATTACAATAAACTGATAATAAAGCGGCAAAAACATAAATTATAGTTATGTTATCAAATTTCGCATATAAATTTTGAAAAGCTTGTAAATACCACTTATTTAAATTTCACAAAAGTTGGCAAATTAGTCAGTAGACTAACATTCTTCAAATATAAACAACTTTAGGGAACATGAAAAACTGTGTACTGGTTCTAAGATTTCTAATTCTATTCATAGGCAGTTTTGGTCAACTTGGTAAGATCTTTACTGGCCATATTTTGGTCATTCTTGAAGTTGTTCTTCAATTTGTGATTTGCTATTATTATTCTACAGATCTTCCTGGAGGAATTGTAAGCGAAATTTGGAGTTTGATTACAAATGGTACGGTGGAACACTTTTTTGGTTGCAAATCTCACGATAATTTTACTGAAGATGCTATTGCATATTATCTCTACACCAGAAATAGCGAAAACCGAACTGCACTAACTGTTAACAATTTATGTATATTGGATCCAGCTCAAGATGTTAAAATATTATTCGGAGGTTGGACACAAAAGGATCAGGATCCCACTTTATTAGATTTAAAGCAGGCATACTTAACTCGCTATGACTGTAACGTCATTATTGTTAACTATGTAAATGTATCAAACACTCAGTATAGCCAAGCGTATTGTAATGTTATAAAAGGTGCCGAAATAATGGGAGACTTTTTTTGTAACATGCACAGTGAAGGCTATTTGGATTTTAATAAGGTTCATATGACAGGTATATCATTAGGTGGACAAGTTGTTGGATTAATTGGACAAAGAGTGCAAAAAACATGCAACCAAAAGGTGGACAGAATAACGGGATTAGATCCTGCAGGACCCATTTATCAAAATCAAGATATTTCTATGAGATTAGATAAAAGCGATGCAAACTTCGTTGATGTAATTCATACCAATATGGGAATGTTTGGATACTATGGTTCAATAGGTCACGTGGATTTCTTTCCGAATTGTGGAACAGCTCAACCCGGTTGCATTATTACTAACAAGGTTCTTGACCTTGTCTCGACGATTGTATATTTCAGTAAGCTTGAAATGATGACAATTACAAAAACATGCTAAGGTTTCAATTGTAGTTATGTGCAGTCATGGAAGAAGTATAGAATTCTTTACCGAAAGTGTTTATGGTCCAGTCTTTAATTCAACAAGTTGTAGTTCATGCCCTAATGGAAAGGGGAAATGTCTAATGGCAGATGTTTTGAATCGGAAGTATACAATCATGGGAGAAGACTGTCCCCGAAATCTGCCTGCAAAAAAGTTTTATATAAAAACAAATAGCAAAGCGCCATTTGTAAAAGCTTAATCTACTAATTATTTATATCGCAGTGATAATAATTTTTTTGTATCATGATTGAATTTACCTTTCTTTTCTCTTGGACTGTGTTGTTTTGTTTGGTTTTATCTGTACGTTTTACGTTGTAGGGAGGTCTCGGAATCTTCCTCATTGAAGTCTTCCACATAATACAATTCGGAAATACATTGCTGATGGACAATTAAAAAAATAACTTAAATGTGGATATTAGAAGAACAGGAAACTCTTACATTCCACTCATTAAAAAGATCCATTAGGTCCGACAACCACCACAGCCGGGATATTAGAAAATGTACATATTTGAAACAGTTCATCTCATTAAAAATATATTAAATAAAAAACCCGTTGGTACGTAAATATACCAATATGCTTGGTCCGTCGCCCTTTAGAAACCAGCGTTTTAGGGGAGATCTGAAAATCACCTTCAGAACTCTTATAACCACATAATTCCTTGAATATGACACGTTTCTTCAGCGTCAGCAAAGATCGGCTATTTGGGCATCATCTGAAATTAATGTATTGAAATTTCAAAACTAGAGCCATTGGGCAATTTCTATCCAATCTAATATTAATTTTACGTCTAGAACTGCCTCCCAAAAATGATGTGTTGGTTGCTCTTACCAATGGATTGAAGATTTGTTGGAGGAAATCCTCGGAGTATGTTGATGTGTATCTGTTTTCATTGGATCTTTTATTTTGTTGTTATTTATTTGAAATTTGTGTGTTTTATCTAATCTATGTATTGATTTAATGTTATTGAGTTCTTGAATAATTTAATATAATAAATTGCTAGAAAGCTTCTTCTCTGTGTCATTTATATAATTGATTGGTTCGTTAATTGATTACAATCTAACCAAAGTTTACTTACCCAAGACAAGATTAGGCACACCTATCTAATTTATCACAGTCCCCCAAGTATGGTCGCATTCCCCATAAGTGAAGCCGAATGAAAAATAACCACATATTAACAAAGTTCAGACATATTTTGAATTTGGCGCGCGTAGACTGGGCAGATTTGATATGTGCGCGCTATGGTAGATAAGGTTATAATGTAAGATGGAAGTTAGTGTTGGATTGTAAAGTATTGGCTTTAATAATGTTGTTTCTCTTTGTTTAGGTTTGTAATAATTGTTGTTGTTAATATTATTGATTAAGAAAAGTATTCTCTTTGTTTTCTTTGTTTAGAGCCACCACCCCATTAACATTTCCCTGGTACAGCCATCTTGGCTAAGTCGGGGGGATTGCCGTACATCCGAAATCGGATAGGCACCTAAAGAAGAAGAAGAAAAGTATTAAATTAATGTTTCCAAAATTTGAATTTAAAAAACCCAGATTTTTAAAAAAAGTGTATATACGATCTCGTGTAACCTTCTTACATTTCATTATCAACAAGGCATTTAACCATCAGGATCTAAAGGATTGGAGTATTTTTGGAAAGTTGGTGAGTAAAGTTGTATTTTCATAAAACCAATACGGATCTGATGATAGAAATGTTACGTGTAGAAACGTAACCAATCTTGAAATGCATTATCCGTTAAGGTGAAACCACTCCTTGAAGAAAGCCATTTAATACCCAACCATCAATTTGGTTTTCGCTAGAATCATTCCACAATCGAACAGGTACATAGAGTTTTTAGGAGGATTAGAGAAGATTTGAAACAGAAGCGATACTCGGCGGCCTTTTTGGACATCTTCCAGGCCTTTGATAAGGTGTGGCATACAGGATTGGTTTACAAGATCAAGAGCAGCTTACGTGATCCATATTTCCTACTACTGCGGTCTTACTTGACAAACAGACACTTCCTCGTAAAGTGCGGTGACGTATATTCCACCTTGGTTCCCATAGCATCTGGTGTACCACAAGGCAGTGTGCTTGGCCCATACTTATATATTTTGTATACCTCCGATCTGCCAACTAGCACCAACACCGAAATAGCCACCTTTGCGGATGACACAGCAATAATGGCCTCGCATCAGGACCCATTCATGGCCTCTGAATTCCTACAAAAGCATCTTGACGAAGTGGATAAATGGCTTAAGATGTGGCAAATTAAAGCCAACAACACAAAATCAACCCATATCACGTTTACATATCATATCTCATTGAACAACATTCCGCTCCCGCAAAGTGAGGAAGTCAAATACCTCGGTCTTCATCTGGATAGACGGCTGACATGGGCAAAACATATTTGAAAGAAGCGGCTGCAACTGGGCCTTATCTACCGCAAGGTGTCTTGGTTGATGAGTAGAAATTCCAATCTCAGTATGGAAAACAACCTTCTAATTTATAAGGCCACCATCAAACCTGTGTGGACGTATGCAGGGATGCAGTCGTAAAATAAAAAGTGTCGGGGCGAAAAAAAAAAAAAAAGCTCGCCGCAGGCGAAATTTTTTTTTAAAGGAGGCGTGGCCAACGTTTTTTTTTTTATGAAGTGTTTATGCGCACCCTGTTTATGTTTAAAAATGTCCCTAAACGCAAAATGTTTATGCATCAAACCGTGCAAATTATCTGGCAGTTTTCCGGTGGATGGTTAACATCAGGGGCGCCGTGCCCTATTGTTCACAGTGTGCAAAACACACGGGCGGCCAAAATCCCAAAAATAGGAGTTTAGAAAAGGTCATTTACTTTACGGCAGGGAATAAGTAGTAGGAATTTAATAAATTGTATTAAAAAACTGAAAAAAAATCGGCTACAAGGGCGGCCAAATTAAACTTTGCACACGGGCGGAAGTACCCTTAGCGGAGGCCCTGGTTAACATCAAATACTATAGACTACCAATACGTACAACTTCAGGGGTAAACAATAGATTTTTTGGAGTACGGCTCCCTCACGCCATCTGGTGTGCTGTCGGTGGTGGGCTCTGAGATCTTTTATTCTATGGCGCTGGTGGGCGCTGGGGCACACGGGATTTAAACAGGTACTAACAACTCTTTCATAACACAATGGTTTTAACACCACCGTGGTGCCGCTAGAGGCGCACTTGTGCAATATTCCTCAAATTTGACGAAGTTGTACGTATTGATCTATTGGTAGTTTTAACATTGACAAATTTGATAGCGGAGGAGTTACCGCCATGGTTTTTCTATAAAGTGTTTATTAACCCATTAGTGTACAACGTCCGTTTATTTACAATTGCTTATTTTATTTATGTGGGTGTGCAAATCATTGCAGGCGCGACAAAAAGTTAGAAAGATCCAACTTTTTCCAATTATGCATGCAGATTAGCGATGTAAAGTGAATGGGTATTGTAATAATTTATTGTTAATTCAATCACTTGTTAAATTTTGAGTTCGAGTTTTTTTTTAAACTATTTAAAACTTATTATATATTATTATATTATATACCCAATAGTAATTTGGAATGTTTGAAAACATACCGGGGCAGCCCTGGTGCGCCCTGGCCCCACTGATATAGCCAGGGCGGCGCCCTGCCTTCAAAAAAAGTGCCGGGGCGGCGCCCTGGCGCGCCCTGGCCCGACTACACCCCTGCGTATGGCATACAGTTGTGGGGTTCTGCTAGTGAATCAAATGTTTTGAGATTACAGCGTTTCCAGTCTAAAGTATTGCGGGCGTTTTGCAACGCACCTTGGTACACCCAAATGATGTAATACATCGTGACATGTGCATGGCCACGGTCAAGGAAGAAATGGCACCCAGAAGCAAAAAATTACAACTCCGACTCAGCGCTCACCCAAACATTTTGGCTTCCGATCTTCTTTTCGCCCTCAATATTAGAATATTAAAGAGGTTTGACCCTCTAGACCTGCCCCAGCGAACGTAGTGACATTAAAAACTTATCTATGATCACAATGAAAACAATGTGAATGTTTTCAGCAGTCATTATGAGGCTTACCGATGGGCCAGCTTCATCCATGTCATTTCTTTAGCCAAATAGTAATACGTATTGTTATTATGTAACAGATTGTATTAAAATCTAGGATGATAATAAAAAAAAATATATATGTAAGGTAATGGTTGGGATGGTTTTTTACACGATCATAGTACCTGGTACTGTCTGATTTGATACATTCTTCGATGGTGGGGATTTCAAGGTCGAGATGGATTACTTGCTGAACCATGAAAGATCAGTAATGGTTCCTAGAATTTTTGATGGGAAGCGTTGGATTTTAGCTATGTTGGAGTCACTTGCGTCTCCCCAAAGCTGAATGCAGCACGCCCATATTGGCTTTATGATAATTTTGTATATCAGCACTTTGCTTTCGAGTGATGATTGAGAGTGACGATGTAATAGCCAAAATGCTTTCAAAAAGTGTGACCCAGTTGCAGTCTCTTGTTACAGATATATGCTTACTCCATGTTTGGGCAGAGGATTAACATGGAGTAAGCACATCTTTGAATAATCTGAAATTCAACCTCAACTTCCAAATTTAAATAGAAAATTTTTAAAATCTATGGACCTAGCCTGTTCTCCGAGTCAGGCTATGATACCGTCTAGAATTTTGAATTTTTGATCTTACTTTCACCCCTAACCAAAGTATGTAAAGTTCGTTTTTTTATTTTAACTCTGTATATAGTGTCATATACCGGAAGCCTTATTAAAACTATAAAAAAAAATTGAAAGATCTTCCGATAAATACATCCCTGTGCTCCAGCTAGCTCAAATTTTCCAATCCCCTCTATAAAAAAAAATCGTAACAAACTGTTGAAAAACGCTTTCTAAATTTCAATCAAATTCAATGTTACAAAAGTTAAATTTTTATTTGGAAAAGATAAAATTTATTTAGTTTGATTTGCATTACTATCAACATCAACAGACTATTTTTATGGTTGAAACTTATAGTTTACAATACTTGATCCACCAATTCTCTCATCCATGCAAGTGGACATTTACTGTTCATAAAATCACTACCCCTTGCATAAACGAAGGAACAAAATTCAAATTCAATTACAAAAAAAATTTTTATTAATTCGGTACCATTTAATTGTTTCTATTGGTAAAACTCAAGTGAAATCAGCACGCTCATGCAAACATTTCTCAAAACAATGATCTCTCCAAATTACTTCTTTCCAGATTCATCCATTAACATCCAATATCCAAAACGTTCTAACCGTTACAATATGACCAAGTTGGACCATGTGTTAATTTTAAACCTCGCAATTTTTCCACTTTTAACCAAATTGTATACTTCCATCAATCAGCAATAACGCAGATTAACCAACTATAACACTTCCTGAACCGATCGTTGCCCCAGAAACTCAAATTTCACAATTCAAACTAGGACGGAAAATTCTCCAGTCCGTTTCTCAAAATGGTCGCTAGCGGAAGACCTCATTTCCTCGTATCCAACTTGCAAAACCAAAATTTTCCACTTATCGCTGACGCGGTACATTTTAAATTTCACCAATCGCACCTCACTAATTATTTTAAATTATACAAGAAAAACATAAACAATATTTGAAAACCTTACTGAAGCTTTCCTAGAAAGGTGAAACGTTCCAACCGCAAGAAACGACAAATTTCGTTTATTAAACTTAAACAGTCTGTTGACGGAGCCTTCTTGCATTAGAAAACTCAAAAAAAATTTAACCAACACTGAAACCTATTTAATTAAAATCATCTCTTCCAAAATTATTTACATCCAATTAATTTTACATTTTCCCCGGGCATCTTTCATCAATTTGCCACCGTTTCTTTTTTCATCAAAATTAATATGACAATATGTAAGGTAATGGTTGGGATGGTTTTTTACACGATCATAGTACCTGGTACTGTCTAATTTGATACATTCTTCGATGGTGGGGATTTCAAGGTCGAGATGGATTACTTGCTGAACAATGGAAGATCAGTAATGGTTCCTAAAATTTTTGATGGGAAGCGTTGGATTTTAGCTATGTTGGAGTCACTTGCGTCTCCCCAAAGCTGAATGCAGCACGCCCATATTGGCTTTATGATAATTTTGTATATCAGCACTTTGCTTTCGAGTGATGATTGAGAGTGACGATGTAATAGCCAAAATGCTTTCAAAAAGTGTGACCCAGTTGCAGTCTCTTGTTACAGATATATGCTTACTCCATGTTAGGGCAGAGGATTAACATGGAGTAAGCACATCTTTGAATAATCTGAAATTCAACCTCAACTTTATTGCAATTCCAATAACCTGAGATTTTTAACTTAATTTCAACTTCCAAATTTAAATAGAAAATTTTTAAAATCTAGGGACCTAGCCTGTTCTTCGAGTCAGGCTATGATACCGTCTTGAATTTTGAATTTTTGATCTGACTTTCATCCCTAACCAAAGTATGTACAGTTCTTTTTTTTATTTTCACTCTGTATATAGATATTGTAATTTTGTAAAGGTCTTTGTACTTAAACATGAATTCTATTATCATAATTTTTAGCAAAAATTACAATAAACTGATACTAAAGCGACAAAGACCTAATTTAGTTATGTTATCAAAGGATAGATTATAAATACTTATTTAAAGACAAAAGTTGGCAAATTAGTCAGTAAAGTATCATACTTCAGAAATAAAATATTTTAGGGAACATGAAAAACTGTTTACTGGTTCTTAGATTTCTAATTCTATTAATAGGCAGTTTTGGTCAACAAGGTAAGATTTTACTGGCCATATTTAGGCCATTTATATCCTAGTTGTTTTTCAATTATTGATTTATTATTATTGTTCTACAGATCTTCCTGGAGGACTTATAAGCGAAATTTGGAGTTTGATTACAAATGGTACGGTGGAACACTTTTTTGGTTGCAAATCTCAAGATAATTTTACTGAAGATGCTATTGAATATTATCTCTATACCAGAAATAGCGAAAACAGAACTGCACTAACTCTTAATAATTTATGTGATTTGGCTCCAACTCAAGATGTTAAAATATTATTCGCAGGTTGGACACAAACGGCTCAGGAACCCATTTTATTAGATTTGAAAAAGGCATACTTAACTCGCTACGACTGTAACGTCATTATTGTTGAATATATAAATATATCAAATACTCTGTATACCCAAGCGTATTGTAATATTATAAAAGGTGCCGAAATGATGGGTGATTTTTTTTGTAACATGCACAGTGAAGGCTATTTGGATTTTAATAGGGTTCATATGGCAGGTTTATCATTAGGTGGACATATTGCTGGATTAATAGGACAAAGAGTGCAAAAAACATGCAACCAAAAGGTGGACAGAATCACGGGATTTGATCCCGCAGGACCAATTTATCAAAATCAAGACATTTCTATGAGATTAGATAAAAGCGATGCAAACTTTGTGGATGTAATTCATAGCAATATGGGAATGTTTGGATATTATGGTTCAATTGGTCACGTGGATTTCTTTCCAAATTGTGGAACAGTTCAACCAGGTTGCATTAATACTGACAAAGTTCTTGACATTCTCTCGACGATTGCATATTTCTGTAAGCTTTAAATGATGAAAATTACAAAAATATGATAAGGTTTCAATTTTAGTTAGGTGCTGCCACGAAAGGAGTTTGCGACTCTTTATTGAAAGTGTTTATGGTCCAGTCTTTAATTCAACAAGTTGTAGTTCATGCCCTAATAGAAAGGGGAAATGTCTAATGGCCGATGTTTTGAATCGGAAGTATACAATCATGGGAGAAGACTGTCCCCGAAATCCGCCTGCAAAAAAGTTTTATATAAAAACAAATAGCAAAGCACCATTTGTAAAAGTTTAATCTAATAGCAGTTTGTTATATCACAGTGATAATATATAATTTTGTACTATGCTTGAATTTGTTGACTGTCTCCATTGAAGTGTTCCACGTCATCCAATTCAGAAAATCATTTCTAGTGGACATAAACAAAAAATTAGTTTGTGCCCTTCATATCTAATAAGATCGAAAAATGTACATAATAATGTCGTTCCTGCAATCCTTGGCTATAATTTTAATAACAAACTCTATGTATTATTGTGTTAAATTGGTAATAAATCTTAATCAAACAATAATTAAAACAACATAATAACCTATCGAAAGCATGAGAAGATAAATAGTACATTGTTTTAATTGTTGTATTACCGTATTCAATTCCTGTAACTTTCATAACAGTTGCTTTATAGTCAGATGTACAATTACATACTTAAATGAAATTATGCTTAATGAAATTATTTGTAAAACCCAATTACTCGCTGCAAATGCCATGAAGTGAAGGTTTTACGCAATTTAAACTCTTTAGGTCGATAATATGGAGAATTTCGGATGGAAATTATTCAAGCTATTGATTTGTTTGAATTTTTGTAATTACATTTTGTACAACAAGACCAGTACAAGTACCCGGCGCGATATGAAACAATGATTTGGGCCACATGAAATGTTCAATGAATGTGGGGTGTATGAGGGTTACACTATAGAGGTAGCACCTTTTATCAATATCGATCACACTCGTGGATCACACCAAGTGTCAGGGACAGGAGGTGGATATTGGTAACTGGTCCTCATATAGTACCTAGCTCTCACTTATGGCTCCATGTGCCACACCCTGGGCAACTGCATTGACCTGAAGGCTAAACTAAGTAAGGATAGACAAATATATGTCAAACCGTAGTGACTGATCCCAGATGATCTACGGTATTATGGTGGACAGGCCAGCTAAGAGATTACACTCCCGTCCACTACCAGAGCTTGCGTCGTGCGTACGCGGTTCGTGGATTCTTCTATTGTGACTCCGACGATCGTTTGGTAACTAACTAAGAAAAAAAAATTTGGGTGCTAGTCTTCTAAATAAAACGCAGAAGTATTGGAAGAGTTGGCGGCTATATTCAAAAAAGAAAGTTGAGATCAAAGGTGAGATTGAGAATGTTTGATTCCAAAACTGCAGTATTGTATGCAGACACATAAAACACACAATAAAAGCTAGTAAAATCCAGGATACTCGGGGACAATCAAATCAAAATAAAAATTACAAATGAGTTGACATCTGAAAATAACTAAAAAAAAACTAATTCGTGCATCCTGGAGACTGTCGGTAAGATTGACTGCAAATACTCATTCGCAAGAGATACTATGAAGTAAAATTAAATACAGTAGGTAATTTCTTTTGAACTTACCCTTCCACCAAAATCCGTTCGATTTAGCATCTCAAATCTTTTGAAAACTCTGGAATATTAATAGTTTATCGTTCAAACTGAGTTTCAGATGTAAAGCTAAAAATACAAAGGACAAAGTTACACTTAAAGGCCAAAGTTACCCCATTTTACGGTACCTTGTGTGTAATTTAACATCTTCTGCGTCACTGTCCAGAAAATTAGATCCGAAGCAACACACACCCGCTGTCATCAAGGTCTCAAACGGAGGAGAGCCCTACATGGCTTTTTTACTACCACCAAAACAATCCAAAAGGTCGTTTAAATATTTTACTCATAATTTCCCATTTTTACTACGGTAATTTGTTATTATTTCTTCTTCTTCATTCTTTTTGGCATACCACTCATTGCATTTTTCCAGATTCTTTCCTTTTCAAAAACCATAAGCCTGACTATTATTTAATAGTCTTTAAAATTTAATAAAACTTTGCTGATTTTCTAATGTAAATAGTAGTTTCTAATGTTAAAAATGTCGGATGTGGTTGTTCGGCCTACGGCCTCACTGCGATTCTGATGTGGCCATACCATGACTTTACCATACATTAATGATATGGTATTATAACATCTCATTATGTCGTATAAGTTATAAATACATAATTATATAAAAACAGTGGAATCTCGTTAATCTATTCCCTCGCGTCACCCCACCACCAAGTTTCCGTGAACCAATTTCACCCAAAATCTAATCAGCTCTAAGTCTCAATATAAAAGTACTAAATATGAAATTTGGTTGAGAAATTATTGTTAGTTTGGGCGCTAGAGCGCACACAAAATTTACGTGACATACACACACACACACACATACACACCCTCACACACACACATACATTTCTTGATGTTTGGTCTCAAACAACTCGTTGGACCTCAAGGACCATAAATCCGTCGAAATCTGAAATTTTTTTTTTTTTTCGATTACAATACTTTACCATTATGTATGGTATACTACGTATACTCATACTATGTATGGTAAAGTAAAAACGAAGAGACGGTCGGAGCATAGTGGTCACGCGAGTTGACTATGTACGCAAAATGCCCTGTTGGAATTCGGGTGAAGTAAGAACTTTATTCTGGCCGTCTTGCTGGTCCTACAGGTTGGGGATCGGGGGATGGGCCAGCTCCTCATCACCTGTAAAGAAAACAAAAAGCTCTTGAATCATGACCCAGCTTCGCAAGAGACTTGGCAAATGGGAATGGATGGTGTTTACTTATCTTGCAATGCAAAAAGCAGTCCTAGATACAATATATTATGTTAAAAACTATAATTTGGATTAGAAAGGTTCCCATAAATGTCATTTGGAGTTATTTAAATTTTAAGTTTTCAAAATTTACATAATATTATAAAGATTTCGGTGCAAATGACTCTTAGTTAATTTATTCTTGACAATGTTGCAACTTTAATTTTGCAAATGTGGTTTTTATAACCTCTTTTTGAATATTTTTGTTACTCGCATATTATTTTTACGGTTTTAGTCCTTATTCTGCGCAAATTATTGAATAATCCGAAATTGTTTTGTTATAATAATTGGTAATTTACCACCTCAACTTCCACAATTTTAATAAAAAAAAAATTAAGTTCTGGAATAAGCTCAAAAATCTCTTGATTTTTTATTAGTTTTGATCTCACCTTCTCCCATAAGCAAAGTATGTCGAGTTTTTTTTTACTACCACCTTAATAAATATTATAATTTCGCAAAGGTCTTTGTGCTTGAAATTTATAATATTATTATAATTGATACTAAAATTTGCATAAACTGATAATAAAGCGACAAGAGCATAAATCAGTTATATTATCAAATTTTACGTATAAAATTTGGAAGGATTATAAATACACATTTCCATTTGACAAAAATTGGCAAATTAGTCAGTAAAGTATCATAATCCAGAAATACAATCTTTTAGGGAACATGAAAAACTGTTTACTGGTTCTTAGATTTCTAATTCTATTAATAGGCAGTTTTGGCCAACAAGGTAAGATTTTACTGGCCATATTTAGGCCATTATTGCAGTTGTTCTACAATTTATGTTTTATAATTATTGTTCTACAGATCTTCCTGGAGGAATTGTAGGCGAAATTTGGAGTTTGATTACAAATGGTACGGTGGAACACTTTTTTGGTTGCAAATCTCAAGATAATTTTACTGAAGATGATATCGCATATTATCTCTACACCAGAAATAGCGACAACCGAACTGCACTAACTCTTAATAATTTATATGACTTGGATTCAACTCTAGATGTTAAAATATTATTAATGGGTTGGCCAGATACGGCTCAGGATCCTCTTATATTAGATTTGGCGCATGCATATTTAACTCGCTATGACTGTAACGTCATTATTGTTGAATATATAAATTTGACAAACACTCAGTATACCCAAGCGTATTGTAATGTTATAGAAGGTGCCGAAATGATGGGAGATTTTTTTTGTAGCGTGCACAGTGAAGGCTATTTGGATTTTAATAAAGTTCATATGACAGGATTATCATTAGGTGGACAAGTTGCTGGATTAATAGGACAAAGAGTGCAAAAAACATGCAACAAAAAGGTGGACAGAATAACGGGATTAGATCCCGCAGGACCAATTTATCAAAATCAAGATATTTCTATGAGATTAGATAAAACCGATGCAAACTTCGTTGATGTAATTCATACCAATATAGGAATGTTTGGATATTATGGTTCAATGGGTCACGTGGATTTCTTTCCAAATTGTGGAACAGCTCAACCAGGTTGTATTAATACTGACAACGTTCTTGATATTTTCTCAACTATTGCATATTTCTGTAAGCTTTAAATATTGAAAATTACAACAAAAAAATGCGAAATTATCAATTTTAGTTGTCTGCAGCCACGAAAGGAGTTTGCAACTCTTTACTGAAAGTGTTTATGGTCCAGTTTTCAACTCAACAAGTTGTAGTTCATGTCCTAATAGGAAGGGGAAATGTCTAATGGCAGATGTTTGGAATCCGAAGTATGCAATCTTGGGAGAAGACTGTCCACGATATCCACCTGCAAAAAAGTTTTATATAAAAACAAATGGCAAAGCGCCATTTGCAAAGGCTTAATCTACTATAATAAATTATATCACAGTGTATGATCATTTTTTTGTACTATACTTTGTTGACATGCATACTTATCCGACTGTACCCTTTATTTAAGCTCTGCCAAAGAGATATGTATTGGTTGATCTCTCTCAACGATACAGTTCCCATACTTAGGGAGTTTAATTTGGAATGTAATGATACAATATTTTTCAACTGAAGGATGGTAGGAGTGCAAAGATAGTTATTTGCATCATGAGTTTATCGAATAGTTCCAAAAATATCTCTAACAAATACAAAATACAGATTAATACCGTTTAATTTAAGGTGGCCGTTTAGCGAGTGGGCGTATCAATGTTAATTATATGAGACAGATCGCTCATTTGTATTTACTAGAAGTGCTTCAATTTTCACTTTTACGGAATTATTTTGTTATCATTTTAAAGATAAAACTTGGCTCTTGGACGTGATCTAATTTTTATTGAAATCAGATAATTAGAAATATTGAAAATTTTGCTGCAAAGTTACTTGAAAAATCGAGGTACGTAGGTAAAGCATCATTCACAAACTAAAAATTTAACTAAAAATTTAACTAAATTTAACTAAAAATTTAAAAATTTAATATAAAATTAAAAAAACAAATTATTAGTCTAATAGATACATTTAGGTCGGCCCTTATTATAATAATAATATAATACTGAAATAAAAATTTAAATAAAAAAATATGATTCTGGTGAGGATCGAACCCGCAATGACAAAATGAAAGCCGACTGTTGTTTTTTTTTGTTTGAAAATTCTTTATTAATTAAAATTACAGTAATTCTGCAGGTAATTCTGCAGGCAATGCAGTAATTCTGCAGGAACCTACATTAAAAATTGCGAATATAAAATTATGGGGCCCCCGTTTGGACATATCCCCAAGTCCGACTTGTTAACCACAAGGCCAACGGAGTCATTAATAAATATATTTTAATTTGTCATATAAAGTATTAACTAATAATAATATGATTACTATAAATATTGATAATAGTAAAATGTACGTTATCTTACAGCAAAAATTGATATTATAATTAATAACAAATACGAAAATTTGTTTAAAATTAAAAATATGGCATTTAATTCACCTCATGTGTCAAAAATAAATGTAAATCCGAAGTTGCACGAATATAAATTAATCTCCTAGATAAATTTATCGGCAAGACTAATTTTATTCCCACCATTATAGTCTTGGCAATAAATAGTGTAACATCCGTGAGCAAAATGTCCGACAGAAATATCTTGGTCGGATACTTTTCAGCCACGTAGAGAAATATTTCAAACTGAAAGAAAAGTGAAATTTTAGTGAATTTTTTTACATTTTGAGTAAGAAATTGTGTAATTAACTTTTTACATTTCTACCTTACTTTTTGACTACTGCAATAGCGGGTTGTATTTATTATATTATTTATTTATAGCGGGTGAGACGGTCATTGCCTTGCAGCTAACGCAGTTGGATCCGGGGAGAGTCAAACTTTCTTATGACCAAGTCTCCGTGCTTCGGAGGGCACGTTAAGCCGGCGGTCCCCCTGAGTTGACGAATTGCCACCGTTAACAAAAAACAGGGCTACAGGCACATCTGAATGCTAGCCTAGTAAGCTCTGTTACACCGGATGTAAAACAACTATAGTCCAAAATCGATCTGAGGACTACTCACCAACCCGTCTGGCCAGCGTGGTGAGTTATGGCCAGATCCTCCATAATATGGAGAGGCTTATGTCCAGCAGTGGGCGGAAAAAGGCTGATGAAGATGAAGAGAAGAAGAAGAATAGCGGGTAGTTTACATGGAGTAAGCCAACACTGGCACTAATCAATTTGCACTATTTTTAATATACTTTTTGATCATAATATTAGTTATGTAACAGGTGAAAATTTAAAATTCAAGAACTCGACCAATTCGGAGAAAATCGTCTTTAAAACAAATTTAAAGAACGAAGACGTATGATTATTATATAAATTGTTTTTGCATCATGCCAAGGTTTTCAATGTAATTCGTACGGAAAATAACATAATTTTGGGTTGCATAATCGTAATTACTCGCGATGTATGCAATATAAAATTACTACCTGCAATTTTCGTTCTTCAAAATCGTTTTTCTCCAAATTGGCTGAGATCTGGAATTTTAAATTTTCACCTGTTATATAACTAATTATGACCAAAAAGGTATATAAAAAATGGTGCAATTTGGTGAGTGCCAGTCTTAGCTCGCCCCTTGTTAGTGTGACTCCCGATAATTTCTTAATGAATATCAATTTAAGGTATATTTTAGTATTGAAATATGGTAACATAAATGGAACAAACCTGGAGATTGTCGGCAGCATTTAGTTTACAGAATGGAAACTTTTGCAATAGTTTCAGTATGTCGCGGTTCTGAAACAAAATATTTATATTATTTAATAATTACTGTAATTATTAATTTGTCTTTTAAGCAAACAAAGTAAATAATGGACATTATAAAAGAATTGCAAAATAATATATTATACAGTAAGGGTGGCTCAAATTCTATTCTTCTTATTTGGAAATCGGTAACTAAAGGAGATATCGAAAAATGGATGGCGCATCCTCCATATAATAATCCAAAGCCCAATAATCGAACTTTTGGCTATAACTCGAAAACAAAAAAAAGATAGCGAATTCCGGTTTTCGCCATTGAGCTTTTCTCAAAAAAAGAAATCGAGGATACGCCATCCATTTTTCGATATCTCCTATAGTTACCGATTTCCCCATTAGAAGAACCGAATTTGAGCCACCCTGTACAATAAAAATAATTATTTACTCACAATTGTGTTACATCTAGCCATTTGCGATGTTGCGTAAGCTGTTGTGCCTATTGTATTTAGAAGCAGAATTTCAATTATTACAAACTTCAAGGTGATCGGATATTGATGTGCCACAAGAAGTATTATTAAAAATGCAAAAATGATAAGGTAACCTACACTTAATGTAAGAAGGATTAATGCCAAAGGACTGACTGAGTCATAACTTGCTTTTATTATCTTTGCAAATGCCATATATGCATCACAATAACCTTTTAGCAAATCTTTTATGTTTTCTCTTGGTAAGGGTATAATGCAGCTATTAACGTTTGGTAAATCGCAGGTGGTCTCCTCGCAGAATAAATTTTCAAAATCCATTTTTAGGAAATTATTGTATTTATTATGAGCGTAGTAAAAAGTGCCTACAAATATATATGCCAAACAGTAAGTTGTAACAAGCACATATAAGGAGATCGAAATTCCAAGTTTTTCAATTAAACTCCAATTAGGATCAATTTTGAATAAGAACATCAATACAGCGCAAAAAGAAATGAAAACGCATAGCATCATTAAGAATATATAAGTAACTGATCGAATGAGTTTAATATCATCAATCGATAATAAACAGTGTGATGTTTGTATTTCAAACACTTTTATTGCAGAATCAAAACACATCAGTGTATTATCCGTTCTCTGATACTTATTAATAGGGTCCGGATTTGTAGGCATTTGCATGTTTTTTTTGCGTACAGGCACGTGAAAAATTTTAAAAGGGGAGCATGTTTTACGCCTTTCTGAATCGTTTTATATAGTTTTTATTTTGCCTATAATGCATATTTTGAGTTTAAGTGCATATTTGGCGATTTGTTGCCTATAAATGCTTATTTGCTTATATTGGTATATATTTTGCATATTTAGCAAATCCAGTAATGAAATTTTAAATAATTTTAATTATTCTCTTTCTGATATTGCCGCCTTTTGTATTATTTAAAACAATAATTTTAATTAATATCTACTTTGTCAACTGTAGGTGATTCTGTGCAATAACTGCATATAGTTACATCATCACCAAATGTAACCCTTGCACCGATGAACAGGATGTTGTCTTAAAGAACATTGACCGTCTAGTTCTTATCAAAGCTCAAACTTCATTAGATTAAGCTTAGAAATAGTTTCTAATGTACTTTGTAATTCAGTATTCATTTAGACTTCGGTTTGTGAACAACTCATTTTTATTAATTGAAATAAAGATTGATTTATTAAAAATATAACTTTCATTTCAATTGACTTAACTGGCGCTGCGAAGAACAGGATATTTAAGCGGTTCTATCGAAGTACTTACCTTAATATCCTACGAACCAAATTAATTTAAAAATTTAAAATTAGTGAAAATTCAACTTTCGTACTATCGTCAAGAAGTTCCACTACAGTAAATTAATTACTTGGAACATTTCAAAAACAATAGACTCGAAGAAAATTCATTAAGAAACCACGAGGCATCAAGATTACATGGTGTAAAATTCTACTGGAAGCACTATCGTCAAAGAAGGGTTCATCTGGAACAAGTCGACCACGATAAGACGCTAAAGAAGATTCACCAACCAAGTATCAACAGAATGCTAATCACACCTACCTTATTGTAAGTACCTATTTTCCTTATCATATTTTGTTATAAAATACATGTTTAAAAAAATCAATGGTTAAAAATAATCGCGATAGATCACCATTAAAAAGAAAAACAAATTCAAATAGTTCTGATATAATTATTAATTTAAAGTGGTCAAATTTAACTAATACAACAATGGCAATTCCAACATTAGCTGAAATTAATATTGCTAAAAATATGATTCCCATATACGATGGAGGTAATCGAAATTTATCATAATTTCTTATGCAATGCGAAAAATTTTGTAATATGTTTCGAAATACTGCGGAAGGTCAAGAAAACTGTTTAGGAAATATAGTAATTTATGAAATTTGCTGTTCACGGTTAGAAGGTGCAACGAGAGACGTTTTAGTCGACTCAAACTGCAGGACTCTTACTCAAGTAAGGGAAGCTCTTTTAAATCGCTTTGGTGACCCTCGTAACGAGATGTTATTAGCAAATGATTTAAATACTTGCTTCCAACCTCATAATGAATCTTACGAAGATTATTATGAAAATATAAAACATAAATTACAACAATTAATTGAACACATTAATATTAGAGAACAAAACAACGACGTGAAAACTTGTAAATTTCAAATGTACACAATGACTGCATTGAATACTTTTAAAGCCGGAATATTAGAACCTTATCGTACCCATTTAAGTAATCAAATTGCTAATTCTTTAGAAGACTGTTTACTATTACTGCGAAATTATGATAATCAAAAACAACATATTGATTTCCTAAATTTCATGCGTAATAAAACACCAATTAAAAGAAACGCAATACCAAACAAACCAATTGTGAAAAACGCTTCACAATATAATAATACAAGTTTTAATAGAGGTAATTTTCAATCTCCAAATCAAAGAATGGATTTTTATCCAAATTTTAATACAAATTTTAATCAACAACAACGACCTTATTTTAATAGTAATAATAATTATAATCAACGATTTAATAACTCTAATTTTAATAATAATAATAACCAACAAAATCAACGAGGTCCATCTAATTATTCTCAAAATAATCGATTTGTACCCACCTATAATAGACATAATAATTATGCTCAAAATAATAAGTTACCAGAACCAACGCCCATGTCGATATCAACGCGAAATACTTTTAGTCGCCCAAATAATTCAAACAATCACTTCAGGAGTACCGGTCCTAACAATTTTATTTCTGAAGAACTGCATAATGTGGAAAACCCAGAATACTCACGACAAGAAGAAAGGCAACAAGAAAATTTTGACTCCAATGAGGAAATCGTAAATTTTCGCATAGAAGCCTCGGAATACCAACAATCAACCTAAATTCAATCGGTACTAGCATGCCAAAATTACCCTTCTTAGTAATCCCCAGTTTAAAACTCAAAATATTAATAGATAGTGGAGCTTCGAATTCCATTATGAATCCGACACCCGCAATGGAAACTTTTAAGAATTATCTTTTTAAAAAATCGTTTACAGTTAAAAGTTTGAATAGGACAATATCGAATGATCAAAATGTAGCTTACCCAATATTATCAGAGTATGGAATAATTAATAATATAAAATTTCATGTCGTAAAATGGCACGACAGATTCGATGGATTAATCGCGAGCGACGATTTAATGAAATTAGGCGCGTTAATTAATTATAAAACGCGAATGTTAGAAATTCAAAATATTAAAATACCATTCTTTATGGAACTCAACCCTCAAAATTTTATACCATTTAAACAAATAGTTAACAACATTATAAGAATACCAGTAAATATAGAAGGAGAAGTAGTAGTCCCAGAATTAAATATTAAAAATTTACACATCCCAGAATCAATAGCTTTTGCGAAAAACGGGTTTTGTAATATTCCCGTTGAGGAAAATAAAAATATCGAAGTTAACTTCAACGAACAAATGGACGTTGACCCAATAATAAACATGGAAGAAACGAAACCGATCGCACAAAAATCAAAATTAATCATTTCAGAAGCTATCCGGACCTTACACCTCAACGAAGAGGAAAAAGAAAAAATTCTCCAATTATGTAATAATTATAAAGACGTATTCTACGATGAAAATTGCGATTTAAGCTTTACCAACGCGGTAAAACATAAAATTAGAACAACGGACTCTGATCTAGTTTATACAAAATCGTTTAGGTATCCCTATCATTTAAAAACAGAAATTCAAAATCAAATTCAAAAACTATTAGAAAATAAAATTATTAAACCTAGCATTTCGCCATACAGCTCACCTGTATGGATTGTACCGAAAAAAGTAGACGCAAGCGGAAAGAAAAAGTGGCGATTAGTTATAGATTATAGGAAACTCAACGATAAAACTATTGAAGATAAATACCCGCTTCCAAGAATTGAAGAAATTCTCGACAATTTAGGTAAATGCGAGTATTTTTCCACGTTAGATTTAGCTCAGAGTTTTCATCAAATTGAACTAGATCCTGAATCTATTGAAAAAACAGCTTTCTCTGTCGATAACGGTCATTGGGAATACGTTAGGATGCCATTCGGTCTAAAAAACGCTCCGAGTACTTTCCAAAGGGTCATGGACCACATCTTGCGCAAATACCTGTATAAATTTTGATTTGTGTACATGGACGACATTGTCATATTTTCTAAATCTCTCCACGAACATTTAGTTCACATTGGCTTTATTTTTAAGGCACTTAGAGAGTTTAATTTAAAAATTCAGTTAGACAAGTCGGAATTTCTACGTAAAGAAGTAGCCTTCCTTGGCCATATAATAACGCCACAGGGAATCAAACCAAACGACTCAAAAATAGAAGCAATTAATAAATACCCTTTACCTACTAATATAAAAGAAATCAGATCCTTTCTCGGATTAATCGGTTACTACAGAAGATTCATTAAAAATTTTGCAAAAATAGTACAACCATTCACTAAATGTTTAAGAAAAGGAACAAAAATTGATACTAATGATTTTGAATACAAAGAAGCATTCTTCAAATGCAAAGAACTAATAACAAACGCCCCTATATTAGCATACCCTGATTTTGAGAAAACATTTTACGTTACGACCGACGCCTCAAACGTCGCAATTGGCGGTTTACTCTCGCAAAATAATAAACCAATAGCATTCTATTCGAGAACGCTAAATAGTGCTGAAAAAAAGTATTCTACAATTGAACGCGAATTATTAGGTATAGTGGAAACCACTAAACATTTTAGGCCATATCTCTATGGAAAAAAATTTATTATTGAAACAGATCATAAACCTTTATCCTGGTTATTTTCACATCGGGATCCGAACTCCAGGTTAACAAAATGGCGTCTACGCTTAGAAGAGTTCGATTACACAATTGTTTATAAAAAAGGCAAGGAAAACTTAGTGGCGGATGCACTATCAAGAATAGAAATAAATGTAAATGAATTAACACCAAAAGAATTGGACCAAATGTCTTTATTGCCAAACGTCGAGGACGACTTAAATCTTCGCATGGAGGATATTGACGAGATTCTCAATGAATCTGACGATGCTACTCAGCATACGTCAATAGAAAATCCCATTTTCACAATGCCAATTTCAGAAAAACCCTTAAATCACTTTATGTACCGTATCATTCTCCAAAGTGGAGATCAATGTAAAACAAATTTAACTAAACCATTCAATAAATATAATTATCATATCACAATTAGAAAAGGAAGCGAATTAGAAAATATTTTAACTGTACTAAAAGAAATCATAGATCCAAAAAACCTTTATGGTATATTTTTCAAAGACCACGAATTAGAATCAAAGTTTTTAACAATAATGCAACAACTTTTTAATAATAAAATAAAAATCATAAAATGTAATATACTAGCAAAAGATTTAACGGATTCAAACGAACAATACGAAGCAATTACAAATTATCATACAATCAATCACAACGGCATTACGGAATCTTACAATCACCTTAAGTTAAAATATTACTGGCCTGACATGAAGTTAAAAATAAATAAAGTTATCAACGAATGCGAAAACTGTCTAATGAATAAATACGAAAGAAATCCATATAAAACTACCTTCTCTGGACCATTACTAGCTAAACGGCCCTTCGATGTTATACACATCGACACGTTCGGTTTTGAAAGTAACAAATTCCCAACAATAATAGATTTATTTTCGCGTTATGCGCAAGCTTACTTTATGACAGATTTATCAGGTACGACAATACTAAATAAAATAAGACACTATTTTGCACATCATGGCTATCCCAAAAAGATTGTATGCGACGAAGGTAAAGAATTCAAAAATAAAACTTTTGAAGAATATTGTGCACTCTTTAAAATAGAATTGCACTATACAACGAATTATAATCCTAATTCTAATTCACCTGTCGAAAGACTACATAGTACATTACTTGAAAAATTAAGAGCAATTAAAAATCAAAACATCAAAGAAAGTCCATCTAATCAAATGATAGCAGCAGTACTAACGTATAATCAATCCATCCATTCTTCGACGGGCTATATCCCATTTACTTTACTTTATGGTCCTTACGAGAATTTAAATGCTCATGAAATAGATCTTGACAAAACGATTTTTGAAACTTACAACCAACATAGAAAATCCGAATTACTTCCCTTCTACGAACAATTATATCAAAAACAATTAGAAAAAGGTACTCGTACTTTAGAAAATAAAAATAAAGGTAAACCATCAACAATCGATATTAACGAACCCACCTTGTATTTTGCGAATCAAAGAATTAGAAAAACGGATCCGTGTTTCGATAAAGTAAATGTTACCGCTATTAATAAAAATAAAGTTGAAGGAGTTAGGGAAAAATCAAAAAGAAAAACTAACATTAACATAAGGAAAGTCAAAAGAATTAAAAAGGTATTTCCATTGCAGGATCATGGCACTGACCCACAGCCAGGCCCTACTAATCAAACCGATTAGTACAAATGGATATTTTCCAGAACAATTAGGGACAACAAAAATTTTAGATCATTATCATAAGTTCTATTTCTATTTTAATTTAAGCAATATTAAAATTAATTACTATAAACTATTAGCTGGTACTACCATATTAGAAAATAAGAATACAAGTTTTCACGCGCGACAATCAATAAAACTTTTAGTAGAAAATTGCAAATTAATAGAAGATCAATTGCAAAAATTAAATTATAGACAAAAACGAGGATTAGTAAACGTTTTTGGAACCGCAATAAAATTCATTACAGGTAATCCAGATAATAATGATTTAATTAGAATCGACAAAGACTTGCAAATATTACAGAATAATCAAGACAATATTGTAAATCAAGTTAGCAAGTATACTTCATTTGCTAACCATATAACAGATCGTTATGCGAAAAATCTCAAAACGATTGAAGAAAATTTAAATTCATCATTTATTGCTATAAACAGCCTCACCAGTTCTCTTGACGAAACGTTAATCATTCAATATTATAACTTTGTTAGTTTAAGATTACTAAATACTTTACAGAGTTTAGAAAGAACAATTACATTGGCATTTTCACAAATAGTGAATCTAGAAATAATATCACATGACGAGTTAATAGAGATCACTAGCCATTTAAAGTTAATTTATAAACAATCAGAACTAATTGAATTAAATAATTTCCGAAATCTTAAAATACTCGAGTTTTCAAATATTCAAATTGCATCAACTAATGATATTATAACATGTATTTTGTACATCCCAATCCTTAACCCATCCTTGTTCGAATACACAAAAATGTATCCTATACCTGATCTGAAAAATCGAGTGATGATTGCACCTTACGAATACCATCTACGAAACGCAAACATCGAATTCTGGACAAACGAAAGGTGTAAGAAGATTGAAAATCGCGCGTTATGCATAAGAAAACCACGGACAAATAAGTGCGGAATCGTGTACGTGAAAAACTGTACGTTCGCAATAGTGGAAAACAATTACAAACTTTATACACAACTAAATACCGGAAAAATATTAGCATCCAGCAAGAACAATTTGCTAATTACAGAAGAATGCGAAAACACGGTTAATAATTTCGAGTTTTCAAACAGTGCTTTAATTTCTTCGGAACAAAAGTGCAAAGTTATCATAGACGGACAGACATTTACAAACGCGTTCGGGAACTTTACGTTTAAAAATTCGCTAAAAATCGAAGAATACAAACCGGAATTTAGTGTAAAGTTACAATTAAAACATTTAGATAATTTAAGTGAGTTAAAAGAAGAAACAAAAGGTTTAAATAATAAAATTTATGTACATCCTGTATTACATGTAACTCATTTCTTTATTACATTTATTATAATTATTTTTTGTATCACTTGTATGCTATGTTTTGTATTTAGAGATAAGATTAAATTGTTAGTAAATAAGCATCGTAAAACTACAAATGAAGATTACGAATTAGAAGATATTAATGTTCAAAATGTGGGCATTTTGAGCTAGGGGGAGAGTAGTTACATCATCACCAAATGTAACCCTTGCACCGATGAACAGGATGTTGTCTTAAAGAACATTGACCGTCTAGTTCTTATCAAAGCTCAAACTTCATTAGATTAAGCTTAGAAATAGTTTCTAATGTACTTTGTAATTCAGTATTCATTTAGACTTCGGTTTGTGAACAACTCATTTTTATTAATTGAAATAAAGATTGATTTATTAAAAATATAACTTTCATTTCAATTGACTTAACTATATCTATTAATATTACTGCTCAATCATGTTACCAAGAAGGTGCATGTCCCTAGCCCCCCCCCATTTCAAATTTTGACTTCAAAATCGTCTCAATCGTTTGTGTCTGTTTGTGCAACCATTATTTTCGTTTGTATCCAAATAGTTTTAGAGATATTTCAAAATTAAGCTTGGGGGGTGGGCTGTAGACATGGGGCCCCCCATTTCGAATTTTGACTCCAAAATAGTCTCAATCGTTTGTGATTCGTCTGTGCCTGTTTGTGCAAACATTATTTTCGTTTGTACCCAAATAGTTTTCGAGATAATTCTATTTTAAGTTGGGGGGGGGGGCCTGGATACATGCTTTTTTGATATTCGAATTTCGGATTCAAAATAGTCTCAATCGATTATACTTCGTTTGTGCCTGTTTTTAGCGCATATTTGAGTGCTTATTTTGAAGTTTTTAGAGCATATTTGCCTGCATATTTTCAAGTTTTTTAGTGCCTACAAATCCGGACCCTACTTATTAAGCACTGTAAAATTGCAGTAAATGAAAGTCCATACAGCAGTAATTCGCAACCGTTGAGTAACTGATTGAATATGAGAGCGTTGTTTGTGAAATCCTTGTAATATCTCATTGCGGCAAAGTAGGCGGAAATACAAATTATAATCAGTGAAATAATTGCTGGAATTGCCTTCAGTTTGAAAAAAATTGCTTCTCTTTTTCGAACCACTGCTTTGCTTGCATGATTGCAAGTGAAAATTATTTTAGAAATACCAATGAAGTGCATATTATACGCTATACCAAAAGCACAATGCAAGCAGTTTCTTGACAACTCTGAAGTCATTTGTACTACAAGATTGAACAATTAGTATTTAATAACTAACAACTGAAATTTTTGAGCAATCTAATAAATTACTTATATGTATAAGGTATCTGTAATTTGGAATCTATATAATTATACTTTGTACACTCCATTTAAAATTGAATTGTATTGATTAAATTTTTATTGTATTGCTCGATTAATAATTAATCGAAAATAATTATTGATTACCCCGTAAAGGTACATTCAGAGTGGCGCGATGCATCGCCTCGTAGTAGTAATTAAATTTTAAAGTAATTCATTGTATAATAATTTTCACAAGTTAATAACTCAAAAATATACATATAATAGTTTAATTTTATGTTCTGATAATAAAGGATTTTTTTTTATTTAATCAGGTATACATTCCTTTAGGAATATTCCTACTTTACAAAAGTCTTTACAATATTCATTTCTTGAGGTGAATTACTCCTCTTGTTCTCTTCTTCGTTTTTCAAAGTCTCGCGTGTGTTTTTGCCTCGTTCACTATTCTTCTCCACTCCATTCTGTGTCTTCGCATTTCTTTTGCCATCTCGTTATTCCCATAGCTTCAAGATCATTTATCACTTCGTCCATCCATCTATTTCTTGTTCTCCCTTTAGGTCTTGTCTCACTCGGTCTCCAGTCTGTTATCTGTCTTAAAACACTTTGTGGTTCTCTTCTTGTGATGTGTCCTAGCCATCGGATTCTCTGAGCCTTCATGTATTTCACGATGTCTTCATCCCCCATCACCTTCATTACTTCAATATGTGTTCTTTATCTGTAATCACCTTCTCCAATCTTCTTCAGACCCATTATCGCTCTCATCAGTAGGTAAAGAACGGAATTATATGAAGAAAAAACTTACAAAATATTTCATAAAATATTAAAAAAAAATTTAAGAATATGAAGGGAAATGTGTAATATATGCATTTTTATGAAATTCAGTAAACAGCTTAAACTAAAACTTATTCAAAACTTTTATTACGATTTTTTTTGATTTTTTATTTATTACAATTTACCAACATTTTTTCAATATTTTCTGGAAGCAAGCGATGACGCTCGTTAGTAAGTACGTTTTTATAAGCAGAAAAGCTTCTCTCTACATCACAAGATGTTACTGGGCAGTATTTGATTTTTCAGAGTAACATTAAAGTTACCTTGTAGTACTTGTGCAATTGAGTCCAGTTTAGATTTGAGTCAGACTTGACCATCGGTGGCAGGCCCGTAGCCAGGGGGGTACTTGGGGGCACGTGCCCCCCCTCGAAATGTGTGAAATGTATTCAATTTAATTGCGAACCACCGAAAATTTTACATTTTACAAAAGGCTTTTTACAAGTGCCCCCCCCCCCAAATGAAATGCTGACTATATACGGGCCTGATCGGTGGTATAAAATTTGTATCCTTTAATCCACTCACTTACATTACTATCTTTAGGCATTTTGATAAAAATTTAACATGTCTTCTCTACTCACAAACAAAATCAAGACTAACTAATTATTAGATTATAACAAAGATTTCTTTAAAGTTTAAACTGTTCTAGCAAAAATCTTGCAGAGTAATGTCTAGACCGGGAAGTAAAATAAACAATAAGCTCAGATTACAAACTAAAAGATGAGTTTTTGGTAAAATCATTAAGTTATTAAAGAAAATATGAAGTTTATTAATAAATATGATGCAAATATTGGTATTTTAATATAATATTGAATTATTAGTCAAATATGAAAATAGTAATGAAATATTATGAAATATGAATATTTTTTAGTATTGTTTTAAACCCAAACAAAAATTGTCAAATTTATTGTTTCTGAGACATATGAGACTACCGTTCTCATATAATGTTTTATATATTCTTATCTTAGTTCTCAAAGATATGCTTTTGCTTTTTAACATTTTCTAGTTTACATTATAAGCTCTCCAACCTGCTTGTATTCTCTCATGTACATAATATCTCCGTTGTTCTATTGTTGGTTTTGTTTAGCTCGAGTCCTAGGTACTTGAATTTTTTAAGGAGGAATAAAATAATAACGAGTCTAATTTTCACAACTGTTTATTAATATAACGACTAGTTTCGCTCTTTCGAGCATCTTCAAGTTACTGAAGTTTACACCACAAGTTACATGATTTTATTTCCCAGAAGGGACATTCCTAAACTAACTACATACATATGTTGTATTTTAAAAAAAGGTTCAGAAGTGGTGATTTGTTCAGGTCAAGTTGGTTATTAAACAAACTAACTCCCGAATTTTTGCCCGCTTTATTAATTTCTAGTGCTTCTAGATAATTCAGCTGAAGGCCTTTATTGCATATGTGCAAAATTTCCGGAGTTAGATTGTCGGGGAATGGATGGTCTGTATCAATGAAGTTTTTCGATCTTAAACTCATTTTTTTGATTGTCTTCGTTTCTATTGAAGTTCATATACTTGTTCTTGCCTTCTAATCCTAAAAGGATTATTAATAATAATTATCTTGTCTGCGTGCTTCGGAAGGCACATTAAGTCGGTGGCCCCTGGGTTAGTGAATTACCACCATTAACATTAAAAACCAGGATACATGGCACATCTAAAGGCAAGTCTAGCAAGCTACCTAATGGATGTAAAATATGTGTATGCTCAAAGAACTAACACTGCCAAGGAAACGACGCAGATGTTGGTAATAACAAGCCTTACGGCTTAAACTACGTTGAAGATTATAATGCGGATTTTTCACAGAATGTCAAACACTGAAGTTTATTTATATAAATTATATTGTTTTACTTGTCCACTTTTACCTGGAAGCCCACGATTTTAGGTTATTTAAAAGACGACGCGACGTTAACACTCGACGCTGTTAGTGTGGACATATCTTAAGCTTCAGGGAACGATGCGATGTGATTAGGTATGTATGTAGTATATTATGTAATTATATTAATAAGTAGCATTATAATATTTTTTAAAAATGTTAGTGAGCAAATATAAATTATTTGTAATTTTTCTACATACAATTTTTGTAATGTCTGATAGCTATCATTATTACAATAATATTGATTTCTATTAACTTCTTTTTTAACCTGTGAAAATTATTATCACAAAAATTATATTAAATTATGAATAATAAGTAGGGGAAGGTCGTACAAAACCGGATAGCTAACGTATGGGACGCTCTGGAACAGTTATGAAAGTAGTTAGCTCTCCAGAGATCGGTGGAATCTATTCCAAATTTAGTTCTAAATTCAATGGAGATGCTTAAATAAACTCCATATTTCATCAAAAACCCCTGAAGGCATTTAAAAATACAAAAATGTCAAACTATCCGGTTTTGAAGACTGGTAGAATCAAACCGGATACCAATATAAATAATAAAAATATTTTTTAAAAGATGTTTATTAACTTTATTTTTCATCAATGTCTTGAACAAAACGGTGGCAATTTTGAAAAATTGATCCGATAAATAATGACAGTTCGCTGGCTTGGAGTTATAAGGTTCTATGTTACAAAAACTAAATTGTTGGGAAATGAGCTTCAAAAATTTCTAATTGCATGGTTTAGCATAGGTAGGGGCTATGCTAAAGCCTAAAATTGACAATTTTAAATGGACATAAAAATCTGGAATTAATGTAGGTGGTAAATTAGCACTATTCGGACTATATACACAAATAACTTAATTTGACCAAAATTGTAACATAGAACCCTGTAACTCCAAGCCAGCGAGTTGTATTTTCTGTGCCATGATGTTTTGATTTTCATAGCACTCTACATACTACGTTTATGTGTAAGTAATTAATAAATTATTATTTTTTGTTTAAATCTTGTATTTTCTCGAATATTTTCTTATGTAACCATATGAAAATTTTATATGAATTTATAAAGAAAAATGTGTAGATTACGAAAATGTTAAAAAAAAGACATGTTGCCATTTGAAAAAAAAAAAAAAATTTGATGTCCACTTCCGGTTGAGTTTGAAGTATAAAAAAATATACCTCAGCAGTTTCCGATAGTAAATTTCCAGTTGAATAAAAAACTATTTAAACTTTTTTTTTATCTAGTAACATATAACAATTATTATTCACTGTTACCACTTTCCGTGAACACACTGTATAAGAGAATAAACGGAAAAATAGAGGAACCCTCAAGACTCTTTTGCAATCTTGCCCCATACAATTTCATGGATCACAGGAGATTGAGATTGATGACTTTAAAAGTAATAATAATATAATTAAATATTGTCCAATTCCATAAAAAAAGAATTAATTTAATATTTTTATCTTCTGTATTATTAGGGTTTCAACTTTTCATTATCAATATTATGCATTTAATTGCATTTCTTTAGAATTTTAATTCCTCATTATTTTATTTAATAGGGGAGAGGGATGTAAGTTGGCCACTTTTTACAATTTTGGTCATAAATCATCTCCAAATAGATATTTTTTATATGTTGTAACGCCATTAGAAAGAGGACTTCATTAAGCAAAACTTTGCTGAAGATACTTTTTAGATTGCTTGAAAAACAAAAAAGTTATGACCATTCTCCTGAAGGCCAAAAATTGGCGATTTTCATTTTTGGGATGTAAGTTGACCACCCCCTAAAAAATAGCTGAATGTCAAAAAACCTTAACTGATATCAACTGATATACAAAATCAATTGTCATTTATTGATTTTAAGATGTACAGGTAAATAAAAAGAAAAGAAAAAAACATCGAATATGAATTACTCAATATTATAATCATATAAATCGCAGTTCGGACCTGATGTAAAATGCAAAATCCAACAAAATACCTCAAAATTTCACTAAAACACCGCAAAAATACTTTGAAGTTGATTCGATGTAAATTTCAAACATAGAAATGTAATAACAAATTGTTTAACAATGGAAACAATAACAAAAATGGGGTGGTCAACTTACATTCCACAAATGTGGTCAACTTACATTCTGGACACTATTTTGAAACACTCGCAAAAAAATTGTTGTATACACGATATGTTTGAAATTTACTTTAGATTAGTAAAATTCAATGAAATAAGAATTCAGCACATATATTTACCTTGCGATATCACCGAAAATTGTTTAGTTTATCGGCACACGAAAAAATTGAATTTTTAAAAAAATAAAAATTTTTTTACACAAAGTTTGTAGCAGCCAGAACAACACGTCTATTCACTTTAAAACCACATAAAGATTGAATGTTGTGTTGATAAGCACGATGATATATAAAATGGCGGTGTTGCAACTCATATAGTTTTCTCTATAAGGCAGGGTGGTCAACTTACATGCATGGTCAAGTTACATCCCTTTCCCCTAATAATTGTCTTAATAAATATACACAAATTTTAAATCTGGAAAAGTTTAATTGCAATAAATAAAAAATAACAATATACCTACAGGATGGCCCAATTTCGCGATGATCTTATGGGGAATTCGATAGGTATATGAGGTATGGAAAACTGGAAATATGGAAGCTCAATGGCGAAAACCAATTGATTTCTTTTGATTTCGAGTTATTGGCAAAAGTTCGATTTTTAGACGTTTTGAAAAATGTCGATATCTAGGTTGGTTTTGAACTTGCCGAAAAAATATTAACACGCTCTTCTAACATTATTTTAAGGGAAATGAAATGGAATAAAGGCCCTCTCTGGTTCTCCAAGTAGGGGTCGCGTCGGGGTGATGGGTCAGCTTCCGATCACCTGTAAAGAAGACAAAAAAAACTCATTGAACCATAACCAAGCCTCGGAACAGAGATGCTTGACGAAAGGGCACAGATACAAAGTTTCTAGTTGGTAGTTTAATGTATTGTGATGTATTTACTTACCTTGCAATGTATTGAAGTATAATAAAACCAGCCTCGAATAATTTATTATAATAAATTTTCAAATTCTTCTTTATTGAATTTTGAAACGGCCGGAAATTATCTTCTTGCCCGGCTTGCTCAATCGTAATCTTTTAGTATGCCCACTATCAAGCGACCTTTTAAAATTTTCGTTCTAATCAAATTTTTAAAATGTAATTTTTAACAATTACACCGTCGTATTCCTAAAATTCTTATGCAAAATAACACTCTTTACTAATTTACTCGCTTTTATTCACTCAAAATTAAAAAAAAAAAAGTTTTTTCTAATATCACTCCCTATACTATAATTTTGTAAAGGTCTTTGTACTTGAAATGAATTCAATTATTATAATTTTTAACTAAAAATTATAATAAACTGATAATAAGGCGACAATAACCTAAATTAGTTATGTTATCAAATTTTGCGTATAAAATTTGGAAATATTATAAATACTTATTTAAATTTGACAAAAGTTGGAAAATTAGTCAGTAGAGTAAAATACTTGAGAAATAAACAATTTTAGGGAACATGAAGAACTGTTTATTAGTTCTAAGTTTTCTAATTCTCTCAATAGGCAGTTTTTGTCAAACTAGTAAGATTTTACTGGCCCTATTTTGACCATTCTCGAAGTTGTTCTTCAATTTGTGATTTCTTATTATTGTTGTAGATCATTCTATAAATTTTCCTGGAGGAATTGTAAGCGAAATTTGGAATTTGATTACAAATGGTACGTTGGAACACTTTTTTGGTTGTAAATCTCAAGATAATTTTACTGAAGATGATATTGCATATTATCTCTACACCAGAAATAGCGACAACCGAACTGCACTAACTCTTAATAACTTATGTGACTTGGATCCAACTCAAGATATTAAAATATTATTCGGAGGATGGACACAAACGGCTCAGGATTCCATTTTATTAAATTTGAAGCAGGCATACTTAACTCGCTATGACTGTAACGTCATTATTGTTGAATATGTAAATATATCAAATACCCAGTATACCCAAGCCTATTGTAATGTTATAAAAGGTGCCGAGATGATGGGAGATTTTTTTTGTAACATGCATAGTGAAGGCTATTTGGATTTTAATAAGGTTCATATGACAGGTTTATCATTAGGTGGACAAATGGTTGGATTAATAGGACAAAGAGTGCAAAAAACATGCAACCAAAAGGTGGACAGAATAACGGGATTAGATCCCGCAGGACCCATTTATCAAAATCAAGACATTTCTATGAGATTAGATAAAAGCGATGCAAACTTTGTGGATGTAATTCATACCAATATTGGAATATTTGGATATTATGGTGCAATGGGTCACGTGGATTTCTTTCCGAATTGTGGAACAGCTCAACCAGGTTGCATTAATACTGACAAAGTTCTGGACATTGTCTCGACGATTGCATATTTCAGTAAGCTTTAAATGAAGAAAATTCCAAAAAAAATGCTAAGGTTTCAATTTTAGTTGGGTGCAGTCACGAAAGAAGTTTAGAACTATTTACCGAAAGTGTTTATGGTCCAGTTTTTAACTCGACAAGTTGTAGTTCATGCCCTAATAGGAACAGGAAATGTTTGATGGCAGATGTTTTGAATCGGAAGTATGCAATCATGGGAGAAGACTGTCCACGAAATCCACCTGCAAAAAGGTTTTATATAAAAACAAATAGCAAGGCGCCATTTGCAAAAGCTTAATCTACTTTAAGTAATAAATTATATCACAGTGATAATAATTTTGTTGTACTGTATTTGAATTCTCCCTTCTTTGCACCTAGACTGTGTTGTTTGAATGGATTTGTCTGTTTTACGCTGCGATGGGAGGTCTCGAAATGTTCCACATCATACAATTCAGAAATCCACTGTTGATGGATAATTAAAATAAAAAATTAGTTCGTTCCTTTGTATAGAATTGGCCCGAAAACTATACTCTTGTACTACTTAAATTTCTTACAATTTATAACAGATCTAATAAGTTCGAAACATGTACATAATAACGTTACTGGAATCTCTGGCTATAATTTTTTTAATTGTTGAATAACAATCTATGTATTGTGGTGTTCTAAACCTACTACAAAGCCGCTCACTCGGAAGCTAAGATAAGTAGTGATGTTCTGAACACGAGCAAGCTAAAGTTCCGACCGCTTTGTTGTCAGAGAGCACTAATTGAGACAATATTAACTCAGGGAGGACTAGATTCAAATTTAAATGTTTTAATAAAAAAGTTTTCACGCACCGCAATGTTGTGTTGTTTGAGGTTCCCTGGAATATTAGCCACAGCTTCGGAAGTTAACCCTGAATTCGCATTCATGAGATATTTGTACGTCTTGAATTTTATTCCATGCACATCTGCTTTGTCTAAATTTTACCAAAAAAACTTGTGAACTTGTGTATTCGTAGTGGTCCACGGACTAATATTGGTGCTCCTTATATGAATTTATGTCGTAGAACATATAAATTTAACAGCTGTTTTTAAGTAACCTAACCTCAAAAATGATCCTTCTTATCTTCCGAATTCTTGTTATTTTATGATCATCCAGGGTAAATTTTTAGTTCATATCAGGATTCGAACGTGGTATTTCACAGTATTTTTATTATTCTGTTAATTTGGTAATAAATCTTAATCAAACAATTAAAACAACACAATAACCTATCGAAATCATGAGAAGATAAATAATTGTTTTAATTATTGTTGCATTGCCGTATTCGTTCCTGCAACTTTCATATCATTTGCTTATTACTTACAACGTAATAATTTAAATTTAATGTGATAATTAACTATATTTAACGTTAAATAGTCAGAAGTACAATTACATACTTAACAGCGATAATGATTGACGTAATTATTAGTAGAATCCGATTGCTCGAGGGATATGCTATTATCTTCTTAAACTAAAAGAAGTGAAGGTTGTACGTAGTTTAAACTCTCCATGTCGATAATTACGTAGTAATTTCTGCTAGACTTTACTTGAACTATTGATTTGTTCGAATTTTTGAACATACATTTTGCACGACAAAACTTAGATACACCTTTAAAATAATTGCACAACAAAGTTTTTATACAAAGATGAGTGTGTAAAAATTCTGGAAAAACTTAATGTTTACTTCAAGATTATATCGAATAGTTTGCATTGCAATTAGGCCATTTACAATAATATGTAATTAAACAAAAGAATTTGCTTTGATTTAAAACATTTTTTTATTTTGATATGTTCGGATTTTTGACGTTCAGAAAACTAACCTATAATTATTATCGTCGTTCGGATTATCACCAGTACTACATTGAAATGTTTAATGATGGATGCATTTTGTAATATTTTAAACTTCTGAATGGCCCACAAATAACAAATTTCATGTAAAGCAAAAATAACAATAAATCTTGAAGTAAAAATATTTCCATTGTAATTTTATAGTGGATGGTAAAGTATTCTAGATTAGAGAAAGTAAAATATTATTTAACAATTGAGTAAAAGTAGTGAATGTTAGGTAGGCCCGCATCCATGCACAATTTACTTTGTTGATTAGAGAAGGTTGTCGTTATCGATATAAAACATTTTTGGACCGGCTCGTAAGATTTAGTTGTAATTTATAGGTAATTAATTTTTTATTGAATAAGTAAAATTTCTATTAGAAGAGCAGTACTTGTTTTGAAGCCTGAAAATTTGAGCAAGTAAAAAAAAACTGATTAAACAAACTTGGAAATGGCTTATTAATTACTGTGCATGGTGGCTAATACGACTATAAGGACTTGAAATTAAATTAAATTAAATTTAAGTAAAGATAGAAAAATCGCCCTCTTAGAGATCAAAAGCTGGTGGTTCCATTTTGTACTTCATTCTTTTATTTTTAATTTTTTTTATATTGACAATTATTATTATTTATTTTACACACACAATTTATAATAAAAGATAATGTTATGATTGTAAAAAACAAAAATAAAATAAATATAAGATTTACATATAGAGGATACAATAAAAGCACATTTAACTCTGAAAAACCTAGATGATTGGTTCATGATTGGTTCAATATAGTAACGCCATCTGTAGAATTTTTATTTAAATTTTTAGTACTTCGTGGTCCCTCTAGACTAGACATCCTTTTTCACTTATACTTATGTACTTAAAAATTAAGATATTATTTTTCATTATATGGTGTCTTCATAAGGTACGTAATTAATGTACCCTTTCCTTTCACATAAGTAGGACCACGGTACTCGCAAGAATATCCTACATTCATGAGAATTTTTGCAGTATCTTCTGTTACTTGAATTCGACCCACTACTCCGCAGGAATCCATTCTTGAAGCAACATTTACGGTATTACTCCAAATGTCATATTGTGGTTTGTGAGCACCAACTACACCGGCTATCACAGGACCATGATTTATTCCTTAAACAAAATTGTGAAATATTGATAACATATATAAAATATATTATATTATTAGCACTAGAGGCCTAGCAGGCCCATGGCTTGTTTAATACCGCTAAATTTGGGATAAATTTATCCTTGCTCCTGGGTCATATTGATGACGCGACGCTCTATTGCGGATTTTTCCGTGTTATTGTTTTTCTTCGGTGCAAGTAGTTGTAAGTACTTTTACCAACATTTATGACCTTAATTCCGTATCGCTTAAGATCAAAATCCTACAATTGCTACGTGGACCTCGAAGGGGTACAGTGGTTTTTTTTCCAATTCCGTACCTTGTTTTTGGATTTTTACACCTGCCGAGTAACCTTGGGGTCAATCAGATATCCATTAACAATTTTCTGATAAGCGACCTGTATACTAGAAGATTATTTTCGTTAGGGACTGGCGGACAAGGACAGTGGAGAACTTTTGGGTTTTCATCTACACTTCTACACCATCAATCGCGTACAGAGAAATCTTTATAAGGTAGAATTTTGTGAGCACCGAAAGATCTTAGGTGAGTTATTTTATCCTCTGTATAGCGATTGCGTTTTTGGTTAATTTTAGACCGTTAAGGTCAGCTTGGGTACCTCCACGTACCTTCTGTGCCATTTGACCTTGTTAGTCAAAGTATTTGACGGATGTTCGTTTGTGTGCCGATTAGCGATTGTTTACAACTTAGTTTTATTTACCTCGAGAAGTGGCAAATCGTATCCTCACCTTGCCTCCTAACTACCTTTGATATTCTCCTATTATATTTTCGGCGTATCTTGTTAGCTAATTCTTTATACAAGTAGCGAGGACCTTATACATAACGTTCAGCAGTGCTATGCCACCATAGTTCCCACATTCCGTTTTATCGCCCTTCTTGTGTATCGGGCATATCAATGCCACTCTCCATGACTTGGGCATGTCTTCATTTTTCCAAATCTCTTTGTATCAGTTTCACAATCATTTCCTGTATTTTTTGCCCTCCATATTTAATCATTTCTGCCTGGTTTCCATCTTCGCCTGTACTTCTGTTATTTTTCAGGTTTTATATTACTTTCACAATCTCTTCTTCTTTTGGCACCTCATTACTCATATTTTCCTCTTCTCTGTTTATTTGTTTAACATCTCAATCCTTACTATTCATTTGTTATGTAAGGAGTTCCTGAAAATATTCTGCCCATCTTTCAGTTATTTCTTCCTCTGTCTCAATCAAATTTCCACCCTTATTCTACAGAAGATTGTTTTTGGTTGGTATCCTTTCTTTACCTTTTTTACCCCCTAGTAAAAAATTCTAATTTCCCTACTTCTGTACTTTTCTTCTATTTCCATCAGTTTGCACGTACTGTATTCTCTTTTCTTTTCTCTTATTATTTTCTTACACCGTTTACGTTGCTCTTCGTATTTTTTCCTGTCGTTTTCGAAATTTGTTCTTAGCATAATCTCTATTGTTGCTCCACGTTTCTTTATTTCTTTCCCATATTGTTCATCGGACCATTACTTTTTACGTTTTCTTCCCCCCTTAGTCTGCTTCTTTATTACCTTGTTTATGCTCTCTTGAATCCTTTAAAATTTTTGAATTTTATCCGTTCTTCCTTCTTCTTTGCGACTGCTAATAGGTTTGTCTGTTTCATTTTCATTCTAACCATGAAATAGTCCACATCGCATCGGTCCCGCGGTATGATCTAATGGTCAATCAATCTGGTCAGCTCAATCAGTCGTATTAGGTCTCCAAAGCAATTATTTATAAAAAAATTTTAATGTTCTTACTTTTTGTAAAATAAATTTTATCGATCGTCTGTTGAAATTCACGTCCACCGCTGCACTATCTGTCTCGCTTGCGTGACCTCGCCACTATCACTCTCCGCTTCACAAAATTAACTTCGCCTGTAAATTCTACAAGATCCAATCTGCAAAAACTCTCTTTTGCGGTTCATAACTCTAAATGAAAAACCACCTTTTTCTTCACAACTTTATTTATCAAAACAAAACGGAAATTATCATTTAAATACACAAAAATCATTTTCAGAGAGCAAAAATCAGGTAACACCCGGTCACGTCCGGACCTGGGACCTCTTTCCCTTCCTTCCTTCCAAGCTCTGTAGGCTAGTCTTCGAGTTCATTTGTTGCGCAAACGTCCCAATTCAAAAATTGTTACAAATTCAAATTTAAAAAAAAAAAAACTTTGTTTGTTCCTTATTCAAACAGAACACTGCAGTATAATATTCTCATGTTCGTAGTATGTACTTTTTATTCTCATATCTCTTCCCATTGCAAAATCTATCAAAAATCTTCCATTTTCGTTGCTTTCTTCATGTAAACTATATTAACCTATTGTGGGTTGATAAAATTCTTCCTGCCCTATTTTGGCATTCCCAAATCTCCCATTACTAGTTTACAGTCATGCTTAGGAACCTCCTCCAATAATTTGTCTAATGACTCATAGTAACACCCCATTGACTCGCCGCCGGTCCGTCTTAAGATTCTTGTGATTGTTATGTTCGGTCAGTTTTTTGGCACTTCTTGTAGGCACCCATGTTCTCTTTTCCATTTCAGCAATTTATCTTCGCATATCAACTTCTGGTATGTTACTTTTACCATTTTCCCGCCTTTTCTTATTTCATCTGCCTGTTCTCCAATTTCCCCCCCCCCCCAATTTTCCAATTCTATCAAACTTCTCTCCTCTGCTATCTTATAATTATTTATGCTGTTCTTATTTTTACCTCTAACCCCCCAAGTTCAGTCTTATAAAACCTTCAATTTTTTCCTTCATTGTAGAATTTCCATTACATCCATCTTCAGTCCTGTCACCACTATTTTGTTTCTCCATAAACTTATGCCCGTTTTCACCAACATTTATTTAAAAATTTCCTAGTAAAGAACTTCTTAGCTAGGTATTCCATAAATTTGATTCATCAAATTTGACATCATCATCATCATCATACAGTTGTTATCGTCGTGATCCTTCAATGTTGGTGGGGTGATTATTACGCTTCCCCATAGTCCACAGATCAACTTTTGGACCCTTTAGAACATTAACATTTAAGGATGCTCTTGGCATATTACTCTCGGTAGGTTGCCATTGCTTTCCGAGGGGAGAACGGTCAGAATAAAGTTCTTACTTTACTCGGATTCGAACCGGGTATTTAGCGTCCATAGTCAACTTGCGTGACCACTATGCTCCAACCGTCTCCATAAAGACATAGTATTGACATAATAAACTATTATGTCAAATTTGACTAATCAAATTTAAGGAATACCTTAAATTGAGAAACCAAACTAAGAATAACTAAACTTAAAAATAAACACAGCAGCATATCTATTACTCTTTTATTACTTACCAGCTCTTAATCGAAATCTCTGAAATGAATCACTATTTATTTGATCCAAATTACTCATTAATGCAAAGGCATATTCTACCAAAGTTGTTAAATATTCTTCTTTACGATTAGAATCCTAGAACATCATAACTTTTTAAAACAATTTTGTTTACAAGTTTCCAAAAGTTTACACTAATTCAAATATCAGATTACTTATCATAGACGTAGAGTGCATTTTATCCTTAGTGGCTGGCACGTGACTGGGGATTGCGAGGGAAATGTGGAGGGAGAACGCATGACACCCAATTCCACCAATTGACACCAACATAGAACCGAAATGACGAATATTCGTTTCTGCACATTAGCCCCTCCCAACCACTAACGATAAAATTACCTCTACCTCACTTTCGTCCTCTTTTCCTGGATGTAAACCGGCTGCAACCATGTACGTACTACCAATAGTTTTAATTTTTTCTATGCAACTAAATTTTGGTTGATAAAGCAACTAAAACAGAAATTTATGGAGGATTTCTGCAAACTTTCGATTATTTTAAATTACCTTATCAAATTCACGTATAATTTCATTGAGCAATCTAAGACATTCTATACCTTGCTTATTTACATCCGTTTCCTCATAAAATTCTTTAAAGTTTGGTATTGAAGCAAACATAACAGCTACACAGGAGTATTTCTCGCAATACAAGTTTTGGTTTGCATTTCGATTTGTTAAGTAATGTTCCGCTACGTGAGTCGGTAAAATATTTTCCAATAGAATCTGTTAAACATAAAACTTTTTATTACTTCATAAATGTTTTATCTTCTACCTTGTTAATTCTTCTCATTGTTTCAACCTCACTCTGCTCTACCAGAAGTTTAGATTTCCATAAGTAATCGGTTCTGGATGTGAATTCAATTTGCCTATCCAAAATGTAATACAAGAATACAATTACAATGAGAGCAATGGAAATCATAATTTCAAAAGGAAAATGTGGAAATCTTGAACAAAATAAAATGTAAACTTAAATCTTCAAATAATTTTTAATCTTAACTTACTTATTGAGAAGCAAATAATTGAAGTTCTGAAAATTATCTGAATTACTGTACATGCAGATATGTGTTGTGGTGGACACAATCATTAATATTAGTTTTAGTATAAAACCCATTTTCAAAAATACCCATATTGAAGTAAGAGTTAAAATGGAACTATACAGTTCTGTCTGAAATGAAATGATTACTTAGTTATATAATTATAACTAATTAAAAAATTACCTATCTGTATACTTACTAGTAAATTCGCCATAGCTAATGATACCATTTCGGTGGAATTTTTAAAACTCGTTATATTTATAGGTCCTGACGAAGAAATAACTATTGATTTCTCTTCGATATTAAGCTAAAGATAATACAATTTAATTAACCATTAATTCGGTATTAAAGAATTAAAGTTAACAAGACTCGCATAATATCCAGAAAAACGTAGCTTTAACCTTTAGTTAGTGACGTGGGCGTCTTCGAGGCAAAGTTCCTATTTGAAATGTATGTAGGAAAGATTCACGTCACTAATTAAAGGTTAATAGTATTTTTACTCACCAATGTGATTACAGAACAAGAAGATATAAGAATTGTTGTAATTAGGAAAATTGCTAATCGAATTCTTAAACTGTTTGCAACAAAATCCTTCTGTAATGTACAAATTTGAAAATTGCGCTCATTATGAAGTGATGTGGAGCGATATCCAAAAAAACAGCTCAAGTATACAAAAAATAATAAAACAATCAATGTGGTTCCAAAAGTACCATGAAAGATAATATTTCTATAAAGAAAATTGAAAATAGACTATCAATTTTTTTTTTTAATTTAACGAAATTATTTACTTGAAAATGACAGTTGTAGAAACTTGCATGATATACATGGTCATAAAGACCAAAGTTGCAGTGGCAATATAATATTGAAACTCGTGGTCTGGTACTTTGTGATAGTCATCCTCAAGACTACTATCTTTAAACCAAAGAAATACAGGATTTAAATAATCGGACCTCCACCATTTTCTAAAATGCGGTTGCTTGTGTAAAATATATTTTTAAAATTAATAATAATAATTAAAATTATAAAATTATTTATGGTTAATGGAAAGCCATAAATCCACTTTAATTGTTTCTATTGCGTTCAATTAACTAGAAATTTTTTAGGTTAGGTCTATTAGTTTGAAATTTTAATAATCAAGTTGCATACTTACGAACACTCAAAGCAGGCAATTCGATCGGGCACTAAATTTGATTCAATCATGGTTACACTCTGAAATTATTAAATTAAATTATATGGATATAAGTAAAGGTCGTTTAGCATAGCGATTAAGCGCATAGACTGCAAAAAGTTTTTGTTGCGGTTGGTGACGTCATCCAATATGGTCGACAAATGTTTGCTGCAGCGTTTTTAACCAGTGCTTCTTTAACGTTGTATCTTTAACAAATTCAACCCAATTTTTTCACCTGCGCGCTGCTATAATTGTTGTAATTATCAGTTCGTTGCATGTTTCATGTGAATTTAAGACGCAAATTAAAAAATTCTGGTGTCTCGTAGTAAGCTCTTCTTCTTCCTCTGTAGCATTATAATTGCTACAACAATTACGACTTACCCTATACATAATTAAAAATGATATAGTCGTGCTATCTACGGTAGATAAGGGACTCGCGAGAAATGGCGTCTGGTGTAAACTGCGAAGTTTGAGGTCGTCTATTTTTGATAACGATTTTTAATACCCAAAGTTTGTTTTGACGACCAAAAGTTATTCACACCAAAATATTATTACTTAGTTTAGGCGGTGGAGTCAGTTTTTCCCGTCTTAGTGCCAATTTAGAGTTTTTGCGAGGTTTTGGAATTGTGCAAATTACATTTATATCTGGAGTGCAAAGGAAGATAATTTGTTATCAGCATTCGAATGGTGGCTGATTTATGCGTAGCTCCTTGGTGGTCTATGGGTACATTTATTGGTGGATATCGTTTGTTATCCCAAATTATTACAACTCTCCATAATATCTGGAAGTGGTTACCATCTGATTATATTGGGATATTTTTCCGTTCGATCCGTGTGCGTTGCCCGATAGGAATTAATCAGCTGTTCCATTGACACCTGCGTGGGAATTCGCCGTGCATATGTTTGTTGATCGCTTTTTTGCCTTTATTGTAATTTTGCTCATAGTCATAGTAATTGGTAGTTGCTTGAGTTGATTTTGGCGTTAATATTATTTGCTTGCCAGCTTAATATTTTTGCATTCAGATAGACGCTGGAGCTGAACTAAGGTGCATGTTACATTGCTTGATTTGTGTTTACCTGTTTTTAGTGCTTTGCATCATTTCTTTGACAGCCGACCGACGTCTTCGAAGGGAGCTCTCGCCGAGGATTAGTTCGATCGAGTTAAGGGTCAAGATTGTTACCTTTGTAACAATCGGTCAATTTGATAAGCAGGGTAAGTACACATTTCAAGTAGTTATTGCATGTGCTGGGTGTTTGGCTTTATTGCGAGCGTTTGTATCATCTGGCATATTTAGAAGCTTTGCGCTTCCGCTTAAAGCAGGCAATTTTATTGACGTTCGGGGTGATCACAGTAGCTGCTAATTGCTGTTGTTTTTCCAAGCCTTCAGCTAACCATTTTTGTTTGTGGCCTTCGAGGTCAATTAATTATTGTATAATTGATTGTAATTGGTTGGAGAATACGTAAACAAGCCATCTTTTTCATATCTTTCTTCGGTTTACAATAAATCACCATTTTTCTTCTACTGAGTGTTTTATTTAAACCTGGCGTCCGTCGAGCACTTCATTTTCCAGTTGTTGATACGAGGTCCTTTTAAGGTAAGACAAACGAGCATAAGGCCGTTCGAAATCAGAATCCACGAAAATCCCACGTTCTCAGAACTTAGTGTGAAAAACACAAAGCAAGCTGCCTTTAGACCAGCAGGCATAAGCGGCACACTTGTGGCCAAAGTAACAATTATTGCTACAAGAAGTTTGGCGCCCAACGTGGGGCTTGAGGTTCGAAACGTCGATTATCATCTCTTGTTTTGTCTTATCCAAAGAGCTACTTACCTTAATTTTTTAAAAACCAGTATCAACAACAAAATCTTTTACTATTACTATCCCTTTCATTTGGTTATTGTGTTCTCCATTATTGCATCAATTATACATAATTATTCCCCATTATTCCCCGTACAGATCTGACCTTAGAGCAAGTAAAGGAACTGGAGCAGGTCATCGCTCAGTTCAAGTCAATAGCTCCATCCAAATTGGGTCGAACTTCCCTAGTGGAACATGTCATTAACACGGGTGATGCATTGCCAATTAAGCAGCGTTATTATCCACTTTCACCGGCTATGTTGGAGAAGGTCAACGCTGAGGTTGATGAGATGATACGTCTCAACGTCATCAAACCTTCATTTTCCAGCTGGAACTCTCCGGTTGTGTTGGTGAAGAAGAAGAGCGGCGATTTGCGTTTTTGCTTCGACGGAAGGCGTTTGAATGAGGTTACAAAACCTGATGCTTACCCCCTTCCGTACATAAGCGACATATTGGATCGTCTGCGAGATGCACGCTTTTTATCATCCATCGACCTTAGTAAGGCTTTCTGGCAAGTTCCTCTTTCCGCCGATTCCTGTGAAAAAACAGCGTTCACTGTTCCAAGGCGTGGGCTTTTTGAGTTCAATGTACTTCCGTTTGGTTTACATAACTCGCCCCAAACATTACAGCGTCTCATGGATAACATTTTCGGCCCAGAATTTGAGAACGTGTTCGTATATCTTGATGATATAATTATCATTTCTAGTTCGTTTGAAGAACATCTTTCTTTGTTGAAAGAAGTGTTTGAAAGATTGCGAAAGGCAGGTCTTACGGTTAATTTGAATAAATGTGAGTTTTGTCGTGACTCACTGAAATATTTAGGTTTTGTCGTTGATGCGAAAGGTCTTAGAACCGACCCCAACAAAGTGGAGGCCATTGTTGGCTATCCAACTCCCAAAACCGCCACGGAGATCAAGCGTTTCCTTGGAATGGCCGGTTGGTATAGACGATTTATACCAAACTTTTCGTCAATTGCCGCGCCTATTTTGAAACTCTTAAAGGGGAAAGGTAAGGGTCAACGTGTGGTGTGGGACGAGGAAGCAGAAGGGGCCTTCCGTAATTTGAAAAATCACTTAATATCAGCTCCTATATTGAGCAGCCCGGATTTTACTAAACCCTTTTTCATCCAGACGGACGCTTCTGATTCCGGTCTGGGTGCGATCCTTATACAAGGAGAGGGGGAACACGAACGGGTGATTGCTTATGCGAGTCGTACGCTTAATAAACACGAACTCAATTATCACGCAATGGAAAAAGAGTGCTGCGCGATTTTGTTCGGTATCGAGAAGTATAGACCATACATTGAGGGAGCCAAGTTTACAGTGATTACAGACAATCAAGCTCTTCGCTGGTTAGGATCGGTACAGAGTCCCTTAGGTCGTATTGCGAGGTGGGCTGTGAGGCTTAACCAATACGATTTTAATATCATCCATCGTAAAGGTAAACTCAATGTTGTGGCCGATGCACTCTCTCGGGCACCGGTTAACATTCATGCGATCACATTAACACCTGAAGACAAAAGCGCTTGGTACCAAAAAGTCATAGATAAAATAACGTCAAATCCCGATCGCTATCCAAATTTTAAGGTAGAAGACGGTTATATTTTTAAATTCGTTCCAAATAAACACAACATCGTTTCAAATTTGGTCGAATGGAAGCTAATGGTACCAAGGTCGCGGCGTCGAGAAATCATGCAGGATTGCCATGATAATCCGTTGAGTGGTCATTTGGGTGCGTTTAAGACCTTCCACAAGATCTCCGAACTTTATTACTGGCCGCGAATGAAATCGGATATATCGCGTTATGTCCTTAAGTGCGAAGTTTGCATCGCAAGCAAAGCTTCCAATCAACTGCGTCCTGGCTTTATGGGAAAGGCTAAGCGAGTGGAGTATCCTTTCCAGATACTTTCGATTGATTTAATGGGTCCTTTTCCTCGCACTAAGAAAGGAAATCAATACCTTTTGGTCATATCGGATTGGCTTACAAAATTCGTTATAGTCCACCCATTAAGACAAGCCACAGCTTCGTCCATCGTGCAGAAGGTTGAAGAGACTTTCTTACTGTTTGGTGTGCCACAAATTGTCATGTGTGACAATGGTACACAGTTCACGGGCAAGTTATTTAAGGATCTCATGGCCGCGTACCAAGTCCAGAAAACATGGTATAACGCACATTACCACCCGCAGGTTAACCCTGTGGAACGGACCAACCGCGTTATTGGTACTTGTTTACGTTCATTCGTGGAGAATGATCACCGGTCTTGGGATCTCCATGTCTATAAAATTGCACATGCCATCAGGAACGCTGTACATGAGGTCACTGGGCATACACCTTCATTTTTAAATCTGGGTAGGACAGTCCCTAATAATGGCACCTACTACGGTAGATTGAGTAAGGCTGAGCCCGGGGAATTTGTTTTAAGTGACCGCGAGCGTCTCGTTTCTGATGTCAATAACATCAATGAGCTGCACCAGACAGTAGTTAAGAAGTTGCAAGCTGCGTATGAGCGGAATAAGGCGCGATATAATTTGCGGAAGAGACCGTTATCGTTCAAGCGCGGAGATATCGTATGGAAGCGGAACTTTGTTTTATCTAGTGCGGTAGATAACTTTTCTAAAAAGCTTGCGCCAAAATACACCAAGTGTAAGGTTGCTGAAGTTACCGGTACGGTAACATATCGGCTGAAAGATGAGCATGGCAAGAATCTGGGAGTTTTCCATGTGAAAGACTTAAAGGCATCTCCCGATTGTGACTAGCCATTCGAAGTTTCTCATGAGGCAGTGTGTGTATGAGATTATCTGTTTTCTCTATAGGGTTATGCGAATTTTCGAATTCATTTTTTTTGATTCCGTGTCGGTGTATATCTGTTTAGATTGGATTACCAGATCCCACCATGAATTTAACTTTTTTTGTTTTTAAGCTGTCTTAGAGCAAGGCAAATTGATTTTCTTTTGTAATTGTGTTTGGCGCCTACGGCTCGAACAATGGTGTGTTGTTTGGAGTGATTGCCAAACCAATTATGACTTCGCAGTAGAAGTACAAATAGTTATAACACATTTGTGCTATATATTTAAACCTCTTTGAAGGAACTGGGTTTTTCCTTGGTTTTTGGAGTTATCGCTTAAATAGGTTCTGGGAAGACATGATCCATGTTTTCTACAACTCCACATTTTTTTAAACATTTTCATTTTAGGTGTTCGTTATCAATCATACGGATTGAAACGACAATACCGGAAAATGTAATTTTTTTGAATCAAACGCCTGAGAGACAGTGAATTGCTATACACACAAGGGGGGCATGTATTACGTTTTGAGTACACGTGGTGCATGCGTAATAACTTATACGTCTATTTCCATCTCAGTACGTCACTCATGTATTTACGTGGAGTTACCTAACTCATACTCCATATTTTCCATCAAATACAGCACAAACATTCCACTTTTACGTTCCCATCTTACACCTAGTTGGAATGGACCAAATTGCGCAATACGATCTAGTATCATATCACTATTGGTGGTGATAATAATTTTTAACACTATCAGTCTATTTGCCGAATCTATCTCTTGGTTATGAACCGATTGCGGTCCATAATTTAGCAGGGGGGGAGTGTAGCATTATAATTGCTACAACAATTACGACTTACCCTATACATAATTAAAAATGATATAGTCGTGCTATCTACGGTAGATAAGGGACTCGCGAGAAATGGCGTCTGGTGTAAACTGCGAAGTTTGAGGTCGTCTATTTTTGATAACGATTTTTAATACCCAAAGTTTGTTTTGACGACCAAAAGTTATTCACACCAAAATATTATTACTTAGTTTAGGCGGTGGAGTCAGTTTTTCCCGTCTTAGTGCCAATTTAGAGTTTTTGCGAGGTTTTGGAATTGTGCAAATTACATTTATATCTGGAGTGCAAAGGAAGATAATTTGTTATCAGCATTCGAATGGTGGCTGATTTATGCGTAGCTCCTTGGTGGTCTATGGGTACATTTATTGGTGGATATCGTTTGTTATCCCAAATTATTACAACTCTCCATAATATCTGGAAGTGGTTACCATCTGATTATATTGGGATATTTTTCCGTTCGATCCGTGTGCGTTGCCCGATAGGAATTAATCAGCTGTTCCATTGACACCTGCGTGGGAATTCGCCGTGCATATGTTTGTTGATCGCTTTTTTGCCTTTATTGTAATTTTGCTCATAGTCATAGTAATTGGTAGTTGCTTGAGTTGATTTTGGCGTTAATATTATTTGCTTGCCAGCTTAATATTTTTGCATTCAGATAGACGCTGGAGCTGAACTAAGGTGCATGTTACATTGCTTGATTTGTGTTTACCTGTTTTTAGTGCTTTGCATCATTTCTTTGACAGCCGACCGACGTCTTCGAAGGGAGCTCTCGCCGAGGATTAGTTCGATCGAGTTAAGGGTCAAGATTGTTACCTTTGTAACAATCGGTCAATTTGATAAGCAGGGTAAGTACACATTTCAAGTAGTTATTGCATGTGCTGGGTGTTTGGCTTTATTGCGAGCGTTTGTATCATCTGGCATATTTAGAAGCTTTGCGCTTCCGCTTAAAGCAGGCAATTTTATTGACGTTCGGGGTGATCACAGTAGCTGCTAATTGCTGTTGTTTTTCCAAGCCTTCAGCTAACCATTTTTGTTTGTGGCCTTCGAGGTCAATTAATTATTGTATAATTGATTGTAATTGGTTGGAGAATACGTAAACAAGCCATCTTTTTCATATCTTTCTTCGGTTTACAATAAATCACCATTTTTCTTCTACTGAGTGTTTTATTTAAACCTGGCGTCCGTCGAGCACTTCATTTTCCAGTTGTTGATACGAGGTCCTTTTAAGGTAAGACAAACGAGCATAAGGCCGTTCGAAATCAGAATCCACGAAAATCCCACGTTCTCAGAACTTAGTGTGAAAAACACAAAGCAAGCTGCCTTTAGACCAGCAGGCATAAGCGGCACACTTGTGGCCAAAGTAACAATTATTGCTACACCTCTTCTTCAACGTAGTTTAAGCTTTGTAAGACTTGTTATTACTAGAGAGCGGATTTATATGTAACAACAGACCCGTCTTAAGGTAACATCCCATAAACAATTGGTTAAGAAAAATTTAAAACGTTTTCTATTGGTAATAAATTTTCTGTTGTTACATATAAATCCGCTCTCTAGTTATTACCAACATCTGTGTCGTTTCCTTGACAGTGTTAGTTCTGTGAGCATATACATATTTTACATCCATTAGGTACTTTGCTTTTCTTTTGCTTTCTTTCTGACCTTGCTTTCTGACATAAGAAAAGCAGCAGGCAAACAATGGCACCGACATGCCGAAGACAGAGAAGAGTGGAAGAAAAGAAGAGAGGCCTACGTTCAGCAGTGGACAAGAAAGGGCTGATAAAGAAGAAGAAGAAGAGGTACCTTGCTAGACTTGCCCTCAGATGTGCCATGCATCCTGGTTTTTATGTTAATGCTGGCAATTAACTAACCCAGGGGACCACCGGCTTAACGTGCCTTCCGAAGTACGGAGACTAGTCTAAGAAAGTTTGACTCTCTCCACTAACCAGGTTTGAACCCGCATTCCCCCGCATTCGCATCCAACTGCGTTAGCTGCAAGGCAATGACCGTTTCTCTCGTGGTAAGTTAACCTCCTTTCAAACTTTCTCACGATCTTCATAAATCATCGATTTTCAGGCACATCCAACACTATTGTGGTTGGATTAGCAAATATCCGCCAAATTAACAAACAATCGGATGATCCGTAATTTGTCAAAAAATTACGAATTGTTGTAATCGACCAACGCTTATCAATCGGTCAACTTTTCCAAAAGAAACTTACAATTTCGATCTTCACACCAAGATCTAATTTGCTCCCGTTAGAGGAATATCGCAGAATAACCACTTAAAAGATATTTGAGATCAAAATTTTGAGCCCAAGGATACGCAAAATTTCACTTTTTTCGACCAACGCAAAAATCACTTTACTTTCCCAGAAAGGATGCTTCGCTTTACACATTTTAGCGCCAATTTCAAATTTTCAGCAATCGTCTTTCTTTGTAGGCTCACCGAACTCCGCCACTGCACGCGTACAAATCACTCAAGATGCAAAACAAATAAATTTAGTCAGTGTGTAGTGTCATTGGTAACAATTTGGCCTTTCATTAAACAAAATTTTATTATCCTTTTGTATCCCTTTTGACCATGATGTTAACACCTCCAGGCTTCAACTCGTTTGAAACACCACAATATACCTAGTCGTGCCATATGTTCTGTGAATAAAAAGTACCGTTCATTTTTGCCATTACGGCTAAGGGATGAGGACTTTTAACAGTACTTTTAGAAAGATCATTAGTTAGGGTAAAAATTTGTAACAGTTGAGTTTTAAATTTTAAAGAGTGAACATGAATTGGGGCGTTAAAGAAAATCGTATTGCAGTGATTGCACTACACAGGTGTGATAAAAGTGAACCTGAGATTTTTAATTTATTGAAAAATTTTTAATAACAATGAAACTTTTATTTATCGCACCATCAATCGATATAATGAGACGTTAGAAGTAACGGGCATAAAAAAAAGTGGTCACCCACGAACCGTAAGGACACTCAAAAAGATAAAAGCAATTCGTGAACGAATTCGAAAAAAATCCCTTCAAAAAACAGAAAATTACTAAAAGAACTATGTCAATTGTTTTAAGAAGTGACCTAAACCTTGGGGCTTATCGTAGCGTAACAGGATAGCGTCTTACAATGAGTTTAAAAAGCATTAGATGTGAAAAATCAAAACGTCTTCTAGTACGGCACGCGAATGAAAACATCTTGTTTACAAATGAAAAATTTTTTACGGTAGAAGCAAAATTCAAAAAACCAAATGATCACGTGTATGCCCACAGCTCTAAGGAAGGGTCTGAAAAAATTGCTAGGGTAGAAAGGGGTCATTTTCCAGCATCAGTAATGGTTTGGTAGGGTGTATCGTACGAAGATGTAATAGAGCTTTATTTCTGTGAAAAGGGCGTAAAAACATCTGCCCCAGTATACCAATAAATGCTAGAAAAATTGGTAAAGCCACTAAGTACTACCCTATTCGATGAACAGCGTTGAATAGTTCAGCAAGACTCTGCACCAGCGCATAAAGCAAAAACAATGCAACGATGGCTTCAGGCAAATTTACCTGATTTTCTTTCTGCCAAATTTTTGCGGGAGATTTGCCATCAGGAAATCGCGATCTAAACCCATTGGACTACAAATTGTGGATGATTCTTGAGGAACAAGTTTGTAAGGTACCTCATAGAAATATCGAGCTTCTAAAGCGAGATTTGATCAAAGCAGCGGGATCGATACCTATTGAAGTGGTCCGTGCCGGAATAGATGACTGCCAACGGCGTTTAAAGGCCTGTGTGAAAGCAAAAAGTGGTCATTTTGAATGAATTAAAATGTAAAAAGTTCTTTGGAGTGTACCTAACAAAATGGCTTTTTAAAATTATAATATTTTTATTTTTAAGTTGTTTAAATTTACTCGCAAACATTTCACAGAACATATGGCACGACTAGGTAGTATGTAACTCAAGAATGAAAAATTTTCAAAATGCTATTTGTTCATTTTCATCTCGATATACTCTGATTAGTGCGGAGGACAATTGTTCCACATACATGGAGACAGTATGAGAATCCCTGCTGATGGTTTAATATTTAACCTAGCAGATCCAACGACATGTGAACTAGAGAAGAATGCGGGACCACTTTTTCTTGTCCCGTTCCGAAGGTAACGCCCCGTCTCGCACGTCCTGCGGGTCCCACAACGTCCTAATACAAGAAGTGAAACAAGATCCTTTGGAAAATGACCTTCTTTAACCCTATTTCATAATTTAACTTGTTGAATCCCTCGCCTACATTTGCTCCGAACAGCATACGTCGCCCGGCCGATTACGCCTAAAGCTGTTTGGTGAGGCGCCTATTTGCTTCGATTTGGTTTATATTTTTCTGATTTGATGACGTTTTTTCAAAATCTAATAATTTTCAATTTTTCCCAAATTCTTTTTTCAATTACACTTTTTATTTTTAACCCTATTTCTTTATTGAATGTGAGTACCTCACCTACATCTGCTCCGAGCAATATGCGTGGACAAATAATCAGCCAAGCTTATTCGGGTCGCATTATATAAAATAAATCAAACGCGGGACTGCATTGGTATCGCGTTCCGCGCAGGACGGGACGGGATATTTTCCATCCTGAATGAAAATATAAGAAATTGTTTCCATGGCAACATGTTGTCATGTTTTTAACAACAGAAAAGTCAAAGTAACAATTTATCAGTTACAGGTTATAATTATTGTTATGTTCAAATTCCTCGAACCGGTTAATAGTAAATCGTGGCGCCTTCTAACGGATATTTGTTGAAACCGAATGAAGATATAGTAACTATAAACAAATAAGAAGTAAATCTCAACTGTATTTCCGTAACGAAGTACAAATTCTTAAATTTAAGGTTATGTCTTGGTTTGAGCTTAACAAAAAATCCGTTAGAGGGCACTGAACTTTAATAACCGGATCAAACCGGTTACGTATTTAACGGAAACTCGCCTATAATAAACGAATCCTTAAACTAAACTTTTATTGTATGACTAGCTGGAAGGCCCATCCACGGACGGGCAGTTCGCCAAGGTTGAAAACTCGTTTGGTGTGCTACTCGATCCCAGGGGGAGGTAATTTTAACTTTTAAGTTGGTACTACCAACGACCAATCAGAATGCGTTGTGTGGTGGAGGCGGAGGAGGCGGCGGCGGAGCGTGCTGGTCTTTTATATGTTCGATTATGATTTGATTAAGAATCTTCAGTAAGCGTCCTACATTTTAGGAGGTAACAATAGTTTGTTTTTAATTGCAATGATTGTGCGAGTAGCTTAGTCATTTATTTACTAATTACTTACAGTATTTTCAATATTTTTGGGAATAACATTTTCTGCGATATTTGCAAATGGCTTATCCGTTCCCCAGAATTCCTTATATTTATTTGCAGAAATTGCAAATCCAGAATCTGCTGAACTCGTATCTATATCAGAGGGTTCCTCTAGATTTGATATAGAATTGAGTTTAGTGGTATTTTCATTTCCATTTTTTATAACCGCTGATTTATTTTTCTGGAAAAAAATTCTTTGAGTATCATACAGTTTTACTTTTACTAATAGTCGAGATTATTATAAACCTCTGATTTTATCCCTAGTTTAAATATTTAATAAACTTGTTGTGGTGTAAGCTGTGCTTTAAAATTAATTTGACATTTAATTTCCAAACGCCATCTGTCATCTGTTGTACTATGAAAGTTCGCGTATCGCGTGTAAAAACAACGTGTAAACTAAAATAGTTAGATTAAAGTAAATTATTTCATAATTTATTATAATTATTTCATAATTTACACCACGGACCTCTTAAATAAAGATGGACTGCTAAAGGTATATAACCGTAATGCAAAAACGTGAGACATACATAGGCGCCGCCCATTTGTGGTGCAGTTCTAGGGAATTTTAAATAGTTACTGGTATATGTTGGTAACTAAAATTAGTGTATTTCACATTTTAGCAGTAATTTAACCTCATTTTTTGTTATGAACTGTCGAAATTTAAGTTTTCCTCAAAATATCCTAAATTACTATTGGCTATAAAACAGTTGCACCACAAATGGCGGCCTCCTAGATGGACACACTTTTCTTACCTTGATCAGCAGTCCATTTTATTTTAAGAGGTCCGTGATTTACACGCGATACGCAAACTTTCATAGTTCAGCAGATGGCGTTTCGAAATGAAATGTCAAGTTAATTTCCCAGCACAGCTTACACCACAACAAGTTTATTAAATATTTAAACTAGAGATAAATCTATCAGAGCTTTATAATCTCGGCTATAAATAAGTTAATTTAGTAAGTACCTACAAATAAAGTTTCGTAAGTACGAAAAACCTCCTAGTAGTAGAGCAATGCAGGTATCTACTACCCCATAAACGTCGCAAGTTTCCTGCCCATTTTTTTTTTAATTATAATAATGTTATACATACCTTAGGTGATATAATTAAATAGGTTTCTATTTTGTGATCTGCTAAGTAACTATCACGACTTTTCCCATCACCGGGTTCAACTTCAAAAAAATCTCCTAACTGAGTGAGTGTTGCACTTGTTATATGAACTCTCCTATTATAAATATTTAAAAATTCTATTAATTTGCATATTATGTAACGATTATTATTTACTTAAATAAAAGTTCGCATTTGAATACCTGATCGGGTAAAGTTTGTAGGGCTCTCTAACGGATTCAAGTTAAACCGAACGAAGACATAACCTTAAAGTCTATCTGTCATTTTTATGTTCTATTTATTTATGGATATATCTTTGTAATACTTTGCAAAACTAACGAAATTGGTAAATGCTAAAATTTATTTACCCAGCGATTCCACCAGATTCCATATGATTTGCTAAAGTAACATCATCGCTCCAAACATCAAATTGCCACTTTCTCAGCCCTAAAACTCCGCAAAGAACATTTCCGGTATGTATTCCTATACGCATGTCGACATTAAATCCTGTAGCTTCTCGTACCAAACTAAAAAAAAATGATGGGGAGTTTTATTTTAAATATAAATAAATGACACAGAGAAGGAGATTTCTAGCAAGTAATTTTTTTATTGGTCTCACCAAATGGCATCGATCATTTGGAGACCCATATTTACACAATTGTGAGCTTGGTTAGGTTGAGACACTGGAAGTCCAGACACGCAGTAATAACAGTCCCCTAAAATTTTTATTCGCATACATTGATTTTTCTATAAAAAAAAGTAGAAATTGATTAGGTACTAAAATAAACGTATAAATAAAATTCACAAACGTTTGATGTTTGTTATGCATTTTAATATGTAAGTATAATAAATATAAAAATAATATTAACTTACTTGAGCAATTTGATCGAACTTTCCGAATAGTTCATTCAAACTCCTCACTAGATCTGAAGCTGTTAAGCGTTCCGATAAAGTTGTAAAGTTGACAATATCAGCATATAGAATGGATACGTTGTTGTAACGTTGTACGTGCATTTCATGTAACGTTTGAGATTTATTGAGTCCAGTATAAGAAGGATCAGACATTCTTATCATAATACTACGTTTAACCTGAAATTATTAGATGAATTATAATAATTTATTGTAAAATAAATTATGGTAGACTTCTTATCATTTCTTAAAATGTCACTGCGCAGTATCATGCACACTATTATCGTATCACTAAATCAACAGAATAATGCAAACATGTTGACACAGAAAAATCATATTACTATCCCTGCGTTCTGGGAGAAGCTACTTTCGCTACCAAACATTTCTTTTTGAGAAGAAAGAAAGAAGAAAGAAAGAAGAAAGAAATGTTTGGTAGCGTTTGGTAGCGAAAGTAGCTTCTCCCCGAACGCAGCGTATATAATCATAGGTATTACATACTTCTACTGCTATGTAAGCTGGAATTACGCTTAATAAAAGTTGTTCTTGCTGTTCTTTTTCGCACTCTAATTTAATTTTTGATTCGATACATTGACGAGATCCTTCAAAAGTTCGTCTATATACTTTTTCTGTTAAATAACGGTAATATAAACCGGCTCCATGAGCTATGAGTAATAAAAATATCTCAGGAACCATCTAAAAAGAGATAAATAAAATAAATAAACAGAAATAGTTGATAGAATTAAAGTCCAGATGACCAGACAAGAAAAATTGAAATAATAAAACGAACAATAACAAATGAAGAAACAAATGAAAGATGGGGTAAGCAGACTAAATTGCAAAGAAATGATAATAAGTAGGCGGAATATCTTATATAGCGGATAAGGACAGGCAAATGAGGGGTTGAAATGAAGATAGTTAAATTGAAGACTACATAGTTTGTCTTTCTTTGAGTACAAATTAACAAAAAACCTACCTGTAAGTATGTTAAATTGTTTTCCATGATATTAGCTATAGATATTACTAATTGTGTAGTGGTAACAATTGCTGCTAAAGCACATGCTACAATTTTAGAAATCGGAAAGATTGTGTGAAGGGAAAGAAGAAGAGAAAATATAATTAATGGTGCGTATTTTCCAGCAAATTGCAGAGCAACTCCACTTACAAAACTAGTTATTATCAAAGCGGTTGCTATGGCCCATATTTTTGAATCTATCATAAACGGCAATTGAGAACTCAAAAGATTAGCACAAAAGTAATGACCAATAACGATATGGTCAATATAGGGACTATGTACTTCTGGATTTCCTAAAATAAAAAGAAAAAATATAATATAATATAGTCCTTGCCAGGAAACTTTGATGTTACGTCATTCCAAACCTCATTGCCATTGACAAGTTCCACTTAGTAAATAGTAACATTTAGTTATATCTAGATTTAAATTTTCAGACGTTATCCAACAATATAAATTATTAATTCAACATAAAGGTCAATAAAATTCAATATTATTAGTAAAAAATATATAATTATAGTAGGGGAGAGGTGTTTGAATTTTTAAGTATTACCAAGTAATACGTAGAATATTTTGGTAAATAATTCTGTTTAAATAAATTATCAGTATTGGATTTCATTCAGTGGTGAAGGATATATAGAGAATGCCCCTTCCCTCCAAGAAAAATTGTAAATATTGATTTTATGTACAATTCTTGCCCCCTCATTTAACATTAACCCCCCCCCCCCTTTGACTTAGTCCTTGATCCGCTATACAGATTTTATATTCTTTTCATAAATTCCTAACCTTAGAAGGTTAATAAGGAAATATGTGAAAAAGAGCAAATTAAAAAGTTTCAAATTTTTGCAAAATATTGCAGAAGATGATTTATTTACTTTAACTTTACCATTTTGTTAAAATTTTTACTAATAGATTCATTTATATTTTGAAATTTCCTCTGCTTTCTTTTTAATTATTTATAAATATCAATTCATGTCTACTTTGCTTTTTTGGTTATATTCCAATTTCCATTTTACTCTTCTCTCTCCTTCCGTAATATTTTACATAAATAGCTATTTATGTAAAATATTACGGAAGGAGGAGTACATCATCAATACGGTTAAATTCTTAATATGCATTTTAGTTTAAATTTTAATTTGAATAATATAATAATAGTTCTAAAATGTAGTTAAAATATTAAAATTAACTTACCAGTATTTTCCATTGTATATAACTATTCAAGCTAAAAATAAAAATTTTATTGATTGTTTATAGCGGACTAAACAAATTATTTTTAAAATCTTATCTGTGAAGTCACGCTCAACGTACATACGATAACTACTATCTGATGCCAACCAGCTATCAAGTAATGGAAAAAATTCTCCAGAAAAATTCTGTTGCTACTGCCAACCAGTTTTATGCTGCGCTAATTTTGAAATACCAAAATTGTTTAAATCCTTGGAATAAACATGGGGTTTTATTTCTGTAATCATCAACTCGCATTGTGATTTGGAGGTTAATATAATCTAGTGTTATGCTTATAATAATTTTCCATCAGAGTAGGTGTACATTTTTATTTATCAATTCGACATAAATAAATCCAAATTTTCAAATACAAAAATCTGGAACTACATATTATTATAACATTTTTTAATGGTTCTTTATGGTTCATTGATGGATATTAAATGCCATCAGACTTCAACTAGGGAATTTCTTTCTTCGATTACTTTTACCGCTTGTAATCATTTGTAATGATCTGTAAGTGTAGAAAAGCCTAAAGATGCATCCTTCCGGGGCCGCCAAGTGGAGGCTGATTACTTACCTTGTCGTCCGATCCTGGGGTATTCAAAAAAATCCATAAAAGAGGGCACGACTGTGGCACGCAATGCTGGAGCTGGTTTTATAAGATAGCCAGAACGTCACTAAATAGATGAAGAGGCATTTGGAATCTTTATTCATTATTTTCTTATACACAACAACGAAAGCATTTTCTTTTATGAACACATCTCATTGCGGGAGTGAATGCCACTCTTTACATTTTTTCTATTTCATTATCAATTACAGGGATTTTCGCAAGACGGACGGGAACTTGTTCACGGTTTACATCTTTTACATATAAAAAGAATTTCCACATAGGGCAATCTGTTCTTTCTGTCAAAAGGAAGAGAACTCGTTATTTTTTCCATTAAAACAGTTAAAATTAAATAGTTCAAAGAATTAACACAACAATAATTACACCGTTTTCTCTCTTATTCTTCTTTATCTCCCCCATGAAGCCTCTTCTCCTCCATCTTCCATACGCAGGCTGTTATTGTTTCCAACTTCCATTCGTCCAGAGTTGGTAATCTAGGTGTGCTCTTCCAATGCTTATTAATGACCTTATGATGTTAAGCACCAATGTGATTATTTGTCTTCAGCTGATGCTCATGTTTTTTAGGGCGTTTCCGTTGTTTAAAGGATAGATCCTCTCAAGCCGAAGACCAGCGGGGCGATGGAAACCGTTCCCACCTTTAACTTTTCCTTTAGAGTTTCTTTCAATGCTTTCATTTATTGATTTTCTCTACTTTCGCATCGGAGAGAGACGCTCATTGTTTGAACCTGACTGCCACATCTCCCATTTTTAATTATGAGACCGGCTTCAGCATGCAATCGTTAGTTGTTGTAAAAGTTTGTTCTTAATATATCTCAAGCTGATGGCTGGCTTTTAGCTATCTCTCACGATATCATTGTGTCTTTTGATCCGTGCAGACTTCCCAGCTCTACCTGTAGATCCCAGGTCTGATCGAGTTTGGAAAAAGGAACCAATGGTTCGCTTGGGACTGCTGATTTTTGCAATTGTCATGTTCGTTAAGTTTTAATTGGAGTCTGGCCCTGTCCAGGAGGCGCTTCCCCGCAGGGATGTCAATGTTCATCCGTTTTGTGACGGCCTCAACTCTCTATCCTACCCTCCTCTTCTTGCGATGGACCGGATCTTGGTGTTTTGATCCGTTTTTATACTTGAGAGTATTCTTATCGAGTTGATGGACACAATATTTTGTAGTTTTGGGAGTTCTTCTTATTTCTTCTCATTTCTTTTTCTTATTCATCCTAGAAAGGCATAACAATGAAAAATTACTACCAGAATTCCTACAATTTCTAGTTAGCACAATCAAATTTTTATTTATTAACATTTAATCTGTTTTTAATGTTTAGATTTTGTATATCATCCATTATACGATATAATCCAGCTGTAAGTTACGAACAATAAGTTTGAAAACATTTTTTGAGCTTTCCTGCTTACAACAATTTTTATTAATAAACAATAGAATATTATTGCCTACCTATATTTAGTTATCATGATTGTATGTTTATACTATAAAATACACATACCATAATATTATGTGGGTATTATTCGTATTATTTATATAGAATAGTGTTAAATATAATCGAAACTATCGCAAAAAATATGTTTGTATTGAAAAATATCCATATATGTACGAAGAACGGTAGATAGCGGGTCACATTTGAAAATAATTTCAAAATGTCTCAAATATTACAGAATTGCTTGTTTTGTAGTGGTGGTTTACTTTTTAAGTTTTTCACTGCGATTGGATTGACGTCATTTGATTATTCTTGCAGGCACATAAATGGAGAAGTGCAAATGAAAATTTCTGATTCAAAATATTACATGATTGTTGGATATGTTGCTGCCGTAGTTCTGCTCCTGGCTAGCTATTATAATATCACGAGAGCTTATAATGCAATACAAGAAAATGTTTCATTGTACGATTTTCTCTTAATGACGATTGAGTTGTTGCTATATGTAGTTATTATATGTCTAATTATTCAAGCTCAGTATTACAAAAACTTAATAAGCAAGTCCATGGTTCTTATGCAAATATACCATCAAATTTTAAACAATCAACTTCTTATGATATGATATCGATTGAAGAGGTTGCTGATTACAGAAAATTAATTAAAACCACTTTAATTTTCATACATGTAGTTGATGTTGCTGCTATTAGTGTTCTTGCATACATAAATTTTGATCCGAATTGGACAATAGTGGACAAGGTTGCAATGTTTATTTGCTTGTATGTCAGTGGTATCATTTCGGTTTCATTTATATTATATATCCGATGTTTTCATCACATGCAAGAAAAATACAAGCTTTTCTTGAAAATTGATTTGGAAAGTGTGGTTAACGATTGGTCATTGCAAGACTACGAAGATAACGTTACTATTGTCATTTCGAGTATTAGTAGTATGGAAAATGTGATCCAAATTTATCGTGACACTCATTTTAAATTTGTCTGCTTAATACAAAATTGCAGTAGGTAAATGGGCAAATCCATTCATATTGATTATTATTTTAATTTGCATTACTTTTTTTATTACTGGGATATTTTTACTGATACTTTTCATTATGGAAAAAGGAGAAATGAATTTAAAATTTGTAGTTGTTCAGTTTATAACCCAAATGTGTATTTGGTTTCTGGGTTTTGTAACATTACTCTTTGTGAAATGTGGAATAATGGTAAATAGTAAAATAAATATTAAATTTTTCAACTCTCCAATTAAGAAAATATCAGCAAATAGCGGGTAGTGGTATTTTTGGAAGATTTTCCCTTTCTTTCGCCAAACTGGTTGGATCTTATGTAGATACATTTTCGCAGCTTATCCGGTATCTCTTCAAGAGCACCTCATTTTGGCGGGTTATGGGAGGCAGTTATAAAATTTTCAAAACATAACATTTATTGAATTTTTAGTAACGTTAATCTAAATTTTTAAGAATTCTACATTATTTTTATATAAAACAAATCCAAAAATTCCATACATATTCTATTAAATATTCTAAAATTATTGGTGAAGAAAGTTTGTTCTTTTTAATTAACTCGCGATTACGGCCAAGAAAGTAAATTTTGTTTTGTTTTAGAACGATGAAACATTGATGCTACTGCGAAAGTTTCCGTACAGCAAACTCAATCATCTTGAGAAAGTTCAGGTTAGTAAAAATTTAATATAAGATTAAGGTTTTGAGTTTCTTAAATGGCACAAAACATTTCAGCATAGCATATAGATATCACCTCAAAAACTTAAAAAATACTGATGCCCGTATTCACAAATGTTCGTAACTGATTTAACGGTCTGTTAAACGTTACGGACCGATAAATAGTCATATTTTATTTCGTAATCGAGCATAATAATAACGAGAGCTCTTTGGGTGGTAATAAAAATAACAGTCCTTTAATAGAATGTCACGAAAGGTTAATTAAAAGTGAAATTAAACGATTAAAGTTAAAAAAATCGATCCGTTACGTAATCGTTCGTTATACGTTTCTTTGTGAATACGGACATGAAACTTTATTTTTGAAGTTCTAAAAATGCAATATATTTATGTATAAATACAAATGAAAAATTCAGAATAATACTTTATTTTATTCTCAGTTTGAATGCTTTCTAAATGCAGTGATTAGATTAGATGTAACCCCGAAGGCAACGGTCATGCTAGACGTAGACTTTGGATTATTTCCAGCTGTAAGTAATAAATGCAATAATAAATTATTTTAGTGAAGTAATAGAATTATCAGACGGTCATTAGCATAACGATTAAGCGCACTTACTGTTAATGCAGAAAACCCGGTTCGATTCCAGGCAAAGTAAGAATATTATTTTGGCCGATTCCACTCAGCTGGCAATGGCAAACCTGGCAAATTACCGAGTTGTAATCTGCCATAAAAAAAAGGCTAACCAAACTCTATTTAGGGTTAAAGGACCGAGAAAAATGAATAAAATTATACGTCGCAATTGTCACCAAACATAAGGAAATATTCTACAAAATGATAAACACAGACTCAGATGATAATGGATTAAAAAGGATAAATGTTTTTGGTTCCTTTGCGTTTCTGCTGTTAGCAGAACTGTCAATTAGATTTTCACCTTGACTTGCACCGAATTACATACTTAGTAGCGTTAGTGTCTGAGAACCCAAACAGAACACGAAAAATATCAGAACTGCATATAATAAATAATATCTTAGAATAGTAATACATTTCTGGCTTTCAGATATTGTCCCTTGTATTAATCTACCTTTTGAATTCAATACAATTTAAATTTAAAATATCTTCTTAATCTCCAACTGAAGATATTATCGTAATGCAAAAAACGCAATTTTGGTCAACCATATATAGGTAATTTGCAACATTCAGAGTGGTAACTCTTAATTACAATAATGCACGCCAAAAATTGTACATAAAAGAACTCAAATATTTCTTGCAACACACTGTAACACTTTTATTTTTGATGAACGTTATTTTGTGAAGTGATTTCATCAGTGAGGTAGCGAATTACACCTGAAAACAAAATTTGTGTTAGTGAGAAAATTTAAATTAACCGCCAATTTAAGGATTTTCTGGTATGGAGTGAAGGGGAGATAAGATTTCTCTTCCACGTCGAGCATTGGGATCGAGTAGACTTGCGAAAATTTCGAGAGTGATTATTTTCTATAGTTTGAAAATTTTCGTTTTGTCCTCCGAATACAACAGTTTGATGCTGTGATTATAGCACGATTGCCCGTTGGATCAATCCGATCGAGTGATTATTTTTTAGCGTCATATCTGGACGGCCATTTTGTTGTGAAATACCTGGAAAGTTGGTTTGCAGAATTGGTTGATCATGGTATTCGACCTGCAGTAGCGATTATCTACAAATTAACGATTTTTGGAAATTCCAATCGTGCACATACAAATTTAAGGTTAGGAACTTACCTGATGTTCATGGATGTTGATTTTGGGTTCTGGAGTTTTATCAGCACCGTCACGCACAATTTAGATGTCAATTCAATTAGTTCATAGAACAACACTTCGATTAATAATCTAAAATTGTTTGGAATATTGGTAGCCGAGAATTATCAACAAGCGTCATTTGTCAATGATTATTATGGTAGCGTTAAACACGTAGATAAAGAGCGGTCGTCGACATTTGGGGTAAATAACTTTTATTGTGAATTTTATTTGAATATTTTATTGAAATACACAGTTGTATACAATTTTGATCCATGTAAAGGACGATTGAGTTTTATTCATCAGTCATTCAGTCTCAGTAAAGGAGGACTCACACGAGCGGAACATGAAGGGCACGAACCCAAGCCTTTTGAGATATAGTCATTTAAAGATCAAAATTTTAATTTAACTACACCTGTAGTTAAATCAACAAACTTGTTCTCCGGCTAATAGCTAACTGAAGCCTTATTTATATTTTCCACTTCTAATTATAGATTTAATTCATTTGCATCGCTTATTAGTAGGTATGCACTAAATTCTAATTAACATCAAAAACCGTATGCAGTTGTTTTCACGAATAATGAAGCTTACGTCACAACCATCTGAATTAAGTACCGACAACCTTTTGTTTTTAATTAATTGTAGTGACATAGGTGAAACAAAGGCAGACTATATTAAATTATTCTTAAATGTCTGATTTCAGAAATCTTGTACGTCGAAAATTATCTTATACCCAACGTATGAGATAGAAAGAGATAGACACAATAGTTCTTAGCGTGCATAATAATTTTAATGAAAGTAGGTTTTATAGTGACTGATGCTATAATTTTAACAAATTAGTTTGCTTTTAGGTTATATTTCCATTTCATTAGAGCAGAGTTTCTTAAATTTTTTGATTCCCAAACCTTTTTTGGCATGAATTTGACCGTGGACCTATTTACTCATAACAGTCATAAACTTATGTGACTCACAATTTTCGTCTTATTTAATTCAAATGCCGTTTGTGACGTAAGCTTCATTATTCGTGTAAACAACTGTATTCACATTCACAGTAAAAATTCTCATTTAGTTTATAGTAGCTTAGATATACCACAGATGTAGTTTCTTTAATATTTAATGAGTATTCTTAGATTAAAATTTAAAAAATTATGGAAGCAATTTTGTAAATTACATAAAAATAATGTACTAGATTTGTCTTTGCACAGTTGTGTGTATTTCAAAATGTCACATATATTAACTCATATTTAAATAAAGATTAATCTATTTATTACCTATTGCAGTGTTTAATTTGTATTATTTAATTTAATAATTAATTAGTATATTTTAAAATATGTTGAGTTATAAAAAAATAATAATATATTGTATAATATTTATATAGATAGACTAGGGGGGCTCCGCCCCCCTGGCCGCTGCCGCGGCCCAACCCCCCAGGGCCGCTTCGCGGCCCTAATAACTTCAAGTTATAAAACTTATTTCCATACAACATTTTTTATGTCGCTTTCACTTTGAATTTGTATTCCATCCTTCGCTCGACATATTGATAATGCAACATATAACTGTCCATGACTAAACAAAGGCCTATCGATGTATATTGAAGTGTTATTTTCCACCCTTAAATATTAAATATCGAATTTTCAAATCTTCTTCGTAAAATTCCAATTCGGGCGGAGAAATCACCTTCTTACCCGGCTGGCTCAATCGGATATCTTTCAGTATCGCCCACTATCAAGCGACCTTGTATACCTTTTCCGAAATAATTCCACTTGCATTTAGTATAATTCACAAAATTTTCTCTTCTAATTTCTCAATCTGAAAGAAATAACACTCCTTCAAACTTTACTTGTCTTTTATTCTCAAATAAATCAAATTTTTACAACTAAAAATCGTCAGAAATCAAAATGTCGACCGTCCACGACTTGGACGGCGTACGCAAGTCTTCTTCTTCACTGCCCGTGCTCTCTCGGCTTCCCCGAAACCGCAAAACATATAAAATTCAAATTATTTACAAAAACTCAAGCAAACCATTTCCTTATTCCAAAAATTACACGACAGCAATCCTTCCTGGCTTATGCAGAAATCCAGGAGGGATTTCAAGAAAGACACATAACGTCGTGCTTTTGGAATAAGTAGCAAATTCTCTAAATCAAAATCTTCAAAAATAAATAACAATATTCAAAAGTAAATAATAATTAATTAATGCGGCAATCTAATTTACACACCTAAATTAATTAATTAATCAACATCCCGAACTACCTATCTTGACGAATGATCACTAAACAATTCATAAATGACATCAAAACTTCTTTGCAATAATAACAATTTCTTAGATAACTCGATCCAAAACTTTCTTCGAAATAACTGCAAATTTTTTTATCCTTCCAAATTTTATTCCATAACTTTTCAAAGCTCCTTCTTTTTCCGTTGCGGACCTTTCATAATTTCGATTCTCTTCTAGTGTTCTGCAATTTCATTGTCATCTTCAATCTTCATATCGACCCTTATTTAATAAAATCCTTCAATACTACTTAATTTTTAAAATTTCCAACTAACAATTTCATCTCCTTAAATAATTTCATCAATTTTGCTACATTTTAAAGCTGTAGCTTCATAAAAAATTTTTTAAATATGCAATACACATCATTTAAAACTCTTTTACCTATTTCTTTACTAATCATCCAATTTCAATTTTCGTAGTGACAAATTCCTTCAATAACCATCAATTTTCAAATTAAATTTTTCCATATGATTGCCATAAACGCTAATTTGAAATTTACTATTATAAAATGCAGCAATTAATTAATCCATTTTTCAAATTTTCAATTTTTGGAAACACTTTTACTTTCTCAAATTTTGTTATACAATTTATAAACTTTCCGTCTGCTTATCTTTCGAAGATTGTCCTTTTCACTTGTTACATTGGTTATTATTAACTTGTTCGAATTTCTATTGCCTTTTATTTAATTATGATTTTCAGTTTTATCATGATGTGTAGTTCCTTCTTTAAATTTTAATATTTACAACCTTTTTTTTAATTTTATCAAAACACATTTAGTTCCATTCATTTTCCATTTAAATCGCGGTTATCCTTAAATTTGTTCAATCTTCTTTATTCGTCCGTGATGGTTACTTTTCATATTTGATTAGATTAACCACCCTCCATCTTGATCGCCGATACTGCCACTTTTCCAAAATGACCTTCATTTTGTTTTCCATGACGTCTTCCTTTTTAAAAATACGTTTCTATTCGCCAAACCACTGTTTCTTTATTTTCTTCTTCTTGAACCCAATTCTTCTTTTTCAAAATACCAAATTACTTTGTTGGACGGCATATCCTCTTCATCCTTTATTTCATCCTTCCAAATTGCTAAACGGGGAACATCATTTCCATCGGAAACCATCTTGGATGAAGTAATCATGTTCGTATTAATTTTATTTTTCTTCCTTTTACAATAATTATTGTTATACCTTCTTTCAAAATTACTTTTTCGTCCACGTTTCATCTTTCGCTATTTCATTCATCGCATCTGTGTTCTGGTGAATATCCGGGCTTTTTTATTAATGCCGCCGGTATGACCCGTTTCTTTATTTACTTCTCCTTCCACTTTTTCATTTCTCAAGTCATCTTTATTTTCATTTTTCTCAATCTCTTCCGATAGTTGCACTTTTTCTTCTAAAGTTTCTCCTTTTATTAAACTTATTTCTTTCTTCTTATCTTCTAGTTCTTCCTCATTTTCATTTTTTACATAATTGGCACTGCTGATTGTTCTGCTCAATTCTTCACAATATTTTACCCATTCTTTTTTGTCCTCGATCCTATCTTTTCCCTCTCTCTTTTATCTTCTATTCTATTCGTTCTCCTCTCTCTCCTGTCTTCAGCAATTTGCTCTATCAGCTGTTGAAGCCTCCAGTCAATTTAGCCAAGTAACCATGGTCAAACTTTTCTTACTAAAAATCTCAGGGTGACAGCCGGTTCTGCGGTGAACATTTACAACCATAAACTAATCATCCCAAATTGAATTCAAAAAAATGTTCAACAAATGCCGCACGTTCGGGTAGCCAAGTTGAAGTGTTATTTTGCACCCTTAAATATTAAATATCGAATTTTCAAATCTTCTTCGTAAAATTCCAATTCGGGCGGAGAAATCACCTTCTTACCCGGCTGGCTCAATCGGATATCTTTCAGTATCGCCCACTATCAAGCGACCTTGTATACCTTTTCCGAAATAATTCCACTTGCATTTAGTATAATTCACAAAATTTTCTCTTCTAATTTCTCAATCTAAAAGAAATAACACTCCTTCAAACTTTACTTGTCTTTTATTCTCAAATAAATCAAATTTTTACAACTAAAAATCGTCAGAAATCAAAATGTCGACCGTCCACGACTTGGACGGCGTACGCAAGTCTTCTTGTTCACTGCTCGCGCTCTCTCGGCTTCTCCGAAACCGCGAAACATACAAAATTCAAATTATTTACAAAAACTCAAGCAAACCATTTCCTTATTCCAAAAATTACACGACAGCAAACCAACTTTGTTAAAGCTCTGCTAGCATAACAACAGATCCTATTTTGAGTTTTAATTTGTGTACCGGAAAACCAGGGAAATTCAACGAATTTAAATATTCGACTTCATATTCCAACCGAAGAGACGGTCGGAGCATAATGGTCGAATAAGTTGACTATGAACGCTAAATGCCCGGTTCGAATCCGGGTAAAGTAAGAACTTTATTCTGGCCGTCTCTCTGGTCCTCCAGGTTGGGGGTTCTACGTCGGGCTTGCTCCTCGTCTAGGTAAAAAATGTAAAATGCTAAAAAACCAAATTGCCAATTCACAAGGTTGGTAGTTGGGTATCGGACAACGTCGTAAGACGTTTCAAAACCGACTACATATATATATAAATATATATTCCAACCGAATGTCCTCATCTGTTTGATCGATCCCTCGATGTTTAGCTGTATCTTCAATTAAGTAGGTATGAATCTCGACCAAATTTAATATTTTATTGTTAGGTGTGCGAACATCATCATTGTGGCAGGCTAATATAATTATGTCGGAGAGATCGGCATTAGAAGCAATTGAATTGCTGTAAATGTCCTGAATTATATTAATTTGTAGATTTCCAGCTATTCGGTACTTTCAATAATATAATGCTGCTTGGCCAAATTGATGTTGACTATAAAGTAAAATTGACTATTTCCACAGGTGAAGCGTATTTTATAACAGGTAAAACTTGACGAAAGTCACCACCGAAAATAACAAATTTGCCACCAAACGGATTTTTGCATTTACATAAATCTTTCAATCTTTGTGTTTTTGCGTCGCATGGTTTTGTTGCCTTGCTTTGCGTTTACTTTTTGCTCTTGCTTTTTTGCATTTGCTTTTGCTTTTACTTTTTGCTTTTTTGCATTTACATTTACATTTGCTTTTGCCTTTGCTTTTGCTTCTGCTTCTGCTTTGCTTTGCTTTGCTTTGCTTTGCTTTGCTTTGATTCATCCGTTGATGTGATTATAATGTTGATTTGGTGTCGTCCAATAGCTGTTCTCAGCGTTGCATAAAAACGTTGCATAAAACGTTGCACAAAAACGTTGCATAAAAACGTTGCATATTTTGTCTTATCTTTTTATATATATAGAGTAGATATAAGATATTGTCGTGTTAATTTTGGATAAGGAACAACCAAAATTTTGTAAAGTGTAGTAAAAATTTAAATTTGAATTTTGCGGCGGTTCGATGTCGCTGTGGAGCGCAGGTTCCAGAGCGCGAGAGGATAAGGAGAAGACTTGCGTACGCCGTCCAAGTCGTGGACGGTCGACATTTTGGTTTTGTATGAGAATAGTTGTAAAAATTCATTAAAATTTGAGAATAAAAGTCAAGTGAAATTTGAAAGAGTGTTATTTCTTTCAGACCAAGGATTTGGAAGAGAAAATTGGTTAATAATTAATTAAATTTTGAAAAGTTAAGGTATAGAAGGTCGTCGCGATAAAGCCGGCGTTGAAAAGATTACGACTGAGCCAGCCGGGGTGAAAAATAACATATCAATATATAATCAATAATTTTATTATTATTATATTATAATATAATTATAGCTGATTTTAGCTGCTATTTTTGAGAAACTTTTGTTTCAGGTATTGAAATGTTATGGTAAACCCGAGGGTAAACCGCACACTAAAGCAAAAATTTTGTGGTAGACCGCACACTATAGCAGCATTTTGGCACTTCAATATGTCTGACATTTAAATTTCAAATTTTAAAATAAAATCAACAAAATACCTCATTAGGGGTTAGGATATACATTTTATTACACATTTCCTGGACGGTATTCACTAGTGAAAGTAGATTTTTTATGTTATTGTCGCTGCTTTCAGTCTGGCACCGTAAATTTAACCTAGCTTGAATAGCTGGATCTAACTTTCAGCTCGAGCTAATTCGTGCATTTAAGGTATATGGGGTAAATGTCTGGGCGTAAACCTAGACCAATTTTCCTAAAGATGTTGCGAAGGGTAGCAGTTGTTGTGGAAGTAAATGATCCACATTCTTGGTGCCGCGACGCTGCCTTTACCTTCTTCGAACTTCGACTCTATGTTTTTGGGCACTGTAGCTTTTGCACTGTAATTTTCGTTAATAAGCATCTTCGACGCTGTGTGCACGATTGCTGGTTGCTGACTGACTAAATGGCACTGTTTCATTACTATTTACTAGAAGGCGAGTCACCATGCGATGAAAGGCATCTAGGATACTTGCTTCCAACTCAGGTTGTGCAATGCGAAATGATATTATTATATGTAATGAAAAGGGGTAGAAAAAATCAGTCGTGGTATTCATTCATAAAGTACGAATAAGTTTTTATGTAAGTTTTTATTTTTGTGCATCTGAAGCTCCCAGTGTTCCATCTGAAGTTAAAATGTTGTCTCACTGTAAATGTCCTGAGCTTGGTCGCGTATTAAGTTTGTTCTTACAAACTGACAACTATACATGGAAAGGTACCATATCGTCAAATGATTGCCCATCCCGTCACGCAAGCAGATATTGAGATAGAAGATTCTAAAATCCAAGTACTAGCCCAAACCGTCGACATCATGTCCTCCGAATGCGACGCCATAATAGCTCGAATCGAAAAACTGGTCCGACAACAAGATGAAATGAGTACCCAAACGGTTGAACATGGCGAGGAAATGGAACCCACGATGAAATGAGAACTGATTGAAACCTTTACGACGCCTTCAGATACTCCATGATGTGTATCTCAAATCCGCAAAATGAGTTTTCCCCAAATTCTCAACCAAACCACCACCATAAATAAAAACCTAGATTCCACAAAAAACAACAAAGAAATCTCAAAATTCTATACGCAAAAGCGACTTATACATCGCTCCCAGAAAAGGAAACACTCGCCTACCCCACTAGAGGTCCAAACGCCAAAATTTTTATTGTTTTACCGAATGATACCCCCGACGCACTATCCCAGGACGCTTGATTGCAGGAAATCACTATAACCCCGAACTGTCGGAATTTTACACCCAGTCATGGCATGTGATTCACAAATATATCCAAGCTCGAGATTTCAACCAACCAGTCCAGCACAGATCGCTCGCTGTAGTAATCTGCGGACTACCATTGACGATCTCACGAAATGTCATCAAACAGGGTTTGCTTGCCAGAAATCACCTCCGTCCAGCAAATGTGCTATACCCCGACCGCGATTTCTTTTGCTTCGAGAGACTTCTCAATCTCTCTTACAAGGTGGTGAAGTGCATCCACTCTGGATTTGCCTGGTTGGTAGGCAAATTGTTTTATATGATGCGATATCCTTTTGAGATATTCGCTTCTAATAATATTTGTCAACAATTTTCTCCATTGATTTGAGGAGAAAGGAGGTTAGGCTTATTGGGCGATATGATTTGGCCTCTTCAGGAGGCCTTCTTCACTGTTTTAGTAAAAATACCACTTTAACCTTTCTCCATGATGTGGGTATATACCCCAATGCGTAACTAGCTTTGTATATAGCTGTTAAACATGGAGCGATCAATTCCACTCCTTTCTGAAGTAGAGCTGGAAATATTCCGTCCCATCCAGGTGATTTATAGGGCTGAATTCTGTTAATAGCCCATTTCACCCTCTCCAAGGTGAAGACCTTTCCTGCTAACCTTCTGCAATCCCTACTGGAATGTAGGTTTCCATTCACTTGGGACATTTCTTGCATCTGGTTTGTTGTTGCTACAACCCGGCCTGGTGTGTTTTTAACAATACTGGGGTCATTTTATCAATCCCCTCCATGATTGTCTTTTGGATTTCCTTAATCCTATGTTGTACTTTGTTAGTGCTTCTGAGTAGTCCTCCTATTGGCCTGTTCTTTTGGTCCTATTGAATGCTTTCCTGGCTGTGACTTTTAGCCTCTCCAGTTCTGCATTCCACCAAGGTACGTCCCGAGAGACAGTTCTTTTCTTCAGTGGACAACTTACCTCAAATGAGTTCATTATGCACTGATTAATGTGGTTCGAGGCTGTTTCTACATTCTCTGTTGTAGCTACTTCATATTGGAGGCATTCTAGCTCAGTATTTAGTGTCTCTTTGTAGAGGCACCAGTCTGTCTTTTTGGGCACTCTGCATTTCACTACTTCCACTTTTGTGCTCTCTATTCACATGAATAAGGAGCTGGTCTACTAACATCGTGGCAAACAAATTGGAGAGGTCATCTCTAGATTGTTACGGATTCTGGTCTCCGTTTGGGTTAACCCTCTCATTAGAGGTTGCGATTCAGAAGGTAGTTTTTGTTACACCCGGTACTCCGCATTCGCATCCAACTGCGTTAGCTGCAAGGCAATGACCGTCTCAAACAATTTTCAAGCATTTTCTTTAAATGAGTATAGAAAAAATCTTATGAAAGTTCATGATGGTACTATTTTGTAAGTGTATTTATTTAATTATTAGTATAATATCGTCGGGTTGTTGGTAAAAGTTACCAACTAACATAGAAATCCTATACATTTGGTCATTTTTACCAACAACCCGACGATATATGAATTTTTTTTCCATATCTCTATTTTTTTTCTATTAAAATGAGATCTTGACATACGAAATGCTAGGGAAGATATAAGTATAACTATGCAATTTTGATGTGTAGTGTATTTTCGTAGAATTTTGAGCTTTTTTGTGAATTTGTTTAGGAATTATGTACACCATTTTTCAGAATTACATACCCCTCCATGCTAGGCAACCTACCAAACAGTGACTGGTGTGTGTGTTGCGTCTACGCGTTTTGTACCTATACCGCACACATTCTACATTCTACGCAATTTTGGAAGCGAACCCTGGACCACTTACCTGAAACTACCGTACTTGTTGCATTTACCGTATTTTTTATTTTACTATGTAAGGGATTTCATTTATTTTTTCATGATTTTGTGCTTATATCAACAAGTTTTTTGTAATTTTTGTTCGTAAAATTTGAAAGTAAGCTGAAACTCATTTTCTTAGTTTTGTTTTTATTTCTGGTAAGTCCATAATTGTTTTCTTTTTTAATTTTGAAGCAGGGTTTTGTTTTTTGTTGATCAACAACTCTGTTCGTAATTGATGATCCCTTGGTTGTCGGTGCCAAATTTAAAAAGCAATTTTGAATTTTCTTGTGTAATTTTATCAAATTTCTCTACCTATATTTATTTGAAAAAGTATTTTTGGGAAAATACATACAATGAATTTCATAGTCAAATTTGTATAATATTGTATTATAAATTGTTTTACAATAAATGAAATTTTGAAATTTCATTTAACTTTTTGGTTAGTTTAAAAATATTGATATAATATAAAAAGAAACTAAATTTATAGTGTTATGTAGAAAAAAGTAAAGAAAATAAATTGCAGAATTTTAATAATTACGAATTTTAATATTAAAAAAATATTAGGGGCGGACTGGTAGTAAGTATACACTTGCACATTTTTTAATTCAAAATTTGTTTAATCTTCAAAATCCTGATTCCATTTACTTTCGATTTTTCTCATTTATATTTCTCCTTCTCCGTCGTATTGCTTCTTGACAGAAGCGTCGTGACCTTTAACAATGCTTGTTAAAGGCGTTCATGGCAGATTACACCCCGGTGGTTTGCCATTGCCTTCCGAGGGGAGAGACGGTCAGAAATAAAGTTCTTACTTCACTCGGATTCGAACCGGGTGATTAGCGTTCATAGTCAACTCGCGTGACCGCCATGCTTTATTTATATAATTTATATTTAACTAGCTGTTGCCCGCGACTTCGTCCGCGTGGAATTCACTTTTTTGCGCGCAAACCTTTTTCCTTCCGTCTCTATACTATATTCTCTACTCCATCGGTCTCTCTCTCCTGGTATGTTGTCCACAGTTTTCCATGCAGTCCTGTCCTGCACGCTCTCTTTCCACTCATCCACCTCTACAGCTCCCAAATCGTACCTCGCTTGTTACTCCTGGCTTCAACATTACTCTGGCACTCCATCCTCCAACTCCCATCAGTTCCCATTTCCGGCTACCTCCACCTCTCGTACTCTTTGTATCTTCCTCATTTTCCCTTCTTCTTTCCATTCCGTTTGACGTTTCATTTCTCTCTCTCTCTACTCGCGCTAGAAACGACAACCCAAATCAACTTTTCGGAGGTTCTCGTTCTATCTCTAACCTATCTCACACTTTTATTTTTTAATTTCTAAAAGTTTATTCTTTTCCTTTCTAAAGAGAATCCCATGCTTGTAAACGTAGACCCACCGGTTTAGGCCGTGTTTTGGAAAATTGAGAGACGGCGACAGTGGGAATAATCTCGTTAATCCATTCATGCGCGTCACAACTAATTAGATAATAGATGATAAATCCCTTTTGGATAGGATTTTCATGAAATCCTTGCTTAGTGCTCGCCTACGTGATAACAGGAACCTCTGTGCAAAATTTCATCGCTAAGGACCCAGTAGTTTGGGCTGTGCTTTGATATATCAGTCAGTCAGTCAGTTTATTCTTTTATATATATAGAATTAATTAAATTTTTTTTGTTGATTTAGAATACAATTGCTTCAAACTTGGATAGCAAAATAATCGGTGCAACTTCAAATAATATTTTACTCAGCGATAAAATGAACTCAAACGAAGAAAGTGAAGCAACATCAAGTATTGTCTTACCAGATCAAGAAGAAGTAAACATAAATAAGGAAGAAACATCAGTAATCTCACAAAATAAAAATAACGAAACAACAGAAAGTACTATCCCAGAAGATCAAATTGAATTGCTTAAAAAACAACTGGAAAAATTAAACGAACTCGAAGCAATGACTTCAACCTTATCAGACCCCGCACGAAGGATGAAGGATCACATTCAAAGACTAAAGGAGCTTAAAACAATAACATCGCAAGACATCCGCTGTAGCATTTGCTTAAAAAAAATGATGAACATGCAGTTAGCAGGCCTGGACTGTTGTGACCACATATTTCATATTGGTTGTATATCCGAATGGTCAAAAATTAAAAATATATGCCCTTTGGACAGACAACCTTTCACTAAATTTAAAATTATAGATAACAGTTTTCCGCTTCCTTTGCTACAAATGGATAAAGCATTACAATTTAATGTCGCAGAACTCAAAAAGGCAACTTTAGATTTTCAAGAAAAAATTGCATTTCTGGCCTCAGATTCGCATATGCGCTGAATCATCATCATCTCCACAGTAAATCGTGATGTGCTGGATTCAGTATTATGTTCAACTACCGCAGTAGCATAATAAAATAATTTTATCTGAAAAATAAATCAATTCCGTGGTTATTATTATTTTTAATTATTTCTTCGGTCTTCACGAAAATGTATGAATTTTTTTGTTAGCCCACTTTTATCCTATTACGAATAATCATCAGCAACTAATTTTTTTTATTTTATTTGGTTACCCAATTAAACAACTAATTTAAAATTAAAATATAGAAAAAGCACAGTAAGTAATTAACGCGTGTACATTAATTACCTAGAATCACCATAAAGTTAAATACCGCAACTTCAATTCATAATTAATTTTTTCCAACTTTCTGTTTAAATAATTCTTTTTGCTTGAGTTCTTCCAGTGCAGTTATGTATGTAATATTAATTTATCCAAAACTAGAATACTTTCTATTTGAAGATTATTTTTTATTATGCATTTTAATGTCCAATATGAAAAGCATTAAATTTCACCTCAATTTTAAAATAAATAGTATCTATCTACTGCCCCACCAGAACAGAAAGGAACAACAGAAAAAATTAAACTATTTTATTAATTAACAACAATTATTCTAACACGTTTTATAATAAATAATAAATTATTATTACAATAAAATAGTAACAATTAATAATAGAAATACCTTGGGACTAATTTAATACATAAAGTGTCTTCTACTACGTGAACTTTCAGGGGGTGGCTGTAAATCGGTGTGAATTTCGATACTTCTGACTGGTTTTGGTCGGGTACCATAGTTTCCATAATTTTCACCATTTTCTTGAGCGGTACTTTTTGTTTGAGATTCGTGGGGTTTACGACTGGAATATTTGTAATCAAAATAGGAATCAAAATTACTCTTTCCTTGTGACCACTCCGGCAGGTAAGTGTTCACCTGATTCGTCCCCTGGTAGTGGTTTTGATAGTTCATATTTGCGAAATTTGAAATTTGTCGTCCCGAATAATCAAAATTATTTTGGACTTGATTTGTACTCCCTCCAATGTTCAGTAGCTGAGGATTTGGGGCTTTCTGTTGCAATGCGGTCGTTTCGATGGGTCGAATATAATCCCGCAATAAACTTGATTCGACTGGATACTGCTGCATTAACTTCGATATATCGAGTACCGGTCTGGAAACCTGAGGAAAACTTTCCGTTTGTTGTGCTTGTAACTTTCCAGGGTCGACCACTGGAATCGAACCTAACTGATTAAATGGTTGGTAAACTTGTTGTGTGTTAAAATCTTCTGATGGATAATTTATGGGTAGAAAATTAGTATGAGCTTGTTCGTTCCTTCCGTTTGCGTTTTCCTGAATGGGTTCACTTGGGAGTTTTTCAGTTTGGGTGTTATAAATGTTGCTAAAATCAAATACAGGTGTTGGTTTGGTTTGACCTTTTTCGCTCCTTCCGAAAACGTTTCTGTTGAAATCGGTTAGGGTTTTTTGGGTTTGCGTGTCGTAAATGTTGGTGAAATCGAACACTTGTGGACTAATCAGTAAATTTAAGTTTGGTTGTTTTTGTTGTTCTTTGAAAACGTTTAAATTTTGGTTTTGTTCTTTGCTGCGATACAGTTCCACGTAGGGGCTCAAGTTCATCCATGCAGATGAGGTTACGGATTCAGAATTTTCGGCATCAATAATGCGAGTGCTTGTCGTCCGATTAGGTTTCTGCGATTTTGAAAAGTATTCAAAAGGTTGGGATGATAGAGTGTTTATAAATTTCTTGGCGTCGTTGTTTTGGTTGATGGTGGCAAAATTAGATTTCGGTTTGTTTGTCGGCGTTTTTGTCTTCTTCAAGTCAATTGAGGGTGAAGGGGAGTAGCTGCTTTGAAAATTTGCAGTTGGTTGGCGAACGGTTTCTTTTCGGAATCCAGTAATTATTTCTGCACCATCTTGAATTTGTTTCGAAAATTTTTGCTTCGTGTCAGGCTTTCCAGCGAAGCTGACGCTATATCCTACGTTAATTGCTTGTGACTGTGGAATGTAAGGAGAAGCTGTTGGAACCCGATTATTAAAGGGAACTAATTGTTGTTGAGCTGGCTTTTGTTCGGTTAAATGTTGAGCAACATTTCTATTGTTTCCTCCTTTATAATTAAAACTAAATTTTGGTTCATTTTGTTGTTCGGTCGGTTGAGGGTTGTAATGGCCTGAGTTTTGAGGTTTTACTTGTTTGTCCTGTTCCTCCGGTTGTACATTAGGGAACATTTCAAATTGAATTATACTTTCGGCTTGTCCATTCTTATATTTTGGATCGTGATGTATGATATTTGACTTGTAACTTGTAATTTGCCGTTTCACTATAGCATCACTTTCTTGAAATTGAAATGTCTCAGGGGTTTGTTGACTCGAATAAACACATAATGTACTGAGCGTTAAAATCTAAAATTATAAGTAAATAGTAAAAAAGAAAATTTCAAAAATAGAAACTTACAAACAAAATCATAATCCTACTTTACGAGTCGTAATTTGAACACTTGTCACTTATCACATCAAAAATTTACAAATTTCACTAAGTGGTTGCACATAAAAGAAGTAACTGCAAATGAAAAACTTGTTAACAAAGTTTTGTATATAAAGTTTCCCCCATTCTGGTCAATTCGGTGGCAATAATATCTTCATGTAGACCATTAAAATGCGAAGCTTTCAGTTAACTTTCTCGGGTATTACTTTTAATATTAAAAGAAAGAACGGCCGTGGTTAATTACCAATAAATATCAAAAATACTCAAAATGCGTGAAAATCGCTCGATAATGCAAATTATGTTTAACTGCCGTTACAAAAAAATTATTGTTTCAAATCCTCATGTTCACTTTTAATTTTACAGTAATTAATTACACCTAATTGTAATACAATACTTTTAAACTAATAACATTAACCTACTTCGTCCAATTAGAAAAATTAACTCAATTTTTGTAATAAATTTGAAATTGAAATTTGCTGTTTTGCACCTATCATTAAATTGTTTTTGTCGTTCAAACAACAATTTGGATTTACAAAACCGTTTTTGTTATAAATCACCTTTTAAGTTAACATTATTATCCAAAAGAAGATCAAGTTCACCTTATCCATATTGCATTATGCAAAATTTTGAATAAATATGCATAAAATATCAATAAAAGATTAAGAGAATTCAGTATTGAAAATCGACACAATTCAGTGGTTTGGTACCCCATCTTGGGGTACTCCAACTGGGACGTTCCATAATCTCTAAACGACATAAAATATCCATGCTCGGTTGCAGATCAGTGATTAAACAGTCTTGATTGCAATGGTTTCCAAATCTTACCCATCAGATTTTATGATTATCACAATTATAATATTCTCGTAGTTTGTTTTCTTTCTTAATTTAATGAATCGTTTAATTATTTTTATGCTTTTTACACATAATATAGAGATTTCTATTATTAAATAAAAATTGTTTACCTATTTGCGAGACAAATTTAAGTTGCTTTTTTAATTACTTTTATAATTATATGTAAAAATATGGAATACGGTTCAGATCTACCATATATTTAAATTTTACTTCGATTACAAAAAAAAACTATAGCAAAATACTTAATTATACAAAATCAAATATGCAAATAAACTTGGATAATTAATAGTTAAGAGATTTGTGTAAATTTTTAGAAAAATTAATGTTACAGTTTGTCTAGCACTATTTTACTTTCTCTTCGTCCATTTGGAAAACTCATCCAGCCATCAAAAAAAATAGTTTAACAAATTATATACTACAATACCTCACATATTTATTGTTAATAAGGACTAATTTGTGATACAAAAATTGTTCACTTTTTAAAGCCGTACATTCCATACTAAAAAAACTCGTTTTTTGCCATAACTGCCGCACTAATGCTCGGTTAATCAAAGTTTAATTGTATTCAATTTTTGAATTATTAGCTTCGATTTCTTCTTCAACTACGATTTCCTTTTTGCAATAAAAAAAAATGTATTGTTCTCAAAAGCAAATCTAACAATTTAATATATAATTAAGTCTATTGAAAAGGTAAAGTTGTCTTCTACGATTTCAATTTTTAATTCATAGTTTTCCTTTTCACTTTTAACCGATCAAATCGATTCCTCTTTAATCAGCCGATAATGAATTTAAGTTAAGCCTTCCTGTTAATTTAATAATCTTGAAAATTTCAAAATTTAAACTTGACTTTCTCGATGTAATTTTTTATGCACGCTTGATATACAAATAATGCTTTCTCCTTACGTGTTAATTAAATTTGTATCAAAAAATTTAATTACTTATCTTTATTTTCCAACTTTTTCAAGTTATGTTAATAAAAAAATCTTTTATCATGCGTTTTATTGCTATTTATATTTACATCATATCACTCGTTATTGATCATTTTAAGTGCTAATTAGTCGTGGTTCAATGAAACCATCGCAGAACATCGACTTGGAAAACTTGCAAACCATTAAGTGTCTTTATGTATTTAATTTAAAAGGAAAATCTAGTTTTGTTTTCTCTTTCCGACAAGACAGAATAAAAGTGAAACTCCATTTAATGAAATTAAATTACATCATTATGAAATTATTCAATGTTATAATTTGTTAGGCCCACATAAAAATGAGAATTCTGGACAGTATGTACATCTGAACTGCTGAAAATGAAAGTTTAGCGAATCATGGCATTGGAAGTTAAATTATTCTGAATGTAAAAGATAAACAAAATCATATTTAACTAAACTACTCTGAACAGCAACCCCTAATGGGAGGGTTGACCCAACCAGAGACCTGAGTCCGTCACAATCCGAAGATGACCTCTCCAGTTTGTTTAGCCATGATGTTAATAGGCCAACTCTCAATTAGTGCGGAGGTCATGCCGTAGATTCTGAAAAAATGGTAGCTTGGGGAAACTCAAAAAAATACGCAAATAGTGATAAAAGTGCTTTAATCGAAACAAGAATTTGAGAGATGTTTTTACAATCCCAACAATTGCGATGTATAATAACTGTGCTAACATATACGTACACAGTAGCAATGAAAATAGGGTGTCGCTATCATAGATTGCACTCTCTTTAAATTTAAAAGCACCCAAAACAAAACAGTATAATCGCTATGGGTTACCAACAATGTAAACACAACCAAAAATACATCGGTCAAACGAAACAGAAATAATTAAAATTACTTACAAACAGGGCTTTCGTAAGTTTACAATTTATTTGGTGACAGACTTTTCCTTCTACTCGAAATATGACGGTTGGCTCCCAAAAAGGGCGAATCTGGAATGATTCTACGATAGGTACTGTATGCGAAGAAAGACTGCTGCAGATCTGAAGTTGTTAAACTGTTGAGAAAGATGATGATAGTGTACGAAGTAACACCGATGATCGATGTTAGGAAAGCCAAATTACAAACTGAATATTTCCAAAAGAATTTAAATAACGTTGTGGTTACTTAAACCTCTCTTTTCTTGTTTGACTAAAAATGGACAGAATAAGGGGAGCTTTGCTTAAAAATGGGTCGGCTGAGGGGAATTACTTGCAGTAATTGGAGGAATTTACATGCATCCTTTAAAATATCATACATGTTGACGGGATAATTGCATTGTTCCCATCCCCCTCCTACATTGTGCGGTTCAAGAAGAAGGACTACCGTTCAGTACCGTAATAAGGTGGCTGGCCTGCAATGCTTAAAGTTTTTTTCAAAAACGCAATAATTCTTATCAAAATTTATTTTAAATGCCCTTCTTTTTAAAATCCATTTCATCATAACTGAACTTCTTTTATCCCTCACCTACATTTGCTCCCAGCAACATACATCGATCGGTTCATCACCCCTATCGCGATCATTGACGCGGTGCCATTATTTTTTACTTTACATTGCCTCGGGCGCTCGGACCTCTATGATTTTACAAGGAATAGAAGAAAGGTTTGGAACATTGCAAAATGGAAATATTTGAGGGCTGCCTGAACTTATAAGCCAGTTTGATCCATGTTTAGCAGGCCACATTTTGAAGTATATACATTCTGGCAAAGGAAATTTTTCCTACATGTAAAACCCACCGACGAGGAACTTAGCAAATAATGGGGTACATACTATTTTACTTTGTCCGTTGATTAAACACCGCATCTATCAGATATCGACCAATTAAGTGTTGTATCTTCTCAAATACTTAAAATATGAGCAGCCTATTGAACTAGAAAATTGTTTCTAGAGAGGAAGAAGAAGAAGTCGAAATAAAGTAAATCTTGAATTATTCGATTTTTATATCTCCACACCGTAGTTATCTTTATTGCGGCTTTGTAACTTTCCAACATAACAATTTTCGCAATGATAATTTAATTAATTTAATAAGAAGGTTCTTTGTTTCCAAATTAAGGCTAAAAGAAATAACACTTTGTTTCACTACTTTTACTGCACATTATTTTCAAAAATAAAATTTGTACAAAAAAGAAATTTTATGCTTCATAAGTTTTACACTCGCAATTTGGGAAGTCGCACGAAAATATTCTTCATCTCGGCTTCATAAAACCCAGAGGCGTCGCGTTTAAATATTATAAATAAAATTTAAATTAAATAATTAAAAAATCAGATCATTTACTTAAAAGCTTCTACATCCCAAAATAATACGACACCTCCCCCTATCTTTGGACAAGTCCAACAGTAACTATTAGAGAAAGATATCTAATCATCTTTTGGAATGAACAAAACTTTTCCAAAATTCAAAAACAATGAATCACTTGAATGAATCGACTGATCAAATCAAACATCAATGAAGAATCACTTGTTTCTTCAATTGTACTTTGTTGGAGACTAGAAACTTCAAATTATATATAAAAGTATTTTATTTTATGTAAAGCCCCGGGCGAATCCGGGTATCCAGCTAGTGATTTAAATATATACGGATAAGGCTACAAGCCCAAGAACCACTTTACAACTTAAAATTCAATTTAATGGCAAAACATGGACACCGAACTCAGCGATTCGTGTAATCGATTAACAGTGGTTTGAATTAACCGCTGGAGCTTATCATCAGTCAAACATAACACTTCCAAGTTTGAAACGTCAATTTCGACAAAATTCTCATTCAAAACTACACGCAATTTATCTTCAGCAGGAATCTCGACAGATTCTTGACCAAACATATCCTGCAACATAGTCAAAAGGCAATTCTTAAAGCTTCTTTTATCCAAGTTCGAATCTTGAGGGACAATATCAACCGAATCTGTTTCTGTGATTACAGCTATTATTGTATCCGCATAAGTATCGTACAAAGGATTGCTCACCCACTCCAATGATATTATTTCGTGTTCTATCGATATTTCAATAGCATTAAATACTCGAAATTTTTCATCTTCCCCTTCGATAGTTTCTATTGAACCAGCAATTTGAGTTATCATGCTTTTTAAAACTTGAATGGATCCGGAGTAAGCAACCGTCAAGCGTTGCTTTAATTGGGATATGGCAACATTGGTAAATTTTGGTAAATCATCTGGTGACATAATTTGATAATTAAATCCTTGTTTTACCAATACTCCAGACAAACTACTACCTTCATGAGGTTTTTCTTTCGCCAAGCTTCCCATAACTTTTACACGTTTATCAGAAGAAAAGTATATCTCCACCGTTTCCGTGTTTTTGGGATTGTATAATTGAGTAGCAAATTTAGATTCGTCTTCAAATTTACCTTTTAATGCGTTCTTCAGGCGCGACATATTAGTTTTTTCTCCATGAACTAGCACAATGTGTGGTGGCTTCAATAAATCTATGAATTCGCTAGTTTGCTGATAATCAGTATGAGCCGAGAAAGAAACGTAATCCACCGACATTTTTAGCTGCAATTTTTCTCCCGCCAAAGTTGTGATTTCTTCAGGATCCGATAAAATTGTTCTCGCGAGTGTACCTTCAACGGAGTATCCTGCAATTATAATTCCATTTTTAGGATTTGTACACCACGATTCAAAAAGTTGGCGCGATATACCATTCTGCAACATACCCGGTGTGGCCATGATAACACATGGACCCTTATCGTCAAAATAATCGATTCCTTTTAAGTTAGATATATGCTTGAAAGCAAATGGATTATTATTCATTTTGATTTGTTTTTTGATTTTATCGTTCATCGAGTTTATGTACGACTGAAATATTGTCATGCATTTTTTACCCAACCCAGAAGCATAGTAGATCGGAATATGATGGAACTCGGGATGTGAGTTCCAATATTCGTCTAATATAAGTAAAAGTTCTTGAGCTCTACCTAATGCAAAAACAGGTATTAGACATCTACCACCTCGCGAAACTATATTTTTTACGTTATTGGTAAATCTATTTTCTCTCTTCTCTTTGTTTTCGTGAAGTTGGGTACCGTAGGTTGATTCCGTTATCACAATATCGGGTTTCATGGTTGGAATTTCGGCGGCCATCAAATGCCTATCTTCTTCTCTTGAAAAGTCACCAGTATATAACACCTTTACGTCGTCAATTTCAATCATAAACATTGCAGCTCCCAAAACGTGACCAGCATGATAAGCCCAAAACTTAATACCACAAACAAATTTTTCTTCGTGAAAATTTATAGTCTCTATTTTAGCCATGCTTGCTTTAAGATCGTCTTCGGTAAAAAGTTTATCCGCCGAAGAATTGTTCGTATTTATATAATCAGAGAGTAAATGTCGATAAACAGCTTTGGTGGCGTGAGTCATAAAACATTTGCCCTTGAATTTCGTTTTTTGTAAAAACCACGGTAACGCGCCACAATGATCCAAGTGAAAATGAGTTATAAGAATCAAGTCTACTTCTTCGGGATCAATTAAGTCTATGAAAGGTAAAGTTTCGAATCCACTGAATCCAGGATGTATACCACAATCGAGCATTATTTTCACCCCTCGAAAGTCCACCATAATACATGAACGACCCACTTCTTGACCTGCCCCCAATGGGGTAATTCTTAAAGCTTCTTGTTCGGAGATAGATGCTTCGATATCGCCCGCTTTTCGTTTTGTGCTCATATTATTTATGGATAAAGAATATTTAAATAAAATTACTATATCACATGTACATTTTTCAAAACGGTTAGATTAATTTTTTTTTCTTATATAGTGTTCTGAATTTAGACAGAAAAATTATCCGATTATCTTAAATCATTTCGAATTATTTAATTTTTTGTCAATATATTGTACAGTGTAGTCTCGGTAATCCGAACACACGCTAATCCGACCATCCAGTAATCCGAACACAACTAATAAAATGTTCGGATTATAGAATAATGTTCGGATTACAGATTAAACGTTTGTTTAAGATGGGCATGTGAAAATGATGTTCCATCTCATAAAATTCTATTGATCCGATAATTAAGAGAAGAGGCAATTAAAATGGAAATGGGTGCGAAGAAACAACCCGTAATTATTACAAACTATTTTTCTAAAAAATAATTTTATTTTTTCTAAGCACAGTAAAGCATAGTTTATTTTGAAGATTGTTTATTTCTGAAATAAGAATTATTCTACAAAAATTCTTTTTTTAACTTTATTTTAACATTTTTTAACTTTATCCAGTAATCCGAACTTCTCTGTAATCCGAATGAGGCTAGGTTTCTATTAGTTCGGATTACCGAGACTGTACTGTACTTTAAAAACATTAAAATTTTATTACCAATAGCATTGAATACTCGTTAAACTTCGAAAAAGTAGCCAAAACTGAAGAGGAATTCAAGAAGAAAGCAGACCAGTTCATAAAGATCATAATGGTTTGAATATCCGAACATGGGTTAAAGATCATCTTTGAAAAATTGGAGACCGTTTTGGAGAAGAAAAAGTTAGAGATGTATCCTTTAAGATGGGGATGGTCACATCATTCCACAGAGGGAAGTCATTATTCTGGATGTAACGGTGGACAGGCGATTGACCTTCGCTAAATAACATATTATATATTGGTATTATTCCTTAATAAATTTTTATATTTATTAACAACGTTGGGAAATTTCAATTTCACCTTTAATATCTAATGCCAAGTGAAAACATTTTGGCTTGAAATCTATGCATCACCTTATGTGTGTTTCAAACATGCGCAAGCGTTTTGAATATTTCTTTTCATTCTTCCGCTTATCATTAAGGTGAAAGATTCACATTTTCGTTCGTGTAATGCATAGGTTCTCAAACTTTTTTGAACCATCGCCCACTTTCCCGAGCATATATTTTATAACGCCTCCCCCCCCAAATGTCCTTTGTTTTTTGATAAAAAAAGCTTAAAAAAGGTTATTGGTAATAAAATAATTATTTAATCGTAGGAAAAAAATATGTACAATAGACAAAATAATTCTTAATGTGTTGGGCTGTTACCAAATTTTTTCAAAAAGTTGTTAAAAAATTAGTATAAGTATTACACGACATTTAGAATTTTCAATTTTTTTAAATTCAAATTTTAAAGGCAATTTTAATTTTGAAAGAAAGAAATTGAATTTTAAATAAATATTAATATTTTATTCTACATAGCCATCGACGCGACGCCCCCAAATTTATTCATGTCCACTATAATAGGACTAGAAATCGCCCACAGGGGGGCGGTATCGCCCACTTTGAGAACCACTGGTGTAATGTTTTAAGTTTTGGAAAGCCACAAATTGTTTGTTTAATGAAGGGATCTTTATTTTACCTTCAGCGTAACATTTGTGGCTTTTTATACCACCGCGTCAAATTTTCCGTGACGTCCATTTTTGGTTCCCAACTTTAATTATGGTTTTCTGAGCGGTGCACAGGTGTGTGGTAGCCAACTATCAATCATGTTGTTTTATTCACCGAACCATATGGTTATCTTTATGGATCTGGGCCAGCAGTTTGGTTATCTTGTTGCACCTGGGGTGACCTTCATTCCTGCGTTGAACCAGCTGTGGCGTCCATTTTTACCGATATTTGATATTTGTTTTTGGATTCACCATTCCCGTATGGAATCAATGGAGGGGGTAGAACTGATCAACGTTCATTTATCTTCAACTTCATCGCAGTTTTGCGCCTTTGTTAAGAAGTGGTGTGATAAGTTTTCACTTTAGTCGTCTTCCTATGATCATTTTTTATTTTATTTTTTTCCCATACAGACGTGCGATCTCCATTCCAACATCGTTGGGATCTGCAACGACATGCAGATGCGCGAATTAGTGTTTTATGAGTTGTCTTCAGATGGCAAATCATCGGTATATTTTATTTTTTATTTTTTTTTTGGCTTGATTGTCCCAAGGTATCCTTCCCTTCAGTGTATCCTGGATTTTACTTGCTTTGTTGTATGTTGTGTGTCTCCTATTCGAGTTTTGGAATCAAACATTGTTAACCCCACGATCTAGAATCGTAGTCAACCCCATCTTTCACTAAACTTTGTTCTTTGAATAAAACCAATTTTTCCATTACTTCTGCTTATTATTTAGAGAACTGGCGCTCGGATATGTTTTTCTTATTTAGTTGCCAAACGATCGCTTGAGTCAAAACGAGAAGAATCCACATACCGCGTTCGTGCGACCCAAGCTCTGGACTGGACGGGAGTGTAATTCCTTAGCTGACCTGTCTACCATTCCACCGTAGACCATCCAGCGGGGCAAGTGGCCCAAGTTAGTACAATTTGTGTTAAAATTGTACTCTAAAATGTTGGTTGTGGAAGTGCTAAATATTGTTGGGGTAAAAATATTTTCGTTATTCGCTGTGTGCATTCCTCCTGCTGCCCTCTGGTGACTCAATAAAGAAAATGAATGTGACTGTTTTAGCAATAGCAAACTGCTTTAATTAAGGATTTTTTAGGGAAATTTAAATTTAAACTTTGTTTAAGAGGTCCGTGGCGTATTGGTGTGTATGCTAATCATATCAGGCATAGATAAATAATAATAAATTAATAAGTCCCATTTCGTTTCTATTACGGCCACTCCGAACGCTTCGATCGGTTTTCGTATCCTCTCTCCACCCATGCATATAGATATAGCGAATATTTCTATCAATATTTATCTTTTTATCTATATCTTCTTGAATACTTACTGTATATTGCCAAATAAAATTATGAATACGATTGAAAAAAAGAAATTTTTTCAATTTCTTATTTTTAATTCGTAATTCTTGTGTAGCCGCTACTGTCAAATAAACAATAATCGCATGTTCACTTGTTCAATCATGTATATTTTTCAACATTGGGATTCAATCAATGCATTTCTTTCATTGGAAGGGTTCAAATTAAAGTAAAATTTTATTAAAGCGAACTCTTTCCATAGATATGTTTTGACTATTGAGGCAGAAAGCGAATAATTTAACCACAGAGTTAATTTATAATAATCTAAACAAGAGAGAATTCTGTCAAGACTTAGAAATAACAACTATTTTCAGTTTGCGGTGGGTGAGTTCCTACCCTTTAAGCTAAGCCACGACTGGATTAGTTACATAGTGACCTAACGCCATAAGTGATCGATATTGACTCCCAACGGTCTTCTTCTGTATTTGATTATAACAAGAAAAGTTATAACCGACAATGAAACCCTCGGACCACAAACTCAAACGTGACATTGAGGTAATAAACATCCAAATCGAAGAAAAACTAGGACAAAAAGACCCAATCCCCATCACACCAACCAACTACTATGAAATAATGGAAGCCATAAAAGCCCCAGGCCATGACCAGATCCCAAACATCGCCCTGAAAAACATGCCAAGCAAGGCAATCACCCAAATTGTCAACACCATCCTGAGACTCAGATATTTCCCCGACAGATAGAAGATAGCAACATTTAAAATGCTAGATGGTGGCATCAAACTAGGATTGGTGCAACTAATTGCCTCCTACCTCGAAAACAAGTGCTTTCAAACAAAGGTAGAAGGCCACAAATCAGCCTCCAGACCAATGTTAGCAAATGTGCCACAAAGGTCACTCCTCTCCCCTCTCATCTTCGGTCTTTTCACCCTTGATGCGCCTAAACCCAAGTGGCATTCTACGCGGACGACGTAGGGCTAATTACAAAATTCAGAAATAAAATGCACACGAGAAAAAATCATGAAGGATGCGATCAAAATATTCTAACCCTGGTAGCACCTCTGGAGACTGGAGGTAAACCCTACAAAAACACGGCTATGGTTTTCGGTTTTCAGTAAGGCCCATAGGCAACCAACCAAAACTCACTTGACCATGTTTGGCAAAAAGATGCCATGGAGAAACGAGATAAACTACCTTGGAGTTACCCTAAACCCCCTCCTCTCATGGACCAAACACCTTTCAAAGTACATAAGTCAAGCCAAGGGCCTAAACGGGGTCCTATATCCCTTAATCGGTCACAAAAGTAGCCTACTCCCCAAAACTAAGCTAAGAATCCATCAAAGTGTGATAAGGCATGTCCTGACCTATGCGGCCCCTACCTGGGAGTTTGCAAGTGAAACAGGAATGGAGAAGCTCTTTGCAACACACAACAAACATCTAAGACAACCCATCAAGCAAATCAGGGCAGCAAAAAAGGTCAATCCCCTTCAAACCCATTCATTCAAGGACTAGCAAATACTCCCCTTTCTCTTCTTTGAACGTTTCAAGACTATGGATATTCTATGCAAAAATTATCCAAAAAAGACCACCATCACTCTTCACTCCAACTAATCAGCGATGCTTTTACTAATAACTTTCCCTCCCCTAAACAGAGAGAGAACAACACCAAGAAGCCAGGACCGGCAAAACTACAGTGAAATGCTCCAAGTCGCGGAATATAAATCTACACGGGGGGGGGGTGCATAACGAGATTGCACTAGGCCAATTTCGTGTAGTATAGGTGGCCTATATCTAGGCGTTTTGACTAATAATGGAATCAATAAATTAGAGATGCGTAACCATTTTCTTCAGTTGTGTTACATAATGCACCATTTATACAGAGTTTCCCAAATTCGAAAAGGGATGAAAAGGGGTCATCCTTTCATTTGAACCATATATTCCTTAGTTGGTAAAGTTAGAATTTGATTATTTTTTTAGTGAAACCAATTATTGAATTTTAAGTTAAGAATTATGAGTTTTTTACGAGAGCAAAGGGTGAAGGCCACTGTATCCTTCATGAGCATTATTTTAGTGCGTAAGTTCCTCCTTCTTGGAACCATGTGATTTTCGATAGTTGAAATGTAAACTCAGATTTGTTCTCTGATGGTTTAAAACGTTATTGTTTTTTAATAATGAAATTTGTTGCTATGATAAATGATTATTTTAGGTCTTCGAAGATTGTCGGTAGAACCATTGGTGGTTCATGACGTTGGTAGCCTTGCTGCTTTATTTGGGAACGAAGTTTTGACTTGTGGCTTGCAGTTTGCAGATGGGTAGAAGGTGGAATCGTGGCCAGCATGCCGAAGCGATTTAATTTGCAAAAGTGGAAACGGTTTACTCCATTTCGTGGTTGTTAATTTCTTGTTGGTTGTTTGGTTCTGCCAGGGCCGAAAGTGCACTTATTGATTGGCTTGGGGTAGTTTTCTGATTTACTGAATTTTCTGCTGACTTGCTTTTTGATTTGGTCAAACGATTGGTAAATTTTATGTTTTTGAGTTCCATTGTTAGCTAGTATTTGTAGCCATCAAAGAATGTTTTTTTGAGCGGTGTATCTGGCATTTTGCTTTCGGCTAAACTAACGTGTAACGTTGTTTTTGAAATTTTCGCCTATTTCAATAAAAACTGGCGATAAAATTTGTATTTTGGGAAGATATAAATGACGTGTACGTATGACAAACGCACACTGCAAATGCTTCCATCAACTCATAATTGTAGTGGTTGGTTTTAATGATAATATGGAAAACGATGGATTGGAGATCTCATTGGTGGTATCCACTCTTGGGTAGGGGATCACTAATGGGTTTGCAAGATAGTTATGTGCGGGGCTGGACGAAGGATTTTTTGGGGGAAATGGTTTTTTGTATATACGTATAAGAGGTCCAAAAACTGCGTCACTTATGTTAAAGCAAATTATTGAACCGATAGAGGATCATACCATAATCTACTTGTATGGATGCTCAATGTAAGATTGCAAGAAATGAAGATTTTTGAGCTTAGCAAACCCAACACCCGTAACTACATTTATGTTTGGTTCATTACCCCCCCCCCCAAGACCAGGAGGTTAAAAGTTACACAATTTTCAAATACACGCAGTTAACTTGGATTTTCAAGATTTTATCATTGATGTGATTTGATCTGCCTTCGACGTCACGCATGGAGTACTCCAAGATCCCTGAAGGCCATAGTTTTCCAGCATTCAATCAGATGTGTGCGTCAATTTATTGTATTGGATATAAAAGTATACATTTCATTAAAGAATGGTTTACGTTAAAATTAAACTTTATTTGTTATTTCCTGCTAGTATAATACAGCCAACAGCGCAAATGCATACCATCAGTGATAGTGCCATCAGTACCCAACGAATGGTTAGAAGGTAGAATGCTAAAAGAAATGTCGTTTTATCACAATAGGAAGGTGAATCACGTTTGTAATCTGGGTGTGCAGTATAGACCCAGAAAGAACCTAAAAAGTTTCAAAAGGAACATGAGGAAATAAATAAAATGATGGTGGATTAGTGTATACTCTGTTAGTACAATTTTCATTAATCATTTACCTGCTATCATCCAAGCAAATTCAAAAATTAGTAAGACAAACACAATAAAATTTAAAAGCGGTATCTGAGCGTTACGATTCGCAATTGGAATAATTTCAGATAATATTCCCACATTAGCTACAAAAAAACATAATCAATTTTAACTTTTCAGCACATTAGTTTCTTACCAGAAACAATCAGGAATATTGGAATTTTATCTTCAACTGGGCAGTCATGTATTTTTATACAACCAACGATCAACATTATCAAGTCCAGTATCAAAAAAACTATTAAAGTGCAAACACTAGCGGCATCTAGAAATAAATACAAATATGGAAATCAGGATATACATATTTCAATTTAATTTCAGCAAACTTCGGACATCCTCGTCAAATTGGAGGTCACTGGTACGCCTCATTTGTTAAAACTTTCAAGATCATTAAAATGATTGTCCATGAAGTACTTTATGTAAATTTATTGTAAACTATTTTAAACTGTCAATTGTCAAAAATTAGTTTTAGGAACTACAGTGACTTTTCGTTCTTGTTTTTTTAATGTAATAAAAAAATATCCTAGCCAAACAAGTTGAGAAAGAAATGTGTTGGATTACCTTTCCAATTTTTCACGCATTAGTTTTCCATATGCACTTGGCCCCTTTGGCATGGTAATCCTTGAAAATGGAAGGACTAGGAGTTTCTTGACGCTTAGAGAAGTTTCTTCTTCAGCCTATCCTAGTGCGCTCCTGGACCATAGGCTTCTCCAATAATGGAGGTTTTGGCCAGACTGCTTGGTAAGTAGTCCGCAGATCGGCTTTTGGACTATAGTTGTTTTACATCCGGTAGCTGCTTGCTGGGTTAGCCTTCAGATGTGCCATAGCCCTGTTTTATGTTGACGGTGGCAATTCGTCAACTTAGGGGGACCGCCGGTTTAACGTGCCATCCGAAGCTCGGAGACTTGGTCATAAGAAAGTATGACTCTCCCTAGGTTTGAACCTAGTACTTCGGATCAAACTGCGTTAGCTATAAAGGAATTACCGTCTCTTACATTGAAGTTTACATGGAATCAAATGGGAGCTTGAGACCCCGCAAATTAAAATTGCCTCGTGTTTCGTCGCGTTGCCGAAGTGTGCGAGCACCTTTAGTGTGCGTTTTCTAAATGATATTTAGAAGAGGATAAAAATCTTGTCCGTCATGAAATACTATTTTACGTTAATATACTTTATTTTTTATCTCCTAATCCTAATATATAGTACAGCCAACACAGCAAATACATAATAATACTGAAAGTCCTAGCAATCCCCAACGCATGGTTACAATCCAGTATGCAAAAAGGTATGTAGCTCTATCACAATAACCAGAGGGTTCACCATCAGGTGAGAATTGTGGTGTTATACTGTAGACCCATACGGAACCTAAAAAGTTTTAAAATTATAGGAAGTAATTACCACATAGGGTTCGTTCCACTTAAAGCCCACGACGACCGCGGTGTGCTTCCGTAGTCCTTTGATTAGTCCGTAGTCCATGGTCGTCGTGGATTTTTTATGGAACGCACCCTTAGTATTATTGATGATAATCTTTTACGGAAAAGGATAAAGGTAATGTAAGGTTAGTGCACCTACACTGTTTTTCTTTCCAATTTCCAGTAATTACTTACCTACTATCAACCAAACAAATTGAAAAGCTATGAAGAGTACTGTCAAAAAATTAAGAATGTATGACTGATATTTATAATTCACAAATGGAATAACTACAGCCATTAGTCCCACAATACCTTAAATAAACATAGTCAATTTGAATATTATGCAAACTTTTAAGTTCAATAAATATTTACCCGTTACAATCAGGAATATAGGAATCTTTTCTTCAACTGTGCAGTGTTCGAGCTTCATAAAACCAAAGGTCAACATAATAATGTCCAATAGAATAAAAATTATTAAAGTGATAACACTCAAGAATGCTAAAATTAAAGTCAAACATAGAAATCAGCATTTATTTCAATTCAATAACCAAACTTTTGGCATCCATGCCCTATATGATCTTAACGACACGCCTTTATATTACTTGTTCAAACTTTAGTTCATGGAAAAAGTTACCAAAGTATTTTAAGTAAAGTTTTTAAAATTAATTTTAACTGTCAATTAGTGTCAATAAATTTGAAAATCTATAGAAACTATAGTAACTTTTAGTTAAGTCGCCCTTTTTTTTTAAAGAAAATTAAGGAAAATTTTTGTAAGCGTAAATATTGCTGTGATGATAATTAGTACATGTTATATAATAGCTATAATTACAAAGGATTCCAGTTATTAGCAATACAGATCTACCTAAAGAAAAGCAGAAAAATATCAAACAAAAAATCTTCTTGGCTTAGCCAGGAGGTTCGAGCCAACATCTAAAGAAAAGAAAATTAAAGAAAATTGAGAAACTAGAGAATAAAATCGATGTGATTGAGCTTAAATTGGAAATACAGGAGAGAGCAAAGAGAAGAAATAAATTTGTAATCACAGGAACAAACCTGGAAACAAACAAGGATAGTACTTTAGTGGAAAATGTTGGAGACTTCATAAAACGAAACCTAAATGTAGAGATAAAACTGTTATCGGCATACAAGATCGGTGAAGAAAAGACAGTAGCCGAAGTAGACAAATGGGAATCAAAGATAGAGATTATGAAGAATAAATTTAAGTTAAATCAGATAACTGGCAAGAAGATTTATACAGACAGCGACCTAATTGACAGTCTCCGAGAGGAAGATACAATCAGAAATTAGAAAACAAGCGGATGAGTTGAGAAAGTCTGGAAAAAGGGTCAAGATAGGTTACTAAAAGATGATCTGCGAGGGCAAACTGTTCAAATGGAACGGAGCAAGCGGTTGCCTGCAAGAACCATCAAAAAACTAAATAAGCATGCAAAACGAGGAAAACATGATGCGGACTGGCGAGAAAACGGAATATCGAATACGGAATTGAGAGAAAAATGCGTGAGAGGAGCGAAGCAAAGAAAGAAGAAAAAGACTGAAATGTGGAGATTTGGTACCTGGAATGTTAGGACAATGTTAAGGAAGGGGAAAGTGTTTGAAACGGTGAGAGAGTTGGAGAAATTATAAAATTAAAATAGCAGCGGTTGAGGAAGCGAGATGGAAAGATAATGGAGAAATAGTTGTCGGGGTTTACACCTTTCTATACTCTGGAGAAGAGAAGCAGGGAGCAAACGGAGTGGGCTTCTTTGTGAGAAATGACCTAAAGCAAAATATAATGCAATTTAAACCAGTTAACGGAAGAATCGCGCAACTGAGAATAAAGTCAAAACCAGCGAATATGAGCTTAACGCGCAGATAGGAAAAGAGGACTTCCTCTCCGGAATAGCGGGTAAATATACGATGCATGATAAAACAAATGACAACGGACTTCGATTGTGCAATATGGCAACAGTAATGAACATGAGTATAAGCAGCACAAAGTTTAACCACAAGCCAATCCACAAGATAACTTGGATGAGACCAGGCACAAGCAACGATTCAGAAGGAAACCAGATAGGCCATGTGTGTATATCAAGAAGGAGAGAAACATGCATTAGAGACGTTAGAACCTATCGCGGAGTTAATACGGATTCTGATCACTACCTGATGGTGGTTGCAAAACTAACATACAGCAATATTCACAGAAAAAGAAGTGAAGGTAACACAAGATTGGCACTTGAAAGATTTTCTAATGAACAAAGTAGAAAAAGATATGCAGAAGAAACAAACAAAGCAAATGTTAACAAGGAGATTCAACAAAATAGTGATATCCAATGGAATAATATTAAAACGGTAATGCAATTTGCAGCCAAAAGTGCAGTGGGACTAAAAAAACGAACAAACAATAAGAAATGGTTTGACGTAGAGTGCGAAGAAAAAGCGGAAAACAAAATAAAAGCAAGATTGATATGGCTGAAGACAAAGAGAGAAGAAGACCAGAACACATATAGAGAAAAAAAAGAGAAGCATACAAAAAATATAAAGAAAAAAAAGACAAATGGATGAACGACAGGATGAACGAAATAGAAGACGATTGCAACAGAAACAACATCAAGAAATTCTACCTTGGAATCAAACAGCAAAAAAGAAAATGCAGAGTTAAGATGAGAACCATGAAAGATGAGAATGGAATTCAATCTAACAACGAGAAGGAGATAAAAGAGATATGGAAGAAACACTTTCAAAAGCTGCTAAACCAAGATGACAAAGATAGTACTGTTGAAAAACTGCAAGATAGAACAGAAGATGAAACAACGATAGAACCATCATTCAACGAAGTGGAAGCGATAATGAAAAAGATAAAAAATGGAAAAGCTGCGGGGAGTGATGAAATTTATGTAGAAATGTTGAAAAACGCTGGTAGAGAGGTACACCGCAGAATACATAAATTAATACTGGACATATGGAGGAAGGAAGATATGCCGAGCGAGTGGAAGATAGGTCGAATAATTCCATTGCATAAGAAGGGCGATATTGAAGAATGTCGGAACTACAGAGGGATAACTCTGCTACAGGTGACCTACAAGATTCTTTCGACACTCATATATGGAAGAATAAAAGCAATGACTAATGACATAATTGGAGAATATCAGCATGCTTTTAGAGAAGGACGATCGACGGTGGATGCATTGCACGTGATGAAACAAATAACCGAGAAAGCATATGAACACAATATTGAACTGTATCTCCTGTTTGTCGACTTCCAACAGGCTTTCGACTCTGTTAAGCGTAAAAAGTTGTACGAAGTAATAATTGAACTAGATATACCTCAAAAATTGAGAAATCTGATCCAAATGACGTTGAAAGGTTCGAGCGCAACAGTAAAATATGGGGCGAATGAAACAGACGAATTTGCAATAGACAGCGGTGTGAGGCAAGGTGACGCTTTGTCAGCGGTTCTTTTTAACTTGATTGTCGAGAGTATTGTGAGAAAATTGGGTACCAGAGCAACAATAACAACGAAAGAATGGCAACTACTTGCATATTATGCTGATGATATCGTGGTTATAGCAAGATCAAAGAAAAAAATAGTAGGGATAGGTTTGCAGGTTGCCACCCATTAGCTTTTTTGCTCATAGCTCGTCACAAAATCAACATATTGTTGATATTATAATATTCGTTGGAAAGAGGAACTTAAAAGGCACAATCCTGACGTAGAAATTATTTGAATTTTCAAAAAATAAAAATTATACAGGAGTTTTTCAAAAGTACCTAAAATCGAGCTCTTGAAATTTAGGCTTGCAGGTTGCCACCCATCGAGAAATTGCTGAAAATGTAGAAAAACGGAAAGAAAACCAACTGATTTATAAAATGTATGGGTTTTTATTGACACTAAAGTGGTCGTAAACATAAAAAAATTAGTGTAAATTGGCATAAAAAATCAAAATTTGATTTTTCATGTTAATTTGCATGATTCCATATTATCTTGCAAATTTAATTATTTAATGCAATAAAAACACTTCACTTTTAACTCAATAACAATTGTAAACATCAAACAATCATAAAAACGGGCATATGAGTGTAAACAAGCGAAACATGATAGGTAATAAACTGCAAATCGTAAAGGGTGGCAACCTGCATTCTAGCACTATTTTAGAATTATATCTGAAAAAAATTGCTATTTCATGATATGTTTGAAATTTTGTTAGGATAATGTAAGTTGAATGTAAAAGCAATACAGAAAAAATATTTACCTTGATTTCTCGATTAAAATGTTCAATTTATGACCACAGAACAAAAACACAATTTTAATTTTTAAATTTTCACGATACAACTTTTCAAACTATTGTCAACACACACTGTCTTAGTTGCTCTGTCCGCTCCAGAACTAGTTTAAAAGTGATCACACCTCCTTAGGTTTCGATTTCAGTCAAAATTTAGTTTATGACATTGGTCCAACACCAAAATCCAAGGTAGGTGGCAACCTGCAGTAGGTGGCAACCTGCAAACCTGTCAGGTATTCAAAGAAATAGAGAAACAGGCGATAGAAATGGGATTAAAGATCAATGAGGCCAAGACCAAATATATGCATTGTATGAGAGGAGATAAAGCGCGACATCAAAATCTAGAAATTGGAGATTATAGTTTTCAAGAGGTAGATAACTTTTAGATATCTGGGAGTACAAGTAAATAGAAGCAACGAAAGATACCCAGAAATAAACGAAAAGATACAGGCTGGATGGAGAGCTTTCCATGCAAACAAGAAGATACTTAAAAGCAAGAATATAACGTTGAGAACCAAAATAAGAGTATACAAGACCTTTGTAAGAACGGTGATCACCTATGCTGCGGAGGTGTTGAATCTGACCGGGAATAAGGAAAAGAAATTGAAAGTGTTCGAGAGGAAAATTTGGAAAACTATGACAGGCCTCAAAAAGACAGGAGATCATGATTACAGAATAAGAACGAATGCCGAATTAACCGAAATATTTGGAAAATAAGACGTTGTGAAGTACATTAAAGCACAGAGAGTTAGATGGCTCGGACACGTGACGAGAAAGGATCCAGACAATGTCTTGAGGCAGATTATGGAATGGAGACCGGGAGAAACAAGAAGTAGAGGAAGAGCAAGATCCAAGTGACTGGACGAAGTGTTAAGTGACCTCAAGGCTATGGGTGTAGTTGACTGGAAGAAGAAATGTGAAGACAGAACGATATGGAGAGGAATAGTGAAGGAAACAGCAACACATGCGAATTTGTAGAAAACCGAAAAAGAAGGAAAATGAGGAGTGATTCCAGTGGCGTAGCTAGGTGGACAAGGGCCCCGGTGCATAAAACAAAAGCGGCCCCCCTCCCCCTTTTTCCACATGTTTGCATTAAAAATTTAAAAAAAAAACAGCTCAAGGGGCCCCCTGGGCTCCGGGGCCCCGGTGCACTGCACCGCTTTGCCCTATGGTAGCTACGCCACTGAGTGATTCACCTCGAAAATCGAATCGTAAAAGACTTCAATGAAGTAGGCATATTCCGAAAGGAATGGTTACCTTGTTATTATTATAATATGATAGTTTTACAGAAATGAGTCTTGCCAAATAATTTGGTGCCTTATGGGGGAAGGGGGCACCCCTTGCCGGCAAAGATAAAAAGACCAACTTTGTGAATTTTTTCTGAAAAAATGAAATTATTTACTTAGATCAATTTAGGTTTTGACACATTATTATACAAGTCTTTAAAAACATTTAAAAATTTTTTCAAATCAAAATACGTATTACAAAATGGCGGCGTGGCAGCTGAACTCCAAAAACACCTTTTAAAATGCGGTGGAAAATCTCCCAATGGTGTCGTTAGACCTACAAAATAAGAAATCAAAAATTTAGTTTAATATTCCAGTCCGCCTCTACCCGGATTTTTAAATTTTTATCTCAAAAGTTTTTTATGGCTATTTATGTAACGATGTTTTGATCGAAAAAATTTTTTTCGACTTTGAACCTTTATAATTAAAAAAAAATTAAAATATAAGAAATCTGGGTCGTGCCGGACTGGAAAAACATATATTATATTAACCTACATTTTTTCATTTCTTATGTTGTAGGTAGGTTACAAATAAACAAGTAAAATTTCTTTATAATCGCCGGCCTTATTCTACTTCGTTAATTTTGAAATTTTTTATGGGAAGATCCATCTGGAATGGTGAATCTAAGTAGTGGTGTACTTCTCCATCTTCCTCCATAATCAAGTCATTTTATATGGTTAAAAACGTTTGCTAGATGTTTTGCGAATAAATGAGCTTTTGCTTTATCGCTTCTGGCCCAGCCTCCTGTATCATTTTTGATGGGTGGTATAACATCTTGTGGGTGTTTTATTTTCCTTGTGTTCTTCCAAAGTGAGTAATCGTTATGCGCATTAGTAGATAAACCACTTAGATGTTCCCGAAATTGTTGGTTTTTTAGTTCTAGAAGAAGCGATTTAAGTTGTTTTGCAGCCTTATTATATTTTGTTTTATTTTCTTCCGTTTTTGTTACTTGCCATTGTTTATACGTAGTTTTCATTTTTCTGCAAATTTTATAAAAACTATTCATTTCAGGTCCATATTTTGATTAAATTAAATTGCTAGCAATTTTATTTTTATAATTATTAATCACGGAGTAATTATTGCAAATATGGCACGTATAACCTCATACATACATCATCCATGTAATTACAAAGCAGGAAGATGTCAGCGATATGAAATTTATAAATGAAAACTATATATTAGAATTATTTTATGCAGAAAATTAATTTTAATTTTTGCTTATTTTGCAAACATATTTGGACAAATAACATAATAAAAGAAAAACACTATATTAGTAGGGGTAAGTTCAACAAAACCGGATAGTCTGGTAATACCGGATAGCGTATGTTCGCTTAGAAGCGCTGACGCTATCTCTCGAATTCATGCGGAAGCATATTTTACTTGATAAGAAAGTAAACTTATTGTAGACAAAGAACTGCATATATGTGTTATTTTCGGTCAAGATAGGTTTGAAAGAAGTGCGTTCTAGAATTGTGATTTTTGGCAAGTGGATTTTGAATCAAAACTTTTTTGTGGAAAAGGTGGTTATTAGGTAAGTACACTATGTTAAAGTACATGAAAAGAGGTTCATTCGCATGTGATTGTTTTCAATTTTTTTTCATAATTTAATTGTGAAATTTACATTTAAACATTTTTTCTTCGAGTCTTACAAAACCGGATATAAATTTGTCCTTTAAAATCGGATATGTTTTTTGGGTATTTAATTTTTTATAATTGTATATTTTGATAATAAGTGGACCGTATTTAACTGTAGTTAACTTTAAAAACTTGAAATTTAAAATTAACGTTTAGTAGGTAAAAATGAATATAGCGGGGTAAGAAAAAGCTCGAAAGTATCAGATTACAAGTAGGCGATGTAGGGGTGCTTCTGGCAGCCATAAAAATATTGTATAACTAATGCTAAAATGTTAAAATACAAATGATTGGAAGTGTGAAAATAAAATTAAAGTTTCAATTTAATAATTTGTTCCATTTAAAACAAAGATTTTTTACATAATTACAAAATATTTTTATTATTTATATTGGTATCCGGTTTGATCCTACCAGTTCTTCAAAACCGGATAGTTGAACTTTTTTGTATTTTTAAATGCATTCAGGGGTTTTTGATGAAATATGGAGTTTTAAGCATCTCCATTGAATTTAGAACTAAATTTGGAATAGATTCCACCGATCTCTGGAGAGCTAACTACTTTCATAACTGTTCCAGAGCGTCCCATAGGTTAGCTATCCGGTTTTGTACGACCTTCCCCATTATAGGTGTTTATTAATCCCTACAGTCCCAATAACTCTCCACTCCATGATGCTACCAGCCCCATTCTTTACACTTCAAAATAATCAAAATGCTAAAAATCGCAAACAGGTGGTTTTATATGCAATACCCAATATTTGTCCCATATTTTGAAATTTAGGGTTGTCATTTATGAAACAGAAGATCATTATCGTATTCTCCCTTGTACCTATTGGAACGACATATGGTGCGTTCCACTTAAAGCCCACAACGACCACGGTCGATCATTAGTCCAATCAAATAACCGCGTTCGATCTTTAGTCCAATCAAAGAATAACGGGAACACACGCCGCGGTCGTCGTGGAATTTAAGTGGAATGTACCCATAATAATAGGTAAAATAACCAGATTATTGCGGGAACATTCCAAAATTGAAATTAATATTTTTTTTGATTTCGAACTTCTTAAAATAAATTTCAAGTTGATCAGGTTTAAAAGTCTGCGTTGAAAATGAACAAATTTTTCTGTAATTTTGCCCGATTATTGACAGTCAGATCATGGAATCATCGAAAATAATTTACTGCAATTTTGCTTTTAAAAAATATAAATACTGTAGTTAAAAAGAAATTATTTATGTAATCGTGGGGCAGAAAGATTTATATGATAGTCGATCAGGTTTTATTGAAATAGATTAAAAATAATTATACATACTATTGAATTATTCGTATATATAAATATTGCATGCTTTTCCCATATTGCAGTCGTTGCAAGATAGTAGGTATTCCAATACCGACGCGACACAATTTCAAAAAATGGTCTGCCTAAAAGTAATTCTAGTATTGTTGCAAAGTTTAATCGTTGTAAATTCGGGACGTGTACGAGATAAAATATTGGTAGATACATATTAAATTTAATATCATAGATAAAATAAGAAGAAAAAATATTATTTTTTAGTTTGGTCAGAAAAAAATACAACTCACTAGGTTCGATGGTCTATGTGGTGGTAAAGATGTCCCATTGTTATTTTACTTTACTGGAGTTACTGTTGATTCTGCAGAGGGCCATTGTAAGAACTCAACTGCTGTTGTTAAAGAAGATAATATTACGACGCCTGCTCTGAAGGTAAAAGCAAATATTCCGGATAAGTATAATATGTTAAAAATGTCCTTTTGGAATTTTATGGTGGAAATTTAGTACAAAGTTTGTTATGTAAAAAGACAGTGGTGTGCAAAATTTCAACCTTTCCAAAATTCCTGTTGACTTTAAAAGAAAGAAACAAAAAACTGTAATTTTACATTACCTATTTTTTTTGTATAAAATAATAAAAGATATCTGAAATATCTCAAAAACTTCAGATAAATCAAAAATGTCTTAAGAGACATGAATATAATTTTTTGGAATTTCTTCACAATAAAATTCAATGAAATAAGAATTGAACAACTTTTAAAAAATGATTTAATCATTTTTGAATTTTCCGCCTACCATAAGAACATTTCACATAATTCTGCTTTGGAATTCATACAAATTAAAAAAATTAATTTGAAAATTGCGAAAGGTGTTCGTGGTGTAGTGTTCAAAGTTGTGGAATCATGAACCAGAAGCATGGAAAACAGAAGCACACAGAGGTGGTGCCGATGCCGGTGGAATTTTGAGATTTTTTTTTTAATTTGTAGGGATTCAAAAGCAGAATTATATCAAATTTTCTTAAAGTAGTCGGAAAGTTCTAATAGTTAGCATTTTTTTTTAAAGTTGATCAATTCTTATTTAATTGAATTTAACTTTTGATCTTTCCAAACTTTTTGGATATCTTTTAGTAAAAAAAAAAAAATTCCTAGGGGGCATTTTTAACGTACTTATCCGGCGAGACGTTTAGGTTTGGGTTCTTGTGTTTTTTTAAAGTAAGGCAATCGAATAGTAAAGTAATGGAGAAATAATCTTTATAAGTCACTGCATCTTCCAAGTTCCAATGGTGAACCCAGAAACGAATGTATTCTATGATTGCTGGATTCATTCATTATATAAAAATGCAGGGTTCTGACTTTTGGAATTATGTTAAACAATTGTTATTATGGTTACAGTGTTCTATTGCAATTACTAGATGTCAATCGAGAGATAATTTGGATTCGTGCGAAGAATTTTATAAACAACAAAATTTTAATTTCTGTGAATTGATTAATCCGGACAATTTGATAACAGGTCAAAGTCCGCTATCAGTTCCTTATAAACCGAAGTTTAAATGTCCCTGCAAAAAGGTAAAATTATGTGTGAAGTTAGCACTGCCATTTTCAAAAATCCTAAATTTTTTTATTGTGCTGGTTTGTGCCCGGTGTGTGCCGTATTTTCTTTTTTTAATTTCTCTTTTTCGGATTTTATGAACATAGCTGATTTTGAGGGTAGCAGTTACCACTGACATTTTCGATAATCCCAAAAAATTTTATTGTGCCTGATTGTGCTCGTGTGCTACCGTGTGCCGTAAATCATAAATTTTCTTTTGATAAATAAAATTTTTTTGGGTCAAAAACTATTTTATCGACGCGCATGAATGGATTATTCCCATTGTCCCTTACTTTCTAGCGAAACCACAGCCAATGGAACGGGCTTGAAAAAATCAGCAGGGAGAGAAGACTCTGTTGAGCTTCGTTTCTTTACTTACGCGTGTCGTCATACGAACGTCGCCGGACGCTGTTACATGCAAAGTGCCAGGTGGGGAGTTTCTTTCCCCGCTGATAATTCTAAGCCCGTTCCCTTGGCTTGGTTTCACTAAAACGTAAGGAGGGACAGTGGGAACGTTAATCCATTCATGCGCGCTGATAAAATAGTTTTTTATTTATAAAAATAAATAAAATTTTATGATTTACGGTACACTGTGGCACACGACGAGCACATTCCAGCACTCTAAAATTTTTTAGGAATTATCGAAAATGGCAAAAAAATTTAAAAAAAAAAATTCAGCGCAACCCGGCACACACAAATAAAAAATTTGGTATTTTCGAAAATGGCAGTGCTAACTTCACGCACATGGTAAAATTACATTATTTGAAAAAACTTTTTAGGGCGTTTACCAGGCAAGCAATTTTACGTTAAATCTTAAGCCGCTTTTATTTGTCCCTCTAGATAGATGGTATTGGAAGATTCAAACTCAATGTCGTTCAATTGATGTAAATAGGCTAATATGTTGCGGATATATTGAAGGAAGTGTAGTTTCAGGATCCAGGGATTAACATAAGAATTTAATACTTACTTGAATACTTACTTGAATACTGATGCCCGCATTCACAAAGAAACGTATAACGAACGATTACGTAACGGATCGTTTAAGTAACAAATTTTTAACGTTAATCGTTTAATTTCACTTTTAAATAAACCTTTCGTGACATTGTATTAAAGGACTGTTATTTTTATTACGACCCAAAGAGCTCTCGTTATTATTATGCTCGATTACGAAATAAAATATGACTATTTAACGGTCCGTAACGTTTAACAGACCGTTAAATCAGTTACGAACGTTTGTGAATACGGGCATTACTGTATATTTCAAAATAAAATTATGACTACGATTGAAACGAATATCTGTTATTCTATTGAAGCTAGGGAATTTTTTTCGGTAATCCTTTTGTAACACCATCAAAACAGTTCCACATTTCGTGAGGAAACTGTGGTGGACGGCGTCATTGACGTCTTTGCGACCGGCCTATCGAAATATCTTCAAAATAGCCATGTGCGTGAAGTTAGCACTGCCATTTTCGAAAATCGTAAAATTTTTTATTGTGCTGAGTTGTGCTCGGTGTGTGCCGCGTTGTGCCGTTTTTTTTTTTTTTTAATTTTTTATTTTTTGGATTTTATGGACATAGCCGATTTTTAGGGTAGAAGTTAGCACTGCCATTTTCGATAATCCTAAAAATTTTTAGTGTGCTGAATTGTGCTCGTGGTGTGCCGTAAATCATAAAATTTTATTTTGAAAAATAAGACTTTTATGGCCCAAAAACGAAAATCGAAAACGAAGTTAGCACTGCCATTTTCGACAATCCCAAAATTTTTTAGTGTGCTGAATTGTGCTCGTGGTGTGCCGGAGTGTGCCGTAAATCATAAAATTTTATTTTGAAAAATAAGACTTTTATGGCCCAAAAACGAAAATCGAAAACGAAGTTAGCACTGCCATTTTCGACAATCCCAAAATTTTTTAGTGTGCTGGATTGTGCTCGTGGTGTGCCGGAGTGTGCCGTAAATCAAAAAATTTTATTTTGAAAAATAAGACTTTTATGGCCCAAAAACGAAAATCGAAAACGAAGTTAGCACTGCCATTTTCGACAATCCCAAAAATTTTTAGTGTGCTGGATTGTGCTCGTGGTGTGCCGAAGTGTGCCGTAAATCATAAAATTTTATTTTAACAAATAAAATTTTTATGGGCCAAAAACTTATTTTTTGACGCTAATGAATGGATTACTGTCCCAATCTACTTTCTAGCGAAACTACAACCAAGGGAACGGGCTTGGGAAAATAAGTGGGGAAAGAAGACCCTGTTGAGCTTGACTCTAGTGTGGCATTATAAGGATACATGAAAAGTGTAGCATAAGTGTGCCGTAAATCATAAAATTTTACTTTAAAAATAAAATATTTTTGGACCAAAAACTATATCGATGGAAGTTAAATATAGATAATAGTTTTAAAAATTTTAATTTGATTTTAGGGTCTCCCTGTATAGGAAAACTTCCGTCGATCTTCGATCCGATGCGATGGTCAGTTTACCAGTCAATTTACCCGGCATCGGGACCGGGAAAACTCGGCACCAAAATATCACATTTTAAGACCATTTCCGTCGTATTTTTTTTAAAACGCTTAAGTCGTATACCAACTTTCCTTTTTTACAGATTCTGTGTTTTGCAGCCTCATCGCTAACACCAAATTTTATCATTGATAGAAGAATTCCTCCAATCAACGTGTTTATGTCACTCTGTATTATACAGAAGGTGCTTTTTACTAGTGATAGGAACTATCAAGCTTTTTTGACTATCTATAGTTAGTTACTAATTATTTTTTACTATCGATAGTTAGTAACTAAAAATTTAATTACTAAAATTTAGTTACCGAATAAAAACTATCGAATAAAACTATCAAATAAAAACTATCGAATAAAAACTATCGAATAAAACTATCGAATAAAAACTATCGAATAAAAACTATCGAATAAAAACTATCGAATGAAAACTATCGAATAAAAACTATCGAATAAAAACTAGTTATATTGAATAAAAAATATTTCTTTAATTAGTGGAATTTTTTAGTTTAATTAATGAAAGACCAGATGTGAGTAAAAGTCACATCTTCTGAAGTCAGATTTCCCAATATGCCACAATGCAAACACTCTGGCAATACATTCAAATGCAAGAGTTTGTCCATGCAGGATGTTCGGAGAGCACATCAGAAATTTTATGCGCGACCAAATCGGGAATCCCAAAATAATTTTATCCTCCACCACATCACCGTAAACTCACCCAAATCTTCTGACTGCAAAAAACAACTAATCACAAAGTTCTATCTTTCTATACGTCGGGATAGCAAATCCGAAAATGTTCGCGTATGTCGAGCATCATTTCTTTCGATTTTGCAGGTTGGAAAGGATAGACTTCACAGACTTTGTGAGCAATTTTTTGTAACTGATTTAGCCTCCGTGGAGACACGAGGAGGTGATCGGCGAACCGAAAAGTACAGAGAAAAGAAAGAAGTAATAATGACACACATCAAGACTTTCGTTCCTCTTCAGAGCCACTATTTGTTACACTCTAATTCGTCGTAACGATCACCTCGCCCGTGTACAGATAAAGTTGCCTCCAGACTAGCATTGATTCAGTGGAGAAGGGGGGGGGGTCGACGAGATCTTAAAAAACTTTACTGAGGGATCGCGGGTACTTACGACGGGGCTTACTTAATGTCACTATCTAGGGAAAGAAAATGTATGAGGCAGTATCTAGATAGCGATCTAAGTATTAAAAAAATGTGGTCCTTGTTTACTGTTGCCTATCCCGATCTCGTTGTTGCATACGACTATTACCAAACTGTATTTAGTGAGAATTTTAACATTGGCTTTGGAAGCCCTGTCGTAGATAATTGTTCTACCTGTACATCATTGGAAAGTCGTATTACTGTTGCAACCGCTCAAGAGAATGTACTTGAGCGCTCAAATGAAAGCCCACAAGGTTCGAAGTAATGTTTTTTTTGAAAAATTAAGGCAAGATAATGAGTCGGAGCTTACGTTAAGCTATGACTGCCAAAAGAACCTAGTACTGCCAAAGGTGCCCGACCAGGCTGCTTACTATTCAAGGCAGCTGTATTTATACAATTTTACAATTTGCCAAGGTTCTTCTCGTAGCCCACAGAATACCACCAACACATTTTCTTACTGTTGGACTGAAAATGAATTTATGAAGGGATCAAACGAGATAGCGTCAGCTCTTTACCACAGATTACAGAATTCTGATATGGGTGAAGTTAATAAAGTTAGATTGTAACGAATTTTAGTTCTGTTGCATTAACTCCTTCTCAAATATTCTGAGTACGGCCCAGACTTAATTTTCTAGCGATATTTAAATATCTGCTACGTGGTACTGACCTTGGAAAGTACATTGGTTAGGGCGGTCATGTGATACGCGCTTGGAGGTAGAAGGGAGACGCGAGGTAATTGGGATTGAGTGCCTTGCAATGATAGAAACCGGTCGACAGAATAATTAAGTGCGTAAAAACATCATTTTTGGCGGAAATCTTTGGGTGACGTCATTAAATTTTATATCATTGTGATCAGTGATTTTTGGCCGTCCTGTATATGTATTTGGGACACCACCGGTACAATACAGAAGCTATTTCAAATTCACATGTGGCATACGCCAACGTCCACGCGCATTTCTGTCGACGCAGGCATTTTCTGGTTCGTATCATCGAGCTCACTCGTGAAGCGCTCGATTCTTTGTTGTCAAACAAAGCACCGAATTTTAACCTTTAAGGTTATGGTCATATTTTTAACAACTTTTGACATTTATCGAGGAGGTCCAACAAGTTGCAACACCAAATCCAACTGTATCTGCACTATCTTTCAATCTACATCAGCTACCAGCATCACGAGGGTTTATAGCAGTGTTTTGTGCTTCGCGTCTGTCAGTTGTTTCTGTATAAACCCGTGCAAGGGCCAGTTTTGCATTAATTTAAGAACACGTCGGCTACGGATGAACATCAGTCGTTGCTTGAGATCTTGGGTAAGCTTTTTGTATCATATCGTAGATTCTGACGTGTATTGTGTGTCATACCAAATTTATAGCTGTGTCCTTGTCAATTGTATTGAACATCTTTTGATGGTAGTAGTCAGTGCGCTGGGTTTTGTCGCAACCAGCATTGTACGTTGCAATTGTTTGCACGAGCGCCAAGCACGTCTCAAATTTCACATTTTGTTTCATTATACACTTGTTATTATCTAAGTGTTTTTTTTTTCATTCCTAGCTACAACTTTTTCCAGAACCTATCGACTTAGCCTCCGGCATTAAATCGCCAGTTAGTTTATATTTACCATCGTGGCCAACAAAAAAAAACCGAAGATCAATCTTTGGATTGTTGCAGGTCCAGGTCTCTGTCCAGGATCGACCCTCCCATTAGGGGTTGATGTTCAGAGGGCTGATTTGTTACAAGATTATTCTCAGATGGGTATGGGGGGCAAAATAAAAATAAAGCAGTAATAACCATGCTTTGCCACTGGTTTATGCAAGAATGCCCTCCAAACGTCGATCAAATTGAAGTATGGTTTCCTATAGTAGGTCACTCTTTTATAGCGCCCGATCGTGTGTTTCGAAATTTGGAGATGCAGTTCAATAAAAAAAGTGTCATCGAAAACCCTGATAAATATATGGATGTAATAAAGAAATTTAGTACAGTAATCCATCTTCACGAAACTCCCCTTCGTAACTGGAAGGAGTACGCAGAAGAAATTACAAAAAACCCTGGGCGTGGCACTTCAAATTTCAAAAGTGCAAAAAGATTATCCTGACAAGAAGTAATAATAAAAACATTGCCTTGTACAATGTGAACCTTTTTATAATTTCGAAAGTGGATCACGTAAAAGCATCGTCAAAAGAAACATCAAATGATACTTTGGTACATTATGATCCACAGAAACCAGTATACATAACATCTGACACATCGGAAAAAGGTCTTGGGGCCGTTATGTTCCATAAATACCAGGATGGATCTTTAAGACCAATAGCTTATACCTCACGAACTCTTACGATGATGGAATCACGATACGCGACGATTGATAAGGAAGCATTGGCCATTATATACGCAGTTACAAAATTTAACCAGTACATATACGAAAGACGTTTCACACTCCTTACCGACCACAAACCACTAGAACGGATTTTCAGCGAATATCGCGACACACCTAAAATATCAAGCAATCGAACGATGGGCAATGATTTTAAACAATTACAGCTACGCAATAGCATATCAACAAGGTAAAGATAATGCCCCAGCCGATGTTTTGTCACGATTACCGCTGCCTGACAACAACCTAACAAACAATGAAAAGGAAGGATTCCCATCAAGAGGACACCTACTAAAAGTACGATTAAAACAATTACCAATAACAAAACAAGCATTACGAGATAAAACTACGAATGACAAAATTTTACAACTAGTAACTAAATAATACACAGCTACTGGCCAAAATGAACACAACTGGTAACGGAAATTATACTATTCTATGAAAAATGTTACGAATTATCAGTGGAAGAAAACATAGTATAGGGTGTTTTTTTAGCTGCATGAGAACTTTAAATAGGGATAACAATTGAATCAAGATTGCTATGGAAACAGTTTTTTGACATTTGTGTTTAGCAAGGTTCGGCATTTGATAATGCATAGATTGACCATTGAACAACGCTACCAAATTATAGAAATATATTTTAAAAATCAAAGCTCTGTTCGCCAAACATATAGAGCCCTTCGCCCATTTTATGTTAGACATTTTCGACCTTCTGAGCAAGCTATTCGTGCGGTGGTAGACAAATTTCGTACCACTTCTTCGTTGCGTGATATAAAAACACCAGCAAGACGAAATTATGTGCGTACCGAAGAAGCTATCAGTTCTGTGAGTGAAAGTGTGCAACAGGACCCAAACATTTCAATTCGCCATCGTGCTCAACAACTTGGGCTTTGTCCGTCCACTACATGGAAAATTTTACGGAAAGATCTTCATTTACTACCTTATAAAATCCAGTTGGTTCAAGAACTGAAGCCTGATGATCATCGATTGCGTCGTGAGTTCGCAGATTGGGCTCACAACCAATTGGAAGTGGATCCATTTTTTTACCGTAAAATTTTGTTCAGTGACGAGGCACATTTCTGGTTAAATGGGTATGTAAACAAACAAAATTGCCATATATGGAGTGAGACCAATCCGGGACATTATCTTGAGACTCCATTGCATCCATTAAAATTGACTGTTTGGTGTGGAATACACGCCAACGGCATCATTGGTCCATATGTCTTTCGAAATGAGGAAGGAGCTACCGTTACGGTGAATGGTGTGAGATATCGACACATGCTCAATACATTTTTGTTTCCAAAACTTCAAGAGCTAAACATTGACAACTTATGGTTCCAACAGGATGGTGCTACGTGCCACACAGCCAACGAAACCATCAATTTATTGAAAGGACAATTTGGTGACAACATTATTTCAAAACGTGGTCCTATCAATTGGCCTCCAAGATCGTGTGATTTGACACCTCCAGATTATTTTCTGTGGGGGTATGTTAAATCCATGGTTTATGCTAACAAACCAACAACTCTAGAAGCATTGGAGGCTAATATTCAGCAAGCCATTTATGAAATAAAGCCAGAAATATTGGAAAAAGTGGTCAAAAATTGGACTGAACGGATGCGCTTCGTAACCATTAGTCGTGGTGGTCACATGCCGGAAGTCATGTTCAAATCATAAATGCCTTTAACTGTACTTTCATAAAAAAATTATAACCAAAACATTCCGTCAGGTTTTTAATGTTTTATTTCATTTTGAAGTTCTCATGCAGCTAAAAAAACACCCTATACTATGGAAAGGAAGAATTTGTATACATGAAACATTACAACAAGCACTAAAAATGCTACATGATGGACATCCAGGAATGAACGCCATGCAATCAATGACAAGATTACATATTTATTGGCCAAACATCAACACTGACATAAAATTCGCACAACAATGTTACTCGTATCAAGAATCGAAGCAAAACGTAAACAAAGTACCATTATACCCATGGTACGCTCCGCCAGAACCATGGGCACGAATACATAATATAGACTTCGCAGGACCATTCGAGAATAAGATGTTTATTGTCATAATAGATGTTTATTGTCATAATAGATGCATTTACCAAATGGTTAGAAGTTATACTGATGAGGAACATTACCTCCGAAAACACCATAACAGTGCTAAGAGATGTTTTTGAGCGGTTGGGCCTACCAAAATTCATCGTGTCAGACAACGGTCCACAATTAACGTCAAATGAGTTTGAACAATTTTGTAGTTCAAATGGGATTACAAACATAAAGGTTACACCGTATCACCCAAAATCAAACGGCCTCGCCGAGCGAGCAGTCAGAACATTCAAAGAAAGAATGAACGCCAGCGATAAATCAAAAGACTTTAATGTTAGATTAAATAATTTCTTGGTGGGTTATAGAAACACTATACAACGTTCAACTGGAAGATCCCCCAGCGAGTTAATTTATGGTCGTCCAATGAGAAGTTTGTTTGATCAAATTAAGCCCGATATACATCGTAATCAAGAACGCGAAACCGCCAGGCAGAAGTTACACCACGATAAAACAGCTAAACCGACTAATTTCGAAATGGACCAGCTGGTTTGGGTAAACAACCCACACGGAAAAGGATCGACAAAAGGCAAAATAATTGGCAAACGAGGCATCTATTCGTATTTAGTGGAAATAGAAGGAGGACTAGTACGGAGAAAGCATGCTGACCAATTGCGGCCTAGAATACCGGAAACTATAAATCAACAGTTCAAACCAGAAATACCAGAAACAATACCAATTTTAAATACAGAAGAAAATAACGCAGCAACAATGGTGGAATCGGTGAACGAGCAAATTGCTGATTTGGAGAATGGTGTCGGAAATTGGATTTTATTTCATAACGCTACAAGGACTATAACAGAAAAGAAAGGATATAAGAAGACAAACGAATCTGTTTATCTTTCTATAACAGGTTTATCTTAGGTAGTCTAGTATATTCAAGGATGAAGGACCCGGTTTCTTCCGGAAGGAATTGGTTTACAGGATCATATGTGTCAGTGTGGTTGTACCAGCTTCTTGGAAATCGCTTAAAACAGCATGTCAGAGACGCTAGAGTGGGTTCGGATGCCACTGGCTTGTCTGAACATTTGAATGGCCATAATCACTTCTTTGATAATATGGATGTTACTGTTTTACTGTACTCGCTGAGGAAAGATGTTTTATTAAGAGGTCATTTCTGGAGACCTCATAATATTTTGATAGAGAAGCTGACAACGTCAATAAAATTACTGTTTTTTTCGCAGATCGATAGATCATACGGTTCTCTACTGTCGGTATATCATAGACAAGTTAATAGTGATAAGAGGGGACCCATGTAGCACATAATATTGGTGCAATATGGGCTAAATACATTTCAAATATTGGTGCAATATTGAAAAACAATATTGGCCAATATAGTTTTGTTCGCATTTTGATATATTGGTACAATATTGTACACAATATGGAATTTTCAAAGCACAAAAGAGGATCATCCGAAACATATTTAATATACCACCTATGGGAACAAGCAAATCTGTTTTTAAAGAAAAACAAATACTTACAGTTACAGCGATATACGTAATCGAAAGCACATTATTCTACAAAAATAATTCAGATCTTTTTATGGAAGCTCGACGAAGCCACGCCTATCATACACGACACTGCACAGACCTGGTTCCACCTAGCACGTATTCACGCTGAGGTGCGAATAATCAAAATATATAACAGCTTACCTGTGAAGCTGCGTGAGCTCCTAACACAACAATTAATAAAAAAAAGGCTGCAAAGGATACTGGTAAACAATCCGCTATATAGCATGGATGACTACTTTGCAGTCAATTTTAAATCACCGCAGATTGGTGACCTTACAGCGTAGAGATGAATCTCTATGGATATGGAGCTGATCTCCACGTATTACATATTATTAACTGTATTTAGATTATAAATTTGTTAAAAATTGTAATAGAGTATTATTATTATTAAAAGACAACGTGGATTCGTGAGTGGGAACGGATGCTTCATCAAAGCCGTCTTGCTAAACCAGATAATCCGGTAAGGAAAGAAGACTGGTCTGGCTGCCGCCCAGCTTGACGTTTCCAAAGCGTTTGATTCGGTTCCGCACTCTTGCATAGAGGAGGCGCTTAAAAACCAGGAAACTCCCGAGACGTTGATAAGTCTAGTCAGAACAATGTACAGCGTTATATCCACAAAATTCACTGGAACGGACATCACAATTAAAATTCAACGAGGCGTTAAACAAGGAGATCTCCTCTCCACACTCCTCTTCAATGCATTATTAAACAAAGCCATCGCGAAGATCGAAGAAAAATGCTGCTTCAGCATAACGGATGAGATAAAGCTCTCAATATTGGCTTTCGCCGATGACATCTTTCTAGTTGCTGAAGACCAAGAACAATTACAAGCATTACTGAACATTTTAACCATAGAACTTAACGAAGTGGGGCTTCACATATCTGCAGAGAAGAGCGCGTGTTTTGGAATCGCGAGCGGGAAAAAGACCTGGGCTACGTATGAATTGGACGCCCATATACAGGGCAAGCCACTCAGAAACTACAGAGTGGACGAAAACTTTGACTATTTGGGTGCATCCTTCACGATAAGTGAAGGATTGTCAAACGCTGGCAGCGAAAATCGCGCGAAAGCATTTGGTCCAGCAGAGAAGATGCTTTGTGGGATTTGGCTCCCACAAAGGTTATCTTTGTGAATAACCTCCCGAGATGCTACCAGTGCCTGGAATTCGGGCACGCCTCCAGGAGCTATAAAGAGACGGAGATGCATTGTGGAAAGTGTGCACTTACGGGTCACACTGGAGCAATGTGCAGTGCGGACACGGCCTGTTGCATTAATTGTAAGAGACGCGGGTTACCTACGGGTCACTCTGGGTTCTCGGGGACTTACCCAGAATACAAAAGAGCAGTTGAGAGATCTCGCACAGGTAACTGATGCTGAGAATAGTACAACTCAACTGTCAGGGCTCGTGTCAGTGGGCGATAGGCAGGGGGCCGGACGTCTTGCTGATGCAGGAGCCTTATTGCGGCAACAATGGAAATATCAGGGGGGTTCCAGCCAGGATGCGAGTTCTTGCTGGAGCTTACCCCTCCGCCGCTGTCATAATCCTAAATGACAGCGTGGCTGCTATGGCTGTTGAAGACAGCCAGGATAAGTTTTCGGTGCTCGTACATCTGCACGGGAACTTTGGGGATCTCTTTGTGGCTTCATTATATATGAAGAAAGATGCCCCAATGGAGGAGGAGCAGATCCGGATAAAGAGAATGACCGAGGTGGCGGCGGGTAGACCGCTTGTCATCGGAATTGATGCCAACGCTGCATCTCCATTATGGGGGAGTAAGAGTGTTCGACATGGTAGCCAAAATAGTGCTAGAGGAGTGCTCTTGGATGAGTACATTACTGAGAGGGACCTAGTGGTTCTTAATTCCCCTCAGAGTACTATACCTTCAGCGGCGCTGTGGGGCACTCTGATATAGATGTGACGTTGGGTAACGATAGTTTGGTAAGATCGTTTGGAGTTGCCTGGAAATTGGAAGCGGGTGAGTGCGTCAGTGACCATAATCCAATGTTGATAACGCTAAGTCCATTGCAAATATCAACTAGAGCAGATGGACATGGTTCCATTAGATATACCCTAAAGGGGGCGGATTGGGAGAGGTTCAATAGTGAATTAGATTTCTCTTCCTCCCAAATAGCACATTGGGATTATGGTGAAATGGATACGGAGGCACAGTTTGATCTCATGGATGATGGATCACTGGGGCTAGTGAGGCCGCGTTTAGAAAGACTAAACCGGAAAGATCGAGAGTTGCGTCCTGGTGGATGCAGCAACTAACGAGCATACGAAGACTCGAACGGCGAAAAAGAAGTTCCAGCGTGCACGGACATTGGGGGATCCCAGAAGTGCGGAACTGTATGGCGGACTTATTTCTCCCTTAGTTATGAGTACAAAGGGGAGACTAAGAGGTCCAAGCTGGAAGACTGGCGAAAGTTTGTAGAGAGTGAAAGCAACTCCAACCCGTGGGGCCATATGTATAAGATATGCACTGGCCGCAGAAAGCAAAGTGAAATAGGTCAGATCCGGATTGGGGACAGTTTCTCCACGACGTGGGAGGAGGGAGTCGAACACTTGTTGGGCGACCTCTGCACGTATTTCAACTATATTTTGCCTGCATAACACGAGGCAGATTTCCGAAGAGGTGGAAATTGGCGAGATTGGTTATCTTGCTTAAATCCCTGGACAAGATAAGATCTGATCCGGCTTCGTATAAGCCGATCTGTCTGTTGCCCGTAATGGGTAAGATTCTTGAGAGGATCTTGGTCACAAGACTCCAAAAGAAACCGTTTGGGATTTTGAGCGATAGTCAGTTTGGTTTGGTTAAGGGGGCGTGAACGCATGTAGTAGGTGTGTGTCAATTTATATACGATTACGTTACGTTTTCTTTTGTACTTTCTAAGGAATAAAGTGTTAAGTACTTTGTTACTACGAATACTTATTTACAAATTACGAATTCAACCACCTACAATTACAATAATTGGCGACGAGGATTTTGAAAACCCATACAGGCAAAATTGTTACAACTATTACGTTTATACAAGTTAGGTTAAGATTACACGTGCGTGGATTTATTTTTCGTATTGGAAAATTTACAATAAATTATTACATTCGATTACGATGCCTAATAATGAAGTTACCCCTGCAATAAGTTCCAATTATGCAGTACATACAGTTTTTTCAATAGAAAATTACGATCCAACTACAAAATTTAACAGGTGGTTGATGGGATTGTAAAGTGCATTCAGAGTTTTTGCAGTTCCTGCGGATAAGAAGGCCGATTACATTTTACACTACATGGGCGCAGATGCTTACGACATACTTTGCGATAAAATTTCACCCGATACTTCAAATTCAAGGAGTTTTGAAGAAATTGTTACAGTGATGAAAACTCATTACAACCCGGAGCCACTGGAAATTGCAGAGAATTTTAGATTTTTGCAACGACGCCAGGAGGATGGTGAGAGTGTTTCTGAATATTTAACAGCGTTACAACGCTTGGCAACCACATGCAAATTTGGTGATTATTTGAAGAAGGCTCTTCGGAATCAATTTGTTTTTGGGTTACGTGCACAAAATATTCAAGGAAGACTACTGGAGCATCGTGAATTAACAATCGAAAAAGCGTTGGAGATTGCCATTAGCACGGCGACGTCCGCTAAAGATGCAGCGCAGCTACATAATACGAACAATTCAAATAGTGTCAATAGCATTACTTCAAATACAAACAAGAAGAATTTCAAGAAATACAGCAGTTCGAATAAGACGGCATTCAACAGGGAAAAGAAGACTAATATTCCTTATTGTTTTAGGTGTGGTTCATCAAAACATCTCGGTAATAAATGTAATCTTGTCAATATCATTTGTAATAAATGCAAGGTCAAAGGTCATTTGGCGAAGGTGTGCATGAAAGGTTCAAACAACACACACAATACAAATCAAATAGAGGAAATTTTCTTGCTCGATACAGAACATACCGAATACAGGGGTAAGTTCACAGTTGCAATTCTGGTACGAGGCCGTAAGATACATTTTGAAGTCCATAGCGGTTCAGCTGTTAGTATCATGAGTTTTCCACAATTTCGAGTAGAAACACACAAGAGCGGTAGTACTACTTCATTTACCTCAAGTGGGTCAAGCGAAAAGATTAAAGGAAAAAGATGTAAGAAAAAGGAAAGCAAATCGAATAAATATAAAAGACGTCGACATTCAAGTCTATCGTATTTGAATTACAAAAACGAAAAAGTAGGAAATAAAAACATATTAAAAAATCCGTGCCTTAATAAAAAATGCACCAATCACCAATGGATGCAATACATTTACAGAAGATGAGAGAAAGCAAATCTTTTCATTATTTTGGAATATGGGAAACAATTTGGAAAAAAGAAGTTTTATAAATGGTTTAGCAATATTACCATTTTTCGAGTTTAAATTGGTCAATGGTTGATTCAAAAGAAAAAGAATGTCGCATTCCAAATGCTTATTTTGAATATTATCTGTTTTTTATTGCGACGCACTCTGTACGTTGGTGTATATGGGCTTATCAATTTTTAACGGCCACACGATTGGCGAATTAAACTCAAGGCTTTTTCGATTGATATCGAGAGAATTGTGGTCGATAGTTTTTGACGTTCGAATTTAAATTAGTTATTTTCGATATAATATTACCATTTTTCGAGTTTAAATTGGTCAATAATAGACCACAACCTACATACACCATCGTCAGGGTGTTATTTTGCGATCAACACAGCAGTAGCAGCGGATACGGAGGCCACATTTGCGACTTTGTGATAATTTAGTGACAAGCAAGTAGTTTGAAATCGTGCGCACGTCGCCATCTAGTGTGGACCATTGGTACCCCTCGTGTAAATATTGGAATCCAATTCATCAACTGTCAATATTGGGATTTCCAACAACGATCACCATCACTACAGTGGTTTGGGTATCGATTTATAATAATTTATACACCTCTAGCGTATCAATTATTTATCAGCTTCCACCAAGTTGCTCTTAGAGACCATTTGTTGCTTTCGGAAACTAACATATCTGGCCGGAGTTGTGTCATTCCCCATCATAACTACCATTATTGTTTGCATTTGATAAGTGTAATAATTCATTATTCCTTATTGGCACTCCAGTGGCGTCACATTACGTTCACTTCGATTCAACCAATTCTTTGTTCATTACAGAAACGCTTGAGGTGACAAACGGGTATAGATATAATATACTAAGTGTGCTTGCTTTATTTTTAGCTTTTAAATTCAAATTAAACACGAGCGGAAGGAACTTTTGGACGAGGCCTCAGAAGGAAGCGACTCTGTTGAAAGAAAGTGTTTTGGTCTCACACACCCCTAGATTACTGGGGCAGACAAATTTAAGGTAGGCCGCTTGGTTATTTTTATTTGTATTCATTTTGTTAACCGAATTTGTAGCGATTTTCAATCCTACCTGTTAAGGTAAAATTTATGTTGGTTGAGCGAAGTGACTTATTGTCATTGTTCGCCGGTAGTGCCATTTTTTTTTTATTATTACTGAAGTCAGCCTATTGCTGGGGCAACTGACCAGTCATCTGGCGGTTTTTTTTCTTTGGTAGCCATCAACTACAAACGTTACTGTTTGGGACTACGAGTACAGATAGTTGTATTGTTTGTATAATAGCAGCACACATTCCATCTGTGTGTGCTTGGTTGATCTGATCAACAACTTTATTTGTTATTCATTAAAGATTGTTATTATACCTTTCGTGTTTAACTGGCGCCCAATCTTTATTCTAGTTAGCAGGAAATTTAAGCTTGTTTTACAGAGTGAGGTAAGTACCATAAGTATCCACGAACCTCGTAAGCGCGACCCTGCTCTGGCACTGGAAGGAGGTGCAACCCTCCAGCTAGCCACCCGTAAACATCACCGGGGCATTGGCGGCGTTTGTCTTCGCAAACTACATTACAAGAACTTTGGCTCAGGATTCTAGACGAAGCCTAACATATCAATATTTTTTTATAAAAGGGGATGTTCAAGTACGAGTATGTCTTCAGTTTTTTGTGAGTACCTTAAACATAACGCAGAAGTTGGTTAGGAACTCTTACAAGGAAAAATTAAAGAAAATAGAGACCTTAGAGGAAAACATGAACCAAAGAACAAAGCAACGTCTAAGCAAATGACTGAGTTTAAAAGTTTTATAGAAAATTTACCTGCAGTGCCTTCGCACTATTGTCGTTCGTCCAGTTCAAAATTATACCTTCCATCAGATATTAAAAGTGTTGCCAATTTGTATAGAATGTACTCATCAGAGATAAAAGCTCGTGGAAATATACCCCTAGGCCTTTCCTGCTTTAAAAAGCTTTTCAAAAAATATTACAACATAGGAATACATGTTCCTAAAAAAGACAAGTGTATTAAATGCGAGAGGTACAAAAATATCCCAAAACAAGAAAGAACAGAGAAAGATAAAACTATCTATCTCAATCACCAACAAGAGAAAAATGATGCCATACAACTTTTCCTTTGCCAGCAAAATAAATCATCGGAAAATGGTTTCATTGTTGTGTCTCTTGATTTACAGAAAGTTCTTGCTACTCCACATGGTCCAAGCATGATGTTTGGATTTTCTAGAAAATATGCTGTATATAACTTTACCATATATGAAAGCAAATCTCAAAATGGCTATTGTTATGTTTGGGAAGAGAAAGATGGCAAGAGAGGGGTTAATGAAATTGCCACTAACTTGTATAACTATTTGCTAAAAGTAGATAGTGATGGCAATTATCAGTCGAGATCTTTGTTCTGTAATAATTGTCCAGGACAAAATAAAAACAGATTTGTCCTGGGAATGCTTCTGTATTTTTTTACTCATTCCAAGACCGTCAATAATATTTCTATAACATATTTAGTCACAGGGCACACCTACATGCCTGTTGATAGCGTTCACGCGGTTATAGAAAAATATACCTCCAACATGAATATACAGGCACCCTCGGAATGGCATACTTTAATTCGAAATGCAAGAAAGCGCCCCAAGCCGTATGAAGTCATTCCTGTACATTTTGCCGAGTTTCTAGATTGGAAAGCTATGCATGTTCCCAAAAAATTGAAAACAAGTGATGAAGGACGGGAATTTAAATGCAAGATGTTAAAAGAACTGCACTTTCTAAAGCAGATTTAAAGTGTATTGATATTTCCACCAGTTATTCCAATGATGCACCTTTTAATAAAATTGAATGGATAAATTTGTGGATTAATAGTATAATAATAGTAGTAGTAGTAATAATAGTATATTACATAACAAGCGTGGAAAGTGACACATTTCGCATGAGTGTGTAAGTTTTGCACGAGGCGCAGCCAAGTGCAGAAATCACACGAATGCATGAAAGGCACTTTTCTGCGAGTTATGTACACTATTTTTCCTACGACCGCGACCATAAAAAAATAAATCCATTTTTATGTCGTTTTCAATAAATTAATTTGATTTTAGAAAACAAAAGCAATATTATTTATTAATTGTAGTTAACGTCAAAATTTCAAAGCAGCCTACTAAATTCAAGTTAACTGTGCGTTATAATAACGCACAGTCATAACGCACGGGTTGATGATATTGACGACTTTCGTGCCTACTTAATTATGTGTAATGTGCTACTTTCTTATGGGGTCGTAGGAAAACACAATTTCAAACGACAGGTGAAATTTTTCCAGTGGCGGCGTTCCTTTTTCAAGTTGGAAGTTTTTCGACACAGTGGCGTCCTGCATCGACAACGTAAAAAGGGTCCGTGTAACATTTATTTTTGTAATTCCATTGGTTTTTATTGTGAATTTTTATTGATACACACGTAAACTCATTTAGATAATTTTATGCACAGTAAATGTAATAGTTTGCGACTGCGATACACTATCACACCCGAACGGCAGAGCAGGCATATATTATGAGCCTGATCAATAAGATCAACTTTCACCATTTAAAATTTAAAGTAAATAAAATTCATTTTTCTTGCACAAAGGATTTTATTTTGGCGCCCAGCAAACCCTTTATTTACTTTACTTGAACTTGCTAACTGCAGATCTGAGTCTTACCAGAAATGGAACATGCTCCCGACTAATAACTAGATGCCGTAGACTTTCTTGTTGGAGGTTAAGCACATACCATGAATTTCATTTCCCGAAACAAATAGGGGGATGGGCGAAACACGACAATATATCGAAGATGCTGCAATATTGGAGAATACAAAGATAGAATTGGCTAATAGTACATAAAGGCCGATAAAGGCCCATTTTATAAAATTTTGTTTAAAATTTTGCTTAAAATTTTCGTTAAAATTTCTTTAAAATTTGTAGATTTGCGTTTACACCTTAAAATTAAAAATGTCATAAAATATGATGAGACATCATATTATACGACAGTGCTTTATAACGAAAATACAGATATGATCACACTAACTGAAAGTGAATGGCGACAGAACTCTTACATCACTGGGTTGAAGAATAACAACAGAAAATCTGGTAATGAAGTTATTGAAATACGGCAAAAATTTACCGATTACTTCAATGGAATAGGATTTGTTCGTTGGCAGTGGGAAGCAATAAAAGAATTTATTATAATATGGAAAACAATAAATAAAGATTGGTGATTTAACTCAAATACATTATTTGTTTAACTGTAACATCTACTATAATATCTAGATTCTAGATCGATAATTATACCTGCCCTTTTACGGGCCATAATCTCCTTACGGAAAGAAGTGATACCACCTGATATCACCAAACATACCATAAAACTCACTATATTTTACGTAAAACTTTTAAGGAAATAGGTGCCGCCCTATTCCTTAAAAGTCGATAAAATTTATCTTAAAAGGTCTTTTAAGGAAAATTTTAAGCGAAATTTTATAATGTAAACAAAAAATGTTGTTTTAGAAAAGTTTTTACTTTACGACAGTGGACCATTCCCAAATCGGATATTAATATTTGGTCGTCAAAGAAGTTTACAGGTAATTATAAATTATGTTGCAACATAATGTGAGCTGTAATTAATTAACCCTTTTTTTTTAGATCCTCGCCGAATCCAAACACTTGTTTGTGGATGGTACCTTCTCTTCGGCACCACAATTATTCTATCAGGTTTATGTAATTATGGCTCAGCGATTTGGAGGTGTGCTGTTACAAAATAAACAAAATGTTTCATATTCTCGTATGATCACTTGTTACGCTTAACAAGCCTCTTGATAATTGCACCTTTAAAAAATCTAATTTTACTTATTAAATTTTATAAATAAATGAAACTTTAATATTACTTATTCGATTTCGTTGGTAAAATACAAAATGTGTTTTAAATAAAGAACGTCTGGGAATTTGTTATTCCATAAATTTAAACATAAAATTCTTTTATGTTTAAAATAGTCAATTTTGCATTAATAAGCCTCAAAGCTTGGAGACAACCTGCTGGCCCCGATATTCTAAGAAATAGTTACTAGCTTGTTATTCATAAAGACATTTAATCTAATTGGTTCACGACCCTCTGGTCATTCTGAAACAACCAATTAGGAATTATTATTCAAGGATACAAGAAAAGGAAGGGTACATTTCTCATATGTAAACTTCACTTGTTAGCTAGCCTCGGGCTAAAGCAGAAGTCAATAGCTTATAATGATTTAACTTAATTATTTAAATAATTGATAAAATGTATCTAATTGACAAATATAATTACCAACATAAAGGTGATGTTATCTTTTAATGTGTCGTAATTTGAATCTCTCAATAAACAATTGTTAATTTAATATTAAGAAGTTATCAATATGTGTTTTGGTGATATTATAAACGTATAACCAATTTAAGTGTTCGCTAAATAATGTGCAACCAATTAATAATGGAATTTCTAATAATATTGGACCACGCACCAACAATTTTGGAACATCTCAACAAATGGACTCATTTGGATAAATCATCAAGTGACTTCGATAATTGCATAACAAAGTTAATTTAACGTTATGATAAAACTTTGGTACGTACCTGAATAACATTTATTTATTTGTATTTTAATGTCGTAAGCCGAGATTACTTGAAATTCAATAAATTAAGTTTAAATGAATTACTTAAGAGCGCGCTGCAAATTTTGATGCAAAAACATTTTTCAATAGATGGCGTACACTAAAATATTAATATTTTATAGTTATCTTTTCACCAAAACAGAATTCTAATAATTTATAAAAGTCATATGAATAAACGATAACAAAGCTAGGCAATAAGGAAGTTTGAGCTTCCAATGTTGAATATTTACAAGTATATTCCAAAAAGATATGCACATGTGAAAATATTGAATATATTTAAAAATATTTATCTTTGAAAGCTCAAACTTCCTTATTGCCTAGCTTAGTTATCGTTTATTCATATGACTTTTATAAATTATTAAAATTCTGTTTTGGTGAAAAGATAACTATAAAAGATTAATATTTTAGGCCACGCCATCTGTCGAAACATGTTTTTGCATCAAAATTTGCAGCGCGCTCTTAAATATAACTAAAAAGGTAATCGACGCTTGCCAGTGTTCAATGTTTATTTTTAAGTATTTTTGTCAAATTAAGTTTATTTATTATTTACTAGAAGTAAATAATCCAATTTTGTATTGATTTCTGTTAATTATTCATGTTTCTACAACTTTTTATTATTTCTTATTATAATGTTTTATTTGGATTCAATTGATTTTATTTCTAAACGATTCACCAACCTTTTTCTAAGAGAGGTAAGTTATTTTTAAGTAAACGTAAATTCCGACTTTGGGAGAAAGATTTCATTGCTGCACTTTTGAGCTAGCCAGGGTAAGCCCTTAACACACTGAACTAAAATCGTTAGAACCAAATTTAGATCCTGATAAAATATCTTGCGACTTTGAGTTAGCTGCAATAAATGCTTTCAGAAAAGGTTTTCCCAATGCGGAAATGCTGGGATGTATGATCTAACAAAAAATTTAGAGAAGCACATCGGAACCCTTCACCTTATGAAACAATATAATGAAGAATCTGATTTTGCGTTATCAGCTCGGATGATAACATCTCTTGCATTTGTTCCGATTGAAGATTTGGATGAAGCGGTCGAGCATTTATCTAACGAATTGCCAATAGAATTAAAAATTAGAACCGCTTTTACAATGGATTGAAGATAACTATATTGGAAGAGCAAACCGCCGAGGAAATGGTAGACGTTCTCCGATGTTTGCACCTCGGCTTTGGTCTGTACATCACCGCGTATTGAATGATGTAGACAGAACTAATAATTACACCGAAGCAGCACATAGACGGCTACAAACGGAATTGGGAATGGATAATCCAGTAATTTGGAGATTTACTACAGCACTAAAAAAATACAACATGGTAGAGATGTATATTTTGAACAACTAATTGCCGGGTACGAACCTCTACCAAAGCGCAAAAAATACGTTGACGCAGACAATAGAATCAAGAAACTTGTAATGGATTACAATCATCGCAACATTGTTGAATTCTTGGGAGGCATTTCTCATAATTATGAAATGAATGGTTAAGTTAAATCCAGTTAATTTTTATTTCTTTGTATCATCATTATTTCCTTCATGGAAATATTTATATATTTGTAGAGAGATTCTGTTTGCACCCTCCCCCGAATTATAACCGAAGCACTTTATTATGACCAAATTAGGAGCCGTCAATTAATTACCACTACCAGTTATACCAACGCAGCCACTTTCCGTTTTGTATATTCGTACAAAACTACGAATATTCCAATGTTGCTAACTTTCTTTTGAGACAAAGAAACCTAGAGAAAAATACTATGAAGCATGGCGAATATTAACTACTGGCAGTACTTGACACAGATGCAGGCAGGGAAATTTAGAAGCTGTCTAATACAGTTACAGTTGAACCATGTGGCATTTGGCTGGACGAATCTGTATTCCTAGGAGCAAGTCCAGATGGGCTTGTAAATAATAATGTAGTGGAAGTTAAATGGTCATATAGATATCGAAACACCACGTTGAAAGAGGCATAACGAAATGACAAAAATTATGTATATGCATATCAATCAGGATGGCGTTGTTATCCATAAATAAGAGCCTAACAACCTTGTGATGCAGATCTCCCTAAACCTAGAAGCAGAGGAAACTCCAGACTTACGCCTCATACTAGAGAAGCGCAATAGGACAGTAATCAACCAGATGTTGAAGGAATACCGACCAGAGCAAACTAAATCCACGAACGTGACGATGAAAATAGTAGTTAAGAATGACGAACCTATATATAGCACACCAAGAAGATTATCTTTCGCCGATCGATATATAGTAGATAACCTAGTAGAAGAGTGGATGAGAGATGGCGTCATAGAGCCGCGTGAATCGGAATATGCGAGTCACTATAGTCAGTGAAAGTCTGACACTACCACCACGGATTGTGGTGGTGTCTCAGACGAGATATCATTCCCCCTGCAGAATGCATACGAGAACCATATTATATGCAATACAAAAAAAGTTTAATGTAAGCGGATAACACGAATCGGCTTGCTTTCAGCGCTTCTAAACATGATGTAAATTGGTAAGAATCGGTGGCGGCTTGTCGGGGTAGGCAGAGGAGTCAGTGCCTCACCAAGTCAAAACGCCAAGTTTCATAAAAATTAATTAATATTTTTTTAAAACCCCATTATTTTGCACGTATGCCTCACCATCTAAATTCTTCACAAGCCGGACTGGTAACGTAAGAATCCATCAGATCCTCATCAAGATGATCACTCAGATATCACACAGAAAAAAATCCTTGATGTTAAATTCGCACAATATTGTGTTCTTGAAATTGTGTTCTTGTTAATCCCAAATTGAGTTCTTGATAGGTACTGGGCTTGTTAGAAATATGCAAATTTTTGTACCTGGAAAATTGTATTGTATATGGTAACTATTGTTGTTTAAGTTCCACCCAATAATTGTGTTCTTAAGATTGTGCGAATTGTAAACGTAAAATTTTACTTGAATAATTATTATTAAAGCAGTAAAATTTGAAAAAAATTTTCATTTTTAGATTATATACTGAAATGTCATAAAGTCAATCAAAGAAGTCGGTTAAGGAATTTCTTTAATGTTTAAATTTGTCGTTTGTAAGATTCAATATGGAGATAATTTTGAATAACTAGCAATGAAATTGTAACTTTAAACACATAAAACTATAACCGATTTGATTTTCTTATAAGTGTGATGTGCTTCTTGCGAATTTGTGATGTGTACGCAGGTGTATCTATTAGTTACCTGAAATTGGAAAATTTCCGTAATTTTGAATAAATGGCGCTAGGAAGTGACCACTTACAATTTTTGTGTTGTATTTTTGGATGTTTATGGTGGTATGGAGAAGTTTGATAAGGCCGTTTCCGTAGAGGTTGTCTTGAACCAGCCGTCTTGGGACACGTTTGATCCTTGCGGATGATTATTCGCGATTATTCCCAAAAAGACGAATTTAGTGAGCTTTTGAGTCACAAAAGCGATTATATCGACGAGATAATAAATCGTGAGTATTCTAAAACGATTTTTATTACTGTGGAACGAAGTTTTCACACGTTTTCTGTGGGTCACACGTAGATTTGACCACGATATTAAAATTACACATTTTGGGTTTGTAAAACCTGAAATACGGCGAGAAAGTTATAATTAATAAGTGATTTGTTATATGGACGAGTTTTATACCACTTATTACCGTCGATGACCAGTAAAATTGCCGATAATAAAATACCATATGAAAATTTTGAGGTTAATGGAAAAGTCGCACGTTTTGACTACTATTTTGGTTTGGAAGTCGCAGATATTCGTTCAAATCAATCTTTGAGATTTGGAACCACCACAGGAGAGATATCACACGTCACGTCACTTATTTTCTGGATAAAATCACTGGTTTTGGAAGATTACAGAAGCTGTACTACCGTGTGTATGGAAGTAGGAAGCCATTTGACATTTGGGTGTGTTCTACAGATTGGGACCGTTGCCGATGTACGGAGTGCTACACAAATTGCGGTCAACACCAATTTATCATTTCACGTAAGAAATTTGAACTCTTTGTATCAAAACACCATTGTACACAATTATTTTTATTATTGTTACACTTTTTACATATACCAGGCGATAAATAAAAGTATAGCTGAGTTTTTGATAATAAATGATACTTTTTATTTATCGTTTGTACACTTTGCACACCATATTGCGAATTGCTTGACATTTGTGTCAGAGATTATTAAAATTGCTCCATTTTTGAATTTGCTTAGTTTAAATAAACTGCCCTCTGACTTATTGAGATCTTTGATTGCCTTAAATTCATTGAATTCACGACCCTGTAAATATTTGTGGCCTCAAGATTTGCGAACCGAACTTAAAGCTAGCTGGCATTCAATTGTTCGAGTGCACACATTAGGCGAGGTTTCATCCCTGACTATAATTAGGGGCGTCATTGAGCCGTGTTACACGACAACAGTTTTTGTGGCGACCAGAAGTGGGGCTCGATTTATAGGTCAGTTAGGGATTATTTGTAAAGTCAGTTTAGTGGTGATATGGCTGACGAACAGCAATACGAACCCATAGCCATGAGTACAGAAGGGGTGCACGATGGGCATGATCCAGTTGAGGACCTACAAGGGGAACTCAATATTGGTACCATAGACTCACCGCAAATGACTAGCACAAGAAGGGGTACTGTGGAAATGGGGGATGTTAAAATACCGGAAGAAATAAATACGGGGACAGTAGGTCAGCAAGGGGATGATAAGATACCAGAGGAGGTAAATACAGTAGCAGCGGGTCAACAAGCGAACATGAATCAAATCATGGTCATGATGACAAGCATGTCGATGCAATTTAATCAAATGAGGGCAGAGAGTAAAGAAATAAGGGGAGATATAAAAGAAACAAAAAATGAATTAAACGGCAAAATGAGTGACATGTCCGTGGAAAATAAAGAGGGTTTAAATAAAATGTTAAACAAAATTGACGAGGTTAACAAAGAGACAAGAGATCTTTTTGATAATAAAATTGAGATTTTAGACGCGAAATTTGAGGGTGCCAATAGGCTGGTACGGGAAGGTTTAACTCAAACAATCCAACGTGTCGAAGATGTAGAATTTGGGTTAGAAGCGTTACGTAAAGATGGAGCTACAAAGACTGATGTAGAAGAAAGTATTGAAAAATGTAATATTAATTTCACGCAATTATTGCAGGAAAAAGAAATTGAAATTTTGAATAAGGTAAATAAAGAGGCTTTAGACATAACTCTTGATCCTGAATCACAAGTCTGTGAAAAATTCAGAGAATTGGAGATTGTTAAAAGGGATCTACAAAATTGTATTACACAAAATAATAAAGTCAAACAAATTAATAAATTTCTGTCAAAAATATTTTATTTAATATATTTTTCAAATATCAAAATTTTTGTGAATAAAAATGAAAATTGCTATTGGCACCAGCACCACAGATATACAAAAGCCCCTACCTGTAAGAAAAACACGTTGCGATCTGGGAATAGCAAGAGGTAAGAATTCTAAAACAAGAAAGGACAAGGGCGGTAAAAGAGGGCCTAATAGATTAAAACCGAGGAGAAAACGACCTTTTAGGGCTCACCTATAAGCGTTATATTATTTATTATAGCAATAAACACGATAGGAAATAACATCAGCAGCCTTGTGAAAATGGCACTTTTCGCAGACGACATCGCAATATACTGTAGAAACAAAGACCTCAATACCATCAAGGAATTACTCCAAGGAACTATCCATTTAATAGAAACCTGGTCAAAAACAACAGGTTTTCAAATATCTCCAGAAAAAACGCAGGCAATTCACTTTACACGACTGATAAAAGACAGCAAAGAACATCCCATCATTAAAATTGGCGACCACCTCATTAAATACACAAGGGTAGTCAAATATCTCGGTATGAAATTAGACAACAAATTGACTTGGAAAGATCATATAAATGACTTAAAAGTAAAATTAACACAACCTGTAAATATTTGTGGCCTCAAGATTTGCGAACCGAACTTAAAGCTAGCTGGCATTCAATTGTTCGAGTGCACACATTAGGCGAGGTTTCATCCCTGACTATAATTAGGGGCGTCATTGAGCCGTGTTACACGACAATACATTTAATCCGTAATTATGCAAACGATTAAAATATAATTTAAATATTTACCGTTATTTATAGTTTTAACACGTGGATAATAATTTTATTTTAAAAATTTAAACTTAATAATTATTATTAATAATTCTCCTTAAAATTAACGAACATTTTAAGATTAAAGAATTTACTGCAATTAGAATTAAATGTTAAAAATTTAATCTAAAGAAGTGTGATAATCGTATTAATTTACTGTAAAATTATAAATTCAACAAAAGCTTAAGTAAACGTTAAAACATTAAAATTTTAACCGTAAGTAAAGACAACATACAAGAAATTTTATTTAGAACCTTTTATCACAAGATAGAACCAGAAAATATTGGAAAATATGAAAATTTCAAATACGTGGGGGGGGTCAAACAACGTGTCAAACAAAAAAAAAGGTGAAAAAAGGTGAAAAAAGGTGAAAAATATAGTAAAATTATTGAATAATTTACAAAAGTATCTTATTACTTTTCGTTGTATCGTATTTATTTTTTAAATTCTACAATAATTTCACTATATTTTTCAACTTTTTTAAAAAACACCACGTTGTTAGATCCCCCCCCCCCCGTATTTGACATTATTTCATATTTTCTGGTTTTCTTGTGATAAAAGGTTAAAACTGTTTCGAAATAAAATGACTTGCATGTTGTTCTTTAATTAGGGTTAAAATTTTAATGTTTTTAAATTTTACTTAAGTTTTTTATAAGTTAATAATTTTAAAATAAATTAAATACGATTATCACACTTCTTTAGATTGTTCTTTTAACATTTAATTCTAATTACAGAAAAATTCTTTAATCTTAAATTTTGAACTTTCAGCAAACAGAATTATTAATAATTATTAAGTTTAAATTTTTAAAATAAAATTATAACCCACGTGTTTAAAACTATAAGTTAGGGTAATTGTTACGGTAAATATTTAAATTTTATTTTAATCGTTTACGTAATGTAATATTTTAACGTTTGCTTAACGTTTTGTTAACTTTATATTAAAATTTTAAAATTAAAACAATTTTAATGTAAAGAATTAAATGTTATAAAACAGAAATCTAAAGAAGTGTGATAATCTGATATTGTAAAATTATAAATATAGAAAAAGTTGAATAAGCGCAAAAATATTAGAATTTTAACTATCAGTAAGAATAACATTGATTAAATTTTATTATTTTTGAATTATTTCATTTTTGTTAACTCGATATATTTTATTTATTAAATTTAAAATTAATTCTCCAAGCATAAGTATAACTTAAGCTTATTATTATAATTCCCTTCGTAGACCAGTGAGTACAGCGTACGCCTATAGATCCAGAGGTTACAGGTTCAAATCTTCAAAATCAAAAAAAAGGTAAGTAAAATTTGTCAAGTGTGTTCCCTACTGCAATTAAAATTTATCGCAATTTAAAAATAAAAGTATAATAATAAATTAAGATCTGTGAATACAGATATTTCTAATAATAATTTATTTATAAATTAAAAATTTTATTTTAATAAATTTTCTTATACAAAACACAAAATTGTGTTGTGGACTAGTAAAAAGGTTTTACCATAAGAAGGCATAATTTGGGTTGTATGCAGGTATAGATAGGTTGCCCCAAAAGTTTACCTGCTTGGAACACAATGTTTTACTTGTAACCTATTTCAACCCAAATTTTACCTGGAGTATGCACAATTTTACTTACATTTAGCACAATTTTTTTTCTGTGCAACAGAAAGTGGATTTGTTGATAACAATATTACCTATTGTGGAAGTTGTGAATAATGAATTATTAATATCCACTGACCACATGTAACCTTCGTTTTTATTTTAATATTCATTTCGCCATTTTGCTTTTGTTTTGTAGTCACCTCGTATAATTTTATTTCATTTCATTTATTCAGTATAAAGCGTTTATTTTGTTATCATTCAGAAGTATTTTTATTTCATGCAGGTGTGTAACTTAGTTTCGCCACCTTGCAGTAATACTATATTTATCATATTATAACGTCTAATTGTCGCGAAAAATATGATCATATTATCACGTTCACGTCTAATTGTCGCCTTCTTAACCACCTACATGCTATTTTGGTATCATGCAAAATGATAAACGTTGCATTTTATCCAACATCCAATGAAAGCCTTCAGCACCCTTCCAGTAATTAAGTTAACTTACGAACTGCATCCGCAAGGAGCAAGTCACTTGTTTTCCATCTGCCATAGTAATAAAGTCGTAACTTTATTGGCACAAGTCAAACTCGTATTCTTACGGTTTTATTAACAATACAGATTAATTAATTGTGAGACGTCGCAAATAAATTAATAAATTAAGAACACAATTTCGATTCACGGTTAAATAAAGTTTGATTCTTAATTAGTCATTTTTAAATTAATGTGGATAAAGTTAAATGTAAAGTTTGAGTTAAACATTTAACTCGATAAGTTACGTTCGTGAATTTTAACTGGAACAATTAATTCCGCTCACAATAATTAATTGTCCGTTAAACGTGGAGTTCAAATGGTGTATTCACCTTCGTTGATCAATTTAATAGAGTTCGACGATATCAACGTCAACCTCAATGGAGTTGGTTTATGCCCTCTTGCTTGCCTAACTTCTTCGTTTCCGAGACCTGACCTAGTGAAGAGAGAGAAACAACCCTCAACATTGTACAGATTACAAGTAAGTCGAATATTGTGTTACTACTTCAACTTTACCATCAAGTGTTAGAAAGTGCTAAAACGGTCATCCTAATTAACATTACTTTGCTTCAAATTGATTGTTTATGTCAAGTTATTGCGTCAATGTTAAAATTTATAATCATAACCAATATTAATGGTAATCATCTTGTGTTAAACGAACCTTTTGTAATTTTAGTTGATAATTTTAGGACAAGTTCAATTCAGATAAAAGTTGGCCAATTAGTATTTTTCTTTTCTAGTAATAAATATTCTTTTAAGTTTATGAGCAGCTTCGCTCATATTTGTAACGTATCGTGTATTTGTGTACATTTTTCCACCATTATATTATATTGTATTTTATACCGTATCTTATTTAGCAACCTAGTGTTGCCTTATTGCTATTATTTGTGTAATATAGGTTGTACTCTTCCAAAGTGTAAAGGCTCGTCGACGAAACGAACAGTTCCAAGCAAGGTGGACCGTAAGTTGTGCGTAAAGATTTGGGAATCTAGTGCCTGTTTTCACCAACAATTAATTTAAGAATTTCCTAGTAAAGAATTACTTAGCTAGGATTCTATAAATTTGATTGGTGAAATTTGACACAGTATTGACATAAAAAAACTCATATGTCAAATTTGACCAATCAAATTTATAGAATCCTAGCTAAGTAATTCTTTACTAGAAAATTCTTAAATAAATTGTTGGTGAAAACAGGCATAAGAGTTCTCTGTTATCGTTTATTTCCGATCTTTTGTTAGACCTTAGCATTTCGACTATTAATAGAGTGGCGTCCAAGGAAAAAGTAATCCCGATAGTGACATTAAGTAAGCCCCGTCGTAAGTACCCGCGATCCCTCAGTAAAGTTCTTTTAAGATCTCGTCGACCCCCCCCCCTTCTCCACTGAATTAATGCTAGTCAGGAGGCAACTTTATCTGTACACGGGCGAGGTGATCGTTACGACGAATTGGAGTGTAACACACAATGGAAATTGAAGCAAACATTGGAATAGTGCAAGATAGTATAACATCTAATGAACATCGGTCTGAAGAACAAAATGATATATTTTGTGTATCACTAGATATGTCTTATATAAGCAGAGTATTGGAAGTGCCCAATAATCTAGATTCTAGATAATAATTTAATCCATGCAGATGAGGCATGATGCATGCAGACGAGGAATCATAATACCAAATTCTATAGAAAATGTGGACAAAAAAATAGAAAGAGTAAAATCTTTAGATAAAAGAGTTAAAAACAGACAATATTCTTATAAGTATAGCTTGCAGATAGAACCGCAGTAGGTTTTTGTAAGTCTTGTTTTATGGCCATTTTAGATGAAACTCTTAAATTTATCTATTGTGCGCTTCAAAATAAAAATGAATCAATCAGTAATATCCCCCGATCTGATACTGACTGGAACAACTTAACAAGCAACCCTAATGGCATTTTTATCATAAATGTCGTAGAGGATGCTACTCTCATTCCCAGATAATTATACTCACTATAATTACAATCCCCAGTTACATTGGTCCCCAGACGATGTTGCATCTGCTATTTCATTAAGAAATGTAAGACCAAAGGCATATCATTATCTGCGAGCACATAATTATCCCTTACCTGGTATGTCCACATTAAGACAGTGGGTATCAAATTTTGACGTAAATCAAGGAGTATTAAAAAGAAGAGCAAAATACGATCGCACAAATCATATCAAACTGTTATTGTACGAGGCCTAACTGCACATTGGAAACAACCAATTTATTACCAATATGATCAAGCAATGACTAGAGAAGTTCTTGAAGAAAATAGAAACACTTAAGAAAATAACGAAGAATGTTACTTAATATTACAGAAGAATCTAGCAATGTCGTCAAAAATAGTACATTGTCTAATGAAGATACTACTTGTTTAACACAAAACTTCCTTTCTTCAGTTAAATTAACTGAAAGTTTGCAGGAGCAAGGTGATTGTGAAGATGATATAATTGTTTCCAATTTATTTGTGCAACAGCAATACTTAGATAAAGAAGCTGTCGACGAAGAAATGCTGCAACTTGTAGAGAATTTTGAAGTTAAACAAAAAGTAAATGATGAATGTCTCAAATATATACAAGAATAAATATTATTTATGGTGGGAAGAACTCTCAGACCCAGACAGGTGGATTAACCTTCAAAAAGGAGAATGCCACCCTGAAGACAAAGGTGAAAAATCTGAGAAGCCAGATGGTCAACTTACAGAAAAGTATGAGATTATTTCTCTCAATAATCTACTTCCTTCCATTTGAAAGTCAATCTCATGATATTCCAGTAATAGCGAGATTAATTGCATAATTTATTCGATTTCGGGTTTATATTTTTCACCATAATAAGCATACAAAGCAGCAGCTCTTGTACCAACGACTATTGGCAGTTTTAATTATTTCAAAGAGATGAGCGTGAGCCACGCCCCCTCTAACGAACGGGAAGCTTGTAAATTTAAAATACGTGATCTGCAGGTAAATTTTCTATGAATGGATTCATTGTTTGTTTTTCTTTTGTAGTTTTTGTAGCGGCTGAGGATCTAGATGACTCAATTTTACAAAACCTTAAGGAAGTTTCCTACAAATAGAACTAAAAAATTGATGATACTAACTTGTCTACCAGAAAAATGGGGTATTAGGAAAATCGTGTGGAAATTTAATGCACCAAATTATTTGGTAAGACGAGCAAAAGAAGTTGTAAAAGAAAAGGGCATTTTAGAAAGTCCTAATCTAAAACCTGGTAAAAATCTATCAAAATATATTGTTATACTATTCATTCACCAATGCCCGGTATTAAAGACTGTAGCAGTAGCTGACACAAACGGTTTTAAAACAAAAATGTGTAAACCTCGACTAATTTTGTGTAATCTCAAGATTTCCAAATTATTTAAGGAGAAATGCTGTGGTCGACGTGCATTTCAACGGCCAATCGAAAATTCATTTATTATAAGCTGGCAAGTTTAAAAATTTTTATAAATAATTGCTTTGGAGATAATTTCATATCATCTGCATAATTACATTACTACTGTAATCCTAATACGACCGATTGAGCTGGCCTGCGTAAATGTGTATAATGAATCCGACCGAGGAAGGTGAACAAGCTTAACGGGCCCACATTTAATATTTTTCGAAAAATTCTTATAAAAAGTTTTTTCCTGTAGCTTTTTTTTTATCGAACAAGTAATTTTAAATTTTTTAACTACTACATAAATTATAATGACCATTCCTAGAGCCACGTTTAAGAAAATAAAAAATTAAATCTGTTTGCAGACAAGACCAAAATTATTCAAAAAGTATTTATGCAAGCATTGAAAGATCGAATAGAAGAAATCACACCCAAATATTTTATGACCGATGGCAACGGGAAATACTTATGAAGCATGGAAGAAGACAACGGAAAATGCACCGATATGGCTGTTGTGTACCTGTAGACCTAAGCTGTAGACTGACGCTTGCAATATAATAACTGACAAATTTAATGTAAATTCTGTAAATGCACGATCGCAAGTAAGCTTAAGACAAAAGTACGATAATCTGGAAATGAAGGCCAGAATATCTGTTGCCGACCTAAATTATCCAAGAGGAACTGACGGAGGACCAGCAATGGCAAACACAAACGATCCTGTGTCTGACGCAGTACTGAGAATAATCAATTTTAAAACTGTGGTTTGTTTATCCAACAATCGTGATATGGATGCGATTAGAAATTGAGAATTGCAAGTGAGTGCAAACTTATATTTTTTCTACAACATTGTGCTTTATCTTATTTAAAATTGTTTTAGAAGGAAAAGGATATTCCAATTGAATACATCGCATCACCTACAGTAGGTATATATCTTTGTGTAGTTTTCTGTTTTTTCATGTCTTGTTTTAGCATGAGGAAATAATGAGTATCCAGTTTAGCGAACCAGTAGTGATTTTCAGAAAACCTCAGGTAAGGATAATTTATGTCCATATTACATTAAATTGTAATACAAATTTCGAATTTTAATTAGAATCCACTACTTGGTGTCCCTTCAACATCACAGGTAATAATGTGTATATGCCCCAAATGTCCAGTAAAATAATCTAGCATATTTTCAGGGACTACTAAATAATTTTTTGGAAGAAGAAAACCCAAGAAGTTCTCTACTATCTAAACTTTAGAGATATTTGTAAATACTGGACTTGGATGAGGGCGGTTCGTGGCTATCCCGGTGCTCTTGTACGGGGCGGAGACCTGGATCCTGCCAGAGGCATCCAGTAAAAAGCTGGAGGCATTCGAGATGTGGTTGGGTGCACCACGTGACGAACAAGCGTGTACTAGAAAGAATGAATAAAGAAAGGGAGATTCTTAAGACTGTTAAAATTCGAAAACTGGAGTACTTCAGTCACATAATGCGAAACAACAAAAGATACGAACTTCTGCAATTGGTACTGCAGTGCAAAGTGTTACTTTGCCACAATAGAAGGAAAAAGAGGTAGCAGCTGATAAAGTGAGAGTAGCCATGATGATCGCCAACATTCGGTAACGGATAGGCACCAAAAGAAGAATAAATACTGGACTAAACTGGAGAAGTCGGTGGAAATTACTACTTTACGACGAATTCGTATGTCAAAAGCTTTGCAGGGAATTTGATTTGTTTCCAAACAAAAATTCCTTACTTTACCGAAGCTTTGATGAAATGCATACTTATTGGCGTGCAGTTCTTCTCTTCAATACGAAGTTAGAAGATAACTGGAAAAACCAAATATTATTAATAAATTCAATAAATTTCCGGCATAATCATGGACTTCACTGTGTTAACGGTACCTAGCCGGCATATCTTACCTCTGCACGTGATCGAAGTAACAATAGCATTATCGAGATTTAGATTATTTAAATTGGAATTTAATATATAAATTTTACAAACAATGGTGCCAAAATAAAAATGGCCACCATTTGTCAATAGCATCATTTACTCATACATTTGACGAAATGTATTTATCCCTATTTCGACCGAAGAAAGTCGAGTGCGATAAGTGTGTAGCTCATAGAACTGGAAATTTATCAGAAGAAGCTTATAAGTTATACCAAGAAAAAAAGAATGAAGCTAGAGATGAAAAGAATATGACAAAAACTCAAACCACAAAGTATTTTGCATGGATTTGCAGTCTGTATTACTTTCACCAAAATCGAATGTATCATCACTTTACTTCAAAACAAAATTAATTGTGCATAATTTCACAATATTCGATATGAAAACAAAAGATGGATACTGTTACATCTGGCATGAGAGTTCTGGAGGAGTAACAGATAACGATTATGCTACTATAATATCAAAATTTTTGAAAGACAACGTAGTCGGTAATCTAGAACCAGAACAAAAGATCTTCCTATACAGCGATGGTTGCACCTCGCAAAACAGAAATTCTACCTTGGCCAATGCGTTAATTAATTTATCAATGACTGAATCCGTGATAATCGAGCAAAAGTTTCTAGAAAAGGGCCATACGCAAATGGAGGCTGACGCAATTCACTCTACAATTGAGAGAAAGATTAAAACGTCAAATATCAAGTTCCAGCCGACTACGTTGCATTGTGTTTAAAGGCTAGACAAAACCCAAAACCTTATAACGTAAATTACTTGGATTTTACTTTCTTTAAAGATTTCAGTGACCTAAAATTTATAACATCATTGCGACCTGGAAGAAACACTGGCGATCCTGTAGTTACGGATATCCGCGCTATACGATATTTACCAAATGGAAAATTATTTTACAAATTATGACATTCAGAAAATTATCAAGAATTTGAAAACCGGCGTAATACTTCTCGTATTAAACAAGTTTTTTTGTGAATGGGAAAAACTACCTAACATAAATTAAAATTTTTGTTTTTGTAATGATGTGATTATTTTTTGAGAAAGAAATTATCCGTAGTCAACATTTTAGCGAAAAAAAAGATCCTTTGATTTTTTGTCGTAAAAAAATTAATATGAAAGTTATTGCAATTCTATAAGCACGGTAATTTGGTGAGGTAGTGGAGTGATGACTTTGGATGAAAGGCTCCGACTTTCAAATTTGTAATTACGGAACGATATGGACATGTAACCCATCGTCAGTATCACTTGGTAAAAGAAAATGTAGCTTTCCACTGACAGACGATTTCCCATTCACCTCCTTTTGAGCTCATAATCAACATGCCCATGTGGCTTTGCTTGTTTCAAAATGTTCCTTTTATACGGCAAAACGCAAATTAAATGTAAGAGTATAATAATTGAAGGACTTATTGTTAGAATGTGATAAGCCACACTTTTTGGTGAATTGTTTCAAATTTATTAACAAGCAATAGAATGATAAGCTACACGAGCAATATTTTAGTTGTATTCCGAAAGATGGCAACACTATAATTCCATCATTGTCTTGCATTATGTCACTGCAAATAAGTAAATATCACAAGGGAACTAACTTCAAAAGGCTACGAAATACTGGAACTTGCGAGAATGAAAAGAGGCTGGGATCGAAGACCCCTCCCTCTGATCATGGTAACCCTTAAAAAATCATGCGAAGCTAAAAACATATTTAACGAGGCTAAATTACTAGACATCGACATTACAGTCGAAACCCCGCACGTAAAAACCAAGGTGGGCCAATGCCATCGGTGCCAGGGTTTCGGACACGCCCAAAATTGCTGTAGGGCGGCACCAAGATGCGTTAAATGCATTGGTAAGCATTTGACGCAGGACTGTAAGAAAGACCCGGGAGTCGACCCCCAGTGTACGAACTGCTGGGGCCGCCACCCGGCTAACTGGCAAGGCTGCCGAGCCTACCCTAAACTGTGTCGAGATCAACAGCCAGACAGGCAACAGCAGCCTAGACAAAATGGTAGGTACCACTCCTCCCGTAGATACGAGACAAACGATAGGCAACGTCACGAAAGGGACAACGGACGCTACAACTACAACTGGCGCCAAAGACAGTACGATGACCCACCCCCACTAATGAGCATGGACATCGAGCCTCCTAGGCAAGAACACGCCCAAGACCCACTCACGCAAAACCTGACAGAAAACACCACTCACGTTCAAGGACAGGCTCAATCCCAAAATTCTAATCCACAGCCACAAACCCAAGACAAAAATAAGAAACTGTTCCAAAGGGAGCTCGGGCTCACAGTCATGGAATTGACGATTACCGGATTTACGTCGGAGGAAATCCAGGAGGTAATCAGGCAAATACGAACCAAATACGATTGTTAGTGAATCACACCACTACAAAACCTAACAAACTCGCCCCGCCCTCCATAAAGCATAAGCTCTTACTCGCACACTTAAAACCTATCAATCTAGCTCTTAAACCCTAACTTTCCGCATGGAGCAATTATATGCTATCCACAACAATAATCTTCGTCAGGCGGTCCAGGCCCCGTGGTTTGTGTCAAATCGTCAGATTCTGGCAGCTACAGGGGCCAAATCGCTGGACAAAATCATCGTAGACCTGACAGAGGGACTCTATAAAAAGAGTGCCCATTCAATTAACCCGCTTATACGCCAATTAGGCCGGTACGACCCGGCAGCCACCCCAAATTTCCCTAGACCTAAGGTCATTCTTCTGGGTGGTCCTTTACCAGCAAACCCAAACCATCTCCCCCCCCTTTTTGTGCCACAGAGGATCAAATGAACGTAGGGGAGGGTGACCCCCCCTCCGGTAATAATTTTCAAAACAGGAACACCAATGAAAGTAGACCACCATCCGACGAAGACGAACTGCAAAACCGATGGCACATTTAATCCGAATAATCCATAAAACTCTGCCCAGCTGGGCTCCAAACCAGGCAGGACAATTACACCATCAGTAGGCACTACCAGAAACACCATGAGATCATGAGAAGACCCAAGGATAAGAAAAACAATGGACAAAAATTAAACCGAAAATGGGAAAATATCGATCTATACCCGATCTACATGTTTAAAGTTCTAAATTTTTACTATTGATTGTTGTAAATTACCAATGGCTCCCCAAACACAATTATTGTAAGTGTTAAAGGAGTCACCAATTTAAGTTGTGATAATAAATATGCGGGTGTTGGTAGGCGATGCAATCGGTACAGTACTCCAAGTAAAAATAGCAAAGAGCTGCACTCTTGGGGCGTCACCTCAAGGGGGTCTTCCCAGCTCCAAAAATATGAATGGCTCGAGGCCGTAAACAAAAATCATTGTAAATTCACTTTTGAATTACACAGTCAATGCACCTATCGACGAAGGAGAAAATTGGGCTTAGACCCATACAAATTGCTCCATCAAAAGCTAATTATTGATACTGATACTGAATGTAAATATCACTGCAGGGATAAACTACAGGGTTCCCAAACCGAAATATTTACAAAGTTTTGTGATTTAAGTTCGTTTGATCTGCAAAATAGTTACTTATTTGGTTGCATGGAGGTCGTTAAGAAAAAAAAGATCCTACTTAAAAAAACAAAAGCGGCAAGAATCTTCTAGAAAAGGAAATGTTGTTTACGCCCTTACTGTTAACGGTGAAGCAGTTAAAATTTGTAAACAAGAGTTTTTGAATATCCACGGCCTCCAGTATTCACGTGGAAGGGTGGATCGTATTGTGTCAAAGAAAATCAGAGGCTCTTCTATTCCTGACAAAGACAAGAGAGGTACACATTCAAGTAGGCCAAACAAATTGAGTATTGAGTCATTGCAATCAGTTAGAGATCACGTGAATAGTATTCCCAAGTATAAAAGTCATTACAGTAGGAATGATAATCAAAACAGAGTTTACTTAGACTGCGACATGACTATTTCTCGCTTATACACAGAGCTATACATTCCTTGGTGTGTGGAAAGAGACATTAAGCCAGTATTGGAATATGCATATCGTAAGGTACTTTGCACCGAATACAATATCGGTTTTAAAATCCCCAAGTCGGACACATGCAAGACATGTGACCAACTTAACATAAAATTAGATTCCGCTACTCAAGAGGAACACAATGACGTAGTTGCTAAGTTAACTACACAACTCAAATTACATAAGACCAGAGCAGATGCCATGAGAAATTTAATGGTTTCAGAATCCGAGCAATCGATGAGTATTTCAAAACGATGCGTCATATCGTTTGTATTATTGTTTGTTTTATTACATATTATTATGTTTCCCATATTGTGGGAAACATTAAGAAGGCCTTACGTACTAATGATGGTCAGAATGTGGATTTCTCTGGAGTGTTTAGTTTTCATTTCAAATCCGAGAATACCAAAGTATTTTTTGTGAAACATACAGTTGGTGGTGAATATAGAGCTAAATATCTCCAAAAGGGGTCGTCCTGTCGATACTCCCTTACCCAATGTGAAGACCAAATACACGAAACCACTGAAAAGCCCAAAGAAAAAACTTGATAATGTCAGATCACTACTGCCTTATATTCCTCCAGTTAATCATAGTTTCTACCAGAAACTGAAATGTGCGGATGGTGGCGATGAAGAAGATGAAAATCAAGAACAAGTAGAAGTATTAGATTAGGACTTTAGATCTACATAGGATTTTCTTTTTGTTTCACTTACAGATATTATGTTCATTTTGTATCATTTGTATTAAAAATAAATAAAGTTTAGTCTCGAGCAACAACATGATAAGCCACATTTTTTATCAATAAAGTGTTCTGTTTTTCTCTTCTCCTCAGTCCATAACCCTTCTGCAGGGTGTGGTGAGCCTTTTAACAAAGGCTTTTCATGACAAATTACACCCCGGTGGTTTGCCATTGCCTGCCGAGGGGAGACGGCCGCAATATGATTCTTACTTCGCCCGGAGTCGAACCGGGTTCTCTGTGTTAGCAGTCTATGCGTTTAATCGCTATGCTAACGACCGTCTCTGTTTTTCTGGCCTTTGGATATTATTTCACTCTATTGCTAGAAAAGTGTTCTCATGGAACATACCAATGGATCTGAGCGTTTAATTACTATGAAAATGTTCCTTAATATTTTACAGATTTAAATATAAGTAAAATCATCTATTACTCAACATTTTGTTTTTGTGGCTTATCACATTCTAACAATAAGCCCTTCAATTATTGCAAATTGAAAATGATGTCTTTTACGTTTCACTATGGGCCCCCTCAATATTTTAGACGCTCCTGCAAAACAGGTCCCATAAACATTTGGCAAAACGACTCCTTGTTTTAACAGTTCCCAATTTAACTATATAGTAGTGATAAAATAGCAGGAAGAATAGAAATTTAATAATACAAGACAACAACGATATTTATTAATAAGCTAACCATTCAATTAAACTCGTTCTAAATTACATTATTCAAATTTGCCTGAATCAACTTGTGTTAGTGTTGGGCTCAAAAAGATCAAGATGGTTCCTTATAGCATTTCAAACTAACAAAAAAACTAATATTAAGGAAAACGCTGGTATTTTAAGCCCCCTAGCTGTTTCAAATATCATAACAAAACAATAAAATCATAACAAAATTCCGTTGGAACGATTTAATAACAATTTTTCACAAGACCGATATATGATGGCATACTCAGATTATTTAAACTTTCAATGTTCATATTTTGGAAAACAATTTTGCGAGCCAATTTTTGATTATAAAACTTTCAAGAATCATCCCATCTTTGTCATTGATGCTTCAAAGCAGATAGAAACAATCCAAGATGTATTATCTTTAAAAAACGAAATCAAAGCAAACAAGCCATTCACTGCAAATACAAGTGCCTATGCTGTAATTTTATATGATACATTTTTTACATATTCTCCATTTACCGGAGTTGTAAATTTATTATAAACAATAAACCATTTTTACTATCGAAGCTGTTTAATTATTATAAATCAAAAATGTATTTTTTTTTTAAATATTTATTGATATACATAAAGCCTATAAACTAAATCCTACATCGACAATTTGTTTTAAAGATGGTCTTAATTTTTCTACTGCAAAGATATACACTTTTTACTGTACTTCCTGGAGGTGAAGCTCTTAGAAAATCTCTCCTATTGCGATGCAATTGAATGGGCAGGTATACATCGTCGTTCCTTGTATAAGTGTCCATCCAATTATGGGGGGACTGACCACACTTTTCAAGAAATTTCACCTGGATTAATCTATATCCCACGGGAATAAATTCCCTAAGAATTAATCTGGCAGCAGGAGTATCGTCGACGCAGGGTAAATAATTTGGCCTGAAAATTAATAAAAAGCATTTTATCAAAAAATAATCGATTTTCTTTATTTTTTAAGAATAAAATTTAAAGTTAGCACTATTTACATTTTAAACTGTTCTCAAGCAAAGCAAAAATAAAACTGAAAATTTTTTAAAATATTCATTTCAGTTAATACAAAAATGTAATAAAATTGAATAATTATAGGGAAATCTGACCTCTTACGTTAAAAAACTTACAACCCTCGATGTGTTAATTTGTTATGATCTTATGATACAGTATGAAACTGTAATAAATTAGACACGGAATTTTTAAGGGCTACAAAATATTATTTTCTGTTACCTTCTTCTTCTTAGGATGCCGTCTCCTCATAGGAGGTTGGCTACCATGACGCTGTACTCGTCTCTGTCTTTTGCGAGTCGTATCAGTGTTGCGGCATCCGGAATACCAAACCATTGCCTCAGGTTCTTAAGCCAGGACTGCCTCTTCCTTCCAAGCTTCCTTCCTTCTGTTACCACATTGTTGAATTTTAAAAGTAATAACTTACCTATCACTCTTCGGGCATTATTTCTGAATCGGTTTCATATCCTTCCGACATTATTTCATGATTATTATTGTCATCGTCGGACATTATCTCGTCTGCACTTGATGAATCAGTTATGTCAATGATGTTGAAATCTGTCACAATTTCGTCAATATAATTTGGCTTAATTGACACATATATGGATATAAAATTATTATTTTTGTATATGAGTATTACAGGATTTTTTAAACTACATATATTTCACGCAATTTAGACAAATGCGGTGTCCACAAATTTGGAACACCCCCGAATAACAATTATTAACGTTGAAACACACGTTACAATTCATGACGATTACTTTTCAAATAAAATAGTTATAATAAGAAATTCAATAAAATTGCTCTTATAATATACTACCTACCTAGAATTTTGAGAAAATCAAAAGGGTTAAATTATTGAAATTTTATTTTAACCTGATTTTGAAAAAAAGTGCGTGAACTATTAATTACCATTGTGTTTTTTTAATTATGATAGAATAATATTAATTTTTTAAATTTAATTAATTAAAAATAATTGTTTGAACTTTCAAAATTTGTGAAAGCAGTCTTTGAATTACATAAAAACCTTGAAAAAATCTTTAATTTTTACCTCGAAAATTAGTTTGAACAAGTTGATAAGAATTAAAGGCAATGAAAGTAGATTAGATGATGATGCGGAAAGTACTCGTAAGTTATTAACCATCCTTATTATCATGATTATTCATAATATTGTTATATTCATGCAGCTTTGGCTGAGAATATTTTTATGGACGAGGATGATATCAGTTTTTCTTTACCACAAGAGAATATGGTAGTATGTACGTATTTTTAACATTACATCAAATAAATTATTCTAATTTGTTTGTATCTACTTATAGCACAAGATCAAATCGCCAAATATAAATCAAATATAAATAATAATTGTAATCATTTACCTTATATTTTTTTTCTCATCTTCCACTTTGATCTTCACTCAATTTTTCATGATACCGTAATTCACTCTTCTTTGCTAAAACAAATTACAAGAGTTTTATTCACACTTAAACTTTACTTCATATTAAATTCGTTAAAATGCAAACTAACAACTATTGTAAAGCAAAAGAATCACATAACATATCCATCCTGTCTACGCATCCGCCTACTAATTCTACCACTCTGTTCTATCATACTGGACTTTAAGCGGCGCGGCGTCCACAGAGATTAGCGTCTTGCCTTGCTTAGGTAGCAACTGGCAAGAACCTATCATATTAAGTATTTTTTAACCCTAGAGAAGGATAGAACAAAATACTACAATCTGATTGGCTCTTGCCAGATTCTACCTAAGCAAGGAAATTTTATCAAAATTTTATAACAAAAAAATATACCACTAAACATTAGCTTCGTAAGTTCTCAGGCATTCTATGTAAGAATTTATTAAGAGGGCTGTATACCTAACTTTTAACGAATATCCATATAGCTCTTTTATTAATGTATGGAATTTAATGCGGTTTGAAGTAAACGATTAGAAAAAAAATCTAGTTTCACGGAAAGTCATTAAGTTAAAAAAAAATTTTTTCATTTTTTATTATAATAATTAATCACTCCAGTGACCTGCAAGTGACTTTCCATGAATATACAAACTATTTAAATTAAAACTATTTTTAAAATATCTATGTATATAAGACAAAACCCTTATATATTTGCTTTTTAAGAAAGTGCATTTAAATCGTAAAATTTGGTTTACACCCATAACATTGCCGGTTTAACGAATTATTTAATTCAATTATGAGTGTAAACCAAACTTTATGTTAGGTATAAAGTCCTCTTAATTCCAGAAATTATCTAAAGTTATTGCAAATTTAATTTAATTTTTTAATAATTTAACAATGTTCCAGGGGCCAAAAATCGAATTAATAATTTTTTGACCTTCTATAGAAGGTCTAGATCTAGATTCTACAAGGTAAGATCTTAATCTTATCATTTTTAACCACACTCTCAGAGTTAATCAGAAGAGTAGCCGTAATGCCGAAAGAACTAGTTAATCTGATTTACAATTGATGCTTTAAAAATTAAAGCTTGAAAAACATATATTAAACTAAATTTTTTTATTTTCGATGTTGTAGGTCTAACGACACCATTGGGATATCTTCCACCGCATTTTAAGAGGTGCTTTTTGGAGTTCAGCTGCCACGGGGCCATTTTGTAATATTTTGACTTGAAAAAATTGTTAAATGTTGTTCAAGACTTGTACAATAATGTGTCGAAACCCAAATTGATCTAAATGTTTATTTTCTCAGAAAAAATTTACAAAGTTGGACTTCTTAGTTTTGCCCCCGCCTTAATAGATTAATTTATAATTTTTATTAATTAATTAATAGATGCAAAATTACTACAAGATTGGAGCTCGAATGTCTCTCAAGATACATTTTCTGTATTCACATCTTTATTTTTTTCCACAAAGCTTGGGCGACACGAGCGACGAGCAAGGAGAGCGGCTACATCAAGATATAGCGAAAATCGAAAGCCGATACCAAGGATTTTGGGACGAAGGCATGATGAGCGACTATTGTTGGACCCTAATGCGTGAAACAGATCCCAAGCAGTATAAAAGACTCAGTTCAACCTCTGTTCATTTCTGAATTATACTTTTTAATTCAATAAATGGTCGTTAATGGTCAAAAATAGTAAAATATTGAATTTATTGAATATTTCGAAAACTAGAACCAATTTCAAAAAACGGGCTGATTTGGATTCAGCCCCCAAGTTTACCTTATAATCAGCTTTTGGTTGCTCAGGTCCAAAACCGTGTAAACTTGTGATTATTAATTATTATCTAAAAATATCGACCTTATATAGGGTGTTTTTTTAGCTGCATGAGAACTTTCAATAGGGATAACAATTGAACCAAGATTGCTATGGAAACAGTTTTTTGACATTTGTGTTTAGCAAGGTTTGGCATTTGATAATGCATAGATTGACCATTGAACAACGCTACCAAATTCGCTTCCAACCAATTGGAAGTGGATCTATTTTTTTACCGTAAAATTTTGTTCAGTGACGAGGCACATTTCTGGTTAAATGGGTATGTGAACAAACAAAATTGCCGTATATGGAGTGAGACCAATCCGGGACATTATCTTGAGACTCCATTGCATCCATTAAAATTGACTGTTTGGTGTGGAATACACGCCAACGGCATCATTGGTTCATATGTCTTTCGAAATGAGGAAGGAGCTACCGTTACGGTGAATGGTGTGAGATATCGACACATGCTCAATACATTTTTGTTTCCAAAACTTCAAGAGCTAAACATTGACAACTTATGGTTCCAACAGGATGGTGCTACGTGCCACACAGCCAACGAAACCATCAATTTATTGAAAGGACAATTTGGTGACAACATTATTTCAAAACGTGGTCCTATCAATTGGCCTCCAAGATCGTGTGATTTGACACCTCCAGATTATTTTCTGTGGGGGTATGTTAAATCCATGGTTTATGCTAACAAACCAACAACTCTAGAAGCATTGGAGGCTAATATTCAGCAAGCCATTTATGAAATAAAGCCAGAAATATTGGAAAAAGTGGTCAAAAATTGGACTGAACGGATGCGCTTCGTAACCATTAGTCGTGGTGGTCACATGCCGGAAGTCATGTTCAAATCATAAATGCCTTTAACTGTACTTTCATAAAAAAATTATAACCAAAACATTCCGTCAGGTTTTTAATGTTTTATTTCATTTTGAAGTTCTCATGCAGCTAAAAAAAAACACCCTATACAAAAGGATATTATATTTATTTTATTATTATCACTACACGTAGTATTTTCACAATGCATATTTATTTAATTTTTTAAATATTAAAATAAAATTACTTACGGTTGTTTCTGATGCTGATATTATTTTTATTTCACTCACCAACAGCTTTATAACTTCAAACTCAATACTAAAGTGTGCTTTTTACATAATTTTTACAAATAGACAAAAATGGGAAAGGGGTAGGCCATAAATCCCTAGGAAGTCAAACCCAGTTCAAAAATCATCTCACCCAAAATCATCTCGAAATTCCGCCTGTAACATCATCAAAATTGCAAAATTCTATTCAAAGTTATGAAAAACTTGTGGTAAAAACTTTGAATTGAATTTTGCATTTTTGATGATGTTACGGGCGCGGAATTTCGAAATGATTTTTTTTTAAGTTGTATTAGGGATTTTAAAGCAAAATTATGTCAATTTTTTTATACTACTTAGTAAGAATATTGTAACATGGTTAAATCATTTTTTTAAAACTTGATCAATTCTTATTTCGTGAAATTTAATAGTGAAGGAATTCCCAAAAAATTGTCTTCATATTGCTTAGGTGATTTGATTTTCTGAATTTTTTGAGATTTTTAGGATATCTTTTAGTACAAAAAAAATTAAGAAATGTGAAAAAGTAGTTTTTCCCTCTCAAGTCCACAGGAATTAAATTAGGAGGTTAAAATTTTGCATAAGGCTGTCTTTTTGCATAACAAAATTTGTAAAAAATTCCCACCATCAAATTCAAAAAAGGCATTTTTAACATACTTAACCGGTCAGACCCTAAGTGGGCATTGAATTACAAAAATCTATAATATAAATAAAATCTAACAATTTCTAATCATTATTTGATTGTGTACCTTTCAATAATTTAAATAAACAAGAAATTTGGCATATCTAAAATGACAGTTCATTTTGAGACCCCTTTTAGCACAGGTGACAGCACGGAGGCAAAGGCTCAGTTGCATCCAAAGAACAATTTTATAGAGTGCGTCCAGGGACGTGCCAAACCAACGGTTTGTGGGGGGATTAGCCAACTTAATTAATTAAAAATTGCCAACTTTTTGTAATTGACATTGGGCATGTCCCTGAGAGCGTTGCATCACGCAAAGGATGGCATTTGTGCGTGATCACTGATCAGACATGAAAAAATATTGGATTATTATTGGACTAATGACAAAAAAACAATTGCTTCTATTGTTATTTTGCTATTACGATTGAAAACTAATAGTAAACGCACAGATTTGTTCAATAGCAAACTATTCAACCAATAGTTTTTCGTAATTAGTTCAATAGTAGATTTTCATGGGGAGGTGATATTTCTCATCTCACGATTGGAGGTGCTAAAATTCAAATTTTATCCATACCCCCCAGTCAACACAGTGTATATTCTGTAAATTGACTTATTACATAGAAACCGTGCCAAATAGGTATATTAAAATTTTTTGGTATTAAGACCAGAGGGCTGGGGGTATGGAAGCGCCTGGTTGTTAATAATTAAACAATTTTTAATTATGTGCTGTAAAACATTTCGGTTTAGGTTAGGAATAATCCAAAATATCGATTAGTTTGATCAAAAATCGATTTTAAAGTTTACAGTTGTACGCAAATTTCGATCTTATTGAAGATATCATTATCTCATTATACCCTCGCCGCATATATTCTTGCGGCCCGAATTAACTTCTCAACCGATCGACGCATGTTGTTCAGACCAAACGTAGGCGAGGGATTCAACAAGTTTAATAATTATGAACTAGGTTTTAAAAGTCATGAAATCAGAAAATTATGAACCAAATTGCACGCACGAGCTAAATAGGCGTCGCGCCAGTCATCTTCAAGCGCGAACGACCGGTCGGCGCATGTTGTTCGGAGCAAATATAGTATTCAACAAAGTCAATAAATTATGAAATTTAAAGTCTTTCAAAAAATTTTCGGAAAGAAGTTATTAGTTTTAAAAAAAAATTGCATGTCGGCGCTAAGCCGTCTTGTTAAGCTTAGCCACTGTAGAATGGACTTATCATTCAAAAATGGGTTAAAAAAAATCATTTGTGCGGACCGCGAAAATTTTGCTTGTCAGAAAATGGTCCGCGACTGGAATGAGTTTGACACCCCTGTTCTATATGGTAACAATTAAAGCAAAGTGTAAATTCACTAACAAGAGCTTTTGTTTTAAAAACAAAAAAGTCATTTGTTTGAGTCCGCGGGCTGCCGACCCCTGATCAAGGCCATTATAATAAGGGGGGTTCAACATTCCCCCCATGGCATAGCAAGGAATTAAAATAAGTAAAATGTATAGCTATGGCCCTGATAACCATAACTTTTTCTTAGGAAAAAAAAGTAAACATATGGTACCGACGCGCATGAATTGATTTACGAGATTCCTTTTATTTTGCGAAATTTTTATGAAAATTTTTTTGAATTAAGTACCTTTTATTAACCATAATTATTTTCTTAATTTACCTTGTTGATTTCCTCGTCTACATTTTTTGCTCCGTGCAACACATGAGTCGAACATTTTTAAGATTTAATTTATTGAATTTATTAAAACATTAAATTTTTGTAAGTGAAATCATAAAAAAAGTGAGAACGGTGAATGTTTTTCAATAAAAGTGAGAAAAGCGTATATTTGGCAACCCTGTAATAAGTATGCTAGGTTTGAATGAGTAGAGTAGAGAAATTTACAAAAAGTAATCAAATTGAAGCATAGAAGAATAGACGCACAAAAATGCTGTTTACTTATAAATCAATTGTACCTATTGCATTAAAAGTTTGAAGCTTACGAGAATCATTCAAATTGTTGCACTTAACCGCTAAGCTGTAGGCATCTCGACAAAACAATAATCAGTAACCCCACAACTGATCTCTCTTAAGCATCAGTAAAATTTTAAATTTGATTAGTTCTTGCAAGCTTTTGCCTTAGAAGACAACACAACTAATTTTTAAGAGATGTACAGGCTTGGGCTCACCAAGCAATATAAATATAAGCATAACATCAAGATAAAATTAGATTTGTTACTTACCAAAACTATGATATAAGTGCTCCCATAAGAATGAATGAGGAACTATTTCAGTGTAACAAAGCTTCAGCTCTTGTAGTATCATGACTCCGTAGAATTCATTTTTCAAAACGTAGCATAATTCTCGAGCCAAGTTTTAGCAATTTTTATTTAATCACGCACATTCCTTTGCAGTTTGTGTACTATCGACAACATATTTAAGTATAAACCAAAATGTGGTATCAGATGCGACTACGAGTTTATAAACATCTGAAAGATTACAAAAATGCATTAGAAATTGAGGTTAATGCAAACAAAACTTAGTAATGTTGGTAACTATCTGCTATTTATGACTAAGTTTTTGTGATAAAGTAAGCACTTATCATTTGCACTATTTATAGGAAACATATATAAATACTTACCATTACTTTCATGGAAAAAACAAAGAGTATCCATGTTGGCTGTTATTTTTTGTCGGCACAAAATGAAATGAGCAAATAATGGCATTATTGTAGTTCGTGAAATCGCCGTTTGCTTTTAGAATGCGTTCAGTTTGTTGGCGAATCAGCAAGTAAGCACTTACAAAGTCGCTCACTTCAGAATCTAAAGTCTAAACCTAAACCATCCAAATTAACTTGTGAAATAATAATAACAATAATAATCTAATGCTATAAGATTTTCTTCTAATTGAAAATCGCCGGGATTAGATGGTATTGAAAATTTTTGGTTGAAAAGATTTAAATCAGTGCACCTACCTTTACTTTTATGGTATAACGAAGCATTGAATGATCCTTCAGTTATTCCGGAATTTTTATGTAGTACAGGTGTTACATATAAAACGGAAATCCTTTAGAACCACAAAATTATAGACCCATTACTTGTTTACCGACTATTTACAAAATCTTTACATCTATTTTGGCCTCTAAAATTGAAAACCACTGTAAGACAGATGACGTTATGTGTATGGAACAAAAATGCTGTGATAAAGGTTCACAAGAATGTCGAAAATTGCTAATCGTCGACACAATAATTACAAAACGAGCAAAATACTGTAACAACCGGGGGTGCGTTATTAAAATTACTTATAAAAATTTTCTCATAAAATTTGAATAGTAATTTTAGAAAACACTGTAACAACCACCCCCTCCGTAAAAAGTTAAGATTTTGTAAAACCTATAAGGGTTCCGGAAACGGAACCAGGTAAAGAAGTCACCAGAAAGAGATCATATTCCAAACCAAGTGCAAGCAGAGCCGGGTTGGAAATCGATCTCAATAATTCAATAATTGTATGTTTGTTAAGTGTTAATAAAATAGTTCCGTTCATTAAATCTTTCATTCGTTTTATTATTGTTTTTTACTAAAGTGACAACACGAGCCGCCCGAGTAACCAGGTAAGATTTTCCTCCTGTTATTCTTTTTGATTCAACTTTTTATTCTTTCTTTTGTTTTTCATTCGTTCAATAATTTATCATTCTGTTTTATTTGGCGTTTTGGTGGAGATTTACCCTCCCACACCTCCGTGTCGCGTTACCTGGCGGGATTGATTCACCTGCCGGTCGGAAAGGTTAATCACTTCCGATCTAAAGAATCTGGTGGCAGCAGCGTGATTGTTTAATTCGTTAAACAATCACCAAAATTAGTATTAAGGTAAGATTGTTGACCAGCTGGGGGCTTACAACACAAGAACCTTTTTATTTGGCCTAAATAAAAAGTCACTCCGTTAATGTTCTCTTAATTTATTTGGTTTCCCAAAAATTTCTCGAGTTTTGAGATACTCCTGAATTTTTGGGGATATCGACGACGGTTCCACGGTAACAAAGGACAGTCTGTTTTTAATTGTTTTAATGTTGCCACCCGACAATTTCCTTTGTTAGTTGTCCTGGACCTCTTCGATACGTTTTGGTAGCCTAGTTTGATTTCCCAATCTTCACAAATGACGTGAATAACGCTGGCTAACGTTGAGAGTAAAGGTGCTCCCGTGCAGTAATTTTGGGAAAACGTAGAAATCGTTAACTTTTGAAAAACTTCCACTTTATTTTATGGGGTTCTTTTAAATTCAAAATAAAAGAATTAATATTTCCCAAATATAACAATTTATTAAAACTAAAATGAATTATTTACAAAAATTTACAAAAAGTAATTAAACTCAAAATTATAATCTGGCAACACTTTTGCCACATCATAAACAAACAAAAACCTTTGTAAATAAAAATTGACGAAACAAACAACCACCTACAAATTGTTTTCGTCTCTGAATATCAATTATTCAGATTTCCAAAATTAAACATAAAACAAATTAATCTTATCAAACCTTACTTTAATGATTAAAATATTGGCTAAACTTTTATTCAGGCAAACCTATCAAACAAACGAGGAACAATCGTCTCGCGATTATCCTTTAAAAATAATTATCAATAATCCTAATGAGAAAATCTCACTCTAAATTATTACCCTTAATAAGGAACCCAAATTTATTTCCTTAATAACTCGTTAGAATACATAAATATAATTTGATAAATATAATTTGACAAACGCGCACACAAAATAAAATCATTCATCAGTAAACAACAATTGTTTTTACCTTTAGTTATTTCAGCAAAACCACAAAACTTAACTTATTTATTTAATTCGAGAAAATTATTTAAATTAATTGACTGCCACTAACTTATTTATTCAAAACGATAGTTCGATAAATAGTTGCAAACAAAATTACTAATTGAGCTTTTGTACTTTACAAAACTCAATCATCAAAATTCAAAACAAAATCGCACTTTTGAATCTTCAACTTCGACTTTGTGTCTTTCGAAAGTATCGTCCCAACGGACAACAACTTTCGTAACACGGCAAAGGAGGACTCTCCCTTATCAGTACCGGTTCCCATATTTATAACCTCTGACCCACTTCTCTTCCAAAGTGAAACTTTTTACTTCTTCTTTTAATATTCTTCATGAGTACGAGACGTTTGTCCGACTTAAGAGCAGGACCTCACCAACTGCGCGCTTTTCATCCTGTAAAAGTGCATGTCTTGCTTTTCCCACGGACCGGTTGAATCGGTCACTTAAAATTTTTTTCTAATTTCTACATTTTTTGACTTTTTCAAAATATTTTTGGGTAACTGAAATCGTTATCCCTTCAACGTTACAAATATAAAATTCATTTCCTTCTAGGACCAATATTAACGAATTGGCCTCGAATCTTGTCACTAAGATAGGAAGTGTATTTATAATTTGGTTATCAAAGTCTGCGAGATATTAAAACTTTTAAGCTCCGAATTTACTCCTGGTTCCTATTGGCCGATTTTCTCGAAATTTAGATTTTTGTTACCTTCGTAAAATTTCACGTAAGCTTATAATGTTTGGTAACCGAATTTTTATGACGCTTTGATTTTAGTTCCCAAACTTAATTCTTATCTAAGAGGAAATGGTCAACACTTTTTTTCTTATCTACCCACGCCGGCGCCGTGCACCTGCAGTCTCTAGGTATCTTCTCTACATTACAATGTAACAATCTACTTTGTTGCAAAGTTAAATTCGATTTTTTAACTCAAAGTAATTTCGACTCGATCCCGTCGATATTTTTAATTTATATAATTATAGATATAAGATATAAGAATCGAAAAAATTTCTAAAACGTCAGCACAATTTTCATTAGTGCTTTACATAGGCGTACTCAATTATTTTCTCTACATATAAAATTGCATTTCAACTTTTTAAATCCTTTGAAATCATAACTAAATAAAACAAACAACCCGAAATTAACCATCAATTTCCGGGGTGTTACAATACAACAAAAGAAATTTGCACATGTGTCTATATCGATTATAAAAAGACTTATGATTCTGTTCCTCATGATTGGCTTATCGATATACTATTAATAATTTACAAAATTGACCTCAAAATTATAAGATTATTATCTTCAATGATGTCGATGTGGAAAACACTTGTCTTACCTAAATAATGGAACCAAACGGGAATCAATTAAAATCAATCGGGGAATTTTTCAAAGAGATTCACTTTGGTTTTGTTTGGCTATAAATCCACTTTCAACATTATTGAATGATTCTACATCAGGATTTAGGCTTAATTTTCGAAACAATTGTACCATAACGCATTTGCTTTACATGGACTACTTAAAATTATACTCCAGGACAGAAGATCAGCTTCAGAACTTAATAGAATGTACTAAATTATTCAATCGTGATATTTGTATGGAATTTGGTTTTGACAAATGTGCAAGAATCAACATAACATCGGGTACTCCAATCGCAAATTCAGATATTTTGAATGAAATTCCTCAACTGCTACCGAATAAATATTTTATAAATATTTAGGAATGCAGCAAAATTTTGTTTTAAATCATACATTTCTTAAAAAAGAATTTAAACAAAAATATATCAGAAAACTAAAAATTTTACTCAAATCAAAATTAAACTCTCGAAATATGATATCAGCTATAAATTCGTGGGCGGTTCCAGTCTTTTGTCGTATTCTTTTGGAGTTTTAAAGTGATCAACCAACGTACTCTAAGAACTGGTGACTGACAAATCTGGCAGAAGCCTGAATCTTGACTGCATTTCGAATGGAACCAAGGTACTCGGAATGTAGTGGTCAACTAGCGACGATTGCCTTTTCTACGCTATGAATTTCGATCGTGTGTCTCCCGAAATTATAAATGGCCAAAGACGTCCCACCAAACGCGAAGTGTTGAGAACGTTAATGAGGGTTTTTAACCCCTTGGGGTTGGTATTTTGTTTTTTAGTGTACGTTAAGATACTGTTACAAGAAATCTGGCGGACGTCTGTGACTTGGGATCAACCGATCACCAAGGAACATCAGGAAAAGTGGATTACTTGGACACAAACACTGAAAAAACTCAGAGAAATCAAAATCCCGAAATGTTACACTCTAGGCTCGTATATCAATTTGCAGATGCATGGTTTTGTAGATGCCTCAATCAACGCCTTTGCAGTTGAGGGGCTCAGAAAAGCAAAGTGTCTGAATGGGTTCTAGTATAAAGGGTAGAATGTTGCAGAAACTTCTTCACCCAAGGGTAAACTGAGCTTCGGGAACGAAGGTCAGTGTACTGAAGGGGAGAATGTTGAAGAAACTTTAGCACCTCTTAATGCGCTCCTGGGCTAACCCAATTTAGTGCTTACAACCCTGCCTTTGCCTTGGATAGTGGATACAACTGAGTTAAAAAAGTTAAATACCGGTGAAGGCAGGAATTAAAATTTCAACTCTACCTTGAAAAATAAAGCGTTACCATAATATAAATTGGATAACTTTGTCGCAAGCGGTTCGAAAGATTCAAGTCTCACCCAGCCTTTTTTAACATTTTGAAATTTAAATTCATTTTGACATTTGATATTTTTGGACATTTTTTTTACAGTTTTAGATTTTTTGGCGTATCTATTAATACTAAAACGCGGAATTGCTATGTATCTTCATACACCGAAAAAGATGACGTCAAGCTGCAAGGCATGTACTGACGTTGATACGCTATTAATGGTGCAATGTGCAATGCGACAAATGTGACGAGTGGTTTAATTTTGGATGCGTTGGAATCGATAAAACGGTGAAAACGAAAGCGTGGTCATGCAAACCGTGCTGCAAGGAAACCGAACGAGTAGACAAAATATCCAAGGTGAAGGCTAGATTAGCGGAACTAATGGTAACCCCCGCAAAATCTAGCGAAACGCGCTCAGTATCATCACGATCGTCGATAGCAAGATAGCAAAGGGAGAAAGTCCGATTGGAAAAGGAGTTGGCATTCAAACTAGAATATTTAAGCAAGATTAGTGCTTTAGATGAGTCTGATGAAGAAAGACTGGAAGAACCACGTACGGAACAGATTGCAGGTCCTTGTAATAAAGAAAAACCAGTGCAACTGCAGCCCTGTCAAGGAACACCAAGTCGTCTAAACAATTTAGTAAATCTACCTGAGCAAAATAGTTCCAAAGATTCATGTACAGAGTTAGCCATACCAATTAGGACCGATTTCAGCAAGGCGGTTACAGAATAAAGACCTATAACGGTGGGAACAAACCATTTGGCACCATCACTTCCAGTAAGTCTGCCAATAGCTGTTCCCCAAAACGATTACGCCGATACGAGAAAATTTTGAATTTCAAAATAATCAAAAGAAATTTTATAATAATTTAGAAAATACCCCAATAACATAATATGAAGGACTCCCTAAAATTGAAGAGGTTACTAAATTTTGGTCGAACATATGGGAACATCCTAAAAATTATGATGAAAAATCTATTTGGTGGAACGAAGAAAAGAAAAGATTACAGAATATTCCCAACATGGATAATCTTGAAATTACAATAATAGATGTTAAGGAAGCCATAAAAAATACTAATAATTGGAAAACGCCAGGACCAGAACAAATTCAAAACTTTTGGTACAAAAACTGTACATGTGCCCACGAAAAACTATCAACTTTCTTCAAAAAATTTATAAATTAACCGTTTTCCCATAGTCCAAATTTCCTGACGCAAGGTAAAACAGTATTAATTCCGAAAAGTAACAATACTACTGTCCATCAAAATACAGACCAATAACTTGCTTGCCAACTATTTATAAAATTTTAACATCCATCCTCACAGCAAAAATATATCAAGATTTATATCAAAACAATATAATGACCGAGAACAAAAAGGTTTGTTGTAAAAATTCGAGAGGATGTAAAAATCAAATAATTTATTATTATTGATGAGATAATTACCAAACAAGCAACCAAAACACATAGAAATTTAAACATGGTTTATGTAGATTACAAGAAAGTTTTTGATTCTGTTCCACATTCTTATCTAATTGATATTTTAAAAATATACAAAATTGACTGAAAACTAGCAATCTTTCTTCAACGTATTATGACGAAATGGTCAACAATTTTAAATATTTCAGATGGAAAAACGAGGTTGGCATCAAGAAACATCAAAATTAATCGTGGATTAATCCAAGGTGATTCCTTAAGTGCATTATGGTTTTGTATTGCTTTAAATCCACTAAGCCACGCTTTAAATGACACCAATTTATTATGGATATAATCTTAAAAACGAAGTAAACCGAAACCAAAAAATAACCCATTTACTATATTATGGACGATTTGAAACTATATTCAAGTTCGAAAGTACAACTTCATAAATTACTAGAACTAGAACTTACATACAATTTTAGTAAATCAATCAGCATGGAATTTGGTATTGAAAAATGTAAAACAATTCATCTGGTAAAAGGGAAACTAACAACTGCTGAAGGTTTTGAAATGGAAAACCATGAGATCGTGGAAAATCTTACAATAAATGATAATTACAAATAATATCTTGGTTATTTTCAATTAAGAGGAATTAACCATACTACAGTCAAAGAAAACCTTAAGTCTAGGATATACCAGTGACTTACCACAAATTTGTATCAGCGAAATATCCGTTCTTTTAGTAAAAAATAAAATTGTTTTTAACAAAATTTTCTCCAAGAATTTTTATACGACTGAGTTAGCCTGAGCAAAGAAGATTTATTTCTCAACCATATTTCCAAAAACTTATTATAAAAGTAAATAATAAGATAAGGGTAGGTAAAGAGGACAATATATATTTAAATCTTCTGAAACTACATAGATCAATATCGAAATAGCATTTTAAAAATGCAAAATAATTTACAAGCAAATATTTACAAAATATTGCGGTGATATCTTGACAATAAGAATGCTTAAAACCGGGAAAGTCGGAGTCTTGTAGGCTGTACACGATGAAGAGAAAGATTGCTCTCAGTTCAGGACAACTTTGCATAAAATTCAAAATATGACGGAATTAAGTTGAACTGGGCTGAAGGAAAGTAACTTTGACAAGAGTGATAACTGGACATACAATTATTAAAAAGATTCCATGTTTCCATGAACTTAAAGGTAATAAAACGATATCGGGTGAAATGTATTATAAATTGAATAATGTTGTTATGTAAATTATTGTAAGGTAGTCGGACATATTGTTGAAGTAATTTGTTGTTATGATGTTCAAGATAGGTGTTCTTATTGAAGATAGCAAAAATAAAATAAATCTAGTAAGAAATGATGAAGAAAATTCAATTGAAGAAACAAAAGGAGATCGGTTTTGATATGGTAACCAGTTGATAAACAATTTGGTCCCAGCAGAGCGTTGGAAGCAAGCGGTCGCATGATTTGCGAGCGCAAATATAATTTGGGCGATCAGGAAGATTGGTTTCAAATAAACTCAAAGGAGTTCATGTCTGGTGAATATCACAAGTGAAAAGAAGAGTTAAGCAGAGTTACTCAAGTCGAGAAGTAGCATTTTGGGTGAACAATTATTATTAATTGGTACAAAATCAATTATTAATTTTCGATCACAATTAGTGACGACTTGCTACAGAACAGCATTCTCCACGATAGTGGACAATAACATAAATTTTTGAAAAGAATTTATGAATTTTACTTGAAGTTGAGTCATATTTGGAACTAGATTCCTATTTGGAATTGTTGATGTAAGAAGCTGTGGCAGAATTATTGGATTCTTATTTGGAATTGTTGATGTAAGAAACTGTGGCAGAATTATTGGATTCCTATTTGGAATTGTTGATGTAAGAAGCTGGGGCAGAATTATTGGATTCCTATTTGGGATTTTTGATATAAGAAGCTGGAGCAGAATTATTGGACTTGGTGAAGTTGAATAAGTTAATGCAATTAAAAATACCTTAGCGAGCGAACATATAAGTTGGCATTTTATATCTTCCAGGATTCCAACATTTGGTGGAATTTGGGAAGCAGGGTATAAAAAGCGTAAAATATCATATAAAAAAATTGTAAGATGCCCAATTGGTTTCGAAGACTAAAGCACATTATTAGTAAGAATTGAGGGTATTTTAAATTCACGTCCTCTTATGTCCCTTAACTCAGGATCCTGATGATCTCTCAGCTTTAACCCCGGCTCATTTTTTAATTGGGAGGAAATTAACAGCGTTGCCTTAAAATGTTCTAATGGAAGTGTCGGAAAACCGCTTAAGTCAGTGGCAACGTTATTGGGAAACGTGGTATAAAGAATATTTGGCGGAATTGCAAACCAGAGTAAAGTGGAGAACCAAGGCGTGAGACATAATCAAAGTTGGTGCACTGGTGCTAATAAAGGACGAGCATGTGTGAAATATGGAGTGGCAGTTGGGAAGAATCGTTCACGCGCATCCGCGGAAAGATGGGACCAAATCATTGCAATACAGAAGAATCGTCATTGATTTGTGCTTTGTCCACCGGATGCTGAGTGGAAGGATTGGTTAAGATATTTTACTAGATCGTTTCAAGTTTCGGTCATTGCCTTGCAGCTAACGCAGTTGGATGCAAATGCGGGGCACCGGGTTCAAACCTGGGGAGAGTCAAACTTTCTTATGACTGGTCTCCGTGCTTCAGAAGGCACGTTAAGCCGGTGGTGGTCCCCTGTGTTAGTGAATTGCCACCATTAACATAAAAACCAGATATGGCACATCTGATGGCAAGTCTAGCAAGCTACCTAATGGATGTAAAATTTGTATATGCTCACAGAACCAACACTGCCAAGAAAACGACGCAGATGTTGGTAATAACAAGCCTTAAGGCTTAAACTAAGAAGAAGAAGAAGTTTCTTGTGGCCGTATATAGAGGGCCACCTTTTAAGTTTTTACAAACGACCACTAGATGGCGCTATTGAAATCTGTCATTACTATTTTCGTAAAATTTGACATTTTTTATTGTGACACCAATGAAGGGTTAGAAATTGACGAAGTAGTTTGTTTACAGTGAGTGTTTAAAAAACAATTTTGTGAGAAAAATGGAAATTTCACGTGAAGGTTTTCGTTGGATGATTTTCTACGATTTTAGCAAAGGCCTAACTCAACAACAATGCATAGAATCGCTTCGTTCCACTTTTGGTAACGAAGCATTATCAGAAAAGACAGTTATATAATTGGTTTGCAGAATTTCGTCGTGATCGTGCGTCTGTCAGTGACGAATCTCGTGAAGGTCGACCAAAATCTGTTGTTATTCTAGATAACATTGATGCTGTGCGAAACATGATTGTATAGAAGATCGACATGTGACATATGGTGAAATAGAGGCATCTTTAGGCATATCAAAGACTGCAATACATTCGATTTTGCATGAACATTTAGCGGTAAAAAAAATTTGTTGTCGATGGATTCCGCATAACTTGACTGAAGCACAAAAAAAGGCTCGTGTTAATTGGTGTAAGGAAATGTTTCAAAAATTTGACCGAGGAACATCAAAATCCGTATACAACATCGTCACAGCTGACGAAACTTAGATATATTCGTATGAACCGGAAACCAAGCAGCAATCCACAGTGTGGGTGTTTCAAGACGAACCAAATCCTACAAAAGTTGTTCGTTCACGAAGCACTTCCAAAAAATGATCGCTTTCTTCTTCAGTGTCACTGGACATGTCGCAACCATTCCTTTGGAGGACCAAAGAACAGTGAATGCTGAATGGTATACGACAATTTGTTTGCCAAAAATCATCGACGAAATCAGGAAAAACAACAAAAAACATCGCATCATTCTTCATCATGACAATGCCAGCTCTCACACAGCCCGTCAAACAATTGCTTATTTGAAGGAGAAAAACATCGAATTAATGACTCATTACCCGTATTCACCCGATTTATCGCCTAACGAATTCTTTTGTTCCCCAATATCAAACAAAAATGCCTGGACAAAGATTTTCATCACCTCAAGAAGCAGTTGAAGTCTGGGGGTGAGCACAGGGTGAGACAGGGATGGTGAGCAAATGTTCCACTTTGCCACTACCACTAGAAGCTTTAATACAAAGAACGATGAATTACACTCAACCAAGTGAAATAAATACACGTAGCTTGTTTTATGGATCATTGATCCACAATCAATGAGAGGATCGCTACGGAGATTCGACGACGCATTAAATAGACGAAAGAAATGAATATTGAGTAATGCAAACGTTCTTTGAGGTAAACATTATTTGTAACGAAAGTCCATTACCATTTACCCAAAATAACTAGTTTGTTTTTAGAAAGTCATACGTCAATTTATTATACCTATACTTACTGTCGTATTCCTTTGGCACGAAAGAGATTTTGTTTGGGTAGTTTCATTGAAATTGTTGATTTGTGTAAATTTGACTATTTGTGCGACGCCTCTGGGTTTTTTCTGAAGCCGAAAGGAGGTTGGTAGTAGTCGACTTACGTGCGACTCCCCTAGTGGGAAGGTTGTTTAAATTTTTGAATGATGAATAAAGGTTTTGGTAAAAGTTTAATTATTTGTTTAAATGGGAAGGGTGAAGACTTAAACATCTAATCAGACATAGTGAAATACACCCCAACCTTCAAATACCTTCTCTGACTTGGGTAATGTAGATGTAGATATAAAAAATAAAATAGGCCAGGGACGAAGAGCAATTAAGCAACTAAATCCAATATTATGGATTGATAAAATAAAGAAAACAACAAAAAAAAGGCCATATACAAAGCAATCGTAGAAAGTACATCGACTTATGGTTCGAAAGTCTGGATGGTGAGTGGGAGGAATGCAGGTAGACTGAGAGCCCTAGAAATGGACATCTGGAGACGCAGCTGCGCCGTATCCAGATTGGAACACGTACGAAATGACGATATTCGACAGAGAATGGAGATAACGGGCTCGATAATGGACACAATAGAGGCCAAGAGGCTAAGGTGGTTCGGCCATATGCAGTGAATGGACATATCTAGATGGCCAAAAAGAATATGGAATTTGACTCCAAGTTTCAGAAGAAAACCAGCAAGAACTTGGGCTCAGGAAGTGAAAGAAGTAATGGAAGGAAGTCAAAGGTCTAGAAGAGGGGGGGGGCTGGACTGATAGAGAGGATTGGAGAGCAAGATGCGAGATACGGAGATGTCCTAAAACACTCGCCAATATAAATATTATATTAATTACTTTTGGAATAGAAAAATAAAACTAGTGCAAGATACGTCGTTATGTTCTTCTTTTAGCCGTGATTTTGCAAAGAGAAGAATTGGAAATTTTTGCTAAGCTAATTAAATTAATATTGCGAAATACAATTATTTTGGGAGTATACAAAGTCGCGCGATAACGGCCGTGCGAGAAATTATTGATTTGGATAAAGCTAATCAAAGGTGCAAATTAATGATAGTAGAAAATCCGGCCAGTGAATTTTATCTTTTGGAAAACTTTTATTTTTCTATTTCTGGAAAACTTTAATGGTGAGAACAAAAACAACAGTAGGCATGTGTCAAAATTAGATAATATTAATTGTTTTTTAAGAGTTGAAATTGTTACTGAACTTCTGCTCCATTAAATGGTTAAAATATTCTTCTTGCGATCATTTTTAGTGTGGTGTTTTAAATTCCTAATTAGAAACACAGCATTTTGCCTCTTGAAACATCATTCGAGAGGCTTCTTCGAACAGCGCAACGTACGATGGACTGCTGGAAGTACACAAGAAACCGTCAGCCTAGCAGCCCTCGTCAGCGACATAACATTTGTGGTAAGAACTATGCCACTATAATACATTTGACATTAGACTGTGCTGTAGCAATAATTATTGAAAAAAATTGTCAATACAATTTTAGTTTAAATTCAAAATATTAAAGTAAATATAAAACCTAAAAAGGACCCAATAAAGGTCAATGACCAAACAAGAAACCGCGCTGCGATGCTGGTATTGATGGGATAGGGTCAGATAATAACGACAGAATTAACACTGGTGAAAACTTAACCACTGACAACCAAATAGTCACAATGCTACGCTGCCGTGAGGATTGGATGTATGTAAATTGAAAACATGATCATTCAATCCATTCAGAAAAAGAGGGATTTCCTTGTTCCTTGTTCCTGGGTTTCCTTGCAGCCAAGGGCGGCTGCGGGGGGAGATTTTAGACAGTAAAGTCTGACACTACCGCTACAGATTGTGGCGGTGTCTCAGACGAGATTTTCTCTCCCCTGCAGAATACACATCTTGCAATGCAAAATAAAAAAAAACTTGATACATTGGTTTTCAAATGTTGAGATTTCAGTTTTTGAGAGTGATTTACAACTCAACAGATGTGTTTCAAACATTGATCAGTGATTATTCAATTAATTTTCCGTTCCCACGTTGATTTTGTAAGTTTTTATTATTGTTTTAGTTGGTTGTATATTTCTTGTTTATGTTGGAGGCTACAGAAGAGCCTGGAAGTTTGTTATAACGTTGAAAATTTGAAAAACTAAAATCTTAAAAATACTTATATTAACGATACTAATCGGAATATTTTTAGTTTACTGAGGTATCTAACAATTACCACCATCTAACAAGGAGGAGATTATCAACAAAAAATTGTTACAATTCAAACTGTGAAAATCATCATTTAACATATTTGCTGGACCTTTTTTAATCTTCTACTTCGCTAAAGAGCGATGAATAAAAGATGAATTTCTGAGAGATCTAAGGAGAGAAGTAAACGAAAATACTGAGTTAATCGTCAGTATTATAATAAACGATGGGCACAGGGCAGTGGAGTGCCTTTCTATAAGGGAAACCGTCGTCACCAGATAGACTACTCAATTTCAACTCTGCTCATCCCCTCAACCAGAAAATGAGCCTAATCATTACTTTAAAGCAGAGAATCATTACATGCGTGTCCAGAGAGATGATTAACATCAGATAAATGATTAAAGACCTAACTACTCAAAAATGGATACCCTGAGAGGCTGATCAACAGAAGTCTCTTCAAAGGAGGAAGATCCCGTCCACCCCCACTGGAACCCGAATTGGAAAAGAGGGAGTCCAGTAAAATATACCACAAAATCACAGAACGGCTCTCCTTGAATAACATTTTGTACTCCAAAACTAAGGACAGGGTAATTCATGGTGACAAAGCCAACGTCATCTACAGTATACAGTGTAGTTGTGGATCGACGTACATAGGCCAAACTAAACAGAGGCTGTCCACAAGGATAAACCAACTTATTGTTGTATCCAAAAATTAGCTAATGAGGCCCTGGAATGATTTTTTATAAATTTCAAACCTGTCAATTGAATGACGGAATTTGAGAGCAATTTTTGGGATGAAAGTGATATCTTGTTACTTTCAACACACCCAATGACACATTTTATTTGATTATCAATGTTTGGTATGCTGGTGATACTTGTGCGAGAAATGAGTGTTTTATCTACAATAAGAACATTTGAGATTCGAATGAATAGCGCAAATAAAGCGGAAACTTGCTTTGGTTATAAAAATTTGTATGGAGTGTTGGGAGGTGATTTGACGTCGCTGAGAACGGGTGAGCCGTTTTGAAGCAGACGCCAGCAGGTCTCACCAGAGAGTGGTCGATTTTACAAAATTATTGTAAAATTTCGACAATTTTTAGTTTGAGAGCTTCTGATCCTCTCAAAAGCCAATTTACGAGTTATTAAAAAGTGTTTACGAGTGTTTTTGAACCGCGTAAGTTCCAAAAATCATAATTTTTAAAACAATTTATTGGCAGCGAGCGATTACCGACCATATCGATGAAATTTGGTTTTTACGTACTAAAGGTACCTGAAATTATTACGAAAGCATTATTCTGGTGATTTTTGTAAATCATATATTTGATTTACATTACATTTGAAGGCAGATAATTAATAATTCCTGCGATTTTATCTGCACATTGTACGATTTTGAGGTTAGTTTGGACCATATGTGTTCAAGCATCTGTTTCTTTGGACAAGTTGGAATTCGTTCTAACTGACACTTGTGGAGTGTATAACACAGCACTGGAAATTTTCCGTTCGAGGTTTTATTCAAATTATTTGGAAAAGCGAGAATTTGGTTTCGGCAGGTGTCATCATTGCCACTACATTTGCTACTGGAGAAGCCATCTTGGATCATGTGCATACATCAACAACTCAAATTTCATATGAATATCGGATGTAATCGAGTAATTGAACTACGTAAGTTTATGAACAATTTATTATAATAACAAAATTTGTAAAATTTTCATAATTGTCACACCAATTAATACCATAACAGTAACAAGTAAACGTATAGCGAATATTTGTAAAGTAAATGATACGCTTTACTTGGGGCTGTACATAATACACAAAATTATTAATCACTTGACGTTTGTGTCAATAATATCCAAAATTGCTCTCGTTTTTAATTTTATTCAAGCAAATAAATTACTTTTTGCTTTATCCGACTCTTTAATTGATTTTATTGGTACAATAAGCATTTTTATCGACGTCTACGACCCTTCAATTAAATTCCCTGAACCGACTAACTGTAGAGCTGTGGTCTAAATAGGGTTCTCCACTATAAAGCTTCCGGGAACTCAAAATTGTCACTTTGTTCCGGTGGATGTCGACTACCCCAAGCGTCCGATTTAGGATCTGGGAAGTCAGGACCATTTTGGAACGCGACAATATTTACGACATACTGAACACATTATAGGGAACAGTTCGCATAGCATTATATCGAACAAATTTGCAATTTTAAACACCGAACCAATCTAAAAGAAACGAATTTTCTTAGAAGCGGCCTACATTTTTCTACAACACCAGAAAATGTAAACAAGCAAACTGACTACAATTTTATAAATGACCCCCACTTTGATGTTGTCAAATTAATTTTTAACATACCTCTTTCCATCTTTCACGTTTAATTTCATGATTTTATAATTATTGTTATTTTTATTTTACTAATTTGTAACAACAACCATCACCTTCCTTACTGTGAGTACTAATGTTTTTAATTAATTTATTTTGTTGACTTGTATATTTATAGCCATGATTATGGTATAATATAATACCGAAACGTCGGCCGGTTTGCGACTTTAGTTGTTTTTATTATAATTTCCAATAATCCCAAGAAAAGGTTTTATATAATTTCTATAAGAGATGTACAAAAGAAAGGCACCGAGAAAAAGGAAGTTAGTGCCTTCCATGCGGTCGAGCCACTACGAGTACACGTCATTCCGGAGTCACGGGGAATCACAGATACTCAAGAACAAAGAACAGGCAATACAAGAAGCACTGAGCGCAATTTCAGATAGGGCAGTAATTGCGATTACTAAGAAGAGTGCCACAGTCAGTGACAGGGTCCCCAATGACCACTAATCACAATCCTCCAGGATCTAGAGCTGTAGATGTGGATGTACTGGGAGCTCCCAACGATATTGGAGCTCCTAATAATGGAAATTCTCGCAAATAAGTAGAAGAAGATGAAGACCTTTTTCGAGGAACAAGCCTGTCTGGTTCTTTCAGGTCAATCTCCACACCTCGAGGGAAGCGCAGACAACATCAAGAAATATGCCAACCTCATCAGGATAACACCAGCAGAGCCATCATATTTTTTCCTGCACCCGCCCTTATCCTCGAGGAGAGTGGGGTCGGCGATGGTTATGCGTGAGTTAAATATTGGGGAATATATTGTTATAGTTGTTATATTTCCGCTAATGATTCTTTACAGGTGTTCCGGCGTCAACTGGAGCATCTGTAGGCACACGCAGCAAACCGGAGAGATGACGTTATAATTGGTGGTGATTTCAACTCAAAGTCACCCTAATGGGGCTCCCCTCTAATGGTTGAAAGAGGCGAGGTATTGTGCGAGGCGCTATGTTCTACGGAGTTGGTACAATGCAATATTGCTGACACTCCAACTTTTGTAAGGATGGGATCAAATTCAATAATTGACCTCACCTTGGCACCCCCGCAGACCCACCCGAGGACCCACCAAATAAAATTTGATTGGGGGGGGGGGGGTCTGGAATACTTCGATACACCATGAAGCGTATTATAGTAGGTATATCTTGGAAAAAGAGGTTAACATTTAGAGTCGGAGACAAGGTGATTGTTAAGAGTTTAAGAGTTGCTCATGGAGCGTTTAATCGGTGTGCAAAATTAACTTTACCGTACGAAGGGCCGTACGAAATTAGAAAGGTGATCAATGAAAACGCCTATGAACTGGGATATGTTGATGACCCGGGGATTAGGGGAAAATTTCACATCAACCTTCTGTACCCCTTCGTAGATGAAGAGGGATGAAGGTGAAAAATGATTGGGGGGTTGTGAATGCATGGGTTTAGTTAATTATAAGAGCGTTTGGTCATAGGAGGGGAAATGAAAATTTGTTTGAAATTGAATTAGAATTATGGGGGTTGAAATTTAAAAATTATTTTTTGTTTTAAAACATGGATTTAACAAGAAAAATAATGTTTAACTTGGGGGTAAAAAATGCAGTGATATTCTTAGACAAGAGGGCTTAATAACAGTAAGATCGTGGGCTTGCAGGCTGAGCAAGATAAAAGGAACGTTCACACTCATCTCAGAGCAAACTTAAATAAAATTCCTAATATAACGAGCTAAGATTGGACTGAAGTGAGGATGAGGAAATTTGAAACGAGTTTATAATTGGACATATAGTTTTTGCAAAGGCTACATGTTTCCATTTACCACAAGTGACAAAATGAGAGTTGAATAGCATTTGTAATAAAAATTTGTAATTGTTGTTTGCTAATAATATGTAAATAATGTTCGTTAATTAGTAATCAAGTTATCAACCAAGGTATCTGCAAACTAAAGGTAGTCGAACCAAAATAAGGAATCTAGGAACAAATTGATTAGAGAACATTTGAATCGAAAAATAAAAGAAAGTGAGGTTGATATAGTAACGGGAGGATATAAAGAATTAATTAATGAAAAACGACGGAAGCGGGCAGTCGCGTTTGGCGAGTGCGAATAAAGTTAAGCTTGGTGATCGATGATAAGCAGTCGCATCGACTGGAGCAAATTAAATTCACAATATTCAAACAGAAATTGAAATGAATGGTGAATTAAACCAGAAGCTAAATTCAAGAACGCAATTAGAAAGAAAATTATTGGAAGAATTATTATTGGCAGTATTGGACGAGGTGTTTAGTCCATGTGTATGGATGAATTTATTATTCGATCCAAGTGGATAGAATTTTGAGGAAGAATTGTTATTTGCAGTGGTGTATGAGGTGTTTGGTCCATGCGTATGGATAAATAAATTATTGGATCCGAGTGGAATATAAATTGGATGATTCAAAGTGAGATAAGGAGCGGAATACCATCAGTTGGAAAGCTGAGTAAAGGAACTATCTGGGTTGGTCAACGAGTGCCGCACAAAGGGGAGGATTATTTGAGTTACGTATGAGGAGTAGAAGACCAAACGACCATCGTTAGTTGAAGATGCAAGGTAGTAGAAATTATTATTAAACATTTGGGGGGATAAATTGGATTCATAGTGTGGGTGTATATAAGATTCAATTTGAAATTGAATTGTGAGCATTCAGCCATTTATCAAGCTGCAAGAAGGGATCTTGAATTAAATTCCAAGACCAGTGAATGTTCTTTAAAACCAATCGAGGCAGCAAGGCACGAGATAGCCGGAGTAAGCGTTCTTGTCCTTTATAAGTAAGGGAACCAGTAGGTAAGTGTGGGTTGTTTTCCGGTGACAAAGAACAACTACCGGAGAACAGCTCAGTATAAGTTATATATTTTTAAAGAAATTTTTATTCTTAATAGAATGCAAGAGGTTGACCCAGTGAGGGAAAAAATATTAATAAAAGGATGGAAGAAGGATGTACTTCATAGCTTGAGGGTTCACTATCGGAAAATTTTACAAGTTTTAACAGAACTAGCTTTGACAAGCTCAAAAGTAACCGAACAAAATAAAGCATTTGGTTTGAAGCTCTAAAAAAAAAGCTCTAAAATTTTGGAATAGTTGTAGAGTGAATTTTTTCCTTAGTGGTTGGGAGCGGCTAAAGTCGGAGGCGGTGATGGTATTCGGAAGAAGGATAGTACCGAAGATAAGCATCCAGATGAATGGATTTGACATTGATTTTAAAGATTTTGTCATCATCTTAGGAGTGAAATTGGAGATTGGAAAGTGTTAAATTTTAATGCAATGTATCCATTCATTTTAATGTTATGTATGTTAACTATGAAATAAATTGTATTGATTGATTGATTGACCAGCGCCTAGGATAGGCAAAAGACCGGCATCCTAATGCTGCTACTGTGACGGAGACGAAACGACCGAGTACACTGTTTTACGTTGTATATGATGGGAATCCGAACGTATAATAACGGAGTTGAGTTCGGATATACGACTTGAACCTGAATCTGAAGCTGCAGCACAACTTAATCTCTAGAAGAACAAAGGTCATCTTGATGCAAAACCCAACAAGATGAAATAAAAGGCGTAGAGGGGAAAAAAATTAATAAAGTTAGAAACACAATAAGATAGAAGCAAGAAGAGAAGAGTATTGGACCCCAAAGGGTGAAAACGTGAAACACGTGGAAAATAGGTAAAATTAATTAGAATAAATTGGAGTGATAATAAATTATTGATAATTTGTTTTTATCAACCAAAATGTCGTTTTTATGGTTACACTTTTGTGGTAAATTCTCTTGATTATTATAAAAGTTAACCTGCAGTAATTATATTGATAGTTCATAGACAATTTCTTTCAGTAGATAATATATTTTTGACGTGGAAGTCGAAATCGAAGATTTACACCATTGCATCGATATTAAAGAAGATGACGATGAGAGTCAACAGGATAGTGATGAGGTCAACTAAGAACCATATTATTTGTGACCATACGACGAAAGTTGAGACGGTCATTGCCTTGCAGCTAACGCAGTTGGATGCGAACGCGGGGTACCGGGTTCAAACCCGGGGAGAGTCAAACTTTATTATGACCAAGTCTCCGTGCTTCGGAGGGCACGTTAAGCCGGCGGTCCCCCTGAGTTGACAAATTTCCACCGTTAACAAAAAACAGGGCTACAGGCACATCTGAATGCTAGACTAGCAAGCTGCTAACGGATGTAAAACACGGACGCGGACTACTCACCAACCCGTCTGGCCAGCGTGGTGGGTTATGGCCAGATCATCCATAATATGGAGAGGCTTATGTCCAACAGTGGGCGGAAAAAGGCTGATGAAGAAGAAGAAGAAAGACGAAAGTTTAGATAAAGGAAATTATCCTACCGCTACTGGAATACTGTGGCGGTCCACAATTCGTCAATTGACTAATGGGCACAAATTTCGAATGATTTGATTTATTTGATTGCGTTGGAAATTTGTGAATCGATGCAAGTGTATGTCAATCAAATAATCACTACGTCAAGCAAACTTGTGGAATTGGATTAGACATTTCAGATGAATCATAGGGGGAAATAAAAAAAGTAACTAATGATTGACTAATGAAGACACTAATGAAAGAACTTAAATAAGGCTTAAATAAGCAAAAATATTTATATTTCTCGGAGGCTAAATAAACAGCTAATTAATTCAAAAATAAATCATCGACATTATTCTATCGTTATCATAGTAAACTAATTTTCAAAAAAATTTGTTTATGGTAACCCTTAATTATAAACCATTTCCCTTTATCATTACGGAGGACCATCATCTTAATGTTTGTTTGGAAGGTTACAATTAAAACAGTACAATTATCTAAGTATATGCATATCCGTTGTTCGAGAATCGAGATTGTCAAAGCTTTCGGTTCAAAATGACAAATATAATATTTCTATTGGTAGTTGCATTTTCAATAAATGAGATCTCTTGCGATAGTGATTTTTTATCGAAGGTAATTATAAATATTAAAAATAGATCGAATATGTGTGTTAAATTTTGTGGCTACGTCTCAATACTTAAAAAAGTATAACCTCTCTTATAATAGAGAGTATCAAAAAACAAAGAATAAATTTGAACAAAAAAGTGTGAATATAATATTTTAAAACTTAAAAATGAAATTGCAATCTATTTACGTTTTACATACATATTATGCATATTATTTATCTGCAACCTAATAAAAATGAATTAAATTGAATTTTAGTTTCATCAACACACCTATAAGCTGAAAGATATTCGAGCTGTGCTAATTAGTTACGATAAAAATTACTTCAATATTTTTGAAATTAAAACATTTAAATACAACCGCATACCGCAGTAGTCAATGCTACTATCAATGTAAAAGAAAATTTTGGAAATAAATTGGAGGTAATTATAAAATTTAAAAAGATAAGTACATATATGCATAAAAAAATGGTTTTATCAATTTTTTATTAATTATTATTATTATTACATTATAATTTTTATGGAAGAAAAAATCATCGACTGTCAATAACTTAGTCGTGTGATCTTCAAACTTTACGTTCCAAACTTGACGTTTACTCTAGTGGGTTGCCTTTTATATTTCGGGATTCAGCTACCCTAGTGCTACCATTAGCAACTAATATTTTTATCGTAAAATTTGACATTTTTGAAGGTCTTCAATTCAGAACTTTTTGCCGTATGAACGCCATTTGTGTTGTTTAAAAATTCTTGAAAAGTAAATTCGTCCAAAAAATTGAATTAAATCATGAACATATTCGTGTGATTATTTTTTTACAACTTTCGACATGGATTCAGCAGTGCATCGATGAACTTAATTCGACTATTGGCGATGAAGCACCATCAAGGACCAGTGTTTATTGCTGGTTAACCAAATTCAATCGTGGTCGTAGTTTGCTCAACAACGAACTGATACTGCAAGATTGTCATATGACTTATCGTGAGATTGAGGCATCCTTGGGCATTAGTGGGACTAGCTCACATTCAATATTGAATAAACATTTGGTTGTCAAAAAGATTTCTTTGCATTGGATCTCGCATAAGTTGGCAATCGCATAAAAAAAGGCTCTTATGCCTGTTTTCACCAACAATTTATTTAAGAATTTCCTAGTAAAGAATTACTTAGCTAGGATTCTATAAATTTAATTGGTCAAATTTGACATAGTATTGACATAATAAACTATTATGTCAAATTTGACTAATCAAATTTATGGAATCGTAGCTAAGTAATTCTTTACTAGGAAATTCTTAAATAAAATGTTGGTGAAAACGGGCATTATTGTCATCTTTTTCTTTATAGTTTGACAATCTAAACGGATTAAATCCCATTGCAAATGCCCTGCAAAGTTTCCTTGGACTTTCATAACGCATTGTAGAATTCCCAAAAAACGTGTTTTTCTTATGTCAAGTCCGTCAAGTCAAATTTTCGAATTTTCAAGTTAATTACAAAATGTTGTGACAAATGAACAAGTGACTTTTTGAGCACTCAAAACGTCGATTTGATGGACCATCCGCCGTATAGTCCTAATATAGCACCCAATGACTTCTTTTTATTTCCGTACGTCAAAAATAAATAGCGAGGTCAACGCTTTTCGACACCTGAAGGAGATGCTGGTGCGTTCAAAATGCAAGTTTTGGAGATACCTCAATCAGAGTAGAAAAACGACTTCAAGAATTGGTTTTATCGCATGTAAAAGTGTATTGATCTTCATAAAGAGTATTTTCAAAAACAGTAAAGCCATTTTTGATGAAAAATATTTGTTGTTGTTCTCAAATCCCGAAATATAAAAGGCACCTACGTATCCTATTATTATCCATCTATATCTCGTTGTGATAATGTATTAAAGATTATATTTAGAGGATTCAAAAAGATGTTATTTTTTAGATGATTGTGCAGGCTTACAAGTTTTTAAGCAATGAGTATCGACAGATAGCAGTTCGTTTTCAAGTCAATGTAAAAAAAGCCTTTGATGCAAATGTAGGTGGAATACAAGCAATAAGAAAGTGTGGTAACGCAACAGATGTGATTTTTTACAAGGTATTAAAAAAAATTGTAGTTGAAACGAAGTATATAATGTCTCTTGTTTTACAGGACATTACTTATTACGCATGCCACTTTGTCATTGATGAAACTAAGATGCCTCCACTTGTCCCCAGTGGTATGTATAAAGTGGAAAACCAAATTCTCTATCTAAACCGTAAGATAGCTAAGTTTCATTGCTTTTTTGAGATATACACACCAATAATATATCCGAAGAATTAAATATTGTATACTTAACTAAAGTTTCCTTATTGGTCAACAGTTTTTTATTAAATATTTTTTAATTTTATTGTTAAATTGTATTTTGACGTATTCCCTATGTGCATTCCTCCTACTGCCCTCTGGTGGCCCAATAAAGAAAATTACTCGGGACTGTGAACATTTTATGTTCACTGTGAAAATAGTACGCCATGAGAAATTTGAATATTTTTGCTGTCATAAAATTTAAATACCAACTGTTTTATAGCAAATAATTTAATTAATTTTATATGATCACGTGTTTATGATATAATGCAAGTCCCGTTGAGGTTCTATTATCGGCCACTCCGAACGCTTCGTTCGATTTGCTTATCCCCTCTCATACCTTGCACATAGCGAATAGACAACATAGCAAGTTTATAGCTAGATCACGGTGTAATGCGCTTCAATTACGTATTGGATATGTTTATTTCGGTTGATGTTTTTATTGGGTAGGTACACTTTAATATTAACTTCTAATACGTTAAATAATCAAGTAGAATTTCCACCATCTATGTATTTAGTTTAACGTAAAATAAAAATGTAGTCATAGACTTGAACGCCATCAAATTACTATTATACTCCCGGATATTTACATAGATTTGTTATTATTTAGGTAAATTAATATAAATAATAAATTCTATACAATCCTGGAGTAATTTCTATATAGTATTTTTAGTTTGCACGAATAATTGTGTACAGAGCCGGAGCATCCAGCGTCAAATGATTCATCTGAAATTGCATAACTGTTCTTATTCCTAATTCTTAGATCGGAAATTTAATAATTACTTGTTATATAGATTTTAGAAACTTTAGTTGTTAATTTATATAATAAATTATATTAAAATATCCCAATATATGTAATAAAATAAATTAAAAAATTATTGTGATATTTTACTTTGAAAGGTAAATCTCCCCTCAAGATTGATATAATCTTGTGTACTACCAGATCCAAACTTGGCTAGAGAATGATTTATAACACCAGCAGGAATGGGGATGGGTATTAAAAAATGAAATCCAGGAACTGACAACAACATTATTACTACCAGCATTAGAAGAACTGCTAAATACGATATTTTACAATTTATTGCAAGAAAGGTTGTAAGAAAAAAAAGTTGTAAAAAAAAAAGAAAAAATTAAAAGTTCTTCGGAGAACAAATAAAATAAAAACATGGATAATGATAACAATTTATAAATAATCGACATTTTGGGATTTGTGTTTTTGCAACTAAATTAAACAATTTGATAAGGAAAATAGAAAGTTATATAAAAATTAGTCACTATGAAAAGTAAAGTTTGGATTATAAAGTAATTATGGAATGTTATTTATGATGGATGAATTAATTGAGTATTTAGAAAAATTTTAAAGGAAGCTATCGTTTATAAAGGTAGAAATTAATTGAAGTATAGAGTGAATACGAAATTGTAATTGAAATGATGAATTAAGTAATAGTGAAGAATTGGAATAGATAAGGATCGATTGGACAATTGAAAAATAGATGAAGTTGCAAGATACGAAGAATAGATAGAGATTATTGGCGAACCCACAACCGGATAATGAAAGGATTGTGAAGAATTACTGAATTGATGCAAGATCGACAGTTTGCTGAAATTGGAGAAAGTTTTTGTTCCCTCATCAAAGAGAAATTTGTCAAGATTGAGAAAAATTTGGTGCGATATGATGATTGATTGATTGGATAGGTGATAACGTTCTAAGTTAAATCATTTCAGGTTGAATAGGTGCTGTAAATATAATTAGCCTATTTTGATAAAATTTTTATTTAAATTTTAATTTAATTTTGTAGAAGTTGCAGGTTGGTTCTTCATTCGAAAGATACGACGTCGTGTACCTTTTTTCATAATCCCTTTTGGATTCATCAAAAAGTTGGGAAGGATTTAGATGTCGTATTTTTTTTGAATGAAGAAGCAGTGAAATTTATTTTTGAGATTGTATTGAATTTTATCATGAAAATTTAAATTTTTGAATGTTTCGAGCGGCCACTAGGGGTCTCGGCGAAACCGGCAGGGGGCCGGAAGGATAAGGGAGTTCGCGCGCAACCCACCGAGTGAGGTGGTTGCGGTTTTGCTATTTTTGTGATTTTGAGTATTAAAGAGATTGTTTTTTTTATAAATAAAGTTAATTGAATATTATAGTTGGTGATTATTTCGTTTTAGAAGTGTAAAAATTTTAATATCACGTCAATACTTATTTTGCTCAAAAATTTTCAACTACATTTCATTCTGCCAATTTCCACGTTGTATTTTTAATAATCGCGTACGAATTATAACCCAGTGGTGGATCTAGGAATAGTCAGGGGAATAGTCATTGAGAATACAGATAATATTTTAAATTTGTTAATTTTTAAACATTTTCATCTTCTTGGAGATGACTTTACATTCTCTTTCATAGATATCATATAGATACGCTACTGTCTTTATTTCTGGGTCCTTTTACCCTAGAGATGGTTTCCTTTTTAAAAAAGGCTTTTTGTGGGAGATTACACCCCGGTGGTTTGCGATTGCGTGCCGAAGAGAGACGGCCATAATATGATTCTTACTTTGCCCGGAGTGGAACCGGGTTCTTTGTATTAGCAGTCTGTGCGCTTAATCGCTATGCTAACGACCATCTTGTGTATTAGACGCTTTTGTATTAACCTAAAATTGATATTCAAACAAACGAAGAATGTAATATAATAAGTATGGTAACCATTGTTGATTTTCATATTAATACGAGATTTTTAATCGACAAAAATGTTGGTGTAACGCATATACCAGGTGTATGCATTCATTTTCGGGTTTCACATATTATAGATGTCGTTAGCTACAAATGCAGGTAATAAAGATGAGTGTACTTTTTTCATCATTTCATAGCTATTGATGTGAGAGACAAAGAGCGACCAGGACAACCGAAAAAGTTTGTAAAAAGTACTAAAGTACGGAGGTGTAATCCTTTAGCAGCTGGTATGATAACATCATACATCCAACGAGGCAAGTGGCCAAAATTAGAGCAATTTCTGGTACAGTTTAATAAATTAAATGATAAAAAATTGTTTGTTTGTTTTTATAAATAACCTAGATATAAACAGTTTATTGAAATTTATTCGGGTGGCATAATATTGTGGTGGTAGTGGTATTTTTTTAATATAAATTTGTAATATTAGTAAACTTAAAATGAAACGCACAGGAAGTGGCTCAATCAGTGATGAGTCGATCGACTCTACCGCAGCAGCTGCAAAAGAACAAGACTTCGAAGGAAACAGCACACAAAACGAAAAAACCTCTCCGACAAAAGAAAACAACATTTTGGAAGAAACATTCCAAAACTTTTTGAAATTTTTTTGCGGCCTTATGTTCCCTCTGCCAATGTAAATAAAATGAAACATTTTTTTGAAAATTCCCAAAAATAGTAACTTTAATTTATTAATTTTAACCCCTGTTAAAATTTGGGGTATTTTATGTGGCACCTTAAATTGAGTTTGTAGTAAGGTGTTATATACCGAGTTTGAAGAATATCCAAGAAACATTAGAAAAGGGAGGGGATAGTGAACAAAATTTTGACACACCAAAAAGTACTCACTCCCTCTACCTGAAAGCCGATTTTCGAAAAGATTCAAAAAGCTTTGCCAAAAATGGTACGCACCAGACCAGGTGATGGATAAAATGCTTTAGGGTTATCCCCTTGTACAGTTATCGAAAAATCGGAGTCTCTGCACCCCCTTGGAGCCCTAAAAATATTATCTCAAGATAGTAATTATTCGAAATGACTAACAATAAGTTCAACTTCAAATATTATGATGCACCCTGTATATTAATCCACCCTAACCTTTTTGAGAAGAATACGACACCCTAATTCAGGTTACTAATGATTGCAGGACGTACCCCCTTTAGGTGCTCACAAAGAAAAAATAAGTCAAGGGCTTTCCATTCCTGTCGGAATTTTGCCACTTCTTTTGAAGTGTTTGCAATCCAATTAACGAGGTGGATTACTCCTCTGTTGCTACTCATTTTACTACAACTTTTCAAAAAAGCGTGTGGATGTCCACCGGAAGGCCTAGCTAAGAAATTCTGTGAAGTCCGCTATTTGAACCCAGAATTTCCGCTCTGTAACTCAACCAGCGATCACATAACTCCACTGCTGTGTATAAGAAAAAATAGGATGAATTACAAAAACTAGGCCACACCTTGATCGAAAATATTGCCACAATATGTATATAATTGAATCATAACATCCAAACTTATTAATGGGGGCCCAACGTAGCACAAGCCGTTGCCAACACTCGAGTCAGTACTTTATATAAAACCAAACACCACTTTCCAACAAAATTACGTCCATCAAGAAAAATATGCCAATTAATTTTACCTCACTCTGTATATAAGAAAATTTTGACACATAACCTATAAATTTGACGTTGACGTAACTTAAATCCCAAGCGTACCACCGCACAAATAAATTTAACCTCACTCTAAAAAACAAAACAAAGCAAATAAATTTGTCAAAAACTTACTATTATAAATTTCTTCCCTGAGGGCTTCTCTCTGGAGCTACGATCTTGAATTTTTGGCAGCACCTTCTTCCAATAATCAAGAAACAATGGTCCAAAAATCAGAATTCCCTACACCCATAACCCAAATTATGAACAAAATCTTGCGACAAAAAAAATAGCACAACCGCACTACAAACGTTTGCGTTTGTAAGGATAATTTTGGATATTTATTGAAGATCATCAAATAATAAATTTGGAAAATTCAAGTTATAGAGCACGACAGTTTCCAAATATTAAACAATAAAGCATTAATGTGCTATTAATGTAATGCTGCAATGTGCATATTACCAAAATGAATAAATGCATTTTTGTGGTCAGAGCCGTCCTTAGCAAGTGTGAGGCCTGGAGCAAAACATTTTTGCGAGGCCTTTTTTAAAAATCACTACCGGGGGGTCCGGGGGTCCGAACTTTTAAGAAAAAGTTAAATCTCTTACACTCTCAAATGGGGGGTTTAAGTGTAAAACTTCCATCTCGTGTTGGTATAATTTCGAGTTGGTGTTTTCTTGTTGGTTTAAGACACAATTAATACGCGCGCGATGCAAATAATAAGAACGTTAACGTTACCACGCGCCGGCAAGAAGAGTCAATTTTGGCAACACATCCACCTACGACAGAGATCCGTCGTTAAATTAGCAACCCTGTCCAAGTATTTTTGGCACTTATACATAAATTTATAAAATTATTACACTAAGGCCCGGTTGCACCAACGTCCGTTAAAATATCCTTATTAAGCGCTATTACCTTAATAGTTAATCCAGATTAAAATTATTTTAATAACATTATTAGCGCTAATAACGTTATTAGCAAAGTATTAGTTATTAATTTTTTAATTGCTAAGGCAACGCTATTGTCATGGCACATCCTTTTTTTGGTTGAATTATTCTCGTTGTGGTTCTGTCATAAATACACGCTTTAAATAAGTTTCCTTATAATTCCCAATATTGTTATCATTCGTTCGTATTTCTTCTAATTTAATCGTTAATTTTTACAGTAATTTATTGTTTGTGCCCGTTTGTGTTGGTTTTCGTGTTTAATTTTCAATTTAGTTCATAATATTCAAAAATAAATTGCCACCAGTAGATGTTAATGTTATGGTTCCAGCTAATGCACGTAGAAGTAGAAGCATTAGCTGGAAACCATAACTTCGCAGTTAGAACGGCCCTTATAAATAGTGTATTTTCACGATAATTTTTTAAAACTTAATGCACCAGCAACGACCTAGACCAGCCCGAATTGCGGGGGTGATACTACATGGGGAGCAGCAACAACTTGTTCTGTGAACCGCTACTAGCAATACTAGTACAAAGACGACAAAAAGCGAATTTTTGCAGAAAAGAAAATATTTTATTTTCGCCCAAGACGAAAATAAAACTTTTTCACCCCGAAGACTGTTTAAATGCCACTCGCGTTTTTCAGCAAAACTTCGAGCGCGTTCAGGCCTTGCGCTCGATTACCACTTGACTAGCTAATTTTAATTAGTTGGTCAGTTAGTAATCACCGTGATGGTCCTCAGATGTTGAAAGAGATGACTCCGAATCAATGAGAAGCTGTGCTGTGCTGTACCATAATTTTCATATTTAATATAAAATGTTATTTAACAATGCATCCTATGTTGTCTTTTTTCAATCATGCACATTGTAATATAGAGGTAATCTTATTCATAGTGGTTGGGAGTGGCTAATGTGCAGAAACGAATATTCGTCATTTCGCTTCTATGTTTGTATCAATTGGTGGAAGTGGGGTCAAGCGTTCTCCCTCCACATTTGCCGCGCAAGTCCCAGTCAAGTGTTTATAATTTTCAATATACCACAGCAATTTTTTAAGTTTTTGAACATCTCACGACGCGAGTTCCTTGTTTTAATATCATTGCATAATATTGGAAATGTGTGACGACCACAGGGGATCTAGATTCTAGAAGAATAGAAAATTTTTACATGGCCCGGTCCTATTAAAAACATTTTCATAAGCGATAAATTTATGCCCCCAAAATTGTGAAGCTCGAGGCAACTAACCCACTTTTGATAGGGTTTGACCGGAACAATAATGTTTCTATATTTTGTTCTTTTTCTTGAACAAGATTTGTTGTTTAAAATAATATATTTCAAAATTCAAACTTGCCTAGTTTGATGTAGTAGTTCCAGCGGCGGATTTCCGAACGCGAGACGCCTGGGGCCTCAAAACTTAGCTGTTTTTTGGACCACCGGTATAGTGCATAACATCAGAGTAAAAACTGTAGGGGTAGTGAAAATATTTTGAGAAAGGCCTCAAAATTGAATTGCGATTGGGGCCTCTTAAGTGCTAAATCCGCCACTGTGTAGTTCATAACCCAAAAATCCAGATTAAATTTTTATGCGTTTCACCAACATTTCTGTCAATAAAAAATCTCCTATTAGTTATTACGAAATTCAACAATCGTTGCTATACTTATTTGACATTCCTCGTTTGTTTGAATATTAATTTTAGGTTAATACAGCAGCGTATTCATATGGTATCTGTGGAAGGGTAGACAAAATCACTTTCAAGAAGAGGACAATGTTTAAAAATAAACAAAGAAATTTTAAATATTAATTTTACTCTCAATTGTACCCCCGTCGACTATTCCTAGATCCTCCACTAGGTTAATTCGTACGTGAATATTAAAAATATATCGTGGAAACAAACGGAAAAAATGTAGAGGAAAATTCTTGAGCGAAATATATAAGCAGAAATTGCCACAATCAATGTCCGTCATCTTGATAAGAGACAATATCCTGCAATTTTTGCATCAGATTTTGATTTTCTTGGTCTCAACAGTTTTCAATCTAGTTTTCAATATCCAGTCGCGAAAAGTGAAGGTAACCCTTCGTTTGGTGTAGGACGTAATCAGAAAACAGTTCTCCAGTAATATTTATATACGAATTCTTTTCAATGGTAGCGAATAACTTTTTTTTCTGTATTGAAGACAACCTAATATTATTGTAATAATATCCACATATTGTGAGTAAATACATGGAGGAATATTAAATATTCAAAATGTGAGACTTTAGTAGCAAATTAATTGAATTTATGTCTTCATCTGTACTCGAAAAAGAACTTGAAGCCGACATTTTTTATTCATAATTATATAATTTTGAATTAGCTGATTAATTTTTCAAGTTGTATGTTGTTCACAACTTAAAATTCTTTTTGATTGTATTCTCTAATTACTATCTTCTCCACCAGACCCTACCCATTTTCTGATAAGACAACTTCACCAGCCGGCTCAAGACAGCCCCAAAGTATGTAGTGTCGTACGGCGGCCAATTTTCCGCCTAGCGCGATCGACAACGTGAACTTTTTATGAATACTGTTAATTTGTGAAATCGTTTTCAATTTCATTCACAATTAATTTTTATTGTTTTTCGAAATGTAAAATGTATTTCATTTTTATGTATTTTTTCTAATGTTGTCAATGGCAACGTACTTTATAGAATTATAATGTAACGTTGTCAATGACAACGTACTTTATAGGATATAAAATAAGTTAAAATTCTAATTTTTCTGTTAGTGTTAGAAAAAATATTGAAGACAACGCGTGTTTTATAGATTAAAAATCTTTCTCTATTAAATCCTCACTCCCTACGGTCGCTCGGATTTAAACTACGACTTCGATTTTTAAACAGTCTATAAAACACTAGTTGCCTTAATAGCTATTAATTTCGTCTTATAAATGCAGCATTTATAGGTATTTATTAATTTTATGTATTTTCATATTGGTCTTTTTTAAATGTAGCATAAACTTATTTTATGTATATTTCTTTAAATAATTCAAATCATGCACTTTGAATGACGAAAAACTCACGAAAACAATAAAAAACAAAGGCGGTCTAATTGCCGCCCATGCGATCGAAAGTGTAACTTGAAAAGGCGCGATCGGAAGAAGGTTAACTTATTACTAAAGTAATATTACCTTGTTAAGTTAAGTCGCGATGGTGCAACGTATTTTTTTGGTAACCAAGTTATTTTTATTAAATATTTTAATAATTTCACTAATAATTTCCTTAATCGATGTTGGTGCAACAGAAACTGACATATATCTTTAATTTCCATAGAGATTAAACGAATTATTAAGTTAAGTCACGTTGGTGCAACGCATTTTCTAGAGAAATGTCAATTTTTAACAAAGTAATAGCTTATTACTAGATTAAATCCTTATTATGCGTTGGTGCAACCGGGCCTAATAGATAGAATTAAAATACAAAACAAATAATAATTAAAACAAATTATCTCACCTAAGAATTTATTGAAATATTTAAATGGTGTAAATATAATTATTGAAAAGCACAACACACAAAAATATTTTGTGACATTTAAAAAGATTAATCTTCCGTCCTGTTTTCAGTTTGGGGAATACAAAGATAATCTGAATTTATAAAAATTCAAACTGTATTGCCACTAAAAGGTAGGTTAACACTGTGGATAATATCTGAAAACAAAAAGTTTATTACTTTTACAAGATAATACAATAACTAGGTTCACTTGTTGTCTTTACCATTGGTGGTAAAGGCCCATAGCTCCCGTCCCGAGAATCCCGCACGTCCTGCTTGTCCCGTAACTTTGTAATACAAAAAGTGAAATAAAACCTTTTCAAAAATGATATTTTTTTAACCCAATTTTACAATAATTATAACTTGTTGAATCTCTCCTACATTTGCTCCGAGCAACATGCATCGCCCTGCCCTGTTCATATATTTCTGTTCTTATTTTATGACATATTATTTTTAAAATCTGTTAATTCTCAATTTTTGAACGAACCTGAATCCCTCACCTACACTTGATCCAAGCAACATGCGTTGACAACTAATCAACAAAGTTCCTACAAATGCTATTCGATTATTTATAAAATTATAGCGTACGTTGAAGTTAAGAATTAATTATAGTAATAATATTATTACTTACAGCAGGAAATAATTGAAAGTCTACCGTCACCATAGGTGTTGGTTTAGAACTTAATTCATAACGCAAGACTGCGTTTAGAAAGCATTCAAACTGTAAATAAAATTAAGTATTAGCACAGATCATGGAGATAGAAGGTTTTCTTAAGTCTATGGCACATATACTATAATCTGTGGTAGCTCTTATTTCTCTAAATTTTTAGTGACTGCGAATTTCGATAAAATTACGTTCTTGATTCACAAAATAAAATTGAAGTTTTAAAAATCACAAAAATTGTTCTTCTGAGAATAAATTATTTTTCAAATACAGGGGTAAAGTGAAAGAAAAAGTAGAAATATTATTACTAACTAGCTCAGCGGTTCTCAATTTCATATAAAGACACTTGTTCATTGAATCGTGAATTTAATATCGTCGTTGAAATGTGTTAACCTGATGGTAACTCCATTGGATATAAATTTACAGGAGAGAATTAAAACAAAACTATACTGCTTGCATTATTACGACAGTAATTATTATTAAATTATTGAGACAAAACTCTGTTTAATTTTACATTGAAAAGTAGTTCAGCTGCTTTTCCTACTAATAGATTATTTTTTTCTGACAATACATTTAAGCATATTTAACTCATAAATCTCTTTAAGTGGAGTTAGCAGGTTGACACATTTAAACGGCCGGCGATTTGTTACATTCAAATAAAGCCATGGAAGATATGAGAGTCGTAACGGATAACCAAGAGCCCAAACACTGCAGGTAATACATTGCAATTTGTCGATTTCTGTACAAAAACATTCAGTTCCTGTTGGAGAACAAAAAATTTTAATAACTATTTATTTACCAACCTGAACTTTCTCAGCAGTATTTACTAGTATACTGAGTGGAAATTTATACAATAGCGTTAACGTTTCTCGAGTCTAAAACAAAAATTGTTTGACCAAAATCGCGACAACTCGTCAATTGAAAATTCTGCTGCTTACCATTGTTCCACATATCGCAAATAGATATATTACATAACCCATTATCCACATACAACTTATCGTTATAAGTTCAACTGCTATAAATTTAAAACTTATATGCCCTCTGCCCATAACGTAGAGTGTCATTAAAAATATTCCAAGGATAAAAAAAATAATGCAAACTATAATCAGAAGAAATGATAGTAGATACTCCCACCTATTGCAATACTGCATTAATTCGTAAAACTGAATATGTGCATCACGGTAGATTTTGATCACGTTTTTCGTCCAAACTCTGGAAATGATTATAACAACATAATCATTATTGTTGGGCAAGGACCACAAGTTAGTAATATTTTCTAAATCAAGTTTCAAAAAATGTTTGTATTCCTCTTGCATGTGATGAATAAGGTAGAGAAATAATACCGTTTCAAGCAAAAGGAGCATACCCACATAGAAGCCAATAACTATAGCAATATTGTCCAATACTGTCCAATTCGGATCAACCGTGAAGTTGGCAAGCACAATAAGAGTGCAATTCGCAGACATGAGTAACCAAGCTAAATAGGCTTTAATAATTCTTCTTAAATAAACAATACGTTCAATTGATATCAAATCGCAAGAAGTTGCGTATTTAAAATCTGTTAATAGTTTTTGTATAAGCAAATTTGTATTATCAATTAAGGGTGAGTAACACCCTAGTTGAATAATTGAAGTTATCGTAATTAGGTGCAATAATAAATCGACAGTCATTAACAGAATATCGAACAAAGAATCATGTTTTTGTATTGCTTTCCAAGCTCTCATTACATTATAATAGCTAGCGAGCGATACTATTACGGCAAGCAGAAATCCAACAATTTTGTAATACTTTAAGACAATAATTTTCAGTTGCACTTTTCCACGTATGTGACTGCAGGATAAAACGGTTGATGGTAATCCAAGTGCACAACAAAATTTGGAAAGAAAACCAAATAAACAACCTACGCAATTTGCTGATATTTGAGACATTTTGAAACAATTTTCATATAAAACTCGTAGTAATTATATGCGGGTACCTCCTTATAATAGCTGTATTCGTTGAGGTTTTCATGAATGTTATAAATAGAAAAATAATTCTACAATTTCCAAATTATTATTAGTATTTACTTTAGGAATTTACATTGTAATGTTTTAATAATTTAGTAATTACCAAAAACAGTGGTATACTCGTACCTTATAGTACAGTGCAACCTCAGTATTACGCTCTGGCGTAAGATGGGTCTAAAGTTACATCGGTATAATTTCATGTAATTGACGGGCCAAAGCATCGGTACTGAGGACATCACAGTCAGTATATCGGCAATCAAAATCCCAATTTTGCTGATGATTCTAGAACCCAAACAAATTATTACTTTCTCGGCGCTTAGTCCAATGCCCCTCAGTTATTGGCTGTTATTACAAGAAACAGTAGTAGTCCAGAGGTTGCATTACTGGGAGTTCGGATTATCGAGGTTACACTATAATTCTAAGGATTGGTTTATTATTTGTTCACTAATCATTTTGTAAACACTACTATTTGATGATATAATCAAATACTCTTTTTATGTGTCATAAAATTGTCACGTACGATTTTCCTGATCAAGATAACGATATTATGAATTTAGTAAATCAGGACGAATAAATACGTAGGTTGCCTTTTATATTTCGGGATTTGAGAACAACAATAAATATTTTTCATCAAAAATGACTTTATTAGTTTTAAAAATACTTTTCATAAAGATCAATATACTTTTGCATGCGTAAAAACCAATTCTTGAAGCCATTTTTCCACTCCGATTGAGGTACCTCCAAAACTTGCATTTTCAACGCACCAGCCGCTCCTTCAGGTGTCGAAAAGCGTTGACCTTGCTATTTATTTTTGACGTGCGGAAATAAAATGAAGTCATTGGGTGTTAAATTAGGACTATACGGCGGATGGTCCATAAAATTGACGTTTTGAGTGCTCAAAAATTCACTTCTTCGAGCCGATGTGTGAGAGCTCACATTGTCATAGTTGAGAATGATCCGTCTTGGGCGGTTGGTTTTCCTTATTTCTCCGAAGACTTCTGGCACATAAATGGTTTTGTACCATTCAAAATTTACCGTCCTACGTTGTGCCAATGGTACGGATGCACCATGTCCGGTTTTTCCGAAAAACCCAGGCCACCACTTGCTTCGAAGTGTTTCGTGCGCGAATAGCTTTTGTTGGATGGCTCATTTTGAAAAACGCACACAGTCGACTGCTTTTTATTTTTGGGCTCATACGCGTAGATCCATGATTCGTCACCTGTCGCGATGTTATAGACTCATTTTGAAACACCCCAATCGTATATTTTGAGCAGTTCTTTCGACCAATTGACAAGAGCCTTTTTTAAGCGACTGTCAAATTATGCGGCATCTAACGCAAAGAAATCTTTTTGACAACCAAAGGTTTATTCAATATTGAATGTGAGCTGGTCCCCATAATGCCCAAGGATGCCTCAATCTAACGATAAGTCATATGACGATCTTGCAGTATCAGTTCACCCACAGCGTCAATCTCTTCGGGAACAACAACCGATTTTGGCCGACCTTCACGAAATTCGTCGTTGAGAGAATTACAGCCACGATTGAATTCGTTTAATCAGCGATAAACACTGGTCCTTGATGGTGCTTCATCGCCAATAGTCGAATTAAGTTCATCGATGCACTGCTGTTGAGTCAATCCACGTCGAAAGTTGTAAAAAATAGTCGCACAAATATGGTTCATGATTTAATTCAATTTTTTGGACGAATTTATTTTTCAAGAAATTTTAAACAACACAAATTGCGCTCATAGGGCAAAAAGTTCTAAATACATAGACCTTCAAAAATGTCAAACTTTACGATAAAAATATTAATTGCCAGATGGCAGCACTAGGGTAGCTGAATCCCGAAATATAAAAAGCAACCCACGTACATGGATGTTCTGTATTTATTAGGGGAGAGGTTTGCAGGTTGCCACCCATTAGCTTTTTTGCTCATAGCTCGTCACAAAATCAACATATTGTTGATATTATAATATTCGTGGGAAAGAGGAACTCAAAAGGCACAATCCTGATGTAGAAATTATTTGAATTTTCAAAAAATAAAAATTATACAGGAGTTTTTAAAAAGTACCTAAAATCGAGCTCTTGAAATTTAGGCTTGCAGGTTGCCACCCATCGAGAAATTGCTGAAAATGTAGAAAAAAGGAAAGAAAAACAACTGATTTACAAAATTTATGGTTTTTTATTGACACTCAGTGGTCGTAAACATAAAAAAATTAGTGTAAATTGGCATAAAAAATCAAAATTTGATTTTTCATGTTAATTTGCTTGATTTCATATTATCTTGCAAATTTAATTATTTAATGCAATAAAAACACTTCACTTTTGACTCAATAACAATTGTAAACATCAAACAATCATAAAAAAGGGCATATGAGTGTAAACAAGCGAGACACGATAGGTAGTAACCTGCAAATCGTAAAGGGTGGCAACCTGCATTCTAGAACTATTTTAGAATTATATCTGAAAAAAATTGCTATTTCATGATATGTTTGAAATTTTGTTAGGATAATGTAAGTTGAATGTAAAAGCAATACAGAAAAAATATTTACCTTGATTTCTCGATTAAAATGTTCAATTTATGACCACAGAACAAAAACACAATTTTAATTTTTAAATTTTCACGATACAACTTTTCAAACTTTTGTCAATACACACTGTCTTAGTGGCTCTGTCCGCTCCAGAACTAGTTTAAAATTGATCACACCTCCTTAGGTTTCGATTTCAGTCAAAATTTAGTTTATGACATTGGTCCAACACCAAAATCAAAGGTAGGTGGCAACCTGCAGTAGGTGGCAACCTGCAAACCTGTCCCCTATATTATTTATATTATGACTTCAATTTTGTAGTAAATTTTAAAATTCTGTCTTAATTAATATCTTTTATTTATATAGGATGTTTCAATTGAAGGTAATAATTTAAACTTAGAACCGTAACCAATCTTGAAATGCATTATCCGTTAAGGAGTTCTTTGATTTTAGAATTTTTTTTGCTAATTTTTTTGTCGTATAAGGGTCGTTTGTCCCTGCTAGGGCCTTAATACTTGGTACCAATAATTACCAAACTGTTCCGTATGGGGTAGCGTTGGTTCCATAGGGGGTAGCGTTCTCATTCAGTAAAATAATACCAGGTTTATTTATTTAACACATTTATTAACTAACTGTCCCAAATACTTTTAACTTTAACAAATATTATTTAAAAACAACTTACATAATAATATTTAAGATTGTCATCTTAATTTTTGACTATTGGCGGCAACTTCAATGAAGGGTAGGGACCACTGGTTAGCTGGCTGGCAAACCGACCCCCGATACCGGCAACTCGCTAGCACACTAACTACCGAAGACTACTGAAGACTCACTGACAACTCATGACTGACAACTGACGACTCAAGACTGAAGACTACCCCTCATTGATTGATTTGCCATATTTATGTTATTGACTCCCACCTGATTTTCCAATCGCCTGATCGGTGAACCCGGGTACAGTTTGTTGGCGTGGATCCTGTCACGCCATAAGTTATTTGCTTTAATTGCATTATTGCATTTTTATAAACTGCACTTTGGTTAGTTGAACTTCCTAACGGAAACCGTTGAAAGTTCAACCAAACTGGAGTTCAATGTCTCGTGTGAATAATTGCAACCCATTAATACAACATATTCTTATTTTAATTTGGGAATAATTATAATAAATTTGGATGTTGAAATTATTCACGACAATACGTAGTATCCTAATGACGGCCCTGGTTTTTTGGTGTTTTGTGTTTATGAATTGTAAGAAGTAAATTTAAAATCTACTTGTTGGATTATTTTAGATCTTTTCTCAACTATAATTTGTTTTCTATTAAAATAAAACACAGTGGTTTTAGATAACTTGCTGTTATTTTAATTTTAATTTTAATTATTGAATTGATTTTTTTTCTTTTTTTTATCAATAAATAAAATGAATTGGGACTGTTTTAGCAACAGCAACTGTTTTAATTAAGAATTTTTTGAGGAAAATTTAAATTTAAACTTTAGATCCGTGGTGTGTTGGTGTGTATGCTACTCACATAAGGCATAGATAAATAATACTATATTACGTGCCAAGGTGGAAAATGCTTCAAAGCGCGACATTGGAATGAAGCTTGCCACCGAGGTATGTATAAAATTTTATTCACAATCAGTTTGTAAATAATTAAATCTCATCAAATTTCATTTTATTTAATTTTTAAAACTAAATTTTTTGTTAGTTCCTTTTCTTGCCAACCAACACTGCGACATTGCAGTGTTGCAATGTCAAATTAAGGTTTGAAAATAAAACAAAATAGCTTTCTGATTGGTTGGCAAGTGAAATTAAATAATAAACTGCTTCCCAACTTTTTAAAAGTCAGGAATGTGTCGATTTACTATCTGGTTGTGAATAAAATTAATTAATATATTGTGGTGTTCTAAATCCAACTTTACATTCCGTCACTCAGAAAACTGAGGTAGTTGTAATGTTTCTAACATTCACAGTTAAGTTCCAGCCGCTTCTGGTAAGCAAAGCAAATTTGAGACCGCTAATTCAAACAGGGAAGGCTTGGTTCTAAATTCAATTATAGAGACTCGGGTAATTCTATACTGTTTAATTATTCTGAACGAAAAATGTAAAAATATAATCTTATTGCTTGGTGTCAGTTTGTGTAATCGGATCAAGCCTCCACTACATTTAAGTTCAATTTTGCTAAATGACGCTGTGATCAAATCAGTTCAATCAGATCAGATCAGTTCAATCAAATCAGATCAATTGTGTGGCACAATTAAAATTTGTACAAAATAATTTAATAACAATAGGTTTTGACGAACCAATATGTTGTTTGAGAACCGCTGCGTTGTTGGTGACGCCCTCAGAAATTTGTTCAGGTAGCAGACCATATTATGCAACCATCAAGAGACCACGATCCCGTACTTTGAAAAATTCCTCGTGTTTGTTGCAATTTATCTTCTTTAAACGTTATCAAATTCTAGTGAATCAGTGGAATCGCAATTGTCTACAAACAAATTAGTGCTTCTGGCGAATTCGTGTAATTAAACATCTGGATTAACAGCCGGTTTTTTTATGTACATAACCTCAACTTTTTTGAGTGCCTACACAGCGTTTTTACAGTTGTATTAATCAATACAAACAAGATTCGATACTCAATTACTACAATTTTCATCAAATAAACTCAATTTTGTGCAACTTTCTTGCACGTGCACCGATACGTCACTTCCAAAAATTAATTAAAATCTTCCGACCTTGGAAAGAAATTCGGCTGTCCCGAATCTAAAAATGCACTATTTAATCGTTCGGAAGACTTTCTGGATCGAAACTTCGTTCCAGAAATAAAAAAATCAAAATCGACGGCACAAAATTTGCAACTAGTTTGCACAACGTCGATCAACGGAGAGCAAAAATTATCGTTCTTAACCTCTTATCATCCAAAATTCGAAAATTCCCTAGGATTTTCAAAAAAGACATAAGGTAGGAGGTTACAGTTTTGGCGGTAAATTCGAATTTCATGCATTAATCGCTCATCCTCGCAAGTCACCAAATTAAACACAATAACCGCACAAATCACCTTTAAAATCAAACCATTGTATTTGTGTCATGTGTAAAAGTAAAAAATTGGCTATCGATGTAAAGAAGATCTATTTTTACAGTTTTAAGTGTTCGCTTGCACACCTTTTTTGACTAAAATATTTTTATCCCGAATCTCTTCGTTTTTATCATCACAATATAAATAAGTCCCGTTTCGTTTCTATTACGGCCACTCCGAACGCTTCGATCAGTTTTCGTATCCCCTCTCCACCCACGCACATAGCGAATACGTTATAAATCAAATCATTTTCACTGAGTCATGCATGAAAAACCTTTCGGTAATAAGAGAAATTCGTGATTATAACAAAACAGTAATTTAGGTAATCATTGTACATAAAGGTTGCCGCTCGCCTAATCTATGTAAACAAGAGAGGTGGAATAAACCCGTGCAAAGTTCAGTTTCCTTGCAAAAATAAATTATCGATACGATTATAAAATCTGTTGGGCACTTTGAACTTAAAATTGTCATTGGTAAATGACTCGATGTACTCTAAGACGTCGTCCATTTGGGTACTGATCACTCATGTTGCTGAGATTTTGACTTCTAATTTGTTGTATCTGGCCATTCTTCTTTTGGAATTTGAATTGAAAGAATGAATCAGGTCAACCAACACCATTCGTAATCAGGCTGCTCTTTAGGTGTTCTCTTAGGACCCTCAGGGAGGGTCGATGAATCTTAACTGAAAAAATTCGCGTAGTTCTACTAGGGAAGAATCAATCTAGGCAAAAAGGAGAAGCACTAACAAGGAGATGAATGTCTCACAGAGACTGATGATCCAGGAATCAGCGAGGCTGCCCATATCATAAATAGCAATAGGGCTATATATTAAGTCAGAAGAAGAGAAGAGCTAATATTTAAGCAAATCCCACGGAGTTTATCATCATAGAAAACTTTATCGAAAGAAGAGTCACGTCTGCGATGAGCTGGGGAGAAGTTTACTGTTTTGGGTCCAAGAAGGAATAAAGAAGTTCGGCCGGTGTCAGCCTATACAACTCGTTTAAGTCGATAAGGGGATGGTCACTAAAGAAGGAATCTACTGCTACTCTTTCGTTATTGTATAAAATGTACTTCAAAATCCTGTGAATTGGGTCGTCAAGTTCCAAATTACTAATTCTGTTCGTCAATCTGCACGCGGGGCATGGTCCGTATGGAGATTTCCTCAAACGCTTCAGGAATTTCCCGAACTCGCAGTTTCCCATGAGCTGCTATGCCATTTTGAAAGGGATGGATTCAGTTTATGGAAGAAAAGCCTCCGGGAAGAACTAGTGATAGTCCTAACGTGAAATTTTTTTTTTCTTTCTTGCCATACTTGATTGATTTTGTCTATTAATTGCAATGTAAGATGACTCTTATACCTGTTTCGGTTCGGGACAATTTCTCATCCCAGAAACGTTACTGGGTTTCTCATCTTAAGTGATTCTATGAATTTCTCAATCAATCGAATGAATGCGGGTCCTCACCAACCAAGATGGCTCTATTCCCTCCAATTAACTCCACTGAATCCATAGATAATGGCGACAAAGACCCCATATTTTAACCGCAGAAACGACGAGAATGCCACACCCGCAAGAGAAAACTCTTACCCGCCTCCTAATGCACAAAAAGTTTATTATTTTGGCATCCGACATCAAAGAAGATATCCAAGCACCCAACAAAGCTTACATGCCCGAGGATTCCACCACTGATGCTCCATCCCTGGACGTCAAATGCAATAAGACCTGCTGAACTCCAACATAAGTCGTCTCCATCCAGTCAGCCCCTCCGACACCCGTAACCACTCAGGATAACTAAAACACTACAGCCATTGCTCACTATTGCTCAAAGGTTAAAAAAAAACAAATTACTACCAAAAAACAAACCTTTGGAGATATTTGGGTGCGCCCCTGATATCATGGGGACCTGCTGATGATGACCCTGAAGTTGAGTTAATTGTAGGTAATTTTGATTATAGTAAATCACAGGAGCGGTTAGTTGAGTTTGAGGTATTTTGGTTTGATTCTGTTTTTTGAGGTGGGAATAAATTTTTTGCTTTAGAAGGTGGTGTACGATGCATTCTAACCTCACTATAGGTTAGTATCAGGCATAGATGTTTATATAGAAGGCTAGATAACTAACTCGTACACAGAAGTGAAGCCTGGTCCGCCATTTGTCAGGTTGGCAAGGGATGTAAGAAAATGCTTGTTACAGTGTTTGTTTTGTGTGAGTTTATAGGATTATAGATAAATTATTTATGCCAAAAGGCATTAAATTAAATAAATTAGTATAAATTAGTATTATTTGCAAATAAATAAAACCTAACCTAAAACAATAAAATATTTTAAATTGTTTTATTGCTGTTATTCTGTATTATTTAATAAATAAATAAATTTAATATTAAATTCCTGCTTGAATACTATAAATTTACTCATGTTACAACAAGTTACGTACGAAATTATTATGGTTTTGCCAACCCAACAAATGGCCGCCAGGCTTCACTTCTATAACATTGAATGTATTAGGAGTCGCGTATCTAGACTTCTATATAAACATCTATGGTATCAGGTAATGTATGTTAACTTGTTTTTCTTAAGGCCGGTTGTACCAACCTAGTTCAAAGTTCGTTCAAGGTGAACTTTGGTTCAACGCAAAAATCGCGTTGTACCAACCTCAGTTTAGTTTGAACTGCAGTTCAAATCATCGACGTTCACCTGAACCAGGTAGAACGGCGGTTCAAGAGAAGTTGAACTAGGTTCAATGAGAAGCATGCGCAAATGTCATTGCTATGAAATAGTGACAGAGAGAAAGAATTTCTTTCTTTCTCTCTTTGAATAGAATTCTTTCTCTCTGCAGTATATGATCGGTCGACGCAAATGTCATTGCTATAAAATAATGACAGTTTAGGTCGGTTTATGTGGTTATGTGCAAAAACAAATAGTTTAATCAACGACTATTTTGTAATGTTAGTAGGTATCAGTAAACATCCTGTCCGTTGCAGCTCCGCAGATAAATTTAATATGGGGCATTACTTTTGTGATTCGCACAAGTACTCAACTTCATCGTTTCAAGATACTGACATGGACAGAAACTCACTAAAAATCATAAATTCTACGCTCACTTTTTGAGGTTCAAGCCTCTGTCGGTTCCTTTGATGTCGGTGACCACGATTTGAACTCGCGCTCTCTACGGTGCTCAAGTATTTATGACGCGATACAATTCAGATTTAAAATTATTTAAGGTACAAACTCGAGCTCAGAACAACAGCTGATATAACGGCATCCATATTAGATATTGGGAATTTACATTACCGTTGGTGGCGCCACCGGCACTACCAACATGGCGTGGTTGATGAGTACAGTTGATGTTGTTTATATGGGTGTTTGTGTGTTTCGTTCATAAAATCTGTGTTAAATATGTAATGGTGCCTTAATAATTTTGTGTTTTGGACAACTCTGAATTAGTCATGTGTATACTAATCAGATTATATCATAAATCATAATCATATTAAATCATTTTACGGTTGTCGCTCGAAAAATAGAAGAGAATGAAGCTTACATTTTCAACAATTTCCGCATGCAAAAAGTGGTTTTTCTATTAATAAAAAATGTGTTTGGCATTGAAGAAAAGGTGGATAGTAGGAAAACTTGGAAGAATGCTACTATAAACTTTTTATCGGAGAATGAACAAATGGCAGTAGATAGTTTACTATGCGAGTAATGTACCATATTAATAACTGTAATTTTTAATAAAATAAAATGTATTATGATATAATGTTAATATTTATCTATTTGTCCATATCACATGTAACATTTTATTAAAATAATTATTCTGTAATCGTTGAATTAATTTCATTTTCATAGTAAAATCTACTTCGAACTTCACTATTATATTAATAAATGATGAATCAAAAGAGGCAAAGGTAACGAAATAGCATTCATTTAAGTTTAATAGTGCCATTCCAAACTAGAATTGTGCAGAATGTTTTTTTTTGAACAAAATTTCCCCATCAACCGTAACAACATATTTACACGTTGCGATGCAATTTACCATCGTGGGTCAATCTCAACCAGGACTGATGTTTATTTATTTAGCCTGGTTTGTGTGTGAAAGATAGGTAATATTTATTACTCATAATTGATGACTTGCTGAAAAATACCTACATAAATTTAAACAGAAAAATATTAAGATCAACATTTGACTTTTAGGTTACGTATCTAAAATTAACGTTTTTAATATAAATTTTAAATAACACTATTTACCAACTTAAACAATACATGAATATATAATTAACAAATTGATTATTTGTTATTTTTAACACAAAATAATAGTACACTATTCATAAACATAATACAAACAATGTAAACAAACGATCTGACAGCTGCAGCTACTCATCAACTAAGTTCAAATTACCGACGAGTGGTGGCGTTTGGTTAATGTAAATTCCCAATGTCTACATGAGCACGATCTAGATCGTGTACGTGAATAAGTGTGAGATGTTGCGCGCTGTAGAATGCGCGAGAACGACCCGTGGTCACAAAATTGGGCAAGTGCAAATACTTATTCTATTAGTATTATACTATAATTCAAGAGTATCAAATTCACATTGTCAATATCTCAATATCATGAATTAGAAAAATTTTAATTTATCTTTCTTTGTGCCATATTGTGAATCTCTTAACTGAACCTTAGCTATGCTATAGAAGCTTAATTACTGAATGCTTCCAAAACCAAATACAAAAAAATTAAATTAAAGCAATAAAATTTAAATTTATAATACTGCCACCAATGACGGCGATTTACACTCGCTGGGTATGGAATTGGAAGTGATTAGAACAAATAAATGCAGCTTTTAAAAATTCTATTAAAAAAACTTCCCACTCCATATAATTATCTAAGTACATCTAAAAGCTTTAATACATCACAAATTTAATTTTGTTTCTATCACAGAAACCAAATCACCTAAACTGCCCAAATAGTAATCTGGCGTAACATCTTTAGAACATGTTTTCAATTTTTCCATCGTCGTGGCACCGCTTAAAACTAGTAAATTTTGGTAGCCACTGTTAATAGCAAATCCTATATCTTGTTCCAAGCTAAAGAAAAAATCGATAGGTAACTTATGCGACTTCAAAAATATATCAAAATTCACCTGTCACCAATAAATAACGTCCGAGATGGATCAGTAATTTTGAACTTTTTCACAACGTACTCGTTTAAAATTTTAGATGGTTTGCCAAAA